>OZ004675.1:6345781-11145781 GCA_963924505.1 Agonopterix alstromeriana
AATGCTCTCGAGGGTATCGGTGGAGGCACAGACGATGAGATCCGCTCCGGCACTACAAAGTATTCAGTGCTCATCTCGAGGCGGTGAGCTTCGGTGCGCGCGGGGCGGCGCGGCGGAGGTTCCGTCTCCGGCTGTGCGTCCTCCTCCACGGTGAGGGTCTGGTCGTCGTACTCCTGGTCGTAGGCGTCGTCGTAGTCGGCCTCGGCGAGGTGATGAGCAGCGGGCGCGTGGCGCGGCCCGTAGGCGGCGGGCACGCGCGGCGCGAGGCGGTCGCCGAAGCGCGCGGCCCCGGCGCCCGTCAGCGCGGCCAGCGCCGCCGCGACGAGCAGGGCGCGCACCGCCGCTATCGCCATCAGGCCGCGCGGGCCCTCAGCTGCCCGAGCCTCGCTGCAGACGCATCCGCGCTCGACTCGCTATCTCTGTAACGATAAACGTGCGCGTCAGTCATGCGCCGAGATAATGTGTCCGCCTCGAGTCGCGACGTCTCGACTCTGCGATGACCAAACAAAGAATCTCCCGGACAAACCGGTTCCTCGGTCGCCTTGCACCTCTAGGGACCCTAACTTTGCCGATTTAGTATTCTTTGTTATTTTATTTCAGGTCACGAAGGATGAAATAGCTGCGGCCGTGGAGTCCTGCTTTGTGCAGGATCGTGGCGTTCGTGGCAAGGAATAACTTAAACTTTTGTTATCTACCGAGTTATGTCTGCATGCTTGTGATCATTCTTATGTTAATGGCTCTTTTGTTGAGTGAATTGTAGTGTGCTGAATGTATGGAGGGTTAAGTTACTTTGAGTTTACATTTTTGTATCTTCTTATCTACATATATAAATACCTATCTAACTTCTATGTAGATATTTAACTGTCATGTTCTATATTTTTCTAAATTCATCAACAGACATAATCACGATCAGCTCGATGTAGGAAAAGGCTTGTCAAATAGAAATCTTAACCGGATTATTTAAACCTTTCCTTTTACAGCAGCTATAATTTTCTTCAAACATATCCCGCCCATCATAGCTTTTCATTAGTGACATTAAACACCGACCACGCGTTAACGAGACAGCCATAACATTAGAACCTAGTAGCCGTACCGAGCACGTAATAGATATTATTTTATTTGAGCTTATTCCGCTTTAGAAGTCCCGTGAGATAACTTTTATTTTAACCTTCGTAAGTATGAAAATGACTTTTTACGCCGGACTTCGTACGGTCCATACATACAACGTGTCAGTGTCGGGTGTTCGAGCCGAGACACACGGGTGCGACATCGGATAGGGACTCAGTCAGGGCAACGAACGTATTAATTCCCATCCCCAAGCAAACCGCGTCGATGGATACGTGAGTTACCTACGTCTGACATATATGGTTACCTAGGTATGTGTTTGCTAGATAGCAAGGTATCTTAGATAGGTAGTTTTTTGACTTATTGTTTCTTTTTAGGTAGATACTCGTAAGTTTTCTTTGTTATGGTTAATTCAAGTAAGTAGGAATAATTATAACCAATCCTAATCTGTTTTTTTGTTGGGTAAGGTAGGTAGATATCTTATGCTCCTACAAAAATAGGTACCTGTAGTACTACCAACAATTAAAGAATAATCCTGAAAAGTTAGCACCAAATAGAGCAACGAAAGTTAACCAATCTATGATAATTTTATACATACTTACAATATTCACCTAACTTTCGATTGTTTTTAAAAGATACAAATAATTTTGGTACACATTTTCAGCTCTTAATTTGTAGCTATATTAGCACAGATCAGATAATAGTTGCCTACCTCTTAACAACAATATAGGTATCCGTACCTACTTACTTTAAAAAACATGCGAGGTGCAATAAAAATCACTTAACGTTCATTGACTTGCTTTTGAAAGTAAACTGTATTGTGCTCGAACACCGTACTCTATTGCTCTCGGCCTCAGCGCATTATCTGCTATCATAATACCGAGTCCATAAATCAGCGTTGGCCGCAATTTGTCTACGCGATAGCTCCAATAAAATATGCATCTGTTCCTTATAAGGAAGACTCTAATTCAGGCGAGAGATTAGACAAGTTCATGGACCCGGATCGTGACTTTAAAGTTATCCGGATCAGAGTACAAGAGTGTATTGTAGGCAGATTTGGCGCTAAAGTAACGGTCTTTGCGGAGTTCGGTTGGAGTACTCCGGGCGAGCCTGACGGTACAGTCGAAGCGAACGATCTCGCAACGGTACACAGTAATGTTATCTTTACTTCCAAATCTTCGCGTGCAACGACTGTTTCTTAAAGCTGATTTACATACCTATCCACTAGCCCACATTATTCTAATTTTACCGGCGATGACAAGAAAGTGCTCGTTGCGATTTTCATGCATGCAATTCAATGTACTGAATTACTGATATCAGATTCAAATACACACACTTGAAACTATCGCCAATGTAAATATTATATTATGACTTTATGACTGAATTTTTTCATTTGCAATTTGTTTCCAATAACCTACTTAGTATAGTTCGGTATGTGCCAAGTTAGGTTTATGGTATATTATATGACTATTGGGTACGAGAGTTTACCCACGACATAGTCCGCACAAATTATATTCCAAATTGTAAGTCAAATCATAAGCTTTCAAACAAAAAAAGTGTCATTAAAATCGGTTCAGTAGTCTTTGCGTGATGCTGTTTCAAACACACAGACACACAAACATTCTAAAAAAACGGTCAAGTGCGAATTGGGCTACTCGCGCTCCGAGGGTTCCGTATCACACAACATATTAACTGACAAAAAGTTTTTTTTCTCCGGGACCTTTAGCGCAAGACCGATACTGTAGAGTTTGCTCTATCGTCAATACCAAGTTTGACGCCTGTATGTATTACCGTTTTTACGATAGAGCGAAAAGAAAAATCGTTGATAAAAACTAGTTTCTTGTTCCCTTAATTTGTAACCTTTTGTAATTTTTATTATTTGTTAGCAAATCAGCCATCATAACGCCCATTCTGTGAAAATTTCAAGTGTCCAGCTATTACAGTTCAAAAGTTACAGCCCTAAATAGGTAGGACGGACGGACGGACCACGTAGGTTTAGTAATATTATCCCGTTTTCACCCGTTGGGTACGGTACCCTAAAAAAGGTTGATTTGGAGTCAGCGATACCTAAAAACCATAAGTATTGGAGGTAATCTTTTTCTTGTAAATATATCCAATGTACAGACACATTTCTGTTACAGTTTAAATAATAGTTTAGTTTCCAACCTCTAAGATTCCAGCGAAAAGAAATATACTTAAATAGGAGAATTCATTCAGCTCCATAATTTCAACCGATAGGTTACGCTAAATGTCCATGCAAACTATTTTAAGAGAAGTTTATTCCGAATGCGTAAGTGCGCGCTGCATACAAGCGAAGTCTGATGATATTTTCAATACTAACCAATTAAAGTCAATGAAATTTTGCAGAAACAATCTAGAAAAAAAATCTCTATGCTTGTATGTTGTTTGATTTACGTTAAAATATACAATTTCAAGGCTAGGATTAATTTAAGATTTGTATTGAAATCTTTGAGGCACTGTATCTTTAAAACTATACATTTTAACGAAAATTTGACAAGGTAACCAGCATAGAGATTACTTTCTAGATTGTTTCTGAAAAATTTCACTGACTTTAATCGGTTAGTATTGAAAATATAACCAGACTTCGTTTGTATGTAGCGCGCCAACAGTAATGTAGCCTTAAAATCGATAGGTAAATAGAAAGTGATTCCAATAAGCTAATTTAATGCCATTTTAATACTCTTCGATGCTCATCTCGTAATCTGCTGAATTAATACCCGATCAAGAGCACCCGAATTAAAGCCTCTACGAACTATTACGGTGATAATGTTAGCTTGACACGCTAAAGGTGGTGCTAGCGAATGGAAAGTCAAAGTCTCCTTTAAGGCGTATCCGCCCGTAAATAAAATAAATATCTTGGAATTGTAACTGTCAACAGATATCGAATTCCAAGTGCCAGATACAGCCCGGCCTATTTTATTATACAGGATCCTTCTTTTTATGCTGCGACTCTTTTAAGGTGATGATCAGACCGTCAAACTGAACAACTTTCTCTATGAGACGAACATCGAAATTACGAAAAAAAAAACAGCTGTTCTATACAAAACTGCACACCTACTCGACCCAAATTGCTTGGATTCATGGAGTATTATACAGGATCCTTCTTAATATACTGATACGTTTTTAAGGAGATGATCAGACCATCAAAACGAACAACTTTCTCTATGAGACCAAAATCAAAATCGCGAAATAAAATCAGTTGTTCTATACAAAAATTGCAAACCTACTCGACCTAAATTACCTGGACAGCTGATTTTTTTTCGGTTTTCGATGTTGGTCCCATAGAGAAAGTTGTTCAGTTTGATGGTCTGGTCACTCCCTTAAAAAGTCTCAGTATATTAAGAAGGACCTTGTATATAAAATATTCCGCATGGTTCCGGCTTATGATGGCTATTTCTTCCCGTGGGTGCAGTTGGTGTAGTACTACTGCTTCATACGTGTGCAGTACGAAGCAGCCTCTAAACTTGATACGCCTCCTAAATAAACCTTCTAAATGATCTGACTATAATAAGGTTCGTTGTGACACCTGCATGCTGAAGGGACCTAGCCTGTGTCGAGAGTTCTGCTCACAATCGTATTCTTTTAATTTCTTAAGGCTTAGCCGCCCGGGAACACGACTCGCTCGCCATAATCGATGTGAACGAGCGTGTGGCTCTGGTCAGAATTTAGCTGTTATCGTTGAAGACTGAGATGAGTTAATATGAATTTCCAAAAAATAAGAAATCCAAATCATTCTATGTGGTATTGTGAAGTACTTAAGTATATTGTAAATTTTCATTTTATCTGATCAACAATGTCAGAGTAAAATGGTTACAACTGGAAAAAAGGGGTGAATTTAGATTCCTTTTTCTTCAATTTTATTAATTATTGAGTTTACCCGCGACTTCGTCTTTAATAATACCAGTTTTTAAATCAGATCATAAGCTATCAAACAAAAAAAGTTTCATCACTATCGGTTTAGTAGTTTTTGCGTGATGCTGTTACAAACATACATAATTATAAAAAGGTTGATTTGGAGTCCGGGATACCTAAAAACCATATCGTAATCTTTTTCATGTAAATATCTTCAATGTACAGACACACTTCTGATACTGTATTAAATGGTTACAAAGTTACCCAGTTTTACGGTAAAATCGGGCGGTGGAGCCTTAAGACGTGTTATATCGGAGACAATGAGACTTAGGGAAACAGAGCGTTGTTCGTGCGCGGCCGCGCGTTGTAAAAGTAACAGCACGAATACTCTGGGTGAAACTCGCCTGAACTGATTGCGACGAGACCATACTAGTGGTAACACATTCCTACGTTACAAGACAATTATTCAATTGATATTTCACTTGCATCGCCCACCTCACCTGACAGATCTGCAATCATGAATGCGAAGGCCCTATTTGTATGCACCTCGATTGTAGATACACTCTATACTCCATTCAAAATAGCAACGAAACTTTAAGGCTATTTGCATTACATAAATAGAGATTTGAAACACTTCCTCTCACTTATTCTTAGAACGGCTTTAGTAACGTCCAAGATATGTCGGATAGTATATGTATCCAATAAATTAATTACATTTGGTAATCAGAATTGGCCAGAAAGCTAAATAGGAATCGGAAAATCTCGTCGTCCTTATTTGGAATGAAGTATAGTAGTATAAGAGATAAGAGGAATTTTGGTAACCATCAGTTGCAAGGCTTATTCAGTATTCAGAGCATCTTTGTGATGGGGATGGACCAGGTCTGCCTGTATAACTCCAGTCGGTTTAGGAGTTATAGCCGTTCAAAGGTATGTACCAAATGAATGCAAATCAGCTGCAATGATAATTCACAACAATAGTATATTATTGTAATATGCACTGTAGCTATGCGAACAGTACAAAAACTGTCATGGTCTATAAGTCGGTTTAGGACATACAGCCGTTCAACCCCAACAGCACAAATATCTACAAAATATCTAAGTGTGTACAAAATATCTAATAGATATCTAGGAGATATTCTGTGCTGTGTGGAAAAGGACGTATTCATTTTTAGCAACCATACCAGACCTTTGAACGGCTATAACTTCTAAACCGACTGGAGTTATGCAGGCAGACCTGGCCTATCCCCATCCCAGAGATGCTCTACACCCTATGAATACTGAATCAGCCTTGCAGCTGAAAGTTACCAAAATTTCTCTTATCTCTTATAACTATAGGTAACTAACTCTATACTGTAGATTGAGGAATGCAGCGCTCTTAAAGTTAACCTTCTACGGTTTAACATTTTAGTCGGAATAAAATCCTTCAAGCTATTTACCTACTCAAGTTTACGAGATAGCAGAGGACGAAGTAACGATGGATTTGCTACAGTGATCGGGTCGGGTACATGACCAAATAAGGTTTAAATGAAATGGAAGACGCTTGTATCCCTCTGTGGGCGGAAACTAGCTGTCGATAATAAAGTTAGAGGCGGCATAATACCATGCTTTGAAGGAAAGGCTTCCTTCAATCTTCGACTCAGGATGGCAACGTTCATTGCCATTAAAGTGGTTTTAATTTAAATAAAGTATTGAATATAACAAGTTAGGTACACTTACATGGGATAGTGGAGTGACAATACTAAGTACTACCACAGAGTACTATGCAGAGTCCTTCTTAATATGCTAACACTTTATTAAGGGGATGGTCAGACCATCAAACTGAACAACTTTATCTATGGGACCAATTACAAAATCGCGAAAAAAAAATCTGCTGTTCCATAGTAAACTGAAATCTTACACGACCCTATTGTATAGGACAGCAGATTTCTTTTCGCGATTTCGACATTGGCTCCATAAATAAAGTTGTTCAGTTTGATACTACCTAATACGTGAACGTACCGAATTGTAACAACATTAGTATGTTGAACTACACAGGGTCCAACTTAATATGCTGACACTTTTTTAAGGGGATGATCTGATCATCCAATCGATCCTGATCCATCAAACTGAAAACTTTCTCTATGGGACCAACATCGAAATCGAGAAAAAAAATCAGCTATCCCATACATTTGGCTCGAGTAGGTTTGCAGTTTTGTATGGAACAGCAAATTTTTTTTCGCTATTTCAATGTTGGTTCCATAGAGAAAGTTGTTCAGTTTGGCGGTCGGATCATGCCCTAAACAAAGTGTTAGCATAGTAAGAAAGATCCTATATAATTCAATAATAAGTAGGTACTAGGAGTTTGGCACTTGCAGTTATACTATTATAAAACTTTAACAGAAGTGTGTCTGTACATTGAAGATATTTACAAAAAAAAAGATTACGATATGGTTTTTAGGTGTCCCTGACTCCAAATTAACCTTTTTAGAATTTTTGTCTGTCTGTTTGTTTGTTTGTGTGTTTGTGTGTTTGTTCGAGCATCACGCAAAAACTACTGAACCGATTTTGATGAAACTTTTTTGTTTGATAGCTTATGATTTGACTTAAAATTTGGAATATAATTTGTGCGGACTATGTCGTGGGTAAACTCTCGTACCCAATAGTCATATAATATACCATAAACCTAACTTGGCACATACCGAACTATACTAAGTACCTACTTATTGTAAAGAAATTGCAAATGAAAAACTACCCATCAAACTGAACAACTTTTCCTATAGGAGCAAACCTGTCAGAACAAAAAAAATAACGTTTGAATCGAGTAGGTATTGCAGTTCTATATGGAACAACTGATAATTTTTTTTTCTGAAAGTTTTTTTCCCTTAGTAAAAGTTGTTCAGTTTGATGGGTAGTGTATGTGGTTTAAAGGTTATTGGTACTTTTCCTTACACCCTGTATAATTTGTGAAAACGAAGTCGCGGGTAAACTCTAGTCATTATTAAAAGTATTATGTTGGTTGATGAACTTGGATATTATGTAAACTATACTCCATTCAAAATAGCAACGAAATTTTAAGGCTATTTTGAATTGCAGAAACAGAGATTTGAAACACTTCCTCGCACTTATTCTTAGAACAGCTTTAGTAACGTCCAAGATATGTCGGATAGTATATGTATCCAATAAATTAATTACATTTGGTAATTAGAATTGGCCAGAAAGCGAAATAGGAATCGGAAAATCTCGTCGTCCTTATTTGGAATGAAGTATAGAGGTTTTAAATTTTTTATTATGTCTACAAATTCGCGCGAAAGAATTATAATTACGATCGATGACCGTGGATTAATGATTACTTGTGCCTACTCATTACTGCTAAATGGAAACCTCGTGTTACCATTTTATTATTCGTGTCTATTTCATTAAAAGGAAAGTGAGATAATTTATTTACGATTTTACTGTAAACATTGGATAATTCTATCTCAATTTTGAAAGTAAATTATATATCAACGCGAAAACAATAAACATTTTTGGATAAAAACAATCCGTTAATTTAAATTATACTTCATTCCAAATAAGGACGACGAGATTTTCCGAGGAGTCGCGCTGCAAGTCTGGCGGAGTACGGACGCGTGCGTATCGGCGCGTTGGGCTTGCACGTGGCTCCACCATTTTGTGAACTCTTTTGTGTTTCAACCTTAAAGAATCACTTGAGATTATAAACTACTTACATTGGCAAAACTGCCACGCTAGACTTAATTAATACTACTTATCATTTTCCTTCGTATACTCTTCACATAACGAGACATTGGCTGAATTGTGATAACACATCGGATGCCACTAAACAAAAATTGAATTGAGATTTTCCGATTCCTATTTAGCTTTCTGGCCAATTCTAATTACCAAATGTATTATAATTTATTGGATACATATACCATCCGACATATCTTGGACGTTACTAAAGCTGTTTTAAGAATAAGTGAGAGGAAGTGTTTCAAATCTATGTTTCTGTAATGCAAAATAGCCTTAAAATTTCGCTGCTATTTTGAATGGAGTATAGTAGGTACCTAATATTTCTGGAAAGTTTAGGTAGGCAGGTGCAAGTACGAGTAATTGGAACTGACGTAAGAAAAGTCCAGTTAAGTCACAAATTAATTACAGTTAGGAAAGCCGGCTACAAATAAATTTTTACAAATTTTTGTTACCGCTAAGGAGCAATTTTACCTTACTAAGTTTAGGTAGTTTAGATACCTAAATAACAAAGTAGGTACTAACTCGAAAAACTGTAATCAAGTATTATCCTTTCGTAGGTAACATGAGTTTTTATGTTTTTATTACAACGGCTTTGGAATGGGTCTAGTAACCGTTTGCGTCTCTACAATCGGATTATCTATAAGCTACGACAAACGACAATATTTGTTGTGCATTTAAATTATTATTTTGAATCGAAAATAATATGCCATGCCAGTATCCACTGCATCTCTGAAGGCCTCGAATGCCACTCCAGAGAAAAGGACAAAAATCTAGATGTCCCTTCATCTTTATTATTTTACGTATGCAGAAAAGAACACGCATGACATTTTTCTCGTTTTGTCGCTTCGTCGTGGGTGACATGCTATACTGAGAAAAAAATGCTACGTATACGTAGCCCGTCGCAGCTTACGTACCACGTAGCTTACGACGCGACGCGATACGCGATATAAGCTTCATTGTAAAGTACGAGACAACTTAAATACTGTACGTACTTCATAATGAAGCTTCATTGTTAAATACTGTTGCAACACTCATAATCAGTATCGCGTCGTAAGCTACGTGGTACGTAAGCTGCGACGGGCTACGTATAAGCTGCGACGGGCTACGTATACGTAACAAAATTCGGTAGGAATAAGACAGACGTATGACTAATATCTTACCTAAGTATAACGTATTTTTCTCATAGGAAATTTTGAATAGTTATTAACTTTCTCGCTAACCACTTTTACAGATACGGGGATATAAGATGCTCTGAATTACAATGATTTATTGTCTTGTCAGACATTATTTTTCCTATTATGGAGACCGCATTCTGCGAGGCGGCTCGGATTCCATCCCACAGGACTATTCGGCCGATGGCTCGTAAACACTATGATTTATTGGAGAACCATTTTATGGCTGGTCATCCATTTGTAGTTTCTTTTCCAGCGCTTCAGCTTTCGACTTTGATGGGTTAAAAATTAACTCCAGAGAATATTACCGCGTAGAATCGAGTGAAGTCTTTCGGTTCACTCGACTATTTTGTAGTACCTACATAAATGCATGACCATATAATCTATTTCAGAAAGGTCAGGAACTTTGTTACAACTACCAACAATCTTTTTAAGGGGTCATCGAGACTCCATATCGACGATAAAGTGTATTGACCTCCTACGTGTGAAATGAAAAATTTCTTTTTTTTACCCGACTGCGACAGAAGGAGGGTTATGTTTTTCGAGCGTATGTATGTATGTATGTATCTATGTATGTATGTATGTTTGTATGTCTATTTCTTTGGCACGGCCTACAGCCTAAACGGCTTGATCGATTTTAACGTATGGGGTGTCATTGGATTCGTAAAAATCGTGAGAGTGACATAGGGTATATTATTTCAAGATGGCGTCTACAAATTAAAAAAGAGAGGGGGAATAAACAATTTTTTTTTGTTAAAAATTACAATATGGGTATCAAATGAAAGCTAGTGATCAGACGATTCCAAATATATAAATATTATAGTACTTTTATGTTACCGTTTCGACACAAGACTAAAAAGTATGAAATAAACTAAATTATTAAGATAAACAAAAAACCCGACTGCATAAAAAACCTATTAACTGAAAAGAGAAAAACAAGCTCTAAAATCACTAATCAGCTATAACACATGTATTTAAGCTAATATAATTTGAATGTTATTAGGTAGGTATTGCAGGCGGGGTCAAAAATAACTAACCAAAAATCTCCTTTGTCCCCGTTTGCGATACCTACCTAATAACATTCAAATTATATTAGCTTAAATACATGTGTTATAGCTGATTAGTGATTTTAGAGCTTGTTTTTCTCTTTTCAGTTAATAGGTTTTTTATGCAGTCGGGTTTTTTGTTTATCTTAATAATTACACTTATTAATGAATAATTTTATATTGTAAATTTATCGTCAAAGGAACTTTAATTTATGACATAGTTTGGCTGTACAATGCGAAAACGTATTTTAAATCCATTTACACAAGAATCACAAAAAAAAAAACAAAATGTAGTTAGGAGGTCATTACACTTGATCGTCGATATGCAGGTCTCAACCGTATTTTTTTAATTTCTTGAGTATTATTAAAACGTTTCCAAGAAAACAAGAATGTCGCATTCAACATTGTATGTTGTAGATACCTAATCATTACTGATCTTAAATTACCTAGTAGAAACATGACGAGTTATATCTAGTTGCTCTGTTTAAAACCGCCAAAGTTAGCGGCCAAAGGTAGCTTTCGGCGGTTTTAAAATTAGTTGGTAACGACAAACTTTAAAAAACGAATCCATAATGTTCCGATAAATTGAAAATCAGCAAATCACAACAAAGGGACATTATTGTTTTTTAGAAATGTTTTATAGTTAAGAGACGTCCTTCCAAAAAAAAAACCGTTGAATTGAGTAAGTTTGTAACCATTTTATTTATTAACTATAGTGATTTTTAAATCAGAAAAAAAAAATATTAACAATCTACACGACATGAGAAGAGATTTGGTTTTTCTAGAAATCTATTTTAATTAATAAAATAGAAGAAAAAGGAATCTAAAGTCACCCCTTTTTTCCAGTTGTAACCATTTTACTCTTACATTGTTGATCAGAATAAAATTTACAATATACTTTACAATACAACATAGAATGATTTGGCTTTCTTATTTTTTTAAATTAATAAAAAAATCATTTCATTTTTCAAAGAAAACAGCTAAATTCTGACCTGAGCCACACATCGATTAGTATGGCGAGTCGTGTTCCCGGGCAGCTAAATCTTAATAAATTAAAAGAATAAGATTGTCAGCAGCACTGGAGGCTCGGTGCCCGTCCAGCATGCTGTTGTCACAACTAACCTTCAGCATATAGTCAGAACTATTAGAAGGTTCAGGAGACGTATCATGTTTAGAGGCTGTTTCGTTCGTAGGTACTACACAAACTGTACCCACGGGAAGAAATATCCATCATAAGCCGGAACATACGGAATATTTTAAACACAGGGTGAAATTGATATTATTATTATTATCCATACTTCTCTTAGCGTTTCTGACCACCCTGAAAAGAATTGTGGTCGTGCGTTTATGTTGTATCAACTTTTTTAAAATCGTTTAATAATGTATGGAACCGTAACTTTATAACTAGGAATTCTGTGTCGTAAACCGCATCGATCGGTGAAAGAAACCGTCGCATAAAATTCAATGCGTTTACTCACTTCTTTTCTTTTGTAAATTCAACGACAATATAATATTATACGACCGTATTATGCAAATGAAAGTAAAGTTGTCTAGCAGAGCCATAGTTGTTGGGCAGGATACCTGCCACCGCTACTGGTCCTGAATGTAGCATCCATAATTATTTAAAAGCGCTAAAGACTTAACATCCTTAGCTCATTTTACGAACTTGAATGTCATTGATCATTTAATTATGGACTGTTCAGAGAAAATTACTCAATTTGTAATACTAGGAATAGCTTTTTAGTAAACTATTCCATAGGTAGACTATTTTCTCTTGTATCGATGTCTGTCATTCTATTGTTAGCCTATGTGCGCAGCAAAAGTTTTAAAATGCAAGTTCTAAAAGTGACTCAACTTAAAAATATTTCAGGCACCATTATTCCGTACAGGAAAATAAATTTCGAGAGCGCTGGTCCAAAAATGATTTCTTGAAAATATTTTTTGAATCAAGGCATTATAAAATGTTTGGAGCTGATTCAAGGTAACCCTTGCAAAAACTCGAAAAGATATTTCTAGCAAAAAAAGTTCGTCGATCTTAAACAAGCAAGGTGAACAACAGGTTCGGTGGAGCTCTTTTTAGCCCGGAGCAGGAGCCGGCGCGGTGGCGACGGTCAAAGCCCCAGCCGGCCCCGTACAAGGATACTCACGAATCTATCACGTCAGGACTGCCCTCGCTTCAACTGAGAACACTGCTAGGCCCGAGCGGAATCCACCATTTTCAAAGTCACTTCGCGCGGGAAAAATTCCTGGTCCATACGTGCGAGTGGCACGGAGGCTAAGGACAAACTAAGCGAATTTCTGGGTGTCCGTGATGCGTGACGGGTGCACGTGCGCGATGCGCGGGCGCATCTCGACTAGATAACCGCTGGTAGCGCATCGCCGCGAGCACGAGCCTCCTCGAGTTACTATTTACTACTCATTTCTGTTTTGATGATAAGCTTGCGTCACAGACGTGAGGCAATAGATTCGTAATAGATTATGTGTTATCTATCGCGAACCAAATTTGCTGAGCATTTACCTATTATGCTGCAAGTCTGCATATTTTAGCAGAAAAATGTAGGTTGCTCAAGCTCTTCCTCTCAAATATGCATAGTTAATTAATTATGCAATAAAATACATATTTCATTAAAAGTAGAATAATACATAGCTGTGACCGAAAGTTCTAAATAATAATGAAGGTATTCATTCATTCCGCACAAGGTAGTTTTCCAGCTGAGAAACTTTTGTAATATTGCCCCTTTGATTGCGACTTGGGTACGGTGAGAATCAAGAGGCAGTTAACAAAGTGGTCATTAATTTATGCTAACCATTAGAATGGAAAATGTGTGTCACAGACAATAGCAAGAACGTAGAGTTTTACTGCGTAAATTTTGTTTTCTCCTGCGTTTCTCGTGGTTATCAAGGAAATGTGTATAATTTTGGATCACATAAAACATGATTACGTACGTTTTGATGATGAAAGACCAGCACAGACCAGGAGTGCGATTTTTGAAACTCATACTTTGAACTCAACAGTTAATAATGTCAATATTACTAAGGAGATATGCATCTTTCTACTGCTGATTTGACTTTCAAAAATCATACTTCAGGAGTGCGATTTTTGTTGGTGCGAATTCAAATCAGCAGTAGAAAGATGCATATCTCCATAGTAATTTTGACATTTTCAACTGCTGAGTTCAGCGAATGAGTTTCAAAAATCGCACTCCTGTAATGTAATAGCTTCCGATTATAAACAATACAAAATCGGTAACGTGTTTATGACTGATCTGGCAATTTTGTTCCTGTGATCATCAATCGTCAATCATCCATTGTCTGAGATTGATAAACTAAAATTAAAAACAGAAACACCAAAAACTGTCAAAAAACACCGTTCTCTCGGTAGAGAGTAGTATATTCTTTGCCATTCCACGACCATGGTATTTTTTGGCAGAATCACTAAAATTTCAGATAATTAATGGACATGTCGATCACAGAAACAATATATTACTTCAAATGGCTTAGTACAGTCATGATACGTTACCGATTTTGTAAACGAAATAATATGAAACTTGCACAATAGCCCTACAGGTTTTACTGTAACCAGCAAGACTAAAATCACATCAAATAATTAAAAAAAAATTTTTTTTGTCATAATGATGCTCGCGTTGATGTCTTTTGTAGGCGAAATATAATCATGTCTACGAGCAGGTTCGGTGGAGCTCTTTTTAGCCCGGAGCAGGAGCCGGCGCGGTGGCGACGGGTTCTCTAGGGACGGTGTCATGAACAATGTTTGCTGTTTTCTTAGTTTGAAGACACATACCACATCCTGGTATTTTCCCTAGCATTATAAACTAAAATTTTTTGGTTCCGTAGTCAATAAGGGTTCCATATAGTTTCGCCATGTCCGTCCGTCTGTCCGTCTGTCCGCGGCTTAGCTCAAATACGCTTAGTACTAGAAAGCTGTAATTTGACATGGGTATACATATTTATCACGCCGACATATAAACAAAATAAATTCTTGAAAAATATTATTTTTAGGGTACACGCAAAGTGGGGATGAATTTTTTTTTTGTCATCTATTCCATGGTGTGGGATATCGTTGGATAGGTCTTTTAAAAATATTGTGTGTGTGGGAAAACCATTATCGATTTAGGGATCCGGTAGCGAAATATTAAGCGTTAAAGTGAAAAATTTTGTTAGAGTCAAGTGTCCCCGCCAGCTAAACGGTTGTTTCTGGATACGTGAAAAAGTTAACGGCAGTAGTGTATGTAAAGAAAACTATAACCGCTAAGTAGGCTTTACAAGTTAACGAGTAATAGTCGACCAACTTGTAAAAAGTACTTTTTAGACTTTATTAGTCGTTAAACCGTAGTATAAAACAAAAAGTCTCCTTCTAAGTTCGTATATTGTGTCAGGCAACTCGGAACTCTACTCTGCGTGTGGCCCGATACGCACTTGGCCGGTTTTTATTTGTATCACATCATCACTATACTTTCATCACTCGCTCGCGTCTCGAAAGTAAAATATTTAAGTAAATACACGTCAGTTAAAGTAATTGTTGCATTACACATGTAGCGACCATTGTAGGCCAATTTTTGTTGTTTTTATTAACATACAGCGAGCGTTAAGGTTGATGCACAACATGAAAGTTTGTTGACAGCTAACAGCTCATTCTAAAAATACGACTCTAAATTCTCTTACATAATTTAAAACGGTGGTGGCCGTGTTAACAAATGAAATGAATGAACAAAAAGTATATTATACTATACTAGAGATTACCCGCGATTTCGTCCGCACAAATTATACAACGTGTTAATGAATAAGCGCAAAACCTCATACACCCCAACTGATTTACAACAAAATAATTAGATTGAAACAATAATTTCATTATTTTGATGGTAAAAATTTAAAGTTATTCGCATTTTAAGTTTTGAGGCAAAAATGTTTTGTTATCATTTCAGCAATGAAGAAAGCGCTAGCGTGCTCGTGGATACATTTTAAGAATCTTGTTTTGGTAGTAACTAGGGTGAGTGTGCCCGTTCGGTGGGTTGAGATCGAGTTCAGTAAATTTTAAATTTTACAAACAAATTATTTAATATTTTGAAAAAAATTACCTATGTTGAAAACATGATAATTCGATTCTGCTCTCGATTCTAAACAAACTACTTTCTAGTTTTGCTTTAATTCATTAACACGTTGTATACCAGATTTTAAGTCAGATCATAGCTATCAAAAAAAGTCTCATCAATATCGGTTCTGTAGTTTTTGCGTGATGCTGTTACAAACATACAAACAAACAGACAGAAATTCTAAAAAAGGGTTTATTTGGAGTCCGGGATACCTAAAAACCATATCGAAATCTTTTTCATGTAAATATCTTCAATGTACAGACACACTTCTGTTACAGTTTTATAATAGTTAAGATTATAATGATAGGTTCCTAAACAATATAAGAACAACGGTAGGTATACAGGAGGGTATACGGGGATAGTTAGGATTTATAAATTCTCATTATGATCTCATTCTATTGATGATCATAATCCTACAGAAATACCTATTTGTAGTAATCCTACGTAACATAAATCTAAGAAAACGCCTTAGTATACTAGCAACCCTCCCCAGCTTCGCCCGGGTGGAGTCTACAATATAAATACCTGCACATAAACCTTCCTTTCGGTTCCTTCACTTAATAACAGTGAAACCCGCATCAAAATCCGTTGCGTGGTTTAGGAGTTAACGGATATACAGAAGCAGAAAGCGACTTTATTTAATACTATGTAGAGGAGAAGATAGAGAAAAGAAGAGATAGAGATAGAGAAGAAGAGACAAACAAACGCGTGCTGCATACAAACGGAGTCTGGTGATATTTTCAATACTAAGCAATTAAAGTCAATGAATTTTTTTAGAAACAACTTAGAAACTAATCTCTATGCTTGTATGAAGTCAGATTTTCGTTACAATATACAGTGTTAATGCTAGCATTAATTTAAGATTTGTATGGAAATCTTTGAGACACTGTAACTTTAAAACTATACATTTTAACGAAAATACAAGCATGAACATCAGTTTCTTGATTGTTTTCGAAAAATGTCATTGACTTAAATTGGTTAGTATTGAAAATATCACCAGACTACGTTTGCATGGAGCGCGCACCGAATTATATTCCCTTAAGCATGTAAGTCAGTCTGCCTAAAGTTTTCGTCGCTCTCAGATAAGCATAAGCATGCATAGTATATGCTCACGACTTTATTCCCCGAGGGAGTAGTCAGAGATATTCTGAAACCTCAGAACATCCACGTTTCACCAGTAGTACCGAAACTCTGTCCAGTGTGACGGGGGGTGAGCCTGTCGCCACGTGTAATTGACAGTGGGTACAAATACATGCTTCGAAATTGAAGCCTGCAGGTTTCCTCACGATGTTTTCCTTGCACCGAAAACCCAGTGGTGTTACAAATCGTACATAAATTCCGAAAAATTCATTGGTACGAGTCGGTCTGGACGCTCGCTCTCAGATAGGCTGTATTGTTTTGATGCATATGCGATGCGCTAGAACAACCGCTAGAGCGCATATCGCTCATTCGATGTCGATGCAACTTTCCCGTTCCACGCCGTCGCGTGCGTTGACGAGCATTTCTTTGATAAATACGCTTGTATTGTCTATAAGCTACGTTAGGTTTCTGAGATGGAGAGAAAATTATAGTACATTATGATACATGAGCTAAGTTGGTCATAGTCGACGCGGTATTGCAGAACGAGCTGCAGGCGAGTGCTGTGTTATATGAGTCGAGACTGTAATGACCAACGCTTACGCGTTTCATACAACGTTTTTCAACACACTTGCAAAATTTCGTAAGACAACTATTTTAGACATATATTTGTGAAAAATGGCACCGGGCTTCTTTTTTTCCTAGCCCGTACCTTTGGTTGAGATAGATATGGGCGCGCAGGTCGAAGAAGAGGCAATGACTTAGCCGACATTTAACTTCATTCAACCAACGACATTTTATTGCAAATAACCTAATATTAAAAACGTTAAAATATAATATTTATAGTTAAAATTAATGTTGATTATTTAACTAAAATAAATCCCATTGATATAAGCTCACCCTTGAAAAACGGCGGGGGTCAGGGGTATGCGCAATAGCGGTTTCACGTACAAATTTTAAACTGCATTGCTAAATTTGTTCCTCAAGAAGTTTGCCGGCAACCTATGCGAATAATAAGTATGTACATAAGTAAATGTATGTTCGATAGAGTTTATGTCACTTTAGTGTACGTATTAGGAAGTGTCAAATTAAAAAATAGCTCTCCTGGGTGGTTTTAATATTTCCACAGCACAAACATAAAAAGTTCTTTCCTATTTATGTGTACCTAAAGAAGCTACTAAGGTACATTAGGTTAAATTACCTAATCGCGAAAATACCAAATTAAGACACTTAGTTAAAAGTTACTTACTTTTTATATTGTTCTTCTTTTTTCGTGTCAGCAGCTATATCGCAAGACAACTCATGCTGCACATTAGTTCCACTTTTTCCAGCACATCCGTTCACCCCGTAGTTTATGAAAGAGCCCTGTTTACGCACCTGATTGCTTCTCATATGTAACCCCATTCATTCGACCATGTAATGATTCTATGATGGAAAATTACATTTCTATTAGTAAACAAATGAAAACAAGTGGACTTTTAATTGTCGGGTAAAGGCCTCCCACCGTAAGACCAATTTATCGTAGTGTTTTCTCTACATGGAACGTTATCGGTACTATAAGGTACTAGCACTGATTACGGAGTCGCGTTGTGGGTCTGCTATTGGGTAGGCGCGTCGCGTGTCGGTCGTCGTTTGCTTCATCCCCGGCCTACAACGAGGCTCCAGTGGTGGCTCAGGAACACCAAGCCTTGAAGTCAGATAATAGTACAACATCAAGCACTTTTACTACGTAAACTATACTTAATTGCAAAATGATTTTCTGATTAGCTTTCTGGCCAATTCTGATCTGCAAATATAATTTATTTATCAGAAAGATATACTAACCTATATATCTTGGACGTTACTAAAGCTTTTCTAAGAATAAGTGCGTGGAAGTGTTTCAAATCTCTGTTTCTGCAATATAAAATAGCCTTAAAATTTCGTTACAATTTGAAATGGAGTATATACATTGGCAAAATCATCAAAACCAAGATGGCAGCCATCTTTTAAAATTAAAATAGAATAGCACAGATTACCGAATAGTGGTACTAGACCGCAAGGTGTAAATTCCATACATATATTATTTCTATTAGAACAATAACTAGTTACCGAAATCGAAGAAAAAATTAAGATTTAAAAAAAACGAGTGGAAATGGGTTTTTGGGTCGATATAAACTTAGCTACAGTACCAACAAAGCGGGCTTCTGCAGTAATAACTTTACTGATACCTATTGGAAGTTTTCTTCATGCAAACAACAAGGAAACTCCGTATCTTTTGTTTGAAACTTAAAAAACCTCTCTAATTGTTTTTGTGATTTATTTTCGCGGAAATACATTTTGACTACAATTATGTCCAAGTATTTTTCTTACATATGTGGAAAATCACATATGTAACTAACATAACCGCAAATAACAGTCATTTTAATGAATAGGTGTAGAAAATTGGTACCTATTTTCCATTTAGGGTCCTTCTTGATATGATGACACTTTTTTAAGGGAATGATCAGACCGACAAACTGAACAACTTTCTCTATGGCACCAACATCGAAATTACGAAATGTATTGGTCAGGTGATTTTTCATTCGCGATTTCGATGTTGGTCCCATAGAGAATGTATGGTCTAAGAGAGAAAGTTGTTCAGTTTGATGGTCTGGTCATCCCCTTGAAAAAACTGTCAGCTTATTAAGAAGGACCCTGTATATGATTTGATGACAAAAACTTTTAACCTTGGTATCTTTTAGTAGGGTAAGTACACACGGCGACACATCAAGTTACGCAAAACAAATATAAGCTAGCCGCGCGACATTATACACTACTCTACCTATCCAGCTTATTTTGGTTTTCGTTCGGTTGTTGTCGCCGTGTGTACATGAAGTACAAAGGAAACACTAAGAAAATGTGTGGTTTATAAATAATATTTAATAAGACATAATGTTAGCCTATCATCGTGAATGAAACGTGTGAGAAACAATTAGTTACTCACTTTCCTAAACGAGTTATGCCTGTCTCCGCACAGGACGTCTACATTTCCCTTCGTGTGGTCCGACTGCACGCAATGCATCTATTTAAATAGATATGTGTAGGGTAAACGTATCGGTACACGGTAAGGGGGTGTCCATCAAATACGTGAGTAGTATAAGAGATAAGAGGAATTTTGGTAACCATCAGCTGCAAGGCCGATTCAGTATTCATAGGGTGTAGAGCATCTCTGTGATGGGGATGGACCAGGTCTGCCTGCATAACTCCAGTCGGTTTAGGAGTTACAGCCGTTCAAAGGTATGTATCTGTATATTATTTGAAAAATGCAAATTATAAATAGATGGAATGAATTGGAAATCTTTTGACTGACATTATAATGATTTTTTTGCAGTCTCTAACAGATTTAGGGCCTGTTTCACTACTTCTGGATAAGTCATTGTTAGCTTATTTGACAGATCGTTTGACATATTTCGTATGAAAGATACGTCAAATTATCTGCCATATAAGCTAACAAGAACTTATCCAGAAGTGGTGAAAAAGGCCCTTAAACTTGTTTTAACCAAGGGTTCAAACACATTTAGCGACTACACGGTACTAAATGCCATTTTTGTATGGGGCCGCCGTGCGCCGTCGGTGTCTCAACCCTTTATGAATACTGTTTAGCTGTTCTTCTAATAAAGTTAACTTTTACGGAATATTTCAAACGTAAAAAGTATACAATTTCGATACGTCTACCCTACTTCATATGAAGAACTTTTAACTACAAAGTTCAACGTTATTTATCTATAGTAAGCTTCTTAACAGCAAACATAAACCATTTTAAGAATGGGCTTAGCGAGTGTCCCACTGTTTGAAATTTGATAAAAGTACATGTAGGTACCTATAAAAATATTTGTTTTGAAAATGATCGCTTAATAATATGGTAATTGCTATTGTAATTCAATTAGAAAACATTTAGAAACACTGAATAACTTATAAAGTAGGATAACTACCGTCTAAAAGGTTGTTACGTACTAAACGAGGCGTGGAACCGTCGTTAATGCGTTCGTAGATCATTTATGTAACCTTCAAGCTTAACATTGTACCTACTTAACAAATTGCAAGTAGGTACTCGAATTTCGAGGTGTGAAAAATTTATACAATTTAATAGATAGATAAGTAGTTTACTTGGCTAAATGGTACAGCCAATGATGATCTTGGCGTACCTACTGTTGCAATGCGGCTCGAAGGACCAAGACATGTCCATTTGATGTAGGTATCAGTAAAAAGCAAGATATTTTTCATAGCTCATCATGGAAATGTAACACAGTAGAGCAAGCCCAATTACATCGACAGTAACCAGAATTAGCATCTACAATTTGCCTCTTTACATAGAAAATTGACGCCCGTTCCGTTCACACCCCGTTGCGTACGCAGCAAGCATAAATCAAATAAATCTACTCTACATAGTACAGACGGCAACTAAAGTAGCCTAACTGTTGTTAACTCTTTTATAACACACATAAGGCTCCAAGTCCATTCGTTGCCTATTGTACAATTAGATATCTATATGTAAAAGTAAATCAATGAACTACTTGTAATCGTGCAGGCGGATTGTAGTTATAAGTAAGTAGGGGCGATCAGCGATCAGCGAGATATCTAACAAAATGCCGTATCTAAGTAAAACCGTGGACGTCGAGACAAAGCATTCTACTTATTGAGTCAACGATTACAACAGTTATTTACATTATCTAACTACATACAAAGTGGATAATTTATACAAATTTCCTTAACAGCCTCTCTGGGTTTCGCTTGCCAGAGTATGCCACACACAGTTCACAATTGCATTCCTTTTGATGTTACTTTAGTTGAATAACTAGGCAGTCTATCCTCGCCTTAATTAAAAACCAGTGTGGTCGACTCTATCAAATACTAAATGAAAAGCATTTTAATTACACCAACAAACAACAATCCTAACCAATTTTATTTACATTCCCAGTCTTATCCGAAACCTCATAAGGCCTTAACTTGTCTTTTAAGCGCATAATGAAAAACCCTTACGTTCTTCTAAGTTATGGTGTAGGGCTGTCTATTGATAAGATTTTCTTAATTAAGATTCAAAGCACAAATATTTGGCAGACAGCCCTATAAATCGGTATCACCTTCTACAGTCGAAACTGCGCCCGATCATGTCAAATACCAACAAATATCTTTTCCCACAAGGTACAAAGTCAGTTGTTATATTTTGGTTCTTATGGGACGGTCCTCGTCGTCGCTGTGCTCCTCTTGAAGCAGCAAGCTGTCGGGGGGTCCCCGAGGCGGCGCGCGCGCATTGCCCGACCGTTTGGAGCCGCCTCGGCTGAACATTCGCGATATTTGCGCGAATTTCTTGCGGGATACTGTAACAATGGAGTCTTCTGATAGTTATGAGTTCTAAGTTTAAAACATTTGTTGTAAAGTGGAGATTCTACGGCGTGCGAGAGACCTTTCAAAATGTAATTGTCTTACTAGATAATAATTTGAATATTTTTTCTATGTAGTTAGGGATTCTGATTTCAATTTTCAAACTGCCATAATAGGCCTCTGAGCTGTAGGGCTAGCATGCCACGCACGACAAAACGAGAAATGTTTTAACGAGAAAACGAGAAAGGCTTAACGAATAGTTACAACGCCATCTGGCGGAACTATCCGAGACCAAACAGATTAACGCTGCCAAACAAAAAATAGTTAAGTATTCTTTATTAAAACTTTAGCTTTATTAAAACTAAATTGTTTTGGGTTTTTAAATTTGTTAATGAGAGTTGATGGCGTGGTCTCCATACATTTTTTAGACTCTTTTTTCAATAGAACAACCTTGCTATACTAACTTTCTCATGCATGTCTAATAGCATCACTCATCGAGAATATTATGCAAAAACATAACCCTCCTTCTGGCGCAGTCGGGTAAAAAGCCGACTGCAAAAATATCTTTTTTTATGGCCATGACGGGCAAAAGATTGACAAAGGTATCAAATTCGAGAAAAAATTTAAAAGTCCAAATATCGGAAACCGTGGCACTTTTACTGGACATGAAAGTCCATTTTCTGAACGGGTTTAAGGTCCTCTATCAGCAGGCACAGGGTTATCCATTACTTACCGGACACCGGTATACAAGCAAGATATTATTTTGTGACCTACTTATTATTTGTATGATACGAATTAGTACGATTGCGATCGGGATTGATAAATCAAGAGAAGTTAAAAAACATTTAGGAAATCCAAAAAGTTTTTATTTCTCTTCTAAACATTTTTCATCAACCAAAGAGTTTTCATTACATCTAATAATAAATACAGAACTGGCAGCTATGTGTCAATAAAAAAGACGTTAAGCCAAATACTTCAATTAAAATGAAAAAAGATTTCTTCCTTCTTAGTTTTAATGGCTTTTAATTTTTTTTCCAAGACATCTTGCCAGTTCACATCAAAAAAAATTTGAATCAACAAAAAGTTTTAATTCCGAATTCCCAAATAATGCTAATAATCTCTCTTTGGTGCCAGTGCCTATTTTCCAAATGCATCCCCAATAATTTTTCTCGTTGACATGGACCCCTTGCAGATGGTAATCGACCCCTGGGGGTAGACCACTTTGGGTATCACGGGTTTAGACCATCAAACTGAACAACTTTCACTATGGAGGCAACATCGAAACCGTGAAAAAAAATCTGCCCTCTGATGCAAAACTGCAATATCTACTCAACTCAAATGTTGCTGTCGGATAGCTAATTTAAAAAAAAACTTTATCTTAATAGTGAAAGTTTTTCAGTTTGATAGTCTAAACGGTCTAAACCACCTCTTTAATTACAAGGGTGTTTTATTACATCATGAAGATGTAGATACCCGCATGCACTCGATATTATTTGCCGATTCTCATTGGGCATCGATGAATGAGGCCCTTAAACCACAAGATACATAAACCGCATGCGGGTGACGGCTGGCCTTAGTTTTAATGTTTAGAATAGTTGTACCGTAAAGCCATACAACTATAGTCCTAGGGTGCAAGTATGGTCCAATTTTCTGTCACTACTCAGTTACCCAAATGCAAAACATAACGCAATCCAAACATTTTTTAGGGTTCCGTAGCCAACAAGGAACCCTTATAGTTTCGCTATGTCCGTCCGTCTGTCCGCGGCCTAGCTCAGAGACGCTTAGTACTAGAAAGCTGTAATTTGACATGGGTATACATATTTATCACGCCGACAAAGTGGTCGAATAAAATCTTGAAAAATATTTTTTTAGGGTACCTCCCCTACACGAAAAGTGGGGATGACATTTTTTTTCTCGTCTATTATGGTGTGGTTTATCGTTGGATAGGTCTTTTAAAGGAAAACGGAGAACGGCAGTAGCGTATATAACTAATTTAAAAGGAAAACTAACACCGCTAAGTAGGCTTTACAAGTTGACGAGTAATATTCGACCAACTTGTAAAATGTACTTTTTAGATTTTATTAGCCGCTAAACCGTAGTATAAAACAAAAAGACCCGTTCTACGTCCATATATTGTGACAGGCAACTACGGAGCCCTACCCTGCGCGTGGCCCGACACGCACTTGGCCGGTTTTTCTGTTTATCTATATCTTTGTCCACAATAGGAGCTTTTAAAATTGTTACATGGCGTTATGTGTAGCAATTTAGTACGGCAGGAAAACTGGACCATACTTGCACCCCAGGACTCTAGTTATATGGTTTTACGGTATTTGATAAAAGGAATCCTCGAATGCATGTAGGATATCTTTGAAACGATTAATTGAGACCAGTCTAGTAGCATTAATGTAAATAACAAACACCTAAGCACGAGTCAACGTCCATTATGGCCAGTAAACTGGACATTTATTTTAAGAGGAGTTTTCTGCTAGCGCTGCACACATGATGTTTGGACCTACCTACTTCAGAAATATTGATCGACTTATTTTTTTTTTATTTATACCTACTTCGTGTAGGTATAATAAGGTAATCTTTGATAAGTCATATGTATAGCTAGATAGACAGTCGGAGCTACGAACGCGTCGGAATAAATATCACCGGACTCTCGGCGATAAACTGTGTCGCTATAACCGCACACAGATATATGTTGTATGACGGCTCAAGCACACCTACCTAAGAAAGTTGGCCACTTATGTTTTAATACGGTAGAAGCGTGAGGCTCAATCTAGACGTATACCTATAGGGTCCTTCTTAATATGCTGACACTTTTTTAAGGGGATGATCAGACCATCAAACTGAACAGCTTTCTCTATGGCACCAACATCGAAATCGCGAAAAAAAAATATCTGCTGTCCCATACAAAAGTGCAAACCTACTCGAACCAAATGTATGGGACAGCTGACTTTTTTTTCGCGATTTCGTTGTTGGTCGCATAGAGAAAGTTGCTCAGTTTGATGATCTGAACATCCTCTTAAAAACTGTCAGCATATTAAGTTGGACCCTGTATATACTTTATCAGACATGAATGGATTTTTGCTTGTACGATAGCTAGCACTGCATTTTTGACAGTGGCAAAGGGAGTATCTACACTATCCCAATCTCAAGGATTATTTTTAGCAAAAACACAGTTGAGAAGAGATGGCGGAGCGTCATGGCAAGCTCAAACGCGAACACCACGCGAATTAAAAAACCGCTCGCGATAAAACTTGCAACGTCCCAAATCCCTGTCATTTTTTAAATACCTTCTAAAAACCAATATCTGTGGTTTGTCAGATTTCCATTAAATTGTAAGTAGGTACAATTTCAAAGGTACGATTAATTTAAGATTTGCATGCAAATCTTTGAAACTGTACGTACCTACCTATATTTTAACGTAAATCTGATAAACCACAGAAGTTGATTACCACTTATTAGTTTGTAGACCGAGTTTAAAAAATTGCATTGACTTTCTGCCAGTTGCACATACGTTCATTAAAGTTAATCCTCCATCCCTTGCTGTCACTTTTTGTCTTGTTGATGTAGTAAAAGCTAGCAAGAGATTTAATGGAGGATTAGCTTTAGTGAACGTACGTGCAACTGACCGTTTAACTGGTTAATATTGAAAATAGAATCCAATTTTGTATGGAGCGTCGTCGCAGAAACATTCTCTTAACATACATTATCATTCATGCAGCCTCAACGAACAATAAATCGCGACGGACGATTGCAGCAATCTTCTACAGTGAAATGTTGTACGCCAGCATTTGTAAACTCTACACTGACAACCTCATTTGAATAGAAGGTATTATCGCGGCCCGGGGCCCTGCTTATTAACTAATGGCAAATTATTCCACCACCCACGTCCCATATTACCACATTAAACTTCCGAACGATGATAACGAGGAATAATTAAAAACCCACCAAGTGCGAGCTGGACACACTCACCGAGAGTTTTTTCTCTGGTGCCCTTAGCACGAACACGACACACACTTGGCCGGTTTTTATTAGGTACCTAACTATAGAGTACAAAATTACACCAAGTTTGAGCCTTGTTACGGTGTGTTCCGATTCATAAAAACAGTGCTGTGATCGATTACAGCGCTAAAACCCGTTTCATTTGCGTTAGCGCGCCGACAGCGCTGATAGCGTTCTACCAATTCGGAACGCTAGATATCGCGCTCACACCGTTCACACCACAACATTCAAATATTCACATTATTTTCTTCATCACTAATCGTTATTAAACTTTTATTCGTCTTTTTTAGAACATAATCAAACCCAGTACTACTAAAGAAACCTAAATCGAGACCTAAACAAACCAAAAATATAGGACAGCAAAACTGTCAAGTGTCACTTTTGAAAATTCGCTCAAAAATTTACTAGAACAAAACTATCAAACGTCACTTTTGACAACTCGCTCACAGTGCTAACGCCACGAACCGTGAGCACTGTTATTGCAAGATGGCGTCGGTAGTGACGTCATGAATGACGTCACGTTTTCGATTGTGGACGCGCTCACGTCAAATCGGACCGACATTTATCGCGCTCACAGCGCTGTCGGCGTAATTCGGGACGCAGCGTTAGTATTATCGTTTTATGATAGAGCCACAGGTCCGGCACTTCAAACAACATTTTGAATTTGACATGATGACGTTCGCACATGCGCACTTGTCTTTGACATGTGTAGGGTTGACTTACCACGCATCGTATGAACATCATCTACATTTCGTTTTATTTTTTTGTTCTGTTATTAAAAATAGTATTTGACCTAAAGAATTACTGAAAATGTGAATTTAGTGTTATTTTTCAACGTTTTTTATGCACTGAAAAGACTCAATTTAATGCAGTCAAATCCAACGGGTGCGTGCGCCTAACTGCATTCCCTTGCTCGGTTTCCCACAAGTTTCCCAGAACGTGTGAGGTGAAGTGGGGTATCTGAAGTCAGAGGGGGCAGGGAGTGGCCGTTCTGTATATAGAAGTATATACTATTAACCTACCAAACATGTGATAGAGCAAAAACTAAAACCTTGAAAAAAAAACAAGTTTCTTGTATTGGGACCATAAACTTATTAGGACTAATTGGGATCTCCCTTAATTTATATACACTTTTTTTAAATTATTTCTTAGCAAATCCAAAATAATAACACACACCTGGGGTACGATTTTTTTTATGTCACCGGTGAGCTTGAACGGTTTTTAAATCTCATATAAAAGCCTTCTCATACCCACGAGTTCAATACGAGTGGGTAGGGGCACTCGTATTGAACTCATGGGTACGAGAATTTAGTCACCACCGGTAAGAACTGTGGAAAATCGGTGAATATCAGCCATTTTACTCAGCCGGTGACTTCCAAAAAACGCACTGCTGTTAAAATTTGAACTCGCTACCTATTACGGTTCAAAAGATAGCTGTTTAGAGAGTTAGTATGGACGGACAGCATAGGCTTAGTATCAAATAGGGTTCAGTTAGCACCCTTTGGGAACTGAACCTTAAAATCTAGGTTACCTACCTACTGTCCGAAAATGAAAGAATGATGCAATACTCACATTTCCCCATATTTTTAAGCCTTTCTTTAAACACAGCTTCATCGTCATGCCCTTTTGTTTTGTGCCCTTGTTCGCTATCCAGTGCTGCCATGAACTCCTGATTCCACCTGAGCTCTGCCATAAACTCTTCGTTCTGCAGGAAAGTTGCTATACGATCGTCATCCATGTCCAAACTGAGGTCTATCCTCGCGTCAGTGCCTGGCGGGATCCGAAGGAACATTGGTGGTAAAGGACCTAGCATCCGAGGCACCCATTTCCTTCTTATTGCAAGGGGAATCGAATCATCGTCGACGTCTCTGCAAACGAATCATATTTCAGTTTGGGTGAGATAAAACTTGAAAGCTGCGGACATAGAATAAACGTAGATCATAGTAGTCCAGCTATTTTCCAATCGCGGTATTTAAACCGATATTAAGTTAGGTTTAATCCAGAAAGCTGGAAATAGGTATTGTCTATACCTTGGAGTACAGACTACCTTACAAGCGGTGAAACATGGAAATACTCCTTGGCGGTCGGTAATGTTCAACCTTCTTCGTACGTTTTCGTCGTCATCTTTGGTTTGTCCCTTTCTAACCCAATGCCGAAAATTAAAAAAAAGAGTTTTTATTAAATTTTTGTTCTGATAGAAAAGGAAAAACCTAAGAGGAAGGATCTCTCTTTAAGACTAGAGTGAGCCATACCAATTGTAAAGTGTCCACTTTTTTTGACGTTTAGGTTTGAGTGTGTGGTGTCAAGTAGTATGGACAAAAGGCACCCAGTGACATATGGCCTTATGTTTACGGTCACTTTTTACACACACTATCAAAAAAAAGTGGATAGCCGCATAAACAAATATCTATAGTTCCATCTCCTTCTACTATTAAAGGTACGTCATAAGACAAAAGAGACCAACTACAATCGCAAATTTATGCGGACTCTATGGAGATCCTTCCTCTTAGGGAAAAACCTAAAATTCGAAACATCGACGTACGTAGAAGGTTGAATATTACCGATTGTTTCCATGCTTGTAAAGAGGATTGGTATCCTTTATCATTCTAAGTCCATGGTTTAATCACAAAGAAATGACACTCTCATGGGTTTAATATTGCAAATGCTTATTATTATCTTTTTACTTAGCTGTCTTTCTTTGAACATAAAGATCGCGAATGTTTACTGAACAGTCTCTACATAGTGGGTTTTTAAGTAGGTATAAGAAATTTCTCAATCCGATAAAATTATTGTATTTGCATATTGCTCAAACAGAGTTTCCATGAGCCTCGCTATTTCGACTTGCCAATTATTTGCTTTGTTCTCCAATAAATAAACCCAGCTATTTAAACTGGTAATTTGTTTCTATTAGCTACTGTCATATCAAGTCGTTTCTATTAGTCGACTTAGTTTTGCGCCCGAGATTTCGGGTCAATGCCAACATTGCACAAAACAACAAAACAAATCAATCCGTTATTCTTTATTTATATACAACAAAACAAATAGGTAGGTACAAAATAAGGCGGTCAATCAATTTATCTAGTAGATACATGCACTATAATAGTGGACGCTGCGATACTCGCAGTTGGCAGCTAACAAAGTAACATGGCAATGATATCTATTACGGCTATGCTATGTGCAAATTGGTGCGGCTTTCATTAGATAATGGTTACGAAGATGTGGAGTGGAGACCGAATGGTAATGGAATTATTTTCTTATCATGCTAACTTGTTGCTTTCAGATGTAAATATTGCAATCAAACGGTTATGGTATGCCTATAAATTATGGTTATAATAATTTAACGCCGCATTTAATGAATTAGTAACATGCTTGTGATTAGCCTGTCGATAGGAACAATCGTTAATTAACGGTATTAATTAAACTTTTGTTTATTGACCTGAAAAGACTCAAGTTACATAATATTTGGAAACAAATGATGGGGTGGTTATGTTATGGATTCTAGCAGTATACTTACACGAGTGCTGTGGTGTCAGTATCGTCGGAGTGTTCGGCACGGCCGGCCCGGCGGTCCTTGCGGCGCGGCGTGCTTCCCTCCACGCGCTCCATCTCCAGCCTGAGCCGCTCGTTCTGGTTGTCGGTACTCATCGCGAGCAGCTGGTCAATGGTCGCGTCCACCGCGCCCTGGTTCGCGCGGAGCACCGCCTCGATCACGTCGTCGTCCATGTCCGGGAACATCGTCTTGAAATCCGTCATGGCCTGGGTGAACTCGAGCTGCATTGTGGACGCCATGGCGCCGTAAACGCCAAAAGACGTCACGAGCTCGCGTCCCGAGCCGGCTCAGCTGATGTATGGCGCAGGACTACCGCAGTACCGACAGTGGTCGCCGTGCAGGCATCGGCCATCCTCGCGGCACTATCAACGCCGCCGCCGACGACCGCCCGCCCCGTGCCCTCGCTGCACTAATTAGCGGTCTACTTGCAGTATTATTCCTGTAAGTAAGCTGCACCGAGCGATACCATGATGTGCGATTTTCACTTTCGGCGTTTTTGTGCGCATGCGCGAGCCGGGGAGGGGGTTACAGTCGATATAAATAGAGAACGCACGAGGCGCGCGCCCCTGCACCGGCATCGGCACTGCCGCGGCCGGCGACCGACCGCGACCCTCGCGACTGCGGCCCTACCGACATGCGCGCATGTGCGCTGCATTGTTTGTTAATTGTGTAGGTATATGATTGACCTTTACGTGTAGGACGAGTTTGTATACCTAAACAAATGCCAACGTTGTCCTGCCTCATTAGGTATGTCCGGAATTTATACGTACGGATCCTCGTAAATATCGTAGATCATGAGCAGTGTTGGCATGATAGGTAAGTTCGATAACAATAATAAATATTATGGAGAATGTTTTTGGTGTAGTCATTCTTACCTAATTTTCCGGAAAATGTTTTACCTTTGATAAGTTATATGTCAAGATAGACAGTCAAAGCTACGAACGCGCCGGAAAAAATGTCAACTAGGTAAGGCCGCTAAACCAAGCTAAGAAAGTTGGTCTATTTGTTTTAGTACGTTAAGTCTTTGCGTGAGGTTTATCTTGACATATAATTAATCAAAGGTTGTTACTGTTGTCATTGCGATAAATAAATCTAATAGCTTTTTTGGACGAACAGGTTTAGTAACTAAAACGTAAAATTTATATTCGATATAAATATCAAATAAAGGACAAACTCAGCTTTTCCATGGTATGATTTATTTCATAAGTCAATAATTATTTATTACATTAAATTTAATACATAATCGCCCTTATATTATTACTTTACCAACACTAATGGAGAGTGAGTCTAATACCAAATAAATGTTCGAAATATAATTTAAAAATTGAAATAATAAATTAATTTTCCGAAAGAAGAAATAAACAACATTTAATTTACAACATTACAATTCCGGAACTTTAACACCTAGAAAAGTACTGAGACATTTATTACCAAAAAGGAAATTAGTAGTAATTATAAGACAATAAGTACGATGTGAATATAATATGACGTCCAATGATTCGTTCTTTATACATGTTAGGCCATTTCGAAACTACTTACTTACAGTAGTTTTTAAGCAATTCATAAAAGACCCATTCTAAGCCTTATTATTAATTTTCATACTTTACACGATGGAACAACACGAAGAATTCAGCAAAATTTTAGAAAATGAAAGGCTTAAGGCACCACAGAATGGAATCTTGCTCGCTTTTTATAAAATGACAGTTAATTAACCTCCTAACACTCAGAGGCAAATACAGGGTGTAAGTGACAGCCTAGCAAACACTGAAACGGTGAACTCAGAACATCAAACTGAACAACTTTCACTATGGAGCCTAGTTTTGTATGGGACAGCTGATTTTGGTCGCGTTTCCTGGGGTAGGCTCCATGGTGAAAGTTGTTCAGTTTGATGGTCTGAGTTCACCGTTTCAGTATTTGCTAGGCTGTCACTTACACCCTGTATAACAATTGCCCCGCAGTTAACAATATTAGTAAGCTACGATACTCTCATATTGGAGCATCCTGGCCGACGGAAGGTCGACCAATGAACATTTATTAAAACAGAGTAATTTTTTACAGACAGTTAATTAATGTTAAAACGTTAACACTACAATTAGTTGTTATTTAATAAATGTATTTGTAATTTAGATAGGAATCTAATTGCCACGTCTAATTTATTATGCTATTAATGTCGCAAAATTACTAGCAGATAATATCTTTCAGTCAAATCCTGGATGGACGGTGTAACACATAAATAAAGGAATGTCTGTTTTGTAGCATTTACCTATATTTTAGTATTGAAAGAAATGGCGATGGTGTCGAGACATGACTTATTGTACATTAGCAAATTTACTAGGATCTTGAGAACGTCGAGACCTGACTTATTTAACATTAGTAAATTCACTAGAATCTTGAGAAGGGTTAAAATTACTGTTTTAGCTTTTTAGGATGGGAAATAAATATGTTTTTATGGAAATGTTAACGTAATGGCACTAAAATAATATGCAACAAGATTTGTAACTATACACAGGTCAAATATATTTAAGATAGACATTTGATACGATGTTGGTAGTAAATGCTACCGTCAATAAATATACATAGATTCCGTAAATGATAAAACCTTGATAAACCATAATAATACATTGGTTAAAAAATACCAGGGGTGGAAACTGATTCCATGGCCAAAAACACTGATTTTACTGACTAAAACCCTCTAAAATACAGACCATTTACTGACTAAATCTCTAGAAGACTGAGCCTTGGTCTGTCAACATGACATCGAAATACGAATGTTAGTTGCTGTTAGTTAAGTATGTTAATAATACTTATATGGAGCATGTTTGTGAATAAGTAAGAAAAATCATCCCTGGGGCACGTGGCCCACATGCTTTTTCTAAAGAAAGTGATAGTGTATTGTATGTAAAAAAAAAGGATTAACAGAACAAATTGTTAATTAAAGGTATGTCTAGGGACCTACCGAAAAGAAAAAAGAAAGTTTAAGAGATTTTTAAGGGACTCTCATTCCAAAAGGAATTTTTTTCACCTCTAATCTACAGAAACCAGACCACTTTTACCCGAAAGAAACCCGTGATCCTCAAAATACTTACTTTACTGACCATTTTTCGAAAAAAACTGACTTTTACTGACCTTAGCCAAAAAAACTGACTCTTACTGACCATTTTCCACCCCTGAAATATAAGAAACCAAGTGCAAGGTATAAGCACGAGATAAAGTGAAGTCACAAATACGACGGTTTACATCTAGATGGTTAAAGACTGATATATAGGGTCCTTCTTAATATGTTGACCTTTTTTTAAAGGAGTAATCAGACCATCAAACTGAACAACTTTCTCTATGGCGCTAACATCAAAATCTCGAAAAAAAAATCAACTGTTCCGTACAAAACTGCAAACCTACTGGAGCACATCAGTTTTTTTTTGCGATTTCGTCTTTTGTCCCATAGAGAAAGTTGTTCAGTTGGACGGTCTCATCATCCCCTTAAAAAGTGTCAGCATATTAAGAAGGACCCTGTGTAGGGCTGGCGAGCCGTCAAGGAATACTTCTATTAAAGTATCGCTACTTTCTATCAATATTAATCAATTTCATACATTCAAATACCATATTTTTTTGCTATAGGTATCCAAAACCGGCCCGTCTGTCCTGCAGAGCGACGATGAAATGAAAATAGCTTATTACATGAACTTAAAATTAATATAGAATACTAAAGAAGTAAATTACACTCCTTTCTGAGGGCATAGGGATTTTAGAACAACTTGAAAAAATTTATTTGAAATCATTTTTTAGGAGAAGACTAATTTTATCCAAAGCTGTTAAAAGGGAAACTGTGAATACAACTGACAGATTTTATGGCCCTTCTTGAGCACAGACACTGCTGCTTGGTTTTAAAATTGCTATGTCAAGCGTCGGTGCATACAGTGCTGATCGGCATCGTATGGCAGATGATATAACCCGAGGTAGTTAAGATGACATAATTCTACCATATTAATGTTCCTCGGATTACAGCTGTAACTTATGTAACAACTATTACACTGCTCCCTACACGCCATTTAAGTAATCCGCTTAAATAACTGTGTAAAAAATGTTAACTACGTAAATCGAGCATAAGGCCGTATTCACATAAATACAGTTTTATCATTGTATTACAATACTACAAAAATATATCATCAATATGTACTTGATTATATCCCCGATGCGATCAGCTAGGAAGTCTAAAGCCCGAACGAACATCACTTACAAGTTAGTTGCTCTCAGGTAACAAGTTAACGCTGATTTAAGAGACAGACCATTGCAATGACAGGGGTTTTCAATCTATTTTTACGTTCCAAAATCCTCTTGCGTAGACTCAAATGACCTGAAGTAGGGAGCTATAGATGCATCGTAATAGCAAATCACTTCTTTGTGTCCGGAAATCTTATAGAAGATGAATTCGTTTGCTATTCTGCAGACTCGTGAATTATTGAGTGTCATTGTGTTTCAGACTTTACAATGAGATAGGGACAGAACAGATCTTACTTCGTATATTTTCGTAGCGTATTCTGTACCCTTATCTAGAAGATATCCGGCGCAATAAAATGGAGGCCTATGCCCAGCAGTGGGTTGATTTGATTCATCATCAGTCTACATACCTCCGACTGCATGGTTCAGGCCTACCCTCAGGGAGAGTTTATGGATGTCAGTCCACCGCGAGTGCCAAATCCGGTTTGGTAGACTTCACATACGCATCAACATTTATTCTTCAGCGTATGCAGGTTTCCTCACGATGTTTTCCTTCACTATTTGATTGATGTTGCTTACTCTATTCTGGTATCTGGTAATTTTGCCACCTGTGGTATGTACAATGTTTGATAACCCCTGGTCTAGATTGCAACCATTGACCTCTTATAACAGAACAAGATACACAGCGGTCCAAGAATCGCAGACCCAAATGAGGTACTTAACGAATAAAAGTACCACTTTTGCCTCAGTACCGCGCCAACTCTCTGACTGTAAACATATAATACGACTAAGTTTAATAATCAAATATGATGTATTAGTATCACCCTACAGCATTCATACTTATTTTGTGTGGGTTATAATTTTGACTTCACGTCGTCGCTGTTATAAAGTACTGACATCTGAAGGATGACAACTTGTTCCTTATTTAAAATACAGTTGTTAAACACATCGATCCGACTCATGCACTCATGTCATAGAAGGAGCTTTTACGACTTTATACCTAGGCTATAAAATGCCATTGAGACTTATTCCGTTAGAAATAAAACTTAGTGATTGAAAACTCTTTGCAGAAGTTTAAAAGTATGTGTCAATTCCAATTCAAATCGGACAAAACTTAGCTAAGATTTTATATGAGATTGTGAGTTTATTTCTTTTATAAGATGTCAGTGATTACAACTCCATTTCATTAAATCAGCAACTGTCAAATAATAATTTAAAATAAGTGGCACTCACATAATAAGTGAGGTACGTTAGGGTAATGGGTGTGAGATTCATACTGGCGCCAGGTGTCCCTGTTGAGGCAACATAACCACTGTGTTGGCTACCGGGGCTGGTTGTTGCGGCGGTGGTTGCTCGCCAGGTGGCGTCTCGGGCTGTTGACAATAATTTACGTGTAATAATAGAATAAAAAACTTTATTTTCGATAAACTGAGATCACAATATAAAGTCAGTAAGTATAAAGTATATTTCATTCATTCACAATTTTTATAGTTATACCGTCTACGCGTATTCTGCATCAAATTTTTGTATGAAATTTACAACTCTGCAACCACCTTAATGATTTTAGTTCAATGATCTGATATTTATGAATTTTATGATACACTATCAGCTTAGTGTATGTCATTGCACTTTGTTTGCTTGTTGCCGAACATTTTAAGAGTCTAAATTGCCGGTGGTAGGCTGGAGAAGTCGGGCGCGAGCAAAGTTTGTTGCATACCCGCATGTTCATCATCATCTAAGCCGATAGATGTCCACTGCTGCCCACAGGCCTCCCCCAAGGATCGCCACAACGACTGATCTTGCGCTGCCCTCATCCAACGGGATCCCGCCGCGCGCGGTCGCCACTTGATAACTTTTCGGATCTCGGTTCTGCGAGCAACGTGTCCCGACCGTTGCAACTTTAATCCTCATGCAACATATCTACGAAATTACAGTGACGATAGCGGGCTCAGCGGCGGCCATGAGGCTAGCGGCGCGGTATGAAGGGGGCGGGGTCTGTTTGACAGCCTCCTCGTAGTCCGGCAGTAGTCTTGAGTAGTCGGGCGCGATCAAAGTTCGTTGCATACATATCTACAAACTTACAGTGACGATAGCGGGCTCAGCGGCATTCATGAGGGTAGCGGCGCGGTAGGAAGGTGGCTGGTTTGTTTGGCAGCCTCTTCGTAGTCGGGCAGTAGGCTTGAGTAGTCGGGCGCGGGGTCTGTTTGACAGCCTCCTCGTAGTCGGGCAGTAGGCTTGAGTAGTCGGGCGCGAGCAAAGTTCGTTGCATACATATCTACAAACTTACAGTGACGATAGCGGGCTCAGCGGCGGCCATGAGGGTAGCGGCGCGGTATGAAGGGGGCGGGGTCTGTTTGACAGCCTCCTCGTAGTCGGGCAGTAGGCTTGAATAGTCGGGCGCGAGCAAAGTTCGTTGCATACATATCTACAAACTTACAGTGACGATAGCGGGCTCAGCGGCGGCCATGAGGGTAGCGGCGCGGTATGAAGGGGGCGGGGTCTGTTTGACAGCCTCCTCGTAGTCTGGCAGTAGGCTGGAGTAGTCGGGCGCAGGTATCGGCGTCGCGTATGGGGGCACGGCCGGCGTCACCACGCCCTCGCTCGAGATCACGAACGGGGTGAGGTTTTGTAGCGCGTGGGCACGCATCGTCAGGTACTTGTAGCAACGCCATACTACGCTGATGCAATAGCCCTGTTGGAATGTTTGTTATATTAGCGACTAGTTGGAAAATGTTCATGTGTAAACATAGTCATATTCTTAAAGTATATAATAAGTATGTAATACTCATATCTCTGACAGTGCGGTTTGCTATGTATATATAGATATAAATTTTATGTATTGAAAAAATAAACTAAAAAAGAAAATTATAAAGAAAAATATTATTACTGTTGGCGCGCTCCACACAAACGAAGTCTGGTTATATTGTCAATACTAACCAATTAAAGTCAATGAAATTTTTTAGAAACAATCTAGAAATTGATCTCTATGCTTGTATGTTGCCAGATTTTTGTTAAATAGTTTTAAAGTTAGAGTGCCTCAAAGATTTCCATACAAATCTTAAGTTAATCCTAGCATTGAAATTATTTGGAATTGAAAATTTTTATATTTTAATGAAAATGTGACACCATACAAGCATAGAGATTTGTTTCTAGATTGTTTCTGCAAAATTGGTTAGTATTGAAAATATTACCAGACTTCGTTTGTATGCAGCGCGCATTAGCGCTTTTGGAATAAACTTCTTAAGCCTATGGTATGATCATCATATCACCCTTATTTTTATCGCAATGGAACTAAGTTACGTATTTTTGTTAAATTGGCTGCATCGCCTGCATTGTTTTAGAGTCTGTCCGAAAAGCCGGAAAAAAACAAAAAGATAGGATATCAAAGTGTGTAAATAAGAAGGCCTGTTTCTGATCTATCTGCCTATTATGTGAAGGAAGGAAGTAGGACTTGGATACTATAGACAATGTTTTTTTACCTACTAGACTTACACTTCTAATTTCTTACTGTCCGCGATAACGGCCTATGGTAATGAGCATATCCGGCAATGACCGGTCGGCAGAAGAGATAGACAGGATATGACGTTGATGATCATAATTACCTTAAGTAATACGGCTACGAGGAACGCAGATAGGACGACCAGCGCCAGCGCCGGGGCAGGCAGCTGCAGCAACTGGGCACGCCAGGGCACGCGGCGGGTCTCGGCCACGAGCCGGTGAATCGAGCGTAGGTAACACAGGTACCCGGTGGCGGTGAGCCTGCCCAAATACAAACTGTTTTTACTTCAAGTGTTTAAAAAAGTTGTTCCTGGGCAACTGAGCTTCTCTCTGTTGGCGCTATCTATGATGTTAAAACGGATTTTTGAGTGAGACGAGACTTGGCTAGATCGATTTCGTGACTAAAAAACACATCTATATATATAAAAATGAATCCCTATTTCCCTTGGTCACGGCATCACGCCTGAACGGCTGGACCGATTGCGATGAAACTTTGGTGGGTTGTTGTGCATATGCCAGGGACGGCCAAGTGTGTGTCGGGTAGGTGTAGGATAGTTGTAGGTGTAGAGTAGGTGTAGGGTAGGTGTAGGGTAGTTGTAGGGTAGGTGTAGGGTAGTTGTAGGTGTAGGGTAGGTGTAGGGTAGTTGTAGGGTAGGTGTAGGGTAGTTGTAGGTGTAGGGTAGGTGAAGGGTAGTTGTAGGGTAGGTGTAGGGTAGGGAAAATGGCAGAACAACGTCTGCCGGGTCAGCTAGTAATCAATAAATTTCATCAAAATTTTGTAGTCCATTTAAAGAAACTAAATTGTGTCGCTTGTTTTATAGTTCCAAGACATTATAATTTATGCAATACAGTATTTTTTATTTTGTTTATGTAATTTTTAGGATTCCTTACCCAATTATATACAAGGTGTAAACTTAAATGCTTTACATACTTAATGGGGTTTTTCAGACCATTAGGATGAAAAACTTTTACTGTGGGACCAACTTTGAAAACGCGAAAAAGAAATCTGCTGTCCCATACATTTGAGCGGATAGGTACAGCAGTTTTGTATGGGACACCTGATTTTTTTTCGCGTTTCCCGAGGTAGGCTCCATAGTAAAAGATGTTCAGTTTGATGGTCTGAGTTCACCGTTTCAGTAGGTATTTGCTAGGCAGTCACTTACACCCTGTAGGTAGGACTGACTAGAGTTATTATTCCCAGACTTACAATGTTCTAACGCTAATCTTTGTGCTGTCTTGACCTCTCACAGACTTTGATTTAATGTGTGACGGCACTATTAGTATATTCATTCTAGATTTTTTCACTGATAGAGACATAGGGTTTTTAAACTGCTGCTGGTTTATACCCCTGGATGAGTTCACTAAAATTAGCAACTCTCCTTCCCACTCCACGCGACGCTTCATCCCTCCCCTCTAAAAGTGTATCATTTTGTGTATTTCAAGGGTGGATTCCATGGCCAAAAATACTGTTTTTACTGACTAAAACCCTCTAAAAGACAGACCATTTACTGACCAAATCTCTAGAATACTGACCCCTGGTTTGTCAACATAACATCGAAATACGAATGTTGGTTGCAGTTAGTTAAGTATGTTAATAATATATGGAGCATTAAGTAAGAAAAATCATCATTGTTCTAAAGTGATAGTGTTGTATATTAAAAAAGGATTCGGAGAACAAATTCTTAATTAAAGGTATGGTAGGTATTTATTAAGGGACTCTCACTCCAAAACTGCATTTTTTTCACTCTACTGAAACCAGACCACTTTTGTAAGGAACGTGGCCCCTGATCCACAAAATACTGACTTTACTGACTATTTTTCGAAAAAACTGACTTTTACTGACCTTGGCCAAAAAAACGGACTCTTACTGACTACTAGACATTTATCGAAAAAACTGACTTTTACTGACCTTGGGCAAAAAAACTGACTCTTACTGACTTTACTAGAGATTTACCGAAAAAACTGACTTTTACTGACCTTGGGCAAAAAAACTGACTCTTACCGACTTTACTAGACATTTATCAAAAAACTGACTTTTACTGACCTTGGCCAAAAAACTGACTCTTACTGACTTTACAGACGATTTTCCACCCCTTGTATTTAAATGTAATCATCACCCATGGCTACAATCCAAAAGCAGTTTCAAAAATTTTTGTCTTTTGCCGATTTGCCCATACATTGAAATATAGAATGAATAGACTATGACCTTGGTCGATAAATGATACAGGAAAGTATAATAGTATTAAAATTTTCCTTAATATGTTTATTCAATCCAAATATCAGACGAAACCAGTTATGCAAACAGCGTAAAATCTTTTTCAATACAAATTCTAACACAATACAGATTTTACACTTTATTCAAACAGAACATTGTTTTTTCTGTAATGTCATGTATACAATAAAGTTTTAAATAAATAAATAAACATTTTGTTTTAGTATCAATGAATTTTCTGTCTATATGATTTTGTCCGCCGTCTGTATTCAATGGATTTGTCTTCGCCGTCTGTAAATGACTGCCAAATATTGCAGATTTTTAAAAGCAGACAACTGCCATCAACTTCAGAATGTTCCACCTTGGAGATGGATATTACCCAAAACCGGTAGATTAAAGGTTTCTTCCCCTGAACGGTATTGCCCTCATTTACCATGTTTGAAGGGTAACGAAAATAAAGTCTAGGGGTCAACAGAAAAGACCCCATTGGGTCGATGTATTGCTGGCTTGCCACCCAATAATAAGATTAGATCATCATCATCATAGCCTATATACATCCCACTCACTGCAGGGCACAGGCCTACCCTCAACGAGGGTGTATGGGCGTTAGTTTACCACGCGTGCCCAATGCGGATTGGTAGACTTAACATACGCTTCGGAATTTCTTCTTCAACGTATGCAGGTTTCCTCGCGATGTTTTCCTTCACCGTTTGAGAGCATTCGGTATTACGTACATAAGTTAGAAAAACTCATTGATACATGGCATGAGATGATTAAGATTGAGTTTCCATAGCTCCACGCCACGCTACCGATGCTCTACAATACTCTACGACACTACTCTACAGGGTGTAAGGAAACGTATCATTAACCTTTAAACCACATATTCTACCCATCAAACTACACAACTTTCACTATGGGAGTAAACCTGTCAGCGAAAAAAAAGTCAGCTGTTCCATACTAAACTGCAATACCTACTGGACTAAAATGTATGAGACTGATTTTCTTTTTGTTCTGACAGGTTTGCTCCAATAGTAAAAAGTTATTCAGTTTGATGGGTAGAGTATGTGGTTTAAAGGTTGTATATAAAGATCTGAATTAATACTTACACAGTGATAGCAAAGTCGAATATCTGAAGGCAGAAGAAAGGCAACAGGTGAGCGGGCTTGCCCCTGGCGGCTCCGTAGATCAGCATGAGCGTGATGGCGAGAGTGCACACTGTAACCAGTGCACCCACATCCACATCATCTAGCACACACAGTTGCAATATGTTAATTACAGTACTATTGTTTCAACTATGCCCATTAGAGCCATTTATTAGTTTAGAGACGGTGTTGGGAACATTTTAAGTGCAAGGTGCAAGTTGCAAATGGAAGTATTAAAATTATTTCATAACAGCCTAGTTAAAATAAATACTACTGTAATTTAATTGATTCTATTTGTGCAATAATAATTAATAAACATGCTCAACTATTTGAAATCTGACTTTTTCTAATTCAGTTTATGCACTATACAGGGTGTAAACTTAAGTAAGTTACTTACTTTAGGGGTGCTTCAGACAATCAAACTGAACAATCTTTACTATGGAATCAAAATCGAAAACGTGATATCTTTGTTGTCATTTCTTTAAAAGTTTCAATGGTCACTCGACCCAAATGTCTGAAACAGCAGAATTTTTTCGCGGTTTCAATATTAATTCCAAACCAGTGTAGAAATTGTTTAATTCGATGGTGTGACGCATTTAAATGTTCCCCCTGTATACTGCATACATTTAGCCTTGAGATGTTTTCAATTGTTTTACAGACAAATTTATACAACTTGAAAGAAAAAAATAATGTTTAATTTACTACAAGCCAAAACTCTACAACAAAATTATAAACACTGCATGGCTATAATCTTTCAATTTCATGCTTGTTTAGGTGTTAAAACATAAAAGAATATTTTCTATAAACAATGCTTTGCACAAATGGTTAATATTGAATGTTATTGTGTGACTCAGAGATGTGGATGCATATGACTCACTTACACTTCAAAGAACATTTAGTATTAATACCTAATACATTTTTTTTAAATATGTTACACTTTATAATATACTGTGATGGTTAGAGATCAGGTAATCTGATGCATATTTACCTAAAGTTGAGGAGTTGGCTATTATGGAATGTACTTTTATACGAAAATAAAAAGTTTTTTTAATTAAACAATTTTAAGAAGTCGCGTCCATACTATGCTACCGATTAGTTATGCATTCCCGCATTTACTGGTATGCCGGGATAAATTTTACAAAAAAAATGTTTTTTTAATTAACTAATTTTAAAAAGTCACTTCTATATTTTCTTAGCCAAAAATTAACTTTAGATAAATATCACATGCAAAGGTGTCACATTTATTTTGAGTAATTTTTAAGGAGGTTAATAACAGTACGTTTTATTTAAAATGATAATGTGACACTTTGTTATGGATTGCCTATCACATTTACTGGATACGTCCAGCAAATATGTGTATGGAATTTTCACCATAATAATCACAGTAGCTATTATCAAACTCAATGTAGAGTCGAGCACTCAACAGAATAAGGTTTATACAATTTCGCGCTCACTTTAATAGACCTGAATATAAACATGTTGTAATCTCCATCATGCTTTGCTGTGTCTATAAGCTAAGGCCCGGACCCACCAAAATGGATTGGAGTTGTGTAAAATCAACTAATAAAATACCTTGATTCTGACAAGCGAGGAAAATGGAACAATTTGATTGTTTGATTTCAGGGTTCGAAAGGATAAAATTATCATTGCTAATTATTACGATAATTATCATGATAAGTATCTTAGAATTACAAAAAACTTGCGCTAGAAATGTCACGCCATGTGTATCCGATCACGATTTGCGAAAAAAGAAAATTACAAACACGAAAAAAAAATCTCACTGTTTTCTGTTATTTTTCTCAATTATATTTTATTCATTGTGATAAGCAACTATAATGCCAAAGACTTGGTGCTGTTTGGTCTAGATATGAGTCTATTAAAGCAAAAACAGTCATTTTAGAAACTTTTTTCTTAGAAATTTCTCTCGAAACTAAGAATCAGCTTGGATAATTATCATGATAATTATCAAAGAAAATAATTATGTTGATAATTTCAAACCCTGTTTGATTTGCTTTGCTCTGCTTTAGTGGGTTCCGTCCGGGCCTTATTAATTTCACAAATTACTCCAAAACAGAACTCACGATAAATGAGGCTATGATCTCTTGGTTGGCTGGCATGTTGGGGGTAGGGGCTCGGTGGAGCCTCCACATTGGAGAGTGGAGTTGGCATCGCAGCAGGACCAACATCGCTCCAATCCGCAACGGGAGCGGAGTCACGTTCCAATTCGTCCAGGAGCCGCGGGTCACGGACTATAGCTGCTAAGAACCCTAGGGCTACTAGGTGTAGCATCTGTGGAATTATTGATTTATACAGTACATTTATACGTTACATATGTAATGGATTGTTTCAGACCATCAAGCTGAACAACATTCACTATGGAACCAGTATGGGAATTGTGAAAAAAATTTGGTTTTTCCATAGAAAATGGCTAATTGGTCCAAATGGTTTGTTATTTTATCGTTCGCCACATAGTGAAAATATGCAGTTTGATGGTCTGAACCACCCTCTTTTATTGAACACATTTAAATTAACATCCTGTATATTGTTACAATATTTTTCAAGCTGTAGTTTAGGCATAAACAGTTAATATTGGTTCTTTATTTGGTAAATCATTGCAGGTCCAGAGTCATGATTAATATCATGGAATAATAATTTAGAATGATAAACTAGCACTAGGGATGGGAATATGTACAACGTGTTAATGAATTAACGCAAAACTAGAAAGTAGTTTGTTTAGAATCGAGTGCAGAATCGAATTATCATGTTTTCAACATAGGTAATTTTTTTCAAAATATTAAATAATTTGTTTGCAAAATTTAAAATTTATTGAACTCGATCTCAACCTACCGAACGGGCACATTCACGCTAATTACTACCAAAACAAGATTCTTAAAATGTATACATGAGAACGTTAGCGCTTTCATTAAATACTTAAATGATAACAAATCATTTTTGCCTGCAAACTTAAAATGCGAATAACTTTAAATTTTAACTAACAAAAATAATGAAATTATTGTTTCAATCTAATTATTTTGTTATAAATCAGTTGGGGTGTATGAGGTTTTGCGCTTATTCATTAACACGTTGTATAAGAGAGTTAAAACTGGAACGCAAGTAAATGGTACCACCAGCGCTCTTTTGGCTGTCCACAATAGCGTGTTGGTTCCGACTTTGATGTATGGAAGTGAAAGTTGGGTGTGGTAGCAGAAGAATGAAAGAAGAATAAATGCAGTGGAAATGAGGACTTTACGCAAGATGTGTGGTGTGACTATAAGGGATAGAATAAGGAATACTGTAATTAGGGAATGTTGTGGTTTGAATGTAGTGGTTAAAGTAGAAAAGGGAATGCTTCGATGGTTTGGACATATTGAAAGGATGAATGAAAGTCGACTTACGAAACAGATATATACGGCGTGTGTTGGTAGAGGCAGACCTAGGAGAGGGTACCTAGACCAGGTCAGGGACGTCCTTAAAAATGCCAGGTTAAAAGTAGCCGAAATCGAAGGGAATGTATGACAAGATGTATGGACTTAGAGGAAGCAAGAGAGGTGTGTCAGAACCGCCCAAAGTGGAGATCTATAGTTTCTGCCTACCCTCTGGGAAAAAGGCGTGAGTTTATGTATGTATGTATGTATGTAAAATGATAAAGGTTACCAATCTTCCTTACAAGCATAGAAACTAAAAATTGGCCATGGCGGTCGATAATGTTCAAACTTCTTTCGTAGCAATGTTTGAAACTTTAGGTTTGTCCCTTTCGGTCAGAACAAAAATTAAATAAAAACGCTTTTTTTTAATTTCCGTCGTTGGACAATGGGACAAACCAACAATGACAATGAAAACGTATTTCCAGCTTCCTGTATAATATTCATCCCTTTTCTAACATTGTAATACAAAAAGTCGACAGTTTTACAATTTAAAATCTTTGGATCGTATTGGTACCTTTGGAAATTCTAGGAGATTTTTTTGTTTTGAAATTGCATATACAAGATAATTTTACCCTCGTTTGATGGCAAATCTTTTGAAGATCAGTTATCAAATTTGTATGCTCCTTAGCGATTTTGGGCACAGTGAATGAACTCCATTGTTGACGTTGATGAGCTCTGATGTGGCTAACAGAGCCCTCAAGGGCATACCCTTATCATGGTCATAAATATGACCATGGACGTTTAACTTAAATTTCTAGATCTTTGGCTTATGCCGGAATATGGTTTTATAACCATGACACAGAGAATTACACAAGAAACAAATACATTTTTATCTCAGTATTTTTATTATATTATAGATTAGATAGTATGTTATGTACAACAATTGTTATTTTGCTTGATAGTTGCTAAACAGAGTGTAAGGAAAAATATAATTACCTTTAAACCACATACTCTACCCATCAAACTGAACAACTTTTACAATGTGAGCAAACCAAAAAAAATATCAGCTGTCCCATACTAAACTGTAATACCTACTCGATTCAAACGTATGGGACAGCTGATATTTTTTTTGTTCTGACAGGTTTGCTCCCATAGTAAAAGTTGTTCAGTTTGATGGGTAGAGTATAGTTTTAAAGTTACTAAGGTCAACATATTTCATTGTACATTCGGTTTCCCCTACCCCAACACTGTGTTGGAATAGTGTTATGTAACAATTGGTTGGTTTGTTGGTCAGTCTCAAGAAATTGATGGTATTCACGTACAATCATGGGTAATGAGGAACTATCTGTTTTACTATTATTGTATTAAGGTTCACATCTTTAGGCTGCGTTCTGGACATATTCAAGTTAATAAGTTCTATCATCTAATGGATATTAAACCCTCCCCACTATGCAAAGTGTGCAATAAGGTGGTGGACCTTATACATGTTATGCAGAAGTGTGTCCAGAATGCAGATCTGCGATGCAATATAGGCCCAAGTAACAAGGTACAACAAGGGCAGCTCAACTGCTGGTTGGCTGACCCTCTGTCAAGCAGAGCAGTAAGCTTGTACCGGTTTGTTGGGCTGTCCATTGCCCTAGAGCGATAAGAACCACAACTGTAACTGTATAAACTTACGAGGCTGACATTGTCACCACGAGTAAATAAAAGCCTTAAAAAAAAAAGAAAAAAAAAAGGGTCATATCATTTTGAATACCTATACTCCATTCAAAATAGCATCGAAAATTTAAGGCTATTTTTATTACAGAAACAGAGATTTGAAACACTTACTCTCAAATATTCTTAGAACAGCTTTAGTAACGTCCAAGATATGTCGGATAGGACACACGGCGACACATCAAGCTATACAAAACCAAAATATGCTGGCCGAGCATAGGTCGAGCAACGTAAAATGTCACACGGCCAGCTTATGATGGTTTTGTATAACTTGATGTGTCGCCATGTGTACATCTTTCTGATAAATAAATTATATTTGCTTATCAGAATTGGCCAGAAAGCTAAATTGGAATCGGAAAATCTCATTATCCTTATTTGGAATGAAGTATAGTACGGTATTACAAACTGTGGCACTAAAATAATACCAGCAAAACTTACCAAATGCCATGTTCCAAGAAGGATGGTGCCAGTGCGGACATGGAGACAGAAGCAACATCTCCACTCACTGTTGCGCTCACTCCCGAGCTTGGGACGAAATCTCAACATTGTGACCTGTTCTACAAATAAATGTTTTCTGAGGTTAACTTAGTAGAGAATTCTAACTTAGACGTATTTATTATGACTGAGTCATGCATGTCGGTAACATTTGCAATTTATAATATAATTATGAAGATATAAAGCATTGAATATCAAAGAGAATCATCTCCATAGAGAATTTCAAAGCTTTATATTTTCATAATTATATTATAAATTGCAAATGTTATTTAATACATGGCATCTAGATTTACTAAACTATTTTTCCATATATAATATATTACTGTTATTAACACCGTCTGCACATATTATGCGTCAAACTTTTGTATGAAATTGAACAATATGCAACCACCTTAAACAATGTTTTGGATTTGGCATGATGGCGTTCACACATTCACACTTGGTGCAAATTGTCCTTGAAATATGTGTACCCTACACATATCTCAAAGCAAATGTATCGTATGAACATCATCTATTTCATTACTTTTTATTGTTCATTCTATTATTAAAAATAGTGTTTGAGCTAAAGAATTACTGAAAATGTGAATTTAGCTTTATTTTTCAACGTTTTTATGCACTGAAAAGATACAATTTAATATAGTCAAATACTACAGGTGCGGGTGCCTGACTGCATTCCCTTGCTCAGCTTCCCTAAAGTGTCCCCAGAAAGTGTGAGGTGAGGTGGGGGATCTGAAGCCAGAGAGGGGCGGGGAGTGGCCGTTCTGTATGTAGAACTATATACTATTACATATTCTGTGGAATTGATTGAAATTGATGTCAATCAATGGTGACAAGAATGGATGAAAAGAGTAATTGTGGGTTTCATAAAAACACGACAATAATAATGTTAATTATGTTCTCGTGGGATTATAGTGATAACGTGTATGTACCCATAAAACTGCATTGAAGGACAAGCTGCAGCTTCACAAACATTGAACGGCGAATGATCTTTTTCATTCAAATATAACTCTTGCTGTTAATATAACTTAATAAAATATTTCGTGTATTCTCACCTTTTTTAGGACACTATTTTGCTGCTTCAAATGGGTAAATTAAACAAACTCTCGAAAAAAATTCTAGTGAATTTCTCCCTAATACGTCAATCAAACAATTTTTAATTTTACGTCATGTAATTTTTTTAAACATAATATCTTTAACGGCACTGGATACTAGTTCTTTTGAGCCATTCGTTAATACACTTTTCTTTAATGCTCTATTCACATTACGACAATGGTGCAATGTAAAACAATACCTATTAAGATACTTATAGAGTTCACAGAGCCCCACCACAAGCGGAAAACGCGTCCACGCCCGCCCGTCTTAAAGTGAATAGAGCATTATTCTTAATCTTGATGATGATGACGTTTATAAACGTTTATGTGAAGCATTTAGGGCATAGAGAACTATGGCCCACAAAATCCGTGAATGACGTGACCAGGCTCGCGCAACTCTCTAACAAATAAATGTTATATGAAACGTGCACTGACGCCATTAAATTCCGTTGAACGTTAGTGCACGTTTCAAACATTCTGGATATCGGTCATGACCAGTTTTTAGTATGGAAGTCCCGTCTCTAATAACGTAGCACAGATTACTGATATGTAGCAAGCTACAGATGCGACACTGAAATTTGCACTTAGTTCCAACATTTCCGTTTTGGCGCTGCTGTCGTCAAGCTAGTTTGTATAGAACTTGTAATTATAGGTATGTATACAGTTATTCCAGAATGCAAAAATAGGAATATTTGACCAAGGAACAAAGTAATCAACGATATTATTATGTCTTAAAACGGAGAAGTATTAGGACTTCTCAAGCATTTTCAACTCAAACGAAAATACCAAAAAACAAGACATAAGCTTCTGACGCAACAACACGGTATAACGCTGCTGTTGCTGTAAGTTCAATATTCCCTATCCTATCATCGTCCAATGGTGACGTTTCATGAGGGAAAATGTGACTTAAGCGCCAAAACGGCTATATCGGAACTAAAGCTGTCATAGGCCTCCTGGAACGTAGTAACTAGTCAGTAAAGAATATAATAATTGTACCAAAAGGAAAAGAGATCCTACTCGCACGGTTTCTGGTAACCCACATTGAAATCATCTATCCTTATTACAAATTACCCCTTCAGTTGATTGGTTGATAGTTAACCAATGGACGGTTGACTGATTACTATATATAAATATATATATATACGTAGGTATAGGTAGGGCATGTATATCTAATATTACTTTATTTCAATGGATATACTGCCTCGGTTTTGAAATGTCTTTTTAAAGTACAATAGGTATCCTTTAAAGTCACATTTCGAAACGAGAAGCAGAAACAGGACTCATTCTTAGAAGAAACACAAATAACTTAACACAATCATTCCACACGCAACACGCAGCTCCGCCATCTTGATACAATGAGAGTTGCCAGTAGCAAGAACCAAATTTACTATGCTGTTGTATAAATGACCATAAGATGCTTTTTAAAAAATATTTAAAAGTATGCAAATATGTACTTTTTTTTCAATAATAAAAGTTGCGTTGTAAAGTTTGTGTTTTTTAATGTTAATCTGTCTACTTATGTTTATTATTATAACAACTGATTAATATATAATAAATAACAGCATATTAAAGTACCCCTACTAAGAGAATTTTACCCTAAAAAACCGAATACCCATACTTGCACTTTAACGACATCTACAGTGTTGAAAAAGAACCTGGTTGTCAGTTTTAGGTTCGGAGAAATTCCATAGATGGCGTCGTTCTCTACGTAATTTTGACAGATAAGGTTACTGTCTCGCCACTGGGTTAGTTACATTATCTTTGGACGTGACGGTCGAGGTAATCCAAAAATAAATTCAGTGTTTCTTTGTTTTTTAATTATATAAAAGTAAACAAAGTGTATAATTGCAGTTATAATGGAAAAAATTCCAGACCAAATTGGTTACTTGGTGCTGACTGAGGAAGGCGCCGTGCTGGAGTCCGGAGGCGACTTGGAGAACGACGAACGTGTCGCGACAATAATAACAGATCTCATCACCTTATCTAACAAGTGAGCGAGTCATTCGTCACGCCTCATTGTCTCCCACGTTTTTAGGGTTCCGTACCCAAAGGGTGAAAACGGGACCCTATTACTAAGCCTACGTTGTCCGTCCGTCTGTCTGTCTGTCCTATCTATTTAGGGCTGCAGCCAAGCACGTATCCAGGGTTTCGGTGGGGGATCTTCATTAAAAAACGATAAAATTTTTTAAACTGTAATCACTGTTCCATACAAATATTCGGATTTCAGGGGTAAATACCACCTATCCCTGGATACATGCTTGGCTGTAACTTTTGAACCGTAATAACTCATTCATACGAGAAACTAGTTTTTATCATCATTTTACTTCTCACTCTATCCTAAAAACGGTAATACATACAAGTGTCACGCTTGGTGTGATTATAGAGCAAACTCTACAGTATAACAAAAAATAATAGATACCGGCCAAGTGTGATTCGGTCTCGCGCGAAAGGTCCCCGGGGAAAACAAAACTTTTTCACAAGTTAATGTTTTGTGCTGGTGGTGTGGTACGGAACCATCGGTGTGCAAGTAGCCCAACTCCCACTTAACCCGTTTTTTTAATTAGTAACACAAATTTTAATCAACATATTTCCTTGTCTCCAGGGTTGACCCACTGGCTTTTGCTTCTAATGAACCGTTCAAGAAAATCACCATAACTTATGATGACCACTGGTTCGTCGTATGCCTTTCCAATAAGAAGATATACATTGTGAAGCGAAACATACACACTGCTTCCGAAGGAATAGCCGTTAATGTCTGAAAAATAATTAATCAACATGGGTCGAAATTTGCTTATGAGTAGTCTTGAAAATGCTTCGTTCAACATCTTATTCCAAATTTTCTTTAGGTGTATCACGTTTGTTATCAATGCTTGGGTTATCAGGAACGTTGGCCATGAAGTCCTTGGTATCATGAACGTGCGGTTGTTACTGTTAGAAAGCACAATATTGTTCCTGAGCAGGGAGCCGTTTAATCGTGCCTGTTTGGGACAGAAGGATGGATTCACCTGGAGCCACATAATCAACCAGATCTGGCTATCGGTACCAATCAGTTTTGTTCTCTCACTAGTTTTTGTTTATGTTTGGTTGAATTGGTTGCCATTGGGTAATCAGGAATATGCATTCCAGTATGCATTTGGCTGCTGGAGTGTGGCCTTCTCTTGTGTACTAGAGCTATGTGCTGCAAACATGGCACTTGTCAGTCAATTCTTCTGCTTCATAAAGCTGAAAGTAGCTCTTGACACTTTGCACATTCTAGTAAGAACAATCCTGTTCTTATCTATAATAGTATATGACAGATCTTTGGCTCTCATTGCATTTTCAGTAGCACAAGTAGGTAGCATCGGTACCATAGTTCTATGTTATTATATTTTCTTTTATTGGTATATTAAAAATAAACCACTATATGCCAAAGGGGCACTTAAAAGTAAGTTTATACCTGACCTCGTCTTGAATACACTGTATGCTAATATGGATGATTTCAACTTCACATCTATTAGGGATTTCTTGCCTAAGTATTTAGGATCTATAAATACAACTTTTAACAAGAAATTAAGCAGTCTTACAGTGAGTTTTGCAAAACAGGGAGTAGTGAAGCAATTGCTTACTGAAGGAGAGAAATATGTGATGTCAGTCAGCCCAGTTCTGAGTTTCTCTGAACAAGCTACTTATGACGTGGTCAATAATTTGGGTAGTCTAGCAGCTAGGTTCGTCTTTAGGCCTATAGAGGACAGCAGCTATTTCTACTTCACACAGATTGTGAGCAGAGACGTGCCACTACAGAAACAGGATCAGAATAAAGTTCAGGAATCATGTACAGTGTTGTCACAAGTGTGTAAGACAGTTAGCTCTATAGGATTAGTTGTTTTAGTGTTTGGCCAGAGTTATTCTCGCACTTTGCTGATGTTGTATGGAGGGGAGGCGTTTGTAGCCAGTGGGCTTCCCGTGCAGTTACTCCGGAGTCATTGCCTAGCCATAGTTCTTCTAGCAATCAATGGAGTCACGGAATGTTACACATTCGCCACTATGACGAGTGCTCAACTAAACAGCTATAATTATTTGATGGTATTCTTTTCTATAAGCTTTTTATTGTTATCATATGTTTTGACCTATGTATTTGGACCAGTAGGTTTTATTATATCGAATTGTATTAATATGTTTGCTAGAATAATGCACAGCATTCACTTTATAAACAATCATTACAAGGACACGGGTTACAAGCCTTTAGAAGGATTGCATGTCGGTAAAATGTTTTTGTTGACTTTGTTTGTTGGTGGTTGTATATGTAAAGTTTCAGAGAATAAGCTCTCGCATAGGTCAGTGATCATGCACATAGCAGTAGGCGTGGTTTGTTTATTTTGTGTTTTACTTTCTTGGGTTTATGAAAATAAGGACCTTGTTATTAAAATGTATAGAAAATTTTCGAATAGAAATGAGAAACACGCTGTTGACTAGCATTCTTTTACTATTAAGCTTATGTAAGGTTTGTAAATTGATTGTATGATAAAATTTATAGATATTATAGACAAGTTATTGAATTATAATCATTTTTATTTCTTAGCAATACATAACAGATATATAGTTAGATAATTTATATAGGAGGTAATTTACATTATATAAAACAGTGATATAATATTGATTTTAATGTGATTATTAGAAATTTATTTATATGGGATAAAAGAAAATACCCTTCATTTGAGCTTCACATATCCTCTTGACTTCATCTGTAAAAACATAATAATAATACAAAAGTAGTTCAAGTTCTTTGTTTGGGATCTGACATGTGCCTGTTCATATTGTGAGGCTTCAAAATGTGGAGATAATGGTTCAGCACATGCATTTTAACTGTTTTCTATTTGAACGAAGCATGTATAAACAAAAGCTTGCTCTTACTTAACCAAGTATGGTGTGGACCAAGTGGCAGATTTTTGGTATGTATTTTTCCAACGCCGTGGCGAATAACCTTGCCCGTCTTACAGGAGGCGTTAGTTCGATCCCCGTCCAGGCCGACTCTTACCCGACCAAAGAGTTACGAAATGCATGTATTGTACCCACTGTCCATTAAAAGTGGCGACGGGATCACTCCCCGTCACACTGGACAGAGTCGCGGTAGTAGTGAAACGTGGTTTCAGGATATCTCTGACTACGCCCTCGGGGAATATAGTTGTGAGCATATGCATGCATTATTTTTTTCCAATACAATTTAATACAAGTAATTGTAGTTCAAATTAATATTAGAGGATCATGATTGTGACTCAAAATAATATTTTTTTTAAGAATAGTACCTGAAATGTCCTTTAAATTTGCATGTTTTTCCTGGATAACAACATAGAACTCCCTCTCATTCGACGTCTTCCCCGTGATCCAGTACTCGTCTGGAGTTTTGATTATCACTTCACCATAATTTCCTAAGCTGGAAATAAAATGTACATTTTACTTATTTTACACCAATACATACGCTGTAAAATAATACAGAGAGAAGATACAGAAGGTACAAAAATTATCACTAAAAAAGCGATTTCTTCCAGATAGCCTTAGGGTAGAGGGAATTTACGTCAGGAATAATTTGTTTTAACCTATAATAAAACCGGTCAAGTGCGAGTCGGGCTACTCGCGCACCGAGGGTTCCGTACCACAACATAATAATTTATTTTCCTGGACCTTTAACACGAGACTGAGTCACACTTGGCCGGTTTTTATTATTTGTTGTTATACTGTAGAGTTTACTCTATAATCAGTTAATCACACCAAGTTTGACGCTTGTATGTTTGACCGTTTTTAAGATAGAGCAAGAAGAAAAAACGTTGATAAAAACGAGGACCCCCCTTAATTTTTAACTTTTTGATATACAAATCCGCCGTAATAACGCATATTCTGTGAAAATTTCCACCCTCTAACTATTACATTCATTCATAGTCATTCTACACGTGCGGTCTGTGGGTGGGCTACACGCGGAGGGCATACAACGCCCTGCGCGTGCAGTATAAAAACGCGTTCAGGGTGCTGATGGGGCTGCCAAGGTTTTTTAGTGCATCCAATATGTTTGCGGAGGCGCACACCGACGGGTTCCACGCGCGAATGCGAAAGCGGTGTGCATCTCTGCTGGGCCGTATGCGCTGTAGCCCCAACATCATCCTGCGCGCGTTGGGAGACAGATGGGACTCCCCAATGCTGCAGCTCTGGGTGAGCTTGTTTTTATAACTAACATAGTTTGTAAGATCATTGTTACTAACATAATATGAATCTGAGTCATCTGAGCAATAAATGATTTAATTTAATTTCATTTATTGCTCAGATGCCCTAAATAGGTGGACGGACGGACGGACAACGTAGGCTTAGTAATAGGGTCCCGTTTTCACCCTTTGGGAACGGAACCCTAAGAAACGTACATAAAGGGTGGTCAGAAACACCGTCACAACCTATATTAAGGTTGATACTGTTTAATCATGATGAATTGAGCTATTTCAGGAATCGGAATATCTTTTCATCCTTATTTTGAATGATGTATAGATAATTCACAACGGTCCGAAAAAGTTCTAGCCTTGCTCCAGAAGCCAGAACTCTGTCGTGCTCACAGCGAATATTAAATTGTAAAACTTGTGCTTTCCTTACCTTTTTCTGTCTGAATGTATTCCGGCTATTATACTGAGCACCTCAGGTTTGATAGTAGTGGATGGCATTAATTTATTCAAAGGTGACTGAAACGGAATTCATAAAGTAAACAATGAGTATAACATACTCCTTTGTAATAACTTGTCTATAAAGTATTATTAACACGTTCATTGCCTCTCCTGTAAGCCTAAATCACTTAAATCCACTACGGAATACGGAGGGTACGCCCTTTTTTAGGGTTCCGTAGTCAAACAAGGAACCCTTATACTTTCGTCCATTCTGTCTGTCTGTACACCCCGCCTCAATAACTCGCTCATTTTTGCACCTATTGGCTATGTGCACGACACTAGCGCCCCTAGCGCTAAGTTTGTTATTTTACAATAAAATATTGTAAAAACTAAAGAAATTAGCAACATTATATGTAATACAAATTTTTAAATACCTATTTGCTAGAATCATTGCCAAATTCCGTACAAAGTTTTATCCCGGTTTTCACACCTTTGGAGATAAAATTATTAAAAACCCTTTTTAGTGAGCACCTAGATGCCAATAGAAACTTCCATGCCAAATTTTAAGTTTGTAGTCTTTACAGTTTTGGAGATTTCGTGTTGAGTTAGTGTGTGATATGCATAGATTCAAGCATATTTTACACAGCTTGACCAACAAAAGTACACATTTACCCGCTGTGCCCTGCAGCGTGACATAGGGTCCTTCTTAATATGAGAGGATCAGACCATTAAACTGAACAACTTTCTCGGAACCAAAATCGAAATCACGAAAAAAAAATCTGCTATCCCATACATTTAGGTCGAGTAGGATTGCAGATGTTTAGAACAGCTGAAGTTTTTTTCGCGATTACGATATTGGCTCCGTACAGAATGTTGTTCAGTTTGATAGTCTCCAGCTTTAGGCTTTTTACTTACAGAAGTTTTAAAGGCTAGATTGAGCCTGTTGAAGTAGACGAACTTGTTCTCGCTGGCTGCGAGCTGGGCGGTCTGCACCGCGTGTATGGCGCACTGCTCGCTGATCGACGACGCTATGGACGACAGCTGCGGGCTCATGAACGCGTCTAGCGACTTGAACATGTCTAGCTCTAGGCTTTGGTTTACTGCAAAAAATACAAGTAATCTATACTTATAAAAGAGTTAAATGACTGATTGACCGACAACGCACAGCCTGAACCGCAGAACATAGAAATATGACATTTGGAATATAAATTCTACAGATCATGTAGGGATGCACTATGAAATAATTTTTCGAAAATCGATCCCTTAAGGGGTAATCCACACAGATGAAGTCGCATAAAATTCAAGTTCAATTTGATTAGATTAGACATTGCAGACTGAATCACCTGATTGTCTGAAAAGAGAGATGATTCCGTGCTTAGGATGGCACGTTAAGCCGTTGGTCCTGGCTACTATCTCTGGTGGTAGTAGTCGTTACATAGAAACCACGTCAGAGGCCGTAAGGCGGTCTGGAAAAACTCTGACACCAGGGCTTGCTGCCCACACGATAAGAAGACCCCCGCCCATTTTTCAAGTTGTTTGCCGGGTACTGTAATAGATAATTTAAAAAAATATAACTCACCATCAACAGTAAAACAAACAGTAGCACTCAAAGACCTGTAGATAACCAAATAATACTGCCTAGCCTCCGTATCATCCTCTCTCGTCAGGTAAACTTTAGCCAGTTTCTCCAGGTCTTCCTCCGTCCTTATACCATCGGGGGGGCTGATGAAACGCCCGTGTCTCTGAGCTGCAGCCACTGCACCACCTTGAATCTCCTTCTCCACTTGTTTCGGTAGTAAAGTTTGTGTTAAGTATTGGTATAGAGTTAGCATGTCGTCTTTTGATAGACCATTCCTGAAAGATTAGGATAAACAGGTCACAATGCTGACAGTTTTTAATGGGCTGATAATACCATCAAACTGAACAACTTTCTCTGCAGGGCCAACATCGAAATCGCGAAAAAAATCAGTTGCTCCATACAAAACTGTAAACCTACTTGAGCCAAATGTATGGGACAGCAGATTTTTTCGCGATTTCGATGTTGGTCCGATAGAGAAAGTTGTTCAGTTTGATGGTCTGATCATGCCCTTAAAAAAGTGTCTGCATATTAAAATTCCCCTATATTAGGATTGAGGAGCTGGACCCTACTTTTAATGAAAAAGGATCTTGTTAGGTGTTCACTAAGCTAATTTTCAAACCAACAGATCTACTTCCACAAGTCTCACGGTTTTGGGAGGCAGTACCCCTGCAGCATCAGGATTCTAAGAGCAAAGGTAGAAATTATCTTAATCTTGGGTTGTCATAGGGACTAAATTTGCGTGCCAAGTTTCATAAGAATCAATTAAGTAGAAGTATTTGAAAATAGTTGGCGCAAGATAGCTAAATAAAACCGTCTAATAATATTAATAAAACAATAAGCTGAACATATCATAAAAATTGTTCTCACCATATAAGATGCTCATTGTAAACAAAAGAAACACATTTGAAGTCAGGATAGTTCACTTCTAACAGATCAATGAAACAGACCACTTTGAAAAATGAGTTTTTGTCCAGTGGTAAGTAATTTATACCCTGAATTACATCACATATATCATTTGTTATGGTTCTTGACATTAGGTACTGAAAATAAAGAGAACAGTGTAGTGGTTTTACTCATAACATTACAGTACATTACTTAGATATTCAACTTGCACTTCTATTTGTAGCACCACTGGCTTTTCGGTGAAGGAAAACATCGTGAGGAAATACCTGCATGTTTCAATTACAAGTGGCACACCCCACGTCAGTCTGGACAGAGTTTCGGTACTAGTGAAACGTGGATGTTTTGAGGTTTCAGAATATATCTGACTACCCCCTAGGGGAATATAGCCGTGAGCATATGCATTCAACTTCCAAGCATTGTAACTCAACTTTCTATACAAAAATGCACTCTTACACCGAGAGTTAATTTCTATAAATCGATAATAATCATCCATCCAGCAGGACTATTGTCTAAGTTTCCGATTATATCGTTTACAAGATTGGTATCGTATTATGACTGTACTAGGCAACTTTTAAGTAATGTTTTGTTTCTGTGATCATAATATACAAAAGACCGATCGAATCGGGTAGTTACACAATAAAACCCCAGGCACAGTATAAGAACGAGTATCTAGTACTACATACAGTATGGACACTCCCTGCCTCCCACCAACTTTTTACCTCACCCCCTCTATTGCCATCTGGTTACCTCGGGGTTACCTGTAGCCACAGAATAGGTAGATAGTATACTATTTATACTATAGTTCTACATACAGAACGGCCACTCCCCGCCCCTCTCTGACTTCAGATACCCCACCTCATCTCACACTTGAGGGGAGCCGAGCAAGGGAATGCAGTCAGTGCATAAAACGTTGAAAAATAAGGCTAAATTCACATTTTAAGTAATTCTTTAGCTTAAATACTATTTTTAATAACAGAAAGAACAAGTTTGTGATTTTTTTCGCGATTTATATGTTGTTAACATATAAAAACGAAAAAAATCTGCTGACCTATACATTGGGGTCGAGTAGGTACCCAAATTTGTATGGAACAGCTGATTTTTTTCGCGACTTTGTCCTTGGCCCTATGTCGTTTTGTTTGATGATCTGATCATCCAGCCAGACCAGCACGTCTAGCATGATTTCTCTACTTGCGCGCGACTCGGCATTTTCACATACTACAAGTCGCGGCAAGCGCGGCTTTCGCTCTCCAAAAAGCGCGGGAACAGGTTTATTTTCTATGCAGCGAAGGTGCGTCGCGCGCTTGTAGAGAAATCATACTATACTAGACATGCTGGAGAAGGATTTGTAAAACATTACTTGACTTAGTAATATTTCAAACTTACTGCACTAAAGAATTGATCACATTTGTTGTATATTTCTTCGAGAGGTATGTTCTTGAAAGGACCCATGAACATTCTGAACATTTTGTATGCTGAAACCAGTAGATCACTCATTACTGACGGTTCCACCTGAAAACAAACAAACAAAACATTTTTTTCTTCATTTCTGTTTTTGGGTTAGTGTTATCTGTCTTCATACTAAATTTCGATTCAATAGGTGCAAAAATGAGCGAGTTATTGAGGTGAGACATACAGCCGGACAGACAGACAGAATGGACGAAAGTATAAGAGTTCCTTGTTTGACTACAGAACCCTAAAGACATACTATCGGCTTATTTTATTACGTAGATGAAGATCGAGTTTACTTACAACTTCTCCTCTAGTTTCGCCAATAGCCGAGAGTGCTTTAGTTGTGTATGGTATTCTTACAACCTGTAAAAATTAAATTGTTATCATTGTAAATGCGAAAAAGCCGTGGTGGTTCAGTGGCGAGTAACCTTGCCTGCTGTGCAGGCGATGGTTGTATTCCCGTCAAATTCATAAATCATAAATAAATCATAATTAATCAGAATTTATGCACGATTTGTAACACCACTGGCTTTTCGGTGAAGGAAAACATTTTAGGTGGTGCGTAAAGTCGTAACGGTGAAATGATCAAAATGCCCCGCCAGGCCACGCCACCCGCGCAGGCGTATAGTTTTCGGTGACTAGCGCGGTGGGTTGAGCACATGAGCACAGGCGAAACGCAATTGAATCGACTAGTTACGTAGGTTCTTCAGCACTGCGGCCCGTTTGTCAACGATTTACGACATAGTCGTCAGCAGCAAAAGTGTTAAGTAAAGTGTAGAATAAGGAAAACTATTGTCAGTGAATAAAGACTATCTTATTTGATTTATATATACTTACCAAAACCATCCAAAAACCTTTTTCTGGTTGATAGAAAATGTACCTCTTTGTCTGTGTTTGTAGGGCTTCACAGGGCTCCGGAGAAAATGTTCTGGAAATGACATGTTTGTTAATGGACACAATCTAGTATCATGTTTCAAACAAGTTCCCAAGTATGTCAAAATTCTAGACAATAATAAATAATAAATAAATAAATATTATGGACATTGTCACACAAATTATCTAGTCACATTTAAAGTACCAGAATCTAGCCTGGACTTGTGTTATGATGACTAGACAACGATATAGAATACACAAATATAGATACAAACATCCATGACTCGGGTACAAATATTCATATTCATCACACAAATATTTGTCCCTTACGGGATTCGAACCCACGACCCTCGGCACAGCAGGCAGGTTCACTACAGACTGTGCTATCGGGCCGTCAATACAAAACTTTTTGTTTTTATATGGAGTTTTGACTACAATTATTTCAATAAAACTAGTGGGTTTAGGGTTCAACGAAAATCTGAAACATTACAAGCATAGAAATTAGTTTCTAGATTGTTTCTGAATAATTTCATTGACTTTAATTCGTTAGTATTGAAAATATAACCAAATCGTTTGAATGGAGCATGCTCTAAATGATATTCTCTTAACTGAATAAAAAATATGCCACTGCCACCGCAGTAGCTTGAGCTATGCATGCTCTTGCGGGCAGACTGTCACCTCGGCCGCCCCTGTGTGTGGGAGGCTTAATAAGTATGTGCAAATCGCTCGGGGTGCGATAGACACCCCGACTGCCTTTTTCATTTTTTGAAAAGGACTCAAATTCTAGGAAACATACATACATAAACTCACAACCGTAATTCCCTACAGGGGCAGTCAGAATCATTGCTACAACTACCAACTATCTGTATAAGAACATAGATGGATGGAAAATTAATGGACTCTTGCTTGTCTGTTAGCACTGAATTTTCGCCAATGTCAAGTAGTTTGTGGGAGTATCTATCCCAATCTCAGGGATTGTTTTTGATCAAGAACAAGAAGAGAGTGAGGATTGCGGAGTCACGTGGCAGGTAAAAACGCAACGCGCGAACACCACGCGTGACAAGTGCTCATATCAGAACCTGCAATGTGACTCCAATGCACACATTTAGCAATTTACGTTTCAGGAAGGAAGGATGTGTCAAGTGGTGAGAGGTGGCTAGCCTTTCACCCACATAAACACTGAATAAGAAACCTTTAATCCCTTTGTCGCCTCGTACGACACCCACGTGATGAATTGGGGTGTTCCATTCTAAGCCAGAACCACACGGAAAATTCTAGGAAACAATGAGAAAATAACTCACGACATAAACTTAACAACTGCCTCACATAGTCCAACCTGCATCTTGCGTGCATCTGAACTTAGCTGACTGGGATGGAAGAATAATATCCTCTTTAATTCCTAAAACAGTAGAAACAATCGAATAAACTTTTGACAAAGCTACAGATTTGATTAAGCTTTAGTATGTTTTTCACTTACATCCCCTTCTTTTGGACCAAAATTTGAGTTGAAGATAAATAGAGAATTGATTTTAGCTTTTACATCAATCATTTTAGCAAATGTTTCGGTTTTTTGGGCAATGAAATACTGAATTGTTGAAGTTGGTTAAAGTTGGGAAATGTTATTTAATTAATGAAAATGTGTGCACATGCTCAACTTCCACAAGATGTTTACTAGTAGCATAACGAAAATGTTTCTGTATTTATTTATAAACACATTTGATTTATTTATAATTTATAGAATTCATGGACAAATGGAAAATACAAATTCAATCAACAACACCGAATCACTCACACACCACTTGACACTTGACTTGACAGATGTTTTGCTGCGTTCTGCGTTCAGAAGCGACAGTTTTTTTTGGTTGCGTTCATCGAAATCTAAAGGTTTTTAGCAAACATTACACAAAAACATGATACAAAATGGCGTCGCCCTATACAATTTTGTCTTAAAACAAGATGGCGAAAGACAAAAAGTGAATTTTGTTTTATTTTCTTTGTAGCAGGAGACACGCCATTACATACTAGATGGCGGAACAAAACTGACCATTTAGTCATTTGTCTAGAAGCCAATGCCAAAAAATTCAACGGGAAAAAATTATGCCAAATTACGATTCTCTCGGTAGAGAGTAGTATATTCCTTGTTACGATTCCTTTCAAGCAGTATTTTGAATAACAAATAATCTCCAAACACTTCTTTCAAATATTATCTTTTTAAAAGTTTGTATTTATTTTATTTAAGTACTAAGCTTAGGACTTTAACTTTAGGACATTTGAAACCACGAAGCTGAAAATAGGTAATCTGAAAAAATAGTAATTTAGATACTGTGTTTGGATTTTTAATAGATTGGTTACCAAATTGACTGCACTGATCTCAGTTTTCTTGTTTTATTTTTTTGCAGACAACCTTAACGAGGAATAGTTGCAGCATCAACACCAAAACACCCCGGAACCTCTTCAACCATGAGAACTGGTATGTTCCTCTTGCTCATTTATATTTAGGGTTCAAATACAAACACATATAAAGACTTGCTATAATGGGTGCCTGCGTAGAAACTTGTTTAATTTAATTCTAGATTTGCTAAGTAAAATAACATAATATTGATTGAAATATTGATCATCCATGATATTGCAATTTCTCTGTATCATTAATTTCCCTGCAACAACATAAAGGGTGTCCCAAAACTGATCCCCAAGCCGAAAACAGGAGATGGCAAGTTTATTACTGTTCTGATAAAAGTACAAAAAAAAAACTGTTTAATTGTTTTCGAAATTGTTAGGTAGGTACATAATTTTTAACATAGTGAAAATCGCCACCCTGCGCCAAACTTTGGATATATTGCCGTCGCCCTATTTTTGAATTTGAGCGCAGATATCTCGAGACAGTAGCATTATATCGATTAAGTTACTATGGGAGTTTGGTTCCATTGGACAAGACCTATCCAACGACAACTCACTTGATTAAAAAAATATATTTTTTTTCCAACCCCTCTTTCGTTGTATGGGAGGGTCGAAAAAAGGTGTTTTTGGGTTACTGTTATCTGTCTTCATGCCAAATTTTGATTCAATAAGTGTAAAATGAGTGAGTTATTGAGGCGGGGCATACAGACAGACAGACAGACAGAATGGTCGAAAGTATAAGGGTTCCTTGTTTGACAATGGAACCATAAAAATGATAACTTAATCACGGAACATAAATTAATTCCAAATAAGGACGACTTGATTTTCCGATTCCTATTTAGCTTTTTCTGGCTAATTTTGATTACCAAATGTAATTAATTTATTGTATTCATATATGTACTATCCGACATATCTTGGACTTTACTAAAGCTGTTCTAAGAATAAGAGGAAGTGTTTCAAATCTCTGTTTCTGTAATGCAACATAGCCTTAAAATTTTGTTGCGATTATAAATGGAGTATAGGTATGAAGAACCTAAAAGCAATTTGACGTCACTGTTTGGACCACCACCCTGTAGATAGATCAGTCATCTTAAAATATAATATGAATTATGCTATACCTACAGACTACCCTACAGATAACTTTTGCATACCTAACTGTCTATCTGTACTCTTTACCTATATCTTGTTATTATTGTTCCAGGTGCTAAATGTAGTACATCTAAAGAGGCTACTGTCCTCACAAAAGAAATTGTAAAACTGAGAAAAACCAAGTACAGATATGCTATAGTGTTGAAAAAAGCTCTGAAGCTATCAGAAAATACAATTTTTCAAAATTCTTTGAAAAAATTGTTGAGACCACTTTTTACTACCCTACAATTTAGGGAGATCACAAAAGAAAAAATGGGCAGAACATTCACAAACGAGGAAATAATAATGGCATTGAATGTTTATAAAGTAGGACCAAGAGCCTACAGGTGGCTACAAAAAGTTTTTGTGTTACCATCACCTGTAACGTTGAGCAGAATGGTGTCGAGAGCTTCTTTAAAGCCTGGCATTAATGACAAGCTTTTTAACCAATTAAAAAAGAAAGTAAATAAAATGAAGCCAGATGACAAGCTGTGCACTCTGCTCTTTGATGAGATGTCTCTGTCACCACATTTAGATTATAATAGAAAAAAAGATAAAATTACAGGGTTTGTAAACAATGGCACAGAAATAAAAAGAGATATAGCAGATTGTGTGCTTGTGTTTATGATCAGAGGCATTGCGAAAAATTATAAGCAGCCGATAGCATATTCCTTCTGCTCAGGCAGCACAAAACAAATTGATTTAAAAAATCAAATTGAACATATTATTATAAAATTACACTCAATAGGACTCAGAGTACTAGCAACGATATGTGACCAAGCCACAACTAATTTCAGCGCCATAAATCATTTGGTTGAAAACACAAAAGAGAAATATTTAAAAGAACAAAAAGAATGGAGGGAGGCAATTTTTGAAATTGAAGGGAAGAAAGTAGTACCTCTTTACGATGTACCACACCTGCTTAAAGGTATACGTAACAATTTAATTACGAAAGATTTAATATATGAAATGAATGGAGAAAAAAGAACAGCAAAATGGAAACATATAACTCAATTATATAAAAAAAACCCGGAATTCATGGGAATCAAAATAATAAAAAATTTCACAGAAAATCATTGCAACCCTGAAAAGATACCCAAAATGGAAGTGAAATATGCTTCACAACTTTTCAGCCAAACTGTTGGAAAGACAATGGGATACTTGGCTGGTGAGTTCCTTTTTCTTATTTGATTTCGTTATTTTATTTTAATCGGCATAGTAACAAATGACGATATAAAACATATTTTAGACAAATATTATATCCAGAATAGGGCTAAAATTGCCTCTCAATAACAACTGCGAACAATATTGTCTCCATTATTATTTTCCAATACTATGTTTAAATATGACTGTGTCGTCTAATGGTGGGATTCGGTAAGATGTCTTGTAAACTTTCAACAACTTTTTTTATAGAAATATGAAGGTATCATTAGGATTCTGATAATTATGATTATCATCCCTAAAGGCCTGTTTCACCACTTCTGGATAAGTAATTTTTAGCTTATTTGACAGATCGTTTGACATATTTCGTATGAAAGATATGACAAATTATCTGTCATAAAAGCTAACAATGACTAAGGGTTGAGAGGTCATCATCGCCATCATCGTCCAGGCGACGACGGCGGACGGCTTCCCATACTAAATGACATTTTTGTATGGGCCCGCCGTCGGTCGCCGTCGGTAAATGTGTCTCAACCCTTATCCTGAAGTGGTGAAACAGGCCCTAAGTAAAATTATAACCATACAATGTGGTTTGTAAATAAATAACGGTCACAGGCACATAGATGGTAATTATCCCAAGTAAACTACTAGGCTTTTTGTTATGCTAATCGTAGAACATGGACACACACATACCAACAATGACCGAACTGGGATTCGAACTCGGGACTCTGGTTTGGCAGTCCAGCATAGTAACCATTACACCAACCAGGTCGTAAATTTGTTAAAGCTATGCATTTTCTCTGAAAGTCAACTTTTTTTTCTATTTTTCAGAAAAATGTATTCTTCCTGAAGAATGTAAAGATACTGCGGACGTCCTCTTGTTTTTTGATCAACTCTTCGATTCAATGAATGGAAGCTTTAAACATTCAAGCAACCGGACCGGGAAACACTTATTACGAAATCTAACGCCTAACTCGAAGCACAACATGTTCTGGAAAAATTCTAAAAAAATTCTCGCTTCTATGAAATTCTTATCCCGAAACGGAAATTCTGGTGCGGTTCCCTCTATCACATACTGGTTGCGTACTGTAGAAAATATGGAGGTTTTAAGAGACATATTATTCAAAGAATACAATATTAAATCGATTACTTGTCGGCACTTTAACCAGGTCCCTCTAGAAAAATTTTTCGGCAGCGTACGTAGTCACGGGATTAGAAATGTTTCGCCTACGTGTGCTGCATTCGAATCGGCCTTTGTCTCATTATTAGTCAATAATATGAGCAGTAGTTATTCTCCGAGCTCCAATTGCGAAAATGATACCTGTTCGGTTTTCGTATCATTTAATGATCTTTTCTTTGGAAATGATCCATTAATAGATATAAATGTTAATGCGATTGATGCAGACGATCTGAATGATAATATTATTGTTGATTTTGATAAGAAACTTCAGGACGTGAGAATAACTGCTCAATTACAGTACGTAACCGGTTACATTTTAAGAAAAGCAAAAAAGATTTACAAATCTTGTAAAACATGTAGAAATGATTTGTATGACAAAGAAAATAAAAATGATTATTTAAGAGTACGAGAATATAATAACAATAAAATGTATCTGACGTACCCGCACCAGAATTTAGTCAATTGCTTATCTAACATGCAAGATATCATTAATCACATTCTCAAAAGAAAAACTCATACGATCAACATAAAACATTATGTAAAAAGTATTTTTTATGTTATGGTAGACGTCGATTTTGTGAAATGTAAGATACACAAAAAGGAATTGGTCGAATTCATTTTCGATATAACGTGTAGATTTTTTTTGTGTAACTGGTGCCGAGATGTAAATAAAATATTAAATGGTACCACGAAGGAGTTTGACAATAATGATGATATCCAAAACTTGGCTTTTACGTATAACACTAAAAGGAAAAGAAAAGATAAATAATACATTAATATCTTAGACAGTGTCACACAAATTATATAGTCACATTTAAAGTACCTGAATCTAGCCTGCACGTCTAGCACTATTTCTCTTCTTGCACCTGACTCGCTTTTATTCCATACTAATTGTCGCGGTAATCCGAAAAGCGCGGGAACAGGTTATTTTCTATTGAGCAAAGGCGCGTCGCACGCGTGTAGAGAAATCATACTAGACGTGCTGGACTTGTAATATGATGGCTAGACAACGATATATAATACATATATAGATACAAACGTCCATGACTCGGGTACAAATATTCGTATTCATCATACAAATATTTGTCCCTTACGGGATTCGAACCCGCGACCCTCCAATGGTGACCAAAAATCGCCCACAATGAAGTGTAAAACACAGTTCGTTTATTTTTGTAGGCGAGTTTAAAACCGGTATAAAACGTTTTAAACCGGTTTTTTCACATCTATAGTCCCTACACTAAGATGCCTAGATTAGACAGTGGCGATAGCGGGCGGGATACGAATTTGTCACAAGCAGCAAAATAAGTAAAATCTTATATGTTCATTGAACGTTCTCGTCTTCGTTGCTTTCACTCTCTGTCACGGGTTTTCCGGAAGAAATGTCTTTAGAGAGAATCTCGCCCTTTGTAATTGTCTATTATGCTGTTTTCATGTATATAGGATCCTTCTTAATATGCTGATACTTTGTTAAAAGGATGATCAGATCATCAAATTGAACAACTTTCTCTATAGGGCCAATGTCGAAATCGCGAAAAAAAAATCTGCTGTTACATACTAAACTCAAATCTTACTCGACCCAATGGTATGGGACAGTAGATTTTTTTTCACGATTTCTACATTGACCCGAGAGAAAGTTGTTCAGTTTGATGGTCTAAACCACCCCCATGTCAGCATATTAAGAAGGACCCTATACAGGGTCCAACTTAATATGCTGACACTTTTTTAAGGAGATGATCAGAGCGCCAAACTGAACAACTTTCTCTATGGGACCAAATTCGAAATCGCGTATTTATGGAACTGCTGATTTTTTTGCGATATCGATGTTGGCAATTAACAAAGTTGTTCATTTTGGTGGTCTGATCATCTCATTAAAAAAGTGTCAGCATATTATGGACCCTGTATTTCCGTGTGTACAATAAAGTGTTAAATAAATGACGTTGCTCATCTTAATTTGTTTATAACGGCTATTATGATGAAATCTCGTATCCTAAACAGCTGGAAGAAACTACTTATAAAAATAATTAGAACATTTTTTCTTGTGTAACCTACATTGCTCGCATTTGTAGACAATAAATAGTAAATAAAATAAAGTTGTACACATTATTAGTAATTTTATTAGTTCAAACTTTAGTACTTAATTATTTTTAAATGAATTATTAGCAATACTTAACTATACAAGGCATTTCAAAAGTAAAAATAATCATTTCAAATTTTTAAGGCGGTTGTTAAGACCATCAAACTGAACAACTTTCACCATGGGACCAACATCGAAATCGCGAAAAAGAAATCAGCTGTCCCATACATTTAGCTTGAGTAAGGGTCAATTTATACTAGCGCAGAGTCGGAGCGCATCGAAGCGTCAAATTCTTTACAACTAAAGCGAAGCCGCACGAATGCGCGCGTATTCGCCCGAATGCGCGCGTATTCTCTTTTACGCTATTGAATCACTTGCCAATTTCCGACTGATGACGCGTAGGTTCGCTAGTGGGCCGCATGGATACGCTAGAATGCGCGCGCACCAATCAGCGTTGTTCACGCGCAGACGCGCGAATTCCGAAGAATGCGCGCGTCTTTTTAAAATATCAGAAGTAATGTGTGCGTTACGCTGTGCAGTTAAGGTTGAATTTGTTATGTTCAGTTTTGGATAGACGCTTCGATGCGCTTCGACTCTGCGCTAATATAAATTGAACCTAAGATTTGTGGTTTACTATGGAACATCATTTTATTTTCGCGATTTCGATATTGGTCCCATAGTGAAAGTTGTTCAGTTTGATGGTCTAAACCACCCCCTTAAATGATTATATGTATTTTTGTATCACCTTGTATAACGATGCGTACTAGTTGTATAGTTATAGGTATGTGATCAGAAAAATTATTTTCCACATAGATCAATAATAGATGGCACTACCGTCTATTTTTAGACTGACAACTCTATCATCTATGTAGTGTATACTCTTTGATGTAGTGGTATTAGCCCAGTAAAGTTACAGTGCGCTTGTTTGGCGAAAGTAAATAATTTATAAAAACCGTATTTTTTCTTTTATAATTTAGATTATAATTCTAGTTATCATTTAGATTGAAAATCCAACTAAACATTTTCTTAAATAATAAAAAAAAATAAAAAAATCATGTAAAATTGTAAAAAAATTATATACAATTTTTTTTATGCCATTTGTGAAATACTTTTCTATTCTTTTATATTAGAAGTAAGTAAATCCAAAGAAAAATCACCACGGGACCTTTGTTTTTAACTAAGTCTATTTTCAGAAATACTCAATTTTAGAACTAAGTTTACACAGTGTATGTAAACTCATAACCTAAAACAAACAATAAAAATAAAAAAAGACAGAAATTGGACACTACAATTAAAAAAAATCATTTAAGGACTAAAAATACGAAATTTAGTTATATTATCTTCTTATCATTATTAATATCATTTGTATAAACGATATAGCAAAAAAATTGCTTATTATAAATTATATTCCTTTCGAACCGTATTTTTACTGGGCTATATTTATAAGTATAATGTACTTACTCCCTGAGTCGCTTTGATTTTACACGTCTGACCACTAGACGCGCGCGTACCGCTCCACTGACGCTGCCGTCCCGCGTCTTGGTCGCGCAGGTTTGCGCGCCGCCCGCCATAAGATAACATGGGCAGCGTCCGCCGCGCGGTAGACGCTCCCGTTTCGCAGTCGCTTTGGTCGCTCCTTCAAACAAGGAGGCCGATTAGCACTAGCACTTTCGTAGACTTAGAAAATAGATGAGTACAATGCGTTGTCTAAAAACTTTAAAAACCTTTAGATCACAAATTCACAAGAAAGAAATCATCTTCCTTGCTTAGATTCAAACACTAAGATCCTGTTTCACCACTTTTGGATAAGCTAACAAGAACTTATTCGGAAATGGTGAAACGATGACCTAAAATCTAACAAAACACGATGTAAAATAATACTTCTTGTTCGAAGTTCCGAACCTCCTTCAGAAATTGTTGCTATGGAAATGCCATAAACAAAAACTAAAAAATGTTTTAGTCATTTTGATTGATTGACTGTGTTTAGATTTTACGTACATTGTTTTTCGATATTACTTGTTTATTTACTACATAAATCATGGCAATACGAAATCCACGATTACCACTTTTACCCGGATATGGCTCAAACCCCTTGGCGAGTATTTTAAATATTTTTAGGTCTTTCCATTACATAATAGCTCAATGGTTATTTCGCGGATAAACAAAAACTATGTTAAGGAACATTAAATTCCTGTCATCATCATCAGCCTATAATCGTCAACTGCTGAAAGTAGCTAGGCATTTCCCAAGGCGCGCCACAAAACTCTGTTCTTCGCCTTACTCATCCAGTCGCTCCCCGCTACCTTTTTTAGGTCGTCTGTCAAGTGGGCCGCAGGGCGTCCCACACTACACCTGCCAGTTCGTGGTCTCCACTCTAGAACTCTGACACACCATCGGTTGTCAGTTCTTCAGCAGATATTACCATTGCCACTTCAGCTGGCTAATTTTCTGAGCTATATACAACGTGTTAATGAATAAGCGCAAAACCTCATAAACTATACTTAAAATTTAAAGTTATTCGCATTTTATTTTTTTAGGCAAAAATTAAATCTTATTATTTCAGCAATGAATGAAAGAGCTAATGTGCTCATGGATACATATTAAGAATCTTGTTTTGGTAGTAGTAAGGTTGAGAGTGCCCGAGTGGTGGGTTGAGATCGATTTCAGACAATTTTTAATTTTACAAACGATTTATTTAATATATTGAAAAAAATTACCTATGTTGAAACCGTGATAATTCGATTCTGCTCTTGATTCTAAACAAACTGCTTTCTAGTTTTGCGTTAATTCATTAACACGTTGTATATATCACTTCATTTCTAATGTGATCTCTCAGAGAAACTCCGAGCATAGCCCTCTCCATAGCTCGCTAAGCGACCTGATATGTTCCTATAATGTTTTTAAATTACTTTGTGCTTTTGAACGTAGATAGGAAAAACGAATTTCGGTGTGCGCCCAGTCTTCACGACCGTAGAAGGGGTGAACATGCTGGTGGATAAACCCGAGGAGGGCAATCGTGTGCCCTCACTATACTGTCGGAAGCAAGCGCCCGATCTACCCACTTGGATCATGTATGATAAGAACGTAAGTAGCTATTACGGTTGTACCTGCGGCTGTAGTATGGCAGCGTGATATAGCAGCGCTATCGCGCCTTAACTCTCTTTCTATTTGCGCACGAACGAAAGAGACGAGACTTTCGTTGTTTGAAAACCCTCTTTTTTCAAATTATTTGTTAGCAAACCCAAAACAAATAATGCATATTCTGTGAAAATTTCAACTCGCTACTTATTGCGGTTCAAAAGATACATCCCTTAAAACTAGGACGGACGGACGGACGGACCGACAGCGTAGGCTTATGAATTGGATCCCGTTGACCCTAAAAACACTCCTTGAGGGATTTAAGTGAGCTGCTAGTTTATACAGGGTGTTAGGGTAAACAGTTGGACCCATAACACTTAACAACTTTCTATAAGAGACCTATAGGAAATTGCAAAAAAGAAATGTGGGATTTCCATACTAAATGTAATATATATTTTATAAGAACTTCCCTTTGTTCCTCAACCCTGTATAGGTCTATAGGGTTTTTCTTCCTTTCGATTTCTTGTTACGCTGATGGTTTTTAAAGGGATGATTAGACCATGATACTGAACAACTTACTCGGACCAAAAACAAAATCGCTAAAAAAATTGCTGTCCCAATATATTTGGTTCGAGCATTATTATACAAAGGGTTCGAGTAGTTTTGTATGAACATCTTCATGATATGAACAGCTGAATATTTTCCCGATTCCGATGTTAGTTCCATAGATAAGTTGTTCTTTTTGATGGTGTAATCGTCTCCTTAAAACCATCAGCATAATTATTAAGAAAAACCCTTGTTTGTTGACCAGATTTTGATAATAAGAGCCATATCATGATATCACACAAGCGATTTTTGAGTGTATATGTTGACGGAACGATAAAGTCGCAATATCGCCACGACATTGCCGCGACATCGCTCGGTTATCGCCGCGATATTTCTGAAATCAATCAGTGTCATGGCGGAATCGGCGCAATATCGTTCAGAAATCGCCTATAAACATAATAAAATAACTACATTTTGTTGCAGATCTTGCGCTTTCAAGGATATTTTCAACAATCACTCCACGAGATGCACTCCGCTTCGCATATTCTGCGTAAAGTAGATATTTTCTTCTATCTCGAAGATGGCACTATAAAGGTGATAGAGCCTAAGACGGACAATAGTGGATTGACGCAAGGTAAAATAGTGTTCTACTGTTGAATAATTCCTATGTTTTACTTAAGAGAAGTTTATTCCGAATGCGTAAATGCGCGCTGCATACAAACGAAGTCTGGTGATATTTTCAATACTACCCAATTAAAGTCAATGAAATTTTGCAGGAACAATCTAGAAACAAATCTCTATGCTTGTATGTTGTCCGATTTTCGTTAAAATATAGTTGAAATGCTAGGACTATTTTAAGATTTGTATGGAAATCGTTGAGGTGGAGTACTATCCATTTTAACTAAAATCTGACAACATACAAGCATAGATATTAGTTTCTAGATTGTTTCTGAAAAATGACATTGCCTGGTTAGTAGTTAGTTGGTTAGTATTGAAAATATCACCAGACTACGTTTGTATGGAGCGCGCCAACGGTAATATACCCTTAAAATGCCTAGTCAGCTCTGTCTACCTAGTTTCTACACCTTATACTACATCGCACAAGGTTTCTGGCAATATTTAAGTATTTTGTTTCTGTGATCATCATATCCATGGTCTGAAATTAATTCACAAAAATAATAATGCTAAGAATGGCGTTTTTAGGGTTCCGTACCAAAAGGGTGACAACGAGACCCTGTTTATAAGCCTACGCTGTCCGTCCTTTCGTCCGCCTGTCCTACTTATTTAGGGTAGTAACTTTTGAACAGTAATAGTTAGAAAGATGCATTTTTACAGAATGTACGTTCCGCGAGTAGCCAGACTCGCACTTGACCAGTTTTGATTTGTATTTCTGTGTTCCACTGCTGGCCAAAGGATGCCAACGGACTCCCCTCTCTTTCGCCAATGCTCTCTATTAAGCACACATATACAATTTCAATTTCAATTTATTTATTGCACATCATAATGTTACAAAGGTGTTAAAGTCGAAAGCTAACAGTTCATTATGAACCCTGTTTGTAGGGTACGGCAAATTAAGAGAGAGGAGGACCATTATGTATTAATAATATCATTAAAGTATTCATTTATACTGTAATAGGATTTGATGAGTAAGAATTGTTTTAATTTTGTAAGAAATTTTTTATCTAACAAACCTCGATCAACCCTCCTAGATGGCAACCAGGTTAACTTTCCATCTGTTTCTGGATCTGCCTCGCGAAAAAAGTAGCTTTATTTTCTTTTCTTACTATTTTCGCTTCAGCTGCCGGAATTTGATTTCCGTGGCGACGTGAAACAAGCAACAGGAAATTTTTAGTCTAACTAGAATACGTTTAAATGTGTATACTTTACATTTGCTTTTTTCATCAGGAACTCTGATAAGTCGACAAAGAATCAGACTACCCTTCACCTACGATTTGTATTACGACGTACTCGATCTAAATATCGGCCGGGAAATCACTTTCTTTGGGAAAGTATTCAAGGTTATATAATTTATTATGTTCTTTCTAAACAACTTATCTAATAATCTGCCACCCGACCCTTTATTTTAGTAGAAATGAATCTAAGAACCCATTCTGTTCTTTTGCAATAAAACTAGGTATACTTATTTCTGCTGGCTTTTCTTTAACGTGAGGAGCAACCATGACCCGCACGTAAAATTTTAAAGAGACCTTATTATATCTTGAAAAATTGCTAAAAGAAAAATGACAGAAGTGGGTCACATCTGACCCACCGGTGCTCATCGGGTGTCTCATGTTTACGTACCTATACTACTTAAAATAACTTACCCAAGGATGAGAGATCTATTTCTTGTTTTATGCGTCTTTGTTATTGTATAGAATCTTATAATATTCCTTCTTTATCACGACAGCTTGTAAACTGCGACAACTTTACGCGAGTGTTTCTGAATCGTCTTGGAATTAATGTGCCTGATCCAATCCCGTGGCCTGATGCGATAGAGGTGAGCAAACATAATTTAAGAGAAGTTTATTCCGAATGAGTAAATGCGCGCTGCATACAAATGAAGTCTGAATTATTTTCAATACTAACCAATTAAAGTCAATGAAATTTTGCAGAATCAATCTAGAAACAAATCTCTATGGTTGTATCTTGTCCGATTTTCGTTAAAATATACAGTTTCAATGCTAGGATTAATTTAAGATTTGTATGGAAAACTTTGAGGCACTGTAACTTTAAAACTATACATTTTAGCGAAAATCTGATAAAATACGAGCATAGAGATTACTTTCTAGATTGTTTCTGAAAAATGTCACTGACTTTAATTGGTTAGTACTGAAAATATAACCAGACTTCGTTTGTATGGAGGGCGCCAACAGGAATATACCCTTAATAGCGATACTATCACTTATTATGGGCTGACCACTTTTATTGGAATAATAAATAAATTCAAATTCCTTTTCAGAGAACGATTGATACTGGGCGACCACCAAAACACAGACCTTTTAGACAGTTTCTTGATTTTGATAGACAAGTTTTAAGGTACTTATTTAACTATGAATAATAGTAATATTGACATGCACCCTTTAGACTAGTTTATACCAATCAGTAAAAACTTACAAGCCGTTACATTCATAGATATATAGAACTGAAAACATTAGATACTGTAATTATCCGAGGAAGAGGCAGGTATACCAAAAATGTTCGTAATCGTAAGCCACAAAACAATGAAGCTTGACGGTTACCAAGTATTTAATTAAAACTAGAGTTTCTGGCCGCATCTTCTCTACAACGGAACATCTTCCGACGCGGTGGAAGAGCCAATACATGACGTCGGAAAGCTATCCATGTGATATTATTTTGAATACAAATTTTTAGTTGAGTTGAGACTACGTTTTTAATACTTCGTAATTTGTTTCAGGTTTCACGGTTACTGGGACGATCGCGATTCAGAATTCGGTGTCATACACCATCTTGAAATCCATTATTTTTTAGCGGACGATACTATGGAGATCAAAGAGATACTGCCATCAAACTCTGGCGTGGAAGGTGGACCCATGTTTTTAAAGAGGATGAGATTACCGCGGGTGAGAATAATATTATGTAGATACATAACTAATTATGTACATAATAATGTTAATACCGGAGCAGAGTGACATTGAAAGTACCTTACGAAGATGCCGAACTTTTATAGCAATTGTACTTGTACGGAAGTTATAAGAAGAATGAAATCTTCCATATGAAATGTCGAGTTGGTTTGTGTAAGAAAATTAACATTATATAGTCAAAATAGAGGAAAAATATTTAGCCCAAGTTTTGATAATAAAAGGTGTTATTTAGTTATGCGAGAAAAACACGAATCCAGGGGGGGGGGGGGGGATAGGTTGGATATACTGAAATCCGAATATTAGTATGGAACATTGATTACTGCTATAATTTTTTCATCGTTTTTTCAATGAAAATCCTACTACATTGGAGAGTGCGGGCGGTATCTGTTACGGTAGGTAACTACCTATAGAATAATCTATCCTCTGATGAAATGATTAAAATACCTTACAGAAAATCCCAGCGCGCATAGAAATGACGGGAGGTCCGAAACAAGCGTCATACACTCCTGCGGACCTCAGTATCGGCGCTATGCTAAATGTATTCGGCCGCAAAGTTGTTCTCACTGATGTCGATCCCTTCACCAAGGAATACTACAGGGTTACCTATGGGTTTGGTAAGCAGTCAATATGTAATCGTTAAAACAAAAAAGCTGCTATCTAAACTGCAATGCCTACTCAACTTGATCAAACCCATGAAACAGCACATTTCTTTTTGAGATTTCATGTTGTTTCCCATAATAAAAGTTGACTAGTTTGATGGTCTGAACCACGCCTGAAATTTTGGAAAATGTTTATAAAATCACCAGAAACTTGGGCTCACCCTGAGATCATAAGAATCCTGAAGGGTTCTTTAACCTTTTCCGATTGTTAATTTTATTAATTCAATCTCAAGTTTTCTGCTTATGATTTTGTATAAAACTTATTCGCGTTTCTTCAGATGCATTCACACCCTTAGAAACGCCGGCAGACGAAGGATCAGAACGTATCAGCGCAAATATGACTGACCGACAGCTGCCGCCGTGGAACGGATATGGTTCCTACGACGATTCCGCTGAGAACTGTCGTACGGTTGAGCCTAAAGCACCGCATCGGGATTTTATGAAATTTCTGCATAAAGACAAGTAAATTCTTTTAAAACATTACACACCGAATCGCCACGGTTACCATAAATCCAGTACAATAGGCCGTCCGGATAAGTTAGTCCTCGCCCACGACGTTACAGGGGCAGGGGCGGCATGGCGAGATGTTGTTAGTGAACTGCTCGCGTCTATGCTCGCGCGGTGTGCGGGGCACGTGGCACCGACATTGAATTCTTCAAAGTCGGTGCCGCGGGCAGGACCGGTACCGGAGCGCGCTCCCCCTGGCCGCACACCGCCCTCTAATTGACCTATCGCGACCGTTGAGCTTCACCTCACCACTAGTATTTTTATTACACAATGGCTAAAGCTAGAATGCGCCTCGGCCAGCATCCCGCGCCGAAACCTATGTCGTCACGCCCCTTGAACCCGTTACGTCGCGGGCGTGGTCTGACTTATCCGGACGTCCAGTAGGACTAAGTATAGCAGATCGTGTGGCAGCTGGCAGATATTATTCCTGTGTATGAAACCTTTAACATTCTTGCTAAGACAAGTACATTATTTCCACTAGTAACAGTGGTGCTTCGTAGTGAACAAGGGTCACAAATCATTGCGTTTGTAAGAACCAGGAAATCGAAGAAAAGCAGATGTCTATTTGGTCAGCAAATCTCTGCTGATTTCCAGGTCTTCTCTTGCTCCTTTTATCACTTGTTCATTACTTATACCGCTCGTTTGAAGATGTAAATGCAAGTATTTAAACATTTAGGACAATGGGACAACAGAGGAACTTATCTATTTCTTTGTCAGTACTGGTATGGAGAACTTGATTATTTTCAAACGAGGATGAATAGAGTGTTGTAGAGGGGAGTGTTTTTAATGCATGCATGCATGCATATGCTCACGACTATATTCCCCGAGGGGGTAGTCAGAGATATTCCGAAATCTCGGAACATCCACATTTCACCAGTAGTTCCGAAACTCTGTCCAGTGTGACGGGGGGTGAGCCCGTCGCCACATAATGGACAGTGGGTGCAATACATGCCTCGAAATTGAAGCATGCAGGTTTCCTCACGATGTTTTCTTTCACCGAAAAGCCAATGGTATTACAAATCGTACATAAATTCCGAAAAACTCATTGGTACGAGTCGGTCTGGACGGGGATCGAACCATCGCCTCCTGCACGGTAGGCTAGGTTACTCGCCAGTCCAGTGACCACGGCTTTTTCGTTGGACGGTGTGTTTTTTAATGTTATGTTATATTATGATTACAGGGTCGGATTTGATTCGCACGTCCTACGTTTTTCTGCTCGACTTATCAATGATAACCCTTTTGATATTGAAAGATATTTCATAATTAAATATTACCTATGCGATGACACTATTAGCATTTTTGAATTAGGCGAACGAAACTCTGGATTTAAGGTTTGTATATTTAAAATCAGTCACGTTAGGTCCATGCCACAGAATAGATAATAGTATATACTAGGTACTTTATACAGAATTGCCACTCCTTGCTCCTTACTAATACAAATATCACATCTCATCCCAGTTTAAGGGTATAAGAGAAGCAGAGCATGAAACACATACACATACAGCAGGCGTGCCCGTGCGAGTAGGACGGTGCGTGTGCCGATGCCATCTGGTTTCGGTTGCAGTACTATTGAAGCATCGTTACAATGTATGAAGTACCGGGAGTGTGTACTAACTAAAGTAAAAGCTTGTTTAGGGTTAAATTCTCCTGAATGGAATCAATCCACAGAAAAGAGAACTAATAGAAATAACATTGTTCGAAAACGAGCGTGACCAAAAAACTTAATCTAATTAAATTTAACATTATCTTAATAAATCTTATGACTGAATCTTAATTATATTGTCACAGTGACTTATGACCTTTTGTCGAACGAAATGGTTGAGACAATGCGGAGAGGAAACGGATGCCTACGTAGAATTTTATTCAAATATTCGCATATTATGCATTTGCTATTATAATTATTATGCAAGTTCAGTTTTGTAAATCTATTCTTTCGACAACAGGGTGGCAAATTCTTCCGTCGTGATAAAATGTATCTTCCTGATGTGGAATTCTTTGTGCCGAAAGAACCTCCTGCCTATACCGACCAGGATATGTGGGTTGGCAACGAGCTGGTCGTCAATAAACATCGTTTTCGTCTTGTTGCTGCTGATGAATACGCACTGAGATACCTGGAGGTCAATGCTAAACAGGTAAGTGGTGTATTATACGATACGATATGGGTGGCCCAGGAAATTATGTCAAGCAGTGCCACAACATTGAAGTTAGACGTCGAATTGAGTAATATTGTCAACAAATCCAGTACAAATTACCTTGTTAAATAATGAAAGCGGTAAAAGGTTTTGGAATTCACATAAATTATAATGGCGACATACCTGCTTACCAATGTTAAAAAAAAAAGTGATGGTCAATTGGCGAGTAACCTTGCCTGCCGTGCAGGAGGCGATGTTTCGATCACCGTCCAGGCCGACTCGTAAATACTATTACTACCCGTACGGAGCGCTCGATGGCGTAGTGGACGTTCGGTACTGGAAACGATCACTGAAGTTAAGCAACGTCAGGTCCGGTCAGTCTTTGGATGGGTGACCGTTAGTGGTATTTCATCTCGAGCGTTTCCGTGCTTCGGAAGGCACGTTAAGCAGTTGGTCTCAGATAGATGGCGTTGTAACTATTCGTTTAGCCAGGCCAGAGGCCTATTAAGGGGGCTTGAAAATTCTCTGATTGCAAGTTGACCACTAACTTGCCTCCACCAACCCGCACTGGGCACGCGTGGTGGAGTATGGCCCACACCCTCTTACCCTCATTCGTGAGAGGAGGCCTTTGCCCTGCAGTGGGATTCTACAGGCTATAACTTACTACCCGTACAGATGAATCACTTCGAAAACGGATTTAAATAAATAACGACTCACTCTGTACGGCAATAAGGTGCAAAGTTATTCGCACCCAGTCCTATCGTACAATTCGCGAATAACCTACCAACCGTCACAACGGCGCGCGTGCAAACAAAAATGAACCGAGTCATTATACATGAAAGCTTCCTTTACATTAGTCTCCCTCTTTCATTCTTTCACGTGCTGGCAGCGTGACATCGCTAGGGTTTTCAAGTCTCGCATTGCCTACTCGCAAAATGGCGGCAAGTCTAATGAGATTTGACCAAGAAGTTTACACGGTATACCTAACCTATTGCCATTCACCCCTCGGTAGGGATCGGCCCTGACCTGTGGAGGGAGACTGTCTATAGGTACTAAAATGTTTTCTTAATGTACAGTATCCAATGGCAAACATAGCTTTGATAATGGATAAGATCCGTCGAGTTTTGGCATCCCAAGAGAATGGCTACAAAAATTTTGTCGCCAAATATATGGATGCGGTTCTGCCGGACAAGAAGGAACTTATGACTGTAAAATGTTTCAAGTGAGTGTTTCTGTAATACTGTTAAAATGAAGGTTGAGACACATTGAGCGACGGCGAACGACGGCGGGCCCATACAAAAAATCGCGATTAGTATGGGAACGCGTTCGGCGCCGTCCGTCGCGTCCCATACAGTGGCGTAGCGTGGGTTTATGCCGCCCGGGGCCCTCCCATTTGCCTTCCTGCCTCCCCTCGCTACGCTACTGGTCCCATACTAAATGTGCTTTTTGTATGGGCCCGCCGTCGTTCGCCGACGGTCAAAGTGTCTCAAACCTTACTCGCTTGTTAAAGTATAACATAACTTGTAATTTCACAGACAAGCACTGAAAGAAATAATGTGTGAAAAGATGACAGAGCATGAGTTTATAACATTGATTCGATATTTCCGTGGTGACCCTGGTAAAGAGAAGAGTCCACGGCGGGAAATGGTCAGGTAGGTAACTAATGTTAATGTAAATGTTAGTGTAAATTCCGAGCATAGCAATGTTCGGAGTTTCCCTGCGAGACCGAATCAGAAATGAAGAGATTCGCAAAAAAACCAGAGTCACCGACATAGCCCAAAGAATTGCTTACTAAAGTGACAATGGACGGAGCACATTGCTCGCAGAACCCATCGTCGATGGGTCCGAAGAATTCTCGAGGGGCGACCGCGTACCGGCAGCGTGGGTTGCCCCACATAAGGTGGACCGATGACCTGGACGAGGACGGTGAAGGTGGCGGGAACCCGTTGGCTGACAGCAGCACGGGACCAGTCGTTGTGGCGATCCTTAGGGAAGGCCTATGTCCAGCAGTGAACGTCTATCGGCTGAGATGATGATAATGAATTAATGACCCATAGTTGGAGCTTAATACTTCCAGTGTATAGCACATAGCAAATTTGCTCTAGTTAAAAAGGAGTTCGCTACCTTATTGCTGTCCTTCTCGACGTAACCACTTTTTTTACTACGGCCACCTGACTCCAAAATGTCACTTCATATAAATTGTATAGGATTTGATGACTTTCGCCGTCTCACACGCTGTTACACTGACATTCCGTCTACTAGCGTAAGCGAAAAAAAAAAACGTCTATGTTCAAAAAGCTGTAATTATATTATCTTTGGTCAGTCATTTAAAATCACTATACGTAGCTTCGATTGCGTAATTGTTTAACATTACGGCTTTGTGACCGGGGATATTTGAAAGGACTCGATTGTCAGCGGCAATGTACGGACAAGAGTAGTTGAAGCTTTAATATAGTGAAATTAGAGACATGTGCCATGTTTAGGCTTTGTTATTGTATGGCGTGATGATTCCATGTGTATAGAACGTCATTGTCAAGCTCACTCAATCTTTGTTAATAAAGATCGCTAGTATTCACCGAACTGACACGCGGACTCTGGGACGACCGCGACCGTCTCCGCGAAGGACTCTTGCATTACGATGAAGGAGGCTCTGGTGTTTTATCACCTCATCGACTGAGGCAGCTGCTGCGTGCGAACCGTCTGCCGCTCCATGTCGACCTGATGGAGTGTATGCTTCAAGTGTAAGTTTTGAACTGGTTGGTCTCCAAGGAAACTTCCTGTAATAACGTGAGGCGAATTTGACGATTTTTCAACCCCCCCTACCCACTTGATGAAATGTCGTGAGATTTGGCTCGACCTACTACATGAGATTTTTCAAAATGCGTATTTTTGATGTAAATACGCTCTGCGGTTCTCACACTTTCTATTGAGTCACACGCTAGACACTTTATACAAACGGGCTTGCACAAACGAAGAGGTTGTCACATGTATATTGATATGTGAGTGAGTGCGAGTGAGAGAGGACTATACCACTGCTACTGTCCGCCACCTCCTGTAACACAGAAAGGGGGTGAGGTAAACATTGGTGGCGGGCAGGAAGGCGTACGTACTATTCGTAACCTAACAGAGTAAAAGAGTGCTATACTACACACTAAATGGCGTACGTCGGAAAAGGCTCAAAAGCCCGTCTGTTAGATGGCGCTGACTCCTTGTCCGGGAGTAGATGAATTGCGAATATACGCTAAGAAATTTTGATTAGTCTTCCAATATTATGAACCAACTACGTAAGAGAGGTAGCTTAGCCAACGAAAAAGAGTAGTCAATTGGAAATTGTTGTCGTCGAAATTCGCGGGCAAGGAGTCAGCGCCATCTATGAAACGGGATTTTGAGCTTTTATTACTTGTGCTTGATTGTTACGTTAATTTCCAGATTGAAAAAAGACGAGAATTGCGACATCCTGTATGAAGATTTGATGGACTTCCTAGACTTCCAGACACGTCCCGTCTACAACCTTGCTGAGGGTGATTATGCCAAGGTCGTGCGACATGCACCCCCTGTGAAGGATACTGAGGTGGGTAATAAAATAGCATATGAACCTAACTTTAATGAAATGTTCATTTAAAAAGTGTTTTAGGGAGAAAGATTGTTACGCAATTTTGTTTAATTTAAATTATTTGATTCATAACACTTAAAAAGGTCGGTATTGGAAACGATCACCGAAGTTACAAGATCTTCTCCTCTGCCACGTTCCAAGATCAATTGATCATGTGCATTTGCATACAATTTTATACCTTATCACTAATCGATTGCGAAAAGACTTTAATTGCGAAACAATAACTTCAAACGAATCGAGTTCAGGGTTCACTTCAGACTATTTTACCATCAAAATTAGAATATACGGTCCTTCTTAATTGCTGACACTTTTTTAAGGGGATGATCAGACACATTTGGCTCAAATAGGTTTGTAGTTTTGAACAGAACAGCAGATTTTTTTCTCGCGATTGTGATGTTGGTCCCATAGAGAAAGTTGTTCAGTTTGATGGTCTGATCATGTCCTTAAAAAAGTGTCAGCATATTAAGAAGGATCCTGTATATATTAATGGAATAAAATCCAAAGTTACGGATTTGATGTTACCTCGTCCCCCGCAAAAAGGGTCAGAAAAGTTTGTTAGTAGAATTACACGCGTAACTCGTCCATAGTTATATTGTCTAAGGTGAGAGAGGACTACCGTCGTCTCTTACGAGGGGGTGAGGTAAAAATTGATGGGGGCCAGGGTGTGTCCGTAATGTATGTAGTATAATCACTCGTACATACTCTTTCTTACTGCGATTTCCATATGTAGGTATTTTATCGAAGGCAATTTTAACATAACTCCGAAGTTTTGGATTTTACTGATCCTTCGCATTAAAATCATAAAATATAAATTATTGTGTTTAATTCACAGTGCAGGATATGGGCGGAGGCAGAGACATGGCTTCGAGAGGGCTATGTCAACTGGAACGCTTTCCTCTGCCAACTGAATCTCGAACACCTCGTCAAAGATCAGTCTTAGACCGGTTTTTATTGGGAAAACATGGGGTAAGCTGTAATATAGTGAGTGCGAAGAATAAGAAACCACAATGTGTGCCTTGCAAAATTTTGGATATAATATACTGTTTTAAATTATTTGAGATGTTTTGTAAATGAGTACACGATAGTAAATTGAATTCGTATATTTTTTTGGATCACAATAAATACAACGCTAAGGGCCTGTTTCACCACTTCTGGATAAATTCGACAGCTCGTTTGACATACCTTTCATACGAAATATGTCAAATGATCCTGAGTCACGTTGCAGGTTCTGACACAAGCACTTGTCTCGCGTGGTGTTCGCGCGTCGCGTTTTTGCCTGCCACGAGGCTCCGCAATCCTCAATCTCTTCTTGTTCTTGATCAAAAACAATCCCTGAGATTGGGATTGATAGTCTCACAAACTACTTGACATTGGCGGAAATGCAGTGCTAACGCACAAGCTAAAAGTCCATTAATTATAAATAATAAAAAAGAACTTATCCAGAAGTAGTGAAACAGGCCATAATTCTCACTTTATTAAACAAGGTACATAATATTGGTTTTAAGTTAAGTCCACATTCACTGTTGTGAACACATCTTCACAACATTGAATTGTATTTTAAATCAGAACAGTAAATGTTATTACATTGATATTATTATAACACTGATATTTGTCATCAAGTCAATCTCACTAACACACTTTTCTCATCCGTCAACAATACAATTTTATTACAATAAATAACTTATGTCTAACATTTATATCTATGACTTGGTTCTACTAGTTAATTACATAGAATTTTGTCAATATCATTATGATTCACATTAATTTTTGTAATTTTAAATCAACACCAAACTTCGAAGTCAATAGTCAATTACATTTAAATAATTTCTGTTATTAAATATCAAAAACCGGTAAGCCACATTCCTGGTCAGGGCCTGAATTTGTATAGTGCGAAGTTTGGCTTAGAAATCTCGTCAGGTCAATGATTTTCAAAAGACAAGGGACTTATCTAATTTAAAAATTATCAACCTAACCAAAAGCCGTAGCATGTTGTCGTTCGCGCAAAAATAGAAAGAGCGAAAGCACTGTATCACGCTGCCATACTACGACCGTAGATCTTCAATCCAATCTTGGCACGTTTTTAATATTTAACGAAACATTAATGAAATATTCTAAAAAATATTTAAATTTCGTGAAATAACAATGAATATGGTTTAAATTAACGTTTTTATTAGGTTTATTTAATAGTAATAGTAGGTAATTGTGATTGTAATGTGTCACGTGACCTTGTTCTATGTTACATGGCACAAAGTATTCACTTTTGTGTCGATGCAATCGTATCCTTTTATAATTATACGTCTTTTACACATTTATACATTTAAATATTACACGATACATTACGAAACGAGGTAAACAATATTGATTTACAAACTTTTCTAAGTATTATAATTTATGACACTGGACAGATTTTTTAAAAGTTATAATTTAGATTCCTAACTAAAAATTTACATATTTACAAGTTTTCAAATACTTTTGATGCAAGAGGCATAATCTAGAACGTTCTAGGAACAACGAACTTGCTTACACTTTAAAATCGAAGCAGGACCTACACGGGTCGATTTTCGCCGTACAGATAAGTGCGATTTGCAGTACATCGACTGGTTAGTTTGACAGAAACTTGAAACATAAAACGATCACGCCGCAATGTACTTCAAATCGCAGTTAGACGCACGGCTAAAGTCTACCCGTGTAAATGTAAAGTTTAATTCTATGTTTTGTTAACCTTCCGAGATCGTTCACTTTAATATCCTATTAGCCCCTGCGTTAATTATTCGCAAATTCGCAAATGCTAATGTTAAATTGTCTGTAAATGTTATCACCACATGTCTTTCACTCTTTCGGTTGCTGGTATTTGTGGTCGAAACCTGCAAAACAAGATGGTACTTTATTTCAGGATATAATTCTATTTATCGAAAAAAAGTAGAGACTAATTTTGAATATTCTTTACTAAGGAAGAAAAAACTTTTTTCTACCGGAAAATTGAGTCTGCGTATACATTTAAGAGAAGTTTATTCCGAATTTATAAATGCGCGCTGCATACAAACGAAGTCTGGTGATATTTTCAATACTAACCAATTAAACTCAATGAAATTTGGCAGAAACATTCTAGAAACAAATCTCTATGCTTGTATCTTGTCCGATTTTCGTTAAAATATACAGTTTCAATGCTAGGATTAATTTAAGATTTGTAGGGAAATCTTTGAGGCACTGTAATTTTAAAACTATACATTTTAACGAAAATCTGACAAGATACAAGCATAGAGATTACTTTCTAGATTGTTTTTGAAAAATTTCACTGTCTTTAATTGGTTAGTATTGAAAATATAACCAGAGTTCGTTTGTATGGAGCGCGCCAACAGTAATATACTCTTAAGTGAAGGCTTAAGGCGCCTTTAGGTATTTCTTGGGAATCATTTAAAATAAATAATTAAAAAAATTAATGCAAAACAAAATCTTGATTGCACTACTGTTTACACTGGAGCCCAAACTTGTTGAATAAGAGTCCTAGTTTATAAGCAGTACGTACCGATGTGGAGGTATGGCGGCGAGTGGCGGTGCATGGCCGACGTTACCACTGCCCAGCGGAGACATTTTGATTGCACTAGTGTTGCCGTTTATACTGGAACCCAAACTTGATGCCGAATCCGCTCTGAAACAAACACCTTAATATTAGTATACCTATTACACAATTCCGTGTAAATGAAGAGTAGGAATAGTCAAAATATATCAGACTAATTTGCCATTTCAAAGGTTTGTTGGCTTGGCGGAAATCAATAAGCTTCGGTTCAATTAAGTCAATAAACGCTTTTAGTTGGCACACTGCGTGATTCCAAATTTATTATATTCTTACAGAATTATGTGAAATTACACCTACCTGTACCTTATATGTAGTTACATTAGTATCATTCTCTTGTTGTATACACGTTTACAAAACCAACATAAGCTGCGCGACGTTACACGTTACTCGACTTACGGCCAGCTTAATTGGTTTTGTATAGCTTCATGTGTGGCCGTGTGTACATTAACCAAGAACGACTCGCGCTAGGCTATGCTGTTAACAGATCTGTGCCCGTAATGTATGGATAACTTACCGGTCAATTTGTCTCCTAAACAACGGGTACCTCCACGGTGAATTGGGTTTGCGTTGCTCGTGTTGGAAGGCGGGGTTGTCCCGACCTCTGTCCCCATTTTCACTTACTACCGACATTGAAACCTGCGCTTCATTCTCGCGTGTCTTCGACGATAATCTCCTGAAATGTTTTTTAAAGTTATTATTAAAAGCTTTAAATAGTAATTTGTTATTTTTGTTTCCGAATTATTTGATTTGCGCGCATGGAATTCTAACGGGATAATATACAACCTAATTCCTCCCTGAAGGTCCATTCTATATATTAGTAAACTAATTTTTGAAAAAAGGTTGCGTGGTTTCGGAGATTGTCTCCTATATCCAAACTTTACCTCTTTACAGGGTGAAATTAATATCATTAGCATCCTTTTAAACTAAGAGTCTACCCATCAAACTGAACAACTTTTACTATGGGAGCAAACCGGTCGGAGCAAAAAAATCTGCTGTTCCATACTAAACTGCAATGCCTACTCGACTCAAATGTATGCAACAGCTGATTTCTTTTTTGCTCCGATCGATTTGCTACCATAGTAAAAGTGGTTCAGTTTGATGGGTAGACTCTTAGTTTAAAAGGATGCTAATGATATCAATTTCACCCTGTGTAATAATTAGTGTAGATATAGTTGTCTCTCAAAAGGTACATTGTCTTGACATTAAATGCATTAGTACGGGAAACGACAATGCCAAGGTCAACTGATTCATTTTGTATGAATAAGTGTCGAATATTTAGCTAGCCTTGTCTATTTAGCACCACTAGTCATAACCTTCAAATTGAGCATCGTCGTCATTACAATATTACGAAACATGTTTCCTGACTTCCTATTTGTGAATCTCATCTCATAATATAACTATAACAATTATAAATGTCAAAATTTGTTACGATGTTTGGATATTTGTAAGTTTGTAAGGTTGTATGTTTGACGCGCAATCACGCATAAATGGCTGAATCGATTTGGATGAAATTTGGCACGCAGATAGAATATGTTCTGGATTAACACATATGATATTTTGAAGGGTTGAGCCTCATCTGGCAGCCCTGTATTGAATTTTTTCACGCTCCATCCTTTTCGGTCGCTCAGGAACATCATTTGCTGGAGCGAGAAAGATAGCGGGAATGCAAACGCACGCGGCAGCACCGGCAGTGCTGCGACCTTTCTCGCTCTAGCCAATGACGTTCTTGACCGACAGAAAAGGATAGAGCGTGAAAAAATCCCTTGCTGTCAGATGAGGCTTAACCCTTAACGTCCACGCAGCAACCAGCGCACGCAGCGGTGTCGCCGGCAACATCTAGTATTATTAGACTGACGAAGTACAGCCTAAACCACTGAAGATAGAACCATGCAATATGGAATATACAGGGTATGGTTTTGGTCAGCCACGAGCATTTAGGGGGTCCTTCAGACCATCAAACTGAACAACTCTTTCACTATAGAGCCAACATCGAAATCTACTGCCTACCTAAAAAAAACTACTGTCCCATACATTTGAGTCGAGTATTGAGATCGTTCGGTATTATCGAGAGAATGAAAGATATAGGTGTAGTAATATTATATGGTTGTAGTAATCAATCAATGTAATGTACGCATCCCTAGGATATAACATTAAGGCAGAAACTAGATATGAATGGCAAAAACCCACCTAAGTATCCTGGAAGGCAGTGAGTGCTGTGTTTGGGGTCTCGCCCGCTGCCGACTGTCAACTATCAGCACATGCCTGTCATATGGCGTGTCGTAGTCCACCTCCAACACCGTTGAGAACTTGTGTGGCCAGACTAGGTCCAGCGCTGCTATTATTAAACCTACTACTAAGCAGGTACCACCTGGAAAAGAGAAATGTAATCACTAATTTAATCACCGCCAGATATAGCTGGTAATACGCAAGGATAGGGAACAAGGATATGTTTAGCTTTTGAAGGAATACCTAAAGAACATTAGCAAGCAAAGAAGAGAACACTTGCGTGGAATTGTTGTCTTTATAGCTCAACTAAAAGGAGAAGCAGACCTGCGATAAGCACCATCCAGAAACTCCAGCCCAGCGAGAAGAAGAGCATGGCGCCATCTAGCCTGACAACGAGTGGTGTCTGCGGCAGGGATGCCCAGTAGCCGCCTGCAGCTGCACACAGTGTTACCCCGAGCGTTGCCATCGCGTAGGCACCATATCGGGGTACCACTACCAGAAGGAGGTTCATCAACAGCCATAATCCTAGTGCTGTCCTGGAATATGGTAAAAAAATAATTATTGTAATCGCAATGGCTTAGAGGTTATGATGGTTAACGTATAGAAAATACTTCCTACAGTTCACCTCATGGTGGACCACGGGTAGAAAATACTTCATAACCAACAGACCAAGGTTAAGTGGACTACGGGTAGAAAATACTTCATATAGTTCCCCTTGGTCCACCTGGGTGGACAACGGGTAAAAATGTCTGTCCATTGTACACCAGGTCACATCTTATTTAATAGTTACCAGCTGGACTAATTTGGTGGGCCAAGGGGAAGCCCCGAGAATCCTTAGCTAAGGGGTTAAGGAGTCGTAGAATGCTTACCAGAGTAATACGGTGGTAGTGTAACCAGCAGCTCGATATTTGGCTCCCCATTCGAACCCTTCGTGTTGGACGGAGAAGTGTTCCGCGACAGACATCACCGGGTACGGCAAGCCTCGCTCCAGCCCAGCACGGTACCACTCCTGTATGGCACCTGCCTCTTCCCATCGGAACTGTTCATTATAGTCTACGCCGGGGTCACCCAGCGACGTGTTGCTCCACGATACCGCTGGAAATATTCAATTTTGGGCGAAAAATTAAATATGTCACAAAGATGGAAATTGTTATGACATTTTGAGTAGGTAAATTCTTCATAAGAAATCGAGATGCTCTCTGTTAATAGGCTTAGTTTAAGCGTTAAACCCAGGCTTAGAGTTGAGAGGTTGTAGAGAAATTACACGCTTTGAGACACATTGACCGACGGCGAACGACGGCGGGCCCATACAAAAAACCACGATTAGTATGGGAACGCGTTCGGCGCCGTTCGCCGCGCCGCGTCGACGGCGCAGATGCGGACGGTGTTCCATCCTAAACGTGCTTTTTGTATGGACCCGCCGTCGTTCGCCGTCCGTCAATGCGTCGCAACCCTTACTAATTCCTGTATGAATAATAAAAAAGAAAGCACATATCCAATAAAGGCCGAGCCTTAGCAGTGATTGTTATGGATCGCCAGGATAAAACTAGCTGAATAAATATCTTACCAGTGAGCGTGACGTTGACGTGACCGAGGCCCACGTGCACCGCGAGCCAGCAGTCGAGCCGCTCGGCAGAAAAGGCTCGGTACGCGGCGCGGGCCACGCGGGCCCCCGCCACGTGCCACGAAGACCCGTGCTTACAAACTGCAACAGAAGTAAAACCAAAACTTAGAAATCTAATATTTTGAATCTCCGATGTAAAAACAGAGAGGTATTCTTTAATTACATTTTGGTCGCCACCCGAAATTTTCTGTGGAAAAGCTGATTTTATCTCATAGTAAAAGGTTGATGGTTCGATGATTTGATGATCGATGGTTTGAAGGTCTGAACACCCTGTTTGATTATGTAGCCCATTTAAATTTACACCCGGTATAATGTAGATTGGTACTCAAGTTAAATTGTCATGGATTTTTCAATGTTTATGTCTCCAGTGAAGTTCTGCAAGCCCTTTCTTTCCCAAGATGCAAGATGTCTTCCCAGCAATTTTGCTTAGGGTGTAAACACGTTTTTGTTTTGATGATTCAATTAGCAAACATCGCAGTTATTTTGAACAATTTAAGTCACAACGCTGATGCACCAGGTGAATGGATATTGGTCAACACTTATACTGAAAACTGCGACGTAATTTGATGCGCTGGCCCGATAGCTTGTTCAGACATCTCGTTAAGTTTGCTATATTCTTTGCACAACAGACTTCAGTAGCGTAATGAGCTGTCTCTGTGGAGAAAGGTAGCAAGCAACCACGTGCGAACTCTAGGTACTAAAGTCTAAAGGTTACATGCAGATAGTTATCAGGTGTTTTTGCACACATTAAGGAGAGGATTATGGTCTTGTAATGGATACTTATAACGAACCAGATTACTTTTGATATACGAAATATTGCGGTCAATGGCAGAGTGCAGTTGTAGATTTCTCCACTTGGGCGGTCACCCGAAAACAATATCTACCACTGCTTTTTTACTAAAAAAAGGCCTTTTGCTACCTTAATGACCGTAAAACTCAAAAACACAAAATGTTTATTCAAAATAATATACAAAATATACAAAGAACACTTACAAATATAATATTGAATTACATATAGTGTAACTTTGTCGAGACCAGACGTATAAGTGTTCATTTGGTTTTATTATAATAAAAGAGATTAAAATGAACTAGCCGGCAAACATCTTGAGCAAGGCCTTGACTGCGCAGATTAAAATATGTAGGCATAAGCGCTACTGCGCATACCCCTCACCCTCGCTCATTTTTGCCTAATGTTTGAATATGTACTCGTACTAAGTATAATACGTTTTTCTACAACTATATCGTTGAGATAGAAAGAAAATTATGTTGTGAGAATTTGGTAGGTACCACGACCCCCGTAAGTCTGCCAAACCAGTAGTTTATTATAGTACTTTGTGCCAGTGGATTCGAATCCCATTTCGATTATGAATGCTATTTTTATGTTAGTGCCATCTGGATCACAATGAAGGCCTTATGGTATCAAGAAAATGAACGTGTGCAGGTGTTATTAAAAAGACCATATTTAAAAAAAAAATTATCAGATCATTAGAATAAGTAGGTATCTAGACTGTAATGTTGTCTACAATCTAGCAACTTAAAAAACGACTGAAAACTATTTGTTGGAATAGAATGACTTCATCAGTGTCTGAATACAAAAATCAATTAACTTATCAAGTTTTCGCTCTCTAATTTTAGTAATGGTCGAGTCTAATTTTACTAAAGGTCAAGTCTAATCAACGCTGTCTGGTCGCAGTTGCGGACACGCTTTATACAGGAAATATATCTTAGATACGTACTTATAACTATCACACTAAATTAATAGTTATTTTGTTCTTTCCTTTGGGTCACCTATCTAATATTTAATGAGAAATCTGACAAAAGTCCGTCGCCGTGGCCCGGAGCGACCGCAGACCTCATTGGTTTGACCCTACGTTAAGTGATATGATGTCATCATTAAATGAACGTCGAACATAAAGATGTACAAAACGAACAACTAGTAATTATGTATCCATTAAGATTTTTATGGCAAATTAGAGTGATTAGCACGATGATTATTCTGCTTGAGCGATTATTATCATGTCGGCGATTACAAGGCCGGTTAGCCACTCCTACTGCATAGGTAACAACACTGGAGTACCTTTCAATAAGGACATAAAATAATCTATTTACATATTTTATACACAGGGTCTAACATAATATGCCGTCAGTTTTATCAGACCATGAAACTGAACAACTTTCTCCAAAGGACAAGCGTCGAAATCGCGAAAAAATATCTGCTGTCCCAAACATTTGGGTCGAGAAGGATTGCAGTTTTGTATGGAACAGCAGATTTTTTAACGCGATTTCGACTTTCGGCCTATTGAGAAAGTTGTTCAGTTTAATGGTCTTAAAAAACCGTCATCATATTAAGTCTTTGACTATTTATATGTGGACTGGTTACGCGTGTAATTCTACTAACAAACATTTCTGCCACTTTTTGTGGGGGGCGAGGTAACATGAAATCCGTAACTTTGGATTTTATTCCCCATAACTTTAGATTCTAATTTTGAATGTTAAAAATCATGAAAAGTAGTCTCGTGTGAACCCCAAACGTTCTAAGTTCGAAGTTATTATTTCGCAATTATAGGCTGTCTCGTTTAGTGATAAGGTAAAGATTATATAAGATTTAGGTAAAATTGAATGTAAATGCACAAGATCAATTGTGCTTATACCGTGGCAGAGGGGAAATGCTACTGCAAGGCTAGTCCTTATAATAATTAGTCAAAGTATTAAGTTGGACCCTGTATACTTAGGTTGCACCTAATTCTTCGGTCACAGCGAAGAATTATGTGGTGAGATTCTTTCCGGTCCTTTTTGATGCTGCGCTTCTTCTAAGCTTTTAGCTGATTAGGTACCTACGGTTAAGTTATTCTGCGCGGCCATAAGGTAAGGACATTCAGGCATTTGCAAAAAACATTAGATGCTTTATTAAGGGGATATTATTCGGAGCGCGCTCCATACAAACGTACTATGGTGATATTATCAATACTAACCAATTAAAGTCAATGAAATTTTGCTGAAACAATCTTGAAACAAATATCTATGCTTGTATGGAGTCCCGTTTTTCGTTATAATATACAATTTCAATGCTAGGATTAATTTAAGATTTGTATCGAAATCTTTGAGGCACTGTAACTTTAAAACTATAAATTTTAACGAAAATCTGACTCTATACAAGCATAGAAATTTGTTTTTAGATAGATTCTGAAAAATTGCATTGCATTTAATTGGTTAGTATTGAAAATATCATCATAGTACGTTTGTATGGAGCGCGCTCCGAATTATATCCTCTTAAGCTGAACGATGAAAAACAACATCTAAATATCACAGTGGGGCAAATTTTCTAAAGAGATACCGTATCTGAACCCATACTACAATTAGATGCAATATTTTCCCTTATTCTATAGAAAAGCTCATCATTCAATACAAGCTCTAACATTTAATAGATAAGATTAATAACTTACCTAAAATAACTGTTCCAACGAAGAGGCTGAGTGTGACTATCGTGAACGTGGAGAATCTCTGAAATTGGAATTAAAGGAGAAAATTAATTAAAGAGTTCTTGGAAGTGATATTAGAAGCCTGACCATAAAAATATTAAAACCTCGCCATGTTGCGGAAAATCATTGGGACAAATTTTTGTACTTAAAACATTGTAATTAAAGGCTACCAGAAGCCATATTTTATGACAATACACCGTTTACAAACATTATCGTAAATCCCGTCTTACAGATTCGACCATGAGTTGAGGAAATGTCTATGTTAAATTACTTATATACATAAACAACAGAAGTCACTCATTAGAGTGATGCTTATGTCGTGACACCGGAAATCCTGTCCAAGAATATTCCTACTTAATTCAGTTTATGAAATCTGTAGCGCTGTCTGGTCCTTGGCGCGATTTGGATTTTAGAGAGTAACGGATGACAGTTAAATAGTCTCAAAAAGAATGCGTCTTGCGTCAACCTGGGTTAGCAATTAACTCCGGGTAAAATAGCTCTCTCAATTGTTTTCCTATACAAAATATCATGGGTTACCAACTTAACCTGGAGTTTATTGTTAGCCCAGGATGGCGCAAGTGGGGCTAAAATAGAGTCGACTGGGGAGGAACCCAAGGTTCCATGGATCAGTTTAGCTATTCAAAGAAGAAATCTGAGTAGAACTGAGCTTAACACGCTCTGTTCGCCACTTGTCCTTCTCATCGTTCATTCAAATTCTGGATTTTTGCCCCCTTTACAGATTCATATATTTGTATAAGTTCTACGCCCACTTTTGCCACGTTTTTTAAAAGTATTCTAAATATGCATACCTCTTTCCTGATGCCTGGGAAGATGGCGAGGAAGGCGAGGTAGAGGGTGAGCGCGGCGACCAGCAGCGCGAGCGCAGGGACGTCGGCCGCTACTGCTGTCCGGTTGTGGTACGCGTAAAGGGTCGGCCCGCCTTCCTCGCGGAATGCGTCAAACCACCCCTTCATCGCTCACCCAGCCTGTAACAAGGAGATCAAAGTTATATAAATTGGAAGGGAATAGAATCTGGCGATTTACCATTAAAAATAAAATATTTTTCGCACCTAAATTTGAAACAAACAGTTCTAATGCTGTAGTAAAGATGAAGAACGGCAGGTTAGGTGCATTGAAATAAATGAGTCGAAATTTTTTTAGAGGTGGTTCAAACCATCAAACTGAATATGTTTACTAAGAACATCCGATTTTTTTTTCCAATTTCAGTTTTGCTCTATAGTAAAAGTTGTTCAGTTTGATGGTAAACCAGTCGACTCATTTCAATTTCATCCTGTATATCCTATCCTAAAATCTATATGATATGATCAAATTCCATTCCAGCGACTATTTCATTATAACAGCAGGTACGCAGGATATATTTACGTGTGGAAGGTTGCACTCTCTCGCCCTATCCCTCCTGAATCTGATGGAACAGGAAACCGCCGCACGATGACGGTATCAGAGATTTTGACAATGTCTGATGCCTCAAACGGGTACGGCTCAGTACGTTGGTCCGATGATACTGTGAGGGTGACAGGTTCCCATTGGATCAGATATTAAGCATAGGATTGTGAGAAATAAAAGGGAGGCTTATGACCAGCAGTGGGTTGACGTGGGCCGATTTCATTTATGGATTGAGGCCTCTTAAGAGATTTGTCACCTCTTTCTTTCGTCACTCTTCTGGTTGGTGCTACGCTATTTTAATTTGGACACCACATAATAAAATCCTTTATAAATAAGTGTTAACTCATCAATAACCATAAAATTAAATGATTTCGTAGTCACGTCTGACTGTAAAGAAATTTTTAACTTTTGTAAGTATTTCTTAGAGCTAATAATACGCAGTTTTGTTCCGATGGTTCTGATGAATTGTTTGGTTTAATTAATATCGATGGTGAAAAAAACTGACGACCAATGTAGGGATTACTATAAAACTTAGAATAGAAGGTTAGACTTATACATTTCTAGGGTTCCGTATCCGAAGGGTGAAAACGGGAACCTATTACTAAGTCTACGTTGTCCGTCCGTCCGTCCTACCTATTTAGAGCTGTAATTTTTGAAGTGTAATAGCTAGACAGTTGAAATTTTCACAGAATGTGCATTAATATGGCGGATTTGCTAACAAATTATTAAAATGTGAAAAAGTTAAAAACTAAGGGGGGTTTCCATACAAGAAACTAGTTTTATCAACGTCTTTTTCTTTTCGCTCTATCGTGAAAACGGTAATAATATATACAAGCGTCAAACTTGGTGTGATTATAGAGAAAACTCTACAATATAACAACAAATAATAACAACCGGCCAAGAGTGAGTCGATCTCGCGCTAAAGGTCCCGGAGAAAACCAAACTTTTTTTGTAAGTTAATTTACGTTGTCTGGTATGGAACCCTCGGTGCGCGAGTAGCCAGTCTCGCACTTGACCGTTTTAATTATATTCCTATTGTATTTATTTATTCACATTTCATAATTACACTTGTATGAGGCATGTTGTACAGACCTATAATCTTGTCGCATAATAAGCAATTGACGTCAAATAGATAAATCGCATACTTAAAAGCCGTTTCAAGAAGAATTGATTCTCTATCACATATTTTTGAATTAAGATGCGTGTCTATTTCAATCCAAACGATTGCCATCTCGTGACATCCTGTGCACCTCCTATCCTAAGTGTCATTTCCGCAAATCGCGTGCGTATTGCCTTTCTCATAACTTATAGTCAATGTGCATAGCTACTATTCAGTTTATGAGCGCTAATGCGATAAGTAATAACCAAAAATTACATGGAACTCAAGACACTAGTGGAAAAGAGACAGGATTGGCGAATACTCCACCGACAAGAGCGAATAGCTCTTAAATAAGATGATGATGACATGGATGTCGGACACGCACCAGCCAGCGAGATGTTACGGCACTTGACGGCACCCTAGTGCAAATTATATAGGTACACTAAATGCATCGTTACCTATTCTCTAATGCTAATTAGACGAGACTCGTACTTGACACAAATTACTAATCTTCGCCGCAATGGATTTAGGATGTTTGATAGTCATTATCGTTCAAGTTTAGGTATGTATATGATTGGAATGTGATTATGTTGGTTCTTGTTCTTTGAAGGAGAAATATCTTTGTCATTAAGGCGATATAATTCCGAGCGCGCTCCATACAAACGTACTATGGTGATATTTTCAATGTTAACCAATTAAAGTCAATGAAATTTTGCAGAAACAATCTAGAAACAAATCTCTATGCTTGTATAGAGTCAGATTTTCATTAAAATATACAGTTTCAATGCTAGTATTAATTTCAGATTTGTATGGAAATCTTTGAGGCACTGTAACTTTAAAACTATACATTTTAACGAAAATCTGACTCTATACAGCACAGAAATTTGTTTCTAGATTGATTCTGAAAAATTTCAATGAGTTTAAAATAATTAATTTAAAAATTTCACCACAGTATGTTTGTATGGAGCGCGCTCCGAATTATATCCTCTTAATTGACAACATTTCATTTTAAGAAAGGTACCAAAATAAGAAAACCATTTGGAGATTATGTGATTCAAAGCTTATATCACAATTATCCGATTTTTCTATCCATTATTTCTCGAGAAATTTGAAAAATACTGAAAAATATAATAGAGGTTGAATGAGATTTTATTCCTTTGCCTGCTTAGCTTTTCGCAGCTATTGTATTTGACAGTTTTTATTTTTAAAGTTATTGCGCCCAAGGTATCTTAGCCATAAATCCTACGTTTTTCAGAAAATTCAAAAGTAAATTAAAAATAGAAATTTCGGTCAAAAATAAAATCGGAAAAATACGTATCTCTTATTTTTAACCTGTTTTATATTTTTTATTAAAACAGGTGGTTACAAAAATGTTATGTTGTCAATTGCAGCATCTGGCTATAAACATGCTGAGAAACAGGTAATTAAGTCGATGTCTTCGTAAATCTTTAGGCACTTGTGTTCGGAATTTAAACCCGGATTTTGTTTACCATATTGTTGCAGAAAGCTTGTGGGCTGCACCAGTTCTATCTCGCGATCTCGTGACGTGGCCGGAATGCGCAGGAGTTGCGAAAGCCTGCAGCTGCCGTCTCGCCTTCGGGAAACGGATGTAATGCAGCGGCTTATAGCACAAACTTAGATTATCTTTCATAGCATTCTACAACTAGTAATTAAAATAATGCAGCTCTTTACGCTGCCGATATGTAGTGTGCAATTTGCGTAATTGAAGTCATTGGGCGTGAAGCTTGGTAAATTATAAATTTAAAACATGATTCTTGTATCGAGAGTCTCACAATAGTCTTTAACGATCATATTTCGTGCTAATGTCCAAGATCTTATAAACATATTTGATTTAGCTTTGTTTGTAAATTACTTGTAATAAATTGACCTTTGCCTAAGTTTTAGTAATGAGTTCTTGACATAAATCCGTAAAGAGGCTTGTCGGAAGTGTATTGGAATGCCGTATGGGATATTGCTTGTGCAGTTGTATCAGCGAGTAGATCGTAGCCGGAAGAACGATTTTAAGAGAGGAATTATTGTCGAGGTTATTTATCATGATTACTTACAATTTATTGAAACGTAACCTTCATGGAGGTAAACTGGTTGCAATTAAAGGCCCTTTTGCCAGCCACATGAGGTTAAAAAATATACGGAGGCCGTTTAAGATTATCTCTCGTAATTTATATTCGTTGAGTTGGAATTATGATTATTTAAATTTTTTAAGTTACTGATTAATCGATTGATTCTGTTATTGAAAGGTGTATTTTGGTTAAAATGTATTAGAGGCTAATACAGTCTTTGAGAGTTACGCGGTTATTATTTAATTTAGAATTAAACATAACAACATAATATCGGGAACTCAAATATACCTAAACGCGGAAAGACCCGTTAAAATGTTTAATTCTATATTAAGGGTTTATGAATCGGAGCGCGCTCCATACAAACGAAGTCTGGTGATATTTTCAATACTAACTAATTAAACTCCATGAAATTTTGCAGAAACAATCTAGGAACAAGTCTCTATGCTTGTATCATGTCAGATTTTCGTTAAAGTGTATAGTTTTAATGTTACAGTGCCTCTAAGATTTCCATACAAATCTTAAATTAATCCTAGCATTGAAACTGTATATTTTAACGAAAATCGGACACGATACAAGCATAGAGATTTGTTCCTAGATTGTTTCTGCAAAATTTCATTGAGTTTAATTAGTTAGTTTTGAAAATATCACCAGACTTCGTTTGTATGCAGCATGCATTTACACATTTGGAATAAACTTCTCTTAAAGGCAGATTGTAATAAAGAGATTTGATGTTCATTATCATCATCAGCATATACAGGGTGAAATTGATATCATTGGCATACCTATCTACCTGAACAACTTTTACAAAAAAGCAAAAAGGAGCAGAAAAAAATTTCTCTTATTTGAGTCGAGTAGGCATTGCATTGCAGTTTAGTATGGAACAGCTGATTTTTTTTGTTCCGATCGGTTTGCTCCAAAAGTAAAAGTTGTTCTGTTTGATAGGTAGACTCTTAGTTTAAAAGGATGCGAATGATATAATTTTCACCCTGTATACGCTCTACTACAGCTACCCTTAAAGAGGGTAAATGGGGAGTATGGGCGTTAGTCCACCACGCGTGGCGTTTTCAATACGGATTGGTGGAATTGCTATATGTTTGATAAAGGCTAGCTTTTCGAGATACAGATTTTTTTATTTGATTGAGACTGGAGTAAAATTTGTGTTTATATATGAACTTAATTCCCCCGAACGTAATATTATTTTATATTAAGTATATCGTAGAGATTATACAGCCAAAAAAATTGCCAGACAAGTCGAAACGATCAGCGTGTAGATATAACCGGTTGATTGCACATATCAGATTACTATAATATTATAATTCCAGCAAAGATGTTAGTTATTTACGATTATTTACAATTATTGTGATATTTTGGAATGTTAATTTAAATAAATGAAACATAACTCTAAAAGTCACCTTGTTTTGTTTGATCGAGTCATTATCTATAACTATAAATAGCCTACGACTACTACACAGGGTCCAACTTAATGTGCTGACAGTTTTTTAAGAGGATGATCAGACCGTCAAACTGAACAACTTTCTCTATGGGACCAATGTCGAAATCACGAAAAAAAATCTGCTGTCCCATAGAATTGGGTCGAGTAAGATTTCAGTTTAGTATGGAACAGATGAATTTTTTTTCGCGGTTTCGACATTGGTCCCATAGAGAAAGTTGTTCAGTTTTATGGTCTGATTAACCCGTTAAAAAAGTGTCAGCATATTAAGAAGGACATATTACATACATATACTCCTATATACTATAAATAAATCGGATTGTCACGATTTAATAACTACAAACAATATACCTACTTACTAGGTGAGACAACTGCGGTTTTGTATGGGACAGCAGATTTTTAAATCATTTCTCGATGTTGGCTCCATACTGAAAGTTTTTCAGTTTGATGGTCTGAAGCAACCCTTTAAGTATTACTAGGGTGTTTTGTTACACACTGTATAAGTATTCTGTATTATCAACAACCAGCAAAACGAATAAAGCTTTTTGATGAAAACGACTTGATTCAAACAAAAGTAATTATTAATTAGTTATTCCTTTTTATTATAAAATTACAAAAAGTGTTAAGTAGTGCAATGCTCTCCACAGGACATTAACCGGCGCTTTTCTTTAATAAAACCTTCGAGGATGTTGAATAGGGCAATTAATTGACGCATTAATAATTTTCTTTGTATCGAAACAATTTGAAGGTCAAACCCGGAAGTTCCGGTCATTGAGCCCGTGGCAAGGTCAAGCGGACGCCGGGCATTCTGGCCTTCGTGAGTTGAGTGATAGCCAAGGCACTGGACGACCTGTATTAGATGCCGGTTGGTCGGACCATAAACGCAAAATTAACATCTGGATTCCCAGAACGAGAAGACTATTAAATCTGTAAATACATACATACATAAACTCATGACCGTAATCCCTTTCGGGGTGGTCAGAAAAATTGCTAGAACTACGAACTTTCTGTTTAAGAATCTAGTGTCGTTGTAACAATGCTAACAGTTAGCAATTTTTTTTAAATATTTGGTTGTTTAAAAACAACCAAATGAAGTTGAATGTAACTTCATTAATTAATTATAGAGTAAATACAAAGTGCGTATCCACAACAGGCTTCGTCAAAGGTAATACAATACTCACATCCTCAACACTACTCTGATCCACAACACGTTTCGTCAATAAATAAATCCCGTATATCTGCAACAAGCTTCGTCAAATTCCTACACACACATAAAAAGGGGGGGACCTGCAACCTAGAAACCTCCTCCAAAGCCTCTCCCGGAGGGACGGTTTTAGCAATTTAAGTTTCAGGATGGAATTACGTGTCAAGTGGGTCATGTCAAGTAACAATCTATAAAGGGGCAATATTACATACATAAACTCAAGACCCATAATCCCTTCGGTGTGGTCAGAGGCTTTGCTACAACTAAAAACAACATTTTTCTGCATACAATTGTACCACAGCAATGTTGTTAGCACATTGAAGCTGATAGCAACAATTTTGTTAAGTAAAATTTAGATTTTTGCAATTAATAAGTTTTAACCTGAGTTTAATTACTGCCATTAAGTGTAATTAAACATCAAAATTTATTGTCATTTATTATGTTATAAACTTATGCTAATCTGACCAACAATTCGATTTTTACGATTGTTGTGCAAAATAACTTTATGATGCTGGATAATTTTATCGTTTCAAAAGAGACATACGATTTTGGTGTCAGATTGCCGTTCAGGAAACTGTAAGAACATTCCAGATAAGGGTTTCTCAAATGACAGTATACTGTCATGGTCGTTCGAAGTCGAGGGCACAAGGCTTGAGGACAGGGGCACCTTGGCTTCACTTCAACCACACGTGAGTCAGGCTTAAGGTTTATGACTTCATAACCGACTCGAATCACGTTCGTCGAATATTATACCTCTGACGTGTTTCTATATAAAACATTTTGATTGTTGCACTAATTGTAAGTTGTAATGATAAAGATTTTGTTTGTTGCACTTATGCACTTTGTAAATCTTGTTCTAAAGTATAGTTTTGACCTTAAAGTAGCCTTGTTGTTGCTAATGTATAGACAATAAGCAAGTATTTACTTGCGCTTAATATTGGTTATTGCAGATTTCGTACGGATATCGGGGATGATTAGAACAGAATAGGATATAATAGATAGAACTCATTTATTGGCAAGAACATGGTACAATAAGGTCTTATTACCCGGAATATAGATCTCAAATTTATTTTATTTCAAATAGGTATTTTTGTTTAGTTTGATGGATGCTTTTAGTAAGTAAAGTCTCTACAATGTGCATTGATTTGTGGTTGGGCTATTGCAAGCAAGGGTCATTATGTAACACTGAGACCAGCGCTGGTCCTTTGTGTTCGCCCCAAACTCACCCATATATCACGCATACCTCCGAACTTATGGTATTTTCATTTCATTCTCGGGAATGCAGGTTTCCTCACGATGTTTTCCTTCACCGCCGAGCTAGTAAATGATAAATACAACTGTACATAAATTCCGAAGAATTTAGTGGTACAGCCCCCCTAAACAAAGTGACATTCTATTGGTGTTGACGCTAGTAGAAAATGACGGAATGTATGGATTTAACATTAGCGATCGTCAAAATGTTTCGATCGCTAATGTCAAATCCATACATTCTGTCATTTTCTACTAGCGTCAACGCCAATAGAATGTCACTTTGTTTAGGGGGGCAGGAATCGAAACGCCGCCTCATGATTGAGGCGCTAGCTCTCTTCCGTATGGGCTATCATCGCTCTTTACAATGTGCATTGTCATGTCTATTGGATATTAAATAATTGGTCATGTGAGCATACCGATAACCTTGTCAAATACACGATTGTGCTGGCAATTGTTCTTCAGCGAAGCGAAGCTCATTGTAAAGTTCACTGGAGAATAATCTTTAACATTTTGTACAAAATTTGATAATTGATGGCCATATCTTTTCTGATGGTCTTTTGAAAGATTTACTTAGGGCAATGTTGTAATTTTAATTTATGTTTTATGTTGGCATGTAATACGTCACGTCAATTTGTTTTGTTATCATTTCGTAACATGTAGTTTGTGAAACAATACATCTCATTATTTTGACTCGAGGCTCATATCATAATAGAGGTCCATTGTTAAGGTCAGAGGTAATTGCTTAGAATCACATTTACGCGATTAATTTCACACTACGAGGAGCACTAATTGCTGTAGTACTAAGAACGGCTTGCTTACAAAGTTTCTGTAGATCGTCCTTGCGAAAAGATAATGTTTTTAGCCACAAAATCATCTGTGGTTAACTTTACTGCGGCTGACTTTTGAACCTTGCTCCATGAGGGCAAATTATGGTTAACTTACAAAGCTTGTAATGTATTAATGATAAGTAATTTACATAAATAACGACAATCGTTTCATTTATCTTTGTAATTCTTAACCAAAAGTACAGTCTTTTGTCTCTACAGAATATTATTATAACCATAAATTCGATATTTTGTTGTTTTGCTTAGGGATATCGAAGATTAAGACGATTAATTACGGTTTAGGAAAAATAAGGTTTGAGAATGCATTAAAGACACTTTAGTAAGTAAATTGTGTTTGAACTAATATTACTGTTAGTTTATGCCACTTTTGTCGAGATTTCGTTATATAGGCTCAGGAACCTGAGAAATACCTTAAAATCGATATAAATGTACAAAGGGCAAGCATATTTCTAAAGATTATCTTCCAGTAAACGAATGGCAGCGTGATACAGCGCTATTGCGCCTTCGCTCTCTTTCTATTTGCGCACAAACGAACGAGATAAAGGTTGTGCTGTAGGTAAGCCGAATCACGCGTAACATGCTACGGCGGCAGTAAAGAGCTTAATGCCCGATATGTGTTTTTCTTTTTGTAGGCCAAAGGGCCAATTTTATTGCATAAGAATCGTCCTGGAGCAATTTAAAATGTAAATTTGAATACTAGCTCCATGATGTGATGGGATCCGGATTCTTCAGATTTATTTCCTCAAGCAATAGGAGAAAAATCTAAAACCGTAACTCTTTACCTTGCAAGGTACTTTCGATGCGACGCACAATCTTACTAGTAAATAATATACCATTATGGTTTTTACATCACACGACATAATACCACGTAAGACTATCTAGTTATGTGTCGTACCAACATAATATACGATTACGAACTAGATCAATTCGAGTTGTTGAACGCAGGCGCGTTGTTACATAACATAGACGTGAGTTCCGACCCAGCGGATCGGAACTTGACCTTGCTTCGTACCGACTTACTACTCAACTAATAGAACAGAACAAACGGGTTAGAAAAATAAAGCGAAAATTAGCGTATTTCCAAGAATTTTTAGACAGTAGTAGGGGTTTGCGAATTTGGTAGAGTTACATAAAGGATTGGAGAGTAGGTACGCAACAATAGAAACGGTCGTTAGAAAGCGATTGACGAGATGCCTGACGCGTATCCCATCAGTTTTATTAACATTTTACGGTCGCTTAGGTCTTTTGCTGTCGTCTTTGCTTTGCAGCGGTGTTTTAGGTTTATTTGCTATATCTAGCGGGTTCCCAAACTGCAGCCTAATGGAACTAAAATATACACTGACCTTGTTAGCTACAAAACAAAATAAATAGCGTTAAGATATCACAAACAACACGATGTCTAAGGTTAAATAATATGAGTCAATTAATTTTTATTTCATGATGAATGCACTCGTGCTACTCATCAATTAGTATAATACAAGAACATGACCGTCTAATCAATTATCTGGACAGAAGTAGATCATCGTCATCACTTTGGTTGCACACACGGGTCATTTTTCAAGAGACTGGCGCGGACATTAGCGTGCTCAAACGACTCCAATGTAGGGTTGCCACTTTTTTTTTGGAGGATATATAGTATTTTTTTCGATAAACTTCTAAAAATATAGAACTTTCGGAAAATTTAGCAGAAAAAAAAGCACAGATGCATTTGGAATTTAATTGATTAGTCCAAACGTATTTTGCATGCTGTTGTGCTTGATTGAGATTTTATTATTTTTAATTAATGTAGGTATGTGTGGGTAAGGCGACTTATGGTCATCCGTATGAACATCATCATCATCCTCCCTGCCCCTATCCCATTATTTGGGGTCGTTTTGATAACATTGTTGTGTCCTGTCATCCGATTAGTATGTCGTAAATTAATAAACTAGGGTTAGCCTTTACAAAAACAGCCACTTCATATGTTAAATTAAAATGAGAAAAGTATAACCATAGTGGAAAAAACGAATAGTGATAAAAATCTGCGGTCGCGGCGGGTCTATGCCCGCGCAGTGTGCGGGGTACGGCGAGGGACGGGAGTACCCTAATTGAATTCGCTATTAGAGTACGCGCGCAGGCAGAGGGGTTCGGGACTCGCTCCTCCCGGCCCCCACACCCCGCGCATGATTGGCCTGTCGCGACCGTCGAGCGCGCTCACTATTTATTTATTTACGCTATGGTATAACTGTCTAACTTAAAAAGCTGACTGTTTTTAATAGGATGATCAGACCATGAAACTGAACAACTTTTTCTCTTTGGGCCGAACATCGAAATTGTGAAAAAAAATTGGCTACCCCTTACATTTGGGTTAAGTAGGATTGCAGTTTTTATGGAACAACTGGTATTTTTTTGGCTATTTCGACGTTGGTCTCAAGAGAAAGTTATTCAGTTTTATGGTCTCATCATCCCCTTAAAAACCTGTCAGCATTTAAGAAGGGCCCTATACAGGGTTTAACAAAACACCCTTGTAATACTGAAGGGAGTGTATCAGACCATCAAGCTGAACAACTTTCACAAAAAAATCTGCTATTTCATACAAAACTGCAGCACCGACTCGACTCAAATTTATGGACCATTCGATTTTTTTTCACGAATTGGATGTTGGCTCCATAGTAAAAGTGGTTCAGTTTGATGGTCTGAAGCACCCCCTTAAGTATTACTAGGGTATTTTGTTACACCCTGTCCTGTTTAATACGGGTGGCAACCCTACTACAATGTAACAAGTTTGCATTGAGTAGTGCTCGAGTCTGTACAACCTTCTCAAATGACAGCCCGGCATAAAAAACAACGGACAGTCGGTATTCGAGCCAAGGTCCTGTAATGAGATACGTTAGTTAGATAGCTTAAGAGAATTAAAAGAATTCCACTCTATTTGAGCAGATAACGTCTAGCACGGGATGTTTAATTAGTGGGTGCTCTGATGTTGGCGCCTCCGGTTTGACTCGAGAGGAGCTTCCATTAGGTAGTAGTGATAAAAGGTCATGCTTAATGATGGTTTTTAAGATTGTTGTTTGGATATGTTTCAAAATAAATTTATTATTTTAAGAGACTTTTCAAGGCGCCCAAGCGTGCTGCATACAAACGAAATTTCGTATTTTTGCAAATTAATGAAAAAAAAATGTTTTTAACACATCTACAACAATTGAAATCATTGGCATCCTTTTAAACTAAGAGTCTACGCATCAAATTGAACAACTTTTACTATTGGAGCAAACCGATCGTAGCAAAGATAATCTGCTGTTCCATACTAAACTCCAATGTCTACTCGACTGTATGAAACAGCTACGGAGATCCGACAAGGTAGCGATAGAGATATTGGTTTCTAGATTGTTTTAACAACTTTGAATAAATTTTAACACAGTTTTTTACTTTTATTGCTAAAGTCTGAACTAGGACGGAACTTCGTGTTGTATGCAGCGCCGTACGAATTATATCCTCTTAAGGCTTTTGTAGGAAGTTGAAGTAACACTTATTTATTTAGATTTTCTAGCTTGAGAAATCTTAAAATTGTGAACGGTAAAATGTTTTTTTTAAATAGTAAGTGGTATTGCCAAAAAGTTGTTAAACCAAATGCCTAGTTTAGGTTAGAAACATAGCCTGAATCTCATAAACCTGAACAATAGTTTGGTACATCAATGGAGATGAGGAGCATAGACAACGAAATGTGTGGCCAGCTCGGACGCCTCACAACAATAATGTTGCCACATCGGCTGTTGCGCCCAAATTAATGTGGGAAAAATATTAAATTATCTAACGTGATAATCTCTATCTCATATGAAATACTGGATGGATGTTGACTTGTGCGACTTTTTATTGTTGTTTAATTACACATAATCGTGTTCATGTTTATCTGATTTGTTCTTGTCCCTTTGGTCATACCGAGCGTTATAAAAATTATTTTCTGCATTGTCAATATTCAGAATTTCCACTCTTCCATAAATTATTTCAGGTCCAGAGGCGAGTAACCTTGCCTGCCGTGCTGGAGGCGATGGTTCGATCCCCGTCCAGGCCGATACGTACGAATGAGTTTTTCGGAATTTATATACGATTTGTAACACCACTGGCTTTTCGGTGAAGGAAAACATCGTGAGGAAACCTGCATGCTTCAATTTGGAGGCAGGTATTGTACCCACTGTCCCTTACAAGTGGCGACGGGCTCACTCCCCGTCACACTGGTCAGAGTTTCGGTACTACTACTACTAGTAAAACGTGGATGTTCTGAGATTTCAGAAAATCTCTGTTTACCCCCTCGGGAAATATAGTCGTGAGCATATCTTTATGTTTATGCGAATATTGAAATGCTCACATCTACAAAACCTACAGGTTATTCAATTTGAATACATCAAAACTGGTTATATAATTATCATAACAGTAACAAAGTTAAAGTGTAGTGTAAAAACATTTTCCCTTTTTGTATGAAGACTTCTTCATAGTCTCTTAGGTTCGAAAGCAGCTAGAAAGATATTGTAGCTTCCCACAGAATCTATTGGTGTGTTCATTGTAAGTTATTAGGATCTGCGTTTATAAAGGCCTATTGCACAATACCGGAATAAAATAGTTTCCAATTCACTTTCTTAGCAACTCGCTATGTAACAATGCATTTCAAAGCGTTAGAATGAAACGAAAATTTCATAAAATTGAATTCTTCATTGCTGCATTCGAAATCACAAAAAAAATCTACTGTCCCATAAAGACTAGGACTGCAGTTTTGTATGGAACAGTAGATTTTTTTTCTCGATTTCGATTTTGGTTTCACGGAATCGATTTTTTTCACGCTCCATTTATTTCTGTCGCTCAGCAACGTCATATTCTAGAGCGAGAAAGATAGCGGGAATGCGATCGCATGCGGCAGCACCGGCAGTGCTGCGACCTTCTCGCTCTAGCCAATGACGTTCCCAAGCGACCGAAAAGGATAGAGCGTTAAAAACGGCTCAACCTACGCTACTTTATCCCTGGCTGTTCAACAGTAAGTATACTAAAGTACCCATGTTGTAGTAATGTAGTCTGATGGCTTCTTCAAATGGAACGGTAATTTTTGATGCTGTTAGTATCATAAGCGTTGACCGTCTTACATACAAAACATTAGTAAAATTTTCTTGTAGATTGAAATAATGTTTCCTGTTCTACAGAAACGTTGACAAGTATGCGTGATGTTTGCGCGAGATGCTGCCGAATGCGGCCGAGACGCATGCGGTATGCGCGAGGTCGTCTAAAGGCCACGCGGCGGTTTGACGACGCTTCTAAACATATCTCATTATTTTATTATTTGCATGTTTTAAAGAAGCAGTGGGTCTAATAATTTCCTTATTGACAGACAACAAATCGTGTTTGAATGTGCATAATACCCGTACCAAATTTCAAAACAAAGTTTGTGTTCGATCTTTTGTTTTTATGTTGACACGGAACGTATAGACATAATGATTAACACTTGTCACTTTTATTTCTATGTGAATAAGGTTCGGAAATATGTTGCCGATCAATCTGATCTTACCAAAACTCTATTAAATAACGAATACTGGCCACTTTACCCGTGATAATAATTATTGTAATCGATTCTTCTCCATTTATATTTTATCTATTATTATTTTAGAAACTTTTGACTTGTAGGTAGGTATCTAAAAGGTTTTTAGTTGATATGTTTGATCTCATGGCTTCTATTTCCTACCCCATACAACTCTGTTGAAAAGAAATCATCAAAATGTTGCTTTAAGACTTTTACCGACAAAGATTGAAAAAACATAATGAAACTTAAAAAAATTGTTAACATTATTAATAAATTTATCTTTGCACTCTGTTCATTCATGGAAAAATTACCGGATATATATTAATGTGGAAGTCGCTTAGTCATGTCGCCGTATAAGAAAGATGTTCATGTCATGATTTGGGTTTTAGTACAAAAGACTTCAACGCGTGCTTGTGCGCTTAACACGTTATTCATTCAGGGGGTTTCCCATAAAAACAAGGCAAGTTAAATAAAAGCTTGTAAAAAAGTAACCTTTATTTTGTAGATTTGTGAGGTTACAAATGAATAAATAAAACCGGTCTATTACGAGTCGGGCTACTCGCGCACCAAGGGTTCCGTACCATACAACCTATTAACTTACAAAAAAGTTTTGTTTTCTCCGGGACCTTTAGCGCGAGACCGACTCTTACTTGGTCGGTTTTTATTATTTGTTGTTATTCTGTAGAGTTTATTCTATAATCACACCAACTTTGACGCTTGTACGTATTACCGTTTTTGCGATAGAGCGAAAAGAAAAACCTTGATAAAAACTAGTTTCTTGTATGACCCCCTTCATTTTTAACTTTTTGACATTTTTATTATTTGTTAGCAAATTCGCCATTCGCCATAACGTATATTCAGTGAAAATTTCAACTGAAGAGCTATTACGGTTCAAAAGTTACAGCCCTAAATAGCTAGGACAGATGGACGGACGCACGTACAACTTACGCTTATGAATAGGGTCCCGTTTTCGCCCTTTGGGTACGGAACCCTAAAAACTGTTATTTGTATATATACAGCTCGCACAAAGTAACTGCAAAATCTGAGATCGTTTCGTCAGGACTTAGGTATAACGGGATAGTAGTTGAAGTAAAACTGAGAAAATCATAAATGTCTTGTCAATTGTCATATTTTCTATTGATCAGATGTTTTACTTTCTGAGTACTTTGAATGCTTAGATTGCTCAGATATAATTTGTAAATACCGGAAGGAAGTAAAAGAAAGAGTATGGTACTAGATACCCGTATTGTGCGATATAAAAGGGAAGGGAAGTGGGATATGCATGCATGCATGCATTGCATAGCATATGCTCACGACTATATTCCCCGAGGGGGTAGTCAGAGATATTCTGAAACCTCAGAACATCCGCGATTCACCAGTAGTACCGAAACTCTGTCCAGTGTGACGGGGGGTGAGCCCGTCGCCACATAATGGACAGTGGATACAATACATGCCTCGAAATTGAAGCATGCAGGTTTCCTCACGATGTTTTTCTTTCACCGAAAAGCCAGTGGTGTAACAAATCGTACATAAATGCCGAAAAACTCATTGGTAAGAGTTGGCCTAGACGGGGATCGAACCATCGCCTCCTGCACGGCAGGCAAGGTTACTCGCCACTGGACCAACACGGCTTATATTAAGAGGGATATGAAGGGATATAAAAGGTTAAACGACTTAAAAGCTACATTTAGATAACACAGTTGCGATAGTTTTAATTACACCGGCGACGAACAAATTACACAATAGATCTTTTTATCTTAATTGAGGGAAAAACGTGTATCAATCTTACTCGACTGTAAAATAACATCCTTTGTATTGTTTGAAACTAGTAGAAATCTAAGTGATTAAACACAAAAGACTCGAGCTTCGCCTAAATGATAGGCATGAGGCGAATGATTAATTCCAACCATTTGTAACATCAGCATCCGTTTGTCAAAACTGCTTGCCAACAAAGCACGGTTCAGTGACTTTATAGATATAACAAAGTCATTAATTTTAATTAAACGAGACTAAAGTTTCTAATAGTAATAATAGTGATTTGTCACTATGTAGGTACATTTTTTTATCTAAATATTCGTAATAGTTCGAATAAGGTTTTTAGGGAAAGTAAACGTTGATAAGTTACCCGGAAGTTCGAAAAAATTTGGAAAAACTGAAAGAGAAGCGCAAAAATTTTGTTTGACAGCTGAGCAAACAGGACAACATATGTCTGGTCAGCTAGTAGAAGATGAAACGGAATTTAGGTGGATTGAACATTATGTTACACACTGCTCTGCTAATCACCAAATTTCTTTCACCGGTGTATGTCTCAATTCCTCCATAGGGAGCTGTCATAGGACAGCTCTCACTCTTTTTATTAAGGGATAATTCGGAGCGTGCTCCATGCAAACGAAGTCTGGTGATATTTTCAATACTAACCCATTAAAGTCAATGACATTTTTCAGAAACATTCTAAAAACTAATGTCTATGCTTGAATGATGTTTGATTTTCGTTAAAATGTATAGTTTTAAAGTAACAGTGCCTCAAAGATTTCCATACAAATCTTAAATTAATCATAGCATTAAAACTGTATATTTTAACGAAAATCTGACTTCATACAAGCATAGAGATTCGTTTTAGAAAAATTTCATTTACTTAAATTGGTTAGTATTGAAAATATCACCAGACTTCGTTTGTATGCAGCGCGCATTAGCGGTTTGGGAATAAACTTCTCTTAAGAGGAAAGTGGAATTATTCACACTACTAGTTACTACACGCTATAAACTTGTTTAAAATAGAGTACATAACTAATTGTCGTAATACCAAACATCGGGCACCCAATTTGAAATTTAGCGTGGACATTAATAAACTCATTGAAGTAAAGGGACATTAAAACAGTAGGTATAACAGAGTTGACGTAACTTAAACAATGGTTACGATGGGAACAATCCGTAACGAGCCCAAGAGAAAGACGCCCAAACAGCTGAGAACAAAATTAATAATCACCTTTTAAATTTGTGAATAGGTGTTTATGAGAGAAAGTTGAATCCACCTGACATGAGTCTTCAGAATTGAAATGAATAGGAACAGGTATCTATTCACGATAACTTCTTTGTTTAGTCCTCAAGCTTATTATAATCCTATTCGACTCTTTTAAAAGCTGTATACACGTTACTCATTATACTCTCTTAATGTATTATCCCATCTTTTTTCCCACATTATTAGATTGATTAACATTATAAACGGTGTACACTTAAATGCATTACATACTTAAGAGGATACTTACATGCTACAGGACATCAAGCTGAACAACTTTCACTACCGGACCTAGGATTATTCCATAGAAAATGTAACGTGTGTGTGTATGTAGCTGCTATCACCCAAATATATGGGATATCAGATTTTTCCTCCCCTCAAATTTAAATATTGGTCCTATAGTAAAAGTTGTTAAGTTTGATGGTCTGAAGTACCCCCTTAAGTTGGTAGCGCATTTAAATTTACAGCCTGTATAGCTTGGTCCTTTCTTCTTTCGTGTCTTAAAAGATAGTACTAGTCTACATACGTGTCTAGTACTTGAAAGATAATAAAATTTACTGTAAGTTAAACAGAAAGGTAATTTTGTCTGTAGACAATTAAGAAGACCGTTTAACATAGTAGCTCATACGCTGGACTGCGGAAACTGAGACCAACATTGTGCAAGGAAAGGACATAATGATGACGTATTAAAAACATTTCAATGGCTACGTCGAATAATTATAGAATGTATTTCTACCGTGGGTCTGTATAAATAATTGTTATTATTTCATTAGAAGTCGCCGAACTGTTTTAAATGAAAGAGATGGTAAAATAAATAATAGATTTTTCCTACCATGCTTGTATTATCAGCAGAAGTCGGATTCTGCCGATCATTCCAGGGCCGCAACAATGCGTCAATTTCACAACAATACATTCTAACGAAAATCTGACAACATACAAGCATAAATATTAGTTTCTAAACTGTTTCTGAAAAATTTCATTAACTTTAATTAGTTAGTATTGAAAATATAAACAAACTTCGATTGTATGGAGCGCGCAGCAAAAACTATCCTCTTAGTGGCTTATCTGACAGTTCGTTCAATATTATCTTTCATACGAAACATGTCAAACGATATGTCTGGCAAGCTATTAAGAACTTATCCAGAAGTGGCGAAAAAGGCCCATATCTTTTCAAATAATAACACAATAATAGAAGTGCTTTCTTTTTGCGATTGTTATATTATTATAAAGAACACTATATTTATTTCGACAAAATGTCGCCACATTATGTGGTATGTGAAATAATATGCATAATTTGTAAATGATACAAAAGATTGCACTACCTACATCTTATTACAATGCTAACATGTTTTATTATATTATTGTTCTGCAATTCTGAATAAAAATGCAATGTAAAGTGTAGTTTGAGATGGTACATTATCTTCACGATTGTGTAAGTATGAGCATTCCTGCATGTTCAAGAAGTTTGCTTAAGTTTGGAAGTAGGAAAATCTCTGCTAGAAATACCCAACTTGTCATTTTAAAATAAATTTTTATGGATTGATGTTTACTTAAATATTTGATTTAAGATGATATTCCTGCGAGCGTGCTCCTTAGAAACGAAATGTGAATCTATTTTGAATATTTAACCAATTAAATTCAATGTAATTTCTTAAACACGATCTAGAAACTAATATCTGTGTCTGTGTTTTATCACATTTCCGTTAAAATATACAGTTTGAAAGTTACACTGGTTCAAAGATTTCCATACGAATCTTAAATTAATCATAATGAAACCATACATTTTAACGGAAATCTAATAAACGGTCGGATTGATGTCTAGATCATATTTAAAAATTAATTGAATTTAATTCGTTAGTGTTCAAAATGGGATCAAACTTCGCTTGTATGCAGCGTGCTCGGGCACGGTCGAAGGCATAGCCTAACGTGTAGCTTTACGCCACTGTCTAGGTTATAAATTTTTTCTCAACATCGTATTTCTTTTTGGAATGACCGTAAACTTTATACAATATTATTAAATCAAAAAACCTTAATAATCGTTTAAGATTAATCCTGCGCACAAAACCTTGTTTTAGTTAAAAGTGAGCGGCATGGAATGGCTAACTATTGTAATTATCTTATGGACAATTTGTCTGCACCTCGACCAGTTGGGAGTGGTAGACTGTCAAAGTAATAATAGATCGGCTATAAAACGGAACTAAGATAATGGGAGTGCTATCGGACTTAACTACACTCGGTTATAACCATTGAGTTAATATGTGCTACGTACTAGAGGTGACACGACGAACAAACGCAATTCGCTACATGCGGGTAGAAGGAACGCGGGCGGGTAAAGAGACGATACCGATTTACTAAGTTAGGTGTGAAGATATCGCCACATTGAATGGGACAGCGTAGTGAAGTGCAGCGTCTCCTCTAGAATGTAGTCCCAGAAGGGAAGCTTCATACAAACGAGCAAAACATACGCCGATCTCGCATCAAGTTAGTCAAAGGTTAGTATTTTCTATCTTTTCATTTTGTGTCCGTACGTGCTTACGTCTATGTGTGAGTCTGTATCGTTAATTGCGTAGAGCCGCCCTTCTGGGACCTATTATGAGGATTAACTCAATGGTTATGACTTTATTATTCTTCTTATACTGTGGGCAGCAAGCCCTGGTGTCAGAATTTTTTCAGACCGCATTACGGCCTCTGATGTGGTATTTATGTAACGACTACTACCACCAGAGAAGCGCGAAATCTTTCTTTTCAGACAATTCAGCTTCAGCTTGCAATGTCCTAAGTCCTAACCAACTGGGGAAAAACGCACCAAGTGACATCACTAGGTGTCCCCCGTGAGAATCGAACCCACGACCTCCGTGCCAAGAGCCCAATGCTCTTAACCATTAGACCACGGAGGCTTAGTTATTTATTGAAAATCAGGGTAAATCCGGTACAGGTAGCTCAGCGGGTTAGGTAGACGTACATAAGCTTAATTCTTGCTTCTTCTTTTCTCTTTGCGTACTTTAGTTATAAATTATAACAGTCATAATTTTCTACTGGCAGACAAATTGTCTTTGTATAAGTACGACACGATACTAACATTCAAGCCATTAATTTAAAATAATGATATCAAATTTTATGTCAGTGCTCACCCACCCACTTCTAATTTCCAGCATAATTTATAGTTTGCTCTTTTTTTTCAGTTTATTTTTCAACTTGAAGCCGTTATTTATTATTAAAGAAATGTTGTACTGTTATAGAATAATTCTACAAAGATTAGATAAGCTTAATTGGATTTCGTGACATTAGTGACAAGCATAACTTGATGCTGCAACTCTTTGTGGCTAATCCAACAATACAAACTGATTGTCAATGGTTAGGATCAGTGATTGTAAAGGTCACGTCTGCAAGATATCCTGTTTCCATTGAGGCGATGTTGATCGATTGGACGACTTGTGTTTTCCCCGCCTTTCGATGTAGTCACAATAAATACCTATACAGGATGTAATAAGTGGTAAATAACCCAAAAGGAAATCCACTCATAAATTGCCCCACTTTTGGAAACAAACGATAATAATGTATGTCGACTGTTTGATCGACTATATGATCGATCGAATGTACAGATATTATTCAAGATTTTCCAAAGCTGTCGTACCGAATATAGGTTGATCTATAGGGATATGGTGTAAGTTTCCGATTATATGCCGTTTACAAGATTAGTAACGTATTATGATGACTGTACTTGACAATTATAACTAATATTTTGTTTGTGTTTTGTCTGTGATCATCATAATCCATTGTCTGAAATTGATTAACTAAATATTAAGAAGTAGAATCTCGAACTGCCAAAAACACCATGTCAATTGAATGTAACGGATAGTTAAAAAATAAGACCCCAGGAGTGCCATTTTTGAATGTAACACGTTTAAATCAGCAGTAGAAAATGTCAAAATTACTATATGGATTATGCATCATTCGACCAAGATTTTGAACGTGTGATTTTCAAAGATTACACTCCTGATCAGGTTAATCGGTCTACACACCCTTCCAGCTTTATCTTTTGTGTATTTAACTTTGTGACAATGGAAATAAAGCGCCTTTTCGTTACTGTATAAGAAAGACTTCTAAACGAGAATTGTCCGTTGTCTACCGGGTTTGATACACATCGGAGACAAGTTTGTGAACCGGTATTTTATGGGAATGATTGATGATGGATAATCATATCGAATGGGTACTTGACAAGTAAAGCCTGAAGCACCTGAAGGCACAATCATATTGACGCAAACTTCGATTTCTGGAAACACTCTAGGAAGTGTTCTTTGAAAGTCGAATGAAGCAATTTTCCTCAAATGGGTTTTCTGAAATATCAGATTAGGAAGGAAAATGGTCAAATAGTTTCCTGTTTGATGCAGGATTATGTGTTTTAGTAGGTATTTGAGTTATTTTTTTATCAGAGTGCAAATCAATTCACAGAAAAAACTTCGCTGTTTAAGAACCGTTAATTATGCGATAGATAACAGTTTTGTTAACAGTTGAAATTCTAGTATGCTATGTGACATGAGGCACGTCCGATATTTGAGAATTTACTTGTTTCCAAGAGAGTGATAACAATTTTTGTTACAACAATCATCATTTCGTTACCATTGTCATTATTATTAGGTGCCGCAGCACACCTGTTGTTATTTCTTTAACGATCGTATGCACATACATTGTATCCTTATTATTAGAACAACAATTAAACAATACGATTGATGCATAAGCAAAATATTCAGAACCACCATCAAACTGGACAATTTTCTCTATGGGATCAACATCGAAATCCGAAAAAAAACAGCAGTTTTTTTGTTGCGATTTCTATGTTGGTCCCAGAAAGAAACTCGTTCAGTTTGATGTTCTGATCGTTAGCATATTAAGAAGGACCCTATATGCAAAGTAATAGTTACTAAGATCAACAGGTACCCACCTTTTATAAACTTTAGTAAATTAGGTATCTCCTAATATGGCACAAGGGTTGGCACAAAACATCACAACATACACTATGAGTATACGCGTTTTGTCATTGCATTGTGTTCACTGGGTTTGGGAGCATTATGTATAAATCACTTAAGATATAATTGCGGGACTCATATCTTCCGTATTCGCGGTTACTTTAGGAACTTTCGAGTGTTGTCATTAATCGGTCGTGTAGTATCGGTAGAGGCTCGAGCCGGACTGAGCGGTTTATTATTATATCGCGGGAAGGAGCGCGGCTGTGTTCAAGGTTCCGGCGCTGCGGCCGCGGGCGCACGTAGCGAGGCTTATCGCGTCGCCTTTGTCGTGAGCGACTCACTTAGTTGGTCGAGAAACGAGACGGATCCCGCGGAAATACTAACGAATAAGCACGTCTTGGTCTAAGATCCGCTAAAGTTGTTCGATCAATTACTGAACTGGTTATGTAGGCATTTCGAACCCGGATTAAATACGATTGTTGGCTCAGTAAATATGATATGCATCTTTACTTCCGATAATAAACAGGGGTCCAACGGATGATCAGACCATCAAATTGGAAAAATTTTCTGTGTGGGGCCAAAATTGAAAACACGAAAAAAATTTGCTGTCCCATACATTTGGGTCGAGTAGGATTGCAGTTTTGTAGAAAACACCTGATTTCTTTTTTGCGATTTCGATGTTGGTCCTATAGACACAGAATATGCCATAGAGAAAGTTGTTCGGTTTGGTAGTCTAATCATTATAATATGCCAAATGAAGAATACAGACACTTCTAGAATAATTGCCATCCTTCATCACCTACGGTGTTTGGTAAATACAATCTTTTGTAACAGTCTCAGAAAAAAAGGATTAAAAATGCAACACAGTTGAATTGTAGCTGATACGTACGGAAAACGTTCCCATGGGTTTGTAAACATTTGTCGAACATTCTAAAACTTTCGTCTTCTGCTTTCGAAATATCGAACGACGAATTTATAAGCATGTTCACTTGTTATACATTCACGGTTATTTTAACAATGAAATTAGATGCGTCAGTTACTATTATAGCGCGCGTGTCCACACAAAATCGAAAAAATCTAAATGAAATATATTTACTGAAGGGAAAGACAGTACTGGTACAGCCTGTATACGTCCCACTGCTGGGCACAGGCCTACCCTCGGGGAGGTTGTATGGGCGTTAATCCACCACGCGTGCCCAATGCGGATTGGTAGACTTCACAGGCGCATCGGAATTTCTTCTTCAGCGTGTGCAGGTTTCCTCACGATGTTTTTCCTTTACCGTTTGAAAGCAGTTTTACGTACATAAGGAGATATTACCGTTGGTGCACTTACAAACGAAGTCTGCTTACAGTTTCAATGCTAGGATTAATTTAATACTCGTATCTGTATGAAAATATTTGAGTCACTGCAACTTTAAAACATTTTAGAGATTCGTTTCTAGATTGTTTCTGAAAAATTTCATTGACTTGTATTGCTTAGTATTGAAAATATAACCAGCTTCGTTTGTACGGAGCGCGCCAACAGTAATATACCCTTAACTTACCCTTAAGTTAGAAAAACTTATTGGTACATGGCATATCATCCGTGTGGATTCGAACCTGGACCTCAAGATTGAGTTTCAATAGCTCTCCGCAACTTGCCACCGACGCGACACTCCAAAAGGATAAAAACATAAATTTATATATAGGTAAATCCGTCGCGGTTCTCTGGTCTAAACGAGGCGAGCCCACTTGCGGCACTACCCCTTTGTATGGCCAGGGCAATGCGCTGGACCAAAAATGAACCTGACCTGGGACCACAGCCCCTATTTCGCATCCGTAGACTCAACTTTGCCTCAGCACTCCAGGGACAGGCCGTCTCAACTGCGAACGGCACGAATAAATAATTTGCCTCCAAGGAGTACCACGAGTGGTTCGAGGAATCGAAACTACCAGGTTTATAAATTACAAAAGTGGTATTCTCTCTAAGACCTCTATTTGATTTACTAATAGTATTAGTTGTACAGCTCCACAAAGCATCAAGTAATGCAGTAAGTATGTCTAGAGCTAACAAATGCGCATGGCGGTCCGCGTGCGAAGCTTCACGTACGTACGCCACGTGAGCTAAATAAACAATTATAGAGGTGACTGGTCATGCAGTCTCTTCTACACAAGCATCTGTAGCGATGTGACTGACCATCTACAAGCACAACCCAACATGAGGATCCTAAAAATGATGCTGATGAAATACTGGCGCTCCTTGAGTAAAATTTTTTTCAAGAATAGTAAAATGTGAATTTTTTGTCTATCTATATAAATAAAATCGATGTCTGTCTGTCTGTTTGTCCCTTATGCGTTTCTATACAACGTGTTAATGCATAAGCGCAAAACCTCATACACCCCAACTGATTTATAACAAAATAATTACATGGAAACAATAATTTCATTATTTTGATAATTAATTTTTAACCTACATGCTTCAATTTCGAGGCATGTATTGTACCCACTGTCCGCCCCACGCCCCGTCACACTGGACAGAGTTTTGGTACTACTGGTGAAACGTGGATGTTCTGAGGTTACAGAATATCTCTGACTACCCCCTCGGGGAATATAGTCGTGAGCATATGTATGTATGTATGTATGTATGTGTGTAAATTTAAAGTTAATCGCATTTTAAGTTTAGGGGCAAAAATGATTTGTTATCATTTCAGCAATGATTGAAAGCCCTAACGTGCTCATGGATACATTTTAAGAATCCTGTTTTGGTAGTAAGTAGGGTGAGAGGAGCGGTGGGTTGAAATCGAGTTCAGTAAATTTTAAATTTTACAAACAAATTATTTAATATTTTGAAAAAAAAAATCGTATGTTGAAAACATGATAATTCGATTCGGCTCTCGATTCTAAACAAACTACTTTCTAGTTTTGCGTTAGTTCATTAACACGTTGTATACCATTCGTCAAATTGCGATGAAACTTTGATGGTTTGTTGTGCGTATGCGCAAAAAAACTGCATTAAAACGTATCGGCCCAGCTAGTTATGAATATAAATACCTACTAATAAAAAAACGCTGACATTACTCAAACATATTTCTACCCAAATATCTACAAGCAGACAAAAATGGCACAACATAACGTAATATCCCTCCACGTCATCACGTCATCTATGTCCGAGATTAAAACTCGAGGACCTTTGGTTTGGTACTCCTGCGTGGTACACGTCACGTTCGTCGTTGTTGATGCAAAAGCAAACATCTATTTTACAATGACCTAACTTCCCCTTGTCACACATTATTATTTTGAATATTATATGAATAGCTACCAATTGTGACCGTAATCGTAATTAGAATTTTGACAAGACTTGCAATTTGGACCCAAATCAGATCTTCGGTATAAAAGATATCAACGTGAGCTACACTTTCTCAAGTTTGATTGCACATCACAAAATAACAAGAAATCAGTAAAAAATATTGTACTATTATCTCTTTTAATTTCACTTCTTGTCAAGGTTCAACATAAACTTAACAAAAGGAAATTACTCAGCATCCACCATTTAGAAATTTAAGAAAAAAAAGACATTCGTTTTTCCTGAAATTGTATACAGTGAGAATCAATTACATAATCATAAGCCTATGCTCACGCCTATATTCCCCGAGGGAGTAGTCAGAGATATTCTGAAACCTCAGAACATCCACGTTTCACTAGTAGTACCAAAACTCTGTCCAGTGTGACGGGGCGGGGGGTGAGCCCGTCGCTACTTATAATGGACAGTGGGTACAATACATGCCTCGAAATTGAAGCATGCAGGTTTCCTCACGATGTTTTCCTTCACCGAAAAGCCAGTGGTGTTACAGATCGCACATAAATTCCGAAAAACTCATTGGTACGAGTCGGCCTGGACGGGGATCGAACCATCGCCTCCTGCATGGCAGGCAAGGTTACTCGCCACTGGAACACCACGGCTTTTTTAAAATACAATTACATATTGTAATTAAATGATCAAGACTTCCAGAAATTCTTTCTTATATTAAAACGTAGGTATATGATTAGGTATCATAAATGAATGTTTCCGATAAGTCTATCGAGCAATCATTATGTCCCAAGAGAAGGGGCATATGTCGGAAGTGAAATAATGAACATAACCTGACTGGCTGACCTTTCTATTTGGCATGTTCGATACCGATTCAATATGAAGATAATGTTCAAGAGAATAAATATGAATCGCTATTTACTTCCTGCTGAAGCAAGGTCACATTATTATTAAATATATTCTCTGTTCTTTATATCCTTGACCACTGTATCTTTTTATTATTTCATAGGAATTGTGGCTCATTAAGTGTTGAATTTATACTTTAACATTCGTTGCCTCATTTACTTTTTTATTTAGTACTAGAGTTTACCCGCGACTTCGTCCGCACATATTATACAGGGTCCTTCTTAATATGCCGACACTTTTTTAAGGGGATGATCAGACCATCAAGCTGAACAACCTTGGAAATCGCGAAAAAAAATGCAGCTGTCCCATACAAAACTGCGAACCTACTCGAGCCAAATGCGTGGGACAGCTGATTTTCTTTTCGCGATTTCGATGTTGGTCCCATAGAAAAAGTTGTTCAGTTTGATGGTCTGATCATCCGCTTAAAAAGTGGCAGCTATCAGCTAGTTTAAAATATTTCGAACGCCCCTCGTGGAATATTAAGTACCTAGCGATAAATACAGTATCATTTATATGAATATAGCACTATAATTACTTTGTATACAGAGTCCAACTTAATACAGTGACAGTTTTTTAACAGGATAATCAGACCATCACACTGAAAATCTTTCTCTACGGCATCAACGTCGAAATCGCGAAAAAAAATCTGATGCTACAAACATTTTAGGCGAGTAGGATTGCGGTTTTGTATGGAACAGAAGATTTTTTTTCGCGATTTTGACGTTCCTATTGAGAAAGATGCTCAGTTTGATGATTTGATCATACCCCTCAAAAACCGTCAGTATACAGGGTGTGAGGAAAAGTATCATTAACCTTCAAACCACATACTAAACTGAACAACTATTAGTATGGGAGCAAACCAGTCAGAACGAAAAAAAAAAATCAGCTGTTCCATACTAAACTGCAATACCTACTCGACTCAAACGAATGGAACAGCTGACTTTTTTTTGTTCAGACAGGTTTGCTCCCATACTAAAAGTTGTTCAGTTTGCTGGGTACAGTATGTGGTTTAAAGGTTAATGATACTTTTCTGTACCTGTATAAAGAAATACCCTATGTGTATAACATTCTAATATGTCTAATATGCATGCATGAACGTAAGGAAATAATTACTTGGTGAAACCTCAAGCCATTTTCGAGGTAAGAACTAATATAGGTAATTACGCCTATTACACCTGTATCTTTCATGGTATGAAGAATAATTACAACAGTTAATAGGCAAAAATATTACGTAATCTCTTTTTTGGGCATGTGTTATTGTTATTACTCATGTATGTAAAAAAGTTTGTAGTTTTGTTGTAATCTGACATTCGTAACAGATGGACTATGGGCTGGGTTATCATAAATTACGATTATGTACAACCTTATATACCCCAACTGATTTATAACAAAATAATTAGATTGAAACAATAATTTCATTATTTTGATACATAAAATTTAAAGTTATTCGCATTTTAAGTTTCCAGTCAAAATGATTTATCATTTCAGCAATGAATGAAAGCGCTAACGTGCTCGTGGATCAATTTTCAGAATCTTGTTTTGGTAGTAAGTAGGGTGAGTGTGCCTGGGCGGTGTTTTGAGATCGAGTTCAGTAAATTTTTAATTTTCAAAACAAATTATTTAATGTTTTGAATAAAATTACATATGTAAACCATGGTATTTCGATTCTGCTGTCGATTCTAAACAAACTACTTTTTACTTTGTAGTTTTAATTCATTAACACGTTGTACGAGCATAATAGTGTGTCTACCTAGTGACATATACGTATAGGTAGACCTAGGAGAGGTTGGTAAAGCATAGCCAATTCAATTTGTCGTCCCGGTTTCGGTCAAAGCACTCGATGTCGACTTATCTTACAAATGCTTGCTAATAGTTACTCGTTAGTCCGACATGTCGCATTCAATTCGCTTTTCATTATAATTAAAATTAGTTGGATACTTATATGGGTTGGTTGCATTAGAATTTTAGTACTCAGTTTCGTTTTAGTATTCGTTCGTCGATGGTCGCAGTGGCGCGTTACGAATAAGTACGCACTTGGTTTGCAAGAATGCATTTTTCTAACGTTATGTACGTAATACCGACTGCTCTCAAACGGAGAAGGACAACATCATGAGGAAACCTGCATACGCTGAAGAAGAAATTCGAATGCAGTGAAGTTTACCAATCCGCATCAGGCATGGGTTGTGGAATAATGCCCATACACGCTCCTTGAGAGGCCTTTGCCCTGCAGTGGGACGTATATAGGGTCCTTCTTTATATCCCATTAAAAACGGTTAGCATATTAAGTTGGACTCTATACAGGGTGTAAGTGATAGCCTAGCAAATACTGAAACGGTGAACTCAGACCATCAAACTGAACAACTTTCACTAAAACGCGAAAACGCGAACAAAAACCAGCTGTCCCATACAAAACTGCTGTACCTACCCGACTCAAATGTTTGGGACAACTGATTTTTTTTCGCGTTTCCTGAGGTAGGCTCAATAGTGAAAGTTGTTCAGTTTGATGGTCTGAGTTCACCGTTACAGTATTTGCTAGGCTGTCACTTACACCCTGTGTGGCAGTGATGATGATGATGATATATTTCATACACACATAAACCAAGTTGGGATAGGCAGAAGCATTCCTACAACAGATATTGTATGTACTTAGCCAACCCAAGAAACGTGTAGAATTTAGATAAATTAGAAGAGGTTGTGTTGACCAAAATAACAACATTAACCTGCTAGTACATGCATCGAATAAAAACACTTGGAAGGCCGAAGTAAACATTAACAGATTCAAATTAAGTTCTCGCAAAGTGTCTTTAACTTGTGACCTTACGAGTCGTGATGATTTTATGAAGCTATAGAATTTATTCTCATTCATTCGTCATGATTCGATATCAGATACCAAATAAAAACCAATTTATGTTTCCTTTGGAATTATAAGTCTCAATCATTAGTCATACGCATGTTTAAAAGGTGGTTGTTAATAATAGGATGTAGGAAAGGAAGTGAATCGGGTCGTCGTGAGTTGAAGTAGGTATGTATAGGGTGTAAAAAAAACCTAGTAATACTTAAGGGGGTGTTTTACACCACCAAACTGAACAACTTTCACTACGGAGCCAACATCGAAACTGCTCATTCATAGAAAACTGCAATATTGTCTCGACTCAAATGTATGGATCAAGTGTTTTTTTTTCTCGATTTTGGCTCCATATTGAAAGTTGTTCAGTTTGATGGTCTGAAGCACCCCCTTTAGTATAACTAGGGTGTTTTGTTGCAACATGTACATGAGTAATTGTATACAGGGTGAATTTGATATCATCAGTATCCTTTTAAACTAAGAGTCTTCCCATCAAACTGAACAATTTTTACTATGGGAGCAACCCAACTGGAGCAAACAAAAAATCTGCTGTTCCTTACTAAACTGCAATGCCTACTCGACTCAAATGTATGCAACAGCAGATTTTTTTTTGCACCAATCGGTTTGCTCCCATGGTAAAAGTTGTTCAGTTTGATGGGTAGACTCTTAGTTTAAAAGGATGCTAATGATATCAATTTCACCCTGTATAACTGGTACTACTAACATCAAGTCGTACAGGCACATATTATTCAATAGTTATACAGATTCGATAAAAATAAAGGCTTGGAGTGCGATTTTTAAAAGTCACACGTTCAAATCATCAGTAGAAAATGACAAAATTACTATGATGATCATGAATCATTTGAACACGATTTTGAATTTCGCGATTCAAAAATAACACTTTTGGTATACATATTAATGATCTACGAAATCAACAAAATTTCAACCCTTGTCAAATTGAATCTTTTTATCTTGTCCTTTGTGTATTTATTTCTCCCTCTTGTTGTTATGTGATTAACCATTTAAACTCTTTTCATAAACTCCTTTCAGGCTTTTCCAGTATAGATATCTTAAGTTAAGGTCAATGTTTCCAATTCAAGACAAAACAGGTCATTTTTGTATGTTATGTACGGCGTCATAAAATATGGTAATAATAGCTTGCAGAAACATATTACTAAAACTTTATCTTTCAACGATATATGTTATCGTACAAACAAGATTTCTTGAATTTCATGATGGATATTTTTGTTTAATTTGTACAAAAATGTCGGAAAAAAATCGGATCGGATTTAGTGGAAAGATAGTTTTTAGGGTTCCGTAGTCAACAACGAACCCTTATAGTTTCACCATGTCCGTCCGTCTGTTCGCGGCTTAGCTCCGAGACGCTTAGTGCTAGAAAGCTGTAATTCGACATGGATATACATATTTATCACGCCTTAAAAGTGGTAGAATAAAATCTTGAAAAATTATTTTTTTTAAGGTACCACTACACGAAAAGTGGGGATGCAATTTTTTTTTCTCGTCTATCCTATGATGTGGGATATGGTAGGATAGGTCTTAGAAAAATATTGTGGGTGTGCGAGTACCATTTTTCGATTTAGGGATCCGTTAGCGAAACATTAAGCTTTAAATTGAACATTTTTGTTAGAGTCAAGTCAGTGAGTCAGGTGTAGAAACTTCTTACTTGAGTTATTTTAATCTTTGACTATATTTTAGGATCTATAATAATTTGCATAATAGGTATACTTTAGAACGGTTTGAAATAGGTACCAATGTCCCTCTGGGCATCATATTGAAAGGTATCGAAGGCCAAACAGTCCTAAAGCTTAACCCTTTAAAGCCTATAAACCTAGAAGGATAATATTTATTAGACACTTAATATAATAAATGTCTAGAAGTAAGAACGGCTGTCATTAGATTCGCTCACTGAGTCACGCTCCTTCACCGGCCGAGACCGAGGTTGCTCTTGTGAAACATCCTATTCTGTTTTTTAACCTTTTGCCAAAAATGATGCAGATTAGATTTAGTTAAGCTATATATAAATACATGTTATTTTGATACACTTTGTATATAAATATACATACAACGATACAACACATTCACACATTAATGTAAGCCTGTGTGTAGAGGTCGTTTAGAGAATTACGTACGTGCATTGAACTTAATAATTTTAAAGAATCAGTGATGGGGTCCTACTTAATTTGCTGATGATCAGACCGTCAAGCAGAACAACGTTCTCTATGGCACCAACATCGAAATTGCGAAAAAAATGAGCAGTTCGATACAAAACTGAAATCCTACTCGAGCCAAATGTATAGGACAGTTGATTTTTTTTCGCGATTTCGATGTTGGTCCCATAGAGAAAATTTTGCAGTATGAGGGCCTGAAAAAAATTTTAGCATATGAAGAAGAACCCTATATAGGGTCCAACTTAATATGCGGACACTTTTTTAAGGGGATGATCAGACCGTCAAACTGAACAACATTATCTATGGGACCAACATCGAAATCGCGAAGAAAAAATCTGCTGTCCTATACATTTGGCTCAAGTAGGTTTGCAGTTTTGTATGGAAGAGGTGATTTATTTTACGCGATTTCGATGTTGGTGCCATAGAGAAAATTGTTCAGTTTGATGTTCTGATCATCCCCTTAAAAAAGAGTCAGCATATTAAGAAGGACTCTGTTTATAAATAATAAAAATAAAACAAAGAAAAGAAACCGAAATGTAAACTAGGAAACACGACACGATTACTTTCTGGCTTAATACGAGTCCTTAAAACTAGCATTAGAGCAGCATTGCCGCGTTGAATGGGCCAGAAATGAACCTTCTGTATTTCTTTACGGGTAGATAGAAAGTTTATTATAAACATCAAAAAACTTTAATGGGTTGCCATTGTGAATAAAGGTTACTTATTGCCTATTTTCGTCCACAAAACCATTCCAAAAGAACCTGTTATTCTTCAGTAGCTTCGTACGCGCACCGAAATACGTAACGATGACGTACTATTGATAAATTCATACTATTCCTGATTGATTTTGCGAATACAGTATGGCATTGTTTTCTTTACGATTATCTTTGCTTTTCGATTTGCGCCTTTTATTTCTAAAGCATCTTGAATTAGCTCATAGAGATTATGTCCGATGTCGTTTAACGTCTGGTTTCCGAATTTAATATCTATGTTATGTTACTAATCACCTATGAAGTAATAAATAGTAAGTATTTATTACTTTTAGAGGAAATGCTAGATAATAACATTATCGGCGATATTCTACACTTATATCCTTCCACATTAAAATCCTAAATAGAAATTGCGAAAATGTTTGCGCTCGACAATAACTGACGAAGGATCTATCATAACGAATCAGCAGTAATGCAGTTATTCATTAACCAAAACTAGTGATGAAAGCATATTAGTCAAAGAGATTAATATAGGTAACTGACAAAGAAACGCAGCATACGCTGGTAGAAATAACTTTATTATCATTATTAGCCTATATAAGTCCCACTGTAGGGTTCAGGCCTACCCACAGGGAGGGTGCACGAGTATTCGTACGTAGGTACGTCAGTCCACCACGCGTCCCCAATGCGAATTGGTAGACTTCACATACGAATCGAAATAACATAATTCACATAAAATCGTAAAAGCATTCTCCCAGGCTCTTCTTACCTATTTGAGATTCTCAATATCGCACACAAAAGTGGAACATCTATGCAGATTCTTGATCCTAAATGCCGCAGTTTCGTAATAGTTATGTAAATATTCATCGTTTCTGTTCAGTTTTAGTGTCGACTACGAGCGCTGAGGTTTATGTTTGCTTTAAAAGTTCAATTGTGGAGTTTGCCTCGTAAATGTTTTTCCGTATTGCATTCTTGTTACTAGGTTGTCTTACGATTCCGTAATAATACGTTGTTTATTATGTCTTTTCTCTTGTATTTGCAATAGTAAAGAAGGAAATGTTATTTTACATATAAATGGAAAATATTAAAACCGTGTAAAAACAGTTCTTAACAATCCATAACATAAAAGTTTAACATAAGATATTGTCTGAAACTCAAAAATGACTTTTTCTGTTTAATGAAGCTTTATTATTGATTTATGAGTTGATTCTGATGAAACGGTTTGAAAGATTTCGTTTGTTTGTCCTGGGTCCTTTTAAATAATTTTGACAGTTCATTATAAATTTGGGTCGAGTAAGTTTGCAGTTTAGTACGGAACAGCTGTTATTTTTTCGCGATATTGACGTTGGTCTCATTGAGAAAGTTGTTCAGTTTGATAGTCTTATATCTCTTTAAAAAACCGTCATCACATTAAGTTGTACCCTGTATTGTGTAAATTAAAAGTAACCCATCAACTAATGGAAAACCACCAGCCGTGAAATATCAATATCAAATTGTAAACTAAGTCGCTTGCGAGTTTACAAGTTTAGTACGGACCTTGTTTGCTTAATGAACAATGACGTCACATCCGGGTAAAGGCTCCAATAGGTGAAGAATAGATAATCTAACAAGCATTAGTAGGTAATGTTCTGTTCCGCTCGCCTTGAGTGGAGCTCGAGCGGTAGCAAGCGACCTCCTAGCGACCTCATCTAGCCACAATGGACAGGAAAACCGACTGCTTCCGTGCACCTGTGATACACTTCATTTTTATAATGTTAATTATATATCAGTATTTCTTTACAAATGCATGTTAGTAGGGATGTTATGTGTGTAAATATGACATAGGTGTAGGACAACATCGAAATCATCGAAATGCAACTAAAATTCCCAACAATTCGATATGCCAAGTATTTCTTTGGTCTTCAATTTATATTATTTACGGATAGAAGACATAATTTTAAGAAACTAATTTAATTTTTATTGCGATTCATCGAGTTTATCAATATAAATTTAATTTTAAATTACTTTGATCTGTAATCTCTAAATGCAAAAATGACGGAGAGAAAATAATTCGAACTCTATGGAGAAAAACTACTTACTGCTTAATTAGAAAAAAAATGCCTGCCTTCTCTTTCTAATTCTATGCTGGAAACAGAAACGGCAACATAAAATGTCAAATTCTGACATTGTGAAAGAACTTTTTTTCATAATGGCCATGGTTATTTTAAGTTGATTTTAAGTTTACCAAGGAGTTCACAGGTTTTTCCAGTGACGTCACTGGATGTACCGAAAAACGAAGTTATCTAATTAAAAATATATGTAATCGTTTCATTTTAAAATCTCTGACATAGAAAATATTATTATTGAGACAATCATCTCGAAATGGTTTTCGATTCAGCCCATCAAAAACAAAAACTTGACACACCGAATTTTTTAAATAATGAATGTCGATTGACAACGTTTAAAAATTACTACTTACATACATACTCACGACGATGCAATACCTTATCAATTTTCAGAGTTGTCAGAAATTTTTCTTCATTTAATCAATAATCTTTTAAGAGGATATGCTCGCTACCGCGCTTCACACAATAATATTTATATTTAGGAATTAACCCATTTTTTTTGTTTTTTAAACACGATTTAGAAACTAATCTTTGTGCCTGTGGTTTGTCAGATTTTCATTAAAATTGTAAGACCGTAATGTCCCGATAAATTGAAAATCATAAAAAACTCCAATGTGACATTCTTGTTTTTTGCAAAAATTGTATAATTGTAAAGAAATAAAAAATAAAAACGTTTAAGGGCAGCCCTGGAGGCTCTGTACCCTCTTAAGAAATGTTTTTTTAATAAAACGGTAATCAGTTAATCTCTGATCTTATAAGGAGATCTGAATAAATATTACACCACCATGAAACCAGTCATAAAAACAAACAATCATTTAAGGACTTCACGTTACGTAACAACGTGGGTAGCACCGTAGTATCCATTTAGTACGACGATGGGAATTTCCACTCGGATGTTAATGTATTACATCTCAGATGACATTATTCGTACCCGGATGCCTAGGTTCGTACTTGCAACTTATTTATACGTACATTATAGTGCTTGTCATGTTAGTTTGTTCAAGTGTCTACATTGTAACAATGTATTTATTTGTATTTAATTGTGTTGCTAATTCTGAATGTAGATAAAATATCGAAATTCTTATGCTATAATATAACCTACTTCGACTACAGCTTCCGTGTTGTTAGAAAAACAGCCAGGCACGCAGGATATGACGCTCCCCATAGGTAAACGCAGGGCCGCCGGATCATATTTTCCTTGTTTTTAGAAGCTATCTTCTCGTTATTTGAAAGACATACAAATTAATGAAATAGTTATTTGTTATATAAGAGTGCAAAGTTGCTTTTTAACCGCGTGCTCAATTTTGATGATCAAGCAAGCGAAGGATTCTAAAATTAGAATCCTGAGCGTTAGCGAGGGAATCAAAAGAGCTCGAGGTGAAAAATCTTTGCACTCGAGTGCAACACGTAACTTTTCATCCCACCTAAGCGAGGAAATGACAAAATGAAAAAAAAAGGTATGATAAATTCGGCACCATGGAGGGAGAAGTAAATAGGTTTAATTATGTTTTGAATTCACAAACTTAGTGCACAAGATGTTCTAAATTCAATTTACTTTATCCTCTAGTGGAGAAAAACGGCTTTGGCACTTGGATATCGAAGAGCAAAAATACTCTTTCCGAGATGGGGGGATGGAACATACAACGTGTTAATGAATAAGCGCAAAACCTCATACACCCCAACGGATTTATAACAAAATAATTAGATTGAAACAATAATTTCATTATTTTGATAGCTAAAATTTAAAGTTATTCGCATTTTAAGTTTTCAGGCAAAAATGATTTGTTATCATTTCAGCAATGGATGAAAGCGCTAGCATGCTCGTGGATACATTTTAAGAATCCTGTTTTGGTAGTAAGTAGGGTGAGTGTGCCGGTGCGGTGGGTTGAGATTGAATTCCGTAAATTTTAAATTTAACAAACAAATTATTTAATATTTTGAAAAAAATTACCTATGTTGAAAACATGATAATTCGATTCTGCTCTCGATTCTAAACAACCTACTTTCTAGTTTTGCGTTAATTCATTAACACGTTGTATAGTAATAATCTTCAACATCTCGGCTATATTTGCTATAAAGTATATTTCTTACTTTTCTATAAAATACAAATGAAACCTATATTCAAAGGAAAACCAAATATTGGAAAAAATTGGTATTATGTGCATAGTTTATAAGTTGAAGTCACCTTTACTTGCGACACACACCATTGAGTAGACAATATTTTAAGATCTTAAAATGCTATGAAGTAAATTTTTTTAAGCTCATTATCTTTAATGAGTTAGTTAGATAATTGTAAAATTTGGTGCGAATCTTTTGATTATCGAATTTGATTTCCTTGGATTAGAATGCACCATATAGACATAATGAAGTACAAGCCAGTGAAAAATAGGTGTACCTACTGAAATGACGTAGTTTAATAGACGTGAGGCGGCTCTGAAAGGGTTAATGTCGTTCGGTCAGGGAAACCTCTTAAGAGGATATGCCCTCTAACGTGCTATATACAAACTAAGTTTAATTATATTTGGGATAAAAACTATTTAAAGTCAATAATTTTTTTGAACAATATCGAAACCAATGTGGTTTGTCAGCTTTTCGTTTAAATGTATAGTTCCAAAGTTACAGTGGCTCAAAGATTTCCATACAAATCTTAAATTAATCCTTGTAACTCATTGACTTAATAACTTATGGACGCTGGGTCTAACTCATTTTTTTTTTTAAAGTGTCCCAGACTATCCTACGTAAACGAAAGTACATGTTAGTAATATAATCCAACTAAAAAACACTGAAACTGATAAAAATTGTATTCTATTTCGGCTCTGGAATTTCCCAGAATGTGAATTTTCACCACCAGTGAAACGTTGTTGTGCAGTGAGACGGTGTTGTGCATTCAGACGGTGTTGTGCAGTGAGACGGTGTTGTGCATTGAGACGGTGTTGTGCATTGAGAAGGTGTTGTGCAGTGAGACGGTGTTGTGCAGTGAGACGTTGTGCAGTAAGACATTGTGCAGTAAGACGATGTTGTGCAGTGAGACGGTGTTGTGCAGTGAGATTGTGTTGTGCATTGAGACGGTGTTGTGCAGTGAGACGGTGTTTTTACAGTTGACTATTTTCCATCTGTGGCGTCTTCTGTGGTGAATACATACTTAGTAATTATGTGGTTATAATTTTGCGTGAGATAGTATCGGTCCCAAATAAACAAATCGAACACATCTAAAAATCGTTTTTTTCTACCATGGTTTCGACAAATCACAAATGACACGTAACTTTGTGGTTGCGGTTAAAAAGCGAGACTGGTTAAAAACTAAAAATGAGGTGGGAAAAATGTGAAAACGGTATGGTGCACGAAGCTCGTGAGGTCGGACCCACAAAACCGGTTTATATAGTTGCAAATTATCTGGTATCTTTGATACCGTGATCCGTGATCCGCTAGCCATCCGCGCGGTGTCAGTCACGACTAGTGACGTCATGTAAATGTCGATAAATGAAGTTGTTTAATATTTTACTTATTAAAACCGGCCAAGTGCGAATCGGACTCGTGCACGGAGGGTTCTGTCCCAACATACATTATTACCAAAAAAATAAAGTTAGCGCAAGTGAGTGCGACACATACTAAAGCGTAATAAAAGAAACGTGTTTTTTTCAAGATTTTTTATGTTTTTGGCCATTGTAAAAACGGTAATACATACATACAAGCGTCAAAATTCCTGTAAATATAGTGTATACTCTAAGGTAAATCAATAAAAACGGATCAAGTCTTGATCTATTACATTACAGCAAGTTTGACGCTTGTATACTTAGCCAGCTTGTAGCCAGCGTAGGCTTATAAATAGGGTCCCGTTGGCACACTTTGGGTACAGAACCCTAAAAAACGATTTCAGGTCAAAACCGAATGTCGGCTTGCATAACTATTTTGATAGACGAAACTGAAAGATTAGATTACCTACATATCAAATATTTGTATGAATTTGTATTTTAGTACTACTTCTGTTATTAACGTTATTAACAAAATAATGTTCATTTCCGACCGACGTAATGAAGAAGTGACGAGAAAACAAACAAAAATGCGGGCTGCATTGTTTGATGATGGAATGAATATATACTCGACGAAAACAGTTTCAGCCAAAAGTTTGCCTATTTGACCGAAACCGAAACACCAGAAAAACTCTTATTTTTAGCCTAAACCGTAACCCTATCATCGATCACAGGCTACTAGAAGTATATATGACAGAAGAAACCTGAGAAGCTGTCTCAAAAGATACAACATTATTGGCGTTGTAGGTCGCGTCACGCATAATTGCAAATTTTTATTTCTGTGGTGATGATGGTGTATTGGGTAACTGTATGGTCGCAATCTTAGGCTGATTAGAGCCGCGCGGTTGGTCACCGGTGCGCAGACGCAAATATAAGATAAGCAATGGTGTTTAATAAATGGACGTAAAACCAGAAAAATACTTTACAATTTATTTCGACCCCCCCTCCATACAAAGAACGAGGGTTTGGAAAAATTTCTTTATTTTTATTAAATTGAGTGAGTTGTCGTTGGATAGGTCTTGTCCAATGGAACCAAACTACCATTGAAACTAAATTGATATAATGCTTCTGTTTCGAGAAGGTTTCGAGTCTGTTTCGCTCAAAGACAAAAATTGGACGTACGACCATCTATCTTCTAAAACACTGGAGTAAAAATCTTAAAATGTTTTAAATATATCTTAAAGTAAATACTTTTAGTGAAAATTATAACGGATGCTGTAGCTCAACCAGTTTCGGAAAATAGATTTGTTCTCTAAAGACAAACTAGATGGCGTTGCACGAAAATTAATCACGCTATCATTGTGTTTCAAAAATGTCTCTTAGGTAAGATAAACAGATTAAACACATTCCTTCTGTTTCTACTTATATAATGGCTACGGAACCCTATCCATGGGCGAGTTCGACACGCTCTTGGCCGGTTTTTCACATTGCTCCTAAGCAGTGTTCCCAGATCCATGATTAAGAATTATCCCAGATTGGCCGCAAAATTATCGTGTTTTTATCGCATCTCAAATTCCTAAAACTTACGATAGTTTTAGGAATTTCTGATGTCTCTTACGACTCTAAGGCCGAGATTCAGAGACGATTTTTTTAGTCTTAGCTCGAGCTAAGCGTGGCAAAAATGTATGGATTTTGACATACGGGAGTTCAAGCTAAGACTTAAAAATCGTCTCTGAATCTCGGCCTAAAAGAGAGTGAGAACCAAATGATTTACGAAATTCAATCATTCTTACCTTTACGTGCTAGTTACATATTTAAAGGTAGTGTTAATGGAATCTTAGTACAACTTTTGATTGAAACGACACGATGAGTAAATATTTTGTACCTCAACTTTTCTCATTAGAACTTAAATAATTTTAGCAATATTTGATGTTTCATTGGAATTTGACGGAAAATATATGTAGTTGAAAATAGTGATTGGATACACAGATACCATTACATTTAAAAATTATCGTGGATTATCGTGGAATTTTTACGAATTATCGTGCAATACCAGACTTTTATTTTCTATTGCATGCCACTCGAACATATCGTGGATCTAGGATAATTATCGCACGTCTGGGAACACTGCTCCTAAGCATTACGCGCGCTAGTCTAGTATATCGTATCTTTATTATGGTATAAAGTAATTGTAAACTAACAGTTTTAAATTGAAATACCTATTATGTCACCTGTTTGTTTCCGCAGGTAATAGACAGGTACTTAATGCAATGGTATATTTAGTGGCGCGACTGAACAAAGAAAGTGCAGCGAACAATCGCATTTGCGATGCGCGTGCACCGTCGCGTCGCGTTGCGCAAGCGAGTTTCTCCCTCGAATTCGGTTGAATTGAAGCTTAGTGGTGATATATTGACTAAGATTAGACGAAAAGAAGCGAATGAAGCGGTTTGAGAACACGAGAAACGATTTTGTTAATAGTTTTTCGTTGAGATTGAGTAAAGTTTGTACGTATTTGTTCCACGTGAAAATTTGGTTCCGTAGCTCGTATTTTAGCCTACCTACCTATCGCCATCGCAAAAAATGCATCAGTTTCGATTATATAGTTTACAAGATCGGTAACGTATTACGACAGTACTTAAATATTTTGTTTCAGGTCTAGGGTGAAATTATATCATTGGCATCCCTTTAAACTAAGAGTCTAAACAACTTTTCTATCTTCTACGGTCCAAACCGACCGTAGAAAAAAAACCGGCCAAGAGCGAGTCGGACTCGCCCATGTTAGGGTTCCGTAGCCATTGTATAAGTAGAAAAAGAAGAAAATTTATTAATCTGTTTATCTTACGTAAGAGACATTTTTAAACACAATGATAGCGCGATTTATTTTCGTGCAACGCCATAGTTTCACCATAGTTTGTCATAAGAGAACAAATCCAGTATTTTAGAAGTTAGAGGGGGTGGGAGGCCCTATTTTTGACTTTGAGCGCAGATATCTCGAGACAGAAGCATTAAATCGATTTAGTTTTACAAGAGTTTTGTTCCATTGGACAAAACCTATCCAACAACACCACATTAGATTTTTTAAAAACATATTTTTTTCCAACCCCTCTTTCGTTGTATGCGAAAAATAATTTTCCTTCATAACTACTATTATATTTCTGTTTTTGGGTTACTGTTATCTATCTTCTTGAAAAATTTCGATTCAATAGGTGCAAAAATGAGCGAGTCAGTTGTTCAGTTTGATGGTCTGGCAAAATTAGAATTAGAATGGGTCTAAATAGAAAGAAAATCAAATAAAAGATGGCTCTTGTTGGCTGTTATTATACAACCTGTTAATGAATTAACGCAAAACTAGAAATAAGTTTATTTAGAATCGAAAGCAGAATCAAATTATCATGGTTTCAACATAGGTAATTTTTTTCAAAATATTAAATAATTTGTTTGTAAAATTAAAAATTTACTGAACTCGATCTCAACCCACCACTTAGGCACTCTCACCCTACTTACTACCAAAACAAGATTCTTAAAATGTATCCATGAGCACGTTAGCACTTTCATTCATTGCTGAAATGATAACAAATCATTTTAATCTCAAAACTTAAAATGCGAATAACTTTGAAACAATAATTTCATTATTTTGATAGTTCAATCAAAATATTGAAATTATTGTTTCAATCTAATTATTTTGTTATAAATCCGTTGGGGTGTATGAGGTTTTGCGCTTATTCATTAACACGTTGTATAGGGTCCTTCTTAAAATGCTGACACTTTTTAAGGGGATGATCAGACCATCAAACTGAATAACTTTCTCTTTGGGACCAATGTCGAAATCGCGAAACAAAAATCAGCTGTTCAATACTAAACTGAAGTCTTACTTGACCTAATTGTATGGGACAGCAGATTTTTTTTTTGATTTCGACATTGGCCCATAGAGAAAGTTGTTCAGTTTGATCGTCTGATCATCCTCTTAAAAAACTGTCAGCATATTAAGTTGGACCCTGTATAATTATTGTATATGCGTCGTACGATTGTATGGGTAGTACTAGTATTTATTCTGTGGTTGTACCACAGCTGATAATAAAGCGACCCGCGGGTCATGATCTTCACTTCCGCAGCTGACCTCTGCTTCGGAAAGCATGCCATTAATATTCAATGACTTACGCATTAATAAGTAGGATTATCTTTCATCATTCTTTATTTATCATCTATCATACAAGTTGTGATGAGTTGAACGATCGATCAGTGTTCACGAGGAATTCAGATAACTAGTATTTTTGGTAAAATCATAAAGTTAAGTTAGCAACGTTAAGCAAAGGAATGATTTTTCGATTTTAAATTAAAATGCCAGTGACGTAAAATAGGAATAAACTATTAAAATATTGTATAATTAACACACAGAACATCGAAAAAGAGAAATAAAAAACATCTGTTGTCCCATATAATTATTTGCGTCGATTAGCGTTATTTAGTTTGATGGCCTGATCATACCTACCTTTAAAAAACCGTCAATAGATTATTAAGAAAGATCTATAGTAAGAACATGATAAAAAAAATGGAAATATAGTTTCTTAAAATATTTAAATCCATTTCTAGTTTTTCAATTAATGTAAAATAGTCGCTTATTTAAAAATTTACCATATCATTGGCCTGTACTACCCATAAAGTAGATTTCTAAAACAAGGGCTAACAATCCTTATCTCGCACAATCCAGGGAAAGCCATGGACGCCAAAGCAATTTCAAATGGGATGATTTATAGCTAGACATCGTACACTGAATATGATATAACTTAAAGCAATAATTAGACATGTATCATTGTGTTAATTATGAGTCTAAAATTGATTATGTAAATGTGATCGTTGGTCAACACACCTGACGTCGAAATAAGTTGTTGTAATTACGTTTTGATGTTTATTCATGGAGGTAATAGGTAAGCAAGAGCATAGCAAATTTATATTTGCAATGATGCCCATCAACATATTTCTGCAAATTAAATTGCTGTTTCGAAGACGTAATAATGCTCATTTAGTGATTCTTGGGGTTATAATGGCACCAATATTTACTATTCACATGGGAAAATGGGTTCATAGACCACTTAAGTGAACAATTTTGATGTTTATTTCAGCTAAAAATACAAAAATCTGAGCTAATGATTGCGAAGATGTCGCAGATTCATTAGGGTCCTTCTTATGTATGAAGTATGTATGGGACAGCAGATTTTTTCTTCGCGATTTCAATGTTGGTCCCATAGAGAAAGTGGTTCAGGTGGATGATCTGATCATCCTCCTATAAAACTGTCAGCATATTAAGTTGGACCCTGTATACAGGGTGTTACAAGATTCTATTGACAATGTATGACCACCGTAGTATAATATTTACTGAAAAATTAATTATCGATAATAAAATAGTTATCGTTGAAGCGCTGCTCTATTTTACTCACTGTCCACTAGTAGCAGCAGATACGTCGTAAGGCCACTGCGATCTCACCGCCATCTTGTTAGTACTTAATTTAAAAGATGATTATTCTCTAAGTTATCTTTATTAGTAAAGGTAATTTGATTATTAAGACCTATTTATTGAAAAAAATAACAATAAATAGCAGATTGACAAAAAAGTTAAATTATTGTTACAAAAATAAAGAATAAAGAATAATTTCAATAAAGTATTCATATTTGTCATCATGTATGATAATTTAAGCATCTTTCACAATTAGTTTTTTCGACAAAGAAAGCTTCTTAGTTTCTTACTTAAATGTAGGTACAAATGACTTACAAACACTACCCTTCTGAAAAAATATTCTATGTATCAAATGTCACACTAGAATTGGGATTTTTTTATAATAGGCTTCGATGAAGGATTTTTTTTTGGTTAATTATGTAACACGTTGTATAAGTTATCAAAAATTTTATTCATAATCTTGAGACGTCATTCCAGCCAGCAAGCCATAGATTACAAAAAAGTTAGTATGTAACAGATACAGTCATACACCTTTTTTACGATACGTGCAATAATGTATCTAAGGGTATTGACTCAGCGTTATTGTTACGTCGACATGCTGTCCAGCGCATCGCTTACGATGCGCCAAAGTGTATGTGCTTCTATAGGTACCTACGGCCGAGCGACTGCTGGCTGGCATGCCACCCACGACAAAGTGAAATAAAATCGGTCAAGTGCGAGTCGGGCTACTCGTGCACCGAGGATTCCGTACATACAACATATTAACTTACAAAAATGTTTTGTTTTCTCCGGAACCTTTAGCGCGAGACCAACTCACACTAGGTCGGTTTTTATTATTTGTTATTATACTGTAGAATTTTCTCTACAAATACACCAAGTTTAACGATAGTACGTATTACCGTTTTTACGATAGAGCGAAAAGGAAAAACGTTGATAAAAACTAGGTTCTTGTATGAGCTCCCCTTAATTATTAACTACTTGATATTTATTATTTGTTAACAAATCTGCCATAATAACGCACGTTCTATGAAAATTTCTACCACCTAGCTATTACAGTTCAAAAGTTACAGCCTCAAATAGCTAGAACAAAAATACAGACGGACGGACAGACAAAGTAGGCTTATGAATAGGATATCTAATAAACACGAGAAAAACGTCATGCGTGCTTTTTTGGCACACGTAAAATAACAATGATGGAGGCACATCTAGATTTTTATCGTTTTCTCGGGGTTGGCATGCGAGGCCTCACTGCCTATGATAAGAGTGAACACTGCTACAACTGCACGCTCAAAAAGATAATTCGGTGTGTCAAGTTTTTTATTGTATTAGTTTAATTTTTTTTACGGATAGTAAACATAATTTGAAAAAAACTAATTGAATTTTTTGCGATTCGTCGGGGTCATTTCATTTTTAAATTATATTGATCTGTGATTTCAAAATTAAAAAATGGTTGCGAGAAAATCATTCGAACTTGGAGAATTTAAAAAAAAAACACCTTTCTTCTCTTTCTAACTCTATGCTGGAAACAGAAACGTCAAAATAACGAATGTCAAATTTTTGTTGAGATTGTTAACAGGTATGGTTGTTGATTGTTCTGGACCTGCATTAATCGAATCTGCTTATATCAGAATACGCGTTGTACACAAGGCCGTCTTAAACTAGGCTGGGGCCCTTGGGCACACAAGAATTTGGGGCCCTTTTGGAAATTAAAAAAAACTAATTATAATAAAAAAAAATTACTAAGTAAAACCATTTATTATAGGTAATCAAATACAGTAGGATATAATAAGTCATGAATGATATTGGAATGCTGCTGGTTTTTTACTAAATGGCTGGTACTTAGTAAATTGGGTAGGATGCGTTCGGAAATATTATTAATTAGTACAGTAGGAATAGGCGCAGTCATGGATATAATGGCGTAGTATTTGCCTTGTAAATTCCTAATGCCTTCTGATAAGATTACTGATTTGTGAAAAAAGTGTAATGTGCCCGACAAAAATGTTTTGAGAATAAATGTGTGAGAGAAATTGTCGGTCCTTCGGGGCCCCCTGAGAATGGGGGCCCTGGGCACGGGCCCCGTGTGCCCTTATGGTGAAGACGGTTTTGGTTGTACAGTCGAAATGCACCTGCTCGAAAACGACGAAGCGAGATAGCTATGTAGGAGCTATATCAGAATTATAGCAGGTGACGATCTTTTATCGAATATAACCCAATTAGAAAGTTTAAGTACCTATATGTTTGAGAAAATCTACATTTAATGTAAAAATTGAAGGATTTTCGTTGTGAATAGTTTTAACTCTCCAATGCGTGCCATCGTAAAAGGTTTTATAATGTTTGGCTGACATAGTTTGTGATTTCATAACATTCTTTATCTAAGATTTTTCGTGCTTGATGGTATCGGTAGCTAAATTTTGAGTTTTATAGCGCGTAGAGAACATAATACAATGCGTCAAAAGAACTGACTGTCCGTATGAAAACTTTCAGTATGGATAACTTAAGCGTTACTCAAATTGTAAGTATAATAAAAACGTCAACGTTCAGATAAGTTAATAAACACATGCTTTCCACTTTGGATTGCTATTAAGAGCCGAGTATTTGGCCCTTTTTTAGGGCCCCGTACCTAAAGGGTGCCAACGGGGCCTATTCATAAGCCTACGCTGTCCGTCCGTCGTCGTACGTCCGTTCTAGCTTTAAACGGCTGTATCTATTAAGGGCCTATGTGAAAAAATAATTAAAGCGAAATGGGCGTGTGATAGCTTATATTACTGCTGGATGCGAGAGAAAGAGATGGGGCGGCGCGCGCGCCTGACACGACGCAAGCGTAAAACTAACTTTATTTAATTTTGATTGTACTATTTATGTAGGTACATTTCTGCTCTAATAAAAATTTATAAAATATAACCTCTTTTTTTTAAATCAAGGCTCGTGTTTCTATTATTCACCGTTTAGCAAGCGTTTATCGATAAAGACGGAGGCTACTTTGGCTTATTTTTCTATCGAGAAAATGTCTCTTAATCGGGTTTTGGCTCTAACACTTATCTGCAAATCATACTCCTACTGTTAGTACTTCATGATATATGATGCTTTGAAGAATCCTTTTTTTTCACATATCCTCTTAAACCGTAATAGGTAGAAAGTTGACATTTTAACAGAATTTGTATCGTTATTTTGGATTTGCTAAAAAATAATATTCTTGTAAGGGGGCTCCCCATACAAGAAACATGTTTTTTTTAAGTTATTTGTTTTTGCTTGATTGTCAAAACGGCAATACATAAAAATGTGAATCTTGGTGTGATTATAGTGCATACTCTAAGGTAAAACAAAAACTAATAAAAACCGGTCAAGTCAGAGTCTCGGAGAAAACCATTTTCTTTTTGGTAATATTGTATGGTGGCTCGGAGCCCTCCGTGCGCAAGTCAGGCCGGTTTTTTCTACAAGCATATTATTCTTTATTTCCATCAGATAAAGAAACAAAAAGTGTGTCAAACATTCAAACACACATAAATAGCAATACACGATCGCAACAGTAGTACTAGTACAGTTCAAAGGCCCGCATGATTGTCTCGTTGACGACGCTTTCTTGGCGAAATGTCCCCATTACGTAACTGTACATGTAATGACACCCACCGCTACTTTGTATGGGAAATACCGACAGACATACATGACGTTGATTTAGGTATTCGTATGACAGCATGGCCCCAATACTATTGTTGTACCTTTTAATTTTATTTATGTATTATCTTTTGCCTGAGGAATCGCCTTCGTAGAGTCAATTTGGGTCTCAAGAAAAAAAAATATTGATTGTATTTTTTTCTAGTTAGCTAGTAGCTACCATAAGGTAGTTTAGACATGAAGACACAAAATTCATTCTCAGATCTACAGGGTCCTTCTTCACATGCTGACACTTTTTTAAGGGGATGATCAGACCGTCAACCTGAACCACTTTCTCTATGCAACATCATCGAAATCGCGAAAAAAAAATCAGCTGTTCCATACAAAACTGCAAACCTACCCGAGCCACATTATTGTTTTGGCGATTTCGATGTTGGTCCTACCTATACAACGTGTTAATGAATAAGCGCAAAACCTCATACACCCCAACTGATTTATAACAAAATAATTAGATTGAAACAGTAATTTCATTATTTTAATAGTTAAAATTTAAAGTTATTCACATTTTAAGTTTTCAGGCAAAAATGATTTGTAATCATTTCAGCAATTAATGACAGCGCTAGCGTGCTCGTGGATACATTTTAAGAATCTTGTTTTGGTAGTTAGTAGGGTGAGTGTGCCTGTGCGGTGGGTTGAGATCGAGTTCAGTAAATTTAAAATTTTATAAAACAAATATTTAATATTTAGAAAAAAATTACCTATGTTGAAAACATGATAATTCGATTGTGCTCTCGATTCTAAAGAAACTACTTTCTAGTTATGCGTTAATTCATTAACACGGTGTATATAAAAAGTTGTTCAGCTTGACGGTCTGATCATCCCTTAAAAATCCTTAGCATATTAAGAAGGACCCTATATGGCAGATAATTATACTATATCAAATATATGACTTTATTCACCATTCCATACAAAAATTTACTAAAAATGTTGTGCTGCGCGTTGATGTCTAACGTATGAAAAATTTGTTTAAAAGTGTATATTTAGGAAAACCGAAGGTTTTAAAAAAAATCATGTATCAATGAAGGATATATTATGCCGATTAATTGCATCATTTAGAGCTAAATTGAATATTGCATTATTTTCGGAATCCGTGTTATGAAGGTAATCTTATAAGATAAACCTAGGACGATCTTCTTATCCTATAGCTTTAAATCGTTATAGATAAAATTAAGACTGAATAACGATATATTCAATTGATCATCATCATCAGCCTATATATGTCCCACTGCAGGGCACAGGCGTACTCTCAGGGAGGGTGTATGAGCGATAGTCCACAACGCGTTTCAAAAAAGAAATTTTGCGTAAGTTGCTTCTTTCGATCTCTGATAATATAAATCTCCGATTAAGTACTACGTTTTATACTCAGTTTACTATTTAATAGACTTTATGTCACCGGTACAAATAAACAAATCAAATAGACCCATGGTCAGATATAGGTAGCTCTAGTAAAGGACACAGGATGTAATGTTTAGTGACTCGTGCGTGCGTTACCGTGCGTGAATGCTAAGTCGACACGAGCAAGATGCTCCATCATTACCCGTGATTACTTCCTGAGCGAGAGCAGATTGTAATGCACAGCCTGTAATTTTACAAAAAACCGTCCAAGTGCGAGTCGGTTTCGCGCACGGAGGATTCCGTACCAGCATACTACATTAGCAAAAAATTCTTCGGGATCCTTAGCGCAAGTACGACACACACATGACCGGTTTTAACTATGTTTGTCTTTACCTTAGAGTATGCACTATAATTATAATTAAATCAAGTTTCACGCCTGTATGCATTACCGTTTGTACGATGCAGAAAAAACAAATAACGTTGCAAAAACACGTTTCTTGTATGTGGACACCCCTTAATTTTTTTCTTTTATGTATAAAAATCTACCATTATAGTGTAAGTAGTCTCTGAAAATGTCAACGGTCTAGCTATTGTGGTTTAAAAGATACATCAGTTTATAGGTTGGACAGATGGATCGACGGACGGACGGACAGAATAGGCTTATGAAAATAGCCCGTTGGCATGTTTTTGGTACGGAACACTAAAATTACAATAGCAAAGACAAGAACGTAAGTAAACAGATATTAAATAATCATGAATATAATTCACCATATTTATATTTCTACATTAACACCTTGAGTAAAATTACCATTTAACATTTACGGTCATGACCACTCCGGGCTGCGCCTGCGTCGCGCAATTTGCCGCAAAATAAAACAAAGGCGCGTCAACAATGTCGACCTTGCCGAACCCGCAGCATTGGGTAACTTGCCTTCAGTAGAAAGCTGACTTTCTTCATTGAAATGAGGACTTTATTTTATTGTGCAAGGTGCTACATTCGATCGTAACTTTACCAGGTATTTATAATGTCAAGTCTGACTCATCTGACAATGCCGACGTTCAATTTCCGCGTTAGGATTAATTTTCTTTTTGATAGCAACGTAAGTATGTTATGAGCGTTTGCTTTATAGGGGAGCGATAGATGGCGCCAAGATCTGCGCGAATAAAGGTCAAAATTTCAAAATGTGTTTCTTTAAAATAATAAAGAGAAAAGATGATAAAAATACCAACGTATCTTTTAATGGAATGTTTAATTATTACCGAATTATTTTAATCGAAAATTTGAAACTGTTTACGTCTGACATGGCTGTTATGGGCTCGATCCGTTGGCCTTTAAAAAAAGGCAGGCACAGTCTTGACACATGAAAATGTGTTTAGGAAGTAAATTTAAAAAGAAAAGAAATCTCTCCTTGTGAATGCAGAAAGGGCACTTGCATTTTACTTGTAGTGTCATAGGTGGAGAGTGGTGGGACTGCATACCGAAGCCGCATGCCGCAGCTAGACCGGGCCGGTGTCAGGGTTCCGAGCTTGTCTATTGACACTTTCACCGCACTCCGCACTCCGCCTCCGGCTCGCGCCTTACCAGAATTTACGTCATCGCCGCCGGCGCAATTATATCATCACGAAATCAGCTGCTGTGCTGGATAAGAGCCGCATTGGCTCACTGGTCAAGCCGAAACCTTTTTGTCATTTACCTAACCTTTTGTACCTACGATTCTTTAGTCATTAAGTAGGTAGTTCAACGTTTCTGTGTGAATGAATAATAATTGTTTCATAATGAAATCTTAAAATGCGAAACAAGGTGTAATTTCACGCAGAATACTTTGCATCACTTTGGTTATTTGCTTTGATTGCAATTGCTACGATTGTCTCTGCGGTTTTGTTTGTTCGTGCGTTATCTGCAATTTGTCACGGCGTGTAAGCTTTTACTGGCTTAGGTTTATATACCATAGAGTTGTGTAACACAAGAAGTTCTAAAATTATGAAGAACGTCGAAGCGAGAATGATGTTTGCAATTAGTTTCGTAACAGTTGCATGTAGTCTATGCAAAAATTCGAAAAGATTTGCTTTGATGATTATTAGGAACATCCTTCATTGGAATGGCTGCAGTTGCCAATTGTTTCAAATTGCAGAGCCTGCAACAGTCTGCGTTGCTTCGCCTTTATTAAGAGATCAGTTGACCTCGTTTTGTCGGATACTTCAAATTAAATACGATTTAGGACTAAATTGTCTTGTCATGAAGCATGTTATGTAAATGCTATTCACGATGTGTACTTACCCGAGTTCCGAGGTGGTGATCTTGTACTTTTCTCTTTTCATTTCCACGTGTTTGGTTAGTGGCGGCACGTTACACTGTTCGTTTCACAATGCATGTTTGACACAGCACACTTGACTAAGGTCATTACATAAACATAGAATATCACTTAGAAAAATACACAGAACTTGCCAGTCTCATGACGATAATGTTCCTGCAACAAAATGAAACAAAACATTAGTCATTACGACCAACACTTAAATTGCGTATTGGTGTGTGAAAGCATAAACACATAACAATCAAATTAATGCTGATGTCTAAGAGGTGTTTTCACGGTGTAATAAAATTTCGTGCTATTTCATTCAATTTTAAAACGGTTCGACCATTTACTTGTAACTTACAATGTTTTAGTATTTATCTTAAGTTTATTGTAAACTGAAATAGTTCAACATCATGTTTGATTTTATGGCTGTACTAAAACTTTACGACCGAAACTCTGCCAGAATTTGATCTGTGCTGCTGCATGCCCATTACTTTTCCATTTTGCAGCGATATCATTAATTTTAAACTGGCCTGCAAAATGCTTTGGATAGATTTATTCCTGTCCAGTCGCTTAGTTGTTAATAATCTATGTTTCACGAAACCACCTACTAATTTGAATAAACGCTTGAGTGGCTATAAAGGTTTTCTTGGGTGCTGTTTTCTATGCTCTAAATCCGGATTGTGAGTTCCGAAAAACATAGCGAGTAAGAATTCAGTTTGTAGTTGAAATAGCTACCTATTCTCAGCAACGATATGTTTGTTAGTGGTATCAAAGGAAACGTGAATTAACGTTATTTCCACAGAGACTTTAATGATTATTCTAGATCACGACGACGGCGGCGCGGCGGCTGTGCGGGCGACGAAGTAAAAACATTGCATTCGAGAGTAGATCGTGAGAATATTGAATGTGTCGCCACTTTAATTGAACCTCTTCGAAACGTTGCATTGCTTTATCAAAATGTCTTAGTGATGAATCTAATTATATCACGGAGAGTTTGAGACCACGTGGGTTTGATTGTTGGTCCTACCTACATAAGCTTATGATCACTACTTTATTTCCCGAGGAGGAAAACTCAGAACATCCACGTTTCACTAGTAATACTGAAACTCTGTCCAGTATGAGTGAGCTCGTCGCCACTTACCTCTTAACTACATAAGTTAGGTTAATAAAATTAACCCCCTTAATTGTTTTTAAAACTTCGGAATAGAAATTCGAAATAGTTACTTATCATACTTAACTTGCGGTAGACCTACTAATTATTACTATACTTTGTTTCAAATAAGGACAAAAAGATTTTCCGATTCCTATAAAGCTTTCTGGCTAATTCTGATTTGCAAATATAATTTATTTATCAGAAAGATATACCTACTAACCGACATATCTTAGAGGAAGTGTTCCAAATCTCTGTTTCTGTAATTCAAAATAGCCTTAAAATTTCGTGGCTATTTGAAATGGAGTGTCGGTAATAATTAAAATCGTAATTTTACTATTAGCATTCGTGCTGCAGAATTTAATTTACAAATTACTGACTATAATTAGATTTAAAGAGGTGTGAAGTTAGCAACACATGTTCAGTTGCAAAAGACGGCCTTCATCTTTAAGCCAGCCACAGCCAGGAGCCAGCGGCGCCTGCGCACGCCATCTGTGCAATCTCTCGATACAAAGCCCCTATAATTGCTCATTACACTAATGGATCTCCGATCGCGGCCGCTGCTTTATGTACTTTGTCACGATTCGATAATAACATACGTTACATTGTCATCTCATCAAGGACCTCGATTGTATTGCTAGAGACAGGCGGCTAATAAACCTTGTGATTAAACATGTAGTACTTCAACCTAAGACTTCAGCATAATTTGAAAAATTAAATATTGTTGCCCCTGGGTCACGATATTTGTTATTGCAAGTCAGTCAGTCGTCAGGCGTCATGCAAATGCTCTTTCTAGCGATATATTTTGACCAGCTTTTGTGTTTTGAAAAAGAAGTTTTGTACAAAGCCAATTTTCGGGAAAGTGGGTCGTTTTGGTACATCCAGTATAGGCCAGTAATAACATTGCAGAACGCAGGTATAACACCTAAAGACGATTAAATTTGTGTGCAGAACCAATATTTTCTTGCAAGTAAATATGTGATTTCAAAATCGCTATACAAACAAGCAAAACACGATTGGATTATCTCGAGTGGCTCTGGCTTTACTTGCAGAAGGACGTTGACATTAACACGTTTAAAAGTAAATAAAAAGAAAACGAAAATGCAAACTTGGCGACGACCAGTCGGCAACATCTCGGCGCGAGTCGGCTGCGCAGAGCAATTTGCGCAAGATTGGACGTACAAACATCGATCACAGCTGGCCTTGCCCGATATTCTTCTTCCACTATCGTCACCCTTCTTTATTACCTACTTTTATGATCTAAACAATAATTTAAGATCAATTATTTCGCTGATTCACCAGCCTTGAGAAATCCGACGTGTTATTTTGATCGTGAATCACGTAAATGGATGACACTGGAGTGAAGCAATTTGATGCAGTTGTGCTCTGAATTGAAAACTGTTGTAGTAGCAAGAGTTGTAAAGCGTTAATGAAGGTATCGGATGTATGGAAACTTTTAGTTCTACGAGTATTAGCTGACAAAAAAAGCACTGCTCATCGTTCGTCGCGTTTGTTAGCTTCCCCTACTGAAAGCTAGGTCTGAAGTAGATGTGTTTTCAAACAATGGTTTATGTGGAATCAGAGTCTTTTAGTCGTTATGCCTAATCATAACATTACCCCAAAAGTGAATATTCCTAGACGTGAGGTAACTTTTTTGCCAGCTCCTGTCACGCGATACATTTTGTGAATATCGTGAGAAAACTTGTGCAAGAACTTGTGGTTGGGGTGATCATAAAAATATCACATTTTGGGTACATATTAAAATTGAGGACTTTATGCTGTGGAAGCGGTTATGCTCTTGAGTTCTGTGACGTAGCAACTAGTGACTGAAATCACATGACATGCACGAGACTTTTTGCAACCGCTTTTTAAGGTTTATTACTTGAAACTAAAGTAGGCCATAGGCACAGTACTTTTTAGGGTTCCGTACCCAAAGGGTGAAAACGGAACCCTATTACTAAACCTACGTTGTCCGTCAGTCCCGCCGTCCGTCCTACCTATTTAGGGCTGTAACTTTTGAAACGTAATAGCTAGACAGTTGAGCGTTGTTAAGGCGGATTTGTTAACAAATAATAAAAATGATAAAAAAATTAAGGCGGCCTCATACAAGAAACTAGTTTTTTTGTTTAAAAAGAAATTATGTAGTTACTTAGTCAAATACTCTATTGGACCTAAAACATGCCGATAAATCAATCAGTAACGTTTATATACCTTTTTGAGAGTTCTTGTTGTGGTTTTTAATTTTAATAGGGAATTAGTTGGCAATTTTTGCTATTGAAGAGGACAATCGGGAAAAATACAATATCAGTTAACAATCAATTACAAGGAAATTTTTATTTTAATTTTAGTTTAATAGCGTATAGTGTTTATAAAGCGTTTTTTGAATCTTTTTTGCAATCGATATACTTGACAGTTGATATCGAGCGCAATCGTGACACGTGGGTGAACAAAAACAATAGGATTTACGTCAGAATATTCAAATTCCTGCAACGTATAATATAGGTAGGCATGTAAAAGGTACAATAAGTATTTACGTGAGAAATTGTAACGCATTGTTTATACTGTGGTTGGTACTGTGGGAGCTGGCAGAGAAGTGTGAACAATAGGCTAGTAAACCCACGCACTTAGTCTGCGCAGGCGCATTAACAAAGAAAATAAACATTAATTAACAATTAACAATCGAGACGTCGAGGCTATTTTGTTTACACATCTCGTAGATTTTCAGAGATGATTTTGGCTCTACACAAAAGGGCTAACGTGTACACAGAAGATATTATATTCGATATCCTGTTTTCACTGTACCTTTTTGTGTTTATTTTTACCAATCAATACAATACAGTCGTCTTAGAAGTAAATATCAAAAATTTATTTATTAAGAGGACAGTCCTTGCAGCGATACATTTGAAGAAATATCTTACAAACCACAGACATAGAAATTAGTTTCAAGATCGTATTCCGATTTTCGTTAAAATGTATATCTATAGTTTTAAAGTTACAGTGCCTCAAAGATTTCCATAAAAATCGTAAATAAATCCTAGCATTGAATCTGTATATTTTAACGAAAATCGGACAACATACAAGCATTGAGATTTGTTTTTAGATAGTTTCTGCAAAATTTCATTGACTTTAATTGGTTAGTGTTGAAAATATAACCAGACTTGGTTTGTATGGAGCGCGGCAAAACGGTTATATACCCTTAAAAATGTAATTGACTCTATAGGATAATATCAAAAATATAATCTTTGTTTGTATATAGCGTGCTAGAATGCATATCCTCTTTACTTAATTTAAATGCTTCTTTTGAGTATATGCGATATGGCCTATGAAAATGGATCATGCTGACAATAAGGTGAGTATAATGGCTCTTCACAATCAGGTAACAAAAAAATTTCCCCTGGGGTCACAATCTACTTAGCAAGTTAGATACAAGGAGTTACCAAAACTTACTGCTGAAAAATCGATATCTGCATAATAAAATGTTCTCGCAATATTAAAATTATATGTATCCATTTTATACATGTCACAAACTTATGGCATTCAAACGAATACGTAAATTATCTACTTTGAAATCGATGCGTCTCTTTTTAGTCAACTGAATCTGCCTTAAAAGCATTAAGTTGACTTAAATTGAAAGTTCAGTATATTATGTATTTTGTTTAGCATCTTTAACATAAATTTATCGTCAGTATTCGAGGACATCTTCTACAATATTATCCCGTCTAATACGTAACTAAAGATCATATCGTATCATACTTAACAGAATGTTAAATGTTAATTATTACTGTCCTTTAAATTATCATCTAACTTGACATTAAGTTCTGAGCTCAGTACAGTCATAGAATTAATACTAGTACCTGCTACTTATTGTGATCTTATACATGGTGTAAGTTTAGACAGTATTCACAATAATACTTAACAAGTTTTCTTCTTTTCATACAAACGTTCGATCAGCTGATTGCATTTAGTGACAAGTCCAAAATAATTTTTCTCATTTCCTACTTATAACAAACATTCTTGGGAAAGTTGCTCAGTATCATACGTGAAATCACCCTTTACAGTAAAGTAACTGTTTGCACTTACTTACACCCTGTATAGGGAAGTAGCATAAATGTTAAAAGTATTACTTAGGTATAAAACGACAATAAACCCCGTTTCATATTCATTTGGTAGGTACTTAAAGCTGTCAACATTCCAATTGCCAATTTTTGCAAATTCCTTGATAATTATAATATTACTGTTCAAAAATAATACAACCTATATAATTGAGCTTAATAAAATTTTACATTTTAACGGGTTCTTACTGCGTTTTTTTTAAATTGAGTTCCCGATATTGAGTTAAATGAGCTCATTTTAAGGTAGTTTAAGGTAAAAATGGATTCTGAAGAATATTATGTATTTAATTTTATGTGACACTTTTGTTGATCTAGATATGGATGGAGATTTAATATAAATGTCAAGAACATATTCAGCGCGAAGTATAGCTTAGTTGCAAAATAACCAGCACTAATAACAACATGTTTTTAGATATTTTACGTCTGATCTTGATTTCAAAGAAGATTTTAAAACGTGTTTTATTCTTCTTCTTCTTATAGTGTGGGCAGCAAGCCCTGGTGTCTTAGTTTTTTCAGACCGCCTTACGGCCTCTGACGTGGTATTTATGTAACGACTACTACCAGTAGCCAGTAGGTACTAATAGTAGCCGGGACCAACGGCCTGCAATGTCCTAGCCAACTGGGGAAAAACGCACAAAGTGACATACGTGGGAATCGAACCCACGACCACGCAGGTCGTCAAGAGACCAATGCTCTTAACCACACGTGTTTGGATATGAGTAAAGATATTTTCATATTTTTAAAATTCGCGGCTACCAATCAAAGTATTGTATACTTATAGTACTATAAAAAACAAACATATGGTAATAAACACTTTTGGCCTAGCTCGCATCGGAGCTGAGATATTTGACTCTATTGTTTCATGAAAAAGTAAACAAAGCCTTTAAAAATCAACTCATTTTCAATCAATCAATCCAAACATTTTACCTACTCAGCAAAATATACCGTAAAGAAATACAGAAGATACAAAACAAGGCGGTCTTAGCGCTAAAAAGCGATTTCTCCCATACAACCTTAAAAGTTATTTGTATCTTAATAGCACAGCTCCGATGCAGCCTAGCAATGAACGTGATGTTTTAATGTATTCTGAAAGGTCCTCTAAAAAGCAATGTAAGTTTTATTACTGGCCAATCAACAAACAAAAAAAGTCAATTTTTCTCCATACAACCTTACTCACATTCATTTTGGATCGCTTTCGTAGTATCAGGCGTTCTTTTCTACTTCACTTGCTTGAGTTAGATATAGATAGGATCTAAAATCTACATCAAGTATGCATCTTCAAGCTTTAAATAATTGACTGATCATCTCCAACAACGGAGTTGAAGCAGTCGCTGAGGCTGAAATCGGTCAGAACTCAGGTGCAATACATTCTGGTATGCCAGCCAACGTGTACAGTCATCATCAGATATATCATAGCAAACAAGGTGGTCAAATATTTCTAAGCAGTTCTAATTTTCAATAATTTCTTTACACATAACCAATCAAAAATATCTGAACGCTTAGAACATCAAATGTATCTACGCAGTCAGGGTGATCATAATCATCTGAGCAGTTTAGGAAAAAATACCTTACTCCGTTGTTATACATTTTAATTTTAAATAACATTGTAAAGAAATTATTGAAAATTAGTTCCGATATTTATGACAAAATACATGTTTAGATATAGGTAACATTCACTGTAGATAATTTATTGAAAATAAGCACTGCTCAGAAATATTCGAACACCTTGTATGCTACGATCTGATGGTGACTGTACCCTATAAATATAGGGTACACCTTAGCAAATAGAAATTGGCAATGTTTTTCCAAATCATATAGGGTTAATAAGGCCATTATGATTGGGAAAATATTGCCAATTTCTAAATATTACTTTCCAAGTGGTACAAGATGAAACCCATATCTCAGGAATTAAACAAAATCAAAAGCTCTACTACCTTCTTTATTCTCTATGAATGGTTTTCTAGCGATATCCGATAAGTACCTATACTTGCAGGTACTTGACCACCACTTTCAGCAAGAGTTTATATGAACAAAAGTTTCCTATAGGTTTAGGTACCTTCGCTCTACGAAATCACTATTGAGGACAGAGACATCATTAGACGATAGAGTAGGTACCTACCAGATTTAGTAAGAAAACAAACTACTTCACCGGTTTAGCAATGAGGCGTGTTTGTTCTACCAAGAAAACAGAAGAAACAAAGAATAAATACTTACCTAGTTCTAGCTTACTTATTAGGCGACTTACTCTCCGATAAAAAATTGCATTTGTCGCTTTACATACCTATAAAATCGTTGGTGATTGATCGTTGGTGATTACTTCTGATGCAAGTGTAAATAAATATGGTGTTCAATTAATTGATTGGCTGTTTTTTATATTATTTGAATCTTATTTATGTTACCTATAAGTAATTTATTTACAACATAAATAAATAAGTATACAGGGTGTAAGGAATAGTATCATTAACCTTTAAACCACATACTCTACCCATCAAACTGAACAACTTTTACTATGGGAGCAAACCTGTAGAACAAAAAAAATCAGCTGTACCATACGTTTGAATCGAGTAGGTATTGCAGTTTAGTATGGAACGGCTGATATTTTTTTGTTCTGATAGGTTTGCTTCCATAGTAAAAGTTGTTTAGTTTGATGGGTAGAGTGTGTGGTTTAATGGTTAATGATACTTTTCCTTACACCCTTTATACATAATTTTGTGTCTGCTTGGTAGTATTCAATAATTCCAACATTGGTTGTCTTTTGTAGATGCCAGTTTCAAGAAAATAAATAGTCACTTTTCTTTTTACTTGTGAACTGTGGATGAAATTTCTTTTGAGCGCACCGCATTCACGCACCTCCTTTTGTTTCAAATAGGTAGGTTCCATCATTGTTAAAAATAGGTAGGTTGTTTTAAATATTATTGGCTGATAATTTTTGATTACCTACATTTTTTAGAAGAATATCCCGCCAAAATAGTTAACTATGTATCGTCCCTGTATTTTCTAAACAGTTTGACCTAGAACATTTTCAATCATCCACGTTAATGGGTCATGGTTAGAACTCTACATTACACAAAGGCAACATAAAGGACTTCAGAATCATATGTGTGGTCAGATATTAAACTGTTCGCGAGTTCAAGTCAATTTGGAGTAATCCCATTTTGGTTCGCCAATAAGGAACGCCTGGTGCATGGAAATTTTCATCATTCGTCAATCAATACAACCCACAACAACCCACAGATGGGTGAGGAATTTATCATGGTCTTTTGGTCTTCTGTTTCACGGCAGACCCGTTATACTGACCCTCGTCTATCCCTTGGCTACCACTCTGATACTGCTTTGGTCTACCGTTCGACTTCCCCTCTAGCTATTTATCAGTTAGGTACTCTATACTTTTTTTAAATATGTTAGGGCGCGGTCAAATTAGTTGGTATGAGGTGCGCAGCATTAAAGCTGCATTTGTAAAAATGCATACAATTTAGCAGCGCTTCATATACATGGTCTAACTTAATTATTGACGGTTTCTTAAAGGGATGATCAGATCATCAAACTGAGAAACTATCTCTATGGGACCAATAACGAAAAAGCGTTAAAATCTGCCCCATATATTTGGTCGAGTAGGATCGCAGTTTTATAAGGAACAGCAGACCTTTATTGTGATATCGACCTTGGTACCATAGAGAAAGTTTTTCAGTTTGATGGTCTAATGATCGCCTTAAAAACCGTCAGCATATTAAGATGCAATCAATATACTATAGTCTAGATCCAAGACAGCTCCGTGTTCTGACTGGCGGTTTTAGAGATTTTATAATTTTAAAGCTGTTTGAGCCGTCTAAACTTTATAAGACACTAAAAATATACAAGATTAAAACTTTATAAGATTTTAAAAATATACAATAAAATTGAAGGTTTTACGACTCAAATATTTTCAGAAAGTAAAATAATCGCTCTAAAACGATCTGTCAAAATTACGGCGCTATCTTGGACGCACTATAATTTGAAAACGCTTTATATGAGCTTATTTACGGAACCAACAATTAAGACCAGTAACTTTGTTGCAATTTAATTGTTAATGAGATGTCGGAACTCTCATTGCAAAACATTCGAATCCATCATTTACTTACAAAATAGCCTGAGATGCAAACACGTGGCCAGCTAGATTAATCTTGTAACATTACAAAACATTATTTGATTAAATTATATTATTAGAAACGGTTGCGGTGATCTCGAAACTCTAGGTGTTGGTAAAATAAGCTTTGGTAAACCGTAAAGTGCCTATAATTAGTTTTGTTTTAGTTTGCCACAGAATTTGCTGCGAACTTCATTTTCCCTTGAGAACTTGACTTGTATTTAAGCGGAGGTTCTCAAACTTATTTGGTAGACCTCTTTTTCAATCACTGCCTTTTAGCGAAAAAGATCATGGGGGAGGTCGTGGTTTCAATTCTCACGTGGGACACCTAGTGATTTGTCACTTTTTGCGTTTTCCCCCAGTTGGTTAGGATAGGACATTGCAAGCTGAATCACCTGATTGTCTGAAAATAAAGATGATTCCGTGCTTCGGATGGCATTTATTTATTTATTTATTAGATAAATTAATGTTTATTGGACTTTCTTGTCTGCTTCAACCTTATCAGGGTTTAATATTAAATACGTTACATATCAAACGGGGCACTTCAGAACAAAAAACTGAACCACTTTCACTATGGAGCCAACATGGAAATCGCGAAAACAAAGAAATCTCCGGTTCCATAGGAAATGTCAGAAAATTTATGGAACAGCAGGTTTTTTTTGCGATTTCAAAGTTTGTCCCATAGTAATAGTGTTTGATAGTCTGAAGCATCCCAGTATATGTACTTAACGCATTTATGTTTCAACCCTGTATACCTACGTCTTACCGCAGGGTAAAGGCCTACCCTCGAAGTATGGGCCAATGTAGACTTCACCTACGCATCAGAATTTCTTCTTCAGCATGCAGGTTTCGTTACCATGTTTTCCTTCACCGTTTGAGAGCAGTTTCAAGCATGCTTGTATGATGAGTGTTTTTCGAAAGTTCAAGGATAAAACGCCGCCGACGGTCTCTCGAGAATTGTCCCAGCCAGTGTCCATCGCGGGTATTACCTTCCACTTTGGCAACCACTGTCTATGCAGCAGCTTTAGGGTTAGAAGCCGTCGATGCGGCGACGACGGCGAACGGTTTTCCATACTAAATGTCATTTTTGTATGGGCCGGCCGTCGGGTAAATGTGTGTCAACCCTTAAGTTTCCTACAGTTCGAGTCGCCGTTTTTACCAACGGAGAGGATGTGGTGAAGTTTCCTTCTACTAGAGTTTGTTACATTTAGATTTCTGAAATGTTTATTTATTCGATCGTTTTTTTATTTGAACTTTAAAAGCAGTACCTAGCAATTTAATTAATTTATTGTAGAAAATACACTTTCACAATTATTGTTTTAAATTAATGCCATACCTATAGGTATAGGGTATAGGAAATGTTTTTTCGCTGATGCGGCTTTAGAAAACTCGCACGGATTTGACTTCACAAGCGGGTTTGATCATATTAATCGGGTGATTAAGATATATTGTTGTTTCAGAAGTGCTATTTTTGAATAGTCAGGTTCAAAATCATGTCCGAATGAATCAGGAAGTTGGAATAGGTATTGTTTATGGAGAGTAGACTGCCTTGCAAGCAGTGAAAGATGAAAATGCTCCTTAGCGGGCGGCAACATCGTCCTTCTTTTGTAAATTCCCGTCGTTGTTTCTGACGTAAACTTTGTCCCTTTCTAATCCAACGACAAACGTTGATAGAAAGGGACAAACGTAAAATCAGAAACATGGACACGTACGAAAGATGGACGAACATTACCGACCGCCATGGTAAATTTTCTTGTTCTATGCTTGTAAGTTTGTTATGGATCCATTGGTTACAAATCCATGGAATGAATACAACAACTTCATACTATTTTCTACTGCTGATTTCAACTTGTGAATTTCAAAAGTCGTATTCGTTATCAGCAAACTCGCTTGCGTGAGCAAACACGTAGGATCAACTGTTGTAAAGAACCTCTTAACAATTTTTATTGACAGTTGCTTCCAGCCAACACTTAAAGTGCAAATATAAACGTAAAGAGCATACTTATTTCGATAAATACTTTGTATTGCTACAATAAATGTATAATTCAAATAAGAACTGCCGTAAATTGTTTTAATTGAGGACAAGGATGTCTGCCCGGGGCCTCGGCGTGCGGCGCTGCACTTTGCCTCAGACAGTATTCAGCTCGTAATTAATATTCACCTATAGACTAGACTGCATAGAGCCTCAGGTCAGAGGGCTGTCCTTTTCGTCTCACTAAAACACGGGCAAACTTCCACCGGATAGGTTATAGTTTACACACACTAGCACTAGGATATGGTTGCGAAATGCCGGAGGTCACCGGCAGAGAGCGCCGTCGCCGCGTGATCACTGAAAACTAAAACCACTCTCGCGCCTCCGCAACGCTGAACCTCGAAACGAAAGCGCGATGGAAAGGGACGACGGTTCTTTTCTTCCTTTCACTCTTATAGCAGTTAACAGGCTTTCTTATCGATCTATAGTCTGTCGAATTCTCATAAAGAGTTGCTTAGCTTGCAAAATGTCCACGAACAATAAACGTGTAGCTAAATGTCAGAACTGTTATCTGGCTCGGTTTGATTAAACAAGAATTTATTTAAAGAACAAGATTGCCATTTGAATATCTGATTGGTACGGATAGAGTAAAAGTCTCTAAAAGATAATTATTCTTTTGTATGCGATACTGAATTCTGATAGAGTTACGAGCAACAGTATTAATTTAACTTGAACTTCCCTGTGCCGGCATTGGCACGTAATCAGGAAGTGTGAGGATGAGCGGCGCCGGCGCGCGCGCACCCGTGCGGAACATCGACGCCCCCCCGCTATCATTTTCCGCTATCGTATCTATTCACTTTCATCGACGATAAATGTTCGGACTTACGTTGGCTTGCACTAACTAACGCTAACCTTTAATTAAATATACATCTTACATAAATAATAAATTACTAATGGTACACCGAAACATAATTTATTATCAATTACGGGTATCATAACAGATGAACAGTTGAAAAGCTATGCAATGTAAAAACAAAAAATAAAGATTAATCTTACGCATGTGTAAGTCCTACGTGATTTAATCGGTATCAGATAGACTTCATGTTTTTGTTGATTCTTAGTAGTTCTGCTTTTTGATATTTAAGTTAATTAATTTCAGACAATAGATATGATGAAGTATGAAACGTTATAACGTTTCACATATGAAAGGTTGTTTTTTTCAATCATTACGATTTAATATAGTGATTTCATACAATCAGTAGATATAGAATTACATTATGCCGCGTATACGCTACCGAACCGTTACCGAAGCACCGCTGAAAGCGCCACGTCGCATCGGAAAAGGCTCTAAGAAAGTTTAAGGTAAGTTGAAAAGAAAATCTCGGTTTACGGTAGTATTTATATTACTCTTTGATCTCGGTTAAACTCTTTGGGCTTTCTGTTTTTCATCATTTCCGTTCTATTTGTCATTATTTACTCGGTTAAGTAAATTAATGTAAATGCGATTACAGGATTATATAATCAAATAAATCGTGAAAGAATCAGAGCGTGTATTTCTATACAAAAGCACGGGTCGTTGGGCATGTTTGCTCACTCCTCCGGCAATTTTACTTTGTACGAACAAAATATATAATTGTCGTTTCAAGATGTTTATTATAAACTAGACTTGATTACATACTATTACTACTTATTATACACAGTTGAATTATAATTTAGTACTTACTATTTATGCATTATAAAGTTACTTTAATTTTAGAGTTTGTTGTGTTTTTTTAATACACCTAATAAATAACTATAGCAGCAAATTACTTTAGGTAGTACGTAATTCTGTGACTCTTTAGTGCTCTCTTCCTGATAGTTTTTAGGGTTCTGTACCCAAAAGGCGAAAACGTCCCGTATTCATAAGACTACGCTGTCCGTCCGTCCGCCCGCCCGTCTGTCTGTCCTACCTATTTAGGTCTGTAACTATTGAACCGTCATAGCTAGACAGTTGAAATTTTCAGCAATTGAAAATTACAATATTATTAAGGAGATATGCATCTTTCTACTGCTGCTAATTTGACTTTCAAAAATCATACTTCAGGAGTGCGATTTATGAAAGTCAAATCAGCAGTAGAAAGATGCATATCTCCATAGTAATTTCACAGAGTACTACTATGTAATTTTGACATTTTCAACTGCTGAGTTCAACGAATAAGTTTCCAAAACCGCACTCCTGCGCGTCTAGTATGATTTTTCTATACGCGCACGACGCGCCTTCGCTGCTTAGAAAATAACCTGCACGTCTAGTATGGTTTCTCTACACGCACGCGACGCCCCTTCGCTGCATAGAAAATAACCATTTCCTGCGCGTTTCGGAGAGCGAAAGCCGCGCATGCCGCAACATATAGTATGGAAAAAAGCCGAGTCGCGCGCAAGTAAAGAAATCATTCTAGACCTGCTGTTCCTGCGCTTTTCGTATGAGAAAAGACTTGTAGTATGAGAAAAGGCCGAGTCGCGCGCAAGTAGAGAAATCATGCTAGAGGGTCTGGCATTGTCTTTAACTCGGTGTAGTGACGCTGAGCTAGTGCTGTTTCTACCAACGAATAATAAAATATTTGTGTATAAATTAGGATGCAAATGAAACACAATAAAAACCGGCAACGGATTCGAGACACATTTGATAGAGTGATTCGCTGAGCCGAAAAGTTTACTTATTTTTACAGATTTATCTTGGAAACATCTAGTTGCAGAATTGGAGAATAAACTTAATCAACTTAAATAAGTTTTTCTTACGAGGCCAAGGTAAGCCACATAACTAATTTATATTTCTAAGGACCGGTTTTACCTAGCCCAGTATACTCTTCTCGAACTTAACCAGTGCTAAAATAGTCCTTAACAAGTATTTTGATATTTGAGCATCTGACTAATACAGGGTGTAAGTGACAGCCTAGCAAATACTGAAACGGTGAATATTCCAGGCCATTAAACTGAACAACTTTCACTAGGAAGCCACCCTCTGGAATCGCGAAAAAAGTCAGCAGTTTCATACATTTGAGTCGAGTAGGAACAGCTGTTTTGTATGGAGCAGCTGATTTTTTTCGCGTTTCCTGAGATTGGCTCCATAGTGAAAGTTGTTTAGTATAATGGCCTGTATTATTCACCATAGTGAAACTGAATAAGTTTCAGTTTGATGGTCTGAATTCATCCTTTCAGTATTTGCTAGGCTGTCCCTTACACCCTGTATGCCGATTTTCGGGTGGCCTTAACCAAACCGTTTTTTGAGTTCTGGATCTGCGCCTGAAATCTGCATTAAAGTCTCGAGTCGTCATCGGAATGATCGGTATCGAGCTAATGTTGAAAAGGACGATTTGAGTAATATGCACTACCTATTTCAGCAGGGATGTATTTATGAATATCGCGCCACTGGGCAAATATATTTGGTCGCCCCCCATAACTGCAGCGGCGGCGCGGGCCCGTAGCCAAGATTTGTGCCAGCAAAAGTTCTAAGGTTTTGATTTGAGAATTGTCCGACAAAAGTTGTCGTTTATTTTTTTGAGATTTTTTAGAATTTTTGTCGAGATTTTTTAACTCTGATACACGGCTAATACTGTATTTCTTTAGGCAAACATTTCCTCCCCATGTGTATGGTCCTACAAACCGCCCCCTTGAACCGACCGCCCTTAGCACTTGCCCATTTCGCCCTTAGGAAAATACGGTACGCCCCTATATTTCAGAGGTAACCTAATAAGCGTATCAACAGCCACAAAAGGGGAAGGTACTTGGGTAGTTTCTACACAACGGTGATGGTTAGTGCCGCCGCTGACCCGCATTCATGTCACAAAATCAACATAATCGCAATCTTCTTCTCGGTCGAGTCCCCGACTAGAGTGGAGCAGTAATTTGTTTATCTTGTCCCCTGGCCCGTGAGTTACTTGAGCTGTCGCAAGAGTGCATCAGTGCATCGACCCATCACGCGTGCGCGTGCGCCGGTTACCTGTCTCCCCTAATTGGGACTATTAAGAAGATCTACGTTCTGTCCGCTTTGAATAATCGCTGGCAAATGTTGGTACAACTCAATAATGACACGTAAAATAGATGGGTCCCGTTATCTAAATAATGTCAGTGGCTTTTAAAGCAAATGCCTAAAGATTATTTAAAAAGTAGAAGCTGAGAATATCAAGTCTGTTGGGGTAAAAAAAGTACAGCTGATTGTTTTAATGACTAAGTGGAATTGTGCTTAGATGAAAGGAAAAGAGGAAAATGCGGCACTCACTAATTGATGCACGTGCGTGCTAATTAGAATCTTATGTAATACACAGATAGTTCCACCGTAGCAAGCTCTAGCGATGATATACTATTTGATTAAGACGCTCCCCATAGGTAAACGCAGGGCAGGGCCATATTTTCCTCTTTTTTAGAAGTTATCTTCTCGTTATTTGAAAGACATACAAATTGATGAAAAATATACCAATGATCTTCAACATCTGGGCTTTATTTGCTGTGAACTATATTTTCTTATTTTTCTATAAAATACATATGAAACCTGTGTTCAAAGGAAAGCCTAAATATTCGGAAAAATCTGTATTATGTACATCTACTTTATAAATTGAAGTCACTTTTACTTGCGACACACACCGTTGTGTAGACAATATTAAGATCTAAAAATGCTATGAAGTTATTTTTTTTTAAATACCTATATTTAATGAGGTACTCTGACACCAGGGCTTGCTGCCCATACGATAAGAAGAAGAATGAGTTAATTATATAAATTCACTTCTTATAATTTTTGAATTAGATTTCCTTGGATTAGAAGGTACCACAGTGACATAATGAGGGATAAACCAGTCAAAAATAGGTATACGTACTAAAATTATGTAGTTTAGTAGAAGTGAGGCGACTCTGAAAGGGTCAAGGTCATTCGGTCGGGGATAACTCTTAAATTATAAACTACCTGTTTTTACAGATCGCCGCGTCGCCTGCAGTGAAAACCTCGCAAATGCATGTAACCTAATATGGAAAAAGATTTTGCTTATCTAACAAATATGTAATAAGAAACAAAGAATTTATGCTTTAAGAGATTATTAATGCAGTGCGACGAAATATATGGTACACACGGCGACACATCAAGCTACGCAAAACCAATATAAGCTGGCTGCGCGACGTTATGCATTACTCTGCCTACGCGCGGCCAGCTTTTTTGGTTTTGCGTAGCCTGATGTTCACATTTGGATGCTCGGATTGGTGGAGGCAAGTTAATGGCTGTCAGAGTATTTTCATTTATTTCTACTAATGCAGTTTAATACCGGAATGCCTTGGTAATAATAATAAAAAATTAACAAAGACATGAAATTGGTAAATGTCAGCAATTAATAGTGACTGACAGATAGACAGTTTCAATTATTTGCTTCAAGCCAAATACAATACAAACAAGTACCTACATAATAATTTTAACTTAACAATAAGGTCAAGGAGGTTAAATGGAATTTCATAAACTGGGTGCATTCCATAAGTGATTATAAAGTCCAGGTAGATATAGCCAACCAATCTGAAATGACGTTTTGGAATTGACATGATGGAAATTGTCAATTGGCACTTGGTGCAAATTGTCTTTGACATATGTGTAGGGTTCACTTACCACGCATCGTATGAACATCATCTACATTTCGTTACTTTTTATTGTTAAACATAGTATTTGAGCTAAATAATTACTGAAAATGTGAATTTAGCGTTATTTTTCAAAGTGTTTTATCCACTGAAAAGACAAATACTACGGGTGCGCGCGCCTGACTGCATTCCCTTGCTCGGCTTCCCTCAAGTTTCCCAGAAAGTGTCAGGTGAGGTGGGGGATCTGAAGTCAGAAGGGGGCGGGGAGTGGCTGTTCTGTGTGGAGAACTATATACTATTCTGTGTCACAATGTACCTATTTGAAAGTCCTTTTATCGTTCAGTGGCGCCCTCATTACAGTATTAAAGATTAGCTACATATAGTAGAGGGAAACTGAAGGCCATTGAATGCATCAGAGTGGTGTGTTGCGACGTGCACCAATTTGCACAAAAACCCGAGCATTAGGTGTAATGTGTGGTGTTATATTACGACCTTAATAACTGGAAGAGTGATTTATCGGTTCATTTCGTGGTACACACTTGCGATACGGACTACGTGTTTTTAGGGTTCCGTACCCAAAGGGTGAAAACGGGATTACTAAGCCTACGTTGTCCGTCTACCAATTTAGGGATGTAACTTTTGAACCGTAATGGCCAGACAGTTGAAATTTTCACAGAATATTCATTATTAAGGCGGATTTGTTAATAAATAATAAAAATGTCTAATGTTAAAAATTAAGGGGGGTCCTCATACAAGAAACTAGTTATTATTTATTTATATCCTCTACCATGATAAAACCACTAAATGAAAATGCATCGTACATTACAGTACTTCAGTTTTGTATCATGCATAATGCATGAGAAAATGATTATGTTTACACTCTTTACTTTGAATCGAGTAGGTATTGCAGTTTAGTATGGGACAGCTGTTTGTTCTGATAGGTTTGCTCCCATAGTAAAACTCGTTCAGTTTGATGGATAGAGTATGTGGTTTAAAGGTTAATTATACTTTTCCTTACACTCTGTATAAACCACATGTCCACGCAGACGAAGTCGTGGACATTGATATCAAATATAATAACGGATATGGAGGAATCTTTTGAAGGCGATAACTTGTAAAATTATATCAGATTTGTGATACAAACTTTAAAACAGTTTGTGAATAGACTCGTTATAAAGAGGTTTGGACAATTTTTAACAGCTATTTTCATATTTTGTTTCTGAAAAATAAGTATAATTTGTAATGCGTAGCAACAGTGTGTCTCGAGTTAACAAGGGTACGTTGTATACTTTGACCTTTTACTTTGAATCCGAGAGTGAATTTCAAATTACTGACCATTAATATTGTAACAGACGGGTATACTCCGCTAGAGTCTTCGATTTTTTTGATCGGTGGAATGTTGCTTTGAAAATGTACCCCTACTACCAATATACAGGGTCCTACTTAATATGCTGACACTTTTTTAAGGGAATGATCAGACCATCAAACTGAACAACTTTCTCTATGGGACCAACATAGGAATCGCTAAAAAAAAATCTGCTTTCTCATACATTTAGCTCGAGTAGGTTCACAGTTTAGTATGGGACAGCCGATTTCGATGTTGGTCCCATAGAGAAAGTTGTTCAGTTTGATGGTCTGATCAGCCCCTTAAAAAAGTGTCAGCATATTAAGAAGGACCCTGTATAGTATAGTATGGTATATACTACCAAAATAAATTACATTGTTCAGAAGAAAGAACAGGTTAATCTTAGTTTGGCTTTACTTCAATATTTTTTCGAAATTGTGGTTGCTTGCTCAACAACAAAAAATTAACGATTTAGTAAACAATTTTATTCAAATACTTATTTACAATGCTATAACGAAACGTAAAAAAATTAAAATACTCGTAAACTATCAAATTAATACATTAACCTACATTTATACATTATTTACACATTAAAATTAATTAATATAGCTTCTTTTAAAATGTGTTTCATACTCAACAATATTTAGAACGCATTGAGTATTAGAATAATAAAATTCCCTAAGTACACTTTTGCATGATATTTTGTACATTGAAATGCGATGTTGAATTTGTACTAATTCGTTGCTAAATTTGAAGTTGCTAACATAACAAAGCGTAGACTAAAAATAAATACTTAAGTTAACTGTAAGCTTATATCCTAACTTTTTCATGAAATTCGATGCGATTTATGATAGCTCTACTCTACGAATCACTTGATATTTTCACAGGTTTGAATAGAAATTCAACTTCATAAGTACAATTTTTAAGTACTTAGTACAATTTGCTCTAAGATGTCAGAATCTAACTGAAGTATATATTATTATTTTACTTTTATTTGGATAATATTTGAATGATTGCTTTTTGAAGTACTGTGACATTTTAAATTTATCATCCTTAAAACAAAATATTTGCCACCGTTCCGTTCTCAAATAAAATTTTACAAATGACTCGGTGAATGGTTTTGGCACGGTATTTTTATCTTAGAGCACAATATTGACAGTCACATTGGCTGACAGTATGAATGTTTATCCGAAGTTCTCGAAGTGGTGGATGAAGTAAGGAAGGCGTCGGGTCCTGTTCACTTGCTCGCAGGCCGACATTATAGACTTGGTGAGAGGTCGGGGCCCGCACGAGAACACACCTATTTTAGATACCTGCAGGAAAACGGAATTTTATTAGTAAATTGCCCGTACTGCCCTTATCATCATGAGCCAGTGTTGGGCATCAAGCAGGCATTAGCTCATTGGCAATTTATTGCAGGCCACAATCAATCCAGACAGCCGCGGGCCCAATGCAGATCGATGGACGCAAAAAGTTCAACCTGCATTCAGTATTTTTGTACCATCTCAAGAGTAATGTAATAATAATGTAACAATAATAATGTCCTCCACGACGCAACGTATACGTCGGCGGGGACCATCATTGGTTTCTGGCATGATCTCGGTTGTGGCTGAAGAATCCGAGTTTGGTCTTAAAATAATCTGTTGGGTTGCGATTGATAAACGCAGTAAATTAGTGATCGACCTGCATTCAGTATTTTTAGGCCATTTCAACAGTAATAATCATGATGTACGATGTGTATGATGAAAAACAGTAACTATCAACTGCGATTTAATTAGATATATAAAATTAATTTTATGAAGGTCTTACATAACTATGCTTCTTCTGGACGAACTTGAGGAAGGATGACATGTCAGGGCGCCCAAAGTGATTCACCGCTTTCAGTCCCGTGAACATAGAGGTACGTGACAACCGCTGGAAGTGGTTCTCGCAAATATACTGGAACACAATACACACGCATTGTTGTTAACAGACTTTAGTCCTCAATACCGTTCTACGAGTATAATTCCTTCGGAATCTCTGTCCATTGCTTGGTTGCAGGGAGCTGCGCTGCGTTCATTGATAGGCATACTTACATTAAGCTTCACAAAAGTGATCGTTATGAAAAACAGTATTGGTGGAAGCTGATTCTATCGTCTAAAATCAATTTATTTTCCTAACTTTACAATAGCAACAATTTAAGGAAAAAACCGGGCAAAATTTGGATAATGTTCATAAAAGTGGGATACTTAAATTGTGATACTAATTATATTGGCGATTGTACCATTGAACCTACTTTACGCCGTTCGGTACTTGGAAATTTCAACTTACTAGCATGGTGGTCCTAAGATCGAACTTGTGGAAGAACTGCGTGATGAAGATGTGAATCTCTAGGACATTTGTGACGTCCTTCTTCTCGACGTCGCGGAGAACGTCGATGAACCACTCGAAGTGCTTGTGAGACGGACAGATCCAGAGGAAATATACCTGTGGCATTGAAATAGATTTAAATTGACTCAAATAATTAGGTACATTTTTAAAGTTATTACTACGTTTTGAGGACTAACATTGACGACGAAGAGAATTTGGTACTGGAGTCAAATGATTCCGTTAAAAATAACCAGAAAAGAGAAATCTTAACTATTATAAAACTGTAATAGAAGTGTATCTGTACATTGAAGATATTTACATGAAAAAGATTACGATATGGTTTTTAGGACTCCAAATCAACCTTTTTTAGAATTGTTGTCTGTCTGTTTGTTTGCTTGTTTGTTTGTATGTTTGTAACAGCATCACGAAAAAACTACTAAACCACTTTTGATAGCTGATGATCTGACTTAAAATTTTGTATATTATTTGTTCGGACGAAGTCGCGGGTTAACTCTAGTAATGTATAAATATAACCAAATACAGATATTTGGTATTCAGTAAAACTGTTCAAGATAGTTGAAGCAAGATGTTAGTATATCAGAAAGCAGTACCTTTTTGCAAGCAACCCCAGAATATCTGTTGGTAGAGGTGCCAAAGACTAGATCGTTGAGAATGGACGCGTATGGCGTGACACCGATGCCTCCGCCTACCATCACAGCTACTTCGAACTTGTACCAATCTTGGTTGCCCCCTCCGAATGGTCCTTGGATTCTGAATTCGTAAAGGTAAGGTATATTAAGTTACCATTAATAATTAAATAAGTCTAAATTCATTCTCAAAAAAACAAAAATATTTAAATATAAAGAACTTAATGTACCTAATTCTTGGTTGATCATCAGGGTTGTAATTGCACGGATCGAAATAGTTTCTCAGTTTCCATGTCCATGGGCCTTGTGCTTTGATATGACATGAGAGGAAGTTTTCGTGAGGTGCTGAAGTTAGGGTGAAGGAGTGGAACTCCTCCTTCTTGAATGCTGTGCAGGCCAGACGAACCCATTGTCCTGAAAATTTTTCAGTAATTATTGCCTTATTTCATTTTGGATAAGGGAGACCCTTTATTGGAATGCAATTTGGCTTAACATACTTACCAGATAAATATTTCAGATTAGGGGGCCTGTAGAATTTGATTTTAATAACATCAGAAGGTAGCATTTCCGTTTCTAGTACATCCAATGCCAAATACTTTGTCCGTAGCGAAACAACCTGCAGAAAGGCACGACGTTTAATACCGAAATATAAAGTTGTGAAGACATCTTTTAACTTACAAACGCGTTTCCGAGCTAAAATTTACCTTATCTAATGTGTAAATGATAGCTGGTCCAAGAAAGAAGATCCAGAATCTAGGTGCTCCTGTTAGCCTGGCCAGACCATGGACGAGACAGAGGGCGTACAAAGCGACGTGCAACGAGTGCGCGCGCCAGAACCACGGGTACGCACGTTTGCGGATCACGGGGTGCGCGAAGATGAAGATTATGCACATTATCACGAAGAGCAAAACGCCACTTATACCTGGAACGTACGAGAAATGTAACGTACGTAACAAAACAGATAGGTACCAGTATGGTGATCAATTAGGTAGGCTTACCTGTAACAGTCTGGAACACCCAATAAGTAATCCCTGGTCGGAAATCAGAAGTGAAATGAACTTCTTTGGTAAGACAGCGTAAATTCTCCACAGGTTGGGTTGAAACATGGTAGAAATTCACCATATGCCCCGCGGTGTGAAGAAGCGAGAAGAATAACGCTGTGCAGGCTACTATCTTATGGAACTGAATGCTCGAATCTAACGGAATGTATTGTTGGATACTGAACTCTTTTAGCTTAGTCAGCAAATTTCTGGACATGGTTAATAGTAGAAGACTGTAACAGAAAGATAAAGAAGCAGCTGATCCTCTGGTGATGGCGATGCCCACTCCCATTATATGCCTTAAATCGAGGTGTTCCGACATAAACGAATAGTGGGCGAATCTCTCCACGAATAATCCAATAGTGACTACGTAGAAAACAAACAAGTAGAATATGTTCTGTCTGTTTTCTTCTAAGAATGTCGTCATGTAGTCCCATTTCAGAAGAAGCCAGTGTCTGAAATAAAAGTAAATTGTTAATTGGTAGTACCGTACCTCACACATTTGGTATTTTATGTTTAAATCTGATCTGCAGATCATATTACCTGGATTGTTCCATAGAAGGTTCAATATGGAAGCTGGTCATCCTAGCTACATTAGTCGAAGTATCGAGGAAGTTCTGTTTTGCTCCTTTACAGTCTAGACCGATAGCCACGAACTCTCCTTTGTATTCCTTCATCATCACTTTGAAATCTGAATATGTGAGATGGTCTTTATGTTGAAGGCCTGCGTCCTAAAAAGTGCATGTAATTAAGAGATCTTTTGTATCTCCAAAAGAACTATCTACTTTTAATATACTGTGACATTCTTTACTTACTGAGAACATGCCATCTATTAGCTCTGTGACATGTTCGTCTCTCAAGCTAGTAGTTCTTGCTATCTCCACCAATGACCGCAGCATCTCACTCAGTTCACCTTTGTCAATAACGCCGTTTCTGTCATTATCACACATGTCGAAAATAATTCGGAGTTTGTCATCCGTCGCCCCTCGAGAGAATAACACCACGGTGTCTAGAAACTCCTGATGACAAATTGTTTAGTGATTAAATAAACGTTTATAAATCCATTTAATTTGTATACAAAGCAAAAGTTGTACCTGGAAAGAGATTCTTCCATCGCTGTCTTTATCCACAATATTGAACATCTTTTTCACGAATACGGCGTCTGATTTCATCCCCAGTGCGTTGGCAAATTCGCTCTTTGATAGGGATGTCCTCATTACTATTGACTGTAAAACACGAATAATAATAACATACGTGAATTAATGTAGGTAGGTAGACAACCATTTAAATAGAAAAAAATTGTATGCATAGCACATGCTTACGACTATATTCCCGAGGGGGTAGTCAGAGATGTTCTGAAACCTCAGAACATCCACGTTTCACTAGTAGTACGGAAAATCTGTCCAGTGTGACGGGGAGTGAGCCCATCGCCACTTATAATGGACAGTGAGTACAATATATGCCTCGAAATTGAAGCACGCAGGATCTTGACGATGTTTTCTTTCACCAAAATGGTAGTGGTGTTACAAATCGTACATAAATTCCAAAAAACTCATTAGTACGAGTGGGCCTAAACGGGGATCGAACCATCACCTGCACGGTAGGCAAGGCTACTTGCACTGCACCACCATGGCTATTAAATTATTAAAAAATGTACGTCTCTTGTATACCTCTGGATCTCCATTCTCAGATCTTCGACGCCTCTCTCCAGGCGCAAGACCAAATGTGATGGCGTAAGCTTCTCTGAAGAAATGCTCAAGTTTACGTTGTCTTCTCTCTCTTGTCTCAGCTGTTGCCAAGATTTGTTCGCGATGACCCTGGAATGCGACAATTTTGCATTTTATTTTAATCTTGTTGAGTTGTAAGCTTGGAAGTTATAGCTTATTTATTGTTTAATTACTTACTTGAGTAAGATTGAGGGCTTTCTTGTGTTGTGCGAGGAAAGTATCTAGTTTGACGAGGAATTTACGTCTTGATGCAATAGAATCCATTTCTAAAACAAGATCATGTTCCCGAGGGGCACGGATCAGCACCAATGGGCGCTTGTTACGGCTTTCCTGCGAATTTTTGTATGATTAATTAGTCACTATCTTTTAGCTTTGAGTAATAGTACTACTGACAAGCAGTTTATGTCGATGGATATGAGGTCAGGTGATTTGAATTGCAACGATGTACCAGATATCGATCTTACCTGGCTTTCAAGGACTGTGAGCTGTTCAGTGTGATCTAAGGGCACAGTGCGTAGCTTATCTCCTTTACGGTCGGTAACGTGGAGAGCAGGTTCTGGGCCCAGTCTGAGTTTCACCAGTCGCTTATGTGAAGCGTGCACCCATTCCCGGCATACCATCTTATCCACTGAACCTATTAATGAAATTTTTAAGATAAGAGGAGACAAATCAAGAGCTACCAATATATTCATCTTGGTTCTACCAGAGTAGGGCTTGCTCACCCTTATGCTGTGCATTTTTGAGATGCTCCTGTTGTATCTTGAGACGGCGTCTTCGACTGTTCTGCAGTTTCACTACTCCATATCCGGCTCCTGCGCATAGAATTGGCACGAATCCTAGGACTAAGCACGTGTAGATATACGCGAATTCATTACCCTGCAACGACACCATTACTAGATTAGTAAATCTTTGTATAAGCATAGTATCATAGATACCTTTTACGAAGTCTCACCTCAAAATAGTCATAACCCTTCAGGTATTTGCAGGGTGGTAATTTGGATGCATTGAGCTGATAAGGCTGGGGACAAGGGTCTCCGCTATTCCATTGAAACACATCACGCTGTATGTCACCAGGACCCACTGATGTACTGTTTACTATTATATCCCATAACGTGATTCTTCGAAGTTCCTCTATTTCATCTCGAGTGAATATGCTGCAAGAGAAAAGTGGAATGGAGAAAACGGATTCTATTTTTTTCAAGCTGTTAAGAACAGATTTTGTCTCATATATCTACGAACCTATTATGTTCATTCTCAAACCAGAATCGGTCCGCATCTCTTATTCTTGTGAACTGGTCTATGATGATTGCTCGGAATAATTCCCCAGGATGGCCGGTTGATTCTAGCATACCACCTGCAAATTAAAGATTAACTAGTGTGATTTTAATTTTTTAAGATGTATCTTCCTAGAATATTTTCAAGCCTGGCTCGTGCTGCAAACGGAACCGTTCAAATGTCCACATAATGAATATTATGATTAAAACTGAGAACTCACCAATATATACATCAATGTTATCTAGTCGTCCAGCGTAAGCTTGACTTAATTTTTGCAACAAATCAGGATTTTTCTCGAACAGGTCTGGATTGATTTCATTAAACGTCTTCACTTTTGGCAACCCAAAGTATTCCCTGTATTAAAGAAGATCTGTGTTATTTTTATCAAAGATTTTGGATTACGCAAGGACATTGAAATAAGGAGATAAAACATGTTTGTTACCTTGCAGTATTATAATCAGGAAGCCCATTATCTCGACCCCTCATTATATTAAGAGCGCCAAGATCCCGTCGCGAGAACTCCATAGGACCAAACAGATTGTCACGTACGTCGGAACATAACAGGGCATCTTCGCGTTCAGACAATTGTGAAGCCATTCCCATCAGGACCTCTTCAATGGGTACTTGGGACATCACATCCTTAAAAAGAATGTTAACGTGGGTTCAATGTCAAGATAAAAGATGTTTTAAATCAGAACTTGGTCATCAAGTAAGAAGAGAATCAGCGGCGGGTGGGATTCGAACCATCTGAACCTGAACCCTCAAAGGTGATTACACCTTCACAGATGGAGGGTCACAGATGGATACTTAAAAACATCAAGCAAGCATGTTGGCTGTTTGGCTTCCACCAGAAGCGTATAAAGGAGGAGGAGACGAAATCTAAATCATGAAAGAAGATGGAAACCAATAAGTATCCAACTTACATTTCCATCCCACCAAGTCTGGCACAGTCTGATAGCATCATGACCACCGGGGGCCCTGCTGTATCTGCAGTTCCTGTCCCTCAAGAGGATTGCTGGGGGGACCAGGGTGTGGCCGAAACGAAACGCGGCCACGGCGAACGAGTGAGTGACTCCTGGTGCCACCTCCGCTTTGTAACCCTCGTATTTGGGCATTGGCACTCCGAGAAAAGCTGGCACGTACTCATATAGGATAACGTTCTGGAAAAAGAAAAAAGCGTATTGTAATCAGTGATATATAATACAGTTTGTAGTCTTTGTAGCAAAGTTTCCGAGCAACCTGAAATGAATGAGGAAGGCATTTTGTGTATTCTATGTTATTATAGGGTCCTTCTTAATATGCTGACGGCATTTTATAGATAAGATCAAACCATCAAACCGAACAACTTTCTCTGAGGGACTATTGTTCAAATCGCGAAAAAAAATCAGCTGTACCATAGAACACTGCAATAATACTCAACCCAAATGTATGGGCCAGCAGATTTTTTTTGCGATTTCGTTGTTGGTCCCATAGAGAAAATTATTCTATTTGATGGTCTGATCATCCTCTTACAAAACCGTCAACATTATTAAGAAGGATACCCTATTATTTGATCGGATTTCGTTGTGGAAATAGTTTTTATGTCAATGAAACATATTCTGAGCATCACAAACCTGCAAGCTGGCTATGACGATGCGCCTCGCTCGTTGGAACAGTTGTTCATCGCTCCAGTCAGGATGCTGGCGGTGCACTCGCCCCGCCACCACGTTGTGCCAACGCAGTAGAAGGATGCCGAAGGTCACCATGGCTGGGTTCTGATTGCTCCGTGGATCTCCTAATACTGGAGAGTAATCATTGAAAAAAGACTAAATGTTTGGTAAATAGATACTTAATATTTTTGAACAAGAACGCTATATGTATATTTCGCAGCCCTTGTGGCGGTGCATTTCATATTCCATTCCAGATGTTAAACAAAAAACAATACTAAAAATTTTGGTTTTTTAACAGGAATTATTCTACCGCTTTGACTTAACAAGGAATAATTCCTTGTTCTCATAAGATTCGGCTTTATTTTTACAATTGGTCAAGAAAATTTACGAAAATGGGACTACCAAACAAGTGCAGCGCGACATTGGTTTCCATATTAGCAGTACATTATACAATAATGTTCCTCACCTACAGCTGTTCCTCATCTTTTGGTCTAATTGAGATAATTATAATGAGATATCGATTATTTTCTACTACGCTACCTACTGTATTTGCTTTTGGGATAGTATACAAAGATTGTAAGATGTTTCGACATTCGTGGTCGTATCTGGTGGTAGACATGGATTAATACCATTTGAATAGCCTGTGTTATTTTGATAATATGTAGGTACATAAAGAACTTACAGAAAAGTCTCTCAGGGCTGAGCATCTTCATGTAATGTGGGACGGGATTATTGAACAACGGCACTCGTTTTGTATTGCGCAGTGGCATCCCTCCCTCACTTGATAAGCTTCCATTCTGCAAAGTAATACTTAATTTATTACTAGGAAATACCAAATATGTTATTGAATAGGGGAGTTGACTACATCAATATATTTTAGCTTTAACTGCTCAGTAAATAAACCGTTTGAAAATAACGCTAAACTCACATTTTCATTAATGCTGTTGCTTGAATAATATTTTTAGTAACTGGATAAACTATAAAAAGTAACAAAACGACGACGAAAAACAATGACGTCACAATCCAATTTTTAGTACAATATTTTGTGGAGGAACTACTGTGGAAGGTTCCTCCGGTGAAAAGGGAAGATCTTCCGCCAGGCTAGGTGTGAAGCCTGGGGACCGGCCGTGGTCCAACAGATCTTAGTTGGACCTTGTATTTATATCGAATCTCTGTGATTATTTCTCTTGCGCGATTCATGTCTTGTATACGATTGTGAACCTTATGTGTAGCGGCTAACGGGTTACCAATGTGACGTCGCAAGTTGTCTTACGTACACATTTGCGAGTGCGACCGTAGCGCCATCTGTTAGCTTCGTTGCTATAACTTGTGGGTGTTGACATCTGTTGCAAGTCCCCACAATTTCATACAAAGCACGCGTTTTGACGTTTGATAAAGAGTTGTTAATTTGACTATTTGGAAACTCGCGGATTACGGATAGTCAACAACGTAAAACCTTTTTACAATTAAATTTCAGTGGAATATAACTGTAAACAGTTTTCTGTGACAAAAATCTATGGTGGCCTACTTAAATTGGTTGGCTGCACGTAGAATTTAAGTGTTAGAACAAAAAAGAATTCTTAAGATTTGGACAAAACATATATACAGACTTTTGGTTCGACGGGCAATCATTTTCAGTGGGAGACTATCATTGAAAACAATGAAAAAGAGATCATTGTAATCACTATTCTACAGGGTCCTTTAATATGCTGACAGTTTTTTAAGGGGATGTACAGACCATCAAACTGAATAACTTTCTGTATGAGGCCAACATCGAAATCGCCAAAAAATTCCTGTTCCATACAAAACTGCAAACATACTCGAGCCAAATGTATAGGACAGCTGATTTTTTTTCGCGATTTCGATGTTGGTCCCATAGAGAAAGTTGTTCAGTTTGATGGTCTGATCATCCTCTTAAAAAACTGTCAGCATATTAAGTTGGACCCTGTAAATGCAAATATTCGGATTTCGGGGGGAATAAATCCCTCCTATCCACCCCCTGGATACGTGCTTGGATTTGAATGTGGTGATATACGTATAGAGCGTAAATATATATACGTATAGAGTAAATAATGTACGTAAAGAGGCAGGCGTGGCTGCTGGGTGGCACCTGAAATGACCTCATTGCATTCACCCACGCCTCGCTCGTGCTGTAGACGAAACTTCCATCGATCCACGACGTTATTTGGTTTATCTGAAACAACACAAATAATAAACTTAACATGAGAGTTCTTAGGTCATACATCTTATCTTAATCTTAACTATTATAAAACTGTAACAGAAGTGTCTGCACATTGAAGATATTTACACGAAAAAGATTACGATATGGTTTTTAGGTATACCGGACTCCAAATCAACCTTTTTTAGAATTTTTGTCTGTCTGTTTGTTTGTTTGTTTTTATGTTTGTAACAGCATCACGCAAAAACTACAGAACCAATTTTGATGAAACTTTTCTTGTTTGATAGCTTATGATCTGACTTAATATCTGGTATATAATTTGAGCGGACGAAGTCGCGGGTAAACTCTAGTAACTCATAAAGAAGTACAGGTATGGAAATAATATAAAATCCAAGCATGATTCGAAATACTTTAGTAAAATTTCTTAATTATTAGTTTTAATTATTACAGCTGACTGCCAACCTCCAGTACCTAATGTAGAGGAACATGAAGAAAATGAAATTTCTAAATAAAGTATAATTTAATAATTTAAAGGGCTGGTTAAGATCAACAAACTGAACAACTTTTAAACCGAAGTTTACATGAAGCAGTTCATTTTTTTCTTCGTTGTAGGCTCCATAGGAAAAGTTGTTCAGTTTGATGGTTTAAACCAACCCTATAAATATAAAAGGGTGTTTTGCTACACACTGTGGACACGGTTCGATTATTTGTTTGGTATCTTATAGTCTATCAATAATTATTTTATCTAGTAATAAATAGTATTGCTCTAGTATTCAGATACTAACCTATTTCGTATAATTTATGTAATTTTAATCGATATCAGATATCTTATAATTCAGATTGGCTGCTGTTTAAAAAGTAGCATTGTACACATAATTATAAAGCCATTAAATTGACCATTTATTCAGGAGCGCGTGTTATATTGTCAATTACTTATCGATTACAGTAATTAGTACCGTCAATGGACCAATTAGCATTCTATAGTAGCCCGAGGTGGTCGGCCCATAGTATGACATATTTGACCATAATTGCTCAAGCTAGTCTCACATAGGCCACATAGGCGAATCTGGGTTTATTGCCTGGAATCCGGCCTTCGATGGACGAGAACGTGTGTAAATTCTAATTAAAAATAATGGATTAGATAAATATTGCGATTGCGAATTAGTTTACATAAGCTTCTCTTCAAATATCGAACTGTTTGTTATAAAGATCAGGTTTGGTTTACTAGTGTTGTGCAATATCTACAGGTGGAACGTAACGAGGGGCTTTCCTTTTAAGAGTGTATTCAGACAATGAAACTAAACAACTTTCCCTAAGGAACATGGGTCGAAACACGATTAAAAAATTTGGACCTCCCATACAAAAGTGCGGATCAGTCGATTTGTTTTACTATGGGAGGTCCAAAAAATGTTCTGTAGGTAAAGCTGTTTAGTTCATTATCTGAATACACCCTTAAAAGGAAAGCCCCTCGTAACGTTCCAACCACTATTATATAGTAAAATGGTATACTTGGCGTGGATGTACATTGAATATTTATAAAAATATTAATTGGGGGTGTTAAGGATACGCAATGGAATACATTGAACCCATTTTTAGAATATTGGTGTGTTTGTTTGTGCACTCATCACTTAAAAACGACTGTACCGATTTGAATGGGGTTTTCATACAAGCATAGTTCTTAGTTTGGATTAGTATATTTCATCGCAATCGGTTCATTCAACCAATAGTGGTCTGCGCGTACAACTTCGTGGGCGCCGTTAATTATTCCATAAAACTGAAAGTTGACGTTTCGAGACGCCTCTCACAAGCCATTTCGTAAGAAACGGTAATGATTGCTGCATAATGTACCAGTGCAGCGCCGGCGCATGCAAGCACCTCATTAGCACAGAGTAGCTCGTTCAGAAGCTCGATACCGATAATCGATACCTTATATTACCAATTAATGCTAAGGGGCGTAACTAATACTCATTGCGGTAATAAGGTGCCGACAATTCTTAACTATGGTTTGATGCTAATCAGGTACGATGGATTCGATACTCAAGAAGGACTCTGATGACTGATTCATGTTTCGATTCGAAGTTGGATTTCTTTATTTTTGCCAGATTTGGAAGTTGAAATTCACGACGACGTGGTGTCAAGCTTTTGTAGTTGCATAAAACTTATGTGAAAGCTGAGGAACGAAGAACATATACATTTATACAGGGTGTAAGGAAAAGTATCATTAACCTTTAAATCACATACTCTATCCATCAAACTGAACAAGTTTTACTATGGGAGCAAACCTGTCAGAAAAAATAGCAGCTGTATGGGACGTTTGAATCGAGTAGATATTGCAGTTTAGTATGGGACAGCTGATATTTTTTTTGGTCTGACAGGTTTGCTCCCATATTAAAGTTGTTCAGTTTGATGCGTAGAGTATGTGGTTTAAAGGTTAATGATACTTGTCCTTACACCTGTATAGAGTGTGAATTTGTGTGAAAACCTTATTATGGATGGAACATCTTGATGGAGGAAAGGAACTAGTGGCCACGCACATATTGGAGGGTATACCGCGTTGAGTTAAAGCGACAAGAAATTTAGTACAACATGGTCTTTAAAGTCTTATGCGAGCAAAGACCAACCATTAATCTAAGAATAGACGTTCTTAATAAGGATACAAATAATAGGTATACTAAAATGCAATATTACGAAAATAAATAGTAGTTACCTGTTCTCTAGGGCTGTTAGGGCTCTGCCCAGTGGCCCTGTCATAAGCCGCTCTCAAGAAAGGCATGTGCTTGGCGCCCTGGCAGTCCGGGTCGTACATGTGGTCGCACTTGTCCACCGGAATGCGGTGGTGTTCGATTGGACAACTTGACTCTGACGCCATCACTATTTCACCGGTTACCACTTGCCCTGTTGATTATAATTTCTGATGTTGTATAAAAGTTGTAGCTCTATAGTTGATACTATGCAAGGTGTAAATTTAAATACGTTTCATACTTTAGGGGGTGTTTCAGACCATCGAATTGAACAACTTTTACTATGGGACCAGCGACAACATCTGCCCAAAAAAATCAAATTGAAAATTTCTATAGAACAGCAGATTTTTTTTTCGTGTTTTCGATGTTGGCTCCATAGTAAAAGTTGTTCAGTTTGGTGGTTCAAAGAACCCCCTTTGATATGGAACACATTCAATTTTATACCCTGTTTAACAACTTTTTCTGGTCAGATCTTTTAATACAGATCCAAAACATGTCTAAGAGAAACACAGTTCTACTTAGCAACTCAAAATCATAGATCACACAGGCACTCCAAATTAATTGAGATTGCAAGTAGGCCATGGAGTGTATTTGGGAATAATCGTTCTAGAGTCCACCGTATGCCGAATTCTGTTTCAATGTAGAAGGTGTGTTTTAATGAAGAAGGTCAAATGAAGTTGCGGTCCTTATTTGACATTCATGTTTGCAACAAAAAAAATAAGGGATTTCACATGGAGGTCTTTATCAGAAGTGGGAAACCTGAACAAATTGAGAATTACCAAAAAAAGCGAGTAGAGCAGTCCTGTTGGCGAGAGAGGGCAGCCCGTCCTGCCCTCGCATGAAGAGTTTGGAGAGGGTCCTGGCTCCAGGCCGGTCGGCTCCGGCCATCATGTACACCCCGTCCGCGTACGCCGCCGGTGTCTTGCGTATGAGACGACTGTCTGTTGACAAACAACATTGAATAAAGGGTTATGGAAGACAGAAAATCCGTTAGCAACAAATACATTCGATCTTCCTTGGAAAAGCTTATATCCTCCAAATAAACCTTTATATAGGGTCTTTCTTAATATGCTGAAACTTTTTTAATGGGATGATCAGACCATCAAACTGAACAACTTTCTCTATGGTCCCATATAAAAAGTTGTTTAGTTTGACTGTCTGATCATCGTCTTAAAAGTCAGTCAGTCAGCATTTTAAGAAGGACCCTGTATGTGTAACGATTTATACACGACTTAAAAGTCTGTCGTCTGTCGTTCTGCATAGGCATATGCTCAGGACTATTTTCCCCGAGGGGGATTCAGAGATATTCTGAAACCACAGGACATCCATGTTTCACTAGTACCAAAACTCTGTCCAGTGTGACGGGGAGTGAGCGGGGATTAGGGTTTCTGTAGGGCTGATAAATTCCATGGAAGGTCGCTAAAGTATCTACGTAACAAAACTTGTCAGGAGACTGTGCCCTTTCACTGTTATACCATATTTACAGAAATTATTGGGATAGTGTTTAATTGATATAGGTTATTTACTTTTAAAATAAGTGTAGTTTAATTAAGTTTAATGATTTTTTAATCGTTATTACCTTTTTTTATAAAACGTAATATTACGTAGGTACAAAAATTTTACATGTCAGTGAAAAGAAAACTATGACGCTGGTGACCGTTGACTTTATTTTTAGATTCATAAAAATTTGAATTAGAAATACCTAAGGATACGTTTAAATTTTTTTTAACAAGCGACCTTTAGTCACAGTAAAATGAAAGTCCCATAAAAACGACCACGTTAATCAACTCGCTTATTTATTCTACAATATAAATAATTCATAGTTTAAGTCTTTTAAAAGTTATTGAGTGTGTGTCGGTGGCCGGATTTTTTGCTTCGTGTACTGCATTTATTTGTGGCCGCACCTTTGTTGGAAAATTCTTTATTAATTTGTTCAGGGTTTTTGTGAGTCCTTCATATTTTTCATTTATATTTAATTTACCTACTTTATTTGTTTTATGTTAAGGCGCAATAGTAGGACGAAATACCTTGGAAGCATCTTTCATTTTTCATTTTTCGACTAGATTTAAACAATTTACAGAAACCAAAATCATACCTCAGTATTCTTGGATAGTTTATCTAGTGAAATCATAAATTGAATACACGATTGGAATAACTTCACTCGATAGAAAATCGTCACAAAGATGACGTATTTTCATGAATTTTGCTCGTTTTAGAAGAAATTAAAATAATTTCCGATTTTTGGTATTTATACTCGCATATTCACCATTAGTTTATCTAGTGAAATCATTAAACAAAAATCTATAAAAAGTACTTTTGTTAATTCTTTTAAATCTAAAATACGCCACACGTACGTACTATTCAGAGGGCTGGGCAATCGCGTTTCTCATTAAAAATATTCGTCTGAACCTATGGCCCCTTAATAAATAAAATTTTATTTTTGTGAGGTATGTGTCGGAGAATTTAAAAGGAAATTTTGTTATGTTATTTGCACTTATCGGTGAAATCGTTGACGGACGTCTGTCGAACCGTACTGACTTAACAAGGAGATAACAAGTAGTTATTCTGTAAATGGGATACGATACGACTGACAGATAAGAATTATTTATTGAGGTACATTATTTTAATAGCAAAAAGCTTTAGGGGATATCTGATTCATCACTTCTGTATACTTATCCAGATATTTCGTCCGAAACTTATGTCAAAAGATCGATCTGCTATCTTATACAGATTAAAAAACGGTGTGATACTTCCTGGCCGCGCCACAGACGCAAACTCGGATTTCAGTTAACTCAAAAAAAATTGAAAAAAATGTACTCAATTTGTACTCTTTTTGTACTACCATAAAAAAAAATCATCGGGTTCACGAGAAAATATGCTATGTTTTTGGCGCGGCTAGGAAGATCTTCCTAGCCGCGCCACGTCGAATACCACTTATTGAGAAGTTTAATTAAAACGATCTTATCTCCAAACAAATGTACTAAAATACCTAGTACTCTCTAATAATAATGAAAAACTTTCTGAAAAGCATTCGTAGATAGAGATCTTATCTTCTCTACAACGGAACACCTTCCGACGCGGTCTTTGACTATTAATTATAAGGACTTGCCTTGCGGTAGCATTTCCCCTCTGCCACGGTATAAGCACAATTGATCCTCTGCATTTACATTCAATTTTACACCCTATCACTAAACGAGACAGCCTATAATTGCGAGACAATAACTTCGAACTTAGAACGTTTGGGGTTCACACGAGACTACTTTTCATGATTTTTAACATTCAAAATTAGAATCTAAAGTTATGGGGAATAAAATCCATAGTTGCGGATTTCTTGTTACCTCGCCCCCAGCAAAAAGTGGCAGAAATGTTTGTTAGTAGAATTACACGCGTAACTAGTCCACATCGCGGTGGTAGATTCAAAAACATGACGTCAAAAAGTTATCTATGTGATATTATTTTGAATAAACAATTTTGACTTTGACTTTTGAGAAATATTCAAAATAAAAAGTAATGGCATGGATGACTACCACCTATAGAGTTCGAAATGAAAAAATTTGGAGTACGTTACGCTAGTTTTCTGATAGTATCACACAAAAAACAATTCACAGGTAGGAAATTATAATGGTTTATAATGGTCTTCAACTCAATAGATGGGAATTCAAAATGCAAACATACATAAAAGCAACAACTGAGGGAGTTGTTAATGTGGTAGTAAAATTATTAAGTTTTCACCAACAGTCACGATCCAAGTTGCTATGTATGGATGCAACAATTTATCACGTTTATATACTCCCGCTGCTATGGACGAGGTACCGAAGACAGAGGTTGTCAATCTGACGACTCTCTAGAATACTGTTGATAAATATGACTGTTATAGTTTGCTGATTAAAATACAAAAGAGATTGAAAAATAGTAACCAGTCTAGCGCCAGTAGATGGCAATAGGTTCCCCAAAAACAAATGATATTTTTCAGGCAAAGTGAGCGGAAACCTTTTTGTACTAGCCAGGCACTGAATACAGGAAAGGTTGTGTCAGGTCATTAAGTCCTGTTATGTTGTAGAGTTTCTGTTCGCATCTTCTCTACAGCGACAACACGTTCCGACGCGGTGGTAGCTTAAAAAAAGAATTGACGTTTAATAAGTGTGCTTCAAGCTCCTATTGAATAAATTATTTTGACTTTGTATTTGACTTTGACTTTGACTTTGTTGTGGGTTGGACTTGTCCACCAATAAATTCAATCTTTAGTTAGATTAAATAAGAATATGTGGGGAAAGCTTTTATTATTTGATATTTGAGGAATCAAAATCAAGCGGGAAATTTTTATATTTCCGATACAATATTTTTTTTGGTGATTTTAAAATATTGTCGTTGGCAGCCCTGGTACATACTGGCTGACCTGTAAGTAATCTTGCGCATCTTTATTAGCTAGATGACTTGCTTCTCGTACGTGTGTATTTCGTTTTATTATTCAATCAACTTTTAGCACCCATTTTTATGTGTATTTAGGTTAACGACTACATAAATCGATGAAGATCTTAAAATATTGCTAGAAAAAACGAAGCTGGGTTTTGCGGTGTAACTTTGTGTTTTTTTTTCGATTTTATCGCTGTTAAAAAGTAATATAAAACCCAGGTATGTTCTGTAATTGGCTATTTGACAGTTTTCGGAAAGTTTTTTTAATATTACGGAATAATTAAACTACCTATTCATGCAGGATCCTTCTTAATATACTGACACTTTTTAAGGGGATGATCACTCCGTCAAACAGAACAACTTTCTCTATGGGACCAACATCGAAATCGCGAAAAAAAAAACTGCTGTCCCATACAAAACTGCAAACCTACTATGGTTTGGTTTTGTATGGAACAGCTGATTTTTTTTGCTTTGACAGGTTTGCTCCCATAGTAAAAGTTGTTTAGTTTGTTGTGTAGAGTGTGTGGTTTAAAGGTTAATGATACTTTTCTTACACCCTATATACCCTGTAGTAGGTAGATACTCGGTACTATAGACAGTTCAGATTCGCTAATAGATCGATTTCATTAGATTAACAGCAGATTATATTATTACCAAGCGTCTAGTGATCCGTGAAGTGATTGATAGCAGAATTAAACACGACGGTTGTCTGGCATTCTGGCATATAATAATTTAGGCGAGCGTGATTCTGCGATGGCGCAACGCGCACCGAGAACTGTATGCGGCATGCAGATCGAATTAGGGACGAGATTTCGTCCACAAATTGTTTCTTTGCCTTCGTAATCTCCGATCGTAATCGTTATTACCACTTCATGATCATTTATTGATTCAATTGCTCACGCCACGAGATAATCATACGATACAAATAGTACATTATGATACAAGTGAGCAACGTTGGTCATTACAGCCGAGGCGGGATTGCAGCACGAGCCATCAGGCGAGTGCTGCATACTAGCCAAAGCTGTAATGACCAATGTTCACGCGTTTCATACGACGTTTTTCAACAAACATGCGAGGAAAAAGTATTAAAATATCGTAAAATACTAAAATTTTAGACAAATATTTGTGGAAAATGGCGCTGGGCTTCTTTTTTTTACGGCCCGTCCTTTTGGTTGAGAAAGCTATGCGCGCGCAGGTGGACGAAGAAGCAATGACTAAGCTGACATTCAGCCAACGACATCTTGTTGCAAACAGCCTAATATTATAAACTTAATATTTATGTATTTATAACACAAATTAATGTTAATTTGTTAACTAGAATAAATTGTTTGATGAAATGAAGCGTTTATTTATCATATTTTAACTAAAACAGATTAATTTAATCAGAAAAACTTTTTTTTAACATAAAAACTCTTTGCTGAGATTTAAAAACAAACTATATTTAAAAAAAGTAACATTATCGCACTAGTGCGATAATATAATCATTTTGGCACGCGTGTTCTATAAGCTGCATTATGTACCTAAAAGCGGTGCAATAAGAGCCACTTTACGAGCAAGTATGTTGAAAAGGTTATTTTTCACGCCGTTTAATAAATCATTGCATGATTATTTCTATTATTTGTTCATGGCATGAGTAATGAGTACAAGTAGTTCAATTGCGTTGTTGGCGTGATGCAATTGGTGCCCTTCGGTGGTCAGAAAACCTCGATTCTTCTGTGGGTGGGTACATATAAAACGACCTTCGTGGAGGAATACCTTGTAAACGTGGTGATGATGTCTGATGTTTGTCGCATTACGAAACATTCGGTGTGAAATTAATGATGAGATTCTGCCGAATAGTTGAAGGGAATGTTTACTTGCACGGATAATCGTTAATAATGGTTTTAGTTTTAGATGCAACGTCGAATTATAACTTTATTCACGTACCCACTGTTATTTTTTAATAACTTCACACAAAGAGTAGGAGAAAAAAAAAGAATATCTATGCGGATGGTTTTTAGGGTTCCGTAGTCAATAAGGAACCCTTATAGTTTCAACGAGTAATAGTCGATCAACTTGTAAAATGTACTTTTTAGACTTTATTAGCCGTTAAACCGTAGTATAAAACAAAAAGCCCTCTTCTAAGTTCGTATTTTGTGACGGGCAACTACGGAACCCTACCCTGCACTGCTGTCACATTTAGGTCGAACACGTTTGTAGAGTATGGAGCAGCAGATTTTTTTTCGCGATTTCGATATTAGTTTCATAGAGAAAGTTGTTTAGTTTGATGGTCTGATCATCCACATTTGGATTATCATCACACATAAAACATAGGTACCTAAATTGGTATTAAAAATAAAACCGGTCAAGTGCGAGTCGGGCTACTCGCGCACCGAGGGTTCCATACCACACCACCACACAACACAATAACAAAATTTTGTTTTGTCTTGGATTTTAACACGAGACCGACTCACACTTGTCCGGTTTTAATTATTTGTTGTTATACTGTAGAGTTTGCTCTATAATCAGACCAATTTTGACGCTTGCATGTATTACCGTTTTTACGATAGAGCGAGAAGAAAAAACGTTTCTTGTATGAGGACCCCCTTAAATGTTAACTTTTGACATGTTTATTATTTGTTAACAAATCCGCCGTAATAACGCATATCTTGTGAAAATGTCAACAGTCTAACTATTACGGTTCAAAAGTTATAGTCCTAAATAGGTAGGACGGACGGGCGGATGGACAACGTAGGCTTAGTAATAGGGTCCCGTTTTCACCCTTTGGGTACGGTACCCTAAAAATGAATTAAGATTTTAATACTGACTACTGTATGGTCTGAATAAGTCGTTAAAGCAAATTTGGCCTCGCTCGATTACATAAGAAATTATCGGTCCATAAATTGGGCCCTTATAATTGACTTCGAAAGTAAGTGGTCGAACGCTGCGCTATTGTTAAATTATTACCTGTGTAGGTTCCAGATAATTTATAATTGGATTATTACCAGGTTCTTCATCTTAAATACACCTTCAGACAATTATATTGAATTTTAATTGCAGGGATGACGGTTATGGTGTAAGTACTTTAGTTCAGTTTAATAAAAATATTATGTGACGAAAATCTTTATACCTACTAAGCTATATTTTTATTTCGCACTTATAGTAAGCGCTCGTTGGCGTAGTGGAGCTTCGGAATTGGAAACGATCACCGAAGTTAAGCAAGTCCGGTCAGTCTTTGGATGAGTGACCGTTTAGTGGTATTTCTACTCGAGCGTTTCCGTCTCGGATAGTTTCATCAGATGGCGTTGGAACTATTCGTTAAGCCAGGTCAGAGGGCTTTTAAGGCAGCTTGAGAATTCTCTGAAGGCAAGTTGACCACTAACTTGACTCCAGAAGTTCGAAATTTAAATCGGGAGAAGTTTCACATCTGCTGCGCGTCCCGTGACGGTCTGCTTTTTTTTCTGTAAGTAAGTAGGTATCACATTCAAATAAATTCATGAATGGCGTGGCGTTTACTGCCTAGCTAGTCCTTAAAACATGTCGATAATTATGTAGCTATTAATTCAGCATTATCAAGATATAAGCACAACGGCGACATTTGATAAAGGCTTTATCTAGTTTCATTATCATAGTAGCTGGACACATATAGCGAGAGTGACCACCTGGTGACATTTAGCAGAACTATGAGTTTAGTCGTGGTCGAATACGGTCGCATTACACAAAATTGGGTTATCTGACCACTCCGAAAAGAATACGGCCATGAGTTTAAAAAATCATTAAACATTGCACAATAAATCAAATCAGCAATTTCAGAGTAAAATAATTAGCTTCTATCATTATTAATCGTTTGAACGAATAAAGCGGTTTGTAATTTGACTGAGTTCAAAAATCAAATACCTGCACTGACCTGACCGCAAGCTATTTAATCAATATTTGTCTTATTACGAAATAGGTAGTATGGTTTATAAGCGGTAGTACTCGACTAAGATTTATGTAGTATTGATTGAACAGTAATAATTTACCTGACGTAAGAAAATAAACATTCTGTATTGATGATAGACGCGTGTTTCTTCTACATCAAATTAAATGGTCCTCAAGAAGCACCTGATGACATATGTTATATGTGGTTAATGCGCATATATAATATGTAATTTAAAGATATGTTTATTTATGTGATGCCACCCAGAATTGGCCTTTATAAACGAATTAATTTAAATAAAACACGGTTTTAACATTTCTTGTCTCAATAAAAGAGAATAATGAGAAATTCTGCGCGAGCCTTCTTTTCAGTAATTCCTACAAGCTATACATGGACGGTTTAACGAGTCTACGAGTATGGGAGAAATGCTGAGAATTTGATTTGTGCATCGTTTATTGAGAAACATTCGCTAATTATCTGTTCCGGTGATCATTGACAGCCCTTTTTGCATTTCGAACTTATTTAATTAATCCTTTACATTGACTTTTAATTAAAGACCACCTCATTTGTGGTAATTTATGGCTGGTTTCTGGTTTTTTTTTGGTAGTAAACTTTTAGGTCGTGTGTTTTGGTCATAAATGAAGAATAGTAATGTATCTTGGTTGAATGCTTAAAAAAGAGGATACAAAGTGTTCACATTGGATCAGATTGGCACAGGACCGTGAGGAATGACACAATAAAAAGGTTTGTGCCCAGCAGTGGATTGATTGATTGATTGTTGGTTGGGCTATTGCAAGCAAGTGGTTATGTTGTTACATAATGCGACCATCACTGGGCCATTGTTTTCGCCCCAAGCTCACCCATATTTTACTCATACCTCCTAACTTATGGTATGAAGGTTTCCTTACAATATTTTCCTTCATCGCCGAGGTTCAGTTACCACAACGAGGTAACGTTACACCGACTTAGTGGTACAGGCTAGGAATCGATCCGCCGTCTCATGATTCAGTCGCTAGCTCTCTTCCGTATGGACTATCATCGCTCAACAGTGGGCTGGTGAGACTGATTTGATTGATTGATTGATTGGTAAAATATGGATAAACCATGAATAGGCGGAGCACACCTAAAACTCTGGTAATCTGACTTGTAACCATTAATGGTTACAATGACTACCATTGATTATGTCTTTCGTGTGGCAAATTCCCGCTCCGGGACAGCAAATTTATGTTTATATATGGAGGCGTCCATTTTGCTCATTTTGGCGCGTCTGGCAGGGGCTCGGCAGGGTCTGTCTTTGTTCAATGATCTCACATTATAATGTGCTAGAGCGGGGCAGAACTAGTTTTACATGGTGAAATTGACATATCCTAAATATCCCGCTCCGGGAGAATGCCAGACCCGCCTTTATTTTAGCTGCAAGGAGATGGAGTTTACCGCCTACCATCCCGCACCGGGAGACTGGCAGATCGCCATTTTTTTCCTGACTGGAGCGGATGTTTGCCATATAAGCAGAAATTTGCCGCTAGTATCAAAGCGTGGTAGTGAACGTCTTGTTTGCGCAGTTTTCTCATGTCCTTCTTATTTTAAGTCTCTCACTGAGTTATTGACAAGACATGTTTCCTTTTTCGTTTGCTCTAGTTATTGATACAATTGAAAATTTTACATTCTTCCCAAAGAGTGGTCAAGTAAGACCACTATGTTCCAGTTTCCATAAATCTTGTTTGAATTGAGATATGTATCTTGTACCTTGCTCCTACTTACAACAATATTTTACTTCGGTTTGAAATTAATTGAAATGTCGAAAAGTGGTTTGATTACTGTGTTTATTGGTTAGTGTTTTACGAAATTATATTCCTAATAAATAATAGTTGTTCTTGTAATATTACTTGATTGGTTACACTTATCAATTTCAAAAATAAGGTAACTTAACCAATCTTTGCCAAACTAAAAACCGAACTCTTATACAGGGTGAAATTGATATCATTAGCATCCTTTTGAACTAAGAGTCATCATCATCATCATCTCAGCCGATGGACCTCCACTGCTGGACATAGGCCTCCCACAAGGATCGCCATAACGACCGGTCCTGCGCTGCCCTCATCCTACGGGTTCCCACTGCCTTCACCAGGTCGTTGGTCCACCGTGTACTACGCCTACCCACGCTGCGCTTTCCGGTACGCAGTCGCCACTCGAGAACTTTTTGGCCCCATCGGCCATCGGTTCTGCGAGCAATGTGCCCCGCTCACTGCCACTTTAGTTTAGCAATTCTTTGGGCTATGTCAGTTACTCTAGTTCTTCTGCGGAACTCTTAATTTCTGATTCGATCTCGCAGGGAAACTCCGAGCCCTCTCCATTAACTAAGAGTCTACCCATCGAACTGAACAATTTTACTATGGAAGCAAACAAATCGGAGCAAAAAAATCAGCTGTTCCATACTAAACAATAATGCCTACTCGGCTCAAATGTATGCAACAGCAAATTTTTATCTTCTCTGATCGGTTTGCTCCCATAGTTAAAGTTGTTCAGTTTGATGGATAGACTCTTCGTTTAAAAGGATGCTAATGATATCAATTTCACCCTGTATAAGTAATAACAAAAAACCTTAATCACCGTGTAAAATGGCTGCGATATTACTAGTGATGGACGAATACTAAATCGATTTTTTTTAAAAACAAAACTCAATATTAGTTTTTCAGTTGCACGGACAAAAATATCTGGTAGTATAAGTGACAACTATCTATTTTAGTAGACTTTACTAGGAAATAGCAGATATTAATATAATTTTTATTGTTATAAATATAATTCTAGTAGATATAGGACTAAAAGTGTTTCACATTCCTAATTAGCTTTCTGGTTAATTCTGATTACCAGATGTAATTTATTCATCAGAAAGTGTTTGTAAATCAAAATAGCCTTAAAACTTCGTTGTTTTGTTAGAATAGAGTATAGATATTTTTCTCCGTAAATTATCACTTTCATCATCAGCTGGTGAACCCTGGATTTTGTCACCGTTTCGAGATATTTATCACCTGCCGAATGCAACTTTCTATAGTGATTGTAAATAAGAGTGCCGTGCTAAAAAGAATTGCACGATATGGGCGGTACTTGCGTATTTAAGTTTAAATTGCTATTACTTATGTCCATAAATATTTAAGTACTTTATTTTCGAAAATGAGCATTTAAGTACCCCGAAATTATGGAAAAGATAACACGCAAAGCTTTTGGAAAATCATTTATAATTATATCTTGCATTGTATTATGTTGTAGCTTAGTAGGGGTAGAATAAGTTTAATAAAATTGACCAATTACCTACTTTAGTAAATGTAAATAAAATATTTCATACTAATAGTTGATTATTTTGACCTATTTAGACACAGTAAAATTTCAGCATGCTACGTCGTAGCATATCACACCGGTAGGCACTACGGCGTAGTAGGCATAAAAAAATATCTTGGACATTGTCACACAAATTATCTAGTCACGTTCAAAGTACCAGAATCTAGCCTGGACTTGTGTTATGATGACTAGACAAAGATATAGAATAAATATATAGATACAAACGTCCATGATTCGGGTACAAATATTCATAATCATCATACAAATATTTGTCCCTTACGGGATTCGAACCCGCGACCCTCGGCACAGCAGGCAGGTTCACTACAGACTGTGCTATCGGCTCGTATTTTTATTCCGTCCATTATAAGTGGCGACGGGCTCACTCTCCGTCACACTGGACAGAGTTTCGGTACTAGTGAAACGTGGATGTTCTGTGGTTTCAGAATATCTCTGACAACCCCCTCGGGGAATACAGTCGTGAGCATATGCATGCCCTTCTATGTAGTACCTAGATATACCATACCACCAAATATCTTCGATGTATTTTTTGATAGATAAGTAGGATACAAAAAGTAGCTGTTATTAATATTTTAAATGAAAGTAACAATGCAGGTTATCAAATTCATACACTAGTTACACAAACCCTAAGAGGAAGGATCTCCATAGAGTCCGCATAAATTTACGATTGTAGTTGGTCTCTTTTGTCTTATGACATACCTTTAATAGTAGAAGGAGATGGAACTATAGATATTTGTTTATGCGGCGGTCCACTTTTTTTTGAGCTGGTGTGTGTGAGTGACCGTAAACATAAGGCCAATATGTCACTGGGTGCCTTTTGTCCATACTACTTGACACCATATACTCAAACCTAAACGTCAAAAAAGTGGACACTTTACAATTGGTATGGCGACAGTCACGTTGCAGGTTCTGACCCGAGAACTTTTCTCGCGTGTTGTCCGCGCGTCGCGTCTTTGCCTGCCACGAGGCTCCGCATTCCTTAATCTCTTCTTGTTCTTTATCAAAAACAATCTCTGAGATTGGGATAGATACTACCACAAACTACTTGACATTGGCGGAAATGCGGTGCTAACGCACAAGCAAAAAGTCCATTAATTATAAATAAAAAAAAAAATTGGTATGGCTCACTCTAGTCTTAAAGAGAGATACTTCCTCTTAGCACAAACCATAAAGAATAACGTCACATTAAAATATGCATAAATCATTTGAACTGCCCTACATCGAAATGGTTATTAGTATAGTAATATTACATTACAGCTACTAATAAGATATATTTCATTAGCTAAGATATTTGTTACAGGTCAGGGACAATAAATAAAACAGTTGGCTTAATCAAATCAGACGTGATTAGAGTCGTTAAACAATGACAGCTGACAAAGAGTTTAAAATCTCGGTCGAAACTCCCAAGACACTAATCAAGCAGTACGCGTCGACTGCATGTCTATCCGCGTATACAGAATAAATTTTTAGGCAGTGCGGAAATATTTCAAACTGAAAAACTTTCAATGGAGCCAACTTTGAAAACGTTAAAAATATCTGCTGCAACATACAGTCATTTAAGACTACGAGTAAGTACTGTAGTTTTGCATGAAATAGCAGTTTTATTTCTCGCAATTTTGATGTTGGCTCCGTAGTGAAATTTGTTAATTTTGACGAGTAGAATGCATGGCTAAAGTTACCGACCCGACTAAAAATTTTTTTAAAAATTTTATTTTATTTACTGGCACTCTGCTTGTGTAGCAATTTGGCCAGTGTCAAGTGATATATGTAGTCTCAAGTATTGTTTTAAATAAAACACATTAGAGCTATACAAAATGGCGGAGCCACGTGCTAGCCTCACACAGGCCAATACGCACGCGTTCGTCCTACGCCAGACTGGCAGCGCGACTCGACTAAAAATTTAATCTTGTATTATGTGTGGTTATTTTGTCCCTACTGTTTGCATATGGTATTGTGCTCCGGTAGTCCAGTCGATATGTCATTTAAGCACTTTCGTAATCAAACAAACGTATTATATTACTTTTGTCCGTACGGCTGTCTGTTTTGATAATAATCTTGTTTAATTACTCGTAACTCTTTATAATATAGGTTCCTTCTTAATATGCTGACACTTTTTAAGGTGATGACCAGACCGTCAAAGTGATCAACTTTCTATATGGCAACAACTAAATTCGTAAACGTGAAAAAAAATCTGCTGTTCTATACAAAACAGCAAACCTACTCGAGCCCTAAATGTATGGGACAGCAGTTTTTTTTCGCGATTTCGATTTTGGTTCCATAGATCTCTATGGGTTTTTCAATTTGATGGTCTGATCATCCCCTTAAAAAAGTGTACATAATTATGACGATTACGTTTTAGAAAAAAATAAATCAGAAAAAGCTGATTTTTTGTGTTCCGTACCAAAATTTTTAAAGCGGAACACTTATGGAATCACGTCGGTGTCCGTCCGTCCGTCTGTCACAGACATTTTTTAAGAGCTATTTTGTCATGAAATAATTTTGTAGAACCGGTTTTACAGTTGCGTTCGCTTGTTAAGTGGCTGTATAAGAAATAAAAACAACTTTTTCTCCATCTACTGTCCTTACTGTCTCAGATATGACAAGAAGATATTATTAATGACTAAAACAACATTGTTGTTTAAACGATTTAGCTAACTTACATTTCAGTACGCTGAGTTTTTGAAAAATAATTATCCGTGAGAATGTTCACCGTCATCGTTAATTAATTTAAAAATAAAGATTTAGGTTTCCTCGTACGCCTTATGATGAAAACAAAAGCGTTAGTGATTATAGCAAAGAATATAATACTCCCTAGATATATAGGTTCCCAACTTTGACTAATTATTATAAGGACTAGCCTTGCGGTAGCATTTCCCCTCTGCCACGGTATAAGCACAATTGATCTTATGCATTTATATTCAATTTTACACCTTATCACTAAACGAGACAGGGCTTTGTATGCTAAGATTTTTTATATGTAGATGCGTGGCAATAAAAAGCAAGGTAAATTTCCCGGCTTTCGTATCGTCACGCGCCGTCTAGTGTACGGGATACACGTCACTGTATCGCGCCGTTTTAAAGTGCAGTCATGATACTTCCATTTGTAAAATATCATTGTCTGCTCTGTATGAATTGAATTATATGTAATTTCTTGATTATCTTTACCTAAAACCGTTTTTAGTACCGTAGAAGTTGTTACCGCAGAAGATATAAGTTTATTAAGGGACCTACTTATGTGAGAGATGTTTACTTACCCACTGAACCCCAATCCGGATAGGCCCTATTGTTGAACCAGCCATCGTAGCGCTGTTTCTCGTAGTACACCTCTGGAAAAAAAAACATATAATTAAAACAAAATGTAGAGTACATTTTTAATACAGAGGCAAAGAGGTGTGATGCCCATTATTTGAAGTTAAAATCTCTTTGGTCGACCCAAAGAGATTTTATTAGCTAGGACCAAAAAGTTGTTCTTCTTCTTTATCTATATACCTACCTACGTAGATAAAGAAATTAGTTTTTGTTTCGCATTTCCATCCTTAACGTTTTTCTTAAACCATGTAGGTACTCGTAATTCGGAACGTCAAGTTTTTTGTGGAGGGCTGATCGAAAACCATTTCGTGATAGTTGTCCAACCAAAAGATATTTTCAATAAAATAAGTAATTTAGTCCGGTCAGTAAACTCCTTGCTACACTTAAAATAACTAGTCATAACGAAAAAAAAAATTACAATGTCAGTATTTGACATTTGATGTTGCCGTTTCTGTTTTCAGCATAGAGTTAGAAAGAAAAGGCAGGAGATTTTTATTATTTTAACTAAGCAAACGCTTTCTCTGCGACCATTTTTGTATTTAGTGATTACAGATAAATTATTTAAAAATTAAGGGTCTGTTTCACCACTTCCGAATAAGTTCTTGTTAGCTTATCCGACAGATAGTCGGACATATTTTGTATGAAAGATATATCAAAATATCTGTCGGATAAGCTAACAAGAACTTACTAAGAAGTGGTGAAACAGGCCCTAAATTTATACACAGGGAAATGGATATCATTAGCATTTTTTTAAACTAAGAGTGTCCGAAGAAACCAATCGGAGCATAAAGAAACCAGCTGTTTCATACTAAACTGCAATGACTACTCGACTCAAATGTATACAACAGCAGATTTTTTTTTTGCTCCGATCTTTTTAGGAAAAGTTGTTCAGTTTGATGGGTAGACTCTTAATCTTATTGATAAACTCCATGAATCGCAAAAAGAAAGGAAATTGATTTCTTCAACAAAAAAAATTTTTAAAAAGTATAAAATAATTCGGTCACCTATTATTTTTGATGTACGCAAATGTAGGTATGTTTTACTTCTTAACTCTCTTGAAGATATTTTAGGTCAATTAATGCGTAGGGGGCCGCTATGAAATGACCATTGATTTTTTTACAATCACTTGGGGTGTCCGACACATTATTTGCCTAAAATATCTTAAAGAGAGTTAAGAAGGAAAACATACATTTGCTTATATTAAAAATAATAGGTGATTCTTCAAAGCATCATACATATATCATGAAGTACTAACAGTAGGAGTATGATTTGCGGATATGTGTAAATTGAACACGTAATTAATATTTTTTTAGAGCCAAAACACGATTAAGAGACATTTTCTCGATAGAAAAATAAGCCAAAGTAGCCTCCGTCTTTATCGATAAACGCTTGGAACTGCTAAACAGTGAATAATAGAAACACGAGACTTGATTTAAAAAAAGAGATTGATATTTTATAAATTTTGATTAGAGCAGAAATGAACTTACATAAATAGTAAAATCACAATTAAATAAAGTTTGTTTTACGCAAGCGTCGTTTCAGGCGCGCGCGCTGCCCCATCTCTTTCTCTCGCATCAGGCAGTAATATAAGCTATCACACGCCTATTTCGCTTCAATTATTTTTCGACATAGGCCCTTAAAGTTTGTTTTTGGCGTTAATGCCTTTTTTGAAATTTATAATTTAATGTTATTTCATAATTTTTAAAGTTACATGAAAACTCCTAAACTGATTTTCATGAAACAAAGCCAAGAACACTCTCGCAATAATTAGCTTTAAAAACCGCATCAAAATCGGTCCACCCGTTAGGGAGCTAAGATGCCACAGACAGACAGACCGACAGACAGACAGACAGACAGTCAGACCGACATAGGCGTCAAACTTATAACATCCCTCCTTTTGCGTCGGGGATTAATGATGTTTACTATCCGTAATAAATACAAAAATATTACTTAACATATCGAATAATGATTTTCTCTATATCTATCATTTACTCCCCATCCAGCACGTTAACCGACATTTCTAACATAGCAACTGCATAACTGTTAGAAGCATTGACATCTAGGTATAAAGCTAGGTATGTCCAGATAATTAACTCATGTATCATGTAATCGAGTCATGCATACAAAGTCGTCGTGTTTTTGCAGATCGTGTTCCAGATACGTGCAATCATTTACCAACTTTGATTTGCTGCTGCTGGTAAAATGTAAAGGGACTGTGTAACCACTTCAAACAACGTTTTGGATTTGACATGATGGTGTTTGCACATGCGCACAAATTGTCTTTGACATATGTGTAGGTTTGACTTACCACGCATCGTATGAACATCATCTACATTTCGTTACTTTTTATTTTTCGTTCTGTTATTTAGAATAGTATTTGAGCTTAAGAATTACTGAAAATGTGAATTTTGTGTTATTTTTCAACGTTTTTTATGCACTGAAAAGACTCAATTTTGTGTAGTCAAATACTACGGGTGCATTCCTTAGCTCGGCTTCCATCAAGTTACCCAGAAAGTGTGAGATGAGGTAGAGGATCTGAAGTCAGAGGGGGGCGGGGAGTGGCCGTTCTGTATGTAGAACTATATATATTATTACCTATTCTGTCGTGTAACTAAAGATCATTGACGTACCTACGTATCTAGGATTAAATCAGGACGGCCTGGTCCCTGAAAAGCCATGGCAAAAATGTACCAAGAGGAATTTAATCATATTGATTTCTGGGTTGTAGATTAGGTACACGCATTTTTTTTTCAAAGTGTTTTTGAGTGAAATTATTGAAAGTGCCCAGGCTAGAATTTTGAGTTGGTACCCCAATATCCTGGAAGAATTCTGGGGTGGGTTTGGTATTGTAAGTATTTTTTTAATTTAGTGACAGTTTGACAGGAGATTTATTTTACTTTTTAAAGCTGTTTGCATGCGAATTATTTTTCCTTTTTTTTTCTTTTCAGGGTATTTTCAGGATGTAGCAAAACACCAGTTATATCAAATGTATCAAACTGAACAACTTTCACTATGGAGCCAACATCAAAATTGCGGAAAAAAAAATCCGCTCTTTCATACAAAGCTGCAGTACCGTCTCGACTCAAATTTATGGGACGGCAGATTTTTTTTATTTTTTCTCGACGTTGGCCGTAATAAAGCAACCCCTTAAGAATTACTAGGGTATTTTGTTACACTATGTATATATTTTTTATTTCATATTATTTCTTTTTATTTACATTTCTTATTCTTTTTTTCATTCTCTTAATATTATTAAAAGCTTCTGCACGTACGAAGTTGCGGGTCCAGCTAGTTTAACATAAAATTAAAGGTTTAACATTTTAAGCTCAAACATTTTCGGAAAATAAAAAATCGCTCTAAAACGATCTGTCAAAATCATGGACCTATCGTGGACTATAATACTATTATAATTTTCATTACTGTAATTTTACGTCATGTATTCTAACCATTTTATATGACGGCAAACTTATCATAGTCGTGTATACGTTCCGATTGAGACCTTGCCCGGTATCTAACCGAGATGCATCAGTAATGAGCACCTCATTATGTACCCGCCGCATGCAGAGCTTTATGCAGCTGCTACATTTCTGAACGTATTGACTCTTATGGACTTTCGTATAAAGTTTTGTTTAGCATGACGCATTAATTACGCTGCAAGCCTGGTGATATTAGGTGTATAAGCATATCTGTACGATCGAGTTTATTCGGTAGCCAATTATGGACAAGTAAACTTTATTACACATTATGCTAACACTCAAGACATTCAGAGAACTATAAATAACTAACTATTAGGTAGTCTATATAACGAACAATGTGAGTTTGATCTGTCTGTGTGTTATATCTTCAAGCATTTTCAATGAAAATTAGTGGTGTTTGTGAAATTGTTTATAAACGAAGACTTTATTATTCTCATCTACTATAACAATAGGCTCTTAGGTTAATTATTTTATTATATTCTGTGAATTACCAAGATAACTTCCAATAGGAAGAAAACTTTGTTGTTCTGAAAGTTAGCGGTTTAGTAGAATATAGAGGCTAACATCTGACTTTTCAGTGAAGGAAAACATCGTGAGGAAACCTGCATGCTTCAATTTCGAGGCATGTATTGTATCTACTGCCCATTACAAGTGGCGACAGGTTTACTCCCCTTCACACTGGACAGAGTTTCGGTACTAGCGAAATGTGGATGTTCTGTGGTTTTGAGAATATCTTTGACTATCCGCTCGGGGTATACAAAGTGTTAATGAATTAACGCAAAACTAGAAAGTAGTTTGTTTAGAATCGAGAGCAGAATCGAACTATCATGGTTTCAACATGAGTATTTTTTTCAAAATATTAATGTTTTGTTTGTAAAATTTAAAATTTACTGAACTCGATTTCAATCCACCGCTTGGGCACTCCCACCCTACTTACTACCAAAACAAGAGTCTTAGAATCAGGTAGTTGCACAATAAGACACCGCTTTGGTTGAAAAATGTAACCAACATGAATTTTGAACTTTTTCAAAACCCTGGTCAGTTATTACCTACTATTTTTCTTCATCAGAATTCCAACACAAATACAATCAAAGGCGTGGTATAAAGTTAGTCTCAGAAAATTTGCTTTTGATTATGCATGTTGCTGTAAAATTCGAGCAACGTTTAATAATTTGCAACAATCAGCAATATAGCGAATCTAGGTTACTCTGGCATTACGACCAGTTAGCCCTTCACATTGGTCTTATATGTCGACTTAAAGATGTTATAAATCGATGTGCAAAATTGTAAATTAATGGAAAACAGTCACATAGTAAATTAACTTGCAATTGCCTTAATCTCATTCAGATTTGTGTTTAGATTTAAACGTAGGAACATTTTTATGTTCTCGTATTAAGATTATGTGACATAATTTGGCCATATCTTGTCAATCTTGTATCTGATATAAATGACTAAATTATATATCGATTTGTAGTAAAGTAAATGCAGGGAGACTTTAGTGCCTATAGTTTTAAGTGAACAGCGGGCTTTTCAACTTCAAACAAGCTGATATTTATTACATGCGTGCAGTAAGGAATAAATTGAACATAAAGTAAGTTGAACGACTTTGATCCCGTGTGAAACGACACGTTACAAATTGAGGTCTGACAGATACATACTCCACATCATTTTGCAAGTAGTATAAGTCGTTGAATTAATTTTTGTTCTTGCTATCATCGGCTACATCAAAGGCAAGGTTTGAACAAAATAAAATGCGTTGACATTTATCCAAGTTTGTGGGAAAAAAAACATGTAAGCCTACCATGAGTTGACGCTGTAGTTATCAACTATCTAAGCCACGGTTTATACAGAAGAGACGTGTGGCGGGGGCGGATAATCTAAGTAACACAATATAAACCTTATAGTACGTAGCATAGCGTCGTTTTTTTCGTAAAGGAGAATCGCGCCAGCTTCTCCATGTGACATCGCCTGGAGGCGCGGGCGTAATTCTCCAAAACGATGCTATGTTACGTACTATAAGGTTTATAATTGTGTTACTTTGACTATCCACCACCGTCACACGTCTCTTCTGTATAAACCGCGCCTAAAGTTTAACTTTCATTTGTTATTGAATTAAACAGCCATGGTGGTCTAGTGGCGCGTAACTAAGCCTGCCATGTAGGAGTAGATGGTTCGATCGTCCATGGCGACTCGTAACAATGAATTTTTATAAAACTTGTAAATAACACAGGCTTTTGGGTGCAGGAAAACATTGTGAAGAAACCGGCATGCTTCAATTTCGAGGTCAATTGTCGGGTGTATGGACGTCTATGATACTTACTATAAATAAGAGCCCTCTCAATAAATGTTCTATATTCCTCTATGGTCAACATTCTTCTCAGGTCAAGGAAGGAAAGTAAATACACCATGATAGTGAAATAAAAGATAGCCGGACACTTCATTAAGAATAACTTCTTATAGGTCAATTACTGATATTTTTACAATTCTTAATCATACCTAAAATTAAATTTACAAATATACATCGTGCTAATAGCAAAATCCGCTTATTTGAGATCGTAAACACGAAGCGCGAAGTAATAAACCTACATCTATAAATAAAAGCATTTAGAATAAAAAATAATCTCTAGGCACTTAAGAGGATATAGAATGTTCGTAGTGACACCTGCACGATCGCAATTCCCATGTATGTTTCATGACCAATTAAACTTGCAATAGGTCAGAAATTGTTATTATAAAGTATCCGTAGAATGCCTTTTTAGGGTTCAGTACCCAAAGGGTGAAAACGAGACCATATTATTAGTAATATGGTCTCGTTTTCACCCTTTGGGTACGTTGCCCACGTACGTTGCACGCCTACGTTGTTCGTCCGTACGTCCGTCCGTCCTACCTATTTAGGGCTGTAACTTTTGAACTGTAAGAGCTAGACAGTTGAAATTTTCACAGAATATGTTGATTTGTTAATAAATAATAAGAATTTCAAAAAGTTAAAAATTTAATGGTGTCTTCATACAAGAAACTAGTTTATATCAACGTTTTTTCTTCTTGCTCTATCTTAAAAACTGTAATACATACAAGCGTCATACTTAGTGTGATAACTTTACCGTATAGCAATACATAATAAAAACCGGCCAAGTGTGAGTCAGTCTCGTGTTATAGGAACAGGACAGAAACAATTTTTTTAGTTATTATTTTGTTTGGTACGGAACCCTCGGTGCGCGAGTAGCCAGACTCGCACTTGACTTGTTTTTTAATACTGACTCGTAACTATTACATGATATAGATTTCTCGCCGCTACAGCTGTGCCTATTATTTTCTTGTTTGTGGGAAAAAGTGGTTCAGTTTATTGTAGTTAGTAGGTATTTAACTTGGGTCCAAATTACTACCGTTAGAATGTGAATAAAAATAAGAGATTTTTTACATAGCACAGAAAGTTAAAAATAGTGATGTCTGATTTTACAAGCAAGGGAACGACGCAGAACGCAGAAGGCATAGCGGGGACGGTTTTTTATTTGTAGGTACAATTTTATTCATTATTCAGGATCCAACTTAACATTCTGACGGTTTTTTAAGAGGATGATCAGACCATCAAACTGAACAACTTTCTCTATGGAACCAACATCGAAATAACATAAAAAATACAGTTCCATGTAAAACTGCAGTAACGTCGAATCCAATGATTATATTAGAAAATAAACAAAGATAAGTAGGTTAGCATAGATTAAGTGTTCCTTTTCAATCTGCAAATTATATTTGACATTTCCAAGTCCATTACTGAAATATAAAGCATCTACCATTAAATAAAAGGCGTGCGAATATAAATCAAGCCTGTTTAGTGAAAGGTCAGACGCTGGTCTTCTAGTTACTGAAAAGGTTAGTACCGGTCAATTACTTACTTATTGTGATCTTTCGTAATATCTACTATTAGTGTAAATGCATTTACATGTCACAATTACTATACAGGTAAACTTAAATGTGTTACATACTGAAGGGGATGCTTCAGACCATCAAATCAAACTGAACAACTTTTAATATAGGACCAACATTGAAAACGCAGAAAAAATCTGCTGTTTGCGTAGAAAGAGAATGATTAGAAAAGCTATTCAAATAATAATATTCGCTAAACCGAGATAGGCTTATATCGCATTGGGTGAGCATGTGGTATTTTTGGTGACCAAGTTAAAATTGCTTAAAACATTCTCAACTTAGTCAGGCAAAGGTACGATTTTATAAAAAAAAACATATCTCTAATCCCTTTTCAGTATACGTATGGACCGCATTAAAGTTTACACCCTGTGCATCGGTAAGACATTTACCTAAATCTAATTGCAAAATTATATTTAAAAAAAAAATACAAATAAAACAATAAACACTAATATAAAATACTTTCGAAAATTATCGATGTATAGTTTCGATTAGTTAGCGTTAAAAAATAAGAAATGGAAACGAAATGGAGCTGGCGTCTGGTTGGAACGATTTCAGGAAGTTCCAGTAGAATGACAGACGAATAAATAGATCCAATAAAGAGTATTTAGAGTATCTAAAAAAAAAAAAAAAAAATGTTATATGTATATTTTAAGAAAAATTTGTAACCGTAAAAGTAAGTTAATTACCAATAATTTGTGTCAACCGAGTTTGTATTTTGTATTCTGTGTACTAGTAATAACTATATTCTGTAAATCTGGGCCGCCACAAATCGGGCCTTTGCTGCCTTGTTTGGCTTTAATTTGTAACATTTTTATGGTAATAAACGAATTTATTATTATTATTATTAATAGCAATCAACGCAAATCAAACTTAAAATATGTTATCTTAATTAAAGAAGACTGAGCGATCCAATCAACATAGTAAGCCGAATTCGCTGACGTAAGATCATGTGGATAAGACTAATTTGAATAATTTATTGATGCATACAATCAGATAATAGAAAAGAAAGGCAAACATGAAGATATGTCAGTAGCTGAATGTTTGACAGCTAGTGGGTGTGACAGTGGCTCATGAATTCGTTATAGGAACTTATAACCGCTCTAGTTTCGAAACTCAAATTTGGAATGCTGCCGCTGTCATCCAGAGCTGTCAAACTTGCTGTCAACGGATGAAAATGTCATTGAAAGCAAAGAATACAGTGTTGAAAGCTCATCGAGAAAGTAAGTATCATCACAGAGTACTATAATGTATGAATGATGCATGAGTCAAGACTCAAGATGCAAGTTTTACCGCGAGCGGTTGTTTCATTCGCGTGGTGTTCACGTGGTTCACGTTTGAGCATGCCACGAGGTTTTGCCGTCTCTTCTTTACTGTGTTTTTGTTCAAAAAACAATCCTTTAGATTGGGATAGATACTCCCGCAAACTATCTATACTTATAAAACAGTTCCGTGCCTGACTGACTAAATGATTGACTGATAGACGCACAGCCTCAACCGCTGAACATGGTTAGAATACTCGTACATATTCTACAGAGCATGTAGGGGTGCACTAAGAAAGAATTTTTCGAAATTAATCCCTAAAGAGTACAACGGGGTGTTAAAGTTTTCCTAAATCCACGCGGACGAAATCGCGAGCCAAAGCTATTTAATGTATAAATAAAAAAAAATGTGATGCATGATAGTTAACCGTAAAACAAGATATGCCCAGTTCAAATGATCAATAAAACAGGCACTTTATTTCTTTATGAAACAGTTTACGTTGGACTGAACTTGAGCATTCAGTATAAAAAGACTGTGTTTCATAATCATAATCATCACAAGATCAGTTACAACTGGTTCGATGTTTCGTATCTTGTCTAAAGACAATAATCTTCAATTTGTATTACGGTCTCTTTATCGGATTCTTCACAAGGTATTTCTTATTCTTTCGGAGAATCAAATTGGTTCAGTTTGGTGAAAGTTTTCACTAAAAGCTAAATGCGAATCTCAACCAGAAACTGGCAAAAAGAGACAATTTATTTTTAAAGATGTTTCTTGACCTTTAAAAAGACTTTAAAGTTTTTTACACAAAATTTTTATTGTTTCTTCTTTATATTGGTACTTGACACTTTACTTAGTATATTACTGCAATGCTACTGTAGTAGCTACGTCGCGCCTTTTGTGTGTCAATCCTGGCCATTTCTGGTCGCATGCAATGTTTCCGGTTAAACCCGATTTCAGGCCAAAGTAGTTTGTTCTAGGCCAAATCGGTTTATGAAACGCGTAGGCGTTTCAGGATAAACTAAATTATCCTAGGCCAAACTAGTTTATCCTAAACACTTTAGACTTAACTAATAGTTTTGCCTAGGCCGAACTGATTTTGAATTATTATTCAATTAAAGTTATGCATTAAATTAAAAGGTATGAATGGTATTATAAAGGTATTATTAAATGAACTTATAAGTTTTTATTTTATAGTTTTGTGCAAATATTGTGGTTACTTCTAATCAATACTTTTTTATAATTAGGTAGATAAAGTACAAAGGCACTATTGATTTGACCTAGGCACTAATTACGCGCTATTTAGGCACTATTTACTAGCACTAATCATATTTTTCATGTGTACGCTGTAGCTATACGGAAACATTTTTTTCTCTTTCCTAACGCAATCCTATCAAATTTTGTTGAGTATTTCGGACATATTGGTTAAATGGGTATGAGTAAGGTTGTATGGAGAAAAAAAATACATTTTTGTTGTTGATCGGCCAGTAATAAAACTTACATAGGTTTTTAGAGGACCTTTCAAAATACATTAAAAAACATCACATTCATTGCTAGGCTGCATCGGAGCTGTGCTATTGGCACAAATAACTTCTAAGGTTGTATGGGAGAAATCGCTTTTTAGCGCTAAGAACGCCTGCCTTGTTTTGTATCTTCTGTATTTCTTTACGGTATATTTTGCTGAGTAGGTAATATGTTTCGATTGATTAATTGAAAATGAGTTGATTCTTAAGGCTTTGGTTACTTTTTCATGAACCTTTAGAGTCAAATATCTCAGCTCCGATACGAGCTAGGCCATAAGAGTTTATTACAATACCTATGTTTGTTTCTCATAGTACTATAATTATACAATACTTTGATTGGTGTTCGCTACTGTTAAAAAATGACAATACCTTTATCCATACCCATTTGAAATACTTAATTTATGGTACTTAGGTACTTTATGTCGTATGTTTTTCCTTACGGTTGAAAAAGTGATTCCGTTTGTGAACAAAAACTAAATCCGGTATCATCACCAAGATCATGATAACGAAACTTTTTGCACTAATAAAAGTTTTTACATCTAAATGAGATCACCTGCACACTTCATTTGTTCATCTGACAAGTTTTGCCGAATCGAATTTACAAGTGTTTTGTTTTTTGTACATTATTGTTCGTAACTAATTATAATTATTATACAAGTAGAATGGAAGATTAATGGCATAGAATTAATAATAGTCCCGCATGATTCATTCAAATAAGAATAATATGGAAGTCTGAACCTCACACATCCACTAGGTATCTATTCTACAACGTGTTAATGAATTAACGCAAAACTAGAAAGTAGTTTGTTTAGAATCGAGAGCAGAATCGGATTAGCATGGTTTCAACGTAGGTAATTTTTTTCAAAATATTAAATTATTAGTATGTAAAATCTTAAATTTACTGAACTCGATCTCAACCCACCGCACGGGCACACTCACCCTACTTACTACTAAAACGAAAATCTTAAAATGTATCCACGAGCATGCTAGCGCTTTCATTCATGGCTGAAATGATAACAAATCATTTTTGTCTCAAAACTTAAAATGCGAATAACTTTAAATTTTAAGTATCAAAATAATGAAATTATTGTTAAAATTTCATTATTTTGTTGTAAATCAGTTGGGGTGTATGAAGTTTTGCGCTTATTCATTAACACGTTGTATAAGATAAAATTAGGTCTGGGGCCTGGGCCTCGATTGTGTTAATTTAAAAAATCGTAGTTCTATCCTAACCAAATTTTACTTGTAATCACATTGCTGCTACAATCAACTTGACTTGCATAAAATTAGAAGTTTTTGTGTTTTCAAGATTCGCTTCATAGTAAAAATATATTTCCATGAAGTTTTAATAAAGACATCCTTTCTATTTGGAACCCATTTTCATATCACGGTCTGTATTCATCTAGAAATTTTAATTTGTTGGGCTTTGTTCAGCTTATATTTGATCGATCGATGGCAAAAATATAGTTTGTCTATGACACTTTTCATCCCACAAAGGTATAATTACGTACTTAAACAAAATAATAAGAAATTAATAAAATAAATTGGTATCCAACGTACACAGTCTGTCACAAACATACAGTCACACATTCACCCCTATGAATGCACGCACACACAAACACACCCCCACACACACACACAAACACACAAAAATGCACACATAATTAAGCTAACTTACGTCATTATCATTATAATTGTAACATAGCCATATAATCAGAACTGTGTATTCTTGAACTGTGAGACTTACAAAAAACGTGTAAAACATTTTTTATTATTTTTACCTAATTTTAGCTATACAGGGTCCAACTTAATATGCTGACAGTTTTTTAAGAGGATGATCAGACTATCAAACTGAATAACTTTCTCTATGGAACCAATGTCGAAATCGCGAAAAAAAAACAGCTGTCCCATACAATTGGGTCGAGTAAGATTTCAGTTTAATATGGAACAGCAGCAGATTTTTGTTTCGCGATTTCGACATTGGTCCCATAGAGAAAGTTGTTCAGTTTGATGGTCTGATCATCCCCTTAAAAAAGTGTCAGCTTATTAAGAAGGACCCTATATAGGGTCTTTAATTTTTTATTATTTTTACCTAATTTTAGCTATACAGGGTCCAACTTAATATGCTAACACTTTTTTCAGTGGATGATCAGACCGTCAAACTGAACAACTTTCTCTATGGCACCAACATCGAAATCGCGAAAAAAAAAATTCTGCTCTTCCATACCTAAACTGCAAACCTACTCGAGCCAAATGTATGGGACAGCTGATATTTTTTTTGGGATTTCGATGTTGGTCCCTTAGAGAAAGTTGTTCAGTTTGACGGTCTGCTCATCCCCTTAAAAAAGTGTCAGCACATTAGGCTTATATATTAGGCTATTATAGAAGGACCCTGTATAATAGGGTCCTTCTTAATATGCTGACACTTTTTTAAGGTGATGATCAGACCGTCAAACTGAACAACTTTCTCTATGGCACCAACATCGATATCACGAAAAAAATATCAGCTCTTCCATACAAAACTGCAAACCTACTTGAGCCAAATGTATGGGACAGCAGATTTTTTTTAGCGATTTCGATGTTGGTCCCATAGAGAAAGTTGTTCAGTTTCATGGTTTGAGCATCCCCTTAAAAAGTGTCAGCATATTAAGAAGGACCCTGCATATGGCTTGAGCTTTACGTATCTAAACAATTGACACGCGTAGGGAATCTTTTACGTAGTTTACCAGAATAACTGTTCACATTTTCATTATTCTATATCATCATCAGCCATATCAACACCACTACTGAGGCACTGACGAGGGCGTCAGTCCACCACGCGTGTTCAAAGCAGATTGGTAGACTTCGCATACAAATTATAATTTATGCTACTGTGGCGAGTATCCGCGCCACGGTTTTGTCGATCGTATTAAAACGCTTTAGAGGGTTTGTCTCTGGTAGCTTAGCTACGTTCTAACAGAGTGGTCGCTAGGCGAGAGTTTCTCGAGCGATTCATTGGTTTTATTAGTTACCCAAATAAAGCAGTATATTGAAGCACATCAACCCTATCATTCATCGACACTCCTGCTTCGGATGATTCTACGTGTCCTCCTTACTACTATACCTATTCAATAAATTCCTAAGATGCGCAAAGCAAATAGTGATATATCCTTGATTACAAATACATAGTAACAGAATGGTAATAAGTAGATACGGATGTGATAAATAGCTTGTTAACTAGCGTGTTAATACGTAAGTGTAAATACACTATTACAAATATTATTGTGGTTTAATGAATTTATTAAACACCGGTTACCATCCTTGTAGTCATGTGAAGAATGGCATTATTCGCTTCTCTTTATAATCTAGATAATTATCTTATGAAATCTTAAATTTTATTAGATTTTAGTACCTAGGTTTCTCAGAAATGAGAAGGTGTCCGGAATGATCTTGCGGATTGCTTGCCGGGTTCATAATTTTTGAATTTTGTTTATTATGCTACTACAAAATGTGAATTATCTGTTTTTTTTTTAATTATTAATAATTGTTTGTAGATCCACTAAGCATCATCATTTCATGTCAGTATCGGCTTGTATTCTTTAAATTCTGTGGAGTCGGTAAGAGGGCGTTGTGTATACGCTGAAGAAAAAATTTTGATGCGTATGTGAACTCTACCAATCCTCATTGGGTACGAGTGTTATATTAACACCCATACACACCCCCTAACGGTAGGTATGTGCCCTTCAGAGGGACGTATGCAGGCTGATGATGATGACAGCTTTACCGAATTGAAATGGGACCACTTCGGGAGTATACCCTTTCCAATAAAAATATAATTTTCAAAATCGGACTACTCTGTAAAAAAATTATGCGTGGCTATACATAAATAATATATATCCAACGTGTTAATGAAAAAGCGTAAAACCTCAGACACCCCAACTGATTTATAACAAAATAATTCGATTGAAACAATAATTTCATTATTTTGATACTTAAAATTTAAAGTTATTCGCATTTTGAGTTTTGAGACAAAAATGATTTGTTATCATTTCAGCAAGGAATGAAAGCGTTAACGTGCTCATGGATAAATTTTAAGAATCTTGTTTTGGTAGTAAGTAGGGTGAGAGTGCCCGAGCGGTGGGTTGAGATCGAGTTCAGTAAATTTAGAAATTTACAAAGATATTATTTAATATTTTGATAAAAATTTCCTATGTTGAAACCATGATAATTCGATTCTGCTCTCGATTCTAAACAAACTACTTTCTAGTTTTGCGTTAATTCATTAACACGTTGTATATGTATTATCGTCGGTTAAAAATTAACACGAATCTCCAGGTTCAAAGCCAATAAACTACATAGATCAAAATGTTTATATCTAAGGTGTTGAATATCAGTTGAATATAATTGTTATTAAGTACTTATTAGTGTTGGTTATTAAGCCATAAAAGTTTAAGACATCATCACATGATAGAAATCCTGTTGAGCAGGAAGTATATGTATGCTATGTATGTACTAAAATAATTATGTGTATCATTTCCAAGGATCTATTTTGTTGCGAACAGAACAGCGTCAACTGTTGTTTCCGTGCCAGTCACCCACACATTCAAGCCTTTGTATGTAATTTGTATTTGATCATGATAAATGGTTCACTTTTGAGCATTCTTCTCGTATCGAGTCGATGGCATGTCATTCTTAATTTGAGCATTGATTAAAAGCTTAGGAGTTACAAATAAATAGTCTTTCTAACATCATTCTAAGCTACGAAAAAAATCATAAGAGAAGGATACTGCTAGAGATCCACCAACATAAATTAAGTACCTGCAACCCAACCCCTTTCTTCAGGGTAGCCGTAATGATAACCTAGCACCATATGAAGAAGAATAAAAAGTTTACCATCAGTTTTTATTACGATAAACATGAGCAAAATTTAAACTAAAAATTATTATATAGGTTATAAGGAAAAGTATCATTAACCTTTAAACCACATACTCTACCCATCAAACATAGCAACTTTTACTCTGGTAGCAAACCTGTCAGCGCAAAAAAAATCTGCTGTTCCATACTAAACTGCAATGCCTACTCAACAGTTGAGTAGGTAGGTACATTATCTACTATGTTGACGCATCAAACATACTGGTGGATAAAAAATCGAACATGATCTGCGTTCCCTAATGTCACATTTATCCATGAAAAAAAAAACATTAATAGGGAAAGAATTATTATGATCGAAGATCTTTTATGGCAGGGGCCAGTCAAGGGGAGCGAAGATAGAATGGCGATGCGATAACAGAATCAATTTATATTTTTACAATCCATACAAGCTCAGCGAGAAAAAACAATTACCAAATTTTCTTGACCGATATGACTGACAGACGTCGAATTATTTCGTCTCGCGGACCACGAAGGCGGAGAGTCTCCTTGCACGCCACACTTTACTCAACTAGTAAAGATAAATATAAAGATAAATGCTTTTGGAATTCAAGTCCAAAGACGATTGTCTAAATGCTTTTAGACTGTCCTCTGCTTCTATTACGTCAACAGTATGGCCTTCAATCGCTTTCACTCTCGCGACATGTGCTTGCGCACGGTGCACTGCGCACTGTTGTGCGGGTTAGGACGTTAGGTGCGCGTGCGTACACACAGGTATACTGATATTGTAGGCTAGCTGACTTGCCGGATAAGTATTGATATGTAGGTTGTTTCTACAGGTTGTTAGGGTAGACAGTTGTTCATGATACTGAACAACTTTCTCATAGGAAGATAAGGGAAACACCCAAAAAAACAAAATTTTCATATGAATGTTCGATCAAGTGATCGATTTTAAATGGAAAGTCTGCATTTTTTTTTCCTAAATATGTTTCGTAGGAAAAGTTGTTCAGTATCATGATCATAAGTACCTAAACAACTGTTTGTACACACTTTATAGGACGCGATGGTATGTGATCAGAAAGACCGTACTGATCCGCTCTCGGGTACGTTTATGGTACATATATCGTTGGCGACGTCTATACTAGAAAGTGACTTTAAATAAAGTAAACATAATGTCGACTTTCCTTTAACCCAGATACTACTACCGTCCGTTATAACGCCCGAGTTTTTCAGGAAGTTTGGAATTTTTTCAGTATTTTTATCGGGTCTTATTATGCAGATAAGTAAACATACTACAAAATTGCGAGAATAGGAGAAAATAAATAGTTTCAGTAACATCTGGGTTAATGCTGAGTATTTGGGAGTTGTAGTGTTTTTAGTAAAAATTCTCACCAGCCCATAAGGGCTGATGGTATCTATGTAATATGTATTTTCGACTGATTGATAACCTATAACTTCATACTGATAACTGAACAACTCGATTTCATGTTTCACCTACTATTTGGCTTCGTCTATTTTCAAGTTTGTCATTTAATTCAACATTGTTTCATGAAAACGTTACATGATTTCTAAAAAAAATTCAGAATAGCGTTTCGGGTTGCGTGTATTTGTAAACACGACACATATTTAAGAGATGATATCACAGAGGTAATACCTATGTATTAAATGATAATTAGGAAACTATAAAGTGATATTCCTGTTGTGTAATTAAATTTTATTAGTAATATCATGTCATGAATAACGCAAAGGAACGCATTTAATATAAATCATAATCGGTACCTACATTATGACTATTTATCTATGTATAATAAATGTAATTCTATATTGCTAATAAAATATCAAATTGCTATAATCGCAGGAAATCTTAGCAGGTGTAAATATTCAGAAACATAATATTACAAATAGGTACTATCACATTACCTTGGTAAAAGTGATTTCTAGCGACACTAAATTGAAATGGAATTTTAAAAAAACGGTCGAGTGCGAGTCGGGTTACTCGCGCACCGAGGGTTCCGTACCATACACATACGCAAGACAAAAAATTATTAACTCGCAAATAATTTGTTTTCCTCCGGGACCTTTAGTGCAAGACCGACTCACACCTGGCCAGTTTTATAATTTCTTGTTATATTGTCACACCAAGTTTGACGCTTGTGTGTATTACCGTTTTTACGATAGAGCGAGATGAGAAAACGTTGATAAAAACTAGTTTCTTGTATGAGCACGACTCTTAATTTTTTTAAATTTCAACTGCCTAGCTGTTTCGGTTCAAAAGTTACAGCCCTGAATAGGTAGGACGGACGAACGGAGGACGTATATAGGCTTAGAAATAGGGTCCCGTTTTCATCCTTTGGCTACGGAACCCTAAAAAGTACAGGGTGTAAGGAAAAGTATCATTGACCTTTAAACCACAAACTCTACCCATCAAACTGAACAACTTTTACTACGGGGGGAACAAACCTGTCAGAGCCAAAAAAAAAATCTGCTGTTCCATACTAAACTGCAATACCCACACGACTCAAATTTATGAGACAGCAGATTTTTTTTGTTCTGACATGTTTGCTCCCATAGTTAAAGTTGTTCATTTTGATGGGTAGAGTACCTATGTGGTTTAAAGGTTAATGATACTTTTCATTACACCCTGTATTTAATAATACCTATTAGTCGTAGCTCAGGTAGGTAGTTGGTATTTCGACAATGATGATTACAAAAATACAAACAGTCGCTTTTATAACATGTTTTTACCTAATTATAGTATTTATAGTTGTATGTGTCATCATCATCAGCCTCCCACTGCGGGGCACAGGCCTACCCTCAGGGTATGCACCCTGCATGGGCATTACTCCACCACGCGTCCCCAAATGCGGATCGGTGGACTTCACTTCGCATCGGAATTTCTTTTCAGGGTATTCTCCAGGGTATGCTCACGATGTTTTCCTTCACCGTTTGAGAGCAGTCGGTATTACGTACATAAGTCAGAAAAACTCATTGGGACATGACACCGTCATCCGTGCGGATTCGAACCTGGACCTCAAGATTGAGTTTCCATAGTTCTCTGCAACGCGCCACCGAACGCTCAGATATTGTGAATTGAAATACAGTTGTATTTTTAAGTTATTTAGCGGAAGACAATCAAAGGACCTCTGACCATCTTGTGTGATTATATTCGTGAGATTAGACACTACACCTAACTATTATTACATGTAATTGCAGTTACGGCCCTTGACCTGCTCTGAACCAAAGCTCAAAGCAAAAAACCGGCCAAGTACGACTCGGACTCGCTCACGTAGGCCTCCGTACCACCATACAATATCAGTGTTGGATCGGGTGCCCAGAAGGTTTGAACGCTGTCATATTCAGGGCGTAAATTGAATAACTGAGGGGCTAGGTCAAATTTGCATTTAAATGTCATTACTCGTCAAGCCTCATACGATGGCATCAAAAATCACTGGCGCTGGACATCATTTTTTTTTTGAAAATTTTTGTAATATAAAATTTATCTGAAAATAACCTGTGCACTTCTATCTGAAACTTCTCTGATACTTTTTAGGTAAACTCTCATACCGCCTAGCGCCTTAGGTATTCAATTTACGCCCTGAATATGACAGCGAGAGTTCAAACCTTTTGGGCAACCGGTCCATGTCGGATGCTCGATGGTGTTCCAACTCCGTTGCGAACGTTCGTCGGTCCAACTCTTGAGGATGCTCCTTGGTGGAGCGAAACACGTGTAGAGTAGAAATTATTTGATGGGCAGGTTGTGTTGCATAACGTAATACAACTTTGTCTACTAGGTATTTAGAAGCGGAGGTCACGATAAAATCTTGTTATCTACGTATTCATGGATTTCCGCAAAGTAACTCCTGATTAAAAAAAATGTTTTCTCCGGGAACCTTGGCGGAAGTCCGACACCTACAACAAAAGATACTGCCCTCTGAAGCTACGACGGACGGACGGACAACGTAGACTTAGAAATAGGGTCCTGTTTTCTAGTGTAGTCTATGGGTGCGGAACCCTAAAAAACCAAGCTGAACCAACCTTGAAACTCCAAGGAAGAGTGCGGAGTGAAAGTCATTGAGCAAAATTTGATACTTATCGGTTTAATTTTTATTGTTTGTTTAACATACAAATACCCGCTAATCAAGTCATTATCATTCTTACGGGTTAAAGATAAGAGTTATGTCTAGGGATTTCTTAATATGTAATGCACGATACGTGCGAAGATTATGTGATGTAACGATAGTAGACTAATAGATCCGGCTCCAATTGAAACAAACCTGTATTTTGGCAGTAATTATCTTGTTTCCGGTGCTTATTGAATAAGTTCATCGCAAAGCTTAGAGAACAAATTGTTGGTTATTAATTAACATTAAAGGTTTGCAACCTAACATTCAGCTTTTATAAGGTTTACAAAGTTAATATTTTAATGAAATGAGTATGAGTAAGGTTGTATTTTGATTTGAGTAATAAAACTTACATAGGTTTTTAGAGGACCTTTCAAAAATACATAAAAACATCACATTCATTGCTAGGCTGCATCGGAGTTGTGCTATTAAGGTACAAATAACTTCTAAGGTTGTGTGGGAGAAATCGCTTTTTAGCGCTGAGACCGCCTTGTTTTGTATCTTCTGTATTTCTTTACGGTATATTTTGCTGAGTAGGTAGTATGTTTCGATTGATTGATTGAAAATGAGTTGATTCTTAAATTCTTTGGTTACTTTTTCATGAACCTTTAGAGTCAAATATCTCAGCTCCAATGCGAGCTAGGTCATAAGTATTTATTACAATATGTTTGTTTTTATAGTACTGTAAGTATACAATACTTTGATTGGTGGCCGCGACTGTTAAAAAAATAATACCTTTACTCATACCCATTTCAATTAAGTCTGATTCATAAATATAACCGAAGCGCTAATTACTGCAGCTTAATCTAGGTCCAATTACAATTCAAATACTCTTGACCTATTCACCGGAAGCGGAAGGAAGTCAAGGACGAAGGGAAATGCCTCTATCGTAAATGTCTGGTCTGCGCACGCGGCACGCGTCAAATGTCATGATCCTGATGACGTCACGCCAAAGAGATCAAAGTGTTTAACACGTCGACTTTGTTGAGCTGCGTGAACTCAATTCGGTCGAGTAACGGTTCCGGCTACTGTTGAGCATGAGCTTTGCAATTCTTAAAACGCCTACTCAGCCTTGCTGCTCAAACTGTTCATGCATTGATATATACCTACGACTTAAATCCCCGAGGACTGTTTAGAAAACCTGTGGTGGTTTATACTTAATTTCAAATAAGGACTAAAAGATTTTCCGATTTCTATACAGGGTGTAAGTCTAGGAAATACTGAAACGGTGATCTCAGACCATCAAACTGAACAACTTTCACTATGGAGCCTACCTCAGGAAACGCGAATGATGTAAACGTGTACACTGTAGTCGTGATTCGATTAATCAACATGCACTCGCTTCGCGGGTGACAACAAAAACTAAAGCATCCTGTTCACATCCTTGTTGTAGTACATGTGTGTATACACGACCGATACATCCGTGTTGTGTGGGCTTAACAATAATAACATCGTTAATGGAGACTCTTCAATGTACTGGAACCTTTCGACTCCATGCGAGACGAATTTGAATTTAGAATGGTGATGGAACAACAAAAGGTATTTGTTAAAACTGTGGATTGACACTGAACTACAAACTTGGCTACAAGTTGGCTATTCTTGGATTAGTGATGACATTTTCAGTGGTAATTCTTAGGTAGGTTTTTTTTGGAGGGTGGAATCGAAAACAAAATTCCGAGATAATTGTCTCAATGAAAACATTGTCTATTATAGAGATTTTAAAATGAAACGATTTCTTACAGATATTTTCAATAATATAATGCCGTTTTTCGTCTAAATAATGGAATAAGGCTACGGGATAAGGGAGATGAAATGAAATACAATATCACTTACCAGGGTTGCAGAATGATGGCGTGATCACGGTCACTAACACAAGCGCTAGAACGAACCAAAATCGCGCTCTGTCGGCTGCCATCTTATGAGTTTAGAGATCCTGAAACAAATACATTACAACCACATTACATTCGACACATTTACATTTACAAATACATTTAAATTCGATTATGTAAATAATAAAAAATAAACTAACTAGATAAATAAATTTCTTAAACCTTGATAATTACAGAATCTTTTATCTAATCTAACCACAATCGAAGTTCCAGAAAGCCAATGCGAAAGTCAAAGTTAATTAGATTTCGGCGACGGCACAGAAAATAGTGACTAAGGCAGAAGAATCACTTCGAAAACAGATTTAATTAAATAGCGACTCGATGGTAGGTTACCAACCGTCACAACTAAACGGCGCGCATGCAAACAAATATGAACCGAGTCACTCGACACGAAAGCTCCCTTTTCATAGTCTCCCTCTTTCATTCATTCATGTGACATCGCTAGCGTTATCAAGTCTCGCATTGACTACTCACAAAATGGCGGCAAGTCTAATGAGATTTGACCAAGAAGTTTACACGGTATACCTAGCCTATTGCCATTCACCGCTCGGTGGGGATCGCCGTCAAACGTACCTGAGCTGTGGAGTGAGACAAGCCTAAGGTCTAAAATAAATAATAAATGTTACAGCGATAATATTTAATTTAGAATTAGTAACGGAGGGAGTTATAAATCAAATTGATGATTGATTCGTTATGGTACGGTACCTAATAATAGACTAAAGATTATCCCTTTACAACAAGTTTCCTACACCCGACACCCATACCTATGTTTAGTTAGGCTGTGGACATTTTTGGTTTTTATTAATTTTGTATAGTAATAAACCATTGATTGTTGATTTATTGTTTAGAAATAAAATAAAACTATTGAACACTGGAGGCTCGGCGCCATCTTAATACCATCTCAGGTTACTACGGTAACAGATATCGCACTCTCCCGATTTCACGCGCTTTTTCGAATTTATAACTTTGCGCTTCAGGAACGGTGAACTAGAATGCAACTTTCAATGCGTGACAGCCTCTGTCTCATAAGATATAAGGCGCCGCGCCGCGCCGTTTGTACTTATCACAGTTGTCAAACGCAAGTGACGGAGCAATACCGTAGCGGACCGGACCCATCGCTGATGTATTGTTCACCGCAGAGTGTAGTGTCCGTTCGCTCACGATTTTGTTTTATGGCTCTGACATAAGGTGTCATTCATTCATTCGCCACTCAAAAGTCATTTTAAAATTGAAGGTCAGTGAACTTTGAGTGAGTTCAGACGATTTTTCGCGGCCAAACCTCTCTCTTTATTATAACAATTTGGGAGAAAAATTTTCAGATTTTCACTTGTGACACTTTTGACTTTTAAAATTTTTGTTTACCTTTTACGTAAAAAGGGTGATAAGATTTGAAATTCTTTTATTTTAAAAACTGATAGACTGTTAGTACAATTTTATTGAACAAATTGATTTTACAATTCATAAGTGTCAAAATAAGGAGGCCAAATGTAAGCTCGTATCTTCAGGGACTGAAAGGAAAAACAAACATTTCATTTTATGATCCTCTCTTACATTTTCAACGTTGGGTACTAAATCTTTTTTGAACTTCTGCTTCTTTGAAAAAGTAGATTATCATTGTGTTGTAGATAATAATATGTATTTTCAAGTCATTGATATTTGTAATCTATATCGTTGCGTAGTCATCATAATTCATAATACAAGTTCGACCTAGATTCTGGTTCTTCCAATGGGACTGGATAATCCGTGTGACAATGTTCAAGATGTTTTTTTATTCCACTAAACTATAGTTAACTAAACTAAGAATGCAGCAACCAAACTTTCTTTTGTTTATTTACAATCAGTTGCAGAAACGTTCAATAAAGTTAATCCTCCATTAAATCTTTTGCTGTCACTTTTTGTCTTGTTGACGTAGTAAAAGCTAGCAAGAGATTTAATGGAGCATTAATTATAATGAACGTACGTGCAACTGACCATTAGTCTTATTCTAAAGTCTCTTTAATTCCAAATTCCAAGGTCGAACTAGTATTTATTTTGGTACCTCAAGTTACTACTTTAATAATTAAGGTTAAAAAAGACTACTACCTATAAACTGGTTCGATCAAGAATCCAAAAACCCATTCTTTATTCAGTACCTACCTACCTAATTTGTTTCTCATGAAGCTTTCGTCATTGAAAATAATAAGCATTTGAATTAGAATTGCGTTATTTTGTTTAATAGTACCCACCCATACTGATCGCACCTCCCATATTCTGTTCCATGTCTACATTGACAAGTTGTTATAAAATCCTCAGTGAAGCATTAAAAATTTGAGCAAAAGCCTACGTAGTTTATGTACACCTATTCAGTTTTGAGTACAAGGTCGAGTTGACTTACCAAATAGTCTTTGAGCCACTATCTTCCACCACATCAGGAGCAGGTGCTCTTAAATCGGCCCTGTTTTATTTGAGCATAGTAATTAATTAATCAAGCTTTATCCACTCGTAATCTTTTACGCCTCACGACTTGGCAACCGACATTTACTTAATAAAGAACGTTTAATTTTTAGTTATGGAAAAGTTCCTATTTGAATTGAAGGAATGTGGTAAACTATACTTCATTCTAAATAAGGACGACAAGATTTTCCGATTCCTATTTGGCTTTCTGGCCAATTCTGAATAGCAAATATAGTTTATTAACCAGTAAGATATAGTATCCGACATATCTTAGACGTTAGTAAAGCTATTCTAAGAACAAGTGAGAGTAAGGGCCTCTTTCACCACTTCCGAATAAGTTCTTGTTAGCTTATCCAAAAGTGGTGAAACAGTGTTTCAAATCTCTGTTTTTGTAATTCAAAATAGTCTTAAAATTTCGTTGCTGTTTGGAATGCAGTATAGCCATATAAAATACGGAGACCTCTTTTGGCTAATTACTTTAGTTTGTATATCGGTCTCTAATCTACTAACAGACCTAATTATCTGTCTGCACGTTGGATCGTCCTAGAATTGTACCTAATTCCCAAACTACTGCAATAGTTAAGTATAAAAGTTCTAGCTGCAATATTACAAATGTTTATTAGAGGATTGTAATAAAAGCAAGTAACTGTATTCACTAGGACATCAGTCACAAACAAAGCGAGCTATGTGGCCTTCATTGGACTTTAACTGCACTCGAGCGTAGTGTTTGCGGATCCTACGCCTTCCATCTTGCGATAGTCACGGATCCTAGTAATAATTGATTTCAGAAGGATGCAAACCACAAAAAATGTGTACCTAAACCGTTTAGCTTTATAATCTCCGCTGCCAGTTTTGTTTTGCATATATTAGGCATCCAAAAAGTAGGTAAGGATCTGACCTTTATACAACGTGTTAATGAATACGCGTAAACCTCATACACCCCAACTGATTTATAACTTAATAATGATATTGAAACAATATTTTCATTATTTTAATAATTAGAATTTAAAGTTGTTTATTAATTGCTGAAATAATAACAAAACAATATGTCATTATTTCAGCAATTAATAAAAGCGCTAGCGTGCTCATGTATTACATTTTTAGAATCTTGTTTCAGTAATAAGTTTTAGAGTGTGTCCTTGCGCCGAGTTAATATCGAGTTCATTAAATTTTAAATCATACAAATATTTTATTTAATATTTTGAAAGAAAATTACCTATGTTGAAACCTTGAAAATTCGATTCTGCTCACGAACAAACGATTTTCTAGTTTTGCGTTTATTCATTAACACGTTGTATAGGACATCTACCTAATACACACTATTATACTGTACCTTTATATTATCCCTACATTTTTCAAAAAGGATAAAAAAGATGGTTTTATAGTATCTAACGTCCTCTATTCAAGGACGATTCAACGTTATTTTTTGTTTTATTGGAGTTTTTATGTAAATCTAAATCCTAATGTAGTGTGTATGCAGGTAAATCTTGCTTAGATTGGGCTTTGGCAGACGGAACTAGCGATGAAGACATGTCCTGTCTGTTTTCATCTCAATAGATGAAAGCTTAAACTCTAAGCTTCTCTTCTAATTCTTAGAAGATAGATCTTCAGTTCCCACAAGCTTTGCATATAGAAGGGACTTCAGTTATATTCGATGTTACCATGAAACTAGTACCAGTCCTTGCGATGTAGGCGTAATACCAGGCTATACCAGCTGTCAAAGTTCCAAAGTCATAGCCAGATGAAAAGTTGACAAACTTGATCAGGACAGATTATGGCACGTACATTGGTACATAGTGCTGCGTGGCGATAATGGCGTAATTTTAAATTATTCTTAGTCTACGTAGCCATTGTACCTAATTACAGAATGAGGAAAAAGGTTTCGATTTCTATGTTCTCGTCATTAATGTGATAATGACATAACTGTCTCGCATATTATTATGCGAAGTGGCGTCTGTCCTCAGTTCAGCTTTGTAATAGGTCATTGGCAGGATGTTAGTGCAAATCCTGTGTGAATCATACGGATTTCCATCGATCGTGATGACAATTTTGTCGTTTCGTTTGTAACCTTCGATAGATCATACTTCTAACAATAAAGTTCTTGCTGAATTAACTCATGGGTAAAATACATGGTTAATTTCTAATAATCTTCTGACTAAAATGCTAATTACGAATTGGTTCCGGATGACTAGCGCTAAGAGAAAAGTGCCTACTTACTTACAAGGTTTTTCCTTATTATTAAGAGTTATTAAATACTAAATGCCGATACATCCATGTATACCTTGACGGTCCGATAGCACAGTCGGTAGTGATCCTGCCTGCTGTGCTAAGGTCGCGGATTCGAATCCCGTAAGGGACAAATATTTGTATGATGAATGTGAATATTTTTACCCGAGTCATGGACGTTTTTATCTATAAAGGGTCCTTCTTAATGTGCTGACACTTGTTTAAGGGGATGATCGAACCATCAAACTGAACAACTTTCTCTATGGCACCAACATCGAAATCATGAAAAAAAATCCGCTGTCAATACAAAACTGCAATCCTACTGGAGTTAAATGTATGGGACAGCTGTTTTTTTTTTCGCGATTTGCTGTTGGTCCCATAGAAAAAGTTGTTTAGTTTGACGGTCTGACCATCCCATTAAAAAAGTGTCAGCATATTAGGACCCTGTATATGTGCCTATTTTATATCGTTGTCCAGTCATCATAATATAAGTCCAGGCTAGATTCTGATACTTTGAATGTGGCTAGATAATTTGAGTGATGATGTCCACAAAAAAAAATGTATACCTCTAAGTTACTTTAGTGAACTCAGATCTCGTTCGTTGTATTCCTTGGCTTTCTTTCATATCAAAACAATTTTCTTTGTTCACAAGTTTTGTAGCCCGTTTGCAATTTAGTGATTCGTTCTTGAAATAAGACAACTTCATTTTTACTTCTATTTTAATTAACATGAAAAATCTTATCGATATTCACAATCCTATCAGATCAGAGATCAGCTGATCTCAAGCAGCTCTGAGTCGCCCAGACCGGTTACTGTACTGTCTAACTGTGCCATATTGGTACCTAACTGTTGCACTAAATACTTATATCTTTACACCGCACATAAATTATGACAACATTTTTGAGAACAGTTACTTATTTTTAGAGACATCATCAAAGGACAACATCGTGAGAGTTGAAAATATGAGAATATATAATTTCGCTCAAATATGTTTCAATTAAAATTCTAATATCTGTAAGGAATCCAAAGATTGTGGACAAATCGTTAGATTCGCACAATCGTTGACCAGTAGCATCGCTGGCGACCGGAGGGTTACATGACATGTGTACGCGTCCTTGCGTTCACCACGAGACAGCTACTGCCAGTGTCTACCTTATCACTTAATGTCATCGTCTAACACCGAACGGACCCCACTAGAAAGGCAATGCCTACTATCTTAGAAGTTATGTTTCAACTTACCTTTACTTATAATTTGGCATCATTCCTTAAATTGAAAACGCCGATACTTGCTGTCACAGACGACACTGGTTTTGCAATTCGGCAATAAGTTTGAAAACATGAATCGTTCGCACGTTAACTGTTTACGGAGCGAAAGTGTCAATTCATACGCGGAAGTGTTCAGGTAAACTGTGCAATGTCGAAGACGGTCGACTAGCGCGCATGCGTGGAGACTCACTGAGCGATCGTTTCTCTCGGAGGTGTCGCGAGGAGAAAGTCTCGGCCGTGGTGCGCCCGCGCCGGTTGGCCGCCGCCGTGGTGGGGACGTGACGTCGCTCGAACAGCACCTGAGCATCATCGCGGATTGCTTCACCTGGTCACCGCTATTGCATTCATAGATGAGCTGCTGGGATTGAGACAATCATTGCGTATGTTAATACCAATTGATCTTGTAATAGAAATTCATCTGAAACCTATTTCAATGTTTAATGATATGCTTATGCTTATGCAGGGCGCATGCCTACCCTCAAAGTAGGATCTATGGGCGTAAGTCCAACACGCGTGTCTAATGCGCATTATATACTTCACAATACGCATCAGAATTTCTTAATCAGCGTATGCAGGTTTCCTCACGATGTTTTCCTATTCACCGTTTGAAAGCTTTCAGTACTACGTACATAAGTTAGATAAACTCATTGTTGCATGGCATGTCGTCCGTGTAGATTCGAGCCCGGACCCTCACCTATCCGCAATGCGTCGCCGACCCGAACATAGAAATTGAGAGACAAAATTAGCAGTTTCATAGAAACATAATGTGTATTCAATAGATCCTACAGGGTTTATATGATTCAAACTGTACCTACCTCGATATTGAAACTCTTAATGTTAGTTAAGAGGCTCTGAGAGAGATTTCGAAGATATCTTTGTTTCTCTTCAAATGATTAATCTCGCAAGCACAAATTGTCGCACGGTTCGGCCTTCTACTTTTTCATGTGAACCTCGTTACATTTATTAATGAATACAAATTACGTGATGGTGGCCGACCGTTCCCTAATTCAACCAATTAGGTGAGCACTGTTCCCACGAACTTATATTGCATCCCTAGGGACTAGCTACATGTTGAAAGATTTTAGGTACACAAGGGTAACTTTAACTACAGTACAATATTGAACTAAATGAGTTCACAAATCAGTATCCAGGGCCGTCTTAACCATCTTTGGCGCCGGGGTGTAAAAATAAACCTGCGCCCCATTTGTCAAATAAAAAAGGTTCCTTTTTTTACATGATTTTATTTATCTTGCCTTGTTAGTTTTTTGGTACAAATCTTGCGAGTGAATTTTTTAATTTATCTTTATTGGTTATCAAACAGCAAATAACTTAATTTCTAATACAACAAAATTTAAATTTTACAACGCCAATTATATGACAACACGTTTTAAAAACTGTTTAAGGTTCAACGAGAAATAGTAAGTATTTTGATCCACTTCTAGGTATTCTATCGAGCTAAAACTTGGTAAACATATAGAAACCGTTAATTTTGCCCCACTGAGTTTGGGCTAGTTAGATTGGTCTCGATGAGTAGTTGGCGTACAAATGATTGTCTGATGATTGAGCCGGAAAGTCACCACACCACATTACAAGGCGTATTTGTAAACTTATAGGTATAATGTTTGTTAAAAATATTCAAAAGTATGCATGGTATTATGTGTATAAGGAGATCAACATGCGCCCCCAGGGCCCTTCACCCGGGTTCCACGCACCCCTTGCACCCCCGGGTAAAGACGGCCCTGTCAGTATCGGTACGTCATCGGGATATTAAAAGTATTTATTGCGGTAGTTAGCTTAAATCAACACAGACAAAGCACGAGGGCGCAGCCGCGTTTTACATCCTTGATGACAAGTCCGCCATTCGCCACTACAGGCACGGATTCCGTTTGTTTTTTTACATTTTGGATTTATTTCTTGTTTTATTATTTACTAGAGTTTACCAGCGACTTCGTCCGAACGGGTTCTCGTCATCGTAGCGAGATAAATGATGTACCAGATTTTAAGTTTAAACATAAGCTGATAAACTCAAAAAGTTTCATTTAAATTGGTCCAGTAGTTATCGCGTGATGCGCGAAGAAACAAACAAACAGACAGGCACAACATTTCAAAAATTGGTGATTTGGAGTCAGGGACACCTAAAAACCATATCGTAATTTTTTTTTTAAATATCTTTCATGTGCAGACACACTTATGTTACAGTTTTATAATAGTAGAGATTGGGTATACATGGATTATGTTTAATACCTATTTTTTATTAATAATTGTCATCTTAACATTTATTACAGTTTTTGAAATTGGTCAAGTCGTTGTAGCGTTGTTCGATAGCAGATTCTTTCAATAGCAATTATTTATTCTGTAAGTAGTAAATAATATAGAGTACGTCCCTGACAGCTCGGAAGACATCTGTTTATCCACTTATCGGTTAAGAGCCGCTCTGTGGCGCGCGCTGTTCTTCCTAAATGACTCCTTCATGGCGATATCCAGCGGGATACTTATTAGTCCGACTAACGCCCTACGATTAGTACGCTTCCCGCATTTTGATCGGATACGTTTGTTGTGCCGCTATTCCACGAAAAAGTTTGTCACCAAAAAGATTGTTATCAAACAGTTTATCACTAAAAAGCCTGGCCAAAACAGCGTATTGCGATTTGTGCTGAAAAAACAAGAGTAAAAACAAATGAAGAATCGATAGCAGTTCCAAATTTAAAATCGGTATAAAAAAAAGATTTTGTTCCGAAAAAGTATAGAACGAAAAAGTTTGTCACCGAAATTGATTTAACCAAAAAGTTTTTTTTTAAACAATATGACCAGAACATAAGGGCCAAAATAAACACACATATATAAAAAAAAAAAAACATTAAATATCAAATGGAGAACTACCTTAACTACCAATGTCCAGAAGATGGTTGGGAGCAGCTGATCCTTCCAGCAGTTCCTTTTCAAAGCAACGTTGAAACAGTACCGGTGGCCAAGCAGAGGTGTCAGGCGAATGCGCGAGAAAGAGACAGGACTCAAAAGTTAGTATTGTTGTTGTATGTAAAAATATCAAACTAATCGACTTTTGGAACTTAAACATAATCTTTACACCTTTATTTGTTCCCGTGGTTTGAGTTGACTAAGGGAAAGCAGTTCTTTTACAGTGTTTATGTCGACAAAAGCCATCTCATAGAAAAAGTATATGTCTAGAATGAGCCTAACGCCTCTACCGTATAAAACAAAACAGACCAACTTTCTTAGGTTGGTGTGCGTAAGGCGGCATACAAATTATGTCTGTGTGCGTGTATATGGATAGGGTTTAGACTTTAGAGGCAAGTACTGGTTAGATTCGATTGGCAACACCGAAAGGGTTAAACGTTGGTTAAACTCAATAGTTTGACTGGACTTAGTCAAAAGTTTCTTGCAAGAGTCAATTTCAGCTTTATCAATTTTCAAGCATCAGATCGTGCGATGACATTCTCTTTTTATCGAAATACCGTATTATGTTGAGTCTAAATAAGCATAGTCTACTAAAATTATTGATTCGCTTGATAGCCTGGATCGTAACCGTTAGATTCGCCAGCTATTGTAAATATGAATTAAAATATAAAAACATATTATTTGTATTGTATGAATAAAACTTGCTGAATCATAAAACATGAACGAACCTCAAACGGAGTTAATAATTAGTTACGCTTAATGAAGCTTTGTGAAGTGGTAGTATAGTCTAATTCTTTGATGTAGGGTAATAAATCTTTATAGATTATTATAAAGGCTAAATTAGAATTAATTATAGGGCATTGGCTATGTACTTCTTTAGTAATATTGTTTCGTTGGAGTGATGTTCAGTTTATTCTTACGAGATTCCTATCAGGTTACCTTCGACATCATTGCTAAAGGTAGTTATTTACCAGTCATCAGACAAAAAAACATCAGACTTTCTTTTGTTCTATTAGACGGCCCGGTAGCTTAGTCGGTTGTGAACCTGCCTGCTATGCCGAGGGTCCCGGGATCGAATCCCATAAAGAACAAATAGAAGATGACAAAATTTGTAAAAATCTTAAAATTTGCACGCCGCCGCCATGTGTGGTAGAATATGTCTTGCTTCATACTATATATTTAAGACCTTAATGTACCATATTCTGGCAAATAAATGTGTTCTATTCTATTCTATTCTAAATATTTGTATGATGATATTTGTACCCGAGTCATGGATGTTTATAAGTATACAAGGTGTTACAAAAATACAAATAAAAATTTTAGGGGGTGGTGTAGGCCATAAAACTGAACAACTTTCTCTATGGCACCAACGTAAAAATCACGAAAAAAAAATCAGCTCTTCCATACAAAACTGCAAACTTACTCGAGCCAAATGTACGGGACAGCAGATTTTGTTTCGCGATTTCGATGTTGGTCCCATAAAGAAAGTTGTTCAGTTTGATGATCTAAAGAACCCCCTTAAAAGTTTTAAATGTTTATTTTTACTTTTGTAACACCTTGTATAGTATTCTATATCGTAGTATTCTATGTCTAGTCATCATAATGCAAGTCCAGGCTAGATTCTGGTACATTAAATGTGACTAGATAATTTGTTCGTAAATTCCAAGATATTAAGGGTATAATTACTGTTGGCGCGCTCCATACCAATGAAGTCTGGTGATATTTTCAATACTAACCAATTAAACTCAATGAAATTTTGTAGAAACAATCTAGCAACAAATCTCTATGCTTGTATCGTGTCAGATTTTCCCCAAAATGTACAGTTTTAAAGTAACAGTGCCTCAAAGATTTCCATATAAATTAATCCTAGCATTGAAACTTTATATTTTAACGAAAATCGGGCACGATACAAGCATAGAGATTTGTTTCTAGATTATTTATGCAAAATTTCATTGAGTTTAATTGGTTAGTATTGAAAATATCACCAGACTTCGTTTGTATGCAGCGCGCATTTACACATTCGGAATAAACTTCTCTTAATTTCGGGCTGGCATAACCTCTGGGTTAAAAGCCCCTATAAAAAAAAAATATATATATATAGAAAAAAAATAAAAATTTCGAGTGGAGGAAGGTAATAGCTGACGGTCGAACAGACCACGATGAAGTCTACTTTGAATCTCTGGCCGTAAAGGGAGCAAAAAGTCACAGGGTCGAACGGGCTCCTGCACCAACCGACACACAGCACAAATGCCATAAATTCGGTAGGCATTGCCGCTCCCGCATTGGCTTATACAGCCATGAACATCGGTGTCTTAACCAAACAGACGCTGTTTAAACATCTACTTAGATGAGATAAGGCCTTTGACTATTTATATGTGGACTGGTAACGCGTGTAATTCTACTAACGAACATTTCTGCCACTTTTTGCGAGGGGCGAGGTAACATGAAATCCGCAACTTTGGATTTTATTCCCATAACTTTAGATTCTAATTTTGAATGTTTAAAATCATGAAAAGTAGTCTCGTGTGAACCCCAAACGTTCTAAGTTCGAAGTTATTATATCGCAATTATAGGCTGTCTCGTTTAGTGATAAGGTGTAAAATTGAATGTAAATGCACAAGATCAATTGTGCTTATACCGTGGCAGAGGGGAAATGCTACCGCAAGGCTAGTCCTTATAATAGTTAGTCAAAGGATAAGGCCCATGGTGATGTAGCTATACTATATGTCAAATAAAGACGAAAAAAAGAAGATCACAGAAGCAGGACCACGATACCATTTCAGACCGTGATCATTTTATAAAAATTCTAGACACTTATGTAAGTGTTTGATGACAGAATGATTTTAAAGACGAACCACATGTGCACACCACTGCTTCTTTAGGTCTTTCAACATCGCCATTTTGTTGTTTGATACAATATTGGTATTTCTTTAAAGTGTGTACTATAAAGAACCCTTTTTACCTTCTTTTCGCCCCTATTTGGAATGGAGTATAGGCACTTTGTAACATATAAATAAATAAGGCACATTATGCATTCGTTATAGAATTGTTATCAAAATACCATTTGTATTTCCAAGCAGCGTGAACATGGCTTTCAACACCCTGCGTCTGCTGATACCTACGGAACCTCCGGACAGGAAGCTTAGCAAGATCGAGATATTGAGACTGGCTGGGAGCTACATCACACACCTCGATAATCAGCTTTATACAGGTGACATAGCGTTTGTTATTGTGTGTTCTTCATAATGTTATTCGAGGTAGTCAGGATGCGTAAATGCGCGCTGCATACAAACGAAGTCTGGTGATATTTTCAACACTAACCAATGAAAGTCAATGAAATTGTTCAAGAACAAACTAGAAACTAATCTCTATGTTTGTATGAAGTCAGATTTTCGTTAAAATGTAGTTTTAGTGTCAGGATTAATTTAAGATTTGTTACTTTAAAACTACATTTTAACGAAAATCTGACTTCATACAAGCATAGAGATTAGTTTCTAGAGTTTCAGAAAAAAATCATTGACTTGAATTAGTTCGTATTGAAAATATCACCAGACTTCGTTTGTATGGAGCACGCTCCGAATTATATTCTCTTAATTCCACGCCTTCTAATTCGTATACGAAATGACAGACATAAACTCTATGCCACTTATGTCTATGAGACTTTATGCCATTCTAATAATTCGAATTTGTATGTAGTCTTTGAGAAAACATTTTGCTTTGCATGCTTGGATTTTAGGGTTCCGTACCAAAAGGGTTGAATCGGGACCCTATTTATAAGCCTACGCTGTCCGTCCGTTCGTCCTAGCTTCAGAGGGCTGTATCTTCTGAACCGTAATAGGTAGCCGATTGAAATTTTCACACAATACTTATCATTGTATTAGATTTGATGACAAATAATAAAATTTTAAAAAGTAAGTCTTCTTGGTCTATCGTAAAAACGGTGTCACATACAACATCAAAGAAAACGTAGTGATTCCATTCTCTTTGATCAAAGTCATACAAGCCTCAAACTTGGTTTGATTACAGTAGAAAACTCTACAGTATAACAAAAAGTGATAAAAACTTTCCAAGTGTGAGTCAGTCTCACGCTAAGGGTCCCGGAAAAAACTGTTTTTTTTGGTAAGTTAGTATATTGTGTGGTGGTACCGAACCCTCAGTGCGCGAGTAGCCCGAATCGCTCTTGGCCGGTTTTTTACTTCATATAGTAGGTACCTATCTATACTGGGTAATTTTGTAAACACTTTCCAAATTTTTAGGTACCTATCGATACTGGGTAATTTTGTAAACACTTTCCAAATTTTCAGGGGTGGTTCAGACCACCAAAACTTTTACAATGCCAGCAAACGTAAAAATCGCAAAAAAAGAAATCTGTTGTTATTGTGTTGAGTTTATTCGTTGACTCAATGTATGAAACAGCAGATTTTTTTAGATTTTACTTTCATAAATTAAAATTATATTTCTTTCTTGTAGGTGAAATGGATCAACCGTGTCTACAAATAAATAACTCTGACAACAAAAACGCGTCTTTGTGCACGTTTTGCTGGTCAACCGTCAAGAAAGTTGTAAGTTATCATTTATCAGTCAATTAAAACATAGGTAAAATAAATAGGTTCTAAAGGATCTCCCCTACCCGCCATTCCTCTCTATCCTACCGTCTGCCAAACAACATGTATGTGGATATTCGTTTTATTTGGAAAAAATATAGATTAGCATAAGCATATGCTTACGACTATATTCCCCGAGGGGGTAGTCAGAGATATTTTGAAACCTCAGAACATCCACGTTTCACCAGTTGTACCGAAACTCTGTCCAGTGTGACGGGGGTGAGCCCGTCGCCACATAATGAACAGTGGGGTACAATACATGCCTCGAAATTGAAGCATGCAGGTTTCCTCACGATGTTTTCCTTCACCGAAAAGCCAGTGGTGTTACAAATCGTACATAAATTCCGAAAAACTCATTGGTACAAGTCGGCCTGGACGGGGATCGAACCATCGCCTCCTGCACGGCAGGCAAGGTTACTCGCCACTGGACCACCACGGCTTTTTAAAATAATGAAATTAATGTTTCAATCTATTTTCTCATATAAATCAGTTGGGGTGTATGAGGTTTTGCGCTTATTCATTAACACGTTATATAGGGGAAAGGTGGACGAGATGATCCCTTGGGGTAAGATGATCCTTTTCAATTGCAGTTAAACTTATCACCGCCTAGTTGTTTTCTTTGCTAAAACATAGACCTCGATGCCTTTGACTTTTTATATGTGGACTGGTTACTCGTGTGATTTTACTAACAAAAATTTCTGCCACTTTTTGCGGGGAGCGAGGTAACATGAAATCCGCAACTTTGGTTTTTATTCCCCATAACTTTAGATTCTAATTTTGAATGTTAAAAATCATGAAAAGTAGTCTCGTGTGAACCCCAAACGTTCTAAGTTCGAAGTTATTATTTTGCAATTACAGGCTGTCTCGTTTAGTGATAAGGTGTAAAATTGAATGTAAATGCACAAGATCAATTGTGCTTATACCGTGGCAGAGGGGAAATGCTACCGCAAGGCTAGTCCTTATAATAATTAGTCAAAGCTCGATGCCCTCGCATAAGTCAATTTGAGATGGCATCAGTCGATTTGGATAAAAAACTAATATTTGGTGACTTTGACCTAAGGAAAGGTTGATTTTCAGATTAGGTAAAGTTCAAAGTCCAATAACAGCCGTTTTTATACCAAAGGTTACATAAATAAAGACATTTGTAACTTTAAAAAGAGTTGCTCTTTTCATTTAGTTATACCAAAATCAAAAACGTTCCCAAATTAGGGGTAAAATCATCTTGCCCATTCCCAAGAGGTGTCCAAGATGATCATTTGCTACGGTTTTAAAAAAAATTAAATTTAACAATGAAAGATGAACAATTTAAACATTTTGAGTATGACAACAGGTAGACAGATAAATTAGATATCATTTAAACTACGAGCATTCTCCCTTAAGGGGATCATCTCGTACACCTTTCCCCTACTATCTAATTCTTTTCTGTTATTTTAAGTACCTACCTACCTACATGCCTACATGTTTTTTTTCCAGAAATCGACATCAATAAACAATTATTATGCAACACCCTTCTAAAGAAAGAGAGAAGTTGTAGAGATAAAAAAATAACTCGAACCTACTTATTTATTAACATACTATAAGTTAGTAAGTTTTTTCAAATGCTATATTGATTCTTAGTATTAAATCATCTTCAGTTATATCTTACACGAGTTGAATAACTAATAAAAACCAGTTAAGTGCGAGTTGGGCAACTCGCGCACCGAGGGTTCCGTCCCACACTACCACACAGCATATTAATTTAAATAAGTTTTGTTTTCTCCGGGACCTTTAGCGCGAGACCGACTCACACTTGGCCGGTTTTTACTATTTGTTGTTATACTGTAGAGATTGCTCTATAATCACTATTAATCACATGAAGTTTGACGCTTGTATGTATGACCGTTTTTACGATAGAGAGAGAAGAAAAAACGTTGATAAAAACTAGTTTCTTGTATGAGGACCCCCCTTAATTGTTAACTTTTGGTCATTTTTGTTTGTTAACAAATCCGCCGTAATAACGCATATTCTGTGAAAATTTCAACTGACTTTCAAAAGTTACAGCCCCTAACAGGTAGGACGGAAGGACGGACGGACAACGTAGGCTTAGTAATAGGGTCCCGTTTTCACCCTTAGGGTAAGGAACCCTAAAAAAGACACTAGGCAATAATGTTGCTACTCTGATGTTGAGAACAGCAACCAAGTACTAACTTACTTTATGGCAACAAAATAATGTAAAATAACAGAAATATGATAAGATGTAAAATAATGATAAATAAAATAATAAAACATAATTTATTAAAATGGCACCATTTTATTTATTAAAATTGTATTTTCTAAGTATTGGTAGGCAGGAAATATTTTATTTAAAATGAAATAGTCACAACCGGGGTTATTTAGGTGGTCATATTTAATAGGTAGTACCTATAAGGTATTAAAACAATATGTTTTAAATGTAACTATTAAATTGGCAGTGACACTGATTTCATACAAATTGGAAGAAAATACATCATCCATTTTTATCTAAATGTGAAAAAGCTGCCAAAAAAAATACGATATTCTGTTAGAACTTCTTCATCTAAGCATTTGTTATTACGGCATCAAAACTATAGGGCCAGTGTCCTTGGTTTTATCCGAGTTAAAAAAAAAGTTAGGGCCTAGGAAATCTGTTTTCATAAATTTTTGATGTAATAAAATTTACCGCTGCAGCTTTTTTTTAAATAATGTCTTTAACGGCTCTGGATACTAGGAGTCCTTTTGTGCCATTCGTTATTTTTTTCTTTATATTATTTATTGGGATGATGGGATGATAGATGACGATGAATCTGTGGTCTATTTCGTAAGCTCTGGCGTTGCCGCCAAAATGACCATGTACGAGTTAACTTGAACCAAAACTTATGTTCTGTTATCGTATTTATTTTGAAATTCCTGTTATGTCGGTCGCTTTGTGCAACTGTTTGGTACACAATCCACACGAAATTATGTCACAAATATCACAAAAACCAATTTTTTACGAATTTCAAATACGACGAAACAGCAAGAGCAATAGCGCCAAGCAAACTCCAGCTGTCATAGTAATACCACAGGTAATATTATTAGACAGAATAAATGATGAGACGGACAATTTCTAACAGAGCATAGCATTCGTTTTTGTTGGCCGGCACTTTCTCGTTTTTGTTGGCCGGTACTTTCACATATGGACCAAAAATGTATGAAACGCGGATGACGTCATTTGATTTTATTTAATTCTGTGATTTTAGTAAAAAATCTAATTTAGAACTACATAATATTTACATCCTTTACAAATAACACATTACATTGTTTCTTTCAATACAAGAGATGTGTATTTTTATACATTTCATTCTGAATGCAACAAATATAGTGCTATAAAATGTGTTTTCAATATTTTTAAGTACTTAATATAATTTTAACCAGACTTTATTGATTAATATTTATACAACAGGATGATTTTTATTTTAAGTAGAAAAATTTTAAGTTATTTTTTCACATCTAGACACTACAGATTCACAATTATACCTATTATTATTATGTGACTAGTTAAAAAATCTAGTCAAATTAAGTAGATTACTTAGGTACAACTACTTCATAAATAAGGCAAGTATGTATTTACAGAAAACAATACATTTCTATTCGAATATATAAACAAACAATCATAAACATTATCATTTTCACATTATTCTCTACAGAAATGCAATTGCAAATAAAACAATTTTTTTCATAATTAAAATTTTCACATCAAGGATTCGTGCAAACATCAACAAAACAAAACCACGTTACTGTTTATAACATCACATACTTTCACACATAATTCCTCTATGAAGACATCACAGTCAAAAGATATTTTATAATTATTATTTTTAATTACTACACGGTGGTATCGGGGTCGTTTTGAAGCCGAAAAGAGGTGATTTGTTGCCACCATTAGTACAATCGATTGTCAGAAAAATAAAAAGATTGAAAAATTAAATTTAAAAACACCATAAAATCTATCGAGTTTCGGTACTACTGGTGAAACGTGGATGTTCTGAGGTTTCAGAATATCCCCTCGGGGAATGTAGTCGTGAGCATATGCTTATGCTACGATAAAATCTCGAATGTGTGAGGACTCTTGTATAATTGTATCAACTTAATTAATTCTCCTACTGATAGCATATCACCTCCTTCCGACTTCAAAACGACCCCGATCCACGGTGTACACTTAACGCTTCGTGCATAAACCAAAATACTTTAGTTCTCTTTCAATTTCATTAATTATGTACACACTTTTGACTATTTTCGAACCACGTTTACTTCAGTCCCAGAAATATAAAGTTCTGTTTACTAAACTGCAGTTCCATTATTATTTGTCCTGTTCACAGTTGAACTATACGATTTCAGCTATCGAATACTGTTTCTATCCCGTCCTATAAACGGGCTGGACTCGTGGTTATTTTTCTCCAAGTTCCCAGACAGGGTAGGGTCTGGTCGACTTCTCTTGAAGAAGCCTAACTTCCAAAGAGCTATGATTAGGAGAACAAGTACTATTAGTCCTACGATCACTGCCACTATGATTACCCATAAAGGTACTTCTGTTGGTTCACTTATCTTCAAGTCTGGATACGCTATTGTTTCCACCTGTGAAATAAAAATAATGTTCAGATCATCGTATTTAGAACAGATTTTAGGTAGAACAAAATGGTCTCTTGCGTCCGCCATATTGGATTTGAATGAATGAATGAAATAAATGTATTTTCCATAGAGATTATACCTAATAGAGTGAGCCATACCAATTGTAAAGTGTCCACTTTTTTTGACGTTTAGGTTTGAGTGTGTGGTGTCAAGTAGTATGGACAAAAGGCACCGAGTGACATATGGCCTTATGTTTACGGTCACTTTTCACACACACTAGCTCAAAAAAATGTGGACAGCCGCATAAACAAATATCTATAGTTCCATCTCCTTCTACTATTAAAGGTACGTCATAAGACAAAAGAGACTAACTACAATCGTAAATTTATGCGGACTCTATGGAGATCCTTCCTCTGAGGTATTTTCACAGCACATAAACAGATAAAACTACGAAGTATATAGATTAATTACAAAAGAGTAAAAAGTTGTACGGTTTTTTAAAGGATTCGAAATATAAATCTGCTTCCATACAAAACTCCAAACTACTCGACCCAAATGTATGGGAAATTCGTTTTTTTTCGCGATTTCGTTGCTGGTCCTGTCAGTTCTTTAGTTTTAGTTTAGTTAAGAAAGTTGTTTAGTTTGATGGTCTGATCATCTCCTCAAACAACCGTCAGCATAATGGAGAAGGAAAGAGAAGTGTGGGTAGTCTGGCGACACAATGGGTTGACGATATAAAGAGAGTCGCGGGAGCTACGTGGATGCGAGATGCTCAGGATAGAGGGTGGCATAAACAAATGGAGGCCTATACCCAGCAGTGGGTGGATTCAGGATGTGGATGATGAGGATATAAAGAGGGGCCAATGTGGTAAAGATCAGGGATTATAATTATTAGACTTCAACGTTCGCTAGTACTGTGATACTAAACGATTTGATGAATTCGTTATTGAGCATTAGTCGATAGCGATCCACTGTATATGTACCTAGTCATCTAAATACAAATATCGCAATTGATGAGAACAGATTCATTTTCTTGGAGACATGAATTATCTTATCGTATCATTGTGATGTTTATTCTGATGTATGTTATAATGGTCAGAAGTTATGTTGTCATGGCTGACCCTCGGGTAGTCCTCCACTAGAGTCGCGTTCCACAGTCGAGCTCATACTGTGATCGTGCTCGCCTGCACACGTCCCAGGTTGAACAAGAAATATCTTACCGTAGCAGTATCGTCGTGATGTTTATTCTGATGTATGTTATAATGGTCAGGTATGTGTATGAAGGCAGTAGATGCGATATTGACATGGCTGACTCTCGGGTAGTCCTCCACTAGAGTCGCGTTCCACAGCCGAGCTCGCACTGTGATCGTGGTCGCCTGCGCACGTCCCAGCCGGTAGATCACGCATTGGAACTGGATACATTTCGCTGTTTTCTTTTGACAGTTCTGCATGTAGAGAAAAATAACAGTGTTTAAGTATTTTGATATAAAATATAAAATTCAATAGCAATGTAATTTGCATAACCTCACTCAAATTACAAATATTTGTATACTCAGGAAAACGTATTTGAATTTAAAGGACTTAGAAATTTTCGTAAGAAGGCTGGTCCTAAGGCAGTCGTCCAGTATCACTTAGGGTCACATGACATTTTGCGATTTTTACCCCATTTAGAACTCCACGAAAACCACGTCAGGGGCCATAAGTTTCAGTAGTACATGAATAAAAAAATTAAAAATTGCATGTATTTCTATTTATGTACGATTTGTAACACCACTGGTTTTTCGGTGAAGGAAAACATCGTGAGGAAACCTGCATGCTTCAATTTCGAGGCATGTATTGTACCCACTGTCCATTATAAGTGGCGATGGGCTCACCCCCCGTCACACTGGACAGAGTTTCGGTCCTACTGGTGAAACGTGGATGTTCTGAGGTTTCAGAATATCTCTGCCTACCCCTCGGGGAATAGTCGTGAGCATATGCATGCATGCATGTATTTCTCATGTGTTTTGAGTTCTAAGTTCGATAACTTTCTAAATTATTAAAAGAAATAATAAGTTTATGTACTCGCCTTTTAATTTGCTCATGACCACTCCTGATGGCAAGTAATTAAAAATAGCCCAGTAATAAGAATGGAATACTCACCATATTAACAACATGTTTCCTTTGCCCATCCTTATCGGTATACGCCTCAGCCTTCACAATCTCGCTCTCTCTTCTTCTCCTCACTTTGTTCTCGGCCGCGGTGGAGAACTCCACAGTTTTCTTAGTTTCGTTGTATTCCTTCTCGCTGGAACTGACGCTCAATTTGCCCGTAGTAAGGAATGGGTCCATCTCGAGGTTTTCAAGCAGGGGCTCCATGGCACCTGGTCTTGATGTCAGTTTGAGAGGGTTAATCTCGTTTTCGGATATAAAGCATTCGCCGTTGCTTTGATCTGTGAAGAAAATTGTGATGTTACTGTTATGTATATCTAAAATTATGAAATCTAGCTTGTAATGAGTGGCATAAAATTTAATGCATTTCATAGATTTCATGATCTTTTCCGAAAAGGGCAAGTGTTCAATGGCAAGTTCCTCAATCGACGGAAGTGCATAAAAAGTTGTATGAATGTAACTGTGGTGGAAATGAGATGTAGGTCTTCTTATTAAGGAAAGGAGGGGCAAAATCGGTCTGTGCCCCAGGGCTGCAGGCACTACCCCTGGCGGCAGAAACTCACGCTACACCACTGTACTTACCTAAGAGGAGGCCTTAACAATATTAGATTTTTAAAGAAAGTCCGTATAAAAACAATAACATAAGTATTTTTACCAGCTTCTCCATCAACCGTGGGAACATCTTCAGGGTAGAGCAGCCACTTGCCCTGCGCGTTCTCGGAGGCGACCTGGTGCGGCCACGATATTACGACTTGCACAGACGACACCCTCCATGGACCTTCGTTGAACACCTGATGGAAATACCAATTTAAATTACCAGTTCTTTAAATTGAATTTGATCTTGATGTATCAATATTTCAAGCAGTAATTGATTTACTGATAGTACATCAGACTTAATCAGACGGTTTAGATATTTGTATGATGAATATGAATATTTGTACCCGAGTCATGGATGTTTGTATCTATGTGTGTATTCTATATCATTGTCTAGTCATTATAACACAAGTCCAGACTAGATTCTGGTACTTTAAATGTGACTAGATAATTTGTGTGACAAATGTCCAAGATATCTTTTAGAAATGACGAAAAAAGTTTAATCAAATCGCCAAGTAGGCGAAATCATTATCGACTCTGCTTGCGTTGAAATAACATCGAAAATCAATTAATTAACACAAATTTCGCCTCACTTCAATGTTTTTGAGGTAGTTCCCGAGTCCGCTCCATCGAAGCGAAGCAACTACAAGTGTATCTTCTTCTTATCGTTTGGGCAGCAAGCCCTGGTGTCAGAGTTTTTTAAGACCGCCTTACGGCCTCTGACGTGGTTTTTATGTAACGACTACTACAAACAGAGATAGTAGCCGAGACCGGTTCCGAAGCACGGAATCATCTTTCTTTAGTAGAGTCGATAATGTTTGGCAGTGAAAACTGTGCTCCCGCCTCTAGAATTTACCAGAGAATCAAATCTTTGTTTATCAATATGAATGATGGATGATCAATTTGTGTTCTGATAAAGGCGAGGTCAGAGCCATACCTGATACGTGTGCACAACCCTAGTGCCGATGTCGTCGAAGTAAGTCATGGCTGATTCTCCTTTCACCTCTCCTCCGTAGAACACTTGTTCGGGACGCGCAGCACTGCAAAATAATGAAGAAAAAAATATATAAACCTTGCTAAAATGCTTTTTATCCGATTTAAGGACCTAACCACAGATTACTAAAGAGTTACTATGTAACAAATATATCACACCCTTTGAGAACTTCCCTGCTCATTCCCGCAGCCAGACAGTTCGTGCAGAAATGTATCTAAAGTAGCTTGACTTAGCGTTTTTATTACTTCGTACAGCGTACGACGTCCGGTGTTCGATCTGACGTTGCCGATGTCACATGAATAAATATCCCTACAGAACGAGAGCTTCATACAAGCGGCCGCTGTCGGTGCACTCACACATAGCGCGTTAGAGAACGTACGAATAGATGCACACAAATTAGCCGTGTGAGTTTGAGATCACCGACATCAGCTTTCGTTTTGTAGTGATATTTATTCATGTGCCAATGTGATTTAATGTTCAATAATTATTGGCAAAGCATAGGTAGATACGTAACGAATGACGCGACTGCTGTAAACCACAAGGCGAGTGCATCGCTTACGATGCACTAAACTGTGGGTGCTTATCTCTTGTACCTGCCGAGTGACGGAAGCCTGACCAAATTATAATCAGAAATTTGAGGACCCAGTAGAATCTTCTATGTTCTCCCCTTGCTTAACAACTTTACTCGACCCTTTGATCAAATAACTACGCTCCACAACTGCGGCGAATCCCTCTCGGGGGTACTGCCGAATTGCCAACATCTGTGGCGAACCCCTTTCGGGGATCCACAGACGTGCAAAATTCGTCATTTTGACTCCCACAGACGTCGGTGAGGCATTCGCCACACTTGAGGGGATTAGAATAGTTGACGTAAGTTAATTCTACTTACCCTTTAATCAAAAGTTCAGCATTCTTTATAACCAGGGCTTCGACTTGAGCAGGAATCTTGCCAGGATGTTGCTCCTTGGAGGTAGAATTAGCCCAAACAGAGAATATGACTGAAGGTTCATTATCTTCCAAAGCTCTAGCGTCGAACCGCATAGTGATGGGGTCAGCGTTGTTTGGCTGCTTCTTGAACGGGTTCTCGAGGAGACATGAAACTGTTGTCTTGTTCACACTTGTGCATATCACGTGTTTATCCTGTAACATAAAAAAAGTTAATATTGATTGCACAGATTTCTCACATCGATATCATAATCATCATTAATAATTATGCAGTGGGACAATCATATATATTAATCATATATATGATTGTCCCACTGCAGGGCACAGGCCTACCCTAAAGGTCACGCGTGTTTGACTAACGTACACCTTGTATGTACATTAGTCACCCACGCGTGCCCAATGCGGATTGGTGGACTTCACAAACCCGTCAGAATTTCTTCTTCAGATTATGCAGTTCTCACGATGTTTTCATTCATCGTTTGAACATACAAACAATCACCATTCAAAATGACATCCCTTTAATTTTGAGCTCAGTTTAGAGACCCACACAAGCTATTTTAGAGCGTAGTCGATGTCGCAACCACTACCTTGACGTCGCAACTGCATCACCTTGAAGTTGAGCTAAATCGTCGCGATTTTTACTAAGAGATATCGCCACGACTCTGATTGATCTCAGAAATAACGCGGCGATATGGCGTCGATGTTTCGGCGATACAACGGCGATATCGATATCGTTGCGTCAACACCTACGCTCCAAAATCGCTTGTTTAATATGACCCTGAAGAAATCAAATAGATACTAACACTAATATTAGCAGCGATGTAGTGTAGACTGGAGTGATGATGCACGAACACTTGGCCCTCGTAAGCAGATTCCCCGTAGTTGTCCACGCGGATCGCCAGCTTGATCTCCTCCTCCTGGCCGAGTGTCAAGGCGAATGACTTGCCATCTTCAGCTGTAAATTTAATGTTCATTGTTAAATCGTTCTTCAGAAAGCACTTTAAGCCGTTGGTCCCAGTTAGTGTGTATTTGATGGCGGTGTACCTATTCGTTGTCAGGTTCAAGCACGTATCCAGACTTTTGGTTTGGGGGGACATTCGATTTCACACATACGGAATTGAAGAAACGGGGAGGAAGCCTGTGTCTTGTAATGGACGTGTATAGGGCTGATGATAATGGCGATGATGTTAAATCAAACCTATTAGTACCTATTAATATCAGGCTTCCTCATTAATATTATCAAGGGACTTACTATTAGGAAGTAACAGAACAGGATCAACAACCAGGTCACTGACGAAGACGCCGTCAGTGCCGCAGTCGTTCAAGAATTTGGAGCTGAACGCGGTGACGGCCGTCGCCTTCAGGACGGGGTAGTCGACGATGTTGGACAAACTTCCATGTCAGTATTATCAAGGATACTTACTCTTAGGAAGCAACAGCACAGGATCAACGACCAGGTCACTGACGCAGACGCCGTCAGTGCCGCAGTCGTTCAAGAAGTTGGCGCTGAACGCGGTGATGGCCGTCGCGTTCAGGACGGGATAATCGTCGATGTTGGACAAGCTTCCATATCAGTATCATCAAGGATACTTACTCTTAGGAAGCAACAGCACAGGATCAACGACCAGGTCACTAACGCAGACGCCGTCAGTGCCGCAGTCGTTTAAGAAGTTGGCGCTGAACGCGGTGGTGGCCGTCGCGTTCAGGACGGGATAATCGTCGATGTTGGGCAGGCTTCCGTACGTCGAGTATTTTGGCTCTACGTGCACTAGCTTGTAGGTCAGTTGGAACTGGAAATAAATAATCAAATGTCTAAACTATAGTTTTAAATGAACAAAAACAATATTGTAAACTTCAAGTTTTTTGCAGCAGTAATATTTTGTGCAACAAAATTAATTTGTTAAAAATTATTTTTAGCGGCGGCGGCTGCAAAGGCGATTTGATAAAATTTGTGAATGCAGGCTCCTAAAAAAGTTTTCTCGTGAATAGGTCTTACTTTAAAGAGAAAGAGATCCTTCCTCTTAGGTCTTACTGCCCTTTCTGTCCTGAATTCAATGAAGGCTTCTTCCGCACTTGATGACGTTATTTCTATGTCATCATAATCTTTTTCAGTTACAAAGACATCATGGACATGGGGACTAAACTGATATAAATACGGTTTTACTGTTCAAAATCCTGTCAAACTAAAATCAGTAAATCTGTTTATCCAGGAATTCTCCTGATATTGGACAAGACGTGACCATCGGGATCAGGACAGGATATTTACTTACTTTGATAGGTGTCTGAATATCCCTAGTATTATTCTTCAGATACACTATGTGTTCTCTGCAATCCTCAACATCTTTTCCAAGTTGTATAGTTCTGTTTACAATGTTATTCTTGTCTGAATCAAAGAACACTCTAGAATATTTCCTTCCACCAGGAAACGTTTCTGCTTCGATCACATAGTTAAGTTTATGTGAATTACTTTTAGTGGATTTGACTAGACTTTTGATGATGCAGCAAGCTTGGAAATGGAAACAGGTGTAGTTGGCTGAAGGGTCCTTCTCACAGCCGTGGATCGTGGGGTCTATGTTGATGATCGTTTTCGAAGGTCGAATTGAGGTTTTGATGTCGATTATGGGCCGTGTTCTGATTAGGGCGACGCTGCTCTGTAATATTAAAAGTAATCTAAACTATTATAAAACTGTAACAGAAGTGTGTATATTGAAGATATTTACAAGAAAGAAATTACGATGTGGTTTTAAGGTGTTCCTGTCTCCAAATCAACCTTTTTTTAGAACTTTTGTCTGTATGTTTGTTTGTTGTTCGGGCATTACGCAAAAACTACTGAACCGATTTTGATGAAACTTTTTTGTTTCATAGCTTATGATCTGACTTAAAATCTGGTATATAATTTATGCGGACGAAGTCGCGGGTAAACTCTAGTATGGTGGTCGACGACACTTGACTCTAACAAAAATTGTCACTTTAAAGCTTAATATTTCGCTATCGGATCCGAAAACGAAAAATGGTTTTACACACAAAAAATATCTTTAAAAGATTTATCCAACGATACCCCACACCATGGGATAGACGAGAAAAAAAAATTGCATCTTCACTTTTCGTGTAGGTACCCTAAAAAAACTACCTCTTTATCGGCGTGATTAATATGTATACCCTTGTCAAATTATAGCTTTCTAGTACTAAGCGTCTCTGAGCTAAGCCGCAGACAGACAGACGGACGGACATGGCGAAACTATAAGGGTTCCTTGTTGACTACGGAACCCTAAAATTAAGTTAAATAATACTAACATTTTCATAAGCGCCAACAAGTAAATCAGGGTAACCATTAGCATCCATATCAACTCCACCAGACAAAGAATATCCAAAAGTCTTCATAACCACCGGCAATCCTTCAGCCGAGATCATTTGACTCGGCTTCGCATTAAGACCATTCTTCCTATCACCCATATGGATATACACAACACCATTCTCTTCGTAAGGACTTCCTATAGCGATATCTTCACAACCATCCTTGTTGAGGTCACCAGCGTTTGCTATGGCGATGCCGAATTGTGATTCAGGTTTGCCGGTTAACTTGACATCGTATTTTGGGAGTAGATTCTTGTTTTTGTTGAGGTAAAGGTAGACAGCGCCGCCCGTGTCACGGGAGAAGTAGAATGGTGCGCCGACTAGAAGGTCTGGTAACCTGGAAATAGAGGATTACAATGTTTAAAATGAAATAATGCCGGTAAATGTGCAAAAAGCTTTATATTATATAGAAAGCCTCATCTTTTGTCTTCACTTCATATAAACTCATAAACTCTATGGTTTCTGACAGTGCGGTTGATATTTATATATTTACTCCATTCAAAATAGCAATATAAAGTATTGTATTGAATAAATAAATTAAAAAAAAATCGTACTGTTAGCTAACATAATTTGATGAACATTAGTGTTTCCTCTAACCAACGATTCCTATGAGTTTCAAAAATCGCACTCCTGGTCCCGTAGTACCTAGAAGTTGTTCAGTTTGATAGTCTGAATCTGAAGCAAGCTCTTAGGTGTGTAACGCATTTAAATTCACACTCTGTATAATAATAATGAATCCGACAGAACAGCAACTCTTGGCACAACTCCTAAAGTTGCTATGTTGGCATGTTTGATGATAGACAGCACACCATTATTTCTGTAAATTTGACCCAGTAAATCATTCAAAAATCGCAAAAAATCACGTACCCATCTCCATTAACGTCAGCAGAAGCGACTTCGTAACCAAAGCTAGAACCGAACTGTTCTCCATTCAGCAGCAGGTTGAAGATCAGTATATTGATGTCAGGACTGGTCCAGTCCTCGATGATGCGCTTACTGAATATGACCACCTGGCCTGTCCCGTGGGCCCGAGGAGCTCCTGCTGCATACGAAGGCTTGGCACTAAAGAAACTGGCGCCTGTTACTGACATTCCTGAAATATACAAATAGGATACAAGTTAGTATAAGTAACTTAATGTTGTGATATTCATTCATTAGCATCAGCCATGGTCTATCCTCTGCAAGATATAAAGCCTCATCCCTATTATCCACTCTTTAACGGAGATGTTCATTGAATCCTTTAAATTGTGATAAAATGGCTACTACACCAAGCTACTGTACCCCTGTCCACAAACGACTGAGATTTTCTCGTCTCGATAAGCGAAGGATCTAAATAATAAACGTTTATATTGTACTTATCATCATCATCAGCCCATACAGACTGAAATTGATATCATTAGCATCCTTTTAAACTAAGAGTCTACCCATCAAACTGAACAACTTTTACTAGTCTAAAAGGTTTTTTATATATTTTTTTTTATTATTTGGGGTATTTAACCCCGAGGTTATGCCAGCCCTATCGTGCCTTAATCTTGAGACTCTACACAAAGGTTAGTTCACAAAAAATTCTTAGTTTAAAAGGAAAAGTTCTTCAGTTTGACGGTCTGATCATCCCCTTAAAAAGTGTCAGCATATTAAAAAGGACCTTACAGGGTGAAATTGTTATCATTAGCATCTTTTTAAACTAAGAATTTTGACGTAAAGAGGGTTTTTTTAAGATTTATTCCTTAGTCCACCACGCGCACGCGTGCACAATGCGTATTGGTAGACTTCACATACGTTTCATAATTTCATGTTCTGCGTATGTAGGTTTCCTCATTATATTTCCCTTTTCTGTTTGAGTGCAGTCCGTATTACGTACACAAGTTAGAAAAACTCATTGGTAACTGATTCGAACCAGGTACCTCATGATTGAGCTTAAAGGACTCAGATTTTTTGTTGTAATTTATACGATACTTACCCAAATAACTATATTTCTCGACGGGACTGGCTCCATCCTCAACTGGTGCCATGTAAACGTCATGGTCTCTCGCCAGCACGTCATCGTTGGAGTCCTGGGTGAAGATGGTGCCGCGCCAGGTGTACGGTCCCGGGCTTCCTATCAGCAATGTATCGTCATCTAGCAAAGAACTGCTGGTTCCTACTTGGCAGAAACCGTATTCTTCGTGCTCCCTGGAAATCAATATTTTTCAAACTTCAGCACGTTTTTGAGAGAAAAGAGAAAATCTTTTGAAAGTAGGTAAGGTATTTTTTCAAAATCAAAATAAGATTATTTGCTTAACATAACTCTGTCATTACAGTCATTAAGTATGATTGACAGAACGAGTTGTGGATCTGCGTGGTATATTTTCTTTGACGAAGCCTGTCGTGGATACGCGCTTTGTAGTTTTATGAAATAAACGGCTTTAAGTATGATTTAGGCTCAGGCTTCAATCAGTCTTCAGCTTGAAGAGATCTAGCTGAAGACTGATTGAAGAGTAAGCGAGAGACGCTATCTCGATATTCCACCGCATCCTAACAAACCAAGAACCTAATTAAATCTCATATCTCACGAGGTGGGTGAATGCCGACACATGTTAGTTAGAAAATAAAAGTTAATTAGTTAGTTACCGAATGACAGATCGTCCCCGACACGGCTCCCAAACATCAGCCAGCTCGAGTGTGTTGCTCAGCGTGTAGCATAGACCTTGCCCGAACTGCGACTCTCCTGCCTTCCGGATGTATCTGCAAATAGTCATCTACTTACAGACACGTCAAACTTGTTAACGATAATAAATAATCACTGTCTCTGATCGTGCCAAAATTGCTTGTTCATCTTGATTAGGTAGGACTATTTATTACATAGAAATATTCGTTTGTGAATTTTATGCAATTATTTTCAATAAGTTCTCGGATGAAAAGTGGCAAATACATAATGAAACAATAGGTACAATACAACGTTAGGTACTTATAAATTTATTTATTATGCGTTAGTATACCTATATCTTTTATGCACTTTAGGTTAAAGGTACTCGTATTTATAATAATAGACCAGTTATAAATATCATTGTACTATGTCTGAATTAAATAAATAAATACAGGGAGTTAAATTGGTAACTTGTGTCACGCACGATACACCGTGAACTCTAATACAGACGATTTTCCAATTAGAACATGCATTGCCAATGAATGACCCACCTGTGCGCACAGACAACGACCTTCCTCCCGGGACCCTGACTCCTGACTGACACCCCCAGCCACTGGCCATCCTTGATCTCGTCCGGGTGGGGACTGGACAAGTGCATCGAGTCCACAGCTAAACACACCAACATAAACATTAGAACATCACCATAAATATACTTAAGTAAAATAAACTTCTTGTCTTGTTTATTTATTAAATGCATCAAGTTTTTAACTGCAAGGGATTAATTTAAAAGCTTTAAATAAAAGCTCTCTTGAATTAGACACAAATAAATCATCTCGTTTAAAGTTTAATTTAGTTCTTGTTATTCAAAACTCAACTCAAAACATTTATTAATGCAATAATAGACTTTATGAAGGATGATTATAGGTAATATCGCAGCTAAATTTCGTAGAATAACTTAAATCTAATAAAAACATAAGTAAGGAAATTATTCGTTGCTTTTGTTTTTTAAACAGCTGTAAAACGAATCCCAATTGCACACCGAACTGGTGATTATATCGGCAAATGCAAAGCATTGCAACCAGGCGTGAATAATGCAATATAGATCTTTACAGCAAAAGTAGAAAAAAATGTTGCAAAGTAACCAGAAAAATAAAACAATATTTCGTCAAACGTCGCAAAAACAGCGTGCGAATGTTTGAAGGCAGCATTTCTCATAGATGATGAAATAAAAACATGCATTTGCTTTCAGTCGTAGGTATAGCAGTTCTTGGACCTAAAGTGATAGCTAAAACGGTGACAGCTAGGTGTATATTATTAAGGTGACGATACTCTGCAAACCTGGAATGAATCAGAGTGAAGATACGGCTCAAACTTGTGGTCTCAGGTTAATGGACGTTATCGAAGTCTACTTTTTGTTAATTTCGAGCTGATACTGATTATAATCGATGACCGATTCGTTAATTCACCAGAAGGACACCAATTATGTTTTAAAAAGTGAGTTCGACTAACTGTTATACTATCAAAGGTTAATCGGCCCAGCGTTATCTGTACAATTTTGTTTAGTTAGACGATATTAACAATGCAAAACCAGATATACGTTGGTCTTGACTATCGTAATGTTTTATTAATTAGATATAAGAGTATTTTGTGCAGTGAAAGTTTATATCGATAGTTTTAATCATCGTTAATTTATAATAAGTAGGTTAAGTGTGTGTTTTATTAATAACCAGTCACCTTAAATGATTTTATATTACGTGTTAGGTCGTTTCCGTAGTCATCGGTTGGAAATGTATTTTAATAATTATGATTTTCTAATTTAGTTTCATGTGTCAATAAATTATATTACTTTATGGCTATACTTTATTAGGCACGTTACCTGATATAAGGTCGTCACTTTCTAAGTTGTAACAAGTTCTACATTACCTATTTATTATCTATTTCTACCAAAAATATCTCTACAATATACGTTTAGGTTCTGCAACTCTACCTAATAGCCTAGTAGGTCATAAAAAATACACCACTATTTTTTAATTATTCGAAAAAAATTAAGGGTGTATTCAAATAATGAAACTACACAACTTTCCCTAAAGAATCGAAAAGGGTCAAAAAAAGACAAAAATTTGTGGACCTTCCATACAAAAGTGCAGCAGCCGATCGATTTTCTGTGGGAAGTCTAAAATTTTCTTATTTTTCGACCCATGTTCCTTAGGGAAATTTGTTTAGTTTCATTATCTAAATACACTCTATAAAATTTTCTGGTAATAAAAAAAAAGGGGTGTGTTTAAAATTAGGGTGCTCTCTATCTCAAGCAAGTGATACAGTGTGTTTGCAAGCAGTTAGTGCTGTTTTATGTACATTATTTTAATACTTAGGATTTGTTTCCAACTATAAATTTTATCTAAGAGTAGAGAGAACAAATCCCAAATATTGATGAGTGGGGATGATGTCTATGGCAAATAAAATTATCATACAGTTAGTGATGCACATGCGTTGCAATAATGACGGCTCAGCTGAAACGTTGAGCGAAACGAAACGTTTAGTAATCAAAGGGAAAACAGCGATTAGTCGATTAGTCGAGGAGTATAATGATTAAGTATAAGAGGTTTGAGACCACAGCTCACTTACTCTTGTCTATCTTGCCGTACTCTGCTGTTTGGGGCACCACCGACAAAAGACAACAATTTAGTTAACATTCATTATTAATTTTTCTATAGTTTTCTGCAAAGTTTAATGGTGAACGCGTTCCATCGTATCCTCACATTGTGGAAGTTTATTATTAACAACTATTATGTGATCACTCGTTCTTAATCTAAAGTCATCTTATTTACGTGGTTACGTACTCAAAGTATATATGTATATCTATATAAATAATTCTAATAGTGTAAGGAAAATAATTCTATACTAAATCTAATGTGTTCGGTGATCTAGTTTTGCAATATAACGTGATCTAATTTTGCTATACAGGGTGTAAGGAAAAGTCTCATTAACCTTTATACCACATACACTACCGCTACCCATCAAATCGAACTTTTACTATGGGAGCAAACCTGTCAGTGTAAAAAGAAAATCAGTTCCATACTAAACTGCAATGTCTACTCGACTAAAATGTATGAGACAGCAGATTTTTTTTGTTCTGACAGGTTTGCTCCCGTAGTAAAAGTTGTTCAGTTTGAAGGGTAGAGTATGCGGTTTAAAGTCACCCTGTGCCTATATTTCTTAACACAATTCTAAAATATTATACTACCAGTGTAAATAAACTTTAAAATTAGTGTAGAAGAAACTATTATACATTTCAAGACGTACAAATTTTGATGTAAGAATGAAGTATTAAAAGTAGACAATATTTGCATGATTGCTTAATGGTAGTGAAAAATGTTGATATTCCAATAACTATCATGTTCAAATGCTTTTATACGAAAATGGCAGCATATGCCTAGCTAAATAGAAGTGTATGTATGTGCAATGATATATGTTTAATAGACTCACTCCTCTTTCCATCGGTGATGATTTGCTCACAGTCGCTGACTGCGGGCGTGAGGCCACATTTCCATAGAGCCCCGGACTTCGTCGTGTTGGGCTGAAGATTCTGGCCCAGAGGTGCACCTACCAGCAACCTATGGACAAAATAACTGTCTTTAGAACAATAATTTATGGTAACAGGCTTATACAGGGTGAAATTGTCCTTTTAAACTAAGAGTCTACCCATCAAACTAAACAACTTTTACTATGAGAGCAAACCGACCGTAGCAAAACCAAAATCAGCTGTTCCATTCTAAACTCAAATGACACAGCAGATTTTAAATATCACCCGGTATTATGTTTATATTACGTGATTGTTAAAAGTAAATTGTAAGTTCAAAATACGTTATTCCATATAAAAACGATCTTATGGTATGATGCTCAGACAGTCAAACTGAACAACTTTCTCTATGGCACCAACATCGAAATCGCGAAAAGAAATCCGCTGTTCCATACAAAACTGCGTACCTACTCGAGCCAAATGTATGGGACAGCAGATTTAGATTTTTGCGATTTCGATGTTGGTTCCGTGGAAAAAGTTTTTTTAGTTTGACGGTCTAATAATACCCATAAAAAAGTGTCAGCATATTAAGAAGGACCCTGTATGATTGGGAAGGGATAGTAAAAAAAAAACCTCATCGTACTTTCAGTTTTATTTGCCATCGTAAGAAGTTATGTACATTATAATACTGACTGTAACTAAATAAAAATATGACTAACACAAAATTATCCAAGAATGATGATGAATCAAAGGAACAGGTTGAATCAACTACAAGTACCTATCATTCATTCACAAGAGCGGTAATGAGATGGCAATGACAGCACAGCAGTGTACCGTAGCCTTTCATTACGTCATTATGACGGTAATGATGATGCTTGGTTACCTATCCATGACGGCATGTAGAGCCCCCTATGTAGTTATGGTGCCCTGGTCATTATGCTATTATTTATTGAGATCTCTGATAACTCTTCAACGCATCGCTAGACCAAGCGTGGACTGCTCTATGCAACAAACTAACGAAAAATTGAAAATTATTTTGTACAAAAACGATAACTTATTCAAGAAGAAAACGGTAACTATTCCAAATTAGTACAGTTTTTCTACTTATTGCGCTAATTCAAGACATCTAAAATAAGAGATAGGTATTTTTCCGATTTTATTTTTGACCGATATTTCTATTTTTAATTTACTTTTGAATTTTCTGAAAAACGTAGGATTTATAGCTTAGATACCTTGGCCGCAATAGCATTAAAAATAAAAACTGTCAAATACAATAGAAAAGCCAAGCAGGCAAAGGAATAAATTAATCTCATTCAACCTCTATTATATTTAACAGTATTTTTAAAATAATGGATAGAAAAATCTGATAATTTTGATATAAGCTTTGAATCACATAATCTCCAAATGGTTTTCTTATTTTGGTACCTTTCTTAAATGAAATGTTGTCAATTGGAGCGTCAATTTTTTTTAAAGAGGGTTTTAGCAAGAATAATATTTTGTTTTAATTCAGGAACCTCTATAAGCAATATCGGTAAATAACAGATATTTATGATCCCTTGTTTACATGTTATTATACTCAATAAAACAAGTTATTAATCTAAATAATCTTTGTTTCCATTCATTCACAGTCAGTAGTTATTATCTAATTAGATGTTAATAACTAGAATACTCTGTACACAAACAAGAATCATTAACCGAACGGTCATTCATTATCTTTATCTTGCATCACCCTCTAACAACAGGCAACATTAAATTAGCGTAAATGATTATAGCTTCGATTCCACCCTCCAGTAGCATGCATAGCTTAATTAGAACCGGTAAATTTGCATCGTAATGCAACGAAAATCATTTACTACACTCGCGTGCAACCAAATCGACTCAACCCTTTAACGCGCATGCGGGGTAACATTTCTTAAATAAGGCATAGCTGACATTTAAAAAACATACATCATTTCAAAGCTTGGAATCTAAGCTTTAAAAAAAACATTAATCATGAAAATCGGTATAGTATTTTTTTTTTATATTGAGGTTTAAATTAAAATACAGGAAAACATGCTACGCGTGAAACTAACGAGTTGCGCGACGCTATCGCTTATAAAACCACCTGTGACTGAAATTTTTTATCAGTCGCTTATCTGAAGTTGAGCTGATAACATCTCCACTTGTGAAGCTTACGGTTTATCCAAAATTATGGATACTACGCTAACTGAAGCCGCCCAAATTGTGGCTTTATTCCAACAAGGCCTTAGTCAGCAAACTGTCGCTCGTCAGCTGCACTTGCGCCAGTTTGCTGTGTCCAGAGTATACAGAAGGTTCCAGGAGACCGGTGCCTTCACTCGTAGACCAAGATCTGACCTGCTAAGGCGCACGTCTGAGAGGGACGATCGTTTTATTGTCTCTACTGCACTGCGGAATCGCCACCTTACCAGTGTTGATGTCCAGCAGGAGCTGAGGCGAGTCCGAAGGGTGGCTGTCAGTGAGTGGACAGTCAGACGACGTTTAAAGCAAGCGAACCTGACCCCAAAACGGCCTGCCACAAGCCCAAAATTGACTGCAGGTCACCGGTAAGCGCGTTTGCAATTTGCACGGGAGCACCGTCTGTGGAGCATCGACCAATGGCTGCCTATCCTGTTCACTGACGAGTGCAGAGTATATCTGCATGGCAGTGACAGGAGAGGCCGGGCCTATAAGCGTCCGGGAGAGCGCTTTGCACAGTGCTGTTTCCGTGAAACAGTCGCATACGGAGGCGGTTCCTGTATGATGTGGGCTGGCATATCGCTAGAGGGTAGAACAGCCCTCGTTTTCGTGCCTGGGGGAGGCCGAGGAGGCGGTCTGACCGCTGATCGGTATATCACCGACATCCTACTTGATCATGTGGTCCCGTATGCAGGCTTTGTCGGGGATAACTTCGTGTTAATGCACGATAATGCCCGGTGTCACACTGCACGTGTCACTAGGCAGTTCCTCGACGAAGTCGGTTTACGGGCCATGGACTGGCCAGCGCTCAGTCCCGACATGTATCCGATTGAGCATGTATGGGACCAGCTCAAACGCAAAGTCCGGGCCAGAGATCCAGCTCCTTCGAAAATCCAGGAGCTAAAAGAGGCGTTGTTAGAGGAGTGGGAAGCGTTTCTTCAAGAAGACATAAAAAAATTGATCAGATCAATGAGGAATCGCGTAAAAACTCTTATAAGGGCTAGGGGAGGAAACACTCCGTATTAATTTAATAAATTTTCCTTGTTTCCGTTCAAATTTTTGGTTTTATTCAAAGGATTGGCTAACCTCAATTCATTTCTTAATTTATCATTTCTCCTATACCTATAGTCAAATTTCAATTTAAAAAAAAATACTGTGCCGATTTTCATGATTAATAGTTTTTTTTAAAGCTTAGATTCCAAGCTTTAAAACGATGTATGTTTTTTAAATATCAGCTATGCCTTATTTAAGAAACGGTATCCCGTATGCGCGTTAAAGGGTTGAGTCGATTTGGTTGCACGCGAGTGTAGTATAGTTTTCCCGATAGTGTGTTAACAAAGCTTCACCTTGAACTTTGTGTTTAGAGAGGAACTTGGATAATTCATAAAACCGATAACTTCTAAGTTATTAATATATCTATCTTCTAATCTATATCTACATTAAAAACCCCCAACAAATAATTCGGTCACCTATTATTTTTTATGTTAGCAAATGTTTGTTTTACTTCTTAACTCTCTTTAAGATATTTTAGGTCAAAGGTACTCGTAGGTTTCGACCGCGCGGGAGGGTAGCCAAGATTCTGGTAGCGTTTCCACGCTGAACGGCTAAATTGATCCGTTGAGCGAGGAAAGCGCCAGCCCTTGGATCCCCGGTCGAGTCTACCAGGCGTTTTGCCAGAACTTTAAAAAGCGCCTGGGCGCCGCCGGGACCCCACGGTCCAGGGGATTCGACACCGAATGCTACGAATTTGTATTGGGTGCCGATACCATTGTATTTCCCCTCTTTTGCCATTTCGATAGATTCCGCCGCCGAGCCCACTCTTTTCCACGTTCCTCGTAGATGGGACGGGGCCAGAGTGTCCACACTGGTGGCATTCCACACCAGCACCCGACCCACCATCCAGGGGATGAGAAACATCCCGTCTGGTCTCTTGCCATCTTCCCGAAAAATTACTACACCGATACGGTTATGGTCTTCACAAAAGCATAGGGCTTAGTTTGAAAAAACACGACAAATTAGAAATTTACACGCTTATTTATTCTCCAACAAAACTATAAATCGTCTGTTATCAACTTAAACATCAATTAATAATAAAATTACTTAGTAAATAATTCGGGCTATAACGTACGAGTGCGAGTCATCGATCATCTCGTATCGAATCGATTACTGCGCGCGCTCCGTTCTATCATTCGACGGCAAATAGCCGATTCCGTACATATTCAATTTAACATTGGTCACGGGTAGCGGACCTTATGATTGTATGAGCGTCTACTGCATGCCCTTATACATTTAGATTAACATAAATCACCAACTAACGCCGCCCGCCGACTACAGATACACGCTCCACAGGCAGCTTCATGCTTTCGACAAATTATCTAGTAGAGTACAGGGCCTACAAATCAAGTATCAAGTCAGTCTTCACTGCCTACTCATTTATAAACCACGCAAGCTTTAAGTACTGTCTTCGCGGAATAAAGCTTTTTGTTTTCTATTTCTTGCTTATCACTATCACGCCACCATTGTTCATGATCTATGGATTCTGAATGCGCAATACCGAAGTATCTTATAACACCCACACTGAAAAGGTCGACGAACCCTTACAATATGGATAAAGAAAGTTCAAGTTACAATTAAGACTTCATTGTTTTGCTCGGTGTTGCGACATTTCCTTATCCAAACATTTTGTTAGAAGCAAGACCCGAGAAAGCTGTGCGCCCCAATTCCGAGTTACCTAAACAAATAGTCAACGCACCGGCCGGCGTGAACGCGGGTACTAAAAGCTCTAAAGCTAGTCGCGTGGGTTACACGAGAGAGGCGTTTAATTTTTATAACTGCAAAAGGCAATCGTTCAAACCCTCATAACCAATTACAGTACAAAGGGTTCATTTATGGTGAAATGTAGTTCTGCGCCCACATGCTGGCGATCGATCGTGCCCTCATTGGTATTGCGCCCACGTTCACCCATGCGTTTATAACAGAAATATTATAAAGATGCTACAAAATATTTACGTTAAACTGGCTACTTGATCGTTCCATTAACTAGTAAAAGGCAAACAGCGATGTCGTCCATCAAGGACCGCTCCTAGTCTGCGTCTCATATATCGTATCCTTGGCCGCGCCTTGCCCAAACACCGATAAATTCCCATCAGCTATCTATCCTTGACATCGACCGATAATACTACCATATTGCACAACCGTTTAGATAGCTTTTACAATAAAATGCATTTCGTGGGTGGTCATCAATCTTTCGTTGAGTGTTACGATGTTTTACTACTTCAAGTTTGTTTATCTGCAGGGACCGTAGTATTTGGAATTCGAAAGAATGTTTTACTCATGATAACGAAATGGCTGTTTATAGGACTGCAAAGATAAGTTTTCAATTAACGACAAGCAAATTACTAACACCGGACACATTTTAAAACCTTCAACAATATAAACTTCAACTAAATTATAAGATCAACAACAACAAATCAATTTCATTACCAGAGTCAATTCATTCATAACTTCATACTCACAGTAGCAGTAATATAAATAAAACAGTGATCCACAGAAAGGACTATTCGATTAAGTCAATTGAAAAGATCAAAGAGCGGGCCTGGTGCGGTGCCGGCCTATAGTTCATTCTATAAAAGTCATGTGAATCAAGTTATTATCGAACGTAAGACACTGACATTAGAGTCATCTTAGAGGTCTTTTCATTATGAATGAACTAAAGATGATATGATAGCGATGAATGGAATACCTACACGCAACGTATGTGCGTGTACGAATAGGTCATACAAACACACGAACCTACTTGGTTGAATGGTTTTTGAGAAACATTGGTTAGGCGTAAAGTTCTAATCGAACTTACTTATAAGGCTTCAAGCAAGATCGAGAAACCTACCTGCTGTAGCTGCTACGTGAAAAAAATAGGTATGACATTGTTTTGGAAACACAAAGGGTGTTTGTTACCTAAGGGTCGCTAAAGAAGTTTCAAATTCGCAAACCGCTGGTTCAACATGAGTAATTAAGGAAATCAATAAAAAAATAACCGGACCTTTTTATTTTCAATCATAATCATCAACCGATGCTAGGTCAGATTTGTACTCATTTATTTTTAATATTATTATAAGGATTTAGAATGTAAAGAGAATCTTTATAAGTGTGAACGCGGTGTATGCGGTTTGCAACTCGACACTAAATTAGTTATTAAAAACCACGGACAAAAGAAAGCCAAAAAAACAAATTGTAGTTTTACGACTTCGTCTTTCAATCATTTTCGATTCAACTTTAAATTGTTTTCCTGCTTTTCGGTATTCATTTTACCTAGTATTAAAAATTAAATTCAGATAATACCGAACAGAAATTACGACGCTATAATTTTTGGAAGAGAGGCTACGGCATACGCAGTGGCAGGAATCGAAGCGGCAAGTCATCGCCGGTGGTCCGCGGCCACAAACAAACACTGTCCGCAGCCATTGTCCAAACTTTATTGTCATAAGTACCTCCATAAGGAAAGCCAGGACACGACCGCTACTACCCTTCAAATATGCATACATGATCTTGCGGCTGCCACAGAACAGTAATTTCAATTTAAATGTGTGGTTTAAAAAAGTCAATAGAAGCTTCGATAAAAGTCGTAGAAAAACTAATAAACTATGTTTTTTTATGTGCTGATGTAAAATCATAGTTACAACAGTAGCATAGTATATAGACTTATAGATCACTTAAGTATTTAGATAGGTACACATGGAATAAAAGAAATAAATGAATTGGAAATCGAAATGGACCAAAGAACTTTATAATGTTTTTTGGCGAAGAAATGTAGGGAAAGAGAGAGATACGGCACTCTCCGTCATCAAAATAAACTAATTAAAAATGTAATTTTCCAAATACGCCCATAAAAATATCAAACATTCAATGAAGACGTCGAAATTTTAACTGCAATTTCAACCAGTTTTCCTGGAAAGAGGCACGCGTGGCGTCGTGTGTGGCGCAAATTGTATGGAAATAAGCCAGCAAGTGCATGAGAATTTGTCCACTACACGACTTGGGTCTGTCTGTTGCAAATAGAGGCAAAAACAGTGTTGTACAAATAGTTCAAGCGATATCTGCTTTGATCATGTTAACGTGAGCAGAATGAACAAACAAGATGCGAGATGGGGAAGTAGGCGAAGCTTTTCCCGACATGTAGATTTCTAAAATTAAACTTTAACTAATGTGTTCAATTATATGTAGTAGTGGTGATGACTAACATACATATATCATCATCCTTGATTGTTGTGAACCTTATGTAAAAGGCACTATGCATTATTTTCGTCTAAATACACTCATTTGAGCGCTCAAGATCTCTCCAATCAATCAATTATACTTTATTTTACACCAAAAAAACATAGTATACAGAGAGTAAATAAACAAGAAATACAAACGGTACAAAACTAGGGGGTCTTATCGCTAAAAATCTCCTGCTTCTTACATGTTGGTCGAGTAGCTCCTGATATTTTCTATGGAATAGCAGATATTTCTTTAACGATTTCATAGGTGGTGCCGGAGTAAAAGTTGTTCAGTTTGATGGTATCAACACTTTGAGTATGTAACGAAAATAAGTTAACGCCCTGAAGGTATTGTTTTTAAGTAAGACCACTTAAGACTATTCAAATGCAGAGAACAATATTCCGTTTGGAACAATCTAGTTTAGTAAGTTGTATTGTATGGATCTTCGTCTATCTTTTTCTAACTGACTGGCAGTTGATTTTAACAACCGTTCTTCATTTCAAATCTCCAACATAGCGTACGAGAGTGGTCTTCAAATTCGACTAATAGCTGAACAAGGAAAGCCTCTTTCGACTCGTAAACAATGGCTTATGAACGTGCGACAACCCTCGAAGCTCGGCGAAGTCTCTCAATTAACTGTGCCCATAATTACTCCGTGTACATTACAATCGAGTCGTGACTACCCGTGACTAAAGACTAAAGCTGCCGCGTGTAGGGATGCGATGATTTTTAAATGATTCAGATCATTTGAAGATCATTTGAATCATAAAAAATTATTTATGTCTTTGTCAACTAAAACATCAATTTAAAAAAAAAACATTATTTAACCAATCATATCAACAAAACATTCAACGCATTGTCTGTAGTTACACAGGTAGGTACTTTTACAGAATATTACAATTTAAAGCAAAAAAATATATAAATAAAAGTTAAGTACATAACTAAGATAATCTTGGGTTTATGTAATGAATGTTGTCGATAGAATAAAATGGAAATAATTCTGGTTTGCTATACATAGTGTAACTTAAATATGCGTTACATACTTTGGGGATGCTTCAGACCATAAAAGTCTCGAAAATAAAATAACGGTCATTCCATACAATGGCTACTCGACCCAAATGTATGGGACAAGTGTTTTTTTTTCGATTTCAATGTTGGTCCCATAGTTTTTCAATTTGATGATCTGAAGCTACGTCTTAAGTTTGTAACGTAATTTAAGTTTACACCCTGTATACTGTATTCACTTGTTTTAAAAAAAAAATCTGCAATGTTGTGAACACAGCCCTATAACAGAATGCTTTGTCCCTCATAAACTGTTAACAATGATAAACATCCTAACAACGAAACGATACAAACTAATATAGACTCCAAGTTAAATTGAATAAAGCTTCATATCGGATGCATTTAGAGATGACACCTAGAGGCAATGCATCCATTATGCATCATCTTCTGTGACATTTAGAATTTATTACCTGTGTCGGAATGATGGAGTAGGTGTAGTACATGAGAGCAGATCTATGACGAAACTCGAAGAAAGTCATTGTGGACCGGTCGCCGTAACACACAAAAGCTCAAAACTCTTTTATTTCCGTGTCTCTTCCCAAATCAAATTCAAAACTATGGAAGAAAATATAATTTATGAACTAATTAGGTTCACAAAGAACAACATTTTAAAATTTTTCGAGAGCAATTTACAATGGTGATAACAAAATGAGCGAAAATTCTTGGTCAATGCCACAAAACGTTTTAATTTTTATTACCTACTAATAATTAGTAGTCTTTTTACAGAGAGATAAAATTAATTTCTCGCTTTTCTATAAAAAATGATAGTAATTAAAGGAGAAACTCCTAAAAAAAGATTTAATATTTAATACATAATAGACTTACCAAGGACACTAGCATTTTATTCAACACTGGCCGATTTGTAAGCCTTAAAAAGGGTAAGAAAAAGAACCTAATTTTAAAAATAAAATTATCGTGCCAGTTCTTTTTTTGAAAGGTTCTGTTCGTTTCGCTAACATTTTTTTTCTATTTCGTCAGAGATTATAAGAAAAATAAAGGCTTCGTTCGCAAGTTGGTGGGGCGTGTCGTTATCGAGTGCCGCAATCTCTCATTAGTGGGCGCTGAGATAACTTCGTGACTTGTCCGTGTTCTTTGGCTGGTAGTTACTGCTGCTACCACGAAAGATGCTACGATGAAATTTGTAAACATTACGAATTTTCGTTTTATTTTCCTTTGCAGCGGAGTATTACGCTGGCGTGATCACACACAAATAGCACGAATTTATACTACGCTGTAATATAAATTCTTGCTTTAATTTTGCTTACCACTAATTTCTTTCTTACCTACAATATATGCCTACATAAAGTTTTATTCAATTATTTTAAATTGTTCTAGCAGTTTTTTTGAGACTTACATACAATGTTCAAAAGCGAGTGGTCGTTTTTGACCAGCACGTCTAGCATGATTTCTCTACCCGCGCGCGTCTCGGCTTTTTTCCATACTACGAGTCGCTGCAAACGAGGCTTTCGCTCTCCGAAAAGCGCGGGAATCTGTGCGTAAAGCGTAAAATCCATCACTCAAGCTGTTTTAGCAAAATGAAGTAATAAAGTAATCGTTTAAAAACGTTACTGAAGCTCTTCAAAGGTAAAAATTTTTATTCTAACCCTTAGAAAAACTAAACAAAATTCCAACATAAAGCATTAAGTAAGTGCCCACTTTCAGCTTACGCGATTTGAAAATGTTTCACAAAGAGCAAATAACTAATAACGATGTCCATAGTCCATTCCATAGCATACAAACAAATTGAATAACTCATACGCTGGAAGCTCGGCCGAACAATGAAAATAAACAAAGTAATGTTCGTTTCAACTTGGATGTCCCGTAAAACACGGCATTTTCGTATTTATGACGTAGACTACGAAACTTCACTACGGACCATCTTACGTTGCATGGACTGTAGCAGTAAAACTCCTAGAGGCTGCAGACTTCATACCTCTCACACGCAACATTCGCTTTGCTGTTTTCATTTGAACATCTTACTAGAGAGAGCTTCTTTATTACTTCGTAAGTATACGTGATGTGTTAGTTATTAAAATGCACGTGACCTACTTGATGTGCACGTAGATGTGGCTAACGGATATTGACGAGACAAAGTGAAGATTCGTAGGTATTCAATGACGAGATTATTTTACAGCAACAAAGACTAAGGTGTGGGCTTTCTGAGAAATATTTTGGCAGATTCTGAGTAAAGAGAATTCATACAGAGGGTCTTTCTTAATGATTCTGATGATTTTTAAGGCAATAATCAATATCGATGTTAGTCCCGTCGAGAATGTTGTTCAATTTGAAAGTCGGATGTCTCTTAAAAGCCATCAGCATATTTAAGGGGACATAATTCGGAGCGCGCTCCATACAAACGTACTATGGTGATATTTTCAATACTAACCAATTAAAGTTAATGAAATTTTGCTGAAACAATCTTGAAACAAATATCTATGCTTGTATGGAGTCAGATTTTCGTTAAAATATACAGTTTCAATGCTAGGATTAATTTAAGATTTGTATGGAAATCTTTGAGGCACTGTAACTTTAAAACTATACATTTTAAAAAAAATCTGACTCTATAGAAGCATAGAAATTTATTTTTAGATTGATTCTGAAAAATTTCATTGTGTTTAATTGGTTAGTATTGAAAATATCACCATAGTACGTTTGTATGGAGCGCGCTCCGAATTATATCCTCTTAAAAAATATATTATTTAGCCTGTAATGTTCAAAGGTAATATAGATCCTCTATAATGTCTTAAAAACAGAACGAATTGATAACTTTGTAATAAGGAAGATAGATGACCTCAAAACGAAGTCGATAACGATTATCTTAATGTAGATCAATATCAATAGGTCTTTCAATACACGATCTCAAATCCGAATCAAAATCGAACCTAGTTAACATTTGACCGCAAGTCCGCAACAAGAATCGAATCAAAGCCCACAAACAAGTATTTCAGGATTATAAATCAAAACTAGGTGCTATAAAGCAGTGCATAGCGTGGGGCAGAAAGCATCGTGCAGATTATCTGAAACCTGTTCCAAGCGAGTAAATAATAGTTGGTGTGCATTAGTCAGATATAGACCCCTGCAGAGTGGGCGGCTGTTCGAAGATAGTAAATAAGCCAGCTTGCTAATAAGAATCGTTGTTGGACTAGATATGGACCTAAGCTTTAGCTTGGATAAGAAAGTTAAAAACAACATTTTGAACTCTGATTTAGTAAAAAATATTCCAGAAGCGTAAAAAATTAACATAGATCAAAGTAAAATGAATGGATTGGCCTTTCGCGAACATTTCAAAATTAGAAAAATAAGTCAAAACAATTCGGTATGTATAGAGATTTTTTTTGGAGGGCTATATCGAAAACCATTTCGAGATACAGTCAAACCTGGATAAGCGAGAGTTCAAGGGAGCACAATCTCATTCTCGCTTATAGAGGTTTCTCACTAACCCGAGTTTCTCGCTAATGCAGGTACATGGGTAGCGTTTCTCTCTTATAGAGGTACGCAGCAATAACAAGTCACAGCAAGTACGAATGCGATAAAATAAGGACGTTATTTAGTACCACGAAATAGAATAGGTACAATATTGACGAGAAAACAATATAAAAACAATGGTAAGAAGTTCCACGAAAGTTAAGAATGAGTCATAAAATAGCAGATGTTAAATTTGTAATTTGTTTTGTCATTTGTTACTGTATGTGTGTATCTTTTATGTATGTATGTATTTTTATTGTAGCTATAGTTCCTCCTAAATAATATAAATAAATGAAGCTCGACTGTCGCTTATAGAGGTATAGATAAGTAGCAGTCTCACTTACGGAGGTCCATGAGGGAAAAACGACTCTCTCTTACAGAGGTTTCTGTTTCTCGCTAATAGAGGTTTTGGGAGCTTAAAATGATGGGTCCTGGCTATTACTCTCACTTATAGAGTTTTCTCACTTACCCAGGTTTGACTGTAATTGTCTCAATAATAATATTTTCTATGTCAGAGATTTTAAGATGAAAGGATTACAGATATTTTTAATAGAATAACGTCGTTTTTCGGTCCATCCAGTGACGTCACTGGAAAACCTGTGAACTCCTTGGTAAACTTAAAATCAACTTAAAATAAGTGGCCATTATGAAAAAAAATACATTCACAATGCCAGAATTTGATATTTGATGCTGCCTTTTCTGTTTCCAGCAGAGTTAGAAAGAGAAGGCAGGTTTCGTTTTTTAATAAAGCAGTAAGTAGTTTTTCTCAATGGAGTTAGAAATTAAATTTATATTGATAAATTAAATTGTTTTCTTAAAATTATGTCTTCTATCCGTAAAAAATACAACAGGAAGACCAAAATAAACTTGACATATCGAATTGCTAATCAATATTGCAAGCTTACCAACACATAATTTTAATGATTTTACTTAAGTTCTAAGCTTACCAATATAGGTACTCTTTTGTTTGCAGATTTGCTTTTTCTTCGAAGAATAATTAAAAGTTCTAAAAATAAGTTAGTTATGTACGATCTCACTGCAGGGCAAAGGCCTGCGAATACGGTTCATACTCCACCACGCCCCTGCCAAGCATAGATTGGTGGAAGCAAGTTGATAAGGGGTAAGAATTCTATACAAACTTTTTTGCTAAAACTTGTACTTCACCAAAAGCCTATGTTTGGACTCTACCATGAACATTAAAACGAATTAACGTGTAAATAATGTAGTGGGTGTGGTAGAAACAGTCGCGGTCGCGGCCTACGGTACCTATTGTGTGGGATGCCACAACGCCAACAGCCAACTGGACAAAAGAAACATTAACTTTGATTGCCAATATAAGCAGAGGTCTTCATTTGAAATAGTACATGTGTTTTAGTACTAAAGAGGTATTTGTAAATTTTAAGCGTCTTTGTAAACCAAAGATGACCAAAGATTTTCTGAGAAAGCAGCTCTGGTAAATCACAAAACTGACATCCTCCTAAAATGCTATTTACTTACGCTTGTAAGGTATACAGGGTGTAACTGACAGCCTAGCAAATACTGAAACGATGAACTCAGGCCATCAAACTGAACAACTTGGAGCCTACCTCAGGAAACGCGAAAAAAAATCAGCTGTCCCATACATTTGAGTAGGATAGGTGCAACAGTTTTGTATCGGAATGTTGATTTTTTTTTGGCGTTTCCTAAGGTAGGCTCCATAGTGAAAGTTGTCCAGTTTGATGGTCTGAGTTCACCGTTTCAATATTTACTGAACTTACATCCTGCATTAAATTTTCAATAGCTAACGTCCGGCCGCTGAAAGATTGCGTTTGACAGTTACCATAAAATTGTAAAAAACTGAATGAAAACTATAAATGCCGATCATTATTTAGTAGCTTTTTGAACTTAAAAGGGCAGCTAGTGCCCTGTGTACTAGAGTGAGCACAGGTAAACAATATTTTCATTCAGTTTTTTACAATTTTATGGTAACTGTCAAACGCAATCTTTCAGCGGCCGGACAATAATATAGCGTATATTGTTGCTTGGCGTCAAAACGTCAACAAGTGAACCAGCATCAACTCAGGTATGCATATGCGCATACCCCAATATTTACGTACGGCGTTCTTTCTCACGGGCACTCACCCAACACCGATCAGTAAAAGTCAATACCGACATGCGTGTTTATTGTAGCAATTTTACTTGAGTATGTGATGAAGACGGTCTGACAGTTTCTCACGAAAATCTATGACATTAGTTCGGTGGTACTTAAATAAAACCGCTCAAGTGCGAGTCGGGCTACTCGCGCAACGAGGGTTCCTTACCACACCACCACACAACATATTAACTTCCAAAAAAGTTTTGTTTTCTCCAGGACCTTTAGCGCAAGACTGACTCACACTTGGCCGGTTTTTATTATTTGTTTTTATATTGTTTGTGTTACCGTATTACGATAGAGCGAGAAGAAAAATCATTGATAAAAACTTCATACTTAACTTTTGACATTTTTATTTGTTAGCAAATCCGCCGTAATAACGCATATTCTGTGAAAATTTCAACTTTCTAGATATAACGGTACAAAAGTTACAGCCCTAAATAGGTGGGACAGACGGACGGATGGACGAACGGACAGCGTAGTCCTATGAATAGGGTCCCGTTTTTGCCCTTTAGGTACGGAACCCTAAAAAGAACGCATTCTACAAGATCAAGATTCACCGCTTGAGTTTTATTGTCTTTGCAAGAAACCCTAATCTCGGTTCAAGTGATGATGTTTAAATGAAGGGAGTGACAGAAATACTCGTACTTCGTGGTTAAGTCGGTAACGTCATCCCTCCTCAAGATTAAATATAGAACAAGCGGTCTTGAGAGCGAACTCGCGATTCGGGTCAACGAATCAGTCTTGCACATTTACACACATACATCCGTCTATCTACTAGTGCGCGTTGCAACCAAAATAATACTGGTCAAGTGCGAGTCGGGCTACTCGCGCACCGAGGGTTCCGTATCACACAACATCAAAACATGTTAACTTACAAAAAAGTTTTGTTTTCTCTGGGACCATTAGTGCGAGACCGAATCACACTTGGCCGGTTTTTATTATTTATTGTTATACTGTAGACTTTGCTCTATAATCAAACCAAGTTTGATGCTTGTATGTATTACCGTTTCTACGATAGAGCGAGAAGAAGAAACGTTGATAAAAACTAGTTTCTTGTAAAAGGACTCCCCTTAATTTTTAATTTATTGACATTTTATTATTTGTTACCAAATCCGCCATAATAACACATATTCTGTGAAAATTCCAACTGTCTAATTATTATGAATAGGGTCCCGTTTTCACCCTTTGGATACGGAACCCTAATAAACTACGAAACATTTCCGTAGAATGTATCAAACATTCATGTGTGATGGATGACATTACATAACATCTTGAAATAACTTCACACTGTCCTAATTAATAACTTGGTGCACATGTCTACCTATACGTCCCACCAACATTAAAATCAATTCAACATAAAGGCACTAAGCCAATACTACAACTCCTATATGACCTACAACGCTTTGGTGACTGACATACAAAGTAAAAGGAAAAGTATCATTAACCTTTAAACCACATACTCTAAAATATCAGCTGTCCCATACGTTTGAATCGAGTAGATTAGTATGGGACAGCAGATTTTGTTTTGTTTTGACAGGTTTGCTCCCATGGTAAAAGTTGTTCAGTTTGATGGGTAGAGTATGTGGTTAAGAGGTTAATGATACTTTTCCTTACACCCTGTATAGCAGCATTAGTAGTACATGGAGTCAAAATATGACACTGGATATAGATCTCGACCTTGGGTTAAACAACATAGGAAACAACAATTGAGCGAATGAGTCTGCGAGCGCGGATCTCGATCGCTCAATGGACCAAGACCAACGACGTGTGAACTGGGTCACTGTGATATGTCAATGACCTGAACTAGCGGGGGATATGGCAAGGATATCGATAGCTTGATCAAGATTGATATCGTTTGTGAGTAAGCGCTTTTGACAATCATAGCTTTTAGCTTACGATATTTGACCTTCTGAGCGCTGCATTGTAAAGACATGGCGTAAAAGGTAAGCTGGTGATGTGACCCAAGAAAATAGCTTCTAGGTAATACAGCCCCACATAGATTTTGTTTAGCAAAAGACTTGGAAGGTAATAAAGTCTAAACCAGATTAAAATCATTGTCTATCATTCCACGCCCTCCCGATCCAAGATCACAATTCTTTGCACCAACAAAACTGGTTCTCTAGCTTTTCTCTGGCACCATCATCAATCATTTACAATTTTATATGACGTTTCTGCCAATTAGCAGATGTTTGCCCATACTGGATCTTTACAATAATACTCGTAGCCTTATAAGGTGTCTCCATATCGGGCTAAATTTAAACTGATTGGCTGTACTGTTCACTTGACTGAACAAAGAGGGTTCTCCTGAGGAGGCGGTTGGAAATTAACCCTTTGGCGATATCTGCCTCTAATTGGTACCTTACTTGGATATTCTGTAGCTTTGGTATGCTAGAATTATTGTGTAATGTTGAAGGAGAAATGTACGAAACATTTTAATATTTAACGATACAAGTTATGCTACGTCAAAGTTGGTTAGGTTTGTTTGTTCTTTTATCCTTGTCCTTTTGGGAAATAATACTTCAAATCTTTTAAATCTAAACTTGGCAAAGCGTGATTTCTTCAAGATGCCTGTACTTATACTTTTCTCACCATTCATCAGCGTGACATTCTTTTCCTTTCCCCATTCTCAGCTTATTCAATAAACCCCGTCGTGTCCCATACATCAAAACCTGAGGTTTGGGAGCATTTTTCGGCGGTTCCCAAATCCCCTTGAGGCGTGTTCGTCACGTCTCTTATTTACCATAACAATAGCCGAACAATCGGGTACAAGACACGGTGCCATCCTCTATAATTTATGGAAATGACTGCGAACAAAAACACATGACAAAGGTGTCTACTCGAAATTAAGTAGATGGGTTCGACGGTCGAGTATCGTGTCCCCCATTGTCTAACTATTGTTCGGTGGAGTCAGTAATCGTAAATATCATCCCCTGACCCGTCTGCGGGAACAACGATGAAATGCTTTTATTAGTAACTAATAAAGGTTTTACGACTTAAAAAAGGACCGGACAAATGTTTTCAAATTTTATTGAAGCCATTCCGACTATTTATTCGAAAGTGAAATTAACTGGTTAATTAAAAGTTAAAATTTAAAATTCTTACAGCGAAATCGTTACAATTAATCGAAAGTCAAAACTTAGTACTTTTTTTAACGATGGATCAGCATTTTCCATATTCAGGTAGACTTGTTAGGTAGTGACTGGAGCCCCGTGCCCGCGAGCTATGTTAAGTGGCCGCGCTTTGTCGCCAGATAACGCCGCTCGCTAATTGGACACGATTTATGCATTGCGCACACGCATCAGAGACGCTTAATTTCTACAGTTAGCTGATGTTCCTGTTATGCTAATTTGAGTATTTTCTATCCCCGGTATTTGTTTTGACATCAAATAAAGGCATAATCTTTACTCACATCTCTTGTTTATTTATGTAGTTTGATTCTTACCGATAACTCCTGTCAATGCGAAGTCTGAACCAAATAGTTTCATTTTTAGGTTAAACCAACATCGTATATTTTGATCCAAAAATCTTATGTTGACTTGAAAACTTTTCGTGTATCAAATATTTCTTTAGAACGTATACAAATGCTTGATTTCGACAGATTGTGTTTGCAGAAGGTGCTTTATTTGATCGTTCGAAAGAAGTTTATAAAACTACGTTGCAACACGACCTACGTTATGTTACGTGTGCGTTACGTCAGCTACATCAAACGCATTTTAAAGTAGCCCACGCGAGAATCATTAACTTTTGTTTACATCCCCGCCGAATTCGTTAACTCGTTGTTAACATCAAACAGAGAAAACTGAGGTATTTGCAATTATTTAGGAAGTCTTTAAAAGAAAATTATAGTTACTTAAGACGATTATAATTCGCTTCTTTTGGTAGTAAAGATAGGTAGGTATACAGGATTTTAGTGTAAACAGCTGCCTTACTTTAAGAGGTGATTTTACCCATGATACATGATCAACTTTCCGTAAGAAACCTAAAGAAAAGCCTCGAGAAAAAAAAAAGTCACTTTCCATACTACCTAATTAGCTGATCGAACGTTTGTATGAAAAGTTGAATTTATTCCTATAGTTTTCCTAAAGTTGTATCATGGGTACAATCACCCCTTAAAATAATGCAACTGTTTTCCCTTACACCCTGTATAGGAAGGTAATAAATAGCTACATTGTATACTTTGATAATTGATGGCGTAATTTTTTTTTTCGAAACTTCGTAATTAGGTAATGTTAATAAACAGGGTCCTTCTTAATATGCAGACACTTTTTAAGGGGATGATTATACCGTCAAATTTAACAACTTTCTCTATGGCACCGAAATTTCCATTCACCTATCCCATACATTTGACTCAAGTAGGTTTGCAGTTTCGTATGGAACAGCTGCTTTTTTTTAAATGACGTATATTCATGTATTTTTGAACATTTTTCTCGTTTTAGAAGAACTTAAAATAGTTTCAGATTTTTGGTATTTATACTTTTTGGTGAATATGTATTCACCATTAGTTTATCTAGTGAAATCATAAATAATCTATAAAAAGTACTATTGTTAAGTAAATTTATTTTTAATCGAAAATACGGCACGCGCACGCACTTTTCGGAGGGCTGGGCAATCGCGTTACTCATAGAAAATATTCGTCTGAACCTATAGCCCCTTAATGACCAATAGCCAAAACGTTATGTTATAAAGGAATCCTACGAGTAAAATATCCGTTCCAGTGAAATATGGTAATTCCTTTAAAGTAACCCAAATAAATGCGGGAAAGCGGGCCCTGTGCTATAATCGATGACTTTCTATTTTTCGATAGCAAAGTCTATTCGAATTTCGGACGTGGGCGAACGCGTTTCGTAACCCGAGTGTCGAGTTCTGGCGCAGAGACCCTTAGTCCGATAGCGCTGGCCTATTTTGATGTCATAAGTTTCAATAATTCTAAAGTTTCTTATTTCTTGCCTGTGGATACAGTTGTACATATGAAGCTTATTATCGAGTTTTGTGTCACTTCTGTCACTTGCATTTTCAGTAATTTGATGATTTGTGGTTGATTCTTTTTATTCAAATCCAAACTGGCAAAATTTATTTAAAGTTTAAAATAATTATGGTATCATATCTAGGGTAACCTGCGGAGTGTGAAAACACAGTTTGTGTCATCTTCGTCCAGTGCAAACTGACATAGGGTCATCATGTAAAAACAGAGCAAAAAAAAATTTCAAATTAGTGAAATAGCTATTTCCTTTCTCAGATCACTTACATATGCCTATTTATCAAATTTGTGCCAAATTAGGGCACGCAATTTTAAGATTTTTAATTATTTTGTGTTTCCAAGCTGTAATCGCTTCAAAAAAATATTACAATTATTCGAGTTTTATATTCAATATCATTAATGCATGAAAAATCGACATTGTAAATTTGTGTCATTTTCATCCACGATATTTACTTATATGAATATAAAAATACAAAAACAATGGTTGCGGTCGAAGCGCGGCGGCGCGGCGCGGCGCAGCGCGGTGGGCGGGGGGCATACGCACGCACAGCACGGCCGGCACACACGTTCGTTCGGTACCTACGCTTTCTAGCGTTCAATTCAATTCAATTCAATTATACTTTATTGCACACCAAAACAGAACATACATTTGAACATACATACGTTCTTCGATTCGCTTCGGATTTATTGGGTAGCATGGCACCGTGATATTATAGCGTTAACACACCTTCGCTCTCTTTCTATTTTCACATGAACGAACGAGATAAAAGGCGTGATAAAGCCGTGTAACGTGCTTCTGAACTAATATAACGGCATAACTACCTACCGCTTTTTCTTTAAGGGCCTATGTCGAAAAATAATTGAAGCGAAATGGGCGTGGCTTAGTCGCAGCAAGCGCCCCGCGCCCCGCTACCGAACATCGTCGCGCACTAGCCCGCGAAAATCAAATCACTCAAAATGCATAGAAGACGCTTCGCTGTTAAGATATTATTAGTACCTTTTGTCGTATGAAAAAACACAATATATCAAAATTAAGTATCGTTCTATTTATCCTCCTTGATCAATTATTAATTTATTACAGGATCAATTACGGACAACCAATTTATAGAAAGAAACAATACCTAACTAACGATACTCTTTAATTGATTTCACTTAAAAAACTTAAAACTCATTAATATCATACCGAAAATCACTGTACCTATCTAGAAGGAAAAAAACTATCATTACAGGATTTTGTTTTACTTTATAGTACGAGAGCTACCTGTTGGTAACTTTACGTCATTAGGTCCCGTAATCAAATCAATTCAACTTCTTATTTTGTACTTGTAATTGATATAATACAAGTCAAAACATTCTATGGTCAAAACATACCGACTATCTAGATGAAACCTCGAAGTTATTTTACGCCGTCAACAAAAATGTAAGAAGAACGTGAAAAAATAAGTTTCGTAATACTGCAATAATCTCAGTTATTCTCGATACCACAAGAACTTTCAGGTTGAGAAGTTGTATAACACTCATAAACCTATTTTGAAAATCCATAGGTAATTCTAAAATACCTTGCATCCCTCAGATGCATGGCATAGCATTGAAGGATGAGGATGATGCAGGATATTATAACAGGTATGAATGAATTTTATCAACATTTATTTACAAAATCATTAATAATATTTATCTTACGACCTAAAATCAACATTTATTTACATTAGTACATTACGATAAGTGTGACTTAAGTAGTTCATTATTGCACAGCGTCTGAAACGTATATGCAGGTTTAGGTTACAGAGTGCTGGAAAATTATTTACAACTTATTACCTTTTATTTTCTCTCATACTTCTGGTATGTTCCTGCCTACGTTTCAAATTTAATGTTTTGTTCCGTTTTGTTTTTCATTATCACTGTTTCTCCGAGTACCCCAGGAAAATTAGGTGAAAAAAAGGGTCAACCTCGGAATGAGAGATAATAAGCTACAAACTTCTTTAAATCATCGTTATGACATCCTATACGTTAGGTCAAATGTCACATAAAATCTCGTTTATGCAGGTCAAAAGATTCAAGGTAAAATGTCAAAAAACAGGTCTTTAGGAAATATCTTCTTTTCTATGCTCTAAATGACCTTTGAAGTTTTAAAAAAAATTGTAGAACCTTAAATTTTCTTCAAATTTGGTCATTTATAATATTTAATATAGTTAACCGTTCTTGAGATAGATAGGTAGAACGCAAAGAGTTGTAACTCCCATAACGGTTTGCTCCCATAGTAAAATGATACTTTTCCTTACACCCTGTATAATATTATTTGGCGTTATTAATGAAAATATATAATTTCAATAACTATACACGAAAGAAGATGATGAAGAATTATTTCGAGTTTGAATCAATCGGGATAGAAAAATGAGTACAGAATGGTGACCCTGAGCAGCGCGCATTGAAGATATTGAATGAAACCAGTCACCGCCTGCCCGACAGACGCTTCAAAACAATACTTATATGAAAAGAAGACGACATGAAGATTCCGAACAACTACAAAAACTCACTCAAATGGCTGCACAACCTAGAGAAGAAACTAGACCGAGATGAAGACCTGAAAAAGAAATATGAAGAAAGAATGCAAACCCTCTTCACTTTGGGCTACGCCGAGGAAGCTACCACACCGACGGTGCCAAATAAAACATGGTACCTACCCCACTTCGCGGTCATTAACCCCGCGAAACCGAAGATAAGAGTAGTACACAACGCCACAGCGAAGACAGCCGGACGCAGCCTGAACGATATGCTACTCTGCGGTCCTGACTTGGTGCAATCTCTGCCGGGAGTTGTAATGCGATTTCGTCAACACCAACACGCCGTGTCAGCTGACATAAAGGAATTAATGTTTATGCAAATATGAGTTCAAGAGGACGACAGAGAGGCACTACGATTTCTATAGCGGGGCGACGAGAGAGGGAACCAGCGACCGCGAGAGTACCGCATGACTTCGGTGATCTTCGGCGCGATGTCATCACCATGCACCGCGCTATACGTGAAGAATAGAAATGATTCAGACTTCAAAGAAAAGTATCCTGCAGCCGCACGAGTTATTGAAAAGAACTACTACATGGACGACTACATAAAAAGTTTTCCGACCGAAAAAGAAGCCAAAGAAGTATCGAAATCAGTCGACTACATTCATCGGCAAGCCGGCTTCGAGCTATGCGGATGGGTGTCCAATACAAATTCAGTAGTACAGCAGTTTTCCGCCAACTCGGGCGGCGCCACGGTCTCTATCGGCGGGAGCGAGGTCCGATGGTACAACGGGCCGAGCTTCCTACGAAACCACGAACGAGAATTATCTTTCCGAAGATTTACGTCGAGTAAGGAGCGGCGCGGCGCCTCAGCCGGGAGACAAGCTGTCGGCCCTATCAGTGGTCGTCGGCGAAGATGGCTCAAAGGAAGAATCCACGTAGCACCTGACATCGTTGAAGACACTGCGAGCCCGACCGTTCTCGACGGGAAAGACTACTTCACGCGACTGTACATACAACACGTACACGAGCGACTACATGGCGGTATCGAAACCGTCGTGAATGAGCTACAGCAGCGACTATGGGTACTGAAGATACGACCCACGGTGCGTGAACGTCATCAAACACTATCAACTATGCAAGATACGAAGAGCGAAGCCTACTTCTCCGGCAACCGGCGACCTGAGGAGGTTCGTGGCACGAAGAGGAGTGCCTAAGGAGCTATGGAGTGACAACGCGACGTGCTTCAAGGCTGCGGAGAAGGAGCTCGCCAAGGCCGCGCTGGCGGCGGTCAGCGAGGAGGTGACGGCGCGGCGCATCACCTGCCGCTACGTACCCCCGGCCTCCCCCTTCATGGACAGCGTGTGGGAGCGCATGGTACGCACTGTGAAGGAGGCACTGCGCGTCAAACTCCACGAGCAGTACCCTAGCGACGAGACACTGCTCACCCTGCTCGTCGAGTCGGAGAACACCGTCAACTCCCACCCACTCACACACGTGGCGGTGACTCCAGAAGAACCGGAGGCGCTTACACCCAACCACATCCTGTTGGGACCCAAACGACCTCACCGCGCGCAAGCGCAGCGCGCTCAACGCCTGGCGGACGTCTTCTGGAGCCGCTAGGTCAAAGAGTACCAGCCTCTACTCCAAAACCGGCGGGAGCCTCACACGACCAGCGCACGCTATCGGCGACCTGGTACTCGTCTGCGACCCCACCCTGCCCCGCAACACATGGCCGACAGGAAGGATCGTCGTGGTCTACCCAGGGCGAGACGGCGAGGTGAGGATCGTGGACGTCGTAACCAGCAACGGGCATGTCATCCGGAGACCGACCAAGAGGATCGTCGTGCTACAGGTTGGATCGCAGAGCTGCGACGGCAGGAGAAATGTGCACGACAGAACCTGAATTGACTACCTTTGTACATAGTTTTTTACATTACTTCGTTTATTTTGTTTTATATACCCTTTTATACTAGTAGGATAAGTTTAGGTTAAGTGTTCATTTCAATAAATAAATTTGTCTTATTAGAATTAGGGCTTAGCACATAAGTTATGTAAATAGTTCTAATAGGAGTCTTATTTGATTTCTCTAGTGACTTCTACCCCAGATTAGATTAGGTACACTTCCCTATTAAAATTAAAGCATAGCACAAGTAAATAAAACAATTAGAATCGAGTTCGAACTTATAAATTCCAATTAGAAATTACGCCAATAACCTTCACTACCTCATTAGAAGGGGTAGAATGCTATTAGAAATAAGTGTTAGAAAGAGACAGAACGCTCCATCTCTGTCAGCGCATACAGGCGAGCGAGGGGGGCCCCGGCGTCCGGAACCTGTGTTATGAGGAAGCGGGGGCCGGGGTAATATAAATATTGTACCTTTCCTTTTCGTTCTGCACTCTGTTATGCACCGGCGGATGATGCACATGCTATTTTTAGAATAAGAAAATAAGTATCTTAACTATATAATTATATTGGTTTGTAAGCGTAGAAATTAAGATTGTATGAGAAATAAAGAGATTTGTATTCAGGGCAAGAGTGCGGGGTAAGGAGGGGTGGTCGCTTGAAAATAATATAAAATGGCGCCAAATCGGCGTAGATTCATTCCGGATCCAGCACTCAAGAAAGAAACAACTTGGAAGAAGAAACTCTCTGCGACCACTCGCCTTCCCTACCCTGCCCTCCAGCCTGGCTCACCATACTGACGACCCATACAATTAAGGGCCACAGAGTTTACAAACTCTCATACCAGGCAAGATGTTCCGAAGCAATAGAATCCTTCAACTCGGTAAAAATACTGACAACGGTTCATAAATACGTTTATAACCAGATTCCATTATGGCAAATAAATACAACGTGTTAATGAATAAGCGCAAAACCTCATACACCCCAACTGATTTATAACAAAATAATTAGAACGAAACAAAAATTGCATTATTTTGATAGTTAAAATTTAGAGTTATTCACATTTTAAGTTTTGAGGCAAAAATGATTTGTTCTCATTTCAGCAATGAATGAAAGCGCTAGCTTGCTCGCGGATACATTTTAAGAATCTTGTTTTAGTAGTAAGTAGGGTGAATGTGCCTGAGCGGTGGGTTGAGATCGAGTTCAGTAAATTTTAAATTTTACAAACAAATTATTTAATATTTTGAAAAAAATTACCTATGTTGAAAACTTGATAATTCGATTCTGCTCTCGATTCTAAACAAACTACTTTCTAGTTTTGCGTTAATTCATTAACACGTTGTATATCCGCGAGCAAGCTAGGCTCGCGGATACATTTTAAGAATCTTGTTTTAGTAGTAAGTAGGGTGAATGTGCCTGAGCGGTGGGTTGAGATCGAGTTCAGTAAATTTTAAATTTTACAAACAAATTATTTAATATTTTGAAAAAAATTACCTATGTTGAAAACTTGATAATTCGATTCTGCTCTCGATTCTAAACAAACTACTTTCTAGTTTTGCGTTAATTCATTAACACGTTGTATAATTATTTGAAGAATTACGTGACCCACGACTTAAAGGTAATAACAGCTAGCTCTTGGTCTATGAAGTCCAAAAAAACTGCTATACATATTTGAGTGAGAAATATACTTAAATCAAATTTTATTTTCGCGATTTCGATGTTGGTCCCATAGTGAAAGTTGTTCAGTTTGACGGTCGAAGTTCTAAATTGTTACTTATTAAACACCCTGTATACTGGGTGGCACTGAACGAGGGACTTTTCTTTTAAGGATGTATTCAGACAATGTATGTACAATTATTTAATTTCGAATACCTACAATGTTAATTGTTAATGAATTATGTGTACGAGAAAAAAAAAAAAACTAAACAACCCTAAGGAACGTGGGTCGAAAAACGAACGCACTTGTTTGTCGCAACTTGCACTGAATACGAATAATGTAAACAAATACCCTCTCCCGCGCCGCTCGTCTCGCCGGCCGGCGCCCGCCGCCCGCGCCCGCGCTCCTCCCCGCGTTCGCCCTTCGTGCGAAGAAGTCTGGTATTTTGTTCAAATAATAAGATTTCGTGGATAAAAACAGCACAAATTATGAATAGTGTTTTGTTACACTATAATAATCAAAACACGTAAACTCGAAGAACTTGCATTTTCTTTTGTAGATTTTACAGGGTGTTGAGATAAAAAAATAAAATATCTGTAAACTTCGTGGATGAATTCGACACAAAATATTTTAAACAACAGATATCAGTACTCTAAAACGCGTAACACCTTTTTAACCTATTGTAATATTTTTTTGAGCTAGTTGGGCGACATGTTAGGTACTGGTTAAATATTTGGATTTCCGTGGACAGAGGTGACACAAAATGCCTATGTACATCAGTTACTACTTCGTTATTATCCTGAAAGTAAAATTTTCATCTATGATTTTCTTTTTGTCCAATACTGATCGAAAATACAAATACCTAAATTTCTACCTATGCAAGTACCTAAAATGACACAAACTTATGTATTAGGTTTTGCAAATGGTCCGGAACCTATATGCAAAAAACAAAAAACTTTAGAGTTTTTGAAACCTCAAAACCTAGCGCTATCGGTCTACCTTTGAAAGTTTGATGCCAAAACAAAACAAGATCTTAAACACCACGGATTCAACTAAAGACTTAGGCTAAATAGGGTCGAAAATGTCTGGATTTTGGCATACGGGACATCAAAATCAAACTTTAAAAAAATGTCTCCTTATCTCAACCTTAGATGTAATCTGTGGTACAGTCGCCATCCGATATATCGTAGCCGACAAGAGTGCTAATTTTCAATAAATTCTACACTAGTCATAGTTACCATAAATATCTCAACAAGAAGAATAATATAATTACAGTAATGGTAACATGACTGTATAGAATTTATTGGAAATTAACACTGATTAGAAAAATTTGAATCTGGCGACTGTACCTGTGGAAACTACGATTAACATTAAATCATTAATTTACTAAACGTAATAATGCATGACATTTGGGTCGATCTAGACACATTTCCCGAACGGGGCATCTCTTTCACTGAGGCATTTATCCCGGAGTTACCTTACATCAGATTATGTAGGTAGTTAATAGATTCAGAGCACCATCAAGATCATGTTAACATTTAACTTAACACAGGTGGATCTTATCATTATAAATTATATTCCAGACAACGATCGGACTCGTTATAATTAAATAAGATCAGATAGTAAACTTGCTTTTGAAAGATGTTTAGATATTCATCAAGCTTTCTTGTTGACTGCCGCTAATTATCACTAGCCATGTCTTGGAAGCGTCATTTGTCTTTTAAAACGTTATTTATTTAGAAACTTGAGTTGCACTTGCAGGTACTTTGTTTTGAACTAAAACTCGTTGTAATTGGGATGATAACTATTCACTAAATTTAATATCAAAATGTTCAAACGAAAGCGATTGAAAAACGTTTTTATCATCATTTATTTCTTTCATGCAAACCAGTTGTTTGTATGACACGTCGTCATGATTTGTTTGCAAATACGAGGTTATGACGTCACTTCTCTGATATACAAGGTGTTACAAAAATACAAATAAACATTTAAGGGGGTTGGTTTAGACCATCAAACTGAACTGAACAACTCGAAAAAATATGAATCGAAAAATGGGTAAATTTTTAAAATAGGTAAGCTTTGAATGGTATTATCTGCAAAATGTTTTTGGAATGTTGATACCTTTCCTTAAAATAACATTTTGTCCATTCCAATCTATGTATTATACTGTGTTAAGTTTGCATCGTTATTTATTTTAAATTTAAAAAAAAACACATTAACCAAACAAACTTTCACCATAATGATAACCTATACCATAAATCGCCTATCATTAACAAATAGTATGTTCATATATCGTATGTAATATTTCAATACGAATGCAAAATTAAAATACACAACACAGCCTTGCATCTAAAGATGGATTTGCATACAATCGCAACACCTTATGGGGATGAAATTTGGCCTAGAATTATACAGGTCTACAACATTAATCATGTTGAATTGACGTCATGGTTCTAGCTGGACTAATTCAGGCACTCGGCAGTTGATTCATAGAGTTCAAAATGATTTAGGAGGTTTATGAGAATGGAATAGTAATGAATTTAAAGCGAGATATTTCGATCTGGTTCTAGCTTATAGCCTAGAATTTAGAAGAAGCTAAAATCTACGGTATGATACAAGTACATGGTCTAACTTAATATGCTGATGGGTTTTTTAAAGGATCATCAGACCATCAAACTGAACAACTTTCTCTACGGGAACAAGATCAAAATCGTGAGAAAAAAACAGTCGACCCATACAAATGTATGGTAAAGTTTTAAGTATATGAAACATCAGATTTTTTTCCCGCCATTTCGACGTTCGTTGCTCACATAAAGAAACTTGTTCAGTTTGATCATCTGATCATCCTCTAAACAACTTCAGCATATCAAGAAGTTCCCTATATTTTGACTCGTACCAATGAGTTTTTCGGAATTTATCTACGATTTGTAACACCTCTGGCTTTTCGATGAAGGAAAACATCGTGTGGAAACCTGCATGCTTCAACTTCGAGGCATGTATTGTGCCTACTGTCCATTATAAGTGGCGACGGGCTCACTCCCCGACACACTGGACAGTTTCAGTACTACTAGTGCAACGTGAATGTTCTGAGGTTTCAGAATATCTCTGACTACCCCCTCGGGGAATATAGTCGTGAGCATATGCTATGCTATGCTTCTAGCTTATAGCCTAGAATTTAGAAGAAGCTAAATTCTAAGGTAAGCTTCAAGTACGTGGTCCATCTTAATATGCTGGCGTGTTTTTAAAAAGATCATCAGACCTGAACAACTGAACAAAATCTAAATCACGTAAAAAAAACAACCGCCCCATACATTTGGTTAGAGTAGGAATGCAGTTTTATACACGTTTTATATGAAACATCAGATTGTTTTTCTCGCCATTTCGACGTTGTTCACAGAAAGAAACTTGTCCAGCTTGATCATCTGATCATCCCCTTAAAAACGTGTCTATATTTTGTCTGCTCAGAAAACAGCAGCGACAAACCCATTTCTGGTTCGATATCAACACAGTTAGCTATAGCTAACAAAACAAAACTGCAAGTTATTATATTTTGAGATACAACGTTCACTGGCCGGTACTATAAAGCTATTGATTTGTTCTATACGTAGAGGTTTCTTTTTAGTGTAACCTTTAAATGTCCCGCTGCTATTTGCATGGGCATCACAATACTTGTAATATATATACTCAAACGTATACTTACATTGTAAAAGGCCAGTCTAAATATAGGTGCAGTGAATTAGTTGACGGAAGTTTATAAATTCTTTATCAATTGTGATGATCCTTTCAAAGTAAGCTCAATGATTCAATGAATGACGCATTGTAGAGCAGACTTATGATTTCCTGGTAGCTACTCTTAAACACATGTTACTAATTTGCTTAATGATTTAGACGTGGTTTATCTCCCGTTTCCATAGAAGTAAGAATATGAATAAAATGTATTTCTTTGACAAACATAGAATTTGCATACAGTCATCCGTGTACAAGAAAACTGTCTAATAAATCTTACACGGCGCTGATTTAGTTCCTGTTTGGATTCCTATCTGATCATGATTTATGACTTTTACTAAATATACATTCAAAAGCATTTCATATCGGCCAATATCGCCTGATTTCTCGTTTGAGATTGTAGCCTAAGCCCTAAGTATCGCCAGCGGTACATGTCTATCACAAACAACATTGTCGTAAAAAAATTGTACGATGTCGATACACTGTTAAACTCCGAATAGGTACTTCTCCCATATGAAGAATTAAATAATTTTATAGTCGCGATACATATATCATTGTAGGTAATAATGACAACATTACAGTGAGAGCAGCAGATATTAATTATTTCGATGAAAGAAAATGATGTATATAACGTGTTAATGAATTAACGCAAAACTAGAAAGTAGTTTGTTTAGAATCGAGAGCAGAAACGAATTGTCATGGTTTCAACATTAGTAATTTTTTTCAAAATATTAAATAATTTGTTTGTAAAATTTAAAATTTACTGAACTCGATCTCAACCCACCGCTCGGGCACTCTCACCCTACTTATTACCAAAACAAGATTCTTAAAATGTATCCATGAGCACGTTAGCGCTTTCATTCATTTCTGAAATGATAACAAATCATTTTTGCCTCAAAACTTAAAATGTTAATCGCTTTAAATTTAAACTATCAAAATAATGAAATTATTGATTCAATCTAATTATTTTGTTATAAATCAGTTGGGGTGTATGAGTTTTTGTGCTTATTCATTAACACGTTGTATATTGACAGTCAACTATTTTGATGCATCCCATATTGTATTTTGATAGTTTAACAGCGCCTACGTTCTGGCGAAAAGACGCAGTTAGATACCTATATTGTTCTTGTAACGTCACAAATCAAGTATACCACAGACCTATCATTAAGTTCCTCCATGACTGTAGTCAGTAAAAAACATAATTTCTCTATCAAGCCCTCCTCCAAATTAGGCCAGAATGGCCATAATCATGTTTACACCTCGAGCATCGAAACGTTTTTTATTTTGTTCGAAATTTGAATTGTAAAATGGTCGGTAGTGAGGTGAGTGGGGACGACCTGCGACCTTCGACCCGTGCCTGTATCACCGCCAGATTACGATGTACGTGCATCTGCTATACAGATGTTAATCGCGGCCCTTCTTCTCTTTATGGTCGCATTAATACCGCCGCTTTGTTTTGATGTCGTATAAATAGTTTGTTATGGCTTCCATTAGATGTGTTTCTTGCACGATAGTTATGAAAATTGTGTCAGATCCGCATTCGAATGTCTAATAAAAATAATTTTAATCCCTTTCATGAACACGACTATCCGCTCCGGTTTTATTTATGAATTTATGTTGGTTTATAATTTACAACCGGGAGCGACTTATGGCTTGTAAGGGTATATTACCGTTGACGCTCTCCATACAAACGAAGTTTGGTCATATAGGGTCCTTCTTAATATGCTGCGCCAAACTCAACAACTTTCTCTATGGCACCAACAAAGAAATCGCGAAAAAAAAATTAGCTGTTCCATACAAAACTGCAAACCTACTCGATCCAAATGTAAGGACAGTTGTTCTTTTTTTCGCGATTTCGAATTTGGTGCCATAGAGAAAGTAGACCGTAAGTCTGATCATCTCCTTAGAAAAATGGCAGCATATTAAGAAGGACCCTGTAATTTCAATACAAACCAATTAAAGTCCGTTGGAGTCCTGATATTTCATCGAATTTTTATTGTTTATAGTTAGTTTTGGGTCGTAAAATTGGTGTTGTTTTGCGTAACAAAGTGTTGTGGAAGTGAACAATATATAGTTCTGTGAAATATGATGGTGTATGGGTCGTAAATAGGAAAAGTGTTCCGTCATTTGTAGCGCGGCAAAGCGGTCGGTTCACCTCTTTCCTGTGGACCACTCTGCGTTTCCTTCGTCTTTCGGTTGTCTCCAAAAACTCCAAAGAAACGTCAAAACGTCGAACACCAACGTTTTAATTGCTATAAATAAGATAATTTGATTAAAGACATCGGATGTATGGGATATATAACCCTTTGCCTTGAATTGAACAAAAAAAAAACAATTAAAGTCATTGAAAATTTTTAGAAACAATCTAGAAAGTAATCTCTATGCTTGTATGTTGTCATTTAGATTTTCGTTAAAATGTTAAAGTTACAGTGCCTCAAAGATTTCCATACAAATCGTCACACTGGACAGAGTTTCGGTACTACTGGTGAAACGTGGATGTTCTGAGGTTTCAGAACATCTCTGACTACCCCCTCGGGGAATATAGTCGTGAGCATATACATCTTAAATTAATCCTAGCATTGAAACTGTATATTTTAACGAAAATCTGACAACATACAAGCATAGAGATTTGTTTCTAGATTCTGCAAAATGTCATTGACTTTAATTGGCTTAAATCTAACCCGACTTCGTTTATATGGAGCAGTGCGCCAACGGTAATACCTATCCCCTTAACTCTACATTCTGCTCAGTTTAACATAGTTGATACAACCACCAAGAATAGTTGTGGTAACAATTAATAAACCTCAAGTGATGCCGAGATGTTGACTCACAGTTCAATTAAAGAGAGCATAACAAATAAGCTAGTGCCGCGTTTCACTTCACTCTTCAGTAATGAATCACGAATGTGAGAAAAGGCAATTATTCTCATTATACCCCACATGACTCACAGGCGGCGAAGGAAGCGGGCCACATGGGGAAACAAGTAAAAATTCAGGGATAATAAGCAGTCACATATTCTCAGCCTGTTTCGTATATGACGCATTGACGCACTGCACTGAGAATTTAAAATGAAATGAAAAAGCTGCACGCAACACGTGCATTCTAATAGGACTATTGCCTTTTTTAGGGTTCAGTAGTCAAACAAGGAATCCTTATACTTTCGTCTATTCTGTCTATCTGTAGGTATGCCCCGCCTCAATAACTCGCTCATTTTTGCACCTATTGAATCGAAAGTTGGCATGAAGCTGATAACAGTAACCCAAAAACAGAAATGTAGTAATTGTGAAGAGAACAGTTTCCTCCTCCCCCCCTCTCCCCAATGTTTTGGGGAGACGAATGCCTGGAAGAACAAGAACTTCCTGGTTTAAAAACCTATGTGAACACCACCTTACTAATTCCGGGCTGCAGTCTCCAGGGTCCGAACAGCCCTGATGGTAGCCAACCTCAGATAGAAGATGGCACCACAAGAAGAATTGTAAAAAAATTATAATTTTTCTTTCGTGCATTTCCGTACTACATTTCGTCAGTTCTCCGAATCTTTTCTTCCCTCCTAGGCACCATTGAAGGGAAGTTTCTTTTCCTATACTTTAAGGGGATATAATTTCAGAGCGAACTCCATACAAACGAAGTCTGAAAATATAAAACAATCAATGACAATTTTCAGAAACAATCTAGAAACTAATCTTAATCTCTATGCTTGTATTGTGTTATTTTCTTCGTTAAAATGTATAGTTTTAAAGTAGTGTAGTGCCTCAAAGATTAAGATACAAATCTTAAATTAATCCTAGCATCGAAACTGTATATTTTAACAAAAATGTCACTCTTGTATTGTACAAGAATAGAGATTAGTTTTTAGATTGTTTCTGAAAAATTTAACTGACTTTAATTGGATAGTATTGAAAATATGTATAACCAGAAATCGTTTGTATAGAGCGCGCTCCGAGAGTCTTGTAATTCGATCCAGAGATGTGCTCCGTTTTCCACCAACCTACAAGATTAGAGCTACAACGGATATGAATAGCGGCGGACATACAAACATACGGCACTAATCACAACAGCACACAATGGATTTGTTTATTTCATCGAACGAACACGGAAACTGTATCTGACCAAAGTGGGTGGTCGACAGCTATAGGGGATAATACTTTAAATCTGACTCAATTTATACTGTAACACGTTTCGAATTAAAATCGTTTTGATCAAAGTTACTGGGTTACTAATTAATGTGTTCTATTTTCATCAGTTATCATGAACAGCATTAATTTTCATCTCATTTAATTAGTTAATTCGGTAGCGGTTAGTTCTGTATGCTGACGTGACATCCAAGTCTATTGAGGGCGAGGCGTATTGAGGCGATTTCTAAAAAAACTCTGCCAGCACCCAGACTACTCTCATGCCTTCTCCATTACTGAGCCGTTCCCTCTCACCCCTTATTAATTAAATTATCGGATTATAGGAATACATTTAGATGCATTTGGAACATAGCTATCATAACAGTGGTACATTCGGTGTACAAGCTAAACGATATAAAAGGTCCATCTTAATATGCTGACTGATGCTGGTTTTTTAAGGGGATGAACAGACCATCAAAATGAACACCCACCATAAAAAAATTTCATTCGCGAAAAAAAATCTGCTGTTCCACTTCCATACAAAACTGCAAACCTACTCGAGCCAACCTTACTTTCTATGTGTCAGCTGATTAATTTTCCCAATTTCGATGTTGGTCTCACAGAGAAAGTTTGTTTAGTTTCATGATCTGACCATCTTCCCAAAAAAATCGTCAGCGTAATTTGGACCCTGTATAGAACTTCCAAACTCGTGCAATCTCTACTTTTGTTACATAATTTTGCATTATGGATACTGAAATATGGACTATTATTATTATTATGTTCAAATAAAGTTAGATAAATAGGCAGAATTATGTAACAGCAGAGATTGCACGAGTTAAGAAGATATATATACAGCGTCCAACTTAATACGCCGACGATTTTTTGGAAAGAGACGTCTATACGTCTCATGCGATAGCGTCTCTTTCCAATTAATCATAAATTGTAATAGAAATAGATTCATAGAACTAAAACAGAACCTTAACAGCAGAATTAAGCTTTTTAAAAACACTTTGTGCACTTGACCGGAAGCACTTGAACTCTGGTAGCTACGCCACTCCCTCGTACACTCGAGATTATTCTAACACCTTAAATAGATTTAATCTTAGTTGCTTTCCCATTACTTATTTGATCTAACCACTTGAAAGATGAAAATTCCTTTGAGGAACCACTTGAAAAGGACTGACTACGCTAGTATAGTGTTATCCTAAAGGATATTATTTACGACGATATTGATCGTAAATTTAATACTCCTCAAACATAAAGTACACGATATTTTAAATTCTACATAATCTTGTACATCAAAACGTTTTTAACAACTGTGATCAAAATGTATTAAACATAAGCTTTTATCCGCTTCTACTTCATGTAAAATTAGTTTCGTTTTCGAGATAAAAAGTAGCACATCCTTTTTCACAATACAGGATATCCTGTATCAAAATTTATCATTTTATATTGTACCTATCATATGGTAGTTTAGTCGTGAAAGCGTAATAAACATTTGGAGAAAAAAAACTCTCTCTTTTATAGAAAGACATCTTTTGCATACCGAACATATTTTATTATAGGTATAGAAAAGTTAAACTTCTTCTTCTTCTTTCTTATCGAGTCGGCAAGCCTTGGTTTAAGAGTTCTTTCAGATTACCTCACGGCCTCTGACGTGGTTTTTTATGTAGCGACTACTCCCGAATCATCTTTCTTTTCAGACAATCAGGTGATTCGGCCTGCAATGTCCTAACCAACTGGGGAAAAACGCACAAAGTGATATATCACAAGGTGTCCCCCGTGGGAATCGAACCCACGACCTCCGTGTCAAGAGCCCAATGCTCTTAACTAGACCACAGAGGCAGTTAAACTGAAATACTTACACAATTTACAAATGTCATAATTATGACCAGTGTGTACTGTAGCAGCATTATGCTGGGCTTACGATTTATTTTTAAATTTTCTATACTTTCCATATTCAAAGCTATGGATAAAGGAATAATCCAAATCTATACTGAAGATATTCTTTTCAAGACGAAGTAATGGGGAAAATAACAAGAAGTCGTAACTTTAAAGTACAAGCTGAAATTTAATGGGTTCGTTACCACACCACCAGTATGGTATCAGAATAATTTCGCCGACTGCTAAAGCTATTTACGTTTTAACAGTTTAGGGCTATTGGATCTCGGCGAATGTTGTTAAATTTTATATTCCGATAGTAATAATGGAACTTGATCGAATATTATAACCGTTAACTTTAAGTAAGAACTTTTATGTTACGAAACGTGATATTTTATTGAATATTTAATTATTAAATTACGGTCACTTTTGTGGAATAAGCTCCTTGAGTTTTTTCACAAAATGTTTCCTGAGGTCCTACAATCTCAAAGAGTAGGTAGTCGTATTTTGGCCGAAATCAAGCTCATAGTTCAAAATTATGTTAAGCTTAAAACTTTTGATAAAAAACAGATTTCTTGGCACTATAAAGATGTATTTATCATCACGATAAAGAGTTGTCCAAAAGACAACCTCCAAAACGGACCATTTTTGTACTACGGAACGTTACGTACGGCGTCATAAAAATATGGTAATAATAGTGAAAGTTGTTCAGTTTGACGGTCTGATCATCCCTTAAAAAGTGTCAGCATATTAAGAAGGACCCTATAAAAACTTGACATTAATGAGACGAAAATTATGTTTCCCCATTTCTGGATAGGCAACTACGAATAAGAATATAGTATTACTAATTTGTAGATAGGCAACGAATCCAGCATGAATCCAACAATACAGCCTCAACAAATAGTTGTCATAAGCATAACTTCATAAGAGATGTGCTCGTAATTCCGAGATTTAGATTGATTATCATCCAGCAGTGATAAAATAGCGAGGTTATAAAGCAAGTTCCATCGGCATCTTGTCCACTCAGCAGATAGGATGATGCCGAAGCAGTAATATGGCATTGTTCACAGCGGGCGACTCATCTACATACATATCTCATTACATTTTGTTCTGATATCAGCCGCCTTAAGATACGTGGCGCCATGAAAGTAATGATACTGTGTAATAAAATAAATTGATGCTACAGATAATATGAGTATCCTTATCTTTGGTGTTGTTCTTGTGAAGAACGTTACCTCTAGAATGTTGCGTACCAATCGTGTTTCGTGTTTTTTATAGCTAAATCAACAATCATTCTATATAGGTACATCTTCATTGGCTTTAAAATTACAGAATCCATATGAGAGATAAAATCTTTGTATAATTATAATTAGGTATGTTAACAATGACAAATGACTGATTTGTATTAATGTACCTATCCGTGTTAAACAAAGTGTTTTATTAGTAGCTGTATCTGGTGATTTTTCTATTAATGTTGCGCTCTTTCCGAAAATAACACTTTTCAATACCTATTTAAAGTGAAACATAAAACTGTCTGTTCTAATAACTACGAAATGTATCACGAATCTTGACTTTATGTTATCATAATAAACATACTATTATATTAATGATCAGACCATCAAACTGAACAAATTTCTCTATAGCACCAACATCGAAATCGCAAAAAGAATATCAGGTGTTCCATACAAAACTGCAAAGCTACTCGAGCCAAATATATGGCAGCTGTTTTTTTTTCGCGATTTCGATATTGGTCCCATAGAGAAAGTTGTTCGGTTTGATGGTCTGATCATCCTCTTAAAAAACTGTCGGCATATTAAATTGGATCCTGTCTATACTCTATTCAAAATAGCAACGATATTTTAAGGCTATTATTTATTGCATTATTGCATTACAGAAACAGAGATTGGAAACACTTCCTCTCACTTATTCTTAGAACAGCTTTAGTAACGTCCAAGATATGTCGGATTGTATATGTATCCAATAAATTAATTACATTTGGTAATCAGAATTGACGAGAAAGATAATAGGAATTGAAAAATCTCGTCGTCCTTATTGGGAACGAAGTTAGGTATACTTACAAAACTTATAGCGAAGTCATCTTGAAAGCTCGTAAGAAAAAGCTCGACAATCGGAACTTACCTGAAATAGAGAGAAACAACAATTAGTATCTAACATTCAATCAAATGATTACCTACATTCTATTAACAATTACTAAACAGTTTAACCTCGTTCTAGTCAAGTTGGTAATTATTGATTACGGCCAATATAGTTAGCACAGTATAATGAAGCAGGTCGATTATAGTCCAAGAAATAAATAAAGTGTACCTAAATAGGTACTCGTACAATATAGGTACAACCATAATCCACTCTGTATAGTCAGAATCTTACATACATTATTTCGGTTTAAAATAACTTGTAATTGCTTTTAAATTTTTTAAATTAAGTATTATTTTCAGGTTTGTTTAAAATAGTCTCTAAAGCCGGATTCGACCAAACACGAGTACATTTTATTCCTAGGGTGCGTCCACATCTGGCGAACGTGCGGTGAATGCACAACTCGCGCGCAGCTCGCGATCTGCGCGGATACATTTTATGCTCGTGTGTTTCTACAGCGCAGCTCACGCGTCGTTCGCGAGCCGCTCGCGAGCAGCTTGCGAACGGCTCGCGAGCTTCGCATTCGCCAGATGTGGACGCACCCTTACACATTAAGACCATCCTTGTCATGGTGTTGATTCCATTTTAAAACCACAAGTGACGTATAAACCTAACAAATTAAAAATGTATAACCTCACATTAAAATACGGATACAACGACCTTTCTTTAGGTATTATTCCTTGTATAGTTAGTTACTCTTGGATAAATCAAAGTTTGGTCGAATCCGGCCAAAGACAAAATAGAGTCGCTAGTATTTCCACATCCCATGTATTATGTAACCGAATCACATTATACATTATGTATATTTAAGAACATAGAAGCTCGATTTAAAATTAAAACAATTTCCCGCGTGGGTGAAATTACAGTAACATATCATAGCATCGTGCTGGCAGTTGATTGACTAACGCTTTTGTATGAAAGAATAATATCAGTTAGTTTGGAGCCCTTCTATTTTAATCTAAAGTGTTTTACCGCTTATCATATAGCCATTAATTATAGTTGAATCGAGACGGACGCCTACGAACCGATAGCTCCACTAATATAATCATAGTAATTGATTTAAATATAATAATAGTTGGGTAGTAAGATTGTATCAAACAATTTTGTTGTGTAAACAGCTTAATTGCAGAGTACAGCACAAACTGTGCTGCAAACTACTTGGTAATGTCCCTTTCTCGACTAGACACCGGGTTTTGTACAGATCTTATCTTAATCTATTAAATATTGTCGTTTTATTTGTAACTCTACTTTTTGAGATTACTTTAACAGGAGCCCGATTGCGCTAAGTTCAAACATCGATGTGCTATTCTTATCCAATTTCAGTTCTAATCACATTGCAATCCAATTACTATTCAACTGTGCTGAATTCCGCATCGCGCTATACTCTATGCAACTGGCAGCCTTTAACGTCTGAGCGATCTGTCTAAACGGCTCTAACGGCTGTCAAGAGCAGTACCGCGATTAGAACAATACCAAATGTGTCAAAAGTTTTGGTTCGTACGTAGTCCAATCACGGTTGAATCACCGAATATTTACCGCGTTTGCAGCCCAGTATTGGGTCGTAACAACGGGTGGTACACCACCTTATAATCATAAAAGTAACAAACATATGTAACTTAATTTTTTGTTTACGATACACATTGTTAAGAAAGGGTATTATATTACAATACCAATACAGACTTCCGTTAAAATTGGGATAACTATTATAACAGAATCAAAGTATAGTATCGAGTTACAAGTAGCTTATTAAATGGTTGTTCCTCAAACGCAGTCTCATCCTTATATCCTGTTGGTTTATATCTAGTTTTTTAGGGTTCCGTACCCAAAGGGTGAAAATGGGACCCTATTGCTGAGCCAACGTTGTCCGTCCGTCCTTCCTATTTAGGGCTGTAACTTTTGAACCGTAATAGCTAGACAGTTTAAATTTTCACAGAAATTTCGTTATTACGGCGGATTTGATAAAAAATAATAAAATATCAAAAAGCTAAAATTTAAGGGGGGTCCTCATACAAGAAACTAGTTTTTATGATCGGTTTTTCTTCTCCCTCTATCGTAAAAACGGTAATACATAGAAGCGTAAAACTTGGTATGATTATAGAGCAAACTCTACAGTATAACAACAAATAATAAAAACCGGCCAAGTGTGAGTCGGTCTCGTGTTAAAGGTCCAGGACAATTTTTTTTAGTTATTATGTGGTGTGGTTGTGTGGTACGGAAACCTCGGTACGCGAGTAGCCCGACTCGCACTTGACCGGTTTTTTTATTCATGGCCACACTGGTATTATGGACGCGGTAATAAGCCAGACGGGATGAAAGACGACCATTATGAGCCCAGCAGTGTAGAGTTACAAACGATCACCCGGTGTTATTAGGGGAAACATTTATTTGTTTGTGGTAACACTAATTTAAATATTTGCTTGCGGGTCGAGCAAATATGTGGTGCGTAAACAAGTGTGAGAATCGACACTTAGAAATATACTGCAATGTCATTCGTATAATTATAACAACACCTAAGCCACCTGCCTGAATTACAATAAAGAATATTCTAGTTACATAGATTAAAAAAAAAATACAATGAATACAATAGGTACTCACATCCGCAACAGGCTTTGTCAAAGAAAATACACCACTCTGATCCGCAGCACGTTTCTTCAAAATATACTTAAAATATACAGGGTCCTTCTTAATAGTATAAACCGAGAAAACAGTGACGATGACTTTCGAGTGAGTTCCGATAGTGGTCGGAGCAAACGAAGAAGAATGAGGGTAGACGGTAGACAGATTTGTTTGCTCTTAAACATCTATCTGTAGTTCTACAGCCATCCCGTGATCATGGCAGTTGCAACACTGCTGAAATATCGGGAACTCCAAAAACAATAAAAACGCGGTAAGAACCCGTTAAAATGATTAACTTTAGCTTAATTAATAACCGCGTAACTCTCAAAAATAGCTTTCCCATACATTTGGCTCGAGTAGGTTTGCAGTTTTGTATAGAACAGCAGATTTTTTTTCACGATATCGATGTTGGTGCCATAGAGAAAGTTGTCTAGTTTAACGGTCTAATCATCTCCTTAAAAAGTGTCAGCATATTAAGAAGGACCCTATATTTGAGGGTTCCTAACATTTTCATATCACAGTAGGTATGACAAAATTAGCAAGAATCTTAGAATATACAGGATGTACAATTAAATGCGTTACATATCTTATGGGGTGCTTCAGACCATATACTGAACAACGTTCACTATGGAATCAACAAAGAAATAGCGAAAAAACTGTTTTCCCATAGAAAACGTCAAAGGAGACTCTACACAAATGTAAGGAACAGAACAGCTGATTTTATTTCGTGATTTCGATGTTTGCTTCAGGATACTAAAAGTGGTTCATTTTAGATCATCAGTAGAAACAAAAGATATGCACACGTATTTATTTTACACCTGTATAATGCAGAAACAGCGTAATACGGACTACAATAGATTGTGGAGCTTGTTTTGGAGAACTAATTCTATTAGAGAACTAAATAATTTGTGTAACAACAATGTCAATGGAAATGCTTTTCATGAGATTCGGCGTCCGATCATCGGACAATAAGTAAACGAAAAATCCTCGAAGTTCAATGATCGCACCATATGGAATATGAATTCCAATCAATCGTACCAGCAGGAAAATAATGTTCGTCGTTTAATCGATCTGGAGCCCAATTGCGCTAAGTTAAAACATTGTAGTTCTATTCTTATCAAATTTCAGTTCTAGTCACATTGCAATCCAATTACTATTCAACTGTGCTGAACTCCGCAACTCTATGTAACTGACAGCCCTTAACGTCTGAGCGATCTGTCAAAACGGCTCTAACGGCTATCAAGAGCAGTACTGCGATTAGCGCAATACCAAATGTGTCAAAAGTTATGATTCGTACGTAGTAGTCCAATCACAGTTCAATCACCGAATATTTACCGCAATTGCAGCTCTGAACACGTGGCTTAACCGGTAGTTTCGTCAAACATTCATGAATAACATCAGCATAATACAACAGCATCCACCTTTCAAGACGGGAATACAATGTTTCAGACGATGACGTCACTAGAACAACGACCCCATCGACTTGAAAAACTTGGAGATTTGCAGTCAAAACAAACTACAAAGAGTTATGGGAAAAGAAACTCCTTTTCAACGGCGTAGAGTATTTTATTGACTGGGAGAGGAAATACCGTTATGTTTTCGTGTAGAAACTAACAACTTTCGCATAACATTTTTCCTCATAGCATTTGAAGAGTTTTGCTAAAATTTATGTCTATTTTACTATGCGTGGTATACCTTCGTGTAATGGACTCATCTATCTTTCAAGTACTATCGCCCACACAACTCTAACTCATTTAGTAGCTGTCATGCAAAGGCCGATCTCTCTAATATTTCGAAATCTCGATGCAGGCTTCCTTTGTGATTTAACGAGAAGAGAGACAGAGTACATTATATGGGCACTTGACGTATAACTTTGGTTCTGTTCTCAGAATGAGTCAATCTGTGAAAATTTAATTGTCTAAAATCATACAAAATAGAATATATTGTAATACCTAGCTGACATAAAAAGGTCATAAAATAATAACCTCCCAACTGTTTTATCTTTAAGGGTTATCAGAAACATACTCCTATAATTAAAACTTTCTTAGCATGCTATTGTAACAAGGTTAATTTTTAATCGAATATTGAATATTTTTAGTTTTTTGTGCTTCTTTTGGGATTTGGTACAATAATGTGTCAAGGTTATAGAATATAATAAATACAATTATTATTCAGTGTGTATGCTCTATCCATTTTGCTCTACCCTTAAACATTTTTTTGTCATAATAATAATTGTGGGTCATAATTTATGTAATAATATTAATAATTACTCTTATATCCCTCAAGGTATTCTTACTTATTGTACATTACGTGTCCGTTACCGAGTCCCTATTCTGCGCCATAACAATAATGTTGTTCACAGATCATTACCCAAACTAGATTCCTTCAATTTGCTTGAAGCTTTCACTAGTCATCCCTTACTCTTGTGATTTACCCATGCTATTTATCATCAACGTTTTTGTTCCCGGCACAATATGACTTATTTATGCTTAGTTGTGTTGTGACATTCGAGGCAGAAAATGCTAGGACAAAAGACTTACTTATTTGAAATTAAAATAGAATTTAATCTCTTTTCTAGATTCGATTAACACAGGACGATTGTCTCAAAAAATTGTAAAATGCCATTAAAAATAAAAAATAAAACAATTTTATTTTTTTTGTTGCTTTAATGGTATCCAGCACGATTTTTTTGACGTATTATGGCCAGCAATTGGCATATTTCTGTATGCTCATCTCTTTGGTGGTCATCTTCAAAGATAATCGCGACTTACCTAGTTACGATCTCCTTGGTAATTAATTAAACTTTTTTTAAAAGAATGTATAAAACCCATAGAAATATTAATTTACTACGTATAAAACCATGGAGATTACTTTTTTAAATGAAACTATTTACTACTTTTTTATTTTAATGAACTGTTTTGAAACTTATGCTTATGCATTACCATTTCCCCAACACAATGCCCCAACAAGACAAATTTAACAATCATTTTATTTAAATGAAATCTGAGTTACTCAACTTATGTGTAATGAATTGTCATTGAGTATTCAATTCAATGTTTGTTTTATTTTCGAGAACCTTTATTTACCATGATTATAAGCAAGATACTGTTAACTTTACGAAACAAAGTTAGTCTTATCTCCTCCAGACTAATCAGATTGAAGGAAGGAATGGGTACACAAATCGAATGCATGCATTGTTATTCAGAGAATATGATCGCAACGTGAGATCAATATCGTATTTATAGTTTTCATATTGTGACGTTTAAGCTTTATGTTGACGATGTGGATAGAATATATTGTGTAATATTATAATATAGTCTTTAATGTTGTATACAGCGTGTTAGGGTAAGCAGTTGCATTACTTTAAGAGGTGATTGTAACCATGATATTGAACAACTTTCCCTAAGAAACCAATAGAAAATACGTAAAAAATTTTGGACTTCCCATACCAAATGCATTCAGCTGATCGAACTTTTGTATGAAAAGTCGAAATCTGTTTTTGCGAATTTCCTGTAGGTTTCTTAGGGAAAGTTGTTCATTATCATGGATACAACCACCCCTTAAAGTAATGCAACTGTTTACCCTAAAACCCTGTATAGTATGAGGACCTACCTAAATGTTTTATTTGTTTACTAGCTGTTGCCCGCGACTCCGTCTGCGTAGACCTTAAAAAAGTATCCTATGTGTTAATCCAGATCTGGGTGCAAATTTCATCAAAATCCGTTAAGTAGTTTTTGCGTGAAAGAGTAACAAACATACATCCATCCATACAAACTTTCGCATTTATAATATTAGTAGGATTAGTGTCTCACGATAGCTATTACAATATATATTTTGAAACATATCCTAGTGTTTGCAAATGATTTCTCAATCTAACATTCAAATTCTGACTAAGAAACTGAAAGTATGGGTAATATTTTGCTACGGGAAATGTGGATGTTCTAAAGTTTTCTGAATTCCCCCTCGTGGAATGTAGTCGTGAACATATGTATGTGTATATCTTTTCTCTTTATCAATTAAAATAGTTCAGTATACAGGATGAAATGAATACCATTAGCACCCTTTTAAACTAAGAGTCTACCCATCAAACTGAACAACTTTGACTATGAGAGCAAAACGATCGGACCAAAAAAATCTGCTGTTCCATACTAAACTGCAATGCCTACTCGACTCAAATGTATGCAACAGCAGATTTTTTTTTGCTCCGATTGGTTTGCTCCCGTAGTAAAAGTTGTTCAATTTGATGGGTAGACTCTTAGTTCTTCTTCTTATCATGTGGGCAAGCCCTGGTGTCAGACTTTTTTCAGACCGCCTACCGGCCTCTGACGTGGTTTTTATGTAACGACTACTACCACGAGAGATAGTAGCCGGGAACAACGGTTTAATGTGCCATCCGAAGCACAGAATCATATTTCTTTCAGACCCCCGTGGGAATCGAACCCACGACCTCCGTATCAAGAAAACATGCTCTTAACCATTAGACCACGGAGGCAGGTTAAAAGGATGCTAATGATATCACCCTTCACTCCTATCATTTCACCCTGTATTAGTGACCATACTGTTCCTCTCGGTGGGTCATTTGTACAATGTACTTACCTACATAACTCCTGCCTAGTCGTGAGCATATGCATGCATGCTCAATTGTGCAATTACTAGCCACCATGAAGAAAAAAATAATAAAATAAACATAGCAGTAAGGTTTACATGTAATTGCAGCTCGTAGGTAGGTATGTAAGTGACCACACAAGCAGAAGTAATTTTCTCTGGGCGTCCTCACACCGCCTCGAGGTCCCGTGTTAGCCGCGCCCATCGCTTACAAACATTTATTAATACAATAATAACATGCCCTATTGATTTATTTAATATTATATTATTATTAATGGTTATTTTAAATTGTTATTAAAATTTTGCTAGCTAAAAAGCTTCATTTTATTATACCTATAGTTTTAGATTATGGACGATTTGGAACTTTAATGTCTGATCAATTCAATAGGTAGGAATTATAGCAAAATTGATGGGCACCCCAAAATAAAGAAACGGGCATGAATTCATGAATTTCAATACCAAATGTAAACTTTCCACGTTATTTTAAAGCCCACCAAAACCAAGAACCGAGTTGAAACAGTCGCCGTGACCTAAATCGGTCAAAAATGTTGCCAATCAGACAATCGAAATTGGATTCAAACTTAATTCACATTGAAAATTTCTATAATTCTTAAAACCCAGGTGGTACAACTAGGTACTCCAATTTCATCTATTTTCCATGCATGCAACTTCACTGCGATACGAAATGGCGGCTGCGCCAGCGCAAGCGTACGATCCATTTCGCGGCTCGCTGAGTCCCATAATTACCCAGTACCTTATGGACCCTTCATACACCTCGGCTCAATAGGGTCAATTACATTTGATAACCTGTTGATTTCATGCGTCAACAATGCCTTCGACGCAATTTGGACAACAATGATTTATAATCGAGTGCTATTGAACTTTTAAACGTTTCGTATCGTCAATTGATGTTTGCGTCAAACAAAATTAAGGATATTGAAGGACTTATTACAAAGGAATTTTCCGAGTGGTTCAGAATTTGACGATTCTGGTATTTTTATGATGATACACTAAAAATATTAAACTGTGCAAGATTCCCATTCATTCATGGTTTATCAATTATCATTCAATCATGAACTTTTATATTTGAATACAAAATCAAATAGCTCCTTCTAGAGCATTCGGGTAACAAATTCCCAAAATTCCCACTGGAATTCCCTCAAAATAAACGATTCTTATCATTAATAGGTAAGTAATAGTAAAATAAACACAAGTGTGGTCCATAGGTCCGGCCGGTCACAACAGTGTGTAATTACAACTATCGACGAGGAAAGCTTACGATAATGTTGTCGAAAACACACGTATTAATTACCGAATATTTGTGGGCGAGAATGTCTATTACCTGATTCCAATACGACTAGCGATAGATGTAAACAACCAACTAAAGGTTAGTTGGTAATGATACTTTATCTTTTTAACCCCCGACACAAAGAGAGGGGTTTTATAAGTTTGACGCCTATGACTGTCTATCTGTCTGTGGCATCGTAGCTCCCAAACGGGTGGACCGATTTCGATGCGTTTTTTTAAAAAATGAAAGCTAATTTTTGCGAGAGTGGTCTTAGCTTTGTTCCATGAAAATCGGTTCAGTAGTTTTCATGTAACTTTAAAACGTTTTTTATTCATAAAACAAATACTTGAGAATGCCTTAACTATGAGGCACCGCTAATATATAAGTGAGGTACAGAGATTAATATTATTATATTGGACATTTTTCTATTTAGGTATTTAGTTAGATAGACCTTTGCCACGTCACGATCCAGCAGCGAAGCTAATTACATTAAAATAATGGTTCACTTTAGAACATCTCCTGAATATTGCATTTGTGTGTTAAATACATTTTATGTATGATAATAAATGTGAATAAATGACTCTGAATAAGAAAATATTGTTTTCTTTCATGTTTGACCATATGAAATAGTATCATACGATTTTTGTATCCTAAACCATATTTATGAATAACATCCCAAAGACTTCTTCACTGTATTTGGTGTATTTAGGCTGGCGAGAATTTTAGTGGTATTAAGAGAAAATTATACCTACGTTGTCTCATGCCAATGCCATTGAAATTGAACATAATTTCTGTGAGAATGTATGCGCTTTAGGAGTATAACCTAATTTTATTATCTGCTATTGTTTAAAGACAATGGTGTGTAAAGATAAATTGTATAACGTAGACGGAACACCTGTGAACTTTGTTTAGCTTAGATCAAGAAGACAGGACATAAATCGCTGGTATTCTGAACCATCGCGACATGAATCAGTCTTAGGGCTAATCCCTACTGAACGGCACGGTAATTTATTTTTATAATAAACTTTAGCTCCTAAGGACATAACCTAAATTACTATGATGCTTGGCCTTCCCCTTTCATTGCGTTTTTTATTTATTTAATACAGGGTCCTTCTTAATATGCTGACACTTTTTTAAGGGGATGATCAGACCATCAAACTGAACAACTTTCTCTATAGGACCAACATCGAAATCGCGAAAACAAAATCTGCTGTCCCATACATTTGGCTCGAGTAGGTTTGCCGTTTTGTATGATTTTTTTTCGCGATTTCGATGTTGGTGCTATAGAAAAAGTTGTTCAGTTTGAAAGTCTGATCATCCCCTTAAAAAAGTGTCAGCATATTAAAAGGACCCTAGATAATGCCAGTGGCGAGTAACCTTGCCTGCCGTACAGGAGGCGATGGTTTGATCCCCGTCTAGGCCGCCAATGAGTTTAATTAGGAATTTATCTACGATGTGTAACACCACTGGCTGTTGGGTGAATGAAAACATCGTATTGCATTAATTCCTGCAAGTGTCTTGCTTGTCCTTCTGGAACAACAGGACTTATTCCTTCCAACTGACTAAATAAGGTCTAGGTCTTCCTCTAATTTGTTACGAATGTATTTATTTGACGAACATGTATGAATAGCCTATTATTGTGCACACATCGCTTGTTATCTAGACTGTGATGATATGCAGATGTATCTGACGCGCCTGCTTAGTTCTCTCATAGGCAATTATCATAGCGGTTCATTGTACGCGGCTCGATCATCCACACATGTTTCATTTACGCTAATCTAGCCGTCGTATTGTATTTAGATTGATGACTAATGTCAATGACTCTAACCACTTGCAAAATTGCTCTATTATAGACCAATTTTTATCTGCAATTTCACGGTTAATACTGTTAATCCAAAAGAGTTCGTGTTTGTCTGTGTATTCAATGTTTAGCAGCAGCTATACTTAATTTCTAATAAAGACGAAATGATTTTCCGAATCCTATATAACTTTCTGGGAAAGTCTGATTTGCAAATATAATATATTTATTTATCAGAAAGATTCGTCCTATCGTACAATTCGCGAATAACCTACCAACCTTCAGAACAGCGCGCGTGCAAACAAAAATGAACCGAGCCATTAGACATGAAAGCTTATTTTACATAGCCTCCCTCTTTCAATGTTTCACGTGCTGCCAGCGAGATATTGCTAGGGTTTTCAAGTCTCGCATTGACTACTCACAAAATGGCGGCAAGTCTAATGAGATTTGACCAAGAAGCTAACACGGTATACCTAACCTATTGCGATTCACCCCTCGGTGGGGATCGGCCGTCAAGCGTACCTGACCTGTGGAGTGAGACAGGCCTGGTAGTATTAGATACTCTTTCTTATACTGTGTCGGTGCTATGACATCACAAATCGATATGTTACTAGCGCTCGCAAAATGAAGACTCGAAAAAGACCCAATTGGGTGTTCTTTCAATAGTTTCCGTCAAGCAATGTTACAAACCAGACGTCTCTGGCGTTTTCTAAGTATGAAGGTAGCATATCTTGTTTAAAATATCATTATACTCAACAGTTATTCCAGCCAAAAGGTTAGGCGATCTAAAGAAAGCACTTTCCACAAGTTAAGCGTGAGTATTTTCGATGTCACGGTCACATCAAAAATTCATAAAGGAAGTGTACAATTCATTCATAAAATTCTCTGACCGCACCTCAGTTTAATGGAAGGTAATTTAAGATTTCTTGCGACGGGACAAGCAATTTAAAAGTTTAATCTCATCCCCGTCGGGACGACAAAGTATTAAAATGTTTATTTATTTCCAACGGTCTCCTTGGGACGGTGACAGCTGTATCCTGTTGTACTGGACGCTGACGATACATAAACCTATATTATATCCACGATTATAATCTTAGAGTAAATTCTTCTGGAGCGGAGTGTTTTTCGTCTATGAAAGCAAAATACCTATGCATAATACCAAGCAATAGTTGTATGGAAGAAATCGCTTGTCGTCATAAGACCGCTCTTTGTATCCGCATTCTTGTTATGAATAGTATCTGTCTAAGCTTTTTGTACAAATAAAGAATATTTATGTTATGTTAATGATATCATTTAAATCACAACTTTTTTTGTAATTCACGCATATCAAGATTCAAAGTAAAAATAACTTTACGTACAATAAGCAATAGGACAGTGTATTTTAGTGTGCTTCCGAGTTTAATTATTTTGGAACATAAATCAAAAGCACCATTATTTGAACAGGAGAAGGCTAACATAGACGAAATAAACTTATCTGAATTACAAAAATGCCGTAAAACGTTATGTTAATCAATATTGTATTTATTTTGTAGGTTATACTTTCTATAAAAATTTTTTTTTTATAAATGTGTATTGTAGAGTTTCTGTCCGCATCTTCTCTACAACGAAACACCTTCCGACGTGGTGGAAGAGTCAAAAAAATTACTTCAAAAAACGATTTAGATGCCATTATTTTTACACAACTGTGCCAGAAGGAGGGTTTTTGATAAAAAAAATGTTTGAATTTTGAATCTGTGAGAAACTTGCTTACAATCATAGAATTAGGAAAATTTTCGATGTACTTAAAGAATGTCTAAACTTGGAAAACGTTTAAATTGTGTGATTATCTGACTGAAATTGGGGTCAAAGCGATTTTTACAGTACTGTAAAATAAATAAATACTCCATGCCATGCACTCCGTTTTATTGGATCACAAGCGGCCTCTTATCAATAACATCTACGACCACCAACAAATTTCAATCCAACCCTGTTACTGAGTCAGCTATCTCCAATAGTATGATCTAGTTCTATCTAGCATGGTCGCGTGCAGGACACTGCCAAGCCTTTGAGTCGCGCCCAGCACAATGCAAGCTCACAGAATGACAACTATACAGCCGTAAATACAGGGCGTAACGGAATGTTACATGCGAAATTGTTTTAGTTAGCTTCGCACGCGATTTGTTAGCGGGGATGTTAATGGGTAGGATTACTTAGTTGATTGTAGCTTACTGAGAAATAATTTGTGCTTAAGGGTATATTACTGTTGGCGCACTCCATACAAACGAAGTATGGTCATATTTTCAATACTAACCAATTAAAATCAATGAAATTTTGCAGAAACAATCTAGAAAGTTGTCTCTATGCTTGTATCTTGTCAGATTTTCATTAAAATATATAGTTTTAAAGTTACAGTGCCTCAAAGATTTCCATACAAATCTTAAATTATTCCTTGCATTAAAACTGTATATTTTATCAAAAATCGGACTTCATCCAAGCCTAGAGATTAGGATCTAGATTGTTTCTGAAAAACTTCATTGACTTTAATTGGTTACTATTAAAAATATCACCAGACTTCGTTTGTATGCAGCGCGCATTTACGCATTCGGAATAAACTTCTCTTAACATTATACTAATGCGTCATTCTATCCGGAATCCGTAATCGTTAACGCTTTTTACCGTATGTTTTTGAGTCTTTTCAGGAACGCCGCTTCGTAAGCCCCGATTTGTAATTTTACAAGATAAGACTTTATTTTCGTTGTAATAAAATCAAGTCTTGTAAAATAACAAATCGGCGCTTTCTTCCTGAAATGTTCAATGTATAATTTTGCAATCACATTCCATCCGTTTTCTACTCCGATATCATAGTGCAATAGTTCTTAGATACCTTAGCTCCAACTATACAGGGACTAATTACAATTAAAATAAAATATATATATATTTTTGATAATTTCCTAGGTTTCTAAGGGAAAGTTTGTTCAGTGTTATGGGTACAATCATCCCTTAAAGTAATGAAACTGTTTACACTAACGTGGATCATGTTATCCACGTCCGCGTGGATAACGTGGATTATCCCTTTAGGAGTCGATTTTCAAAAAATCCTTTCTTGGTGCACCCCTACATCCTCTGTATAATATAAATTCCAAATTGCATGTTTTTATCTTCAGCGGTTTGGGCTGTGCGTTGTCTGTAAGTCCGTCAGTCACGGAACTCTTTTATAAGTATAGATAGACAAACGAGGCTGTCACTAATTTGAAGTGAATCTACAAATTATAATTCTCAAAGTCCAACCTTATCACCTTTAGTCAGACTTAAAATAGGTCTAATGGGCATAGTAATAAAACAACATAACTAATTAAATCAATAACATTGTAAAGGAGTTTAATAGACTTGTCGAAACAACTATCTCTCCATAACCCAAGAATCCCATAAGTTATCTTTGAACAACACATTTTAATTGAAATAGAAAATGCTCTCTTCAATTTACAAGATCCATAAAAGAGCTATAAAATTAACTATATACTTACATCTCTTTTATTAAATCTAATCTACTTTTGAATTGCATGTTAGAGTCGTAAACAATCATTTGCATGAAAGTTCAATTTAATTTAATATCTTATCTTGGTGATCTATATTCTAAATGATATAAACCAATTTTGCGTAAATCCTTATAAAAATAACATCTCATCATCGGCCGATATAATTATTATATACTGTTCTAAGTAATGCTAAATTGCTAATTGTACTTATTTATATTTAGGATCATTGTCGCCAGCTCCTGAAATCTGCAATTAAATATAATAGGGTATTCGACAGGTTTTTTTTTTGCCTCTTGCCATAGGGAGGTTGTTGGGGTCCCGCGGGGGTCTAAAGTGCCTCTCGAGGCGCCTATTTGAGGCCACGGTGGACAGGAGGGCTGGAAGATATTTTGCCCAGAGGATAGGTTTGGCCATTCAAAGAGGTAATGCGGCCTGCCTCGGGTGGGCGCCTTGGAGGATATCTTATATCTATAATGTGTGTGTAAGTTTTTCCATACTCTGTATTTTTTGCGTTTTCTGTTTAAATATATGATTTTAATTTAAAACTGTTCTACGTTAATCACTGATGTCTAAGGACTCTATAAAAAATTATATTTTACGTTCTATTACATATTATAGTGCAAGAAAAAACGAAAACAAAAAATATTATTTAAATATCCCGCGAAAACGTTTTTACTGACAATATACGTGGCAACAAGCAGGTGACATCACGATGACGTAAACTTTGTACGACACTCACACTCTACACGCAACTGTTTACAAGCAGTTGACGTCATCAACCATTCGGCCAATCACAGTCGTTTACGATCACGTGACTAAAGTAGACAAAAAAAAATATTTGTTATGTCGATTTTCTCTTAAAATATCCAGTATTTTTCTTAACTGACTAAATAGTTGGTTTCCAAAATTCACATTCAATACGGATGCCACCAATAGATCCTATATTTTACATGCTGCAAATACCCTATGGCAATTATTTTTTTGTCTTACAGTTTGCTTAAAAACTCAAACACCATAAGGTAGGTAAGGATACAATAACTACTCCTAAAATATAGGTACTCGTTCTTCCTCGTTTTGTTTGTTTTTTGGGTTATACTTATACATACTTACCTATTTCATCATTAAGGCTACGTTGAGGGGAAAGATATTCTTTGAGATATACAGGGTCCTTCTTTATCTACTGATAGTTTTTTAGGGGATGATCAAACCATCAAAATTAACAACTTTCTCTATGGGACCAACATCGAAATCGCGAATAAAAATCAGCTGTTCCGTACAAATCTGCAAACCTACTCGACCTAAATGTATGGGATAGCAGATTTTTTTTTGTGATTTCGATGTTGGTCCCATAGAGAAAGTTGTTTAGTTTGATAGTCTGATCATCCTCTTAAAAACTGTCAGCATATTAAGTTGGACCCTATATTTTGTATATAACGTGTTTATAATCTTAATTCAAGTATTGCACTAATTGTTAATTTCCATTTGTGTTTTAATAATAAATCTGGGCATTTTGTATAGAATGGACAATCGAACTTATTGTAAAGTTACTATTATCTGAATACCTAGCTAACTCTTCTTCTTCTTCCTGCCCTTATTCCATTATTTGGGGTCGGCGCAATATGTCGTCTTCCTCCATTCATCTCTTTTAGCCGTCATTTCAGCGCACACACCTTTTTTACACATGTCATCTTTCACACAATCCATCCATCTTTTCTTTGGTCGTCCTCTCTTCATGCAGCCATCCACATTCAGATTTAACATTCGTCTTGTAATATGCCACTCATCTCTTCTCATCACATGTCCATACCACGATAACCGATTACCGCAATATCTAGCTAACTATCACACCCTATAGTATGTACACCTACACGCATGTATAGATGGAGTAGGTACGTAAGTAGCGAACTCATTTAAATTGTCCGAGTGTTAGCGAATGACATTAGCGCGGGCCATAATTACTAGCTGACCTAAATAAGAGTTTTACTTAATTAATATCTCGGTCCGTTGCAACACTATTCAATGGTACTATTCATTCAAACATTCACAATTATTTTAGAGTTATCAAATAATGTTAGTAATCATATTAGAAGTTAACAAAAGGTCAAGGTGAGAGTAACGAACATTTTTGAGGGAATAGAACTAAAAGTTTGATAAAGGCGAATAAAGTCTAAAAAGTACATTTTACAAGTTAATCGACTATTACACGTTAACTTGTAAAGCCTGTTGTTTATTTTACCACTTTGTCGGCGTCATAAATATGTATACCCATGTCAAATTACAGCTTTCTAGTAGGTACTAAGCGTATCGGAGCTAAGCCGCGGACAGACGGACAGACGGACGGACATGGCGAAACTGTAAGGGTCTCTTGTTGACTACGGAACCCTAACAAAACGTAGGTTTTGTTTAAAGATTTATACTCTCATTCTTTTAATAGTGAACATTATTATTTTTTAATTATTTCAGTTATACCACAGTATAAGAAAGAGTATCTAAAGTCCGGCCGCTGAAAGATTGCGTTTGACAGTTACCATAAAATTGTAAAAAACTGAATGAAAACTATAAATGCCGATCATTATTTAGTAGTTTTTTGAACTTAAAAGGGCAGCTAGTGCCCTGTGTACTAGAGTGAGCACAGGTAAACAATATTTTCATTCACTTTTTTATAATTTTATTGTAACTGTCAAACGCAATCTTTCAGCGGTCGGACTTTAGTAGGTACTACATACAGTACTGACACTCTGCCCCCAACCGATTTCCATATTTTTTCTTCTCCTGCCTCATTCCTTATACCATTATTAATGAATCCTTTAAGATTGATATCCAAATTATAACCGGTAACACATTCTTATCTTCCAGACTATTGTAAAACACCATTCAAAACTTTATTATTATCCTGACCATGCGGTTAACAAGCGAAGACACGACGTTGTTTGTGAACCTGTTATATACAGGACGACCTTGTTTAGTCGTCACTCTTGCTTCCTTGGCCCGTATCTTTACAATACGGTCAATAAAATCCTGAAACTATATCCAATGACTAAATACCAATGTAAAACAACCCTAAAAAATTGGCTTCTAAACCTAAATTACGACGAAACCGAGGCTTTACTAACGGTCCCTCAGTAGTAGGCTTTTCTAAATTGATTGATGGGTGCTAAATAAAGTTTCAATACACATAACACACACACACACACACATACACACACACACACACACACACACACACATACTTAACTACTTGCTTAAATTTGGTTATTTGTTATTCCTATTTTCATTTGTTTTTCTCTAATTTCGTCAAGAATCCACCTCAAATGTTCGTGGAGAAGAGACCTGGTGGCCTGAAATTCCGATTAATTTCGACTTTCGGCACCAGTCTCCCCACAAGACTAGTTACATGTTCCTATTATTATCATTGTACCTACCTGTTGTATCCTTAACATGTGTTTTTGTGGTGAGAAAATAAATATTTATTATTATTATTATTATTATTCTTGAAAGTTTTCATAATTACAATAGCATTTTACTCAATACAGGGTGTAAGGAAAAGAATTATTAACCTTTAAACCATATATTCTACCCATCAAACTGAACAACTTTTACTATAAGAACAAACCTTTCAGAACTAAAACAATATCAGCTGTCCGATACGTTTAAATCCATAGATATTGCAGGTTAGTATGGGACAACTGAAATTTTTTTTGTTCGGACAGGTTTGCTCCCATAGTAAAAGTTGTTCAGTTTGATGGGTAGAGTATGTGGTTTAAATGTTAATGATACTTTTCCTTACACGCTGTATAATGCTAACTTACTTTACATCACAGAAAGGTCAAAGCAAAAGCAAGACAGCTGTGCAAATACAAAGTGACTCATAAAGTGAGTGCTAATTTATTCTTAAAGTATAACATAGTCTAGTCGAGCCTTCTACGGTATTGTGGATAAATTTAGCTATGCACTCAATTTTTAGCGACTCAGTAGCTAAATTTAGTAAGCTGGGGAGAGTGTGAAAAGTTCGTGTTATCCGGTCACGTCTGACTATAAAATATTGGCAGACGATTATCGCGAATATCAATCGGACGCGCGTCGGATGTCGGCGCTTGCGCATGGAAATTATATTCAGCTGATTTGGTAATATAATGGATGTGAAGTTCGGACTGGAATTTAAATTTTTTTATTTAAAGAGTTTGTGTGGTCGATGGTGATAAACAAAATAATACAGGTTTTACAGTTTTTTGATACGTTAATAATATTATTTAGATCTTATGAAAATTACAATTGTTATGCCTCTCTTTCTTGCTAGAGGAGCGAAAATCAAAACAAAGGTAGGTATGTCAAAGTCAAAGTCAATATGATTTATTCAATATAGGATCTTGAAGCACACTTATCAAACTTCAAATCTTTTTTAAAGCTACCACCGCGTCGGAACGTGTGTATGTCTTTTTGATCCCCATTGAAAGAAATTAGTATACAGTATGCAAACGACTAAAGACAAACCTTTAAACCACGTACTCTACCCATCAACCTGAACAACTTTTACTATGGGAGCAAACCTCATAGCGCAAAAAAATCAGCTGTTCCATACTAAACTGCAATGCCTACACGACAAAAACGTATGAAACAACTACTATTTTTTTGTTCTGATAGGTTTGCTCCCATAGTAAAAGTTGTTCAGGTTGATGGGTAGAGTACGTGGTTTAAAGGTCTGCCTTTAGTTAGTTAACATATACTGTATAAGGGTCCTTATTACTATGATGACGGCTTTTAAAGGGTTGATCAGACCATTAAACTAAACAACTTTCTCTATGGGACCAACATCGAAATCTCTAAAATGAATCATCTTTTTCATACACAACTGCAATCCTGCTCGGCCCATAAATGTATACGGGACAGCGGGGACATCCGATTTTTACTTCGCGATTTCAACGTTTGTCCCAGAGAGAAAGTTGTTTAGTTTCATGGTCTGATCATCCACATAAAAACCGTCAGGATATTAAGTTGGACCCTGTATAAAGTTCTTGACTTGATTTCTGTCAATGTTCTTGGGCAACTGAACATTATTCAATTTTCTTGTTGCAAGTTTTACGAGAATATCCATAAATACGTAGTGCGTATAGAAAATAACAATAAAATTAAATGTTACAAACAGCTGTGGTGGTCCAAAACAGAGCATCAAGTGCCTACTTAAGTTGCATTGTTAATTTTATGGCTCCACTCCTAAATATCGATCGGGAAGTGGACTCGTGCGATCGTAAAATTGCACCACTCCATTTCCGCAACCTAATAATAGGTCCTATTATTAACAGGTTGGAATCGTAAAACCATAGATTAATCAATATATAGACTGATAAATACGGGTTCGCTAAACATTCAGCAACCATTCAATGCAAAGCACAAAATCTTTACAAACCCACTAATATTAATAAAGCACACTCGCTGCTCCATCAGTTACAGAAACATTGTCTATGAGCTTAGTGGTCTATACTTAGTAAAATTAAACGTAGGCACTTATTTCAAATCAAATTCACCTATATTATTATTATGATCTCGAATTCAAGCGGTGCAATAAACCTGATTTACACCTGACAATTGTAGAGTTATTGAAAATATCTCTTCGTCGCAACGAAGTGTCTTGGTCAAGTGTTAAAGAACATAAATTGAATGACTAGATTATAACCTAACTGTAACTAAGAACTAACCACACCTTTTACGATCTAGGTATGCAATTTCAACCAAGTTTATGCTGTATTCTGCCAACTTTATGACATGAAATAACCCCAACCATATATTATTTTATCTTTTGCATTACGGTCTCGGTACAAGGAATTACTCAGGTTTTCTATCGAACAAGTAGAGGACAAGAGAGTCAATTTGACTGCAGCCGTCATCGAAACAAAAGCATGTAAAACAATAAAGGGACAAGCAATCAAAATTCTAAATTGAAGCGCGCACAATTAGACCGTATTCACGCCCCTGCGTTTGTATTCAAATTTCTAACTCCGACACAACGTTGAGTGTTGTATTTATTTTATTTCTATCGTCTTTTGTTTTCGTGACTTTTTGATTTGTTGTCGTACAGCGTGAGCGCTGAAATGGGTATGCTTTGAGGTCGCACCAGTAATAATCATAACATAACGCCAACTGGACTTAAGTCACGATTTCTCCATTATTTGTTGCGTTACATTTTACATAACATACGTGGTCGATTACAGTTTTAAAATAGAACTAAAACCTTTTCTATTGACAATTATAGATAGATGAAGCATAAATTATGTCGAGACTCCGAGACTTGCTAGATGACAGTTGTCATAGATAGCCTAGTAAGGGCAAACACATCGCACGCGTAAAACTACAAAGTGTCGACTATGTCATAGAATAGTGAATGAGTCAGCGAGTACGCACAAGATTTATGCAATATACCAATGGAAATATATTGATTTTCCGTGCTTCGAATAGGTTATTGTTTTATTGAGCTGTTAGATTGTTTATTGGTTAACTTAGCTAAGTGATAAACATCTTTATTTTCTCATATGAAAACATGGGTATTTTACATCAACAAAATACAAATAATTGACGGTAATCTTCTTAAAAGTCGAATTCAGAGTAAAGAGTGTTAAGTACATACATAACTTAAATGCGATACCTACACTTATAGCGATCTAAATTTTTCGCGGTTTCAATGTTTGTCCAATAGTTAGAGTTGTTCAGTTTGATGGTCTGAAACACCCCCTAAAGTACCTACGTAACGCATTTAAGTTTGTACACCCTGTAAATCAGTAAGGAAGATTTACCAGGCATCCATGATTAAGGATCAGTAATGTTAAGCTCTGTTCAAGTCAAAATTAAGTCTCGGGCAGGACTTGAACCCGCAATCTTCCAAACCGGTTCCAACCCAATTGCTTTAGTCCAATTTGGCTACTGAGCCTACTACGCCAGAAAACTAAATTCTTCAACCTATTCCGTCTTGAGGGACATGGCCGTTCAAATGGTTGTTTAATTTATGGGCTATGTAAGGCAATGCGGTTATGTTCAAGTCTTATTCCTCTCTTTACTTTATATGGCTTAGAATATTATTAATCGATAAATAATAAAAATCTCATTAAATTAACCAAATATACAGTTTATATTGTCCTAATCATAAGTTAGGTGTCGCTAGTACAATAATTTCGAAATAGATTTGAAATACTTGTCATGGCAGAGACCAGATAATGGGCAGGGCCGCTTTCCTCGGTATCTAGGCCACAATAACAAGAGGCGATGGCTAAGTGAAATTAAACACGACTTCGGTGTCGCCGGGAAATGCATCGGAACTTGATTTTGCTGACACGATAGAATTATAAAGGCTTTGAATAGGTACCTTAGAGTTAGAAATTGTTAGGGCAGTCTTTTTAATGGATAGAATTACTGTTTCATATACATTTTGGTGGAGTAGTCTTTGTTATTTTCTATGGAAAGACCATTTTGTTTCGCTATTTCTATATTGGTCCCACAGTGAAAGTTGTTCAGTTTGATGGTCTGAAGCAACCCCTTAAGTGTGTAATACATTTAAATGTATTTATACCGTGTATTTTACAGATTAGGAAGGTATATACGTTCAATGAGAACGAAAGTTTATTGCACTCTACCTAGATTTGTAAATAGGATCCGATGTTAGTAATACTTACTTACTTGCAAATATGTATTCTCAAATAAACAAAAACAGTTATTATAAGTAAAATACACGTATTGCTAGTGACCTCAAATGTTATCAAATAAGGACAACGTTTTGAACTCTTACGCTAAGTTGCAGAAACACTCATTAGAGTTAATCCTCCATTAAATCTCTTGATAGCTTTTACTACGTCAACAAGTCAAAAAGTGACAGCAAGAGATTTAATGGAGGATTAACTCTAATGAGCGTTTCTGCAGCTGAGCGTTAAAGTCTTGAAGTCAACGTTGTACATCACGTCGAATTATGTATCAATTTTACAAAACTAATAGATCCTTTCCACTAGATATACGTTGCTATAAATTTCGATGAGATCAAGAAAAACTAAAATAGCACAATGATTCAACTATATATATTTCGGAAATGAAACCTACTGGGAAGAACGCCAGACTACTGTCTTGTGTATCAAACTAAAGTAAACATACTTTACGTTTATATAAATATGTACCTATATATGTGTCCGCAAAAACTGTTTATAACTATGAACATTTTTGTGAGAATCTTGGGTAACTTGGCCAAGTCAATTTACGCTCTTCGCAATTTGTAAACAAGGTATGAATAGGTCGGGAAAAACGAAACCCAGCAACGACTTGCGAAACTATTTTGTACCTACTACCTATAAAACAGGCGATGACCGAGGCCACATGAGTGTTAACTACATTCTTAGCAAATTAATTATTATATCTTTACGAGTTTATTATTAAAATGATTCATTTGAGAAATAAATTGGTAATAACTACATATTGATGAAGTTAACACTTAGGTACTATGTTCTAAAATTATTAGAAACATATAAAATTTATCTAATGCAGCGTTATGTTATGATTTATAGGGATTTTATGTATCTACCTGGGTTACATTCTCTGGACAGCAGGACATCTTTATCTATTATATTAGCATAAAACATACCTTGCTCATTTTAGTGACTGCATCTCAAACATAGTACATGTTCTGTTAAATATCTTAGCTGCACAGAATATTCGTACCATTGCGAAAATGCTTCGTCAAATTATTTGGAAATTTAGATCAGCAACATTCCTCAAATTAGCCGCCGACGCATTCGAAGAAACTAGACTCCACTGCACGCGCAGATATAACACCATAAATAACTATCACTCACATTTACAATTGATACTCATACCTTAACCACATTCCATCAAGACTGGCTTGAAACAATTGCTGAAGAGAATGCGTGCAAGATTAGCTCGTATCTATTATTAAAGTGATTTATTGATATTTTGCAAGAAGTATTCAGGCAGCGACTACCCAGTATAGTATACGTCATTGGTCGTCGTTCAGATCGTCACGTGGGCACACAGTTGCTCAATGTAGCATGAAGTGGGCTGTGTATTCGGCGATCCTGTACTATGTCATTCTGCCGACATAAGGGGAAGTGGCGCGGAAGCGTATCTCGTTTAGAGATCGCATCGTAAAATCATAGAATAGGGTCAGAGAAAGTTCCTAATCGGCAATGGGGTCAGACTATATTCGATTTGCCAATTCGAAAATATGGGAAATGAAATGGCTTTGGACAGAATCATGACACGAAGCGCTGTTCTTGTTTACAAAAGTGGCTTTATTCGATAAATCTGAAAGAAGGAACAGAAGCCAGTAAAATGGGCTTTTTCATGGATGGAAATAGAAAAATAACGAATAAAGAGAGATAAATTGGATCTGTCTTCAACTGAACTTGTGGAGTTGTAATCTTTACCTGACTGCGCGACGCGAAGGAGGGTAATTTGTTTATCAGCCTATACAGGGATAAATTGATATAATTAGCATCCTTTTAAACTAAGAGTCTACCCATGAAATTGAACAACTTTTACTGTGGGAGCAAACCGATCGGACCAAAAAATTAACAGCTGTCCCATACTAAACTGCAATGTCGACTCGACTCAAATGTATGCAACAGCAGATTTTTTTTGCTCCAATCTGTCTGCTCCCGTATTAAAAGTTGTTCAGTTTGATGGGTAGACTCTTAGTTTAAAAGGATATGCTAATGATATCAATTTCACCCTGTATAATGTAAGTTTGTTCGTTCGTGGCACTACTCTAGAGCCCAGACGCATGGGCCGATTTTGATGATTCTTATTACAAAATAAGCATTATTATTAATACTTTGATTTTTTGTAGCATTTAGCCTCTTCACGGCCAAATGACAGCATTATGGTATCAGATGATTTAGGGACAAATGGACCAATGACAATACTTATGCTCGAGAACCGTTTTGTAAAAACAACTTTTATTTTGCTTTCGCGAGTCTTTTGTGGAATTCCCCTTTATATCTGCCAGTTGATCTGAGAAATCGGAAGTGCTATTGTATTTCGAGGTTCGTGCGATATTTTATTATACCTCTATAGTCGATATAATAAGATTGGTAATTTGATATTTTCACACAAACACCTCTAATTTTTTTGTATAAAATTGGATTCCCAAAAATACTCATTGATTAAACTTTTTCCCGTATTCCAACCTTACAGTTATCGGTCACGTTAAATTAGTGGATTAATGTTTAAGTTTTTGTTTCGTTTACGTCTTTTTAACTTAAACCACATTTTGTAATAGGTACTTACGTAGGTATTTTATTGCCGTCGCAGTATGCCAGAATTTTACGTCTTTGTTCCGATATCGATCAAAATTGACTTTTTACCCGACTGCGTCAGAAGGAGGGTTATTCATCTGGTCTATAGCTTTGTATGGCAACTTTAGACAGTCTTTACTATTACGTATGGGTATTGAACTAAAGTGAAGAACATAACAGTATAGAAAAAAAAACGATAACCTCGAAATTTATCTTCTTTTTTTTTTCTTACGGCGGGTTGTGATCTGTAAGACTTCGGTTTTTATATTAGTAATTTCGTACCTTACAACAATATCTAAACGGCAACCGGTAAACTTTTTGGTAATTAAAAAGCCCCGGGGCTACAGTGCTATCACAACAAGTTTACCTTAATAGAATATGAAAAAACCATTGACTTAGTTCTTTTCTTTTTGATAACTAAATGGAAGAGACAATGGTGATGCTTGAATCGTGAATCGAAAGATGCACTTTTTTATATGATGATTTTTGTACTGGTAAATTGAAGATTTAGCTGACTATTTTATAGTAAAGTTAAATAATGAAAACAATCAGAAGATTGCTATAAGACTTTAGATTAATTACATTAATTACCGATGTAAAAGGTACCTAATGCTGACTACCGCTAATGCTTAAGGGTATATTACTGTTGGCGCGCTCCATACAAACGAAGTCTGGTGATATTTTTAATACTAACTAATTAAACTCAATGAAATTTTGCAGAAACATTTTAGAAACAAATCTCTATGCTTGTATCTTGTCAGATTTTCCTTAATGTGTATAGTTTTAAAGTTACAGTACCTCAAAGATTTCCATACAAATCTTAAATTAATCCTCGCATTTAAACTGCATATTTTAACGAAAATCGGACACGATACAAGCATAGAGATTTGTTTCTAGATTGCTTCTGACAAATTTCATTGAGTTTAATTGATTAGTATTGAAAATATCACCAGACTTCGTTTGTATGCAGCGCGCATTCGGAATAAACTTCTCTTAATGCATTTTAAAACGATTGCTTACAGCAATTTGAATAAATAATCAAATTATTGAGCACTATAAACCCATTACTTTGAATCTACAAGTCTATTTATCGGCTAACAGAAGTAAACTCAAACAAATAATTCGGAACAGCTGTTAGCAGCTTTAAGAGTGCCAGGTGTTTGAACGCGTGTTATAGCAAATCTGTACAAAGCGGGCAATGTTCCACAAATGGAACAAAACTGAACGAGTGGGTACAAAGGTGTGCCTGTTCCATTCTGCACTCAGACTCGGAGAAATAAAAATAAAGAACTGTACAAATAGGTAAATAAATAAGTACCTTTAGTAGATATAGTGATACCTGATGAAAATTTCGTATCCATAGTGGAAGCCCAAGGTGTTTTATACAGTGTGAAATATAAATCATTGGCATCCTTTTAAACTAAGACTCTACCCGTCAAACTGAGCAACCTTTATTCTGAGAACAGACCTGCCATCGTAAAACAATCATCTGTTCCATACTTAACTACCATGCCTGCTCGACTGAAATGTATGAAACTACAGTTTTTTTTAAAGTTGTTTAGTTTGATGGGTAGAGTCTTAAGTATATTCACAGTGTCGGCATTGTGTAATAGCCTACTCCTTCTCTTTTTAGTAAAGGGTGTTTGCCCACTGCATTGGATTGTTAGGGTTGAATCCCACTGCAGGGCAAATGCCAGCAGGCACTAATAACTTATATTCTTGGAGGAGGTCATACTCACCTTTCATTCGTCAAAATTGATCGAATTTTCATTAATTTTGATATTCCTTTCCTATTTTTAGAGCAGTCGTGGAAAGAAGAATTATTTATGAAAAGATTCTGTAATATATAGCTATAATATCGTAATAATTTTTCAATATAAACATTATCCCAAAGGGCTAATGTAACCCTGATATTAACTTCATTGATGATTGGGCACAATACATACCATAATCACATAATATAATTGAATGGATAATAAACTATGAATATCAATGAACGCCACGTGGACAGGCTGAATAACCAATGCTATTCGGTACGTGAGACCTTGGCAGCACTTACCTAAAACAAAGGAAACAAAACATTAAAACAATATAACATGCTCTCAAAGTAATCTTGCAGAAATGCACTTAGCTACACATTTCCTTGCGAAGCAATATTCGGCAAAAATGTTACAGGGCCTAAAGACAAAGTATCTTTCGATTAGCGGTAACGACAGTAGAAAACATAAAAAGGTATGGACTTGACGCATGGTGACGAAAGCAAACGTCAAAATGTTCCGATCGCTAATGTCGAATACATACATTCTGTCATTTTCTACTAGCGTCAACACCAATAGAATGTTACTTTATCTAGGGGGGCAGATCTCTCACTGGCTGCATAATAATGTTATAAGAAAATTCTGCAGTTATTAAAATAAACACAATCCTCGTTAGTAAACATCGAATTTAAGAGAAACAAAAATATTCTTACATTTCATTCTAATTTTAGAAAATGTTTGAAGAGCATTTTTAGATAGGTAACTCAAAGCTATGTTCATAAACTACTTGTACCAAGCTTTATTTAGTAAACTTCAAAATGTAAACAAAAGTTTCCTCAAATGGTTTTCGTGACCAGCATACGACTATGACCGCTAAAAGATTAAAAGAGGGTGAAATGAAAACAATAATTAAACTCACTTGCTGTCACTCTTACTCTTGGACAGACAATTTATTTGATATGGCCACCCCGAAGTGCTATTGTATTGCACTTTATGCCAGTCAAACGAATGACTGGGGGAAACCAATCTAGGGATGTATTGTCCATTTTGATTTAATGAGTTCTTTGTTCCCTGTCACTACGAAAGTTTAATTCGTGTCTATAACTGAAAGTCATCGGAGGAAAACCGTAGACAGAGTTAACAATACTCCCTGAACATCGTCTTTTGTATTTGAAAATAAAAGGATAGGTACAATTGAATACGATGATCAGAGATTTCTCCCGCAAAGAGATGAAGGGAGAATAGAGTCCCTTAATTAATTATTACTAGCTAAACCTTCCAGGCCGTGCCTTACGTGGTAGTCCAATTTGTTTTCATTCTCTTTTGGTGTCATATACGTAGGTACTTCGTGGATCTACAGCATACCTACATCAAAGAAACGAACCGAACCATACATGCGCAGGATCATCAAAATCGACTGCACCCGTATTAAGCCCACCATAAATTCATCTTATCCTGTCTTATCTCTAAATGATTCTCATAAACCGCTGCCGCATGATAGCCTTTAATTGCTTTATTAAAGCTTTCAGACTAATTAACTTCGAACGCCATACATTCTGTTCAAAGATTTTTTGGTCATTGTAAACCGAAAATAGTCCGGTCCTTGCCCGTAACCGTCGTAAATTAGAAAGGCATTCACATAGTAACAATGAAATCATGTTAAACACGCGGCCAAGAGATCTGAAATAACGCCAGTACAGACAGGGAGAAAAAACAACTTATCCGTTTTGGAATGCGTTTCCTTTTACCTCAAAAGGATTAAGCTTTCGGCTCAGAAGAATTATTTCTTTCTTGAAAGTTGTTCTTTGTATTTACGACTGCATGTTCACAATAATGTCTTCATTTCGACGAAACTTGTATCGTTTGTTATGGTGGTAGAGCTTGTTAATCATTATCTGAAGATCCACACCTTGTCGGCAAAGCAATCGTAAGATCTTGTTTAATGACTTTTAATTTCATTACCATATTTTTATACATAGTGGTCAGAGTGTTACAATGTCCAAGAAATTTATTTATTATTTGTTTAAAAGATTAAATATTCTATTGATTCTGACCACATACTAGTTATTATGGAGACAACAGTCGTAAAGAGAACAGTAAAATTAATGAATTGCAAATACATTTCGGTTACGACACAAAAGCGCTGTGTTGTTATGGATAGTGATAGTTAGGTATTATGTCAAAAGCGAATCGTCTGCAATAAAAATATAATAAAACGTAATTTATAGCTAGCGTCAACGTTTCGTAACAAAAGATTGATTCGACCCAAAGTTTCGTGGGGTTCTATACAATCTCCACTTTGTTGCTCTTTTGTTTCTTCAAGATCATCAGGGTAAAGGTGCGTCGCCCTCGAAAGAATCATCGTCATCAGTCAGCCTTTATACGTGCAAATGCAGGGCACAGGCCTACCCCGCATGGAGGGTGTATGAGCGTTAGTCCACCACGAGTGAGCAATACGGAAACGATGTCGAAAGGATACATTTACATAAATAACAAGAATGCCACTTTCAAGTGACAGGAGGACGGTCACAAATTACAATCACTTTCTTTGGCTGTTGATTCAAGTTGAATTTTAAATAAATTACATTTTGTAATGTACATAATATTTTATTTATACAGTGTACTGTATGGCGGTTTGGTAACCTCGGTGCCCTGCCGGTGGTCGCTGTCATCAACGAGACCGTGTCGAAGCAAATGGACAACACACGAAGCAGATAATTTAAAATACACATTGTGCACTCGACATGTAAAAATTATCTTATTTTATTTATTTCTCGCTGATTCTTATGCAAAGTGATGTTTGTGAGAATTCAACCGTATTACTATTTGTATTGAATTTCGAGGCATGTGTTGTACCCACTGTCCATTACAAGTGGCGAAGGGCTCACCCCCGTCACACTGGACAGAGTTTCGGTACTATAGGTGAAACGTGGATGTCCTGAGGTTTCAGAATATCTCTGACTACCCCCTCGGGGAATAAATTCGTGAGCATAAGCATGTTCCCTATGTGTATTTAGTTTTTTTCTTCTATACCGCTTCTAGGTCTCCTCGCTCCTATTACTATCATCCCTAGGCAATGAAGTTAGGCTTATGAAGGCATCCTGATTGGTTCTCCATCTCCTCACGAGGAGGAGGAAAGTGTGCAAGGAAATGGATGCATTTCCTTTTGGTATCCTACCCTACTGGTATTTCAATCTATTTAGACCAATATCTTTCCGGAGTATTGCGATAAAAAATCTACTTACTAAATGTTGTTACCCCTTTAATGCTCAATTTAGAACATCTCTAAATAAATAACCCATTAGGTATATTTCTACAAGGTACAGTAAAATAGGATCTGCTTAATTACCTTCCGCAAATAACTCTGATAAACAATACTTAATGGACCGTTTCTTGTCGGTATTTTCTTTCAATTATCCTTAAACCTGTAGACAAATGGACTTGAAAGGCGAGTTAATTAACTTTTATATATTTAACTTGCTACTGAAGTCTCTGGTTACATTAAGTGCATGTAAACCCAGTATACTATTGTTAAATAGTAAAACCATAAGTTACAACCTTTGACTATTTATAAGTGGACTGGTTACGCGTGTAATTCTACTAACAAATATTTCTGCCACTTTTTGCGGGGGGCGAGGTAACATGAAATCCGCAACTTTGGATTTTATTCTCCATAACTTTAGATTCTAATTTTGAATGTTAAAAATCATGAAAAGTAGTCTCGTGTGAATCCCAAACGTTCTAAGTTCGAAGTTATAATTTCGCAATTATAGGCTGTCTCGTTTAGAGATAAGGTGTAAAACTGAATGTAAATGCACAAGATCAATTGTGCTTATACCGTGGCAGAGGGGAAATGCTACCGCAAGGCTAGTCCTTATAATAATTAGTCATGTTGTAACATGTTTTCGTCTAACCATTATCCAAACCCATGGTGTTTGTATAGTGCTAGCTGCACAATGTTAAAAGTCTGGTATGGAAGGCATAAATTCGGTATGTCAAGTTTTTTTTGGAGGGGAACCGAAAACCATTTCGAGGTAATTGTCTCAATTATAATATTTTCTATATTAGAGATTTTAAAATGAAAGGGTTACAGATATTTTAAATAAAATAACGTCGTTTTTCGGTCCGTCCAGTGAACTCCTTGGTAACCTTAAAATAACTGGCCATTATGAAAAAAAATATATTAACAATGTCAGAATTTGACATTTGATGCTGCCGTTTCTGTTTCCAGCATCGAGTTAGAAAGAAAAGGCAGGATTTTTTTTTAAATAAAGACTCCTAATTAGTTTTTCTCTATGGAGTTCGAATTATTTTCTCTCCACCATTTTTGCAAATTTATTTTGATAAACTCGATGAATCGCAATAAAAATTAAATTGTTTCTTAAAATTATGTCTTCTATCCGTAAAAAATATAAAATGAAGACCAAAAAAAACTTGACATACCGAATTTATAGAAAATCTACTAGAAAGGAGCTGAAAGCTTAATCGACATTTTGTCCTACCATTTTTGCTGCGTGCGCTATAATATAAAACTCCACACCCAAACTTAATGATTACTAATGAAGCTTTAATATTCCATGAAAAATTTCACACAAATGTTCATTTAGAACCTTACATTTGACATCCAACTTGTAGCACTTGTTTAAATATTTGCGTAAGACAAATAAACAGACGCTGAGAGGTTATTCCTCTCTATTTGAATCACAAAGAGATTCTTTTACTGTGTAATCTTCAACACTTTTTCAAAAAGAAATCGTTACTGATGTGCCGTTGTCAGTTATATGAAGTACTTACCGCATTATTTTAAGTGTCTGTCATAAATCGTTGTCTGCAGCTTATTATCGATTGCAATTTCGTGTTGTTGCCCGTAAAAGGTTTTGATTAATTATTCGATATCGCACCGTGAGCGCTTCCTCGGCAATCGATGGCTACCTCGATGCCTTAAAGAGAGTCTTAATGTGAATCCGGGAGGAACGATGTTAACTTTTTCTGAGAGGTGTTTAAGAACATTAATTAACGAGCAGGCGAAAGGTCGGCGAGATGAGGACGGGTGATCGCAATTGTGTATGCAAAAAGTACAATACCGTTGTGAATACATAGGATTCAGGAATAAAGAAAACTTTGTCCAAGAAATACTTAGATAGACGTCCAGAAATTTGGATCGATCCGCCTGACTATGCCCATGTAGTTATAATAAAGGTAAAATACATAGATATATAGACTCCTTCTTATTATGCTGGCTGTTTAAGGGAATAATCAGACCCTCTACTTTCTCTAAGGGACCAACAGTGAACTCGGGAAAAAATCTGCTGTTCCTTAAAAAACTGCAATATACTGCTGTACGCCCTATTTTTGACTTTGAGCGCAGATATCTCGAGACTGATGCGTGATCTTTTTTTTTTGTAAATATTTTCAATGTACAGACACACTTCCATAAAAGACAATTGTTCTTCAGTTTCACAACAAAATAGTTTCCATTGCGTCTGTGGAACGCATTAAGGCAGATAATGAGTCAAATTGCGTCTGGCGCGATTCTCTCCTCGCTGCTGATATGGTAGATTTATGACACGTAATAACGGAGTATGAACCACTCGTAACCACATCAGCGCAAATTATTGCACTGCTCCAAGTACTTGATTGACTGTGTGGGCTTATCTGCAGTCAGCTGCAATATATGAGATAGCTTATTGTTCGATTTCTTGATCTAAATCAATTTTATTACCAGCCAACAATATCCCTATCGTCGCTTATGTAATTTAAGTAACATACGGCGACACATCAAGCTACGCAAAACCAAAATAAGCTGGCCGCACGTTGGTAGAGTAATGTACAACGTCGCGCGGCCAGCGTATCTTTGTTTTGCGTAGTTTGACGTCTCGCCTTGTTATGTGTACTTACCTTTGGAAACTAGATTGGATTCCTGGAAAATATCTTATTAATTTGGTTCAGGTTTTTCATTTCAATGAAAGATCTCAACATCTCGGATTCGGGGAATATAGTCGTAAGCATGTGCATGCATCTTAAAATATCTTAAACGTTGTTCCAGATTATTTAGACCCATTTAAAGTATGTACTTAAACAGAATATAGCCCGGTCTCGTATTATGATGAGTAAGATACCTACAAACATCATGACCCGGGTACAAATATTTTCCACTTGGGGGATTCGAACCCGCGACCCTCAGATCAGGAAGCTGGTTTACTACCAACTGAGCTATTGGGCCCTCGATTTCGCAGAGATAGACTCAAAATTCAAAAACCCAATATTAAAAAAAATCTAAATAGTATCACATAGATATTGTATTGTACAAGATAGCTTTCTGATGTCATGTTTCTGACTCTACCACCGCATCCGAATATTCAGTGGTAGAAATGCGGCCCGAAACTCTACAACACACTTACACAATGAAAATACAAAATTGTCAAGACACTTTGGTCTATACTTAATGTAAGTATGTTGTTTTATTGTCATTCAATGAACATGACATGGTCATTAATAAAATCATTGAGTAGGTACCTGTACTAATGGTTTTCAGGTTTAGCTTTTATCCTAAGAACATGCATCGATTTATTATAATAACAAACTAGTACATAACATGGTGAGACAAAAAAAGCACGTCCACAACCGGGTCTGGTCTCCCACGCGAATTCCTCACAGGGCAACTGACATGCAGAGTGCCAAGATGCAACTGAGAAAATTACTCGCCCTGTCTATGTCGGCCTTAATAGCACACCTATCTCATTATAGCTGTCTTAAGCAATGCAAATTTATTACTATAATGTATTCTATAAAGCTCTACTTAGTTCGTTTGTATAAGGGCATGTTGAAAAGATAGAAATAAAATGTATATAGGAAACAAGATGTTTTTCACACCAACCCGCTTGAAAATAGCCAATTATATGTCATGTATATCTAACCGGGCAATAATATTGTACTGAATTTCATTATAAAAGCAAGTTACCTATTATTAAATATTAACATAATCTGATAGTGTATCAGGATTGAAAGACCAAAGCTTGGTAGGAATCTAAAAACCTAGGTTAGTTCGAATGCAATGTAATAAATGTAAAACCAATCAAGGAGTAGAATTTACGAAAAACAGCACGGTATGTTTGTTTTGAAGGTCAATTTCTTTGTATTGTTAGGTAGGTATATTACTGAGATTACCACACTTTAAATTTTGTTAACATACGTGACAATTCATACAGCTTTTCAGGTATTATTGCGATAACAAAGAAAATATTTACTAGAAAAGCTGTTCCAGCTTATAGTTTGAAAGATTGGGCTGGAAAGGCTTTTCTAGGATATTTTCTTTTAAATTGTGAAATGTGAATAACGTATATTAAATTATCGCACTGTTCTGAGCTTTCGTGGCTTACTCATTGTAAGGAACGTGGCCTACCGGTGTTTTATTCGGCTCCGCTGGAGAGGTTTTAGTGGACTGTAGTTTTTCTGGTGGCAGGAGTGGTTCGATGTAAAGGAAAGTCTTGTTTGCAGCACTGGAGGTTTATTTGAGTGATTTTTACACCAGAGTTAGTTACACGCACAAGCACCGTACCAATATGCAAGGCGGGAACAGAAATACAACTTTTTTAATTACTACATTTTATGTTGGTGTTGCCAACACTTATTGTACACTGTTAGCAAGAACTACAAGCCAAGTAGCAGTTGCTATGAGTTTCTGAATATCGATAAAGGTGACAATATTTTCACATACGAAAGCCAACCAAATGAATGCAAAATATAAAGGTATTAGCAAGTCAAATTTCTTAGAACCCGTCGTGAGGTCGATATTTAAATCGAGTTTGCGCCAACTTGACGTGCAAGTTAATTGACATGTATTATGTTAATGTTTTATACATATACGAGTAGATAAAGCATCCTGGCATGATCTTTGAGGTCAGCGGCCTTTGTTGATTCATCCAAATTCGAGATTAGGACTTACATCCGAGCTTGATACCTAAAATAGAACGGAAGCGTATTTCGCTCTTCTCAAATGCTGAACTCAAATGTACTGTCATACCTATTTATTTACATACATGTATAGGTGTGATTAATGCATAGTACGGTAATCATAATCCAGCCTATTTGGGTTAAGTTGGACAAATATCACGATTTCTAATAAGTACTAAGCCTATCTCGCTGGGTGAATACAACAACGGCACAACTCAAAAATTGGCAGTTTTGAGTTAGCACCGTATTCTGGTTCTACATCGCATACTTTATCTTGTGCAATATAGACCTGACTCGATATTTCACTGAATCAAGAGATAGATGGTAGTTGTGCCACTACTACACTAAATAAAATTGTTATATTGTGTTATGCAACACTGACACTTTTGAGTCAAAAAGTTGAATTAAAATTATTCCCGTCTGCAAAAACTACCCCTGTTATATTCTGTAAACCACAATGTGAAGGTTTGTGATGTCAAAGTAGGTCCTCCCTACTTCCAACTCTTCAGGGAATCATAACATCTCTTCTCCTATAAAGTTTTGACTTATGATCATCTACCAATCTGCTTTTTGTACCATGGCTTTCTAGTAGTATAGATAGAAGACTGATCTGTTGTATGAAGTTCCAGATCAGAAGATTAAAACAATTTGATAGTGTAATTTTGTGGAAAAGAGCGTAGCTATGTAAGCGTGAGGCTCTATTACTGCTTTCGTATGGTTACTTCGTAAATATATAGCTTTGGTAAATCATCTGATTCCTGCATATTCAATATTACCTTTATGCTTTTAAAATTCAGTTTTCTTTTCCTCTTACCTCTTCTTGTCTCATCATTCATCTTTCATCCCAAATGACTGATGTCAGGATGTCTCCATTTATTTCCTCTGAGATAATTTGGGAAAACTTCAACAGATCTTTTCATTGGCTTTCCCTAGATGAAAATATCTGACGACGTATTCATCCAATTGCAAACGAAGGTATTCAACCTGAACATAGGGATCAAGGCAGACACATGAACAGTAACGATAGAACTAGTCCATCATTGTGAGCTATGGAAACAGCTACTGGTTGGTGTTTTTCTAAGAGATAACATCAGAAATGAAGTAGTAACGTCAGAGAACTAAAGCAAATAACGCAGCCCTGAAAATTAGCAAGCTGAAGTGGCAATAGGCTTGGTATATCTGCCGAAGAAGTGGCAACTGATAAGGAGTATGTGTTCTAGAACAGAAGCTACAAACTAGCGTGGTTATTTTATAATTAAATAGTATTAAGTAGTAGTATGGGACGACCACCGGCCAACTGGCCTGACTACGTAAAATGGGTAGCTGGTAAGAAGACCGAAGATAGAGATTGATAATTGTTTTACACATCGTTCTTGATTTAAACAGTACTAAAAGATCTATTGAGATCAACATGTGATTGACCTCACGAGTAATTTCTTGGTCTGGCTCTTATCATCGAACTCGTTGTGTATCTGTCCCGAAACTCTGTCCGAGTTTCGGTACTACTGGTGAAACGTGAATGTTCTGAGGTTTCAGAATATCTCTGACTACCCCTCGGGGAATATAGTCGTGAGCATATGCTTATGCGTTGTGTATCTGATCTGATAGGATCTCATCAGACAACTTCCGCCAATTCAGTAACAGATCAAATTTCCTTTTCCTCATTGCTTTGTAAATTCCCATTTCTTCCATTTCTTCTCTAATGCCATAATTGTGTTTTATTTTGGGTACTAATTACTATCACATTTCTTCATGTATTCTCAATAATTATCTGGCATAAATCTAAATCGTATCAAAAAGTTAATGCAAAACTGGCATAACTCGGAACCCCCATATTTATGGCCCTATAAATAAAAAAAATGAAGTATATAAATAAAATTCTCAACTGTTATAGATTACTGATATAACACAGATATACAAAAGGCAAACATCAACTATCTAACCCTTACTGTGTAGTAACTACAGACGAATTTGTTCGCGCGCACTCTCTCGCGCCAACTTTAATGTAATTTTTCTCAAAATCAACTTTTTTTACTTGTGCCGTTGTTGTATTCACCCAGCGATCTAGTGGTGAGGCAAAAGTCACCAACATAATTTGTTCACAATTTGCACATTATCCGACGCCTAGGAAATACATAGCTGATAAGTATTTAGGTAGGTCTTAGAATTAAAATTAAAATTGCGGAAGATAGGTGACGTTCTTGCATTACGTAGTTACTCGAAGAAAGGACCTGTTTTTCATGTAATTACTACGAGTGAAAAGTAACGCCATGTTTTTTTTTCTTTTTGAATGATTTGTAAAACGAGTAAAAGACTAAAATCAAAAAAGTATCTCTATCACGCAATGCCGCTCGGAAAAGTCAATTAGGCGACGGGGTCTCAATTTACGCGGTTCACGCGTTTTAGGCTAGTCACCTACCTTCCGCTTTTTTAATTTAATCAAAGAGGTTACATAAAAATAAAGTGTTAAGACATTATTTTTTCCGGTTGACGATGCGATATAAAAGTACTTTTCTTTTTTCAAAAAGAAGTTAATTTTTTCCGGTTGACGGTTTAAAAAACATTTTTTTTCAAAGAGTAAATTTTTTCCAGTTGACGATAAAAAATTATTTTGTCAACCTCAGTTACAAATAAAGTTCATTTTTCTGTAGACCAGGTTCTCTGCAACAAAAATAGTTTACTACAAGTACCTATAGGTTACTTCTTAATATGCTGACACTTTTTTAAGGGGATGATCAGTCCATCAAACTGAACAACTTTCTCTATGGCACCAACATACAAATCGCAAAAAGAGCTGTTCCATACAAAACTGCAAACCAACTCGAGTCAAATGTATGGGAGAGCAGATTTTTTTTTTGCGATTTCAATTTTGGTCCCATAGAGAAAGTTGTTCAGTTTGATGGTCTGATCATCATCTTAGAAAAGTGTCAGCATATTAAGAAGGACCCTGTATATTCCTTGGGTACTAGCCTGTTACCCGTGACTTCGTCTGCGTGAAATTTGTTGCTTAAGTTAATCAGGGTTCAAACTATACCAAACATCAAATCAATTCAACCAACAAAACCAGGAAATAGGTATATCATCACATTAATAATACCTGTTATTAGAATTAAAGTGTTGATTCATTTATGTATTAGTCAATGGTTATTGTACTCGTTATCATGACATAAGACCAAAATAGTTTGAAAAATCGATGCATCGATTTAACCAAATTCATACTGACTTAACAAACAAATGAGTCAGCTAATAATATGTCTTATTATTTGTGAGCTCACCAATGTTTCTAACTAAATATCTTCATTCTAAGAATAATATTTGGATGAGTTGAACCGCAGACCCAAATAAAAGATGACGTCGTACTCACTTCTGCAGAATACGAATCTAAATTAGAGACAGAATGAATTAAGCTTTTTGGAATTTTAAATCTTATGATTCAGACCTGTAGCTATCTAATTCAAAATCTTCTTTTCATGTCTGATTATTGAAAAATATAGAGTTTAGTGACGATTCTAAAACTTCCTATTGAAATCCGTTAATTTAAAATATCGAAATTCTATTCTTATCCAATTTCAGTTCTAATCACATTGCAATCCAATTACTATTCCATTGTGCTGAATTCCGCAACGCGCAAAACTCTATGTAACTGACAGCCTTTATCGTCTAAGGGATCTGCCAAAACGGCTCCAACTGCTGTCAAGAGCAGTACCGCGATTAGCGCAATACCAAAAGTGTCAAATTTATGGTTCGTACGTAGTCCAATCACGGTTCAATCACCGAATATTTACCGCAATTGCAGCCCTGATGATACTAGTGAACCAACTAATCAATAGCTCTGTTCGCTACAAAAACGTCGTTCTGTATACAGGATGTTAGGGTTAACTAGTAAGCGTTGATTGTACTCATGATACTGACCAAACTTTCCCTGAGAAACCAATAGGAAATTCTAAAAAAAATTTTGCACGTTCCAAACTAAATGCAGCTGATTAAACGTTTGCATGAAAAGTAGAATTTTTGTTTTTCGAATTTCCCATAGGTCTCTTATCGAAAGTTGATCAGTATCATGGGTACAATCACCCCTTAAAGTAATGCAACTGTTTACCCTAACACTCTGTATTTGTGACTGATGCATAATATACAGGGTCCAACTTAATATCCATACATTTTTTTAAGATGATGAACCACTTTCTCTTTGGGACCAACAACGAAATCGCGAAAAAAAAACCGCTGTCCCTTACATTTGGCTCGAGGTCCAGTAGAGAAAGTTATACAGTTTGATGGTCTGATCAACCCTTTTATAAAGTGTCAGCATATTAAGTTGGACCCTGTATAGGAATCGGAAAATCTTTTCGTCCTTATTTGAAATGAAGTACAGGTACCTACATAACCTCCCGACGGCGGAGACGTTATAAATAGACATTGTAATAAGGCGAAACATTAATTGTGGCAACATACCCGCTTATATCATAAATGACGCCATTTCTTAAAGTGTTAGGTACACACAGCAATAAACGACATTTTGCAATTGCAAATTTTTTATCAACTCAACAAAAACTTATTAAATGCATAATTTCGTTTTCACTGTTACTATCTTAATTTGTTAACAACACAGTAATTTGTCATCTAAGCTTAATTATCTTCCCTATCTCTGTTTTTATTATACCTATAAGTATATCTATACTTCATTTCAAATAAGGACGAAAAGATTTTCCGATTCCTATAGGTTTAGTTTTGCAGAAAGATATATTGTATACTATCCAACATATATTTGATTTGAATAAAGCTGTTCTAAGAATAAGTGAGAGGAAATCTTTCAAATCTCTGTTTCTGTAATTCAAAATAGCCTTAAAATTTCGTTGCTATTTGAAATTGAGTATAAGTACTTAAGTACTTATACACATAGTTAAGTTCGGCTTAATGAAATGATATCATACGCGCATCACTATGAATAATGATGTCCCTGCAACGCATAGCAATGCCGAAGGCGTATAATAGCCTTGGCGTTAAAATGATACATTGTCATTTACATACAAACTAACAATATTCAATTAATGATGACTATATCTGTAGACCATTATATTATCCGGTTTTGAACCTTAAGAGAAGTTTATTCTGAATGCGTAAATGAGCGCTGCATACAAACGAAGTCTGGTGATATTTTCAATACTAACGAATTAACACAATGAAATTTTGCAGAAACAATCTAGGAACAAATCTTTATGCTTGTATCGTGTCCTATTTTCGTTAAAATATACAGTTTCAATGCTAGTATTAATTTAAGATTTGTATGGAAATCTTTGAGCCACTGTAACTTTAAAACTGTACATTTTAAAGAAAAGCTGACATGATACAAGCATAGAGATTTGTTTCTAGATTGTTTCTGCAAAATATCATTGAGTTGAATTGGTTAGTATTGAAAATATCACCAGATTTCGCTTGTATGGAGCGCGCGCACAGTAATATACCCTTAACTTCTACTTAAAGGGACACCGAGCCCCCAGTGCTGCCCTCAATCGTATCTTTAGGGTACCGTACCCAAAGCTTGAAAGCGGGACGATATTACTTTTTATATTTTAATGTTTCGAGTTCTATACGAATTTACACCCCTAACTGGTACATTATTTGATAAAACCTAATTATGTAAAATGTACCCTATTTGTGGCAAATAAAAGATTTCTATTTCTCTCTTGAGAGCAGTCCGTATGCCTACATAAGAATCGCATTGTTTCATGTATTGCAGTTAGTGCATATTCGAACCTAGACAAACCCGATTGAAAGTCCAAAGTCTCTCCCAATCGCAACCAACGCTCACCAACAACGCACTAACAACGCTACCACGTAACCTAACCTAACGTTTTAAAATTAAAACAGCAACCGTGTAGTTATAACCAGTCAGACCGTTCGATCAGATACTACGGTACCTTAGCATCCTTTATTTATCCATCTACCATGTGATCAATTATAGTTGCGAGCTCTCGATCGCAACCATTGGAAAAACTAACAACCATTAGAAGCACAGTTACGTAAAACGCATAACGTTCAAATGTGGTAAAAAGTTAAAAACTGGTCAGTTGGTGCGCATGCGACGGAGTAACGGATCTGCGCGCTGGGACCCAGTCAATGGGTTTGAAAAACTTGTACCTCCGTCTCTAATGGACAGACGACACTGATTGTATGGCTGGAACCGTTCGTATTAAGTCACTTGATTTGTCATGCTATAAAGAATGTGTTTGGTACTATTTTACCAGTAACTTAAGCAATGGAATATTTGGAATTCACGGTGTAACATAGACTTGTAGAGCCCGGCTAACCCGGGTTGCACCAAAAAGTTTTATTTTATTTTATTTATAACTAATGGACTTTTTGTTTGTGTATGCTATCTATCCCAATCTCATGGATTGTTTTTGATCAAGAATAAGAAGAGTTTGAGGTTTGCGGAGCCACGTGGTAGGCAAAAACGCGAAGCGCGTACACCACGCGAGACAAGTGAGACGAGCTGTGGAGTGAGACAGGCCAGTCTTAACTAAGATGATCAGTATCTTCAATTTGCGATAGGAACCGTTAGCGCCATGTTACTGTACATAATGTGGAGCTACAATGCTACTCTGGCTGGGCAGGGCACTCCTTCACGCACCTGACCAAGTAATCAGCACGTCCATTTTTTTTCCAACTGTCAGTCTATTTGAAATTATTAGTTACTCTGCTCTGAGTAGCGGTATTATGAAGCTCCGGTTAAGCTTTTTTCAAAGAAGTACTACTCGATTCGGAACAAAAAAGGTGGTTTATTAAATGCGGTTTCGGTTTCTAAGCCTATTACCAAATCTTTTTTTAATTTCAGCGTTTTAACTAAGCTGTGTGCACTACACTTTGGGATTCATTCTAGATTCTAGTTATTATTTTGTATTAGCCTTTGATTAAATAAAAAAATCGGAAGATAGGTGATTAGTCTATAGCGCATGGACCGAGTAAATTGAGCCCCGTCGCCTAACTGACTTAGTCGAAAACCAAGCAGCATTGCGTGATTGAGATACTTTTTTATTACGCGGAACAAAGGTACCACAGTGCCTTCGTGTGCTTTTACTAGTTTTACAAATCATACAAAAAGAAAAAAAAATCACTCGGCATTACTTTTCACTCGTAGTAGGTAGGATGAAAAGCAGATACATTGTTCGAGTACGTAATGCAAGCTATCTTCCGCTATTTTAATTTAATCAAAGATATTAGCCAAGCAATTTTGATATGCATTCTGTTATGTATGCCTGAATTAATAAATTAAAATAAAATAAAATTAGGGTTCCTGACTTCATATCGTCGTTTGTAGTTAAAAATTACTTAGGAATATGATTTCTTTTGAAATGTTTCTGCGGGCCACCTATTTTAATGTCATCCTGAAAAAGCTGAAACCCAAAATATGTTGAAGTTAATCTTGCTATATACTTAAAAAAAAGGAGCTGCTAGTTGGTTGTAGCAATTTTGGCCTCGAAAAGAAATGTGATCTTAAGTTAATCAAAGTGCTATTTTCTCAAAAATTCTTACATTTCTCTGGAGCGTTAAATATAGGGTCCTTCTTAATATGCTAACACTTTTTTAAGGGGACGATCAGTCCGGCAAACTAAACAACTTTCTCTATGGCACCAACATCGAAATCGCAAAAAAATCTGCTCCTCCATACAAAACTGGACAGCTGATTTTTTTTTTTTGTTTAGATGTTGGTCCCACAGAGAAAGTTATTCAGTTCGATGGTCTGATCATCCCCTTAAAAAGTGTCAACATATTAAGAAGGAACCTGTATACCTACACTAAAAACATATCCCCATGTTCTTCTTACCCCAAATGAGGAAATTTTTAAAAAGCCGAAAGTTCAATTTACGTATTCCAATTAAATCCATTCTGAGACTCAATAACGCGGTTAATTATCGTCATTGGAACTTCCAGCGCAGTTATCACCTGCTTAAGTAAAATACAGTTCCAAATTCATTTAACTTAATTGAAAATAAAAGCACCAAGTCGATTTTAATATGTTATTTAAAAACCGTAAGCCAAAGAATTAATGCAAATGATCGAGCAATACAGAGTTGTGGATGTATTAACCAGTCTCTACTCTAGTGTTATTTACACGTGTATTTCTTTGACGAGCTTTTGAATATTGAACTTTAGGTTTATTCGAATAGACGCCATATTTTATTCTTTAGTAACCTTCTTTATTGACTGCACAGCATTTCAACGTGGATAGACAGGACAAGAAGTGGGAGCTGACATGCGGTTGCCGCACGATTACACGCATTTGCGTTCACTGCGAAATTAAGCTCAATAACATTTGCATATGTTATTAGCTTATTAGTTAATACTTACCTTACGTGGACTATACCTACTCTGCTTGAGTAGATATTCTGATTATCCCTTTTCCCTACACTTCATAATAGAAGCCAAACATTAAAGTTGAAAAATGATTAATTTCGTTCTATAACCAGTTTGAATTTTCATAACTTTTATGTAAGTAGGTACCTATTTGAACATATTATCTCAATTTATGCCATTGACATGTCTTTGTCGAATTCAAAATTATATTTCTATTATTATTATTATTTTCATTTGACTATATTATATCGTATGAATTCAAGTTGTAATTCTTGACTTGCGTGTTGGTTAGTTTGTAATAACTTCCAGTAGATGGCGCTCACGTCCCCTTAAGACGCAATAGATTGAAAATTTCATTCGCTCCGTCGCAGTATATGATATTCTCAAAATATCATATTAGCAGGACATTATAATCATTCTCTGGCTAGTGGATTCGGTAGCGAAATTGGACAACGCACTTCCCCGGTTTGGAAGAGTGCGGGTTCAAGTCCCACCCGAGACAAATTTTTCAATCTTTAATTTGATTTAAAATTATATTCTTTATACATTAAACAGGGGTTTAACTTGAATGCGTTAATATACTTCAAGAGTGGTTTTATTATGGGAACAACTTTGGAATCGCGAAAAAAAACTACTCCACCAAAATGTATGAAACGGCAGATTCTTTTTCGAGCTCTTTCAAAGTTAGTCCCATAATCAAAGTTAATTCAGTTTGATTGTCTAATCTAAAGCCTCCCCATCCATAATCTAAAGTAACGTCCAACAATCATATTATTTCAAAAAACATTCGATAAAAATAGATTTAAGTATATCATTTATATGAAACTCTACAATAGGTAACACCGTAAAATATGATTAGAATTAGAACAAACCGTATCAACATCAAAATAATAAGAATAGCAAAGCTATTCAATACGTTCTTTGATGCGTAAACACAAACAAACATAAATAAAATACGAAATAAATAACAGTGTCGACGCAAGTAAACGTGATTTGTAGCTAAACTGCCTGATCATCTTGACCTGGCTTTTGCTTACATACTTGTTACTACCACTAAAAAAATATGATGCCCTTGCCGTCTAGAAATGAAAAACCTTGATTATTTATGATTGCATTAAAAACAAGTTATATAGTAAGTATAATACTCCCTTCTTAATTTGCTGACATTATTTTAAGGAGATGATCAGAGCGTCAAACTAAACAACTTTCTCTATGGGCCCAACATCAAAATCGCAAAAAAATATCATCTGTTCCATACAAAACTGCAAACCTTCGCAAGCTAAGCAAAATGTATTGCACAGCAGATTTCCATGTTGGTCTCATAGAGAAAGTTGTTCAGTTTGACGGTCTGATCATCCCCTTAAAAAAGTGTCAGCATATTAAGAAGGACCCTGTATGTACCACAGAGTACTAGTATGTACTATGACAGCGAAGATAGTAACCTATTATGTTTCTATCTTTAAAAATTAATAGAGATTTCCAGTCCACTTTTTGATAGATTTATCATAATACTTGATTTCCTGTCTTCCACAATTTTCCTTCATTTGGATTGCAACGGTAAACTGTGCACGAGGTAAATATAAAAATTGTCTGTACAATTTATCTATCATGTTGCCTTTAGATAAGAATCCTTGATAACTGTAGTATTTGATTTGATTTGAGTGTTTGTTTACCCGCAGCGCAGTGTTGACGGTCGATAAAGACGCTCTAACACCGGAAACGAAGATTCATTTGAGTTTATTTAGTTTTTTAGGGTTCCGTACCCAAAGGGTAAAAACGGGACCCTACGGCCTACGTTGTCCGTTCGTCTGTCTGTCCTAACTTTTCAGGGCTGTAACTTTTTTATGTAATAGCTAGATAAATGTAATTTTCACTGAATTTGCGTTATTATTGCTAACAAATAATAAAACTGAAAAAAAGTTACAAATTAAGAGGGGTACTCGAAACACGAAACTAGTTTTATCAACGTTATTTCTTCTCGCTCTATCGTAAAAACAGTAACAGGCATCAAACTTGGTGTGAAATAGAGCAAAATTTTACAGTATAACAACAAATAATAAAAACCGGCCAAGTGTGAGTCTGTCTCCCGCTAAAGGTCCGGGAGGAAAAACATTTTGTGTAATTTGATATGTTGTGTGGTGGTGTGGTACGGAACCCTAGGTGCGCTAGTAGCCCGACTCGCACTTGACCGGTTTTATTTGTTGTTGATACAATACAGGATACAGGCTCTGAATGAGCCTTGATCACACTTGGACAATACTTGACTCTAACAAAAAATTTAGACTTTAAAGCTCAATATTTCGCTAAGGGATCCCTAAATCGAAAAATCGTTTTCCCACACCCACAATATGTTTAAAAGACCTATCCAAAGGCACCCTACACCATGAAATAGACGAGAAAAAAAGTTGCATCCTCACTTTTCGTGAGATACCCTAAAAAAATATTTTTCACGATTTTATTTTACCACTTTATTGGCGTAATTAATATTATGTATACCCATGTCAAATTTCAGCTTTCTAGTACTAAGTGTCTCTGAGCTAAGCCGCGGACGGACAGACGGACGGACATGGCGAAACTATAAGGGTTCCTTCTTGACTAAGGAACCCTAAAAATCGAAATAATGATGTAGGAGAATTTTTCAATAGATGCTATTAACCGATGACAGGTGTCTCTGAACTAAACACGGTTTAAATAACGTCCAACTACTGATCGTTACGGATAATTGGACGCAAACTGCTCGTCTGTCTGTCACTCAATGACCTTAAGGTCCGATTTGTCTTGGATAAAATTCAATAGTCATCTTAGACCACTATTGACCTCCACTTCGTTACTACGCAGTAAATAAACTGCTGTTGAAAGGATTGCACCGGTATTTCAATAAATTAGTTCATTTTTAAGCCTTAAAATCAAGGCAAAGTAAACTGAGCCAACGAAACAATTTGTAGGGTACCTAACTGGCTCACTAAATGCTGATTGACATACAAACAAAAGTTAGTCAAGTCCCGAGAAGAGTGCGGGTTCAAGTCCCGCCCGAGACTTAATTTTTCAATCTTTAATTTAATTCGAAATAGCACAACATGTCTGTAACTTGTTTCTAATCAATAATATTTGAAATTGGAACAGGATGCGTCATCTATATCTCATGAATTCCAGTTGTAATGCTGGACTTGCGAATTGGTAAGTTTGTAACAACTTCCAGTAGATGGCGCTCACGTCCCGTTACAAACCAAAAGATCGCAGCGCAAAAGTCTTAATTTGTAAACTGACTGTATTAGCGTTACCTTACTCTAATAAATCTCTAAAATTATTTAACATAAAAAGTAGGTTCAAGGATAGGTTAGGTTAGATACCTATATATATAAAGAAATTGTGAATTTAAAAGAGATGATTAAGGGGATATAATTCGGAGTGCGCTCCATACAAACGTACTATGGTGATATTTTCAATACTAACTAATTAAACTCAATGAAATTTTGCTGAAACAATCTTGAAACAAATATCTATGCTTGTATGGAGTCAGATTTTCGTTAAAATATACAGTTTCAATGCTAGGATTAATTTAAGATTTGTATGGAAATCTTTGAGGCACTGTAACTTTAAAAATATACATTTTAACGAAAATCTGACTCCATACAAGCATAGAAATTTGTTTTAGATAGAGCCTGAAAAATTTCATTGTGTTTAATTGGTTAGTATTGAAAATATCACCATAGTACGTTTGTATGGAGCGCGCTTCGAATTATATCCTCTTAAAGGAGTGTTTAGGCGAGATGAGATGAGATCGGTATTAAATAAACACAAGAGCACCCCCTCAAGATTTTACATGGATTTAAAACTGCTATAGGTACCATTCATAATTCGGCGACCATGCAATTTCGACATTCGATATTCGACACCTTATGAATTACTTTGACGTAATTATGAATGGATTCATTCATCATGGTCGTCAAATTATTAAGGCGCCATAGGTTCAGACGAATATTTTTATGAGAAACGCGATTGCCCAGCCCTTTAAAAGTGCGTGCGTGTTCCGTATTTTCTATTCTATTTCTATTAACAAAAGTACTTTTTATAATTTTTTTTATTACTTCACTAGATAAACTAATGGTGAATATGTGAGTATAAATACCAAAAATCCGAAACTATTTTAAGATCTTCTAAAACGAATAAAATATTTTAAAATATATGAAAATACGCCATCTTTGTGACCATTTTCTATCGAGTGAAGTAATTCCAATCGTGATATTAGCTATCAAATGCCCAGTGAAGTAGAATACTGGTATCTTCAAAAGCATCAGCAAAAAGTTTTTTTTTCAACAACTTACAAGCACTTAATTTCTCGAGGGCGGTTGGTATCACCTTGTGAAGAGCCTACCTACCTGCTTCCCTATTGTGACTGTCGGTCGGTCTGCCCGAGCTTTGCGTTATTGTAAGGGATTCTGAGAAATCACGACCAAGGTCCTATGCTTGTTTTGTTTACATCAAGAGTTCCAATCAAAAATAAATTCAATAACATTTAAGTCGAGGATTTCTTCTCATTAAGAGTTATTGTTGTATTTTGGTACTTTTTGGACCTTAAAATATCATTGTTTTAACGACATAATAAGTATTACCTACTTTTTTTCTAATTTTTCTACTAAAATAACAAGTAATTAATTAGATATAACTTGTTGTATTAAATGTAATTTAATACAGGGTCCTTCTTAATAATATGCTGACACTTTTTTTAGGATATGATCAGACCATTACACTGAACAACTTTCTCTATGGCACCAACATGGAAATCGCGAAAAAAAAATCAGATGTTCCATACAGAACTGCAAACATACTCGAGCCAAATGTATGGGACAGCTGATTTTTCTTCGCGATTTCGATGTTGGTCCCATAGAGAAAGTTGTTCAGTTTGATGGTCTGGACATCTCCTTAAAAAAGTGTCAGCATATTAAGAAGCACCCTGTATAGTGTATTTCAAGAATACTCTACTTTTTTATATATGTTTGAGTCTAGTATTGTATGGTTTATTGTAATAGTTTTAAGCAAAAAGTTAAAAATCATATCCTATCTTATCTTATTATCATCCCCTTAAAAACCATCAGCATATCGACGATGAAGTATAATGACCTCCTATCTACATAAAAAAAGTCGATTTTTGAGGAAACGGAAAACACGTTTATTATATTTTACACCTATACTCCATTCAAAATAGCAACGACTATTTTGCATTACAGAAACAGAGATTTGAAACACTTCATCTCACTTAATCTTAGAACAGCTTTAGTAACGTCCAAGATATGTCGGATAGTATATGTATCCAATAAATTAGTTACATTTGGTAATCAGAATTAGCCAGAAAGCTAAATAGGAATCGGAAAATCTCGTCGTCCTTATTTGGAATGAAGTATAGTAATGGATAATTTTTATATTGTAAAATCGTCATAGGAACTTTAATTTATGACACAGTTTTGTGGTCTTACTAGTACAATGTGAATTCGTAGTTTAAATCCATTTACATAAGAATCACAAAAAAGACAAAATGTAGTTAGGAGGTCATTACACTTCGATATAAAGAATGTCACAATAATTATAGGTACAGTATTACAAGAACTTATGACGACTTACCATCTCAATAATATGTCACTACTTTTCCAATCCTCTAAGTACATACTATAGTTTTACTTTGACGAAAAAAACTTCTGTACCTACAAATCCTAAACGTTTTGTTCACAATATCGTTACCCAGAAATGGTTTCAAGGTAACCTTACCAACTCACAAGCAATCTAATTGTTCCAAAACCATTCCACGAACAAGGTCTCAACAATAATGCTATTCAAAACACTAACAAGAGCCTCTCGGAGCAATTGTACATATGAGAAGCTGCCCTAGGGCTGGTATTTACCATAACAAGGGGAACACAATGAGGTAGGCAGTCTCAAGCGCGCCTAACTAGGTGTAAAACGAGATACGATACCCTTTGTGGCTCGGCATCTTTTTATGTTGTAGAAACATAAATGTTCAATGGAGTTTCTGCTCAAGTTGTTTGAGATACGAATTGGTCATTTGCACGTATTTTCCGCATAAAGATCTGTTTGCTACAATAAGTAAATAAGCATAAGCATATGCTCACGACTATATTCCCCGAAGGGGGTAGTCAGAGATATTCTGAAATTACAGAACATCCACGAATAAGTAAATCATTAGCGATTAAGGGTTTATTACCGTTGGCGCGCTCCATACAAACGAAGTATGGTTATATTTTCAATACTAACCAATTAAAGTCAATGAAAGTTTGCAGAAACCATCTAGAAACAAATATCTATGCTTGTGTCAGATTTTCGTTAAAATTTATGGTTTTAATGTTGCAGTGTCTCAAAGATTTCCATATAAATCTTAAAATAATCCTAGCAATGAAACTGTATATTTTAAAGAAAATCGGACAACATACAAGCATAGACATTTGTTTCCAGATTGTTTCTGTAAAATTTCATTGAGTTTAATTGGTTAGTATTGAAAATATAACCAGACTTCATTTGTATGCAGCGCACATTAGCGATTTTGGAATAAACTTCTCTTAAAAAATCGCCTGTAAACTATTTTTTATTTGCAGGAATAATCGCATCAAAGGCGAAACCCAATGGAATGCCAAAGCAAAACAACTTCTTTCCAAAATCATCTAAAATTTTCGTTTAAAATCGGCTTCCTGTGATTCCGGTTGATCTTTTTCTATAATAAAATTAGTACGAGCTACTAAACATCGATGCTTTCGAGAATTATTCCAGTAAAGTTTTGTTCTACACTACTAGCAAATAATTGCTATAAAACGTACGCATGTAACGTTGTGCGTACAGGGAATTCATTTAGGAATTATTTCTTTAAGAGGATATAATTCGGAGCGCGCTCCATACAAACGTACTATGGTGATATTTTCAATACTAACCAATCAAACTCAATGAAATTTTGCTGAAACAATCTTGAAATAAATATCTATGCTCGTATGGAGTCAGATTTTCGTTAAAATGTATAGTTTTAAAGTTACAGTGCCTCAAAGATTTCCATACAAATCTTAAATTAATCCTAGCATTGAAACTGTTTATTTTAACGAAAATCGGACTCCATACAAGCATAGATATTTGTTTCAAGATTGTTTCAGCAAAATTTCATTGACTTTAATTGGTTAGTATTGAAAATATCACCATAGTACGTTTGTATGGAGCGCGCTCCGAATTATATCCCCTTAAATACTTTTGCTACTACACAATCACGTAGCGTACGTCCGACAAAAAACTGATGTCTGTATCCGATTTAACTGGCTTTAAGGGTATATTACTGTTAGCGCGCTCCATACAAAAGAAGTCTGGTGATATTTTCAATACTAACCAATTAAACTCAATGAAATTTTGCAGAAACAATCTAGAAACAAATCTCTATGCTTGTATCGTGTCAGATTTTCCTTAAAATGTACAGTTTTAAAGTTATAGTGCCGCAAAGGTTTCCATACAAATCTTTAATTTATCAATGCTAGGAGCATTGATACTGTATATTTTAACGAAAATCGGACACATTGTTGCTAGATTGTTTCTGCAAAATTTCATTTGAGTTTAATTGGTTAGTATTGAAAATATCACCAGACTTCGTTTGTACGCAACGCGCATTTACGAATTCGGAATAAACTTCTCTTAAACTCGATCCTTCTTCGATCTTCAATTTTTAACATTCTTTTACATGCTACAAAATGAAAAGGAATGAAGAAACATAAATAATTTATTATTATTACGGTCAGTTGCGGATTACTTTTTGAGTTATAGGCCTATTAATACAAAGTTAATGAACAATAAAAATAAATAAAGAAAGGGCTTCGTAAAATTCCATTCGTGGCACCAAGAATTTTATTACATTCTTTGATAACGCAAGTTTTATACAGTTTTTAATATATTGCGTAAAGTAAAGATTTGATCGTCGACATATTTATTTGCAATGTTGTGGTACAGCGACCCGATAGTTATCATAATTGCGGATGTTTGGTTTTTTTTTATTTTAAAAGCCGTCCTTTTCTTACTTTACGAGTTCATCGAAAAAATAACTTCTCAACATGCATAATTAAGAAATTTGTTACTGCCAAGAAATTTTGAAATTCTTTACAAAAAAATTCTCACAGAATTTTTTGTTTAAAATAAAGAAATTTGTCAGGAAAATTTAAAATAACTTTCGTAAGAAATTTGCAAAGGAACCCAAAGTATTGCACTAAAGGCACCAGCGAAAGTGGTTCGTGTCGGACAGAGGTCCAATACCATAGCGGGCGAGCTGCGCAGACGCAGGACGTCCAATTAGAGGGAATGCGCGCCCCTTGAGACCAGCTATTCTTAACACAGGGAGTTACAATTTATACTATATCCCTTTACAAAAGACATAAGACGTAAACAAAGACTAACCTCAAAGAGTTCCTAACTAATCAATCACAAAATTCCATAAAACTCAACATGAAAATATCCCATCCATTGGATACGTATATCGCAAACACAGAAAATATTTTCTTTCAAAATTTGTACGTCTTCCAACCAGTTTGTTGACATCGTACACCATTACCAATGGAATAGAAATATACCCCGCCGACACACACTTTATTGGCGCTCTAGGCGATACGTCTAACTACCAATGAAGCCTGGAGATTACCTGCTCCATCGCTTAATTTAAGACTCTATTTCACATAAATATCTTTCAGGTTTGATTATCCATAAGAATCACTCGAGGCTGTTATAGAGTTGATCCCGTATAATAAGACGGGAATAAACTGTTAATTTACTCAGTGAAAAAAGAAAGCCATCATTATAACATTGTTGAGGCCGTCTTGCTTTTTTATAATTGGCTTAAAACTACATAAAAGGAAGACGTATCTCGAGATGCAAAGCGAATGTCAACCTCATTCTGCCAAAAAATAAATTAACAGTCGTATAAAGTTATCAGCACCGAATACCGAGAGATTAAATGAAAGAATCTGGTTTGAATCCGCCTGTACGCCAGTCCGCCTTAAAAGGCGAACCGTCGACAATGGCCTGGGAACTCGGCTCATTTGAAGGAGAAAATATTATGCCATGTCGGGCATCGCTAAATCGCTTTTTAAATGGAACTCGGCAACGTGTCATGAACGTTTATGACGGAGTGATGATGAGTTTCCATTACAAAACATTATCATGGAGCTTGTGCCAATGGCTTTGTACGACCGTAACCAGAAGAATATTATGCCGTTTGCGCATTTGTTTTCTCTACACCGTGTTCCTGATGTTATACATTAACTTGGGCCTGTTATTGAGAGATTTGATCATATTTCACTATGGGACAAACATTGATATAGCGAAAAATAAAAAATTCGTGTTTTTAATTAGGTACTAATACAACTTTAAGGGTGTATTCAGACAATAAAACTAAACAACTTTCCATAAGGAACATGGGTTGAAAACGAGACTTTTTTTAGACCTTCCATACAAGTGCGGAATAGCCCATCGATTTTCTATGAGAGGTCCAACAAATTTTTCGTTATTCGAATCATGTTCCTTAGAGAAAGTTGTTTAGTTTCATTGTATGAATACACCCTTAAAGTTATGTTAGTACCTAATTAAAAACACAAAATAAATTTTTCTGGATTTCAATGTTTGTCCTCTAGTGAAATATGATCAAATTAATGGTCTCAATAACAGGCCAAAGTTAATTCATTACCTCAGGAACACATTGTATATTCTGTACCGATTAGATTTTAGTGCAATGGTGAATGCTCCATTTCTTCCCAATTGTCATGCACTTACCATATCAAATTACACAGTCAACATAGTCGATAGCAATAATTCTAAAAGAAATAAATGTGTCCTACGTCATGTGTCACCTTGAGCCGAACAAACAGGGGGCTGCGTCGAATGATATCACCAGGATTATCACTATTAATCTAGCTGATAACAGGATAATAATGCGGGCGCCGTATCTGATACCTTATATTAAACACTATGGACATTGCTTGAACATACCTTTATATTAACTTGAATCGGAATTACGAGTTTCTTGAAAAATACCAACTTTTTCAGATTATCCTGCCGGGGAAAATTTTGGGAGGACGGATACCTGGTAGAAAAAGGACTTCCTGCCTCAGGAACCTGTGTGAATGGTTCGATATGAAATCTGCCTCACTATTCAGCGCAGCAGTCTCCAGAGTCTGAATAGCCATCCTCCGATAGGAGATGGCACTCCAAGAAGCAGAATAATCATCAGTGACCAAAATATGTTTTATTTAAACCTCTTCCAGCCCCCCAACAGCACATTTTTCCTGCCTGATGGGTTTGTAAAAAAACTGGGAATACAAGGAGTGAACCAACAAACCGCGATGACCTTGCGCGCTAACGAAGGCTGCACTCCATAAAAGGCCCAACAAAAAGAAATAAAATCCGGCCGCGTAAAGACCTGCCACAAAAAATAAACTAATAAGAAGAAACCGATGTTCGGAACGCGAGTGCGATGCCCGTTTTCGATGTGCCTTTTAAATAAAAGCAACTTTGAATACGGCTTTTTTGGATAACACTACAAGATAAACTGGTTTATGAAATTATTTTGAAAGTAGTTCTTCTTCAGGTTCATCGAAACTTGCTTTCCAGGGAACCACTTACAATGAAGGAACGCGATTTATGAAATTGGCACTGATGGTGAAGTTACCCTCAATATTATTTTGCGAAAAAGTTTATTTTATGCTTAATTACGAATAATATAGCAGATGAAAAAGAATGGAGACTTGAACGACTATCTCTCTGTCGTAATGAGGCAGATGCGTTGCGAATTGGGTTACACCGATAAGTTATCGACAACAACTCACAGCAATCTCGCAAACCACTCTATTTTGTATCGAAACGTGTCGTGATTACCCACTATCTAACCGTTATTTTACGAATATCTAAAACAGCAATAATTAACTTTGCTTCGCTGTGAATTTTCAATCAATTTTTAATCATTTAATGGAATTTGAAACGCGTTCATGCTCTCACGTAGCCATATAAGTTAATCTTAATTGACTAGTTTCTACCCCAGAATGCAACCGCAATGATTATTGCTCCACTTATATCTGGCTACCGTCAGTTAATTTGAATAAATAGCTGGTGTTGATGTACTGTTATTGTGGCAGGAGACTGGTTGAGGTTGACTAGTCGCAGTGCGCCTACGCAGGCTGTGGGCGGACAGAGAGGCTCTAGCTAGCTCATGAACTCTAATGCCCTGCGTAGACGACAGACATTACCACAACTGACTTTTCATACTGAAAATAAACTAAATGGAACTCTATGTGGTAAATACCTTCTGCGTCGAGTTATGTGGTTCTTTTTCTTTCTTCAATCTAACGAGACGGTTGTTTAATTATTTTCTGTCGTCTATACAGGACCATAAATCTGAATAAAGACCTGTTAAGAAGTTGCTTTGATCAGTGTTAGTCATGTGATTCTATTAATAATCCAGTTTAAGATAGGCAGAAGTCTAGACTGATATGGTTTCATGGGCGTAGCGAGGTACGGGCAGCTGTAATTCTTACGAACTTCATAGCTTGCGACGCTAGATTTTCTTTGTCTGCCCCCTATATACAATCCTGGCTACGCCCTTGGATAGTTTGGTCATCGTTTTTATTTCACTGTGGTTTGTCGCGCTAGTCGCGCTGCTCTCTCAGTGCTGTTGGTAGAACCAAGATAAATGACACGTGATGAAAATTCCTCAAAGCAGCGTTCACCTTATCACTGGATTAACCTTAACTATGAAGATCTTTACAATCAAAGCCTTTAAATCTACGCCACAAGCGACTCTGAGATTGTTAGTGATCCTCATTTTATAGCAGATCGCGTGAGCGGTTCCTTTCATTTCCTTGAACCTATGCAAGGGTCAAGCCTCCTACGGTGCGAATTAAAGACCATTGCAATAATCATAAATGTAATCTTGCATTCCCAATATTATCTCACGATCGGTAATAAACAACCCGTTGCAGGTACATTCAGCAGCATTTGACTACTTTGATTCTACCTATAAAACTTCGGTTCATATACATTACTGAACTATTTTTGAATCTTTTCAAATTACAAAGCGCTTTGTGACTGAAAGATACTTAAGGGCCTATGTCGAAAAATAATTGAAGCGAAATGGGCGTGGCTTAGCGCAGCAAGCGCCCCGCGCCCCGCTACCGAACATCGTCGCGTACTAGCCCGCGAAAATCAAATCACTCAAAATGCGTAGAAGACGCTTCGCTGTTAATATATTATTAGTACCTTTTGTCGTATGAAAAAAACACAATATATTAAAATTAAGTGTCGTTCTATTTATCCTCCTTGATCAATTATTAATTTGTTACAGGATCAATTACGGACAACCAATTTATAGATAGAAACAATACCTAACTAACGATACTCTTTAATTGATTTCACTTAAAAAACTTAAAACTCATTAATATCATACCGAAAATCACTGTACCTATCTAGAAGGAAAAAAACTATCATTACAGGATTTTGTTTTACTTTATAGTACGAGAGCTACCTGTTGGTCTTCGGTTCGGTTCTTGGTTAGGCTTCACGTCTTTAGGTCCCGTAATCAAATCAATTCAACTTCTCATTTTGTACTTGTAATTGATATAATACAAGTCAAAACATTCTATGGTCAAAACATACCGACTATCTAGATGAAACCTGGAAGTTATTTTACGCCGTCAACAAAAATGTAAGAAGAACGTGAAAAAATAAGTTTCGTAATACTGCAATAATCTCAGTTATTCTCGATACCACAAGAACTTTCAGGTTGAGAAGTTGTATAACACTCATAAACCTATTTTGAAAATCCATAGGTAATTCTAAAATACCTCGCATCCCTCAGATGCATGGCATAGCATTGAAGGATGAGGATGATGCAGGATATTATAACAGGTATGAATGAATTTTAAAATGGTAAATCAACATTTATTTACAAAATCACTAATAATATTTATCTTACGACCTAAAATCAACATTTATTTACATTAGTACATTACGATAAGTGTGACTTAAGTAGTTCATTATTGCACAGCGTGAAGTTAGCACCCGAGCACAAGCAAGGGTGCTAAACGTATATGCAGGTTTAGGTCACAGAGTGCTGGAAAATTATTTACAACTTATTACCTTTTCTTTTCTCTCATACTTCTGGTATGTTCCTGCCTACGTTTCAAATTTAATGTTTTGTTCCGTTTTGTTTTTCATTATCACTGTTTCTCCTAGTACCCCAGGAAAATTAGGTGAAAAAAAGGGTCAACCTCGGATTGAGAGATAATAAGCTACAAACTTCTTTAAATCATCGTTATGACATCCAATACGTTAGGTCAAATGTCACATAAAATCTCGTTTATGCAGGTCAAAAGATTCAAGGTAAAATGTCAAAAAACAGGTCTTTAGGAAATATCTTCTTTTCTATGCTCTAAATGACCTTTGAAGTTTTAAAAAAAATTTTAGAACTTTAAATTTTCTTCAAATTTGGTCATTTATAATAGTTAACCGTTCTTGAGATAGATAGGTAGAACGCAAAGAGTTGTAACTCCCATAACGGTTTGCTCCCATAGTAAAATGATACTTTTCCTTACACCCTGTATAATATTATTTGGCGTTATTAATGAAAATACATAATTTCAATAACTATACACGAAAGAAGATGATGAAGAATTATTTCGAGTTTGAATCAATCGGGATAGAAAAACGAGTACAGAATAGTGACCCTGAGCAGCGCGCAATGAAGATATTGAATGAAACCAGTCACCGCCTGCCCGACAGACGCTTCAAAACAATACTTATATGGAAAGAAGACGACATGAAGATTCCGAACAACTACAAAAACTCACTCAAACGGCTGCACAACCTAGAGAAGAAACTAGACCGAGATGAAGACCTGAAAAAGAAATATGAAGAAAGAATGCAAATCCTCTTCACTTTGGGCTACGCCGAGGAAGCTACCACACCGCCGGTGCCAAATAAAACATGGTACCTACCCCACTTCGCGGTCATTAACCCCGCGAAACCGAAGATAAGATTAGTACACAACGCCACAGCGAAGACAGCCGGACGCAGCCTGAACGATATGCTACTCTGCGGTCCAGACTTGCTGCAATCTCTGCCGGGAGCTGTAATGCGATTTCGTCAACACCAACACGCCGTGTCAGCTGACATAAAGGAATTAATGTTTATGCAAATATAAGTTCAAGAGGACGACAGAGAGGCACTACGATTTCTATAGCGGGGCGACGAGAGAGGGAACCAGCGACCGCGAGAGTACCGCATGACTTCAGTGATCTTCGGCGCGATGTCATCACCATGCACCGCGCTATACGTGAAGAATAGAAATGTTTCAGACTTCAAAGAAAAGTATCCTGCAGCCGCGCGAGCCATTGAAAAGAACCACTACATGGACGACTACATAACAAGTTTTCCGACCGACAAAGAAGCCAAAGAAGTATCGAAATCAGTCGACTACATTCATCGGCAAGCCGGCTTCGAGCTATGCGGATGGGTGTCCAATACAAATTCAGTAGTACAGCAGTTTTCCGCCAACTCGGGCGGCGCCACGGTCTCTATCGGCGGGAGCGAGGTCCGATGGTACAACGGGCCGAGCTTCCTACGAAACCACGAACGAGAATGGCCACAAGAGACGAAGACAGAAGCACCGAAGACAGGAGAAGAGAGGGGACTTGTCACGTCACCCACCAGCGACCTGACCACGCTCACCTACCTCGAATCGAGCGATTTTCGTCGTTCCCACTTTTGCTACGAGCTACGGTGCGCATGCTACAGTTCGTCAATTTATGTCGAAAGAAGAAAAATGAAACAGTATTGGCTACGAAGCGCAAACGAACGAAAGAAAACAATAAAAACGACTCTGATTCAAAGATTGATAAGAAAACACGCAAGAACGAGACACCGTACGTGAAGAAATGAGATAGCAACACCATCGGTATCGAAACGCACTATCTCATTCGCGCTGAGAAACTATGGTGGAAACCTGTACAAGAAGATTGTCTTTCCGAAGATTTACGTCGAGTAAGGAACGGCGCGGCGCCTCAGCCGGGAGACAAGCTGTCGGCGCTATCAGTGGTCGTCGGCGAAGATGGCTCAAAGGAAGAATCCACGTAGCACCTGACATCGTTGAAGACACTGCGAGCCCGACCGTACTCGACGGGAAACACTACTTCACGCGACTGTACATACAACACGTACACGAGCGACTACATGGCGGTATCGAAACCGTCGTGAATGAGCTACAGCAGCGACTATGGGTACTGAAGATACGACCGACGGTGCGTGAACGTCATCAAACACTGTCAACTATGCAAGATACGAAGAGCGAAGCCTACTTCTCCGGCGACCGGCGACCTGAGGAGGTTCGTGGCACGAAGAGGAGTGCCTAAGGAGCTATGGAGTGACAACGCGACGTGCTTCAAGGCTTCCGAGAAGGAGCTCGCCAAGGCCGCGCTGGCGGCGGTCAGCGAGGAGGCGACGGCGCGGCGCATCACCTGCCGCTACGTACCCCCGGCCTCCCCCTTCATGGACAGCGCGTGGGAGCGCATGGTACGCACCGTGAAGGAGGCACTGCGCGTCAAACTCCACGAGCAGTACCCTAGCGACGAGACACTGCTCACCCTGCTCGCCGAGGCGGAGAACATCGTCAACTCCCACCCACTCACACACGTGGCGGTGACCCCAGAAGAACCGGAGGCGCTTACACCCAACCACATCCTGTTGGGACCCAAACGACCTCACCGCGCGTAAGCGCAGCGCGCTCAACGATGGCGGACGTCTTCTGGAGCCAGGTCAAAGAGTACCAGCCTCTACTCCAACACCGGCGGGAGCCTCACACGACCAGCGCACGCTATCGGCGACCTGGTACTCGTCTGCGACCCCACCCTGCCCCGCAACACATGGCCGACAGGAAGGATCGTCGCGGTCTACCCAGGGCGAGACGGCGAGGTGAGGATCGTGGACGTCGTAACCAGCAACGGGCATGTCCTCCGGAGACCGACCAAGAGGATCGTCGTGCTACAGGTTGGATCGCAGAGCTGCGACGGCGGGAGAAATGTGCACGACAGAACCTGAATTGACTACCTTTGTACATAGTTTTTTACATTACTTTGTTTATTTCGTTTTATATACCCTTTTATACTAGTAGGATAAGTTTAGGTTAAGTGTTCATTTCAATAAATAAAATTTTCTTATTAGAATTAGGGCTTAGCTCAATAATTGTTAGAAAGAGACAGAACGCTCCATCTCTGTCAGCGCATACAGGCGAGCGAGGGGGGCCCCGGCGTCCGGAACCTGTGTTATGAGGAACCGGGGGCCGGGGTCATATAAATATTGTACCTTTCCTTTTCGTTCTGCACTCTGTTATGCACCGGCGGATGATGCACCTGCTATTTTTAGAATAAGAAAATAAGTATCTTAACTATATAATTATATTGGTTTGTAAGCGTAGAAATTAAGATTGTATGAGAAATAAAGAGATTTGTATTCAGGGCAAGAGTGCGGGGTAAGGAGGGGTGGTCGCTTGAAAATGATATAAAATGGCGCCAAATCGGCGTAGATTCATTCCGGATCCAGCACTCAAGAAAGAAACAACTTGGAAGAAGAAACTCTCTGCGACCACTCGCCTTCCCTACCCTGCCCTTAGCCTGGCTCGCCATACTGACTACCCATACAATTAAGGGCCACAGAGTTTTCAAACTCTCATACCAGGCAAGATGTTCCGGAGCAATAGAATCCTTCAACTCGGTAAAAATACTGACAACGGTTCATAAATACGTTTGTAACCAGATTCCATTATGACAAACAAATATAATTATTTGAAGAAATTGAAAAACAAGATAGTAAAACCGAAAATTACGACGACTTAAAGATAATAACAGCTAGCTCTTGGTCTATGAAGTCCAAAAAAACTGCTATACATATTTGAGTGAGAAATATACTTAAGAGAAGTTTATTCCGAATGCGTAAATGCGCGCTGCATACAAACGAAGTCTGGTGATATTTTCAATACTAACCAATCAGTAAATGAAAAATTTGCAGAAACAATCTAGAAACTAATCTCTATGCTTGTATGAAGTCAGATTTTCGTTAAAATATACAGTTTTAATGCTAGAATTAATTTAAGATTTGTATGGAAATCTTTGAGGTATTGTAACTTTAAAATTATAAATTTTAACGAAAATCTGACTTCATACAAGCATAGAGATTAGTTTTTAGATTTTTTCTGAAAAATTTCATTGACTTTAATTGGTTACTATTGAAAATATCACCAGACTTCGTTTGTATGGAGCGCGCTCCGAATTATATTCTCTTAAATGTGAAGCTGCTATGGCCTCGAATTGATTTTAGATTGTATTTAATATATTACACTATAATAATTACACGTAAGCTGGATAATTAATCGTAATTCGGAAATTGGGCATGCGAACGCAGGTCTGACGCGGGCAAAGGCCACAGCCGACTGAGCTTTTTAATAGATTGTGATAGCTTATATTACTGCCTGACGCGAGAGAAAGAGATGGGGCGGCGCGCGCGCCTGACTAAATAAAACGACGTAAGCGCCAAAACAAACTTTATTTAGTTGTGATTTTACTATTTATGTAAGTTAATTTCTGCTGCAATCAAAATTTATAAAATATCAATCTCTATTTTTTAAATCAAGTCTCGTGTTTCTATTATTCACCGTTTAGCAGTTCCAAGCGTTTATAGATAAAGACGGAGGCTACTTTGGCTTGTTTTTCTATCGAGAAAATTTGTCTTAATCGTGTTTTGGCGGCAATCAAAATTTTAATAATATGTTCAATTTACACATATCCTGAAATCATACTCCTACTGTAAGTACTTCATGATATCTGATGCTTTGAAGAATCCTATTTTTTTCACATATCCTCTTAAGCTAAGCATACTGACGAGGTATGTAGACTCTAAACTAAACAGTTTTGGAAACCTACGTTTGAAGTCACTAATGAACTTATTGATAATGAAACTATTCTTAGCAATAGAGAACTGCTAAATGCAAAACCAACTGAATAAGTCTTCGGAGTTGTCATCATGTTTACTTGATTGCTACATGATGTTGCTTCAATACGTAATTCTGATGTTGACTCCATAATTAAAGTTGTTCAGTTTGATGGTCTGGAGCACCCATTTAAATATGACCACACCTTTCTGTAACACCCGCTTTATGACAACAACAAAGGCATAGGCATAAGCATACGCTCACGACTATATTCCCCGAAGGGGTAGTCAGATATATTCTGAAACCACAGAACATCCACGTTTCACTAGTACCAAAACTCTATCCAGTGTGACGGGTAGTGAGCTGATCGCCACTTATAATGGACAGTAGGTACAATACATGCCTCGAAATTGTAGCATGCAGGTTTCCTCACGATGTTTTCCTTCACTGAAAAGCCAGTAGTGTTACAAATCGCAACAATTTCTCGGGGGTGGCGACCGTAAATATATTTAGCTTATAGTAATGTATATGCTGTTGAGTGTACTAGGTAGTGGGTGCAAGCTTATTCACAGAGCAACGAATGCCTATGAACATTTGCGTTCACTGCTATGAAAACACCTCTCCTAAAGTTCCCTTCAAGTTGTATGGTTAGTACCTACATACAAGTCAGAATGATAGAGTTGTAGTATTCAATTGATGGTATGAATTAACTACAAGCACAGAATAGATAATAGTAGTATAGTTATACCTACAAGCCTGTTATGTTATACAAACATACGAATATTCGATCCAAATGTATGGGACAGCAGATTTTTTTTTCGCCAATTCGATGTTGGTCCCAAAGAGAAAGTTGTTCAGTTTGATGGAAGACCCTATATAGGGTCCTTCTTAATATGCTGACACTTTTTTAAGGGAATGATCAGACCGTCAAACTGAAAACGTTCTCTATAGGACCAACATCAAAATCGTGAAAAAATATAGGTTTGCAGTTTTGTATGGAACATTAATGGACTCTGTATTACCCAATCAACACGAAAGCGCTGCGCTACCTATATCTTTGTTTTATTTTAAAAAAAAACATTAATTCCTCTCTTAAATAAATTCTCAAGCCAGAAATTATCTTACCAGCATCTATTGTTATTTCCCCTTTGGCGTTAAAGCTATTTCCTTCAGTCGGTTAAAAATACAGGCAATAAATAAACACGTTTATCTCGAAGCTACTGTAGTATAATTGGAATAGTTTCACATGTCAGGGGAGAATTACGGGAACCATTACGAAGGTGTCAGCCCGATTACTTGGACTGCTTCGATACCATATACAAACAACCAACTGTTTGATAAATCAACTGCTTGTACGGTTTTTAGTAGTCACATTTATCATACGTTTCATACAAGGATACAAGGTGGTTCGATGGAGCTGTAAATTATTGTGATTACCTAAAGGTACCTTTCCCTGTCTGAACTCGGAATGCAAATAAATAAGAAAGCATCCTGCCAAAGTAATTTTACTTTAAAATCGGGTTTATCTAAATTCGAATGTCGAACTATATATACAAATATATTATACAGGGTCCTTCTTAAAATTCTGACAGTATTTTAGCCATCAGACCATCAAACAGATCCACTTTCTCTATATCTTACTCTCAGACCAGGCTCTTAGATTATGATATGACCTCTTCCTGAAAGACTGCACATGGTTTTAAAAGTGAACCATGCTACTAGTATGTGTAACTACTAACTTCATTTTTAACATGTACCTCTAGTTTTCAAGGTTCCGTAGTCAAAAAGGAACCCTCATAGTTTCGCCATGTCCGTCCGTCTGTCGGTCTATCCACGGCTTAGCTCAGAGACGCTTAGTACTAGAAAGCTGTAATTTGACAGGGGTATACATATGAGTATTAATCACGCCGATCATATGGTAAAAAATTTTTTTTAGTATGCAAAGTTGTTTCTCGTCTGCCATGGTGTGGCGGGTATCGTTGGATAGGTCTTTTAAAAATTTTGTGGGTGTGGGAAAACCATTCTTCGATTTAGATCCCTAAGGATCCGTCAGCGAAATATTAGGCTTTAAAGTCCAAAGCTCATTCCTAGTAGTTTATATTTGAACCTAACTTTTACTACCTTCGCTTCAGTTGCGGCAACCAAACAAATAAAGTCACATATACATTTATTAGGTACTAAAGATTTAAAAAACAAATGGTTCATTGAATCGAACCCCGATAATTACGAGTATCCCATTATAGACACACACTTGGGCACAGATGAGAGAAGCGTGTCCCGCTGAGCATGACGTGTGAACATTTTAATTGGAGGGAATCGCCCACGGGGGGGCCACAACCCCACTTTACCAAAAATAGGATTATTGAAACTGAATGCGGTGTTAGAGATATTATTTGCATTCGTAATTGTTCTCATTACTGCTATACTGCTTGATAATAATACAAGTTACGGCGACAGCTTGTGCATAGGTAATAAGTTATGTTAATTGGGTTGCTTTAGAAATAGTCTATAATCTATATTTAGCTATAAATCTATCAATACCTACTTACTAATCACGACAGAGGAGTTTTGGTTCGGATTAATGAGACTGCTAAAAACTACCAATCCTTTTTTACAATTGTAGCAAAGTCCACTTTTGGCATTACCTATGTATTTCGGTTTTCAGAAAACCGTAGCTTGATGCAGTATTCGTTTGTTTACTTTAGAACATTCTATATTTAAACGCTAAAGCTATTTTACAAGTTAGTTATAAAATTCTATTTCGTTACAACTTCCAAATAAAGAAAAAAGTTACAAAATCGTGTCAGACTGTGAGAAACGTCTTTATTTGTGGACAAACTCCTAAAAGTTACGTATTACGCCCACGTGGACGTAAAAAAGTGTCGTTGGGTTTGGAAAGCATGTGTGAGATACGGTTTTACAACCGACACTCACGTTTACGTGAAGTAACGTTACGATTCTATTGAATAGTTATGTAATCCTTTTTTAAGTAAAACGCTAGGTTTGGTAGTAGGTACGTTTGAATAGTCTTTTGATACTACCAAATCATAGTGAAATAAAAACGAATAGTGGTGAAACCCAGCGATCGCGGCGGGTCTATGTTCGCGCGGTGTGGGAGGACGGGCGTACCCTGATTGATTTCGCTTTGAGGGTACGCGCGCGCTCCTTCCGGCCCTCGCGCACCGCGCTCGATTGACCTGTTGTGACCGCTGAGCTCTATTCGTTTGACCATCGCCAAATGACCATAACCATGATAGTGAAACAAGAACGCACATTTTCATCTCTATTTACTGATATTTAAATGGAACGAGAATAGGTAGTATGTTTTCTCGGAGATTAAAGATGTTTCAAGATGAAGTTTTCTTAGAACAAATAATTCCACTATCACCATAAGTAGCAGGTATGGCACCAAAAAGACCTTGTGAATAAGACACTGCATATTATTATAGACGACTTGAACACACTCTCAGTCACTGCCCCCGCATACTTGAATACTAAACGAGATAGCAACTAGTATACTAATTATGGTTTAAAATTACACATTTAAGTGAGGCAGTGGAAGTATTGAAGGCTCTAGTCCTTATCGATTCTCTCTACTAGTCTAGGAAAAATAAGGTTTGAGATTGCATTAAAGACACTTTAGTAAATTGTGTTTGAACAAATATTACTGTTAGTTTATATATAACACTTTTATCGAGATTTCGTGGTTATACAGGGTGAAATTGATATCTTTAGCATCCTTTTAAACCAAGAGTCTACCCATCAACCTGAAAAACTTTTACTATGGGAGCAAGCCGATTGGAGCAAAAAACTGCAGTGCCTACTCGACTCAAATGTGTGCAATAGCTGATTTTTTGTTGCTCCAATCGGTTTGCTCCCATAGTGAAAGGTTTTCAGACTTAGTAGTAGACTCTTGGTTTTAAAGGATGATATCAATTTCACCCTGTACAGGCTCAGTAACCTGAGAAATAATTTAAAATCGATATAATTGTACCAAGGGCAAGCTTATTTCTTCCAGCATACCAGCAAAAGAGACAGTTAATCATCACGAGGCAAACTTAATGTGTACAAACAGTAAATAATTTAGTTTTGAGGTTAAAATTTTTGAAGACTTACAAAATATTAAATATCTATTCAAATTTACAATTACCGGGGATTATTATTGTTATGAGTAAAACGTAAAACGTATTGAACGAAGCCATCATGTACAAAATCACCAGTTTCCCATTTATTGTTCATACCTTAATGTTTTGTAAGTCTTAATTATTCAATAACACACAACAAAAAATCAGGGATTATTGAGAATTTATATTTTTTAAGGTATGTATCTACTATATATTCCAAATTATGACCTAAAGTGCAATTAATGCAACCTACTGGACACAAAAATCCGTAGATTTCCCCGACTATACACGATCATATTTACATAGTGCTGTCTTGTCAGACATAATATTTACAGTTTACGATCTAAGGATCGCAAGTGACAGTAGATAAGACATGAGACTACGAAGGATATAAATTGACTGGGTGGAATTTATACGATGCAGTTAAATGTGTATTTTATGCTTCGGTGAATATGAGTTAATATGCAATTTAAATTAACTTCATTCTACGATCAATACGCGAATGATCCTGTTAAGACGCATATAGCAGCCAATTTACGCAACTCTTTTTGTTTAGTTGCAATTTTATTTCAAGCTATCCTCCTTAAAATTGATAGAAAATAACTAACAGTTATTCAATCCACGAATCTACTAAATTCATTTGATACAAATAGGTACCTAACCGACCATCTGTTTTACATCTGGGAAATAACAAACTAACAACTAAGTAATTAAATGTTTTGTTGAAAAACAATAGTGGGGTTTTATTGAGCTTGATTATAAAATACTGATCCAAGAACATTCCATAACACGTTGAAACTTAAGCCTTATCGCGAATAACGATAATATTATCGCGATCGTTTTTACATATTGCTCTATGAAAACGAAAAACAGTGAACTTAGTTTAAGTTCTAAAGCCCTTTGTCTTAAAAAGTATGATAATGCAAACTATATAGGTGTATAATATATACTTAACGTACTTATTAAAGAGTGGAATTGAATCAAAGTTCGCGGTCGTGAACCCGTAGGAGTTGGAAGCACTCCAAGATATAAAGCTGATATTTGGCTGCAAGTAAACAGCGATGTTTCAGGTCCTCTGACTCACACTTTTCTATTCGAATAGGGGATGAGTTTTCAAATAGTTTTGTTGATGTACTTTAGTGCTATAAGATGATAAACGAGATAATTTTGTGAAGTATTTCTTTAATAACATCATGGACATTGTCATCCAGTCTACACATCGTCCCATCCCATTTAGATTAGAAAGATATTCAGATTCATATTTAGGTTTCAGTCCGATTCTCATTAGCACTTTAAACGATTTAGTAGCTAGTTACCTATCTACTATTCGACATTATCTTGGGCATCACCTGAAGCCATTCTAAGAACAGATTCATGAGCAAGTGTTTCAAATATCTTAGCCTTAAAATGTTAATGTTGTGGGTATCTGGAATGAAGTACAACGTACGACCCTGGACTTTGCAGGCAATTTTACCGACTACAAAATAGGCTGTCGCCCGTCGTCCACAAATTAATGACGACTTTTACTTGATTGACATTATTTCACGTCATGTCTTGGTCCAATAATTTATGTAGAAATTATTGAGGCACCTCAGAAAGTCATGCCAGTCAGCTCTACCAAAAAGCATTAATTGGAGCGCGAATGAAGAGTCACGATTTGAAATTGATCCTATTCATGTCTCAAAGTCAAATGTTATACTTGGTTGGCACGGTAACTATCGATTGATGATTGCGATATTGGAAAATACTTAATCTACCTAAACTACCTAAAAATTCGCTTCAAACCTTGTATTTTTTTTTTAAATAGGTCCAATCCAAAGCCGGTAAATTCAAAAGCAACAGCGTCTACCTGATGGTCACTCTTCACGTTCACGTCTGACTGCAGAATGGGTTACGCCACTCACAGACGGACGGACATTTCACGACAACCACCAAGCCATGGACTCATATGTTTTGTAGGGACTCGTCGCAAACTTTTGGTCTGTGACGGCCTCACGCAAAAGTGCGAAAAATTTAAGATATTTATAACTGTTAGCTCGCTCCATACAAACAAAGTTTAATCATATTTTGGATATCATCGAATTAAAGTCAATGACATTTTTAAATCACGATCTAGAAACTGAACTCAGTGCCCGTGTATTGAGTTTTGTCAGATTTCCGTTAAAACTTATATTTTAACGGAGAGATTAGTATCTAGATCGTGTTTAAAAATTACATTGACTTTAATTGGTAAGTATTGAAAATAGAATCTAACATGTTTGTTTGTATATGCAGCGCTCTGAAAAGACTATCCTTTTAATGGCTGGACCACTTGTGGCTGTCGCCGGTGGCCTGTGCGCGCAGAGATTAGAGACGTTCTAGCACTCTAGTTCTAGTATGGTTACTGTACCTACAGGCACGCGGGTGCCTTAATTCGCAACGAAAACGTAGACAGGGAAAATAGAAATTAATCTCTTCCCGCGCTTTTAGGAGAGCGAAAGACGCGCTTGCCACGACAAGTAGTATTATAAAAAGCCGAGTCGCGCGCAAGTAGAGACATCATACTAGACGGGCAGTACATTGCATAGCAGTCACGCCAGAGTAGGTCACACGGCGCCAGCTGAAGATATATTACACTGGATTCTGGATAATATAGAGATGCACTTGGCAAGCTAACTACGCATCTTGTAATACTGCTGATAATACTACGCGAAGCAGTAAATAGATCGATAGAAGCCATAATAGAGCTGTAGAAATGTTGTTTCAGAAGATCAAGCTTTGCGAAAGTCTCTTGGCTGATCAATCCAATGGTCCAAATAGAGAACCTAGTGGTCTTACAAAAATGCCCTGGGTTTTATATTAGATATTTCGGGTTCATCTACATATTCCATCAGGTAAAGCCGAAGCCCATTTCGAATAAAAAAAACGCCGGCCGCACTTAAACACATTTATGGAGAGTGAAGAACAGTTGTCTGTAGGTACCCTAAGTTTAGGAATTCTTCTATTAGTATCATTATTGGACAGACCCAAGTGCTGTTTAATGGTGTCAATTTGATTCTTAACCAGAAGAAATAAAATGTTAATTACATCGGAGCCATTTTATTGACACCTAAACGCAAGTCGTCAAGTTAGTTACACTCCGCCAGGTAAAGGGGACATCACATCCGGATACTTCTTTGTCGAACCATAAGTATCGGTGTTTTTACTTTAAATGATAATTTACTCAACAATAGCACTTGCAACTTGTTTGCACTTGTTTTAAACTCCGGTGAAATAGATACATCACTTCAGGACTAACTAAACTTCAAGAACGGTTGATAGTTAATTAAAATTTCTTTGAATGAAAATTGTACATAATTTTCAATTCACATGCAAAGTAGGTAGGTGCTCTGCTCTACCTGCATATATAACGAATAGGTACATAATTTATTTTGCTTTGAAGCGCCTACGTACCTATTTAATTGACTATCTAGTTACCTATGCAGAAGTTAAGTAAATATACCTACCTACCTACTTTCCTAAGTAGGTAATTAATCATTTGAAAATTATGATAAAATAAAAGTAAAAATATGTTTTAATTTAAATTCAACTAAGATACCTACGTAATTCGATCAATTAATTTAATTCACAAGTTAAGTTGATAATTCAGGAAGTAAGCAAATAAAGTATAATTACCTACCTACTGTAAAAAATTGTTTAGAAGAAATAAATACTACCAACAAAAGTAATTTTTCCATTGTACCGTGTTTTAAGAACGTCGGTAGAGCCTGGTAGAGCTCACAAACTTTATATTACTCGCTTATGATAGAGCTCGCTACTGAAACAATATTTCTACTATCTATTAAATACCTAATAAATTAACATCGCAAATTCTATAACTTCATTACAATGACATCATAATACTAGATAAAAACAACCTGAACAACGGACTTCTGATAACTGATAAAGACTACAACATAAATATTCTTAGTAACCAATCATTCACAGAAGATCAAACAGTACGATAAAAAACACATGGAACTCGACGACCTTCACACATGACATCACTTCGACTAAGATTTAACTTTTACTCCAATTTAACTTACCAACTAGTTTTTTCAGATCCCTCAATGGTCAGATGTTCAGCGACAGAAAATCCAAAATAAGATCCGGTCTCGCCGGACTTTATCACAGGAATCCTCGGTTCCAGATTAAAACTTGTGGCACTGTGTAAAATGCACAACAATAAAACACTTTTACACCGAGCCATGGTGGATAATAAAAATTTTCTTCGTTACAAATCGTGCACCGATTCACTGTGTCGATTTTTTTTGGCACATCGCGGGTTTCGTGTAGGAAGATGAGCCGCACGGGCGACGACGATACCCCCAGCGCGGTTGCCGTTCGCCGGCTGAGTATTCTCGCTAAACTTTTGTCGTATCTCCAGTCGTAACTCGTGCAGTCGCGAGCGTCGAGGCGAGTAGTTCAGGCGAGTGAACGAACTCATAAAACTTACTCTATCGTAACGTTACAAGCGCTATCTAGCGAAGGGAGCGTGTTCCACTTGGTGCTGCCACCTGCTATTGTTTGTATGATTCACTTCGTCACTTGGTTCTCTGTAGTTTATGTTTCTAACGGAGCTTCGTGGTTCAATAAACATCTAAGAGATGTCTAGGAATCAGTACAGTTCTGGCACATTAGGGTTCATGGCCGGCTCGAAGGACCAGAAAATATTAACGTAAACCATTCAATTACACGGCTGAGACGGTGGGAAAAATCTACCAGTGAAGAACCACTATAGTACCTTTGAGAAGTACCATGAGAGTTTTAAAAAGTACCCAAGTTACTAGGTACCTATTCATCTGTTATAGATGCCAATTATGATGATGACCAGGCACCTATATATACACTAAAAAGATTTTAAAATAGACACCCGCAATTAGCTAACTACTTCCGAACAAAATTAGGTACCTACATAATCCCTTGATTACATAAAGTCAAGCGTCCGTATAGTTAGCAGCCTCACCAGCTCATTCGAAGGTTTTGACTAAGCCACGATTTAGTGCCTAATTTGGTGCTCCTGTATTTTTAAAGGATATTTAGGTAACTTACTGAAGCTGCTAGAGAGACGTCTAGGTAGCAGTCGCACTGAGAAATACTGTTTATATCAATGTGATTTATATGTCACGATTTAATGCTCATTTAGTGCTTCCTATATCCAAAATTGCATTAATATTGATTCAATACAAGCCGAGATATGACAGTGCATTGCATTGTTGAGGCTGCTAACTAGACGATTCTTCCTACGATGATTCCGATGAAACGGGTGCACATTTGAAACACATAAAACAATACAGATTTAGTGTCCGATTTGGTGCTACTTCTCAAAAAATTACGTAAACTTATACATACTAATCGTAATTTAGGTCCGTCGATACCGTTGATTATTTTATTGCATAACTACAGGTTATAAAAGCATAGTAATACTGTGATAAAAGATCATGCAAATAAATGTTGTGGTTTCTTATTTCAGGCTTGATTCAATTCAAAAAATTGTGAGCCAAAGTTTATTTTTATTCTCAGGTTAATCTCTAGATTAACTTATAAAAGCACCACCGCTACCCTATATTTTGGATTTAAATAAACAATAAACAATTCTTGTTTAGCAAGTGCTCCAAAGAACAAAGTACCTAAGCAAAATATTAGCCCATAAAAAATTTGTTGCCAATTGGGACTTCAGGATGCCGCTGGATTCATATTCCAAATCACAATAAAGTCTGACTAGAAAATACCTAATTCTAGTCATTAGGTACTAAAATTATAATATTTATTTAGGTTAATTAAAAAAAAAACAGAAATTTAAATAAGTAAATTTATTTATTTAAATAAAATAATTAGGTAGTAATAATCAAAACAAAATTAGAAATAATTGTATAAAATTAATATTGATTATTAAGAACTAAAACTGGTGAAATTAATTGGATACAACATTTTTATGGAAAATGAAAATCAAATACACTGTTTTTATATTCATTTACTAGTCTTTTAGTACTCTCTCCGTTAAATTCATAGGATAACAGATTCTTTAATGGTGTCAAAATAACAATGTGAGACAGTTTAATTAGGTCAATAATCAAAACTAAAGAGATAAAATACTGATTCAACTCATAAGATATCTAGTCATTTGTCAATGACCTACACATAGGGTTATTCCATTCGAGACACTAATACATAAAGTACAATGACTTCATTTAAATAGCTAGCTGCTGGTGCTTTACGTTGCTTCCATTTCTTCATGATGTTAAAACGGTTCAATACTATATTGGAGCTTAAGATATTTAAAAGCTCGTATTGACCAATGTAGCATGCAGCCGACTCAAGTCGACAACCAAATAGCAAAGCGTTGATGCTTTGACCTTCTCTCGGTTGCGAACTTGTGACCAAATCGGTAGAATTAGACGGAACCTCTGTCGCGCCTGGTACGTTTTTGGCGTTGCAACACTGTGGTATAGCACAGGTATTGCAATACCATTCCGGTTTCGGTAGACAATTTAGGGCAGTGGATGGAAGGTGAGCTCGGTCTGTGAGTGTGCAAACAGCAGGTTGAGCTGTGAGTCCAGTCCCACGTTGAAGACTTTGACAAGTTTGGCTTCTGGCTGGCCGGGCTCCCTGCGCACGACGGCTACTCCAGACACCTTCATCAGGTGAACCTCAGAGTCCACAGAACCGCCGCCAGTCGTCGCCAACTTAACGTGGCACGTGACATCTACGTGGATGTATTTCTCCACCGCCTTACTCCTCTTCCCAGGAACGTCGATGTATTCAGTCTTCTCCTCCACTTGCGGCAGATCAGCTCTGAAGACGCTGGCCTCACCTAACAAGCCCTGCGAAACAAATGACACACATAAATAAAATTTCGCAAATCTCTTGGACGGTCAAGGTGAGGCCTGTGAGCTTTATTTATCGCTGGCACGAAGCCACAAAAATTCAATTAGAAATTGTCCTTATGCCAAAATAGGTGACTTGAACTTTAGTATTCAAGTTATGTATAAACAAATCAGCGTTCACTGCAGGCACACATCAGTCATAATGTTCTAAATTAATTCTGGCTTTAAGCCAGCTATTCTCGTAACAGTCAAGTTTGAGTGACATTCTGTAAACTACTTACCCCGTTTCCGGTAATAGAGAATTTCATGCCGGGGTTTATGGCGCGGGATTCCATGCCAATACCCTCGGGGTGAGAGTCGGACCAGAAGTAGTTTTCAGGGGCGTTGAGGGTGTCTGGCTTGAAGGTGATACGTTTGCCGTAGCCCATGCCGACCGACTGGAGGAGTAGGCTGCGACCCTCGAAGAGATGACGGCGGCTGCCGGCCGGCCGGACGCGGTAGTGGAAGCCGGGGATAACACGAGGATCGACGTAGGTTCCTGTAAAGAAGGCCTCGTTCTTACAAGTTCCAACAATAATTTGAAGGCATTTAAAAAATTTATAAGCAACATAAACTCACCAATAACAGGAAGTTCGTATTTTTCAAGTCCAACAATACAATACTGGCAAGGAATGTCATTGATGTCGCCACCGTTAACTTTGATCCTTCTGGATGATGACTGAATACCAGGTTTGAGTTCGTATCCTTTCCTCAGTTGTTTAATGCCAATAGCGGCATTTAACACTCTAGATACGGAGGCATTTCCTCGTCCCTTCTTCAGGACTGCAACTCCTGTAACTGGTACCAATTTTATAGCACCATCATTTTCATACCATTCTACTTTGCAAAGGGTGTTGATTTTCACTTTCTTCTCGATAGATCCATCGTCGAAGAACTTTTGGTCCAGTTCAATTTGGTTTTTCTGTAAATAAATAACATGTTGTTAGTTCATTGTCTTTATTGCGTGCGCTGTATTTAAGCGATCTCTCATATAATATTTTCTTCTGCCATGTCTTTTGTATCTCTTACCTGTTGCTGGACAACTTCGAGAATTCCCTGCGGCTCGTGATTAGCATCATAGATGGTGAATTTATCTCCAACTGAAACCGCTTCGATCTCAAATACAAATCCCTCTTGTCTAGAGTCACTCCAGAAGTAGTTGTTATTTTCATTGAGCGTGGAACCATAGGGCTCGAACGTGAGGCGGCGAGCAAAACCACGCCCGATCGACTGTAGGATCAGTGCTTTTCCATCGAACAAGTATCTTGGCTTCACCGATAGTGGGAGAGCATCCAGAGCCTGAAAATGTCAATATAATATACACTCTGCTCCCAAAGCTACAATAATAAGAGTTTTTGATACAATAACATTATCAGTTTACAATATTATTGTTACGAGTTACATTAAAATTGGTATTGATTTTAAATTTCTTATCCAAGAAAATTTACGTTTGCAAAATTTTTTACTAGTGACCAAAGATTAGATAAGGTATGATTATTTTTTCAAAGCCAAAACGATCATCAGTCCTTCAGAAAATCGAAGAAAACGAAAAATCCCTCATGTATTGATGAAATGAATGTTAAAGTTATGATTCCCGTGTAAAAAATATTCAACAGGCAAGAAAATGGTAATGAAAAAATAACCATATCAAGACCACAAAAGATTAATTTTGAGAAATGAGCATTGGTATGATTAAACGTGGCATAACGCCCTTGTGAATGATACTTATGGTTTACCTATTGAGAACATAACATGTCGCCGGCCAGTATGCCAAGGACCGTCGGTTGCAGCAAGCTCTTCAAGATTGTATTGGTTCTCCGCTCTGGGCGGGGGTCTGAAAAACTGGACGATCCACATACCATCGCCTACCACGGCAAGTGCACACAACCAGTTGCAAGACACGCAAGATAACAGTGTTGGTCGTTGATGAAATTTTCATATCTGTAAACGTCAGCAACGGACACTGCCACTCACTCTAACCCGCCTACACTTTTGTTACCAAATCAGACTGGACTGCTGAACCGACTACAAGATCAAGAATTGATTTCAGAATTTATGTTAGACTTAAGTAATTAAAATCGTTGCCATCTTGAAACATTTTTATGTAAGGTTGCCATTACAATAGTTGCTTTACAAAATTAAATGTTTAATTTGCGGAAATTACAATTTATAAAAGGGAAAGTAAATGGAGGAAGTGTAGTACAATATTAGTACAAAATAAAAAGGTTTCTTACGACATATTCAAGTTATATTTATCTTTAAAATTGTGGCACAAATTATATGACAACCTTACTAATGTATTGTGCTTTGTGAACTATAGTTATGTATTATGTTACGAAAATACTTAATTAGCGATTAAAGCATTACTGTCATCACAAGTCACCCTAATTCGATTGTGGCTAAATCATAAAAACTTTGCGAAGATTCTTTAGTCCTATATTTCTAAGTACTTATTAGTTTTTATTTAAAATATAAATATTCAGAATTCTAGATCATATTACAAGAATTTTCGCAAAATTCATGAACATCTTTGCAAGGAAATAAGTAACTCACCATCCTCTCGATTCTGAAAAGGATTAACCTTGCAAAAACGTTCTGTAAGTAACCACAAACTCGATTATGTCTCAGAAAATCAGTAAATTCCATGTTTTTAATGTTAAAAATCGAAATATTTCACGATAACAAATTGTTAAGTAAAAAATTTAAGACTGAGCACAATATGTTTTAAGATATTTTTACACAGAATGTCCAAAATCAATTCACAATTCAATCTTATTTTGAACGTAGTCGTTTCTTTCGCAGTCCAGTTTCGAAATTTTGCCCCAAAAATGAATGGATCTTCGTAGTTTTTCTTTGTATCCGCAAGGTAATTTCACATTGATGATAACAAAAGCGATATTTGAAAATCGTTGATGGGTAAAGCAACATTCAACATAACAATGCGAGGAATAGTCTATGTTCTCCAATAATTATTTAACTAAAAAAATTTATTGAAATGTAGAGGATTGCGCACACTTGTGTTATCTCAGAGCAATCATCGACACTTCTTTAAACAGACAATCAACTATTCCCCGCAGCCCTGCGATGCGATACGAATGCGAGACAACGTTAAAGATTTAAATTAAAATACTCGTCTCACCTGCATCGGTCTGACTTTGTATCTGAATCCGGTTCTGACGCGGGGGTCGATGTACACCCCGATAACAGGTAACTCATGCGGGGCCGGCTGCGGCACTCGGTACACGGCGGGCACATCGCCTAGGGCACTGGCGTCCAGTAACACTTCCTTGTCAGACACTCTCTCCGTCCAGTAGCCCTTGTACAGAGGCTCGATTGGCTCCTGAAAACGCATCAACATTGTTATTCTGTAACACTTGATAACCCTCACGCATCGTCACGATAGTTACAAATTCCACTTCGATGAATCCTGAGCATGAAGTGTCATATTCTTCTAAAGAAACAATGGACAGCATTGTTACGTTTATTTAAGTTACAGTGAAATTTTAAAAATAATTATTGCGACTAGCCTGGATGCCGTTGCGTGAAAGAATAAAGGAAGTCTAGACTGAGACAGTACCAAGTTGGCAATGCTTACTATCTACGTAGTAATGTTGTTATAATAGATGCCAAGAAAAAGAAATGCGTGTTACAATATGTTATGTCATACTAACTAACTAAGTTTACGGTTTACGCGGTTTGATAAAACGTGGTTAAGATTTACGTACTACCTACGCACGCATGCCTGTTTCCCGTTGAGTTATACAGAAACAAAAACTGAACGCTCCAAGATAAAAATAATATCCCAGAAAAAATCTCTATTGCGTTCGAATAGCTCTGTTGTGAAATATCTGCACTAGTGAAATATTTCGTAAAACCCTTCATTGATTCAGTAGCCAATCTATGATAAATAGCACTTATTCCTCTGCGATAACTTCAACTGCGTCATTCAGTTTCTATTGCCTGTTCATAGCAAATTGATCAATTTGCCTCGATTGTTCTATTATGTTCCAGAACTAGATGCGCACTCAAGATGAATTGATTTATTTGTCCCGTACCGAACTAACCGAGAGCGAAGTCCGTCCGGGAACCAATTTTAAGCTATTTATACATTCCACTGCGCTATTTCTGGAGCTCTGCCGTCCAGAGTTTACTCAGATGCCACGCTTACGTAGTCAAGAACGTTCTTTGCAACAGGACAGTCTGAACATGTAAACAAAATACGACCTGACGCAAAACTTGAATTTTATCTTCTTGAAAAATAGCTTCGTAAATTCACAAAATGCGACATTAAAATATTGCCACAAAAGATTTTTTTTTAATTCTTTTGGTATAAAAGATACATAAAGCAGAAAAGAGTGTCGCGTTTTTCGGCTACAATACTGTTAAAAACCTTCGTTTGAGGTCACAAAACCTGTTGAATTTAACTTTTTATAACAAACTCCCTGAAACCGTACGATTACATTAAATGTTTTTGACCTTTCGCTCTTGAATGAGATGATCGGGGTCGATGAAGCACAACAAGTGAAATAATAAAATGAAGACAATCAGCCTGATTGTCTGTTTCGCTTCAGAAATATATGACGAAGTCTTATCAATTATGAGTATTGTTTGTTCAATGTCTAGACGCGGGGGGTCAAACGATATGACGTCAACAATTCATGTATTGATAATGTAATTATAGTAGATGGGAGGTGTGACCACTCTCTTCGTAATGAGTAAACAAGGTCGGTGTTTTCCGCTACCGGTGACGAATGTCAAAACATTTTGATAAGTGCTCGAACAATTCCATTGTAGGTCGAGTGTTCTGGTGCTGATGTAAACTTGATGTGTTTAGAAGTTCGGTCAATCGATGAGAAATATTTGTAAGGAAGTTATACAAGGTAGCAGACTATAGTCTAACTTAATACAAGTCACGGGTTTTCGTAAACGCATGGAAAGACTACCGTGGTTTCCTGCGTGTGTGATTACCGCATTCCTTCTTGTAAGTGGTTTTTAAGGCGACTACCGGATAATGTGTCTTCTCAGTATTTTGGCGGGCCTTATCTGCCGGTCTAAAGCTATGCTAAAAGTTAACCTTGAAGGCAATTGGTTGATTTGGTACCTGTAGCGAAGTGTTTGACTATCCTAAAGATTTTTGTATGCATATATACATATTTTATGAATACCTACTGATTGCGTTATATGATGAAAAGTATCCGTTTTCAAAGTGTCTAACGTAAAAGAAAGAAAAGTATTAAATATACTTACAGGTATTTCCAATTCAGGGAAAGCTTCTTCGCCGTCACTTTCATAATCACTTGGTACAGAAATGAATGATTTAGGTGTCCCTTCCAATTCCTGAAACAAATACTTTCTTATACAAAGAGTAAGGGCAAAGAAAACACTAACGTGGTAAGACCTCGTACCTCGACCGTGGTAAGCTTTGGAACCATGGATTTAGAATAATAAAGGATACCAATCCTCTTTACAAGCATGGAAACACGAAAATTGGCCATGGCGGTCGGTAATATTCAACCTTTCGTATCGATGTTTCAAACGTTAGGTTTATCCCTTTCAGTCAAAACAAAAATTAAATAAAAACTCTTTTTTTAAAGGGACAAACCAACAACAACGGCGAAAACGTACGAAAGAAGTTTGAACATTACCGACCGCCATGGAGTATTTTCATGTTTCACCGCTTGTAAGGCAGTCTGTACTCCAGGTATAGACAATACCTATAGCTTCCTGCTTTGCACCTTCTATGTGTACAAACGTAGTACTCATCTAGGAAGACAAGTATTGACACCAGTCGAGATACAAACCATTCCAATCAAAAACCTACTACGATTTTTGGCCGCAGTAGGGATTAAGAGGATATAATTCGGAGCGCGCTCCATACAAAAAAGTAAATAATAAAAGTCATATCAATATATCCAATTAAAGTCAATCTATATGCTTGTATCTTGTCAGATTTTCGTTAAAATACACAGTTTCAATGCTAGGATTAATTTAAAGTATATATGGAAATCTTTGAAGCACTGTAACTTTAAAATTATACATTTTAACGAAAATCTGACAACATGCAAGCACAGATATTGGTTTCTAGATGGTGTCTAAACAAATTATTAACTTTAAATAGTATGGCAAATATCACCAGACCTCATTTGTATGGAGCGCGCTCCGAATTATATCTGGGATCTGTAAAAACGGCGTTCTCAAAGAACCAGCTATGGTCTAAGGACGGCACAGATGCAAGCTTGTCCCCAAGGCCCTAAACCCCCAAATAAATAAATAAATTAAGGCCTAAAGGGTGTTGCTTGGAACCACTTGAACCCGATGTCAATAAAACTGATATCAAAAGGAGGCCAGGCGTATTAATAGAAAGACCTTGACTTTATTCAATATCTACTACGATTGTTCAGCTCAGGTTTAGTTTGACAAAATCACGTGTTTTAAGATAAAAAGTGCTTTGAACTTTCATGTATTTTTAGTACTAAATCGGGTGAACTAATTTTAAAGAAACTGCGTATAGTTAGGGTAGTTCTTATAATTGATATTCGATTTTACCACACTAGTTTAGTGAAAAAACCGTTTTGTGATTTTTTAGTTGGAACGTCATTGTAGTAGGCACGCAAAAAAAGTCTTTACTTCACAACATTCCCAACAAACAATCCCAACAAGCAATTTTTCTGACCACCCCAAAAGGGAATTACGGTCGTGGGTTTACGTATGTATGTAAACAATTCCTTTGGAAACGATTAATATTTCGATTTTACTAATATTTTTCATTGATTTCTTGAAAATGGCTGCAATGCATGCATGATTTCAATATAAGTTAGGTCTCTCCTTCTGGAAAATTCTATTTGATGCACAGAAGTTGTTGGGCAATGTGATTTCTCCATAGATATCTAGTACTTCCTATCTCTTTTGATTTCTCAGATTATGTTCTAGTAGGTTTATTGGAACAATTTTTCTGAAGGTAATTCAATGAAAAGACAGAAATAATGATATCAGTACTTAAATAATATCAAAGTTTCCTGTTATTACATACAGTTTTCGTACCCAATTTATCAACTACATACGTAACTACAATAACCAACAGGAAAATATTCAATTAACCATATAATTATTATGCTATAATAGTTTCGTAAATAAAGAACCAACGGTCTCCAAATAAACAAATTAAAGCCTTGGAATTCTTAACCGATGTGTTTTATTTTAAGATATACCTATTTCCTCTTCATTTCTAAGTTTAGTCTTCCTATTCATTCTCTTTAAATAAACATCATTCCTTTAACATGTTTACTTGTTTATTATACCTAAGTACGTACCAACTATAATGTATTTACAGTAATTTTAAGTTTTATAAAATGATATCCACTACTTTATGTTTTAGGATTCTGAATATCTACAATTTGCTGGGAAGGGCAATGAACGTTATATAAATATACAACGTGTTAATGAATAAGCGCAAAAACCTCATACACCCCAATTGATTTACAACAAAATAATTAGATTGAAACAATAATTTTATTATTTTAAAAGTTAAAATTTTTATTTATTCGCATTTTAAGTTTTCAGGCAAAAATGATTTGCTATCATTTCAGCAATGAATGAAAGCGCTAGCATGCTCGTGGATACATTTTAAGAATCTTGTTTTGGTAGTAGTAGGGTGAGTGTGCCCGTACGGGGGGTTGAGATAGAGTTTAGTAAATTTTTAATTTTACAAACAAATTATTTCATGTTTTGAAATAAATTGCCTATGTTTAAACCATGAAAATTCGATTCTGCTCTCGATTCTAAACTAACTACTTTCTAGTTTTGCTCTAATGCATAGGTACCGAAATAAAAAAATGTTAGTAGGTAAGCATTATTATTGCCAATTTACCGTTTGCAAGCCATTTTCATTTCACTTGTAAGACCTTTATAATAATAATCAAAATTACTTGTTTGGCTGTTTTTTGAGAAGTTATTATTAAGATAATCACAACATATTTTAGGATCTATTTTATATTATAAGTATTACATACTTGTATAAAAACTATTTTCTTCAGATTTTAATGTACTAAAATAATACTGCCAAAAACAAACATTGTGGTATTATATTTTACTGTTTTTTACTACCTCTATTACAAGAGAAAGTTTGTATTGAAAAAAGTCATTTAGTGTGTATTTAGGTACAGTAATTTTAAAAAATATTGCTTTCAGAAATCTTGTTCAACGGGCGGAACAGGGCGCTGATTTACTTCAGCTATGGGGACGAATAGACGACCCACAATAGTGGGTGCTTTACTGTGGCTACTAACTTTACAAATAGTTCGTGCGAAGTGATTCTCCGATGGGGCCGAAGAGTTCTTTAGTGGTGACCGCGTACCGGAAATTACGGCGTGTGTAGGCCCGCCACAAGGTGGAACGACGATCTGGTGAAGGCGGCGGGAACCTATTGGACGAGGGCAGCGCAGGACCGGTCGTTATGGCGATTCTTGGGGGAGGCCTATGTCCAGTGGACGAGATGATGATGATGTGATTCTCACCTGAGCTGAAGGTAGGGTTTCCACCAGCGCGGGCTCGACATCCAGGGCTGTGGAGGTTCCAGCCAGCCTTGCTCTGGTCAGGTTCCAGAGGCGCTGGAGAGCCAATGGCGTCTCCTCCGTCTGCATTTCCATTGCTGGGCTTGCGAGCATCTTGACGATTGGTTTTAAGTTTTTTATATCTGTTAATAAAAATGTTTTTTAAAAGGAGGTCGTGTTTTACAAAAAAGATTAAGATATGGTTTTTAGGTGTCCCTGACTCCAAATCAACCTTTTTTAGAATTTTTGTCTGACCGATTTTTTAAATATTTGAGTAGGTATTTGTTAATGCTGGGTTAATGCCCCTAATATTGATTCACCTGAATAATCATCATTTTAATGTTTGCCTAAATTCATAATTTAAACAATAATAGTATTTGAAAATACGCAGTACGCATTAATTTAATACTTAAGGGGCTATAGATTCAGACGAAAAGTGCGCGCGCCTGCCGTATTTTCGATTAAGAAGAATTAACAACTTTTACTTTTCCTAGATTTTTTTTAGGATTTCACTGGATAAACTAATGTTGAATATGTGAGTAAAATACCAAAAATCTGAAGCTATTTTGAGTTCTTCTAAAACGAGAAAAATGTTTAAAAATACATACATGAAAATACGTCATATTTGAGACCATTTTCTATCGAGTGAAGTAATTCCAATCGTGTATTCAATTTATGATTTCTCTAGATAAACTATCCAAGACTACTGAGGTATGGTTTCGGTAAATTGTATAAGTGAATCTAGTCGACAAATGAAAAATAAAGGATGCCATCAAGGTATTTCGTCCTACTATTGCCTTAAGTGTAATTAAACCATAGGTAATCAGTTAATATCAGTCCTAAGTTCGAAACCATGTCAGAAATATTTTATTAGTATTTTAAGTTACAGTTAAAATCTACTTCCTATTTCCTCTAGTTCACTTGCATCAAGGCCGACAGAAATATTGATCCTAACCAACATAACCTTTAAAATTCAAATTTTGGGTCTGAAGTTAGATCGATTTAATAACAAATAATGTTATATTTATACATGGTGTAATATTATAGCAACTATACTAACCAACTAACCATGCAACTACTTTCACTGTGTAGCCAATATCGAAATCCCAAAAAAGATCGGGGTTTCCTTATAATTATTTGGGCTGACTAGCCATTGGCGTTTTCTATGGAACAACACATTTTTTTTCGCATTTCGATGTTGGTAGGTACCAGAGTGAAAGTTGTTCAGTTTTTTGGTATGAAAAACACCCTGTTGAATAAGTAACGCATTTAACTTTTCAACAATTTTATTAACCTTGTTTAAGAGATCCAATGTGTACTTAATTTAATTGATGAAGCCTATTGTAATTTAATTTGAACAGCTGCAATTTTTTTTGCGTCAATGAAACAAGTCCAAAGTACAATAGTTACAGTGTGGAAATTTCCATGATGTGAAAAAAGCAAGTGGTGCAATTTTATTTGTAAAGAAGATAGTGTGAACTGTAAATATAGATATACTTAAGAATAATAAAATAAATGATTATTTAATAAATATGTATATTGAAGGGATGTCAGCAGTTTTGTGTAAAACGTGTTAATGAATTAACGCAAAACTAAAAAGTAGTTTGTTTAGAATCGAAAGCAGAATCGAATTACCATGATTTCAACATAGGTAATTTTTTTCAAAATTGTACATATTAAATAATTTGTTTGTAAAGTTAAACATGTACCTACTGAACTCGATCTCAACCCACCGCTCAGGCACTCTCACCCTACTTACTACCAAAACAAGATTCTTAAAATGTATCCATGAGCACGTTAGCGCTTTCCATTTATTGCTGAAATGATAACAAATCAAATTTGCCTCAAAACTTAAAATGCGAACTTTAAATTTTAATTATCAACATAATGAAATTATTGTTTTAATCTAATCATTTTGTTATAAATCAGTTGGGATGTATGAGGTTTTGCGCTTATTCATTAACACGTTGTATAAGCGTGTATGTATGAGAAAGCAGCTGACTGACATCTGAAAAGACTCGGCTCAGGTACCTATAGTTTTTTACCTGCCATCCTAAAATTCCATTCCAATGCTGTATTGAATAAACAAAAATAAACACAAACACCTTTTTTTTTGTCGTCACGCGAGTTTGGGATTCTTATCGTACAGATTATATTTCCTGTTTCGTACCAAACTCCATAAAATTGTTTAAATTTAAGTAGGTTACAATTTTACATTGGCATTGCATGTGTTAGTTTGAAATATGTAACTAGGTTAGGTATTGATTAGGTCCTAAGAGGAATTCATTATTCTAGAGATTATTAGGTAAAAATAAAAAATCATAGTTAAATTAATTTCTCTAATTAATTACTTTACCGAAGTTTATGTTAGTAAGAACTTATTCAAATTTCTATATTCAAAAAAATATTGTAGTTAGTTATGTTTAACTATGTAAATTGTTTGTTTTTATAGGTACCTACATAACTAATTCCTTACACTGTCTAACACAGTGGAAAGTGATTGCCAGATGTTGATCAACTCGAACGACCGACGACGGACGAGAGAGAAAGCGTGTCGGCCATTTGCCGTGTTTATAAGCCCGTTACTTCGGGATATTTCTAGAAATTGTAACCTCTTTAATTCTTCCCCTTTTAGATATAGTCCTGTTTTTTTTTTTCAGTATACACAGATGATATTCTTCTTAATTGGTATTAATTTTATCTTTCTGTATTTTGTAAAATTTAGAAACTTACCTTAGCAGAATAAAATTTTATAACAGCTGTGTCTGTCACAGGATCTCAGGGTTTATTGTAGCAGCGAACACAGGTCTACCATACAAAAAGTAGTTTCAACAGTTGAAGCAGCGAACGTGTTTTGAGGAAACTTGCTTGGTAAGCGAACAGTAGCACAACTCGGACAGGACTGAGGGTTGCCGCACGCGACCACTGTATTATAAACTTCAGTAGACGGTACTCCCCGGATTTGCTTTCTCAGTCTTGCACATGGAAGAAGATGACGCTATCAGGGGTGAAAGAGACGGGGCGAGGGCACGCACCGACCGCGTGCTCCACCAGACACTCACCCACACATAGAGAAGAAGTTACGCATGCGTCGAAGCTATTGATATGTCTGAATACGTCGAGGTCGACGTCATTTTGGCCTGTTTTCAAAGTAAAGTTCAACGAAGGAAAGGTTCAACAGGACCCCGGGGATCTGCCATCCTTAAAATATCCTTGACCATTGTGCTAGAACTGTCAGAATCCCGCAACGTGGTCTTTAACAAGATTATACAACGTGTTAATGAATAAACTCAAAACTAGAAAGTAGTTTGTTTAGAATCGAGAGCAGAATCGAATTATTAAGGTTTCAACATAGGTTACATTCTTTCAAAACATTAAATAATAGGTTTGTAAAATTTAAGAACTGAACTCGATATCAATGTTAACCCACAGCACAGGTACACTCACCCTACTTACTACCCGTTACCAAAACAAGATTCTTAAAATATATCCATGAGTACGCTAGCGCTTTTATTCTTTGCTGAAATAATAACAAATCGTTTTTGCATGAAAACTGAAAATGTGAATAACTTTAAATTTTATTTAAAAAAAAAATTATTGTTTTAATCAAATTATTTCGTTAAAAATTTGATTGGGGTGCATGAGGTTTTGCGCTTATTCATTAACACGTTGTATAGGTTTCATAATGTGCCTAGGTAAGTAGAATGTGACGAGCTAGGTACTTATCTTGTACTTATATTAAACGAGGAAAGTACATGGAACAACTTCACTGGTCAAGTTTCCTGTACATCGAGTTATATTAACTGTTTTCCCATCCCCTCTCTATGCCAGACGTTTTCTAACACGATAAGTGTAATATGGTTCAACTTAAAGGTCAACCCCCCTTCTATTTCAAAAGAATTGCTTAATTATTCAGTACTTTTCCATTATGAGATTTCAAGAAGTGTGATTCAGGGTGTTGGGTATTTGATAGATAATGTGTCTGGAATTTCAGAGATAAGAACAACATAAGTAGGCAGCTAAAAAAAGAGATTCTGCATTCAACAAAAACGTAAATAAATAATTTTTGGATAATCATTTGGACTAAAAAAGATTTTCCGAGCACTCTGGAGCCAAAATCTGCAGCATAATGATGCACTGTGCTAAATATAACTCGGTATGTCGGCAATAACATGGCAATGGCAAATTATTTCGCGTAAACAATCTCAGGTTACTTCTGGAAGTTACTGCATAAGACAGTCTATGGTTTCTGTGATTACCTATAAGTTACGAAAAAATAAATATGCGGTTTCGTGTATTTGTGTATACTCCATTTCAAATAGCAACGAAGTTTTAAGGCTACAGAGATTTGAAACACTTCCTCTCACTTATTCTTAGAACAGCTTTAGTAACGTCCAAGATATGTCAGATAGTAACTTATATCTTTCCGATAAATAAATTATGTTTGCAAATCGAAATTGGCCAGAAAGCTATACAGGAATTGAAAAATCTTTTCGTCCTTATTTGAAATGAAGTATAGGTTAATAGCTTATGTTATCAATTACCTAAGTAATTCAATTCTATAAGTCCGACTAAATTTTAACCCAAGAGTGTTTCAGTTCAAAATAATTTTGTTAGTGGATTCATATTCTGTTGAATAATAAAACAACAACTTAAGATGGATTACCAAGTCAATGATGTTCAATAGTGAATTATGCATGGTGTTAGTTAGGTAGTAGGTACACACGGCGACACATCGAGCTACGAAAAACCAACATAAGCTGACCTCGCGCAGGGTAAATAACGTATAACGTCGCTCGGCCAGCTTATTTTGGTTTTGCGTAGCTTGATGTGTCGTCGTGTGTACATACCATAGAAATATCAAACTTCATGATTTATTGCTTTATAAATGAAATTAAGAATAATTTAGATGATTACTCAAAAATTTAGATAAAATTACTCATACATACATTTCCGTGTCTGGCTTGCAGATGATGCATACGATAAGATAAGAGATAAGATTGCCGTAGTCTAGCGTGCTATCGCAACACCTCAAGCTTAGAGATATAGTCCAAAACAAACTAATGATCAAATTACTATGGCACGTGTTGATACACGAGAAACTTATGTCTTTTCTTGGTCATGGACGATTCCAAAATTTATCTAAATTCGTTAAACAAGAGACCGAAATAATACCTACAGGGAGGCATAAGCATATGCTCACGACTATATTCCCCGAGGGGGTAGTCAGAGATATTCTGAAACCTCAGAACATCCACGTTTCACCAGTAGTACCGAAACTCTGTCCAGTGTGACGGGGGGTGAGCCCGTCGCCACTTATAATGGACAGTGTGTACAATACAGGCCTCAAATAGTGAGGGTCCTTCTCAATACGAGTATGCTGACACTTATTTAAGGTGATGATCAGACCATCAAACTGAACAACTTTCTCTATGACATCAACATAGAAAACGCAAAAAAATTCAGCGGTTCCATACAACAATGGAACCATACTCGAGTCAAATGGGACAGCAGATTTTTTTTTCGAAGTCGATTTGCGTTTTAGAAGTTCGTTGTTCAGTTTGATGGTCTGATAGTCTCCTTAAAAAAGTCTCAGCATATTAAGATGGATGTGTATACATTATTATTGTCATGCGGAAAGAAGTAGGTAAGTAGGTACATCTACAAATATGTTTGTCGACTACCGAGCACGAGCTCAACACGTTTTCTCTAATTTATTTATCTCCGTTCACAATAGAACAATGAATCTACACTTTTAATTGGTCTTAGCAGATAATTTTATTTAACAAGTTAAGAATAAGGAAACATTGTAAAATCTTAGTTAAATAAGATTACATATGAGAATTATAAGATTTGAAGCGCGATAAGCAATAATTAATTGGAGTAACTACCTACCAATTTGAATGCTCTAACACACCGTTTTTTTTCAATAGGAAAATTTTCATACCTACCTAATATAATTTACGCATGCATGCATATGCTCACGACTATATTCCCGACTATAGTCAGAGATATTCTGAAAACTCAGAACATCCACCGAGAGGAAGAGTCATCATCTCAGCTGATGGACGTCTACTGCTGGACATAGGCGTCCCCCAAGGATAGCCACAACGACCGATCCTGCGCTGCCCTCATCCAACGGGTTCCCGCCGCCTTCACCAGATCGTCGGTCCACCTTGTTTTTTTTTTTTTTTTTTTTTTGTTGAATGACATATACAGTTTGCTCAGGGAGCATTTACTGCTTTTTACAGCGGGCTTTTGGGGATGGCCTTACCAGTGACGGCGAAGCGCCCTGGTAGGTCACCGAACCAGTGATTTAAGCAACCTGCCCAAGGGGCACCCCAGGGGGGTACGGACCTCGGCAATGGGCGTTGCTGGGATTACGCGACGGGTTGGGAAGCGGGGATCGGTGAGAACCGGCCAGCTATGTGCCGCGGTCCACCTTGTAGGGGGCCTACCCACGCTGCGCTTTCCGGTACGCGGTCGCCACTAGATAACTCTACGGCCCCATCGGCCATCAATTCTTCGAGAAATGTGGCCCGCCCACTGCCACTTTTGTGTAGCAATTCTTTTGGCTACATCACTTTGATTCATCTGCGGATCTGTTCATTTCTAATTCGATCTCGCAGGGAAACTCCGAGCATAGCCCTCTCCATTGCCCTTTGGGTGACTTTCACCCTTTTTATAGAACGACCACGTCTGTCTCACGAGAGGAAGAGTATGGTGGCTAACATACTGAACGATATTTAGGCAGAGGAAGACCCAGACATAGTTATCTAGCCCAAGTGAAGGAAAAGGTTGATGTCGAGTCGTATCAAGAACTCAAGACACTAGCGGAAAAGAGACAGAATTGGCGAATACTCCACCGACAAGAGCGTAGCTCTTAAATAAGATGATGATGATGATGATGATTTAATTGTTAAGGTGAAATATTACGACCAAAATTCAAAAATTTTAGTCGATTTTATAAGAATAGTTTACGGTCAAAAATGTATCGCGGTGCTATAATTATGTCAAGATACGAGATCATCATATCATTCCGGAAGTTAATGTTTCACCGTAGACATGTCAGCTTTCGCGAGGATGATGTTATTGCAGAGGCGAGGTGCTTACATATACAGCCACCAATCATAACCCTGCATAAACTGACACCCACGCCGTTCTTAGAAACCGTTGTTTATTAAACACGGCTCTTAGTAGCTAGTTGAACAGCGACATTATAATAGTTCCAATTAACTGGGTATCTTTAATGATAGGTAAACAGCTTAAACACCCTATTAAGTAAGAGAAGTTTACCCCGAAAGCTCTCGAGCGCGCTGCATACAAACGAAGTTCCTTCCTATTTTCGATATTACAACCTTTTAGGCAGGTAAAGACAATTACATTTTTAAACACGACCTAGAAGCCAAAGTCTGCTTTGCATTGGTCAGATTTCCTTTTAAATATACAGGGTTCTTCTTAATATACTGACACGTTTTAAGATGATGATCAGACCATCAAACTGAATAACTTTTTCGATGGGACTAACGTCGAAATCGGGAAAAAAACAGCTGTTCCATACAAAACTGCTATGGGTATAGCAGATTTTTTGTTTCGCGATTTCTTTGTTGGTCCCTTAGAGAAAGTTGTTGAATTCGATGGTCCAATCTTCCCCTTAAAAATATTCTTTCGCATATCAAGTGTGACCGTATACAGGGTGAATTTAAAGTTATTAACATCCTTTTAAACTAAGATTACCCATCAAACTGAACAACTTTTACTATTGGACCAAACCTAAAATTGCAAAAAATATATAGCTTTTTCATACATTCGAGTAAAGTAGGCGTGTTTTTTTGCGATTCCTAGTTTACTAGTAAAAGTTGTTCAGTTTGTTGGATAGAATCTTAGTTTAAAAGGATGCTAAGGACTTAAAATTCACCCTGTAGAATTAATGCATAATATTGGGTACATTATGGTCTGGCTGGCGCAATTCAAGTAGGTACCTGAGTTAGAGGATGATATTGAGATTAACTAGGTAGCGTCAACTAATTTTAAATATTGTCGAATTAAAATCTGATAATCCGCTGTAGGCAAGTTATAATAAATATAAGACTCCATGAATCTGAATAAATGAATGAATGAAAGAAATAATATTTACACCAAACAAAATACAATGCACAATAGGAAACAAAACTGATCTGAAACAGCATGAAACCAAAAATAATAGTCCCAAAGTCCCAAGGTACGCAACATGATAAAGAATTGGGGGCATATATGTTCAGATAGCTATCAGCTTTGCCTTTCTAAACCGATAATAAAACTGACTACATCCAAATACTGATCCAAATTGATAAAAGTTCACGAGCATAGTGCATGATTTGAAAGATATCCACTGACTTTGAAACATCGCCACAGAATAGGTAATAGTATATAGTTCTACATACAGAACGGCTACTCCCCGCCCCTCTCTGACTCCAGATACTCCACCTCACCTCAAACTTTCTGGGGACACATGAGAGGAGCCGAGCAAGGTAAAGCAGTCAGGCGCGCGCGGTCCTAGTATTTTACTACATAAAAATTTACAGTACCTTAAAAAAATAACGCTAAATTCACATTTTCAGTAATTCTTTAGCTTAAATCCTAATAACAGAATGAACTATAAAAAGTAACGAAATGTAGATAAATGATGTTCATACCATGCGTGGTAAGTCAACCCTACACATATCAAGGACAATTTGCGCAAAGTGCGCATGTGTGTACGCCATCATGTCAATTCCAAAACGTTGTTTGAAGTGCCGGACCTGTGACATCGCACTATTCTGCTAATTTTTATAATATTCCGTAGATGGTAAAGTCACGCTTGTCCTTTTACAAACATAATTGATTATCACGATTTGATTTAAATTAAATTTCTTCAACCTACTCATTCATTAGTACCAATTTAATAGTAACCAGTTAACTAGTTCCTTATACGAGTAAACATCCTTGAACTTCTGTAGGAGACGATATGGCTAAATCATCTAAAACCAAGATGAACGCCATAATTTTATAATTGGAATAGAATAGAAAGTTGTTCAGGTTGATGGTCTGAAGTACCTTATAAGACGTCAATGGAAATAACCCATTAATATGTACCTAACTAAATCCCTTTTTCATCCCCCCATCTCGGAAAGAGTATTTTTGCTCTTCGATATCTGAGTGCAAAAGCCGTTTTTATCCTTTGGAGGATAAAGTAAATTGAATTTAGAACATTGTGTGCACTAAGTTTGTGAATTCAAAACATCATTAAACCTATTTACTTCTCCCTCCATGGTGCTGAATTTATCATACAACCTTTTTTTTTGCATTTAGTAATTTCCTCGTTGAGGTAGAATAAGAAGTTACGTGTTGCACTCGAGTGCAAAGATTTTTCACCTCGTGCTATTTTGATTTCTTCGCTAACGCTCAGGATTCTAATTTTTGAATCACTATCTGCGCTCGTGATTCAATTTTAGAATCCTTCGCTTGCTCGGTCATCAAAATTGAACACGCGGTTAAAAAGAAACTTTGCACTCCTGTATAACAAATAACTATTAAGGGTACAAATTGTACCTACCTGCAGGCTTACAGAATGGAATAAATTTTAGTTTCTGGAATTTTAATGAACAATAACAATACTATTACCGTAGGCTTCATCAATGGGGAGGCACTTGTAACTAATCAATCTGTAATAGAACTGTTTACTCCCATGGTTTAATTAACCCCTCAACATAAAATGGAAGGGATAAGTTATTTTTGTGTTAATAGCATTCTTTAGCGAAGCTTTGATGTACAGATTTCATCAGAATTGAGCATGAACAACAACAAAATCGTTTCTGGCACACACACACATAAAACTATTGTTGTAGTAATTTCTATACACCACTATTTTTCATTAAGCATAAGCATATGCTCACGACTATATTCCCCGAGGGGGTAGTCAGAGATATTCTGATACCTCAGAACATCCACATTTCACTAGTAGTACCGAAACTCTGTCCAGTGTGACGGGGAGTGAGCCCGTCGTCACTTATAATTCTCAGAGAGTACAATACATGCCTCGAAATTGAAGCATGTAGGTTTCCTCACGATGTTTTCCTTCACCGAAAAGCCTGTGGTGGTACAAATCGTACATAAATTCCGAAAAACTCATTGGTACGAGTCGGCCTGGACGGGGATCGAACCATCGCCTCCTGCACAGCAGGCAAGGTTACTCGCCACTGGACCAACACGACTATTTTTCAATTACTAAAAAAATTTTAAGGGTGTATACAGATAATGAAACTAAACAACTTTCACGATGAAACATGGGTCGAAAAATGAGTTTTTTTTTATCTCCCATATAAAGTCGATCGGCTGATCCGCACTTTTGTATGGGAGGTCAGAAGAGTTTTTCGTTTCGACCCATGTTCCTTGGGGCAAGTTGTTTAGAATCGTTATCTGAAATTATTAAGATAAACAAAAAACCCGACTGCATAAAAAACCTATTAACTGAAAAGAGAAAAACAAGCTCTATCATCACTAATCAGCTATTACAACTTTGTTTGAGCAAATAAAATTTGATTCTTATTAGGTAGGTATTGCAGGCGGGGACAAACCAATCCATAACAAAACAAAAATTTTCTTTGTCCCCGTTTGCGTTTGCTACCTAAATAGGTTTTAGTTAATAGGTTTTTTATGCAGTCGGGTTTTTTGTTTATCTTAATAATTTAGTTTATTTCATACTTTTTAGTCTTGTGTCGAAACGGTAACATAAAAGTACTATAATATTTTGAATCGTCTGATTACTAGCTTTCATTTGATACCCATATTGTAATTTTTAGCAAAAAAAAATTGTTTAATCCCCCTCTCTTTTTTAATTCATAGACGCCATCTTGAAACAATATACCCTATGTCACTCTCACGATTTTTACGAATCCAATGACACCTCATACGCTAAAATCCATCAAGCCGTTTGGGCTGTAGGCCGTGCCAAAGAAATAGACATACAAACATACATACATACATACATACATACATACTTACATACATACATACATACTTACATACATACATACATACATATGCTCGAAAAACATAACCCTCCTTCTGGCGCAGTCGGGTAAAAACCCTTAAATTTATGGGTAATACTCAATTATAGCGGTGTATATTTTTTGAAAATGATACAATGTGGCTATATAGAATAGTTATAACAACAGTTTTGGTCTCATTTGATAAAGCACACTAGATACGGGGATACTAGGGATTATTCGAATTTACTTTAAAGTTACTTAATTTATGTACAAAGGTCTCCCCTAAATTTGACATTACTATGAGATACTATGAAATACAAATACACATATCTAAATACCCTTTATGAAATTCGGTAAAACAAAAAGCTACAAACTGGATAATTATCACACCAATAACATATTCAAATACGTTAAAGTTTAGGAGTGTAAAAAAAGGTTTTCGCTTTCTGTATGCAGATTGCTAGCTTCACAATCCTCTTAATGGATATTTAATACCTATTAGCGGTTAAGTTGACACGTGCGGCTAAGCATGACTATGTGATCTACTGTTAGTGTAGTGAATATTTTTATCATAATTATATTAGCTAAGTGGTTTATAACATCTTACTCTGATTTAATTTATACCACACTAAGCTTTTGTCTGCAGCTCTACTCTTTTGATAACAATGATTTGTCAACAATCCCATGTCTTTCACAATAGTTTAGAAAGACTGCAATAGATACAACTATCGATAAGGCGATGTTCATACCTACACTACAATTTATTGATGCATAGGTAATTGACAAAATTTAGGCACAGTGAAATATGTATATTCTGGATACCTATGATATATTTAGAATAGCTCCGACTGTCCCCGCAGGGAATATAGGTAGTCGTGAGAATATGCTATACACTATAATTTACAAGATCTTCTTCTTACTCGTATCGTGTGTTTCTGCTCGTGACGTCACTCCGTTAGTAAACAATACGACTGCGAAAGACCAAGTAACAGAAATGACAGAGAGCACGACAATAATCTAGATAGTGTTCTATCAGAGTGACGTCACATCGGAATCCAATATGGCGAATGACGTTTTAGACATTGGAAAAACAGATTAAAAACTTTCTAATTGAATTATAAAATGTACACTGCATTTTTATGAATAAATATCGACGTTTCTAGTTTACTTTTTTCGAAATCAATCATAAACATGCATTTTTATACTTTTTCTTACATGGTGTAAAATATCCTATTCAAGATGTAACGGTAAAACTATTTTGGTACAATATTAACCATCGCGATCTTAAGTAAATAGCACTCACACAGTACACTCAAAATACATGTGATAAGTAAGTTTCCATTGTTTACTATTATCGAGAAAAATAGCGGTACAATACCCAATTAAGACATTGTGCGCACTCATTTCATTTAGCATCATTGGTAGTAGATAACACGAAATAAAAATATTCCGGTGACGGCTATACTTAGACCATATTTATAATTTATTTGTTGGCATGCGAAATATTTTCAGATAAATTTCCGCATTTGACCTTTCGAACTTCTGTTACTAAGGTTCGGTTACTCAAATGATTCCAAAGATAAACTTATTGAACTAACATTTCGACGTTTGTATCGCAGTGTAGGCACATAGTGATTTTACGGTTTGACCTGGGACTTTCTTTCGGTATTTCATTTAAGAGCCAATTTGAGCCTAGAAAAGTCCAAAAAAATCGGAAGGACATTTTTTTTTCCACATTTTTAAGTCTTAAAGTAAAGACTTAAAAAAATGGCTGAAAAATGTCCTTCAGATTTTTTGGAACGAGGTTTTTTTAGGACTTTGACTTTGACTTTGCTAAATATTAAATTTCGGGATGTTGCTGAAGTGATTTTTTTTTAATCTTTGGACTTTTCTAGGCTCAAATTATATACATAAGCAACATATTATAGCGCGTGTCTGTGACGGCCGTAATTCACAATACAGACTAAATAGATGGTCAAACATGCCTTGTTTACCTACATGAGACATATCGAATGTGTTTATACCAAAATATACGCAAACCTTAAAACATTTATCATAAAATTCATACTTATATCATATTTGTATGAATGGTTCAAAGTCACTATGTTATCTATTAAGAAAAATTAATCTAATAGACAATGATCTCGAATTCCATTCTAAGTCAATTTCAATACTAATAGTTTATATGCATTAAGATTAAGATAAACTGCGCTATAGTTTATATAAACAATTTAATCTAATTATATCCACTTACCGTTGCGACCTTATTATCTCGAAAAGTAGGTACCCATGTCTGCATACGAGTACGTCAATGGCCCCAAAACACTTACATTTTAGTTAAAACCGGATTTTATCACGTTTTTCTCATTTAATGCTACAAAAATGTATATTGAGGATTTATTTAACATTTCTTTGTTCGGTTTTTGTCAAAGAGATTATACCTAAAGACATAGAGTGAGCCATACCATTTATAAAGTGTCCACTTTTTTTGACGTTTAGGTTTGAGTGTGTGGTGTCAAGTAGTATGGACAAAAGAGGACCAAGTGACATATGGACTTATGTTTACGGTCACTTTTCACACACACTAGCTCAGAAAAAAGTGGACAGCCGCTTAAACAAATATCTATAGTTCCATCTCCTTCTACTATCAAAGGTACGTCATAAGACAAAAGAAACTAACTACAATCGTAAATTTATGCGGACTCTATGAAGATCCTTCCTTTGAGGTTTTTGTACATAATTATGACATTGTTTAGGGTCATTGCAAAAATAAGGATGACTGATTAATCCTAAATTAAATGTGTGGGTGTATCATATCATATCTAATATTGAAGTGATAAAAGGAGAATAGGTGACCGTCCATTTGATTGATGGCCTAAGAAATAATATTTTAGCAATGGGGAACTTGCACAGTTTTATATTTTTAGTGTATCATAAAGATTTAAGCCTTACATAAAAATACCAAAAACAAAAATGGTAAAATATGCACAAATCATTTATTTATTGCAAATCAAAAGTTGACTTTTCAAAAATCCGCACCAAAACGCTTACTGCCATGACGTGACGTCACTCTTTTTCATGACGCGTGAAGCTCATCACAAATCATACGCTATATGTTGCCGTACTCTTCTAACGCACGCAAGTTGCTAATCACTTCGTCACTTTACTTTGGTGTTCGAAATTACGTTCCAATCCACTTAACTTATAAAAACTTTAGAATAAACCTTTCAGTAATGCTCTATTTACAACTATTATTACTCACCGAATTTTTAAGATAATTTCTCATTACAATTTTGGTGAAAGTCCCCCATAGCTCAGGATGTAAACAACAACTTGTTGAGCTTTCAAGTAGGTAGAGTAGGCACTATTTGGACCGAAGTTATGAGGATATCTATACAAAAATATGCCAAATCACATCGAGAATCGATTCGGCAGAGCCTTCACAAAATACGGCAAAGATAAATGTCACAATACAATTTTCTTTTTGCTTACATTTTACGACATTCTAGGTAGCATTTTATCGAACAAGGTTTCAAAGAAAGATGTATTAAAATGTATATGTAAGGTATTTTCACAAACGCGTGTAATATTAAACGGTGCATGCATATTAAAGAATAGACGCAAAAGAGGTGTGTCAGAATTTATTTAACAGTGCATTTACTATTATGCTAGTAGGTACATAATTGATTATTCATTATTCTCTACACATAACATTATAAGAGGGGTTAGAAATGCAAAGTAGCGCTTTTGCTTCGGAGACGGCTGTCGCCACTTGTCTTCCCGCTCACACTGCTACAATTACTCATGCCCTATCGCTCGCACCACGCTGCGCGCCTTATGGTGTTATGCAAATCATTGCATAACCTGTGGCGACACGTTGCACGCCTACTTTGCACTTCTACACCTCTTATAATGTTCTGTGATTCTCTACTATTTTTTTTTTTTTGGCGATTCAATAAAACAAGTATAAATATAAAATTTAAATATATTTCAACTCAATAAATAAACAAATAAACATATTTTAAATAAAACACAGTTCATCTCACTTATCTCATCATGGAAACTTATTCGCAATATCTTTAAAAACTGCATCTCTAGTTGAATACATTTTTGTTCATACAATATTATATCTAAAGTAAACGGAAAATGTCTATGTTTGATTCATATTATGACCTATACTTATCATTTAAATGCGCTGTTTTGAATTTCCAATAGGCTCCACTTTGTAAAGCAATTATTTTGTTTACTCTGTAAACACTATGTACTTTATACAGGGTGATTGTTAAGCCGAACTGCATGACGATATATGATAGATTTTATATGATTTGCAATTTTGCAGATAGTCTCATCTTTTCTCTTACCGTGTAATTATCACGAATAGTTTTTCTTTTTTTATTCATTTCTATTTTCTTCCTTTCGTCTTAAACATTGTACTACGCACTGTGAAAAGAAGAGGAATATTTTGTTTAAGTACCTATCATTCAGAATTTTTTTTTTTTTTTGCAGTATGTCAATAATTCCAATATTTAGTATTATTTCTAATAAAAATATTAGAAATATTACAACATTAGAATTTGTTTTTATTTATGATTAAGTCAATGGTAGGTACCCGCTTCCATACATAAAGTCGGATATAATTTTTATTAAAAACTTATAGGCATTGAAAAGTCACCCCGTAAAATGAATACTTTCAATTTCAATGTATTTCGCAAATGTTGTTCGTTTGTAATATTCAAAACTTTGTGACCGCAAGTCGTAACTCTCTATTGTCTATGAATGATTGAACACGATTATGATGCACCGTCCATTGATATGAGATCATGGTTTATGGTCAGGGCACGTTTGGTCGCGTATTTGACCATTATTAATAAAAATTTATACCACTGATTAGACTCGAAGAAACCGAGATAACAATAAAAATTGAACGATATACAGGGTCCTTCTTAATATGCTGACACTTTTTTAAGGGGATGACCAGACCATCAAACTGAACAACTTTCACTATGGGACCAACATCGAAATCGCGATCAAAATAATCAGCTGTCCCATACATTTAGCTCGAGTAGATTTGTAGTTTAGTATGGAACATCAGATTTTTTTCGCGATTTCGATATTGGTCCCTTGTATTTTATGTTTTTATACTATTGCCATTTCAAACCACAATACTGTATTTCTCTTCAATATAATATATACCTGTCCTACCTCACATATCCCAAATAAATATTTCCTGTAGCATTCCCAGCGATTGTTGGTGAATATCGTTGACAGCTATCAAGTCTACCGTCACGTGTTTAGCTGCTTGTAATATCCTAAGGCAGGACGTGTTCTCGGGAGGCAGTTTGTGGCAGAGTTGTGTCGACAGGCTCTTTGCACAGTCGTAGTGGAAGACTAGAGGATCCAGGATGTCGGTCAGATCAGATTGCTTGAGTAGACAACACATGTGGGCTAGGGTTACGCAGAGCTGGAAAAAAAACGTTGTTTTGAAAGACTGGAGATTGTTGAACGAGGGTATAGAATATAAGGAAATGTAGAACAAGATTTATTTGTGGTAATATGGTAGTAGGAGATAAAATGTATATTTGAACAGCTTACTTTGTATGGTTTAGGACCACAGAAAAACGGGGACGAAGATTCACGTCATGTAATATAGGGTCCTTCTTAATATGCTGACATTTTTTAAGGATATGATGAGACCATCAAACCGAGTGGCGACGGGCTCACCCCCCGTCACACTGGACAGAGTTTCGGTACTACTGGTGAAACGTGGATGTTCTGAGGTTTCAGAATATCTCTGACTACCCCCTCGGGGAATATAGTCGTGAGCATATGCTTATGCTATGCTTATGCATCAAACTGAACAACTTTCTCTATGGCACCAACCTCGAAGTCGCGAAAATAAAATGTGCTGTTCCATACAAACCTGAAAACCTACTTGAGCCAAATGTATGGGACAGCTGATTTTCTTTTCGCGATTTCGATTTTGGTCCCATAGAGAAAGTTGTTCAGTTTGACGGTCTGATCATTTCCTTAAAAAAGTGTCAGCATATTAAGAAGGACCCTGTATATTGAAATTGCTGGGCAGTATGTAATAAGACTTAAAGTTGATTAGACTTTTAAAGGAGATAAAATTGACGCCATATTTTTAACGAGATCGCATATATCTCGGGATACAAGCATTATAACGACTTGTTTGTATTGGTGTTTTATTCCGTTTTACAAGAGGTATCCAATGACATCTCACTCAATTGAGTAGAAAAAAACCTTTTCTATCGCCTTTTCGTTGTATTGGAGGCGCGAAGGCGGTCGAAAAAGATTGGTTTTTTCCTAGGGTTGAGTCACATTGACAGACGGCGAACGACGGCGGGTCCATACAAAAAGCACGTTTAGTATGGGACACCGTCCGCATCCTCCACCGTCAACGCGGCGAACGGCGCCGAACGCGATCCCATTCTAATCGTAGTTTTTTGTATGGGCACCTTCGTTTGCCGTCGGTCGGTTTTTGGGTTACTATAACAATTATCAGTCTTCATGCCAAATTTCGTTAGGTTCAAAAATGAGGGAGCAATTGAGGCAGGGCATACCGACAGACAGAATCGACGAACGTATAAGGGTTGCTTGTATAAAAACTGAACCCTAAAAACCGTCAGCATATTAAGGTTGACCCTGTATAAATATAAACATTCGATCCGTACTGAACCGGTAAATTTCATAACTTTAAAGCCAAACACCGGAAGATTATTTCAGTAACCTTGTCATGTCAGATATAATTCATCGTTATGATACATTATGATATAAAAATATCCACCTTACGACCCGATATATTATCAGCACATTATCAATATATTGGTATTTCCTCATTCTTACGTTTTAAATATAAAAAACCAGCCAAGAGCGTGTCGGATTCGCACTGATAGGGTTCCGTAGCAGTTGTATGTTAATACATATAGGGTCCTTCTTAATATGCTGACACTTTTTAAAGGTATGATCAGACCATCAAACTGAAAAACTTTCTCTATATGACCAATATCTAACCCGCAAAAAAAACAGCTATTCCATACTAAACTGAAATCTTACTCGACCCAATTCTATGGGACAGCAGATTTATTTTTTCGCGTTTTCAACATTGGTCCCATAGAGAAAGTTGTTCAGTTTGATGGTCTGATCATTGTCTTAAAAAACTGTCAGCATATTAAGTTGAACCCTGTATACAATGGCTACTGTAGGGGGTATCGAATGTTGTTGCCGTGGATGATAGAAAAGAGTTCTGGATTTACATTATTTATTTAAGTGCACTTAATCTAAGTTACATTCGACCTAGCGGTACGGTGGTATGGGAACGACTGGCGAATGTTCCAGTCGCTCCGTAGGACTGATACAAAATCGCTGAACAAACAGATTCGAAATACAAACTGTGTCGCTACATTATTCCCCCCCTTTAACAAAAAATGTTCCCAAAATTTTTCAACAAACTGTAATAAAACATAATCTAAAATATTTCAACAATCATAAATCATACTTCACATTAAATTACAATAGGTGACAAAGTATAACAAAACAATCTCGATGCTAAATCAGCATAAGTTGCACAGTGCACATTATAGTTAAAATGAAATTTGATCCAAGTGTTTATCGCAAATGACGGAAGATACTGTTACAAACTATCAATTACAGCCTTAGATAATGAATTCTTAATAATTATACTTATACAAAATATGATCAACATAATTCGCTGTATTGTAAGCTTACATACGTTATCATGTTCATACAAAAAATTTGAACGACGTGGAAACCGAAAAGAAAAAATTTTAACACACGAAACACTATAACATACAATATACGACACTTTTGAGATTCAACGCTGTTTCCCTGTAGCGTAGGTACGTAGCGTGAGTCGAAGTCGTCTTTCTGAACGTCCATGATGTGCGTACAGCTTGGTATCCATACCTTCCAAGGCGTGCACCACATGTACTGGACTGGGTCAACGTCATAAACTCGGTGCGTGCGAGGAAACGTCGAGCAGGAGCAGGCGCCCGTCCCGGAGGGAAGCCAGAAAACCTCGAACGGCGACAGCTGCTGTACCGTACTCACGTCGTCATTCGCCATGAGGAGCAAAATTCCATTCCTCTTATCTTGACGTCTCTCTGGGACCCACAAATCACTTGTATTTCTCGGTAGTCACGTGTGGTTTCCATGTCGGTGTCACGTTGAGCTGAGTCGGCACGCCGCTAGGTCTATCCTGCCATCCACTTTGCGCAGGAGAGTCGTTCCGCCGAAATTTTCTTGAAGGTTGCGTGTTCTTTGTCGGTGGTCACCACTGTAGGGGGTATCGTAAGTTGATGCGGTGGGATTATAGAAAATAGTTCCTGATTTACATTATTTATTTAAGTGCACTTAATCTAAGTTACATTTGACCTAGCGGTACGGTGGTATGGGAACGACTGGCGAATGTTCCAGTCGCTCCGTAGGACTGATACAAAATCGCTGAACAAACAGATTGGAAATACACACTGTGTCGCTACATTATTCCCCCCCCTTTAACAAAAAAAATTCCCAATTTTTTTAACAAACAGTAATAAAACTTAATCTAAGTTACATTTGACCTAGCGGTACGGTGGTATGGGAACGACTGGCGAATGTTCCAGTCGCTCCGTAGGACTGATACAAAATCGCTGAACAAACAGATTGGAAATACACACTGTGTCGCTACAGCTACGGTAGCCTTTTTGTAAATTTTTATTTTCTGACAGATTGTGCTACAGTATCCGTTATAATTTTCATTGAAAGTACCTACTAAGCGCTACATTGTTGGTGTTTATACAAAAATGAGAGTAATTAAGGTGAGGCATACAGACATACAGAATGAACTAAAGTATAATTTTTTAGATTTTTATATTAGAGATAGAATTTTTTTAGGGTTCCTTGTTTGACTACGGAACTCTAAAAATTAACATTGGGATCAAAATGATTGGAAGAAGGCGCCTTATCCGATAGTTTTTGGACTACTATGGTTGGCTGGCACGTACGTCAGTGAAAATTATAGTAACTGTTATGATTAGGGCCGAGGTGGTCCAGTAGCGAGTAACGTTGCCTGCCGTGCAGGATGCGATGGTTCGATCCACATCCAGGCCGACTCGTACCAATGATTTTTCGGAATTTACGAAATCCTACCCAAAAGCCTTCCCTACTACTCTATGAAAACTAACGAAAAGTATTTACTTTGTTCGGAAGTCGGCGGGAAAAATTGAACGTGTATTGAGTGTGAAGGTACAATTTCGCGCATGCGCGGCATTTACGCGCGTCGCGTGGTACCTCGCCCCCGCCTACGTCTGTACCCCTAGGGCGCGCCGCGCACGAAGTTGACGGCCTATATTCAGACTTTCAGTTACCTGTTCAATAAGGTTATCCTTATGCTTATATTCAGTGAAATCATCGACGTTAGCTGCATTTTCCATGGCAGCCATGACACCGCGCCATACTAAAGTAAAATGTACGCCGTAATGCTCCCGCTTGGTCGGCGCGCGCAGTGCTGAAGCCGCGTTGATACGAACTTTGAGATTCTTACATTCTTGCGTTAGAGTACATAGTTTAGGGAAAACTTGACCCTGAAACAAAAAAAAACATAAAAGCAATCTTAGAGCCGGCGCCACCTGGCGAAGCGCAGCGCTGAGCATTTTTCACCGCCAAACCATTATAGACTTTGCATGCGTTGAAATAACATTAAAAATCAATTAACGCAACTAATAGTCCTCAAAAGCATCGAAGCAACTTGAGGCGACAGTTGTTGAGGATTTGTTGATGATTCGAAAATAATTTTTTGGTGTTATTTCAACGCAAACAAAGTCGATAATGATTTGGCAGAGAAAAATGCCGGCTCTTAGTCTGCCCGTAAATAAAATCCACGTTTAGTCATGAGTCTTATAGCAGAAGAAATCTCCCCTGGACACTTTTCTGGGTTTTACCTAACTTTTAGAATATAGCACGGACCACTCTAAACGTTTTATACGATAACCTTACTAAAGGGGACGGTAAAAACCCTTGTAAGCAGACGTACGTACAAACAAAAAAATGCTTTGTTTTCCTCTACGTTTTACGACTATCGTATATGATTGAATTCGTCGTAAATTCCGATACATTTTGCTTCTTAGAGTAAGAGGCTCTAATAACTTTTAGGTGGCGCACTGCGAAGAGATAAGGACATCCAATCATGACTGTATAGGTTCGAATTCGCACCAACGAAATCATTCCATACATTTGGGTCGAGCGATTAGCCGTCGACGTTTTCTATAGAACAGAAGATTTTTTTTTCGCTATTTTTATCATGGTCCCATATAGTCGGGGAAATCTACGGATTTTTGTATGGAGTAGGTTGCATTAATTGCACTTTTGGTGAAAATTTTGAATATAGTAGATACATACCTGAAAAACATAAATTCTCAATAATCCCCGATTTTTTATGTTGTATTATTGAATAATTAAGACATTTACAAAACATTAAATTTAGGTATGAACAAAAAATGGGAAACTGGTGATTTTGTACAGGATGGCTTCGTTCAATACGTTTTACTTATAACAATAATAATCCACGGTTAATATCGTTAATTTGGGTAGATATTTAATATTTTGTAAGTCTTCAAAAATTATAACCTCAAAACTAAATTATTTACTGTTTGTTTTTACACATTAAATTTGCCTTTTGATAATTAACTGTCTCTATTGCTGGTATACAGGTCGAAATATTTTTAGAAATAAGCTTGCCATTTGTACATTAATATCGATTTTAAGGTATTTCTCAGGTTCCTGAGCCTATATAACCACGAAATCTCGACAAAAGTGTTATAAACTAACAGTAATATTATTTCAAACACAATTTACTAAAGTGTCTTTAATGCAATCTCAAACCTTATTTTTCCTAGACTAATAGAAGTTGTTTCAGTTTAATGGTCTGAAGAATTCCATTTAATATGTGACGCATAATCTTACTCCATTTAATTTTACACCCTATACATACATACATAACATGTTGATGAAGAATTAAGATAATAATGTGTTACGTACCTGCCATCCACTAAAACAAGTGAACAGACTTTCGTTCCTCATAGCATTCCCCATCGCGTAGCAGGCGTTCCATCGCACCTTCATATTCGTTACTTTACAAGCGCAGTCCAAAAGCTTCTCTATAGCCGTCTCGCATAAGGTCTTCATTTGCGGTTTCCGGATTAAATTCTCATTCTTTATCAACCTTAGAAGATTGCCAAGACCTCGAGTAGCGCTCATTTTAACCTGAGTAATAAAAATAATCATAGTGTCATGACTGCCGAAGAACTGACAACCGATGGGGTGTCTGAGTTGTAGAGTTGAGACCACGAACTGGCAGGTGTAGTGTGGGATGCCCTGCTGCCCGCTGGACAGAAGACCTAAATAAACCTGGTCAACTGCGAGTCGGGCTACTCACTCACCGAGGGTTCCGTACCACACCACCACACAACATTATTAACTTACAAAAAAGTGCGCGAGACCTACTCACACTTAGCCGGCTTTTATTATTTGTTGTTATACTATAGAGTTTGCTCTATTATCACACCAAGTTTGACGCTTTTATGTATTACCGTTTTTACAATACAGCGAGAAGAAAAAAACGTTGATAAAAACTAGTTTCTTTGAGGACCCCCTTAATTTTTAACTTTTTGACATTTTTTATTATTTGTTATACTTTGCTATTTCGGTTCAAAAGTTACAGCCTTAAATAGTTAGGACCTTGGACAGACAGACAGACGGACAGCGTGGTCTTATGAATAGGGTCCCGTCTTCACCCTTTGGGTACGGAACCCTAAAAAGGTTGCGGGAAGATAATTTGACTTTGGATGCAACCGAATGAGGAAGACCCAGGATAGAGTTTTGTGGCACGCCTTGAGAGAGGCCTATGTTCAGCAGTGGATGATGATAGGCTGATGATGATGAATAAAAATAAACAGTTATCTTGCATAATTATTGTAAAACTTATGCGTTTCTGATAAGGCTGAAGTTCAAGTTCACTTGCACAATGAGCGTTAATAAATCAACGTTAAATTGTAAATAAAAATCTATAAATAGAAACATTTTCTAATGTATATTAATAGTCTACTCATTCTAGATGTATGTAAAAACATAATGTTTTGAAACTGTTTCTGGATTATAACCATAGGTGAGTATATTAAAATACAAAACTCCCCTCCCCCCCGACTCTTCACCCCCCCCCCGACTCTTCACCCCACCCCCCCTCCATTGGAAAGTGTCTTTTTTCAGTATTTCCGAATTTTCAGGAAAACGGTACAAAATAAGATAAAATATAAAAAAAGAATAAATTGTTCTTTATTAAATTACCTATAATTAAATCCCGGCATTGGTATTGATACGAGTTATAGTTTACAAGCTATGGTGTTCTAAAGTTGTCATAAAATCTGGGCCCAACTAAAAGTCACATTTGAAGTGTCGCGCACTTTCAAATTCTAATCAAATTTGATATGTAAAATGCATTGCTTTGGAAAAATTTGGCGGCATTGGGCGGTGGCAACCCTACACATATGTCAAAGACAATTTGCACCAAGTGCGCATGCGCGAATGCCATCATGTCAAATCCAAAACGTTGTATGAAGTGCCGGACCTGTGACGTTACTAAAGCTGTTCTAAGAATAAGCGAGAGGAAGTGTTCCAAATCTCCGTTTCAGTAATTAAAATAGCCTTAAAATGTCGTTGCTATTTGAAATGGAGTATAGGTTGATGATGATGTCCATAAATTTCTTGACGGTCAGTGATTTCTCGGATTCGGATCGAACGCAGTGAGCAAGCACTCTAACGGTGCAATGCAATAACTAGATATCTTATAGATATCAGCTCAATGAAGCTCCCGGTTCAATGCACACTAATCTTAATGGCACTTTGTACACGTGTGCGTAACAGATGAACTTAAGTGTCATTTTGTTTTCTATTTATATTTCAACAACCCAGCAAAAATTTTATATTATAACAAGATCTGCTACTGCTAGACTAATAGCAGTGCTGTCACTCGTTTTTGACAGCTGCGTTAAGTACCTACGGCCCCTTGTATCTCATGGGACACAGGCTTTCGTACATTTTCATAAGGCGCATTTTAGTTCGTCGTTCCTGAAGCGCAAAGTGCGAAATTAGAACAAGCGCGCGAAATCGGGAGAGTGCGGTATCTCTAACAGTAATAACTATTGAATAATCTGTGGTACGACACGGAAAAAGTTTGTTCTATTGAAAACCTGATCCACACTACTTAATTACCGATTTTTCAAAAAGCAAACAGTGCTGGATTTTTCAAAAAAAAATATCTGATTTATACTGTATAAATCAGATATTAATTTTACAACATAAGTTAATGTTTGTTTACAGTATCATTGACGTACCTTATCGTTATCCAAAGCGCACTGTATGCTGACCTCAAGCAGCCGTTGCAGCAGGTCATCGTCTATATCATCTGCGTCCTGATCTTCCCTGTTAAATCAGTCATTTATTAAGCATATGCTTACGACTATATTCCCCGAGGGGGTAGTCAGAGATATTCTGAAACCTCAGAACATCCACGTTTCACCAGTAGTACAGAAACTCTGTCCAGTGTGATGGTCCATTTATTAAGTTTTACTTTAAAGTACAAGTTACAAGTACCCTGAGGGTAGGCCTGTGTCCTGCAGTAGTACATAATACAGGCTGTGATGGATGTGATAGACTTTAAAGTAAACATTCGAGTCTTGATAAACATTTCGCTCCAAAATCCATTTCTTGATTTTGGAGCAATTTTTAAAGCGAGATGGTAGTTTAAATGGAAAAGTAGTCGCGACCATTCGACTCAATCATGGAGGAGCGCGCCTGATGGGTAAAAGAATCAGGAGTATACTAGATTTTTTTTTTCGCGAATTCTATTTTGGCTCCGCAGAGAAAGTTAAAAATATCTAGATTATAGCCTCTAGACTAGGATATTATATAGGAGCACAATAACGTTTATTCGATACCACGGCTTAAATAGAAGAGAAAGAAATCTACCTACATAATTCCTTAGAAAAATAATAAGCTTAATAACTACCGCAAGCATACTACACAGTTTAGTTTGATGGTATTTGCAAGGAATAAAAAACACTAACAATCTATGGACTGTGTCTGAAATAAAATTATGTTCATCTTTGATTTGATAAAATGCAACATTTTCAAGTTCAGGTCTTTTCTTAATTACTGTTATCTAGGTACCCGTTATTGTTTATTATACAACACATTGTAATCTTCGTTTGTATATGACGTCGTCGCTTGTATTCGCTGAACTTAATTAATTAGTTTTTTTATGTTCCAGTACAATCAAAATAAGTAGTCCTACGACAAAACACTTAAGTCAATACAATAAGAATGAAAATGGAATGATTCGTAGAACTTGGTCTGCGGAACAAACAATCTCTCAAAGACGTAAATAGGTGTCGTTAATTAGAGTAAACATTTTATTTTTGTCTTTTTGTTTTCACACGTTATCGCAGTAACCTTTGGCTAGTAAGTAATTACTTTATTCTGTGTTTTACGCATTACTCATGTAAATGTAAACAAGGATGTAGCTATAGTTCTGAAGAAGAAATGCGTCGCTATGAGAATAGCCACGTAGCTAAATGATGATATCACCCAGACGTATTGATGTCAATTATACCATAGTTAACATACGTATAATTATAAATACATGAACGCGAATAATGGACTGTCAAAGTGGAGTGAATCAATATATCGTTATAGCATCAGGTAAGCCCTGAACAAACTTTTCGAAAATAAGGGGCTAAAATAAGTATTTAGTGAGCTATTCTTGGATATGAACGGCTCTAACGATTTGAATTAACTTTTGTATTTTAGTTAATGTTTTAGTTTCCATGTTACTAAATCTCTAGCTTTTCCAAGAAAATCCGTTTACTTTCAGCATGAAAAAGTTGTTTCCCAACCTTCTATATTGAGATAGCAGTAGGCTGATATATTCATGGTACCTGGCTATGTAAATTTTGTTGTGTGTGAAATCGGAGTATCTCAAACTCGTAAGACGGCAAAGCTCGATCGCCTATGTACTCACTACTATCGTAAAAAACTCACATATTCAAGACCAGCGCATCGCTGAGGTTGCCGAGCGCCCACGCCGCTTTCGTCCGCACAACCAACGTTGGCTCAGCCAGCGCTCTCAGTATATTCTCTCCGCAATCACTTACGAAGCATATATCCTGGAAATAAGCGTTTTAAACCTTTTGAAGCTAATAACGGCTAATACAAGGTTTAACAAAAAACCCTAGTAATACAACGTGTTAATGAATTAACGCAAAACTAGAAAGTAGTGTGTTTAGAATCGAGAGCAGAATCGAATTATCATGGTTTCAACATAGGAAATTTTTTTCAAAATATTTAATAATGTGTTTGTAAATTTTAAAATTTACTGAATTCTATCTCAAACCAACGCTCGGACACTCTCACCCTAATTTATACCAAAACAAGATTCTTAAAATGTATCCATGAGCACGTTAGCGCTTTTATTAATTGCTGAAATGATAACAAATCATTTTTGCCTGAAAACTTAAAATGCGAATAACTTTAAATTTTAACTATCAAAATAATAAAATTATTGTTTCAATGTAATTATTTTGTTATAAATCAGTTGGGTTGTATGAGGTTTTGCGCTTATTCATTAACACGTTGTATATAAAGGGGTTGTTTCGGCCATCGAACTGAACATCTTTCATTCAGGGGCGTATAACCTAAGGGCAAAATGGGCAAGTGCTAAGGGCGGCCGGACCAAAGGGGGCGGCCCGTAGGGCCATATACTTGAGGAGGAAATTGTTACCCAAAAAAATTCAGTATAGCTAGAGGCACACAGAGTCTTTAGACTGACAGTTTTCTGGCTACAACCCAGATTATATTTTGAGAAAATGAACTTGTTTAGGGGCGCAATAATTTGCAAATACAGCCCTGCTTTCAATGTGGAAACAAAGACGAAAAAAAACTTTAAAAATTCTGCTAGGTACTACTGCAGTTTTGTATGAAACAGAAGATTATTTAATCATCGATATTGGCTCCATAGTGAAAGTTGCTTAGTTTAATGGTCTAAAGTTTAGACTAAACTAAAGCACCCTTTTAAATAGGTATTACCAGCTTGTTTTGTTACCTGTATAACGTCAATCCTTTATTCCAGTGGGGTAGGCAGAGACTAGGGCGCGCCACTTACCACGATCCTTACACACCTCTTTCGCCTCCATCACATACATCTTTTCATACATGCCCGCCGGTTTCGGGTATTCCGCACTTCACCTTTCTGTAGGTACCACCGATTCATTATATCATCCGATATACGTCCACTGTAGGACATAGGCCTCCCCCATGGATCGCCACAACGACCGGTGCCCTCATCTAACGGGTTCCCGCCTCTTTCACCAGGTCATCGGTCCATCTTGTGTGGGGCCTACGCACGCTACGGTTTTCAGTACCTGGTCGCCACTCGACAACTCTTCGGCCCCACCGGCTATCGGTTCTGCTAGCAGTGTGCCCCGGCCATTGCCACTTTAGTTCAGCAATTCTTTGGACCGAATACTTCAATTTTGTTTCTTACCTCTCTCAAAGTTGTGAACATGACCGCCATGGCTAGGGCTCGAACGGCGGCCGCTCTGACGGTAGCCTCCTCGTCACTACACGATCCCACGAGCAGCGCACAGCATAATACTTGCAAACGTCTCTGTGAACCAATGTTGTTATTTATCTTATTTTATCTTGTTGTGGGGGCTCGCAAGCCAGCAACACTTCGACCCAGTGGGATCTTTTATGTTAGCCCCTATACGTTTTATTTTCTACACCCTTCAAATACATGGTCGATGAATGAGGCCATACCATTGAGGGAAGAAACCTAAGATCTCCCGATGATGAATATTGATATTTATACTGCGCAGTAGCGTTTCGTTTTTTACCCATCACCTTTCCGCTCAGCTTCTGTTATGTAACATATTATCTTTCCCCAAAGAATCTTCAGAAAATATTTCAATTCAATTATACTTTATTGCACACCAAAACAGAACATACATTCATATTTCATCTTTTCATACAAACATTCGGTTAGCTGATAGGTTTTAGCTAATCAAATCTTTTTTTCCAGATCCAGTCCAGTCCAGATTACACTACCACCCTGTAGAGTACAGTTAAGAAACAAAACCTATTGATAAGAAATCATTACCGGTAATTCCTTAAAAGATTTTTCTCCAATATTCGCAATACAGTCGCAGACGACGGCTTTGGCCGGTGAATTTTCGTTGCTTTGTAGAACGGTAGATAATGGCGTTAGAAGCTTCTCCCACAGGTAGACGCAGTGATTTAGAGGCGGTGATTGGTCACTTTGCTCTGGAATACATGTTTACACATTTCAATTTATAACACCAAAAGTTAAAAGACGGAAGTATACGTTTCAATGTTTTTTTCCCGCGAAAAACTAGTGCCTCTACCTACCTAGTGCACCAAGTTACTAAAAGTCTAGTTTAGCCCGTAAATTCGAAGGTTCCATGGGAAGCGGAGCGGTGCGGGAGGGGAAATATGACGTCTGTCGAGTGTCTCTCTCTTGTGCGAAAGTGCTGTTACATCAATGGCATAATAACTCCAGTACGGATGAAACCAAATGTTTTATCATTTTATAACAAAGCTGGAAAACGACGACGGACGAGTCGGTTCTTATCTTAACATATCTGATAGAATCTGTTCAGCCTTTTCCAAGATAATCGGCAGTTTAAAACTTTCAATCGAAACTGTTTTACACATAAAATAACGAACTTTTTTCAGCAATTGGCCAATCAATACTTCCTATGTTAATTGTATGGTATGATAGGCAATGGAAAGCGAGAGCGGATAGTACTTACCTAACTTCTGTATAGCATCACCAATGATGCTGATTGTCCTAGCTGACTGCAGCACCACATCCTGGTGCTCATGCTGTAGCATCTCACTTAATATATCTGCTAACAGGGTCAGGTGAGACTGGAGGACATCAGACAGGTGATGGAAAGCGAGCGCTGCTAGAACTTGTAGGGATTCCAGGATTATTGGTATCGCTGACGGTTTGCATCGCTGAAACATTGAAACATTGGTCAAAATAGATAGATTCAAAACACAAAACAAAACATAAGAACTAGAAAAAATTAAAAAGACATCGGTATTTACGAAAAAAAAAAATTAAAACAGTACAAACACCTGAAATATTTAAGATGTTTGTAGAGAAAATTGGATCTAGGATGTTTCTACAACTTGCAGCAAAATGTGTTAAAACTAGGGATGTTGATTATAATCATTCTGTAAGTCGATAATCCAAAGGCAAATTAACCTATCAAAGCATGCAATAAATGTCGTCTGAACAGTTTATTTACGTGAGTGCAATTCAAATATTAAAATCATCAACTTTACCATTACATCCTCTCCTTTGAACATCCAGCCCATGTTCTTAAAACAAATATCAAGAATCCAACTTTTAAAATAATGCACTGCCTCCACATCATTTTTTCTCTCAGGCTCAATAACAGCAGTAAACATTTCGTCATCTGAATATCCCTCCTCGAAGTCATCACATTCGTCACCATCAATTTTATTTATGATATTTGCAGTAGTTGTTTTTAAAGGTACTGTATCTTTTTCTATAGCTTTGAGAATTTCGTCGACTTTAGGGTCCACTGATAGAACACAGCCCATTGTGATTAACGCGCCTACTTGTAGTGTTATATCTGTGAATAGGAAATGGATAATATGTTTTTGTTGATCTCTCAGTCATCAAGATACTTATATAAAAACCGACCAAGTACGGTGCGAGTCGGGCTCGCACCCGCACGGGCGGAGACGTTGGCACCTGCGCCCCGCGGGAAGGTCACGCACGAACTTATCGGACTATAACTTTAGATGAAAACCAGTTTATCCCGAAACAAATCTCTTTCCTATTCTGGTAAAGACATATCACACTTTAAAACGACGCAAGAAAGTGTGTAAATTTAAATGCGATTCATATTAAAGGGGGTGTTCCAGATCATCATACTGAGCATCTTTCATTTTCAAAAAATTGGTTCAAAAATCATTGATTTGGGTCGAACAGCCAAAACCAATCAGCCAGCGTTTTCTATAGAACAACAAACATTTGTTTTCGCGATTTCGATGTTGGTTCTATGGTAAAATTTGTTTAGTTTGATGGTAGTAGATGAAGCATATTGTTTAATATGTAACACATTTAATTTTACACCCTGCAGTAAAAGAAAACATACTTAATTATACATACATCTTACTTAGCACTTACCCCTATGAACTAAAAACTTCCTAGTAGACCTAACGAGCTCACTAATCAGCCCCTCCCTCATCTTGTGGTACGGAGTAGACTGAACCAACGCCGCGCAACATTTCAACGCGACTATGATCACGGCGTGACTTCTCTCGGTGTCCAGTATGCCGACGAGGACTTTGTGCATGCATGTGATTACATAGCCGAGCGATACAGAGAATGGTATAAAGGACGTTGTCTCTTTTTTGCTGTAATTAAAGACGAAAGAGAAGATATATCAGTTACAAAGTCATGATGAAGCTCAAAGCCGAGGCGAAAGTGCTAAGAAGATTGCTTCGAGAAGTGTCATTTAAATCGATTCACGACTGCATTATTGACACATTGGAAGTCGAGCATCTATCATATTTTACAACCAGTTACGGAAGTTGAAATTAAATAAAAATAAAAATGTTTTATAGACACCAAAAAGTTACCAACAGAAGGATACTACGATTATACATTATTTTTTTAGTGAGAGCAAGATGGATTAGAAATTGAAGTACCTCTGTTCTCCAAGCTAGATTACCTTGAATTCAAGGTAATTTGTCTTTTGGAGGACAGTGTTCCGTCTTGAGAAATGAGAAAAATGTACATCTGACATTTATATAAAACCATAACTAGGTACAGGTACGTAAACATTTGTTTTAGCTTAGAATACTATTACATGTTAGAATGATGTGTGTATGTGTGTGTGTGTGTGTGTGTGTGTGAGCGCGCGTGCGTGCGTGCGTTGCGTCTGCATGGATGGCACAGCACAGCTTCGCCGCACCCTCCATCTCACCTTTAAGAGATAAAAGGCGCCACAAGACAAACTTTTCTTATTTGTAAAAAACATACTCTCACCCTTTAATTGGCATTCCTTTATAACTTTTGTCACAACCATGACCTATTCCAAAGTCAGAAAAAGTGAAAAGTATTTTATTATTAACAAAAATCGTACCTAGATTCGGCCTGTGACAAATACGTCCTTGAGCCAGACAAGAGAGCTAAGACAACACTCAGCACGCTGGCTCGGCTGTTCGCTATAGGATCAGTAACTGCGCAGTACGCTAGAGTTTGTTTAGCACCATCCTCTGTTGACCATTTGCCGGCGTCAGGCGAGTCCGGGAGTAAGGCCCACCAGTAACCAAATATATCTCTTTTCTCTCGCACCTGAAAGCACATTTGAAGCCATTGACATACAAAATAATGGACGCCGGGTCTAGTACAAAATTCTCGAAAAAAGTGTCCGAAACTAACCTAAACAAACCTAAGTACGTGTATGGTAATATAAACATTGAAAATGCTGAAATTCTTTTTCAATTTGCTTGCGTAGTTTTTACCCCATCACGGTACGGCGCGTGCTCGTAGTCGGCTGGTCAAACGAAAACCACATGGTGGGGTATTGCCCTCACGAAGTAAGCCCTCTGTCCACCATATGAATGACCAAAATGTCTGGTCTTGACAATTTTACACTATGTATTTGTGTTGTAGAGTTTCTTGACGCATCTTCTCTACAACGGAACGAAAAGAAACAGGAATACACCGTTGCCTACAATTTCTGCCACGCTTGTGTCCCCCACCAATTTTTACCTCCAGGAAGTGTCCATACTGTATGTACTACCATACTCTTTTTTATACTGTGCTTTTGTTAGGCTGCCAGTATGTACTGAGTACTGTCTCCAGATGAGATACAAAACCTCCCTGTTAAAAACCTACTGCGATTTCTAACTGCTGTAGGGATTAATAGGGAACTCTAGAAAGGGCGTTCACAAAAGATCAGTCGATGGTCGAAGTGGCACAGGCGCAAGTCTGTTAAGGCCCCATTCACTCAATAATAGGTTGCAGTCCACTGAAGCGGAGCGAGGCTGAGGAGCGGAGAAACGAAGAAATATTAACCATTAGGATTGCATAAAATCTCGAAGCGGAGATTTAATGCAATCTCATTGGCCAGTATTCCCTCGTTTCTCCGCTCCGCAGCGTCGCACCGCTTCAGTGGACGGGCAGCTTTAAGCACGTATTACATTCCAGCCGAGAAGTATGGACCCTTGCATTATTTTCGTGGCGCCTGCGTCGTGATACGTAGTTATTTTCCACGGATATTCTCGCCACGAATTTTCTTAGTTAGCGCGCTTTTGCAAAATCAAACTTTTCTTACCTTGACCAATACAAGTAGCAAATTAGAAGCACTCTGTCTAACCCTAGACTTCAAAGCCACAAGCTTGGCTTCTCTGTTACTCTCAACATCTGACATATCCGAGTCACTGGTCAGAGCCCAACTATTCTTGGCCTTCTGCGGTTCCAAATAGTTCTTACTCGCGGGCTTGTAAGCAGAATTGTTTTCAAAATTGTCTACATCTTTCATGAGACTGCGATCTGACACTGGAATCTCTTTCTTAAGACTTTCTATGGCATTGTTACGCTGCTTTCTTATTTTTTGTTTCTGTAACACGATTTTAAAATTATCCTATTTTAACCATATACAGGGTCCTTCTAAATATGCTGACACATTTTAAGGGGATGATCAGACCGTCAAACACGTTCTCTATGGCACTTACATCGAAATCGCGAAAAAAAAAATCTGCTCTTCCATACAAAACTGCAAACCTACTTGAACCAAATGTATGGGATAGCAGATTTTTTTTTCGAGATTTCGATGTTGATCCCATAGAGAAAGTTGTTCAGTGTGATGGTCTGATCATCCCCTTAAAAAAGGGTCAGCATATTAAGTTGGACCCAAAGAACAAGGATAATTTTAAAGACAAGAATGAATCAGTATTTTACATACATACTCACGCCTGTCTCTCACTGGGGAAGGTAGAGACAATGGAACACCACCTTCTATAATCCTGACAAACCTCTATAGCCACCTCCACTTTTTTTCCCTTCTCTACTTTAACCGCAATATCTTCATTCAAACCACAACCCTAATCACAGTATTTCTCATTCTATCCCTTACAGTCACACCACACATCTTCGTTACGTTCTTACGTATAGCCCTCATTTCCCCTGCATTTATTCCTCTGCTGCCACACCAACTTTCACTCCCATAACATCAAAGTCCTATAAAACCAGGAAGCTGGAAATAGGTAGGTATTGTCTATACCTTGGAGTACAGACTGCCTTACAAGCGGTGAAACATGAAAATACTCCTTAGCGGTCGTTAATGTTCAACCTTATTCGTACGTTTTCATCGTCATCTTTGGTTTGTCCCTTTCTAATCCAAAGACGAAAAGTAAAAAAAAAGAGTTGTTATTAAATTTTTGTTTATTTGTGATACAAAGGGACAAACCTAAAATTTGAAACATCGACGTACAAAGGTTGAACATTACCAACCACTATGGTCAATTTTCGTGTCTCCATGATTGTAAGGAGGATTGGTATTCTTTATCATTCTAAGTCCATGTACAAAACATACCTATAGTTGCAACAAATAACAAAACACAACTACCTTTCCTCCTTTAGGATTATGAACAACTGGTGCAGCGGCGATAGTCTGTTGTGCTGGCATTATCCTCTCTGGCTTAGCGTTCTGAATGTCAAGCCCGTATAAAATGAAGTGTCGACATACACCCATTACTTCTGGCAGAGGAATATTGACTTTATTGTCATTGAAATAGAGTTGGGATAGCACTCTTAGTGCCGATATTACTGACTGAAAATAAATATAATTATTATGGTTACATTATATTCTAGTAAGACTGCCGATATTAAGGCTCTGTTCACCATTCAGTGGCGCCCACATAACAATATTATAGATGCAAAGAAATCCTAAATCCAAAAGGTGTTTCTTTTTGAGTTTTTACATTTAATTTTGAAGAAAAATACAGAATAAGAGGATTTAACTTACCTTACAATATAAATATTCATCATGTGACTTAGTAGATCCTTTCATCAAAAACTTAACAACTATTTGAGATGCATTTTCTTTTATTTCCAACGCAACATTTGGCTCTGAAGCTTTATCTTCGGCTGTCACTAAGCAAATAATGCATTTAAGTGCAATTAAACATATTTGCAGAGGATTCTGAGTTGTTAACATATGACTTTTGTCTGTATCCACAAGGTTTATAAGTATACCTTGACTGCCTATCAGTTCATCTGTAAACTGATTGAAATATTTATTGAATAAAGTTTATTTGGTAAAAATGATGAGGATTGAAAATATGATTAAAAATAATATTTGAGCTAAAGAATTTTTATGCACTGAAAAGACACAATTTTATTTACACTTCATTCCAAATAAGGACGACGAGATTTTCCGATTCCTATTTAGCTTTCTGGCCAATTCTGATTACCAAATGTAATTAATTTATTGGATACATATACTATCCGACGTATCTTGGACGTTACTAAAGCTGTTCTAAGAATAAGTGAGAGGAAGTGTTTCAAATCTCTGTTTCTGTAATGCAAAATAGCCTTAAAATTTCGTTGCTATTTTGAATGGAGTATAGACAAATCTGTATTCCCTTGCTCGGCTCTCCTAAAGTGTTCCCAGAAAGTGTGAGGTGAGGTGGGTATCTGAAGTCAGAGGGCGACGGGGAGTGTGCCGTTCTGTATGTAGAACTATTACCTATTCTGTGATTATAGGCTGACAATGATGATGAATCAAACTAAGACTAACCTTATGACCAGCTTGAGGATTAGATTGCAATATACACTGCATATTATGAAGAATGTCCGGTAAAATAATATCTGAACATTTTTTCAAGCACTGAACATGCCATGATATAACTTTCCACAAATAATCTGTGTCAAATTGTAAGTTTTGTTTAGTCAAGACACTGTTTATCAAATGTGATGTTTTTGCCGCCAAAAACTCATCTAAAGGTTTTATGTTGAGGCACAGAGCTGTCACCAGAGTAGAAGCGTCCTGTAACAGTGTAAAAATCATGGTGTACCTTACAGGAGTAGAGGAACTGATATGAGTTGTCAAATGAAACCATTTTTGGAGGTTTTCAGGAGATTATCGGAACAATAAAAAATTGAGTTCTGAATCTAGTGTGAAATGGTGGATAATTTAATGAAATAGTGTGTGTGTAATAGTGTAGTATATTTCACAAAATTATCTGTGATTTCACTTTAGATTCACAATTATTCACAGAACCGAATTTTTACCCTGCGATAAGATTCTCAAAAACTGTTTTATTACCTCGCGTCACATAATTCTTTCTATTATACTTTTTTGTACTATAGGGTTGTTCAACAACTTTCACAGTGAGACCTACATCGAAATCGCGAAAAAAAAAAATCTGCGGCCATACATTTAGCTCGAGTAGATTTGTAGTTTAATATGAAACATCCGATTTTTTTTCGCGATTTCAAAATTGTTCCCACAGTGAAAGTTATTCAGTTTGATGGTCTAAACCAATTTAAATGTTTATTTGTATTTTTGTAACACCTTGTAAAGTGGTGCCGCAAGGTACAACTCGCTCTCTCAGCTGTTAGTCACTATATTAGTAACTTTATGGTAAAAATGGTTGGTAATCTTTATTGTTTTCAACATCTGTTGGGTTACTACATAACCTAAACTTACATGTTTCCGTACAAAAAACTCCGCTTTATAAGGTTTAGCATTTAGGTCATCAATCAGGGAGTTTATCTTAGCTTTATTGTACTCTTTAACGTAGAGAAGGTTGCAAAGTTCACCGCAAATTAACGAGAAATTATGTGATAAACTTTTATCCATTTTTTCAAATTTTACTGCGATTATGACAAAATTTTTAAAAATTTTATATCATACTCTTCTGAAAAATACACTGTTTTACTGCAATATATTTAACTTATGTAAAGTAAATGAGAAAAAATGAAACAGATTTTCGCTACTGGAAAAAACCAAAAGTCAAACAACCAAACAAATGTCACATCGACGTTTTGTATTTTGTTCAGAAATTTTGATAAACGAACGATAGAACTTTATTGCAATTTCGTTCTGAAATGATCAGATCGAGAAATTCCATCTTTTCCAAACTTTTACAAATCTTTTTCAAGGATTATTTAAGAAAACTATTATTGACGCCAAAAACTTGATTGACGCATTGTGGCATTGTGATTATTTTTTGTTTAGTGACATCGTTGTTACAAAAACATTGAGAAAATGAATTTCTTGTTATTAATTTATACAACCTTTGTTTCAAGCTTATTTTAAAACCATGTGTGTAATTTTGTTAAAGTAAAGCATACAAAAACGTTTATCATGTCTACTCTCTTCAATTTACCAGTGGAACATAAGGAAAAACCGAAAACAGATCACCCATGGGCAAAAATCATAAAAGATGCTTATTCTAATAAAATAAAGCATGCCCATAACTCTATTAATAATCCTCCTTATCCGGTGAAGGAAGAAAAGGCTCTTCCGAAAAACCGGATAAAATTCACTGTGATCGGAAATAGGGTCACAAAAGAATTCCTTTACTGTGTCAACTTAGTCAATGGAATGCACAAGTATAGGCCGAAAACTTTTGAGACTCCTGTAATCAGAGGTGATCTGTTCTTCTTTACTCTAAGGCCGAGATTCAGAGACGATTTGTAAGTCATAGTTCGGACGCCCGTATGTCAAAATCCATACATTTTCGCCACGCTTAGCTCGAGCTAAGACCAAAGAAATTGTCTCTGAATCTCGGCCTAACATTAAACAACAAACAATTAACATTAAATACAAATAATAAAAAACGGTCAGGTGCGAGTCGGGCTACTTGCGCACCGAGGGTTCCGTACTACACCACCACACAACATAATAATTACGTTTTTTTTTTCTGGACCTTTAACACGAGACTAACTCAGACTTGGCCGGTTTTTATTACTTGTTGTTATACTGTAGAGTTTGCTCTATAATCATACGAAGTTTTACGCTTGTATGTATTACCGTTTTTACGATAGACCGTTTTTTTTTACTTTTTAAAATTTTTATTATTTGTTAACAAATCCGCCGTAATTTGACGCATATTCTGTGAAAATGTCAAATGTCTAGCTATTACGGTTCAAAAGTTACAGCCCTAAATAGGTAGGACGGACGGACAACGTGCCTGCGCGTGTACCCTCAAAACGAATTCGATTAGGGTACGCCCACACATAGTCCGCACACCGCGCGAGCAATATTCCTGCCGCAGTCGCTGAGCTACACTACGCGGCAAACAAAAACAACGTATCCCAGCACAGGTAGCATTGCCATTGAACGAGATAAAAGACGTGATACAGCCGTGTAGCATGCTACGCATGCTACTTTTCGCATTTGTCGACTTGTTAGCCATCGATACAGATAGGGTAGTCGTCTGCCTCTGGGTTGTCGCATACCATGTATTGAGTTTTTGCAACGTTCAACACCAAACCGCCTTTCTTCAACTGGTGTTTCCAGCACAGGAGTGGTACGGCACCAACATTGAAATCGCGAAAAGAAAATTGCTGTTCCAGACAAAACCACAAATTAATAAGAAGTTCCTAACCGTACAAAACTGCAGAGCTACTAGAGCCACAAATATATAAGACAGCAGATTTTTTTTATGCTATTTCAATGTTGGTCCCATACAGAAAATTGTTCAGTGTGATGGTCTGATCATCCCCTTAAAACACCGTCAGCATATTAAGAAGGACCATGACTATTTTTTTTGCTGTCAACTTCGTGCCTACTGGTAGTTATAGCAGCAATGTTTCTGACAACCCCGAAAGGGATAATTGTCGTGAGTTTATCTATGTATGTATGTAAATCTTTTTCTAGGCGTAACTAGCGTCGAATGGCCACTTATGTGGAATGATTTAAAGCTTGACTACAGCGGCTTAGCATACTGTTTGAAGTCTCAAGTTGCTGTGCTATACAACAACAAATTCCTTGGCGGAGACGAGGAACTGAAGGAACTGATAGAAGCTAGATATATTTATCATTTATGCTTGGACTACCAAAAGGAGAGCGTATCGCAATTCGCTAGATTTCTTAAATCTACTGGAGTAAGTTTAAAGACTTGGGCAGCAAGCCCTGGTGTCAGAGTTTTTTCAGACCGCCTTACGGCCTCTGACGTGGTATTTATGTAACGACTACTACGATAGTAGCCGGGACCATCGACTTAACGTGCCATCCGAAGCATGGAACAATCTTTCTTTTCAGACAATCAGTCACTAGGTCTCCCGGTGTAGTTTAAAGACAAATAACAGGATGTTAGATATAAATTACTTATCCGTGTGGCTGACAATGCACTCCAGTTTTTCCCTTGGGGTGTCGTATGCGGAGACTAGGCACGAGCAGTTGTTATGTCATCAATATTTTGTATGGGATTATAACAATATTTTCCTGAATTCTATCGTGTCGGGTATGAAATGAAAGGGCTTCATGAGTCACTTTGGTACCTTTAGTTTTTTATAGGTAGTATAATTTTATATAGGAATTTTCAATGATATCATTCCCGGAAGAAAATGCCTGAAGCTTTTATTCATTTTGTGCCTGGGAAGTGACCTCGTGTTGGAACAAACTAATTTTTGATAAATAATTTTACTAACATCACAAGATATAGGATAATGGAAACAACAATAAAAGTGGCCGTGATTCGTAATTTTCAAAATATTTCAGAGACCCTCTGTCTACATGCATTTTTCAATTAATGACCAGAACATTGGAACTATGATGTTTGAGGTAAGAATAATCCAACATTTTATTTCTCTGTCTGAGGTGTGTAACGCAACGTAAACTTCATATTATAAGTATGTAATACCATACATGCTATAGTATGCATATGTGCTGTCCTGTCCATTAGGGGTTTACAACGAGAAGTAAGTACCCGGTAAACAACCTGAACAATGGGCGGGGATGAGGAGTATGCGAATAATAGCGCTTTCGCCTACCAATTTTATCCTGCGCAATCAATGTCTTGCTCAAGATGTTTGCCGGCCATTATACTTACTAATGCTGAAGGTGGAATTCAATCTACTGTCAGTGGCGTAGCGTGGGTTTCTGCCGCCCGGGGCACAGACTCGAAATTTTTTGCACATCGATTCGGGTTGTGGTCAGACGTCTTTTGGTTTATACATGCAAAAATAGAAACTTGGAGCGAGCGAAGCGAGTTGACTTTTCTCCTCAATACGAATCGGTTAAGCTCCTCAATACGAGCCAGAGCTTTTTACGTTCAAAACATGTGCAAAGTAACCTAAGTAAAAGCTATGGATCGAGAGAAGCAAGCTCGAAATTTTTAGCACCACGTCTTAACTGTGGACAAAAACGCTACTGTCTACTGTGACTATGATGCCTTCCCTATTTCCACAGCTTTACGCAGATATAGTACCATACACATGTGAGAATTTCCTTCGTCTCTGCACTTTAAAGAAGGGTGGCTACGGAGGCACGCCTGTACACCGCATCGTCAAGGATGGATGGATCCAATGTGGTGGTTTCGGTATAAAAAGCGTAGAAATGCAGTGCGAGAATTTTATCGTTCCTCCTGACAGACGCGGTGTGATCGGCATGGCTAATGATGGCAGGTATGATGCAGGTAGAATATTAGGTAGTATCTTCTTATCTTATCTTGTTGTGGGGGCCGGCAAGCCATCAACACTTCGAGCCAGTGGGATGTTTTGTGTTAGCCCCAATACTTTTTGCTTTCTTCACCCTTCAAATACATGGTCGATGAAGGAGGCAATACCATTGAGGGGAAGAAACCTAACATCTCCTGGTTTTGAGTATCCATCTCCGAGAAGGCACATGCGTTTTGCCGCCAAGACATCACAGTCACAAAGAATAAGTTCCATGGTCTCTTCATCCTCTCTGCATGCTCAGCAGCTGGGATCTAGGATAAGTTTCATTTCGTGCCTGTAGCGTAGTGCCCAGTGAGGGCTCCGACGATAGCACGAGCCTTGCTCCTGCTTTTGTACAATATGAACTTTGAAACACGGGTTGTCACATTGCTTTTTTATTGCATTGCATTAGGTAGTAGATGAAGCCCTAATGTACAAAATCCTGGAAATCCTGCGCCTGTTTCCAGTCTATCATCCGTGCCCTAGCACTTCTGCTTTAGACATAAGTACTTTACAGATGTAGTTTGGAGTGTAGACGTAATTTTCTTAGCTAGTTCTCGTAACTTTTAGACATATTGACTGTTCAACGCAATTCTTCATTTTACTCCAACCGGCACCGTGGATGGCACACAAATACGTAATGTTCGGCCAACTCATTGACGGCGAATCTACACTTGAAACTATTGAGAAAATGCCGACATGCTATGAATCACCATCGTGTAATATTGTGATACATTCATCTGGGATTTTAAACCTGGAATGCGAAGACATCATGATAAATAGAGGTGCTCATGCTTACATACAAGGACATATTGAAAATCTTATTACTATCGGAGAGCTATTTTTTGAGGTAAGTTTGTTAAACTTGGTCCTTCGAGCCGGATGTAAGATAATTATACAGGGTGTTAGGGTAAACAGTTGCATTACTTTAAGCGGTGATTGTACTCATGATACTGATCAACTTTCCCTAAGAAACCTACAAGAAACACTCAAAAAACATTTTGCATTTTGGTTTCTTAGAGAAAGTTGGTCAGTATAATCACCACCCCTTAAAGTAATGCAACTGTTACCTACCTTATCACAATGGTTTTTATTTATAGTTTCTTATGGAACATGTTACTTTAGAAATAGAATTCAGACAAATTCAGAGGCTTGAACTAAAAGGAGAAGATATCACCGAGGAACAAGAGAAAAAAGACATTCGCGCTACCCAAAGGTAGCGTAGAAATAATACCATATTCTTAGCCACGGTTTATACAGAAGAGACGTGTGGCGGTGGCGGATAATCTAAGTAACACAATATAAACCTTATAGTACGTAGCATAGCGTCGTTTTTGTCGTAAAGGAGAATCGCGCCCGCGCCTCCAGGTGACGTCGCCTGGAGGCGTGGCCGCAGGCGTAATTCTCCAAACGACGCTATGCTACGTACTATACCTAAGGTTTAGAATTGTGTTACTTTGACTATCCGCCACCGCCACACGTCTCTTCTGTATAAACCGCGCCTTAGCTTATCTTAAATAAAACTGATTTTTCAACATATTTACTTTAAAATATTTTCTGCGATAGATTCATGCGCCGAAAAGAAGAGATGCCAAATCAATTAGAGAAAAGTCGTGGCGATGGAAATCGTCCATCAACTGCCCAGAGCAAATACAGTAAAGTTAGCAGAATTAGCAAAATCAGTAAAATTAGTAAAGTTACCGGAGAAGACAATAATGAATATGATGTGGAGAATTATTACTACGAACCAGAAGAATATCTATATGCACACACACCTAGTAGTGCCAGCCTTGTGGTGAAAGAAGAGAAACCGTTTTATATTCCGCTGACCGATGTTCCTTATCCCGGAGAAGTGTCATCTGATTATGATCTAAAAAAGTGTGTTGCACCTTCTACACTATTTGTTGCGCTATTTATAAGTTACTAGCTGACCCGGCAGACGTTGTTCTGCCATTTTCCCTACCCTACACCTACCCTACAACTACCCTACACCTACCCTACACCTACCCTACACCTACAACTACCCTACACCTACCCTACAACTACCCTACACCTACCCTACACCTACCCTACACCTACAACTACCCTAAACCTACCCTACACCTACCCTACACCTACAACTAACCTACACCTACCCTAGAACTACCCTACACCTACCCTACACCTACAACTACCCTACACCTACCCTACAACTACCCTACACCTACTCTACACCTACAACTACCCTACACCTACCCGACACACACTTGGCCGTTTTTTTTTGTTTATAAACCTTCCCTGGCATATGCACAACAACCCACCAAAGTTTCATCGCAATCGCTCCAGCCGTTCAGGCGTGATGCCGTGACCAAGGGAAATAGGGATTCATTTTTATATGGCGAACTTCGTACCGCCTAACAGTCACATACAGTAACAGTTTTCATTGTTTTTAAGATGTATTCTGCTATTCGGGACGGAAACAAATCCAACAAATTAAAAACCATGGCAATCGGTCCAGCCGTTCTCGAGTTATAAGTGTTGTAACAAACACGACTTTCTTTTATATCTATAGATTTAGTCTTTTCCCAGAGCAGAAATTAAAACGTCAACATTCTAGTCCTCACCAATTCAATTCACGATGTCCTCAAAGCGAATTTCAAGCTATAAGTGGCAACGGCCACTTATAATGAACAGCTTGAAATTCGCTCATGGCATCTCGGTAAAGGTACTTGCGATTTTGCCAGGCAACCCTGCGGGGCGTTTTAGTTCACCAAACAAATAGGTGCATTAAATTTACGGTCGGATCTTGGGATATACTATTACCTATTCTGTGTCTTGGGCTTATACCGTTCATGATTGTTCTCAGGTTTCTGAGAGGTGATTACTGTCATGAGGCAGATTTGGATGCCGATGCTCTCAAAAAGATGCCACTTGAACCACGGCTGTCATACATGTCCGAAATGTTCCATTTGCTAAGCGATGACGAAGGAAGGTCGGAAGGCAGTCGGGAAGAGTCAGGTTTGGATTTTTGGATGCAATAGGTGGCGTCCATTAATGAGCGTTATTCTTTTCTTTTTCAATTTAGTTCCTAAAAACTAGACAGAAAGCATGTTTATCGCTCCATAGAGACGTTCGCGAAATCCTCAAAATCATGTCAAGACTGTGCCTGCCTTTTTTTAAAGGCCAAGGGATCGAGCCCATACAAACATGTCAGACTTAAAATTTTCGATTCAAATTAATTGTAAATAATTAAATATTCCATCAAAATATGCGTTGGCATCTTTTGGATCAGCTTTTCTCTCTTTATTATTGAAAAAAACACTCTTTGAAATTTTGACCTTTATTCGCGCAGACTGTAGCGCCATATATCGATCCCCTTGAAAACCAAAAGAAAAACGATTGAGCCGATTTTGGCGATTTTGAGACCCTTCCCTCCCCCCTTGGTGAGATTTCGTGAGATTTGGCTCGCCCCCGTAATCTCACGTAAGATTTCCAAAAAGCTTATTTAGCAATTAGTGGACACCCCCATATTGATTCCAATATTTTGAAGGTATTACATTAAACCGGCTCTTTTTTTACAGCGGACTTAGATTCAGACGAAGAGAAGGAAATAAAAACTTATCTGAAGTAATCTCTATTCTATTTGGTTCTAGTAACTACTTAATTTGTAGATTTAGTTTTTCGAATATTGGCACATATAAATTAGTTTAGCCACAGTGTAATAAAATGTAATAGTGGTGAAGATCAGCGGTCGCGACAGGTCAATCACCGCCTGTCTGTGCGCGTACCGTTAAAGCGAATTCAATTAGGGTACGATCATTGTGCGAGCGTAGACTTTAGAGCTTAGTTACATTATGGTTTAGCCATGATTTGGCCCGAATTTTTTTATTTCTGTTTACCCCTTGAATACCGATGTATGTCTTTAATAATTGACACGTTCAATTTCAGGAATAATGTAGATCGCGTAAGTTTCGCAGGGGGAATCATAAGAAACATCGGTAAAGGCGTTGGAATGCTCAACTTGCTGACAAACATTAGAAAGTAAGGATTACAAATAAACATTTAAGGGTACAGTACTACTGGTACTATCTAGGTATATTTATTGCAAGCGTATGCGGGGTCCTTCCTAATATGTTCACGGTCTTCAAGGGGATGATCAGACCAATCTAATTTATTCGCGATTTCGATGTTTGTCCCAAAGAGAAGGTTGTTCAGTTTGATGGTATGATCACCCCCTTAGATAAAGTATATGTCTAGAATGATTGAGCCTGACGCTTCTACCATATAAAATAAAAGTGGCCAACTTTCTTAGGTTGGTGTGCGTGAGGCGACAATACAACTTATCTCCGTGTGCGTGTATAGCGACACGGTTTATAGCGACAGGGGTATATTTGAGAGTAGGTGATATTTTTTTCGACGCATTCGTAGCTTCGACTGTCTAACTAGACATATAACTTATCAAGGATCATCCCCTAAAAAACCGTCAGCATATTAATAGGTACCCTACACAAGGGTTACAAAAGTAAAAATAAGTATTTAAACTTTTAAAGGCGTTGTTTACTCCATCAAACTGAACAACTGTCACTATGGGAAAAAATATCACCGAACTCTCATATATACCCCTGTCGCTATAAACAGTGTCGCTATACTCGCACACGGAGATAAGTTTTATGTCGCCTCACGCACACCAACCTAAGAAAGTTGGCCACTTTTGTTTTATATGATAGAAACGTGAGGCTCAAATCTAGACATATACTTTATCTAAGGGGATGATCATACCATCAAACTGAACAACCTGCTCTACATCGAAACACACGGGACAAACATCGAAATCGCGAAAAAATTTGATTAGTCTGATCATCCCCATAAAAACCGTGAGCATATTAGGAAGGACCCCATATAAGCTTGCAATAAATACACCTAGATAGTACCAGTAGTACGGTACTTAGCATTATTTTGAAATTGTTTGCAACAACACGAATAGATTTTATTAAAAATAATTGTCTTATTTCAGATCTGAATTAATTACTGATGACGAGCTGCGAAGGATTAGGTATGCACAATAAGGTCGACCAAAGTACCTATGTTGAAAATTCCATAGAACTATGTTATTATACATATTTTGAATGATATTAATATTTGCGCCGTGACGCCGTTTGTTGTCAAACGATTGTCATTTTGCATGTGGTTCAATTGTTATATTTAAAATATTTTAAAAAATCGTAAGGCTTATCCGTCCGGGAACACGACTCGCCATCAAGTCGATGTGAACGAGGCATGGCCCAGGTCAGGATTTAGCAGTGTTCTTTGAAAAATTATTATTTTTATGAATTTCCAAAAAAATATGAAAACTAAATCATTCTGTTCTATTGCGAAGTACAGCTATTTTGTAAATTTTCATTTTCTTCCGATCAACCATGTCAGAGTAAAATGATTACAACTGGAAAAAAGGGGTAAACCGTGACTTTCGATTTCTTTTTTTCTTCAGTTTTATAAATTAAAATAGATTTCTCGGCTGATGTATGCAATAATAAAAACTGAAATTTAGAGCGAGCCAAGCGAGCAAAACTTTTCTCCATATTCCAAATCGGTTTTAGCCAGAGATCCTTCGGTACAAAATATGTGCCCCTAATTAAAAACTACGGAGCGAGAGAAGCGAGATCGAAATTTTTTGAACAACGATTCAGCTGTGGTCAGAATCTATAAACAGAAACTCAGGCCGAGATTCAGAGACGATTTGTAAGTCATAGTTCGGACTTCCGTATGTCAAAATCCATACATTTTCGCGACGCTTAGCTCGATCTAAGACCAAAAAAATCGTCTCTGAATCTCGGCCTTAGAGCGAAGAAAGTATGACTTCTCTAACCCTGGAGACTGCTGTCCCCCCGTCTCTCCCCTTATATACGCCAATGATCCTACTGTTGAATGGTGATTAGGACCTATTTATTCTGTGGCTAAATCGCATAATTTATACAATTTTTTTTAATATACAGATTGGCATCTGTGGATGTACGATCGCGTGATAACAAGTAAGTTAGTTTATTTCATACTAGGTAGGTCAAACTTGTGTCAAAACGTTTATCGAAAACGCATTTTTTTCATCATCATCATCACCCACTTATTACCTGTGTGCTTTCTTACCTTGACATTGGTATAATCATCTTTCACACGATGGACCCATAGGTAGTAAGAAATTTAATTGATGTACCTTCACTCGGGAAACGGGGTGAACTGGGTGGACTGGGAAATCTGGGTTATTGCGAAGAGATTCAGGACGCCCCGTAACAAATGTTTCTAGTTTGTCAAAAATGGCAGACGGTGACTCGCCAACTCATTTGATGGGCCCCGCAAAATAGCCGCTCGCAAGGAGAGACAAGGCGGCAACATCTACTGAGCGGCTAAGGTTGTAGAGAAGTGAGTCTGCGGACGCCGGTTCCCGGTGCTAAGCACACAAGGCAGGTCCCGGCGTTATGACATTTTACACTTCCAACCTGGAGCATAGGTTCCGCTCTTGCAACTCCACTCCTGGCCGGCCGGTTAAGGCAAAACGGCCGGTGAGGGCCAAATCAATCCGGGCCCTCTGGGGAATCGGGTCCGAGGAGTCGCCACTCAGCAACAGCTCGCCGCAAGTTGGATTTACTTTTGTAATTATTACTTAAAATGTATTTTTATTTTATTTGTTTTTCTTTTCGTTAGAAAAGTATCGATCAGTGCTCCAAGTCATGAGCCGCATACGAAAATCAAGCGAAGGCAGACTGGCTTTGTCAGGCCAGAGGATTTAGAAAAAATTCACATTATAAAAACCAGTAGTTCCGAACTGCTGCTCAATGAAGAAAGGGAACAAGAGACCCAAGCACGGTAGAGAACAATTCTAAAAACTAGAACCTAAACTAAAAATAATCAGATAATTCTTTCAAACATTATTGATTAGGTTAGGTCATGTTGTGTTAATTCGGGTTCACTCGGGTCTGAAGCACCCCCTTAAGTATGTAACGCATTTAGGTTCACACCCTGTATACTTACTGTAGAGTCTACACTATAACAACCAATAATACAGGTTTCAACTTAATATGCTGATAGTTTTTTTTAAGATGATGACCAGATCATGAAACTGAAAAACTTTCTCTATGGGGCCAACATCGAAATCGCGAAAATAATTCGTTTGCAGTTTTGTATGAAACAGCAGATTTTTCTATAAACATTTCGACGTTGGTCCCATATTAATTGTTTTTGAGTCAAACTCAAAAAGGTCTGATCATCCCCTTAAAAACCGTTAATACAAATAAACATTGAATGGGGTGGTTTAGACCATCCAACGGAACAAATTTCACAATGGATACAACATCGAAATCGCGAAAAAAAATCTTCTTATCCATACTAAACTGCAATGCCTACTCGACTCAATATGAGACAGCTGATTTTTTCCCCCGATTTCAATGTTTGCTCCACAGTGAAAGTTGTTCAGTTGGATGGTCTAAACCACCCCATTCAATGTTTATTTGTATTTTTGTAACACCTATTGTACACACGGCGACACATAAGATAAGCAAAACCAGAATAAGCTGGCCGCGCGTTGGTAGAGTAATGTATAACGTGGCACGGCCAGCTTATGTTGGTTTTGCGTAGCTTGATGTGTCGCCGTGCGTACAAACCGACACAAAACCTTTTTTAGTCCGTCTGAAATACAGAAAAGTCCGCATAGCACCGTCTATAGCAGACTCGAATCAGCCGCATGCGTATCGCCGACCCACCGGATTCGTGCGCCCCTCTGATGTCTTGGACTCTGATACAAATGTACGGCAATCCGTTCTTACCCGTCTGTACGATGACGTCACTCAAGAAGACGACAACTTGCCCACGTTGAAAGATTATAAGTATGTATAGGTATAATGTACCCAATTAATTTTTTATTTTATTTTATTAGGAAGCCAATATCATCATCATCACAGCCTGTACACCGTGTTCCTGAGGTTATGCATTAACTTTGGCCTGTTATTGATACCATTAATACGATCATATTTCACTATGGCACAAACATTGAAATCGCGATTTTTTTTTTTTTAGAATTGATAATTAGGTACTATTATAACTTTGTATGTATTCATACAATGAAACTAAACGACTTTCCCTAAGGAACATGGGTCGAAATAGTATATTTCATTACAAGTGTGGAAAGGCTGTCATTGCAAAGAGTTCCGACAAATGTCTACCCGAGCCGAGGCGCAGCCGAAGGCGAGGGTTGACAGTCGGAACAAGTTGCAATGACGGTTCCGCACGTGTACTGAACGACTATTTTTAATACAGTTGCGAAAAAATTAAGCAATTTAATAAAATAATAAAAACACAATAAACTCAACTAACTTAACATTTATTTCTTATAAAAGTTATAATTCACATATATACATTGAAATTGGTACAGTTTTTATACTAACTGGGGAAGTTTTAGGTTGCATATTTACTGTTTGAGACAAACTATTATTAATTTCGTATGATTGTTCATGTATATTTGTCATACAATGGCGTTTGCACTCCACGCAATAAATTCGTCATATGTAGCGACTTTTTGACTTTTCCGATAAAATGTTCTCCGAAGCATTTTGTGCAATTATACTGAGTTCCGGTGGTGTTAATTCAAAAAAACTAGGGTCGAAATTACTCATTTTGTTCAACAAACAACTAAACTCGCAAAGAAAATTTCTGAAAAATGGCGCTAACCGTAGAATATAAGCAGAGTTTTTTTTTCTTCACCCATTCTGGTAGGCAAAGGGAACTATGCCCATACAGCCAAGTCTTCAGTAGAAGTTTTTTTATTTATATGAAATGAAAATGAAATTTAATGAGATGAAATGAAACCTAACCAAACTCATTCAATCAAATCATTAAATCTGATATTGAAACAAATTAGTAGCTTCTTTTTAAAAATATACGTATTTGCATGAATCATAAAAACTTATATGGATTTTTTTAGTAAAAACTTCATGGTTGGTTTTTCTTTTTAATAGACATTATTTTGACAGTTGGGAAAGAGAACGCACGAGTTCGGGAAAGGTAAAAAAAAAGCACGAGTATGTAATAGCCCACATCCCGAACGCTATACGTCCCTGCAATACGCCACTTTTTGAGCAACTGTATTAAAAAACTTTTTTTTTGGACCTATAAAAAATCTATAGGCTATTCCGCACTTTTGTATGCTTAACTTATACTTATTTATTTAGTTATCTCGCTTCGCTCGCTCTACGTTTTTTTTAGTTACTATGCCTACACATAATCCTAAAGAGTAGTGACTACAGCTAAGACGTGGTGCTAAAAATCTCGAGCTTGCTTCGCTCAATCCATAGCGGCTTTTACTTCGGTTACATGTCGGGCACATGTTATGTACGTAAGATCTCTAGCTCTAACCGAGTAGTATTGAGGAGAATAGTCGAGCTTGCTCTAAGTTTCCAATTTTGCATGGATAAACCAAAAGATGTCTGACCACAACCGAGATAGATGTGCAAAAATATATTGGCCGGCCTTGGCCTAGCACTGGGTTGATTTAATTGAAATTATTATTATTTATATGGATTATAACTTCACGATAAGAAAGAGAAAGGCACGAAATTCCTAGTAGTAAAATCGTACTAGGTATACAGGGTGTAACAAAACACCCTTGTAATATTTAAAGGGGTGGTTTAGATTATCTAACTGAACAACTTTCACTATGGAGACAACGTCGAATTAAAAAAATCTTCTGTATGAACAGCTGATTTTTTTTCGCGCTTTCGAACTTGGCTCTTTATTGAAAGTTGTTGTATAAACCCTGTATATGTACCCTACATCAAAGATAACACAGATTTTGTACTTTTCCATACTTTTTGTCAAGTGGGATTTTAAGGGTATATTACTGTTGGCGCGCTCCATACAAACGAAGTCTGGTTATATTTTCAATACTAACCAATTAAAGTCAGTGAAATTTTTCAGAAACAATCTAGAAAGTAATTTCTACGCTTGTATCTTGTCAGATTTTCGTTAAAATATACAGTTTCAATGCTAGGATTAATATAAGATTTGTATGGAAATCTTTGTGGCACTGTAACGAAAATCTGACAAGATACAAGAATACAGATTACTTTATAGATTGTTTCTGAAAAATTTCACTGACTTTAATTGGTTAGTATTGAATATATAACAAGACTTCGTTTGTATGGAGCGCGTCAACAGTAATATACCCTTAGCGTTGTGTTCTTTTTCAGACCAGCATCCGAGGCGCACCAAAAGAATGTATTACTGACGTTTTCACCAACGAAACTGATAAAAGACGATACAAAAGAGTACCTCCGACACTCGATGTCTGCCGACGCCGACTCATACGACCAATTCCTCAACGTACAACATGGGAAGAGATCCGCTCGTAAAATATCTTTAGAATACATGAAGATTGCAGACGAACCAGAGCAGAGCAAACATGGAAACACTCTGAGAAGCCTCGAATTCGCAAAGACAAGACCTTCTATGACTGTGTCACAGTACCAGTCGAAAAATCAGAAGAAAGATGCGATTAAGAAAACTGGTAAGTAGGACTAACGCACCGGTATTGACTACCTTAGGACGAGTTTATTCTATAGGGACGTTTTGAACATGCGCTATTTTTAAATGAATTTTGGTATGAGTTTTGGTTTTGGTATTTCGAGGCATGTATTGTACCCACTGTCCATTATAAGTGGCGACGGGCTCACCCCCCATCACACTGGACAGGGTTCTGGTACTACTGGTGAAACGTGGATGTTCTGAGGTTTAAGAATATCTCTGACTACCCCCTCGGGGAATATATTCGTGAGCATATGTTTATGTAAACGAATGTTTTTATTTAAAGAATTGTATTTGTTACCCGACTGCGCCAGAAGGAGGGTTATGTTTTTTTTTACTTATAGTAACTTATTATTAATCTGTGGTTTTGGTACTCTTTTGGTTCGGACACTTTTGAGCGCGGACCCTTCGTCAAAAGCGGTGATTTAGCATCACTGATATTAGTTTTCTGTAGCTGGTTTATAATAAGTTATACATGTGTTTATAAATTGAATTGTACCTTTTGCTAAAATTTCATAAAATGTATGTTGAAAACAAATCGTTTCTTAAATTATTAGATGGGTTATTTGGTCACCAATACCGGTGCGTGAACCTTTTTATATTATCTCGTTTACAATCAGCAACGTAAAGTGCAATAATTATTTACATTTATTTTAACTCGTTTACAGACACGGTTCGGATAAAATCGAAACATATACAGGGTGTAAACTTAAATGCGTTACATTCTTTAGGGTGTGCTACCAGGACCGTAGCTAGGAAGGATGGGGGGTCGTATCGTGCTGAAGCGTGCTCGAAATGTAAGGCAATGCCCTACCTTAAATTTCGAGCTCGCTTCAGCCGACCGTTGTTTGGTGTTTTATAAGCCTACATAGGCTAAGGGAGCTTAGTATCACCTCCATATTGAGTCTAGGACTCACGACACTTCGCTCGCTCAGTTTTTTTTTTCTTTTCTTTCCTGGGGACATTTTAACAAACACAGAATTATGTTGCCCATCTAAAAACAAACTTAAATTCAGTTCTAGCTCCGGCCCTAGGCGCTTTAGGCCATCAAACTGAACAACTTTCAATATGGGACCAACATTCATCATCATTATCCTATACAAGGTGAAACAAAAAACCCTAATAATATTTAAAGACTTGGGTTAGACTAAACAAACTACTTTCTAGCGTTTATTCATTAACACGTTGTATAGGGTCAGCTGTATGCAGTCGTGTTTTATGGCCAACCTGTCGAACTCTCCGATTCGTACGTTCCAACGAATGTATAAAAAATTAAAACTTGTTTAGGATAAAATAAGAGTGGAAACTCGCTCTTCTCTCATTCAACCGATAGAAACCCTACTTTTTTTCAGTAGGGAGCGACGGTTTTGGTGGCCTACGCTTGCCTGGTGATTCACCACTTTATGGAGGATCCCTATCAGAAGTAAGTTAAATAACATTTTACCTTTCGACATGGAAGCGGGGGTACCAAGGGCCAAATAATTTGCCCATGGTACACCATTGTCCCCCTCGGGGGTTCCTCCGGTAAAAAAAATGTGTCGTGGTACCCCACGGGGGACTAGCCTACCCACCGCGGGCATTCGTTTAGAAAGCAAACTTTGATAAGCGACCATCAACCACGAGATAATTGTCTCAATAGGTAATAATATTTTCTACGTCAGGATTTTAAAATGAGAGAATTACAGATATTTTAAGTAAAATAACGTCGTTTTTCGGTACGTCCAGTGACGTCACTGGAAACCCTGTGAACGCCTTGGTAATGGTAATCATAAAATAACTGGCCACTAGCTGGCCAGCTGGCTAGCTGGCTGGCTGCTGGCTGGCTGACCTCCTCGGGGAATATAGTCGTGAGTATATGCTAACTAACCACTAAGAAAAAAAAATACATTCACAATGTCAGAATTCGACGTTGCCGTTTCTGTTTTCAGCATAGAGTCAGAAAGAGAAGGCAGGAATATTTTTTTTTTTAAAGCAGTAGTTTTTTTCCATGGAGTTCGAATTATTTTCTCTCCACCATTTTTTCTTTTCGAAATTACAGATCAAAGTAATTTAAAAATTATGTCTTCTATCCGTAAAAATATAAAATGAAGACAAAAAAAAAAACTTGACATACCGAATTCGCGAAACTAATACCGTCCATTAAAGTATCAAAAGGTGTTTTCAGGTTTTAAGTACATTCGCTGATTGAACTGTTTGAATTTGTATCTCATGTTTAGTTTGAATCATTGGTTATGCAAATTTTTCTTTTTCCAGATAAAACTCCTTAAAGCAGACAAAGCATCAAAAAAGGATTTTAAAAAATGAAACGTATTATGTTTTACATTGTTTTAGAATTAGCTTTGGAATTTTAGTATAAATTAATGTTCTTATAGTAATTAAACTTAATAAAAAGACAGTTTCAAAATAAAACATTTTTAATAACACTGAAATTGCACATAAATAATTTCCCATCACATTAATTATTAATACTACTTAAGGTACACCGTAGTTACATTATCACAATGTAAACTTATGTAGTACATTGTAATATTTTGTTCTGCATTTACTAACCTATTGCAAAGGATACTAATATGATATTTTGCGTATTTAAATTACGTTCAAAAGCACTACGATCGAGCGATCAGTCATGTCCCATAAGACCAAAGTTCTAAAGGCTTGTCCACGTCTACAAAATCATCATGAATAGTCCACTCGTGTGTAGGGGGGAGGGCAATCGCCTCTTGGCGGGTATTTCTGATGCAGTTTGCCATAGAAAGTGCTGCCATCTAGTATTTTACGATGTAGAACTATGAAACCAAAAAGATTTTATGGTCTATGTCAATTTGTCAAATTCACAAGATGGCTGATTTAGTGATGTTCTGGAGTTTCTGTTGTTTTCTAATATACAGATTACAGGAATATTAGGCTGGCTTGCACCGAAAAGTATTTAGGCTTAAAAATGTTTAAATATAATGCTCTCACTGTCATTTGTATGAGCAGTGTGAAGGATAGAACAATCACTAAATACTTTTAAACCGAAATACATGTTGGTGCAAGCCGGGCTTAAAGTCGCTTCATTAATTAACAGAATTCATACTTAAGGAATAGGGTTTTTTTATGATGATTATATGATTTGATGCTTTATGATATATTAAGATTGCCAGGGGAAAGATGGCACTTTTATTTTTAGAAATTAAAAAATATGGCTGCATAGACTATGTACCTTTTGCCTTTCAGTAAGGAACAATTTAACGACAAAAAAAAATAATAGGTATAGTGTGCACGGCTACTCTATTCCTTTGTGATAAAGTGTACAATAAAATTACTTTAATTTGAATTCAAATTCGACTCTTTTGGAGGTGTGGACAAACCCCAGTACATTCACAAATAAAATCCAAACCATAACTAAATTTCCAGTAAATGCACCAAAAGCGGCGTCTTATTTACTGACAACTAGCACCTTATTTAAATTCTACCAAACCACATTTAAATATTACTCATAATCATATTTCTTTCATGCCATTTTATACATTAATTTGGTAGTGATCTTTGAAACATTCACTTTGGATGATCTCCGTTGATCGGCGATTGTTTCAAGGATTATTATCAATGACTGATGAGTCTGGAGGATTTGTTCCCTTTATACCAGATTCCCAAAATACCAGATGACCAACATCGTCCTTAGTATTTCATCGATTAGGAAAACGTGAGATAGCCTAACCACAAAACAAACGCTTCGCCCTACTTGCCCACGGGTGCATGCGCCCGTTTCATTCGTGGTATGAACGTACGTTTTTATTTTGTAGCTAAACGAAGCATGCCGTTCATTATACAGGGTGAAATTAATATTAATAGCATCCTTTTAAACTAAGAGTCTGCCCATCAAACTGAACCACTTTTGCTATGGGAGCAAACTAATCAGCTCATGCCGATCCCGTGTCGATAAAGTTCAGTGTTAATGTAGGAACAGACCTGCTGACCGGTGGTTACTTGAAAAAAATGGCGCCGACAGGTAAAGCATTGCAGGCTTTCGATCCATGTGGGCGATTACGTGAACATTTCAAACGAGAAAAATAAGTTAAAACAATTTCTAGTTAACATTATCTTTTGCCAAACCAAGTATACTTCAAAAACGAACCAAGATGACAGGGCAAGTATGCGCCGGCACCTACTTTCTGTGCTAAAAATGCGATTTGGGCCCATCCATTCATTTTACTTTGATCAAAGATTGCAGGCGTAATTTCGGCATGGTATGTTCCTACGCTTGATCGTTATTAATGTATTATGTCGCTGAAGAGATATATTTTATTTCAGTGATGCAGCGATTACGATCAATTTACCTGAATCGTAATAATATTCTGCAATTATTTTTAATCTTAGACCTTTTGACGATTATCTTCTACTCATACTTAACACGCATATCTAATTGTGTACTTTGATGTATTGTCTAATAGTTACGAGACTAGGTATAATCATTGGTATAATGCGTGAAATAGAGTATAATAGATATAAGTAACAGGGAGAACGTTGAGAGAGATATTATATATAGGTATTTAAATGTCTATAAACATGAAACGTGCGCGAAAGTCGCAGTCGCGATGGTCCGTGTGGAGTTACTTAACATTTTGTAGTATACAGCGTGTAACAAAACAACCTAGTAATATTTAAAAGGCTGTTTTAGTTTAGACCATCAAACTGAACAACTCCCACAATGGGGGAAAAATATGGTACCTACTTGACTCAAATGTATTGGACAGCATATTTTTTATTTTTTATCAAAGTTAAGCTCCATAGTTTTTTTTTCGATTTGATAGTCTAATCTAAACCACCCCTTAAATATTTCCACGGCGTTTTGTTACACCTTGTATATTCTATTCCATGAATAGTATACACGTCTCTACGCTGATGGTTCTATGTCTCACGATATGGCTATCATGAGATAGAATATCTACAGAGTGTTGGGACAAACAGTTGCATTACTTAAGGGGTGATTGTACCCATGATACTGAACAACTTTCCCTAAGAAACCTATAGGAAGTTGTCAAAATTTTTTTTTAAATAATGCAACTGTTTACCCTAACACCATGTATAACAGTTATCGTTACGTAACAGAAAAAACTAGCAGGTATCGATAAATCACTAGTTTATTCAGCTTCCAGATTCTTTAATTAAGAGATAACTTCACACAAACGCCGACCAACGTGACAGTTAATGTACTTATACATTTTCTATAAAAAAAAGTATCCACACAGACCTCTTGGCGGTCAAAATGTATACTGACAAAGTACCTCTTCAAAATTCGTCATCCGAGACCCCCCAAAACCGGGTTATAATTTAAATTACCTAACCGTACTAATTATTTTGTTCAAAAGGCGTTTGAAGATTAGCCTATGGTCCTTCGAACTATCCCGAATTTTCACAAAAAGGATACCTAGGTGATCATAAAATATAATGCGTCAGTTTGTGGTAACATCGCCGATAATAAAGATATACTAAATTGATATTTGTGACCTCAATTTTGATAAATAAATTTGACATAAAGTAACTCTGAAACTGGTCGCTTAAGGTGGTTGCAGAGTTATCAATTTCATACAAAAGTATGACGCATAATACGTGTAGCTGTAGACGGTACAATTAAAAGTAATATTTTATATATAGATTTTTTTTTTAGAAAATGAATGAATTTTCTATGGATAAGGGCAAAGCTTTATATCTTCATAATTATATAATAAATTGCAAATGTTATTTGATACGCGGCATCTAGATTTTCTAAACAATTTTTCCATATATACCGTCTACGTGTATTATGCGTCAAACTATTGTATGAAATTGGCAACTCTGCAACCACCTTAAACACAAAATGACTAATTGTATTTTGTGATCATCCGAGTGTCCTGTAAAGGATTTATAAAGGAACAAGGATCAACAGTGAATTTGAAAAAAAAATCTAGTCTGCAAAGTGTCAAGCTTGCACATAGGCCTTCCATACCAAAATCTTCAAACCCATTTGTTGTATTAATAATGATGAGTGTCATATGTTCTCAGAATAAAATACCCACCGGTATACTAATGTAGGGTCCTCTAAACTATGGGACGAAGTTTCAGTTATTAATAAGTTACTAAAGTCCATCACATCTATTACATTATAAATGTCCGTGGCCGTGCCCGAACGCACTGACTCCGTTAGCCTGATTGTTAATAGGCTGATTGTTGTTGCCCTCAGCCGGTTCGTTGTTACCGTTGCTATTTCTGTTTTCGAGTTGCTGTTGCCACATTGATGCGTAGAAACCGCCTTGTGCTAGAAGGGCGTCGTGGCTGGAATTAGTAAGAAATTACTGTTACTGACGAATAGGGACGATGACTGATCGTGGAATTTCATATCTTATAACGAATTTGAAAATAAGGCTAAATTTAATAACAAAATGGCCAAACGAAATTACAAATCGAATAGAAAACAAAAAAGCTACAAGCGATTGAAAAACGTTTTTTATCATCTTCTATCTCTTTCATGCAAAAAAACCTGGTTTGCATGACACATCGTCATGATTTGTATGCAAATACGAGGTTATGATGTCACTTTTCTTATACAAGGTGTAACAAAACACCCTAGTAATACTTAAGGGGGTGGTTTAGACCATCAAACTGAACAACCTTTAGTATGGAGCCAACATCGAGAAAAACAGCAGATTTTGTTTATTTTTTCTCGATGTTGGCTCCATAGTGAAAGTTGTTCAGTTTAATGTTCTGAAGCACCCCTTTCAGTATTACTAGGGTGTTTTGTTACACCCTGTATGGCATATACTCTATCTAATAGAGCATATCTCGCTCCAATAGTAAATTTTAAACACTTTTATTTAGGTTTTTATATTAGTAATTTCGTACCTTACAACAATATCTAAACGGCAATCGGTAATCTTTTTGGTAATTAAAAAGTCCCGGGGCTACAGTACTATAACTTCTATGCGGCGCGGGTACCGTATTCCATTGTAACATGCAGTTCCTACTGATCGCCCTATCTAGTACTGTTACATTAAAATCGTTGATGAAAGTAAAATACTTACTTTCCTCTCTCAATGATCTCGCCTTCTTTGAGAACTAATATTTCGTCAGCGTGAATAATAGTTGATAATCTGTGAGCTATAATGATCGTCGTCCTGTTTGCGCAGACTCGGCCCAACGCCGCCTGAAAACATACATTATTATTTATATCATAAACTGGCTGACCCGGCCAACTTTGTACCGCCATCTTTCCTTTTCTTCCTCTTTTTTTATGAAGCCGTGGTGGTCCAGTGGCGAGTAACCTTGCCTGTCATGCAGGAGGCGATGGTTCGATCCCCGTCCAGACCGACTCGTAACAATGATGTTTTTCGGAATTGATGTACGATTTGTGAAACTACTGGCTTTTCGGTGAAGGAAAACATCGTAAGGAAACCTGCATGCTTTAATTTCGAGGCATGTATTGTACCCACTGTCCATTATAAGTGGCGGCGGGCTCACCCCCCGTCATACTGGACAGAGTTTCGGTACTACTGGTGAACCGTGGATGTTCTGACGTTTCAGAATATCTCTGACTAACCCCTCGGAATATAGTCGTGAACTATGATATGATATGATATGATGATCTTTCTTTTTGTTCGTGAATTTTTCTCATGTTTTAATACTTATTCTGCTATTAGGGAAGGAGACAAATCCAACAAATCGTTGATCATAAAATCTGTCCAGCCTTTCTTGAGTTATAAATGGTGTAACCAACCCGACTTTCTTTTATATTTATAACATCACTAGTTTTTTTTTATTTTAAGCCTAATCATAAGCTTTCAAACAAAAAAGTTTCATCGAAATCAGTTCAGTATGCGCGTGATGCACGAACAAAAATTATGGAAGCCATACAACAAACATCCATAATCGAACCGGTATTTGAACCTAGGACCCTGGTTTGGTAGTCCGGTGTTGCAACCATTACACCAACCGGATCTTCGTATATTTTTGTCATGATTGAGGAATATGGGGCGTAAAGCTTCTACGTGCACGATTAAGGTCATCATAGTTCACTTGTACGACATCGCTCCCGCACGGTAAAAGATGAACATTCAAATATGAGCTTAAGGTCGAGCTCTGTAGATACACTTTATAATGACAACATTGTTGATTGACAGATTGCCGCGCGCTGTATACAATTGTATGTTGTCATTGTAAAAAAGTATCTACAAAATACAGCCTTAAGCCTATATTTGAATTCATTTCATTTTCATTCATTCTTTTACCGTGCGGACGGTGTCCTGTAAATAAGCGATCATTGTTACTTTTATAGAAGGAATCTGACCTGAATATTTCTCTCCGTGTTAGTATCCAGTGCGGACGTAGCTTCATCTAGAAGAACGATGGCTGGATCTTTGAGAATAGTTCGCGCTATCGCTATCCTTTGCTTTTCACCTCCACTGAGCCGTAGACCTCTCTCTCCCACCTAGGAACACGTAGAAATCTTTGATTAATGAAAATTGCTACAAAATTTAATCGAAAAGATTTACAAGGTGATCATAAGCATCCTTTTAAACTAAGAGTCTACCCATCAAACTTTTAAACTTTTACGAAGAGAGCAAACCGATCAGAGCAAAAACAAATCAGCTGTTCCATACTAAACTGCAGTGCCTACTCGACTCAAATTTATGCAACAGCAAATTTTTTTTTGCTCCCTTCGGTTTGCTCCCATAGTAAAAGTTGTTCAGTTTGATGGGTAGACTCTTATTTTCACCCTGATTAATGATATCAATTTCACCCTGTATGAGTAGGTGAATATTTAGTAGTTAATTAAAATAGTATGCAAGCTAACAAAATACTGAAATTGTTTATTATTTTACTGAGAAGAAAAAAAAATGCATGCATTAATTTTTACGACATAAACGGGCTATCCCTAAAGGTCAAAACCGCACTATGGCGGTGCGGTACGACCCTGCATCGGAGCGGTGCAGCACGATTGCAGGATAACATATTTCTATTGTTTTATATGATCCAAACCGGACTACGAAAGCTGCTACATTTGAATATCAAGAGATTGGCAATGAAATTACCTGTGTATCGTAAGCGTCAGGGAATGTCAAAATTCTGTCGTGAATGTCAGCGTTCTTGGCTGCTGAGATGACGTCGGCAGTAGGTGCTTCCAATTTCCCGTATTGGATGTTGTATCTGTAGGAAAGGAGAATTGATTATCGTGTAAAACAACATTGATTGATGGAGATGGTGAAAAACGTATATCGAGTTTCCTATCATTATCAACCTGCGTCTCTCCACAATTTACAATCATCACCGCCTTCATTATTCGTTATTTTTATAAAATTTCTGTTATATGTATTGTTGACGAAAAAATACTGAAATAATTGACCCTTCAGCTTTGGTCTTATAGCAACAAATGGATATAATTACATATTCTAAAGGAATATAACATTACATTTGTTTGGCAGGCTCTTTTTAGATTTAACCCAAAGTGAATTCGTTCCTTCCATCCAAATCCGTTCAACCGTTTATGCGTGATTGAGCCACAAACATACAAACTTTCACATTTATAATATTAGTGAGATATCTACCAACCTGACAGTGTTATTGAACAAAACAGTATCCTGAGGAACAACACCTATATTGGCTCGTAGAGACGCTTGCGTAACCGTCCGTACGTCTTGACCGTCTACTAGCACAGCACCTTCGTTCACGTCATAGAACCGGAATAGAAGTCGCATTATAGTTGATTTACCGGCACCACTGGGACCAACCTTTAAAGAAGCATGGTTAAAGTTCTGTGAAAAAGATAATCGATCGTGACCCAATGGGAGCTTGAGACCGAAAGCCGGGACCAAGAGAATTATCGCGCATTTATCTAGATGCCCACGAAGCAGAATAGCAAATGGGGGAGGCCGTCCGAAGAAAACATACCAACATACGACACGTGCGTAGCACCCTCAATCGATGAAATTGCATGAAAAGATGTATGAATGTGAATGAGGCTTAAAGAGGTGTGTCAGAGTCGTAGCATGTGGCGGTCCGTGGTTCCTGCCTACCCCCATGGGACAATGGCGTGAGCTTATGTATGTATGTAGAGAACTGTGGAATAGAGAGTGGATGTAGAGAAGCTGATTTTTTTCGAGATTTCGAGTCGTGAGTTCGATTTTCGGTCCCGTAGAGAAAGTTGTTCAGTTTGATGGTCCGATCATCCCCTTAAAAAGTGTCAGCATAATACGAAGGACCCTGTATGTTTGCTCCATCACAGTATAAACAGTAAGCTGGAAGTTTCCGATAGCGGGTTTTATATGCGAGTGCCGTGTATGCATTCACAAATCTCAGTCAACCAGAGTTGCACGTCGTCAGAGATGCCGTCGCATGCACGTCACGCGCACATGCAAACCACGTTCGACAACTTACCACCGAGTAGATACGATACACACATGCGTGGTGATTCTGCCGCTCGCTCTCGCATGTGAACGTTCACGTACGAGAATTAGCGTCAGTTTGTTGTACAGTATTACCAAGTTTATAATGCTTACGGATGTACTTGCGCAGTATATTATTATAACCACGCAAACCAATCACGATACTTTACGGTCGCGCGCCAAAAATGATGTGCTTCTATTGGTCGATTGATTTCGCGCCTGACTCATAACCGACGCGATCTACATTCGATCAATTGAGTGCACGGCAGTAAAATTCCCTCTTTAACAGCGTAGCCATACGGTTCATTATATTATCAAATGGTTTCGAGTACTGTCCGGAAATGTTAGTCGCTGTCTGCGCGAATGAAGATTTACGAGCGGAAAAAGTTTCCTGGTCGTACTGTACCGCCGCGAGTTTGTATGAAGCTATTTCTCTGTAGGATATCTTCTCGGTGACCTTAGTATAAAGATACTGTGGGTTTATTCTACTTCGTGCTTACCAAAGCTACAGTAGATCCAGGGGCGACTTTAAAACTGATGTTATTGAGGACCAGCCTCTCGGGCCCGTAGCCGAACGAAACGTGTTTGAACTCGACGCCACCGCGACGCACCAACAACTCGGGCGCACCGATAGCGTCGCGGACGTCGGAGTCTACCCGCATTAGGTCGAACATGTTCTCCATGTCGACGAAGTTCTTTTGGATTGCTCTGTGGAATGTCAGTTATATTTTAATTTTAATATTAAAAACGTGTTTATTTTACTGACATCCATACCTTTGGCCGAAAAGAAAACATGAAGAAAATTTCAAAGAAATGACAAATGATTAGACTAAGGCAAAGGGAATGTATGCCATTCAACCTAGCTTGTAATTTTACAGTATTTTTTAAATAACACGAGAAATAATGGATTGAAAAGTCAGATAATTTTTTATTAGCTTTGAATCAAATAATCTCCAAATGGTTGTTAATTTTAATACCTTTCATAAATGAAATGCTGTCCTTGGGTTGGTTGGCATTTGCAAGAACCTGGCGAAATCTTTACAATACTATATACAACGTGTTAATGAATAAGCGCTAAACCTCATACACCCCAACCGATTTATAACAAAATAATTAGATTGAAACAAAAATTTCATTATTTTGATCGCTAAAATTTAAAGTTTGTCGCATTTGAAGTTTTCAGGCAAAAATTATTTGTTATCTTTTCAGCAATGAATGAAACCACTAACGTGCTCATGTATACATTTTAAGAATCTTGTTTTGGTATTAAGCAGGGTGAGAGTGCCCGAGCGGTTGAGATCGAGTTCAGTAAATTTTAAATTTTACTAACATTTTATTTAATATTTTGAAAAAAAAATCCTATGTTGAAACCATGATAATTCGATTCTGCTCTCGATTCTAAACAAACTACTTTCTAGTTTGCACGCATTCATTAACACGTTGTATTTAATTTCCAGTGTGATGGGGCCCGTCGCCACTTGTAATGGACAGTGGGTACAATACATGCCTCGACATTGAAGCACGCAGGTTTCCTCACAATGTTTTCCTTCACCGAAAAACCAGTGGTGTTACAAATTGTACATAAATTCCGAAAAACTCTTTGGTACGAGTCTGCCTGGACGGGGATCAAACCATCGCCTCCTGCACGGCAGGCAAGGTTACTCGCCACTGGACCACCACGGGAACAAAAAAAGCGAACGAAAAGGGTACAAATTCACCCCTTACCTGTAATAAGTACCGAACCAGTTGAGAGGCACGTAAAGCTGTACAATATAAGACGCGAACAGGACGTAATCACCGACTGTCAATTCACCCGTGTTCACAACCATGTGTACAGCCAATATCGAACCCGCTAGTAGACCTGCAAAGTTATTCGATTCGAGCATTGAACTATTATGTACTAAGTATACAGGCTGAAATAAAAATCATTGGCATCCTTTTAAACTAAGAGTCTACACATCAAACTGAACAACTTTAACTATGGGAGCAAACCGATCGTAGCAAAAAAATAATCAGCTGTTTCATATATTCGACTCGAGTAGCCATTGCAGTTTAGTATGGAACAGCAGATTTTAATTTCACCCTGTAGAACTAACACGACAAACAAACGTTATGTGCCACGTGATATTAGGACGAGTGCGGGCGGGAGAAAGAGAGAGTGATAGCGATTTCCTATGTAAGTGTGGCGACATCGCCACAATTGAATTGTGGCAGCGTAATTAATCGCGATGTTTACTCTAGTAAGTACATAATTCAATGGATACGCGTTAGGTATGCTAACGACCACCGAAGTTAAGCAACGTCAGGTCTTTGGATGGGTGACCGTTCAATTTGCATTTCATTTCCAGCTCCTCCGTTTGGTGGTATATTTCCCACTCCCTCTCACCATTAATGAGGCCTTTGCCCTACAGTAGATCCTACAGGCTATAACTTAACTTAATTTGCAAACTTCTGCTGGTTACCTTCATAAAATAAATAACTTTAAATTAAACTGCACTAGTTTTAAGATTGTAATTTGTATTTTTGTTGTTGTGAAAACCAACTTAATTTGTAATTTTTAGTAATTTGTAGGACAAAAAGGCTGTGGAATTAATGAAGGATCAAAAATCATTCACAAGATTAATAAAAAGAAAAGTAACTCAAGATCTTCAATATTGCATTAGGGTGGAACAGTGGTTCCATTCCTTGAATGACATTACAATAGTACATTATGATACAAGTTAGAAAAGTTGATCATTACAGACGAGGCCAGACGAGTGCTGCAATTTTAAGAGCCGAGTCTGTAATGACCAATTCTCACGCGTTTCATACAACGTTTTTCAACATACTTGCGTGGAAAAAGTAAAAAAATCGTAAAACACTACTATTTTAGACAAATATTTGTGGAAAATCACGCTGGGCTTCTTTTTTTTTTACGGCCCGTCCCTTTGGTTGAGATAGCTATGCGCACGCAGGTCAACGAAGAGGCAATGACTTAGCTGACATTCAACCAACGACATCTTGTTGTAAACAACCTAATATTAAAAACTAATTTATTAACTAAAATAAATTATTTGATGAAATGAAACGTTTACTTATCATATTTTAATTAACACAGTTTAATTTATTCAGACACACGTTTTTTTTTACGTAATAACTCTTAGCTGAGATTTAAAAACAAACTGAAGAAAAAAAAGTTACATTACCGCACTAGCGCTATAATATAATCATTTTCACACGCGTGTTCTAAAAGCGGTGCAATAAGAGCCACTTTACGAGCAAGTATGTTGAAAAGAAAATAATACAAATTATTGCCGAATGTCCAGGCCAGATTGCATTCAGGACAGATTGCAATCGTACGATTATAAAAAAAATCAACTTACCGCTGCAAATTAAAATGTTCTGCAATGTGTTTAGGATGTTCAATGTGATTAACGACTTGAATTCTTCTTTCTAGAAAGACGAAAATAATACAAATTTAATCGTCATCATCAGCCTGTATACGATTCTCATTATTCGGGTAAAACGTTAGCCTCCTTGACTATTTGAATTGCCACATTCAAGGCGCTATTGTTCTGAAGATTTCAACTGTCTAGCTATTTCAGTTCAAAAGTTACAGCCCTAAATAGGTATGACGGACGGACGGACAACGTAGGCTTAGTAATAGGGTCCCGTTTTCACCCTTTGGGTACGGAATACTAAAAAGACCAATTTGGAGGACTTTAGACAGTACTTTGCAGTCTAATAATTAAGTTACGCGTCCTTTACAACCTTCAACCTTATGTGTTAAGCTATAGAGTACAATTCTCACCTGATAATTAACAATAGCGCCCTTATAGGAGACTACTTCATAAGACTCGGCTCCGTAATATTTGACAGTCTCGTAGTTGAGGAGAGAGTCGACTGAACGCGCTTTTTGCTCGTTGTCCGCGAGATTCATCCGCCTTTGGAACTTTGTCCGCCATTCAGTTACTGCTATAGTTGCAACTGGAACCAACAATAAATAGGTTAGATGACAATTATCTTCCACTGCATGCTTTCATTGTCATTTCAGCTGGATATAGGACTCTCCCAACAACCCCCCCCCCCCCCCCCCCCCCCAATCGAATAGAGCTTCCTCTATAAAGATAGAACGGGATAGATCAGATTTGAACCAGGGTTCGAAAAGATAATTATCATGATAATTATCGTCATAATTATCTTGATAATAATATACGTTGATAATTATCTTGATAATTATAAAATTAATTGGAAAAACAAAAAACTTGTGCTAGCAATGTTACGCCAGGTGTATCTAATCAGGATTTGCGAAAAAAAGAATCTCACAAACGCGAAATAATATTTCTCATTATTTTCTGTTGTTTTTCTCAAATATTTGTTATTAATTATGATACGAAACAAAAATGCCGAAGACTTGATGGTGTTTTTTTCGATACAAGTGAATTAAAGCAAAAACTTTAATTTTTAACTTTTAGTTATAAATTTCACTCAAAACTAAGAATCAGCTTGGATAATTATGGGATAATTATCATGATAATTATCGACAAAAATAATTATCATGATAATTTCAAATCCTGATTGATCATATCTTTTCAACTAAGTCTGTCGCCAACCTTGTGTGATTAAATAAAATAAACATTGATAAAACACTTACTAATATAAAACAGCATCGTAGAAAACACAATCAATCCGAACCAAGCGTTGAATTGTGTAACGAAATACACAACTGCTACTAATATATCCACTATAGTAGGTGTGATAGAGAAGAGTATGTACGAGAGGAGATTGTCTATGGAATCAGTTCCTCGATCCATCACCCTGAGGACTTCACCCGTCTTCCGGGACAAGTGCCATCGGAGGGGCAGCTCGTGGAGGTGCCTGAATAGCTCTAGCTGGAAGAAATTAATTTGAACTTTAGTTATAGTACGAGTTTCGCAAGGTTACTTTACTAAAGTTTTCTATGAAACAGCAGATTTTTTTTCGTTGTTGGTCGGAAGTAGTTCCGTTTGGTGGTCTGATCATCCCCTTAAAAATCTGTCAACATATTTATTTTATTTATTTATTTCTTTATTTTATTCATTTTAGGAGGAAAACTTACATAATAATTACAGGATGGTAGGGAATATTAAGCAGAAATCTATACAACCTATATTACTCAGGTATAGTGTAGGTTTCTATTAGTGAAACAATTTGTGGAATCAGTTGAGTAGTTCCAGAGATTACCCCTACATCGTCATCATCATCAGCCTATATACGCCCCACTGCAGGAAACAGGCCTACCCGCAGGAAGAATTTATGGGCGTTACAACCTGCACCAATCCGCATTGGGCACGTGTGGACTAACGGTCCAATGCGCCCAATGCGGATTGGTACTCACTTCCCATATGCATCAGAATTTCTTCTTCAGCGTATGCAGATTTCCTCACGATGTTTTCCTTTACCGTTTGAGATCAGTCGGTATTATGTACATACGTTAAAAACATATGAATAAACAATCAACTTTTACGTCTTCAACAAATGCGATAAGAATGTTAAAAGTGTTCAACTTAAGTAATCATCACCTGTAACTCCCTAGTAGTGTACTGCTGGACTTTAATCCAGAGGAAGGAGCGGAGATTGTTCAAGAAGCCCATGCCGCCCGTGCCGCCGCCTTGCAGGAACTTGAAGAACACGTAGATGACGACCAGGTCCCAGCAGAAGTACTGCGTCGATGCTTTTGGTGATATACTATCCACTGCAAACGAATACGAGAGAAATTAAATGAGACCAAACACAAGTGTTTTCAATAAGTTAAGAGATCTCTCAACCACCTTCCGTCTCCTTCACAGATCAGCTCCATGTCACTAAAATATTGTTTTGTCATCGGAACTAAACATTTGTATGTAAAATTTCAAATTAATCAGTTGACAGGAATTGGGCGAAAATTCGATTACATGATTTGAATTTTAGAGAGATAGATTGTTAGACAGCTTGGAAGTATAATAAAATCATTAAAAAATAGGCAGTGCTTACCTATCTTCTTATTGTAAATAGGAACGAATAAATTGACGGCACGCCCTGCAATCAGCGCCAACACGCAAATAAACACGTATATTTGTAGGCAGAGGCTCTTGCGAGGCCAGAGGAATGGCAGCAGGGTTCGCAGCTTGCTGAATACATTGCGGAATGTTGATCTGTTTTCATCCTGTTGGCAAGGTTTTTTTACAAAATAGGTCCCAGAAGGGCTTCATGCAACGTGCGAAACAGGCACGCGCACACATAGACGAGTGCAGTACGACCAGGAAAGTAAATACGCTCGTCAATCTTCATTTGCGCAGTGCAGACCCGAGTCCCCGGTCAAAACCCGAAGTGAATTAAATAATCAAAGGGTACAAAGTCGGATAGCAGCGAAAAGGGAGCGAAAACCATTAGCCAATAGCGGCAAAGGATATAAGGTGGCACATCCTTATTGGACAATATAATTTCGCGCGCTATTATAATTTGTGCGCAGTTACAGTACGACCAGGAAAATCTTCGATCATGCGCGGTAGTCAAAGGGTACAAAATCGGGTGCTACTAAATCTTTCTCTATCTCAACAATTAGCCAATAGCGGCAAGGGATTTCAGGCGTGCGGCGGCACATCCTGCATGGTCAATATAATTTCGCGCGCTATTAAAATTTGCAGGTACATCGATCGGTAAAGACTTATAAACCTGGTATTACTGTACGTATGGGCAATCTCGCATCAAGTCAGTTGAATGCCGGTACGATATAGGGTCCTTCTTAATATGCTGACACTTTTTAAGTAGATGACCAGACCGTCAAGCGCGTCATCGCGTAAAAAAAACCGGTTGTCCCATACATAAATGGCTCGAGTAGGTTTGCACTTTTGTATCGGAAAGCTGATTTTTTTTGCGATTTCGATGTTGGTGCCATAGAGAAAGTTGTTTAGTTTGATGGTCTGAACATCCTCTTAAAAAACTGTCAGCATATTAAGTTGGACCCTGTATATTAATTTTATGGCCGTACGTGCGCGTCTATGCATGCAAGCGCCTGTTTCGATCGTTTCTATGAAGCTGTCCTTCTTGGACCTATTTTGTGGTTTTGTGCTATAAGGTAGTATCGTTTAGGAAGTATAAATAGCACTGATTAGTTTACCTTCCTGGCAGTTATAAAGTACTGCAGCATTTTTGTGAAATACATCAAATTAAAAGGGGAAAGGTCAAGATGGCAAAATTGTACTTATCTAGCACGCAAATAGGTTTCATAAACAAAACAAACAAAATTACAGATTAATTTCTCACTGGGGGCTCGTAGTCATGGAAATCCATAACCTTGGTGGTTTTCATTCTTCTTCAAATAAGGTAGTCAATTCTAAAATTTATGTTAATAGAAAATTCAGATTGCTCCCCCCTATTTACACAAAAAAAAATCGCCGAATAAGCATATGAAATAAAACCAACTATATTCAGATTTATTGGTCAGGGTATCAAAAGTATTTCACCTGTTTTTTAAATACATTTTTTTCGCCGGATAATACATTAAAATGATTTTGATATGGACATGACATCTTAACCTACACTTAACTATAAAAATATTTTGAAGTGACAAATTATGACAAATTGTGACGCAAATTTAATGAAATTAAATTTGTCTTTGGTTCATAAAAATCAAATCTTCTAAAGAGTTTTGAACTAAAACTTTACACCGAAAAATTATAAGGTTTTAAGGTGGACTTCCGATACCAGCGACCGATGCGTCTGACGCGCGCGGCTCGCGGCCGACGGCCGATACCACAATACTAGTTACTATGAAAACGTATGGCGCGCTTCCGATACCAGCGACTGACGCGTGCGTCAGACGCGCGCGGCCGATGCCTTAGACATATGGCATATGACATATGACAGAACCACGCGTCAGACTCGCGCGTCAGTCGCATCGGCCACTGGCATCGGAAGTCCACCTTTATAATGCAAGGGACTACGATACACAAGAACGATTGAATAACCTTCTCACAATAGCAATTTCATTAAATGTTCTTGGTTATAAAAGTTCATTTTCATGATGTGATTTGATACAATAGCTGTATAGAGGTAATCGCTACTGTGGATACCTTACAACTACTGTAGGGGTTGTTTGCTACTAGAAGGGTTTATTCTAAGGGCGCCTTCAAATTAATCGCGCGCTCGTGAAAATTCGTACAAATATAAAACCGGCCAAGTGCGAGTCGGGGCTCGGGCATTTAGTGATTCGTTCTACCAGTTGTTTTACATTTTATAAAAAATAAAGTTTTATTTCTTTCTGCCCCCAAAACTGAACCTCAAACCTGAAAAATTATGATTTTTTAAATTTATTTATGTCATCGGACCATTCATTTCTATCACTGTAACAAGTTTCAACTTCCTGTGTCTTACGGTCTCCGAGAAAAATGCCTGTGACAAACGGACGGACGGACGGATAGATAACGAGGTGATTCCATAAGTGTTCCGTTTTGCCAATTTTGGTATGAAACACTAAAAAGCGACGCGCTGCTGTTAATTTGAAGGCGCCCTAAGGTTTATTTCCAGATATCTCACTTACCCTAGGCGGTATATTCCTGCGATTGCCATCCTCGTTCTCGAGGTATTCGAACTGGTGCATGATGCCGGGCGCCTTCATGCCCAGTACGAACATTATCATGCAGGACACGTAGCGGCCTATAAACAGTGCCATTTCCAGGCGGTCTTGAAGGCTGAAAATAACGAGTTTATTTAAGAAAATAGTAAAAAAAACTGGCCATGAGCGTGTCGGTCTCGCTCATGATAGGGTTCCGAGTCATTTTATGAAAAGCTTATTTCGATATTGCTTATCTTCAAATGCAACTAATAGCGCGATTTAATTTCGTTGAGCGCCATCTATCGATAATTTAGACTATTTCGACTATTAATAATTTTATTCGATTAATCCGTCACTAATTGTGGTTAACTCTAGTTACTAATAATAAACAGGGACTGGATTGGATTGTTGGTTTTTCACACCTACATTTATTTGTATCCTAGATTTTACCCGCGACTTCATCCGCACAAATCATTTACCAGATTTTAAGTCAAATCATAAGCGATCAAACAAAAAAGTTTCATCAAAGTCAGTTCACTAGTTTTTGCATGATGCTCGAAAAAACAAACAAAAAGATGGACACAAATTATAAAAAAATTTGATTTGGAGTTAGGGATACCTAAAAACCCATATCGTAATCTTTTTCACTTCTGTTACAGTTTCATAATAGTTAAGATAACTTACTTTCTTAAATGCCACCACCATCCTTCCTTGTTAAGATTCAAGAAGGACAGGTTTTCGGATACAAAGATCAGCGCCCAGAAGACGAGGAGCACGAAGCCATGGCCCCTCGGTGGGACCGAAGGCAGTAGGTAGCGCCTCTCTAAGATTGCTAGGTATGCCGATAAAGGAAACGCCACCAGGGTTGTCACTAAAGCTAGTATCTGAAAAACAAAAATATAGTTTAGCAAGACGCTCGCAACGTAGTGTTGCCGAAGGTGTTTAACCGTTTAACCCTCCTTTTTGAAATTTTGGTCCAGTGCCTATTGATATTTGTATATGATGTTGGCTCTCTAGTTGGTAAAAAATTCAGTTTGATGATCATCAAACTGAACAACTCCGTCCGATGAGTATGTATTCTTTCTTCCTTCCTTCATAAAGTCAACGAATAGCGCCCATGCGTCAGGGGACACGAATGTATGAAAAGAATCACCAAAGTAGTGAGGTCAGTGTTTGGATGGGTGACCGTTTTAGTGGTATTTAATCTCGAGCGCCCGTTCAGACGGCCCGTAAATGTTTCTATTATAATCAGAGGTTGGATTCTGTCGGTCATTCCAGGGCCGTATTGCTGTTTTGTATGACACGGAACCTATTTTAAAAATGAGAATGCGACAAATTATGAAAAATTTACAATGCTAGTAAATGTTACACACAGTAGTGGATGTTAGAGTAAGCCATTATGTTATTGTTGCCGGACTAAACGAAGGGGCTTGCTTAAACATAATTAAAGCAATGTTGGGAGTGAATTACCGTAAATTTTGATGTCAGTCGGACAAAATATTTCTTTACCGTAAGTCATAAACCTCCCATAAATTGATTGCGAATAAGGTTGAAGCAAGGAATATACTACTCTCTACCGAGAGAAGAAAGTCAACCGCCGTCCAATCAAAGGCGACATACATATATACTACTGAGACACCGCGGATCCGCAGTGAACTAATCTCAAATTTAAAAAAAAGCGGGAAATTTAAAAAGGGAAGTTTTTTTTTGTGTTGCAGAAAAATTTGACAGCTAAGACTAGGCGCGCACGAGCAACTTTTGTCTCCGCAACTACATACTTAATTTGTCTCTCATAGGGTTTGTATGGAAAGTCTCGTCGTTACAAGCGCGCACTTTCATACAAGCCTATAGACTTGATGTGAGAGACAAATTAGTTACGGAGACAAAAGTTGCTCGTGCGCGCCTAGTCTAAAGGGAAACGAGCACTTCTAAATTTTGCGTTAGTTTGTTAAAAGAAATAAAACTGATCTCTTAGGTGCAAAAACATCTTATTTATTTTATATAATAGCATTGTCTGTGAAACAAGAGTCCTCGAAGTGCCTTTTACATAAAACTTTGGTTCTAGTAAATAGCTTGTTAAGCGACTCTAAAGACCATGATTCCTGTTCTGGCCAACAATATTTAGCCCATGCTTTAGCTCTGAAACAAAAATTCTGTAAAGCTATTTTGTTAACACAAATTCGCAATCCGTGAAAAATGTGTTTATTAAATAAGAACATAGGTAATACGCTTTGTTCCCTTTGTACCAGATTCCCAAAATACCAGATGACCACTTGCGGTATGATGAGGAAGAATCCGTAGATTAATGAAGAATCTGCATTTGATATAAGCTTCAGTATTTCTATCATGGTGTAAAAATAGCTAGGTAAACTCACCGCAAAATGTTTGTTTTTCCAGGCTTTGGAAACCGATGAAATGGTAAAAAATTATCCTGTTGCGGTGTAATTCCGCATTTTGAGCACTGACGGTATAAATCTATGGACATGTTTGTCCAATAACTACAGAAAATAATTAAACAAAGTCTCACAAAATTTTAAATTACACGCCATAAGTGAAAACCCCGAAAGTGAAGTTTGTGATGGTGTTGCTAAAGTAAAGCTTTAAACTTATACTTTTACTTTACATTTACAAATAAATTGTACATATAGTACCAAAATAATCAAAGAATTGACCAATAGACATTCAATTTCAATAAATTCATGTGTTTATTTAATTATACAGCTAATTTAAACTTGTTGTTGTTTCTACTCTTTTTCTACTATTTTTTTTTTAATCACGTACACGACAACACTATTTGTTCCGCAAACGCACACTAACAAATAGCCATGAGAAAAAGCATTAGTACCACACATGAAACCCCATGGGTTGAAGGTTTATTTTGTTGAAGAGTAAGCTTATTTGTTGGTTTTCATAGAGATTTGATGCCAAGGAGATCAGTTTTCTGTCTTTCATTCTTTGTCACATTATAATTTCTAAAACAGGGTCCATATTAACATTTGCGACCACGTAGTGATTATATTCTCTTTGTTTGCGACCCTGGAATGACCGGCAGAATCCGACCTCTGATTATAATAAAATATACTTACCATATAACCATAGATATGTCCACCTTTGAACACAAAAGCCTGCAGCAGGTATCTTATCACAGCCAATACTGGTACAAACAGCGTGAAAAACAATTGAACGCCGAACAGCCTAGACGATCGCACGTCAACCACCTCCGTGGCATATCTGTAAAAAACGAACATTGGTTCAACTGGCATTCAAACCGGGACTTGTATACTACATATAAAACTGGACACCCCGGGCACTCGATAGAATGATGTCTATACAGGATCGAACTTAATGTACGAGATACATAAGCTCACGCCATTGTCCCATGGGGGTAGGCAGAGACCACGGACCGCCACACGCTACGACTCTGACACACCTCTTTAGCCTCATTCACATTCATACATCTCTTCATGCACTTCCGTCGATTGAGAGTGCTACGCACTTGTCCTTTTCGGAAAAGATCATTTATTTGATCATGGTATGTTTTCCTCGGACGGCTTCTTCCAAGTTTTTAAGGGGATGATCAGACGTTCAAACTGAACAACTTTCTCCTTGGGCACAGATTAATAATAAGTTACTGGGACCAACAGAGATATCGCGAAAAAGAAACTGCTGTCCCATATATTTTGGTTGAGTAAGATTGCAGTTTTATATTGAACAGCTGATTTTTTTTCGTTATTTCCATTTGGTCCCATAGAGCAAGTTTTTCAGATTGATGGTCTGATCATCCCCTTCTACCCCTTTAAATATTTCAAAGGGGTTGTTTAGCAGACCATCAAACTGAACAAGTTTCACTTAACACAATGGAAACATGGAGACAAAAAATCAAAAAATCTGCTGTTTCATACAAAACTGCAGTACCGGTACTCTCAACTGTAAGGGACAGCTAATTATTTTTTTAGATTTTGTCTCCATACTGAAAGTTTTTCAGTCAAATTGTCTATACCAACCTTTTAAATATTACTAGTATTTTTAAGGGTACCGTACCCAAAGGGTGAAAACAGGAGCCTATTACAAAGCCTACGTAGTCCGTCTGTCTGTCTGTCCTAACTATTTAAGGCTGTAACTTTTGAACCGTAATAGCTAGACAGATGACATTTTCACAGAATGTGCGTTATTACAACGCATTTGCTAACAAATAATAAAATATCAAAAAGTTAAAATTAAGTTACTTTTTAACCCTTATTAGGCATGTTTAATCGAATACATAATGGAACTGACATAATACTTAAAACTTGATCAATAAGGTTCATTATTGTATGTAAATGTTGTGGCCTCAGCCTGGTAAAGGGTAAAAGCTTGGACTATTTATATAGGGACCAGCCTTGCAGTAGCATTTCCCCTCTGCCACTGTACAAGATCAATTGATCATGTGCATTTACGTACAATTTTATACCTTATCATTAAACGAGACAGCCTATAATTGCGAAACAATAACTTCGAACCTATCTCGACTTACTCTACCTTTGGGGTGCACACGAGACTACTTTTCATGATTTTTAACAATCAAAATTAGAATCTAAAGTTATGGGAAATACAATCCAAAGATGCGGATTTCATGATACCTCGCCCCCCGCAAAAAGTGGCAGAAATGTTTGTTAGTAGAATTACACGCGTAACTAGAGTTTCTGGCCGCATCTTCTCTAGAGCATAACACGTTCCGACGTGGAGGTAGCTTTAAAAAAGATTTGACGTTTGATAAGTGTGCTGCAAGCTCCTATATTGAATAAATTATATTGACGTTGACTTTTGACTAGTCCATAAATAAATAGTCAAAGGGTAAAAGTCAACGCAGACGATGTCGCGGGCAACACCTACTCGAAGATAAAGCTCGGAATCAGAGCTAACAACGAACGGTATTTAGAACATATCAAGGTTACCCAGAAATCAGAATACTAGCATTATCTGAATTTAAATATAAACAATACAACTTGATACCCTACGACCGAAAAATTGTATGAACTAAGCACCTAAAAGATAATTATTATCCATTCTTCTTATCGTGTGGCCAGGAAGCCAGAGTGCATTGATATCTTATATAAGGTGTAACAAAATTAGCTGAAACTATTTTAAGGGGATGATCAGACCATCAAACTAAACAACTTTCTCTATGGGACCAAGATCGAAATCGCGAAAAAAAATCTGCTGTCCCATAAATTCGGATCGACATAGGTATGCTGGTATGTATGGAACAGCAGATTCTTTTTTCGCGATTTTGACACTGGTCCCGTAGAGAAAGTTGTTCAGTTTGATGGTCTGATCATCCCCTTAAAATAGTTTCAACTAATTTTGTTAGACCTTATATAAAAATTAACTAGATAAACAATCAACGCTCCAAAATTAGCAGAGCTAAGAGGACCTAAAGAGCTCTTTTGCCAACTAGCTGACAGTAAAAATACCAAATACTGTAAATAAAATTTTTTAAGAGAGTCACGTTGCAGGTTCTGACCCGAGCATTTGTCTCGCGTGTTGTTCGCGCGTCGCGTTTTTGCCTGCCACGAGGCTCCGCAGTCCTCAGTCTCTTCTTGTTCTTGACCAAAAACAATTCCTGAGATTGGGATAGATACTCCCACAACTACTTGACATTGGCGGAAATGCGGTACTAACGCACAAGCAAAAAGTCAATTAATTATAAATAAATACTGCAACATATTAGTGCCACCCAAAAGCAAGCATTTTTGATTGACGAGGGTGGCGTGTCAATTCGAGATAAGACTTGGAGTCTATAGTATATAAGGTCAATGTTATTATCTCAAGAAAATATGCTATCTATAGGCAAAAAATATGAAATTCTAGATGGTATAAGATAATATTCCGTTGTCGGTTACTGATAACAGTCATTGATAACTCCAGGAGATCATGTACACGCCGTCGCATTATCAGTACGTGACCAGGAACAGAAACTCGTTGTTCTTTAATCATGGTATATTAGACGGCAACTCAAAAATAACTTTCACAAAACTTGGTATTTTCAGTTATAGACTTATCGAGATAAGATTATAATTGTGTAATGTTCATTATACAGGGTGTGACAGCCTAGCAACTGAAACAATGAACTCGGACCGAAACGAACTGAACAAAAATCTGCTGTCCCATACAATTGAGTTGGGTAGGTACAGCAGTTTTGTATGGGACAGCTTATTTTTGTTCGTGTTTCCTGAGGAAGGCTCCATAGTGAGAGTTGTTCAGTTTGATGGCCTGAGTTCACCGTTTTAGTATTTGCTAGGCTGTCACTTACACCCTGTATAGGGTCCTTCTTAATATGCTGAAACTTTTTAAGGGGATGATCAGACCATCAAACTGAACAACTTTCTCTATGGCACCAATATCGGAATCGCGAGAAAAAATACCAATAAACCATACAAAACTGAAAACCTACTTGAGCCAAATGTATGGAATTTTTTTTTCGCGATTTCGATGTTGGTCCCATAGAGAAGCTTTTTCAGTTTGATGGTCTGATCATCCCCTTAAAAAGTGTCAGCATATTAAGAAGGACCCTGTATAATTTAAAAGATAATATAAATTTATATGCCTATGCAATGCAATGTCGGTCATAAGGTTAATTATTATCTCCTCGCGGAAATATTTTACTTTGGTTTATGTAATATTCTGATAACTTAATAATTCAATTTTTGATCCTCTGTGGCAGTATAGATGCTAAACATCTTAAGAGGATAGGCGGGCTCTCGAAGAAAGGAGAATAGGTCACTTTTCCAACTTTTTACGTATTTGTCCCATCACACATCCCGCCGACTAGAGTTCGAAAGGACAACTGCAGCTCAAGCTGATTTTATCTACATAAAATGGACGAAATCAGCATTTCGTATTCCCCTGTTTCCTCCACCAAAACTAAAGCGATTTTAATAATTCTTTCAAGAATAATATGAGAAAGATTTTCGCTGTTTTCCTTTTTTTGTTTATATTCGTCAAACTTGTTTGCTGGATGTCTGTAAACGGACAGTTTAATTGGGAATTTTCGAAGGTCCCTAGTTCATACAGTAATTAATTTATGCAAAAAAACATAACATAGGAACATAGCAGAGCTAACATAGAGTGTATGGTAAAACAATGTTTGCTCTGGTGTCATTATTCAGGGAGGAAACAGGGTGTGGGGATACCCACATGTACATTTACTCCACGGTTCACCAGCGAATAGGGAACCGCCGATTTGTATATAACAAGTGGCAAATGCCCTAATAAATCAGTACACACAGATACTCCAAGCTTTCATTTACTCTGCCCTAACCACCACAACAACCTCCCACTCTCCGCACTAGAGAGATCTCCAAACTAGTGACCCCGAGATTAATAGACGTGTGGGTATCCCCACACAGGGGAATACGTTTGTATGGACAAAACGGTACTAGTTGCCGCCCAAGATCGCAACCGGTGGGAAGCTATTATCCGAGCCCTATCCTTTGCCCCACGTGGGAGCGACAGAATGAGAAGAATAAGGGTTGAGACATATTGACCGACGGCGAACGAACGGCGGGCCCATACAAAATGCACGTTTAGTATGGGGCACCGTCCGCATCCAAACTCCGTCGTCGACGCGGCGAACGGCGCCGAACGCGTTCCCATACTAATCATAGTTTTTTTTGTATGGACCCGTCGCCGCCGTCGTTCGCAGTCGGTCAGTGTGTCTCAACCCTAAGAAGAATTTGTGAACATGTCGACGGCACTACCTGCAAACTAGACGGCTGCTCTATCTATTTAAAATTATATACAAATAAATGTAGGTGTGAAAAACCAACAATAGGCTCAATTATTATGATGCTCCATTCCCAGTTTTTATAATAAGCCACCCCCTATTATTAAAACAACTAATAAAATTAGCATAGCAACTCTTAATCAAACACCAAAACGCGCGATTTGTAGGAAAAATGTACTAAATACTAACAAGTGACGTCATCAACATTTCGTTAATTTTTTTATTTCGTCCTGTTATTAAAAGTATTCAAGCTAAAGAATAACTGAAACAATGAGTTTAATGTTATTTTCAAACGTTTTTTTAAACTAAGAAGATTTACAAATGCCGTGTAATATATGTATGAATATTTTTGTGAATCCTAAGAACAACTTTACTATAATGAGTCATCTATTTTGTGCTTGTTACTGATTTATTGTAATAAAATTTCCAAGTACGGTTCAACATGCTTCTACAAACATTGGGTTTTGATAGTAAAATTCAATTGCAAACAATGTTGAGTCATAAGAAAAACAAAGTAACGTAATAGTGTATAGAAAATAGCCAGCATTTCCTCGATAATTTAGAAACCATATTTTCAAGAGTTTTAAGAAAAAGAAAATTAAAAGGAAGCAAAAGAGGGGTGTCCAAACCACTCATACTGGAGATCCATAGTCTCTGCCTAACCCTCTGGGGAAAAGGCGTGAGTTTATATGTATGATTTAAACTGGTCAAATTTCAAGCCGTTTGGAATGGACAGTTTGTTCATTATAAAGCCATATGTACGTATTTAAAAGACGTCATCCATTTTGGTCCAAAATGTGAAAATGCCGGCCAAAAAAAGAAAATGCGATATTATGTTAGAACTTGTCCATCTAAGCATTTATTATATGGTATCAAAGCAGTAGGGCCATTGTCCTCGGTTTTAATGGGTTAATAAAATCGGCCCTTACATACATTTTCGATTAAATTAGCTAAGGCTATATTCTGTTAAAACATTTCCTTCTAAGCATTTATGATTAGTATAACACCAAAGCCGTAGGCCCTTCCTTAATTTTATTTAAGTTTGAAAAATCTGCCTTTTCATATATTTTTGATATAATAAAACTTACAGCTACAGCTTTCACCCCATAATAAGAAATGGTTAAACAGACGAGTTTTAACAGAATATAGCATTAGTTATTGTTGGCCGCACGGCCACTTTCACATATGGACCAAAAATTTTATGAAATGTGAATGAAGTTTTTTATAATCTATACACATATGAAACAGTTACCTAACTGACTGACAGACAAAACACTGCGTAACCCACTGAAGATAGAAACATGAAATTTGAAATTACCTACATACTTTACAGATGATGTAGGGGTAGGGTCAAAGTCAAAGTAATTTATTGAAGGGGTGCACTAATTATTACTTTTCGAAAATGAACCCCAAAAAGTTTGAAGGGTGTTGAAGTTTTCCAAAATCTATGCAGACGAAATCATAGGCAAATAAATTAGCTAGTAGCAGATAAATTGTCCTTACCTTTTATACATAACAATTTGCATAAGTCCAAAAGTAATAAGAAATCCTCCGATCAAGACGGCTGAAATGGTCTCCATGAAGCATTGTGATATTCCATGGTCCACCCACACCTCTCCCAGGGTGACATTTGGAGGGCAGTACTCCATTTTGATGGCTGTAAATAAAGAATTAGGTATTATAATGTTGTGTCGTTTCTGGAACTCAAGGCTCTAGCAGAAGAGTCTGGATTGGTGAATACTGCACCAACAAGAGCGTAGCTAGAGTTTCTAGGACTACATACTTGATTCCATACTAAAAAATGCTTAGACAGACATGTTCTAACAGAATATCTCTTTTTTTTGGCCGGCTCTTTCTTAGTTCATATCGTCTTTTATTTAGTACTAAAATCATTCCAATTTAATAAATTGACTGACAAAGAATCTTGAAATTAAGATATAAATTTTAATCTTTACTATCAGTTCTTTATGTAAATATATATTATTTATCATTATTAAAATGCCTTATTTTATTATAAGCTTGATGTACAGAGATATCAGAAGCATATTTACCTAGAAAGTTGAGGTGTTGGCTATCATGGAACACACCATATAGAAAAATTTTTGTATTTATAAATAAATTTTTTCCATACTACAAATTCAATTAAAATTATGCATTCCTGGATTTGGATTTATATTTAAAAAAAAAGTTATAATCTGTAGAATTCCACTGCAGGGCAAATGCCTCCTCTCAAAATTTACAACCTATTTTACAAAATGTTGCAATAATGCCAATAGGTACTTTGTTCCCACTTAGTCAATCCTAGCATAGATTTCGGTAAATTATGTGCTACAATCATTGACATTATATATAATGGACCGGGTCAAGTACAAAATTCTCCAAAAGTGTTGAAGACCAACCTACACAAATCTAAGTACATGTAGTAATATTCAACCAACTAAGAACATTGAAAATGCTGAAATTCTTTTTCATTTTGCTTGCATAGTTTTCACACCATCGCGGCACGGCATTACATACGTGCTCATAGTCGGCCGATCAAATGAATACCGTCGCATAATTAGTTCTCTTTATAATATGTTTTGTTGCTCTTTGGTTTCGGACACAATTGAACGAGGACCCAACGTCCAGTAGCTGGTAAGTCAGTGGCCACAATCTATGATTATTACTGCTCATTTTTAATTATTAGATACATTAATTTAAAATAAGCAGTTGTATGTATAATCGTTCAGATTCTACGGATCCCACGTGGGAAAATAGTAATTGTGGAATATAAAATACGGAATAAATGAGCACAATAGTACCTTTGATTATAAATAATTAATTAGTTCACTTTACATCATGAAAATGTTTTGTAATCATTATGTTAGTAGAGCATCAAATGAATTGTAAAATATACTTACAGAGCGGCTTGCCAAACGGCAACGCGCTGTTACGACGGATTATTATAAAGTTATTATATGACCGGTTCGTTTGGTCATTAATTGTTATCAAAAGTACCTAATCACGATTGTTATTTTGCATTGTTCGACTGATAGGTATTATATTTTTTATTTTTCTTAATTAATGGCCGGTTGCTTGCGTCTAGCGCGGCAATTCTGCCAATGTCAAGTAGTTTATAATCTCAAGTGATTGTTTTATGGTTAAAACACAAAAGAGTTTCACAAAATGGCGGAGCCACGTGCAAGCCTAAGAGAGGCCAACACGAATGCGTCTACCTTCCGCCAGACTTGCAGCGCGACTCCCCTGATAGGTATTGAAGAAACATAACATTTGCAAACTGCGTGCCGACTTATGTCAAAATTGACAAGTTCACAATGTGACATTGACGGTTGTAGTGAAGTGAGTCCGAATTTTATGTAATTCAAATAATTTCAAAAAGATTTAGTTCATTCTGGACGATCGCGATTATAGCATTATAGACATTAATCGCTCCGGTCGGCATTTTGAAAAGAAGAAGTATTAATGCAATATATGAAGAAAGGTTGAGATTGCTTCTATCGTTCAAATTGTCTGTTTAGTACTAAAAAATTATAGGGTTCTTCTTTACATGCTGACTGACGGTTTTTGGAGAGGATGATCAGAACATCAAACTGAACAACTTTCTGTATAGGACCAATATCGAAATAGCAAAAAAAATGTATATTCTGCTTTTCCATACATTTGGGTCGAGTAAGTTTGCAGATTTTTTTTCGATTTCTACGTTGTTTCCCATGGAGAAAGCCGTTCAGTTTGATGGTCTGATCATCCTCTTCCAAAACCGTCGGCATAATATTAAGATTGGCCCTATAATTTTTTTTCTTCGTGATTTCAATGTTGGTCCCATAGTGAAAAATTTCCAATTTAATGGTCTGAACAACATCCTCTTCCAAAACCGTCAGCATAATTATTAAGAATGACCCCGTAATTTTTCTTTTCGTGATTTCAATGTTGTTCCCATAGTAAAAAAATCCTATTTAATGGTCTGAACAACAGGCAAAAGTTAATGCATATCCTCAGGAACACGGTGTATAAATAATAAGTGGAGCACACTCGGGCTCGGGGCTTTCCCTACTCCGAAAAAACTCGAAGAAAGGGTGTGAAAATCGATATCTTCACGCCCTGTATCAAAAAAATCTACTGATGGCGTTAATAAATGTCTACAACATCAGTCAAATGTACTATGGAGTCTGATAATAAATCATCGGAGCAGCTTTTGTAGAGTCAGCAGCACTCACGGTCAAGCACGTAACAATCTTGAACGCATCCGTAACTTTGAGCGAATGAAGAATGAATGATAGGTATGAGTATGAATGAATGAATGAGCGATTTTGTTTTAGTAGTGTGCGTGCGACCGAGACAGGATACGAATGAATATGTGTGAATTATTGCTCAGTGTTGCCGGGTCTACTGATTTTTCAAGAGATCTACTGAATTTGGGGTACGTCTACTGATTATAAATTTCGTTGGTGAATCAGATTTTTAGAAATTAATTAGGAGTTTTCTGACAGCTAGTAAAACGTAGTCGAAGTATCTGTACATATTTTTCTACTTACTTAAATACACGTATTTATACAATTTTACTTGTATTTTAATATCTATAAGGTTATCCATCTCACGTCAACGCTATCTATGAAGCCATTTGAAATTATTTTGACTTTTTAATTCGCGTTTTTCCTATGGTTTTCTAGTGGATCGATAGATCTATTAAAGGTCGTATTAATTCACAAAAGCTCAATATGTTAGGGGAAAATCATTATTTGGCTATTGTTAAATTGACATGTTTTGTACAGCGGTGGTGGTAACTTTTGTTCAGCTCAGAAATAGCTATTTAACGATGATTACACGTCGCTATTGGGGTACCTTTACATCAACACCATCTGCCACCTTTTTACTCCACTTGGAAAATGCCTTATTCAAAAGATACTTGCGGTGTAGCGAAATACTACGAAGAAAAACTTCAAACAAAAACGCCTGGCCCACCAATATGTATAACCTATATTTACATCTTTACATACTTATGGCTTCCAGCCCATGCCAAATTTGACCTCACCTTATCGCAATAGGTAAAATAATATCATTTATTATAGGAATTACTTGACAACTGACACCGGCGACAGGCTGGCCAATGTCCGCTTTAACACAGCTTTGTGCAGAAGCCGCTGATTGGCTAGTGTTGACACTGTCGCCCGATTTCCAATAGAGCGTTGACTGTAGTTTTAAGCCCCGTCCACTTGATTGGGGTTTACGTTGTGCCATTTTTTGACCGGAATGCGAGTTCTATAGTATTGTAGTTCGCTGGATACATGCAATTATAATTTACTTTTATTTTGCAACAAGTCTACTGATTTTCCCGCAGTCTCCCGATTTTTTGGCTCTATTTCTCCCGATCTTTCCTGATTTGATTATACCTGGCAACACTGATCGTCGCAAAGTGACGGACGGACGGGACGGGTGATGGTGGATTTTACCTTTTCGATAATCGTGAATTCCTTTTATAATACATTGTCTTTATCGCAATAGTAAGACCTAAAAAAATCATTTTTGTCAATGACTATCTACAAATATGTAATCGCGCGCGGTTGTGTACATATTAGATTATTGGTAGAATGTAAATTTTCAGCATGTGTCACCACTAATCAACAAATATTATAGTGGTGCAGCAAGCAGTCATGTGGAGAAGGTTATGACTATCAGCTGGAAATCAGTAACATTTTTGGTGTTTGTGTTGTGAGCGAGTGTTTAGTTTTTGTCTGGTGAAGGTGGTGAATTTAGACTCAAAATGGCGGACCTAGAAGCAGTACTGGCGGATGTCAGCTACTTGATGGCTATGGAGAAGTCGAAATGCACTCCGGCAGCGAGGGCTAGCAAAAAGATAATTTTACCAGACCCGAGGTAATATAAGCCGTCGACTGCGCGTCAGTTTGCACGGACCAATTATGTTTACAAGAAAGTTACGAACTAATCCTTGTTTACAAAATTGATTTTGTTCAAATATTTGTTACCTGGAGTTGATAGTTGTAGCAACGTTTCTGACTACCCTGAAACAGATTACGGTTATGTATGTGTAGCAACACCAGGGTTGCCAGAAGTAGACAATTTATCCTCATACAAAAATCTCTTACTTTGCCTATTAAACCTCGTACATTCGTCTAACGTGTGAAAAAACTAAGAATTAGGCACATACACAATTTTTTTTAGACACTTCAAAGGGCAACAAAATTATTTTGTAAAAATAAAGTTTTAAACAGAATAGCAGCTAATACAAGGAAAAAATTTCCCTGCAAACTACAATCTAACCACATACATCAGATAGTCTTTGATGGTTAAAATATTCATTTATTTAACAAAACATCGCCTGCAATGGAAAATCACACCATAGTTTCCCTAAAAGTCAAAACCTTGTATATATTTTTACGAGGCTGACAGCATCCTTATTTTTGTGGGAAAACTAAAGTTAACCAAAATGTGAATGGAACAGTCGAAAGGGGTCTCCCTAGATGTACATATGCAGACCAAATTGGCAGCATGCTTAAGAAGGGCCAGATCAAATGTACCCAAAACCGAAGAGTGTTTATGAAATGACTTATGACTGTGGAAGAGGCAATAGAGGTGCATCAGGATCTTAGCCGATGGTGATTAATTGTCTCTGCCTACCCTAATGGGACATGGGCGTTAGTATATACAACGTGTTAATGAATAAGCGCAAAACCTCATACACCCCAACTGATTTATGACAAAATAATTAGAGTGAAACAATAATTTCATTATTTTGATAGTTAAAATTAAAAGTTATTCGCATTTTAAGTTTTGAGGCAAACATTATTTGTTATCATTTCAGCAATGAATGAAAGCGCTAATGTACTCATGTATACATTTTAAGAATCTTGGTTTGGGGGTAAGTGTTGTGGGAGTGCCCGAGCGGTGGGTTGAGATCGAGTTCAGAAAATTTAAAATTTTAAGAATAAAATATTTAATATTTTGAAAAAAATTACCTATGTTGAAACCATGATAATTCGATTCTGCTCTCGATTCCAAACAAAATACTTTCTAGTTTTGCGTTAATTCATTAACATGTTGTATATGTATGCTTAGATCAAAGTAACATTTTTTACTTTGATCTAAGTATGTAGGTATGTACCAAAGTTCATGACAAGTGATAAAACTCAAACTCAAATAAGTACATAATACAAAATAATTTATTCAATTATTTTATATAATTACTACAGTAAGTAGGAGCTTAAAGCTTATTGAATCAAATTTTTTTTATTCCCTATAGTCCATTTCAAATAGCAACCAAATTATAAGGTTATTTTGAATTACAGAAACAGAGATTTAAAACACTTCCTCTTACTTATTCTTCGAACAGCTTTAGTAACTTACAAAATATGTTGGATACCATATCTTTATGATAAATTTTCTATTAAATAAATCATATTTGCAAATCAGAATTGGTCAGAAAGCTATACCGGAAGATTTTTTTTACCATTCCAAAACATTCAGGGGTGGTTCAGACCATCAAACTGAACAACTTTTATTACCAAGGACCAAACATGAAATAGCAAAAAAAAAATCTGGTATTCCATACTAAACTGCAATGCCTACTAGACTCAAATGTATGATACAACCAATATATTTTTATGAATTCAGGTTTGCTTCCATGGTAAAAGTTGTTCAGTTTGATGGTCTGAACCACCCCTGAAAGTTTCGGAACGGTATAAAAAATCTTTTCGTCCTTATTTGCAATGAAGTATAGGCACCTTGGAGCCAGTCAGCTGATAGCTGTCATTTCATACATATGGGAAAAGTTGAAAAGAAGAGTAAGCTCATCTCATCTGACAGCATGGAATCTCATTTTTTTGACGCTCCATCTTTTTCTGACGCTCAGGAACAAGAGAAGATCTGCTAGGGCGAGAAAGATAGCGGGAATGCGATAGCACGCGGCAGTGCTGCGACCTTTTTCGCTCTAGCCAATGACGTTCCTGAGTGACAGAAAAGGATAGAGTGTGAAAAAATGTGATTCCATGCTGCAAGATAAGGCTCAACCTTTAAAGCATGTGCCACAGCTAGATAGGAATACGCATTTGCCTAAGGCCCGGTTATTTGAGTGCAAGCGTCTCTTTCTTACAAGCATAAGTTTGCAATTCGCCATCCCGCTTCAATAGAAGGCAGGTCCACAAAAAACTTATTTTTCTTTAATATCTTTTCTCTTGGGTGGTGCGGGAAAAACTAACCTGAGAATAATTCAGACAATGTCATTTCCTAGTTTTCAAGTAAAACTAGAAAAATAGTAATAAACTTACCTATCTTTGCATGCTTTTATGATCGAGAGAAGTAATAACTATCGTGTTTTGAGCCACAGAATAATAAAGAACAGTTAATGAACAACAAAATTTTTTTTTTCTGGATTAAAACAACTATTTCATGCCTTAAAACTCAACCAAAAACAAGTCGATTTGGAAGATCCTGCCCTTAAGAGAAACCAAGATTCAACCAGAGGGGGTGAGGTAAAAAGTCAGTGGGAGGCAGGGAGTGTCCGTACTGTACAGTCACCATCAGATATATCGTAGCAAACAAGGTGGTCAAATACTTCTAAGCAATTCTAATTTTCAATAAATTCTTTACACACTACGCAGCCAGGGTGATCATAAATATCTAAGCAGTTTAGGAAAAAACACCTACTCCGTTGTTATGTTTCAATTTTAAATGACATAGTAAAGAAATAATTGAAAATAAATTGTTCCTATATTTATGACAAAATACATATTTCGATATAATTGCTAACATTTACTGTATATAATTTATTGAAAATTAGCACTGCTCAGAAATATTTGAATACCTTGTATGCTACGATATATCTGATGGCGACTGTATGTAGTACTAGATACTTTTTGTACTGTGACATAGGTGTAATCTATAGATAGGTAGTTATTGTTTAGTGGACCCATGCTTTGACCCTATTTGCGTGACTACATTCTATTCCTGGCAACAGTTGACCTTTATCTCTAGAATGTGTAATGTTTATTTGTAAAGCCTTATAATTTCATTATCTGTGCTTTTGGTAGGGCAACGTTGCGAAATTACGTGTAGGTACAGTAGTACCAGCACCTCTATTATGATTTCTCTACACGCGCGCGACACGTCTTCTCTGCATAGAAAATAACCTGTTCCCGCGCTAGAGAGAGCTAAGTAGCGAAATCATGCTAGACGTGCTGGTTTATAATGTACCTGCTCAGTTGAAGCTGCCCTGAGTACCTGCTTATTAATGCCATGCAAACCAATCAAGATACTCTATGGTTACCCGTCAAAAATTATATCTATTGGTCGATAGATTATGGGTCAATTAATTACGTGAGATTTTTGTGATTTTTCGACCCCCCTCACCTCATGGTGAGATGTCGTGAGATTTAGTTCGACCCCCCTAATCTCACGTGAGATTTTTAAAAATGCCAATTTTTTGTGTACAAATGCGTTAATCTGAGCTTGATTAGGTTGGATTTATTTAAAAATTATCGGCACGATAGCGCTATATCACGCTGCTTCAAGGACCCACTTGCCCAACACACTATGACAATATCTTTGAAAATGAAAACAATAATCATACAGAAAAATAGTTATACATTTCCGACGTACTGAACAAGCAACGAGAAAACTGACAGTATGTCAAAAACAATGCTGTCTGCCCTATGCACTCATTGCTTCATGATATTGAGGTCAGATGGAACAGTCCATTTTTAAAACCGTTGTTTTGGTCGGAACTCCCGACGAAAGTGAATGCCGTTGAATCTGTACGTAGCGCAGATTTATGGCCGAAACCGGAACATCAACCGAAACTGGCCGAAACCGAAACTACGGTCGGAAATTGTGACTTCTTCATTTCGTGTCAATGGTTCTTCAGTGGGTTTTTTTAAATTTTACTGGCCAAGTATTCGGCAATTCTGATAGCGTCAGTTATCATTAGGTAACATTGTGACTAATACTATGCGAAGCTTGCTACATTAATGTTCTAACAAAATGAATCAATTTACCATTAAATTGGTCTAACAACTAAGTCATGATGGTTGTCCTTATAATATTAGTACCTAAAGCTAGTTTGGGCAGGTATCTTAAATATTGTATTGAGTAGGCAATTAGGCAAACAATTTTACGAGTTTACTCAAATCTTTACCATAGACATGTTAGAAATAACTTTACTCAGTGGTAACAAAATAGAAATCAGTTAGAGTTTACTCGCGACTTCGTCCGCACAGGTTCCCGTCATCGTTTACGTGATACACCAGATTTTAAGTCTAATCTTAAGATTTCAAACAAAAAAGTTTAATCAAAATCGGTCCTGTGATTTTGCGCAACTTGATTCGCGAACAAACAGACAGACAGATCCATAAATTGGTGATTTGGAATCAGGGACACCTGTAGAATCCCACTGCAGGTCAAAGGCCAAAGGCTCACGAATAAGGGTGAGAGGGAGTGGGCCATACTCCACCACTCGTGCCCAGTGCGTGTTTGTGGAGGCAAGTTAGTGGTCAACTAGAATTGTCAAGCCGCCTTAAAAGGCCTCTGACCTGGCTTAACGAATAGTTACATCGCCATCGGACGGAACAATCCGAGACCAACTGCTTAACGTGCCTTCCGAAGTACGGAAACGCTCGAGATGAAATACCACTAAACGGTCACCCATCCAAAGACTGACCGGACCTGACGTTGCTTAACTTCGGTGATCGTTTCCAATACCGAAGCTCCGCTCCCCCAACGAGCGCTTCAAACCATATTGTAGCTTATTCTTCTTAAATTTTCTTAATGTACAGACACTTATAATACAGTTTTGACAGTTCGAAATTCTTCAAACTCCTGCTAAAAAAGATGTGAAGTAACAAAGTTTGAATTTTTCATGGGCACACCCTTTGTCTATGTGGGTTGATCCAATATTTCATGTTATATTAATATATTATTCATACTATATTATACAAACGTACTTACTTAGGGCGCTCGCGCTCCCCACAATTTAAATATTTGTTATCTTGAAAACAAATATTTGCATGAAATATAAATTATGTACTACCTATTAGTCTTAAAGTTACAATAAAGGTTTTGTTAACTTTTAGTAAGTTATTTGTTCTACATTAATTTAATCTGTGAAAATCTGACTATATAATGTCATTATAGGAATCAATAAAAATGTCATCTCACTGATATTCTCACTAATATTATATAAATGTCAAAGTTTGTGATGATGCTTAGTTTGTGGCGCAATCACGCGTAAGAGTTGAACCTCATCTGGCACGGAATCACATTTTTTGAAGCTCCATCCTTTTCTGTCGCTCAGGAACGTCATTTGCTAGAGCGAGAAAGATAGCGGGAATGCAAACGCACGCGGCAGTGCTGCGACTTTTCTCGCTTTAGCCAATGACGTTCCTGAGCGACAGAAAAGGATAGAGCGTGAAAAAATTCGATTCCAGATCGAGATTAAACCAACATTTCCCGTGCTCCTGAATCTATCCGACGCAAAAATAACCCGTAAAATTTATCAAGCCATATAATACGTAATCTGGGTCTGCTGGAAGAAATCTCTTCAGACCTTTGTACTTGTCTATTATGCTGTGGTCATCTGTATTTCCGTGTGTACAATAAAGTGTTAAATAGCAATTCTCAAAATTATTCGGGGCTTTAGAATACGTAATAGAATGAATTAAGACTATTTTTAGAAATTTTTGTCTGTTTGTGCACGCATCATTTAAAAACGACTGAACCGACTTGGATGGGGTTTCGCAGAAGCATAGGGCTTAGTTTGGATTAACATTCAGGCTTTATTTCATTCGGTTTACCGTCAGTTGCAGAAACGTTATTAGAGTTAATCCTCTATTAAATCTCTTGCTAGCTTTTACTACGTCAACAAGACAAAATGTGACAGCAAGATATTTAATGGAGGATTAACTTTAATGAGCGTTTCTGCAACTGAGCATTAGTCTAGTCAAAAGTTATGTCTATTTACAGTCAGTGGTATGCGCGTACGGAGTCGCGGGCGTCGCTAGAGGGAACAAATATGATCGAATACATTATCCTTCATTCCAAATAAGGACGACGAGATTTTTCGATTCCTATATAGCTTTCTGGCCAATTCTGATTACCAAATGTAATTTATTGGATACATATACTATCCGACATTATCATGGACGTTACTAAAGCTGTTTTAAGAATAAGTGAGAGGAAGTGTTTCAAATCTATGTTTCTGTAATGCAAAATAGCCTTAAAATTTCGTTGCTATTTTGAATGGAGTATAGGTACCTAAAGGCAAAATGTTCTCCATACCTATCTGTATAGCTATAGATGAAGTCAATAATACATCGCATTTATAAAACACTACTAGATATCTATAGTTAACGACATTGTTTTAAACCTGACATGCTCTAGAAAGCAGAATTGAAAAATTACGAGTTAATCTCAGGACATAATAGGGAGTAAATTGGTGTCGATCTTCGATCTATGATGGCGATAGATTTCCTCTACACGTGCGACGATAGTTATCACGATTAATATCTAAAGTATCTTTACTATTTTTGATTGACATCTGTTATTTTTAATCCTCATATTACATACAAGCGTGAAACTTGGTGATTATACAGGGTCCTTCTAAATATGCAGACATTTTTTTAAGGGGATGATCAGACCATCAAACTGAACAACATTATCTACGGGAACAACATCGAAATCGCGAAAAAAAAATCTGCTGTCCCATACATTTGCCTCATGTAGGTTTGCAGTTTTGTATGGAATAGCTGTTTCAGTTTGAAGGTCTGATTGTCCCCTTAAAAAAGAGTCAGCATTTTAAGAAGGATCGTATATTATAGTGCATATTTTAAGGTAAAACCACAAATACTCTTATTATCGCGTGGGCAGCAGGTTTGTGTTGTCTCTCAGTTTGTTAAGTCTTCGTATAGGAGTGTCTTATCTTAACCGATAATAAAAGTGTTAAAATAATAAATAAAATATTATCAGAAATGATTTAAACGAGAACGAAACGCATTCTACTCGTATCATGTAAATCTAGAGGCAAAAGCTAGTGCCAATTATGAATTTGAAAGATTAAACCTTTCATTTCAATATTACGACCAGGTTCCGGATGGCTTAGGCGCGGTTTATACAGAAGAGACGTGTGGCGTTGGCGGATAGTCAAAGTAACACAAGTAAATGTAACGGTTTATACAGAAGAGAGGCGGTGGCGGATAATCTAAGTAACACAATATAAACCTTATATTACGTAGCATAGCGTCGTTTGGAGAATTACGCCCGCGCCTCCAGGCGACGTCACCTGGAGGCGCGGGCGCGATTCTCCTTTACGACAAAAACGACGGTATGCTACGTAATACAAGGTTTATATTGTGTTACTTAGATTATCCGCCACCGCATCTCTTCTGCATAAACCGTAACATTTACTTACTTTGCTTACATTTAATACATTATTTGAAAATACGCTTTCGAGTGTGTTACCGGTGTAATTGTTGTACATTATTCAAGAAGGAGCGAAAATTCTTTATGACTGGTAAAATTTCAATTTTAGGAATGATAAGCCGATTAGTTCTGTTCGTCTTTGTTCCGGCTTCCCTAAGAACAAATCTTAACTATTATAAAACTGTAACAGAAGTGTGTCTGTTACATGTGTTAACATACAGGGTACAACTTAATAATGCTGACACTTTTTTAAGGGGATGATCAGACAGTCAAACTGAACAACTTTCTCTATGGGACCAACATCGAAATCACGAACAAAAAAAATCTGCTGTCCCATACATTTGGCTCAAGTAGGTTTGCAGTTTTGTATGGAAGAGCTGATTTTTTTTCGCGATTTCGATATTGGTGCCATAGAGAAAGTTGTTCAGTTTGACGGTCTGATCATCTCCATAAAAAAGTGTCAGCATATTAAGAAGGACCCTGTATAATATATTTACAAAAAAAAAAGATGACGTCATGGTTTTTGTGTCCCTGACTCCAAATCAACCTTTTTTATAATTTTTGTCAGTCTGTTTGTTTTGTAATCACGCGAAAACTACTGAACCGATTTTGATGAAACTTTTTTGTTTGATAGCTTATGATCTGACTTAAAATCTGGTATATAATTTGTGCGGACGAAGTCGCGGGTTAAAATGCAAAATTAGTCTCCACAATGCCTTTGCATGTTAGTGGCCATGATAGTTAGTAAAATTTAGCATCACGCCAGCAAAACGACATTTACGGCCTACTGTGATTCATTATATCCAGTCATTCATACGAAATATTCGCCGGGGTGTATGAGGTTCACGATTATATCTTAAAATAGGAGACGCAGGAAGTATAATATAAAACACTTTTTGGAGCAGTAATTCGCAACGCAAATTTAACAGCTCCATGTGTATAAACGTAATGCACCTATACTCATTTTTGTCTTGAAACTTTATTTAGGGTTATAATTGGTAAGAACTAGTTTCATGTATGAGGACCCCCTTTAATTTTTAACTTGTTGTCATTTTTATTAATAACGCACATTCTGTGAAAATTTCAACTGTCTAGCTATTACTGTTCAAAAGTTACAGCCCTAAATAGTTAGGACGGTCAACGTAGGCTTAGTAATATCCCGTTTTCACGGAACCCTAAAAACATTGTTATGATATAAAGCTCTATAATAAATATAAAATTACTAATATGTATAAGCCGCATAATTTATAATGTGAGTGTAGTTGTGAGTTCTCATTTCTCCATTTTAAACGTTGTCCTCGGACTTCCGATAGAGGCATCAACTGTAAAAATCATGTTCTCATGTTAAATATAATATTGACCATAACATTTAATTTTAAACCCATTAAAGTTAATGACGCGACATAAGTAGATCCATTAGGATAATGCGCTTGCCTCTATTATATCAAGAAATTGTGTAGTAATCATTACTCAAAACAAAATGCTAGTTAAATATGCAGTGGACATTTGACGACAGATTCCATCAAACAATCGCTTTTACAGACTTTATACAAGAAAAGCGATGACACTTAAGGGGCCATAGGTTCAGACGAATATTTTCTATGAGAAACGCGATTGCCCAGCCCTCCGAAAAGTGCGTGTGTGTGCCGTATTTTCGATTAATAAGAATTGACAACATAACATTTTTTTAATCACCAGTTTTTAATAAAAATTAAAAATTGGTTAAAAAATAGGAAATAATTTTTGACCGATATTTCTATTTTTAATTTACTTTTGAATTTTTTGAAAAACGTAGGATTTATGGCTAAAAGATACCTTGGCCGCAATAATATTAAAAATAAAAACTGTCAAATACAATAGAAAAGCCAAGCAGGCAAAGGAATAAAATCGCATTCAACCTCTATTATATTTTTCAGTATTTTCATATTCATATTTTTCAAATAACTCGATAAATAATGAATAGAAAAATCTGATAATTTTGATATAAGCTTTGAATCACATAATGTCCAAATGGTTTTCTTATTTTGGTAAAATCAAATGTTGTCAATTAACAAAAGTACTTTTTATAGATTTTTTTTATGATTTCACTAGATAAATATCATCTAGATAATAATGAATATGTCAGTATAAATACAAAAAATCCGCATGCATGAATGCATTCCCTAAAAACCTTATTCAACTATTAAGAAAATAAAATAAAAATTCCATGTCGCCAGACTTTCTCATGCTTACGTGAGTTCGTTCGTTAGAACAGCATTTAATTTTTATTATACTATTTAAATTTAAATTATTTTGTATAGAGATAGTATCGCAATATACCATATACCATGAGTTCTCGGCAATATTCCGAAAGCAAGTAATCTCTCTCTGAGGCTCTGTTACAAACGTCGTAAAAGTCTAAAGCTGTATGTCCCACATAAAAAAATATCGGTGGTTGTCAGACAGTAAACAAAACGATAAAACAACATTTAATTCGCGATTTGGTAACTTCGTTATATTTTATTGATAACTGTATTTGTACATCTTCTTTCTGGAAGGCAGATTTTTTTTCGGAAAGTTGTTCAGTTTGATGTTATGATCGCACGGCCGACGGCAGACGGCCCGATAGTACTGTCTTAGTGAACCTGCCTGCTGTGCCGAGTGTCGCGGGTTCGAATCCCGTAAGGGACAAATATTTGTATGATGAATATGAATATTTGTACCCGAGTCATGCATGTTTGTATCTATATGTGTATTCTATATCGTTGTCTAGTCATCATAACACAAGTCCAGGCTAGATTCTGGTACTTTAAATGTGACTAGATAATTTACTATATTTTATATCAGGTCAAAGTTAATGCATATCCTCAGGAACACGATGTATTTATCCAGTGAGTGTAAATTTATGTCAAGAAAGTGTAATTAAAAAAAAAGTATGTGTCTTAGGAAGATTTACAGGATTTATTACACAGTAAAGACATCCTTAAGCCAAAGCTAATTACAAATCTAACTATAAATTTCTACCTAATAAATAAGTTAAATAGTTTCGAAAAACTGAAAAACACGCTTTTGCTAGTAAAAAGTACTAAAGACTGGTTAAAACAAACTAAATGAGCCCAAACTCGAGGGGTTTACTAGAAGCCTATGAAGAGTTCCACTATCTACCTCATGGCTCCATCTTCAAATCAGCTCGATGAGACCAAATGTACCAAATCATAGAATTTTCATCAGAATGGCATACGCTTGAAAAGTTATAAATCGATACGTCAAATAAAAGTAAATTAAAATCGGCTTTCTACATTTTCTGACATACTTATACAGGGTATAGGGAAACGTATCATTAACCTTTAAACCACATACTCTACCGATCAAACTGAACAACTTTTACTATTTGAGCAAACCGATATCAGAACTAAAAAAAACAACTGTTCCATACTAAACTGCATCGCCTATACTACTCAAATGTATGGAACAGCTGATTTTATTTTGTTCTGATCGGTTTGCTCCCATAGTAAAAGTCGTTCAGTTTGATGGATAGAGTATAATGGTTAATGATTCTTTTCCTTACACCCTGTACACCTATTACAGGTAAAGCTAGCGTGTTAATAACTTATCTGCGACTCTACGCGTACGAAGTCGCGGGCACAGCTAGTGCAATACAAAATTTCACGTTATCACAGAATTTACCCATCTCGCATGTCAATCGGGGTGTCATGCCGATACGATGCGATGTCATAAACTTATAAAAGTCGTTTACCGAAGTTCAGAAAGTGTTTTGGTGATAATGTATGACATCGATATGTTATGGTGATTAAAACAGCATTAGGTAGAGCTAAATATTGATACTCAAAAATGGTATGGCTCATATACTTATCTACCATTTTTGTGTATCAATATTCAGCTTTTAATTTAATTTTGGTTTACGTATATTTAAAACAAATATGATTAAATCATATAAAATAAAACCGGTCAAGTACGAGTCGGGCTACTCGCGCACCGAGGGTTTCGTACCACACAACACAACATTATTATCTTACAAAAAAAAAAATTCTCCGGTTCCTTTAGCGCGAGATAGACTCATACTTAGCCGGTTTTTTTATTATTTGTTGTTATACTGTAGAGTTTGCTCTATAATCACACCAAGTTTGACGCTTGTATGTATTACCGTTTTTTTAGATAGAGCGAGAAGAAAAAAACGTTGTTAAAAACTAGTTTCTTGTTGAGAACCCGCCTTAATTATTAACTTTTTGCTATTTTTATTATTTTTTAACAAATCCGCCGTAATAACGCATATTCTTTGAAAATTGCAACTGTCCAGCTATTACGGTTCAAAAGTTACAGCCCTTAATAGGCAGGACGGACGGACAGAAAACGTAGGCTTTGAAATACGGAACAATAAGAACTATTTGCAAGTTAGTTGAAATAGATAAAAGCGGAAAATCTATAAATATCTAGTATAAAACAATTTGGTGACGGACTCACTCCCCGTCACATTGGACATAGATTCGGTACTACTAGTGAAACGTGGATGTTCTGAGTTTTCAGAATATCTCCTACTACCTCCTCGGGGAATATATTCGAGATCATATGCTATATATGCTAAAACAAAATCGCTATCCGCGTCTGCCGTCATCATTTCTGTTTCTCCGCTACGGATTTCGATACGGTTTTCACTGTCATTTAGATTATTTTCTTCCGGTTTGTGTTTTAACTATTATAAAACTGTAACCATTGACCTCTTGTTCTTTTATAAGACATCATTGACTGTAACCTTTGACTAATTATTATAAGGACTAGCCTTGCGGTAGCATTTCCCCTCTGCCACGGTATAAGCACAATTGATCTTGCGCATTTACATAAAATTTTACACCTTATCACTAAACGAGACAGCCTATAATTGCGAAATAATAACTTCGAACTTAGAACGTTTGGGGTTCACACGAGACTACTTTTCATGATTTTTTACATTTAAAATTAGAATCTAAAGTTATGGGGAATTAAATCCAAAGATACGGATTTCATGTTATCTCGCCCCCCGCAAAATGTGGCAGAAATGTTTGTTAGTAGAATTACACGCGTAACCAGTCCACATATAAATAGTCAGTGCGATGCCTAGTACGATAAAGAGTGTACTACATTAGTGAATATAAATCTCGAGGATGTAACGATGAAGTATAATTGATGGTTAAACCAACTTACCTGTGTGAAGTTTGACCATAATTATATGAGTCGTTACATCCGAAGGGATTTATAACCCCCCAAAGACTGTAACAGAAGTGTGTCAGTTTATTGAAGATATTTACCAAAAAAATATTACGATATTGTTTTTAGATCCTGACTCCAAATCAACCTGTTGTGTCTGTTTGTGTGTTCGTTTGTGCGAGCATCACGCAAAAACTACTAAACCGATTTTGATGAAACTTTTATTTGATAGCTTACGATCTGACTTAAAATGTGGTATACATGGTCCTTCTTAATATGCTGACACTTTTTTAAGGGGATGATCAGACCATCAAACTTAACAACTTTCTCTATGGGACCAATAGTAATCGCGAAAAAAAAATCAGCTGTTCCATACAAAACTACTCTTGTATAATATATTTATCTACTTATATTATAGATCCCACCCGGGCGAAGCTTGGGCAGGTCGCTAGTTCATTTATAATTTATTCAAAATCTTTTGATTGACAGTTCAGGTGCCAATCTCTTGACCAAGAATTTTTCGCTTACGTCATCAACCCAATACCAACCGTAGTAAAGATGATTCTCCAATATTTGTTGAATATTTGGAGAAAAGTTAACTTAATTATAATATTGATAAATAAACATATTGTGTATTGTTTCAGTGTACGGAGCGTCATGCACAAATATATGGAGAAGAAGAATGAAGTTAATTTTGACAAAATATTCAATCAAGTCTTAGGTAAGTTTTTACGTCAGGTACTTTAGCCCAGTCATTTTACGATTAGAGAATTGATATTTTTTTCGGTATATCATTTAAGAGCCAATTTGGGCCTTTCTAGGCCCAAATATTTCTATATTCCAAAAATTAAAAAAAATCACGTCAGCAACAGCCCCAAATTAAATTTTTTTCATTTATCTCGTTCTAAAAAACCGGACGAAATTTTTTTTTCCACATTTTTAAGGCCTTACTATTATATATCATTCAAACATGGAGTAAATATTTGTGTCTACTTAAAAAGCTTAGAAAAATACATTTGTATTTATAACTTTTTTTTTTTCGATTGTATTTTTATTGCTCAAAAGTCATTTATATTGTTGAATATAATTAAAATGTGTGCATTGATGTTAAAATTATTAAGTTAAAAGCCTTCTGGGAGGTACAATTTGGATTTCTATGTTGCGTAGTGATTTTTTATTGTGTTTTCAAATAGTATTTTTGTCACTAAATGATGCCGGTTCAAAACATATCAAGTTTTGGCTCCTCCAGTTAGGAAACGGCTTAGTATTTTTTTGTAAAGCATACGCCAAATGTCTCGTAATATCCTCATATCTAACGTCAATAAAGCAATTTCAAAATTATTTATGTATACTGTTTAAAAAATCTGACAAATGTAAAGCACAGATATTGGTTTCTATGATGCGTGCCTAAAAATAGTCATTGACTTTAATTGGTTAGTGTTGAAAATATAACCAGACTTCGTTTCTATGGAGCGCGCAACAAAGACTATCCTCTTAAAGTTGGAAAAGGACGGAAGGACGGACAGCGAGCATAGGCTTAGTAACAGGTTGCCGTTGGGTACGGAACCCTAAAAACTATATAACATTGGCATCAATACTATAACATACTTACATTAATACATAGCATATAGTTGATTATGCCTGTCTAATGGATGGCCCTCGGGCGGTTAATGGTCAAACGTTGTGGAGGGGAGGGGGGGAAGGAAGCTCCCTAATGCTCCGTCTGATGTTTGTTAAATTAGACAATCAGTAGTAACGCGCTTAAATACTTTGCTAATTCTTTTAATATACCGGCCAGTTTGACTTGTTAAGTAAGATGCACCATTTGTTGTGAAGAGGAAGAAAAAATTAGTATCAAATGAACTCTAAAACAATTTGAGAACATCGCGTCTTTAGTTGGTTAAGAGGTTCTTATCAACGAGATATTCCACGAAGTGCACCGATTTCGAATATCACCTGAGTTTGAATACCTAAGCTATTCAACAATTGAGCACATACATTGCTTCGTGGAATTTGATATTATGCAATTTTCTATTTGTAATTGAGCACCCATTTCGAATGGCTTCCCATTTAAGCTCCTAAGCTATTCCACAAAGAGCACATAGATTGATGCTCTTCGTGGAATTTGATATTATGCATTTTTCTATTTCTACTTGAGCACCGATTTCGAATAGCTTCCCATTTGAGCACCTAAGTTGTTCCACGATGAGCACCTAGATTGCTGCTCTTCGTGGAATTTGATATTGTGCAGTGTTCTACTACTGGAGCACCGATTTCGTATAGCTTCCCATTTGAGCACCTAAGCTATTCCACAAAAAGCAATTTTCTATTCCAACTTGAGCATCTGCGGATTTAATCGAGGTCTAGAAATGGGGTTAACGAAGCGTTACAAAATAATATAATGTGTACAATATTTAACCACCAACGATCATTGATCACTAAGTATTTATAGTATAGTCTAGTTATTCGGCACATACTAAAACGTGTTAACTAACGCAAAACTAGAAAGTAGTTTGTTTAGAATCGAGAGCAGAATCGATTTATCATGTTTTCAATATAGGTAATTTTTTTCAAAATAACAAATAATTTTTTGGTAAAATTGAAAATTTACTGAACTCTATCTCAACCCACCGCACGGGCACACTCACCCTATTTACTACCAAAACAATAATCTTAAAATGTATCCACGAGCGCGCTAGCACATTCATTCATTGCTGAAATGATAAAATCATTTTTGCCTCATAACTTAAAACGCGAATAGCTTAAAATTTTTACTATCAAAATAATGTAATTATTTTTTCAATCTAATTATTTTGTTATAAATCGGTTTGGGATATGAAATTTTGCGCTTATTCATTAACACGTTGAATAAGTAGGCAGTTAGGCACTTGATTATTTCCGGATATTATTAGAATCCGGATATATATTCGATGAGTTCTTAGAAATTTTAGATATTACTCATTTTGATAATGACAACAGACGACTCATAATTTATAAATAATGCGTGTTAAATCGAAACGGAATACCACCCAGCAAACAAAGTTATCAGTATTCTAGACCAGATAAGATAAATTATTGAAACAATAAGCTACACATTATTGTAGATACCTAGGGTATTGTATGTGTTGTATTAATTATGTAAATTAAACAAATATTTAACTCATTATTGCCGGCTAATGAATAGGATAACATGTTTTGTCAACTTTATTCATTTGCAGCATAGATTAGAAGTTCCTTTTTCGTGAAACGCAATGTACAGGGTGTAAGATGTAAAAAAAAATAGGATTCTTCAAAGCATCATATATCATGAAGTAATAACAGTAGGAGTATGATCTGCAGATATGTGTAAATTGAACATATAATAGAAGTTTTGATTAGAGCCAAAACACGATTAAGAAACATTTTCTCGATACAAAAATAAGCAAAAGTAGCCTCCGTCTTTATCGATAAACGCTAACTGGAACTGCTAAACGGTGAATAATAGAAACACGAGACTTGATTTAAAAAAAAGATATTGATATTTTATAAAGTTTGATTAGAGCAGAAATGAACTTACATAAATAGTGCAATCACAATTAAATAAATTTTGTTTTATGCTTGCGTCGTTTCAGGCGCGCACGCCGCCCCATCTCTTTCTCTCGCATCAGTCAGTAATATAAGCTATCACACGCCCATTTCGCTTAAATTATTTTTCGACATAGGCCCTTAAGCAAATGGCATATACATAAGGCTCGTCGTCCTACCCAGAGGTATCCGTCTAGTTGTCACAAGTCTTCTATCTTTTCTGTATGAGCTTCAACTTCAAAATGGTGTAACACGACAGCGACACGAATCTTTTCCTTCACTTGGCCTAATAGTTACGTTTACCTGTTCTTCTACTTTTCTTCCCCATTATAGTAGGGATGGGCCGAACGTTCGTTTTGCATTCGGTATTCGGCACATGTGGCAGGTTTACCGAACATTCGTATTCGGCCGAAGTTCGGCTTAAAAGCCAAATGTTCGGCACAGTACACTAAAGTTATAACTGTATGAAGCCGTGTGCTGTGAGCTTGAATGCCTATAATTATCTGTTGTGCATTATTGTTATATTTGTTGTTGTTTTGTATCATCAACATATTACATAGGGCCTTTCCTAATATGTTGAGGGTATGATCAGACCATCAAACTGAACAACTTTCACTATTGGACCAGCAAAGAAATATCGAAAAAAAAAACAGTTGTTCTATACATTTACTGCCCGATACACGGGAACAAATTTTGCCGAATGTTCGGCCGAAGTTCGGTTTCGGTTTAAAAAATACCGAACATTCGGCCGAATGATCATATTCAAACCATGTTCGTCCCATCTCTACTTTATAGTACAACAATATGATAATAGTAGATTACACACCGAGGGCAGGAAAGTAAGAAAGGTCTCAGATCACATGTAATTGTTGTCCGAAGCGAAGCCGAGGTCAACAAACATGTGACCTGAGGCTTTCTTATTTACTGCCCAAGGTGTGTCTACTGTTTTCTCCTCGACGGATGCGGAAAGTGGCAACTTCGTTTATCATTGCTGATCCTCATTCTCGGGAAGAACTTCCATGGAAAATTACAACGGCTCACGACGCCGTAAGAACAATGAAGGGCATCCACATTCTTGTTCTCGGCCTTTTTCGTCTGTTCACGGCGAGATTGTGCAAGCTTTAAATTCATCTCCCTTTGCTGAACTGTAGTTAGGTAAAAAGATCCGGCCGGTTATTTGAAGATTTTGAAGTCTGTTTATAAACAAAACGTTCTAAAGTCGACGCGGTGGCACGTCAGCTTAGGGTTGCCAGATGAAAGCTTATGAATTCGGTATGTCAAGCTTTGGGTATTTTTTACGGATATTAGACATAATTTTAAGAAACCAATTTCAATCTTTTTACGATACATCGAGTTATCAATATAAAAATATGATTTGTAATCTCTAAACGCAAAAGTAGTGGCATGAAAATCATTCGAACTCCGTGGAGAAAAAACCTAGGCTTAAAAAATCACCTTATTTCTCTTTCTAACTCTATGCTGGAAATAGAAATGGAAACATCAAATGTCAAATTCTGATATTGTGAATATCATTTTTTTCATAATGGCCAGTCATTTTAGGTTAAACAAGGAGTTTTTCGGCCCGACGAGTGAAAAAATAAAATAAATCTGCTGTCCCAAACGAAATTACAGTACCGACTCGACTAAAATGTATGAGACAGGAGACATTTTGTATTTTTTCTCGTTGTTGGCTCTATAGTGCAAGTTGTTCAGTTTAATGGACTGATGCAGCCCCTTAAGTATTACTAGGGTGTTTTGTTACACCCTGTATCTGAAGCTGAGGCTAAAGAAAAAAGGCGTTTAGCTCCTAGTATTCGGGAATTCCGGGACAGTAAAGTGTCATAACTGGACACGGGACCAGATGCAAAATTCCGGGACTTTCCCGGATTTCCCGGCCATCTGGCAGCCCTAAGTCAGCTCCGTCGAGTACGGTATTGTGAAATGTAGTATTTTTAGTGTTTTTCCTTTAAAACTCCTTACTATAAGGTTATTTAAAGATCACTATTCCCGAGACGAAGTCTATGAAACCAAACGGCGTTGTCGGTAAACAGTAGAGCTCTTTGACTTGATCGTTTCATCTCGAACCATTTATTTTTCTCTCGTTTATTTTACGAATATTGACAGTGTTCTTTGTCGACAATAGACTTTTAGGAACAACTGTTTTGATTCGTTGTTATTCGTATTAAAATCTGCTGCACGATATTAAGTTCAACAAACTCTCACTTTCATTAAAAGATTCATATGAAAAGCGAGCAGCAATCAACCGTCTCGACCGACCGAATTCAATTTCAATCAATTTATTGAAAAACGACGCGATAATATTGCAGCGTCGCATTCCGAAAGTCGAATCATGTTAGGCAGTCGTAAAATAATCGCAAACTATGAATTTCTCAACTTTATTTACCAGCAAAGTACCTAGCGACAAATTTATCAATTTTTCTCATAAACCTAAAAGTTTGCCAACCGTTTTCTTTTTTTAAGTTTTCTTTTAATAATAATAACTTGTCTACACTTTAACGTAAAGTTCACGAAACATATTGTCTTTAGTTGTATAATAAATGGTCCGTCCTCCGTTATATTGGAAACTATGAGTAAAATAAAGTTTCTATAAGCAATGCTCTTCACAAACGTGACTCTTAAGGGGCTATAGGTTCAGGCGAATATTTTCAGTGAGAAACACGATTGCCCAGCCCTCCGAAAAGTGCGTGCGTGTGCCGGATTTTCGATTAAAATGAATTAATAAAAGTACTTTTTATGTAGGGTCCAACTTAATATGCTGACACTTTTTTAAGGGGATGATCAGACGGTGTAACTGAACAACTTTCTCTATGGCACCAACATCGAAATCGCGAAAAAAAATACAGCTCTTCCATACAAAACTGCAAACCTACTTGAGCCAAATGTATAGGACAGCAGATTTTTTTTCGCGATTTCGATGTTGGTGCCATAGAGAAAGTTGTTCAGTTTGACGGTCTGATCATCCCCTTAAAAAAGTGTCAGCATATTAAGAAGGACCCTGTATATTTTATGACCTCACTAGATAAACTAATGGTGAAAATGTGAGTAAAATTCCAGTAATTATAAATGGTTGCAAGTTATTCAAGTTCGAGAAAATAATGTTTAAAATGCGTAATTTTCTTAACTTTTCGTAAAAAAAATCTTTCGTATGAAGTAATTTCAATCGTGTATTCAATTTATGATTTCACTAGATAAACTATTCTGTGCATTTTTTTCGTGAATTTTTTATTCGTTTCGGTAACTTGTCGAAATCTTGTAAAATAACGAAAATAAGAGACCCCTTCCCAGGTAATTCCGATCCTTAACACGATAGGGTCACGTCATAATATTCCTGTTGAAAAAATATTAAAGCTCTTTTCATATCGTTGTCATCTCATTGCAGGAACTGTCGCTTTCACTAGTTTCATTCATGCCATGTTCATTTTATTTTTCCTTATACTTGCTTGGATTGTTTCCAAGAATAAGGGATTCACGTTGTGCGAGTTTTCTCTTCACAGACATCGTCGTTGATCATTAATTTCTCCAGATAGTGACTAATTCTTAATAGCAGTAGACTGCAAACGTTGGGATTACGAGACTGATCTAGATAAGTATAATTCGGGATCACTTTCGTAACTTTCTCGTTGGGATTTGGTATCGTAAACAAGATTAAATGTAAGCAAGGCTGGAGGGAAAGCCGTTGTTGGAGCACGCACGGCCGGATTACAGAGCATTCAGACTAGCGTACTGCCGCGGAGAAACGCGACATCAACGACCCCCGTCCCTTGACCCTTTTCAAGTACGTTGTTACTCAAGAACAGTGAAGTGAGCCGTCGTTTTACTACGATTCACCTCACCGTTGTTGCCTCGCAGACGCTTGCAGATGTCTTTAATTAAAACGAACTCTAAGGAAAGTTGCTAAGATACTCTTCTCTGGAAATATAAACAGCAACAATAAGCTCGTCTAAATGAGGTTTTATAGCCGTTCTGTGTACAATTGCCCTGCCCCTAATGAAGTTAGCTCATGTCGCTAAGGATAATTTGGCCCTCCAGCCCACTCGGCTTCGTCTGAATCTGTTGGTTGAGATTAGTGACTGGAAATTGAAATTAATTAGAGCTCGCTTAGATAATCTTTATGATAATTATATTCTATAAGTATTGTTCGTTAATTAAGTTGAATTGAGTGACTTCAGAGGGTATGTGAAGGCTGGGGATAACATTCAATAGATAATAATAATACATAAATACAAATACGTTTAAGTTTATTAAACAGTTTTAATTAAAAACATTCAAATATTATATCACAATATAAGACAAGACACAGGCCAATTTTTGGATATTGTTTGAGAAGATCAAACTGAAAAACTTTTACTAAGAGGTCAACAGTAAAAAAATAGAGAAATAATGTCGGCCGTTCCATATGATATGTCGATATCCACGCGATCCTTAGGTACAACGGACATGACGTAACACACAACTTTTTACACTTAACTATTTTATTATGAAAGTAATTCCTTGAATCTAAAACATCTCATATGCAACGTTTGGTGTTGACAACTTTAAGAGATAGTTTTTGCTGCGCGCTCGCGCTGCATAAAAAATACATCTGGTTATATTTTCAATACTAAACAATTAAAGTCAATGTCATTTTCTAGACACGATATAGAAAATAACATCTGTGCTGTACATTTGTCAGATTTCCGTTTAAATATATAGTTATCGTGGCTCAAAGTATATTAATTCCGCTAAAGTAAATTAAATCTGGCATTGAGACGATATATTTTAACGGAAATCTGACAAATCAAAAAGCACAGATATTTGTTTCTACTGTCTAAAAATTGGCATTGACTTTAATTGGTTATTATTAAAAATATAACCAGACTTCGTTTGTATGGAGCGCGTAGCTAAGACTACCCTCTTAAAGGAAGGACTCCGCATATCGACCCTGCATCTAGATATGTTCCCCAAGGGCGAGTGGGGATATCCACCAATCTCGTTGATTTCTCCGGAGGGAAGCTTGCTACGCTTTTGTCGCTCCCACTTGCATCTGTGCACTGCGAAGTGTGGAATAGTTTGCAAAGTTTGCGTCTTGGAAATTTACTTGAATTGTCAGTTTAAAGCTAATATTACGAAACTTAGGTTGGTTGTACACGGCACAAGTAACTGGAGCAAGTAAAGACGCTGTTACCATGCGCGAGCTGTTTAATTTTTTTCGAAACTGATTAATACAGAATATCTCAGGGAGCTGTTACTGCTAATTCTCAACGATCACCACTACCAAATCCGCCGCGTAGCCCCTTCAACGCCCAAAATTTACTGCTTTTTACTGCGGACTATGGGGGGACCACACCAGTGACGGCGAAGCGCCCTGGTAGGTCTACCGAACCAGTGAATGATCTTAAGCAACCTGCCCAAGGGCACCCCTAAGGGGTACGGACCTCGGCAATGGGCGTTGCTGGGACTTCGCGGCGGATTGGGTAGCGGGGATCGGTGAGAACCGACCAGCGATGTGCCGGTAGCGTCTGTAGACGCTTGAAGAAAAAGGAGTGGACACAAGGTGGGAAGAAGGTGCAGTGACCTGCACGAGCGGCATGCACGGGGTATGCACCGGTAACTTGTCGCGTCTGTGTGAACCTACCTCTCTAGTATGATTTTTCTACTTGCACGCGATTCGGCTTTCTCCCATACTAGTCGCGATAATCGCAACGTTCGCTCCCTGAAAAATCCGAGAAAAGGAATTTTCTATACAGCGACGGCTGAAGAAACCATACTTGAGGGTTTGCTCAAATAACCTCAATAAATAAACACAAAGCGCCTCTCATTGATCCCCGCAACCTAATCCGGCCCAGCAACGTCCTATGTCGAGGTCCGTACCCACTCTGGGTGCCCCTAGGTCGGCTACTTAGGTTCGTTTACTGACTTTGTACACCCTTCGTGGTCCCTCGAGTAGTCCGCAGTAATGAGCAGTAGCTGCTCCCTGAGCAATGCTGTAACTGACAAGTCGAAAAAAAATCGCACGCGCCTCAGATAGCGCGGTTTACTCGTCGATACATGCGTAGTAAACGGTGGATTTTCTCACTTAGAAGGTAGTTTACTTTGCACAATGCATATAACCTGTCCAAGACAAGTGTGCGTTTTCACTGAAGCGGGGCGGAGCGGAGACATGTAAAATCAATTAATAAAATAGCTTGATTCTGTCAAGCAATGGAGCAGTTTCATTGGTATAATTTCATGTTATATTACCTATTGTATCCCTTTTGGCGGATCACAGTGAACACATGTCATAATAAAAACACAATGAAACAACCGATCGACCTGCGTATCACAATAAAGAATTTATGATTATGAATGATTTTACACATCGCTCCGCCCCGCTTTAGTGGAAACACACCCTTACTGTTTACTGCAACAATTTAAGTCTCAGCACTAGTATAAGTTTAGGTACTATAGGTATATGAACAAAGAATACTAAAAACATCGCGACCTACATTTTCTGATACCCCAATGATTACAGTTCCGATTTCCGATAGATTGTATTTCATGACGTCGAAATTGCTTTTTAAGCTTATAAAAACACCGTGACTAGGTCAGTTTCGTCTCGTTCTCCAGGCAAATGTTGTCGACAATTTGTCTAGTCGCTTTATTACTTGGCTCTCGAACAAATTTAACGAATGAGCATGACACGTTGATTGCTCTTAATTGATGTATCATTCCCTTCGTTAATATCAGTAAACAATAGTCATGCACTATAGCCTGTTATAGAGGTCATTCACTCTAAGCGAGATTAAACTGTGTTCAAACAAACACCGAATGGTAAGTTGTATTATCTATCATTGTAACACTTATCATCATGACAGGAATTGAAAAGAAAAGCAATAAGATTATGCTAGCGCACACTGAGAAAAAATGCTACGTATACGTAGCCCGTCGCAGCTTACGTATCACGTAGCTTACGACGCTATACTGAGCGATGACTGAGTGTTGCATCAGTATTTAAGTTGTCACGTACTTCACAATGAAGCTTCATTATGAAGTAACATGCTACGTCCTCTGTTGTCGATTTCCTGCTGCCGTAGTATGGCATCGTGATATAGCGGTATCGTGCCTTCGCTCTCTTTCTATTTGCACGCGAACGAAAGAGATAAAAGGCGTGAAAGTCAAAAGTCAAAATTGTTTACTCAAAATAATATCACATAGATAACTTTTTGACGTCATGTTTTTGAATCTACCACCGCGTCGGAAGGTGTTCCGTTGTAGAGAAGATGCGGCCAGAAACTCTACAACGTGACACAGCTGCATCGAGGGCAGAATAAAGAGAGATCGCTCTTAGAACGCGACCTCACATCGCATCAGTTTCACAGTGCCTTAAACGAGATTCCCTTCAATATTCAGGTCTCTAATCTGAACAGTTCGGGCAGGAGCGTGATAGCAGTATAGGTATTAAATCGATTTAAGTAGGCCAGTGCCGATGTCTTAAGTCTTTGTACTTCCGATTCCGAGTGCGTTAAGAGTGACGAAGGCGTCACGTACATCTCGATAGGGCACGAGGAAAATACGAGAATTCTCTTATCTTGCGTCATCAATCCGCGACACTGGGTGCGGGTAGACGAGATTGCACCTTACTCCCCTGGATGTTAATCCCCCTTTCGACCGACTTTTCGTTATGCCTAAATTGATTAGGATGGAAAAAGACCTTGTTTAGACTGTGACCATATTGCGGGGTAGTCAAAAGCATTACTTTAACTACCAAATTCGTTTTTAACCGAGCTATTAGCGAGCATATTTAGCTTTGAAAGGTGGCTAGCTGCCCACGAAAACAGTATTAAGTTATTGCTTAGTGGCCTCGGACGCCCACGGGAAGTTTAAGCCGACAAATACAACCAAACCGACAAATGGCAGACAACCTATACAAACGTCAGATTTCTATCTTTTCTACTACTCCTATCTTTTTTTATTAAATTAATTGCGGTTTCCAAGAAAGATTCCTGGGCTCGATGGACTTCATTGTCTAGTGTTGTGATTGTGAGTGGTAACGAAATTATTTGACATGCTTCCGAATGTGATGGTAATGCGATAAGGTATTAAACTGTAAAGCAGCATATCATTTCGTCGACTAGACGTAATTATCAGCATAGCATGTAATCACGACTAAATTATATCTTCAAGTCAGAGATATTAGAAATATCCATATTCTGAATACAAGTTACAGTAGCAGTAGGTACCCAAAAACTGGACTGTGGACACAATACCACAGAATAGGTAATAGTATATAGTTATTCTGTATACAGAACGGCCACTCCCCGCCCCTCTCTGACTCCAGATACCCCACATCAACTCACACTTTCTGGGAACTCTTTAGGGTAGCCGAGCAAGGGAATGCAGTCAGGCGCGCGCACCCTTAGTATTTGACTACATTAAATCATGTCTTTTCAGTGCCTAAAAAACGTTCAGAAATAACGCTAAAATCACATTTTCAGTAATTCTTTAGCTCAAATACTATTTTTAATAACATAACGAACAATAAAAGTAACGAAATGTAGATGATGTTCGTACGAGTCAACCCTACACATATGTCAAGGACAATTTGCACCAAGTGCGCATGTGCGAAAGCCATCATGTCAAATCCAAAACGTTTGAAGTGCCGGACCTGCGATAATACACTCCCTAACATTTAAAAAAGGTTTCCCCACGATATGAGAACAAATATAGAACTAAAATTTAAAAACAATCTAATCTACGTATTCCATACTATCGTATTAAGGTTGCGAAATCAGTAAAGATGCACATGCCGAGGGAGAAAAGATATTCTAGATCTATGTTTGTTGTTGACCAGTCAACAATTCGTAGAAGTTACGGTTGCAAGCAGTCACATATATCCAAGCTCTTACGATATCCAATTAGTATATCGGTCAGTTACCAACTTCCATCTTCTTATTTCTGATTTAGCTAAGACGTAGTAACTTATTATTAATCTGTGGCTCAGATATTACGTTCTTTAACTGCCAGTTGCACGTACGTTCATTAAAGTTAATCGTCCATTAAATCTCTTGCTGTCACTTTTTGTCTTATTAACGTAGTAAAAGCTAGTAAGAGGTGTAATGGATGATTAACTTTAATGAACGTACGTGCAACTGACCGTAAGCTACACAAAGATAAAAGTCTGAAGATGTTTAAATGTAGCGATCACAATTTTTTCCGTCGTCGTCAATGAAACCCGCCCCCAGTCGGTTTTTGATTTATGGTCGGAGCTGGGTCATGACCGGAATTAATGTTATGAATGTCGCTATGTCTCCGGAGAGCATGGTCACTAGATTTTAACTTGATACACCCACTGGATCTCTATTTGGAACGCTGTGACGTTGGTTCGAAAGGAATTATATTAAGAGATAAAGTGCACTACCTATATTGCAATACGATTTTTGTTTCAAAGGCAAACCAAACGACATCAGCGTCTACGGTCTATTTGAAAGAGCGTGATATCGCAGCGAGGCTCTCGGGGACGAATAACAAACGCAATTTACGGTAGCCCCACTTCGACTTGCAGTAAATAACTTTATCGGTTGTGCTGGACATTGCGGCAGCCAATATAGGGCGCGCTTTTGAACTTATTGCTGTTTGTTTTTCCTAGATACAACGAACATGGTGTATTTTTAGGGTTCCGTAGGCAAACAAGGAACCCTTATACTTTCGTCCATTCTGTGTGTCTGTCTGTATGCCCCGCCTCAATAAGTCGCTCATTTTTGCACCTATTTAATCGAAATTTGGCATGAAGACAGATAACAGTAACCCAACAACAGAAATTTAGCATTTATGAAGAAAACTTTTTTTTTGAACACCCATATAACGAACGAGGAGTTCACATTTCTTTTTTAATTGTGTGATGTATCGTTGGATAGGTCTAATGGAACAAAACTCCCATAGAAATTAAATCGATATAATGCTTCGAGATATCTGCGCTCAAAGTCAAAAATAGCCCGGCGTCCACCTTCTAAAATACTGGAGTGAAAAATCTGAAAATGTTATAAAATATAGCTTAAGTAACGGATGCTGTAGCTCAACCAGTTTAAAAAAAACAATAAAATAGATTTGTTCTCTAATGTCAAACTAGAAGGCGTTGCACGAAAATAGCGCTATCGTTAGGTTCTAAATTATTCTTGAGGTAATAGAATCGACATTACAATTATATGACACTATAACTTTTCTTATTCTACTTATGAAATGACTACGGAACCCTATTATCATTTATTTATGCGTATGGCGAATTTGGTTTGTAGGCATAAGGTCATAAGTCAACATCCAACGTCTGAAGCCATCGAAGGGCCTCAGGTGTCAGGTGTGTCAGGTCCTCAGGACGGCCCGGGTAAGCTCGAAGGGGGCACCGTTGTATTATGTGTTGCATCGTCTGGTCTTCGATCCCGCAGTCACATAAGGGAGACTCCGTCCAGCCATTATCATGGGCGGGTCCGACACGATCTTGGCCGGTTTTTTTAATTCTATCGTACTTTGTCTTTTACCTGCTAGCACTATTAATAGACGTGACGTGTACCAATCATTAATTTACGTCATAATCATGAACTATCTATATGCCAAGCTTAAGGGGATATAATTCGGAGCGCGCTCCATACAAACGTAATATGGTGATATTTTCAATACTAACCAATTAAAGTCAATTAAATTTTGCTGAAACAATCTTGAAACAAATATCTATGCTTCTATGGAGTCAGATTTTCGTTAAAATATACAGTTTCAATGCTAGGATTAATTTAAGATTTGTATGGAAATCTTTGGGGCACTGTAACTTTAAAACTATACATTTTAACGAAAATGGGACTCTATACAAGCATCGAAATTTGTTTTTATATTGATTCTGAAAAATTTCATTGAGTTTAATTGGTTAGTATTGAAAATATCACCATAGTACGTTTGTATGGAGCGCGCTCCGAATTATATCCTCTTAATCGAAATCTGTCTAGAATTTGGCAACAAAAATACATACAATCTTTCTTATTTATTAAATATAGAAGGACGTAATTAGAATCTTAACATATCACGACTCTATTTCGGAATAGATCGCCACATTAAAATGTTCATAGTATTTCATATAGAGAATATCCATGTAGGTACTTATATTATTTAATTTATTTCCTACAAGTGACTGGAATAGAACGCGTCGTTCTTATATTGCTCTACCGACCGAGTAGTTTCTAAAATCCCTTTGTCAAAGTACTTCCATATATTAATAGCCCGGTACGAGTACGACAAACTTCTTCGTTCCTGAAACCTAAAGTTATGGCGCTGCACAGTAGCCAACTTTCTACTAGAAAATTAACATTCTATCCATATCAAATTAGGAATGTAATGTTGATAGAACTTATATAAATGTATTGGTCTTCGTTACTAATTACATGTAGATTTTATATTTAAAAAACCGGCAGGTTGCGTGTCGGGTCACGCGCAGGTTAGGGTCTAAGCCGCGGACAGACGGACGGACATGGCGAAACTATAAGGGTTTCTTGTTGACTACAGAACTCTATAAATTAAGTCCAACCAAATCGTAATCATTCCTCGCCTATAATTCAATATGAAAACTATTTTTAATTAAAGCAAATAGCTTATGAAATAATCTATTTTAATAATTCCTTGACAGATCAAGATTGGCATAACATGAATATTAGATGACCTTGATCTGTGTGTGTGTGTGTGTGTGTGTGTTATACTTTAGAGTGTGATCTGTAGTCGACATATAAAAAGATCAAGAGTATGATCGATAAGTCAATGAACAGTTTTTAGGGTTCCGTAGTCAACATGGAACCCGTGTTTCGCCATGTCGCCCATGTCCGTCAGTCCGCGGCTTAACCTAACTTAGAGACGCTTAGTACTAGAAAGCTGTAATTTGGCATGGGTACTCGTATACATATCAATCACGCCGACGAAGTCGTAAAAATATATATTTTTTTAAGGTATTTACCTACCTCCTCTACACGTGAAGTGGAGAAAAAAAATTTTTCTCGTCTATCCCACGGTGTGGGGTATCGTCGGATAGGTCTTTTAAAAATGTTATGGGTGTGGGAAAATCATTTTTCGATTTAGGGATCCGTTAGCGAAATATTAAGCTTTAAAGTCCCCCCCGCGCCGGCTAAACGGGGTTTTCTGGATACATGAAAAAATTCACGGCAGTAGTGTATACAACGAAGTTAAAAGGAAAACTATCACCGCTAAGTAGGCTTTACAAGTTACCGAGTAACGAGTAATAATCGACCAACTTGTAAAACTTACTTTTTAGACTTTATAAGCCGTTAAACCGTATTATAAAACAAAAGCCCCCTTCAAGTCCGTATATTGTGTCGAGCAACTACGGAACCCTACCCTGCGCGTGGCTTGACACGCACTTCGCCGGTTTTTTCTTAACTGTCTTAGCAACAACATTATCTATCTTATCGGATGAGATGAATGGCATTCGCTCTATAAACCACACTTCATATATTTCCGCCTGTGTCACAACGAGGGATGGACAATTGTTTGCAACATTCGCTTCCATCTACGGTGCTGTCACACTCTTTTGTCTCTCATCCTCAAGGCGCTTCGAGCTTGTCCGTTTCCGGTACATTTTGTAACCCTTTTTAAGAGAATTTTATTCCGAATGCGTAAATGCGCGCTGCATACAAACGAAGTCTGGTGATATTTTCATTACCAACCAATTAAAGTCAATAATTTTTCTTTAGAAACAATCTAGAAACTAATCTCTATGTTTGTATGAAGTCAGATTTTCGTTAAAGTTTCTTTTTCAGAAAATCATTGATTTGCGATAGTATTTTTTATATTGCTGTTTATGATTTCTATGTTTCAATTCTAAAGATATTGTTGATATACGTAATTTACTTCCCCTTGAATTAAGAATACAGGGTACTTCTTAATATGGTGACACTTTTTTAAGGGGATGATTAGACAGTCACAAAGAACAACTTTCACTAAGGGACCAACATCGAAATCTCGAAAAAATAATCTGCTGTACCATAAATTTGGCTCAAGTAGGTTTGAAGTTTTGTATGGAGCAGCTTATTTTTTTTCGCGATTAAAATTTTGGTGCCATAGAGAAAGTTGTTCAGTTTGACTGTCTGATCATCCCCTTAAAAAAGTGTCAGCATATTAAGAAGGACCCTAAATAGCGACTTCCGGTTTTTCCTAATGCGCATTTGAACTAAATATACGTGAGAAATAAATGTTCCTGTAAAAAGAAACTCCACGATGATATTGTGGTACAGCCGCCATCAGATATATCGGAGCATACAAGGTGTTCAAATATTTTTTCTGAGCAGTGCTAATTTTCAATAAATTCTTTACAGTAAATGTTAGCAATTATATCTAAACATGTATTTGGTCATTAAATATCTGAACAACTAATTTTCCATAGTTTCTTTACAATGTATTAAATAATTTGTACGTAAAATTTAAAATTTACGGAACTCGATCGCAACCCGCCGCACAGGCACTCTCACCCTGCTTACTACCAAAACAAGATTCTTAAAATGTATCCATGAGCACGCTAGACTAGCGGTCATTTTTGTCTGAAAACTTAAAATGCAAATAACTTTAATTTTTAATAATAAAAATTATGAAATTATTGTTTCGATCTAATTATTTTGTTAAAAATCAGTAGGGGTGTATGAGGTTTTGCACTTATTCATTAACACGTTGTATTTGACCACCTTGTTTCCTACGATATATCTGATGGTGATTGTACCTATCACCGGCCAGCAGCGGTTTCTTATCATCTCGGTTTTAGATAAACCGGGATTACGAGTGCTTTCACGGCTATTTACTCGCCACTGCCCCGCTGAATCACTACCTAAATATACTCCTTATCTACCTAAATAGGTTACGTAAAGGCTTTTGCTTCTAATTAAAGATTTATAATTGGGTTGCAGAATGTCTGAAGAACTGAAGAAATTAATAAATCAACCTCAATTGTACAAATACCGATTTCTGACTTTCAGGGGTGGTTCAGGCCGTCAAACTGAACAACTATGAAAACAAACTTGAATTCGTAAAAAATCTGCATACATTTGAGTCTAGTAGGCATTGCAGTTTAGTATGGAACAGCAGATTTTTTTTTGCGATTTCATGTTTGGTCCTATAATAAAAGTTGTACAGTTTGATGGTCTGAACCACCCCTGAATGTTTCGGAACGGTAAAAAAAATCTTCCGGTATTATCAGTGTTAAGAGAAGTTTATTCCTAAAGCGCTAATGCGCGCTGCATATAAACGAAGTCTGGTGATATTTTCGTTACTAACTATTTAAAGTCAATAAAATGTTGCCAAAACAATCTAGAAACAAATCTCTATGCTTGTATGAAGTCAGATTTTCGTTAAAATGTAGACTTTTAAAGATTTTCATACAAATGGAAGGATGTAATTTATGTAGATTTGTTAAAGATAGTTTAAGAATTACGTCTATAGAAATAATCTTACGTAAGTAAGTTGTTAAATCTTGAAGATAATCACGAAATCCATTATCGAATAATATTTAACATAATATTTGCTTACAGTGTTTACTCATATTATTGTATTGTAATCGAAGGCGTCAAAATATGTTCGATCGCGTCACTAGAGTCATGCTTGGGCGTGATGTTTGTACTTTAGCATAATGTACAGAAAATGGCATTGGATTTTATTGTTTAAAATCTATTTTGACGTAAATCGAACTGAATTATGTCATTAGCTAGACAATTATTTCGATAAAAGGAACGTCACTGGGTTATTTTTGAATCACGGGCCTTTTCAGCGGTCAGACCATAAAGTTACTATATCAGGAATAGAGAAAGTGACGGCTAACACTCAGTTGCAGAAACGCTCATTAAAGTTAATCCTCCATTAAATCTCTTGCTAGCTTTTACTAAGTCAACGAGACAAAAAGTGACAGCAAGGGATTTAATGGAGGATTTACTTTAATGAACTTTTTTGCAACAGTATGAGAGAGGTAGATGTACCACTGCAGAATAGAAAGAGATACGTAACGCGAGTTTTTTTTTAAATTTGTTATTTAATGTTATTTCATAATTTTTAAAGTTACATGAAAACTGTATAGCTAAGAAACACCGCAAGGAAACTTGCTTTCACGTAAAAAACTGCTTCAAAATCAGTCCATCCGTTCGATAGCTACGATGCCACAGACAGGCGTCAAACTTATAACACCCGTCTTTTTGCGTCGGGGGTAAAAAAAAAGATGACGATATGGTTTTTAGGTGTCCGTGACTCCAAATCAACCATTTTTAGATTTTTTTTGAATTTTTTAGAATTTAGTATTATGATGAAACATTTTTGTTTTATAGCTTATGATCTGACTTACGAAGTCGCGGGTTAACTCTAGTTAATTACCTATATTATAATCGATTTAACAGTTTATTGTTTGTTCCAGGTTATCTATTATTTAAGGAATTTTGTGAACAAACTTCAGAAGAGCCTGTGCCACAGTTAAAATTTTATGAAGAGGTAAGCTACATTACACATAATTTTCTATTAGGCCTTAATATTTGACTTTCCGTTAATAATTTGTCCTTTTTTTCCATTAACAGATAAAATTATATGAAAAACAAGAATGTATAGAAGAGCGGCGGCGGATCGCGAGAGATATTTACGACAATTTTATTATGAAGGAACTATTAGCTCATTCACATGTAAGTAAAGTTATATTTGCATAGGTATGCTGCAAGGCAAGGCAAGAAATAAATAAAACCGGCCAAGTGCGAGCCGGGCTACTCGCGCACCGAGGGTTCCTCACCACCACACATTATATTAACTTACAAAAACAAAGGGTTTTCCGGGACCCTTAGCCCAAGCCCGACACACACTTGGCCAGTTTTTATTATTTGTTGTTTCACCTTAGAATAGGCACCTTAATTACACCAAGTTTCACGCTTGTATGAGAAGCCGATTTTAAAAACAAAAAAACTTGAAAACAACTCGATTCTTGTCCCCCTCTAAAATTTTACTTTTCCTATTTTTTTATTTCTTTTTTAGGAAATCCAAAATAACACATATTCTGTGAAAATTTCAATTCTCTACCTTTTACTGTTCAATAGATTCAGCCCCTTAAATCTAGGACGGACGGACAGCACATGCTTATGAATAGTGTCCCGTTGATACCCGTTGGGTACAGAGTCCTGGAGAAAAAACGGTCAAGTGCGAGTCGGGCTACTCTCGCACCGAGGGTTCCGTACCACACCATCACACAACATAGGTAGTAACTAAAAAAATATTTTTGTCCTGGACCTTTAACACGAGACTCGCACTTGGCCGGTTTTTATTATTTGTTGTTATACTGTAGAGTTAGAGTTTGGCGCTTTTATGTACTACCGTTTTTACGATAGAGCGCGAACAAAAAAAGGTTCATAAAAAATAGTTTCTGTTTAGTTAGTTTCCCCCTTAAATTTTAACTTTTTGTCATTTTTATTGTTTATTTGTTAGCAAATCCGCCGTAATAACACATATTCTGTGAAAATTTCAACTGTCTAGCTATTACGGTTCAAAAGTTACAGCCCTAAATAGGTAGGACGGACGGACGGACGGACAACGTAAGCTTAGTAATATGGTCCCGTTGGCACCCTTTTGGTACAGAGTCCTAAAAAATGAATTATCGTTGTGCGTTGTAGCCTTTATATATTTGATCGAGAGAGACCTGCCGATAAGATACGAAAATAAAATTGGTAGAGATTGCAATTTTATACTGCGTATCCGATTTTAAATTATGTTAGTATTGTTTACATACGCTACCGGGAAATCAACGCTTCATTGGTAAAGGGCGTTGCTTTGACTTGTAGCTCTTTTCCGTTAACGTCATTTTTTGACGTCAATGCGTGCGTAGTCATTCACATTGCATTTAAATGGGTATGAGTAAAGGTGTTGTCATTTTCAACGGCTACCAATCAAAGTATTGTATATTAGGGTATTTGACAGGTTTTTAAAAACTGTTCTACTGCAATCACTGATGTCTAAGGACTCTATAGAAAATGTATATTTTACGTTCCATTACATTATGGTGCAAGAAAAAACGAAAACAAGAAATGTTGTTTAAATATCCCGCGAAAACGCTTTTCCTGACAATATACGTGGCTACAAGGAGGTGACGTCACGATGACGTATACTTTGTACGACACTCACACTCTACACGCAACTGCTTACAAGCAGTTGACGTCATCAACCATTCGGCCAATCACAGTCGTTTACGATCACGTGACTCAAGTAGACAAACACATTGTTTTCTTTGTCGATTTTATCTTAAAATATCCAGTATTTTTCTTAACTTACTGAATAGTTGGTTTCCAAAATTCATATTCAATAAGGATGCCATCAATAGATTTTACATGCTGTCAAATACCCTACAAACATATTGTAATAAACACTTATGGCCTAGCTCGCATCGGAGCTGAGATATTTGACTCTAAAGGTTCATGAAAAAGTAACCAAAGCCTTAAAGAATCAACTCATTTTCAATCAATCAATCGAAACATATTACAAATTAGATACAAAACAAGGCGGGCTTAGTGCTATAAAGCTATTTCTCCCATACAACCTTAGAAGTTATTTGTACCTTAATAGCACAGCTCCGATGCAGCCTAGCAATGAATGTGATGTTTTTCATGTGTTTTGAAAGGTCCTCTTAAAACCTATGTAATTTTTATTACTGGCTGATCAACAACAAAATTTTATTTTTTCTCTATACAACCTTACTCATACCCATTTAATTCCGATGCTATCAGATTTAACGTAATTGAGACATAGAGAAAACCTGCCTTGCATGCTGATTGAATCGTTTAGGTAATTGTCATATACTCGTAAATATGATGTCGTAAACAAGAGTTTACTGTGCCAGTGCGGTTGGATTATCTTCGTTATTCGTGGAACTTTGAGCTTTGAACTAGTTCTCAGTTTGACGTGAATGCGAAAGCCTCGTTTCAAGAGTTAAAACTTTTTAATTTTTCATAGAATGTTGTATAATTTTCATTAACTGGTGCGTTTAAAATGAGAGCAGACAATGACGTAAAATAGTAATGTGATGACGTATTTCATGTTCGTGGCCTTATGTCTCGCTTTGACTTGAACGAGGTTGCGTGAATAATTCCTCATTACTTTACCACCTACATAACATTACATGGAATTTCACGAGACTATAAAGCCGTGTCTCTTGCACACGTTTTCTAGCAGACTGTCGACAAAAACACGATACAAATGGGCGTGGCTATACACAAAAACGAAACATATTTTCTCTCTACCATTTTGTTTTGTTTTAAACTTTGTCTATTTATATGTGGACTGGTTACGCGTGTAATTCTACTAACAAACATTTCTGCCACTTTTTGCGGGGGGCGAGGTAACATGAAATCCGCAACTTTGGATTTTATTCCCCATAACTTTAGATTCTAATTTTGAATGTTAAAAATCATGAAAAGTAGTCTCGTGTGAACCCCAAACGTTCTAAGCTCGAAGTTATTATTTCGCAATTATAGGCTGTCTCGTTTAGTGATAAGGTGTAAAATTGAATGTAAATGCACAAGATCAATTGTGCTTATACCGTGGCAGAGGGGGAATGCTACCGCAAGGCTAGTCCTTATAATAATTAGTCAAAGGTTTTAAATATCAAAATGAGTTCTGACGAAGGAGACGTGTTTCGATTTCTTTCTACATACATTGCAATCTCCACAATCATTGCACTCATTGAAAAAGTTTCTAAAACATGTACCTACACCAACTACTTATTATAAAAACATTTTAAAATTGTGCACGATCATTATTTTAAATAAGAGCGGCAGTTGTCAAAAAGTGTAATAAAACTCCCCCTCACCCCCGCGCTGAAAATGTTTTCCATCGTCGACGTAAAATCAAATATGTGTAGTTGTGTGTGGCCACGCCTATTTGTATCGTGTTTTTGTCTGCTAAAAAACAAGCGCAAGAGACACGACTTAATACAGGGTGTAAGTGATAGCCTAGCAAATACTGAAACGGTGAACTGGAGTCTACCTCAGGAAACGCGAAAGTTGTTCAGTTTGATGGTCTGAGTTCACCGTTTCAGTATTTGCTAGGCTGTCACTTACACCCAGTATAGGGTTCTGTTACTGTACTTATGGTAGGTTCTGTTACTGTTAGGCTTATAGAATAAACCCTGTAAAAGTACTCGGACTTCACCATCATCTTGGACTATCTGAAACAGCAATATATCTTCAAGATGTTTTGTTGTGATTGTAAAACAAGTTTGCGCAAACAGTTGCGCAGCCATAGTATATACCTATAGTATCAGTAAATCAATGGCCGTGAGTGTTGCATCCGAGCAAAGAGACTTGTTTGTATAATGAAGGCTCGTTAGCGGACACTCTTGGCTTGCTGCCCACCTATGTACCCTCAATCATGGCTCTCACAACTCTACGTAAATTAAGGGGAAAGGCGGGTTCGCTTCGGTCCATACAAACGTATTCCCCCGCTTTCTACCTGTATACAGGAAAAGGAAATGACAGATGTAGCATAGATTGTAAAGCAAATGCTCACGACTATATTCCCCGAGGGGGTAGTCAGAGATATTCTGAAACCTCAGAACATCCACGTTTCACCAGTAGTACCGAAACTCGGTCCAGTGTGACAGGGGGTGAGCCCATCGCCACTTATAATGGACAGTAGGTACAATACATTCCTCGAAATTGAAGCATGCAGGTTTCCTCACGATGTTTTCCTTCACCGAAAAGCCAGTGGTGTACATACACCACACAGACACAACAACACAGATTGACGGACGGAACACAGATTGTACTACTGTCATTACAGGGTGATAGGGTAAACAGTTGCATTACTTTAAGGGGTGATTCTACGCATGATACTGAACAAATTTCCCTAAGAAAGCTACAGGAAATTCGAGATTTTTTTTTTGACTTTTCATACAATTGTTTGATCAGCTGATTGCTTTTAGCATGGAAAGTCAGAAATTTTAATTGTCCGAAGGAAATAGGGGAATACGAAATCGTGATTTCGTCCATTTTATGTAGGTAAAATCTGTCCGAGCTGCAGATGTCACTTTCGCACTGGTAGCTCAGTTGCTCGGGAACAGCGCGACCGGGAAAAACCTATTCTTAAAATTTTTAGCAGACCGTCTTTCCACTTATGCCTTATACAATATAACTATGGATGAGTAACGCGTGTAATTCTACTATCAAACTTTTCTGCCACTTTTTACGGGCCATTACTTTAGATTCCAATCTTGATTGTTAAAATAGTCTCGTGTGAACCATAAACCCGACTAGTTTCAAGTTATTGTTCCGCAATTATAGGCTGTCTGCCAATGCACGTGATCAATTGATCTTGTAACGTGGCAGAGGGGAAATGCTACCGCAAGGCTGGTCCTTAGTTATAATGTCTAAGTCTTAAGCGCTACTCGGAGACTGTAACCTTACTTGACAACCTGATTTAACGTTCCTAAGATTTGCTCTTGTGAAGTTTTAGCTTGATACTAAACCGGCAACTATCCCTACATAAAAGATAGATCCTAACCCATTAATGTCGTACCCAACGTAATTCCAGTCGAGTCTGAATTTTTATCTGGTTTCGAAACGATATTTTCCTTTAACGCCGAGCTAGTGATATGGAAATCAGTAACCCATAACCCAAACCGGGTCGTACGAATGTGAGGCGAGCGAGCTCTCATTGAGCTATAATCGTTCCTTTACTCTACTACATAAAAGGCAGAGATCTTGTCAAATCCTTTAGCAGATATTTGCGCGCCACTTCACCTACTTTCAAAAGGAATTTCGAGATTTATAAATAGGAGCGAAACAATGGACTATTTTGGTTCAAATTATAAATCTTACTTGTTTAAATAAGTACTTTTTAGCAGCTCATGAAATGTGTTATCACTAAGTAATCATTGACTTACCTACTACTGGACGTAGGTTCCTAGCTCAGAAGTGTCCGAACCAAAAGAGCACCAAAACGCAAAAAGAGAACCAATTACGTGACAGTCTTCGTTCGATCGACCGACTAGGCACACACAAGCGCTCCGCGGCGCGGTCCGTGCCTCGATGGGGGAGTGGGATGGAATAGAATTTCAGCATTTTCTATGTTTTTAGTTGGTTTATATTACTACACGCACATAGACTAGGCGCGTACGAGCAACCTTTGTCTCCTAATTTGTTTCTCATAGGGTTTTTTGTGAAAAGTCTCGTCGTTACATGCGCGCACTTTCCCACAAGCCCATAGACTTGATGTGAGAGACAAATTAGTTGCGGAGACGAAAGTTGCTCGTGCTTAGGTTTGTGTAATTTAGTCTCTGACATTTTTTTCGATAATTTTGTACTAGACCCGACGTCCATAGTATTCTACATCAATGTAAGTAATACAATAAAAGAGAAAATCCACTAGTCGCCGGTGTCTAAAGATTTATTTTAAACTGAAGAGAAATCCGCATCTTGTTCAGACTGTTTTATGAAACTCGAGGAAATGTTAAACGTGCACCGGTATTGACGTCATTGCCTGATACATTGACAAAATATCAACATGAAACCTTATGCTTCTTGGACATACGTTTTACATTCTTCTGTACAGGAAGCGGTGGATAGGACATCTCGCTACGTTCACTGTATAAGCCTGTTGTACTTCCTTTGATGTCCTTTTACCGACTCTCTATTCGTTGATATTGCCTAATTGCCAGTATTTTCCGTCAAAAGTTCAGAAGCTTTTCGTTATATAAACGAAAGATACCAATCGCTTTTTTGAATTTGGCTTAGAATCTTTTCATTATCCGCATTGCATAGCGTACTAATTTAATAAAATAACACAAGTAACTTTCAGAAAGAGCGTCAATAATAACTTTCATTCTTTTTAGTTAATATGAACCTTTGTGTCAACGCAATCGTTTATTTCATTGAATAGTTAGGATGAATGTCATTGCATAATAAATAATACCCAGGAAGTTGGAATAGGTATTGTCTATACCTGGAGAGCAGACTGCCTTACAAGCGGTGAAACATCAAAATATTGCATGCGGGCGGTAATGTTCGTCCTTCTTTCGTAAATTCCCATCATTATTTCTGACGTCAACTTTGTCCTTTTCTAATCCAACGAATAAAATTGATAGAAAGGGACAAACGTTAAATCAGAAACATCAAAGACGTACGAAAGAAGGACGAACATTACCGACCACCATGGTAAATGACAACATACGTCAATGTATGGGCCGTTCGGCTAAATTGTGATGTGCATGTGATAGCTTTGCTTTACGCATTATAATATATAGACGAATATGATCGAAATACTATCCAATTGCATAAATAGCCCCAAATAAAGTAGTTTTGTGTTACAAAATATTCAAAGTAATATTATGACAACTCGAAGTAATTACAAATAGCGCAGTTAGTAATGCAAAAAAACTATTATTCCACTAAATCCGAGCCGATTATTTTCCGCCATTTTTGCACAACTTGAACAAAGATATCGATCATGAAATCTCGTTTGTACGACAAAATATAGCATAAGCATAAGCATATGCTCACGACTATATTCCCCGAGGGTGTACTCAGAGACAAAATATATCATTGAAATATAAAGTTTTAGTAATATGTTTATGCAAGCTATTATTAGCATATTTTTATGACGCCATACATAACATTCGGGAGTACAATAATGGCCCGTTTTGGAGGTTGTCTTTTTCGTGTGTAAGGAGGTTATGGATCCATTGGTTACAAATTTGGAACCTTTTGTTTCAGGATTACTCAAAAGAATGTGTAGCACATGTACAAAAATATTTAATGAAGCATGAAGTACCACCGAATCTGTTTGAGGTAAAATTTGCATTATTTTTAATGAATTAATTAAATTTGTGTCCATAAAAAGTATCTATCTAATTCCATGTTCGTTTTTAGCCGTACATTGAAGAAATTTTTCAACATCTGCGAGGGGAACCATTCAAAAACTTCTTAGAAAGGTATATTAATATATTTTCAGTAGTGCTGTCATAGAAAGGGTGACCCTTTTCGACTTTCCTATATTTTAATTAAGAAAAAACATAAAGTGTGACATTATCTTAGTATTTTTTTATTAATCGAGTATTTAGGTTGTAGGGTTTTCTTAAGAGTCCCTAACTTGTAAAAAACCTGCAACGTTGGAGCACCTAAAAACTGAAATCCACAAAACAATGATAAAGAGTCATAAAAAAAAACCTCGAACGGATCACTTGCTGCAGAATATTCAGCCATTTGCCTGACATCATTTTCCATAATTAATCATCATAGCTTGTTATACAGGGTGTAACAAAACACCCTAGTAATACTTAAGGGGGTGCTTCAGACCATCAAACTGAACAACTGTCACTATGGAGCCAACATCGAGAAAAAATAAAAAAAATTCGCTGGCGCATACATTGTAGTCGATTCGGTACTCTTGGTACTGCAGTTTAGTATGGGACAGCAGATTTTTTTTATTTTTTCTCGATGTTGGCTCCATAGTGAAAGTTGTTCAGTTTGATGGTCTGAAGCACCCCCTTAAGTATTACTAGGGTGTTTTGTTACACTCTGTATTATGGTCAACTTTATGTTCCTTTTCTTAAATAAAAGTTAGGAAACTCTTAATGGATCGTCTTTTATAAAATTCAGTAATCTCACGGTTATTGTTTTCTCCACAGTGACAAATACACAAGGTTTTGCCAATGGAAAAACTTAGAATTAAACATACAACTCACAATGAACGACTTCAGTGTACACCGTATCATCGGGCGGGGCGGCTTCGGAGAGGTGAGTCAACCGCATTCTTTCTATTGTCTTCCCATGCAAATCACTTGGTTAAGAACAAAACGAACGTACAAGAAACGTTCCACATTAGACATGCCTATTTAAAACCTATCTGGCATTTGTTACTAAGACGTTGTATCGAAATCTATGTTGGCTGTAACAAACCATGATAGTAATTTTTAAAGGGGAGATTTATGACCATCAAACTGAATACCTTTCACTATGGAGCAACCAACGGAATAAATATTTGCCGTTCCTAACATTTGAATTAAGTAATGTACTCTGCAGTTTTGTATGAAACAGCAAATTTTTGTATTTTAATTGAATGTTGGCTCCATAGTGAAAGTTTGATGGTCTACCACCCCTTTCAATATTGCTAGGGTTTTTTTTTACAAACTGTGTAAAAATTTTCGGTCGTCCCGAATTTGTTCCTTTACCATTTGTCTGATTGCGATGAAACTTTGGTGGGTTGGAGCGCGAGAGCCCGAGAAGGTTTCCGACAAAAAAAGAGGCATTGTGACATATTCTCATGCCGGGCACGGCAAGATGAAAATAAATGTTACATTTATTCATTATAAACCAGCCGATATACAGGGTGTTAGGGTAAACAGTGGCATTACTTTAAGGGGTGATCGTACCCATGATACTGAACAACTTTCTCTACTTTCCATACTAAATGCAATCAGCTGATCGAACGTTTATGAAAAGTTTTTTTTTTTTTTGCGAATTTCCCTTATGTTCCTTTGGGAAAGTTGTTCAGTGTCACGAGTACCCATTAAAGTAATACAACTGTCTACCCTAACACCTTGTATTTTTTCCTCTGTTACATAATCTTACCTGATTTGTCTGAAACGGCGCGAGCCACGATAAGTGTTTTCCTTTCCAATTCTTATTTTCACGCCTTCGGTCACGATTTTCTTCACAACGTAAATAAATCTATCTCTATAAGGAGATAAGACTTAATAGGAAAGGCGGGTTCCATGTTGTCCATACAAACGTATTCCCCTGCTTCCTCCCTGGATAATGACTAGCCTCGTATCGTAACGATCAGGCTTTTTCGACAAAAAATTTGCTTACTGCCCGTATGTCTTTTTAAAGGCTCACATGGTACCGGCCCAGAAGGTTAAATGGAAAATATATCTTAATATATAATATAGCACACTATTTAATATCTTATGACACATTCAAATGGAGTGCCTTTTAAAAGGTGATTGGGAGTCTACTGCATGAAATTGGATTTCATCTTGGGCAAGTATCACAATGGAGCCTGAAGTCATTCTAAAAAGCATCTGGGCGTTACGAGGCTAGATCAAATTTGTTTTTACCATACAATCTATTTTATCGCTGCCTTTTTTCCATAAATTAATTATTAAAAGAACTACTTATAAGATCCTTCGAAAATGTAATGCTCAATTTTACCGCTGTGTTCAGACATCCAGCAAACTTTGACGAATATAAACAATATAAGGAAAACATATAGACATAGCCAAAGTCTTTCTCATATTATTCTTGATATTATTATTAAAATCGATTATAGTTTTGGAGGAGGAAACGGAATACGACATCGTGATTTTGTCCTTTTATGTAGAAATCAGTCAGCGTAGCAGTTGTCGCTTTCGCACTGGTAGCTCAGTTGCTCGGGAACAGCGCGACAGCAATAGATCTGTTAAAAACCCTATTCTTCAAATTTCTTGCAAACCGCCTTTCCTCTTAAGTGCTCTAATCATTAACGCTTAGCCCAAACTGGACCAGAAAACGTAAAATTTAAGGAGTGACCTTTATGACACCCCGCTAAGAAAGGATTAACCCAAATTTCAGTTCCAGGGGGTTAAAAAGGAAACGCCGGTTTCTAGACGATGTTTTATTAATAGAATACGGATAATAGAAATAGAATAAGATACGGAAAGGAGTCAATTTCTCCACCTATGGGAAATAGGCCACCAAAAAATGTTAGCGTACAGTAGGGATGAGTCATGGGACTCATGTCGATTTGTTTCTCACAATCTCTAGATTATAGTTGTAGTATTAGCTATATCAGTTGCAGTTGGCGCACATCTTGTTTTGGTAAAATATGTTGGTTTTTAATAGTTATTTTCGTATGAACATTTAAGACGTTCCTATACACGCATTGTTTTACATGTGCCGTTTGAACATGAATAAAAAGAATCTTAGCAAAAAAGTCAAAACGGTACATTTTTTATATTCGTAATTCCGTTTGCATTTTCACCTTATATTTCGTACGATTACTTTAATAAATAAAATTATGTTTTTAGAGTGTAATACCATCAATAAACATTACCGTTTGTGGGCCTAAAAGAAATTGACTCAAAACTCGAAACTGATCAACTTATCATCATGCTATTCTGTTGATCAAAGTTTCCAACTGTCCTTCGGAACAGCGGAAACTATGGCCTGGCGCACACCTAGAGAAGCGCATCGTAGGGCATTTTTCACTGCCAAACCATTATCGACTTTGCTTGCGTTGAAATAACATCGAAAATCAACTACTAGTCCCCGAGGAAGGTAGGTAATTGATTTTTGAAGTTATTTCAACGCAAGCAGTCTGAATTTAAGGTTTGAATTTGAGTCAGGGCTGAATTTAAACTTAGATCAAAGTGAAATTTATGGATTGGCCTTACGCGAACATTTCAAACCAGAAAAATAAGGCAAAACATATGAATGGTATACTTCAAATTTGTACCGAGATGACAGACAATTGTGCTAGTTTGTACGGACCAATTGCACTAGTCGTGTGCTTCAACTTAATGTGCTTTAGGCCGATCCATTAATTTTATTTTGAACTAAGAATTTAAAACCATTTCGAGTGTGACGTCACTCGCAGAACTGTAAACTCTATGGTAAACTTAAAATAACTGGCCATTAAGAAAAATAATATTCACAATGTCAGAATTTGACATTTGATATTGCCGCTTCTGATTCCAGCATAGAGTTAGGCTGAGATTCAGGGACGATTTTTTTAGTCTTAGCTCGAGCTAAGAATAAGCCTGGCGAAAATGTATGGATATTAACATACGGGAGTTCGAACTATGACTTAAAAATCGTCTCTGAATCTCGGCCTCAGAAAGAGAAGGCAGGTGACTTTTATTTTTTAAATTAAGCAAACAATTCCTTAGCGTGCCTTCCGAAGCACGGAAACGCTCGAAATTAAATACCACTAAACGGTGACCCATCCAAAGACTAACCGGACCTGGCGTTGCTTATCGGTGATCGTTTCCAATACCGCAGCTATAAGGTATTAAAATGATAATTTGCCGCAGGTATACGGATGTCGGAAAGCGGATACCGGCAAGATGTACGCGATGAAGTGCCTCGACAAGAAACGCATAAAGATGAAGCAAGGGGAGACGCTCGCTCTCAACGAGAGGATTATGCTCTCTCTAGTCAGTACCGGGGTAAGTACATACATAGTATAGGTCTACCAGAATTTAATAGCAAATAAGAAAATAAAATTTTAGAGTAAGCAACACTGGGTTATCAGATTAGAGCCCTTTACACACTGCGACTTTTGTGCAGCGCAGAAGTGCTGCAAAAAGCATCGATTGAGTTGCGATGCAGCATCGATAAAACCACGATGCTTTTTTTTTTAAATATCTTCAATGTACATATAGACTTCTGTTACACTTTTAGAATAGTTAAGAAGAGAATAAGTATGGCCGATCTATCAAGTTTAATTATTTTTTTTACATTTTACGATCGCTTCTTTAAAGCATATGCCCCACCGAACGACCTCGACCCATTCAGAACCGACTCACATCTACTAAACTACGTCATTTTAGTAGGTATACCAATTTTTGACTGGCTTGTCCTTCATTATGTCACTGGTGCCTTCTAATCGAAAGAAACCAAATTCAAAAATCATAATTTGCAACAAATCTTAAAATTATCTAATTAACTTATTAAATATTGGTCTTAAAACAAATTTGAAAATAGCAATTTTAGATCATAATATTGTGTACACGATGGTGTGTGTTGCAAGTAATAGTGACTTCAACTTATAAGTAGATGCACTTAATACAGACTTTTTTAAATATCTAGTCTTTCTTTTGAAACCAGGTTTAATATGTATTTTATAGAAAATTTAGAAATATGATCAAAAATAGCAAATAAAGCCAAGATGAAGATCATTGCTATATTTTTCATTAATTCGTATGTCTCTCAAATAACGAGAAGATAGAGTCTAAAAACCAGCAAAATATTGCCCGGCACATCGTTTACCGAGTCGGAGCGTCCGAAGCCAAACTTTTTACATACCTAATGAAAATTCATCACATCACAAGATTTTCCATCCAATCAGTTTTAACACGAGTCTTTAAAATAAATGCCGAAAGAAATAAATCTGGTGGCTAAAACGAGAAAGCCGGAACTTAGTTTAAAGATGACTCAATTCGCCTTAATAAGGTGGTTATGACTCAAGTGGGGTTTAAAATTGGACGCAATCAACTAAGTAACGGATTAAACTTTTTTCAAACAACTCGGTATCTTAACGTTGCCTTGTATTTATATTTTTGAGATCTGCAAATTTGTTAAGCAACACCCACATCTTTTTAAAACTGTATCTGATGTCTGCCCTAAGCACACTCGGTATCCCAATAGACTTGCTATAGATTATTATCCCAGACTTACTTTAAACCAGAAGAATTGTTACTATATGAGTATCAAAATATATAATAAAATTCCCGAAAGCTTTAAACTACAAAACACTAAATTAATGTTATATAATTTATACAGATGGCTATAGTGCATCATAGTTTTTATAGCTTTGAAGTTTTTAAATTTTAAATAGTAGATGTAAAATAATTACAGAATGTTACTATTATATGTTAGTTTTTTTAAAGTTGTTACTCATTTGCATGCTGTTGCTACAGCTGAACAGAAGAAGCTTATTTATTATATTTTACCATCTTTTGTATACCTGTTTCAAGGCAAATAAATGATATTTCTAATTTTGAGGATCAATATTATGATCATAACGTTATTCTAATATTATGAGTTCCTTTTTAATCTTGATTTGGAAGAAAAAGAAATAGCAACTATAAAAACGTAGAGGGAGAAGAATTAGAGGAGTAGAGTGGTTTTTTAAGAGGATGATCAGACCATCAAACCGAACAACTTTCTCTATGGGACCAACAATCGTGAAAAAAATCTTTTGTCCCCAATCTGTCCCACACATTTGGGTCAAGTAGGATCGCAGTTTAGTATGAAACAGCAGATATTTTTCGCGATTTCCACATTGGTCCCATAGAGAAAGTTGGTTGACCTGTTTGATCCATTCATAAAAAACTGTCAGCATATTAAGAAGTACCCTATACAACGTGTTAATGAATAAGCGCAAAACCTCATACACACCAACTGATTTATAACAAAATAATTAGATTGAAACAATTTTTTTAATTTTTGAGGCAAAAATGATTTTTTATCATTTTAGCAATTAATAAAAGCGCTAACGTGCTCATGGATACATTATAAGAATCTTGTTTTGGTAGTAATAGGGTGAGAGTGCCCGAGCGGTGTGTTGAGATCGAGTTTAGTAAATTTGACATTTTACTAATAAATTATTTAATATTTAAAAAAAATACCTATTTTGAAACCATGATAGTTTAATTCTGCTCTCGATTCTAAACAAACTACTTTCTAGTTTTGCATTAAGTCATTAAAACGTTGTATAGTATATTTGCTCGAGTTAAAGAAGGAGATCGCTACGTTATTGCTGTCTTTATCGACGTAACCGTGTTTTTGTACTACGGCTGGGCACACGTGCCCATCTATGAAGCTAATATTGTAAGTAAATTGTATAACACCCTAAAAATGAGTTAGAGGTAGTCAGGTGTTTATAAATTCCAAAGGAAGATGAATGGTCGCACAACGACCAAGTGAATTTATAGATCGACGAAATGAAAATCATTGATGCTTTCCACGCACCGCGTAACTGTAGCTATTTAAAAATAGTTCATGACATGACCCAGGTCAAAATGAGCACGTTCCTTGTTTACCTTACTGAATCGGAAACACCTGCTGCTAGCTGACTACAGTATCTGATTATTGTCGATTAACACTTTCGTTGCTGACGACCTACGTCGTAGGTCGGCGGCAAATGGGCCGCAGTGGTAAAGAACCTACGTAACGAGTCAGTTCTATTGCATTACGACTGTGCTTATGACTTACCGCGTGAGTCACCGACAACCTTACCCACGAGGTGAGCCGCATTGGTAGTTTCACGTTTTCACGTTACGGCTGTGCGCACGACCTAAGAGGGGCGTCAATTGTGGCACTGCGCGAGGATCAAACAGACATAAAAAGCAGATTCATTTTTCTAGTACGTAATGCAAGAACGTCACCTATCTTACTATTTTAATTTAATCAAAGGTTATAGGTAATTAATTATAAGGGACATTAATCTTGTTAACAGTGATATGAATTGTAGGTCGTGCCTTATACAATTTAATTATTCATTGCGTCATCAAACGCATAAATAATACACATTGCCTTTCGCATATCTCTCTTAATTTGTTTACGTATAATAATTTACAATAAAATCAGCTTGAATCCGACATGGTAATAATATCAGAACGAATGACTGCAGTTATGTGAAGTCTTCTTTATTGAAAGGACGCCAGCCCTGCCATTATGCGAGAGGCCGCAGAGCTCCACAAAAATAAACAGTAATTGAATGTGTGTACGAAAGTACTAAACTAACCACCAACACAGACGTAAATTATTTTTCCCTAACAAGAAACAAGTTTATTCCGAATGCGTAAATGCGCGCTGCATACAAACGAAGTCTGGTGATATTTTCAATACTAACCAATTAATGTCGATGCAATTTTTCAGAAACAATCTAGAAATTAATCTCTATATTTGAAGTCAGATTTTCGTTAAAATATACAGTTTTGGTGCTAGGATTGATTTAAGATTTGTATGGAAATCTTTGACGCACTGTAACTTTAAAACTGTACATTTTAACAAAAATCTGACTTCATACAAGCATAGAGATTAGTTTCTAGATTGTTTCTGAAAAATTTCATTGACTTTAATTGATTAGTATTAAAAATATCACCAGACTTCATTTCTATGGAGCGCGCGAGAGCCAACGGTCAGCAATAAATATATATCTCTCGGAGTCAATATACAAACGAAATTTCATTCCCAAGGAACAAAGTCCCGAATTGTGTCGTACAAAATAGGTTAAGGAAGAGAAGGCAGTGCGCAAACTCGGCGGGTAAAGGGTGTTGTAACTAGGACGTATATCTATGCCTATTATGAGTTACTCCACTCCGACTGTATTTTGTAAGCCGCGTTACTTACGCTCCCGCCCGAGTGAGGGTTAACTTTATTTTTACTTCACACGCAGTGTTGCCAACTTAATGGATTTTCCACTAAAACTGGTGGTTTTGAATTTCAGCGGAGAAATTTTGCCGTTTCAGTTTCAAGAGAGCTATTTTTGTATCTCGCAAAGCCTAGTTCATACTTGAAAATGACTTAAACTTATAAGTTTATGCATTTTTGATCATGATTTTGAAAGTGTTCGATTCGAAAATAACACCCCAATTAGTAGAAAGACGATCACTCAACCACTAAGCCGATTTACTGATTATTTACATAACTAGAAAAATACTTTATTACACAACTGTTCACTCGAAGAAGTCGAAGTTTGATTCGAAGTCAAACCTTTCTTTAGGAACCTGGGATGTCGTTTAAGAGATAAGGGTTCTGATCCCTCCTGCTCTGGTTCATATTTGGTCCAACAAGTGTCTTTAGCTGTGCAGCGGGGAAATGCCGCCAGCATAATTTTCACTTTTGGTCTAGGTACGGCTGGAAGCGAATAAGTTTATTTTCTTTATGTTATTTTATTACTTACTTTGTGTAGTTTAGTTATATTTTAGGACTTATAAATAAACATTACACAATATGTATAATAAAGGTAACAAATTACCAATAAACCCATTGTTTTCATGCTTAGAAAATTTTGTGATTATGAGATTAGGGCCACTTTCTGTTAGTGGTTTTCTGGTGGTTTTAGGAGTTGAATCTAGTGGAGAGCTAAATTAACTGTTGGCAACACTTCACACGCGGCGTGTCAGAGCCGTTCCAATCCATTGTAATGAATTCTTGCAGAAATGAGATAAGTTTAAGACAATTTATTTCTTGTTTTTACGATGCTGATTATCGTAAACACTTCATAAAGCTTGATGTTCCATAAATATCTAACGAAACGCAGTAAAACACTACATATAATAATATACCACCCATCCAACCTAATTATGTGACAATCTGTTTACATAATGACCCGGTTAGTGTGATGGTTTACTTATCGCGCTGGTCCTAGGTTCGAATCCCGGTTCGTAGTCGTAGGTATTAATTAGGTTTTGTTGTTGAACAATGTATGAGTTTGTATACTATATTTTTGTGTTGATGCCTAATGTAAACTTTTAAGTACTGAAATGTAGCTATTCTTTTTTGGTTTCCAACGACCGAAAAGGAAGTAGAATAGCATAATACTCGCGACTATACAGGGTGTAAGGAAAAGTATACTAAACCACATACTGTACCCATCAAACTGAACAACTTTTACAATGGGCGCAAGACGATCAGAGCAAAAAAATATCTGCTGTCCCATACTAAACTCCAAAACCTACTTACTCGAATCAAATGTATGCAACATCAGCTTTTTTTTGCTTTGATTGTTTTGCTCCCGTAGTAAAAGTTGTTCAGTTTGATGGGTAGAGTATGTGGTTTAAAGGTTAATGATACTTTTCCTTACACCCTGTATTGCCCGAGGTAAGTTACAGATATCCTGAATATACCATAATTCAGAGCATCCACATTTCACTAGCAATGTCCAGTATCAGGTCGCCAGTTTCGTTGACAAAAACATATAATTTATTATTCAAGCGCGCTAAAGTTATTTAGAGTATATTAAAACAAAACAGAAGCCGTGGTGGTCCAGTGGCGAGTAACCTTGCCTGCTGTGCAGGAGGCGATGGCTCGATCCCCGTCCAGGCCAACTCGTACCAATGAGTTTTTCGGAATTTATGTACGATTTGTAACATCCACTGGCTTTTCGGTGAACGAAAACATCGTGAGGAAACCTACATGTTTCAATTTCGAGGCATGTATTGTACCCACTGTCCATTGCAAGTGACGACGGGCTCACTCCCCGTCACACTGGACAGAGTTTCGGTAGTAGTGAAACGTGGATGCTCTGTGGTTTCAGAATATTTCTGAACCACCTCGAGGCATATAGTCGTGAGCATATGCTATGCTAAAACAAAACAACTTACTAAACCAATGATAATCATGTTATTGCTTATCGATTGCAGTCTGCTTTGATTCGACACAATGTCCCAACGAATCCTATGTCTATCTATAAGTAATAAGCGATATGGTATCAGGTACATAAACGATATCCAGCCAATTGGACTGAAACGAATTGGCTCGCCCTCAATTTGTCGTAGCAATCCGCTTCCGCTGCATTTTGTTTTAACACTCGATTGACATTTTTCATTCTACACTATATCGGAGACGATTATGTAGGACCTGTGGCTTCATATCACCTGATAGGAAATGCAAGTGAAGCAGAAGATGGAGGGCATTTGTCCAGAAAATTACGGTTTACTTCTTCCCTTGAAAATACGCGGTTTGTACTTGGGTTTGATGTACACACGGCGACATATCGAGTTATACAAAACCAACATAAGCTGGCCGCGCGTAGGCCGAGTAAAGTATATCTTCGCGCGACCATCTTATGTTGGTTTTGTGTAGCTTGATGTCGCCATGTGTACAGGATGTAAACTGGAATGCGTTAAATTCTTGTTTCATTTAAGTTTACACCCTGTATATTTGAGCCAACAAAAGATTACATTTTTCTTGACCCAAAACTGTATCAAGGCTGTAGAAAGTTTTCAATACGAGAAACGCCTATGTTTCCTAGTTTATTCGCAAGCTTGCTCATGAGTTTTCTTTTTCTATGACCTTGTTTTAAAAAGTTTACGCTGTGCGGCAATAAATGTTTCATTTTATGTTTACGAGTAAGCAAACTCGGGTTTATTGGGATGACCCGATGTGGATGACAAATTTTATGATTATTGCTTATAGATCGCCAGCGAGCAGATTTTATTGTTGAACGGGATTGAAAGATCTCACTTTGCTCGGCTCAAATTACGGCTTTTCTGGATATCTGTCCTTTTTATAAGATTTACTGATGTTTTTATTAGATTTACGTAGTGTTGCCACTGACATTTTATACAGCTTAACGATGCTATCAGCAATCGCAAGTTAAGCTCACCAAACGTAAAGCCATTTCATCGATATCGTGATTTGAAGTTTCATGCTATTGGGACGTTTAGTCGACCCGGTGAAATCAGTAAAATTTAATAATGTTCTATTAATACCAGCCCTGTGTTCACTTCACATTACATAGCTAATGTTCCTGAACGAATCTGCGTTCGCCTGGAAATAGCTATGTATTTAATGCTTTGTTGAGCGTTCACGCAGATGATTTGAGGATTATGAACAAACTTATTTTAAATGTACTTTGTTCGATTCGTTCGCCGAGTAAAACTTATCTTTTATGGGCGGTCGTCTGGTGGTCGGGCGGCGCCGCATCGTCTGCCCTGTACATTCGAATTACTGTCGGGTCTCGTGACTCGAGTCCATCTCGGCTCGACTCGTCTCTGGGGTGGACACATGCACTTACCCGTATACATTACATACACACACAATGTATGTTTTATCGAGCTGTTAAACTAGTCTGATCGATTACCCCGTTATCCGTCTGGCTGTAATTCATGGATGTCGCATTTGATTGAACGAAGGAGCTTGGCGATCACTATGCAGTTTATTTTAGCTCATGATTGAATGCTGATGTTTAATTCAAAATCTGTTTACAGGTTATGAATACTAAGCCAACGTCAATAGCAATAATAATGTAGGCGTATGTGTATTATGAGCCGGTCGACAGTTTCCTTCATGAAGCACGGAGTATAAACAAAAGGATTGCATTCATTGCAATGCGTATGCAGTTAAATATTTCCGCAATAATACATCGTTACTCCACCGTCAATTTATTGCTTTTAATACTATTTTACATTCCGTCTGACCATGGCTTAAGCTATATTTGTCATTTTGCAATCGTGTTGGTTTATGTTTTGGGCCAATTTTCTAGTAGATTGCACAATTATTTTCAACCGGATTCCCATGGTGGAAACAATAAATATAGATGAAAATAATTCTAAGAAACTGTTCGAAATTTTGTTTTTAGATCGAAAACACTTCACTTCACATACATTTCTTAGCCAATACTCGCGTTATTCGATGTGTCATACACACATGAGCTTTATATCTGTGGGAAACCCAACAATTTCGTATATCTATTTCCAACACACCCGATATAAACTTTTGAATGGTCTGTTTACAGGTGGACTGTCCGTTTATCGTATGCATGACGTATGCGTTCCACACTCCAGACAAGCTCTGCTTTATCCTGGACCTGATGAACGGCGGTGACCTGCACTACCATCTCTCCCAGCATGGAGTATTCAATGAAGCCGAGATGAAGTTCTACGCAGCTGAAGTCATTCTAGGTTGGTGTTGTATATTCTACATTATATTATACATAACATGTAGATCATCAGACCATCAACTGAACAACAATATCTATGGGACGAATGTCAAACTCGCGAGAAAAAAAAACTGCTCTCCCGTAAATTTGGGTTGTGTAAGATTACAGTTTTGTATGGAACGGCTAATTTCGACGTTGGTCCCGTAGAGAGTCGTTTAGTTTAGAAAGACCCTAGACCGTCCGCATATTTAGAAAGACCCTATATGACGGAAACAAAAATTGAGCGTAAAATGATTAAATTTAACCTTTATTTTTGTATCGATTAATAGGTAATAAATAAATACAACAATGATAAAAATGTCTTGGGACATTATCACACGTATAGTCACTAGTACCGAAACTCTGTCCAGTCGTCACACTGGCACCCGGTGAGCCCGTCGCCACGAAAGTATAAATACGTTGCCAAAACGGATCCCCAAAAAATATTAGCATTTAGTTCATGTAAGCGTTATACCTCGTGTGTTACGGTTATTGTGTTTATAGTAGAATGTCGTGTTATTCGACTCATAAAACCCGATACAACACGGCCTGAAGAATAGAGGAGCAATAGAACGTAACACGCACACACGCTGCTTCTAAACCAATAAAGATCATTTGTTAAGATTGTCCGTGTTTTGTCCCGTAGGTAATGTAATTTCTCTAAGAGCATCGAACTATAATAAGAATTACTGTACTAGGATTATTTTAAAGTGGCGGACCAGTGATGTGGTACTTAACTTATCCTACTAATATTATAAATTTGAAAGTTTGTGACGGTGTTTGGATGGTTATGACTCAATCTATACTTATAATATCATCATCATCTCAGCCGATGGACGTCCACTGCTGGACATAGGCCTCCCCGAGAATCGACACAACGATCGGTCCTACGCTGCCCTTATCCTACGGGTAAGGTCCCGTCAACCCGCCACCTTCACCAGGTCGTCGCTCCACCTTGTGGGGGTCTAACCTCGCTGCGCTCTCTAACTCTTCGGTCCCATAGGCCATTGGTTCTGCGAGCAATGTGCCCCGCCCACTGCCACTTTAGTTTAGCAATTCTTTGGGCTATGTCAGCTACTCTAGTTCTTCTGCGGATCTCTTCATTTCTGATTCGATCTCGCAGGGATACTCCGAGCATAGACCTGTCCATTGCCTGTAGGGTGACTTTCAGCCTTTTTATGGGACCTTGGTTGACTTATAAGACACCTACTTATAAAACAGTTCCATGTCTGACTGACAGACAACGCACAGCCTAAACTACTGAAGACAGAAACACGAATTTTGGAATATATTTTCTACGGAGGATGTAGGGCATGCTGGGAGAGATGATGCACTAAGAAAGGATTTTTCTATATTCTAATTTCACGCGGACGATGTCGTCGTGGGCAAAAGCTAGTCACGTACTTCCGGCTTTACTTCATCTTATCGTGTGGGCAATAAGCCCTGGTGTCAGTGTTTTTTCAGCCGCCTTACGGCCTCTGCCGTGCTTTTTATGTAACAGCCGGAGATAGTAGCCAGGACCAAACGGCTTAACGTGCCATCCCAAGCACGGAATCATCTTTCTTTTCAGACAATCAGGTGATTCGACCTGCAATGTCTTAGCCAACTGGGGAAAAACACACAAAGTGACATATCACTAGGTGTCCCCCGTGGGAATCGAAATCACGACCTCCGTGTCAAGAGCCCCATGCACTTAACCATTAATTAGACCACGGAGAAAATCTGTAAATGCCTTTACAGACAACAGCTAGTTGTCGATAATTTATAAGCTATGACAATTATAAGAGATTGGATAACATAAAAGAGTTTCCTTTGAAAACTGTTTTATTCTCTTCCGTCTCACAATCGGACCAATCGCATCATGGCTTATCGACATTATTACAATCGACGATTGGAATCACTGGCCTGCCACTCTGAGATAATCAAACTAAAGAATATCTTTACAATACTTCGTTATTTATGAACTGGGTCAACATCTATCTCTATATATACAGGGTCCAACTTAATATGCTGACAGTTTTTTAAGAGGATGATTAGACCATCAAACTGAACAACTTTCTCTATGGGACCAATGTCGAAATCGAGATTTAAAAAACAGCTGTCCCATACAATTGGGTCGAGTAAGATTTCTGTTTACTATGGAACAGCTGATTTTTTTTCCCGATTTCGACGTTGGTCCAATAGAGAAAGTTGTTCAGTTTGATGGTCTGATCATCCCCTTAAAAAAGTGTCAGCATATTAATAAGGTCCCTATATAAAACAGTTCCGTGACTGACTGACCGACATACAACGCACAGCAGATGGAAACATGAAATTGGAAATACATATTCTATAGAGGGCTTGCATTAAGAAAGGACTTTTCGAGAATCAACCCCTAAAGGAATGCAACAGGGTATTGAAGGTTTCCGAAGTCCCTTAGATGAAAGTAAAATTAAGGGATACTCCTTACGCGAACATTACAAATCAGAAAAATAAGTCAAAACAAATGACAGGTATACTTCAAATACGCACTGAGATGACAGACAAGTGTGCTAGTTTGTATAGAGAAAGTGTACTAGTTGTGTGCTTCAACTAAACGCGCTTTGGGCATATCCATTAATTTTACTTTCATCTAAGCGTGGACCAAGTACCGACATCGTTTTATTCGAACTGGATATTTTTTAACCAAGCGTATGGACGTACAAACGGCGGCAGATCATCTCTATGTTCAACGACACGACATAGAGTTCAATTATGGGTAGTTTGGTCTGTCCTGGACATAAGAGTTCAACTATGGATTGGGTGGATTGATCTGTCGCCTTGAAATGAAACTTGGCATACATCTAAACGCCCGTAATGCCATTGACAAAGAATTTTTCGCTTACCTAAGGCCAACATTATTCCTATGGAAAATAGGTAATTAAACTGTCCTTCACAAAGTTAAAAAAGGAAACTGCTTACCGGAAAACAGCATAAATACAGGGTAAACAGTGACTGACGTGTATAATGACGTTAATGTAAACTCGATGATCGTCAGTACCTTGCATAGTGTAGCACTGCAATTAGATTATGTTCTCGTCATCGTTTTAAAAATTCCACCATCTTGCTAAATCACTGATCATTCAGGTATTTGTAATGCAGGGCCAAAAAATCAGGCCAGAATATCATACGTGTGTGTAGTCTTTTAATATTTACATTCTTTTCCTCGATTCCGATAGTAACAAATTCTTCGAAGTAAAGGCCTGTATTCACTTTGATTAGTGCGAGTGCAGGTGATTGGTAATTGCGGGTGATTAGTGCAGGTGTGTAGCGCGAGTAGTGTCCAATTCTGTTTAGTGGCTGTGTTTAGTAAATTCAGTTGGTAGTCGTCGATCAGCAGTGTAGACGCACCTCAAGAAGTTAAACGCCTCCAACGCTAAACACTAAACACTGCTGTCCAGACATGTTTAGTAGCAGGCACGCAGCGAGTGAGGGGGAAGGAGGGCGCGCGGGACGTGGCTACACCCATTCCACTCGCAGAAAAATAGAACACACTTCTAATCACTTTACTACGCAGGTTACTAATCACTCGCACTATTCAATCGCTGTTCACACGTCTTTACTCCTAATCACTAAGCTCCTGCACTTATCATCTGCACTAATCACTAATCAAAGTGAATACAGGCCTTAACTGTAAGAGCCGGCGCACACCTGACAAAGCGCAGCGCAGAGCATTTTTCGCTGCCAAACCTTTATCGACTTTACTTGCGTTAAATAGCCTCGATAATCAATTATCACAACTACTAGTCCCCGAAAGCGAAAATCGACGCAACTTGTGTAATTTTATTTTCAATGTTATTTCAAATCAAGCAAAGTCGTTGTTGAAAAATGTTCCGTTGCGCTTCGCCTGGTGTGCGCCGGCCCTTACAGTGTTGATTAATGTTTCTTAGAATGTGACTAGTGTGTTTATTCTAAGCACGAACAGTTTTTTATTTTGGGTCCAACTACCAAGCGAAAACTAAATGCATATTACAACTTTCTACTCGTATAAAACAGAAGAAATTTATTTTTGCAATTGCTATTCGTTTTCAACAAATGTTCTTTTCGTCTAATCGTCGCATAGCGAAAGAAATCATAAGAAGGTAAAATAAATTCCCTTCAACTTTCTATAAACACGAAGAAATGTATTTTTGCATTTGCTATTAGTTTTCGACGAATAGTCGTTTCCTCTAAACGACGTATAACGAAATAAATTAGAACAAGGTTAAATAATTTGCCTACAATTTCCTAAAGCTAGAATTAATTACACGGTTCGATGTTTGCTTCTTTTTAAATCAAAACTTAGCTTTGATTCTTATTGTCATAACATAACTTAACATTGTATGGAAAACGCTACGGGAAGCAAACAGTTAAAATGTAAGTTAGTGAACTTCCTTCAATCAGAGACTCATTGAGGGCATTAGTATGAGAGTATGTCGTTGTTTGATTGCCAATCGGTTTCTCCCTGGCCATTATTGGGTTTCCGTCTCAGCATGAGTCAACCACGAACATAGTCAATTGAATCGCGCAGAATACATCTATGGCGCACTAGCTTTCTTTTTTTCTTTTGTATCCTCAGATCTTTTAAAACTGATGTTATTGTATTGTATCTTTATTAAAGTTCCCGTACGGTTATAATCTAGAATATAATCTTCACATGTCACCTGAGAAAACAATAAAAATCTAGATGTGCCTCCATCTTTGTTATTTTACGTATGCCAAAATGTGCGCGCATGAAGTTTTTCTCGTTTTGTCGCTTTGTCCTGGGTGGCATGCTAGCGGTGCTGGTACTCGAGGTGGAGTCTCGTTCGAAGCTTTACCAAGATATAGGCCGCAGCATTCACTTGTGTAATACTCTCTAACTTCGATCGCCAAGCCGTTGCCAAACGAGGTGATTGTGTCAAATCCCCCCTTTATTAGCGACGCCCATGTCTATAAGAGGATATTTAGGGTTCAGCTTGATCTGAAATTGAATCGGAAATTGATGGTTTCCTTAAGAACTGGCCTGTCAAAGCGCGTAACAGAGACTCAGAGCCCTTTGCCTACAACCCTGGCCAGGCCCAGGCCCAGGCCCCTTTGCTTACAACGGCTGAAAATAATAATAATAATTTTGTTTCCAGGGCTCGACCACATGCACAAGCGACACATAGTGTATAGAGACCTAAAGCCAGCGAACATCCTGCTGGACGAGCATGGCCATGTTCGGATATCTGATCTTGGACTCGCCTGCGATTTCTCCAAGAAGAAGCCTCATGCTAGCGTGTAAGTATTTCTTATTCTCTTTGCAATGGAAAGAAATAGCGTAAGTCACCAGCCCCATAGCATGTCGCGCGCGATAGGGCTATATCACGCCTTCTATCACGAATATCTATATCACGCTGCCGTGCTACGGGGGCTGATGTAATCGTAGATCATATTCGTAAGTCACAAGCACGTCTAGTATTATTTCTCTTATGTATGTATTTCTAGTATGAGTTATGATCTTCATGTCACGGGAAGAGGTTTTCTATGGAGCAAAGGACTACTAAACGGTAGACGTGCAGATGTAATCGTAGATAATATTTCCAACACAAAGCCTTTGAAAATGTCGAAATAAGGAAATTAAAATCAAAACGTTATTTATAGCAAATAGTGAAAAAATCTATAGTAAAATTATTGCCTTATGTCAAGACGCTCATCTGCATTGGGCACGCAAGGTGGACTAACGCCCATACATCTTCATTCTTCTTCATGAGGGTGGCCTTGTTTCCCAGCAGTAGGAATGATAAAAGATGATGATGATAATCAGTATCACCCATAGACATAATAACATGTAAATTTTATAAATAAACATGATAATTAGCCTAAGGTGCTTGTAATTGCAACTATGAAGCAATTGCACTTATTAGTATATATTCAATAAAATGAAATATTCTTCTCTTTATTCCAACACCTGCCTTCTAGATGACTAGACATGTGTCTACTGAATCGTGATTCTTATAAGTGCGATTGCTCCGTAGTTGCAATTACCTGAGATTTGCAATTGCAAGACTCCACTTTAGGCTAAATATCATGTTTTCTTATAAAATTAACATATTATTATGTCTATGGGTGACACTGACTCTACAATACAAGGTGAAATTTATGTCATTAGCATCCTTTTAAACTAAGAGTCTACCCTACAACTTTCACTATAGGAGCAAACCGATCGAAGCAAAAAAAATATCTTCTGTTGCATACATTTGAGTCGAGTAGGCACTGCAGTTTAGTACGGAACAGCAGATTTTTTTTGGTCCGATCGGTTTGCTCTCATAGTGAAAGTTATTCAGTTTGATAGGAAGTTCAGGTTCAGTTTCTTAGTTTAAAAGGATGCTAATGATATCAATTTCACCCTGTATAAACTAATCGTGTGTAAACATCAACATCTTTTATAGATTCAAATGCATTAACTGTAAGAGTTTTTTTTGACATTTTACCGACAAATCTAAACAGAAAACCTAACAACATTTTATTCGCCCCACAGCGGCACCCACGGCTACATGGCCCCCGAAGTCCTGTCCAAGGGCACCGGCTACGATTCCTCCGCAGACTGGTTCAGTTTCGGCTGTATGCTGTACAAGCTGCTGAAAGGACATTCGCCGTTCCGCCAGCACAAGACCAAAGATAAGCACGAGATCGACAGGATGACTCTCACTATGGTAATTATCTTATTTATTTTATATTTGGCGGTGGTTTATGGGTCCCTATCCACTGAAGCGGAGCGAGGCAGCGGAGCGGAGAAACGAGGGCATGTTGGCCAATAGGATTATGCAATCCCATTGGCCAAAATTCCCTCGTTTCTCAGCTCCGCAGCCTCGCTCCGCTTCAGAGGACAGAAACCCTTGCGCTTGATGGAAATTACAGGGTGTTAGAGTAAAAAGTTGCATTAATTTAAGGGGTGATTGTTACTCGTGATACTGAACAACTTTCCATAAGAAACCTATAGGAAATTCTAAATAAATAAGAAACATATTTCGTCTTCTCATACAATTGTTCTATCAGCTGATTGCATTTATCGAAAGTCCAAAACAATTTTTTCCAATTTCCTATAGGTTTCTTAGGGAAAGTTCAGTACAGTACGACCAGGAAAATAATTCTCAATCTTCGTTTGCACAGAGCAGGACCGAGTCCCCATCAAAACCCGAAGTCATTTAGTAATCAAAGGGTGCAAAGTCGGATAGCAGCGAAAAGGGCGCGAAAACATTTAGCCAATAGCGACAACGTATTTAAGGTGGCACTTTCTAATTGGTCATTATAATTTCGCGCGCTGTTAAAATTTGTCAACTGCGCAGGTACATCGGTCAGACTTATAAACCTGGTACTACTGTATCATGAGTACATACACGCCTTAAAGTAATGCAACTGTCTACCCTTAACACCCTGTAGTATTAGAGATAGACCGTTTTTTTGGAAAATTAAAGATTTGATTAAATCCTTGCTGCTTAGTAATTTTAAGAGGATATAATCGTTATCGCGCTCCATACAAACTGCAATGCCTACTCGACTCGTTTGCTTCCACTGTAAAAGTTGCTCCGTTTGATGGGTAGGCTCTTAGGCTGGCTTGCATCAAAAAGTATTAAGGCTTAAATATGGTTGCTCCTGTCACACGTGAAAGACTGCTATGTGTAGCAGTGTGAAAGACGGAACTATCACAAAATAGGTTTAAGCCTAAATACGTGTTGGTGCATAGAATGCTAATGATATCAATTTCACCCTGTATAAGATCTCTAAAACCGCAAACCACCGTCAAAATCACGGAGCTATCTTCGTCCAGTAGCTATTAGATTGTAACCTTATAACCACTGAATGAATATGGCATGGCTGAAGTTTGCGTGTGACCTCATTGCTACTTTTATAATAATTTACAACCCACCTTTTTAAATATTTTGTTTTCTGAGATGTTTGATGTAAGCACTTGTAATTTTAAGTTGAAGTGCAAGACATCAAAGCAATCATAAAAAAAATATGTTTTTAAAAACTCCAAAAGATGCTTTGGGAACCTCGATATATAGTTTGTTATTGTATCTATGCATGTGACCACCCCAAAACCAAAATAATAACTGACTAATAGACGTAATAATTGGGTATCAATAGATGTTAAACCCCTAATTATGATAAACAGATAGCTTACTTAATTACCAGTAAGTACCAGTTGTTCCAAAGCTATTAAAAGTTAAAGACTATACGATATACGGTAATAAGTCGCGCGTCACAATTTTATGGTCTCTCTAGTTAGCATAATAGCGTGACTTGAAGCTCGTGACAAATAACTAGTTTGAATATGGATGTCTAAAGGCTTTGTGAAGCTTAATATACGTGGGTTTAAAATCAGAACGCCTTTGTTTCACTGTGGTCAGAAGTACAAGTAATATTAGTTATTTACTTTGACTAATTATTATAAGGACTAGCCTTGCAGTAGCATTTCCCCTCTGCCACGGTATAAGCACAATTGATAACGCACTAAACGAGACAGCCTATAATTGCGAAATAATAACTTCGAACTTACAACGTTTGGGGTTCACACGAGACTACTTTTCATGATTTTTAACATTCAAAATTAGAATCTAAAGTTATGGGGAATAAAATCTAAAGTTGCGGATTTCATGTTACCTCGCCCCCCGCAAAAAGTGGCAGAAATGTTTGTTAGTAGAATTACACGCGTAACCAGTCGACATATAAATAGTCAAAGGTTATTTAAGCTATGTAAAGTTCTAGAATAACGTGTTATCGCTCGCTTTTTAAATTATTTTATTAAACTTTGAAGCTGTCTATATAACTAACTAACAACGGATTCTTGTAATCGAATTTTTACCCACTTCCTGGCAACCGATTCAGTTTCTAAGTAACAACCATTGTATTTTTTACTGTTATCCGCATAGACGACAGACCATGTACCAATGTCTTTTTCTAACTTATGTTCGTAATACCGACTACTCTCAAACGGTGAAGGAAAACATCGTCAGGACACCTGCATACGCTGAAGAAGAAATTCTAATGCGTATATGAAGTCTACCAATCCGCTTTGGACACCCGTGTTGAACTAATGTCCTTACGGGTAGGCCTGTGTCCTACAGTGGGTCGTAGGCTGATGATGATGATTACTGTTATGGTAATAGTTTTATCCTCCTTTGCTTATGTACAAGTGTAATAAATAGGATTTCATTGCAATATCATCTATTTAGGATGTTTATACACGCAACCTTCCCCTGTTTGACATTTTCACTCGGTGCCCACTATCAATTCGGTCGCGATGCGCCCATAAATTTGATGAACGCATAAATGTGACCTGGTCAATGTCCGCAAAACGCATATGCCCGAACATTGTGTCAAACATTTTGTTTTCAAGTATACTATAGTTTGTATGTTTATAAGTACTATAGTCAGTATTTAGTTTTTGAAATTAAATTGGGAATTAAATTAAGGGACAAATGTGAGTTTGTAAAGAAATATTATGCACTATTGCAGGCGATTTGTCTTTAAAATGAATATGTTTGCTTGCAACTCATGAATCGATGTTTTAAATTTTTACTGTCTGGCAACGTTGCGCAGCTTTGTCTCGCTATTTGTTCCCTATTTTAAATACTCTGCTTTAAATTGGAGCGTCACGGATCGTGTCATGGTGTATACAAATATATTATCGATAAATGTTAAACTAAGATACATACAATTTTATTAGGTTACTTTTTTTGCAAAGACAATAAACTTTCCTACTAAAGTTAGTACTTTAAAATAATTGTTTCTAAGGTTTATAATTGTTTCTTTTTGTTTTTAACGATCCGTGACTATCCAAAGTGTGAATGTTTGTACATTTTAGTATAGTCATATACCTAAGATAGTTGATGATCTGACTTCTATAACGTTAGTAAAGATGGAATCATGTTTGCAATAGAACTACAACGTGTTCCAGAACGTGGAGCTGCCAGAGTCTTTCAGTCCGAGTCTCAAGAGTCTTCTCGAAGGACTGCTGCAGCGGGACATTAATAAACGTCTCGGCTGTAAGGGACGGGGGTGAGTCTTATATTATTATTTTAGCTTTATAGAACTTTAAACGGGTGGGTGGGGAAAGACTCCACTAAGTAAAGCCTGACCGGAAAATAAAAAACCTCGCCGTGTTGCGGAATATTATTGGCACTAATTTTTGTACTTGCAATATTGTTATCAAAGGTTATAGTCGATTGTAGCATCCCCAAAGTAGGTTTTTTTTCTGGCGAGCCTTTAATATCTTAGTTCAGCGATTGTAGGAAATTAAGCTATTCTGTTCTTGGATTTTTTTCCTCTCTGTCTCACATGGCTTCGTTGGACAGCCGCCGACACAGCCTGATGATAAAAATTATGTGAATAACGCTGTGACGGCGGATTCGATGAATGAATGAATGAATGAAATATACTTTATTTACACCAAACAAAATACAATACACAATAGGAAACAAAACTGAATATGGTACAAATAAGGCGGTCTTATCGCTAAAAAGCGATTTCTTCCAGACAACCTTAGGGTAGAGGAAATATAACAAAGAACGATTCGATGTGTTGACACCTTTATTCTGCGTATTGCTTTCAACTTCGTCGTTGTGAGCATTATGTATCTGTAGAGTATGGGCTATTTAAATATGCTTGTCAAAGTTAAAAAACACACCATGAGAATGCCTTGTGGATTGTTCCACCTAATTTGCTACCGTGTTTTTCGTACGTGATTTTAAACGATAAGGTTTCTTTTCTACATTTTTGTGGCACCTCATATCTCTCTCAGATCACCGCAGCCCTCTATGATCACTTGTCATTACATCCTGAAACCCTAAACATGTTAAAACTTAACTAAAACTTACTTCTCGTGGGCCGTTTCTATTGCGGCACGCAAGGGGCGAAACAGTGTCTGATCAGATACATATAATACTGTCTAAATGTATGCATATACTTTACAAACAATCATCCTAGGATACGTTTCAAAACGTGTGGAAATCACTCATGTGAAAGAAAAAAGTATACGAAGATATGTATGCTAGACTGAGAGAGACTACCCCAAATGATTTCAACACACAGTCCAATTAATTTGAATACGTTTGTTACAGCGCCGACGAGGTAAAAGAGCATGTATTCTTCGCCGGCATAGATTGGCAGCAAGTTTACCATCAGAAGTATACACCGCCGCTCATCCCACCGCGCGGGGAGGTCAACGCCGCTGACGCCTTCGATATCGGCAGTTTCGACGAGGAGGACACTAAAGGCATCAAGGTATAATCCATCTACCTTGTTTTCCTAAATGTATTCTTCGCTGGATATCATGCTATGTTATCTTAGTACAAACTAGGTGGAACGTAGATTTTCAATAGACAGCTTCCGACATCTATCGGTGACGTATCGAAACACTATGTGTTGAATTAGGGTTCGTATCTAAACTGGTGCGAGAGCGCGCTACACCTCACCGCTGACTAGTGAGAGATTTCGCTCGTATCAATCACTGTTTCTTTGGACTAGTGGTCTAGACAATCGGCTCACGATTTGGGTGGTTATGGTTCGATCCTCGTATCGGCCGATCAATTTATTTCACAATGTGCTAATAAGCAGTAACGCTGATAATTAGACGTCCTAAAATTACCTATCTATAACCAATATACATATTCGTCTATCTATTCGCAGCAAATGTATAATCATTATCATATCAGTTGATAGACGTCCACTGCTGGACATAGTCCTCCCCAAGGATCGCCAAAAACGACCGGTCCTGCGCTGCCCTCATCCAACGGGTTCCCGCCGCCTTCACCAAGTTGTCGATCTCCCTACGCTGTGCTTTTCTGCCGTCACTCGAGAATTCTTCAGTCCCATCGGCCATCGGTTCTGCAATGTGCCCGCCTATTGCCACTTTAGTTTAACAATTGTCTGTTACTCTGGTTCTTCTGCGAATCTCTTCATTTCTGATTCGATCTCGCAGGGAAACTGGAAGCATTGCCCTCTCCATTGCCCTTTGGGCGACTTTCAGCCTTTTTATGAGACCTTGAGTGAGCGACCACGTCTCAGTTCCATATGGCATCACTGGCAGTACACACTGGACAAAGACATTCGTCTTGAGACTCTGCGGTATTTGGGACGAGAAGATACTACGCAGATTCCCATTCCAATGTGTACCATGGTCATGGAAATTTATATAGCCACATGAAAAAGTTACTATAAACTTAAATGCGTAATATATTTTAGGGGGTGTCCAGGTTATCAAAGTGACCAGCTTTCACTATGGAGCTAATATTAAAATCTCGAAAATCTAACCGATTTTCAGTGCCACAATTGTTAGTTTACAAGTTGTAAAATTTCAATAAAGGATTTTTATGTTTTATGTTTATGTATTTTAATTGGAAAAAAATACTGACTACTTTCTAACCCCAATTCCTTTTTAATCGAATTTTACTTGGTCGAAGAAATGGGCAAAAGTTAATACAAGTTATATAGCCCGTAGGATCCCACTGCAGGGCAATGGACTCCTCACGAATAAGGGTGAGAGCGAGTGGGCTATACTGCACCACGCGGGCCCAGTGCGGAATGGTGGATGCAACCTAGTGTAGTAATTTTCAGCGTGACCTACTGCTCAACGTGCCTTCCGAAGCACGTAGACGCTCGAGATGAAATAACACTAAATAGTCACCCATCCAAAGCCTGACTGACCTGTCGCTGCTTAACTTCCGTGATCGTCTCCATTACCGAAATTCCCCCTTCCATCTTCAAATAAAATGATTTAATACAAGTAATTTTTCACAGCTAACCGAAGCTGATCAGATGCAATACAAGGACTTCCCACTGGTGATATCAGAGCGTTGGCAATCCGAAGTGGCGGAGACGGTGTTCGAGACTATCAACCAGGAAGCAGACAAGGTGGAAATGAAGCGGAAGGCTAAGCAGAAACAGAAGTTTGATGCCGATGAAAAGGGTATGCTTTGTTTGGTTTCATATTTTAATATATTTTTGAGTGTAGTCACAGAATAGTAATGGAGTTCTACATACAAAACGGCCACTCCCCACCCCTCTCTGCCTTCAGATACCCCACCACTCCTCACTCTGACTCAGAGACATTTGTTACGGCAGGCGTCCCGAGTCTCTCCGCAATAACCCAGATTTCCCACCTAGTTCACCCCCATAACCCAAGTAAAATTCTGTCCTTCTCACTATAGTCTTTGCGCCGAGCGTGGTCTGTCTATGAGTGTATTTGCATAATGCATTCAGGGATAGATTCACGATTGGTGCATCCCATTGCATTTAGATAAAAGTGTCTCGGAGGGGCCTCTACGTGTTGGACCTGTGCCTTCCAAAGGTCCCGGCTACGGCCCATGAAATACCTGCTGAGATACAACCACAGAATAGGTAATAGTATATAGTTCTACATACAGAACGGCCACTCCCCGCCCCCTCTGACTTCAGATCCCCCACCTCACCTCACACTTTCTGGGAAACTTGAGGGAAGCCGATCAATGGAATGCAGTCAGGCGCGCGCACCCGTAGTATTTGACTACATAAAATTGAGTCTTTTCAGTGCATAAAAAACGTTGAAAAATAACGCTAAATTCACATTTTAGTAATTCTTTAGCTCAAATACAATTTTTAATAACTGAACGAACAATAAAAAGTAACGAAATGTAAATGATGTTCATGCGATGCGTGGTAAGTCAACCCTACACATATGTCAAAGACAATTTGCACCAAGTGCGCTTGTGCGAACGCAATCATGTCAAATCCAAAGCGTTGTTTGAAGTGCCGGACCTGTGATACAACTAAAAGATACTGCTTATCGAATCTGACACGAATCTGTCATAATTCTCATTCTTCTATCTAGCCGATCACATTTTGTCCAGTATTTTGTCCAAATTGCAAGAAATCACTAAGTGACAAGTTACATTCTGAGAAAAACAGTTAATATAAAATAAAACAGTGTTGTTGGTATTAAATGATCCAAAATACATGTGGTTTGGTATTATGCATTATGGTGTCATTCAATGAGGTTGGGTGGAGTTTTAATCAACAAAACTTATCGGTTTTTCTTAGACTTTAACAGACTGTTACTTGTGATTTCTTACAGTGAGCCGACGATTTATTTATTTAAATACCTAGGTTACAGTAATTCGTTCTGAAACCGTAAAAATTACTGTCAAAATCAAGTTAACCATAAAACCGGAATTAATCGAATAATACAATATACTTTTTAACAGAGTCGGATTGCATACTACACGGCTACATCAAAAAGCTGGGCGGTCCGTTCGCCAGCGCCTGGCAGACCCGCTACGCTAAGCTCTACCCGAACCGGCTGGAGCTGCACCTTGAGAACAGTGCCAAGCCGGAGATGATTCTCCTGGACACCGTCGAGGAGGTCTCCTCAGACCTGGTCTCCATCAAGAGCGAGCAGTGCATCGTGCTGCGGACCCGCAACGATACTAAGATCGTGCTCACTAACACTGTAAGTAGAAATAGAGATGTTAAATTAACGGCGTCTCTTTGTATATCATTCGTCATTGGAGCTAAGTCACAGAACATATAAAGAGAGGTTAGAAAGGCAAAATAGCGCTTTTGCTTCGGAGACGGCTGTCGCCACTTGTCGTCCCGCTCACGCTGCTACAACTACTCATGCCCTCTCGCTCGCACCACGCCGCGCACCATAGATCATATAAAAGTTTGATGTCGAGTCGTATGAAGAACTCAAGACACTAGCGGAAAAGAGACAGGATTGGCGAATACTCCACCGACAAGAGCGTAGCTCTTAAATAAGATTATGATGATGCTTATATTCTTGGCGCGCCTGCTCCGCCCACAACGCCTTTCTAACCTCTCTGTGGTCGCTACACTTAGCTTCACATCATATCAGGGTAACATAACCTTTCGGCTCCCAGTGCCTGTATATCGGGTTAGGTAAACAAACGATTTTTGTTGTTTATCTCAATTACGGGAACTCTGAAGTTAGGGGGGTGCGTTAGATCATCAAACTGAACAACATTTACTATGAGATCTTCTACTTGAGAAACTTTAAATCGCTTAAAAGTTTCATTTATAGGGTTTCATTGTTCCAAAGTCTTGTCCAATTTTAGAAGTGTAATAACCATAGGGTAAGAAAAAAAAACATAGCTCCTCCTCGATTGGACAGGACAGGTTCCATCTATTTCACGTGGTCGAAATTGAGCTAAAACTTTAGATCAAAGTAAAATAGATAGGCCTAAAGCGCATTTAGTTGAAGCATACAAATTCGGACACTTGGTCCACACAAAGTAGTACATTTCATATGTCATCTCGGTATGTATTTGATTAAAACTTAACGTTAGGTATACTTTAAATAATTGGAATCATACGTTACGTCAAAGTAACATTTTACTTTGATCTAAGGCTAAAACAGGTATTTTATACAGTCAATTGTTAGTCCACATTGTCTACAACCATTTAAATATATTCCAGGACGAAATCGGATTGAAGGAGTGGGCGTTATCGCTGCGATCGGCACACAAGTGCTCCCAAGAGCTACTCGCCTCTATGGCGAAGAAAGCCGGCAAGATATATGGCACGGACGGTGCTAAAGAACTGGGGCTGGCGCGGCCGCCGCCCCCTGCCGCCTCGCCGGCCCTCGCGCGTGCCCCCAACGGGAGCAACTAGCACGAACTTGCGCCCAACAAGGGCGCTAAAATGTTCCGCCGCTCCAAGAGCGCCGCACAGCTTATCAAGTGAGCGCCCCCTCGTAACATGACTACATACGAGTGCCCATATGTCGCGGTGTGCTCGTCTAGTGTGAACATGACTACAAACGAGTGCCCATGTGTCGCGGTGTGCTCGTCTTGTATCAGTTTCCGAAATATGACTGCATACGAATGTCCATGTGTCGCGGTGTGCTCGTCTTGTGTCAGTTTCCGGAACATGATTGTATACAAGTGCCCATGTGACGCGGTGTGCTCGTTAGTTTTAGTCTCCGGAACATGACTGCATACGAGTGCCCAGGTGACGCGGTGTGCTCTTCTAGTATTAGCCTCCGGAGCGTGACTGCATACGAGTGCCCTAGTGTCGCGGGCTTTTTGTTCGCGGTGTGCTCGTCTAGTGCTAGTCTCCGGAGCATGACTGCATACGAGTGCCCATGTGACGCGGTGTGCTCGTTAGTGCTATTCTTCGGAACATGAATGCATAAGAGTGCCCTAGTGGCGCGGGCTTTTCATTCGCGGTGTGCACGTCTATTGTTAGTCTCCGGAACACTGCATACGAATGGCCATGTGTCGCGGTGTGCTCGTCTAGTGTTAGTCTCGTGTTCCCGTGCTCGTAGGTATGGGTGGACGTACGGTTTTCAATTGTGATAGATAATCTGTGCTGCATACACCGAGCTCCTAAGACACCGGCGCCCCTCTGCGCCGGCATCACTAAGGATTATAGTGACTGCCAATTTTGTTGTACGAATTAATGTGATAGGAACGATCAAATTTAATAAAATGTAAAAATAACATTTCGTTTATCAACAGTGATTTTCGATTGTGGATAGTAAATAAACTTTTGTAATCATTTGCACCGATTGAATTTTGTAATTATTAATGTAACATTCTGGATGTTGTATTTAACTTTGTAGTAGGTATTGTAAAAATTTAATAACTTTTAAATCGAGTAGATAAGAATAGTTACTACCTATATGTGTTTGTGCAATAGAAAAAAATAGTATGAAATAAAATGCAGCTAAAGGTCGAATCGATTAAATAAAAAAATTAGAAATGTCTTGAAACATTTTGTGCGTATAAATTATAGAAGCTTCAAACTTGTCGATTTATATCGTAATTAGAGTCTAGCACTTTCGTTATACTTGCGACTATTGCACAAAAATAATAACATTACGAACCATGTTTTGTGTTTGCTCTCTCGTGCAACTCCTACGGAACAACTTTGTTATTTATTTAATTGAATTTAAGAATACTACTTCTATATTGTGTTCGGAACCAATTATTATGTTACGTATTTATAACATATTAGAGAAACAAATTTCATAACATTTAGGTGTGGTGATCAATAACAATAGTTGTAAAGGCAATATTTAGAAGATTTAAAACATTCAATGTCTATGAATTTATTTTTAACTAGTATTTATTCCATAGACAATTTAATGGCCTGGCCAGAATGACATTTGTATGTTGTGTATGTTTTATAGAGATGCTATTGTTTTGTGTCTCATGCAGATTTAGTTGAGGATATATAGGTACATAAAGTTATAGGAAAATACAATTCTTCACATAAAATAATGTTGAATGAAAATAAGCAATATAATAATACTTGGTACTAGGTCACAGGGTGATTTTTTAGTTCTGTTAGGTTTTTATTAAACATTCTCCTTCATAATGTATATAGTGTAATGCTATCCAATATTGTATGGGATTATAATATAAATTAGTATCATAATTGCCAATTATATAATTTATAATTGGCATTTCTTTTTGAATGTTGATTTCCTTTATTTTAAGATGCATTGATATTACAGTGGGGGTGATAATTATATACAATTTCTAGATTATTGCCATACTGTACTGTTATTATGGTTTGTATGATAAAAATAATATTAATTACCTGTAATCTAGATGCTAGTCAATTGAATTTTACTATATAATCAAATAGTTGATTTTATAAAATTAGATATTGACGCACGTACATTATTCCATTCGGTTAGCGCTGCTCGGATAAAGTTTGTCAATGTGACCACATCTAGCTTGCCACACACGAGAAAAGGACAAAAATCGAGACGTGTTTGTCTTTGTTACTTTGTGAATGCGAAAGCGAGCGCGCATGATGGTTTTCTCGATTTGTCGCTTTGTCGTCCGTGGCATGCTAGCCCTACTTAATTCAATCCTATAGTTTGAGCAGTATTATAGGTTAGTTGTTATAACCATTCTGTCTGTTGTGATATATTGTTTCTTAGTTACTTATGATTATGATATATTACGTAGTACATTCATATGTTATTAAAATATTATGTTGCCGTTTTGATCACAAAGTTAAGAGGTCCTAGCAAGCTTCTGTAGCGTTTGACAAAAATCTATATAAATGATGGCCAAAGTAGTCTGAAATATAGTTGGAAAATCTTAACATTCCGGTTTGCCAAACTAGTTAATAGCGGTTAACACCAGTGCATTTATATAAATCCTTGTTAATTTAATTATGTTTATTACAATTTCAGAAATGTGAAAACACCCTATATTATTATGTTAAACCGGTTACCGGCTAGATCTGCATCAGACAATTTTACGTTGTGAACCTACATTTTGTGTAGTAAAAATTGTTTATTTATCAATTTGCTGTTTTATTTCCACGTCATTCTTTAGTCAAGAATTTCGAAGCAGTTCTTTTTTTCAATTATTTCTTAACACTTAACCAAAATCAAAAATATCTGAACGCCTAGAACATCAAATATATCTACGCAGTCAGGGTAATCATAAACATCTGAGCAGTTTAGGAAAAAAGACCTTATTCCGTTAATATACACTTCAATTTTAAATAAAACTAAAGAAATTATTGAAAATTAGCGGTTCACACAGTTAAGACACAATACACGTTGGTGGATACGCGTAATTGGTAACATTTACTGTAAAGAATTTATTGAAAATTAGCACTGCTCAGAAATATTTGACCACCAGCTACGATACATCTATGGCGATACTGATTAGTTGTGTGCGAGGCGCTTGCTGAAGGTGTTGTACGCACGCTGTACTATATATCTCTTTTCTGTGGTAGCACTCTTATCTATTCTGTGGCATAGGTAACGCAAACATCTGTGGGGTGCCCGTGGGCAATATGGCCATCGTCTGCGTATCCTTGAATTTTGCTAAATACTTTGACTATTTATATGTGGACTGGTTACGCGTGTAATTCTACTAACAAACATTTCTGCCACTTTTTGCGGGGGGCGAGGTAACATGAAATCCGCATCTTTGGATTTTATTCCCCATAACTTTAGATTCTAATTTTGAATGTTAAAAATCATGAAAAGTAGTCTCGTGTGAACCCCAAATGTTCTAAGTTCGAAGTTATTATTTCGCAATTATAGGCTGTCTCGTTTAGTGATAAGGTGTAAAATTGAATGTAAATGCACAAGATCAATTGTGCTTATACGGTGGCAGAGGGGAAATGCTACCGCAAGGCTAGTCCTTATAATAATTAGTCAAAGGCTAAATATCATTTGACCAAAAGCGAAAATTCTGGTCAGATTAGGATTTCTTTGGTTTTAATACGTTTTTTTTTTAATTTTGAGTGATGGATCATCACTCACCGTCGCTCAAACTTAAAGGAAAAGTTACTTTTGAAAGTAAATAAACTAAGTTTATTTTTATATCTTTATTTATTCGGTAAACTTGGTTAAATTCAAAAAATGTTAGACACCATGTTATTTTATTCATCTCTGCTCATATGTATATCTCTGGGTAGTTATTACAAGAAGATAGATGATCTTGAAATGAAGCGCAACTACGGGGCGGGGCTGGGCTTGCTTGTGACTTGCTTGGTCTGTGGACCACACGTGTACCACTCCGTGCTGATCGTCTGGGGCAACATTATTATTATCAAATGCTGTGACAAACGGTTAGTTTACAATTTCGTTCAGCCATTCCACATACAGCCCAATCATTGAAGGTACGCCCTGAAATACTTTACTCCTTTGTGATTTAGATGCAATTGCAGTAGATATTATTTTCGGCTCTTACTCTACTGTCACTTCCTTTATTAGACTGTTCTAGTCTTGGGAATGAACATCAAAATCAGCGTGGTTTTAGAGCTACGCACCGACGGATCCGACCAATCAACTGCATAAACGCGCCCATTTATTGCACGGTGATAGCTACGACCGACCGACCTTCTGTACCGACGTCTATCGAGCTCTAAGGCTGTCTGTCCACTGATGCGGAGCGAGGCTACGGAGCGGAGAAACGGGAGAATGTTTGCCAATGGGATTGCATAAAAATATCCGCTCCGAAATTTTATGCATTCCTATTGGATGATATTTCTCCGTTTCTCGGCTCCGTAGCCTCGCTCCGCTTCAGTGGACACGCTCACTCACTCTCACTCTAAAACTAGCCTTACTACCAGTTGCACGTACGTTCATTAAAGTTAATCCTCAGTTGAAGCTCTTGCTGTCATTTTTTGTCTTGTTGACGCATTGATATTTGATATCTTAAATTCTTAACTATTATAAAACTGTAACAGAAGTGTGTCTGTAAATTGATATTTACATAAAAAAATGACGATATGGTTTTACGTGTCCCTGACTCCAACTTAACCTTTTTTAGAATTGTTGTCCGTCTGTTAGTGTGTTTGTTTGTGCGAGCATCACCCGAAAACTCCTGAACCGATTTTGATGAAACTTTTTTCGTTTAATAGCTTATGATCTGACTTAAAATCTGGTATATAATTTGTGCGGACGAAGTCGCGGGTTAACTCTAGTCTTATATAAAACTGAAAGTTGACGTAGTAAAAGCTAGCAAGAGATTTAGTGGAGGATTAACTTTAATGAACGTACGTGCAACTGACCGTTAATCTTATATGTGCAGTAACGACGATGTTTCAGATACGTTCACCAAGTGAGCCTAGCATACACATGGATTTATCTCCTCTACCTACACTTTAACTTGATGCCATCGATATATTTCAAATGGATCTACCAGACAATATCTTTGCGTCTTGTGGGGCTGGCGTTCGAAGTAAACATTGCTGCACGGGCGAAACAAATGAAACCTGCAGATTTGAAATCTCAGTCATTAACGCAGCTGTTGTCTAAGGAGCCAAGTGCTGTTGATATCATTGCGTACGCATATTTTTTCGTTGGGTTACATAGAGGCAAGTGGAAGCGTCTTCTTACTAATTTGTGTCAGTTACCTACAATAACTTCTCACCGATCCCCGCTACCCAATCCGCCGCCCAGCAACCGCTCCAGCAACGCCCATTGCCGAGGTCGGTACCCTTGGGCAGGTTGCTTAAGTTCCTGCATTGGTTCGGTAGACCTACCAGGGAGCTTCGCCGTCACTGATGTGGTCATAGTCCGCAGTAACAAGCAGTAGCTGCTCCCTGAGCAATAATGTATTAGTCATTTATAAAAAAAAAAAAACATTAACCTATCTACAGGGTGAAATTGATAACATTAGCATCTTTTTAAACTTAAGAGTCTACCTATTAAACTGAACCACTTTTACAAAGGGAGCAAACCAATCGGAGCAAAAAAGAAATCTGCTGTTGCATACATTTGAGTCGAGTAGGCTTTGCAGTTTAGTTTGGACCAGCAGATTTATTTTTGCTCCGATCGGTTTGCTCCTCGTTTTTGCAGCAGATTGCATTTAGTATGGAAGGTCCATATTTTTTTTGCGAATTTCTTATAGGTTTTTTAGGGAAAGATGTTCAGTAATGATCAGATGTTGTAACTGTCTTCCCTGACACCTTGTATAGGTACAAATTCACGACCAATCAGAGAGAGAGGTAGGTACCGCAAACAGTGGCGTAGCGTGGGTTTCTGCCGCACAGACTAATTTTTCCGCCCCCGTTACGTTACCTAAAAAAAAAAATAACGGAAAAAAATTTTTTTGCACATCTATTCCGGTTGTGGTCAGACATCTTTTGGTTTATCCATGCAAAAATAGAAACTTAGAGCGAGCTCGACTTTTCTACTCAAGATGAATCAGTTAGAGCCAGAGCTTTTACATACAAAACATGTGCAAAGTACAGGAAGTAAAAGCTATGGATGGAGCGAAGCAAGCTCGATATTTTTAGCACCACGTCTTAGCTGTGGTCAGAACTCTTAGGATTATGTGTACAGAAACAGAAACAGTGCACAGAAACTTAGTTACTTTAGGGACTTTTCTCTGCTCTACGAATTGGTTATAGACAGAGCTCAATCAATCTATATTTTTCCCGAATTTGCCGCCCGGGGCATTGGCCAATATGATGGCAGTAGCGATTTAATATAAGGGCTGATGAATGATGTTATCCTAGGTCCTTACTACCGATGGAAAATCTACGACGATCATTTCAACACGCCGTTCGGAGTGTTGGGCGACTGTAGAATAATAACTGAGAAAAAGCTAAAGAAGGCGTTTGTGTGCGGTGTTGTGTTTATGCTTTTGCGCATGAAATATACCCCTCAGGTAAATTACCTACTTACATATAAGTATATCAAACTTTTTCCCTGTAATAAACCAGCCTATCTCCTGTTTTCGGCTTGACTTTGAGTTTTGGGACATGTCTGTAAACTTCTTATCGTGTGGGCAGCAAGCCCTGGTGTCAGAGTTTTTTCAGACCGCCTTATGGCCTCTGACGTGGTTTTTATGTAACGACTACTACCACCAGAGGTAGTAGCCGGGACCAACGGCTTAACGTGCCGTATGCGGTGATTAAACCTGCAATGTTCTAACCAAACCTGTACAACAAAAAAATTCACTTTAAAGCTTAATATTTCTCTAACGGATCCCTAAATTAAAAAATGGTTTTCCCACACCCACAATATATTTAAAAGACTCATCCAATGATACCCCACACCATAGGATAGACGAGAAAAAAAATTTCGTCCCCACTTTTCGTGTAGGTACCCTAAAAAAAGTATTTTTCAAGATTTTATTTTACCTCTTTGTCGGCGTGATTAATATGTAAACCCAAATTTCAGCGTTCTAGTATTAAGCGTATCTGAGCTAAGCCGCGGACAGGACGGACATGGCGAAAAAGGGTTCCTTGTTGTGTACGGAACCCTAAAAATTATATTGGAACGTAAACACATTATTCTGTGATATTATTTTAATGATGAAGCCAAGAAAATGTTTTTAGTTCGGTTTCCGATATTGACATGTGTTGTTTGTTGATGCCTTTGAAAAAAATAAGTTTGTGGAACTCAGTTATTTTCTTTACATTTCAGATATTTTCCGATGAAAATTTCTACAGAAGTCACAGCACTGATTACCGTTATCTATACTGTGTTCCTTTGTTGATAATGTACTTTCTTAAGCTGCAACTGGTAATGAATTTGTGTACGAGCGTGTGTACAGAGACTGGCTTCGGTGTGTATCCGGCAAAATGCATGCCGGTGCCTGGTCACGGGCCCACATCAGGGCACAGTTTGCTGAAACTAGCGTGAGTTTAATAGTACATTGCAATACGTACGCACGGGGCAAAGGTACGGGACGGGTACGGCGCGGGCATCGTGCCGCTTGAAATGTTTTTCATACGAAATGTATGCAAGCGTCTCGTCGTACCCTTACCTTACCCTTACCGTCTCGCGTTCAGTCGTGACCGGAATCTGCCTGTATAAACCTTACAGTCTATTTGCCTCTTCTGTATAGCGTCGGTGCCTTATCCATTCCACGCCCGTCCCGTACCCTTCACATACCCTTGCCCCGTGTAGCCCTGTTGTGTATGTTTCACGCCTTAAGTAGAACCATTATTGCAAACGAAATTGTTCGACCAGTGTGTGTTGCCAATGATGACCTATGGAACAGAGACGTGGTCGCTCACTCAAGGCCTTATAAAAAGGCTGAAAGTCACAAAGAGGGCTATGCTCGGAGTTTCCCTACGAGATCGAATCAGAAATGAAGAGATCCGCAGAAGAACCAGAGTAGCTGACATAGCCCAACGAATTCCTAAACTAAAGTGGCACTGGGCGGGGCACATTGCTCGCAGAATCGACGGCCGATGGGGCCGAAAATTTATCGAGTGGTGACTGCGTACCGGAAAGCGCAGCGTGGGTAGGCCCCCAACTAGGTGGACCGACGACCTGGTGAAGGCGGAGGGAACCCATTGGATGAGGGCAGCGCAGGACCGGTCGTTAAGGCGATCCTTGGGGGAGGCCTCTGTCCAGCAGTGGACGTCCATCGGCTGAGATGATGATGATGATTCAATTCACAACCTGTATATTTTATAAGCAGTGCCAAAACCACAGACGTAGCTCTACAGCAAGAGTACAACTTCGCTGTACTGGAATCCTTTGAAAATGACAAACTGCTACTCGGACCCAAAATGCACGATACCATACAAGCTTGGGATATGGCGACGAGATATTGGTACTGGATGTACATATACAAGAACTTTTCTAAAGCTAACAAGGAAATAAGGTAAAGCAAAAATTAAAGAAAATTAAGCTTTTCAGCTTTGAGGAAGAATTTTGCTAGAGAACTGTGACACAACAATGTATCTCTCATTAATGAGGTAGGTACCTACTTATACGTTGAACTGATATTTAATTACATCCAGTCTATAGCTTTTTCTTTAAGTTTTTGTTTAGGATAATAGGGATTTAAAATATTAGCCACATCACTGACTTATTGCTGAAAACCGGCTAAGAGCGTGTGAGAATAAGAAAAAAAGTAATTAATTTGTTTATCATACCTAAGAGACCTTTTTGAAACATAATGATAGCGCGTTTTACTTTAGGTAACGCCATCTAGTTTGTCATTAGAAAATCAATCTATGTTACTAGTTTTTTCCAAAACTGGTTGCGCTCCCGTTACAGCATCCGTTGTAATTTTCATTGAAAGTACTTACGAAAAGCTGTATTGTAGAAATTTTTCAGATTCTTTACTCCAGTATTTTAAAAGTTAAAGGGGAGAGGGTGCTGTTTTTAACTTTGAGCGCATATATCTCGAGATACAAGCATTGTAACAAATTAGTTTGTAAGGGTGTTTTGTTCCATGTAACAAGAGCTATCCAACGACACCTCACTCGATTTTTTAGAAAAAACAAATTTGTCTAACCCCCTTTTCGTTGCATGTGAGGGGGTCGAAAAAAAATTGTTTCTTCTTAAATACCATATTTCTGTTTTTGGGTAACTACTATTATCTGTCTTCATGCCAAATTTCGGTTCAATAGCTTCAAAAATGAGGGAGTAATTGAGGCGGGGCATACAGACAGACGGACACACAGACAGAATGGACGGAAGTATAAAAGTAGTTGGGCGTTACGAGTTTTTTTTCTTGCAGAAGCTCATGCTCATTCCTAGCTTGGACCGTGTGGTGTGGACCGAGCCTGACTCAGATGATTGTATCCATGACCATGTGGGTGTATGTTCACCTAGAGAGAGAGTACAAGGAGCTTTATGATACTTCCGGTTCGGTGAGACTACTGGTTGAACCTTATCTGGCAGCACGGAATCGCATTCTTTGACGCTTCATCTTTTTCTGTCGTTTAGGAACGTCATTTGCTAGAGCGAGAAAGATAGCGGGAATGCGATCGCACGCGGCTGTGATCCGACCTTTCTCGTTCTGGCCAATGACTTTCCTGAGCGACCGAAAAGGATAGAGCGTGTAAAAATGCGATTCTGTGCTGCCATTTACATGTGACGTCGGAAATATCTCTACACCTGTCAGAGCATCAATATATCCTATGCTTTTATGGTGCTCATAAAGGGAGCACCGTTTCTGATAGGTGCCCAGTCATTTCCGATGGGTATAGTACAGGGGGTAAATTTAAGGGTGTGTTTCAGACCATCAAACTTTCTCTATGGGACCTACATTGAAATCGCGAAATAAAATCGGCTGTTTCATACACTTGGGTAGAGAGCCATCGACAATGGAACCAATTTTTTTGTTTCGATATCGACATTGGTCCTATATTAAAGTTGTTCAGTTTGATGGTATGAAGCATTCCTAAAGTATTCCTAATTTTACACCCTGTATCTTATACAAATCTACCTGTAGATCGCTCTAAATATATGGAAAAATAGGAAAAATTTTGCGTAATGATTTAAAGTTTTGAAAGCTTTCGAAATTATCAAGATAATTATTTTCTTTGATAATTACCGGATAATTATCCAAGCTAATTCTTAGTTTTGAGCGAAATTTTTAACTAATACTTCTAAAATTGCTGTTTTTGCTTTAATGCACTAGTATCCACGTCAAACAGCATCTAATCTTCGGCTTTTTCGTTTCCTATTAATTCCATATAGGTAATCTTATATCAAAGTAAAATAAATGGATACATTACATTTCAAACCAGAAAAATTAGATAATCAAATGAATGGATGGAACAATTGTGTTAGTTTGTATGGACCAATTGTACTATACTCCGGCCGCTGAAAGATTGCGTTTGACAGTTACCATAAAATTGTAAAAAACTGAATGAAAACTATAAATGCCGATCATTATTTAGTAGCTTTTTGAACTTAAAAGGGCAGCTAGTGCCCTGTGTACTAGAGTGAGCACAGGTAAACAATATTTTCATTTAGTTTTTTACAATTTTATGGTAACTGTCAAACGCAATCTTTCAGCGGCCGGACTTTAGTTGTGTGCTTCAACTTAAAGCGCATTAGGCCTATCCATAAATTTTACTTTGATCTAAGCAAATAATTGAAAAAAAAAACAACTTTGGTAAAACAATGAGAAAAATTAGTTCAAGATAGTAAGCTTATTTTTTCGCGAATCATGATCCGATATCACGGATGTCAGATACACATGGCGTGACATTGCTAGCGCATGTTTTTTTGTTTTTCTTATCAATTTTATAATTATCAAGCTAATTTATCCCTGAAGCTTGATTGTTTCTTTTTCCGACGTTCACCCTATTTTTTTGCCCTTTTAGCCCTCTATTATCTTCGAGGCTTAGCCACAGAATAATTAATTTAATTATTCTTATGGCTTAGCTGTCCTATTCTCCTTGAGATATCTCGAAAACGGTAGATGATAGAAAAACTTTACTCAGAATTAAAATTGTACAGAATTTTGTTATTTTTACATACATACAAATTAAACTCACGACCTTATGTTATTTTCATATGGTCTAACGTCAATTATTTATCACTGGCTGAAAATAACCCTATTTTTAAACTATTACTAATCTATGTTTCAGCTAGAAAACCCGTGGAACATTGGGTTTTCAATAATGAGGATGTTCTGCTTGATATACCTGACACCGTGCTTTGTCGTTATGGATACGATGGCAGTGTTAAAATTTTATAACTCTATCTACTGGGTATTCCACTTGGTAATGTTCGCTTTGATTGTTTTGGCTATCGTCGGGCATAAAGTTAGAAGAGGTTCGCTACGGGTTTAAATATGTCGTTAATTATTTAGTTTTTGATCACACATGTTTTTTGTATAAGTAGTTAAATAATAATAAATGTTAACAGGTCAATCGACATTTATTATTCTTAATGTCATTATAAATATCAACGCAAAAAGAAAACATGTAACCCAAAGAGGTTTGGTAAAAATTCTTAAATCCCAAATTCAGCTAATAAATCACAAACACGCTATAACATAATTAACCACACATGTTTTTGGTATAAGTAAATAATAATAAATTTTAACAGGTCAATCGACATTAAAAAACATAACATGAAACCCAAAGAGGTTTGGTAAAAATTATAAAATCTCAAAGCAGCTAATAAATCACAAACACGCTATAACTTACGATTCTAATAAAATTATAAATTATGTAAACTATTACATAGCAGGAATATTTCAAGTTTTATCACAGATTGAACTAAAACATTATATGGAAGACTTCAAATGGTCACTTTCTATTTTAAAATGTGCTACTCAAATTAACATACAATTTTTCATAAAATATCTTTTTTTTTTTGAAAAATTTTCTTACGTTTTTTAAAAGGATAATCTGACCAACTTTTTCTACAGAACCAATCACGAAATCGGGAAAAAAAGTCAGCTGTTCCATACATTTGGATCGAGTAGGATTGCAGAGTTCGATGTTTGTCCCATAGAGAAAGGAGAAAGTTGTTCAGTTTGATGGTCTGATCATCCCCTTACCCGTCAGAATATTAAGTACCCTATATCAATATTCAACTATTCTTTGTGAACAACACTTAAATATATAATTTATTGTACATACACATTAAAAACATCGATACCTAACATGTAGGTAGGTAACTAATCATATTTAATATAATATTTTCAACAAATAACATTTATTGCCCGAAACTCTATGAACCAAACCTATTTTAATATACCAATTGTAATAGTTATTAAGCCGTGTTATGTTGTAGAGTTCTTCAAGCTCCTACAGAGTGTTAAGGAATAAACGCAAAACTAGAAAATAGTTTGTGTAGAATCGAGAGCAGAGTCGAATTATCAAAGTTTCAACATAAATTACATTTATGCAAAATATCAAATCGTTTGTATAATTTAAAATTAACTGAACTCGATGTCAAGCCACTTACTACCAAAACAAGATGCTTAAAATGTATCAATGAGCACGCTAGCGGTTTCATTCATTGCTGTAATAATAACAAATCTTTTTTGCATGAAAACTTGAAATGTGAATAACTTTAAATTTGAATTAATAAAATAATGAAATTATTGTTTCAATGCAATTATTTCGTTAAAAATCAGTTGAGGTTTGTGAGGTTTTACGCTTATTTATTAACACGTTGTATATTGAATACATTATTTTGAGTTTTATGCTGAAACCCGCGAATAAAGTTTTAACTTTATCGCGTAACAGTTAATGATTATGTTCTAACAACGTATCTAATATCGCCCTACGATATTATTGTCAACTATAACTATAGTATAATTATTGTTACTTGATTTCTACGGCGCTGATCTCTATTGTTGGGTCTTCGATGGTAGTTTTATTCTGCACGATTCGCAGTTCAATCAGCGCTGGAGGGATCTTGCCATTTGGTTGGATAGCTGAAACGAAATAGAAATATTATATTAATTTAAAAAAATCTCAGTAATTAAATTTAATATTATATTTTATTATTGAGTAGAAATTATTTGGTGGGCAGGTTGTATTGCATAACGTAATAAACATTGTCTACTAGGTATTTAGAAGCGGAGGTCTCAAAACAATCGTGTTATCTACCTATTAGCTGAAACGAGATAGATATTTTAATGGTGTGTATACGAGTATTAAATTCCTTTGAAATGACTGGACTGTAAAATGCAAATAGTTTCCTCTCACTTGCGCGGGATTGAGACGGGCTTATATAATTTAGCGTGCGTTAGAAGAGTAAATCTTATGTTCTTCTGTATCTGGGATGTTATTGTAATATGAAGGGTTTCATCTCTAATGTGTTGCATATCAAACAGGTTGCTTTACGGTCAGTTGCACGTACGTTCATTAAAGTTAATCCTCCATTGAATCTCTTGCTAGCTTTTACTACGTCAACAAGACAAAAAGTGACAGCAGGAGATTTAATAGTGGATTAACTTTAATTAACGTACGTGCAACTAGCAGTTAGACTGTGAAAACTGAACAAACTTTCACTATGGAGCCAACATAGTAATCGCGAGAAAAAAAAATCTTGATGGTCTGATCATCCTCTTAAAAAACTGTCAGCATATTGAATTGGACACTGCGGGACCGGTTATTACTGACCTACGACGTAGGTCGTCAGCAGTGAATGTGTTAAGCGTCATTAAACTACAAAAGTGTATTAACTTCTTAATATGTTGATGGTATTTTAAACATTGATTTTTCAAGCCATCAAACTAAACAACTTTCTCTATGAGACTAAAATCGAAATCGTGAAAAAAATCTGCTGTTCCCAGGTTGTTCCATACAAAACAGCAATTATACTTGACCCAAATGTATGACACAGCTGTTTTTTTCCGCGATTTTTATGTCATCCCAGTAGAAAAAGTCGTTTAGTTTGATGGTCTGATTATCCCCTGAAAACCGTCAGCATATTAAGAAGGATCTTTTGTATCTCCTGTAAGAAACACTACACAGATATTGCGAATAGATAACATACCTCTTGCTTTCTGATATGTATCTTTGACAATACTCTGCAAAGTGGCAATCGTTTTTTCTAGCGACACTTTCAGGTTGTTATTTGTTTTGTGGGACCACGCCAAAAATAGGAATATTTCAAGTTTTATCACAGATTGAACTAAAACATTATATGGAAGACTTCAAATGGTCACTTTCTATTTTAAAATGTGCTACTCAAATTAACATACAATTTTTCATAAAATATCTTTTTTTTTTTGAAAAATTTTCTTACGTTTTTTAAAAGGATAATCTGACCAACTTTTTCTACAGAACCAATCACGAAATCGGGAAAAAAAGTCAGCTGTTCCATACATTTGGATCGAGTAGGATTGCAGAGTTCGATGTTTGTCCCATAGAGAAAGGAGAAAGTTGTTCAGTTTGATGGTCTGATCATCCCCTTACCCGTCAGAATATTAAGTACCCTATATCAATATTCAACTATTCTTTGTGAACAACACTTAAATATATAATTTATTGTACATACACATTAAAAACATCGATACCTAACATGTAGGTAGGTAACTAATCATATTTAATATAATATTTTCAACAAATAACATTTATTGCCCGAAACTCTATGAACCAAACCTATTTTAATATACCAATTGTAATAGTTATTAAGCCGTGTTATGTTGTAGAGTTCTTCAAGCTCCTACAGAGTGTTAAGGAATAAACGCAAAACTAGAAAATAGTTTGTGTAGAATCGAGAGCAGAGTCGAATTATCAAAGTTTCAACATAAATTACATTTATGCAAAATATCAAATCGTTTGTATAATTTAAAATTAACTGAACTCGATGTCAAGCCACTTACTACCAAAACAAGATGCTTAAAATGTATCAATGAGCACGCTAGCGGTTTCATTCATTGCTGTAATAATAACAAATCTTTTTTGCATGAAAACTTGAAATGTGAATAACTTTAAATTTGAATTAATAAAATAATGAAATTATTGTTTCAATGCAATTATTTCGTTAAAAATCAGTTGAGGTTTGTGAGGTTTTACGCTTATTCATTAACACGTTGTATATTGAATACATTATTTTGAGTTTTATGCTGAAACCCGCGAATAAAGTTTTAACTTTATCGCGTAACAGTTAATGATTATGTTCTAACAACGTATCTAATATCGCCCTACGATATTATTGTCAACTATAACTATAGTATAATTATTGTTACTTGATTTCTACGGCGCTGATCTCTATTGTTGGGTCTTCGATGGTAGTTTTATTCTGCACGATTCGCAGTTCAATCAGCGCTGGAGGGATCTTGCCATTTGGTTGGATAGCTGAAACGAAATAGAAATATTATATTAATTTAAAAAAATCTCAGTAATTAAATTTAATATTATATTTTATTATTGAGTAGAAATTATTTGGTGGGCAGGTTGTATTGCATAACGTAATAAACATTGTCTACTAGGTATTTAGAAGCGGAGGTCTCAAAACAATCGTGTTATCTACCTATTAGCTGAAACGAGATAGATATTTTAATGGTGTGTATACGAGTATTAAATTCCTTTGAAATGACTGGACTGTAAAATGCAAATAGTTTCCTCTCACTTGCGCGGGATTGAGACGGGCTTATATAATTTAGCGTGCGTTAGAAGAGTAAATCTTATGTTCTTCTGTATCTGGGATGTTATTGTAATATGAAGGGTTTCATCTCTAATGTGTTGCATATCAAACAGGTTGCTTTACGGTCAGTTGCACGTACGTTCATTAAAGTTAATCCTCCATTGAATCTCTTGCTAGCTTTTACTACGTCAACAAGACAAAAAGTGACAGCAGGAGATTTAATAGTGGATTAACTTTAATTAACGTACGTGCAACTAGCAGTTAGACTGTGAAAACTGAACAAACTTTCACTATGGAGCCAACATAGTAATCGCGAGAAAAAAAAATCTTGATGGTCTGATCATCCTCTTAAAAAACTGTCAGCATATTGAATTGGACACTGCGGGACCGGTTATTACTGACCTACGACGTAGGTCGTCAGCAGTGAATGTGTTAAGCGTCATTAAACTACAAAAGTGTATTAACTTCTTAATATGTTGATGGTATTTTAAACATTGATTTTTCAAGCCATCAAACTAAACAACTTTCTCTATGAGACTAAAATCGAAATCGTGAAAAAAATCTGCTGTTCCCAGGTTGTTCCATACAAAACAGCAATTATACTTGACCCAAATGTATGACACAGCTGTTTTTTTCCGCGATTTTTATGTCATCCCAGTAGAAAAAGTCGTTTAGTTTGATGGTCTGATTATCCCCTGAAAACCGTCAGCATATTAAGAAGGATCTTTTGTATCTCCTGTAAGAAACACTACACAGATATTGCGAATAGATAACATACCTCTTGCTTTCTGATATGTATCTTTGACAATACTCTGCAAAGTGGCAATCGTTTTTTCTAGCGACACTTTCAGGTTGTTATTTGTTTTGTGGGACCACGCCAAAAATAGAGCTGCAAATAGGTCGCCAGTGCCCGTGTATGTCGCATCCACTTTAGGAATTGCGATTTTGTAACAGGAGCCTCCTGGAATAATAGGCAAAAATACAAAAAATTGTTTGTAATTAATAGTAGATTACACACCGAGGGCAGGAAAGTAAGAAAGGTCTCAGATCACATGTAATTGTTGGCCGAATTTCTATTTTTCACTTTGACGGAGGCGGAAAGCGGCAACTTCGTTTAGCGCAGCGGGACGAAAGTTGACGCTTTCCGCCTGGAGGGGAGAAAATTATATATCATCTCCTACTTTGGTGGGCTATCATTAGTACCATTTCTACCCTGTAGACTGCAACTCTGTCTGAACATGTACCTTCTGTCTGTATGTGGTGTTTATACTGAACCAGACAGACCGATTTTAGTCAGGAATCAGGAAGATTTAAGGGTCCTATGACTTTCACTATGGATCCCTAAAAAGTGTCAAATGCAGGGGTCCTCACGATGTTTTTCCTTTACCGAATAGCCAGTGGTGTTACAAATCGTACATAATTTCCGAAAAACTCATTGGTACGAGTCGGCCTGGACGGTGATCGAACCATCGCCTCCTGCACGGCACGCAAGGTCACTCGCCACTGGACCACCACGGCATACACTTTATTTCTGTCACTGATTGTGCTTTCAGATTTTTAACTCAATTTTTAAAAAAATTCCATTTTGTTGACATTTTAGAGGGCATACAGACAGACAGAATGGCCGAAAGTAAAAGGGTTCCTTGTTTAACTACGGAACTTTCTAAAACTGTAGAAGTTCTGAAGTGACTTTACTCATTTATATTTGGAGATGACATGTACAATAATTTACCTTTAGTACTGGCTATTCCAATCATACTGTTATCATCTCCTAAATCAGTACTTGACAATACAACAGTCTTGACTCCTTTCTGATGAAGGGCCTGTATCGTCTTCAAGGCTCCATCCATGTCTTTGACAGGTATACCGGTGATCAGCTCAGCTTCATATTGGTTTGGTGTGAGGATATCGGCTAGCGGAACCACGATATCCCTGTACACCGGCAGGATATCTTCTGGCACATACATTTTGCCATTGTCTCCCATAACTGGATCGCAAACTGAAAATTTATAAGTATACAACGTTACAAAAGTAAAAAAAAATATTACAAACTTTTAATGGGGTTCTTTAGACGAATAACTTTCACTATAGGACCAACATCAAATTCGGGAAAAAAAAATCTGCTGTCCCATACATTTAGCTAGAGTAGATTTGTAGTTTAGTATGGAACATCTGTTTTTTTATTCGCGATTTCAATATTGGTCCCATAGAGAAAGTTGTTCAGTTTAACGGTCTGATCATCTCCTTAAAAAAGTATGGGACAGCAGGTTTGTAATATTTTTTTTTACTTTTGTAACACAACGTTACAAAAGTAAAAAAAAAATGTTACAAACTTTTAATGGGGTTCTTTAGACCATCAAACTGAATAACTTTCACTATAGGACCAACATCAAATTCGCGAAAAAATAATCTGCTGTCCCACACATTTAGCTAGAGTAGATTTGTAGTTTAGTATGGAACATCTGTTTTTTTATTCGCGATTTCAATATTGGTCCCATAGAGAAAGTTGTTCAGTTTGACGGTCTGATCATCTCCTTAAAAAGTGTCAGCATATTAAGAAGGGCACTGTATAATCATTATTATTTATAATCCATTTCGTAGGAAGGTGCGTGAAACATGCAATAGGAGTCTTGTCAAAATCCTTCCTAAAATGCTGTAATAGTTAATTGCCGTAGTTCAAGACTTCTATTCAGGAGAATAATGTGAGAAAACCAGCATTTGCTGAAGAAAAAAGGCGCGATATAACGGTGGCGCATGCATCATGCATGCTAGGCGGTTTGAGTCTTCATTATGTTTTACATTAGCTTTGAACATAGCTATGAAGCGATTAAAGTCTCAATTCACAATAGGTTTTTATAGAAAACATTGTTATAAAATGTACTTAACATTACAGTCTTAGGCGCTGTCTCCATGAGCGAGAGAATCGCGGCGATATTATCGTCGTGCCACGTATTTCTATACACTCTCTATGGAGCCGTCTCCACACGGCGATATTACTCGTCGCGATTCTCGATAGGACTCGTCGCGATTCTCTCGCTCGTGGAGACAGCGCCTTAGACCCCCCACACTAGCGTCTTTCGAGCGTCCTCGTCGTGCCAGCGTCTGCGCAGCGTCGATGCGACGTCGACGCCGTGCTCACTAGCGTCTTTCGAGCGTCGTCGTCGAGCCAGCGTCTGCGCCGCGTCGATGCGGCGCCAGCGCTGGTGGCTGCCGAACGCCGGGCTTGTGCAGCGCTGGCGTCGCGTTACCGCGTGTCGTCAGTCATAATAGAGAATGTAAGGAGGTTGACAGGCGCCGCAGTAACGCGACGCCAGCTCTGCGTAAGCCCGGCGTTCGGCAGACGGTCAGCGCGGACGTTGGCACGACGATCACGCTCGAAAGACGCTAGTGTGGGGGGTCGCTTGATTGTCATTGTTTATCAATATTAATTATGTCTATATGTATATGCTTATATTACTTGTTATTAGCATTTTCACTTTTATGTCAACATAATTATTTCTTTTTATTTTATAGAGGTTTGTTAATTTGAAAGAACAAAGTGCTGAATGCCTGTTATGACATTCAAAAGCCAATTCAAGATAAAGAACTTATCAGTTCTGTTTGAGGAGATTTGTAACAATAGTCATAAAAGAACAATAGTTTTGTTTCTTGCAAAAGTTATTTTCAGACAAATACATTATCTTTATGTTATCTTAAGTACACTAAGATACCTATACATACAGAATACAGGGTGAAATTGATATCATTAGCATGCTTATAAACTAAGAGTCTACCCATCCAACTGAACAACTTTTACTATAATAATAATAATAATTAAATATCTTGGACATTGTCACACAAACTATCTAGTCACATTTAAAGTACCAGAATCTAGCCTGGACTTGAATTATGATGACTAGACAACGATATAGAATACACATATAGATACAAACATCCAAGACTCGGGTACAAATATTCATATTCATCATACAAATATTTGCCCCTTACGGGATTCGAACCCGCGCGACCCTCGGCACAGCAGGCAGAGATTCATTACAGACTGTGCTATCGGGCCGTCAACTATGGGACTATGGGAGCAAACAGATCGGGCATTGCAGTTTAGAAGGGAACAGCTGATTTTTTTTGCTCCGATCGGTTTGCTATAAATTTTTTTTGCTCCCATAGTAAAAGTTGTTCAGTTTGATGGGTATGGGTAGACTCTTAGTTTAAAAGGATGCTAATGATATCAATTTCACCTTGTATATATGTTTTTTGCAGACATGTTTAAAATAATTCAATAATTTCACACAAATTTTACTCTTGTTACCCGACTGCGTTAGAAGGAGGGTTATGTTTTTCGAGTGTTTCAAACACAACTCTTTAGAGACTTTAAAAGTGTTTCTTGCGACATTATTGTGTATTATGTTTCAGAAACGGTATTTTTAAAGAAATGTTTGCTCATAATAATGCGTGAATTTATAGCTTTAAATTTGCATTGTAAACAGAAACTATTACAATCTAGATAACAATCTGGATGTGATGGAAAGATACAAACCATACCTATTGAGATAACATTGTTTACTTTGATTTTTGTAGTTAATTTTATAACTGGCTTTTGTTGACATGGTAATTTGTATTACCTATTACCCGGTACTTACCTTGCTTGACAAAGCATGTCGCAAATCTCTTACTGCATATTTTAACAAATAGACGAAGCATATTGTTGATTATTGGCTGTTTTATTATGTATATTTGATTGAAAAAGCATGTGCTGACTGCTGGCATTTTGTAGAAATTTTCGAATAAATAATAAAAATTCTTTACTTACCATAGATCAATTTAGGATTCTTTTCCCTTAGTTTCTTAATAATTTTAGCAATCTGTTTCAAAGAGTCGGGGGATCTTGAATAGCCAGTCAGGAAGTGTGTGTAATAATCAACTCCATTCAGCGTCAGACCTTGTATCAACTCTTCCAGCTCTTCGTTTTCGAGGACATTGCCTTTGATATGTTTATAAGCTGTGTGTGTCGAAAATTGTACTGTATTTATGGAATCTACTTCGAAACCCAACACCTAAAATATTTTAAATAGTTAATGATTTTATTTTGACTAATAGAGAAATAATGTTAGAGATCTACTACTATAACATGGCCAGACCATCTAGCATGATATCTCTACTTTTTCCATCCCGTCGCGGCAAGCGTGACTGTAAAGCGCGGGAAGGCGTAATTTATGCAGCGAAGGCGCGTCGCGCGCGAGTAGACAGATCATACTAGAGCTGCAGGTCAAGGTCATACCGATGATGAGCCAATTAGTGACAACGCTAGTTGAGAAACAAATCAGTTTATTTATTTGTTTTTATATATCATCTGTCTCAGCACGAACGCATGCATTGCGATTCTTGTAAACACATTGTAAATACTGGAGGCGCGTTTCATGTTATTGTAGTAGATCTCTGCCACCCTCAAATAATGGAATATGGTTAGAGCAAAGCAGCCCAATACATTTTTCAAGTATAATGTATTTTTCTGGGCATAATAACCACCTATTTACTTATATTAAAGATCCCAGCTGGGGTGGGGCGCTAGTACCATTACAAGGCTAGGTGAGTGACTAAATCAAACAACAGCCTGGCATCAGCTCTGTATGGGTCAGAGCTCGTGCCGGAGGATTGGACAGCCGAGATGATAATCATAGCAGCAACGTTCCATGTGTTTATAAAGATGGGAAAATGCAAATAATACCAAAGAATGGGTTCCACAATATGTTTATAGATAATAAGAAATTATCTACATCACACAGATGCTATATTATTGAACCACCCATTGTTGAATGAATGAATGAATATATAGGACCCTTCTTAATATGCTGACACTTTTTCAAGGGGATGATCAGAACACCTAAATCGGGAAAAAAATCTGCCATTCTATGCCAAACTGCAAACCTACTCGAGCCAAATGTATGAGACAGTTTTTTTTTTTCGAATTTGATGTTGGTCTCATAGACAAAGTTGTTCAGTTTGATAGTCTGATCATCCCCTTAAAAAGTGTCAGTATATTAAGAAGGACCCTGTATTCCCAGATGGTGGAAAGTGAGGTGCGAGCTGCGAGGTAGGTATTATACAGGGTCCAATTTAATGTGCTGACGGTTTTTTAAGAGGAAGATCAGACCATCAAACTGAACAATTTTCTCTATGGGAATAACATTGTGATCACGAAAATCTGCTGTTCCATTCATTTTGGTTAGTAGGATTGAAATTTTTATAAGGGTTATTTTTTTTCCAGATTTCGACTTTGGTCCCATACAGAAAGTTGTCCAGTTTGATAGTCTGATTTAATAAAAAGGTATGATGGAGCTAATAAATTATACAAAAGACCCTAAATAAAATTAAAATAAAAAAATAGTTTTTGCCACAGATTTGAGTCTTCTCTTAACACATTGGACAGTAACTAGCAGTCATATCAATAAGAGTTCTATTGTGTCTCGTTCACTATCCATCAACATGTTAAGAGACTATTATTTAAATTTTCTATTTACCGCAAAAAAAATTAGGTAACTTGTTTGCATGAACTTAACAATTTTAAAGCGTCTCAAAACTAGAACGCAAGCAAAAAAAAAACAGTTCAATCGTGGTCCCCCAGCCTAGTCCCCGTGGGTTACCATAACCAATTTTTTTGCCCGAGGAACCAATCAACCCAAGGCCTCATATATGGCCTGTGTACCCCCGCTAATCACTAGATGTTTCTTTTTTAAGTCTAAAAAGGTTTCACACATGGTACCACTGGCAATAAAAATATATTTAATAAGAAGATACAGGGGTCCCTTGGGCAAAAAAAATTGGTCATTGTAGCCCACGGGGGACTAGGCTGAGGGACCACGGGCAAGCCCCAAATCAGTAAAATAATATAATTATGTATTCTGTGATTAAATAAAGTAGGTTAATTTGCATAAAAATTATTGAAAAGTGGCTAATTATTTACAACTACAAGGTTAGCATGTGTGGTTGATGTGGATTGATGTAACTAATTGCCAATTTGTTACTAACCTGGAGTGGAAAAACAGCACTTTTGTTGCCCACATATCCGTGAACAACATGACTTTGAATTGATAGAACACGGGGAGTTGAATCTGTATTCATTTTCGAATAGAAGTGCACTCAATAAAGTGTTACAAAACTCGTAAATTGAATGTAGGTTACGGTTTTGATGACGAAGCGTTAATCGCCGTCCTGGGTCAAAGAAGAATAAACAAGAGGTCGCTGTTTTATAAACGCTGAGGCAGTTAAAATGAAACACAAAGTAATTAAAGAACGAAACTAGATAATGATAATTGATAACAAGGTCACAGATTACTGATATGGAGCAAGGTACAGCTGCGACAGTGAAATTTGCACTTAGTTCCAACATTTCCGTTTTGGCGCTGCTGTCGTTAAGCTAGTTTGTATAGAACTTGTAGTTATACGTATGTATACAATTCACACACACACACACACACTACACACACACACACACTTATTATACAGTTATTTCGGAATGTAAAAATAGGGATATTTGACTAAGGAACAAAGTAATCAACATTATTAGTTCGTTTGAGTTGAGTTCCGGAATAACTGTATACATACCTATAACTACAAGTTATATACAAACTAGCTTGACGATAGCAGCGCCAAAACGGAAATGTTGGAACTACGTGTAGATTTCACTGTCGCATCTGTAGCTTGCCACATATCAGTTATCTGTGGTCGACTTGACAAGTTGACAACAGGGCTGCCACCTCAAAAAATCAATTAAGCGCTAAAACTATGAAAAAAGTGCGCGATTCTAAAATTTTCGTAGCTCGAAAAAGCGCTAGATTTTTCACTAAAATCTTCTCCCGTAAATAGTCCTTTAAAGTTCTCTAAATAGTCTTATCACTCTTTCCGAAATACATCTATGAGTCAATTTAAGTCAGTCAATTCGTCCACCCCTAATAAAATTAATGACAGAACTTTAGAAAAGGTTCGTATTTGAATCTCCTGATCACGGCCACTCGATGAGCATGTTTTGTTTTGACCTCAATATGCTATCAATATTTATCATTCATATTTCAATTACAAAACACAAAATACAGCATATTCAAACAGGAATTCTTTTGCTTTATTATAGGTTAAAAAACCACCAGATTCTCTGCTAGGCGAAAATTATCAAGTTCGGCGCTAAACATAAAAAAAAAGCACTAGATCTAGCGCCGAAAGCGCTGACATTGACAAGTTTAGTGTTGCCAGTGTCAAAACTCAAAAATCCAGCTGGATTGGCACCTGCACACTCTAGCATGAATCATGATTTCTCTACTTGCGCGCAACTCGGCTTTCTTCCATACTACAAGTCTCGGCTTTCATTCTCTGAGAAGCGCTGGACGGCTATGCGGCCAATGTGCGTCACACGCGTGTAGCGAAATCATACGTCTAGTACGATTTCGCAAAATGCAGAATTACAAAATTCTAATTAGCATAGCATATGCTCACAACTATATTCCCCAAGGGGGTACTCAGAGATATTCTGAAACCTCAGAACATCCACGTTTCACCAGAAGTACCGAAACTCTGTCCAGAGTGACGGGGAGTGAGCCCGTCGCTAATTATTTGGACAGTGGGTACAATACATGCCTCGAAATTGAAGCATGCAGGTTTCCTCACGATCAACGGTTTCTTCCTTCAACGAAAAGCTAGTGGTGTTATAAATTGTACATAAATTCCGAAAAACTCATTGGTACAAGTCGGCCTGGACGGGGATCGAACCATCGCTTCCCACACCGCAGGCAAGGTTACTCGCCACTGGACCACCACGGTTTTTTTCAAATGATAGGTATATTGTTTATACCCGACTGCGTTAATAAAATTGCTGCTTTTTAACAGAAGTGTGTCTGTAGGTACACACGGCGACAGATCAACCTACCCATAGTTGAACTCTATGTTCATGGACATAAGGTCCAACTAAGGGTAGGTTGATCTGTCGCCGTGCGTACATTGATGATATTACACTAAGCTACACTAAGAGAAAGGATCTCTCTACCAAAAAGATCCTTCCTCTTAGATATTACATGAAAAAGATTACGATATGGTTTTTAGGCATCCCGGACTACAAATCAACCTTTTTTTAGAATTTTTGTCTGTCTGTTTGTAACAGTATCACGCAAAAACTACTGAACTGATTATGATGAAATTTTTTTTGTGTGTTAACTTATGATCCGACTTAAAATCTTTTATAAAATTTGTGCGGACGAAGCCGCGGGTAAACTCTAGTAGGTAGATAAGGTACTATAATCTTAGCTTAAGGTAAGTACTTTCAGTGAAAATTATAACAGATGCTGGAGCTCAACCAGTAAAATATATTTTTTCTCTAATGACAAACTCGATAGCGTTGCACGAAGATAAATCATTGTTTCAAAAATTTCTCTTTGGTAAGACAAACAGATTGGAAACTTGTCTTCTTTTTCTACTTTTAGAATGGCTACGGAACCCTATCATGGGCGAGTCCGACACGCTCTTGGCCGGTTTTTATTTGATCTGATCGGTTTGCTCCCCAAGTAGAAGTTGTTCAGTTTGATGGGTAGATTCTTAGTTTCAATGGATGCTAATGATATCAATTTCACCCTGTAGTTAGAATACGCAAAAAAACACTTTTTGGACTTTCTATACTAAATGCAATCGATGGGTGATGTATATCAAACAAAAACAATTAAGAGGCTATGTGAAAAAAATAGGATTCTTCAAAGCATCATATCTCATGAAGTACTAACAGTAGGAGTATGATTTGTGGATGTGTGTAAATTGAACATATAATTGAAGTTTTGATTAGAGCCGAAACACGATTAAGACACATTTTCTCGATAGAAAAACAAGCCAAAGTAGCCTCCGTCTTTATCGAACGCTTGGAAGTGCTAAACGGTGAATATTAGAAACAAGAGGCTTGATTTAAGAAAAAAGATATTTTTTATAAATTTTGATTAGAGCAGAATTGAACTTGCATATATGTATAGTACAATTACAATTAAATAAAGTTTGTTTTATGCTTGCGTCGTTTCAGGCGCGCGCGCCGCCCTGTCTCTTTCTCTCGCATCAGGCAGTAATATAAGCTATCACACGCCCATTTCGCTTCAATTATTTTTCAACATAGGCCCTTAAAAACTATTATTGATTATCAACATGTTACAGCCATGTTGTGCTATTTCGAATCAAATCCCCTCCCCCACATCCCCTTAAGACGCAATAGCTTGAAAATTTCGTTCTCTGGCTAGTGGACTCGGTAGCGAAATTGGATAGCGTACTTCCATGGTTTGGAAGAGTGCGGGTTCAAGAACCGCCCGAGACAAATTTTTCAATCTTTAATTTGAATTAAAAACTAGTCTTTATCTATTGTTTATTGAATTGTTTGACTGCTACTAGGTAGTTCTTGTGTTGTTTCGTATGCTCTTTCTAATGTGTCTGTAACAATCTTCATATCGTTTTCAATACTCCGTGCCCAGTTCTCCACATCTCCGATCTCTTTTAATGCGCTGCTAAAATTTTCTACTAGGGCAAGCCATTGTTGTGTTTGTTTAGCAAAGTTTATAGCTCCTTGGTGCAATAGTTTTGCTTCCGCATCTAATTTCTTTTGGTTCAAGTAGGCTTGTGCAACTCTGAAATAAGAGTTAGAATTGTTATAATTACAACAAGCTTTTGATTTTGACCCGCGACGTCGACCGTGGGCATTACCCCTTTAGAGGTAGATTTTCGGAAAATCCTATTAAGATAGGCACCCCTACATCCTTTGTAGAATATACAGGGTGAAATTGATATCATTAGCATCCTTTTAAACTAAGAGTCTACCCATCAAACTGAACAACTTTTACTATGGAAGCAAATAGATCGGAGCCAAAAAAAAGCTTTTCCATACTAAACTGCAATGCCTACTCGACTCGAATCTATGCAACCGCTGTTTTTTTTGCTCTGATCATTTTGCTCCTATAGTGAAAGTTGTTTAGTTTGATGGTGTTGACAAGGATGCTATTGATATCAATTTCAACTTGTATAAATAGTCTAAGAGTATGCCAAGTATTCTAGCGAAACTACTTATCATCTCAATGCCCTTATCCCATTACTTGGGCGCAATTTGTCGTCTTCCTCCATTCATCTCTTCTCCGCACATTCCTTTTTTACACAATCCATCCATCTTTTCTTTGGTCGTCCTCTCTTCATGCAGCCATCCACATTCATATTTAACACTCGTCTTGTAATATGACACTCATTTCTTCTTATCACAATGCCCATGCCACGATAATCTATCACCGCGCAGTTTTTCTTTCACAGGAGCTACATTAAAACTTCCTCTAATATACTCATTCCTAATCTTGTCCATTCTAGTAACACCAAACATCCATCTCAATATTCGCATCTCTGCTGCATGCAGTCGTTTTTCATCCATTACTTTAACAGCCCCACATTCCGCGCCATACATGACGACAGGTCTTATGATGGTTTTATATATTTTCCCCTTCAGTGTAAGGGGGATTCGGGAGTCACAGGTCATTCCCGTAACTTGTCGCCATTTCATCTACCCTGAGTACTAGTGTTGCTGAACTATCGATCGAACTACTATCGATAGTTTTCATCTGAAAAAAGCCACAGTATCGATAGGCCTATCGATACTATCGATACTGTCGATAGTATCGATACTATCGATAGCTCAGAACATGGCAATACTATCGAATGAGAGCGATACTATCGATACTATCGATAGTATTGTTGCTGGTAAATAACAAACTATCGATAGTATCGATACTATCGATACTATCGAAGTTCTTCGTAACAATACTATCGATAGTATCGATAGTATCGATAGTATCGATTGTTTAAGAATATCGATAATTCGCCAATTTGCAATAGTATTGGGTATGTTTTAATATCAATGTAATTTGTTCTAATATCCTTATTGTTGTGACTATTGACTATTATACCTTGAAGTTGTAAACAATACTATTGCAAATTGGCAAACTATCGATAGTCCTAAACTATCGATAGTATCGATAGTATCGATACTATCGATAGTATTGTTATTAAGAACGTCGATAGTATCGATAGTATCGATACTATCGATAGTTTGATATTTACGAGCAACAATACTATCGATAGTATTGCACTCAGTCGATAGTATTGCCTCGTTCTGGGCTATCGATAGTATCGATACTATCGATAGTATCGATACTATCGATATTACTATCGATAGTCTTGCTATCGGTCTGCTATCGATAGACTATCGATTAACCATCGATAGTCGACTATCGATCGGCAACACTACTGAGTACTACTAACAAACCATAATTATAAATGTAGATAAGTAATTCAAGTAATGCCTAACTTACCCGACATTGAGGTGATCTACAAGTGCTTGAGTCAGGTCATTGGCAGCTACAATACATTCTTTACGTTTTTGCTCTGAAAACACGACATCAGTTTGTTAAGAATCTTCCCTTCACGATTCAATTAATTAAATGGGCCTAGCATACCACCCCTGAGAAAATAAATAACACCGGTCAAGTGCGAGTCGGGCTACTCGCGCACCGAGGGTTCCGTACCACAACACCACACAACATATTAACTTATAAAAAAATTTTTTTTCTCTGGGACCTTTAACGCGAGACCGACTCACACTTAGCAGGTTTTTGTTATTTGTTGTTATACTGTAGAGTTTGCTCTACAATCACACCAAGTTTGACGCTTGTATGTATTACCGTTTTTACGATAGAGCGAGAAGAAAGAAAAATGATTAAAACAAATTTCTTGTTGAAAACCCCCTTAATTTTTTAACCTTTTGCCATTTTTATTTCATTTTTATAAGAAAATTTTAACCATCTAGCTATTACAGTTAAAAAGTTACAGCCCTAAATAGGTAGGACGGACGGACAATGTAGGCTTAGTAATAGGGTCGAGATATGCCTCTGTCTTTGTTACTTTGCGTACGCATAAGCACGTAACAGTTTTTTCATTTTGTCATGAAACAGGCCGTAAGCCTTTTGCTTCACTGCCTTAGGGAAGTCACCGTCCCCGCACACTGAGAGATTTCTGCGTAGATATTCAGGGACTTTGAACGCCGTCATTCCCCTCTCAAAGATTTTCATCTTGTTTAAACAATAAGATAAAGCTCGTTGGTGTAGTGGAGCTTCGGTTAAGCACCGTCACGTCTGGTCAGTCTTTGGGTGACCGTTTAGGTGTTTGGATGGGTGACCGTTTAGTGGTATTTCATCTCGAGCATTTCCGTGCTTCCGAAGGCAGGCAGTGCTACGGCAGGCAATGAGAACGTCATGGTCTAGTGCAGGGCTTCCCAACCTTGGGGCGCGCCCTCCTTGGGGGGCGTATTGATATCGTACAGCACAATGTGTTTGCATTTTGAAAAGAAAAATCCAGTTAAAGACGTAAGTTCCACTACTCTAATAAGGGCCGTGTGACAGGTATTAGCGGATCAGGATCTCTTTTCCAGTGCTCTGCTATTAATAATATGAGGACTTGCCTATATGTCAGGAATGGCATAGAGGCAATGCCTTTACATGACTTCTGTTCTAGGGATCTTACAACAGTGAAGGTCTACCTGGGAGGGCAGGACAAGGGGGCTATCATCATTGCCTCAGTCTACATGCCCTGCGAAGACGACGACCCGCCAACAAAGCTGGTGAGAGGTCTCGTGCAATACTGCAGCCGAAACAATCTAGATCTCATCGTGGGCGGCGACTCAAATGCACACCACGTGGTCTGGGGAAGTTCGGATGTCAACAAGAAGGGAGAGAAGCTCTACGAGTACGTGGTAAGCTCTTCTTTACACTTATTAAATAGAGGTAATGCACCAACATTCGTTGAAGCAAGACGGTCGGAAGTTCTCGACATAACATTAGCTACGAAAGGGGCCGTTAAACATGTAACGGACTGGCACGTATCTGATGAGATCAGTGGATCGGATCACAGGTATGTATGCTTTAGGTACACGATGGAAACGACAAGACCTAGTGTACGAAGGAGGAATCCCAGGAACACGAACTGGGAACAATACATTAAGGACATAAGAGTTGATCTGGGACCTACCAAAGGTAAGCTGAACTCAATTATAGACATAGAGTTTGAGGCTGACAGGATTGACCACGCAATCAAGACCGCATGGTTGCCCAATTGTCCAGAGAAGGTAACAAAAGGGAAGAAGGAACCCTGGTGGACACCAGAGTTAGTAAAATTACGTCAAGAAACCAGAAGGATATTTAACAAGGCAAAACGTGCGAACAACTTCAAAGAGTACTCGCACGCCCTCACTAAATACAACCTAGAGGTGCGCAAAGCACGAAGGAAATCTTGGCGATCACACTGCCAATCGATTGAAAGCGCGCCGGAAGGCATGAGACTCGTCAGGGCTATGTCTGTGACAAAAACCAATATGCTTACCACTCTGAGGAAAGATAACGGTAAGTTTACGGAATCTGGCAAGGAAACTCTTCAGATAATGATGGAGACCCACTTTCCAGACTGCAAAATATTAGACGATGCAGGTAACGACGAAACCGTCAGTCAGACTGAACAAAGTGTTCGCACCACAAAGGCAGACTGGGAGGTTGCTAAGAAGGTAGTTAACGAGTGGAAGCTGGACTGGGCACTGGACAGTTTCCAACCGTTCAAGGCACCCGGTCCAGATGGAATTTACCCCATTCTACTACAAAAGAGTAAGAATATTCTGAGCCCACATCTAACAAGGCTCTATAAGGCCTGCATAGCATTCGGCTACGTCCCGAAGGTATGGAGCCAGGTAAGGGTAACGTATATACCGAAACCTGGCAAAGGCAGCTATGAAGAGGCTAGATCCTTTCGACCAATAAGCCTCTCCTCATTCCTGCTGAAGACACTGGAAAAAATGGTAGACAGATACTTAAGGGAAGGACCACTGAAAAGGACACCCTTTCATAAGCTACAGTGCGCGTATCAAGTGGGAAAATCCACTGAAACTGCGCTGCACCACGTAGTCTCGAAGGCAGAATCTGCGATTGAAAATAAAGAAATATGTGTAGGTGCATTTCTAGACATTGAGGGAGCATTCGATCGCACTACGTTTGAGTCAATTGGAAAAGCCGCAGCCGAGCACGGCATTGACCGGACTCTGTGCAGGTGGATCGACTGCATGCTGAAGGGCAGAAAAATTGCGTGCACTCTCCTAGGAGACGAGGTGCAAGCCACAACAAGGAAAGGCTGTCCACAGGGAGGGGTGCTATCACCGACACTCTGGTGTCTAGTGGTTGACTCGCTCCTGGAAAAGCTGAACAAAAAGTCACTGTACACAGTAGGATATGCAGATGACATTGTCATTTTAATCAACGGCAAATTTCCAGATACAGTGTCTGGATTTCTGCAGAAAGCCTTGGATGATGTGGAGGAATGGTGCGATGAGCAGCATTTGTCTATAAATCCGGGGAAGACGACAATTGTGCCGTTCACGAGGATGAGAAACCTGACAAGACTTAGGAATCCATTCCTCTATAATAAGGAGTTAACCTGGTCTACAGAGGTTAAATATCTGGGGATGATCCTAGATAAAGAACTAACGTGGAAATCACATGCTGAGATGGCTACAAGGAAAGCCGCAATGGCTTTCAATATGTGTAGATCAGCCTACGGTAAAACATGGGGCCTAAACCCCAAGGTTATATACTGGATCTACACAACTATGGTTAGACCAATACTTTCTTACGGCAGCATAGTTTGGTGGACGAGAACTAAAATGCAAACATGTGAGAAAGAACTTGGAAAACTACAACGCATGGCCAGTATGGCCATGACTGGGGCATTCAGGTCGACACCCACCGCGGCGCTAGACATAATACTGAACCTTAAACCGCTTCATATATTCATACAAGCTGAAGCGGCTAAGGCTCTTTACAGAATGAAAGTGACCCAAACCTGGCACAGTGATATGCCTAAGTTAAGGCACACTGCATTGAGACTGGACAGTGAGCTTGAAAGAGGGTTCAACATGATCGGTGACACAATGCCGAGCACACGGATCTTCAAGAGAAACTACAAAATATATGTCCCAACAAGGGATGAATGGAAGCGTGGATTGCGTACCCCGGACGCAAACACTCTTGTTTGGTACACCGATGGTTCAAAAACCGAGTCAGGTACGGGTGCAGGCATACACTCCAAAGACTACAACGAAAGTGTCAGTCTAGGAGAATTTGCAACTGTCTTCCAAACAGAGACGTATGCTATCATAGCCTGTGCGCAGGAGAATATATATAGGAAGGTAGCCAACAAGACTATATATATCCTAAGTGACAGCCAAGCAGCTCTCAAAGCCTTGAACTCCTATTATGTAAATTCCAAGCTAATCCTAAACGGAGTGAAGACCCTTAACAGGCTTGGTCTTCACAATACCGTGAGATTAGTTTGGGTCCCGGGACATACCGGTGTGCAGGGTAATGAGAATGCTGACGAGCTGGCGAGGGCTGGGTCAGAACGGAAGATGGTTGGCCCAGAGCCAAGTGTGGGAATCCCGGCATGCAGCATAAGAATGGCCATTAGGGATTGGGCTGATAAAACACACAGGCTGGAGTGGTCCGGCCTTGCAGGGCTACAACACTCTAAGAAATTTATCAGCAATGTGACAACTTGTGTCTCAAAGTTCATACTGAACAACAGCAGGAGCAAGGCTCGTGCCATCACCGGAGCCCTCACTGGGCACTACGCTACAGGCACGATGATGCACAAAATGAAACTAACCCTAGATCCAAGCTGCCGAGCATGCGGAGAGGATGAAGAGACTATGGAACATATCCTTTGTGACTGTGATGTCTTGGCGGCAAAACGCATGTGCCTCCTCGGAGATGGATACCCAAAACCGGGAGACCTTAGGTTTCTTCCCCTCAATGGTGTTGCCTCCTTCATTGACCATGTATTTGAAGGGTGAAGAAAGTTGGGGCTAACACAAAAGATCCCACTGGGTCGAAGTGTTGCTGGCTTGCCAGCCCCCACAACAAGATAAGATAAGTTCCACTAATTAATTCATTTTACTAATTCACTCATTCGTTCAGTTCGTAATTCATGCATTTGTTTCTTGTTACCAACATGTTCAGGCTCAGTAAGTCTCAGATAGCACCGTTCTACACGAGCTTGTCGTTAAAATTTCGATAGAGGTGAGCATTAAAAAGGTTGGGAAACCCTGGTCTAGTGGCTAATAGCCTTGCTTCTCATGCAGAGTGTGCAATTTGATCTCATCCAAGATCAAAGTCACACCAATAATGTATGATTTGTAAGACCACTGAGATTTCTGTGTACGAAAACATAGTGAGGAAACCGTTTTGTTACTGTCGAAAGTCTCAGCAGTCCAGCAAAAGTGGCTACGTTCTCACTACATGTCACAATGGACGGAGTTTGGGCACTTCTAGTGAAATAAGGATATTCTAAATATGATTTTACTAGAATATTCTCTACAGAACAGACTCCTGTAAGAGAAGATACGTTCAGTACATTACTACACTACGTGTTATTGTTTACCTTGTACGACCCTTTTAGCAGCTTGCCTTGTTTGATGCTCTTTTATGAGGGACGATAACATTTTGTTTCTCTTGTCACTGAAGCAGAATAATATCTTAATGTTTAGGCAAAAATTTCAGTTTTTTGTTCTATTCAGTAGAAAGAAAACAAGAAAAATCGAACTTGTGAAAAATCTGAATTCGAAACCACAGATTACTGATTTGTCAACTCGGAAGCGTAATGATCAATGAGATTGTCAAGCATTCTATTTCTCTTTTTCTAACAGTACACGAAAAGAGAGATACTAAAAACTTCGTCTCGCTTAGTTCGAATACTGAAAGTGAGAAGGAAAGAATGTTTTTTTTTTTTTTTTTTTTTTTTTTGTTTAGTGGCATCCGATGCGTTATCACAATTCAGCCAATGTCTCGTTATGTGGATATTATATGAAGGAAAATGATCAGTGGTATTTATTAAGTCTAGAGTGGCAGTTTTGCCAATGTAAGTAGGTTATAATCTCAAGTGATTGTTTTAAGGTTAAAACACAAAAGAGTTCACAAAATGGTGGAGCCACGTGCAATCCCGACGCGTCGATACGCAAGCGTCCGTACTCCGCCAGAATTGCAACGCGACTCAGGAAAGAATGTTCTTCAATCGCGAAATGTAGTCTCGTCACGCCAAATCTGTCAGCTGTCAGGTTACAGCAGTTTTTTTTAATAAAATCACAACGGCTCTGGATACAGATCTTTTTGAGCTATACTTTAATGTATTCCTATAGTGCGTGAGATAGCTCCGTGATTTTGGCAGGCGGCTTTAGGGATTTTATTTTACTTTTTAAAGCTATTTGAGCAGTCAAAACTCTATAATACACTAAAAATACATACATAAGCTCACGCCATTGTCCCACTAAAAATATACAAGATTAATTAACATTTAACATAAAATTAAAGATTTTACGGCTCAAAAATTTTGGGAAAATAAAATAATCGCTCTAAAACGGTCTGTCAAAATCGCGGAGCTATCTTGGACGCACTATAGGACCATTCTTATGCTCGGTCCTCATTTCATCCTAATTCTTCTCAATCTTGATGAATTGGACAATCAATCTGTGGTCGAAATTGTAAGCCCGAGCGTTGCCGGATTGAACCGGCTTGCCGCCAATATACGTGTTTTCTTGGGTACTGTTTTCGTAAAAGTACAGAAAAGTTAATAATATGTATTACACTTATATTATAGTATGGTACAGGGTCCAATGTATATTATTATATGCTGATTCAATATTTGCATATTATATCTAAATAGCTTGCCTTTCGCCCACACAATCACTGCATCAGAAACCCTTTGTCCTTTAGTCACCTCGTTTGACACCCACGCCCTCGGTAAGAAATGAAGTGGCACAGGCACAGGAAGGACAGGAAACAAACATAATTATATAGAAGTTGTAATAAATAGGTAAGGTACCTACCTACCTTTCTACCTATCTACAAATCGGTACACACCTGCCTATGCTATGTATACCTTACAAAGCGAATCATTGATTGTGCTGCATTAATTTTTATAGTTCTCTCGCTAATGGAAGAGGTCATAATCGATTTTCGCTTATGGCTTACAGCGCCAGCTGCTTGTTCGACATCGAAAAGAGATTTCTGTTTCAATACTGCCCATAAATCTACAAATTATACTTTCTCTTCGTTTTACTCCTATAAGCTACAAGAATACTTCGGTACGTATATACTTAGTTACATTACATCTACCAACAAGTGTTTTGCGCGATTCACTCTTCGATTCTTCCGCTCGAAAGCGCTATTTTGGTTTTAATTGGTTCTAATTAACTATACCTAATTCGTGTTGGATTTTTGAAGTACATCGACCAGGGCTGCAATCGCGGTAAATTTCGGTGATTGAACCGTTATTGGACTACGTACGAATCATAACTTTTGACACATTTGGTATTGCGCAAATCGCGGTACTGCTCTTGACAGCCGTTCGAGCCGTTTTGACAGTTCGCTCAGACGTTAAAGGCTGTCAATTACATAGAGTTTAGCGCGATGCAGAATTCAGCACAGTTGAATAGTAATTGGGTTGCAATGTGATTAGAACTGAAATTGGATAAGAATAGAACTGTTCGTTTGATACAAATTTGAAACATAACACGCTCCTGCAGCAATGTACCTATACCTACTTAGGTACCTACTTAAAATTGCATGCCCTCGGATGCATAATGAGTGGGAACTTTGCATTTTGGTGTGATGTGAATACGAAAATAATATTGCTACAGATGCATTACCTGCTTACCTAACTATAGGTATACCTCTAGTGATGATGAAGATATTATTTATGAAGGTACCTAACCGTTCGGATTGTTTAAGTCTAGTAATAAAATAGAAATCGACGCTGTTAAGTCTTTTATTGCGAAAACCATTAAAATTACAACCAAAATACAAGCTAGGCTACCTAGGTACTTACTACAGTCTTTTAAATCACAATACGAATGCATTCTCAATCATAACTTAATGAGTTATGCAGTCTTCCGGTCTTCAGGGTGGGTGACGACTCCAAGCCGGCTCTTAAGTTTTTCTGTGAACTCAGGGTCATCCCAGCCCCACAGGTGATGGGTACCGTCGCCGGTACGATGGACTCTTTGTTTAATGATGTCCGAGGTGACACTCTTCAAGTCGTATGCTTGGCCGATCTGGAATAAGAATTTTCCAGTTAGTAGGTACCTAATAAATCAGGTCAAGTGCGAGTCTGGCTACTCGCGCACCGAGGTTTCCGTACCACACCACCACACAACATATTAACTTACAAAAAAGTTTTGTTTTCTCCAGGACCTTTAGCGCGATACCGACTCACACTTGGCCAGTTTTAATTATTTGTTGTTATACTGTAGACTCGGCATGGAGAGCTCGTGCAAAAGGTCAAATCTATGATTTGGAAGAGAGTAGGCGATCACAGCCACACGTGAGGACCAGTGGCTGTACAATATCAATATGAGAACGACGTGCTCACGTGCCTGCTATGAGCGAGGATCTTCTCGAAGAAGATTGGCTATGCTAGCCACGAGAGCTCATCAACGCCAACATCGGAGTTGAAGTAGTCTCACTGGTTGAAATTGGCACTATAGAAACCTGCATGATTTCTCTACTTGCGCGCGGCTCGGCTTTTTCCCATACTACAAGTCGTGGCAAGCGCGGCTTTCGCTCTTCGAAACGCGCGGGAACAGGTTATTTTCTATGCAGCGAAGGCGCGTCGCGCGCGTGTAGAGAAATCATGCTAGACGTGCTGGGCGCCTCCGTCACATACATACATCTTCTCACACGTAGGTTTTGAGTGTAGGGGCACCTCACCTTTCTCCAGGTCGCTTTCTGTGTGTTTCTTAAAATAACTGTTGGTTATTGTATTCATGAAAATCGTCTGCTAAAGTACGAACCTTTGCCATTAACTCTATGAACACAATAGTAGGTGTGAGCATGTTGATGAGGGGGTGCTCAGCCGCGCGGTAGTCCCACGGGAACGTGTGGTGGAAGTTGTGGAATCCCTCCACACAAATCATCCACACTCCAATGTTTTCACGGGGGTTCAGTGACCTGGCAAGAAAATACAACGATAAAGTATAACACTGACAATGAGAATACTGAATGGGTAAAGGTAACAAGGGACAACAATGATTGAATTATTGAAAACACTTATTGCAAATAAATCCATTATTCATGATCAGCTATTTGAATGGAGCTGCGTAATTGAGTTCAAGTCACAAAGGCCTACCTATACAGGGTGAAATTGATATCATTAGCATCCTTTTAAACTGATAGTCTACTCATCAAACTGAACAACTTTTACTAGGAGAGCAAACCGATCGGAGCAAAATAATATCAGCTGTTGCATACATTTGAATCGAGTAGGCACTGAGTTTAGTATTGAACAGCAGTTTTTTTGCTTCCGATCGGTTTGCTCCCGTAGTAAAAGTTGTTCCGTTTTATGGGTAGACTCTTAGTTTAAAAGGATGCTAATGATATCAATTTCACCCTGTATAAACTCAATAGTTCAAGCCGAATTAATTCTTTAGTTGACTAACGAAAACCACAAGAAGAAATAGGAAATGTATTCTAAGTTTATTCAAAGACTCGAACATTATCGGCACTGAATGTTAAATAAAGTAGGTAATATATCTTAATGTAACTACACGACATTTATATTATGCTATCGTTAAAATCTTGCAAAATGAGTAAAGCTTGACTTTGATTGTTAAATTAGTTCACAGGTCTTACCAGTTAGACCACCACCGCAAAACTTTTAAGTACAATTTGTGTTAAACAAAACACCTTGTTATTCACCTCGCATTTGTGGTATTTTGTGACTCAACTGTAATAATTCAAACTTATTTTATTATTTAGTGACCCCCTCTAAAATTTCAGGCTGCGACCGCTGTTAATACTTAGCTGTTACTTTTGTCATTTTACCAGACTAGTTTCACAGATTAACTAGGGTTCTTTTTAGGAGTCATTAGGTACCTAAGTAGGCTGGAAGAAATCGGATCTAGACAAAGCCCCTGACACAGAAAACATATGTTCGGGGGTAAGATAACTAACTATTTTAGCATATATGCTAACATATATAATGGTTTTCAGGATGAAATGAGGTGTCAATAACGTGGTTGGCCTTTTGCAAACAAAATTTTGCAAAACAAAAAGTATCTTTTGCATGAAAAACCGTCTCGTCATCCTGTGATTGCACAGTTCGCTGGCGAATATTACTAATTCAGAAAGAATATTATACTACTTATTCATACTTGTCATAAGATCTATATCCGTATTTATGGGCGAAGCTGTTGACGCTCCACACGACGTTGATTCCGCAGGTATATCTGAGGATCGTGGGGATCATGAAGGCGTTCAGGAAGGTCTCGTTCCAGAAGTACATTGGTATCACAGTTGGGAGCACGAAGCACAGTATTGGCATCATCTTCATGTAGTGTCTGAAAATGGGTGATAATAATTAAAAGACGATAGTTTTGATATTACCTAGACAACATCACAGGCCAGCATAGGTACACCGGGCCCAAGATCGAGTGGCCTGGAGAGCTGCGGTGACACAAGAGCGGCCTGCGATGATCACGCGCCCCTCAGCCATGAGGTAACGACTAAGAACAAAGAGTTTTTAAGGGAGGAACCTCTTTGCTCTTCGTGCGGATATTTTCTTATCAATAAGGACATGTAAATTTGGAATCGGAAACATGCAATCGTCTTCTAAAACTTACTTCTTCTGGAACATAACAACAGGATCAGCATAAAGATCAGTGAGATCAATGCGACGTCCACCTTCTATTACTTCTGGACTTTTCTTGCAGCACAGCCAGCCCATGTGTGAGAAGAATAGTCCACGTTCAGCGTTATGAGGATCCGCATCCGTATCGGCGTATTTGTGATGAGTACGATGGTCTCGAGCCCATTCGAAGATAGAATCCTGCAATGTGATATTGATTTTAATTCCTCCCGTTGGAAGTGGACTAAATAACTGGGTCGGTTACTATGTATTCTGGTACCTGGAAACCCATTGTTTGCCAGATCATAAGAAGAGTTCGTAGTGGAGTGCGAGCCTTGAAGCATCTATGTGTCCATAGCCGATGAGATCCTGCGCCTATCCCTATGGCGCACATGACATGGACTGCGAAAGCTGAAAGACGCACCATATAAATTATCATTCTGCTGATTGTGTTATCTCCAATGTGGTTACCAAAAGCTTGTACAGGGTCTTTCTTAATATGTTGATGGTTTTTAAGGGGATGATCAGACCATCAAACTGAACATATTTCTCTATGGGACCACCATCGAAATCGCGATTAAATTATCTGCTATCCCATACGTTTGGGTCGAGTAGGTTTCCAATTTTATACGAGACAGCTGATTTTTGTGTGTTCATCCCCTTAAAAACCGTCAGCATATTAAGTTGAACACTGTAGATTTCTAAGAAAACGTTCAAACTCACCAAACACAGTAGTCTGCCATTTAGCAGATGTGAAGACGAGGTAAAGACCATACAAGGAGCCGATGTGCAAGTACAGAAACCACAAGATGTTGAACCAGACCAGCTCATGTTTTCTCGCCGTCGCTTTCTTCAGGCTAGTGACGTCTTTAGCCAGACCCAGATCAGCTGTCTGAGTGTCTGTCTCGAAGACAACTCCACTGGGAATTGGGTCTACTGGAGGCATCTCCTGGGGTGGCATTTTCTATAATATAAAGGGAACATTGAGTAGGTGTCTACAGAAACTTTAAAATCTGTGAAATCTTGGAATGACGATGTGGAGAATCGAGACATAATCTATCCACAGATCCAGTGCTTTGAAAACCCTTAGTAAAGCAAAGTAGTAATGTACCTTACTCTAACTGGTAGAGCTTACCAGGTCAAGGAGGTGTAAGAACGCCACAATTCAAATAATATAAACTAGTCAAAAAGGACATGGATAAATAATAGCGAGCTCTCCTTCGATGTTATCCAGGAAAGATCTAGTGACTTGCAGGAAAATGCAAGGAAAACAGACTACAAAAACCTGGAAAATTTTGGCGGATCAAGAACATACCAATCTTAAAGGTTACTAAGGCTAGCAATCTACCTTGCAGAGTATTTTGGCACCATTTTTAAGAAGTTGCATATAAATACTCACGACTATATTCCCCGAGGGGGTCAGTCAGAGATATTCTGAAACCTCAGAACATCCACGTTTCACCTGTAGTACCGAAACTCTGTCCAGTGTGATGGAGGGTGAGCCCATCACCACTTGTAATGGACAGGGTACAATACATGCCTCGAAATTGAAGCATGCAGGTTTCCTCACTATGTTTTCCTTCACCGAAAAGCCAGTGGTGTTAAAAATCCTACATAAATTCCGAATAACTCATTGGTACGAACCATCGCCTCCTGCACGGCAGGCAAGGTTACTCGCCACTGGACCACCGCGGTGTTTTTTCGCGTTTGCGAGTTTAGGGATATTCTGCATATAATAGCTATAGTAAGATTAAAATTTTGAATATCTCTGACTAGTCAGTCACTCCCAAGGGGCTAAAAGTTTGTGAGCGTATATTATAGTTATTTAATAAACTTACGGTTTCTGCACACGGTGTTGTCCTATCATCAATCTTGTACAGACTAATCTCTAATTTCCTGCCTTCCCTTTTATATGTGAGTTGTGAAACAATAGGATTTAACATGCAACTAATTGGGTCGCGGTCGTCCAATGTATTCTAATGACTCCGGGGTTTCGTAAATGGGTAGAAATGGACGAATTTATACATTAATGTACAATCAATAGTTAATTGCCTCTATAGTAATATTACTGGTATTTAAACTAAAGAAAATATGTTGTGTATCTGCGTTTTAGACATCCATTTCCTCATTATCCTCAGGAGGGGTAAATACAGATATCATAAATGCAGGGGCCTTCTTAATATGCTGACAGACTTTTAAGGGGATGATCAGACCGTCAAACTGAACAACTTTTTCCATGAGACAACATTGAAATAGCGAAAAAAATCAACTGTTTCATACAAAACTGCAAATCCCAAATGTCCCATTAGGGTTTATTAAGTTCTGCATACAGCAGATTTTTCTTTCGTGATTTCGATGTTGGACCCATAGACAAGATTGTTCAATTTGATGGTCTGATCATCCCCTTTAAAACCGTCGGCATAATAAAGAAGGACTTTGTATTTAATTCACAGTGCCCTAACTCGCCGCTCATCTCGCCTCTTTTTAGGGTTCCGTAGTCAGACAAGGAACCCTTATACGTTCGTCCATTCTGTCTGTCTGTGAAACTAAATCGCTATAACACTTCTGTCTCGAGATCAAAAATAGGGCGTAAATTGTCTTCTTTCAAGTAGGTATACAGGGAGTAAGTGACAACCTAGCAAATACTGAAACATTGAATTCTGACCATCAAACTGATCAACTTTCACTATGGAAACGTGGAAAAAAATCTGCTATTTCATACATTTGAGTCGAGTAGATACAGCTGTTTTGTATGGAGCAGCTGATTTTTTTCACGTTTCTGTGTAAAGTTGTTCAGTTTGATGGTCTGTATTCACCGTTTCAGTATTTGCTAGGCTGTCACTTACACCCTGTATAGAAAACGGTTTCTGAGTACTTCGTATGAAAATATATTTTATTCAAGATGTATCCGATTTATGTAGGGATACATTTCCGGATGGGGCATCAAACTAACGCAGCACAAGGTTGACACAACCGCAGATTGACTGCCGACCCATAACGGAAGCCATGCTGCAAGTAATTTCCGCCTAATCGTCCCAGGGCTTTCAGTAGGTCAAGGACTGGAGGAAAGGATGTATCTCTTTTGCAAACGTTCAATTCGTCATTGTGGTGTTTTTGGTTCTTAGGCGACTGCGAATTTCCACTAACAATGAGGAGTCGCCTATTGCTAGTATGGAAAATTAATTAGATGATGATGATCAGAAAACTTAAAGTAAAGAAAGGTCCCTTACTCGTCTTAACTTTAAAGTACATCAAATAAAAAACCGGCCAAGTGCGTGTCGAGCCACGTGCAGGGTAGGGTCAGGTTCCGTCACAATAAACGGACTTAGATAGGGCTGTTTGTTTTGTAAAACGGTTTAACGTCTAATAAACTCTAAAAAGTTGGTTTGGTCGACTGTTACTCGTTAACTTGTAAAGCCTACTTAGCGGTGATAGTTTTCCTTTTAACTTCGTTATTAACTACTACTGCCGTGAATTTTTTCACATATCCAGAAACAATCGTTTATCTGGCAGTGGCTAACGGATCCCTAAATCGAAAATTCATCCCCACTTCACGAGTAGGGGAGGTAACCAAAAAAAAATTGTCAATATTTTAATTTACTATTTTGTTTACTAAGCGTCTCTGAGCTAACCCTCGGACAGACAGACGGACGGATATGGCGAAACTATAAGGGTTTCTTGCCCGACGCAAAAAGAGGATTGTTATAAGTTTGACGCCAATGTCTGTCTCTCTTTGGCATCGTAGCTCTCGAAGGGGTGAACCGATTTCGATGCGTTTTAAAAAAATAGAAAGCTAATTTTTGTGAGAGTGTTCTTAGCCTTGTTTCATGAAAATCGGTTCAGTAGTTTAAAAATTATGAAATAACATTAAATTAAAAATTTAAAAAACCCTCAACGCCAAAAACAAACATTTAAAAGTAAAAAATAATTCGGTCACCTAATATTTTTGATGTAAGCAAATGTTCGTTTTACTTCTTAACTCTCTTTAAGATATTTTAGGTCAATAATTAATGTGTCGTGAACCACAAGTGATTGTAAAAAAATCAATGGTCATTTCATAGCGGTCCCCTACTATATTATATTTAGTTATTACTATAATTGTGACTGAACAATGTAAATCTTAACAAGTTTTATTTTAATTATTTTATACCTACTTAGCTGTTTGTCTCTTCGCTACATTAAGCTTAATTAATTTAAATACTTACCTTGATCATGAGGAAGGTTTTTGGATTAAATTAATAGCTAAGACAATAGAGGCCTGATTACTGGGCGGAGCAGTGGTTAAAGGTACAGAAAAAACTACTTATTAACTGAAAAGAGAAAAACGAGCTCTCTAAGGTATTGCAGGCGACAAACATTAACCAAAAAATAGGTAGGTTTTGTAATTTTTCTTTGTCCCCGTTTGCGATACCTACCTAATAACATTTAAATTACATTGGCACAAACAAAGTTGGTAAGTATAGCTGATTAATGATTAGAGAGCTTGTTTTTCTCTTTTCTGTTACTAATTTTTTTCATGCAGTCGGGTTTTTCATTTTTCTTAATAATTGAGTTTATTTCATACTTTTTACTCTTGTGTCAAAATGGTAGCGTAAAAATACTATAATATAAATTGGAATCTGCTATTCAATAGCTTTCATTTGATACCCATATTGTATTTTTTCCAAACAATAATTGTTTAATTCCCCCTCTTTTTTTAAATTCGCAGACGCCATCTTGAAATAATAGGTATATGTCACTCTCAAAATTTTTACGAATCCAAAGAAACCTAGACATACAAACATACACACGCTCGAAAAACTCCTGGAGACCGATTGCGCTAATTTAAAACATCGAAGTTCTACTCTTATCCAATTTCAGTTCTAATCACATTGCAATCAAATTACTATTCAACTGTACTGAATTCCGCATCGCGCTAAACTCTATGTAACTGACAGCCTTTAACGTCTGAGCGATCTGTCAAAACGACTCTTATGGCTGTCATGAGCTGTAGCGCGATTAGCGCAATACCAAATGTGTCAAAAGTTATGGTTCGTACGTAGTCCAGTCACGGTACAATCACCGAATATTTACCGCGATTGCAGTCCTGGCGCAGTCATGTAAAAAAAAGGATTCCCCATAACACAGCTTTCATTTATCCACAGAATTCAAGAAAGACGTCAAAAAATATCGCTACGGTTGGATTAGCAAGGATCTGTGCCGTAAACACATATGAGGAGAATGAATGGTAAGTCTTCGGAGCGGGTAACTGGGCCGTGAAACGGTGATTTTATTTAGAACAGCCTTCCCGGGCCCAGACTGATTTTTCCACCTCGACTGTAATTCGGTGTGCGGCCTGTCGATAATGTACACGTTTGGGACAGTATCTACTGTAGATAAACGGGCTTGTTTTAAATGTTGTGTTTCTATATTGGTATTTACTGGAGCGAAAAAAATTGGTATCTAAAATATTTTATTTAGGTACACGCTTTGTTCATTCTTTAGTATGTATAACTTAGTCATAGAAATAACGAGAACTAAGTAGAGATCTCGGATGCCACCATTGAATTGATACGATCGCGATCTTCCGCCAAAATCGTATTTGAGTTGGTACCTACCTACTTCATAATTGCTATTGGTCTAAAATATTTTATTTAGGTACACGCTTTGTTCATTCTTTAGTATGTATAACTTAGTCATAGAAATAACGAGAACTAAGTAGAGATCTCGGATGCCACCATTGAATTGATACGATCGCGATCTTCCGCCAAAATCGTATTTGAGTTGGTACCTACCTACTTCATAATTGCTATTGGTCGTATATATGTTACCGGCAATCTGTATAATTAGGTATTCTGCACAATACCTAGGCAATGTATGGAATACCTGGGGCGTCCAAGCAATGTATGGAATATTATGAATATTATCGTCTATTACATACTTTACCTAGGTAATGTATTCAATCTCCAGGTATTGTATAGAGTACCTGCTGTTCCAACGGCAATGTGTAAAGTAAATAGATTTTGGTCAGTATTTATCAATATTATGAAAGTACCTACTACTTATAAAATTATGGACATATAAAACACCTTATGTTTGCCCAAAATTAAAGTTATTAAAATAAACAATTTGGGTACTCATTAAAATAATCTTTATGAAAAAGGTAGGTAGGTTATTTTTTGCAGTAGAATTAAGAATTGCTACATTAAAAAAAAAATTTATTCTTATTTTTAAGATATATAAAAAAAAAAATGGCGTGACTATTTTTAGCAAATACAGACCAAATTCCTATTTACTTTACACATTGCCGGTGGACCAGCAGGTACTCTACACAACACCTGGGGATTGTATACATTACCTAGGTAAAGTGTGTAATGGATAATTATTCAAAATATTTCATACATTGACTGGACGCCTCAGGTATTCTATATATTGCCTAGGTATTGTATTGTAGAATACCTTAATTATAGAGATTGCCGGTAACATATACACAACAAAGGTACGTCATTTGTTTTGCAGTATTGGATTTGCGGTCAAAAAGTAATTTTGACTGGAATTGATACGATTTGTGAAATAAATTGGTTTCGATCTTGAAAAACGATTCGTTGTGTTGTGTGGTTTCCGTTGAAATCCACGCGCGCCGCCGTTGTGTTTGGGCGGTTCACGGAAAAATTTGAATTTAATTACATGGCGTTTTCATACATCAATATTAGTTAAGTAAAATGTTTTAGAAAAAAAACAATGAAACGGGCCCAGAGTGGCCCAGACAGATAAATATTCAGGCTGAAAAGAGTTTAGCTTAGGTGAAACCAAAATGAAGATGCGGCAGGTACAAATTATTCTGTAAACGATAAATGTGCTATATGCTGAAGTAAATCTACCATTATTATGTTACTCTCTGAAAAGAAGTAGGTATCTTATGATATTATACAGGGTGTAAGGAAAAGTATCATTAACCTTTAAACCACATACTCTTCCCATCAAACTGAACAACTTTAACTATGGGAGCAAACGTGTCAGAACCAAAAAAATCTGCCGTCTCATAAGTTTTAGTCGTGTAGGCATTGCAGTTTAGTATGGAACAGCTGAATTTTTTTTTGCGCTGACAGGTTTGCTCCCATAGTAAACGTTGTTCAGTTTGATGAGTTGAGATGAGTGGTTTAAAGGTTAATTATACTTTTCTTTACACCTGTAGATACCATAAGCTTTCTTATAATGTGGATATAGTGTAATTCTATATTCACATTATAAGAATAAAATATAAGTGCATTACCTAAGAAAATCCAAAAAATGTAAAAATATATACCATGATGCAAAGATTGATTTTAGCTCCCACACAGACAAACCGAGCAATTGATTTTGTGAGATTCATTATTATTCATTAGTGTTAATTGTAACTAAACGACGTAATAATAATAAAATTAAAAACCCTTGGATGAAACCAACAGACTCCCAGTTGGCTGCATCTAAGGAATTAAAAGTAGTTCAGACAAAGATTCATTGAGGTCCAACCGCGAAATCGTTAGTAAAAGTTTTGGGTAGGGTTAAATAATTGTTTGAGGTTTTTCTTTTCACTATTTGGGTAAACCTCAGAAGAGAGAACCCGGCGTAAACTCCTAACTATGTACTTATGAGAAAGCCGACCGAGAAAAACGTATCGAAAAAATGCAGAGATCTCGTGCTCTACACGGCGGTGCATTGACAATAAACTCAATAAAATAAAATGTGTAAGAAAATAAAATAATTAATGATAATAATTATACTTATGGTAGTAATTATACAGGGCCCTTCTTAATATGCTGGCACTTTTTAAGGGAATGATTAGACCATCAAACTGAACATCATTATCTAAGGTACCATAATCGAAATTTTGGGAAGACGAATGCCTGGTAGACGAAGGACTTCCTGGCTTAAAAACTTATGTGAGTGGTTCGATATGAACACCACCTCACTGTTCAGGGCTTCAGTCTCCAGGGTCAGAATAGCCCTTATGATAGATAGGAGGATAGGAGATGGCTGTTTTTTTTCGCTATTTTGATGTTGGTTTCTTAAAGAAAGTTGTTCAGTTCGACGGTCTGATCATCCTCTTAAAAAAGTGGAAGAGCAGATTTTTTTTTTGCGATTCCGATGTTGGTCCTATAGTGAAAGTTGTTCAGTTTGATGATTTGATCATCCCCTTAAAATTGTTTCAGCTAATTTTGTTAGACCTTATATAGGGTCCTTCTTAATATGCTGACACTTTTAAAGGGGATATTTTGACCGTCAAACTAAACAACTTTCTTTAGGACACCGACATCGAAATAGCGAAAGAAAAAATCAGCTGTTCCATACAAAACTGCTAACCTACAAGAGCCAAATGTATGGGATAACTAATTTTTTTTCGCGATTTCGTTAGTCCCATTCTTATCGTGTAGGCAAGTCCTGGTGTCAGAGTTTTTTCAGACCGCCTTACGGCCTCTGACGTAGTTTTTATGTGTGTTGTCCCATTGAGGAAGTTGTTCAGTTTGATTATCCCTTTAAAAAAGTGTCAGTATATTAAGAAGGACCTTGTATAATTGTATTGAAGATGTGAAAGGATTTTTCGAAAATCAACTTCTAAAGGGGTAATCCACCCATTCACGGGTCAAAAGCTCGTATTCCATATAACATTCAAGATGGCGAATTAAATTTAAACGTCTGAATATTCATTGTGTGCCTTGGACGAATCGTTCAATTACATTTCTCGATAACAAAGGCCCCAGCATGGAATCAATTTAGACTCCGTTTTAAATACGATGTCTCGTGAATCAAGCCATTTTCACGTTTGTGACGAAGCCAAAAGAGCTACGTTATGGGAGGTTAATGTGTTGAATGAGCACAAGAGAACTCGGCCGATATTGCGCATACTTTCTCAACTATTAACTTGGAAATAGGTGAGGTTCTTGTAATTTTATGTTGTTAGAAGTGGGTTGGAGTGTGGTTAACTTTACTTTGAAGAGTGGTTCGATAAATGGTTGGAGTATAAACTTGAGAAATAATTAAAATATTATAGGTACCTATACTTCATTCCAAATAAGGACGACGAGATTTTCAGATTCCTATTTAGCGTTCTGGCCAATTCTGATACGCAAATATAATTTATTTATCAGAAAGATGTACTATCCGACATATCTTGGATGTTATTACAGCTGTTTTAAGAATAAGTGGTTCAAATCTGTTTCTGTAATTAAAAATAGCCTTAAATTTTCGTTGCTATTTTGAATGGAGTATAGGTAAGTACTAGATTTTACCCGCGTCTTCGTTTGCAAAGGCTATCACGTAATCTGGTGATGACTAATCATAAGCATTTGCAGATAAAAATTTCATCAAAATCGGTCCTGTAGTTTTTGCCTGATGGCCGAACAAAGAAACAAAAACCGGCCAAGAGAGTGTCGGCGTCACCCATGATAGGGTTCCGTAGACAATGTGTAAGTAGAATAAGTTAAAAGTAGTAAAAATGAGTATCTTACCTAAAAAAAAATTTTGAAACATAACGATAGTGCAATTTCCTGCAGCGACATCATGTTTATTATTAGAAAATATATGTATTTTATAGGTTTTTTCGGAAACTAGTTGGGCATTCATTATAATTTTCATTGATATTTCTTAAGTTATACAGTGTTTTAGGGGTAAACAGTCACATTACTATAAGGGGATTGTACCCATGATACTGAACATCTTTCTGTAAGAAACATAAAGGGAAATTCTAAAAAAAAAATCCCACAAAAACACTGCACAGGTCTGTGCAATACGTGTAAAACACTTTATGTGTTCACACGGCGACACATCAAGCTATACAAAACCAACATAAGCTGGCGCGCGTATGTCGAGTAACGTACAACATCTCACGGCCAGCTTTTGTTGGTTTTGTATTGCTTGATGTGTTCGCCGTGTGTACCTACGTAGCACGCATCTCTAATTATATTCAAACTTTTCAAATAAACGAGTATGGAATTGGACCGGAATACAACTAAAGTTAGCTTATAACTTTGTTTTTCTGGTCTAAACACAACATCTAAATGCAGCAGAAAGCGCTACAATGTTGCAACAACCGCTTAAACTTTAAACAATCCGATTATCTCCAGCTTTGGACTTGCTAATGATTTTAGCTTTGCGTCGCTGAATACCTATTTAACTAAAATGTGTTACACATTTGGCTAAGAGCATAGGAAAAACGTTATGCACTTGTATATTTTCGTAAAAGCGTGGTTGAGATAATTAAACCTTTACTTTGGATTCTGAAAATATAAAGTTGATTGGTTGAATGATAAAAGTGTAAAAACAATGTCAAATTAAGAGAAGTTTTTCCGAATGCGTAAATGCACGCTGCATACAAACGATGTCTGGTGATATTTTCAATACTAATCAATTAAAGTCAATGAAATTTTTCAGAAACAATCTATGTTTGTATGAAAGATTTTCGTTTAGGTATACAGTTTTAGTGCTAGGATTAATTTAAGATTTGTTTGAAAATCTTTGAGGCACTGTAACTTTAAACTATACATTTTAACGAAAATCTGACTTCATACCCCATGTTCTTATAGAGGTTAGTTAAGATTGTTTCTGAAAAATTTCATTGACTTAATTGGTTAGGATTGAAAATATCACCAGACTTCGTTTATATGGAGCGCGCCAACGGCAATATACCCTTAATGTAAGTACCTACCTAAATGCGGTCGCGTTTCACGATAAGATGTATGTTAATTCTTAAAGGCAAACAATTATGAAATTCAGTAGTGATGTGACGAGATGAAGACAATGAACGATCAACAATTCCACAAAAGCCTTTTAAATCTCTTCACAGTTTGTTCCAAATACGATGTCACTTAAATTAAGCTATTTTAATACTTATTACGTTGGAGATAATTTTTTGTCAGAGGACTTTCTGATTTGTAGTGGCCGTTAGTCTAATCTGCCTACGGATCTTGTAAATTGGCTCCGAAACTTTTCCATAACAAATTTACATATTTTCAGGCCGTTATGATTTAGCATGTGAATGAGGCTCGGGCTTTACTTAATTATTCAGTCCTATGACCATTTCATGTTTGTTAGAAGGAAGTGTAAATAATTTTCTAATTATATTTCTGTTTAGACCTTAGAGTAGACTGTTGGTCGGATAAAATATTGTCCATACATTTTCAATTTGTTTGAGATCAAATGAAGGTCACATTAGGTATTTGACTTAATTCAATCCGTTTAATATAAAGGTTCGTCCTTTGATCCTATACCTAAAATGCTGTTGTTTGTGGAAAAAATACTTCTTTTAAGTAAGGACTACATGAAAAGCTGCTTCATCAACTCGGTAACAGTCAATTTCTTTACGATAGAGAAAGAAGAAAAACTTTGATAAAACTAGTATTAGGACCTTTAAATTTTAAATTTTTTTATTATTTGTTAGCAAATCTGCCGCAATCAAGCACATTCTGTGAAAATTTCAACTGTCTAGCTATTACGGTTCGAAAGTTACAGCCCTAAATAAGTAGGACAGATAGACGGACGGACAACGTAGGCTTAGTAATAGGGTCCCGTTTTCACCCTTTGGGTACGAAGCCCTAAAAAAACGGAAATATCAAAAGCTATCAGAATAAAGTACTCTTTGAAGCTATCTATTATTCAATAACGAACTAAAAAAAACTAACCGACAATCGGAGCAAACCATTTAATGCGGACAAGTACGATTTAACGAGCAATTACGTGACATGGTCGTGAAATTGGGCTATTCCCGCAGATTGAGAGCTTTTAGCGCACAAAAACGTAGAAAGAACGGCGATCTATCCGAAAATTACATCCCGACTGACCCACGAGGATTGAATGGGACCACTGGGAGGGAACTGGAAGAAATAGGGAATGAACGAAGTGGCGTGGCTTCACTAGAATTATTTTTATACGACGTTGTACCCGCGACATCGTCCGCACAAATTTTATACTAGATTTTAAGTCAGATCATAAACTATCAAACAAAAAAACTTTCTTCAAAATCGGTTCAGTAGTTTTCGCGTGATGCTCGCACAATAAACCCACAAACACACAAACAGACTGACAAAAATTCACACCTGAAAACCATATCGTTATCTTTTTTTTTGTAAATATCTTCGATGTACACAGTTTCTGTTACAGTTTTATAATAGTTATAAGATAATATAAGTTTTAGGTTTCATTCTGCCAACTGCGTGCGAACCACCGACGCAAAAAGAGGGGTGTTATAAGTTTCACGCTTATATCGGTCTGTCTGTCTGTGGCATCGTAGATCCCAAACGCGTGGATTGAGTTCGATGCGATTTTGTTTTAAGAGAAAGCTAAGTTTTGCGAGAGTTTTCTTATTAGCTTTGTTTCATGAAAATCGGTTCAGTAACAAAAATTAACTTTAAATTTTACGAAATAACATTAAATTACAAATTTAAAAAATCCCCAACGCCAAAAACAAACTTTTAAAAATTGAAAAATAATTCTGTCAATTTAGATGTATGCCAATGTATGTTTTACTTTTTAACTCTCTTTTAAGATATCCCCTACGCATTAATTGACCTAAAATATCTTAAAAGAGAGTTAAAAAGTAAAACATACATTTGTTTACATCAAAAATAATAGGTGACCGAAATATTTTTCACTTTTTAAATGCTTGTTTTTGGTGTTGGGGGTTTTTTGTAATATTATTTGTCGGTTGACTTAATTCAAAATCCAGTAATTTGGATGAATGACCAAAGTCGCCCAAAATAATAGTAAACAATAGAGCACCGAACTATGTAGTAGAGCAGTGTACTGAATCAGGTAAATAAACACATTGTTCGCGATTCAATCGGGTGCTTTAATTAGTATATTTCGGTCTTAAATGGGTTAGAAAGTTTGTATGGTAGGTCAGGAGTTCACAGCTGTTTTAGTTATAATAATATTACAGACGAGCAACTCAAGCACGAAAACAACTTATTTCCTTATAATATTATAACTTTAAAAGATATAAAATATCAAAAATGAAATACTTATTTAATTTTATTTATAATTAATGGACTGTCGCTTGTGCGTCAGCACTGCATTTCCGCCAGTGTCAAGTAGTTTATGGGAGTATCTAATCTATCAAAATCTCAGGGATTGTTTTTGGTCAAGAACAAGAAGAGATTGAGGATTGCGGAGCCTCGTGGCAGGCAAAAACGCGACGTGCGAAAACCACGCGAGACAAGTGCTCGTGTCAGAACCTGCAACTTGACTCCCAATACTTACACAATACTTTGTTGTTGGTATTCAGTGGTTTTGCTTATTTATTTACGTAGAATATCGAACAACGAATGCCGATACCACAAATAAAATCCATGTAGGCATGTCAAATATTTGTAAGAATACCAATCCCAATCACCCTTGTTTGAAAAGCGTCAAAAGATCCAGAGCGAATTCAACTTGTTCATGAGTTTCTTGTTTTAACGTAGATTGAACGTAGAACCACGTGCATCTCGTCACGTAGACTCTTGTCTGGTAGGTTTAACGCGTAGGGTTGTCTTTCACACCATTTTGTTCTTTAGTTCAGAATTCTAGGAAATACCAAGATCAAAATAACTCTCTAATAGAGAACTAAAAGTAACTAGTTGACATAATTTAAGTGGTTGTTGGCAACACCAACATAAAATGTAGTAATTAAAAAAGTTGTATTTCCGTTTCCTCCTTCCATATTGGTACGGTGCTTGTGCGTGTAAATAACTCTGATGTAAAGATCACTAAAATAAACCTCCAGTGCTGCAAACAAGACTTTCCTTTACATCGAACCACTCCTGCCACCAGAAAAACTACAGTCCACTAAAATCTCTCCAGCGGAGCCGAATAAAACACCGGTAGGCCACGTTCCCTACAGTGGTGATTTATGTTCGGATTTGTTTTTTGACTCTTTAACGATAGTTCATATTATCTATGGCCTCAAGTTTCGATAGGTTTCGCATATTTTGACGACCCGGTTCGAATCATGTTTTAATCTCGGTTCTAATTTTATTTCGATCAAAGACTCATTGATGATTGTTCCCTGCTGTTGTTTCCATAATAAAGGCCTTGTTGCATGTCTCTAAGCGTTAGGATTTATTTATTCAGAGTGCAGCATTTTTCCTAGAATTTTCATGACCCTAAAAAACTGCAGACCAGTTTTTAAATCCGCTCTACGAAAACCCGATACGTTTTAGTATTCCTAAACTTTAGATGCCATTTTCAAATGTAAGTATACAAAAACATTTCCCCGCAGTGTTACAGCTCAAGAAAAATTGGGGGAAGTAAATTGGGGATAAATTTCTGTAGCGGAGAGAAAAATCTCTATGTGTGAGGTGAGATCGCAGGGAAGGAATTAAATTAGCCGACGCGAGGGGATCGAGATATTCACGATACAATCGGAATGTTTCTTTTAGTTACTTTATTCGGCGCTAGGGAGAGATTTTTGCTGTATTTACTGGTAGGAATAGGTTCACCAACCTCTATCAATTATTGGAAATACGAGATTATTGAAAAGTCGTGGTGGTCCAGTGGCGAATATCCTAGCGTGCTGTGCAGGAGGCGATGGTTCAATCCCCGCCCAGGCCGACTTAACCAATTATTTTTTTGGAATATTTACGATTGCTTACTGGCTTTTTGGTGAAGGAAAACATCGTGAGGAAACCTGCATGTTTCAATTTCGAGGTATGTGATGTACCCACTGTCCATTACAAGTGGCGACGGGCTCACTCCCCGTCACACTGGACAGAGTTTCGGTTTTAGTGAAACGCGGATATTCCGAGGTTTCAGAGTATCTCTGACTACCCCCTCGGGGAGTGTAGTGTAGTGAGCATATTATGCATGCTATGAAAGTAATGTTTGAAACTGTTATTTTAACACTGGTTAAAAGAGTGATTTTATTAATATTTTTTGTTGCGGTCAACATGCTGTGTAGAGCATATCAATCAATATACAGGGTGAAAAAAGACACCCCAGTAATATTTAAAGGGGTGATTTAGACCAAAAAACCGACCAACTTTCAGTATGGAGCCAACATTGAGCAAAAATAAAAAAATTTTGCTGTTTCATACAAAGCTACTCGACACAAATGTATGAGAAGTGGTTGTTTGATGGTCTAACTAAACTAAACCACCCGTTTTAAATGGAGTCGTGTGGCGAGTTGGTTCGCAGACGGTCTTGTAGAACGAGGGCTGCGCCACGAGGCTCCGCCATAATATTTTGTATTTATAGCAAGTTAGTATACGATCTTATTGCAAATTATTTTTATAGCCGTCGGAAAAGTGGGAGATAAGAAATATACAAATTCTCAACCTTGTTTTTTAGAAATTACATTTATTTAGGTATCCTTCATAAATATTTGATGAATTATAAGAATTAAGCTCAAAAGGCGCGTTTCGGAGAGGTATAGGCACGCAATGACGAGGGTCCAGGTTCGAATCGGCACGGACGACATCCCATGTAGGTCCCAATATATGTTTTTTCTCACTTATGTCCGTAATCTCTCAAACGGTGAAAGAAAATATTGTGAAACCTGCATACGCTGAAGAAGAAATTCTGATGCGTATGTGAAGTCTACCAATTCGCATTGCGCACGCGTGGTGGACTAACCCCCTGGAGTAACTCATACACCTTACTTGCCTGTGCCCTGCAGTGGGACGTACACTGAGAAAAAAATGCTACGTATACGTAGCCCGTCGCAGCTTATACGTAGCCCGTCGCAGCTTACGTACCACGTAGCATACGACGCGATATTGATTACGAGTGATGCATCAGTATTTAAGAGGATATAATTCGGAGCACGCTCCATACAAACGTACTATGATGATATTTTCAATACTTACCAATTAAACTCAATGACATTTTTGAATTCTATCCTCTTAAGTTGTCTCGTACTTCACAATTCATTGTGGAACAACACATGGATTTGGAACATGGACACATGGATTCATTGTGGATGCAACACTCGTAATCAGTATCGCGTCGTAAGCTACGTGGTCCGTAAGCGCAGCTTATAGGTAGCATTTTTTTCTCAGTGTAGGTATATATGCTGATGATGATGATACTCAAAATTGAGATATTTTAATGAATGAAATATACTTTTATTTAGACCAAACACACAGATACAGCAGATATTTAAGATTAAGTAAGTAATATTTGGAATTTGGAAAATGTTTTATTTGGAAATCGAGAATTTAGACTCAACTAATACACTATAGTGTGTCCAAGATGGCTCAGTGATTTTGACAGGCGATTTTAGAGATTTTATATTACTTTTTAAAGCTGTTTGAGCCGTCAAAAGTTTATAATACACTAAAAATATACGAGAGTAATTAACATTTAACATAAAATGAATGGGTTTACGGCTCAAACATTTTCAAAACGGAGCTATCGTGGACACACTTTACCTATTTAATTTCAACTAAGTACGTCACTATGGAGACAACATAGAAATCGCGAAAAAAAACACTCTGTCATACCAAACTGCAGTACCGTCTTGACTCGAAATGTATGGGACAGCAGATTTTTTTTTCTGGACGCTGGCTTCATAGTGAAAGTTGTTCAGTTTGATGGTCTGAAGCACCCCCTTAAATATTACTAGGATGTTTTGTTACACCCTGTATAACTAAGGTATATTATTTCAAGTAAAGCCGCCGCGTCTACAATCTGTTTTTATCCATAACCAATACGCGCAGATACTCGTATAAGTAACAGAGTGAGTATTAAGCCCATAAATCAAAGAGCGAAGCAAATTGTTATCGAATGAGACAAGCTGGGTCGACGGGTCAGCACGTCGGGGGGATGGCATCGGCACCGGCACAATGACGGGTACAACTTCGAACCAATCAATAGCTGTACCTACAGTTCCTCTAACGTTATTTGGATGTGGCAGCCCTTTTAGGTAGTGTTTAAACTGAATTACCTACGCTGGCTTTAGGTATACCTATTCCATTATAGTCGTTAATTTATAATACAGTTTTTGAGAGTTACGCGGTTATCATTTAATCTAGAATTAAACATTTTAACTCGTATAAGAACTCGTTAAAATGTTTAATTCTAGGTTAATTTATAAGGTCTAATAAAATAAGCTGAAACTATTTTAGGGTGATGATCAGACAATCAAACTGAACAACTTTCTTTAAGGGACTAACATTGAAACCGCGAAAAAAATCTGCCGTCGTCGTAACAAAGCTGTTAACTTAACTAGACCATAATTTAGAACCCGAGTGTTAGACAGTTGCATTCAATTCAATTAAAACATAAAAAAGAAATTGTTCAAAAAATTTTTGATTAAGTACTTACATAATGTCATCTTACACGCCCTATAATATTTATGATTCTGAACTACTTCCCCAAATGAGCATAAGGGAAATTCGCAAAAAAAAAAACATACATTAACAAAACAACAAACGTATAATCGACGTTCGGTCAGCTGATTTCATGCATACTATGCATATGCTCACGACTATATTCCTCGAGGGGGTAGTCAGAGATATTCTGAAACCTCAGAACATCCACGTTTCACCAGTAGTACCGTAACTCTGTCCAGTGTGACGGGGGGTGAGCTGATTTCATTTAGTGAGTAAAGTCCGAATTTGTTTTTTCGAATTTCCTATAGGCTTCACCACCTAAAAATAATGAGAAGGATGCAAAGGGCTGTCTGGGTGTTACCACACGACACGTCAATTCATTTCGAAACCTTCAGTATCGTAATCCTCAATAAAAAGCAAAATTAAATATTTTGCAATAACCCACGACGAATGTAAACGTTGTAATCGAAAAAGGATAAAATTTTCGGATTGACGGATTTTCTAGGGTTTGGTTCATTATCTTTCGTTACCTACTTTACCTACTTTCTTTTAGTAGAGGGTTTTTCAAAAAAAATATTTAATTCTTTTTCGATTACGTTACGGGAATTTTAATTTTGCTTTACATTTTAAACTTTTATAGAATTCCTACATAACCGTCAAAATATATGACTTCAAAAAAACCGCATCTAAATCGGTAAAGCCGTTTCTGACGTCATTTTGATGTTAGAAAAATGTTTACTGCAGCGCTCCCTAGCGAGTTAACACCATAACACCTATCTAAGAACCATCGCTGATTAATCACAAACCCTTTATACAAAACAGTATCTAAATCGGTCTAGCCGTTTCGGAGATAAATGGGAACATTCGTTTTGTACAAACAAACAACCTCTCACCCTAAACGCATACACGTTCTCCGTTCCGTCGTGGGTAAAAAGAACTTATTGATAATATAGCATAAATGATGTAAATGTACCGACACACCTGTGCTGTCGATTTTATAATATAATAGACGAGACGGCCGCTTGAAGCTGTCGATAAATCTTCATTATTTCTCTATAAATCGATCGCTGTCGCTGTCATGTATGTTTCCGCCTAGAACGACATTTTAAACGCATTCTATCGTATCTCGCTTTTCAAAATTGTATTTTACTAGCGACGGATGGAGCCACCTATGGGTCCAAAACTACCCTATCTTTCAAGCTAGAACCCCACACACATTCACAAAATGTCATTGAAATCGGTTGAGTGGTTTCGGAGATTAGCGTGTACGAACATAATGACACGTGATTTTTATATATAAATAATAAATAAATAAATAAAAATATTTATTTGATTTCAATTTAGTGGTATACAAATGATTGAGTCCCTGACTCCCAAAGTCGGAAAACCGTGTATTGGGAGACAGTTTCTTCCCCTGTTAATGTCAATAGGTAGGTATAAAACTATATACCAACTAAATTAATGAATTACCTACATGATTGATTAATATTATTAATATGAATATGCTAGTATTTAAGTACTTACATATAGGGTATTACTTATTATGCTGACGGATTATCAAGGGGATGATCAGACCATCAAACTGAACAACTTTCTCTATGCGACGAAAGATAAGAAAGATCTGATCATCCTCTTAAAAAACTGTCAGCATACTAAGTTCGACCCTGTATATAGGTTCCTTCTTAATATGCTGACACTTTTTAAAGGAATGATTAGACCGTCAAACTGAACAACTTCGTCTATGGGACCAACATCGAACACGCAACAAAAAAAATTTGCTCTTCCATACAAAACTGCAAACCTACTCGAGCCAAATGTATGGGCCAACAGATTTTTTTTCGCGATTTCCAAGTTGGTCCCATAGAGAAAATTGTTCAGGATGGTCTGATCATCCCCTTAAAAAGTGTCAGGATATAAAGAAGGATCCTGTATTTTAAGAAAATTGACCAAATACATTTTTTGTAATGTTTAAGTAAAATGATGTAACGATTGATTGATTTGATTTGATCAGAAATGTATGTTTATCATAACTATTGTAAAAATGTAACAGAAGTGTGTCTGTAAATTGAAGATATTAATAAAAAAAGATTAAGATATGTTTTTTAGGTGTCCCTGACTTCAAATCAACCTGACCTAAAAACTAATTGTTTAATATAAGTACTATTATCATTGTTTACTAATTACTGTGTAATTCCATTACGTTTTGGTTTCCTTTTATGAAGATATCTATTGTATTTGTTTAAGTTTAAAGTAGGTAAACAAAGGTTATAAATTATAATAACAAAGCAATGAAAACGACAAAAGAGTATAGAAATAAAATCTTAAGTTTAATTTATTTGTAATTGATTGAGTACAAACGTTTTTAAAACATGAGACAAATTAAAATATAATTTTTACAACGAAATCGCACTATAAATTACTTAATTATAAACCTTGCAGCAGCATTACAACCCCTTTATTATTGAAATCCATCCATAAATTAGACATAATTATAAATTAGACACAGAACATCACAAAAAAAAAACAGACTGACAAGTGGAAAAAACGATAACTGACAAACGTCAAAATCATTAGCGAATGAATGAATGTTTCGATGACAAGTTCAGATGGGTATAGGAAACAATGCGGTGACGATGTTGCTTTGTATCGGCTAATTCATGTCAGAGGGGAGAGGGGCGATATCGTACGATCACCGGTGCATTTTAGTATATAGCATTCGATTATTGTGTATAAAGGCATGGGATGTAGCGGTAGCGGGTAAATAGTCTGATGAAGCCTATATTACGCTTAAGCACTAATCAAAGTCATTAATGATCCTAGTGTAGCCTTTTCAGTGCTCGGTGTATTTAGAGTCTTGTGATATCTAATGAAAGAAATATGGAATTCATATCTCTGAATGAAATTAATGTTAAAAACAAAACAAGTGCATGTATTCATGTATATGCTCACGACTATATTCCCTGAGGGGTTAGTCAGAGATATTCTGAAACCACAGAACATCCACGTTTCACTAGTACCGGAACTCTGTCTAGTAATGGACAGTGGGTACAACACATGCCTCGAAATTGAAAAATGCAGGTTTCCTCATGATGTTTTCCTTCACCAAAAAGCTAGTGGTGTTACAAATCATACAAAAATTTAGAAAAAACTAAGCAAATAATAATGGTGGAAAAAAACGCCACGAATGAATTGTTTACGAAATGAACACAATGACAAGTTCAGATGGATAAATGATGCAATATGGTGACAAAGCTGCTTTGTATCGTCTGATTCCTGTCACAGGGGAGAGGGGCGCTATCGGACGATCACCGGTGCATTTTGGTTAATAGCATACGATTATTGGTGTACAAAGCATGAGACGTAGCGTTAGCGGTACCACAAAAAAATACTAGCTGCATAAGAAGTGAAATAGGGGATCACAGATCATATTATACTGCGCGTTTTTGTGTGTGGACAGTATGCTTTGCCAAAAACAAAGCTAAAAGAAATTCGACGTCGACAGATAACCCAAAGTATAGCACCGCAAATTTTTTTTCGCGATTTCAATGCGGATAGGTCCCATAGTAAAAGTTGTTCAGTTTGATGGTCTGAAGCACCCCTTTAAAAATGTAACGCATTTAAGTTTAAACCCTGTATAGGTTGGTAGGATTCTACAGACACATTTTTTCAGATGGATAGTTGACAAAAAGTTTGCCCAAAATAACAACCGTGTCACCATCCATGAAACGCTAAAGAATTTATAAAAGTGCATTTTCCTATATCTGCACGCTTTAGTAAATATGTATACGTCGTTATGTTAGTTATGTTAGTTAATGAATGCACTATTTCTAAACGGAGTTGTAATTAGCTTGAACAGCTCATGACTTGTACCAAAACCAATGTCCCCTAACAGAGGGTCAGTGTAACAACGGGGGGCCGTTGACAACCCTAAATAGAAAGGGCTCCAGCTCTGAGAAAAGTTTCGCTTCCTCGTCCCTTTTGTACAAGCTTCATATGATTCCGCTTAGCCGATACGAGCGATATATCGATGTTTTAGTTGAGTAAAACTTTCTAGAGGGATATGGTATATGTTTTTCGTGGGCGAAAGACTAGGGATCTATCGCCACCTGACAAGTATTTCCATCCTGAAACCAATATGCTAAAGGTGAGCCTAACTACAATGATAGAGATGTGTGTTGTAGAGTTCTGTCCGCATCTTCTCTACAACGGAACACATTCCGCGACCCGATAGTAGAGTCAAAAAAATGACGTCATAAACCTATGTGATATTATTATGAATAAAAATTTGATGTTTGAGTTTGATGATAGTGTAGCAAAGCTTTTGAATATCCCGAAAGGTATTATTGTTTTAAGATTATGAATGCATGTATACTTCTTATTTTGTGTAATACATTGGTAGGCCTGTGCCCTGCACTAGGTAGGACGTAGGACGTATACACCTGTCACCGCAAAAAAACATCAGCTGTTCCATACTAAACTCGACTAAAACGAGACAGCAGATTTTTTTGTTCTGACAGGTTTGCTCCAAAAGTTGTTCAGTTTAATGTGTAGAGTACGGTTTAAAGGTTAATTATACTTTTCCTTACACCCTAGGCTGATAATGGCGATACCTGTATCTTAGTCATCTCGAACGATGCGACATAATGCATAAATAGTACTTGCAGACCCCACGGAAAAATTATCTACTCTATGCTCTATACTCTATATCCGACGGTAATTGTCTCAAATTCCTGTTTTAAAATGAGCACAAACCTTCAGAACCACTATATCTCTCACCCACCACAAGCCACGACAAGCATACGACACGTGACGTCATCCGCTAGTGTGAACATGGCTGAGACGCGATGACTAAAATTGTTCCCTCACAAATTGTGCCAATTGTAGGCGAAAACGTGTCGAATATTGCGGTAAGAATACAAAGGATAAATTGAATTTGCGTGCCTTTTATTGTTGCAAATAGTATTGTGGTATGTCTTATTCTGGTAAAGACGTAGAAAGCTTTTATTTCGCGTGATAAAGTAGTAACTCTATCGCTTTGTACACGTATACAATGGTCTTTCTCAATATACTATGACATTCTTTTAAGGAGATGATCAGACCATCAAATTGAATGATTCTCAATGGGACTAATATCGAAATAGGGTTTTAAAAAATGTACTGTTCCGTAACTACTAAACTGCAAACTTACTTGAACCAAATGTAGTTTTATTCCCGCGATTTCGATGTTGGTTTCGTAAAAAAACGTTGTTCAGTTTGAAGATCTGATCATTCCCTTACAAAACCGTCAGCATATTAATAAGACCTTTTATGTTTTGTAGAGCATGCAGCAACATCGCGTAGGATGAGTATTTTGATGGGACTACTTCGGAAGGTAGGTTCACATCAATCCAATCATCATCATATCCTAAACAGGGTGAAATTGATATCTTTAGCATTCTTTTAAACTAAGAGTCTACCCATCAAACTGAACAACTTTTAGTATAGAAAAACCGACCGGAGAAAAAATAAATCAGCTGTTCAATGTCTACTCGACTCAATTGTATGCAGCAGATTTTTTTTTGCTCCGATCGGTTTGCTCCCATAGTAAAAGTTGTTCAGTTTGATGGGCAGACTCTTAGTTTAAAAGGATTTCACCCTGTAGACGTCCCACTGCAGGGCACGGCTCAGGGGTTTACGGGCGCTAGTCCACCACGCGTGTCCAATGCGTATTGGTAGACTTCAAACTTGCATTAGAATTATTTCTTCAGCGAATGCAGGTTTCCTCACGATGTTTTCCTTCACCGTTTAAGAGCAGTTGGTTTTACGTACATAACTTAAAAACTCATTGGTACATGGCATATCGTCCGTGTGGATTCGAACCTGGACCTCAAGATTGAGTTTCCATAGCTCTCCGCAACGCGCCACCCACGCTCTCAAATTCAACGCTATGGTGTCATTTATTATTATTAAACGACCAAGTGGTGGACCCAGATGGTGACCGCCGGACTGCCGAACTAGAGGTTCTGAGTTTGAAACCCAGTTTGGTTCTTGGTTTGGTGGATGTTATACAAGTTTGTGACGTTGTAGTCTTATCTAGATAAGTACGTGTATTATATTCCTTTCTCAATTTTCTATTTTTTTTGTAATGTAGAAAGTGATTTAGCTATAAGTTGGCTAGGACAGAATAACAGCGGTAGCCGGCATCCCCGTCTGCCATGCTGAGTCCTTGGCCTTTTTGTCATCATTGTGCAATATTACTTTTACTGTGATACATTTTAATGTTTTTTACCTAATGCTTATGAGACAAATAAACAATTTTTAATTTAATTTAATTAATTAATTTAGAACGGTTTCCAAAATAAAGAGTTTTATTTATATTTTTTACAAGAATTTTCTAGAAACTTCTTATATATAAAAGAAGACCTGTTCCGAGAACCCGACGTCTTTACTGGGCTTTACGTAATAAAATTGACCTTTAAAAATTACCTCTGCTATTTTAGGTGTTAAATAAAAAATATGTTTATCAAGTTGACAACTAGCGAATGGTCGGTACCGTGGCGCTCGCTCGCCCCAAGTGAAGCATGGGGGAGAGGGAGAGGGACGGGACGCGCTGACGTCACCACGCGCCTGCGTAGTACGCAGACTCCTTGGAGAGTAGTATATGGGAGGTTTGGAGATGCTACGTTTTAGGATATTTATTTTGTAGTTTTTAAGATTTGTGCGATCAGAATGCACTGTTTGAGCTTGGTTCTGTGATTGTCATGCTTCATTACGCAGTGCAGTGAAAAGTTATCAAATCCAATATCGTCTACTAATAATTATAAATTATGGATTAAATGTTTCAAATTACTTTACTGCAACAAAAAAAAAAGTTACATTAAATCAAATGCCGCCAGCGTTTTTGCTACCCTCAGACAAGGACTGAAACTGTACCAAATCCTATGTTAGTTTATATTTATGTTCCTTTAATTGTAGTTTTATTTAATTCCCTTACTTAAATTAATTTGTGAAATATCCAAAGTTCAAGCTAAAGAGTTTTTGTTTGGTTTTCTTATTTAATTTGTTTTTCCGATTGATTTCCATTTTTACATTTTTTGATTTAGTTTTCAGTTAGTTTGCAAACAAACACTTCTCGTTCTATCTCGTTCTTGTAGTGAAAGATCCCGCCCTCATTGAATTTCCTGATTAAAAGTATATCTTATACCTACAATATTATGTATAAATAAACTAAATCACCACCACTACTACCACCACTGGCTTTTCGGTGAAGGAAAAAATCGTGAGGAAACCTGCATGTTTCAATTTCGAGGCATGTATTGTACCTACTGTCCATTACAAGTGGCGACGGGCTCACTCCCAGTCACACAGGACAGTTTCGGTACTACTAGTGAAACGTGGATGTTCTGAGGTTTCAGAATATCTCTGACTACCCCCTCGGGGATAATAGTCGTGAGTATATGCTTATGATGCTAATAAACTAAATGTTCTAGGGTTGCCACCCCATATCCCTGCACAGCTAGTTTTATTTTAGTAAAATTTTCAAGAAACTACATGACCCTAACTATAGAAAATGTGAAATAATATTTTTTTATATTAAAAGTAGCTGCGCAGGAATGTGGAGCACCAACTCTAGTACGTTTAGTTTATTAATACATAATATTGTAATAAATATACATTTTATTAAGGAACTCGATGAGGGAAGATCGTCAGATGGCGGGGATCGTCTGCTCATGTCATCTGTCAGTCAGTAAGTAAAAATGTATTATCTGAAATTTTTTATTATACTGCTTGTAGCAATCCGTGTTCGCGTCTGCAGGCGGCGGGGCCAGTCGACTCGCCCGCGTGTGCCGCTACGACCGCACGCTACGCGCTACGACCGTAGCGTCCGAACTACGCCGCTACGGACACCTACCTAACAAAAAAAACATTTCTTTGTGAGTGTGTGCGGATTATTTACTTTGTGCGTGCTCTTAAAGTGTTGTAACTCGAATAAGTGGTGATAATAGCTCCGAATTCAAGGTGGGTGGATATTGAATAATGTGATGTCAGTTGGATGTCAGGTATTCTGAGGAAGCGAGTGTCAGCTCTAATGTCAAGGACACGAATATTGATCAAGCTGACATATGTTTAGATTATCTCACAACATTGTTTACATTGTTTTGCTTGCCCCACTTGCGTTAACCTGGGTTAGCGATTAATTTCAGGTTAACTTGATCCATGATTTTTAGTATAGAAAAAAACCCGAGGTTATCGCATCAATTGTTGAATGAAGCAAAATCTGCCCTGTGTGGTTCCGGCCTAAAATGGACCACCCCGTTTCTTTCTGTGGTTGTCGTACACCTTATGCATTGTATTTGTCGGCGAAAGGCTAGCCACCTATATAGGTATCTATCATATTACACATCATTTCATCTTAAAACCTTCAATATTGTTAAAAATGGCAATACAGCCGTGCCTTTGTCACTCGGCCGTAGGTATAAGCACCTACACTATAGTATAAGAAAAAGTATCTAGTATTACATACCTATAGATTGACGCATCGTATGCGATGCGCCTGTTTGATTTTCTGCCACTCGCGTCAGACGACAACGCCGCATATGTCGCGTGCTGTACGAATTAATAACAACGTCAATCTTCATTAGATACATTTTTGCGCATACCGTCTGGCAGTAGGTAATTAAAGCGTGTGAATTTACCGTTTTTTATTAGGGTTCCGTACCCAAAGGGTGACGGGACCCTATTACTAAGCCTACGTTGTTCATCCGTCCGTCCGTCCTATTTAGGGTTGTAACTTTTGAACCGTAATAGCTTGACAGTTGAAATTTTCACAGAATATGCGTCATTACGGCGGATTTGTTAAAAAATAATAAAAATGACAAAAAATTTAAAATCAAGAGTATGAGTTCCCCATACAAGAAATTAGTTTTTTTAAAACGTTTTTTGTTATCGCTCTACAGTAAAAACGGTAATATATGCATGCGTAAAACTTGTTGTGATTATAGAACAAACTCTACGGTAAAACAAAAAATAATAAAAACCGGCCAAGTGTGAGTCGGTCTCGCGCTAAAGGTCCCGGAGAAAACAAAACTTTTTCTATGTTAATATGTTGCGTGGTGGTGTGGTACGGAACCCTCGGTGCGCGAGTTGCCCGACTCGCACTTGACAGGTTTTATTTAAGGAATAGACGTATCTGTTACGTAGTACTAAATAAATCTGTGAGACAGTTGGCAATTGTAGCAACGTTTCTGACCGAAAGGGATTTTGGTTGTGGAGTTTCTGTATGTATGTATGTAAGAAATAAAATGCGTCACAGAAAAACTAAATGTTTTAGCGATGAGAAAATAAGAAGTAAAATAGGAAATGGTATTTGAAAGGGTCGTTAAAAGTAATACTACACAAAGGGATAGGTATCCGAGGCGGGGTGCGGAATAATTTATAAGGGCAGGTGCCACCTTGCGTTACAAGCCTCATGAATTTAAAATGCCCTAGAGACAAATTTCACTAAAAAATACAGACTTTGATGACCGCTTTTTGTTAATAAATATTGTTAGTTTTAGTATTAAGTATTTGTTAATATTGAGTAAGCGTTTAATTTGAACTTAGTTTCTTACGTAATAACTGTAATCATTGTTAAGAGAATATAATCGGAGCGCGCTCCATAGAAATATTTTCAATACTAACCAATTTTAGTCAATGAAATCTTTCAGAAACAATCTAGAAACCAATTTTTATGCTTTGCATGTTGTCAGATTTTCGTTAAAATAAATAGTTTTAATACATCGTGAGAATAGCTGCATACGCTGAAGATGAAATTCTGATGCGTATGTGAAGTCTACCAATCTGCATTGGGCACGCGTGGTGGATTAACGCCCATACACCCTTCATGATCGCAGTTTAGTATGGAATAGCAGAATATTTTTAGCGCTGACAGGTTTGCTCCCATAGTAAAAGTTATTCAGTTTGATGGGTAGAGTATGTGGTGCAGGGGAGGACAATCGCCTTTTGGCGGGTATTTCCGATGCAGTTTGCATAGAAAGTGCTGTCATCTAGTATTTTACGATGCAGAACAATGAAAAAAAAAGATTTTATGGTCTATGTCAATGTCAAATTGGCTAATTCACAAGATAGCTGCCTATTCTGCATAATGTGGGTGTGGTTTGTAGTTTTTGTTCAATTTCGAGCCGATTTAGTGATGTTCTGGAGATAACGTTGTTCTCTAACCAATATACAGGTTTCAGGAATAGTATTGACTGAATTTTACTGGATCGGTGCGGGATTGAACGAAAACTAGCATTCAATAATATCTATCGGTATGAGTAGATATAAGTAGGCATGTATAGTATAGGTTTTTTTTTTTTTTTCTTCTTAATTAATGGCCGGTTGCAAGCGTCTAGCGCAGCAATTCTGCCAATGTCAAGTAGTTTATAATCTCAAGTGATTGTTTTATGGTTAAAACACAAAAGAGCTTCACAAAATGGCGGAGCCACGTGCAAGCCTAAGAGAGGCCACCACGCACGCGTCCACCCTCCGTCAGACTTGCAGCGCGACTCCCTAGTATAGGTTGAATAACTGATGATGAAGCATAGATGGAGCTAAGTAGCTTTCAATTTGACATAAGGTGGATTCATAATGTTGCCACGAGTGGGTTCTCCTTTCTAATATACTTATATTACTCTTTGCTTTAATGCGTTACAAATGTTAGCTGTTCCCTTTGACTAATTATTATAAGGACTAGCCTTACGGTAGCATTTCCTCTCTGCCACGGTATAAGCACAATTGATCTTGTGCATTTACATTCAATTTTACACCTTATCACTAAACGAGACAGCCTATAATTGCGAAATAATAACTTCGAACTTAGAACGTTTGGGGTTCACACGAGACTACTTTTCATGATTTTTAACATTCAAAATTAGAATCTAAAGTTATGGGGAATAAAATCCAAAGTTGCGGATTTCATGTTACCTCGCCCCCCGCAAAAAGTGGCAGAAATGTTTGTTAGTAGAATTACACGCGTAACCAGTCCACATAAAAATAGTCAAAGGCTGTCCCCTAACATTTCTGATGCATTAAACTTTACAATCATGATCATGGACTTATACTATACAGAGTTTTTATCATTTGACTAAGGAACCTTACAACCTTACTTAGCTTGTCACTGAGTAAAAAGTAGAGTGCTATTCGACACATCCAGGTTAATAGTCATTACCCGGTCATAAAGCGCGGATAGAGGGCTTTGCTCCGACCTGTGCGGGCTTTACATCACTAAGCCTCAGACATTTGCATGCGCGACGTTACCACCACTGTTATAAAGATAGACTACATACTTAAACTTACGGCTGACTGGTAGAAGTGGGTAGAATGAATTTGAAATATGCTTAGAACGCTTAGAATCATAAGAGATTTTTCACACCACCCTGCTCGAAAATGGCCAATTATATGTCATGTAAAACGAACCTAAAGCAAGTCATTATAGCCTCGGGCAATAATATTATACTGAATTTCATTATAACCAGTGTGACCAGATTTAAATTATGGATCCTGCTAGCTGGTTGGCAGAAAACTGCGAAATCCTGCTAAACCATTTCTATACAATGCTAAAGTCATGCTAACGAATTGAATCATATTTTTGATGCATAGCATAGCATATGGTCACGACTATATTCCCCGAGGGGGTAGTCAGAAAAAAAAAATCCCCTGTCCCTCAAAATTTGGCTCGAGTAAGTTTGCAGTTTTGTGTGGAACAGCTGATAATTTTTTCGCGATTTCGATGATGGTGCCATAGAGAAAGTTGTTCAGTGTGACGGTCTGATCATCCCCTAAAAAAATTTCAGCATAATAAGAAGGACCCTGTATAGACAGTATTTCCTCTCTCGTGATTTCGAAATTGTTCAGATTGATGGTCTAAAGAACCCTATGTGATTTTACATCCTGTTTGAATATAAAACATACTGTCAGAAATCTCAGGGTTTATATGCGGTGCGGAATGCGGAAAGTCCTAAAAACTAACTAAGCGGCATCTGGTCATTTAAAATTATAAAGAAACTTAACTCATTCACACAACAGCAAAAGACGCCATTCAGAATTATTCTCCTAATTCTACCCCTGGGAAGAAACTAGGTGTTAAATTATATTCAAGGTTCAAGGAGAAGCCGCTTGCGGTTTGGTAAGTGTGTTTAGGCCGATAAGGGGCGATCAAATATTCTGCTGCCCTTGAAACTAACATTCCGTTTGTAAACATAGTACCTTTTAGAAGGTTATTGATCGTTTGCGGTGTGGTACGTTTAGGATGGGAAATACGTGTTTGGTTAGGTACCTACCTATTGAATTTTAAAACTGTTTTCATGTTGGAAAGTTTCAGGCAATCATCATTAGTGTGAGGGGTTGTTTAATTTCGTCTCATCAATATTTATTTTTATGTTCTACGTTCTTTCCAAAGATTTATACAGGGTGTTAGGGTCAACAGCTGCATTACTTTAAGGGGTGATTGTACACATGATACTGAACAACTTTCCCTAAGAAAAGTAAAGAAAATTCGCAAAAAAAATCTACTTCTCATACAAACGTTCGATCAGCTGATTGCATTTAATATGCAAAGTCAAATTTCTTTTTGAAGAATTTCCTATAGGTTTCTTAGGAAAAGTTGTTTAGTATCATGGGTACAATCACCCCTTAAAGTAATGCAACTGTTTACCCTAACACCCTGTATAAGTACCTACATAACGAAAAAATTCTTTATTTTACACAGTACTGAGTGTTAGTAAAGTGTAAAATCCTTTGGAAAAATACATGCAAAAACACTTTGCTGGTTAAACAGTCGTCCATACATACATTAAAACCGCATTGAAACAATGTGCCGGGTTTTTTCTCATTTCAGTACGAAACACTAAAATAAGCAGCAGTCCTGAATATTTCACGGAATGGCTTATTAGGTTGTTTCCGAAGCTCCGGAACATTTTTGATTGTTTTCTGTTTCGTCGGGAACGAACGGTCTCATTCTCATTACTGTGTTACTAACTTTATTAAACTTCTTTTATGTTTCTTTAGTAGTAACTATTCTTCTTCTTATCGCGTGGGCAGCAAGCCCTGGTGTCAGAGTTTTTTAAGACGGCCTCTGACCTGGTTTTTATGCAACGACTACTCTACCACCAAAGATACCTAGTAGCCGGGAAAAACGGTTTAACGTGCTATCCGAAGCACAAAATCATCTTTCTTTTCAGACAATCAGGTGATTCAGCCTGCAATGTCCTACCCAACTGGGGAAAAACACACAGTGACATATCACAAGGTGTCTCCCGTGGGATTCGAACCCACGTCCTCCGTGTCAAGAACCCAATGTTTGTAAGCATTAGACCACGGAGGCAGTCACTTGTAATTTCATAAATATTTCTCGTATTTTCATGGTAAAACAAAGTAATATTTGGGGCACTACAATTAGATAGACTGGTACACCCCCCGGCTCTCCTTAGAACGATCACGGTGCTTGACTAGTATTGCTGCAGAATCCAGATGGCGTCGACACACGCGCCGTCCTTCTCGCACGCGCGTTCCTGCTGTATGTGCTTCTTGCTCGGCTTGTCCCCAGAAAATGCGGGGTGAGGTGCGGTATCTGAAGTCAAAGAGGGGCAGGGAGTGGCTATTTTGTATGTAGAACATTATATTATGTATTCTATGCCGAGAGTTACAGCCATTTAACTCTATGCATATTATCGAATACTGGCATGAAACAGTTTTGTAGTGAAAAGAGATAGCATATATCAACATAAAATAAATGCTGTCTCTTATCTGAAAAACCTTCATTTGTCAAGGTAAAAATTTCATAGCAACCTTTGCAATCCAATGCTCTGAAACCCTTCACAAAGACCCGTATTTTCCCAAACTACGTTGCTTAACTAAATCTACGAAAATTGTCAGCGCTGAATAGCTTCACACCATGATTTAATCCATTACAGGTGCCTATATTGTGTGCACCTGCCTTTGTGGCGAACGGGAGGAGAGATGAATGCAAGTTGTTAGGTAGAGTGCACACTAGTGACGCCCTACTGCCCTCGTAGAACAATCTCGACTTGTCTTTGCTTTTGGCCTTTAATAATGGTATTGTAGGAAGATCTGTACGTTGATAGCATGTCGGCTTAGGAGGAAACGCGGTGTACAAGACTTGAAGAATAGGTTTTTAAGACCAAAAGCAAAGCAGAGCAAAGTTAATGCATAAAAAAACAAGGTGTATTTTTGGTTAAAATGTGAAAGTGCCGGCCAAAAAAATCAAATGCTATATCTATATATTCTGTTAAAATTTGTCCGCTAAGCATTTAATATTATGGCATAAAAGCTGTACATTTTTTATTACATCAAAAATGTTTGAAAAGGCAGTTTTTTAAACTTAAATAAAATCAAGGATACTGGCCCTACAATATACTATTACCTATTCTGATACCATACTAAGAAATACTGAGACAGACAAGTTCTAACAATATTGCATTAGCTAATTTCATCGAATATTCATGAAAAGGCCGTTTTTTCAAACACAAATAAAACCAAGGACAACAGCTTTGGTGATATAATATTTAATGCTGTGACGGACAATTTCTAACAGAATATCGCATAATTATTTGTTGGCCGGCACTTTCACATTTTGGACAAAAACGGATTTCTGAAATTTGAAGTGAATTGAAGTGGATATTTGAAGAGGCGGTACAATTGTGTTAATTTTAGTCATTTTAGATCTTTTGACCTTTCTTTTTTTGTAGGCTGGATTTGACAGGAGTTGTTAGACAATTTTGTAAAAAAGACTACAAAAATAATGATGTTGTATGATGAATTCGAAAAAACCAGTAGAAAAAACGTTTACGGCATTTATATCGAAAGCACACATTACGTCATCATGAAGCAAATTTTCCTAAATCAAACATCATTCGGGCGGATAAATAAGAGATCGAATTTCACATTGTTACAACACATTTATTTGGATGAGAGAATCAACATCGAAGTAACAGATTTATTATATTTGCTCAGTTAAAAGGTTTTTGTGCTTATTCGCTTACCGAAAAAAAATTGTTACCGACGTAAAAAAGAGAAACAGCCAGCTACAATAATAAATTCAGTTTACATATCTTAAAAAACACATAAGCCAAAACAGTTTCCACATGTAGACTTAGATACGTATGTGGTGCTTAAACAGTAGAATTTAACAAACTTTCATAACAAAAACCAACAAAAAAAAAACACATACCAAAAAAGAATGAATGAAAAATGACTTAAAATAAAAACAGAAGATTTTCCTTTTTTCACATATGAATTGACATTACAATAAAAAAAAATACATTAGGTACTAACAATTCTTTGTCTTCTTCTTCTTATCGTGTGGGCAGCAAGCCCTGGTGTCAGAGTTTTTTCAGACCGCCTTACGGCCTCTATCGTGGTTTTTATGCCACGTCTACTACCACCAGTTATAGTAGCCATGCCATCCGAAGCATGAAGCCGAAGTCCAAAGCACGGAATCATCTTTCTTTTCAGACAATCAGGTGATTCGGCTTGCAATGTCCTAACCGACAGGGGAAAAACGCACAAAGTGACATCTCATTAGGTGAACCCACGAAACAGAGGTCCGTTTCAAGAGCCCAATGCTCTTAACCACTAGACCACGGAGGCAGTTAGCATTCAATCATAGTACTTACCTACTTATAGACATCAACATGCAAGATTTCAGTTCAATTACAATTAGGTTCCTAGTAAAACCTTTAACGACTATCAGGTTACCTTTTTAACCTCAGAAGCAAACCCATAAAATTTTTCTAACCAAATAATGGTTAGGTCCGGATTGTTGATTCCTTTTGAAACCTCGTAGGTTTTCATATAAACTGATTAAAAGATGGATCGTTTCCATAGTGTACAAGTTTATTTAATTAGCCTGTTTTTGCCTCACTAGAAATCTAATCAAAGTTAAAGTCCTAAGAGACTTGTTCGTCTTCTTGAGTTCCAGATTATTCCTAAGTACTTCCAATGCCTTTTTGGCAAAGAGAATGACTATAATCTGTGGTTTTCATTGTAATAACGATCATTTATACCAAACGACACATTAGGCTTTTCGCCAGGAATTTTAATATGGACATTGAAGCAAGGAAAGCTTAGGCTTTAAATCTTAAGAGTCGTATCTGAAAAAGGAATTTTTAACTTTGTGATTTTCTAAGTGCAGGCTGGTTCTTGAAATTAAAATGTGTAAATAAATGTAAATATAAGCACGATCAGTACATTTCGACTTTTGGTGACCAATTACTACATCGACCCATTGTCATAATAATCTTTAATGCCACACAAAATTACAAAATAGGTGCTACTAAACAATATAATTATAAAGATTATTGTTTAGCAAAACAATAATGAATACATATACAGGGTGTAAGGAAAAGTATCATTAACCTTTAAACGACATACTCTACCCATCAAACATATTATTGTTTTTATTACTCAAATAAAGAAGACACACAATTATAAATAAACTAAATAATTAACTAGATTTATATACGTTTGAATCGAGTAGGTATTGCAGTTTAGTATGGGACAGCCGATATTTTTTTTTGTTCTGACAGGTTTGCTCCCATAGTAAAAGTTGTTCAGTTTGATGGGTAGAGTATGTAGCTTAAAGGTTAATGATACTTTTCCTTACACCCTGTATACTGACAAACATTATTATTTAGCAATATAAATGATAACATGGCGATACACCATTGCCATAAGTAGTTAAAAAAACCATCAAAGTAACTCAGTTTAGATTAAATTAGAGATTTGAGCTCCGAGTGAGTACTGAAAACATTCTTTACATAAAAATCCTTATTAGATAAATGAAAATATGTCTATTACGCGACATTCGTTTCAAATTACATTCTTTGCTTTTATGAGTTTTTTAATTTCACTATCGATATAAAATCGGTAAAGGGTTGTCCTTTACCGATTTTGTATCTATAGTCAAAAAAAATATATGGTAGAATGTGACGATTCCTCTTATTAAAACTTTCAATGCAATTGAATAAACAATTCATGAATCTGTTTTGTTAAGACGTGCGTTCTTATCAAGCCAATACTTTCTTTATGTCATCATTCTATTATACTGCCTTCTACATAGTATTCAGCAAATACCAAAATTTATCGACAAATGTTATTGTTCACTAGACGCAATCACCAAAGGAAAAGGTAATGCATTACCATAGGCAATGAGCTCAATTTATCTTGCCCCTGCATACAAAGGGGGGCGCAGCCGCGGGGCGACACGCACGGTTCTGCAAATAAAGGGTCTGTCGCACCCTCGAGCAATACTGTTTCTGTTGCGTTCCTGCACGGGCTATTGAACCCCTTATCAATTTCGTACAACGACGCTTTTTAGAGATGGGCTTCTGACCTCGTGATTTTGATAAATGAGAGTTTTGTGGCTTTACTGGTGTATCTTATAGTTAATCTGTGGTATTGCTTTCAAATCAAACCAAAAAACTGTTAGTCATCTGTTTGTATGCAAAAATAGGATCCTTCTTAATATGCTGATGGTTTTTAAGGGGATGATCAGACCATCAAACTGGACAACTGTCTTTATAGGACCAACGTCGATCAACGTCGTCGTCGTCGTTCATTTTGATGGTGGGCTCCATTTAATGACAATTGTAATTTACAATGACAATTCAGAGTACAGAGTTACTAATGACGCTGAATATGCAATAAGAAATAACATGTATTTTAACATTATCAGTAATGTACCGTGAATTACCATTGTAAATTACAATACAATTATCATGTTTGTAAATGGGGCCCTGTGGCTTTCTTAAACATGACAATTGTAATTTACAATGACGATTGAGGGTACCTTGCCGGATACTTATGGCGTTAAACAACATGTGTTCCAATGTTCTCCAGTTATGTATCTCAAATTGTCATTGTAAATTACAATTGTCTGGTTTATGAAATAGGGCCCGGGATCGTCAGTCTATTAAGTTGGACCCTGTATAATCGTTGGTTGGGCTCTTCTATAGGCCACCTCATAGTCTACAGGGTGAAATGGATATCACGCATCCTTTTAAACTAAGGCTCTACCTATCAAACTGAACAACTTTTACTATGGGAGCACACCGATTAGAGCAAAAAAAAATCTACTGTTCCATACTAAACTGTAACGCCTACGCGACTCAAATGTATGCTACAGCAGACTTTTTTTTGCTCCTATCGGTTTTCTCCCAAAAGTTGTTTAGTTTGAGGGTAGAGTCTTGGTTTAAAAGGATGCTAATGATTTCAATTTCACCCTGTATACCTTCGAACCTTCTTGGTCACCTCTTAAATAAGTTTCATGTATCTTCATTCAGATATCAGTATTATTACAGTTTTATTCCTTGGTATTATGTGTTATAGGGTTAGTATATTTGGATGATCATATTCTGTCCGGTAATCGATTGTAATCGGCTTTAGTGCTGTTGGGTGGATAATGGTTAGTATATAACTGTTCTAGATATACATGGATGTGTGTATCATTTGGTGTTAAGGATGTATTGGTACCACGATATTCTAATCCGGTCGAACGGTTTTATACCTATAAACAAATAATACTACTAAAATACCAATACAACATAGGAACAAAAGAGGAGTTTCCCCGAGCACGCTCTATACAAACGAAGACGGATCCTATTTTAAATATTAACTTAGTAAAATCTACGAATTTTTTTAAAACACAATCTAGAAACTAATAAAATATATTCCAAATGGGATCAAATTTCGCGGGAAAAAAGTTTTACCTTTGGTTTACCAATTGTCTAGAAGGGCATTAGGTACATACATATCACATTTTAATATATTTATACCGAGTTATACAGTGTAAGGAAAAGTATCATTAACCTTTAAACCACATACCCTGTATTTGTAGTATGCACGATTTGTATCGAATCTCGTATCGACATAAAAATGAAGAAAGTCTGCTTGCAATCATGCAACTATTAAAAGCATTAATTCAGTATTAACATTTCTCAATTTCAACCTGAAATGTAATGAACAAAAACATATCATGAATTAATTCACCTGCGATATGTACGAGTTCTCTAATGAAATGACAGTCGACAGAGATGGGTTTTAAATGTGAAAATAAGGGAATGAGCCACCATAGTAACCCCTCAGTCTATAAAAGGGCTTTTCGTGATTTGTTTTCCTCCCTTTTTCTTCGTTCCGCGACGGACAGAGACAAAGCGAGTTTTACGAGGAACTTGAAATCGAGGACACTTTACTGTTCAGTGCACTTGAGGGATTCCGAGATCCATTGGGAAGAAACATGTTTCTCTATTGCTTTGATTTGGAGGTTTTACAATGTAATATGAATAAAGTTTCACTCTTGAGGCACGACATCAAATCTAATAAGGACTGAAACAGTAGGTTTTTATCGCAATAAAACATTATTAAAAATACTGAAGCAAGCAAGCAACAACTATAACTTGCTTCAGTACTTTTTAGGGTTCCCGTTACACTTCCGTCCTTTCTGTCTGTCTGTCTGCCCCGCCTCAATTATGTACTCGCTCATTTTTGCACCAGTTGAATCAAAATTTGAGAGAAACACATTTTTTTTACCCCTCCCATACAACGAGATGGTGGTTTGAAAAAAATCGATTGAGGGGTCGTTGGATAGGTCTTGTAAAATAGAACAAAACACCCAAAAAAAACTAAGTCGTTATAATGCTTTGTGTTCAAAGTCAAAAATAGAGCGTACCCCCCCCCCCCCCTAAGTTTTGAAATACTGGAGAAAAATATCTAAAAACGGGGCGAGAGTTCTCTCAATGCAAATTATGAAGTATTTTGTAGCACAACCAGTGTTAATATGTTACAGGTTTTTTCCGCTTAATTAAAATTTTATTTTCATGACTAAAGGGCGCTGACCCAAATTAAGTCAATATCGTTAGCGCGTTTAAATTTCGTCAAGTACCTATCTAAGGAAAATAGTTTGTCCACAGTTTTCGCACATATTATAGGAGTATAATTGCTACGGAGCCCTATCATGGGCGAGTCCGATACGCTCTTGGCTGGTTTTTCAAACAAATGTCTCGCGATTTATTGAGTTGTAAACATTATTTTTACTTTTGACAATATTCGTAAAAGTAGAATACTTAAAAACTGGAAAGTCGTTTAGGGAATTATCCGGCAACATTTTGGATAATATTTTCGTGCTAAGTGGCGTCAAGTCAGAATTTAAATGGAAATTGAAAAAGTTTCATCCCCTGGCAGATATAACAAGTGGGTTTAAAACGATTTTAGGTTTATTTAATTTTGAGATATTTCTGAGGGAATTGACATTTGGATATAAGAATTAGGTATTAAAAAGTGTTTGTTTTGTAAAGGCTTGCTAAGGAAAAGGGTTTAGGCCTCCACGATCCCCTATCCCGATCCCCAAGGGGATCCTGGTGAACCGTATCAGTTCACCAGGATCCCCAAACCTGCATAAACCTCATTCACATGGTGCCAACTAAAAGTGATAAGTCGCACAATGCTATATTCACAAAAGAAACAAAGATCTCTTTGAAATGTATCCTTTCAATTAAATATGAATAATTTAAGAAAAGTTATTATTGATTCATGATTAGTAGCTAGTAGTACATAGAATACGAATAACTCCGCCGAAAACCAGAGATCCAGCAATCAAACAATAATTTCCATTTATTAAGGGCAGGCACGGCAGGCAGGGGCTTGCAGGGGGTCTGCTTCGCTGTGTATTTGGGAGTAACAGGTACAATCGATATTTCCGGAGCCAGCGGGACGAGGGGGGCGGGGAAGGAGCGTAAACAGGCTGAGGAACGTTTAGACACGACACTTCGGCCTTTTCAATTAGGTGCGCCTTTTGAAAACGTCTGCAGAAGTTAGCTGGAGTGGTTTAATTATTTGTGTTTGGATTTCAACTTTTTGGGTGTACATTTGTAGAAGCTGAGAATGGTGCTGTTTATTCAGTTTCATGTTTAGTAAATTAAATTACAATAATTTGAATACACTTTAAGATTAAGAGCATACTTTATTATATAAAGAGTGTAAGGAAAAGTATCATTAACCTTTAAACCACACACTCTACCCATCAAACTGAACAACTTTTACTATGGGAGCAAAGCTGTCAGAACAAAAAAAATATTGCAGTTTAGTATGGGAGAGCTGATATTTTTTTTGTTCTGTTTAGTTTGATATGTGGTTTAAAGATTAATGATACTTTTCCTTACACCCTGTATACTAACATTATAAATGTAAAAGTTAGGATATTTGTGACAAAATTACGCGTAAACGGCTATTCGGATTTGGATGAAATTTGACGCACTGATAGAATTTATTCTTTATTAACACATCTGATACTTTTTGAAAGTCAACGCAGACGAAGTTCCGCGCGAACGCTGTTAGGGTTGTGGCTCATCTAGCAGCACGGAATCGCATTTTTTGACGCTACATCCTTTTCTTTCGCTTAGGAACGTCATTTGCTAGAGCGAGAAAGATAGCAGGAATGCGATCGCATGCGGCTGCACCGGTAGTGTTGCGATCTTTCTCGCTTTAGCCTTTGACGTTCCTCAGCAACAGAAAAGGATAGAGCGTGAAAAACTGTGATTCCGTGCTGCCAGATGAGGCTCAACCCTCATAATATTAATGTCGGCATAACTATATTTTGTAGCCTATTCCGCACGACCTAGTCCCTACAATGAGTCTTTATTCGATAATAAAAGGTACAACTGATAGCACAATGACATAATGTGATTCTCTTATTATCCTTTAAGCTCTTTACTAACTCTGTACTCGGCCGTCGCGGTAATCCATCTAAAGAGAGCTCCATTTTCAAGGGCCCGTAGAAAAATACGCTTAGTACACTTCGTGTGAGGGTTCATAACTCGTTCGGGTTCCCTACAAGGGTAACATTTACTTATCGACGTGGAAAAGGCTCTATAATACATTCGGCCGTCGCGGTCCTCTCCATCGTAAAATGCAAACTTTTTATTCGTTCTGCAGATGCGCCGCACTCCGAGCGGAGCTCCACGTTTTAAATTTTGCGGAAACCATTTTTTTTCAGCTATTTCATATATGAGCTTGCAAATAAATTAACGTACTAGAAAATGTGTATACCTCGGAACATGTTAGAGGCAGATATTACCTGGTTCGTGTTGTAGGTACATCGATATTACAAAGTTCTTTAAAATTCATTTTATGCTACAATCTTGTCAGTTCAATATGTCTATGTCGTTTAAGGGTGTATTACCGTTGGCGCGCTCCATACAAACGAAGTCTGGGTATATTTTTAACGCTAACCAATTAAAATAAATGAAATTTTTCTAAAACAATCTAGAAACTACTCTATATGCTTGCATGTATTATTTCAGATTTTCGTTAAAATGTATAGTTTTAAGGTTATAGTGCCTCAAAGATTTCCATTCAAATCTTAAATTAATCCTAGCATTGAAACTGTATTATAGAAACGGACATCGGACAAAATACAAGCAAAGAGATTGTTTCTGCAAAATTCATTGATTTTAATTGGTTCCTATTGAAAATACAAGGTGTTACAAAAGTAAAAATAAATATATCAAACTTTTAATGGGGTTGTTTAGACCATCAAACTGAACAACTTTCACTATGGGACCAACATCGAAATAGCGTAAGAATTAATCAGCTCTCCCATACATTTAGCTTGAGTAGAATTGTAGTTTAGTATGGAACATCAGATTTTTTTTCGCGATTTCGTTATTGGTCCGATATTGAAAGTTGTTCAATTTGATGGTCTAAACCACCTCCTTAAATATTTATTTGTATTTTTGTAACACCTTGTATAACCAAACTTCGTTTGTTATATTTTTCTTAAATGCGATGAGCCTAATATAGCTCTATGATTAGTTTATCTAATTAGCTGTCTAATGAAGTGTTATTAGGGAGATTCATGAATTTCAAAGAGAAGTACCTACTCATTGATGATAACGTCAATTTCACATATTATACACACATCCACATACACGACATCGAAATCAATTAGTGCCAAATTTCGAGTTTCAGATGTTTGAAACGAGGCTTAGGCTAATTAGCGTTTGCTTTGTTGAATTTAGGGAATAATTGCAGGGGTATCGATCTATTTTGATTAGAGGATTTATTTACCGAACGTCCAATATCGCGAAATTCTACCTAGCTGTTAATTAGACAGATAATTTACTCGGTTCTCAGAGGCTCTGAGGGTACGCAACCGATCTCGAATTCGGAATGTTGTAATTAATGGTTAAGAAAATTACAAAGTGATTTACGATTGTTTTAATTGCAGTGTTAACCTTTGGATTAAATTTATATTTTAGCCCTTCATTGATAAATTATCTAAACTGTTGTAAAATTACATCAGTTTAAAGTACAATGCGTAAAATAGCTATTAGAAACACATATCAATGCAAGTTTTTATTATTTCTAGTTTATTTAATTTTATTTACACGTGCTATTTAACAAATTTAAATAATCTCAAGTACCTACGCGTTTCCTTTCTACACGAAACTTTGTTAAAACTACTAACTTTTTTCTTATAAGTAGCTTTTTCTTTATTGAATTCATCTTTTTTTCATAATTTAATGAGTCGATCTTTATGGTAAATAACAGTGAGGCTTCCTTTTTTGGCCTATGATATAGTATCATACCTAATATTTCTTATACGATGTTTATGAGTCTGTATTTGGAAAGTATTTTGAATCTATTCTGTTTCATTTTTCGATGCTCACCATAACAAAACCATTAATTCACAAAATTGTTTGGCTACTCCATATCAATAGTATAAGAGATAAGAGGAATTTTGATAACCACCAGCTGCAGGCCTGATTCAGTATTCATAGGGTGAAGAGCATCTCTGTGATGGGGATGGACCAGGTCTGCTACAGTCGGTTTAGGAATTACAGCCGTTCAAAGGTCTGTATCAAATGAACGATCAGCTGCAAGGCTGATTATAGGTTATTATTATAATATGCACTGTAGCTCTGTGAACAGTACAAAAACTGTCATGTTCTGTCAGCCGGTTTACGGATACAGCCATGCAAAGTTCCGACCATATGGCATAACGGCTATATCTCCTAAACCGACTGATAGACCATGTCAGTTTTTGTACTGTTCGCATAGCTGCAGTGCACATTACAATAATACCTGCATATTCATGCTTATTCATTAGTAGCAACCATACCAGACTTTTAAACGGCTGTAACTTCTAAACTGACTTTAGTTAAGCATGCAAACCTAGTCCATCTCCGTCACAGAGATGCTCTACACCCTATGAATACTGAATCAGCCTTCCAGCTGATGGTTACCGAAATTCCTCTTATCTCTTATACTAAAAGGACTTTGCCACATTACATTCATAGTTAAAGTATGAGTAGGTACTCAATTCAATTCAATTTTTGTTTAGTGGCATCCGATGTGTTATCAAAATTCAGCCAATGTCTCGTTATGTGGAGAGTATACGAAGGAAAATGATCAGTAGTATTAATTAAGTCTAGCGTGGCAGTTTGGCCAATGTAAGTAGTTTATAATCTCAAGTGATTGTTTTAAGGTTAAAACACAAAAGAGTTCACAAAATGGTGGAGCCACGTGCAAGCCCAACGCGCCGATACGCACGCGTCCGTACTCCGCCAGACTTGCAGCGCGACTCTCGAGTAGGTACTCTCTCAGTTAAAAGGTTAAAACAAATGTCAATATAGGTATAAGTCAGAAGTCAAAAAGAATATGGGTTCCAACGACAATATTTGTTTGCATTTGTAACTATTCTAACACGGGAATGAAAATAAACTTGGCGCCCCATCTTCCTGAGGATAAGTCGAGTTGTATTTACGGAACTAAACAATTTTATTCAATTGGGAGTAGCATTGTTCTGCGAACAGGTGACCCGCATGTATCTGTTACATCGATTGTAGATTGTTACATTCTAACACATGAATGGGTGATGTGTAGTTTATTTGATAAGCGTATACATCGCTGGGTGAATACAACAACGGCACAACTCAAAAATTTGCAACTTTATCTTATGCAATATAGACCTAAGTCGATATTTCACTGAATCTAACCCTTGCTGTGTAGTAACTACACACGAATTTGTTCACGCGCGCTCTCTCGCGCCAACTTTAATGAAATTTTTCTCAAAATCTACTTTATGACTTTTGCCGTTGTTGTATTCACCCAGCGACATATAGGGTCCTTCTTAATATTCTGACACTTTTTTAAGGGGATGATCGGACCGTCAAACTGAAAATTTCTCTCTGGCACAAATATTGAAATCGCGAAAAAAAACACAGCACTTTCATACAAAACTGCAAACCGACTTGAGCCAAATGTATGGGACAGCAGATTTTTTTTAGCGATTTCGATGTTGGTCCCATAGAGAAAGTTGTTCAGTTTGATAGTCTTAAAAACTGTCAGCACATTAAGAAGGACCCTGTATAGTTAAATTTTTGTAATAAAAATGGACATATTACACGTTAGGTACAGCATTAAAGTTTTTTTAAACTCACCGTGCACATAATGAGTTTATGTATTTATGCATTGTCTCTTTAAAAAATTCGCTGTTTCATACAGCATTCTTGCAGCATTTCCTGCATTTGGGTCGAGTAGCCCAAAGAACACATATAATCCTGAAGTAGCCATTGACATTTTTACGGAACAGGAACAACTTTTTTTTTTCATCGCGGTCTTATTCTTAGAAAAAGTGCACTTTTTTGAGGGGATTATCCGACCGTCATACTGAACAACTTTCTCTACGGCACCAACATTGAAAAATCAGCTCTTCGATACAAAACTGCAAACCTACTCCAGCCAAATGACTGGAGACATCAGACTTTTTTTTCCGCGTTTTCGATGTTGGTCCCATAGAGAAAGTTGACATTTTGATGGTATGATCATCCCCTTAAAAAAGTGTCAGCATATTAAGAAGGACCCTGTATTTGTCTAGATAGAATGAGCTTATAAAACACTAGCAGCCCGTCCCGGCTTCGCACGGGGTAGACAAATAAATTTTAAGACTCATTTTTCTACACCTTCGGTTACATTGTTCAAATTTTACCAAGGATCCCTAATTTTTCAAAATGAAATGTAGCCTATGTCAAATTGGAAGAATGTAGCATTCTATTGGTGAAAGAATTTTTTAAATCGGCCCAGTACTTTTTGAGCCTATTCATTACAAACATACAAACATACAAAAATAGGTACAAATCTTTCCTCTTTATAATATTAGTGTAGATGTAGATGTAGATGTAGATGTAGATAGATGTAGAAAAGGGGCAAAATATAGTACGTTGGTGTGCGTTAGCTTTGACTGTCACTGACTGACTGACTGACTTGACATTTAACTTATCCAAGGCTTCATTATTGGTCTCTTAGTAAAAGTGGTTCAGTTTGATGTTTTGAAGCCTTAAGTATGTTTGTTTTGCATAAAATTTTACACTCGGTATAGAGATGTATTTGTTCACTAGTGTAAATGACGTGATTTGTCGTTTGCGCGTTCACTCAGCTCCGGTCCGGTTCATACCGGATCGTTTTCGGTTTTCGTCCGGATAACAAACACATGTTACTTTTCATTTTGTCACCCTCGTCGTTGATATTGTGGGTCAATTATACAACCGACATTAGCTGTTGTATGTGGCTTAATTGGCATCGGTTTGTACAATTCGACTCTGATGAGGATAAAAGATAACATGTTTTTTGTTGGTTATAAGCAATGACTTTATAAGTATGTATGTAGAATGTGATGAGAATTTTATGTTGTCTTTTTAGGTTTACGTAATACGTAGGTACCTACTAAAATTAAAGTATTTGATTTTTGAAGAAATTCAAGATTTTTTATGATGTTTACGTAAATAGTAATAATTCGTTATGCCAAGTTTTTTTTTTGGAGGGTGAATCGAAGACCATTTCGAGATAATTGTCTCAACGAAAAGTAAATTTTCTATGTCAGAGATTTTAAAATGAAAGGATTATATATATTTCACCGACCGAAAAACTCCTTGGTAAAATAAAATAACAGGAGATTAAGAAAAAGCACAATGTCAGAATTTGACATTTGATGTTGCCGTTTCTGTTTCGAGCATAGAGTTAGATAGAGAAGGTAGGTGATTTTTATTTTTTTTAATTAAGCATAGGTTTTTCTTCATGGAGTTCCAATGTTTTTCACGCGAACACTTTTGCGTCGATTACAAATAAAATGAATTTAAACAATTAAATGTATGCTGATAAACTCGATGAATCGCAAAAATAATGAAATTAGTTTATTAAAGTGATGTCTTATATCTATAAAAATATAAAATCGAAACCAAAAAAACATAACATACCGAATTATCACCTTACAGAACATGTCTCTAGAATAAGGGTCAGAAGGAGCGGGTCATACCTACTCCACCATAGGCCCAGTCAGTGGAGATACGTTATTTTACTTTCCTATTAGAACAGTAACCATCCAGCCAACGGACATGGATTTATTTATGCTCAGATCAGATTGATGTAATGATGTGTGAATATAAAAACCATACAAATTAAGACTTTGTCTTAGTAACCAAGCCACAAAATAAAAAAATAACAATTTCGAGTTGATCTCTAAGGCATGGACGGACTTGGAAGCAATTTTGAGGATATTAAAAATTTAATTAAACCTAAACAATGCCTAAACTCGCCCCTTGGCTTATCTGGCTTTAGGTAAATGCCATTTCGTTTTATGTTTGGCTTGAAAAGATCCAAAGTGAATTTCCGTACTGCAGAAAAATGTTAAAATAAACCTAGGTAGTGAAGTCAATAACGTACGATACAACCAGCAAAATATTTTTGCAATATTCTCTATGAAATATTAAAATCCCAGCGTAGAAGCCGGCTGTGGTAGACAGTACAATAGTTTATCCAATGTTTATTATGTTCCTGGTTAACTTCTCTACATGACACTTTGGCAGGTAAACTTCGTATAATACCTACATAGATAGTGTATCCGCAGATTGAATGGGTGAACTCAGACCATCAAACTGAACAATTTTCACTATGTAGGCTACATAGTGAAAACAAACCTCAGGAAACGCGAAAAAAAATCTGCTGTACCATATACGGTCCTTCTTAATAAGCTGAGACTTTTTTAAGGGGATGATCAGACCGTCAAACTGAACAACTTCCTCTATGGCATCAACATCGAAATCGCTAAAAAAAATCTGCTGTTCATACAAAGCTGCAAACCTACTCGAGCCAAATGTTTAAGACAGTAGATTTTTTATCGCGTTTTCGATATTGGTCCCATAGAAAAAGTTGTTCTGTTTGATGGTCTGATGATACCCTTAAAAAAGTGTCAGCAAATTAAGAAGGACCCTGTATATTTGAGTCAGGTAGATACATCACTTTTGTATGGGAAAGCAGATTTTTTTCTCGTTTCCGGAGGTCAAGTAGGCCAATTTGATGGTCTGAGTTCACAGTTTCAGTATTTCCTAGGCTGTCACTTACACCCTGTATCACAATGACGACTTTGGTGTATGGTGGTGGTTGTGGTGTATTATTAAATAAAATTAAACTTTGCAGATCACTCTTCAAATCAGTTGAAATAAGTATGTGATGCTCCCCGTAGGTAAACGCAGGGCCGGGCCTTATTTTGCTGGTTTTTAGAAGCTATCTTCTCAGTATTTGAAAGACAAACAAATGAATGACAAATATAGCTTGATCATCAACATCTCGGCTTTATTTGCTATAAAGCATATTTCTTATTTTCCTATAAAATACATAGGTATGAAAGTTCAAAGGAAAGCCTAAATATTGGAAAAAGTATCTATTATATGCATCTACTTTATAAGTTGAAGTCACTTTTACGTTGCTCAATGAAGTAATTTTTTTAAGACCAATATTTAATGAGTTAATTAGATAGTTGTACAATTTGGTGCAAATTCTTATGACTTGATTTCCTTGGATTAGAAGGCACCATAGTGACATAATGAAGTATAAACTAGTCGAAAATAGGTATACCTACTAAAATGACGTAGTTGTTCAGTCAGGGAAATCTCTTAAGCACACTTTTATTTAAACCCTGCAAATTTTGTAAAATAACGATAAGTATAATTCTTATTTATTGTCTTATCTTGTTATTTTGTCTAATATAAACTTTAATACATGTTGTAACATAAAATAACACAACAACAGCTGTAGCAAAAACATATCTTCTCTAACTCAACAAAGTAAAAAAACAAATATATTTCAAAAACAATAATCTCACCGACAGGCAATGCAATTGTAACGAAGGGTCTACACCGAGAGAGTAATATCGTGTAGGACGGGTTGGGGTGGATGGTGTTCAATCGATACTCACCCCCACGGCCTAATGCACCCCTAACACCACGGTACAGTTAGGATGGACGTATGGGAACTATATGATATGCGGTGCACTGTAACACGTCACGTCACTCGGAGTTTCACTTGTTTTGTGATTTCATTCATAAAGCCTAATAGCGGTTAATTAATACGCCAATAATTACTAAACGATTTACATTATTTCAATCTTAGCCACGGTTTATACAGAACATACGTGTGGCAGTGGCGGATAGTCAAAGTAACACAATTATAAACCTTATAGTATGTAGCATAGCGTCGCGACGCTACGTCACTTGGAGGCGCGGGCGCAATTCTCCTTTACGACAAAAACAACACTATGCTACTTACTATAAGGTTTATATTATGTTACTACGATTGTCCGCCACCGCCACACGCCTCTTCTGTATAAACCGCGCCTTACATAGGCGTCGGTGGCGCGTTACGGTAAAGTATGGGAACTCAATTTTGAGGTCCGGGTTCGAATCTGTACGGACGATATGCCATGTACCAATAAGTTTTTCTCTATAGGTATGTACGTATACCGACTGCTCTCAAACGGTGAAGGAAAACATCGTGAGGAAACCTGCATACGTTGAAGAAGAAATTCCAATGCGTATGCGTATGTGAAGTTTACCAATCCGCATTGGGCACGCGTGGTGGACTAACGCCCATCATACACCCTGCCTGAGGGTAGGCCTGTGCCCTACAGTGGGACGTTTATAAGCTGATGATGATGAGGAATCATACATAGATACCATACCTATCTAAGAAGATATAGTAAAATAATGCCAAAAATTTATCATGGTATGGAGTAAGTAATTATTCCTTTTTAGGGTTCCGTACCCAAAGGGTGAAAACGGTATCCTATTACTAAGACGACGTTGTCCGTCCGTTCGTTCGTTCGTCCGTCCTACCTATTTAGGGCTGTAACTTTTGGACCGTAACGGCGGATTTGTTAACAAATAAATAACATAATAATCAACTGAGATCAGACTAATTGAGGAATGACGGCACGAAATCGAATGTTCGGTCTTTCATATGGTATAAAATCAAATCATGGCTAGAATATGGCCAAATCAATAATAATTCATAGCTAGGTTCATCATCATCAGCAGGGCACAGGCCTACCCCCACGGAGAGTGTAAGTGCATTAGTCCACCACACGTGCCCAATGCGAATTGGTCGACTACACTACACATACGTTAATGCACAAGCCAAGGTGATTTTAAATATTTATTTTTGAGTGCATCATTCTTGAATGTACAGTCGCCGTCAGATATATCATAGCAAACAAGGTAGTCAAATATTTCTAAGCAGTTCTTATTTTCAATAATTTCTTTACACATAACCACTTTACACATCGGAACGCCTAGAACATCAAATATATGTACGCAGGCAGGGTGATCATAAACATCTGAGCAGTTTAGGAAAAAAGTCCTTATTCCGTTACATTTCAATTAAAAATAAAATTGTAAAGAAATTATTGAAAATTACCTGGTCTGATATTTATGACACAATACACGTTTAGATAGAATTGGTAACATTTACTGTAAAGCATTTATTGAAAATTAGCACTGCTCAGAAATATTTGACCACCTTGTATGCTACGATGTATCTGATGGCGACTGTACGACTACCCTAATGCCCCTTGTACACGAGGACAGGACAGTGGGGCAGGGCAGTTGGGAAGGCAGTTGGCGTTCACACTTCGGGCAGCTAGACGGGACAGCTCAGTCCACGAGCTAATATAATTTGAGTTTAGTTTTGATAACTTTCTCGGTAATATTATCGTTATTTCTATTTAGTTTTCCTCTAAATCGGAAAGTCCTCGCGAGTTAATTATACATAATTTTCTTTATAAACCTTTATCTGTTTTATGTTAGGCTGGAACGCATTCTCAATTCGACGGGATGCATTTGTAATGAAAAAACTAATCCGGATTGGTTTTTTAATTCCAAATGCATCCTGATGACCAAAAATTATATAATATCTTGCTGCACTGCACTGCCCTCGCGTTCACACAGAGGCAGTTACGAGGCAGTCGACAGAAATAGTTGGAGGGGGAAGCGAACTGCCCTCGAAAAATATACCGGCCGTCTATTCACTGCCCTGCACTGATTACTGCCATGGCAGTACTCTCCTGCCTCAACGCTACTGTTCACACGAGGGCAGTACTGTCCTGCCCTCACTGCCCTGCCCTCGTGTGAAAAGGGCATTACATTTACGGCCACAAGTGACGCCCCCGCCTACCTCAAACTGAAGAGTCGAGTCGCGGGCGCGATCTAGATCTAGGTCATTTGCAAATTCTTGTCTTATTAGTATTACATCACCGGGCACAAATGCTGGCAATTCTCTTCAAATTAATATGAACTTTATGTCCTTTAGAATTAATTTTTCTGATAGTTCCGTAGTCAACAAGGAACAACCTCTATAGTTTCGCGGTTTACCTAGCTCTGAGAGTAGGTAATAGAAAGCTGTTATTTGGCACAAAGTAGTAAAATTAAATCTCGAAAAACATTTTTGCCCCTGCGCGTAAGTGGGGATGTATTTTTTTTCTCGTCTATCCCATGGTCCAAAAGTCGTTCAAAAATATTACGGGTGCGTGAAACCATTTTTCGATTCAGCGATACGTTTACGGAATATTAATCTTTAAAGTTTATATTCTTGTTAGAGTCAAGTGTGTGTGTGTGTGTGTGTCCCTCTCAGCTAAACGGTTGTTTTTGGATATGTGAAAAAATGCATGGCAATAGTATTATTGGTATATACATAACAAAACAATTAAACAGTTAATAGTACTGAACATTCAATGTCTACATGTTAAGACGGGCAATAGTCTAGGAAAAATAAGGTTTGAGATTGCATTAAAGACACTTTAGTAAATTTTGTTTGAAATAATATTACTGTTAGTTTATAACATTTTTGTCGAGATTTCGTGGTTATATTGGCTCAGGAACCTGAGAAATACCTTAAAATCGATATAAATGTACAAAGGGCAAGCTTATTTCGAAATATATTTCTTCCAGCATACTAGCAAAAGAGACAGTTAATTATCACAAGGCAAATTTTATATATACAAACAAACAGTAAATAATTTAGTTTTGAGGTTATAATTTTTGAAGACTTACAAAATATTAAATATCTACTCAAATTTACGATATTAACCGGGGATTATTATTGTTATTAGTAACATGTATTGAATGAAGCCATCCTGTACAAAATCACCAGTTTTCCATTTTTTGTTCATACCAAAATTTAATGTTTTGTAAATGTCTTAATTATTCAATAACACACAATAAAAAATCGGGGATTATTGAGAATTTATGTTGATCAGGTTTTTATCTACTATATTCCAAATTATCACCAAAAGTGCAATTAATGCAACCTTCTCCATACAAAAATCCGTAGATTTCCCCGACTACAACTACGGAACCCTACACTGCGCGTGGTCCGATACGCACTTGGCCGGTTTTTCAAGAAGAATTTAATATTAAATTGTATTCGTAGCTCATTCAAATGTCAGTAAATCTAAAGCATACGGGTTTGTTAATTTGAATACTAAATTGCATCCACAAAGATAAACAGCCGGATGTCCTCTTTCAAAAGTGAAATAAGTAATTTACTTTTCCGCTGAAAATGTTTTTCACATATTAAATAATCCTTAAAAGGGTTCCGTAGGGCTTTGAATGCAAAATAAGCCACTACTGCATTTGAGATGTTCCCGAGCACACCCGTGCGACGCTCCGTCTAAAAGTGTTTGTATTACTCGCTACAATTTTATTAAAAGCACTTTATAAAGATACATCAGTATGCAGTTTGAATTTCGTTGTGGACGAATACAGTTGAAAATTAAACAGCGAACGACTAATTGGTTCACAGATGAAATTGATTTATGTGTAGGTATTCTACGCGTTTGCTCTCGAATGAAATGAATTATTTAACATGTTTTCGTTTCAACAGAAACAAAAGAGTGTAGGTATTTTATGGTTTTATAGTCAGCATAGATAAAATCACATATCAGTCTCGTTTGCTTTAATTAATAAGCATGCTAGTGCGGCCCAATCTTACCACATGAAAATTCTTCAATGTATTTTTCTTTTTGAAGGATAGGCAAGCGAACGGACGTTCAGCTTTAATCAAAATATGCTGAACATGTCTGTGAAGGTATAAGTAGATATCAGTACGTGTTTTGTTCTATTCACCCAATTAGACAAATAGCAAATTTGAGTTAAAAACCGGTCAAGTGCGAGTCGGGCTACTCGCGCACCGAGGGTTCCATACCACACAACCACACTGCATAATAACAAAAAATTTTTTGTCCTGGGCCTTAACACGAGACCGACTCACACTTGGCCGGTTTTTATTATTTGTTGTTATACTGTAGAGTTTGTTCTATAATCATACCAAGTTTGATGATTGTTGATGTATTACCGTTTTTATGATAGAGCGAGAAGAAAAAAGGTTGATAAAAACTAGTTTGTTGTATGAGGACCCCCGTAATTTTTAACTTTTTGACATTTTTATTAATTGTTAACAAATTCGCCGTAACAACGCATATTCTGTGTAAATTTCAACTGTCTAGCTACTACGGTTCAAAAGTTACAGCCCGAAATAGGTAGGACGGACGGAAGGACGGACGGACATCGTAGGCTAATAGGGTCCCGTTTTCACCCTTTGGGTGCAGAACCCTAAAAAAGGAGATCGCTACATTATTGCTGTCCTTATTGATGTAACTATTGAATAATTATGTATAGAAAAGACAACGCGAACAAAATCTGTGCACCACGATCAGCAGTGCGGGGCGCGTACTGGGAGCGTCACGCTGCAGTGAGCGCCTGACACAGGCTATATAAGCATATGCCATTTGACCTGTACGAATATTACAAACAAAAAAATTCTGTCTGGGTGTCGCCTCTAGTACTTTAAGGGTAAATTACTGTTGGCGCGCTCCATACAAACGAAGTCTGGTGATATTTTCAATACTAACCGAATAAACTCAATGAAATTTTGCAGAAACAATCTAGAAACAAATCTCTATGCTTGTATTGTGCCAGATTTTTCTTAAAATGTATAGTTTTAAAGTTACAGTGCTTCAAAGATTTCCATACAAATCTTAAAATAATCCTGGCATTGAAACTGTATATTTTAACGAAAATCGGACACGATACAGGCATAGAGATTTATTCCTAGATTTTTTCTGCAAAATTTCATTGAGTTTAATTGGTTGGTATTGAAAATATCACCAGATTTCGTTTGTATGCAGCGCGCATTTACGCATTCGGGATAAACTTCTCTTAATGCGACTAACTATATTATTTTTCTATGACTGGGCACATTAGGTCAGACCTAGAAGCTCAATTTGTTTGTAGATAAATTGTAAATCTCCAAGTCCATATCGCTATCTCATACGTAGTTACGCTACTGAGGTCCACTTTTTTTCAATGGAAAGTTACTATTGTATAACTACTATAGAACTTTTCTGGTTCTTTCTTTATAGTTGAATACCTTCTTTTTACGTTGGCCTTAATAATATCATTAAAAAAGAGAGATTTCTATAAAATGGTTCAATTATCTGTCGGTTTGTTTTGTCGAGGGGTTTGTTTCCTTCATTATTGTTTCACAAAGAGCTGTGCCCACAAATGGAGTTGATTTGAGATTCAAATTGTAAGACGTTACCGCCACAAAAACAACTTAATATTCTTTTACGCACTTTCCACTTTTGTTGTACAGGACTTTAAAATATGCCGAAACTTGACTGTATCTTTAAGTTTTTAGGCCCTTTCTCTACTTAAAATTGACAAAGTAAAAAAGTATACTTCTCTCTTTTACCTGAGACGGAAAAGGAATCTCGGTTAAGTCGTTTTAGAGAAAAACGACCAAAATCAATTTTCTTCTGCCGATTTGGATGCGGTTAGGCTAAACTTATTAAAAAAATTAGTCTTTTTAAATAAATGTTACGAATCGACTTATTCATTCCAATCGGTTTATTTCTAGTTTCTCTGAAAGTCGAATAATATTGTTTTTTTCAAAAAGTTTCATGCACGTTGCAGGTTCTGACTCGCGTGGTTTTCACGCGACGCGTTTATGCCTGCCACGAGGCTCCGCAATCCTCAATCTCTTCTGATAGATACTCCCATAAACAACTTGAAAAGTTTCATACTTACCTAAGTAGGTACCTAACTAGATACATATGTCACTAAGTAGTTGTTTAGGTATTTATTAAAATTCTTTCTGCTTTCTGGTTATATTACATCAAAATCTGAAAACCGTTCACGAGTTTCGAGTTTTTATGATTTTATTAGAATCTCTATAGTTGCATATCAAATTTTCGATAGTTATTGATTCTGTATTTTCACGTTACTTGTTAAAGAACCGTGTACAGGGCTACGCGACTTTTGATATTCGGTTCCGGCATTGGATCAAAGCTTTAGATAGGATTTGCGTAATAGAATGGTTTCGCCAATCTCCGGTTTGACTCCAAGCTTATTGAACACAATGCAGGAAGCGTGTGATTATCTCCCGTTCGCACATAACATACGCGCTTATACAACGTGTTAATGAATTAACGTAAAACTAGAAAGTAGTTTGTTTAGAATCGAGAGCAGAATCGAATTATCATGGTTTCAACATTAATTTTTTTCAAAATATTAAATAAATTGTTTGTAAAATTTAAAATTGACTGAACTCGATATCAACCCACCGCTTGGGCACTCTCACCCTACTACTAAAACAAGATTCATAAAAAGTATCCATGAGCACATTAGCGCTTTCATTCATTGCTGAAATGATAACAAATCATTTTTGCCTGAAAACTTAAAATGCTATTAACTTTTAACTATCAAAATAATGAAATTATTGTTTCAATCTAATTATTTTGTTATAAATCAGTTTGGGTGTATGAGGTTTTGCGCTTATTCATTAACACGTTGTATTTATAGCAGCACGCCGAGCACACAGCCTCCGACAAATTGCGTAAGCTTATACACCATGTCTGTTAATTAAAAATGTAAGGCAGACTTATGGGAGTACAGATTACTCTTCAAGACCACAAGAACACATGGGAATCTTTTGAATTGGATGGAAAATCGTTACGATCAGAGAAGAGGTCGGGAATAGAGATGGTGCCTAATAATTTCCGCGATTTCGATGTTGCTCCCATAGAGATAGTTGTTCAGTTTTACATAGAGAGTTGTTCAGTTTGAGGGTCTGGGGGTGATCGATCTCCTTAAAATGTGTCAGCATATTAAGAAGGACCCTATACAACGTGTTAATGAATAAGCGCAAAACCTCATACACCCCAACTGATTTACAACAAAATAATTAGATTGAAACAATAATTTCATTATTTTGATAGTTAAAATTTTAAGTTATTCGCACTTGAAGTTTTGATTAAGCAAAAATGATTTGCAATCAATGAATGCAAACAAGCACGAATGAAAGCGCTATCGTGCTCATAGATACATTTTAAGAATATTTTTTGTTATTAAGTAGGGTGAGTGTGCCCTTGCGGTGGGTTGAGATCGACTTCAGTAAATTTTAAATTTAAAATTTTTTTTTTTAATATTTTGAAAAAAATTACCTATGTTGAAACCATGATAATTCGATTCTGCTCTCGATTCTAAACAAACTACTTTCTAGTTTTGCGTTAATTCATTAACACGTTGTATAAGAACGACGGACAGTGGAATGACTTGCCCCTTGCCCTAACTCTTTTCTGATCAGCAGTGTCGTTTCTATGTACGGTACAAAATTTATACAAAGTACAAAAGAGCAACGTGAAAAAGTGTTCTAGTGTTATTCAAAATTATTAATTCTAGAAGTTACAATGCAATTAATCAACATCGTACGTCACCTTGTATCTTGTAGGCACTTGTGGGAAACAATTTTATTGTGAAAGTTAGTTTTGCCATAATTATGATGACAGGTTGGGTGACAAGGGTACAAGGACACCTGAGAATGTGACCCGTCATAATCCTGAAGGAGAACAATTATTAAACTTTCAAACACGTTGTAAACACTTTTTAGGGTTCCGTACCGAAAGGGTGAAAACGGGACCCTATTACTAAGCCTATGTTGTCCGTCCGTCCGTCGTACCTATTTAGGGCTGTAACTTTTGAACCGTAATAGCTAGACAGTTGAAATTTTTACCGAATATTCATTATTACGGCGAATTTGTTAACAAATAATAAAAATGACAAAAAGTTAAATATTAAGGGGGGTCCTCATACAAGAAACTAGTTTTTATCAACGTTTTTTCTTTCCGCTCTATCGTAAATACGGTAATACATACAAGCGTCAAACTTGGTGTGAGTATAGAGCAAACTCTTCTTCGGCCAATAAAAATTGGCCAAGTGTGAGCCGGTCTCGCGCTAAAGGTGCCGGAGAAAACAACACTTTTTTAAAGTTAATATGCTGTGTGGTGGTGTGGTACGGAATCTTTGGTGCGCGAGTAGCCTGACTCACACTTGACCGATTTTTATTTAATCAATTGTCATCCTTGATGAGTTATGTACTAATATATTTTTGTCACCAAAAGAATCAGAACTGTCAAAAATTTGTACAGAGTCTAAAATGTTTTAAATAAGAACAGTATCTTTTAATAGAGTAACTGGAGTAATAATAATCTATTATACGAATTAGTGAATATAAATCCCTTCGGATGTAACGACTCATAATTATGGTCAAACTTCACACAGGTAAGTTTGTTTAACCATACAGTGTTTGTTTAATTATACAGTTTACTTGACATCCATTTGAGTGGCGTCTGGAGACAATCTTCTATTAACCAATTTAGGATACAGAATAAAAACCTGGCAAGTCTGTAAAACGGTTAACTACGCCGGCGTCAACAGCCATGTCTACGGAAAACTGATTTCCTGCACGTCTAGACACGTTTCCCCTCTTCCCAAAATCACATTTTGTGAGGCTTCATCGAGGTTATTAAGTTCGATTATTCCAAAGATGTCAGACTACATTTTCTTTGTATCAAAGCTCACCTTTGTGACCTTGGAAAAATACATCTCGTGTTGCGACGCCTTTGGGTTTTGTGAATGAATATTTTATTAAGATAACTTTTTATGGCTTAGGTAGGCATTATTTTGGTACATAAATGTATTATGCAGGTGTACACATAGTTTAATTATGTGAGAAAATGTGTCTCATGAATTCACGATGACTTCGTAGACACTCTTGCCTTTAGAGATGGTATGCGAAAAGGTTTTAGAATGTTCGAGATTTTTTTTAAAAAGGGTGATGAGTGTTCATTTCCGTACCCAAAGAGTGAAAACGGGACCCTATTACTAAGCCTACGTTGTCCGTCCGTCCGTCCGTTCTACATATTTAGAGCTGCAACTTTTCAACCGTAATAGCTAGACAGTTGAAATTTTCACAGAATATGCGGCAAATTTTTTAACAAATAATAATAATATCATTAAGTTAAAATTTAAGGAGGGTCCTCATACAACAAACTAGTTTCTATCAACGTTTTTTCTTCTCGCTCTATCGTAAAACGGTAATACATACAAGCGTCAAACTTGGTGTGATTATAGAGCATACAGTATAACAAGAATTAATAAAAACCGGCCGTGTGAGTTGGTCTCGTGTTAAAGGTCCAAGCCAAATAAAAATTATGTTGTGTGGTGGTGTGGTATGGAACCCTCGGTGCGCGAGTAGCCCGACTCGCACTTGACCGGTTTTATTTTATTATTAATGTGACATTTGGGTTTTTTTTTTGTATTCAAATAATCTAATGTAAATTTATTTCACCTTTTGTATGTAATATTATAATTATGTTTGTGTTTAAACGCTTTGTACTGTCTTCATTGGGCTTAGTTTTCTGATGTTGTTCATTGGAAAGTTTCAAACTGTCTTGAAGACATTCATTTCGTCAGAATAAAACTTTCTGAAGTTCCTGAAGTCAATTTGTTCTCAATCACAAGAACTATAAAGAGTCGAGCAAACCTTATTGTTTCTAAAATCTGTTAAATATTTTTTAACATAAATACAATCCTGACAGTTTAGTTCAATTTTGTTTACAACTCATGACATTTTTAATAGCATATGCTCACGACTATATTCCCCGAGGGGGTAGTCAGATATATTCTGAAATCACAGAACGTCCACGTTTCACTAGGACCGAAACTCTGTCCAGTCGTACGAGGAGTGAGCCCTTCGCCACTTGTAATGGAATTTTACTTTACAATTCCCTTTATGAAAGATGATTTTCATATCAAAAAGCGACGTGATAAGAAAAAAACTAAAGTGATTTGTTTTTTTTTCTCTTTGCTAATAAAAACAATAAAGAGGACGTACAGCAGGAACGAGTAAACAAAAGCAGAGTAAAGCAAATGAGTATTTGTACGTCGACGCTCATTTCAAACGATCGCGCCGAGTTTCAATAGCATGAATATTCCAAGATTAGATCCAGTGGCCAGAAGCACTGTGACAATAGCAGACAAAGAGACGTTGAATGTATAAAACCAGTCATTCGACGCACACACATACATACATGCATAGACACACATACATTATGCATTATTATGTAGGGATCCTTCATAAAACCCGTCTCGTTTGTCTTTTGTCGTCGCGTATGCTTCACAAAGTTTCGTGATGGATATTTAGGTCAAACAAAAGTGGCGCTTAACATAAATTAAAACCCTTGTCACTTTTCACGGAGGCTTTGAGCTCCGTAAATTTTTTATTATAATAAGCCGTTATGGCATTTAAAAAGTAGGATGGGAATGGAAAACCAACAATTATTAAGGGTCTCTTTAAATGTAGATGGATAAACGTTGTGATCTTGGCCAAACAAATTGACTGCTTTTTGGTCAATAATTAAAGTAATTTTTCCTGCGTTTTTTCACTTTCGCGTCTGAATATCGAAAACATCTGTAAGTAAATATTGTTTAGTTTTTTTCCTATTCTAATAGGCATTCTGTGATATAACAGGACTAAATATTTAGAACATCAAACGTCGTAAATGGCACGTGGCTACCGGTGGTAGACTTTATGAAATGTTAGCTCATGCTCCACCGGCGATACATCCTGATATGAACGTGCCCGGATATGAGGAGCTCCGCATCTGCTCTCAATCGTGATGTAACTATCGCTCGCAATACGGTTTTTGAGCGCTCCAACGTGTATATTTAGACAAAAATAGTGCATATAACCTTGTACATAAGGTTCAGCGCTATCAAGGACAGCGCTCATGATCCGTGACGTGTAATATAACGCTTGCCACACACATACGGAATTCTGAATCAGAATAGGATTTCGTATGAATTTTCCCCCTCCAGAATTCGGACTAAATCTTGACTACCGCTCTCAGCTCGGATCGGCACTGTACGACACCGCGGTATGTGCGCTGTGCACCTTAAAACTAAATTATAACGTAGTGCATGATCGTCCCGTGATATCTGTCTATGTGCGGTAGAAGCTGCAGGACAGCCATTGAGACACATCACAAAAGGTATTGTGTGCGAGGACTAGTTTATCTGCTACCTATTCGTTGGACAGGACTTGTTCCGCGCTGATAACGCTCTCAACTCGTTGCGAAGTGTCACTTCTCTCACTGTTTAGTATGGGTACTCTAGGTGTTAGCGAGCTCGATACTCGCACGGTGTCTATTTTGTTTGAGTCAAGATACATTTATATCGTAATTTTAGAACGCTAGTTAGGTACTCTCTGTTTTACGTAATCGATGTTTTTCTAGGATGATGTCAAACGGCAAATATGTTATTGAATGCACAAACAATATTTTACTACCGTAATCAGAATTGGGTAACGTTTTTGACCTCCTGTCTGTTCCTCTGTCTGTATGTTTGGGTTGGGTCGGAGTCGGTCAGATAAACTATTCTATGCATAAAATAGGCACAAACATGTTAAAACGGCCTGACTTGATATACCAACTAAATTTGTCAGACAATGATCTAGACTATCGCAAAGGATTTACATGTTTACGTGCACGAAATCGCAGATGTAAAAGTTCGAATTAAATATGTTGATAACGTTGTTAATTAACAGACAAGCATTCCATTTCCGTTAAAGATACTTATTTTTCGTATTGTAAAATTTTTTCCCAAAATGATAACTGTGTTATTTGAACAACACAAAGATGAAAATTGTCTGATCAAGATTAGACCCGATAACGATAATCTCAAATCGTATCTACTCGTTAAATTGTTACAACAGGTAAAGATTTTTATTATCTCAGTACACGGGACAGTCCAAACAAGGGCAGACATGCCGTTGCGTAAAGTTTCACGCTGCCATCAAGACTTTGTTGAGATTATTAGTAAAGTTGCACAACAATTAAATCTTCACAAATATGAATATGTTACACAGTTCGGAAGTGTCGATATTGACAGTTTTTCCAGTGGACTATACAGAGTGCAAATCACAGGATACAGAGATGGCCAGAAGGTTAAACATTTCGTGTTCATCAAATGGCATTCCGATCCAAAGATGCGAGCATGTTTTAGAGAATCTTACCAACGGGAAATCCTTTTCTATCAACATATAGTGCCGGAATTGTTAGAAATCCAGAGACGCTTTAAAATCATCGAGGGATTGAAAATAAAATTCCCCAACTGTATTTTCGCGAGCTCGGAACACAACAAAGAGACCATTGTTGTGCTGGATTCACAAGAGAACGGACTCAGGTTGCTGGACAGATTCCACAAAATGGATTTAGCCCACGCCTCTCTAGTGGTGAAAAATTTAGCGAAATTGCACGGCTTGTCCTTTGTTCTGGAAAAAACAAACCCTTCAAAGTTTGAAGAGATAAAGAAACTGTGCAGTAAAGATGTTCAATATTCTGATCCCAGCTGTGTGCCTGTTTCAATGGAATTGTACTACAATGATGCAGTAAATGTAGTTACAGATCCAGCTGCTAAACAGGAGTTGAAGGCACTTGCTCCGGACTTTTTGTTAGTTTTGAATAAGTGTACAATGGCAGTTAAATACAGCGCTTTCTGTCATGCTGATTGTTGGAGCAATAACATTATGATAAAACACATGGTAATTACAATATTTAATTTATACTTAATTGTTTTACAGCTGTTGAGAGTCACGCGGTTATTATTTTGTCCATAAAGAAGAGGCATTCTTTAAAACCAAGTATTTCTCGCCAGACTTGTAAGGTTTAGGTCCAAACTTTGTATCAATTCCACTTTTCAACAAAATCTTTTCCAATACAAACCTAAGTAACAAGTGTTTATATAGAATTTTGAAGATGAATAGAAATTTTTATTTACAGAGTGGAAGACCAATAGATGTGATGTTCGTGGACTACCAGCTAACTCGGTTCGCGTCGCCAGTGACTGATATATCTTACTTCTTGTACATGACCACCGAAAGAGAATTTCTTTTTGAAAATTATGATCAGATCCTATATACTTACTACAGAACATTAACAGCAGTGCTGAGACAGTGTGGTTTGGATGTGAAAGAAGTTTATCCAGAAGAAATTTTTGAGAGGCATTTAGAAGAATATTCCGTCTTAGGTTTAATAGAAGCATTAATATCGTTAAAGATAATCACAGCAGATGCAGAAGAAGCATTTAAAATGACGGAAATTAAATATTCTTCTGCAGAAGAATTTTCTGTTGATGAATTGCAGAACAATCCTTTGTATGCCGAACGAATAAACGGAGTGGTCGATTTCTTTTTCAGTAGAGACTATTCGTTGAACGCGGTTTTAAATAAATGAGGACGTGTTATAAATTCTTTGTTTCTAATTTCCTACTCGTATTATAAACTTACTGAATAGACTAGAATTTTAAATTCCCGTCCTTGCATAAGCTTGCAAAATGTCCTTCTTGCATTAAGTAGTTAACCCATTTATTAGTGCAGAAGTAAGCCGAAAATGTCTCGTTTACCGACGAAATATTATAACGGAAGTAGTTGAGGTTCTGCTCCGCTCTACGAACCACAGGTGTGCTATTTTATGAGGGGTAACAAATTTATCTTTGTACTTAGTTTGGAGACGAAATTAGGAAATACTGTGTTGAGAGATAACTTAAATTTAACCTTTTCAATACAAACTATAAAGCGTTTGCCTTCTTCAGCCATGAGTTACCTATCTATCAATATCATTTGTGGCCAAAGTTGCATTCATTTTACGAACAAAAAAACCGGTTAAGTGCGTGTCGGACCACGCAGGGTAGGGTTCCATAGTTGCCTCCACAATATACAGATTTAGAAGGGGGCTTTTTGTTTTATACTACGGTTTAAAGGCTAATAAAGTCTAAAAAGTACATTTTACAAGTTGGTCGGCTAGTACTCGTTAACTTGTAAAGCCCACTTAGCAGTGATAGTTTTCCTTTTAACTTCGTTATTGTGTTATGTTTTTTTCAAGATTTTATTTTACCACTTTGTCGGTGTGGTTAATATGTATATTCATGTCAAATTACAGCTTTCTAGTAGTAGCGTCTCTGAGCTAAGCCGCGGATAGACGGACAGACGGAGAGACGGACAGACGGACGGACAGGGCGAATCTATCAGGGTTCCTTGTTGACTACGAACCCCTAAAAAGGAGTACAGACGAATAAAATATGATACGATGACTATACGCTAAAATAAACCAACCTAAAATAAACTAATTGAATAACGTATCTCTCAATGTTTTGAAACATCAGAAATCCCAAAACATGCCACACAAAAAATGTCGTTGCTTGCTACCAAGACTCAATTCCATTGTACAGTATTTCATAAATGTTATAATGTATCAAACAGATAGTCGTCTTGTTCTTTCGCGATTTAGTAAAGTGAGAGCAAATTACTGGCCACAACTGCAATCTCGCAAATGAGATAAAAAGTAGTAGAGCATTATCTTATTTCATTTCCAGTACAAAGGAAATATTAAGGATCCGCGGGCGGAACCAGAGCTGACTCTAGAAAGGAATTAATTCTACGTAGCTGCAGCTAATTGTCTGTAACAAAGGTTTTTTCCCTGATTCTTGGACGGGACGGATGAATATCTTTGTCCGAACGGAAATAATGACTGTGCGACCAGATGGCTACGTTTAACTGACTTCCTAGGATTTTTCTATCTTCTGTTTATACTTTCATAATTGTTACTTGCATTGTTACTTTATCTGAATTATTTTGTATTTTTGATGTGCTTAATGCCTACGCGATACAGGAATTATATCTGATTTCCACCCTACAAGATGTTACAAAAGTAAAAATTAACATTTAAAACTTTTCATGTACCTTTAGACCATAAAACTGAACAACTTTCACTATGGGACCAACATCGAAATCGCGAAAAAAAAACAGCTGTCCCATACATTTAGCTCGAGTAGTTTAGTATGGAACATCCGTTTTTTTTTCGATTACGATATTGGTCCCATAATGAAAGCGCACTTTTTCATTCACATTGATTAATATGGAGAGTCGTGTTCCCGGGCGAATACGCCTTAAAAAGGAACTAGTATGAATATACTAGATGATAAGTTGCTCCATCCCAATGATTGTTAAAGATAATCTTGACAAGCATTCACTCCAATTTTTCAAAGTTCTTTGTCTAATTTGTTTTCTCGCTTCCGTAATTTCGCTTGATCGTTTAAAGTCTAACCCGTTTAATAAGTGCTGGTTGTCACTCCACTGGACCGTGAAGAGAAGTTATCTTCAAAGCTTTACATTTTCAAATTTGTTTTGATAAAGCTTTTATTCCACAGCGGCGGAGCTCAAAATTGGGTAATACTTTCATAGATTTGATAAAATCAATAACAGATTTGTAATTATGTAACTTTTTGTTCTTAGTACACACATACATACATAATTATGCTCACGCCTATGTTCCACTTCTTCTTATCATGTGGGCAGCAAACCCTGGTGTGAGAGTTTTTGACGTGATTTTTATGTAAGGACTACTTCCAACAGAGATAGTATAGCCCGGACCAACAGCTTAATGTGCCATCCGAAACACGAAATCATCTTTCTTTTCGGACAATCAGGTGATTCAGCCTGCAATGTCCTAACCAACTGGGGAAAACACACAAAGTCCTGCTGTATTGCTAGGTGTTCCCCGTGGGAATCGAACCCACGACCTCCGTGTCAAGAGCCCAATGCTCTTAACCATTAGACCACGGAGGCAGGCAATGTTCCACTGGAGTATGCAGAGACAATAGATTCACCCGCCTCTTCAATATCCTTTACATACATACATACTCGTCGGTTTCAGGTACATTCTATTTGTCCCTTCTTCTAATCAATGTGTGTTTAATCGAATGTGTACTACATTCGATTAAGTCAGCGTACGTGAGTACTAGGGTGACCCCTTTTGATCTTATTGCTTGAATTTAGGGTCCTTTTTAATATTCTGACACTTTTAAGGCGATGTCAGACCGTTTCAAACTGAACAACTTTCTCTATGGCACCAACATCAAAGAGGCGAAAAAATTTAGCTGTTCCATGTAAAACTGCAAACCTACTCAAGCCAAATGTGACGTTGGTGTCATAGAGAAAGTGGTTCAGTTTGACGGTCTGATCATCCCCTTAAAAAAGTGTCAGTATATTAATTTGGACCCTGTATAAATTGGTAGTCCCGCAGTGGAGTTTTTAAAAATTTAAAATATAAATTTGGGCATTTGGAAATAATATTTTTCTATTTGGACTACGAGAATGGTAATTGGGAGTAATGACTTCATCCTTGCTATCCCCTTGTGTTATTAAATTAAGCATTTAGTTGTCCGCAATACGGTGAACTTCTAACAGTTAATTTTTCACGAGCTAATCTTTATGACCGAACAGAACTTACGTTCATAGTTAATATTTTAGAACTAAGTACCTTTAACTAATATGCATGATAGTAATAGAAGTTGAAATAGCTTCAACTAATGTGAGTTGTAATAACATTTTATGGATGGTATACAGAGTGTAAGTGACAGCCTAGCAAATACTGAAACGGTGAACTTAGACCATCAAACTGAACAAATTTCACTATGGAGCCTATCTCTACATTTGTGTCGGGTAGGTACAACAGTTTTGTATGGGACAGCTGATTTATGTTCGCGTTTCCTGAGGTAGGCACCATAGTGAGATGTTCAGTTTGATGGTGTGAGTTCACAGTTTCAGGATTTGCTAGGCTTTCACTCATCTTCTTCTTCTTTCTGCCCTTATCCCATTACTTGGGGTCGGCGCAATACAGGGTCCTTCTTAATATGCTGACATTTTTTCAAGGGAATGATCAGACCGTCAAACTGAACAACTTTCTCAATGGGACCAACATCGAAATTTCGAAAAAAAAAACTGTTATTGCATACATTTGGCTCGAGTAGGTTTGGAGTTTTGTATGGAACAGTTGATTTCGCGATTTCGATGTTGGTGCCATAGAAAAAGTTGTTCAGTTTGACGGTCTGATCACCCCCTTGAAAAAGTGTCATCACGTTTTACGTATTTATTTCTTGTCAATTACAATCTTTGCAATTTTTTTGTAACTAATCTATGTAGGTAGGTAGGTAAGATAGGTAACTACATACACTGTACATGTATAAGGTATTGTAGTGTTTGTTTCACAATAGTAATAGTGGTCAACGAGGGTAAACCACGTGTGCCCAACGTTACCCATGTCAAGGTGCCAGTCACTCAGTGTCAGGTACAATCTGCGGCTGCGGTCGTATGTTTCCATTGATTTCTTGATATACAGGGTCCAACTTAATATGCTGACAGTTTTTTAAGAGGATGATCAGACCATCAAACTGAACAACTTTCTATATGGGGTCAATGTCGAAATCGCGAAAAAAGAATCAGCTTTCCCATACAATTGGGTCGAGTAAGATTTCAGTTTACTATGGAACAGCTGAATTTTTTTTGGCGATTTCGACTTTGGTGCCATTGAGAAAATTGTTCAGCTTGATGGTCTGATTATCCCCTTAAAAAGTGTCAGCATATTGAGAAGGACCTTATATAACATATATGTTTTCTATAATACGGTATGTAAAGATTTTGGAGGGCTGAATCTCAATAACAATATTTTATAAGTCAGAGATTTTAAAATAAAATGAAAGGATTACAGATATTTTTAATCAAATAACGTAGTTTTTCGGTCCGACGAGTGACGTCACCTGTCGACCGAAAAAATCAACTTTAAAAACTGACCATTAAGAAAACAAATACAATGTCAGAATTTGACGTTTGATGTTGCCGTTTCTTTTTCCAACATAGAGTTAGAAAGAAAAGGCAGGTGGTTAGAAAGTTAGAAACTATATGGTCTCGTCTATCTATCAATCAATCAATTATACTTTATTTTACACCAAAAAACATAGTATACAGAGAGTAAATAAACAGGAAATACAGACGGTACAAACTAGGCGGTCTTATCGCTAAAAAGCGATTTCTTCCAGACAACCTTAGGGTAGAGGAAAAGGTAAAAGAAGATTGGTAGGCGGTGTAGGTAGATAATAATAACAGTATAGGCGCGGTATAGGCTATCTCGCTCTAACATACGTTAATGCTATGCCCTTTCTTTTTCGCATTTCCGATCTAACGTAGTATATGCTAAATCTATAGCTTAAACATAAAGCAGCAAAGTCACGCACAAGTCGAGCATAAGTCGTGCTTTTGTCACGAGTCGTAGTTTCGACCCAGCTGTTCTGTTCAAAGAACAATAATTAAATTTCCTACGAATCTTCTCGTGAGATATTGTATCAGTCCAGGGAATTGTGTGATGACATTACGTGTTTAGATATTGTTTTTGTGATATTATTAGGTCGTTAGGTGTTTCACGAGGTACTTATTATGGAATGATTGAGCGTTATCTGCGTCAATTTGAAAAAGATTATTCAGATTTTAATTTAAAAAATCAAAATTTGTTCAATTATAAAGGGTGTAAGGAAAAGTATAATTAACCCTTAAACCACATACTCTTACCACGTCAGCATATTAAGTCGGATCCTGTATATAATTATGTATATGCTGGTATGCATTATCCCACCAGGGTAGACAGTCTCTGGCGGTGTACAGAATCTACAGGCTGTAAGGAAAAGTATCATTAACCTTTAAACCACATACTCTACCAATCACGATTCTGTACACGGCCAGAGATTGTCTACCCTCGTGGGATAATGCTAACGAGCATAAACATAATTAAATAGAGGATCCGACTTAATATGCTGACGGTTTTTTAATGATCAGGCCATCAAACTGAAACACTTTCTCTATTGGATCAACATCAAAATCGCTGATCATCAATTAAAACCGGGATTCAAGCAAATGAAATTACAGATGATAAGAAAATAACGGTAATAAAAAACAAAGTGGCTGATATTGACCAAGGCAATCTATAGCCTGTATTCCTTAAGATAACTACATCTTTGATCCTTTCTATTACGTACTAAATAATGATGAGTCAGATCAGAGCTTAATCTAGGTCATCTAGATAATACATGGTATGTAGACACACTCTAGTGGTTATACTCGTACTATGCTTTTAGTTTTATAGCTTTTAGATATAATGTTCTTTAGTACATACCTAGGTATGCAACCCACCACACTTCACATCCGTTTCAACATAGATTTTGTCACAGGTAATGATCCGCTGAAAACTGTTGGAATCCCATTCCGTCTATCAGCGGATCTCTCGTATTTTTATGAAGGTTATTCAATATACAACGTGATAATGAATAAGCGCAAAAGCTCATACATCCCGATTGATTTATAACAAAATAATTAGATAATTTGTAACAGTTATCATTTCAGCAGTGAATGAAAGCGCTAACGTGCTCATGGATACATTTTAAGAATCTTATTTTGGAAGTAAGTAAAAACATAGGTATATGTTGAAACCATGATAATTCGATTCTGCTCTCGATTCAAAACAAACAACTTTCTGGTTTTGCGTTTATTCATTAACACGTTGTATAGGTGATGTCAAATACAACATCTAAATTTTTTTAGATTATATAGTGTCGTAGAAATGTTGACTTACATTTTACAGTTAATTTAAAATACTTAGCCCCACTTGCACCAACCTGGGTTAGCAATTAAGTCTGGGTTAAATGGCTAACTCGGATTTTCTGCTATACTAAAAACCATATATTACAAACTTAACCTGGAGTTATTTTCTAACCCAGGTTGACGCAAGTGGGGCTTATAGGATTTACCAATGATGACTAAACAATATCCATGACTCGCTTTGACTATTTATATGTGGAGTGGTTACGCGTGTAATTCTACTAACAAACATTTCTGCCACTTTTTGTGGGGGGCGAGGTAACATGAAATGGGAACTTTGGATTTTATTCCCCATAACTTTTGATTCTAATTTTGAATATTAAAAATCATGAAAAGTAGTCTCGTGTGAACCCCAAACGTTCTAAGTTCGAAGTTCGAAGTTATTATTTCGCAATTATAGGCTGTCTCGTTTAGTGATAAGGTGTAAAATTGAATGTAAATGCACAAGATCAATTGTGCTTATACCGTGGCAGAGGGGAAATGCTACCGCAAGGCTAGTCCGTATAATAATTAGTCAAAGATGACTCGGATACAAATATTCATTGCCTTCATGACCACCCGAAAAGTGATATCGTTCGTGAGTTTATGTACTCATGTCTCATCATATTAGTAGCCTACTAATAGTAGGTACGAGAATGTAAATAATAGCTAATTATTCGACACGGGAATACTATAATTGAAAAACGAGTTCCGACTCAATTGCTTCACGGTCTGTTGGAAATTACAAATAGGTTACACTATACCGATATTGTTTAAAGGTTTTTAGTACCAATTCAGTGCTTATCGGTAGCTTCGAATGTTATTTAATGTTTAGATATCGAAACATTGAAAAACAATTCCGAGCAGAGCGGGGCGTATATATCAAAATTGTTTGTGAAACAAATAAAGTTAGTATTTTGAGTTCAAATAGTGACCGCGCAGGTCACTATTTGAACTAAATTAAAACTTTGCGATCCTTACTCGTCTATAATTTGAGTTCAGGAAGCTGGCATAGGTTTTGTTTGAGTTCCTTATTTGAGGAATAGAATTTAAGGTACAAATGGGACGATGGCCTTGTAAACCAGTCATAGACTGGCTGTGATTGGTATAGATAGACAATACCTACGCCAGTTTCCTGTTATAGAATTGTTTGTTTTGTTTTTATAGTTTCGATTCATATTGCTTTTGATTAAATTTATCAAAGTTTAGCCAATCATCGATCGATAGTGTCTTTATATACCTACAGTAGCGTAGCGAGGGGCAGGGGGACAAATGCCCCGGGCGGCACTTTAGTAGGGGCGGGGCGGCATATTCGGGAAAAATATAGATTGATTGAGCTCTGTCTGTAACCAATTCGTAGAGCAGAGAAAAGTCGAGCTCGCTTCGCTTGCTCTTAGTTCCTGTTTTGATTACTGTGCCTACACATAATCCTAAAGAGTTCTGACCACAGCTAAGACGTGGTGCTAAAAATTTCGAGTTTGCTTCGCTCGATCCATAGCTTTTACTTCGGTTACTTTGCACATGTTTTATACGTAAAAAGCTCTGGCTCTAACCGATTCGTATTGAGGAGAAAAGTTGAGCTCGCTAAGCTTGCTCTATGTTTCTATTTTTGCATGGATAAAGCAAAAGATTTGAAGATTGGGTTTTGTCAGGATCGTAGCAGGTGGCGTTTCGTTGTCTCTGCCTACCCCAGTGAGAGACGGGCGTGAGAATTTGTATGTATGTATAAACCAAAAAATGTTTGACCACAACCCGAATCGATATGCAAAAAATTTTCGAGTTCGCTTCGCTCGCTCCGTTATGTTTTGTGTAGGTATGATGAAGGGGCGGCAAAATCGGTCTGTGTCCCGAGCGGCAGAAACCCACGCTACGCTATTGATAAATGTGTACATCCCTATGTGTACTTTGCAGACAATTCTAGAAGATAGTTACATACCTAATATTGATTAGAAGACTTGCCTCCGATAACCATTTGGCAAGTCACTTCAGCCATTGATTTAAGTAAGCATTTTTTGTTAACCCAATTTTGTTTTCGTTTTGCTGAGAGATATTTACACAATCACCTGTTTACTTTGACTATTTATATGTGGACTGGTTACGTGTGTAATTCTACTAACAAACATTTCTGCCACTTTTTGCGGGGGGCGAGGTAACATGAAATCCGCTACTTTGGATTTTATTCCCCATAACTTTAGATTCTAATTTTGAATGTCAAAAATCATGAAAAGTAGTCTCGTGTGAACCCCAAACGTTCTAAGTTCGAAGTTATTATTTCGCAATTATAGGCTGTCTCGTTTAGTGATAAGGTGTAAAATTGAATGTAAATGCACAAGATCAATTGTGCTTATACCGTGGCAAAGGGGAAATGCTACCGCAAGGCTAGTCCTTATAATAATTAGTCAAAGCCTGTTTATTATTAACCATGCTTTAAGGAACATTTCCCTGCTCCCTGAACTGTGAAATGAAATAAGTGTGTAATCCGTTCGTAGACGAACAAGGTGATAGGCCGTTTGTTTCGAACGCTAAGCCTCTCTCGCTTTACTAATCCCCGTTTATGTCAACTTGCGATTAACTTTTAAGGGTTTTCAGCGAGCTTTGTTCTACAACGAACTATTTTAACGGTGGGACACCGCCTTTATTGCTTGAGTAAAGGGTCTTGCTTTTACAATTTCAGCCATTTAAATGGCTTTTAGTGTAGATATTGCGTTTAAACGTTTGTTGTAGTATTCTTTTTGAAGAGAAAATGTGTTCAAATGGTGACATTCTGATATTCGATTATCATTTCCAGTTAGTTTCCATTACACATCTTAAGTACGATTTAAATGATAACCAAAAAGATTTTATTTATAATTGTTTTTTTTTATTAAACCTTTTAACGTATTGTAACGTCTTAAAATGCTCTGGCTGTAAACTAAACATTATAGGAAAAAAAACTTTTTAAAATTTCTGTTCAATAGCTATAAAAAATAAATTTTCAATCTTTTCCGCCTGTCATATTTAAATATTTTTATGAAACTCTTTAGTGTAAACGTAATACAAAATCTTCTAACCGTAAACTCCTTTCATAGTACCTAAAACATGGATTTAGAAATAACTAATACAGTTTTTGAGAGTTACGCGGTTATTATTTAGGTATATTTGAGTCAAACGGAACTCAAACACACCTAAATGCGATAAGACCCCGTTATAATGTTTAATTATTGATAAATACCTATTTCCAGTTTCCTGATCCACAATCATGACAATAGGTAGGTAGAATTTAATAAGCATGCATATGCATAAGCATAATGCTCACGACTATATTCCCCGAGGGGGTAGTCAAAGATATTCTGAAACCTCTGATTATCCACGTTTCACTAGTAGTACCGAAACTCTGGCCAGTGTGACGGGGAGTGAGCCGGTCGCCACTTGTAATGGAAAGTGGTTACAATTACATGCCTCGAAATGAAGAATGCAGGTTTCCTCACGATGTTTTGATATTCCAAAACTGGAAATCTACTTGAGCCAGTAGATTTTTTATGTATTTATGTGCCATATATTTGCATTATATCACAAAAACATCCTAATTTGATTCTAAGCGCCGCCGTCCCGAGTCATTTGGGAACGAACGTCAAAGAGGGAAAATACAAGGTGTTACAAAAGTAAAAATAAACATTTAAAACTTTTAAGGGGGTTGTTTAGACCATGAAACTAAACAATCTTCTCAATGGGACCAACATCAAAATCGCATAAAAAATCTGCTGTCCCATACATTTAGCTCGAGTAGATTTGTAGTTTAGTATGGAACGTCCGATTTTTTTTCGCGATTTTGATATTAGTAAAAGTTGTTCAGTTTGATGGTCTAAACAACCCCCTTAAGGGGTGTTTATTTGTATTTTTGTAACACCTTGTACAACGTGTTAATGAATTAACGCAAAACTTGAAAGTAGTTTGTTTAGAATCGAGAGACGAATCGAATTATCATAGTTTAAACATAGATATTTTATCAAAATATTCACTAATATGTTTGTATAATTTAAAATTTACTGAACTCGATCTCAAACCACCGTTCGGGCACTCTCACCCTACTTACTACCAAAACAAGATTCTTAAAATGTGTTCATGAGCACGTTAGCACTTTCATTCATTGCTGAAATGATAACAAATCATTTTTGCCTCCAAACTTATAACGCGAATAACTTTAAATTTCAACCATCAAAATAATGAAATTATTGTTTCAATCGAATTATTTTGTTATAGATCAGTTGGGGTGTATGAGGTTTTGCTCTTATTCATTAACACGTATATTCGAAAACAATGTGTCGCAGAAAGTGCCAGCAAAAATATTGTTCTACATATGTTAGCACGTAGCTTCAGCATTGTAGGGTTAAGTGGCGCGATGTTTAAGTTAACCCTTTTAGTGGAGAACAAAGGGCAAGGCAGTAAACACCGGGGTGTACCGTAGCTACCCTCGGCCTTGCCTCTTTATTGCGTTAATGTTAATTTCCTACCAAATTGTCTTTTTACGCTTTTACATTTTAATTTTGACGTCAGGTGTGTCTCTAATTACAAACACAGTGTAATAAAAACGTTTTTTTTTTGTTTTATTTTTCAGAAATAAAAAATCACAATACCCGAATTTATTACGTTAACGTTAAAGGTAAAATTACAACAGTCCGCCTCTCGCATTTTGTTTTAAATTAAGATATATATTTGGTTTCCATTCTTTGCGGACGAGAGAAAATATAAAATGGATAAACTGGGGAGGAGTGGCTAAAAGGGACATAGATCTGTATACTGAGCTCTCTGAAAGTTGGCCCTAAAACTATTCAATAAAATGATTGTGTAAACTATGAGATCAAAATTTGAAATTATCTTTAGAGAAATTCGCATCTGGGACTCGCAATGGCGTATTCATGTCTCGTTCGCACTTACTCAAAGTACTTTATTTATTTGTAATTAATGGACTTTTTGCTTGTGCGTTAGTACTGCATTTCCGCCAATGTCAAGTATGTAGTTTCTGGGAGTTTCTATCCCAATCTCAGGTTGGTCTCATTCTCAAGTCTCCCAAGTTGACTGAATCATTGTTTTTGATCAAGAACAAGAAGAGATTGAGGATTGCGGAGCCTCGTGGCAGGCAAAAACGCACCGCGTGAACACAACGCGAGACAAGTACTCGTGTCAGAACCAGCAACGTGACTCCTGCTTACCTCTTGTAAATTTATTAACAATTGGATGAATGACAGATATAAGAGTCAAAGGTGTGCAGTATTACTGTATTTGTTTGAATGTCGGAGAAATAAAGAACAATGTAATATAGTATCTCGCTGCCAGGTTTAACTGTGCGAGGTGTGGGTAAAACCTTCCCGACGAACGGTGTCGGGGTTAAATCTAATTTTTCCCTCCGCTAATGCCCCTCCCCTCCCCGCACCACGCTCAAGGTTGAGTGAGCGCGAAAATTGTAACTTCGGAGCGCATATACAGAGAGAGAGGAATTCACAAAGTTGGCTTTAAATGTATCCACAGTTGAAAGCTTTGGACCCTCTCAGTGATATGTTTGTGTAGTTTGTTTATTAAATAACTTTTAGTTTTGTCGACAAAATGTTTCATGTGCTGGTATAATAGATATAAATTCGCGTTGCGTCGACTGAATCATTGATTTCGATGAGTCTGGACGGCAGGGCACGGGCTTGGTGAATAATTTGGGCGGCCGTCTGGTTGAATTGTAGTGCCTACTGCCAAGTGCGAGCCGGCTTTAAATAACTCTTAGATTGTACAACAGTCAGCCAACTAACTAACAAATAACTCTTATATTATAGAACAGCGTAGAAAACGATGATTTTTTTACTTGGAGGGGTATTATTCATTTCGTTCTGTTTTTTTCAAACAGTACCAGCAATATACAGGGCGTAAGGAAAAGTATTTGAACAACTTGTAATATGGAAGCAAAGCCTGTCAGCGCAAAAAAAACAGCTCTTCCATACTAAACTGCAATGCCTACTCGACTAAAATGTATGAGACAGCAGATTTTTGTTTGTTTTAACAGGTTTGCTCCCATAGTAAAAGTTGTTCAGTAATTATACTTTTCCTTAAACCCTGTATAATTTTTCTACCTATACGAAAATTGGAATGAAAATTAAGAAATTAGGGCGGGCCTAAATGTCAAAATCTGTAGATAAACAAGACCCTACGTATTTTACAGTAACGGACAACGTGTTGTTCTTGTTGTCCGAGTTGTTCTAGTTGTTCATTTTGTCCTCGTTAAAGTTTTCACGATCAAACATCTTGTGACAGAGACAGATCTTATAATTTTTTGTTGTTTTTTTAAAACGTCAGTGGAATGCGAAGATAAAGAATTGATATTATACGTATCGCTATCGCGGGTCGGCTGATACTAGCCCCGCTGATCAACACACTAAAGAAACATTGGTGCACAGATTTTTAAACGAAAAAGAACTTTAACAAAATAAATGTCTATTGGTCTGAAAATATCCTTCCATCTCTTCCTATGGGATAAGGTTTCTTTGGCAGAGAGAGAAATGCTTTCACATTTCACAACACGATGCGTCTTTCAATCCTGAAACCTTATAAAGGCTAAACACGAACCTACTGCACGTTTACAAAGATAGTTTTAGCAAAGATGTTTGTTCATTCGGCGCATTTGTTCGTCTTCTAACGCGTGCTATATAAAGCTTTCGTTCTGGAGGGATATTTATTCATTTTTAATACTCAGTAATACTCATAAATGTCAGTTTTTCATCAAAAATACGCGGATCAATATCTCCTAAACTCCAAATGCAACGTGACAAAAGTCAAATAACAACAGCCGAATGCCTAGTCTTATTATTATTGTTGACTGGTCTATTGAAAGGTTAGAATGTAACACTGCGACCGTTGCTGGTCTGTTGTGTTTGCTCCAAGCTCACCCATATTTTAACACATACGGCCCCGAACTCTTTCATTGATTAAATTAAAAAAGCGGAAGATAGGTGACTAGCCTATAGCGCATGGACCGCATAAATTGAGCCCCGGGCGCCTAATTTACTTAGTCGCATGTATTATACCCACTGTCCATTATATGGCGATGGGCTCACCCCCCGTCACACTGGACAGAGCTGGATTGAAGCATGTTGGCTTCCTCACGATGTTTTCCTTCACCGAAAAGCCTGTGGTGTTACAAATCGTACATAAATTCCGAAAAACTCATTGGTACGAGTCGGTCTGGACGGGGATCGAACCATCGTCTCCTGCACGGCAGGCAAGGTTACTCGCCACTGGACCACCATGGCAAAATATAGATTTAAAAAAACAAATCACACGGCATTATTTTTCACTCGTAGTAAGTACATGAAAAGCAGATCGTAATGCAAGAACTTCACCTATCTTCCGCTATTTTAATTTAATCAAATACCTATTTTCTTTTCATTCTCGGGTTTGTAGATTTCCTCACGATGTTTTTCTTCACCGCCGAGCTAGTGATAATGACAAATACAACCATAATGGTCTTAGTCACATAGAATTTTCGCCGACGGGAACGTGAAAACAGAAAGTCCAACGACCCGGATGCTACCCCGTAATTATGGTCCCGGCAAAACGACGACGATCCAGAGTGCACCCGACCCACGGCATTACCTGTAATGATATTTTACTGTGGCACCTCCATTCCTGGAAAACGAATTACGTAAGATATTTGGGTCTTTGGAGTTTTCTCTAGTTTCATGGACTATTTCATAAGGACTGAGAGTTACGCGGTTACTTTTATGGTTTCGTACCTCAAGCAAAGGGTGCCAAAGGAACCCTATTACTAAGCGTACACTGTCCGTTCGTCCGTCCGTTCGTCCGTCTGTCTTACTAAATAAAGGACTGTATCTTTTGAACCGTGCCAGACGGTTGAACTTTATTTTCAACGGAATATGCGTTATTTCGGCGGATTTTATGACTAATAAAAAAAAATTAAGGTAATCGTAAAGTGTGAGGTAAAAATAATATACAATATTAAGAGGTATCCCTCACTGAACGACCTTGACCCTTTCAGAGCTGCCTCACCTCTACTAAACTTCCTCATTTTATTAGATATGCCTACCTATGTTTAACTGGTTTGTCCTTCATTATGTCACTGTCAGCCTTCTATGGAAATTTAATTCGAAAATTACATAAAAATCGCACCTAATTAACTCAATAAATATTGGTCTTAAAAACGTTTAATTTACCTATTGAATTTTTAGATCATAAAATTGTCTACACAATGGTGTGTGTCGCAAGTATACTCCTTTCAAAATAGCAGCGAAATTTTAAGGCTATTTTGCATTACAGAAACAGAGATTTCAAACACTTCCTCTCACTTATTGTTAAAACAGCTTTAGTAACGTCCAAGATATGTCTAATAGTATATGGTATCTAATAAATTAATTACATTTGGTAATTAGAATTGGCTAGGAAGCTAAATAGGAATCGGAAAATCTCTTCGTCCTTATTTGGAATGAAGTATAGAAGTGACTACACTTATAAAGTAGATGTACGTAAAACATACTTTTTCAAATATTTAGGCTTTCCTTTGAACACAGGTTTCATATGTATTTTATAGGAAAATAAGAAATACCCATACTTTATAGCAAATAAACCGAGATTTTGAAGATCATTGCAAAATTTTTTATAAATTTGTATGTCTATCAAATGACGAGAAGATTGCTTCAGCAAAATATGGCCCGGCCCAGCGTTTATGTAGTGGGAGCGTCTTAATACCTAACAACCTATTTCATATCAAATAAAGACGAAAAGATTTTCCGATTCCTTTATAGCTTTCTGGCAAATTTTGATATGCAAATATAATTTATTTATCAGAAAGATACCTTTCGATATATCTTGGGCGTTACTAAAGCTATTCTAAGAATAAGTGAGAGGAAGTGCTTCAAATATCTGTGTTACAAAAATAACTTTTAAAGTTTAACTTGGTAGGTCGTAATATTTAGTTTTTATTTCAATACTAATTACGCAGCATTCACATTTTGGTTTCATTCACAAAGTTGAATAGCTACTCGGATCTACTGCGTGACAACGTTTAAGCAAAGTTTAAGTCTCGGTAAACATAACAGTTTCTGTTTTTCGAACTGAATTCGTGATTCTCATGAAACAAGAGGGTTTTGCACAAATGCCTGGTGAGTACGACATTATTTGTGCTAGAGATGCGACAGATAAAGATATTGAGAATGATATCAGACTCGATTCAAACACTCGATAGTCGATCATAGTAGATATTTATGACTACCAGATGATTTTTTTTACCGCTCCGAAACTTTCAGGGGTGGTTCAGACGATCAAACTGAACAACTTTTACCATAAGAGCAAACATCAAATTTAAAAAAAAACTGCTGTTCCATACTGAACTACAATGCCTACACGACTCAAATGTATGAATCAGTAGATTTTTTTTACGAATTAAGGGTTGTTTTCATAGTAAAAGTTGTTCAGTTTGATGGTCTGAACCACACCTGAAAGTTTCGGAACGGTAAAAAAATCATCTATTAAATTTTCTATGTAATTTTCCATTTTATGTAATTTATGTATACCTAAGAATATCTTATTTAGCAAATATTATTGGGTTTTGAAGATATCTTATTATATCCTAAAAGTTAATTAACTAAGAAAAGAAAATTTTGAAAGAAATAAGAGATACATACAGACCTATGTATAATAATATACTACGAAACAATAAAAATAAAGCTGTAATAATTTCATTAACAAAAGGGGGGGTTACGCTCTGTTTTTGACTTTGAGCGCATATATCTCGAGATACAAGCATAGTAACGACTTAATTTGTATGGGTGTTTTGTTTGACATTACAAGAGCTATCCAACGACACCTCACTCGATTTATTTAAAAAAAAAATATATTTCAACCTCCTTTTCGTTGTATGAGAGAGGAATCGAAAAAAAAATAGTTTTTTCTTAACTACCACATTTCTGTTTTTGGGTTATTGTATCTTCATGCTAAATTTCGATTCAATAGCTGCAATAATGAGCGAGTTCATAAAGGTGGGGCACACAGACAGACAGAATGGACGAAAGTCTAAGGGTTTCTTGTTTGACTACGGAACCCTAAAAAGTCTACTCACTACATTACTATGCAGCATCGAACTATTCAGTTGTCATATTCCACATGTTTGGTCTCTGCTCGTGCAAATCATCTATTCAAATGGTGCTCCTATGACAAAACCAGGAACAAAGCTTTGCTATCAGGGTGGTTTACCGGCCTTACTGTGTTCGCTGCAGTTTAGTTTATTCCGTCATTAATCTTTCTAGTAGTAGTAGTAGGAAGCCCATCCATAGACATAAATATGTTGGCGTAACTATGCGTACACATGTACGCATACAGGGTGTAAGGAAAACTATCATTAATCTTTAAACCACATACTCTACTCATCAAACTGACCAACTTTTACTATGGGAGCAAACCTGTCAGAACAAAAAAAATTTTTTGTTCTGACAGGTTTGCTCCCATAGTAAAAATAGTTCAGTTTGATGGGTAGAGTATGTGGTTTAAAAAACAAAAAACCCGACTGCATAAAAAACCTATTAACTGAAAAGAGAAAAACAAGCTCTATAATCACTAATCAGCTATAACAACTTTGTTTGAGCAAATATAATTTGATTGTCATTAGGTTGTTTTTCTCTTTTCAGTTAATAGGTTTTTTATGCAGTCGGGTTTTTTGTTTATCTTAATAATTTAGTTTATTCATACTTTTTAGTCTTGTGTCGAAACGGTAACGTAAAAGTACTAAAATATTTATATATTTGGAATCGTCTCATTACTAGCTTTCATTTGATACCCATGTTGTTATTTTTAACCAAAAAAAATTGTTTATTCCCCCTCTCTTTTTAATTCGTAGACGCCATCTTGAAATAATATACCCTATGTCACTCTCACGATTTTCACAAATCTAATGACACCTCATACGTTAAAATCCATCAAGCCGTTTAGGCTGTAGGCCGTGCCAAAGAAATAGACATACAAACATACATACATACATACGCTCGAAAAACGTAACCCTCCTTCTGGCGCAGTCGGGTAAAAATAATGATTCTTTTCCTTACTCTGTATAATACGTGTAAGCGAGAAGACAGTTATTAAATAAAATACACATAAATGTGAAAGAAACAGGAAAAACATCTGATTTGATAACAATAATACTATACATTATACTCATTTTACTACATGCGGTATTTAAAATAAAGACGTTTTATTCTAGGAAAGTTTTCCTAACTTCGTTATAGTCTTGAAGTACAGACCAGCAGGTAGGTAGGTACTACAGATCCTTTATTGTAAGTTTAAGTTATAGACTGTAGGTATGTAGTACTAAATACTCTTATTTCTTATACTTTTTTTTTTAAAGATTTATCCTTTTGGAAAGGCAATGGGAACTAGCCCTTACAGCCTTTAGTGTTATTTTTCTTTGTACTTAAACCTAACCTACCTAACTCTTGACATGCGAGGGTGGTACACACATTCCAATGTTCAGGGGAGTTTCACGCGAGAATCAATCCGAATCAAACAGGAGCGCCTTCTTTATTTCTCACTTTTACTACATTGTTCTCCATTAATGGCACATTATTAAACTAATTCCACCACATCAACACAATAATAGCCACGAAAAACAATTTAGAAAATTAAGAAACAAAGCCCGTCCTTTTCTTCACGATTCCCATGCTAAACTCTCCTGATGAAGATGGGATGATAGATGAACGATGACGATGAAATTGTGGTCGATTTTGTAAACTCGTGCGTTGCCGCCAAAATCACCAGTGCGATTTAACTTGCACCAAAACTTTTGTTCTTTCTTCGCATGTATTTGAGATTCCTGTTATGTTGGTCGATTTACGCAACTTTTTGGAACACAATCCGCACTAAATTATGTCACAAATATCACTAAAACCAATTTTTCACGAATATCAAATACAACTTCGACCGAACAAATTAATGGCGGCAAGCCAACCATCTTATACTGTGCTGTATGCTGACATTGCAGAACAAAGGCCTCCTTTTAAAGTTTAGAAGGGTGGGCCATATTCCACCACACGGCCTCAGTAAATCAAAACAGAAATAATAAAGAAATGTATAAGACACCTACTTGTAATTCTTTATATTTATTCAATTGTATATTCTGTTTTGGTGTGCAATCCTACTAATATTATAAATGCGAAAGTTTGTATGTATGGATGTATGTTTGTTACTCTTTCACGCAAAAATTACTGAACGGATTTTGATGAAACTTGACACACAGATAGAATATGATCTGGATTAACACATAGGATACTTTTTTAAGGTCTACGCAGACGGAGTCGCGGGCAAAAGTTAGTAAAGAATAATTGAATTGAATTGTACAATACCACTTACGTTCTAATAAGGCCCTCCATATACAATTTCAATTCAATTATACTTTATTGCACCGCAAAACATAGCATACACACTCCTATATACAAACATACCTACATGCGAAATTATTCCGGGCGGAATTAGGCTTTCGTATGGATTTGACCGCACCAAAATTTCAAACCCATACAAAATTAGAATTCCGTTACGGAATTCCAGATGTATGTGGCTGACCTCAGAACTAACTTAAGTATAATTTCGATGAATATAAGTATTTACGAGTTCAGAGTCACCCTGTATCCAATATCTATACAATTTGATCATTATTTCATATCACGTCCAAGTCTCGTTGTGAAGTGACCGCAGGGGGTCGTTATTGATTTTAGAGGTAAATGATCAATTATCTGCTATTGTCCGATTCTATAGGGTTCATTAATTGATTATCAAGGGAATTTAGAAAGATAATACCTATTGGGTTTGGATTTTTAGCTGTTTGTGTATTGTGTATTTTTCGACATAGTATAGTGTAAAGTATGCAAATTGATAACACATAAAGCATGCAGTTTTGATCACAATATTTAGAAACATCCGATTTTTAAAGTCTATTTACTTAAATTAAGCCTGATTTTGAAAACTGATTAAAATTTAAGATTAATTGAAACACAATAAAAACAAAAAGAATGATTTAAATTCATATTAAACACAACAAAATTTAAATTCGAATTTAATTTAAACGCAACAGAAATTAAAATGATTGAGGTTCAATTTAATGTTGCCTTCAATAATCAGCATTGGTTCCGTATTTTCAAAGAAAATAATAGGACTCCTAATTATGATGAGCACTGATAACTTTTATAATTTACTAGAGTTTACGCGCGACATCGTCCGCACAAATTGTATACAAGATTCTAAATCAATTCAATAGTTTTTGCGTGTTGCTGTTTCAAACAAACAAACTGATGGACAAAAAATCCAAAAGCTAGTGATTTGATGTCAGGGACACCTAAAAATCATATCATAATCTTTTTTACCCGACTACGCAGCGACTACGCCAGAAGGAGGGATGTCTGTATGTCTATTTCTTTGTCACAGCCTAAACGGCTTGATGAATTTTAACGTATGAGGTTTCTTTCGATTCGTAAAAATCGTGAGAGTGACATAGGTTATTTCAAGATGGCGTCTACGAATTAAAAAAGAGAGGGGAATATAATATTTTTTTTGGAAAACATTACAATATGGGTATCGAATGAAAGCTAGCGAATAGCAGATTCTAAATATATATGTATTGTAGTATATGCTACGATTTTGGCACAAGACAAAAAGTATGAAATAAACTTAATTATTAAGAAAAACAAAAAACCCATTGACTTACCACTACTGGACGAAGGGTCCGCGCTCAAAAGTTTCCGAATAAAAAGAGAACGTAAACGCAAAAAAGAGAACGAATTACGCAATAGTCTTCATTTAATCGGCTGACAACGCGCACGCGTGGGCGCGCGGCGCGCGCCGTGCCCCAATGGGGGAGTGGGACGGAAAATAATTTCAGCATTTTCAATGTTTTTAGTTGGTATATATTACTATACGTACTTAGGTTTGTGTATTTTAGTCTCGGACACTTTATTCGAGTATTTTTACTGGACCCGGCGCCCATAGTATATTACGTCAATGAAAAAACCCGACTGCACGCAAAAAATAGTAAATGAAGAGAGAAAAACAAGGACTATAATTATTAATTAGCTATCCCAACTTTTTTTGTGGACATAATTTGACTGTTATTAGGTAGGTATTGCAGGCGGGGACAAACGAATAACCAACAAATAGGTACCTAAGTTTTGTAATTTTTCTTTGTCCCGAAAAAATAAATTAAATTTATTTTCAGCCCCGAATCCAGTTAATAAACGAACCTGCTTTATAATAAAGTGCCGTACCAGTTCTTCCTTTGATTTCTTTCTATTGTTATAAAAATTAATTCGCTTCATTGTTTCGACTCGTTTTATTGGTTTTTCAAAATCTAATATTTTTGGAATCTGCTTCTCTCTCTAATCAGCTGAAAGGAAAATTTTCTAAGTTAGAAAACGAATGTTCGAGAGGTCGTTGTAAGATACAAAATCTGGTACATAATTTGTGCGGAAGTCGCTGGTAAAAAAGGTCATGAGTACCTACATAAATGTGGAGTGCATAGTTTAGGTAAGGTCTACCGGGGTAATTGTAACTATGGGGTAATTGCAACTATGGGGTAATTGCAACTATATGGAGCAATTTCACTTATTAATCATGATTCATTTCTTCTCTTTATTTACCAACACCTGCTTTGTATTGAAGGCAGGTGTTGGTAAAGTAAGAGAAGAAATGAATCATGATTTATATAATATAAGTGCAATTGGTCCACATAGTTGCAATTACCCCATAGTTACAATTACTCCGGTAGACCTTACTTAGATACCTAGCTTTTAGATGTTAAAGGTCATTGATGAACGGGCGAACACTGATCTCACTAGGTTGTTCCTTTTTCAAAAACTCACCTCGAGAAGGTGTTTCATTTCTAACATCCTAAAAGCTAGGTATCTAAGTACCACCAAGAAATACCTTTTCGAGGTGAGGTTGCAACCTAAAATGTGTTATCGCCTTTGAAAAAAGATATGACTGATATTTTTGCCGACTCTCCCAATAGTATAAGATTCCATCGTAAGATATGACGAAATCCGTGATATTTTATCGAGTCGTTTGCATGGGAGAACACAAGTATCTACACTGTCTAATGTACAAATATCTATCTTGTTCTAACAGCCCGTAGTAAAAGTTGTTCATTTTGATGGATAGAGTATGTGGTTTAAAGATTAATTATACTTTTCCTTACACCCTGTATCGAGATGGGATCTTATACTAAGCTTTCCTAGTGACCTAAATCTCACCACCAATAAACATTTTATAAGAAATAAAGTGGCAAATGTTGTGCAATCATCAATCTCCTCCCATACATCACATTGATGGGTATTGCGTGCCGAAATCTAACTTCTATACGGTATCGGAAAATGTTACGAAGCCGTTCGTGCGAGCTCCAAATATTGTGGTGTAATAATAGTATATACCTTTCGATCCATATGGTTCCTTTCATATTTCTTGACGATGCCAATCGAAGGGACCTATGTGAACCGCGTTGCTATTTTCGTAAATATTTAGGTACTTTTGCTCTTAGGTCGGAAATACACTGATCGCCTAAAGAAATCTACCCAAATATTTTACCCATGACAAAAAGGTATGTTAACGATACTGGAATATATGTTACTAGTTTCTTTTTTACTGTATTGTTATTGCAAAGTACCTTAGTGTGTGTTTGGATTAGGTATATACATTGTTATAACAATATCCGTCGTCTAGCGCGCTCCATACAAACGAAGTTTGATTATATTTTTTCTATTAACCAATAAAGTCAAAGTCATAATAATTTATTCAATATAGGAGCTTGAAGCACACTTATTAAACGTCAATTCTTTTTTTAAGCTACCAACGTTTCGGAACGTGTTGTCGCTTTAGAGAAGATGCGACCAGAAACTCCCAGAAAAATCAAAGTCAATAACATTTTTTAAACTCGATCTCGAAACTATTCTCTGTTCCTGTGGTTTGTTAGATTTTCGTTAAATGTATAATCTAAAGGTTACAGTGGCTCCAAGATTTCCATTTAAATCATAAAATCAATAGTTTGACAGGTTTCAGTTAAAATTGAAACATTTTAACTGAAACCTGTCAAACCATATGCACAGAGATTAAAAATCTAGATTGTTTAAGAAATTGCATTCCAGTAGCTCAGTCGGTAGTGAACCTGCCTGCTGTGCCAAGGGTAGCGGGTTCGAATCCCGTAAGGATTCAAAATATTTATACCTGAGTCATGGATGTTTGTATGTATATAATGTATTCTATATCGTTGTCTAGTCATCATAATACAAGTCCAGGCTAGGTTCTGGTACTTTTAATGTGACTAGATAATTTTTGGGACAATGTCCAAGATATTTATTTGTTTATTTAATTTTAAAAAAGTATCTAACTTCGTTTGTAAGCAGCGAGCTCGGGCGCTCTGCAAGGACTATACTCTTATTAAGAGGTCTCTTAGGAGGATAGTCTCTCAATTGAAATGGTAAACCAAGGACATCGATGTATTTCAAACTAACAAATCGAAGTATAGAGACGTAATCCTACTATTATTATAAAGTTTGTAAGTATGGATGGATGTTTGTTACTCTTTCACGTAAAAACTACTGAATGGATTTTAATGAAATTTGGCACACAGATAGAATATGGTCTGAATTAACACAAAGGATATTTTTTAAGATCTACGTAGACGGAGTCGCGGGCAACAGCTAGTAATTTAATTTTTTATTTTTAGTGTAGATTAAATGCATCATTAAAGATTCCCCATCAAAAGTATTTCAAAATTAAAAAGTTCTCTTTGACGGGCATTTTAATTTGTCAGAAAAGGGTCGTGTTTTAATTAATAAAATCGTTCATTATACCTAGAGGTACGTCCTAGTAACCGATCAGGGAAGTAGGTCACCATCGATTATTATATTTTACAGTAGCAAACGTAATAATCATTGGAAAACGACCCGTGGGGCCAATACGGCTGGTAAAGAACGTCCATTGCTAAAGTTATGGCAAGTAATGTTATTTAGGTTAATTACTTCCCTCAATGACTTTAGAAGCCATGGATTATATTGTTCAACGAAGCAAATTGACAACATTACATTTTTTAACCACCTGTTTTTAATAAAAATAGGTTAAAAAATAAGAGATACGTATTTGTCCGATTTTATTTTTGACCGATATTTCTATTTTAATTTACTTTTGAATTTTCTGAAAAACGTAGGAATTATGGCTATGATAGCTTGGCCGCAATAACATTAAAAATAAAAACTGTCAAATACAATAGAAAAGCCAAGCAGGCAAAGGAATAAAATCTCATTCAACCTCAATTATATTTTTTTAAATTTTTCAAATAACTCGGGAAATAATGGATAGAAAAATCTGATATAAGCTTTGAATCGCATAATCTCCAAATGGTTTTCTTATTTTGGTGCCTTTCTTAAAATGAAATGTTGTCAATTATGACTCTGATTATTTTATTATTCATAAAGTTTTATGCTTGGAATTCATCATCATCATCAGCCTTTATACAGGGTGTAAGAAAAAGTATCATTAACCTTTACACCACACTTACCCATCAAACGAAACAACTTTTACTATGGGAGCAAACCTGTCAGCACAAAAATAAAAATCTGCTGTTCCATACTAAACTGCAGCGCCTACTCGACTCAAATGTATGAGACAGCCTGATAGAATATGTTCTGGATTGACACATAGGGTACTTTTTAAAGTCCACGTAGACGGAGTTGCGGACAACGATTCGAACCCGGACCTCATGTTTTAGTGATCATACCTCGACGCTAGACGCTCTCATCAATCTGGAATTGATGCCAGAAATTTTCTTTTGTCAATATTTTCTTATTAAAATAATTATTATGTTACTTTGCTTTTGTAAATACAAAGTAATGAAATTCCAAGGAATTGTTCTCTTGATGTTATAAAGATGAAGGAAATACTGACTGGAAGGAATCTGTAGTAGCATCTCTAAAGTTATTTCTGTTCTTCAGGAAAATGAAATAAGGAAATCTTTTTGTTTTTCAGTAATGACCGGTAATGTTTCTGGTTTCGATTGCTCTAAACGAGGCACGATAGTAATAAAGGAATAATAATTAACAAACGAATAATAAAAATTCGAACACAATTTTTAGCGAGAGCGTCAACAAATTACCTTTGTTATTGACTTTATTATACGGTAGGTAGTAAATTTATGCTTACTCTACAACTATACCTTCTACTTTGAATAATTTTGGAATATACATAGTAGTGGACACATTAATTTTTGTTTTCCGAAGAAAATACCAACTTCTCCATCTTAAAAGATTTTTAAAATCGTTAATAGAACGTGAACTTAATGAAAAGCAAAGAATTTTCTTATGAAACGCGTGGAATTATGTCCGTGAGCTGTTTTGCGAGGGTGGAGTCCTAATTAAATTTCTGTAAATACGCCTGCATGAAAAATGTTCATTTACTTTTAACAAGTTCTCTCTTTTTTTTGTCGGGAAGGCTGCATTCCTGAAAAGAGGCGATCTGTCCTGTGACTTTTCTGTTGAAAATAGAGCATGTAAAGAGGTATAGGTACAATTCTTTTATGATTAGGTGCCTGCGCACATCGGCTAGGATGCGATGCTATACAGGGTGTAAGGAAAAGTATCATTAACCTTTAAACCACATACTCTGCCCATCAAACTGAACAACTTTTACTATGGGAGCAAAGCTGTCAGAACAAATAAAATATCAGCTGCCCCATACGTTTGAATTGAGTAGGTATTGCAGTTTAGTATGGGACAGCTGATTTTTTTTTGTTCTGATCAGTTTGTTCCTATAGCAAAAGTTATTCAGTTTTATGGGTATAGTATGTGGTTTAAAGGTTAATGATACTTTTCCTTACACCCTGTATACAGGGTCCTTTTTAATATGCTGACACTTACAGCAGATTTTTTTCGCGATTTAGATGTTGGTGCAATAGAGAAAGTTTGAAGGTCTGATCATCCCCTTTAAAAATGTCAGCATATTAAGAAGGACCCTTTATGTGAAGCAGTTTAAAATTGTATGCTAAAAATTTCAATTCTCGCACATCTTCAGAAAAGGCTTAGAGACTCGCGGATATGCGAGATATGGTTTCTAGGATTTCTAGGGTTCCGTAACAAACGATGAACCCTTATACTATCGTTCATTCTGTCTGTCTGTCTGTATGCCCTACCTCAATAACTCCACAACCCAAAAACAGAAATGTAAGTAGTAGTATTGAAGAAAATGTTTCGTTCCTCCCATACAACGAAAGAAGGGTTGTTTAAAATATATTTTTTTTAAATCGAATGAGATGTCGTTGGATAGGTCTTGTCTAATGAAACAAAACTCCCATAGAAACTAAATCGATATATAATGCTTTTGTTTCGAGATATCTGAGCTCGACGTAAAAAATACCTCCCCCCTCCCCCGCCCCCTCCCGCCCTCTCTAACTTCTAAATTACTGGAGTGATAAATCTAATTTCACACTAGATGGGAAATTAAAACGCACTATCGTTAAGAAATTTTTTACTTTTTTCTTATTCTACTTATGCAATAGCTACTGAACCCTGACATACTCTTGGCCGGTTTTTTATATTGCTGTTGGAGTCTAATTACGAAAAAAATGTTGGTCTTCATAACTTTTTCTGTTCTTGGGTTACAGTTGTTTTTGTGTTACTGTTATCTGTCATGCCAAATTTCGATTTAATAGAAAATGAGCGAGTTATTGAGGCGGGTCATACACACAGACAGACAGACCGAATGGACGAAAATATAAGGGTCCCTAGTTTGGCTACGGAACCCTAAAAAGTAGCGATACCTACTCGGTATTGATAGAAAAATATCAAATACGTACAAATAACTTTATGTAGGTATTAAGGAATGAACCTTGTATTTCATTCATGAGTTCTGATGTAGTCACAATTTCAGAAATGGGAAGTAGTCGGTGCCTTTTGGAGATATTAAGCTTAAATAATGCAACGTCATTGAAAATAAGAAGTTAAGGGTATATTTTCTAAAATCCCAACTTTCAGGAACATTGTTTTCAGTGATATCCAGTGTATTATATTTATTATAAAAGACCTGCCTTTACTTAAAAATCAAACGAATAGTTTTTTTGTATGTTTCATATAAATTATTTTAGCAATCGCGTAAAATCCTGACACTGTTTGTCGAAAAATTGCTAAGAATGGGATTACTATAGGAACATTTTTAGAAGGGTTGCGTTACACGGTTGAAAATACAGGTTACGTAAAATAATGTTTGTATAAATGTAAAAAAAACAATGGATCGACTTTTTTAAATATGAGTCAGAAACGCACAATATTCTTGAAAACATTTTAGTCAAAATCAAACAGTCTGATTACCATACAAAATGGCGAACAAATTCAATCTCTTGACATCCTCTGACAACTGCCAAACTCTACTTGTTTCTGATTTTTTTCCATTGTACGTCAAGTGATGACGACACGAATGAAAATATACCCTTAAGTAACCACAAAGGAAAATATGTTGAAGAGAAAAGAAGATTGAAAATTGAATGAGCTTATGAAAATGCGCTTAGTTAATTGAACGACGGGTGGTTGGTCGGGGAAACAACAGTGAAGCTTTCGACTAAGATAAAACCAACAAAACCAGCCAAGTGTGTGTCGAGCGACGCGCAGGGTAGGGTTCCGTGTTTGCCCGTCACAATATACGGACTTTGACGGGGGCTTTTTGTTTTATACTGACGGTTTAACTAGCCGTTAATAAAGTCTAAAAAGTACATTTTATAAGTTGGTCTATTACTCGTTTCCTTGTAAAGCCTACTTTGCGGTGATAGTTTTCCTATGAACTTCGTTATAATTATATACTTCTGCCGTGAATTTTTCACATATCCACAAACAACCGTTTAGCTAGCAGGACACTTGACTCTAACAAAATTTTTCACTTTATAGCTTAGTATTTCGCCAACGGATCCCTACAACCATAATATTTTTAAAAGGCCTATCCAACGATACCCCACACCATGGGATAGATGAGAAAAAAAAAATTGCATCCTCACTTCACGTCCCGGGCACCCTACACGTACCCTATAAAAATATTTGTCAAGATTTTATTGACTCTTGTTGACTACGGAACCCTAAAAACGAAAAATAAATAAACGATAAACTACCGACCATAGAAATGTACACTGAGTAAAAAATGCTACGTATACGTAGACCGTCGCAGCTTACGACGCGATACTGATTACGAGTGTTGCATCAGTAATGAAGCTTCATTATGAAGTACGAGACAACTTAAATACTGACGCAACACTCGTAATCAGTATCGCGTCGTAAGCTACGTGGTGCGTAAGCTGCGACGGGCTACGTATACGTAGTAATTTTTTCTCAGTGTAGGTAATGGAAAATTCTGTAAGGATAGAAGTATCAAATCAATATAAGGCGTGTGCATAAAAGATATGAAGTAAATATTTTATTTTGTGCTGGAAAAAATCGAATAGGGCTCCCTAGACCTACACGATTTTTTACAGTTTAAAAAAAATGTTACTGGGCTCGGGCCAAACTATTTTATGAGGTATGTAATTACTGATTAGATAGACAACGACAACATTTAATTTTTAATCACTTATTTTTATTCAAATACCTATAATAACACCCCTAGTTTTTCATTACTAACAAAATTTTAAGGGTAAATTCTGACAATGAAACTAAACGACTTTACCTGAGGAGCATGGGTCGAAAAACAAATAATTTTTTTTGGATTCGTTTTTCGACCCATGTTCCGGAAAGTTGGTTAGTTTCATTTTACATTACTTACACTCTTAAAATTGTTGTAATTAAAAACTAGTGGTTAGGTTTATAGGTTAAAAATAGCAGATACAGTTCTTGCGATTTAATTTTTGACCGAGATGTCTATTTTTAATCTACTTGAAATTTTTTTGAAAAAGTTAGTATCCATGGTTGTATAAATTGCAGTCGCATTGCAATTAGCATTGAAAAAAATGTACATCAATAAAAAAGGAAGCCAGTCAAAGGAATCGATTTCTTTCATCCTAACTTTTCAGCAGCTTTTCTTCTGCTAGCAAGAGATTTAATGGAGGATTAACTTTAATGATTGTACGTGCTACTGACCGTCATGGTTTTCGAACCTAGGTACCTTCCATAAATGAAATGGTGTCCATTGCGTTTCTGTTTTCTATTTGGAAAGTACTCTCCACTTGAGATGGTTTATTTTCCCCATAATGCAAACTTTTTGAATAGTCATTTAAAAATTTGCGATGAGTCCATCAATTTGAACCTACCGCAAAAATGGCGTTCACGAAACAATGTTTGCATAAGAAAAACTCCCCTGTCGTTTCGGCTTGTTACGCCCCAGCTTTTACTTGTCATGCCATTGTCCATTCATAATCTAATTACTGCTGAGTGCTCCCTAAAATAAATAACGTCTTTTGTTTGTTACGTTAAGGCGAGACCGAAATTATATGGATACAGTTTTTGCTACAATTTGCTCGTATCAGTGGAAATAATGTCGGTATGTAAAGATTCACCGGAATGGAGGCGCACTATCTATAGGTAGAATAAAGGCCGAGATTCAGAGAATTTTTTGGTCTTAGCTCGAGCTAAGCGTGGCGAAAATGTATGGATTTTGACGTACGGGAGTCCGAACTATGACTTACAAATCGTCTCTGAATCTCGGCCAAAGTGTTCGATTTTGAGGCTAAGCGTAGAGCTGATCTCGATGCCAAGTGCGATGAACTTAAAGCCGGACCACGCGTGGTCATCCAGTAGGTAGGAAATTGATATGTAGCCAGTTCTGAAGCACTTTTAAAGCCAAGATAGGCTCCATTAGCAATCTAAGATTACACTAATAAAGCTCTCAAAATCACTTGTCGCTCTGGTTAAACATGGCTCGAACATGACTTATGGCTGAAAGATCATTATGACGGATGGTAAGTGGGTACTTATATGGGTTGATGATGATAATGATGATGTCATTGTTCTAATGATTTTAAAAGATTATTAATAAACAAAGCGAGCAATGGAAATGCCGTGAACGTGATTTTAAACTAGTCAAGTTTAAAATCATACGTTCACGGCATCGATCGTAGCGGATCGATAGTCGAGGATATGATATGTCTGGTAATACGGTTTGCAAAAGTACCGTACTTTTTAGGGACAACTTTTTAATGGTGAAACAGTGTGGAGATAATTATTTATGGTTTAACGGGATGTAGGTGCTTATTGTAATGCTTATTGCATAGATATTTTTACTATTCTCATCGAAAATTATTGCACGTAAAGAATAATTACAAATTGTATCGATCTATGAGGTATCATCAACATCATCAGCTATATACGTCCCACTGTAGGGCACAGACCTACTCCCCATGGAAGGTGTATGGGCATGGGCCACTATGCGTGCCCAATGCGGATTCGTATACTATACATTACTCCGAATTTCTTTCTTCATCGTATGCAAGTTTTCCATTACCGTTTGAGAGCTGTCGGTATTACATAGGTACAGTACATAAGTTACAAAAACTCATTGGTAAATGGCATGTTGTCTGTGCGAATTCGAACCCGGACTCTCATGATTCAGTGTCTATACCACTCCGTAACGCGGCACCGACGCTCTATGAGGTATATTGCAGACTTATTTATAATTCCAGGTGCAACAAATGACCTATAAAAACTTTACAACCGCACGTGGTACCTACTGTAATTTGAAAACTGAGTTCTAAAATTAAATTTCAATCCTCCGTTCCATTTTCCCTCCGGTTATAATTTAATGTGCGGACAAGAGAGAGATCCATAAAATCTAATGGGAAAATTCCACTGTGCTATGAGGCGCTCTAAATTTATATTGGTATCTTAAACGACAGTAACTTTATTAACATTCCGTTAAATTGAATCGCAGTGACAGATTATGTCTTGATTTGTAAGCAATGACTCTTCAATTATGCAATAATGAGTAGGTAACTTTGTTATTTTTAACGCAGTGTACAACCGACTCTATCAAATCTCAAATACGGAGCATTTACTAGGACTATTACTGGGACACTTGACTCTAACAACAATTTTCACTTTAAAGCTTAATATTTCGGTAACGGGTCCCTAAATCGAAAAATGGTTTTCTCACACTTACAATATTTTTAAAAGACCTAATCAACGATACCCCACACAATGGGATAGACGAGAAAAAAAAATGCTTTACCACTTTTCGTGTAGCGGAGGTTCCCAAAAAAAAAAATTTCAAGATTATTTTTTATGTTTTTGTCGGCGTGATTAATATGTATACCCATGTCAAATTACAACTTTCTAGTACTTAACGTCTCAGAGCTAATCCTCGGACAGACTTGGCGAAACTATATGGGTTCCTTTAGACTACGGAACCCTAAAAAGACGACTTTTAAAATTGAATCATAAAATTTACACTGCATTTTTGTGACTAAGTATCGACGTTTCTCGTTTACTTTTTTCGAAATCTATTATAAACATGAATTTTTATAATTTTTTTACATGATGTAAAATACCTTATTATTCATTTTCACATACTCCACTGGGCTTGTCATTACAACAGCAGGCTTGAAAAGGTGGATTCTTAAAACCCCATAACGAATTTACGATGTTTTTTAATGTACCTACGTGTTAGCACGAAAAGTTAAATAAAAGTTTGTAAAAATGAGTACCACCACTTGTTATCCTTGTTGAAAGGAACTCAGTACGTGCAAAAATTACTACGTGACTGAGGGGTCGGTGAGCCAGAGTTGTACGAAAGTTGAATATTTAGGACGAGGCGAGGGCCTAGGTACTCTTTTCTTGGCGCCGTCTTTCATTATCCTATATTTCGCTTTAGTTTCATCAGTTGTAACCTTGCTGAAATATTAGTCTTAGCATACAATTTGCTATCGTTTCCGTTATGCATGACCCAACTAAGCGAAGCGTGGACCACAGGGTGGACCGATGTAACGATCTGGTAAAGGCTGCGCAGAACCGGTCGTTGTGGCGATCCTTTGGGAAGGCCTATGTCCAGCAGTGGACGTCTAGCAGCAGGTATAATGATGATGATGACCTAACTCCATGGCTTTATGTTCCAAAGCCAACTGTAAAGAGATCAGGGTTTCAATGAGTCTGTCAGTGTTAAAAGTAGCAATTTTCGGATACCAATAGATATCTCTGATGCAATTTGAGACTCTTTAATAAAATAAAATATGGGATTCAAGGTAATTAAGGACAAAATTTTATGTCAAGAGTCAAGATAATTCAACACGAGGGGCGTTTTATGTATGGAAAAATCATTTATTACCGTCGACGTCAGGGGGATAATATTACTTTTGGCGCGCTCCATACAATCAAAGTTTGGTTGTATTTAAACTACTATCTAACTAACTAACTAACTACTATCCAATTAAAATCAATGAAATTCTGCAGAAACAATCTACAAACGAATCTCTATGCTTGTACGTTGTCCGATTTTCGTTAAATTGTAACGAAAATCGAACTTCATACAAGCATAGAAATTAGTTCCTATAGGTAAATAGTTTATGAAAAATTTCATTGACTTTGATTGGTTAATGTTGAAAATATCACCAGACTTCGTTTGTATATTCCCTTAAAAACTGCCAGCACATTAAGAAGGATCCTAAAGTATCTAAAGTAGCTTGAAATGGTTGATTATGCGTCGTATGTTTTAGTCCGAACTTGGTTGACACACAGTCTAGATTAATTCTAGAATGAGCGAGACGAAAGCCTACACTCTGCTTTAGGCGCCATCTTTCATTAACATAATACTTCGCTTCAGTTATTAAAATTACGCCAGCTAGTTAACAAGATAAAGTAAAATGGACCGTTTGCTTTTGAAATTTTGGAGAACTCCCATTGTTTTGTTACAAAATATGATAAAATTGCCAGTAAAATTAAAAATTAACTTCACCGGAAAAATTCGTTTTTGATAAATAATAAACATACTGGATGGAACTTTTGGAATGTAGGTAGGTATATCTGCTTGACTTTTTGCTTGAGCGTTAAAACTGCATTTCCGCCAATGTCAATTAGTTTGTGGAAGTATCTATCCCAATCTCAAGGATTGTTATTAAGGATTGCGGAGCCTCGTGGCAGGCAAAAACGCGAAGCGCGAACACCACGCCAGACAAGGGCTCGTGTCAGAACCTGAAACGTGACTCCAAGGAAATGTAATTCTAGGATGAATTATTGAAGTGTCAAGTGATAATGTGGCTAGCCTTTCATTCACAAAACACTACGAAAGATACCTTTATCTATCTAGCATCAACAAATTTTTTGTAAAACATTATATGAGATTTAATGCTCTACTAAATAGTGTATCGCGTGCCTAGACTTATAGAGACGTGCGTGATAGCTTTTACTGCTTGATCTAGACTACAATACACTAATCAAACAGTATGTACACTACAGCTTCAGGACTGCCTCCGCGGTCTTATGGTTAAGAGCATTCGGCTCTTGACTGACGTCGTGGGTTCGATTCTCACAGGGGACACCTAGTGATATGTCACTTGTGCATTATTCCCCAGTTGGTTAGGACATATTAGGCTAAATCACCTGATTGTCTGAAAAAGAAAGATAATTCTGTGCTTCGGTTGGCACGTTAAGCCGTTGGTCCCGGCTTTTATCTCTGGTGGTAGTAGTCGTTACATAAAAACCACGTCAGAGGCCGCAAGGCGGTCTGATAAAACTCTGACACCAGGGCTTGCTGCCCACGCGATAAGAAGAACCTACAGGTACTTAAGCTTACACCATACATTTTACAGCTTACATTCTTTTTTATTTCTAGTTCTAGTGACGTCATTATTGAGCGTAAATGATTATCAGCAGTCTTATTATGTAATTTGTTAATCATCCGGACTGCAGCTGCTGTACGGCAGATTAACGAATTATGATATAATGACAAATTATGAGAATATTTTAATTAGATTTCCGTCAAGTGTTAATTACAATTAATTTTGTCTTTTTATTACTGTTACACATTGATTTCTACTAAATCTGTAACTGTACTAATCTGACCGAGCTCCATAAAGAAATACAATCTTTTTAAGAATGTTAAAATCACCGAATAATATTGGATAAATTTCTAATTTTGAAAGTTGGACAATTATTTTATTTAAAACAGATAACAATGGTGATCGAGAAGAATACAATTTCAGACGAACATGTGTTTAGTGTCGTCAACTTACACAATAAATATCATCAAAAGTTTGCTTAATGTCGGTACTGCTTGATTGAGTATTGGGTTTAGACGGAAATTTATTATTTCTACACTAGGCAAACACATAAACTGTTGTATTTTATACTTGTATAGCTGTATGTTAGACCGGCGGTCATAAAAGATTGTCGGTTTATTGCTAGGGAAGATAGTGGATGGACTATTATGTGCGGTAGTCTAAGCACGAGTTTACTTGTGTATCCATCATCGAATCAACTGCTTTATAGACATGCTTGTAGTAAGGGAAGTATGAGTTTACTAAAGTAACGATATCTTTGACTAATTATTATAAGGACTAGCCTTGCGGTAGCATTTCCCCTCTGCCACGGTATTAGCACAATTAATCTTGTGCATTTACATTCAATTTTACACCTTATCACTAAACGAGACAGCCTATAATTGCGAAATAATAACTTCGAACTTAGAACGTTTGGGGTTCACACGAGACTACTTTCATGATTTTAAACATTCAAAATTATAATCTAAAGTTATGTGGAATAAAATCCAAAGTTGCGGATTTCATGTTACCTCGCCCCCCGCAAAAAGTGGCAGAAATGTTTGTTAGTAGAATTACACGCGTAACCAGTCCACATATAAATAGTCAAAGAACGACATAGAATGAGAATTAGTTTATCTGAGAACGTATAATATACTTACTACCACATTTTTTTCAATATTTTACTGTTTATGTTTTGGTGTAAAATAAAATATATACTTGATTCGATTTCATAAACTTACTATAAATTTATAAGTATTAACAAATCATAAGATTTAAAAAAAAAAGTTTTATCAAAATCGGTTCAGTAGTTTTTGCGAGATCACAAACAAACAAACTGACGAGACGGACAAAAATTATAAAAAAGATTGTTTTGTAGTCAGTGACATCTAGAAACCATCAGATCATTTTCTTGTAAATATCTTCAATGTGCAGACACACGTCTGTTAGTTTTATATTACTTAATATTATTAGTAATTTGTTACTTATTTACAAAAGTGATAGAAAAGAGAGTCAAAAATATCAGGAACCGGAAGCAAGAAATTATCTTTACCAAAAGAAACAAAACCCCATCGCTTGACGTGATTTAACAAAGTGCTTTTTTGTTTCAGGTAAGCTTCTGCTACTGTTATGAGGAGAAAACGAATTATTTTGGTAACAGGAAAATAAAGTAAGTTCGTAAGAGGATCCATTAAAAAGAAGAACAACAAATTAAGACATGTATGTTTCAACGGAAAAGCTTAAAATATTTTTCTGTAGTTTTAAAATCGTTACGAAAATATTGACTGCTTAATACAAACTGAAAGTTTAAGTGGTCTTAGAAACCGAATTATGAAAAATTCTCAAAGCTATAAATTTATGTTTTATATTACTCATAAAACATGTTAATAAATAAGCGCAAAACCTCATACACCCAAATTGATTTAAGACAAAATAATTAGATTGAAACAATAATTTCATTATTTTGATGGTTATTCGCATTTTAAGTTTGAGGCAAAATGATTTGTTATCATTTCAGTAATGAATGAAAGCGCTAACGTGCTCATGGATGCATTTTAGAATCTTGTTTTGGTAGTAAGTAGGGAGAGTGTGCCCTTGCGGTGAGTTGAGATTGAGTTCAGTAAATTTTAAGTTTTACTAACAAATTAATTAATATTTTGAAAAAATACCTATGTTGAAACCATGATAATTCGATTCTGCTCTCGATTATAAACAAATTACTTTCTAGTTTTGCGTTATTTCATTAACACGTTCCCCGAAGGCAAATAATATCTATAAAATATTTTGTAGACTCTTAGTTATTTTGTAGACATTTGTGCTGTTGGGGTTGTATAAATAAATAACTTGGACATTGTCACATAGATTATGTACTCCCAAATGAAGGAAAAGAATATAGTCAAACATTGTATTTCGATGACAAAGATATCGTATACGTATATTGTGTAGAAATAAACATCATTCACTAGTACAAACATTCATATTCACCACACAAAAAATTTCCCCTTGCGGGATTCGAACACGCGACCCTTGGTGCAGCAGGCAGGTTCACTACCGACTGTACTATCTAACCGTCGATTACTTATCAAAAGCAAGTTTACATACAAAGCAGATTTGACCGGAAATATACGGCTTTCTCAGCCCACTAGTTCACAACTGCCACTACCCTAGTATGAATATAGTTCATGTATCTATGAATCAACCATTAATTACAACTATAATTGGACAAAACGTATTTGCGTATTGGGCACTACGGGTTGGAGTAGGGTAACTAGGCACTACAGCTACGTAGACATAGGGCATCGATTGGTGTAGAGTAAATGTTAGCTGGCTCACGCCCCGACCGCCGACCTCCACCGCGCACCGGTTCGTTACCCCACTGTGTTGGCATACCACTGACGTATTAACTAGAACCTACCCTACTAGCGTACGAGTCTTAGATAAAATGAACTGGGGTTTGTGTTAGAGCTTGATTAGTGTCAGGGTGTAAGGAAAAGTATAATTAACCTTTAAACCAGATACTCTACCCATCAAACTGAACGACTTTTACTATCGAAGCAAACCTATTAGGTAAAAAAAATCGTTTGTCTCATATATTTGAGTCGAGTAGGCGCTGCAGTTTAGTATGGGACAGCTGATTTTTTTTAGTTCTGATCAGTTTGTTCCCATAGCAAAAGTTGTTCAGTTTGATGGGTATAGTATGTGGTTCAAAGGTTAAAGATACTTTTCCTTACACCTTGTATGCGGGGTCCTTTTTAATATGCTGACACTTGACAGCAGATTTTTTTTCGCGATTTAGATGTTGGTGCCAGAGAGAAAGTTTGAAGGTCAGATTATCCCCTTAAAAAATTTCAGCAGATTTTTTTTTGCGTTGGCATGTTTGCTTTCATAGTAAAAGTTGTTCAGTTTGATTGGTAGAGTATATTATGGTTTAAAGGTATACAACATAAAAAACACGAACAAATATTTGCTGTCCCATACATTTGGGTCGAGTAGGTTTCCAGTTTTGTATAGAAATACCTATACAGGGTATAAGGAAAAGAATCATTAACCTATAAACCATAATATAGTCTACCAATCAAACTGAACAACTATTACTATGGAAGCAAACCTGCCAGCGCAGAAAAATCTGCTGTTCCATACTAAACTGCAGCGCCTACTCGACTCAAATGTATGGGACAGCAGTTTTTTTTTGTTCTGATAAGTTTGCTCCTATAGTAAAAGTTGTACAATTTGATGGGAAGGGTATGTGGTTTAAAGGTTAATGATACTTTTCCTTACACCCTGTACATAATAAAGCGTATTACTCTGTGTAGATCTGTCAGGAACTTGTCTATATGATCAACGTCGAAATCGCGAAAAAATAATCAGCTTATCCCCAACGTATAAAAATGTCATTGGCTGTCTCATACATTTGCCTCGAGTACACGGCGACAACGCAACAACACAAAACCAAAATAAGCGGGCCGCGCGTAGGTAGAGTAATGTATAACGTCGCGCGGCCAGCTTATGTTTGTTTTGCGTAGCTGGATGTGTCGTCGTGTGTACATAGACTAAGGGCCAATTTCACCAAAGTCGTATAAGTTCTAAGGATAAAGCCTTAACTTATACTCAAATAATATATAGTTATCCGAGAACGACTTCACGACGACGACTCCATTGGTGAAATTGGGCCTATGAAAAATTGTTTGCTCTCGAGTAGGATTGCAGTTTTGTAATTTGTATGTAACATCAGATTTGTCTAATTGCGACTTTGTCATTTTTTTTCTTAGAGAAAATTTTTCTGTTTGATGCTCTGATCCTCCCCATAAAAACCGTCACCACATTAAATTGGATCCTACATGGTTTCTTCAGAAAACATACGGTTAAATTATAATGATTTCTTATTTGACAACGGAACCCCAATAAGACGTACCCTTCTAAGACGCTCCCATGTCCCACCCACCCACGTCGTAAGCCAACTTTGACTTCAATTTACATTTTTGCTTATTATACTTTTCTCTTCTGTTTTCTGTTCTCATTTCGGTAGGTTAAAGAAGATGTTTTTGTTTATTATTTAGTTTTAAAAGTTTGTTTAATGATAACTTGAGAACAATACCTAGACTAGTCTTACCTTACAAGTTTTCTAATAATTTTGGAAATATGGTTTATTTTGTATACAACGTGTTAATGAATAAGCGCAAAACCTCATACACCCCAACTGAAATTAGATTGAAACAATAATTTCATCGTTTTGAAAGATAAATTTAAAGTTATTTGCAATTTAAGTTTTCAGGCAAAAATGATTAACGTGCTCGTGGATATATTTTAAGAATCTTGTTTTGGTAGTAAGTAGGGGGTGAGTGTGCCTGTACGGTGGGTTGAGATCAAGTTCAGTAAAAATTTTAATTTTACAAACAAATTATACCTATGTTGAAAACATGATAATTCGATTCTGGTCTCGATTCTAAACAAACTTTCTAGTTTTGCGTTAATTCATTAAAACGATGTATAGTGAAATTTAAAGGTTCTTGGATTCTACAAGTGAATTAAAAAAATAATCAGTGTCTGAAAATATTTTTTAGAAGATGCATAACGAATATCTCCTAACCTATTAAGGCAGAGTTAGGTTGGGCTCTTAATAATCATACATACATACATACATAAACTCACGACCGTAATCCATTTCGAAGTGGTCAAAAACCTTGCTAAAACTACCAACTTTCTGAGTAGTTGTATGTAGTAATGCTCACATTTAGCAATAAAGTTTCAGGATAGATGACGTGTTAAGTGGTGAGATAGGTGGCCTTTCGCTCACACAAACACTACATAAGAATTTTTTTTCCCTGAGGCCGAGATTCAGAGACGATTTTGAGTCTTAGCTCGAGCTAAGCAGGGCGCAATTGTATAGATTTTGACATACGGGAGTTCAAACTATGACTTAAAAATCGTCTCTGAATCTCGGCCTTAGTCTTAGATAATATTGAACATATTACGTTCAGAAAGACAGCGATGAAATTTAAGCGCGTATGACTAGAATGCACTGACGCGTTCATGCATGTTTGAAAGCAATGTAAATTCTATGTATGCTTTAAAGTGCACCTCGCAGTTTCGTACAAACTGTATAGGACAAGTTTTGCTGCGTTTTGCTTTGCTGAGTTACGTAGCGCAAACTTCTTCAGGCATAGTTGATTACAGCGTACGCCATATTTCCGTGTTATACCTTCCTTATACATGGATGTTCAAACAGGGTGTTGTTTTAGTACCAATTACCAAATGCTTATAACTTTGACTAAGGAAGTAACTCGGAATTTGTTAAAAACTTTTACATACTATTTGACTGCACATCGAGTAATGAAATTTCAGTGATTTTTACCTGAAGGGTAGTATGTTTATCAGCCTATTTATGTGTGTATGTTTGTATGTAAGTTTGTTCCTTTGTGGCACACTAGAGACCAAACGCGTGGGCCGATTTTGATGATTCTTACGTCAATCGCTTTGTCTTAATCTTGCGAGTATCACTAAAGACATAAAAGTAAACTTGATTCAATATGGTGAAAACCAGGCGCCATATTGTGAAAAATAAAAGTTGACGAACTATGTTGAGTGGGGTATCATTGACGCACGGACATGGTGAAACTATAAGGGTTCCTTGTTGATTACGGAACCCTAAAAATTTTAAAACACGTCTGCGTAAAAAGTGAACGCAAATGGTTCTCATTTGTTATATAATTATTATTATATTAATGTCTCTCAAAAATTAATAAAATAATGACTGATTAAACTCAGTAGGTTAGGTCCTCATTCTGATTAACCTAAATTGTTATTAAATTCATCTTATCTCCTGTGTAGTACATGTAATGCATATTAACTCTAATCAAACCAAATCAGTTAAGAGGTTGATATCAACGTTACAGGATAGGCATGGTATTATATGCCGTATCTTGGTAATAGAGTGTTATAGAGCGAGTACTACAGATTTCATGACGAGTGTCATATTACGAGACGAGCGTTAAGTATGAATGTGGATGGCTGCGGAGATGGATGGATTGTGTGAAAGATGATATGCGTAAGAAAAGAGTGAGTGCTGAAATGACGGCTAAGAGAGATGAATAGAAGAGGGTGTCATATTGCGCCGACCCCAAATAATGGGAAATGGCAAGAGAATGATGATGATGATGATTGCAATTCAAATACTAGTAATCAAATTGCGTACTTTAGAGTTACCTACGTAGCGTAGGTCATATCACCTTTAAAAACCAAGTTTTTCGTGCGTTATCTTGACTATTGAATACATTATTAAGCTGTACTAAAATTAAGCACATTCTTCTTCGTTTCATGCTACCACATAGTATCCGTCTCATGAATCATGCTGTAGTGGGAAAAATTAGCCAGTTAGCAATGGTCGTATCAAGGCGGACTGTCCCGGGTGCGCCAGAAGAAATCAAGTTTAGTCCCTCGGAGAGACTCTTTCCTTGCACTCCAACCACAAGAAGCACATACAGTTAAACAAAAGAAAAAGATGTGAACAACACCAACTTTTATCGATAGAATACACCTAATATCCCCTTTTTGTAATCGAATAAAAAGCTTCTCTATCGGCCAGTGCGCTGAGAGCAACACAAATCCTTCCTTCAAGCTCAATATACATTTATATCTACCTACCTATACACTGGGTTCACCTTTATCCATAACAAAATAAGAGATTAATCTCCATGGCAACCCGCAGGAAACGTATCGATCGATTTCAACTCAAGAACAAGAGGTACCTTTATAATTAAAACTTTTCTGTTAAGGCAAAAGTAAATAGCGAAACAAAAGTTCGAAAGGTCTTTGATTAAAGACGACAGTCAAATTGTAGAAGTCCTACAACAAAGATGAACTATCTTTATTTTGGAGGGTAAAAGGGGCGGGGAACAACTTTTATGGCATGATTAAATCGAGTGGATGATTTGATATGTTTATGAGAGTTGGTTGAGTTATAATAAGTCGTAGTACCCACATAAATCTCCTCTCTACATGCTAGAGAGATACCGAAAGTAAGCAAGTAGGATCCCACTATTGGTGCAAGATCTCATTTAATTTATCACATGAAGCCGTGGTGGTCCAGTCGCGAGTAACCTTGCCTGCCGTGCAGGAGGCGATCCCGTCCAGACCGACTCGTACCAATGAGTTTTTCGGAATTCATGTACGATTTGTAACACCACTGGCTTTTCGGTGAAGGAAAACATCGTGAGGAAACCTGCATGCTTCAATTTCGAGGCATATATTGTACCCACAGTCAATTACAAGTGGCGACGGGCTCACCCCCCGTCACACTGGACGGAGTTTCGGTACTACTGGTGAAACGTGGATGTTCTGAGGTTTCAAAATATCTCTGACCCTCGGGGAATATAGTCGTGAGCATATGCTCATCTCAGCCGAAAGACGTCCACTGCTGGACATAGTTCTCTTCTACGCTACCCACATCCAACGAGTTCCCGCCACCTTCACCAGATTATTTGATTCGATCTCGGTAACTCTAAGCATAACCTTCTCCATTGTCCTTTGAGTGACTTTTTAGCTTTTTGAAATTACGTAAGAAGCAGAAACAGTGTGTCTGTTGTGTCAGGCTTGAGAACTTAGGGCGAGTGACATATTGTCTAACCCAAGTGAGATGAACGGCGAATGTACTGGTACTAAACAATGTAAGTCCACTGGGCTCACTCTACCAGCCCTATAGACAGTCTTTATTTAGTCTTTTTTATTTACGCTACGCTACGGTTCAATCATTTTGACTTCTTTAGGATTTTAAGTTGGTTGCACATCGTTGCAATCAAAGTTACAGAAGTATAATCCTTTTAAATATTAATGCGAATACTAATTCCAAACACCAATGATCTGGGTACAAAAATTCGTATTCCAGCACACAGAATACTGATGGCAGTCAATGTCTAGATACGTTCTTACTTTGATAATGAAGATAATGGCTTGCAGACATATTCACCATCAAATATGATTACTAGGCCGTCTATAATCATCTATCCGTGTGTCAAAGTGCATACTGAAATACAGCAGGAACTAGGCTCGTGTCAACGTAGTAGCCCTCAGTATGAGACTCATCCTAGATCCCAGCTGCCGAGCATGTGGAGAGGAGACCATGGAACATATCCTGTGTGGCTGTGATGTCTTGGCGGCTAAACGCATATGCCTCCACGGAGATGGATACCCAAAACCTGGAAGATCTTAGGTTTCTTCCCATCAATGGTATTGCCTCCTTCATTGACCATGGATTTGAAGGGTGAAGAAAACAAAAAGTATTGGGGCTAACACAAAAGATCACACTGGGTCGAAGTGTTGCTGGCTTACCAGCCCCCACAACATGATAAGATAAGATACCATCTATGTGTACCTAAAGCAATGGTTGTTTTAAACTCTCACTAACATCACCAACGTCTGCCCAAAGTTGTACAAGTACTCTGCATACTATGTACTCTATCACTATGTATAGTTAGTACGTTTATAATATAAGTGTCAAATTGACAAAGTTATATTGTTTCATATTAGCATATTAATTGTAAAATTCCTAAAGTGTTACTTTCCAAAAGTTCAAAATACCTTCCCTCGACGTTGCTCGTTCTAAACACACTGCCTCCATCGGAAAATTATGCGAGTCTTTAAACTTTCAGTCAACTTTTAATGTAGTTGGTTAATGAAAATCATATGAAACTCGTACGGCTGGTTAAAAAGGGTAAAACTTTTTTAAATACTTTTAGTTGTTGTTGGTGGACGCAAAGATAAAGGATAGACTGTTAGTGGTCATCTTGTTGTGATGATTTATATATCGACAGTGGGTCCGTCTTGTGTGGCGTTTGGTCTAAAGAATAAGGTAGGACTTATGGTTAAAGGAGGCTCGTAATATACCTACGTATACCTGTCTATACGATAGACTGCATGATAAATATAATAATACCTTCGGATCTGGATTATTGGTAATTAACCTAAAATTTCACAATCTAATTAAATGCATTATTACCTTATAACGAAGTATTTCCATTAATTAACAATTAAATTTAGCTTCATATTAATATACTTCCGAGGCACTTTACGATTGCAATTAAGCTTATATTCTAATGAATTTGATCCTTTAATGTAAGCAGTCTGTAGATATATACACTCCATGCCTGTGGATTAATAAAGTCGCTCAAGCTATCTCCTATTATATCCGTCTCAGATTGCATGGGGCGTGGGCTGAATTTAATTCCGCTGTAATTACAAGGAGATGCCTGCCATTATTCAGTCGCTACTCAGTCAAAGTCGCCGGCTTCAAATCCGCTGCTGTTATTGACTTAGTACTAAGTAGAGACGCAATATTGATGAACAGACACTTAAACCTATTTACTTTAGTCACTAAGATGGTGCCAACAAAGTTTGTCGAAGATTAAAGCCGATTAAATAGCTTATTTGTTGGTTAGTTAGTTTAAAAAGTAGCATTTTGTTGTAGTTACTTAGAAACAGGGCAGTAAGTATACCTAAAGAAGGCAAAAATTATTTTGAAAAATTTTGTTTACAATTATGCCTTGAGCACAATTTTGAAAGATAATAGTGAATTTGAGAATGATTTTTTTCTTTTTTACTAACGGCTTCTGGCTGCCAATTTGCATTTAAAGTTTTGTAACTAAAAAACAGAATAGATAGGTACTATATTATTTTGATCGGTGATTGGCAGAATTCATCACATTATATTCAGTACGTTACCATTATATAGGGTCCTTCTTTATATGCTGACACTTTTTTAAGGGGATGATCAGACCATCAAATTGAACAACTTTCTCTATGGCACCAACATCGAAATCGCGAAAAAAAATCAGCTGTTCTATACAAAACTGCACACCTACTCGAGCCAAATGTATGGGATAGCTGATTTTTTTTTCGCGTTTTCGATTTTGGTCCCATAGAGAAAGTTGTTCAGTATGATCGTCTGGTCATCTTCTTAAAAAAGTGTCAGCATATTAAGAAGGACCCTGTATGTGGCGACGGGCTCACTCCCCGACAGGTTTTCGGTACTAGTGAAACGTGGATGTTCTGAGGTTTCAGAATATCTCTGACTATCCCCTCAGGGAATATAGTAGTGAGCATATGCATTCATGCATATTCAGTACGTCACAAAAGCAGTTTGTCCTTATACATTATATTATTATAACATTATAATACGTTCATCACTTTCGTTTCGCAGTCGGTCACACGCAATATGTCACTTTCGTAACTTGTCACAAAGTTCGGTAGGTACCTACTGAGTTTATCTTTAATTAGGGCAGAGACAAAAAACGAGTACATTATGGAGCAAAAGTAGAAAAAAACTTTCGTAACTATGTTAAATGTTTAGTTTACATTATTTAGGCTAATTAAAAAAAACGGCCCATTGTCCCACACCCTCAATATTTTTAAAAGACCTATCGAACGATACCCCACTCCATGAGATACACGGGAAAAAAATGTCATCCCCGCTTTTCGTGTAGGGGAGGTACCGTAAAAACATTTTATTCAAGATTTAATTTTACCTCTTTGTCGGCGTGATAAATATGTATACCCATGTCAAGTTACAGCTTTCAAGTGCTAAGCGTCTATGAGCTAAGCCGCGGACAGACGGACGGACATGGCGAAACTATAAGGGTTCCTTGTTGACTTCGAAACCCTAAAAACGATGCATCAAATGTTAAATCTGTTACCGATTCTGGATCTGAAAATCTGAACCAACGTTTTACATGCTCTGTGTCCTCCATTTAAGAGGATATAATTCGGAGCGCGCTCTATACAAACGTACTATGGTGATATTTTCAATACTAACCAATTAAACTCAATGACATTTTTCTGAATCAATCAAAAAACAAATTTCTATGCTTCTATAGAGTCAGATTTTCGATAAAATGTATAGTTTTAAAGTTACAGTGCCTCAAAGATTGCCATACAAATCTTAAATTAATCGTAGCATTGAAACTGTATATTTTAACGAAAATCTGACTCCATACAAGTATAGATATTTGTATCAAGATTGTTTCAGAAAAATTTCATTGACTTTAATTGGTTAGTATTGGAAATATCACCATAGTACGTTTGTATGGAGCGCGCTCCGAATTATATCCCCTTAACAAGTTGTATGTTAGAATAGAGCACTCAATCTAAATGTATTGGTTAACCCACTGCCAATAGCGTGTCCGTCAACTAACAGACACAAGTTTCCTAAAAGTTTTACTCACGGAACTTGATATATACTTAGGTGTTATATCGCTGGGTGAATACAACAACGGCACAAGTCAAAAAAGTTGATTTTGAGAAAAATGACATTAAAGTTGGCACGAGAGAGTGCGCGCGAACAAATTCGTCTGTAGTTACTACACAGTAAGGGTTAGATTGTTGATGTTTGCCTTTTGTATATCTGTGTTATATCAGTAATCTATAACAGTTGAGAATTTTATTTATATACTTCAATTTTTCTATTTATAGGGCCATAAATATGGGGGTTCCGAGTTATGCCAGTTTTGCATTAACTTTTTGGTACGATTTAGATTTATGCCAGATAATTATTGAGAAAACATGAAGAAATGTGATAGTAATTAGTACCCAAAATTCAACATAATTATGGCATTAGAGAAGAGACGGAAGAAATGGGAATTTACAAAGCAATGAGGAAAAGGAAATTTGATCTGTTACTGAATTGGCGGAAGTTGTCTGATGAGATCCTATCAGATCAGATACACAACGCATAAGCATATGCTCACGACTATATTCCCCGAGGGGTAGTCAGAGATATTCTGAAACCTCAGAACATCCACGTTTCACCAGTAGTACCGAAACTCGGGCAGAGTTTCGGGACAGATACACATGAGTTTGATGATAAGAGCCAGACCAAGAAATTACTCGTGAGCCCAATCACATGTTGATCTCAATAGATCTTTAAGTACTGCTTAAATCAAGAACGATGTGTAAAACAAATATCAATCTCTATCTTCGGTCTTCTTACCAGCTACCCATTTTACGTAGTCAGGCCAGTTGGCCGGTGGTCGTCCCATACTATTTAATTATAAAATAACCACGCTAGTTCGTAGCTTCTGTTCTAGAACACATACTCCTTATCAGTTGCCAGTTCTTCAGCAGATATAACAAGCCTATTGCCACTTCAGTTTGCTAATTTTCAGTGCTGCGTTATTTGCTTTAGTTCTCAGACGTTACTACTTCATTTCTGATGTTATCTCTTAGAAAAACACCAACCAGTAGCTGTTTCCATAGCTCACAATGATGGACTAGTTCTATCGTCACTGTTCATGTGTCTGCCTTGATCCCTATGTTCAGGTTGAATACCTTCGTTTGCAATTGGATGAATACGTCGTCAGATATTTTCATCTGGGGAAAGCCAATGAAAAGATCTGTTGAAATTTTCCCAAATTATCTCAGAGGAAATAAATGGAGATCCTGACATCAGTCATTTGGGATGAAAGATGAATGATAAGACAAGAAGAGGTAAGAGGAAAAGAAAACTGAATTTTAAAAGCATAAAGGTAATATTGAATATGCAGGAATCAGATGATTTACCAAAGCTATATATTTACGAAGTAACCATACGAAAGCAGTAATAGAGCCTCACGCTTACATAGCTACGCTCTTTTCCACAAAATTACACTATCACATTGTTTTAATCTTCTGACCCTGGAACTTCATACAACAGATCAGTCTTTTATCTATACTAGAAAGCCATGGTACAAAAAGCAGATTGGTAGATGATCATAAGTCAAAACTTGATGGGAGAAGAGATGTTATGATTCCCTGAAGAGTTGGAAGTAGGGAGGACCTACTTGGACATCACAAACCTTCACATTGTGGTTTACAGAATATAACAGGGGTAGTTTTTGCAGACGGGAATAATTTTAATTCAACTTTTTGACTCAAAAGTGTCATTGTTGCATAACACAAAATAACAATTTTATTTAGTGTAGTAGTGGCACAACTACCATCTATCTCTTGATTCAGTGAAATATCGAGTCAGGTCTATATTGCACAAGATAAAGTATGCGATGTAGAACCAGAATACGGTGCTAACTCAAAACTGTCAATTTTTGAGTTGTGCCGTTGTTGTATTCACCCAGCGATATAACTTTTGGGTTCTACGGAATTGTGTCGAGTTGTGGACGATTTCTCTCAAGCAAAAGTTGTATTGTTTGTCACTTCGACTGAAATTAAGATCACTAACTTCAAATCTGGAGTCTATTGTGTACTGAACTACCTGATTATATCGATATTAAATCGACATGGTGTTCAAGCGGGTCCATATTAGAATCCATAATTTAAAATGCCTATATTGAAAACCCTTAACACTTAAAAACACATAATCATTAAAATCCATAATGTTGAAAAGTATATATTTAAGATGTATATCTTTAATATGATTAACATAAATATCCATAACGTTAAAAAGCGTAAAATTAATACACGTAATTGTAATACAAATAAATTTGTATGTATTGTATGTCCCTTTCTTTGACACGCTCTGCAACCTATAAAATGCGAGGTGAAGGTGAACTCTCTTCTTAAGGGGGTTTAAAAAAACTTATATTTTCGGGTGGACTAGGTAAACAGTAGCAATTCGGTTCTGGCTGTGGTCGCAAGATACCTAACATGCTCGTCGCTTCGCTCCCCGCTAATAACCTAACCAATTGAGTTAGATCTGGGGTCTAAAACGAGTTTTTTAAAGTTATGGATTTTCATGTAATATGGGTTTTTAAATTATGGATTTTCATTACTACGAGAAATAATACTATATATTTTCACATTAAATATTTTAATTGCTATACGAATTTACGTGATGTCATGTCTGTTATGGATTTTCAAAATACGATTTTTAAAGTTATGCAACTTAAGGGACAACCTGTTCAAGCACGTATCCACGACTTTTATTTCTGGGAGGCGACATTATTAATAAAAAAAGAAAGTACTGTAATTACTTTCCTATTTAAATATTCGGATTTCGATACGTATCTGAATTAGTGTTTTTTGGCAGCTAGGTAAGTTAATTCATTTCAGGTTGGACAAGGTGATCACAGAAACAAAATATTATTTAAAATTGCCTAGTACCAACAGTCATAGCCATAGAGCCAACATAAATATCGCGAAAAAAAAGGTTGTCCCATACAAAACTGCAGTACCGACTCAACTAAAATGTATTGGAGAGCAGATTTTTTTTAAATTTTTTCTCGATCATGGCTCCATAGTGAAATTTGTTTAGTTTGATGGTCTGAAGCACCCCCTTAAGTATTACTAGGGTGTTTTGTTACACCCTGTATAAAACAGCTGGATTGCGATTTTTGAAACTCACACTTTGAACACATCATTTAAAAATGTCAAAATTACTATGGAGATCTGCATCTTTCTACTGCTGATTTGACTTTCATAAATCATAATTCAGCAGTGCGATTTTTAAAAGTCAAATCAGCAGTAGAAAGATGCATATCTCCATAGTAATTTTGACATTTTTCACTGCTGAGTTCAACGAATGAGTTTCAAAAATCGCACGCCTGATAAATTTTTCGCGTTTTCAAAGTTGGCTCCAAAGTCGGTTTGGAGGTCTGTAGCACCCCCTTCAGTATTATTAGGATGTTTTGTTACACCCTGTATAGGCTAATGATGATACATAAACATAACACAGAGTTTAGAAACCTGTATCTAAAAGCCTATAAAAATAGTTTTAAGGCCTTGATTGATTTGTGATTTGCTGTTGGGCTATTGCAAGCAAGGGTCCTTATTGTAATACTGATACCATCGCTGATCCGTTGTATTCGCCCCAAGCTCACCCATATTTTACGCACACCTCCGAACTTATTGCATTTTCTTTTCATTCTCGGGAATGCAGGTTACCTCACGATGTTTTCCTTTACCGCCGAGCTAGTAAATGATAAATACAATCGTGAATAATTTCCGAAGAACTTTGTGGTACTGACCAGGAATCGAACTGTTGCCTCATGATTGAGGCGCTAGCTCTCTTCCGTATGGGCTATCATCGCTCTTTGCTACAGTGTTACTAGGGTGTTAAACCCTGTGTAGGCTAATGATGATACATAAATATAACGCAGGGTTTAGTATAATATCTAAAAGCCTGTAAAATAGTTTTAAGGCCTTGCAAATTGAATTAACCAATTCCAACACCCATTCCACGCATCAGTATTTAAGCCAGAGTTACAAGTAGGTACAAGGCTATATCCGATTTTCTCTCAACTTTATCTGTTAGTTTGTTTTGGCAGCGCTCCCAATTGCCGGCAGATGGCGATAGAAGTTTTCAGAAACTTTCAGTTAAGTATCTCCCTTTTTCGTGATGAAATTTTAATATTGCCGTTAAAATGTTGAAGAGGGTAGAGCCCGACATAATATTTATGTTATCGGGCTTGTGAATATTGTTGGCACAATCATTTTAATTGGTTCGTACGATTTTATAAACAATTCAATCAAACTTTAAACTTAGTTACTACTAGTTTTTAGGGCTCCGTAGTCAACAAGGAACCCTTATAGTTTCGTTTCCGTCCGTCTGTCCGTCCGTACGCGGTTAACTCAGAGACGCTTAGTACTAGAGAGCTGTAATTTAACATGGGTATACATACTAATACTATTAATTAAGCTATAAAGCTAAAAATTATGAACATTTTTGTTAGAGTCTAGTTTCCGAAATTTTTGGTCTAAATATGAAAGTGCCGGCCAACAAAAACTAACGTTATATTATGTTAAAACTTCTCCATCAAAGCATTTATTACTATAGCATGCATGCTGTAGCTGTAAGTTTAATTACATCAAAAATTTATGAAAAGGCAGATTTTTCAAACCTTATTAAAACCAAGGAAAATAGTCCTTTCCTAACAAGACAAGTCCTAACAGAATTAATTAACTTTCACCTTTTGGACCAAATCGGATGATGTCTTTCATGAACCACAGAACAAAATATAAGCATAAGCATACATAAGCATCCCCACTATATTCCCCGAGGGGGTAGTCAGAGATATTCTGAAACCTCAGAACATCCACGTTTCACCATTAGTACCGAAACTCTGTCCAGTGTGACGGGGGGTGAGCCCGTCGCCACATAATGGACAGAACAAAATATAAAGATCAAAAATTTATTGTAGTCGATTGTCTACCATATATTTTTAAAACCTGCTATGTATTTTCTTATACTCGTTGTGTAGATACATTTTCAATAGAACATAAACCTTGCTGGGTTTCACTAGTAACACTCTAGATGCTTATATAGGGAAGTACTTGAGAGCTTAGCTGCTGAAAGGGAAACAGAACTCGGAAGGAGCATTGGATTTATCTAGACGTACCACCGTTTATCTTACTGGTCTCCAGGTTAAGCCAACGGATTAACACGATTAATGAATTTGTTCTATACTTACTCAATTGAAACTATGTAGTTCTGTTAGATGGATGGCTAGGTTAATCTAGGGATTCCGATTTATATTCAATTTGGTCCTATGACTGATAATTGGCTGCTAATATACTTCAGGTTAGTCTTAAGGTATACCTTAATAAAAAACATACGTGAAACGATCTACATATATTAAATTATCAAATAGTATAGTAACATAAACTGACAACCGTTTTCTATTTTCGGGTGGGTAGAATCTTTGCTGCAACTACCAAACCAAAGAATATATCAAACCAACGGTGGTTTGGTGTATTATTTTATTTGGGAGTTGTAGCATATGAATAAATACCCCACAGAGACAAAGCTTCGAACAATATTTACGCATGTGGTTGTAGACACGTAAATTTTTAGCACTTTCAGGGCTTCTGGATAAAATGGAATGTATTGGTACCAAATGATTTATGAAATGAAATGTATTTTATTTCAGGTTATAAATAAATACCCATGAAAGACGTAAAAGGTTATTTGGCCTATCTCAACATTCAATTTATTATACTTAAACAAAAAAATATAATGTTAGCCGGTGATTTTAGAGAACGCACAGTAGCGAGCTTATACAGGGTCCTTCTTAATATGCTGACACTTTTTTAAGGGGATGATCAGACCGTAAAACTGAGCAACTTTTTCTATGGATGGGACCAACACCGAAATCACGAAAAAAAACTGCTGTCCCATACATTTGGCTGGAGTAGGTTAGTAGTTCTGTATGGAACAGCTGATTTTTTTTTCGCGTTTTCGAAGTTGTTCAGTTTGACAGTCTGATCATCCACTTAAAAAAGTGTCAGCATATTAAGAAGGACCCTGTGTGCACATAGGTGGCTTTCTGTTCCCTAAAAATAGGAAAAAATTATAATTTATACCTTCGTCGCCGGGAAGCAATGAAATACCTAAATAAATCAAAGATGAAAATATGTTGTAAAACTTGGACATTCATTCATTCAATAGAGTTGGAGAGGTATCTGAAAGTATCTTCACGGCTTATCTACTAATTATTCAGCCTAAATTCTCACACATAACTTGAACATAATATGAACTTAACACTTTCTTTAGATTTAACTTAATGTATCTATTCATGTAAACGCTATAGCTCCTAATCGTTTGAGCGGAGAATAAACATTCATATATTTCGAGAAAGATGCCGAAAAAAGGTATCATTTATTATATTTCATGCGAACACTTGTTACATGTTGTATCAAATATTAATGGAGAGTGTTGTTTTTGTATAGTTTGGTGTGTTGGTGTGTGTTAACGTGCATGACAGGGAAAACATGTTGAGGACATCATGTTGAATAAAGAATATTTATCTTATCTTATCTTATCTTAAATACTTCTACGAACGTTAGATAAAAATACTACTCGTATTAGAACTGCTGCTAGAAGTGACAAAAATTCATCCTAGTTATCTTAAGAGAAGTTTATTCTGAAACCTCCTAAGCGCGCTGCATACAAACGAAGTTCCGTCTGATTTTTATATTAACCTATTAAAGTCAATGGAATAAAATGTTTTAAATACGATCTAGAAACCAATATCTGTGCTTTACATTTGTCCGATTTCCGTTAAAATATATAGTTTCAATGCTAGTATTAATTTAAGATTTAGTTTGAAAACATTGAGCCACGATAACCTAAAAACTATATATTTTAACGGAAATCTGACAAATTTAAAGCACAGATATTGGTTTCTAGATCGTGTCTAAAATAATTCATTGACTTCAAATCAATAAATCATTGTAGTCACTGTTGTTTTTCAATTTATCGAAAATGATGCTCTAATCGTCTTGGAACCCACTAAGGTAGTTGATGTAGAAATATACATATTTTTGTTGTTAAAATCTCTTGTTATTCCAAAAAATATTACACAAAACATATTGAACACAATAAATATACAATTTGACTTTAAACTTACGGTCTCCATACATTTCCTTCACAAAATATCCCAGACCAGTTCTATAAATATTGATAACCAATATATTCCTAAACATGATAAATGTCACTTAGAGTGAGAGGAAGTTGCACCCGCGCGGCTCTTCTACTTTAATTTATTTCCTTGTGACTGCCCAGCCTCCCCCAACAGAGTAACTATTCACAACAGAGGGGAAAATATCGCCTGATCTTGGGCATTTTACGCATATGTTTTCAAACACGGTAGAGGGACACCTCTACGTACACAATGCAGGAATTGTACAAATCGCGAAACTGGGCTGCATTCGCGGTAAATATTCGGTGATTGGACCGTTATTGGACTACGAACAAACCATAACTTTTGACACATTTGGTATTACGCTAATCGCGGTACTGATCTTGACAGCCGTTAGAGCCGTTTTGACAGATCGCTCAGACGTCCAAGGCTGTCAGTTACATAGAGTTTAGCGCGATGCGGAATTCAGCACAGTTGATTAGTAAATGGATTGCAATGTGATTAGAACTGGATAAGAATAGAACTTCGATGCTTAAAGCAAGCCTATACCGATGGCGATGCTTCTGCACAAACGGCTCATTCAAGACCCAAAACGGGATATACAGGGGGCTTTAGACCATCAAACGGAACAAATTTCACTATAGGATGGGACCAAGGTAGAAATCGCGAATCACAATTAGCTGTTTCATACAAAACTGCAATATCGATGCAAATGAATGAGACAGCAGATTTTTTTTGCTATTTCAGTATTGGTCCCGTATTGAAAGTTGTTCAGTTTAATGGGCATCTTGTTTAATATGTAACGCATTTAATTTTACCTCCAACCCTGTACATACTATTTCAAAAGAATTTCCAAAGTATTTGTTAATAAAACGACAAATGAAAATTATTACATGCTGCGCGCTGCTTAAAGAAATCAGCTGACCCATACAAAACTGCAGTACCAACTCGTCTAAAATGTATGGGACAGCAGATTTTTCTCATTTTTTCTCGATGTTGGCTCCATAGTGAAAGCTGTTCAGTTTGATGATCTAAACCACACCCTTAAGTATTACTATTATTCCTTACAGTTCAAGGTATCCAAATAAAAAAAGAACAGAATTTGGTCATTTTCTGACATATACCCTTTTGGCTTAGCACGGCAGTAGTCACCACATACAATCTTATATTATGCAGGTGCTGAATGGATGCTCGACTACTAGAACTCAAAATAATTCATTCAACACAGGAACTAAAATTTTCCTTGAAGCTACCACCGCGTCGGAACGTGTTGTCGCTGTAGAGAAGATGCGGCTAGAATCTGATGTGTTGTAGAGTAAGGATGTAGGCTTTGTGAGTGCTGAATGAGTGAGGTTGAATCAATATTTATTAACTATTATATTGTTTGGTTTTTCCTCGATTTAAACATGATAACAACTATGAATGTATGAACTATTGTGAACATGGTGTTTACCACAGAAATAAAAGAGGTGAAGTGTGCGGGGCACGCATGCCAAAGTTAAGAGGATATGTGATAAAATAGGATTCTTCAAAGCATCATATATCATGAAGTACTAACAGTAGGAGTATGATTTGTGAGTATGATGGATATGTGTAAATTTAACATATAATTGAAGTTTTGATTAGAGCCAAAACACGATTAAGAGACGCAAGTTTTACGCTTGCTTCGTTTCAGGCGCGCGCGCCGCCTCATCTCTTTCTCTCTCATCAGGCAGTAATATAAGCTATCACACGACCATTTCAATTATTTTTCGACATAGGCCCTTAAGCAATAGATTTCTTAATTTTTCATAGGTTTACTCATTACGCACTGAGTCGCGCTACGATAAACACCGGTGACAAATCAAAATAAAAAACTGCTACAGAAACAAAAGTTCTGAGGTGACTGAAGATTTGAGTACTTAAAATTAATTAAAAACGTTATTTAATGACAATTAAAACAAACATTCAAAAATAAACGGGTGGTCGTATACAGGCACGCGTGGAACACAAGTAAAACAATGATTATAACCGTTCCATCTTGATTTATTTCTGTGGTGTTTACGTTAACAAGATTAAAAGCAGATACCGTGATAAATAGTAATTTTGTGAAACGGCAGGTTAATAATAAAATAAGAATGTTAGAGTCCAAGAAAGAAATTGCTAAGCACAATAATTTCACTTAGGAACCTAATAATCATGTCAAACACACATATTGCGACTAAACATGCAACTTGCAAGAACTTTATACACCACTTATTTCTATTCGTTGTTTTTAAGAAACTGTGAGAATGTATAGCCATAGTATTTTACAATATACAACGTGTTAATTAATTAACGCAAAACTAGAAAGTCGTTTGTTTAGAATCGAGAGCAGAATCGAATTATTATGGTTTCAACATGGGTAATTTTTTTCAAAACTTTAAATAATTTGTTTGTAAAATTTAAAATTTACTGAACTCTCACCCTACTTAGTAGATTCTTAAAATGTGCTCATGAGCACGTTAGCGCTTTCATTCATTGCTGAAATGATAACAAATAATTTATGCCTCCAAACTTAAAATGCGAATAACTTTAAATTTTAACTACTAAAATAATGAAATTATTGTGTCAATCGAATTATTTTGTTATAAATCAGTTGGGATGTATGCGGTTTTGCGCATATTCATTAACACGCTGTATAGAACTAGGTATATAAAGTAGGTATGAACAGATTAATTATTAAATAGGTATTGTTTTAAGAGATGCGACGTGAAAAAGCAATAATTTACCTAACGTCCTGTGCCTTCAGTAGTTGCAGTATTATACAGGGTGTAAGGAAAAGTATCCAAAACCTTTAAACCACATACTCTACCCATCAAATTGAACAACTTTTACTATGGGAGCAAACCACTCAGAACAAAAAAAAACATAGGAAGAAAGGTGTTCATCATTGCTTTTATTCATATTTGATTTAATTATCTTTCGTTCAACCTGTTAGCTTATTTGTTAAAACTAGAAATTACAGGAAATGTTTAAAGGATCAAAGTTTGATCAATCATACGTCAGCTACAAATCCTTTATTCAGCTGTAAAACACCAAATAACCTATTAAAGGCTTAACTTAACTTAATTAAACAATGCATAAAGTTACACTTTACGTTTAAAAAGAAAGTAAAAACCCATAAATCTCGTGAACAAATGTTCGACGCTATTTCAGGCCATTATCATCAAGTTTCACAAAGTAGTTACAAATTGTAAGTCGTCTCAGTTTCTTTAACTTAACCCTAATCCCTCGGGAGGTGGGGCTTTAGATTTATTAGCCGCCTGTAATTAAAACTTGGGGCCAAATCTCGTCAAATTGTAGGTGCTGGATCGAAGCGGGGTCGTCAGGGTTGCCAGATGCGATTTCGGAAATTCCCCCAGATTGAGACTTATTTTCCCCCAAAATGGTACGTTTTGAAGAAAAATCCCTCAAATGACTTTTTGTAGAAATAAAACACAAATGCACTGAAAAAACTGTCGATCAACTTACAGAAAACACCCACAACGGCATTTTTTGCGTTTAAGTAGTTAATTTCAGTGGAATAATAGATCTTTCACAAGAAAATGATTTGGGTCCTTGGAAGCCCTTGTCAACATACGTTCGGGGCTTATAATATTGTATGAACCAAAACTTGTAAATTTTAATGACACTTGTACTTGTGTAACACAATACGGTATTAAAATTTTATCATAAACCCATGCTAAAGAATATAACAAAAGAGAATAAGTAGAAACCAAAGTTACTTGAGTTTTCCACTTAACTTTAAACTCAACAGCACCATAGACAACACATTGCATATGTACCTACTGATAGGCACAGGTATTGATCGAGCCATGATACCCAGAGTCAGCCTATAACATAATTTACGATAAATCAAATTTATTAGAAAGAACCCCTAAATTCCCAGCTTTGATAATTTTCCCCCCATCAATTTCCCCAACGATTTCATTTCCGATAAGTTTCCCCAAGAACCAAATTTTTCCCCAAAATCACCAAAAAAACACCCAATCTGGCAACCCTGATGGTCGTTCGATGCGGTTACTCCCAACACCTAACTTCATCCATTTCTAACATAAGAACTGGTCTTCGGAAGTTCAATTTACTTGGAAAATGTTGATAAATAATGAGATAGGTAGTTGAACTATTTGATAAATATAAATAACATTGTAATGATTATCATCATCATCATCACAGCCTATATACGTCCCACTGCATCGCATAGGCCTACCCTATGGGCGTAAAGCCACCACGCGTACCCAATGCGGATTGGTAGACTTCACATACGCATCGGAATTTCTTCTTCAGCGTATGCGGGTTTCCTTCACCGTTTGTCGGTACTATGTACTTAAGTTAGAAAAACTCATTGGTACATGGCATATCATGCATGCAGATTCGAATCTGAACCACAACATTGAGTTTCCATAGCTCTCCGCTACGCGTCATCGATGCTCTTGATTATCCTATCCACTTCCTACTAATCCTACTAATATTATAATCGAGAAAGTTTGTAAGTATGGATGGATGTTTGTTACTCTTTCACGTAAAAACTACTGAATGGATTTTAATAAAATTTGGCACACAGATAGAATATGATCTGGATAAAGATATAGGATACTTTCTTAAGGTCTATGCAGACGGAGTCGCGGGCAACAGCTAGTCATAATATAATATTATCAATGTGAAAGTTTGTGACGATGTTTTTATGTTTGTGGCTCAATCACGCATAAACAGCCGAACGAATTTGTATGAAATTTGGCACACTAATAGAATTTGTTCTGGATTTACACATAGGATAATTTTTTTAAAGTCCATGCAGACGGAGTCCCGGGCAACAGCTAGTTTATCATAATGATGATTAACATTTACATTTTAAACGTTGCTAAACATTTTAGTGTAGGTTAGGTACCTAGTACCTACCCACAAATAGTTCCTAAGAAGTTGATAGATTCGGTACTGCACTATAGATGGGTGTTAAAATAGATGCATAGAACTCATAAACCGTTACCACTTTATTATCTTTGAAACATAACAAAATAGAAACATTGACAGAATCCGGAGATTAATCGAAAAAACAGGTAGATGACACGATTGTATCGAGATCTCCGCTTCTAAATACCTAGTAGATAAAGTTGTATTACGTTATGCAATACAGACTGTTCACCCGCAGTGCCCACCAAATAATTTCTTTAATTGTTAGGCATGGATTTCCGCAAGGTAACGCCTGATTCAATGAATTAATCGAAAACCCTTTTCTATTTTTATAAACACCATTATAGGCTACAGATATTTATTTTCAATTTGATCGAATTCCGTCAATATGAAAATTATTATCAGCATTTGCTTTCTAATTTAATCAATTGAATAAATACCACGATGAATCAAGATTGATGAACTACAGATTTATACCTATAAATAAAAGAGGGTTAAATCTTGAAAGAATCACAGAAATTATTTCAAATTAATTGGTACAAATAGAATTGTAATTTTCTCCAAGCACAATTATTGCCAATGTAAAGTGTTTAGGACCTTTAATTAAATCCAGGGAGGTTAAGGGGGTCCCTGATTAAAAAGGAAATCTCCCCGTCGAGTCGAAGAATTAAAGAAATTACGTCACGCTCCTGTTTTGGTACTCAAGTGGTTTTAGGGCTTACTTTGACAATTTACGCCTCAATAATTGCGGTATTGCTTTTACATTTTGTTTTCTTTACTAATTAATTGCGATTTTGTTCCAAAATTTAATAATACTCGTAAATGAGCATCACAGAAAAATTGGGCGAGGAATAAGATCATACGAGCTATTTTTCAGCGTAGGCGTTCGACGGAACGATATCATCATGATATCGCCGGGACATCGCCGCTTTATCGCCGGGTTATAGCCTCGATATTCCTGTGAGGTCAATCAGTATCACAACGGAGTAACGGCAATGTCGCAGCGATAATGTTCAGTAAAAATCGCGGCGATTCAGTTGCGACGTTGTTCCCGTACAGTTGCGACATCGATTCGGCTCTACTTGTGTAATAGGTCTCTTAAACACGCTGTTCACGTAATTCTTGACAGTGTGACGGACATGTGACAAATAAGACACGCTTTCCAGGTCGTCGTGATGTCGTTTCATAAATTCCTGAGTGTACATTTTACTTTTTACGCACCTCCAGAGGGTTAGCGATGGTTATGATAACGGTGGAATTTACACATGCCCCTTTTTATGGTGAAAGAGAAATTCTTTGAACAGAAAGTTTTTACTGTTACGGCGAGGTGCTAAAAGCGCCTTTGTGTGAAAGGCCGTCTCATGCCTCCCTTTTCAATCGTGAAGCAAAAGTGAAATTTATGACTCGTAAATTTACAGGTTTTTCATTTCAGGATTAGCATTATGCGAAGTTGTAGGTACATTGTGTTGCTAGAGTTGCGAAGTTAAGCTCATTATTAGTAGTTTTATCGCAATTGTTTCCTCACAGAGTAGAGTCGAGAAAGTTTGTGTTTTCTGAACTTTGTTGTTGTGGGCTGCGACAAATTCATTAATTTGTTTTTACCTACTTATTTCTGCTTTGATATGCAAATAAGGTACAGTAGCACCCGCCAACAAGATATGTATAGTTTATGTTTTACTGTAGCTGTATTTTAGGACGCCTTTACACGATTTAATGATTAGGATAAAAAACATGAATTTGTAATTAAGATAGGTAATAAATCTCGGATCTAAAAGTCGGGTTAATTTCACCACTTATATATCAAGAACGGCTGGACCGATTTTTATGATCTTTGATTTGTTGGATTTGTCTCCGCTGCGAATAGCAGAATAACTATTAAAACATGGGGAAATTAACGAAAAAAAGAAGGCGGGACGAAGTTCGCCGGGATAGAAATATATTTTTTGTAGGTATATTGATCATAACCATACGTAGAATTACCTAATTAGCTGTATAGTGGTCTATCCGGTTGATTACCTATTCCGTCATGAAAATTATACAAAACAAACTCAATCTGTTTTATTCAAAATAATATCAAATGGACAGCTTTCTGACGTCATTTTTGACTTCCGACGCGGTGGTACCGCGTTGTAGAAAAAAAAAACTAAAGTTCAATTACAAATAAAATATTAAATTACATAGTGCAACTGGAAATATCCGATCACACACATCAAATAATCGACAACATGTCTATGATTTGAAGTTTTATTTGAATAGAATAACAATTCCAAATTGGATTAGAATAAAGATTATGAATCTAAATTGGATCGTTAAATCCACCTACTTAATTATAAGTAAGAAGGTACCTACGTACTTTTCCTACGTAGATTGTTCCCCTTACTGGGCCCTTAGCTAGGCCCTTTTGCCCGCAAGCCTTCTCGTCTGGAGTACACGCACGCAGCGAGTGTTGTAATATCCTATTAGGGCGGTGTGCTAACGTTCAGCTTTTTAATTAAGCTCTGTATTAAACGGGAAGGGAAACCAAATTGTTTGGGTAAGGCTGTATGATTTGCTATTCTAATATACCTACTTATACAACGTGTTAATGAATAAGTGCAAAACCTCATACACCCCAACTGATTTATAACAAAATCTGATTGAAACAATAATTTCATTATTTTGCTAGTTAAAATTTAATGTTATTCGCATTTTAAGTTTAAAGGAAAAAATAATTTGTTATCATTTCAGCAATAAATGAAAGCGCTAACGTGCTCATGGATACATTTTAAGAATCTTGTTTCGGTAGTAAGTAGGGTGAGATTGCCCGAGCGGTGGGTTGAGATCAAGTTCAGTAAATTTTAAATTTTATAAACAAATTATTTAATATTTTGAAAAAAAATTACCTATGTTGAAACCATGATAATTCGATTCTGCTCTCGATTCTAAACAAACTACTTTCTAGTTTTGCGTTAATTCATTAACACGTTGTATATGTATGGGTATGTCGTACGTTTGAACCCAGAACAGTTTAAGAGTCCCTTTACCGTTCAAAGGCGCAACCATCACAATGTTACAAATTTCTCAATAATTGTAACACAAAATGAATCAGTGCTCCGCCAACATACTACAAGAGCCTAATTTTATTTAATACTTTTATCCAAATTAATGTAGAGTAGAAGTAGCCATTCCTTTTTTCAAATTTGTATGATTAAACCTATAAAAGTATTGTATGCAAATACCTTTAAGACTTTTGTAGTAAGTTGGAGTACCATTTTTTAATTTGATTGAGACATCTTAAATATTGTGATAATGGCGAACCTAAAAGGACTCTTAAATAAAATCTGTTATGTCATATTTTATGAGTTTATTTTCAATAGGGATTGCTGAAAAAATGTCTTTTGAGAAAAGCGTGTTTTGTTTTTTTATCATTATACGGGGCGGAACATACTCGTAAGAAGAGACCAGCATTTTCGTATGCTAAGTTGCAGATTTAAAAACGACATTCACTTTACAAAAAAGAAAAAAAAAACGAGCCCGTTTAACATAGCGTTGACAAACCTTTGACTATTTATATGTGGACTTCTTACGCGTTTAATTCTACTAACAAACATTTCTGCCACTTTTTGCGGGGGGGCAAGGTAACATGAAATCCGCAACTTTGGATTTTATTCCCCATAACTTTAGATTCTAATTTTGAATGTTAAAAATCATGAAAAGTAGTCTCGTGAAACCCCAAACGTTCTAAGTTCGAAGTTTTTATTCAATCAATCAATCAATTATACTTTATTTTACACCAAAAAACATAGTATACAGAGAGTAAATAAACAGGAAATACAGACGGTACAAAAATAGGCGGTCTTAACGCTAAAAAGCGATTTCTTCCAGACAACCTTAATTATTTCGCAATTATAGGCTGTTTCGTTTAGTGATAAGGTGTAAAATTGAATGTAAATGCACAAGATCAATTGTGCTTATACCGTGGCAGAGGGGAAATGCTACCGCAAGGCTAGTCCTTATAATAATAAGTCAAAGTGAAAAACAGACAAGAATTTATTTAAAAACTTTAACTAAATATTTTGTTTTAGGGTTTTAATATGATTTACATTTTTCTCTGCATTATTTGAACAGTAGCGAAAACACACTATTCACGGGTAATTTTATCGAACAACTGGGCTGTGTACCTCCTGGTTGAGTATATCACACAATGGGGAGCTTGCACAGTTTTATATTTTTAGTGTATAATAAAAATGTAAACTTAAAAAAAATACCAAAAACAAAAATGGTAAAATATGCACAAATCATTTATTTATTGCAAATCAAAAGATGAATTCCGCGCCAAAATGCTCACTGCCATGACGTGACGACACGTAAAGCACTTCGTCATTTTGCGCTGATTGGTGTTTGAAATTGTGTTCCGATCCATCCACTTTAGAATAAATCTTTCAGTAATGTTCTATTCACAACTATTATTATTGAATCATTAAGATAATTTCTCATTATTATTTTGGTGCAAGATCCCCATAGTAAACTGTCAACATCGACCTCTTACATCAATGGATATCAAGGAAACGATCGACATCGCCTACACCCAACTTAGTTCACTCTTTCATCTTCCATCTGTCGAACTTTTCTTGTTTTACGACCGACCGACCTACGTCAAAATATGTCATGGCGTATAATATCAACGCATACTCTCTCTTACGCTCGTAAACCTAAATAACTTGCGACAATGGAGATGTCCTCAGTTTATGGGAACAAAATTCCCGAAAGTGCCTATTGATGCCTCCACAAAAGGTTGTCCTTACCTTTGTAGAAAAATAGAAGCCTTTTATTTGATCGGTTTACAAAATTTGTTTTGAAGAGGCAATGTTTTGTAACGATATCTTTTTTTCATTTATTGCTACGCTCACCACTCCAATTATGGTTACAGCTTCTGGGGATATGTATATTTATCTACGATATACGGTTTTGCAATTGAAGCCAAATTAAATCTTGTTTGCGAGAGATGAAATTTCATTTTAACATCTAGTCTGGAATTTATTTGATTTTCACGTGTATGTTATACGACTTCTATTTAGCACAAAGATTAATTATCATTATTATCATAATTAATACCTATTATGTAGGTAATTATATTATATGTGAGAAGATACCTTTGCTATGTATTGGTATTCTATAGAGGCATTATCTTTACCTAATTATCGTAAAAAAAAACTTATATCTTTCGACATAGGCTCGCCTTTTTTGTGTGTAAAATCTGTTCGGTTTTGTGTCAGTTAATAATGTGTGTACCTAAATGGATTCGACAAATTGATATTAACTTTGAAGCGTGATAAGGGGGGTCGGAAATTCACTGCACTATGCATTGGCTATTTGACAATTGTAACGGTAAAATATTAGATATATTAGACTCCGTAGCTTATAGGTTCACAAAAATAATACAATATGTTTTTTGCATTAAAGTAGCTTGTAAATATGTAATTTATCAAAAATAAATTAGAGTTTTTTTATCTGTGGATTTCAAAAACTGAAACGCGGGCGGCCATGATTGAGTATCGTGTGACGTCAATTTTTAAACAATAAAACGTTATGTGAGTTGAAGCATCGTAGTTAGCTTTATTTTGTTTATTGAAATATGACGTCACAGTGTCAAGTGTCACGTGATTGGCTGTTTTCGCTCGAATCTAAAATTACTGAATGAAAAATACGGATTTTTTCGAATAAATAACACTTGGTTAATAAAGATTATTGAAAGAGATATAAAATTAAGCTACGTATAATTTAAAATATCTTTCCGAATACTGGCAAATAGCCAATTATTATGATTATATAGTTGACGAGCTGCTTAAGTTGACGAAGCATGTTGCGGATCTCTAACTGTTTATTTAAGGTTTTGACGAAGCATGTTGCTGATTACCGGCTGTTGTATTATTATTGACGAAGCTTGTGCTGACTACTTATTTTGTGTAGATAAATTTCTAGCAAACTCATTTTATAGCTTTATTGGTTTCTGATTGTCAAAACTTTGTCATATCGTATATTTATCCTCTCGGAGTTCTCGGACCATTGTTCGAATCACTGTTCTGAAAACAATGGGTAGTATACGGTGATTCCTATTTTATTTTTGAAGGTATTTTACGTGTCACAGGTTCTTTGTTTCCTTTTCGTTGAATATTGTTCTACTTTGTTAACATAAGCATAGTAAATCATCCTTCCAACACAACATCAGTTTACGTAAACTGAATAAATTTTCAGTAATATCCTTCACAAAGGTGACTTTTATAAATCCTTTTTGTCCTAGCAATATACTAACGTGTTTATTTAGGACGAAATACTATAAGGAGCATGTGTATTATGTTATACAGCCTTGAATCTACATTAATGGTTTATTACGATTGTGAAAGACATAGCTTCAGTTTGTGAAACACGCAAGATGGCGTGCTAGGATTCGCAAAACTTACTTTAAATTACCATGCTACGATCAATATTATTGTAAAACCAAGAGACCGATTGTGGTAATTTAAAACATCGAAGTTCTATTCTTATCCAATTTCAGTTCTAATCACATTGCAATCCAATTACTATTCAATTGTGTTGTATTCCACATCGCGCTACACTCTATGTAACTGACAGCCTTTAACGTCTGAGCGATCTGTCAAAACGTCTCTAACGGCTGTCATGAGCTGTACCGCGATTAGCGCAATACCAAATGTGTGAAAAGTTATGGTTCATACGAAGTCCAGTCACGGTTCAATCACCGAACATTTACCGCTATTGCAGCCCGGCAAAAAATTTCCTTTAACGTTACGTAATCTACAAAAGGGTTAGTGATTGGCTTTGTATAGAATAGATTTGAATATTTAATGACCCACAAATGATTGAGTAAGTTAAATAAGTAATTCTTAGAACTACTTCTGAATGAATGGGGCAATTATGTGATAGTTTTGTCGAGTTTTCTTAAACTAACATTAATAATTATAAATTATCTACTAGGTGCAACAAAATACCCTAGTCATATTTCAAGGGGTGGTTTATATGAGACCATAACATTAAAACTTTTACTACGGAGACACAGTCGTAAAACCGATTAAAAATCTGCTGTCCTTTGAAACAGCAGATTTTTATTTCGATTTTGGTCTCCATAGTGAAAGTTGTTTAGTTTGATGGTCTACAGTTTAGACTCTAAACCACCTCTTACTCGTAAATAATACACATAATTTTGTTAAACCCTGCATACAGGGTCCAATCTAATATGCTGACGGTTTCTAAACAACTTTCACTATGGGACCAACAACAAAATCGCGTTAAATATTCAGCTGTCCTATACATTTTGGTCGTATTGCATTGCAGTAGTGGTATTGCAGTTTTATATAAAACAGCAGTTTTTTTCGCGATTTTGACCTTCAAAGTTGTTCAGTTTGATGGTCTGATTATCCCCTTAAAAACTCTATACTGTATGTAAACTAACTAAAGACAAACCTTTTAACCACGTACTCTACCCATCAACCTGATCAACTTTTACTAGGAGCAAACCTGTCAGAACAAAAAAAATATCACCTATTTCATACATTTTAATAAGTCGTGTAGGCATTGCAGTTCAGTATGGAACAGCTGATTTTTTTGCGCTGTCAGGTTTGCTCCCATAGTAAAAGTTGTTCCGGTTGATGAGTAGGATATGCTCACGACTATATTCCCCGAGGGGGTAGTCAGAGATATTCTGAAACCTCAGAACATCCACGTTTCACCAGTAGTACCGAAACTCTGTTGACGGGGGGTGAGCCCGTCGCCACATAATGGACAATGGGTACAATACATGCCTCGAAATTGAAGCATGCAGGTTTCCTCACGATGTTTTCTTTCACCGAAAAGCCAGTGGTGTTACAAATCGTACATAAATTCCGAAAAACTCATTGGTACGAGTCGGTCTGGACGGGGATCGAACCATCGCCTCCTGCACGGCAGGCAAGGTTACTCGCCACTGGACCACCACGGCTTACTTTGATGGCACGGCACGGTTGATATGTAGAGTCCGTGATTTATAGCTTTACCTTTAGTTAGTTAACATATTGTATGTAACACGTAAATGCTATGCTAAATAGCGACTTACGTTTTCAGTCCATATGAAAATAGAATAAACAAATGAGAAACCATAAAGTGTAGGACGTAGGAGTAAAGAACGCAATTACGTTGTCAATTTAATATTCTTTCCAGACATAAGACCGAATACCTGCAAGAAAATACAAGGAGATAAACAATAATGAGCACTGGAACTGCACTAACGAAATACGTTCACTAAGAGCTTCATTACACTGATTGTTCACTTTGTTACCGTCGCATCTGTTTTCTTTTAGCTCTATGTTATGTGGAGTTATTTATTTTGTGATTCGTGTCTTAAAATTTCTCTAAATTTACAAATAAAGATTTCTTTATTCGCTAAAGAGTTTATCCGCGTCTGTCCTCATCATTTCTGTTTCTAGTTCTTCTAAATCACGAAACGGATTTTGATACGGTTTACACTATCATTTTTAGAGAATTTCTTCCCAAAGGTTTATGTATGATATATTTACTTTAATTAAAGATCCCATTCGGGCAAAGCTGGGACAGGTCGCTAGTAGTTACTATAACTTTAAGGGGTGTAAACTAAACAACTTTTACTATGGGACTAGCATTGAAATCACAAAAAAAATGGCGGTTCCATACATTTGGGTCGATTATCCGTGGACGTTTTCTCTGAACCAGCAGAATTTTGTAGTAAAGGTTGTTCAGTTTGCTGGTCTGAAGTACCTCTTAAAATATGAAACGTATTTAAATTTACATCCTGTAAACCTCATTCAAAAATTATGACGTCTAATATTAAAGGTTTAGGTTTAGGTCAAACCAGGAAAAAAAAAAACCTAGAGGGTACTTCCGTATGTTGACCTAAAATCATGTTTGGCAAGAAGCAAGGTCGCACAGCACAAATATAGGAATAAATCCCAAAATCGTCATTTTGTGTAGTTATTTCATATAAATACAATATTCTTTAAGGGGTAATTGTTTCCATGATACTGAACAAGTTACCTTTAAGAAACCTATTGGAAATTCGCGTCTAAAAAGTTGAACTTTCCAGTTTCCATATTACAAGTAAGTCCACAATTTTATACAATCAGCTGATCGAATATTTGTATGAAAAAACGAAATTATTTTTTTGGATTTCCCCTTATATTTCTTTGGAAACGTTGTTTAGTACCATGAGTGCAATCCCCTAACACCCTGTAGGAGAAAACTTCTGTCCACTGCACTCGCACTTGGCCGGTTTTTAATGTCAACACAGAGAGCATGGGGTCGGGGTTCGTATCCGCAGTTTTTCTAACTTATGTACCTACGTAATCTGACTGATCTCAAACAGTGAAGGACAACATCGTGAGGAAACCTGCATACGCTGAAAAAGATATTACGAGCGAATATGAAGTCTACCAAATACGCATTCGGCACGAGTTTTAGATTAACGCCCATACCCCCTCCTTGAGGGTAGGTCTGTACCCTGCAGTGGGACGTATACAGGGTGTTAGGGTAAACAGTTGCATTACTTTAAGGGGTGATTGTACCCATGGTACTAAACAACTTTCCCTAATAAACGTTCGCTAAAAATTGTTTGACTGTTCATATGTTCGATTAGCTGATTGCATTTAGTATGGAAAGTGCAACATTTTTCGTGAGAATTTCCTATATGTTTCTTAGGGAAAGTTGTTCAGTATCATGAGTACAACCGCCCCTTAAAGTAATGCAATTGTTTAGCCCTAGCACACTGTATAGGCTGATGATGATGATGATGACAGAAGAAGTCGCGGGCAACAACTATTATGTTTACCTATGTAACTACGTCCAGATACAAACGGTACAAAATCCAGATTGCTGGCATCACTTAGTTCTAAGTGTAGGGTAGGTGAGCTAAGTTCCACCACCTTCAGGTCGTGAACCCTCATTTACATACACAATTAGCATTTCTAATGGAATTCCAGCGCTATTGCTACATCGAGCGCTGAGTTCCATTTTCATAATGGAACTGTCTTGACGTTTCTGGTTGAATGGTGATAGATTAGTGCATCTACTCAAAACTTTATCTATATTGACATTACATTCATATTGTTGATTCTATACGTACCAAGGTCATTTTATTCGACACCAAATTTATTGTAACCTCAAGAAAAAATACTTAATACTGTTCTATACATTAAGTCTTGGCAATATGGACTAAAGGAAATAGTTCTTTATTCAGTTTTTTAAAGTTTTTCGGCACTTTAAAACATTTTAAAATTGCCATCGTCATATCCTGTGAACACGTATCCAGTAGGAGTTTCCAGATATGAAGCTCACTCAAAAATGGAAAAATAATTTATAATGTACCGATTTTGTTGATATTTTCCACATTACGGTCTATTTTAAGAGGTCTTGGAAACAAAAAATTGCTTTCGTATTTAAGGCTGTGTCGTTCATTCTACTCGCATAAAAAAACAATACTCATTCCTGTGAACAAGCCAACTCTTTACCCGACTGCGCCAGAAGGAGGATTATTGAAATTTAATCTTTGTAAAGCAATTTAGTAGTAATCCATTCCTATTATGACAACGTTTTTCATCTGTCACTTAAGTTTAGCAAGAACTATGCGTCCGTTGGTGTTTTATTTTTATGATTAGTATACCCCGGATCCTGTCCCCCGTCCAGACCGACTCATACCAATGAGTTTTTCGGAATTTATGTACGATTTGTAACACCACTGGTTTTTCGGTGAAGGAAAACATCGTGAGGAAACCTGCATGCTTCAATTTCGAGGCATGTATGGTACCCACTGTCCATTATGTGGCGACGGGCTCACCCCCCGTCACACTGGACAAAGTTTCGGTACTATTGGTGAAACGTGGATGTTCTGAGGTTTCAGAATATCTCTGACTACCCCCTTGGGGAATATAGTCGTGAGCATATGCATGCATGCATACGAATGTAAAAGTTCGTGCATAAATCCTGTGAACATCATAAAAAGTAAAGTGAGAATTGTAAAAATTTCGAATCCTTTTGGCTAAGTATTTATTAATGATGTTTTTGAGAACACATAATCCTCATAAAAATAAATAAATGAAAAACCAACTACCTATTCTATTTAAGATTTCCAAGTAATGTAATATCAATTAAAGTAGTCCATCAATTGTAGTAGTTATTAATTATTATATTTCTGACCACCCCGAAAAGGATAACATTCGTGAGTTTATGTATGTGTGTATGTATAATATCAGTTATTAAAACACACAAAACCATTTTAATATCAAACTGTACGTTATGACAGATACATTCTGCCTTTTAATTAATAGCTTCGCTATAGCAAAGTTCAAAGCCCGACCCCCGCCTGAAGCGATGCCGATGGCACTTGTGAATGCAATATGTTTACCGAGCGTGCTTGAGACAGGTGGAGTGGTTAAAAATAGACGCTAAAATAATTGAATTAAGCTCTAAAATGTATTTTCTCAATATGCAAGGAGAGTGGCTCGGTTCAATCTAATATTGCAGTGATGCAGTCTATGAGCACCTGAGGCGACCGTCTTCTGAGGTTTACGTAGGAAATTAACGTAGGTAGTGCTCCAGGGAACGTATTAAGCTAGAAATATTGGATTACAGCGTACATCGATAAAAATTACGTGACTTTCTTGAGATATTTAATACCGATTGCTCTCAAACGGTGACAGAAAACATCGTTAGGAAACCTGCATAAGCTGCATGAAGAACAAATTCTGATGCCTTCGTGAAGTCTACCAATCCGCATTGGGCACGCGTGATGGACTAACGCCGATATTATACTCTTAGAGGTAACCTGCAGTGGGACGTATAGCAGGGTGTAAGTGACAGCCTAGCAAATACTCAAACGGTGAACTCAGACCATCAAGCTGAACAACTTTCACTATTACTTTCAGATTTGCTGTCCCATACATTTGAGTCGCAGATGCAGCAGTTTTATATGGAACAGCTGATTTTTTTTCGTGTTTCCTGAGGTAGGCTCTATCGTAAAAGTTGTTCAGTTTGATGGTCTGAGCTCATCGTTTCAGTATTTGCTTGGCTGTCACTTACACCCTGTATAGGCTGATGATGAATCTATACTCCATACACAGAGTGTGCCGATTGGACAGAATATGCCCGAGCAGAGTAGTCTATAAATACAATATCAAAGGGGGTACTTCAGACCATCAGACTGAACAACTTTCATTCAGGAAACAACAGAGAAAACACGAAAAAAAAATCTGCTGTTCCATAAAAAACGTCAATGGCTACTCGATCCAAATGTATGGGACAGCTGATTATATTTTCATGATTTCTATGTTTGCTCCAGTTTGATGGTCTGAGGCTCCCTGTTTAATACGTAACGTATTTAATTTTACACCCTGTATTTCACAAAGATCGATTGTTAGCAGGATGGATGGATGGTTGTTATCCGCTGTCCTTTATAACGGACAGGCAACTCTGCTCAACTACCTAGGTTGTTTCTCTCAAAATATCCCTTGGGTTTAAACTTGTTTGATTTTAGGTATTTGAATATTTCGAATAGACAATCAATGCGTATTTACTTATTAGGTACTGCACTTTTAAAACGAAAGAAAGAAAGAAATAAAATATTTTTATTTGCATACACCACAAAACACATTGGCACAATTATATAGAAAAACTAAATTAAATTTAAACACACATGAAACAAAAGTAAAAAAAATGTTAGGTATTGAAAGTTTATTTAGCGAACGCCCGTAGATTAATATATCAAAAGTCTGTGTTCCGTCGTTTTTAAGTTTATGACTGCAAACGGTGTAAAGTTACAGCGTATTATATAAAGTTACGGTTAAAATATAAAACCTTCAGGTTAAAGGAAGTTCAACATTTATATTTCAAAACTACATGTCGGGCTGACTAAATATGATTTAATAAGATTTATTATGACATAAAATTTGATTATTAATATTTTCTTTTGATTTGTTTGAATGTTGTAAATTATAATATTGACATGGTTTTGATACTAACTATGTTTTCTTTTTGTTTTGACATTACTGTAGAATTTTGATTTGGAATGTTAATAACTAATTATTCTCTTTGTATATTTATAACTTTGCACGCCTTCTAGGCAGAGTGTATTGGATCGTTTCTATCTATTAATTATGTTACCTTCTAGCAAAATAACGATTCTGAATGTAAATCTGACAATTTATTATACCAAAATTGTGTTCACAAAAAAAGACCTAAGGGTTCCTAAGAAAGTTTCCCTGTATCTGCTGTGGTTTTGGATTTGTCCTTGTTAAAAAACACGACGTAATGTTTGGTGGTAAGGAACCCTTGGAATAATGGAGAGCGGCAAAAAACAATGGGTAAACATTTTCGTATATAATGACTTCACTACTATGCCTTCCTGGTTGGGAGTGACCAAAACGAAACAAAAACATTTATTTAAAAATCTCCTTGGAGATGTAATGAAATAACGTTAAGATAATGCAAACTTTCCTTCAATCAAAACAAGAACTCCTTGCTCTTAACTTTTTTCATTGATGTTTCTGTGAATAGGAGATATTTGTTATACAATCTTTTTGGTTGTATTTGAATGGGCGGCTTATACATTTTTACTGGCTGAATATCGTCAAAATTATTGACATTTAACGCCATTAAAGAGAAAAAAATATTTTAATAAGTTTTTAATTTACTTTAATGAGTTGCAAATTTTTTTTCACCCAAAGGTGGCCAGAACATTCACCTTCAGAGTGAGGCTTCAAAAAGTTGTAACGCAAAAAAAAAATATTTCGATTAGGAGACGATTTAAACATCTTATTATTCTCACGACAAATTCGAGGGAACATACTATGGTGAGCTAAAGTTTTTACATGAAAGAAAGAAGAAAGACCTTCTTAAATTGATCAACCGACTATTTTGTCTAGGTATAAGAAAAACCAGGCTAGGTTATTTTTATCGTTTTCTAACTATCATAATCTATCTAATCCTATATTATTAAAAAATATAATTATAGGTACTTAGTTCACAGTCGCGGTTAAATTCTACGGATACTCGGCATAACTATGCTATGTTACATTTTTAAAATAAAATATCGCTCCTATCGAATTTTTCAAATTGTTCTATCTCGCAAAATTCCCACCGCATCGTGCATTTAAGAAATTAATGCATTTTATAAAATAGCTGTAATTACCTAAGTTATTACTTGGAACCGCAAGTTTTCATCTAGTTAGTGACTTGTTGGAAGATAGAACAGAACTTGTAGCGGCGGCATCGTCGGGGGAGAACGCTTCGCCAAGTTTCAGCTGACGAGTCTGCCGCTGCCGACAACACATTATTTCGCAAATACCCACGCACTTGCCAACTTACTTTCAACGTCAAACTGTCAAAAAAGTATATCCGCCCGTAAACGTTGTTCTACCCTAAAGTTATACGAATACAATTTTCATAATATTTAGATGTTTGAAAAAACATAATTCAATTTTAAAAGTAAGGCAGTTCACATTGAGTCAGTCACTGACTTCAAAAGATAAGTCAGTGATGACCTGTACTGTAATCGTAAAAAAATTAATTTTAAAGTTAGTACAGCACTGTCGCGTCAATGGTCAAATGTTTACAGTATGAATCTGTTTTCGGCACCGTCACTGACTCGATGTAAATCTACCTTATACAGGCTGAATTCGAATAGGAACGAACCTGGCACCTTGTATTCTTGTGGCTTTGCTTGTTTGTATCCTTCCGAAATCGGGATAAAAGTAGCCTCACCTTTTACAACTTATAAATTAATGGCCTTTAGCTTGTGTCCAGCACTGGATGTCTGATGACTGCATCCAGTGTCAAGTGGGGTCTGTGGGAAGTATCTTAATCTCAAGGATTTTGAAAGAAAACAACAGCCAATCGCTACTTTCTCCACTTTACAAACCACAAGCCTCTCCATACAGTCTCCGGCCTCGACTACACTTACCCTTGAAATTGAACGACGTAACGTCCACAATGCCCCTCCCCGTTCCCGCAACTTCCCTTGTCATCATCATTATCTCAGCCGATCGACGTCCACTGCTGGACATAGGCCTCCCCCAAGGATCGCCATAACGACCGGTAATGCGCTGCCCTCATCCAACAGGTTCCCGCCACATTCACCAGGTCGTCGATCCACCTTGTGGGCGGCCTACCCGCGCTGCGCTTTTCGGTACGCGGTGGCCAGTCGTGAACTCTTCGGCTCCATTGGCCATGGGTTCTGCGAGCAATGTGCCCCGCCTACTGCCACTTTAGTTTAGTAATTCTATGGGCTATATCAGCTACTCTGGTTCTTCTGTGGATCTCTTCATTTCTGATTCGATCTCGTAAGGAAACTCCGAGCATAGCCCACTAGGGACTAGTTCACCATCACTTTTGGCGCCTTTTATATTCTAAGATGCAGGCTGTCGCTCATTGACATAAGGCGCATTTTAGTTTTCGTTCCTAGCGCAAAGTTCTAAATTCGAAAATGCGCGCGAAATCGGGTTGAGTACAGTATCAGTAGTAATAAGGTTATCTGTGAAGGGACGCCCGGCTGATGTTAAACTTCAACCCTTTTAAATTTCTAACTTCCGTCACACAAAAAGGTTGCAGATCAAAATTTCAAAGCCAAAAATTTCACTTCAATAAATAATGCACCAAAATCTAACTATGTGTATACTTAATTTTACTACAGTGTTACTTTTGTCTACACAACGCACACAATAATGTGCCGATGGAGCAATCAATAACCTTCACCAGGGCGGCATACAGAGGGCGGACATCTGATGCTGATGTCAAATTATCTTCCTATCTTGATTTATATGGAACTTCTGTTCGTCGTTGCTCTATTATTGGATTCAATTTATTGACAAGGACCACATAACCGAGGCAGAAAGTTGACGTCGCGTTGGCAGGATAAATAATTACACTCTACTAAGCTCTATTTAATTTTATAGTACGCATATGCTCACGACTATATTCCCCGAGGGGGAAAAATAGTCAAAAAATAATTAAAAAAATAATAATAATGACAATAAAAAAAAAGTAAGTAAGTAGTAATTTTATAGTCAGTCATTTTTAGAGAAAGTATTTGCCTTATACATATTTTAAACTACACCAGATTTTTGTAGCTCCCAATATCGACAACTTTTGCTATAGAATCTACATCGAAATCGCGAAAAATAAATCAGTTGTTTTATACATTCAGGTCGAGCAGGTTTGCAAAATCGCACTATTGATTGCTTTTGAAGTTTTCTTAAGTTATTTTAAGCTATGTCAGGATAAGCTTTTCATGTAATGACTACGGAACCCTATTTCGGGCGAGTCCGACACGCTCTTGGCCGGGTTTTTTGTAAATATCTTCAATGTACAGCAAACTTCTGTTAAAGTTTCTGCTAGAGTTTACCCGCGACTTCGTCCGCACAAATTATAGGTATACCAGATTTTAAGTCAAATCATAAGCTTTATAGCTTCTGATTTGACAAAAAAAGCTTCATCAAAATCAGTTCAGCAGTTTTTGCTCAATGCTGTTTCAAACTAACAAACGGATAGAACAAAAATTCTAAAAAGGTTGATTTGGAATCAGGGATACCTAAAATCTCGTTATTTTTTCTTGTAAATACCTTCAATGTACAGACACACTTCTGTTACAGTTTAGATTATATGGAAACAAGCTGTAGTCAAGATATTAGTATTCTAGGGTGCAATATGTACACATACCCATTATGGCAAACAATGGCTGAGGTCGGGTATAACGACGTATTATTTCGAGAAAATGGAAATATCGCGCATATTCACACTACAGGGTTTATATGTACAATACGAGATCGTAAAATTAATGGCGTGTTTTCATGTCGTTTGCATTGTTGAATGAAGGTAGGATTCATTAGTACGGTTAGTTTTATGTGATAATAAACACATAGTTACCATGTTTTAATTATAACACGAGAAAAACTATTTTGGGTAACATTTACTGAACAAAGAATAAAATTAAGTATAATGTTTATGAGTAATGGCTGTATGGTCAAGGACCCTGTGTCAATCTCACTAGAGTTTGGTAAGCAAGTTTAAAAAAAGAGGTCACGTACTAGCCACAGATTATTTAATAGCTAATAATCGTTGATTGAGTATTTTATAGATTCGCGGACCGCGTATACTGGAAAGGGACGGAGATATGACAAAAATCAATGATAGTTATGTACTAGTACTAGATAAGGCGATCAGTAGGAACTGCATGTTCCACTTGAATACGGTTCCTGCACCGCATTGATGTTCCCGAGTTCACTTCGTTACTATGGCAATGACTGACCGCAATGTGTAATTTTGTTTCTATGAAAGCGCTTATCTATCGTTAGAATGTAAGTCAATGACAAAAGGCAGGAATTCGGAATAGGTGTTGCAAAAATGTATGAGAAATCGTACTTTTAAAGGCTAAGGTGACAGATTTTGTAAGATATTTCAACTTAGTCACCAAAAATACCGCATACGCAGAAAGAGACAAACAACATAGATTTTCTCTCGCTCACTCTGTGTAATTAATAAGCTAGTCTCGTTTTCGCGACTATTATTATTTTATGCTCGTTCTAGATATTATCTTTCTACGCTAAAAATTGAGCTGTCTTTTTTTGAATAACCCAAAAGTAATTTTAGTGAGTATTCTCGTTTCATAGTCCGTCAGTTGATAACATTATACAGGGTGTAAAGAAAAGTATCATTAACCTTTAAACCATATACTATACCCATCAAATTGAACAACTCTTATTATGAGAGCAAACCTGTCAGAACAAAAAAATATCAGCTGTCCCATACTAAACTGCGGTACCTACCCGACTCAAATGTATGGGACAGTAGATTTTTTATCACGTTTCTTGTGGTAGGCTCCATAGTGAAAGTTGTTCAGTTTGATGGTCTGAATACTCCGTTTCATTACTTGTCAGGCTGTCACTTACACTCTGTATACAGGGTAAAAGGAAAAGTATCATTAACCTTTAAACCACTACTCTACCAATATCAAACTGAACAACTTTTATTATGAGAGCAAACCCGTCAGAGCAAAAAAAAATCAGCTGTCTCCTACATTTTAGTCGAGTAGGTGTTGCACTTTAGTATGGAGCAGATTTTTTGTGCTCTGATAGGTTTGCTCCCATAGTAAAAGTTGTTCAGTTTGATGGGTAGAGTATGTGGTTAAAAGGTTAATGATACCTTTCCTTCCACCCTGTATACCTATGAGAGAAGAAATAATGAGACTAAATTGTTAATTATTGAGATTAAAACATCTGGTATTTACGGGACCATTATAACGTGCTCTAAGTTCCATCATAAATATTGCAAGCGGCCTAGACCCGGATAATATGCGACACCTGTGCCCCACGGACCCATTCATCTTACGCTATAGTTTGATTTAATTAATTGTTATAGAACAGTGGAACAAAGAGAATTTGCTATTCAAAATCGCATTAAATAATAATAAGTATTTAAAAGAAAAGAAAAGGACGTTGGTTTCATGTAAATATTATTATAATATTTTAGATTCCTTCTCAATAATTAAAAGTGACTATAAAGAACCCAAAATAGAATGCGCGTTAAAAAAAACACACTGGTTAGTTTAAAGGATCCTTATGATTAAGACATTAAAAATGAAGAAAAAAAAACATTAAACGAATGCATTCTAATTTTAAATTCAAATTATTTTAGTGAAAATTTATTCAAGACAAAAGCCAATCTAAATTCTTTATTAATAAACCTATTTTAGATTATTTAATAGTTACTACCGTAAATAAATTATCCGATTAATTTGTTAATTATTGAAATGAGAGCAAAGTTGATAAATAGAAGACAATTTTCGAGTAAAATTAGATAAATGAAGAAAACAAGGAAAACTTTCAAGCACTTGTGCATTTTATTTCAAGTAAGCGATGCATATAGTAGATAGATAGATATCTGGTTTATTTCAGTAGAACCGTTGACCTAAACATAAAATAATTATACTTTTCGCTAGTATTATGCATGTTAAGTTTATGATAGACTCCAAGTCTTTTAAGTTCATATAAAATCTTAGAAAATTTTTGTCCGAATTGACACAATAACCCACACAAATCAAGTATGCATTCTGGGTACTCATACATTGTATTTGATATAACTTAAATCGTATTTGGTAGGTATGTTTTCTGTCGGCTAGTTGGCAAAAGAGCTCTCATAAATTGGCTTTGCCATTTTTGGAGCGTTGATTGTTTATCTATACTCCAACAGAGATTTGAAACACTTCCTCTCACTAATTCTTAGAATAACTTTAGTAACGTCCAAGATATCAGTATATCTTTCCGGATATCTATCGTCGGATAGTATATCTTTCTGATAAATAAATTATATTTGCAAATCATAATTGGCCAGAAAGCTATATATAGGAATCGGTAAATCTTTTCGTCCTTATTTGAAATGAAGTATAGTTCTATTATATACAGTGTGTAAACATAAACGGGTTACATACTTTAGGGGGTGCTTCAGACTATCAACTTGAAAAACTTTTTGAATAACTGACCAACTTTAAAAATGTGAACAAGAAATCAGCTGTTTCATACATTTTGGTCGACTTATTATTTACATTTTCTATTACCATTTAAATTTACACCCAGTATAATCATTAAATCATGATGATGCAAATGATTCATAATCTCCATAATGTTGACATTTTCTACTGTTGATTTGCAGTTTCAAAAATCGCACTCCATAACAAATACAAATTATACGAGTTTGTTTCATACGTTTGATTTTAAACCGAACATATTTCTCGAATTAGGTACCTAGTTAACTAAATGCCCTTTTAAATTTAATTAAAACGTATTTAAAACGAAACTCTGAAATGACTAAGGCGCATGAGATGAGAAGTGGAATCCCAGTGACTACATTTTAATTAAGAGACATGCAATATTCAAAGACTAGCGTCCAAATGAATGAAAGCAGCGTTGGAAGCACGTAAGCTATTGCGGTTTTTTTATGGTTCGCAAACCAAAGTAATTTTATTGAAAAGCACTGGAGCAGCAGGGAATATTCTATTGGAACATTTCTCAAAACGTGGCTTTGTGCGAAATAAATTATAAGAACAAAACAGTGAACTGAATCGTGTTTTTATTATAAAGTGTTAGGGCCTGTTTCACCACTTCTGGATAAGTCAGTGTTAGCTTATTTGACAGATCGTTTGGCATTTTTCGTATGAAAGATATGTCAATTTATCTGTCATAAGATAAGATAAGATAAGATAAATATTCTTTATTTGCACACCAAGAAATAGAAAAATACAATTTAAAACAAGAATAAGAAGGGTACAAAGGGCGGTCTTATCACTAAAAGCGATTTCTTCCAGACAACCATTGGATGGAAGAACTATTTAAAGAGACAAATGCTACGGCGGTGCACTATTAGGTACCTATGTACCTGTCTACATATATAGAGTAAATATAATTTATACATACATACACACAAATATATATATATATATTCATACATATACATACATATATAATTATGATGCTAAATATAAAATACAAATATAATAGTCAAAAAGGACACATTGTAGTCAGAGAGAGAGATAGTGATCTTTGAGCAGTCTTTTAAATACAGGTAGGGAAGGAGCTTTTCTAATAGACAGAGGTAGTTCACTCCATAAGCGTACAGACTGAACTGAAAAAGACTTGTCATAGAAGGAAGAAGTGTGTGATATAAGCGAACAAGAGATTAAATGTAGATTTTTCGCGGCAAAAGACATAATATTTTGAAACGGTTTATACCTTTGGGTGAGTATATTAAACATAAACATCAACAAAGAAAATGGCCTCATATTTAGATTTTCTTAATTTCCAGGAAAACGGTACATGCTAGGACAAAATGATCAAGAATTGAAGAGTTCCACCATTAAATTACCAATAAATATGGACAATCACTTATTTTTATGTAAGTCTTACTTTCCGAGCTATAGTGCGTCAAAGTTAATTGAAAGAAACTCGATTAATTTACTACTGAAAGAACTTTATTTTACGTATTACGTAAAAAAGATGTGTTTTGTGATTCAAAAAGACTGACACCAGCTTTATTTGAATCTTTTTTTTTACCAATTCTATTAACATAGACATAACATACTCGGTATAAGTCTGTATGTAATTAGCCCATTTTATGTTTAAACTTTGCTTTAGAATCGTGACGCTTTTATTAACTTGGGAACATTTAAAAATTGGTTTAATGTAACCGAGTCGAGGAAGCCTCCTGGGCCTCGAGACCTTTTTATGCAAATTCTGAAGGATGTGCGGAGATTTTTAATGAAACTGTGCAATTAATTTGATGAATACTACATCCGTGACGTGACAGCCCTAGGTACAGTAAATCTAAATTAAATGTCTGGAGTATTGATTTAAATTCTAGCGTCGAACATTTACGCAAGATAAATGTTTGGGAAAATACACAAGGTATTTAATGGTCTTTTTAAAGTTCAGTGCCAATCTTATCACTATATTTAAGATTTCTCAATAAAGAAAGTATAAATTAAAAAAAGGGCTACTTTAACTTACTAAAAAAGCCTTAAAGCTATTTTCATACAAGATTAAGAATATGATAGGGTTAAACATTTAAATTTGAAGAAAGAAAAAACAACGGCCACTTTTACATTAATTTATTTCGATATTCTTAAAAGTGGAATGTTTAGAATCTATTAAAGGTATTCTATTAATAGCTTTTTAGGATTTTGTAATAAGGTGAAGTAGTTTACGCTTTTTCAATTTGGATTTTCATTATTGAAAAATCTTTAATATTGTGATGAGGACGCCACTGAACGGTTCAATGGAGAATATTATTTTAAGAAAACGGAAAGTACGAGCTAGTTGTAAAAACCCCTTTGAGATAATAAGCGGTTTATTCTTGTATTCCGAACACAGGTAAATTATTACGTCCTAGCGGCCCGCCCTGGCTTCGCATGTATAAAATATAGCTTATGTTCATCACGAATAATGTACCATTCTAATGGTGAAAGAATTATTTAGATCGGTCCAGTAGTGTCGCAGCCTATTCAATACAAACAAACAAAATAATAGTATTATTATAATATTATTGTATCTATGGATGGTATTTCACGGGCAGTACCCCGGACCTTTGGAAGGCTTGCGTGGGGACACAGATCCAATACGTAGAGGCCCCTTTGAGACACTTTTATCTAAATATCAGGGGATGCACCAAGCGTGGTCTATCTCTGAATACATTATGTAAATGCACCAGAAGACAAACCACGTTCGGTACAGAGACTATTGAAGAAAGGACAGACAATTACTCGGGTTAGCGGGGTGAACTGGGTGGGCCGGTAAATCTGGGTTATTGCGCAGAGACTCGGTACGCCTGCCGTAACAAAGGTCTCCAGTTTGTCAAAAATGACAGACGGTGACTCGCCAACTCTTCGTACTCAACTTTTCGTAAACGGCCGTCCGCAAGGAGCGACAAGGCGGCAACATCTATTGAGCGGTTAAGGTTGTATAGAGGTGAGTCTGCGGGCGCCGCGCCGGTTGCCGGTGCTAAGCGCACCAGTCAGCAGGTCCCGGCGTTATGACATTTAACACCAACCTGGAGCATAAGTTCCGCTCTTGCAACTCCACTCGTGGCCGGCCGGTTAAGGCAAGGCCGGAGGTGAGGGCCAAATCTGGAGAATCAGGTCCGTGGTGTCACCACTCACCAACAATTCATTATTATTAAAGTCGAAAAGTATTTGTATTTCTAGGCCTGATGTTTCTACATGTTTTGGAAATCGGATTAAAAGTCATCTCATCGCAATGTAGATAGCAAAAACTGGAATCCCATTCGAACGAACTCCGTTTAATAAAAAAGTAGATAAAACTCTCTTACGCAGTTGGAATTTTAATCAATTTTGCGGCCAATAAGAGGAGAGGCCGGCAACGAGCCGCTTCGCAAATTACCGCCTTAAAGTGTTTGCCCCTACTATATTCGTCAGGATAACGCTCTTAAATTAAAAAAGCCGACTTCTTTTCGGCTATTTGCATAAAAGGGTCGATTACTTAGCCTGGTGAAGTTGAAACGTTTTCTGTAATTGCATCATCATCATAATCACCATAATATACGTCTCACTGCAGGGCATAGGCCAACCCTCAGAGAATGTATCGGATTTAGTGCACCACGCGTGCCCCAGGATTGGTACACTTCACATACGCATCGTAATGTCTTCTGGCTGGTTGCCTAGCATGCTACCCTCTAGAAAACGACAAAAATCGAGACGTGTCTCTCAATCTTTGCTACTTTGCGTCTGCTAATTTTCTCGTTTTGTCGCTTTGTCGTGCGTGGCATACTAGTCGCACAGTTTTCTTTACAATGTTTTCCTTTACCGTTCGTCTCGTACCGCAGAGGATATTGCATCTTTCAACTGAAATGCGTCGTAATCAAAAGATGAAAACAGTTGTTCGAGTTCAGTAAACATCTCTTTTCATTGTCATTTAAGAATGTCTTGCTGTAAAGCGGACATTATTTGTAGAAACGGAAACACTTCTTTCGATCCTATGTTGAAAGGAATTGGATAAAGAAATAACAGAAACGTGACGTCAAAGAGCTTTTTGCGAAGAGCCTCCAGCTACCTTACATAATGAGTTGCACAAGTATTTGACGAAACTTTGTTAATGCTCATACTTAGCAGGCAATTAAGAAAGCTCAAGTATTTTTTGTTAATGGGCACGGACATTTTTTGCTTAATATTTAGAGGAAATACGGAGAATTAGAGCAACATCGAAATCGAAAAAAATCTGCCGCTTTGTAGAACATGTTCTATATCTACTCGACCCACACTTGCTAAACAGTCGGGATTTTTTCCGCAATTTCTATAAAATAGTCTTTGGCTGAAAACATGTTCAAAAATTTCCCTGAAATATAATTATGGACAATATAGCTTTTGAGGTGAAAATAATATTTCATATCTATAGAAATTTGTTTCAATGAACAGATGTGTCTTAAATTATTGTTTTTGATCGGATTAAAAGAAGATCCAATAAATAACGTAGCGCTCGGCTACGAGTGGCTACGCCGTAGCCACGTAGCCATTGCATGGCTACGTTCGAATGCCCCTTTTATAGCCAATAAATACTATGACGGTATTGTTTCCAGGAAAGTTGAAATAAATGTACCGCATATCCTAAAAATGGAGTCATAAACGTAAAATTGTTCAACTTAATATTCATTGCTGGAGCCTGGATAAATGTTGTTTATAGCAATAACATTTTATAGGTCGATGGGTCCATTAATTAATACTAGCACGGTTTTATAAGCTCCTAAAATCCTTAGAGGTCATTAATGCTTTATATTTACAATTTTATATAGTTTTTGTTCTTGTCTCGTAAATAATTCATCAATTCATCTCATCATGCAGGCAATCTGCATATTGCCGATGATAATTTGTCAAATGTTATTAATGAACTAAATGTAGGTACATAAAATTCAATTAAAATCAACTTTATAATGAAACTTAATTTTGGAAATCGAATATGCGAGCGATGACCTAGATGTAGCTTTCGTGTGAACGTGAAATATCCATAAAATTGGAGCGAAATAGAATTTCATACGAATTTTATTTAGATTGAATTTCTTTGTTTCAGATAAAATTACTCGACAGCCAACCACCTTTCGGGCTGTCATCAAACTGAGCTCGAACAAAGGGATCGGCCCGGGGTGCGCTTCAAAGTGGAATAGTTTCAATTTGTATTGAAAGTTTGAATGTGAACAGACACGGTAACGAGTGGCAGGTGTCCAGGGGGGAGGGAGGACCATGAGTCGGCGGGGAGGTGGGGGATAGCATGACAGCGCCTGCCACGGCGGCCTGATGGCGCTAGTGCGCCGAATACTAGGCGACGCCCAGGTGAGTACTGACTGACACATCCCTCTCATTAACACTTCATATCACACTGAGTGTTCGAACAATACTTTTATACCATTGCTATAGACATGAAAATTGCTTGATTCTCTGCATTTATCAGTGGCATTATTGGGTCCTTCTTAATATGCTGAAACTTGTTTAAGGGGATGATCAGACCGTCAAACTGAACAACTTTTTCTATGGAACCAAAGTCGAAAACTACCTACATACTCGACCCAGATTTATGGGACTGATTTTTTTTAGCGATTTCTTTGTTGGTCCCATAGAAAAATTTGTTCAGTTTTATAGTAGCCAAGCTCAGCGGTCACGTCAGCTCAATTGAGCGCGGTGTGCAGGGGCCAGGTGGAACCCGGTGGAAACCGTAAGCATATATTAAGTTGGACCCTGTACTTTACTCTCGGGGACTAGTAGTTGCGTTAATTGATTTACGATATTATTATTATTATTTCAACGCTAGCAAAGTCGATAATGGTTTGGCAGTGAAAAATGCTCTGCGCTGCGCTTTGCCAGGTGTGCGCCGATCCTAAGAGTATGTCCAAAACGATTAAAGTTAAACCGTACAGCGTACCACGTGCATGGACCGACAGTTTGGTAACGGTTTAATCGAACCATCATCGTTAATTGTAAAGTTAGGAAACCGACCCTATAAAACGCAACTACTGAACAGTTCTAAATGGCTGTTACGTCAAACGGTAGCAGGTGAATTAACTAAATAGGGGGGATATTGCATAGATTAATAGGCACTGATAATGAGAGCTCCAGTGAACCAAAATTGTTTGACTATTAACATAAATTCGGTCATGTATTTTCTAATGAATACGCAGATTCAATGCAAAAGGCTTTTTTAACGAGGGAGTATTCGAAAGCCACTTGAAAAGAAATCATAGTTCCAAATGACTCGATAGACGGTGTTGATGAGAGATGGATGGAGTAGGTAGCCTTACTTTTAATAAAAATCCATTAATTAAATTCTGACTCAGTGACATTAATTTGTTTACTTTTAGGCTAAATTTCCGTCTTCGGAGACAAGTCACATCAACGTCATCTAATGCAGCATGTTGAAGTTTTACTGGCTGCCAGAAAACTCCCTTATTGTTGTTATTCTTAATTTTTTTTTATTAATCCCTGTTCTCAAAAACATAAAATTTAGCACTTTACAGCTGTCTATTATTTATTCCATACTAGAAATAACACTGCACGTCACAACGCAATCCCATTCTTTGTGGCGATATTCCTATACTTTCTTAGTAAATCGCTATCCCTTTCACCCGCCTGCGCTCGTTGTACCCTCATGAGGCGCACGAGGTTTTTTTGTTGTGTTAGTTCTAGTTTTAGCATAGCGTAGTAAAAAGTATAATGATCATCTTCGCGGTCGCGGCATGTCTATGTTCGCGCGGTGTGCGGGGGACCAGCAAAGTCGGTATCGCGCGCATGTAAGTCGGTACCGAAACGCGCTCCCCCCGGCTCCGCACACCGCGCACGATTAACGTGTCGCGACCGGCGAACACAACCACCTGTTTTAAGAGGATATAATTCGGAGCGCGCTCCATACAAACGTACTATGGTGATATTTTCAATACTAACCAATTAAACTCAGTGACATTTTACAGAATCAATCTAAAAACAAATTTCTATGCTTCTATAGAGTCAGATTTTCGTTAAAATGTATAGTTTTAAAGTTACAGTGCCTCAAAGATTTCCATACAAATCTTAAATTAATCGTAGCATTGAAACTGTATATTTTAACGAAAATCTGACTCCATACAAGCATAGATATTTGTATCAAGATTGTTTCAGAAAAATTTCATTGACTTTAATTGGTTAGTATTGGAAATATCACCATAGTACGTTTGTATGGAGCGCGCTCAGAATTATATCCCCTTAATGACAATGGTTCTAGTATGTAATACATAATAGATCAATGGCTGTAATATGAAAATGCAGGCGAAACTCCGCAAAATGGTGGACGAGCAAGTGTCAGTGGGCACACGAGTGGAGGCGGAGCCCGAGCCGGAGCCCGCGGACCCGCTGATCACGCCGGCCACCTCGGCGCTCGACCGCGACGACCGTCCCGTCCCGCCGGAGCGCCGCCTCCTCATCGGCACCCTCGACAAACGCAACGGTTCACTTAATGGCGACAAAGAGGCAACGCTCAATAGGACCAGGTTACCCATTAGAAATGGGAAGGATAATCCTTTTATAGGTGAGTGACACCACTTCATAGGCCCCGAACCCTTTTTCGGCAGTAAAAAGTCTAACTCTTTTAAAAAGTCTAAAAGCTTTGAATAAATATAGCTTCAAGGAGGCGATTACGACATGGAGAAATGCTCCAAGCCTGAATCACTCCAAAGAACTTATGGGTATAATCGCAAACATACGAACAGCCTACTCGTTCTTAAAAATAACAATTTATATACAATAGTGAGACCACTCACAGGTCACTGCAAACTAAATAAACACAAGTACACCTTGACACTAAGCGACTCCACCTGCTGCAGGTTCTGCGGGGAGGAAATGGAAACTCCTCTGCACATTCTCTGCGATTGTGGTCCACTAATGTACAAGTGAAGTATTCATCTTGGCAGACAGGTACTGAATCCAGATGAGATACAAAACCCATTTAAAAACCTACTACGATATCTAACTGCTATAGGGATTAGTAGGGAACTGTAGAAGAGGCGTTCTAGCACAGGCGTAAGTCTGTTAAGGCCCCATGCACTCAATAAGAATAAAATAGGTGAGCGAGAAAAATCGGTTTTACTACTAGTGGTATGGTATACCATCGTAAGCGTTGCGCTTGCTTGATTTCTGTCACTCGCTCCAGACGGCAACGTCACGCGCTGTACAAAATAATAACAACGCTGTGACAAGATTAACTTGTGACATTTTTCGCGCGTACCGTCTAGCAGTAGGTATAAGAATTTATCGTTTTCTAGTACTAGTAATCTGTGTCAGTAGGATTTTCAAGTACACATATCTCCACTGCTTAATATGGGTGAAGTTATCAGGATTCGTAAATACTTTTGCCTCACCTCTGTTTGTAAAGTTACTGGCCGTACAAACTCAGTGACATTTAATCTATTCGAACATATCATCTTATTAAGATTTCTTTATTTATTATCAGCAGATACCACGGCAAAAATGTCCTTTTTGGGAATACCTTTTATACAATATATTAATAAGGATACACCCATGAGATTTTACTTCTAGACTTACGTAATTGTGATAAACGAGTTTTGTTTACGATTGTTATTTTACGAAATACCTACGTAACCTATACAGGGTGAATTTGATATCAATAGTATCCTATTAAACTTAGGGTCTACCCATAAAATTGAAATATAATACATTTGAGTCGAGTAAGCATTGCAGTTTGGTATGGAATAGCAGATTTTTTTTTGCTCCAATCTGTTTGCTCCCATAGTAAAAGTCATTCAGTTTGATGTGTAGACTCTTAGTTTAACAGGATGCTAATGCTATCAATTTCACCCCATGGATATTAACGAAAGAGGGTCTGTTAGCCTAGAGATCAGTTATCAACATTTTCCAGATGATGACAATAAAGAAAATCAAGCAAACGGTAAACTGGAGTCTCCAGTCAAATGGTCAACACAGAACGGCAGCGACAGCGGGACTTACGCTGAAATAGGTGGCGCCAATAGTAATACAAGCGAGAGGAATGTACTAGATCCAGCAGACAGTTCTGAAGAGGAAGTCCCTCTTCCTGAAGCTACGTCTCCGGGCAGGAGTAGCGATGGACCTGAACCCAGGGCAGATATCACTGCATCACTTGATGGTGGTAAGAATCATTCATTTTGTTTCAAACACTTCAATAAGTACGATGGAAACGTAAACACATACCTATATTTCATTTGAAAGACAAAAATAAATAGCGCCTCATTTGTTTTACCCAATGCTCGAATACAATACGATCAATCAAAACCATCGGTTTCACGAAACACGTCTTTACACTAAGAAATAAACAAGGAATAAGTACTTGTGAAGTCGGAGGGAAACAAACTTGGTGTTTGCGTTTATCTTAGCCTGTAATCCAGGAGATAATAGTTCCTAACTAGTAGAGTCCAGCATGCTTGTTTTGCTGATGAAGTAAGTTCGGAGTTAGTTTGAAATTCTTCATCGCTGGCTACAGCCTGAGAATGTTATGAGGGTCGTTTGTAACGGCGCTGTTAAACTAGGTTGAGTAAAACTTAAATGTTGTTGGTTCATGATACCGACGACTTCTCTCAAAGGAATAAGTACAAAACCGACGCGAAAGTTCTTCTTGCTTTTTAGTTATTTATGCAAATAATAAATTCAAGTTTCAACTAATGAAATGAAACTTGTTATTTAGCAAAAGCTCGTTAAAGTTATGAAAGAAAAATTGCTACGTTATATGAAAATGTAAAGGGAACAGACGATGCCAGCGATGTCTTGCGAGAGCAACCATACGTTATGGCCGCTACAGAATATTTCCCTCCTAATGAGTGTGCAGCGTTGGGGAATAAGCTGATTAATTTGTCAACTTACTACATCGTCAGAAACAACAAAATTTTCAAGAAAACCCGCCTGGTGTTATAATTTGTCATTTAATTCTTGATGCCTTCTAATTGCCACGTTTTAATTAGAGAATTTTGAAAAGTTCAGAAGTCGTGCTTTCTAATCTTCGCGTTCGGTCTCTTCATTTGGGATGTAAATTACGTAATTTTCTCAAATTTCCCTCCGACTGTATCAATCTACAGTAATATAACAGTAACTTCAGTGCAATGTGCCAACATATTGACGTTATCAGGGTAGAATAATGGGAACAGTGAGAAATTGTCACATGCCACCCAGCAATTTATCTGCTGTCAAGGGAGTTGACTTACTATTGAGCTATACAATGTACTTACCTACTCTGTTTCGAAGCTCATTTTGCCCCAGGCTCATTTGTCACAATCCTTTTGTTCTTCCAGTATTTATTCTTTTAGTCCCTGGGGAACCATTTACAAGGGTTCTGCGCTTATTTACACGTTTGTAGATGTCTCATATTCTATGTCTGTGGAAAATTAAAGACTGTCTTGTAGAATAATTAGACGGCGTTGTTTGTAGAGTAAGTCTTTGCAATGGTACAATAAAGTAGGTGTCGTACACACCTGCGGCCCACGCGTTTCATACGAGCAATCGATTCGTCTGGACGCCCGCGCGAGCTTTCGTGACTCTAACAACTTTCACATTATTACGATGTTTACGTCGCCATAACCAATTCCATTTATAACAACGGCCCCCGTAGTTTAGTAAAGTTTTCGTATACGAATAGCTAATAATCGAGAAGTATAACGTGAGCCCCTGAATGTTAATGATAATAAGGATGCCGAAACTTGACAAAGTAGAGTCTAATAGCTCTACTTTGTCAAGTTTCGGCGACAGTTTCAGTAAAGTATAACAAATCTTCGGTTGGCCTGGTAGGAATTTTTTAATACAATTGTTTTGTTACGGGAGACATCATTTTATCAAAAATCCAAATTAAACAAATTTTCTTTTGATGTGACATCGTTATTTATTTAAGCTTAATTTTGTAAGTTTTTAATGTTATTTAAAAACATTTTTTTAACAAGTTTGTAAGGATACATGTAAACTAAAATGCGTTACACACTTTATGGGGTGTTTCTGACCATCAAACTGAACAACATTTTTTGTACAAGATTAGCACGAAGTTCACAGTCGATCCCACAGGATCAACTGTGAAATCGCGAAAAAAAGCTGTTCCATAGAAAATGTCAATATAGCTACTCGACCAAAAGGTACGAAACAGCAGATTTTTTTCTCGCGATTTCAAATTTGGTCCCATAGTAAAAGTGGTTCAGTTTGATGGCCTGAAGCACCCTTTTCCATTTATAACACATTTAATTTTACACTGTGTATATTGCAAGGCTACTGAGATGTAAATAAAACCGTTTGGTGCCAGAAGCAGCGTCCCCAAGCGGCAGATCGGACCGCTCGCGGCAGGACGAAGTTCCTGCGTCACCAGGCATGCTCACCGCTGCCCAGCTCGCAAGGAGGCTTCGACTCGAGAACGAACGTCTACAGGTATACCTTACCCCTTTGTGATAATGTTTACACTAGAATGTTTTATTATTATCACCTTCACTCATTCATGACTACGAGGAATTTGGTGGGATTTTGTTACGCTCTTAAGGGAATATAATTTGGAGCGTGCTCCATACAAACGAAGTCTGGTGATATTTTCAATTCAATATAATAAAGTCAATGATTTTTTTCTGAAACAATCTAGAAACTATTCTCTATGCTTATATGTTGTCAGATTGTCGTTAAAAGTTTAAAGTTACAGTACCTCAAAGATTTCCATACAAATCTTCAATTAAGCCTAGCAAGCATAGAGATTAGTTTCTAGATTGTTTCGGAAAAATTTCATTGACGTAATATGGTTAGTATTGAAAATATCACCAAACTTCGTTTGTATGCAGCACGCATTTACGCATTCGAAATAAACTTTGCTCAAATTTAATTAGCTACTCATGTAGACCGTTTACAAGAATTCTGTCTTTGTCACTCATTCATGACTACGTGGAATTGAAATAAAGTTTAACCTTCTAACGGGCTATTTACCACGTTTGTAAGTTTGAGTTTACACGATATTTTAGCAGTTTCATAATCAAACTCAAAATAATTTATTCTATACAGGGTGTAGTAACAAAACACCCTAGTAATACTTAAGGGGGTGCGTCAGACCATCAAACTGAACAACTTTCACTATGGAACCAACATCGAAATCGCGAGAAACCAATCCGCTCTTTCATACAAAACTGCAGTACCTACCGTCTCGACTCAAATGTATGGGACAGCAGATTTTAAAATTTTTCTCGACGTATGCTTCATAGTGAAAGTTGTTCAGTTTGGTTGTCTCAAGCAACCCCTTGAGTATTACTAGGGTGTTTGTTATTAGAAGCTGGACAGTTTTTTGAGACTACCACCGCGTTAAAAGAAGATGTGGCCAGAAACTCAAAACGAATCGAAACTCAAACACCTAATCCGTTTTTTTTAACTACATACCTATAATTCTTTCTGAAATATTCAGGCTCTTACCTCAGGTTTGATACATAAAGGAAAGTACACTTTGGTTTGGGAATTAACACCTTGAACTAATCGTATTTTATGCTCGCTCGGAGATCCGTACGTAGGTACTCGCTTCTAAAATCACACGGCCCAAATATTTCCATTCGATAGGCTTACCGTTCGATCAGGACGCGAGAATTATTGGCTTGAATATTCGAGTTGAGTCGATCTCGGCGTAGGCAAAGTAAAAGATCGATTGATCCCTTTGACGTACGCTTTAGCCAATATTTTCTAGTTTTTTGCTGACGAATATTTGTACCAATAAATCTGAATTCTTGTTTCAATATACGGAGAACTGGACTGTTTCTGTTTGTGTAGGTAGTCATTTTATTGACGTGGATACGACGTGGACAGACATGTCCCATAACGCACTTACATTTCTATAAATATACATGTTTGTTTGAACAAATAATCAATCTGTCAGTCAATCACTAATATTCTATTTGCACTACCCACACAAAGAAATGCAAATAGCTCTCTCTTTCAAACAAATATCATCTGCAATTTTACTACAGTTATGTCGAACTTACGCCTGAAAATAACAATTTGTATCATTAAGTAGGTAAACTATACTGCACCTGTAGGCTATACATAGTAAATTCGTACCAAATGGTGAACCTAAATTTCAATAAAAACATTTCAAAACCATGACTATGGTAGTGTCCATATTGAATTTATGATGACTTTATGTACTTTGTGATACACCCGGGGATCACACAAACAGACACGTTATTAATCAAAATTAGTTGATACTTTTAGGCCGTCAGCTAAGAATAAATAAGGAGCTAAAATAAAAACCAATACCTTATCTTTCTTTCTGGCCTCGCCGTAGTCGGGTTAAAGGTCTATCCGCACACATCAGAGCAGTGTCCGTAAGTTTATTTGTGTGAAGTATCTTGGACGTCACTTGGTAAAATCACGTGGCGTCCAGACACCGCTCTGATGTATATGGACCTGAAAACTGAAACTAAAGCATCCGAACAATGTCCTAGTTAAAGAATAACTAAATACAAGGTGTAACAAAACAATAAAAGGCAAAATCGACAAAATAAATCAGATGTCTCATACATTTGAGTCGAGTACTACCAGCGTAGGTACTGTAGTTTTGTATGAAACAGTTTTTTAGGGTTACGAAGTCAACAAGGAACCCTTATAGTTTCGCCATGTCCGTCCGTCTGTCCGTCTGTCCGCGGCTTAGCTCAGACACGCTTAGCACTAGAAAGCTGTAATTTGAGATGAGTATACATATTTATCACGCCGAAAAAGTGATAAAATAAAATCTTATATTGTGACGGGCAACTACGGAACCCTACCCTGCGCGTGGCCCGACACGCACTTGGCCGGTTTTTATATTTTTTTAGCGATATTTGCTTCATAGTGAAAGTTGTTCAGTTTGATGGTCTATGGTCTACTAATTTTAGTAGTTTTGTTATGCTGGCACTACTCATGGCCTATTTAAAATGACAAATATGCGATATCTGGCTTCCATCGGTTTTCGATGCACATAAAAGGAGTGAAATAGGCAAATATGCAACCATATTGCCAATTTTCATTATTATCGTTGTCAGCATCTGACCATCAATTTGTCTTTGTTGAAATCTAACTTTATTTAGCTGCAAGTTCTCCAAAAAGGAAATAAATAAATAAATATATTTGTCATTTGTGAATTAAACGCGTTACTTATTAAACAGGATGCTTTACATCACCAAACTGATCAACTTTTAATATGGGACCAAATTCAAATCGCCAAAAAAAATCTGCAGAGTTTACATTTGGGTCGAGCAGCGATTAACGTTTTCTATGGAACACCTGATTTTTTTTTCGCGATTTCATTGTTGTTCCCATAGTGGAAGTTGTTCATTTTGATAGTCGGAAGAACTCCCTTATTATTTCCTTATTTCAGTATGTAATGCATTTAAGTTTACACCCTGTATAGAATATACCTACTCAATGATAAAAACCGACTTCACACAAAAAAAATGTTTTGTTTGAATACGGATTTCCTCGGGGATAATGAAACCTATCTAGATTAGCTTGGAAGACACCGAGCTCGATCCGCCCAGGTACTAACTAAATAATGTTGCTAGGCGGAACTAACCCGGGTCCGGAGACTGCTGGTGGCGGCCGCAGAGCGAGGGGAGGCGGGGTCAGCGCTCGTGGAAAGAGCCAAGGGGGAGGGGGGCGAGGAGGCCGCGCCGCTCGACCCTCAGCAGTTGGAGAAGGAGCTGCTGCTCGCCAGGGAGGCTGTCAATTGTAAGTGTTTTATACAATATCTATTAGGTGCTAGGTGGAACTAACCAGGGTCCGGAGACTGCTGGAGCGAGGGAAGGTGGGGTCAACGCTCATGGAACCAGACAAGCGGGAGGGCCCCCCCCCCCCTCCCTCCCGAGGAGTTGGAGAAGGAGCTGCTGCTCGCCAGGTAGGATGTTAATTGTGTGTTTCGTAGTTTAAACACATCTGCATGTTTGGTTTTGTTAATACTCTAAGGCACGCATGGTCACAGAAAAGACAATCCAGCTCGACCTTAATAGAAGTAGCAAGAAGGTGCATCCCGCGTGCCTCTGCCATCGAATTGATATCCAACCAGAAAAACAGCTCCATACAAGCTCGCGGCTACCGGTACACCTCTACATGCGTAGCGTGCAGCAATACGTGAACGTTCACATACGAGAATGAGCGGCAGTTTGGTAGAAAAATCGTTGTGTAGGGTTGTATGGACTTGCCGCCGCCAGCTTATATGAAGCGGTTTTTCTAGTAGGATAACTATTCTGTGCTACTGATATGGGTTGCCCCCCGCATCTGTTCCTTCTTTTCTTTCAGAAGAAGGTTATTAAGTCTCTATGAAAATTCGGTAATAAGAGTTATGAAGATAAGGTTGAATTTAATTTAATTCGTTTTTCGTTTAATTTAATTCGTCTCACTAGTTCTCGAATTAAATAGTCCTAGTCCGCTTGCTATTTCTACTGATTCTCTTATCTGTGCGCATACCTATAGTGAACTAATTCCGCAGATTAATAATAAGTTGCTATGTCCCGAGAGTAGGCCTGTGCAGCAGATACGACATAAGCTGATAATGATTGATCGATACCGCTAGGTTTTAATTACACTTTTATTAGCCGTTATTATAATGCTATGTATAGGTATGTAAGTGTATCCTTTTTAAAAAACCTGATACTTATTTAAATTGTATACATTTGGAAACCATGACTTCGAGGGCAATGCTCCAAATTCTCTAAAATATTCGACGCTAAACTTAACTAACAATTTCAGACATTACAAATTCACGTGCAGCAATAAAAATAACATCACGTAAAGCTTATTTCAGCCAGCCACACAATATACCAAAATACACCCGATACTGTAAAAGTAACCAATTTGTTGAGTGCCGATCGCGATACGTATGGAGTCAAGTGTGGTACCCACGGCCGCGTTTTGATAAACTATGCTCATAATATTTCGTGAAAGTACGTCAGGTAGGCGCGTTAGGGAGAAATCAGTAAACAGGTCACGTTTCTGGGTGTGCTTCAGTAACTTCGACTGACATTTTCACTAACATCATTACCTTTACGAAAATCGAAGTGGCATACATGAATGTAAATTTAATAGTCCCCCATTTTGTTTGTTTACGTTCTTCTATTTGGCATTATTATCGATCTAAAGGGAAAAAACATTTTAAAACGTAGGGCTTAAGCTAAGAGGAAGGATCTCCATAGAGTCCGCATAAATTTACGATTGTAGTTGGTCTCTTTTGTCTTATGACGTACCTTTAATAGTAGAAGGAGATGGTACTATAGATATTTGTTTATGCGGCTGTCCACTTTTTTTTGAGCTAGTGTGTGTGAAAAGTGACCGTAAACATAAGGCCATATGTCACTTGGTGCCTTTTGTCCATACTACTTGACACCACACACTCAAACCTAAACGGCAAAAAAAGTGGACACTTTACAATTGGTATGGCTCACTCTAGTCTTAAAGAGAGATCCTTCCTCTTAGGGCTTAAGCATCGGTTTACGATAGTACAAGCAGGTTAATGACATGTCGAATGAACTGTAAAACAATGACCTAACACCACCACCTACCTGATAAACATCTAACGCCATGTTCACACTCACACGTACATACGTGTGGGTGCGAAAAGTGCACACCAATCGTCTGAAATAATGAGAAGACAAAGCGAGCCAATGTTCAATATCAGTATGTTCTCACACGTTTCAAATTATAATTATACTTCATTTCAAATAAGGACGAAAAGATTTTTCGATTCCTTATACAGGTGTAACAAAACACTTAGTAACACTTTATGGTTTAGACCATCAAAATGAACTAGTTTTACAACATCGAGAAAAAATAAAAAATTTGCTGTCCCATACATTTTAGTCGAGTCGGTACTGCAGTTTTGTATGGGACAGCAGATTTTTTTTATTTTTTCTCGATGTTGGCTCCATAGTGAAAGTTGTTCAGTTTGATGGTCTGAAGCACCCCATTAAGTTTTACTAGTGTGTTTTGTTACACCCTGTATAGCTTTCTGGCCAATTATTATTTGAAAATATAATTTATTTTTCAGAAAGATATACTATTCGAAATATCTTGGACGTTACTAAAGCTGTGCTAAGAATAAGTTAGAGAAGTGTTTCAAATCTGTAATTCAAAGTAGCCTTAAAATTTCGTTGCGATTTGAAATGGACTATAGATTAGAAGTTATATGGTAGATAGTATATGACTAAAGCACTAATGGATACAATGTAGTGTGGTTCACGTAACACCTGACCTGCACGCATGCAGGCGATGCGGGGATGCACTCAATGAGGCGCTCATCAAAGCGGCTATCTACTAACAAGCCTCATTGGTCATACTACCTACATTTAAACTACACATAGCCATCGTACTAAATAAATGTAATAACCAACTAAATTGCACAAAACGTTGGATATAACTGCAAAGGATTAATTACTCAGTCAACATAAAAGTTATATCGTTCCACATAAAAATAATAAAAGATAAATTCTGTATCACGTTTGCACTCGGAAATTCCAGCTTTGTGATCGTAACACCATTTAATAGTAAAGTATTCAGAATTTTAATTAAAAGTTTTACTCGCATAAATTCGACGAAGTAAAAATTTTCGTTTCTGCAAATATACCAACTTTTGATATTTGCATTTCCATTTAAGAGAGCGGAGGGCAAATAGAGATCGGAATAGAAAGTTTTCAAAAAGTAAAATAGCAATTTTATACCGAGAAGCTTGTTGAGGAAAACCTTGTAGCGTGCGTTATGTTTTCGTTTGAAACGTTTCTATTGAAACGCATATATTTGTCCAGGTTAAAGGGATCTACATAGAAAATAGTCAACAAACGATTCTAGCGGGCGAGGCGAGCACTGAGTCTCTCAAAGAGTTCTGAATCACTTGGGACTGCAACCGGACTTATGACACACGCCAACAATTGACGTGGAAAATGTTTAACTTCAAAGGCTTGTAGCCTGTTTAATATCCTAAAGGATCCTTTTTGTTTATTTATAGACCGAAAAATAACAGCCCAAAAAGAAACAACAGAGGAGTCGGAACAAAATTCCAAATATCTGAACAGATATTTGGAATTTTTGTTCCGAATCCTCTTGCGTGTCATATTTAGCAGACAGATGCATGCACTCTTCTTCATTTTAAAACTACTTTCCATCATTCCTTTGTGGTATATTTTATATCTGCGATATTTTTGTTACTCTGTGATGTCGCAACGAGATAATTCAAGTAGTATATTCCTTGACTCAAATAGTAACGTTTGTTTCAGCATTAAAAGCTGACAAGAAGAGACTTAAAGCAGAGAAGTTCGACTTGTTGAACCAAATGAAGCAACTTTACGCTACTCTAGAGGACAAAGAGAAGGAGCTACGAGATTTCATTCGGAATTATGAACAGGTTTGATATTCAGCACCTTCTGAAATCCAACACAATTAATCTGAACATCTAATTGACTAAGGATGTTTCAATCAGATGCGATCAAGAGGTGGAGCATCATCAGCATTGGGAGCAGAGAGGGCAGAGAGGGAACGGGAACGTGCGGCCTTGCTACGTCACGCAAGAGACGAAGCCGAACGTTCGCTGCAGCTCGCGGCTGCTCTCAGCGCAAGGGACACTCAGCTAAGGCACGCCAGAGAACAACTGTTTGAGGTTTGTAACGATACTGTATAAAGTGCAGAATTGATTTACCACGCTAGAGACAGCCGAATGTTCGGTGCAGCTCGCGGCTGCTCTCAGCGCAAGGGACACTCAGCTAAGGCACGCCAGAGAACAACTGTTTGAGGTTTGTAACGATACTGTATAAAGTGCAGAATTGATTTACCACGCTAGAGACAGCCGAATGTTCGGTGCAGCTCGCGGCTGCTCTCAGCGCGAGGGACACTCAGCTAAGGCATGCCAGAGAACAAATGTTTGAGATTTGTAACGATGCTGTATAAAGTGCAGAATTGATTTACCGCTCTAGAGACAGCCGAATGTTCGCTGCAGCTCGCGGCTACTCTCAGCGCAAGGGACACTCAGCTAAGGCACGCCAGAGAACAACTGTTTGAGGTTTGTAACGATACTGTATAAAGTGCAGAATTGATTTACCACGCTAGAGACAGCCGAATGTTCGGTGCAGCTCGCGGCTGCTCTCAGCGCGAGGGACACTCAGCTAAGGCATGCCAGAGAACAAATGTTTGAGATTTGTAACGATGCTGTATAAAGTGCAGAATTGATTTACCGCTCTAGAGACAGCCGAATGTTCGCTGCAGCTCGCGGCTACTCTCAGCGCAAGGGACACTCAGCTAAGGCACGCCAGAGAACAACTGTTTGAGGTTTGTAACGATACTGTATAAAGTGCAGAATTGATTTACCGCTCTAGAGACAGCCGAATGTTCGCTGCAGCTCGCGGCTACTCTCAGCGCAAGGGACACTCAGCTAAGGCACGCCAGAGAACAACTGTTTGTGGTTTGTAACGATACTGTATAAAGTGCAGAATTGATTAACCGCTCTAGAGACAGCCGAATGTTCGCTGCAGTTTGTGGCTGCTCTCAGCGCAAGGGACACTCAGCTAAGGCATGCCAGAGAACAAATGTTTGAGGTTTGTAACGATGCTGCATAACGTGCAGCCTTGATTTATCGCGCTAGAAACAGCCGAATGTTCGCTGCAGTTTGTGGCTGCCCTCAGCGCAAGGGACACTCAGCTAAGGCATGCCAGAGAACAACTGTTTGAGGTTTGTAACGATACTGTATAAAGTGCAGAATTGATTTACCGCGCTAGAGGCAGCCGAATGTTCGGTGCAGCTCGCGGCCGCTCTCAGTGCGAGGGACACTCAGCTAAGGCATGCTAGAGAACAAATGTTTGAGGTTTGTAACGATACTGTATAAAGTGCAGAATTGATTTACCGCGCTAGAGACAGCCGAATGTTCGGTGCAGCTCGCGGCCGCTCTCAGTGCGAGGGACACTCAGCTAAGGCATGCCAGAGAACAAATGTTTGAGGTTTGTAACGATGCTGCATAACGTGCTGCCTTGATTAATCGCGCTAGAAACAGCCGAATGTTCGCTGCAGTTTGTGGCTGCTCTCAGCGCAAGGGACACTCAGCTAAGGCACGCCAGAGAACAACTGTTGAGGTTTGTATTGATGCTGCATAACGTGCCGCCGAGGGACAATGTCGAACCTTCGCTGGTAAATCTGTTGCTACGGATAATAAAACATAGAGTACTTTGGTATAAAACACCCACTTCATGTTCTCATGAAGTAGATACTTGCATAAATGGAGTGAGTATAGTGTTTTGTTAGCAACAACATATGGGCTAGATGGGATAAAAGTAATACAAAGGGAAACAAAGAATGACAAATGGGAAATAACGAATCCTACCGATTCCTTCCTTAAGTTAAGCCACTAAGCCACCAAGTATGCCACTAAACAGTGAATAGTTATTGATGATCCGAGAGTGAATAGCGTTTGAACGCCCAAATTTATGTTGGCCGTATTGTAATGCTTTTTCTTATAAATTATAAACAAGATGAAAATGTTCGGCCAGATAAATTTCGGCGTTCAAACGGTCTAAAGATTTACCCCCGAAACAATGAGTTAGCCACAAAATGTTAAATAAACCAGTATTCTCGGTGGTATGATGAATATACTCACGATGGGCCAGCCGGTCATCCATCACCGGCATACGGTGTTAATTACCATTTCAAATTGCTTCTCCGATCTAAATTGCGAAGAAAATTAAACACAAAATGGTTCCGCTAACAGTGTTTTAAGATCTTGTAATGTTATACTTTAACTTGTGAAATTAACACGGAAAGTAATTTGTCATTTTGGGTTTAGAGACATAAAAACTGTCTTGTTTTAGCTAATAAACCGAAATTCAACATAAATTTATACTAGCTGTTGCCCGCGACTTCGTCTGCGTTGATTTTAAACCAAATCTTGCCAAAAATTTAAATGATGCTTGATTGAGTCACAAACATCCAAACATCGTCACAAACTTTCACATTTATAATCATCTCATATTTTTTATCTTCCTGCTTGGATCCAGGTACCTAGGTTCAAATTTCGAAGGTCAAGGTGTTTAAGATATTAGTACATCTACATGTGAAATTATAATATAGTGTCATCCATCATCATATCAGCAGATGGACGTCCACTGCTGGACATAGGCCTCCCCTAAGGATCGCCAAAACGGCCGGTCCTGCGCTGCCCTCATCAAACGGGTTCCAGCCGCTTTCACCAGCATGCGTAGCATGCTACACGTCTTTCATCTCGTTCGTTCGCGCGCAAATAGAAAGAGAGCGTAGGTGTGATAGCGCTGTATCACGGTGGCATGCTACGTATGATGGTCGTCGGTTCACCTTGCGGAAGGCCTACCTTATGACGTTATGACTTACGTTTTGAGACACTGCGGTATCTGGGACGTGAAGATACTGCATAGTTTCCCGAACGCTGCCCACCCGTCAATATCTTTGACTATTTATATATGGACTGGTTACGCGTGTAATTCTACTAACAAACATTTCTGCCACTTTTTGCGGGGGGCGAGGTAACATGAAATCCGCAACTTTGGATTTTATTCCCCATAACTTTAGATTCTAATTTTGAATGTTAAAAATCATGAAAAGTAGTCTCGTGTGAAACCCAAACGTTCTAAGTTCGAAGTTATTATTTCGCAATTATAGGCTTCTCGTTTAGTGATAAGGTGTAAAATTGAGTGTAAATGCACAAGATCAATTGTGCTTATACCGTGGCAGAGGGGAAATGCTACCGCAAGGCAAGTCCTTATAATAATTAGTCAAAGGTCAATATAGGTCACAGTTATCAAAATATACATAGTTATGAAATTTATATCCTACAAAAATATTATATTAATTTTCCAGCTGGGTAAACGTCTACTAATAAAAGTAACGTTTACACTATAATCTCATTAGTCAGCTATGAGGGTCGTCAGGGCTGGCCCATTTAAGAGGCCGAATCCTGTTCAAATTTAAGCCTCAATTGAAATTAATTGAGACATTGAATGGGCAAAACTCGTCGAAATTAATGGTACGCAATAAAGGGATATTACGAACTTATAACGGATAGGTATGATTTTCTAATAGGATTTAGTTAGATGGATTTCTGAGAATTAAAGGAGGCGGCCGGGGCCAACCCTACGAGTGTTGGATTTGAATGCGTTTTGAGAAGGCCAGTCTGATATTGCAAAATACCGGCAATAGAAAAGGCACCATATTAGATCTATAGTGGGACGTGAAAGACCGTCTAATAATACCTCGAGTCCGGAGACAAAAAAGGAATCTCCTTTAAAAACAATCGTCATCTTTAATAACCTTTTTAAAGCAAAAGACTATAACCAATAAAAGGTATCTCAATTTAAAACAATGTCATCTTCAAAGCATCTTACGAACCATTAGGCAGAAATCTGTAAATGGTTACGAGTATTGTTTACCATTACCATTAGGCACGGAGATCTTCGAGCGGGCGTTGGTCGAGATCATGACATCGCTTGGAATTGGACTTCCGATAATGGTAGGGGATGAGTCCTATGATATTGTGTCTTTTAGAATAGTCAGAAACTTTGACTTTGACAAAGATCTTGTTTATTTCTGTAAACTACGAAAACCAACAGCGAATTACCTTGAACTAATAACAATTCTTGCTTGAAATTGATAACACAAAACGGTTATATCAAAAACACAAAACAAAAAAGTTTTAAAAGAATTCTACAATTAGGCAAAGATAAATGAATAAATACATAAATAAGATTAAACCATTAACATTAATCTAAATAATAAAGAAGTTTATTTATTTTCAAATTTAACACGAAAATGTGTGTAATGTGTTTATCATAAACAATAGATAGGTAAGAAGGTTAGGTAAGGTAAGTTATAGGCTGTAGGATTCCACTGCAAAAGTAAACTTACCCAAGTTTTGATAAGTACCTTTGATTACGCCCTCAAAAAGCTCGCCACGACAAAGCGAGAAACTCGTTGTCATTCTGGTTTGCGTAAAGTAACAACGAAAGACTCACATCTAGATTTTTCTCGTTTTTTCGGGTGTCGCATGTTAGGCCCTCTGGAATATTCCAAGCCAGTAACAAGGAGAAGAGTAATTAGTAACAATGTACCATCAGGCTCGAAGACAGCTGCAAGCAGCCGGGTGTTTGTCTGAGGGAGAGAGCGTGGCGTCGCTGGGGATCGGGCCTCCGATGATGCTCGGTGGACCATCGGGCCTCATCGGCGACCGAGGCAGCTGCAGCGCCGACTCCGGTGTTAGAGGTAACATTCCTTTATTAACAATGTACCATGAGGCTCGAAGACTGCTGCAAGCTGCATGTCTGAGGGACAGAGCGTGGCGTCCTGAAAATTTGAGCTCAAAAATACGCCGAATCTCTTCGTGAAAAGGTACGGTAGTGGAAAGAGGGAAGGGGGTAGGACCCCTAAATTTGGGGTGAACTCTGCAGGTCCTCATTTCTAGTGCCAAGATAAAGTTAAAAAACAAAGTTTCATTGATGTACTTTTGCTCCGAACTAAAAGTCTGGATACGTGCTTGAGAACGGCAGACTTCATATTGATGCAATTTTCTTTGTAATCTTCCAAAAATTTCCTCGATAATAATCGTTTGGAAAAAGTAAACAGGTAGACGGATTGACCCGATTTATAATCTAATAGCGGACCGAACCGTCTACCTGCTTAATCTCGTACATTGTATAGTCTTCTCATCTGAAATAATCATAATTAAAATCCAATTCATCTACGGTAGCTATGTCGACGACGTGATTGTATTCTAATATGCAAGATTAAACGGCTACGAAGTTAACACGTAACTGAATAATTCGTAGGTGAATTAAGCTTGACAAGTCGCTGACTCAATTTTAATAATTAACTCGTGAGTGATAAATTGTTAGAGCTATAAACCTTGGAATTGTTCCAAAAGTTTCATTGTAGAAAAAAATAATTCAGCTATTGACTCCAATGGATATGTGTAGTTATTTATTTATTTTATCAGTTTTATTATAGCATAGCATAGTATGCATGTACATGCAGGATGTAAACTTAAATACACAATGACATATTTTAAGAGTTGCTTCAGACAATCAAAAATGTACCCCCTAAGTTTACCCCTAGAGTGCTATTTTTGAAAGTTAAACATCTTAATTCATACTCGAAAGTGACGTAAATTCCTTCGTAATCGAAATAGAATGTTTGACTTTCAAAAATAGTACTCTTGTACAACATTAATGCTCACTACTATATTCCCCGAGAGTTATCATATAATCTACACGATTACATAATTAATATACCAGTCATTCAGTTTACCACCGAAATGACAAATAATGTGAAAATATCCATATTTCAATCAATCAAGTAAATAGATAGGTGGTGTAAGTTTTGCTATAAAAATAGGTACTCACCTACACTAAAATACACAGAAAGAAATAAAAAAGCTATTCCTATTATTAGCCGTTACAATTTCTCATCAAATTCGTATCAGCTTTTTCAGATAATAGGCGTAATTGGCCTTATATTGTACTAGAGCAATACGAGTACATCACAATATAACAATATTTATGTAGGTGTTGTTCTATAAATTATTGCCCTGGCTTAGGATGTCTGTAATTGAACGAAATAATTAAATATCTTGACGTGTTTATATCAATTTGTAACCAGGCCTAGGAATCTAGTACCTATGTAATTGGTCGAAATAAAAGAAATAAATTAAAATATAAATTATTTAGGTATTTATATATATAATATATATTTATTTAGGTATTTTTCAGCATCAAAAGTAGTTAAATTTGTTTTTCCTTTGATAAAAGACATTTAATTGGTTAATAACTCCGTTCCGTACCACCAAAAACAATTGTTTTTACGGTTCAAAAGATACAGCCCTTTAAATTTAGGACAGACGGACTAACATAAGGACGAAGGGCTGGGCGCCGGCGTAGGATTTGTAATAGGATCCTATTGGAACTCTAAAAACATAGTTTTTTGTTGTTGTAAACGTCCTAGCAATGAAATTGCACAACACAAAACCGCCTTATAGCGATGCTTGTGTCAGTGACAGGTAGCAGCGACGGTGGCGCCACTTCAGTGTGCGGAGGAAACCTGTCGGACTCTACGGCCGAGGGCGGGCCGCCGACGTTGGACGCCTACGACACCGACGCCATATCCCTCGTATCATCGGCACATCACATCTATCAGTGTAAGCATTAATACAAGGTGTTAAAAGTGTGGGAAATTGAACAACTTTCACTGAGGAGCCAATACCAGATTCGCGAAAAAGAAATCTGTTGTTCTATAATTATTTGATGAGTCTAGTACGAATGTATCCAGTTGGCATGTTGGCTCAGTGAAAGTTGTTCAATTTGATGGTCTAAACCTTCATCTAAGGGTGCCTGTTCACTGATGCGGAGTGAGGCTGCGACGCGCCCGGAGAAACGGAGAAATATTAACCAACGGGATTGCATAAAATCTCCGCAATTTTATTATACACAATCTTATTGGTTAATATTTCTCCGTTTCTCCGCTCCGCAGCCTCGCTCCGCAACAGTGGACAGGCAACCTTACTACCCTGTTTTGTTACACCCTATAATGATTACAGGTTTGTATGGAACGCAAGCTCTCCTTTAAAAAACCGAAGTTTGGGTCAGTTGAAAAAACCTCGATAAATATGGGAACGCGTTCGGCAGGCGCCCGCCTTTCGCCGACGCGACGCGTCCCTTACTAAACGAGCTTTTTGTATGTGCCCGCAGTCGTTCTGAACCCTAAATATGACCACACCTTTCTGTAACACTGTATTAGTTGTTTGATATAATCGTAGTATAGAGATACGATAGAGACTATTGGTCATAATTACTTACTTTATTACACAACACATACTTAGGTACAAGCAATTTGAAATGTAGGCCATCTGAGAACCTTTTCACAATCACCTGTATTAAAGTCATCGTCATCAAGTTTCTGTGAAACATAACTGTGTGAATAGTTCGATATGAACACCGCCCCACTATTCGGGGCTGCAGTCTTCAGGGTCAGAATATCCCTAATCCAATCCAAGCCAACCTCCGATAGCAGATGGCACCAGAAGAAGAAGAAACATTAACTGCGAATAAGTTTGCTATGACATGAGGTTCCAAAGTGGCCTACATTTTATATTGGTATTAGGTACATTATACTGCTGTGTGTCTAAAATATCTCTAAGTTTAATCAAAATATTTGCGTATGAAGTAGACATGATTGACGTAGGTAGCATTCTCTTCTTGAACCTCAACGCTGGAACCCGTAGACCTACATAGAAACCTCTACGTACCCGACGAAATAGTTCAAAATTAATTTAGCTAATGACCCAACAAACTAGCCTCTCAATCTCGAACAGCGAATATTAAAGCCTCATAAATCACATCTAATAACAGGTCTATGATTACAAAAGCGCTTGTGATGAATTAAAAAGACCGTCATACACCTGCGCATTAATTTTGATGGATTTCGCTGAAAGCCAGCTTAACGACCGAAACGTTTTCAACATTTCATTACATTTGGGACTGCATTGTCGGCATAAAAAAACCAAATTTGATTTTTACGAATGAACTCGAAAATAAAACGAATTGCGCAATCGGAGCTTAAAACAAGTTTATTATGATTTCGGGAATTAACAGAGTTTCAGATTTTCGGCCACGTTCGTTAAACAAATCCGCTGTTTGAGGAAAATCGTTGAACCGTTCGACGACAAAACGGATTTTTATTTTCTCTTCGTGCGAAATACTTTGTACTGAGAAAATCCTCTAAGGTATTTAATTATTAGACAGTTCACCGTTCCGCTCTTATCAAAGGGCATTTAAGGGAAAAAAGGCGAAGCGGTAAAAATTTCCGCTTACGAGACAACCGTTTTATTACTCGAAAGCCTTACTTAACGATGAGATTGGCTCGTTTATACAGCCCGCGATGACACACCCCGATAAGTGCCACCGTTGCCACAAATTTCGTTCTACGACACATTCATGTTTGTTAAACTCAAATACTGAGACAAATAATCTACCGTTCGGGCAAGGTCGAAACAAACGTCTAACTTTATGGACGTGATATCACTTCCTGATACAGAGTCTTTGACTTCGCTGAATTCAGGCTTCAAAAACGTTGCTTGTCTTCTTTTGAACAAAGGATTCGCATGGTTCGCAATGTTCTGACATCGAACTTTTGTTTGAGTCGGATTTATGAACACGGAAATTCTATATTTATACTCGTGATATTTCTGAACATTACCCACCAATCCTTGTCTGACAAATCTATACACTTACCGAAATAATGACATAATAATTTACGGAGCAGGAAAACTAATGTAATTTACTAGCACTCTCTTTGATAACTATCTAGGCTTCGTTACTTAGCTAATGATGTGTTTGCAGTAAGCACGCCCAGGGAATGCAGCCCTACTCTGTCACCACATAACAGCGCCTCGCCTTTCACACGATCCATCGATGCAGGCTCCTTGTCAAGGTAGGTACTTTGATGGTATTGATTGATTTGTTGTTTCGGTACTAGATGTGTTTTCGCAACAGAATGTAGGCTGGTAACAACCATGACTATACTGATTGAGCCCGAGCTTTCGATGAATTTGAATTAACATTGTTTTGATTTCAAGAGTCCTCAATCTCAGGTAAGGCAATCGATTGAAATTCGTCGTCGGAAACTGTAAAATCAATCTCTTGTCCTTACCCGCAGGGCAACGAGCGTCTGTTAATTATAGATAGTACCTCTGGATACAAAGCCAGCTTTCAGCCTTGAAACGTGACAGGTCAATTAATCAGTTCAATCTTACTGCTAACGTTTGCCTTTTGTTTTTAGTCCGCGAATATTTATTGGCCTCATTTCAAACGTACGCTTCTAAAAAAGATGATGGTGATAAATAGGCCCATCAAATATGGCATTAAAATACCAAAGCGTGATGTAGTGCTGCATTTTTGATAAATAGGACCAGTTAGGTTAGTAAACCCCAATGTGCGGCTTAAAAAATCTATGCTAGCTACGTTATACGTGAAAAGCTATAATTCGCATGAAGAATCGCATGGTTTAAAGGCAGATGTTGCCTTTAAACCATGCGATTCTCGATATAATTTATTATTTCCATTTTTAAAGTAAATTAAATTTTCAACAATTTAAGTTTAATTGCAAATCTATGTGTTTAACAGTATCCGAGATATTTCAATAAACAAAATTACAACTTTTAAAAAAAAGTACGATTTTCGGATTTGTGAGTTTAAAAGTATTAACTTTACCACAGATCAGTGGAACAGCTATCCAGTCCAGGAGAGTGTGAATCAGCTCTGATCGGGGGTCTTCGCACGAGAGCGGGGGGTAAAGCCGGGCGTGGTCGCGGCTCCGCGTGGGGGTCCATCTCACGGGTTTTCGCCCGCAGCAGACATCGCACCAAGTCTGGCAGCGCTACCAGTGGACATGAGAGCGGTGAGAAATTATTGTATCTAATGCTTATAAAACAGTTCCGTGACTGACTGACTGCCAGATAACGCGCAGCCTAAACAGTTGAACATAGAAACATGAAATTTATTATATATTCAATGAAGGACGTAGGAATGCACTAAGAAAGGATTTTCGATATTCTAATTTCACGCAGACGAAGTCAACGGGCAGGATCTAATAAAAAAAGAAAATAAATAACGCTCACTACAACATACATTATAATTATTCCAAACGTAATTATAACGTAAGCTACGCTATGTTAATTAGGTTTATTTTTTAATGTGGAAACCGTAACGGCACAGACATAATTATGACACCCATGGCCGGGACCGGGATTTGAACCCAGGACCCTGGTTTGGCAGTCCGGCGTAGCACATGGTAACCATTACACCAATAGGGTCGTCATTGCTTATGTTTAGCATATATTTTGTGATGTCTCGGCTAATTCAGTATGTAATATAACGTCGTTTTTCGGTAAACTCTTTGGTAAACTAAAAATCTATTTAAAATAAATAGCCATTACGAAAAAAAAAATGTCAGAATTTGCCATTTGATGTTGCCGTTTCTGTTTCCAGTTGAGTTAGAAAGAGAAGGCAGGTGATTTTTATTTTTTTAAATTAAGCAAAGGTTTTTCTCCATGGAGTTCGAATGATTTTTTCGCGACCACTTTGACAAATTACAGTTAAAAATTAAATATGTATTGATAAACTCCATGTGTTGCTAAAAACAAAGAAATTAGTTCTCTAAAATGTATCTTCTTTCCGTAAAAAATATAAAATAAAGAACACAAAACTTGACATACCGAATTAGTTTGATGATACGATCTGCATACTTTACTTCGTCGTAGACCTGCTTCTGTAAGTATAAAGGCATACCTACATTAAGTTTCTCACTAGTTAACATTACTTGCCTCTATAATTACTTATAGCTGCAGGCGACAGTGCGATGTAATTAAGCCCAAGATTCAGAGACGTCTTTTGAGCATGAGCTAAATCTAAGGAGAGCCGAAAATGTTATTGTTTTGACATATGGGAGCTCGAACTAAGATTTAAAAACGTCTCTGAATCTCAGTCTACGACGTTTCTGAAGAATTGACATATTTTGTGTACTTCCTACCTCTATTTTACTGCTATTGCCAAAACATCTGACACGCGTCCCAATTATGATAAATTATCTGTTTTTGAGTTATGCCCATCACATGACAATGCTTGAAGTTCTTTATGTTGATAAAAATGATTTCCATCAAAAAAGGGTAATATATGAGTTTATTCAACGCAACTTGTTCACCTGGATGCTAAAAATGACAAAGTTCAATTGATTTGGAACTTATTGATGTACCTATCTAGGTATTTAATAAGAAAGCATTTGTCAAGATCATTATTTTTGGTACCCAAAAATCGTATTCTTCTTCAATCAAGTCGTTGGATGCCATCGTGGTGAAGATTTGCTAATCCGTGTTAGAAACTCGTGGATCCCCAGGGCGCGCCGAATGAGTCGCTCGGGGGAGATCCGTCGATGGCCAATCATTTTACAATTAGGTACAGAATATCGCTCACAACAATAAACGCACTTTGATTTCCACCCAGAGCCTGTATACGCGGGTACAGGCAGCACGCGAGCATGGTCACCGCTTGGCAGCGAGGCGGCGCTGCGCGAGGCGGCCTCGTTGCCTCTAGCGAGGTGGCGCACGCCCGCCATCATCGCGTGGCTGGAGCTCGCGTTGGGAATGCCGCAGTACGCCGCCGCCGTCGCCGATAACGTTAAGAGTGGCAAGGTAGGCATCAGCGTGTGTTTGTGTCAATCTCCCGGGCATGGTTTCCGCTCGGCAGCGAGGCGGCGCTGCGCGAGGTGGCCTCGTTGCCTTTAGCGAGGTAGCGCATTCCCGCCATCATCGCGTGGCTGGAGCTAGTGCTGGGCATGCCGCAATACACCATCGCCGATAACGCCAAGAGAGGCAAGGTAGGCACCGGGTTTAGCTTGTGACTTTGTTAGCGTCAATCACTGATGCAGGATAAGGATTCCGTATTCAAAAAGTGCCAACGGGACCCTTTTCAATAAGCCTGCGCTGTCCGTCAGTCCAACCTATTGAACTATAAGCTAGTTTTCTAGAGTCAAACATATTCCACATTTGGGTATAATTATTAAGTGTCGAAATTTGCATTACATCAAAGGGTGATTGCACTAATGGTACTCAATAAACTTTCTCAAAGGAACCTGAATGAAATTTGCATAAAAATGTTAGACTTAGCTTACTAAATAAATACAGATGATCTAATATTTGAGTGAAATTTTTATTTTTTTTAATTTCCCTTTATTTTCTTGGGGAAAGTTATTCAGCATCATCACCATTTAAAATAGTACAACAGCTGTCTACACTTGCACGCTGTATATATCCTTTAGCTATCGTCGCGTCGTAATTTCTCACAACATTTTCGTAACACAATGTACCCAACCTACATCAAAATGGACGTCGTAGTCACGTAGCGCTAACAATATCATCTGAGTAAAGTATGTCTGGCTCAGTTTCCCAAAGAACCCAATATACGGTAGTCCAGCAAAGTTATCCGAGTCGAAATCTTGTTATATTATGAGTGCCCTAAAAACGTCTGGTTATTGAGCTCGTGCTCTGTGTTCGACAGCTCACTGTAGAAAGGAAACCTTCGGACCAACCGAGCGTTAGGCTTTTGCAGGTTTTAAAATACGACCGGAATATGCAAAATTTTATTCAACGTAAAATCGACGCTTCCATTTATCTCGGTCGTAACTCGCGACTAAAACATCGCGGCTTATCTTTTAAATAAAAAATCCTTTTTTCATTACCCCCTTCTATTCATTATTCCGAATATGTTCATTTATTACATTTGTATGGAAATTTAGGTTCAATGTAGTCCCTCATAAATTGACATTATTACTTGTTTCATTCAAGACAGGTTTGACAGGAGATTTCTTTACTGCATATTACGGGATTTACGGACCCGTATAAATATTATTTATTTCTGACGTGGAATATTGAAATTCGAATATTTCATTTTCCACTGTCATTCAATTAACTGAATATTAATATTCAATTTTATAGAATGAAGTAACTCAGAAATTTCAGATGAAATAACAAGTTGATGAATAGCATCAAAATTGCTAAATCGAATTTTGATTACCATTGAGACAGCCACTATTGATTTCTTATCTAGATATCATATTTTAACCCAGTCAGTATATTACGTCGATACTTATGTTAGAAGTACATGGCATGTCATCCATTCTGATTTTAAAACCCGGACCCTCATGATTGAGTATCCATGTTTTAAGATGCTCCCCATATGCAAACGCAGGGTAGGACCTATTTTGCTGGTTTTTTGAAGCTATCTTCTCGTTATTTGAAAGACATACAAATTAATGAAAAATATAGCAATGATCTTCAACATCTCGGCTTTATTTGCTATGAAGTATATTTCTTATTTTTCTGTAAAATAGATATGATACCTATGTTCAAATTCAAAGGAAAGCGTAGAGTTTCTGGCCGCATCTTCTCTACAACGGAACACTTCCGACGCGGTGGTAAAGTCAAAAAAGACGTCAGAAAGCTATCCATGTGATATTATTTTGAATAAAACATTGAGATGAGTTTGAGCCTAAATATTGGAAGAAATCTGTGTTATGTGCATCTACTTTATAAGTTGAAGTCACTTTTACTTGCGACATATACCATTGTGTAGACAATATAAAGATCTAAGAATGCTATGAAGTGAATTTTTTTAAGACCAATATTTAATGAGTTAATTAGATAATTGTAAAGTTTGGTGCGAATTCTTATGATTTTTCGAATTTGATTTCCATTGATTAGAAGGCACCACATTGACATAATGAAGGACAAGCCATTAAAAAATAGGTATGCCTACTAAATTGAGGTAGTTTAGTAGAGGAGAGGCGCCGTCGTTTAGTCAGGGAAACCTCTTAACGGTGTAGGAAAACATCGTGAGGAAAACTGCATACGCTGAAGAAGAAATTCTGATGCGTATGTGAAGTCTACCAATCCGCATTGGGCTCGCGTGGTCGACTGAAGATGAGAAGTGCTGTAGTATTTCTTGTAGTTTTTATTATTGCAATCTATTAACAATCTATGTTATAACAACTGATAGCCATGTTTGGTGCTGTACTGGATATTTCTTTCTTTTTAGTTTGATGTTTATTAGCGAGGACCTTTAATTGGCCTTCTGTTATTACTTATACAAGGTGAAATTGATATCATTAGCATACTTTTAAACGAAGAGTCTACCCATAAAACTAAACAACTTTTAAAAAGGGAGCGAACCGATCGGAGCAAAAAGATCTGCTGTTGAATACATTTAAGTCGAGTAGTCGCTGCAGTAGTTTGCTCCTATAGTAAACATTTTTCAGTTTAATGGGTATATAGACGCTTTAAATAGGATGCTAATGATATCAATTTCACCCTGTATAAGTAACAGAACGCAAATTAAAGGTCCTCGCTAATTAATGTACCTATTGCATTGTGCTGTTGTTCTCCCAAAAATAATAAAATAAATACACCCTCTCTGCCTGTGATGAAATTCAATCAACTAGTAATAAGCTTGACGCAATATTAGCGTCAAATATTGTGTTCTGGTTGGTTCTAGATCCGTGCTTTGAATGGGCAGGTTCTGCTCGAGCTGACGGACGCGGACCTGGAGGTGGGGCTGGGTGTATCGCAGCCGATGCACCGCAAGAAGCTGCGACTGGCCATCGAGGAGAGGAGGCGGCCTGACCTCGTCAGGAATCCCACTATTGGGCAGCTGACCCATGCGTGGGTCGCTGCTGAGTGGTTGCCGGACTTGGGATTGTCACAGGTACTTAAGGACTATAGTCGTTTTGTTATGTGGATGATATTATGATTATACACGTTGTAACAAAATACCTAAGTAATATTGAAAGGGGTGGTTTAGACCATCAAACTGAACAAATTTCACTATGGAGCCAACATCGACTCAAATGACAGCTGGTTTATTACATTTTATGTCGACATATCTCCATATTGAAAGTTGTTTAATTTGATGCTTTGAACCACCCGTTTAAATATTACTAGGGTGTTTTGTGTAAACCTTGTATAGAAAATCAATCAATAGTTTTATAGCATATCTACATTGTAGAAAAAAAAAACTTTTATTTTATTCTCACGAACTGCAAAGTCAAATGTAACATCTCACTTTGTGTTTCATGTTTGTGCTTTAAGTATTACTAGTAGAATAGCTATATAGTTGATAAATATTATATAATAGTTGATAGATTATCCTACATAACGAAATAAATAAACCATCTTTGGATTCACAAAGTAATAGTACATTACTGCAGCGGCTAGCAAAAGAGGCATTGATGGACGAACGTGTAAATGTGGGCCGAGGCAAAGCTGAGGCACACATAGGTACGTAAGTCCATCAATGCCTAGTTGTGGCCAAGGCTTGTAAAACGAAGACAATAACTTTTCAAAATCAATGACGAACAACGAACAACAATAATTTTTCCCGCGTTAAAGTGTTCATTTGTTTTTTTTTGCAATAAACAGCTTTCTATTTGTTACCTCCTTGGTTGCCATGTTTCGGATTAAAAGATCGTTCCATTTTTAAATTACACGACATCATTTTTAGTTTACTATGTAATTTATTTGGCCGCTAAACCACGACAGATATGGATTTTCATACAACTTTTGCCGGCCGCTGCTCGCATGTATTTGGCCAGTACAGCAATTTCGATTTATCTCGAAGAAGATTGTCAAAATAATGCTTAAATTTCCAAGCATGTTTGAGAAAAGTAAATAACATGAACAGCAAAACAGAAAGAAATAATGAAAAGGGTGAACATAATGAACACTATAATCAATCAACAGTACGCCGAGTCATTCATGGCGAATTTGGTGGACGCAAGAATGTTGGACACGATCAGCAAAAAGGAGCTGGAGAAATACCTCGGAGTTACGAGAAAGTTCCACCAGGCATCCATCGTGCACGGCATTCACTTGCTCAGGATAATGAAGTATGATAGACAAGTGAGTATAATTACCTATGAATTTAATACTAAGTATCTATGTAGTAAAGTATAGAGGTCAAATAATGACTAAATACTATCTAGAAATGTAAATATCTAATAGGTACCATGGGAATAACTAGTTCAAAAGATAAACACTAGTAATAGTAGTATAGTATACCAGGTAATTTTTAAACACTTTTAAAATTTTCAGGAGTGGTTCAGACGATCAATCTGAACAACATTACTTTGTTATGAGAGCAAAACTAAATTTGCAAAAAAAACCGCTGTTTCTTACTAAACTGCTATGCCTCTCTACTGAGATGTATGAAACAGCAGATTTCATGTTTGGTCCCATAGCAAAGGTTGATGACGGTCTTACCAACCATGAAAATTTTAAAAGTATGAACAACGTCACCTACTGGGCTATGGTGGGAATTTATCGTACTTAAGAGGATAGGCGAGTACCGTTTTTTCCATACAGACGTATTCCCCTGTTTCCTCCCTGGATAATGACACTAGAGCAAAACACTTTTTACCATACAATCTATGTTACCCAATGTTATGTTTTTTTGCATTAATTAATTACTGTATGAACTAGGGACCTTCGAAAATTACCAATTTTACCGCCCGTTTTCAGACTTGCAGCAAACAAATTTGACGTATAAAAACAAAAAAAGCAAAACATACAGACATAGCCAAAGCCTTTCTCATATTATTCTTGAACGAATTATTAAAATCGGTTTAGTTTTTTAGAAGGATGCTGGGGAAAACGAAATTATGTAGATAAAATTGGTCCGAGCTGCAGTTGTCTCTTTCGCACTCTAGTCGGTATCCGATCCGCCCCACGGATCGGACAAATATGTATACAGTCGGAAAAGTGACCTATTCCCCAAATTAGCATTTCAGCCCGCCTTGCCTCTTAAATATTATAGAAGATGAACATTGTAATTTTTTTAGAGAATAGGTGTATTGTAAATTTTCATTTTGTTGGGTGTATGAGTCGTGAATGGAACCTTCGAAATCCATAGGGTAAATATACCGATCAAATCTTTTATAATGAACATCTTATTCAAATCCGCAAAAAAAATGTTTTCATCCTACATAATGGAATTCTGTAAAAACAGGAAACGGCCTCCTTTTTCGATAGCAAGCAAGATAAGTGGCACAAGCAAATGAACGATTATCTGCTTCAAAACGGACTGCAGGGAAACTCTGCGTTTTTGTGACCCTTGTAATGTGAAACCATTTATCATCTCGCGCACTCTTTATAATTCTTCCGTTTGTACCTCTGCCCTGGATTTGGTCGTTGTTTATTTTTGAATCTGTTTTATATTTCCGTTCCACAATTATTTTGTCAATTCACTTTCGAATAGGGTTTAAAATTTAAATCATTCGACCAAATTTTAGGGATCGATCGACGCAAGATGATTAAAAACATAATATGTGGGGTTATTTAAAAAAATCTAGTTTATGTACAAATTGCAACCAACTTTTTATGGAAAGTAAAAAAATCATTCTATAATTCGTTTTGATTTGACCACATAGTATTTAGTAATAGTAAACCACCGCTAAAAGTTTTTCGAGTGTTTTCAACTTCACCTGTAGACAAGGTGTTAAAAAATGAGAATAAATTCGTATTTGCACAGAATCGATAGCTACAAATACAGGTAGAGAAACTATTACAATAAATAAGAAGTACAACTGATAACGATTGAAATACTTGTTCCGTAAATTTAATAACATTTTAGTATTTATATTACACACGGTGTAAACTTAAATATTTTACATACTTAAAGGGTGCTTCAGACCATCAAACTGAACAACTTTCACTATGGAGCCAACATAAAAATCGTTTCCCATAGAAAACGATAACAACTACGAAAGACTAATGTACTGAAAGTCTGAAGCACCCTCTTTGATATGTAATGTATTTAATTTTACACCCTATATTATACCATGTAAAATATCTAAGCATACTTAGATGAAACATAGACTAAAATATCTAACTACAAATAACAGCCTTAACCATTATTTTATTTACTTCCACCAACCCTCACACTTCATCTAAAGGAGAATGGTAACATAATATAAAGTATCGTTTGTTTGTCGCAGGCTCTAGCGGTGAGACGGCATCAATGTGAGAACGTGGACGCCGATCCCCTGGTGTGGACCAATCAGAGATTTATGCGATGGGCACACAATATTGACTTAGGTGAATTTGCGGAAAATCTCAAAGGTAACTGTTTTTCTATATTTTTTCCGGTAAACGTTGTTCATTTATCACGTTTTTTTGACACTTTTCGATCCTTTCGCCTATAAACGGTCCAACTTAATATGCTGACACTTTTTAAGGGGACGATCAAACTGAACGACTTTCTCTACGGGTTCAACAAGGAAATTGCGAAAAAAAAAAGTGCTGTTCTTATACAGGGTGAAATGACATCATTAGCATCTTTTAAAACTAAAAGTCTACACATTAAACTGAACAACTTTTACTATGGGAGCAAACCGATCGCTGAAACAAAAAAAAAAACACCTGTCGCATACATCCGAGTCGAGTAGGCATTGCAGTTTAGTATGGAACAGCAGATTTTTTTTGTTGCTTCGGTCGGTTTGCTCCCATAATAAAAGTTGTTCAGTTTGATGCTCTAAACCATCCCTTGAATGTTTATTTGTATTTTTGTAACACCTTGTAGACTGGTCCATGTTTATCTGCTACACAGACAGTGGAGTACACGGTGGTCTAGTAGTACTAGAGCCCTCGTTCACTGGAGAGACGATGGCCACCGCTCTCGGCATTCCACCGTCCAAGAGTATCATACGCAGGCATTTAGTGACAGAGTTTGATGCTCTCGTTATTCCAGCAAGGTAAGTAACCACAACACCTACTCTTCATGTCAATGGGAAACATAACATTTGGTCAAGGTGTTTAAGCCAGTCTTGCGCTGCCGGGGATTTAATCCTACCCGGATCCAAGCAGGAAGATAAATGCCATGCGATTTGTAGCCCAGTCAATTTACGACGTTTTGTTATGAGGGATGGGAATTAATTATGTATAAGACTTTAAAACTGTAACCGGCACGATTTAGTGACAAAAAGGCTACATGAAAATACGAGTAAATTAAAAAAAACTTTGCAATACGCAATATCGAAATCAAAATTGTATCTTCCAGAAGGCTTGAAACTTAATAATAATAATTCCAATGCACTAATTTTATTTAGATTTAACGATATAATAGCCATTCAAATTTAAAAAAAATGGTTATTCATTAGAAAACACGAATGTAATTTTTAAGGCTCTCTAAGTAGACAAAAAAATTTACTCCGTATTTGAAGTGTGTATAATAATATAACCTTAAATAAATATATAAAAATGTATGCCATCAGGTTTATTACATCGAGATAAATGCAACATTTTAAATTTGGGTTTGTTACAGACATGATTTTTTATTTTGTATATTTATATGCTTACACTGGCTCTTAAATGATATAAGTACAAAAAAACTCAAATATGTTCAGGTCAAACAGTAAAATGACTGGGCTAATGATAATGACAACATTTGACAAGCAAATGTTTTGTTTTTATAACACATAACATTTATGATATTATAACAACAAATATTTAGTATATATCGTATTCAAATGATCATAAACATTGGTGACAATAAGCACTGCCTTGTAATAACATTCTGTAATCGCCCCTTTGACTGCATTACTAACAGCAGTATGTATATCCATGACATGAGTATTGATTGAGAGGAGTGCGCACTGCATGATATAGTTGTCACCAGCGTCACCCGCCCCGTAGGTGAGAGCAACCTTTAGTTTATTATAATGTGAGGTGCAATCCTGCAGGTATACGATATTTTGCCAGGTGGAAGAACTGCAAGTGGAGGCTGCCCGAGCATCCATGTTGTCCACAAAACAAAGATAAATCTACTAAAGTCAAAAAGCTATCCTTCAAAAAGTAATCGCTTCGACAAGCCCTTCGACAACTGTATTATATCTATGTACAATTTCCTGTAACAAATGTTTGTAAAGTTGCTATTTTTACACACGAAATTTTTCTTTGCGAAAAGATTTAGGGTTCTTCCGTCAAAAATTGCTTGCTTAAGAAAACTTTTTTGATCGAAAACTTGACGAGCAGTGAAGACTGATAAGTTATTGTAGGAATCGTGGTTTGTAAGTTAAAGAATCTCGAAAAGTTCATAAAAGCGGTTGGAAAATTCACATTATAACCCTCCTCTTTGCCTCCGTCAGTGTTAGCGTCAGTGTTTTACATCGTGGCCCCCTAGACCCCAACATGCCGTAGGATTAGATTTGTCACATTCATGTTTATTCGAGATTCATCGATTTCGTAATTTTAGTCAATGTATACAACTTAGTTGATAGTTACGTAAAGCATGAAATGCTTCGTAATATAGGGGGTGATCATATCCCGTAACATACATTAAATAATAATGATTGAAAAGGATTTGTTTCGATTTATGATACATTTTAATAACTATTATAATGAGATTTAAAGATTTTAAATCTAAATATCCTTAGGCGTAAAACAGAACCATTCACAATAGCTTTAGGGTTATAACAATAATAGCATTTACCTACCGATACTGTAATATAACTATGTTTTTGACTTGTATACAATCGTAATTGTAAAATTGACAACAATGTATATTAGGTTCACTTGTAACTGTAACGATATCAATTAACGTATAAATGTGAATAAATCCTGACAAAAGAGATGAAAGCTAATGGACGTGGTGTCAATTTGTTTTATTGTCATCACCCTAAACTCGGCGGTCCTAGCATCGAGACATAACGGTAACGACTATTTTATCGATTCATCATGAATGCCTCTCTCATCATCATTAGAAACGCACCTTTATTTGATCAGGCTCTATCCACTCTATCTCCTTCCATTACATACATTTTATTTTGTAAAGATCACGTTGACATATCGTGCTTGTACTTTGATTTTAACATTGTCATTGTTTTCATTCGTCCTCTCTGAGAAAAGTACTGCGCCAACATTGAATTTATTACAAAGAATGAAACATTTATCTTATTGATTCAGTACTTTTCTTTATCACCATCAAATGTTTCTCAACGTTACTCTTTTGTTTGTCCTCATGATCGAACACAATCAGCATGATTCGTTATTTCCAGCAAAATGCATCATGCTTTTGGTGTCTATGTAAAACTGTATCTTATATATTTTATTAACTTTGATTATATCTGTATAGCTACTACTGTTAAATGTTCTTTTTTGTACTAAAATATTTGGAAGGGTTCGAAATTGATGACCAAATATCATAGGTACATGCAAAATCCTGCTCTAAACGAATACAGAAGTTGCATGTCAGCTTTTTGTGTTAGCAGATTTTAACGAAATTCAAGAGTCAGAAGTAAAGAACGCTCTGCCTGGCTTTCGTCAACAATCTTGTTGTATCTAAATATTTTGTTTGTAACGAAATAAAAACGTTATTTAACTTTCAGGAATATGTTCGGACATCAAATAAGGATGTTGGGGAGACCATTTTCGAGATCAGTAGCTACCGGTCTACCGGGAATCGATCTCAGCGGAGATTCTCGGCGACATAGTTTAAGGGTAAGTTTTGATTTACACGGCCATCGGAGCGAAATTCAGCAATTAATTATATTAATAGGAGCCTAGGAGCAACTGAAAGGGAATGAGACCGGGCAAAGTTCCAAGCACTAATTTACAAAGTTAGCACATCTAATAGACTGTCACAACTAAAGCTGTTACAGAACCGTACCTTATTCGATGATGTAATTTCATCGAGCCATTGAACAGGCTGTATGCTTCAATACAAATGAGAGCGTCGGTGGCACGTTGCGGAGAGCTATGGAAACTCAATCTTGAGGTCTAGGTTCGAATCCGCACGGTCGACATGATATGTCTCAATGAGCTTTTCTAATTCATTTACGTAATACCGACTGCTCTCAAACGTTGAAGGAAAACATAGTGAGGAAACCTGCATGTGCTGAAGAAGAAATTCCGATGCGTATGTGAAGTCTACCAATCAGCACTGGCCACGCGTGGTGGACTAACGTCCATAAACCCTCCTTCAGGGTAGGCCTGAGCCCTGCAGTAGGACGTATACGGGGTGTAAGAAAAAGTATCGTTAACCTTTAAACCACATACGCTACCCATCAAACTGAACAACTTTTACTATGGGAGCAAATGTGTTAGAACAAAAAAAATATTAGCTGTTCCATACTCAACTGCAGCGCCTACTCGACTCAAATATATGAGACAGCTGAATTTTATTTGGTTTAAGAGGTTTGCTCCCATCGTAAATGTTGTTCAGTTTGATGTGGTTTAAAGGTAAATGATACTCTTCCTTACACCCTGTGATGATGAAGTTTTCGTGTCTCAACAGGGATCAATAACTCGAGCTCTGGGAGTTCTAAAGCCGAAGCACGATCGTACTTCGCCATCGAGTTCCAGCGAAAGTTCAAGCGTGCTGAGTCTCACCAACCAGCCGTACCAGATGACTTACTCCCCTCCTATAGCTGTCAGAACGTTGTCCCAACTCAGTATGACGTATGCCCCTCCGCCGACGCTGCAAGAATATGAACCGATATATACGCCGTTGAGTCTGTATTCGCAGTCGAGTGTATCGACGAGGGACAGTCTGCAGCGACTGAATGATATCAAGGAGAATACCAGTATTACTCACAGGTAAGTGTCTGAAAAATTCGGTATGTCAAGTTTTTTTTTGGAGGGCTGAATCGAAAACCATTTCGAGATAATCTCAATGACAATATTTTTTATGACGGAGATTTTAAAATGAAAGGATTACAGATATTTTTAATAAAATAATATCGTTTTTCGGTCCGACGATTGACGTCATTCGTACACCTGTAAACTCCTCGGTAAACTAAAAATCAACTTAATATAACTGGCCATTAAGAAAAAAAACATGTACAATGTCAGAATTTGACATTCGATGTTGCCGTTTCTACTTCCAGCATAGAGTTAGAATGAGAAGGCAGGAGATTTAAATTTTTTTAAATTAAGCTATGGTTTTTTCTATATGGAGTTCGAATGATTTTCTCGCGACCACTTTTATCACGACTTTTAGAGATTACAGATCAAATTAATTTAAAAATTAAATTCATATTTATAAATTCGGTAACTCGAAGGAAATAAATAAAATTTCTTAGTTTCTTGAAATAATGTCAACCGTCCGTAAAAAATATAAATAAAGACCAAAAAAAAACATGACATACCAAATTTTTCGTAAATATGATTCTCTTGTTGATTGGAAGCCTGTCGATTTCGTTATTCTGAGGTTTCTGTGAATTTGCAATGTCTGTGTCAATTTCGTAAACGAAAAAATAACAAAGACCAAAATTAATAAAGTAGCTCTCTAAAAAGCGCAAAATCTTTAACAAATATAGGGTCCTTTTAAATATGCTGACACTTTTTAAGGGAATGATCAGACTGTCAAACTGAAAAACTTTCTCTATGGCACCAAAATCGAAATCGCAAAAAAACATCTGTCCTCCCTACAAAACTGCAAACCTACTCGAGTCAAATGTATGGCAGATTTTTTTTTGCGATTTCGATGTTGGTCCCATAGAGCAAGTTGTTCAGTTTGATGGTCTGAGCATAGCCTTAAAAAAGTGTCGCCATATAAAGAAGGACCCTGTATACAGTAGTAAAAAAATTATACATGTAGTATTATTTTCATCCAATCACAATCAAGATTCTATTCATGCTCCGAAGTTACGATCCTAATTAGCCCCCGTTCAAACAGGTACGGTCAAAAAGCTGACCACGCTCACAGGGTCAGCTCGCCCCTTCCGGCCAAGTCGACCGATGACACAGGAGTGAAGCAGAAGAGACACCGGCGTGTCAAGAGTATCGGAGACATCAACGCTTGTAGTAAAGCTTCAGTTTAGACGTAGTTACAATCATTGCCAGAGAAGACCTCCTTTTAAAATAGGGGAGTTGACTGCATATACCTAATACTGGGTATACAATGGGGAACTTGCACCAAAATATAGTGACAAATTATCTTAATAATTCAATGATAATAGTTGCGAATAGAACATTACCGAAAGATTCATTTTATACAAAATATTTCAATTATACGTTACATGGATCGGAACGTAATATATTTTTTTTAACGTAATTAGCATAGCATATGCTCACGACTATATTCCCCGAGGGGGTAGTCAGAGATATTCTGAAAACTCAGAACATCCACGTTTCACCAGTAGTACCGAAACGCTGTCCAGTGTGATGGGGGGTGAGACCGTCGCCACTTATAATGGACAGTGGGTACAATACATGCCTCGAAATTGAAGCATGCAGGTTTCCTCACTATGTTTTCCTTCACCGAAAAACCAGTGGTGTTACAAATCGTACATAAATTCCGAAAAACTCATTGGTACAAGTCGGCCTGGACGGGGATCGAACCATCGCCTCCTGCACGGCAGCCAAGGTTACTCGCCACTGGACCACCACGGCTTTTTAACGGTTTTTGTGTTTTAACGTAATTTCAAACATAAATCAGCGTAAAGTGACGAAGCGATTAGCAACTTGGCGGCCACATATTATAGCGGATGATTTGTGATGAGCTTCACGCGTCATGAAAAGGAGGGATGTCACGTCATGGCAGTGAGAGTTTTGGCTTTTGGCAACTTTTGATTTGCAATAAATACATGATTTTTGCATATTATACCATTTTTGTTTTTGGTATTTTTATGTAAGCCTTAAATCTTTATGATACACTAATCATATAAAACTGTGCAAGTTCCCCATTAAATACGTTATACTAATACCATAGTACTACGAGGCTTACAGTATGGCAACGCTCTTGATGGCGGGCGATGCCGCGCCGGAGTAAGTACTTATCCTGTCCCGCGATAGTCCTTGTCGGTCAATCCCAATCTCTTCATACAGAGATCGGGATGCGACCCCGCCGCCGCCCGCTTCCCCGGAAGGCCCCCTCCGTTGCTCTGCGTAAGTACATCCGTTGCGGTACTGTAACGACTATATAGTTATGCTGTGCTAATAGCAAGTTTATATGTCTTGCCGATGTACCTGCGCAGTTGATACATTTTAATAGCGCGCGAAATTATATTGACCAATCAGGATGTGCTACCTTTATACAACATGTTAATGAATTAGAGCAAAACAAGAAAGTAGTTTGTTTAGGATCGAGAGCAGAATCGAATTATCATGTTTTCAACATAGGTAATTTTTTTCAAAATATTTAATCATTTGTTTGTAAAATTTAAAATTTTCTGAACTCTATCTCAACCCACCGCACGGGCACACTCACCCTATTTACTACCAAAACAAGATTCTTAAAATGTATACTTGAGCACGCACGAACGAGCATTAATTGCTGAAATGATAACAAATCATTTTTGCCTCAAAACTTAAAATGCGAATAACTTTAAATTGTAACCATCAAAATAATGAAATTATTGTTTTAATATAATTACTTAGTTATAAATCAGTTGGGGTGTATGAGGTTTTGCGCTTATTTATTAACACGTTGTATAAGGTAAGGTAATTATTACGCGCCGTTTATGAAAACTGGAAAATAAAACTACCGAATTTTACGCTAACTCTTGGACATAATTTTTTTGAGAGTTTACCACTCTATCTCTTCTCTATTCTCAAGTTTAAGTAGGTATTGAAAATGACAAATCGAGCGATTTGTTCCCGATGTCAAGAGCGGTCTTCTTTTACACGTTTATTCACGAAGGTTTCCGATGAAAATCAAGAAATATGTTCTCTAGTTTTTATGTTAAGAAATTTGGAATACAGCCAGACAGAGAGTCTGTATACTTGATGTTCTTGTAGATGATTGTCGAGCACTGTGACCTCTAGACATGTTGTCGGAATTGTATAAGAAGGTACATAAATATACGAAACTAATAAATATAAATTTACGATTGAATGTATGAAAGTTTCGTTTTATCTGACCTGGTGAAAGAAATGCACGCCAATTTCTTTAAAAAGTTGTAACAAAACCTTAGTTATATTTAAAGTAAGGTTTCGTCCATTAAATTGTATAATTTTCACTATGGAGACAAAGTAGTTTTTTTTTAAATATCCGCTATTCCATACATTTTAATTCGATTAGGTACTGCATTTTTGTTTGAAACAACAGAAAAATGTTTTACTCTGGCTCCATAGTGAAAGTTGTTCAGTTTGATGGCCAAAGTGTACACCACCCATTTAAAATGCTACAAGGTTGTTTTGTGACTCCCTTTATATCATCTCCATGAAGAATGAAAATCTGATACTTATCGTATAATAAGCTAAGTCTATGAAAAGAACCAATCATTATATCGAATCTCAAAAATATCCTAATATCGTGTACAAAATAGCATATCCAAATATCTTAATAGACTGAATATGTTTTATAACATTTTATCGCCTTAATGATACTCAATATTCCACTAACAATGGTTGTTTTAAATGTAATTTTAAATAAACTTTAATCACATTTATGTTAAACGAATCACGCTGTATTAATGCCCATCACTGTGATAAAAAAACATTCACGCATCACTTCAAACTTTAACTGAAGAGCTTCTCATTTTGATATTAACAAAATGTTAGTCAATTTATATACGAATAATTTATTAGTAATAATTATATTGATGTAATTAAATTCCAAATGAGCTTGAATTAACTTATTTTTGAAATGTTAATAATTTATTAATCCTATTATGTTGGTTATTTCATTTTAGTGCAATTTGTTTTGTGTACTAATTGTTTTGTATTTTTCATTTATTTTGAATATATTTTTTGTGATACACTTGAGTTACCTACCAAATAGTTAGTACTTTTATACAATCTTGTGAAATAAATCAGTATTAAAATACAACACATTCGTTTAATTTTTATCTTATTCTATAACGAATTCTTTCTAAACTAGAACTGTGGTATAAAATGTTATACCAAGAATAAACTAAGAATAAGCAAAATGTCTACTTATAAACTCGGAATATAAACCTAGTCTGCGTAAAAGTTCTGTATCATAGAAAAATTTTCTCGTATATCTATGAACCACGATGTTGCCACCAACGTAGTTACGAGTTTATAAGTAAGAAATTCTGATCTCCTTGTTATCGTGTGGACAGCAAGCCCTGGTGTCGAGAGTTTTTTCTGACCGCCTTACGGTCTCTGAAGTGGTTTTTATGTATCGAATACTGCCACCAGAGATAGTAGCCGGGACCAACGGCTTAACGTGCCATCCGAAGCACGGAATCATCTTTCTTTTCAGACAATAATGTGATTAGGCCTGCAATGTCCTAACCAACTGGGGAAAAACGCACAAAGGTGACATAGGTGTCCCCCGTGGGAATCGAACCCACGACCTCCGTGTCAAGAGCCCAATGCTCTTAACCATTAGACCACGGAGGCAGTCATGATCTCCTTATTCTTAGCTTATTCTAATCATAATTATTCCTAATATAAGGATCGAATAAGTACGTTTTTATTTGTTCCACAGTAAATCTATAGATACCCAATATATTATCCTCACAGACACGAATGAACAAAGAATAGACTGGAAACATACACATACCTACTGAAAAAAGTGAGACATAATCTGATGATACCAAGCAAAATTCCATTTGGTATCAAAAAGGTGAAATTCTATATTTTGTCCTTAAACTGAAACTGAAACTTGCAAGTCTGCAATGTTACCTTTTCAGGACCTTGCTGAAACATTCAATTTATTTTTCAAATTACAGACTTCGATACAAAAGGCCTTGTTCTTTTATCATTGCTGCGAGCCACTAGCTATTTATTTAATAGCTCATTCCAGAGAACCTTACAAAGGAGAACCTTTATACAACGAAGTCCCATAACTTTTGAGAATATCAATGTTAGGAAATAGAAAAGATTTCTTTGATGTTACAGCACATAGTGTACGAGAATTTACGTTTAATTTTACTATAACTTAAAAAAAGGAAGTTATAGCTTGTAGAATCCCACTGCAGGGCAAAGGCCTCCTCTCACGAATAAGGGTGATAGGGAGTGGGCCATACTCCACCACGCCGGCCCAGTGCATGTTGGTGGAGGCAAGTTGCTATCAGAGAATTTTCAAGCCGCCTTAATAGGCCGAAGTTAAGCAACGTCAGGTCCGGTCAATCTTTGGGTGGGTGACCGTTTAGTCGTATTTCATCTCGAGCGTTTCCGTGCTTCGGAAGGCACGTTAAGCAGTTGGTCTCGGATAGTTTCGTCCGATGGCGTTGTAACTATTCGTTAAGCCAGGTCAGAGGCCTACTATAACTTTAGTAAAACATTTTTGTCTTCCCTGAAAATCAATTAAATAGGGTTATCTTTTATTAATTACAATTAGAAACTTAAAGACTTCTCCGTTCCCTTTAGAACTACTGGATGAAACGGACACTTGCTTTTAAATTGGTTTCACTTTATCAGTAAAAATGTTAATCGAAATGGAAACTTCGTCGTCTCACGTGAAAATAGAAACGAAAACGATTCCTTCGGCCACCAGTAAGGGGACAGCTATCATCCAGAAAGCTAGTGGAAGTTAGCTGTTCAATTATTTATGGACCGAGTCGTCGTTCGGCTGAGTAAAGTTCGTTACAACAGCTCGCTTTGGAAGTTAAAGCAGCTCATAATGCGACACTATTGCTGAATCATGCATTTCGACGGCTGTCTTACAAAATACTATAAGTACTTTTACTGGATACCTAGTAATATCTGGTAGGTAAGGAATTTTCTTTGAAAACAGAAAATTGTATGGGAATCTAGTAGCAAACCATGTAGCTAGTGAAGTGAAGTGAGAAAGTGTTAAATTGTTATAAACTTTTTTAAACTGTCCATGAAACAGAATATAAAATACTAGATAATAAAATATCATTGTCTATTCAACACATTAGCCACAAATAGTCTACAAGTTAGAATTCACAATGTTGTTGAAACCGAAACCGAGAACCGTTGAATACAAAACAGATTACGAAAAAATTCTTATCTTTTTGTTTTGCAAAATTCATGAAAATTGAGTGAATCAAATAACAATACAACTGTGTTAATGAATAAACGCAAAACTAGAAAGCACTTTGTTTAAAATCGAGAGCAGAATCGAATTCTCATGGTTTCAACATAGTTATTTTTTTTTCTACATATTAAATAATATGTTTGTAAAATTTAAAATTTACTGAACTCGATCTCTACCCACCGCACGGTCCTCTGACCCTAATTACTAACAAAACAAGATTCTTAAAATGTATGCATGAGTACGCTAGCGCTTATATTTGTTGCTGAAATAATAACAAATAATTTTTGCCTGAAAACTTAAAATGCGAATAACTTTAAATTGTTACTATCTAATAATGAAATTATTGTTTCAATAGAATTGTTTTGTTATAAATCTGTTGGGGTGTAAGGTTTTGCGCTTATTCATTAACGTATAGTTTTTTAGCTATTCCACACAGACGATTCTCGGGCTTAGCTATCAAAAAATTTTGAGAAAATCCTGTGTATTGAACTTGTGTTGTTAACGGTCAAATTATAGACTAGACAATCATCATTATCTCATTGGATTTCCAGGGTCCTTCTAATTATACTGACCGTTTTTTAAAGGGATGCTCAGACCATCCAATTGAAGAACTTATCTCTTTCTCTATGGGACCAACAGAAATAGAGAAAAAAAAAACTATCCCATACATTTAGCTCGTGTAGATTTTAGTATGGGACAGCTGTTTTTTCTTCGCGATTTCGATATTGGTCCCATAGAGAAAGTTCATCAGTTTGATGCTCAGACCATCAAACAACGGTCAGCATATTAAAAATAGTAAGTGACTGATACACTAGAACAAGCAGAAATTATGTAAACAATTTCCTAGTCAGTGTCAAGACAAGATACACAATAGGGATGTAGATTAGTTGAACCGTTTTCTCATTACCGGGAGTTTAGCGCCGCCTCCATCACCTCACCTCGCCGCGCCGGAAGCTGAGGTATTGTTCCATCCATAACATCCATTGTTCACCGAGGGAAAGAGAATTGAAATAGTGCTGTAAAAAAAACATTTCAGTAAGTAACAAAAATGTTACTTACTGATGACTTTAGATAAGTAAATAATTGTTGTAGAAAATCTAAACGGATTTACTCAGCATTTATTCATCATCAGTTTATACAGGATGTCATGTAAAAGATTGCTTACCCTAAAACTTAATTAAACTTGACTCAAACAAAAATTGTCACTTTGAAGCTTAATATTTCGCTAACGGATCCCTAAATCGACAAATGGTTTTCCCACACTCATACTATTTTTAAAAGACCTATCCACCTCCCCGTCACATTGGGCAGAGTTTCGGTACTACTAGTGAAACGTGGATGTTCTGAGGTTTCAGAATATCTCTGACTCAGTCCCTGACATCACCCCATCGGGGAATGCACTCGTGAGCCTATTCCCCGCAATATGCAATGCCTATCCAACGATACTCGTACCCTACAGCTATGGGACAGTCCAGAAAAAATAATTGCATCCCCACTTTTCGGGTAGGGAAGGACCTTAAAAACATTTTTAGCAAAATTTTATTTCACCACTTTGTCGGCGTGATTAATATGTATGCCCATGTCAAATTCCAACTTAATATGCTGACACTTTTTTAAGGGGCTGATCAGATCATCAAACTGAACAACTTTCTCTATGGGACCAAACTCAAAATATCGAAAAAAATCTGCTGTTCCATACATTCGGCTTAAGTATGTTTGCAGTTTTGTATGGAAGAGTTTTTTTTTTCGCGATGTCAGCAAATTAAAAAGGACCCTGTATGCCAAGGACGCGGACTGCGAATTTCCTACATGTTTCTTAGGGAAAGTTGTTCAGTATCATGGGTACAATCACCCCTTAAAGTAATGAAACTGTTTACCCAAACACCCTGTATAAGTTAGAAAAACTCATTGGAATATGGCATGTTGTCCGTTAGATTTCCAGGTCAAGGTGCTTCAGCCAGTCTTTCGCTGCCGGGCATGTCTAACTTTAAATAAATTATGTTTGCTAATAAGAATTCGGTGTCAAGTTTTATTTTTAGGGCTGAATCGAAAACCATTTCGAGATAATTGGCTCGATAACAATATTTTCTATGTCAGAGCTTTTAAAATGAAAGGGTTACAGGTATTTTATTAAAATAAAGTTTTTTTATTTTAATAAAATTTATTAATTAATTTAAAAAAAAATTTAGCATAAGCATAAGCATATGCTCACGACTATATTCCCCGACGGGGTAGTCAGAGATATTCTGAAACCTCAGAACATCCACGTTTCACCAGTAGTACCGAAACTCTGTCCAGTGTGACGGGGGGTGAGCCGGTCGCCACTTATAATGGACAGTGAGTACAATAGATGCCTCGAAATTGAAGCATGCAGGTTTCCTCACGATGTTTTCCTTAACCAAAAAGCCAGTGGTTTCACGAAATATATTTACAATGTCCGAATTTGACATTCGATGTTGCCGTTTCTGTTTCTAGCATAGAACTAGAAAGAGAAGGCAGGTGATTTTTTAAAAATTTAAGTCAAAGTTTCCATGGAGTTCAAAAGCTTTCCTCGCGACCACTTTTGCCATTTAGAGATAACAGTTAAAAATCGCAAAAAAAAATGAAATTCGTTTCTTAAAATGATGTCTTCTCTACAGAAATCTAAATAGAAACTACACGTTTGTATCAAAAGTTGCGAAAAGTTACTTACTTTTATTTAGAATGGTTTCAGGTTTTGCGTAAATTTATGCACGTTGTAGCTTTTAAACCGTAAAGTTTCGCGTTGTCTATATAGTCGTTCATCGCCTGATCCTCCTTCTAATAAACGAACAAAAGAAAACTGTCTTTGGAAAAGCTAGTAAATAAAAATAGCGTATCCTATTTCCTTAGTGCACAGCACAGCGATAAAACTAGAGTAAGATAATAGGATAGAGTTAACGAATCGAATCACGTGCGAGGCACGGAGGCATTACGTCTCTATCATTACCATCTACAGTTGACTCCATATAATAAATCCTCTAACATAACTCGTATGCCTAGGGAATAAGCTTCTAAATCGCTATATTCGTGGGACTATGTGTAAGGAACGAAGTCTACGCAGCGATATTGTGGAGTTCGCGTTGCGTTATACCGATATTGGGCACGCTCCTTTATTACGAACTGTCTCTAAAATGTGCTGGTTATTTTTCTATTTTATGGTTGTTTTATGCGATAAACAACTTTTATTGATTCGGTTTCTTTTGTAACGTTGTAAGTATGAGAACTCGTATGAGTATGAGTTGAGTTGTGTTGAGTTGAGTATGAGTACTGATCGCTCTTGCTATTGAAGCCGAATATCCAATATCGTCCTATTCCTACCTTTATTCGTCTAGATCGTCTACTTAGGTCGTAGGCCTACCTACGTTTTGTTTTGATGTGTTATCGAATTTAATTAATTGATATAATTATAGGGTGTAAACTTAATTGCGTTACATACTTAAGGGGGTGCTTCAGACCATCAACCTGTACAATTTTCACTATGGGATCAACACTGAAAGAGCGTGCCGGACTCGCCCATGATAGGGTTCCGTAGCCATTGCATAAGTAGAAGAAAAAGGTAGTGTGTCTCTTATCTAAAAGAAAATTTAGAATCTAACGAAACGCCATCTGGTTTGTATTAGACAATTTATTTATGTTCCAGGTTTAGGGAGACCCCCCTCCCCCCCTTCATCCTCCTAAAATACTACGTACGCCCTATTTTAGACTTTGAGCGCAGATATCTCAAGACAAAAGCGTTACAGAGATTTAGTTTCTATGGGAGTTTTGTTCCATTGAACAAGACCTATCCAACGATACCTCACTCGATTTATTTAAAAAAAAACGTTCGTTGTAAGCTCGAAAAAAATTGTTTTTGCGTATGTGTTGATTATATGATATTTAGCAACGGAGCCACGGCCCAGGCCTCTACACAGGCAAATTACTAAATTTAATCAAATGCTAAATTGGAGGTAATCTGTAATATGCGTGCGGATAATATCCAGGTTCGTTTTCTTTTATTATTCTAATTTTGTAAATGTCACGGGAAAGTATTGAAATAACAAATTTTCTGCGGCAGTTTTTGTTGTTGTCGTGTGATGTGTTCACAGTGGGAATGTAGACGATTTATCTGTCTATGTCTTAGGATGCGATTAGATTAAAGTTTCTCACACATACTACTTTTAAGTAGGTACATTTCAATGATATCTTCTAAACTATTATAAAATTGTAACAGATGTGTTTTTTAGTTCTGTAAATTGAAGATATTTACAAGAAAAAGATTACGATTATGGTTTTTAGGTGTCCCTGACTCCGAATCAGACTTTTTTTTAGCAATTTTGTCCGTTTGCTTGTTTGTGTTTTTGTTTGTTCGAGCATCACGCAAAAACTACTGAACCGATTTTGATGAATCTTTTTTTGTTTGTTAGCGTATGATCTAACTTACAATCTGGTAAATAATGTGTGCGGTAGTGTCTAGTACGTAATATAATTATGTTTTCGACCATTCTTTCGTTTGGTCTTCCTAATCTCGTTTAAATAATGCTAATAATGATATCCTGCGACTGAGCACCGTCCGTGGTGGTATTTATCCGGTTGATTTTATACAGGGTGTAAAATTAAATGCGTTACATATGGTGCTTCATGGATTCAGGGTGCAGGATGCTGCACTAAACTGAACAAATTTCACTATGGAGCCAAAATTGAAACAGCGAAAAAAATCTGCCAATAGATATATGTCAATTGATAGCTACTCGACCAAAATCTATGAATCAACTGATTTTTTTACGCTATTTCCTAGTTCGTTCCAGAGTAAAAGTTGTTCAGTTTGATGGTCTGAAGCACCCCACAGAGTATAAAACACATTTAAGGGGAAAGTACCGCTGTCCCGCTCCATACAAAATTGTGGCGCAGTATGTAGACTTCCTCCATTCATCTCTTTTAGCCGTCATTTCAGCGTTCACTCCTTTTCTACACATGCCATCTTTCATATAATCACAGAATAGGTGATAGTATACAACGTGTTAATGAATTAACGCAAAACTAGAAAGTAGTTTGTTTAGAATCGAGAGCAGAATCGAATTATCATGGTTTCAACATAGGTAATTTTTTTCAAAATATTAAATAATTTGCTTGTAAAATTTAAAATTTACTGAACTCGATCTCAACCCACCGCTCGGGCACTATCACCCTACTTACTACTAAAACTAGATTCTTAAAATGTATCCATGAGCACGTTAGCGCTTTTATTAATTGCTGAAATGATAACAAATCATTTTTGCCTTAAAACTTAAGCTGTGAATAACTTTAAATTTTAACTATCAAAATAATGAAATTATTGTTTCAATATAATTATTTTGTTAGAAATCAGTTGGGGTGTATGAGGTTTTGCGCTTATTCATTAACACGTTGTATAGTTCTACATAACAAAATCGAAACATCTTTTCTTTGGTTGGTCGTCCTCTCTTCATGCAGCCAATGCAATATGCAAAAGTTCCTATAGGTGTATTTAAAGTGAGAATTCGCCTCACAATAATGCGCAAAATGTAAGAAAAGTTAGCTAGCCAGGTGTCGTTAGCCGAACACGGTTCACCAACGAGAGTCTAGAACCATTGCTATCGAACAAGTAACCTATCATCACTCTTATGCCATTGTCATAAATACGAAAATATATGTTTCCATGAGACTTCAAGACTCCAGAGAACTGGGTAACTCCGTTGCTTAGTTAGCGAACTATTCTTTTCAATTCCGCAAAACGGCTGTCGGCGAGTGTTTCCTCTACTACAGTTAAAACGCCGGCAACACTCAAAATGTACTGTGTCTATTTTATGAGCAAAGAAGAAAACTAAACTTGCAAGCTTCACATTTTCTATTTTCTCTCTTAGAAATTTCTTATTCTCATCGTTCTTTTTCTCAATTTAAGGATACTTACAATTATACCTTAGGAATTAAATTGAGCCAAATATTCGTAAACAATTCAACTTTGGATACCCAAATACCCTTCGTTTTGAATAAATTATTTTAAGTTTGAGTGCGAGAAAGGATTCACACAAACTCGTTGGCAATATGAGAGGACTCCAGAAAACACCTCATACCCTTTCAATTAGCCCACTTATAATTAATTCAAGTTAATTAGACCCTCTAGAACATAATACCTTTATTATCACATTTAGTCTGTTCAGTTCTTGTTATCTAAAATGTATTTTTAAACAGAACTAGCCCTGGATTTAGGTACAAGTAATCATTTAAAGATCTCTTCAAACACAATCTGGTAATAAGTCTAGTGGTTTATGTCCATGTGAAGAGTCTTAGAGTTAAAAAGCATTCTTCTAAACTTACCTAATTTGCCGAAAATGGACACAACATTTTCTTCAGACACGCAACTATCGACACGCGTCATTAAGTTTCAATATTGCTGAAGTGGCACTACACCGCACTCGAAGCGCCTCGGGACTCAAGAGTCGAGACATGGAATCACGCATCTTACAACGTCAGCAGATATTCAATCGGGAAACTGGAGTAAATCGACGCCGCAAGGAAATATGCAAAAATATTGAGGGAAAAAAGTTGAGGCGTGCGAAAGTTTTACAAAGTACGAGCAGATACCCAAAACTGTTTACATCAACATATTTTATCATGTCCTACACGTAGTTTATTACAGATGAGATTGACGCTTTCTCAATGTATTTGATTTGGTACATATTCATAATTTTCATGTATCTTGGCTACTCTAGATGTTCTGAGTGCCAATCTCGGAAATACCTATTCCAACTTTCTGCTGTAAATCTTTTTATGTAAGGGACGCACGCAAAATCGACTCGCGAGCTGCGCAGTAGCGACGCACAAGCATAAAATGCAATCGCGAGGGGCTCGCGAGCTGAGCATTCGCCGCGCGTTCGCCAGATGTGGACTCACCCTAAAGTGCAAGATTGAAGATTATCAACGAGAGAGAATCCTCTCCAAAGAACTCTTATATCCATTCTCTCCCCTAATATATTCCTTGGTCCTATCCATAGAGTACGGTAAACAATGATCCTACCCTTCAACTACCATACTCTATGCCGTCACAGACTAATTAAATTAGAAAAACTACCGTTATGCCGTCGACTACAATGTAACTGATGAACACAAAGTTTTCAAAATTAAATGCTAAAAGCGCAAGTGCAACACGTTCCATTCTGGAATGACTTAGCTCCGCTAACATGGCGGCATCACTGGGACAACAACGGAGTGGCCCTGCTCCACAACGACGGCTGCGGGGTCCACCTCCGCCTCAGAGACTACGAGAACGTACCTTCTCTCTTCGGCGGGCCCTTCATTGGCACGTACCACTTCAACCGAGTCAACTTCCACTGGGGAATAGATAACGAAAATGGTTCCTTACACCGTATCGGAGACATTCCATGCGCGATGGAGCTCCATATCTCGTACTACAATGCCTCTTCTGACCCACCCAACGCAAGATTCCCCGAACGCACCGTGACGTGGGCCATTGTGGCTTTCTGCATGGCTGAAGGAAACTACAATCATGCTTTTGAGACCATATCAGAGAGCGTGAAGAAGATCCATCAGCCTGGCTCATCAGCACTTATTCCGTCCAACTTCTTGACGTGGATGAAACGGCCACGTATGGACATAGGATACCTGACATACGTGAGTGAAATACCGGATACGGGACACATCACCTGGATAGTTTTTGAAGAACCAACTATTATTTCTAAAGAACAAATAGACGTTTTCCGGACGGTAACAAAAGATGGAGAAAACCAAATGTTGGAGAGCAAATGTAGATTCCCAGTCCAGCCTTCACAAGAGGAGCTTGTATTCGTTCGGGATATCATGCTACCTCGTAACCTTCCGGTCGAACAGTTCTATACAGGTTTTACCCAAAGGTCACAATTACAAGGATCATCTGTAGATTCATACTAATTCTGGTAATAATACACAAAAATTTGTCAGCTACCAAATTAAGTGTAAATCTCTCATATGCAATTTTGTACGGTGTAGTACTCCCCGTATTACGTATGCATTTCCATCAAGCGGCAGCAGCGCATTTCCGTTTTATCGGCGGCGCACATCCTGCATGCATCCGCACGCTGGGGACCCAACTTGGTCCGCGCTATGGTCTCGCTCCGTAGTTGACATACGACTCTGTTATAAATTAATATTCCGCTGCCTACTTGCTGAATATTCTAACGTAGTCAACTTTACAGTAGGTCACGTTGATGCTGTTTTTGTAAACAAAATGTTCGTGAAAATACATCTTTATGATCGATTTACCAGGGCATATTATTTAGATACTTTCTAGTCTTCAAAATAGATAATAGTATAAGTAAATTGAATTTTGCTCGCAATTTCTAGTCTTTTTCAAACAATATCTTTTCATCCGCTAAAAATTACCCTTTAAATGGCACTGCGAAGCGAGGGTATATTCATGTTGAAAATTGAATTTGCCTCATTTAAAAACAAACTTTGTTGAAGCGCGATAGTTTACTTGCAATGAAGGTCCCATTGTTTGCCGCAGCCACGCCACGGCCTGTATGTTCGCTTTTCCGAAACAATACACGTCGCTTTTGCATTATTCCGTCATCATATAAACAGTTCACCGAGTTCCGTAGAATGATTAATGAACAAGTCATAATATTTTTACTATACTAACGAAGTTTTAAGCCTATTTTGAATTACAGAAACAGAGATTTGAGACACTTACTCTGCTTAGAACTGGTCTTACCAAGAAGTGATCGAATACAGAACTGGTCATATCTAGAAAAAGGTATTTAAAAAATCGACACCGAACGCCTGAACGGTCAAAACCATGGCTTCAACTGCCTACCAACTTTCTGTTTAAGTTTTTGTAGTAATGCTCACATTTAGCAATTTAAGTATTAGGATGGAATGGCTTGTCAAACGCTGAGAGGTGGCTAGCCTTTCACCCACAAATACACTGCATAAGAAACCTTAATCCTTTTGTCGTCACGTGCGACACCCACGGGAAGAGTTGGGGTGGTCTATACTAAGCCGGAACCACGATGGTCTTAAGAGAAGTTTATTCCGAATGCGTAAATACGTGCTGCATACTAACGAAGTCTGGTGATATTTTCAATACCAACCAATTAAAGTCAATGACATTTTTCAGAAACAATCTAGAAGCTAACATCTATGCTTGTATGAAGTCAGATTTTCGTTAAAATATACAGTTTTAAAGCTAGAAATAATTTAAGATTTGTATGGATATCTTTGAGGCACTATAACATTAAAACTATATATTTTAACGAAAATCTGACTTCATACAAGCATAGAAATTAGTTTCTAGATTGTTTCTGAATAATTGCATTGACATTAATGGGTTATTATTGAAAATATCACCAGACTTCTTTTAGTGTTTTAATGGGGTCATCAGACCATAAATAAATTCTCTATAGGACTAAGGACGAAATTAAAAAAAAAATTTGCCCTAAAAACCGTCAGCAAATTAAAAAAGAATCAGTATAGGTCAATAGATAACTATCACACTGAAAACGTTGTTCTAATTTTCGTTAGACATGATTTTTGATAGATATGCTGTTCTCTACAGCAACAACACGTTCCGACGCGGTGGTAGCTTTAAAAAAGATTTGACGTTTGATAAGTGTGCTGCAAGCTCCTATATTGAATAAATTATATTGACTTTGACTTTGACTTTGATATGACCGTAAAATTTTGATTTGGGATATATCATAAATTCAACAAGAGTTTATTGATCCAGGCTTAATTCAGAACGAAAGAAAGTAATGAAAAAAACAAACAAGTAACTTTAATGCCTCTCCTCGTAAGACGATTTTGACTCCTTCAGTATAAACACAAAAGTAGGTAAAATTGGCGACATTTGCATGGCAATTAGAGTGGAAGCCGGCTCTCATTACCATTTCAATTGTGGGGAATGAGCGAGAGCAGCATTCTACGGTTGAGTAACACCTCTCCGGAACCACGTCGGGTTTGTTTTCATCTTTTTGTGCCACTTCTTGTGGTCTGTAAGCCGATTACGAGGTGTAAATTAGCTAACTCCGTGGGAGCACGGCTGTTTACATTTGTCATTTTGATGCGTACAAAAACAAAAAGTAAACTCTATCCGTTCATCATATTGTTTTTGCTCTATTACTGTATACAAGGTGTAACAAAAATTAAACTATATTTATACTTTGAATTCATCAAGTTTTTGTACAGTTTATGTTCATTTATGTATAACAAACTAAAATTTTCGGTGTTATTGCGTATTTATTGGTAATGAACAATTTATCCATTGGCAACACCACCTGTCAGACATTATGCAAACCATAGGCGACAGCACTTTTTACTATCAATGTGACAGATTTTTCTGAACTTTATTATTGTCATCTAGTGATTTTAAGTATTACTAGTCTTACGAAGTTACTTAGTCGTAGGAAAACGCCTCATTGACAATCTATGACATATTTTAGACGAATTTCTCTTTTGTTTTTTCCTGTTTATCAGTGGACACTCTCAAGCCCAAACAGAGATGATACTTTTTATAAAGTCAACCTATAGTCCGTCCAACATAGGATCGTGAATATGACAGACGAGATCTGGTCGGATGACGTGACTTTGGAACGGTGACTAAAGAATGCCGATATTTTTCAGGTATTGAAAGTAAGTATACAATATGAATTAACACGCATTATAATTGTATACATACATATTTGTACGTTACGTTTACGTTTACGATATACGTTTTGATTGCTCAAATATTTTCAGAAAGCGAAATAAACCTATTATTATACACAAGTATTAGCAATTATGTCAGTGAAAGTGGACGGATCACATCTCTAAAACGATCTGTCATAATTACGATCCTATGTTGGACGGACTATAAGGCCGAGATTCAGAGACGACTTGTAAGTCATAGTTCAGTCAAAATCCATACATTTTTGCCACGCTTAGCTCGAGGTAAGACTAAAGAAATCGTCTCTGAATCTCGGCCTAAGTGTAGAGTCAAGTTAGTATTCATAAATTGGAAAACCATTCAAAAGCAGTTTACAAATTTCACAATTGCAATATCCTTAAAAGGTACGTTCAATTTCTTAGTAGAGTATACAATTCGTACTATTCCCCAGAATAGCAAAACACTAAACGTGATTGTTTCATCCTTTTCCACTAAAACAATACGAACAACTAGAAATTCAAAGCTAGTTACAATCCTGAATATGGACAAATATTTGTCAATGGGAATCCTGCTGGAATCGGAATGTAACGACTTTACGTGCTCGGGCGCTGTTTCAGTTCCACTCCGCCCGAAAGAGGACCGAAACGCAAACATCGAACGGTTGTAATCCTATTATCTACCTGTTCACATACCATTGATTGATTGATTCTTTCACCTCTCATTCGGTAGACTGATTGAGTTACAGTATGGTATATTTGTAAATCGTTTAAGTTTTAAAATGGGGACCTTGCACTAAAATTATAATGAGAAATTATCTTAATAATTCATTAATAATAGTTGTGAATAGAACGTTACTGAAAGATGTATTCTAAAGTTTTTTTTTTTTACGAAATATTTCAATTACAAGTTACGTGATCGTGATCGTGAACGTAATTTCAAACACCAAACAGCGCGAAGTGACGAAGAGATTTGCAACTTGCGTGCGTTAGAAGAGTACGGCAAAATATTATAGCGGATGAATTGTAATGTGCTTCACGACGCGTCATGAAAAGGAGTGACATCACGTCACACGGAATTTGAAAAGTCAACTTTTGATTTGCAATAAATAAATGATATGTGCATATTTTATGTAAGCCTTAAATCTTTATGATACTCTAAAAATATAAAACTGTGCAAGTTCCCCATTATATTGACTAGTTACGTCGCGGAGAGCTAAACTCAATCTTGAGGTCCAAGTTCGAATCCGCACGGACGATATGCCATCTACCAATGAGTTTTTCTAACTTATGTACGTAATACCGACTGCTCTCAAAACGGTGAAGGGAAACATCATGAGGAAACCTGCGTACGCTGAAGAAGAAATTTCGATACGTATGTGAAGTCTACCAAAATTTGGACACGCGTGGTGGACTAACACCCATACACTCTCCCTGTGGGTAGGCCTGTGCCCTGCAGTGGGACGTATATAGACAACATAACTGTACGAAGCGGCATAATTATGTTTAAGAGATATCGGTGGTGAGTCAGGGCGTAGTGTAATTAGGGTAACCTTTGATTAAATTAAAATAGCGGAAGATAGGTCACGTGCTTGCATCCATTACGTACTCGAACAATGGATCTGCTCTTGCTAGTGAAAATGAATGCGATGCGATTTTTTTTTAATGATTTGTACAACAACGAGTAAAAGCACACGAAGGCATTGTGGTACCTTTATTCGGCCTAAAATAAAAAAAGTCTCTCAATCACGCAATGCCGCTCATATTGCGACTAAGTAAATTAGGCGACGGGGGCTCAATTTATGCGGTCCATGCGCTAAAGGCTATCTAAAGCTCTTTTAATTTTATCAATGGTAACGACACATTGATCGACGGCGATCGACGGTTTGTCCGTACAAAAAGCAGGATTAGTATGGGATGGGAGTTCGCCACGTCTCGTCGATGTGTACGGCGTTTCATACTAATCATCCTTTTTGTATGGACAAATATGGGGTAATATACTCTCTCACACTAATCCCAATAGAACATAGCCGTGAAAATGTGGATGTTTGTTATTCAATCACATATAAACGGCTGAATGGATTGGTTGAAATTTGGCACACAGATAGAATACGAGGGGTGTTCAATAAAAAGTGAGAATGATAATGTTTTCTCACGTAGATCCACGTTTTAGCAGTTCAGAGGTTAACCGCAAACGATGTTGCGTGTAGCAGTAACATACAGGGTCCTTCTTAATATGCTGACACTATTTTAAGGGGATGATCAGACCATCAAACTGAACAACTTTCTCTATGGGACCAAAATCGAAATAGCGAAAAAAAATCTGCTCTTCCATACAAAACTGCAAACCTACTTGAGCCAAATGTATGGGGCAGCTGAATTTAATTTTCCCGATTTTTATGTTGGTCCCATAAAGAAAGTTATTCAGTTTGACAGTCTGATCATTCCCTTAAAAATTTTCAACATATTAAGTTTGACCCTCTATATGTGATAATAAATAAAATAGCTAGTGGATCTCCATTAAAAACTGACGTATACAATTATCCATAGCAAACATAATTATTTCCAACGTATATAAACAAGCAATTTGTCAACCCTTTATCGTATCCCATATAATATATTCATAAGATTTTGGTAAAAGCACTTTTTGGGGATGGTCATCGCGAGTCTCGAAGACCCTCGTGTATTCTTTCCATTATAATATTCATGGCCTATGGGAGACGCATATCCTGTCCGAAATTTATTTTAGACGCCAAACATCGATGTCGTGTAGTATACCCCTTAGTATTATTTATTCAAATATATGGTTCCATTGGTAGTCGGGGAATTTTAGCGTTTGAGATTGCATTAAATACACTTTAGTAAATTGTTTTTTAAATAATAATACTAATATTTTAATACGCATTTATCGATTTTTTTTGGTCATAGGGGTGTCGGATCCTGAGAAATACCTAAAGTTGTGTTTTTACGGTTTTACGCCAAACAAAAAATGCACTTTAGGTGAAAACTAAGATTTATATCTACTGACATCTTACAATTACGGTAATTAAGTAATCCCTTGTTGATGGTAAAAAGTGTTAAAAATATGATGATTTTTCTTACTTGTTGGGAAAAACGAGACTTAAAAAATAGCACTTTCAGGGATTTTTCTATTTTTACCCTCCAAATGTAGGCATCGAACCTTTGTAAAGTTTTCACCTAGGTGACTCTTCAAGAACCTAGCTAAAATGTGTTTTTTTGATATTTATCCCTTGCGCATTTAACTCACTCTAAGTATTTTCTCGGATTTACAAAAACATTTATATTCTTTATTATTAACCATCATAATCTCTTATTTAAGGGATCAGGATTCTTCAAATAATTTATAAAACACAAGTAACGTAAACAATACAATCATTCATCGAAGTACGCACGAGCTAGAGGCAGTGCTGCAACGCGGAGTCGGTGTGCGAGAGGGACGGAGCTATCTGATACAAAAAGGACGAAACTATTAATTTTTGATACGGTACTGAAGGAATGATGTGTGTGTGCACTGAGAGATCACCTCGAGAATTCGTAAGTAAAGTACCGCAGGTTTTAGTAGTAGTTGTAAAACAATTGTAGAATTGCGTCCTGGAATTTGTAAAGCGATAACTAAAAAGATACAGCCTAAAATGTGTGATCTCTCAATCCTCACAGTGGTCCTTCTAGATCTGGGAAAGTATTAAGTTTAAACCAAGTTTTTGTTTACAGACATTTAGTAGTACTTTATTTACAATGAATCTACTTTTAGCGTTATTAGAAGCAGGATGATTAAAACAAACAATAATTACAGACAAAACAAAAGAATTTTATCGTTTCTTATAGAAAATCACAATCGTAAACAAGATATTCGTTGAATCCTAGCCACAATCACTTTACACAACCAACACAACACAAAAACTGCAAGACGACAAGAAATGGCTCACGCGATCCACAGACACAACAGTTCCTTTTTGACTTCACCGATCACAGCGCCCAAGAAAACCAACAACCGTGTTCGAATCGCTTTTTAAAACCAACTGTCCAACCGTTACACTCGCGTCGGGTAGTGTTGCTTATACGGCCTCTCCTGACGTTCGGACGTCCTCGGTCCGGGCCGTTGGCTCGGAGTCAACGGAAACTGCGTTTTCAGCGGTCAACGGTTCTGTTTCGCTGTCAGAGTCCAGCTGAGGCATGGACAAGCCTTTGACACCGTGAGCTGTTGACGGTCCTGCTGGTCGTCTAGGTCTAACAAGGATATAGAGTCCGTCGACTGGTTAGCGTTGGGTTCATCTACATCGTCATCTGTGAATAAGATTGCGTTAAGGCAAAACATCTCACAAGTCACACACATTGTTTCATACATTCCTTTCAAAAAACTTTCACTTAATTCAAACATCAGCAATCTAACATTCCATTCACATAAATCTCACATACCTCATCAACTAAAAAAAAAAGGTAGCAATAAACGAGTCTTAATTGTTTCCTAAGAGGAATCAAATGGGGCTCCAAACGAAAGCGGCATATCTAGTACCTGCAACATATATAGACACAACAAACACGCCCTCCGTCCAGGCGAACACAAGCTAGGACAGGTCACACACGTCACAATTATAAGGCGACTTGACGAACACTCGTCAACGCCATACATGACGAACACACGTCAACACTAGGCGACATGACGAACACACGTCAACGCCCACACATGACGAACACACGTCAACACTAGGCGACATGACGAACACACGTCAACGCCCACACATGACGAACACACGTCAACACTAGGCGACATGACGAACACACGTCAACGCCCACACATGACGAACACACGTCAATACTAGGCGACATGACGAACACACGTCAACGCCCACACATGACGAACACACGTCAACACTAGGCGACATGACGAACACACGTCAACGCCCACACATGACGAACACACGTCAACACTAGGCGACATGACGAACACACGTCAACGCCCACACATGACGAACACACGTCAACACTAGGCGACATGACGAACACACGTCAACGCCCACACATGACGAACACACGTCAACACTAGGCGACATGACGAACACACGTCAACGCCCACACATGACGAACACACGTCAACACTAGGCGACATGACGAACACACGTCAACGCCCACACATGACGAACACACGTCATTTAACAATCGTACGTTCGTAACAATCATGTAAAATAATCGTCTCTTACTCTCAAAAAATGCAGCACATGTTTCGGGGTACCACTCGCCCCATATCCGATGCTGCTGGCGTCAGTATGAACCTCAGTGGCAAACTTGGGGTTGAAAATAGCCAACACGGGTTCGCTGGTCAATTGCTTAATCAGATCCTGACGAATCACTTCGTGTTCCAAACTCCATTTGAATTCGACACTCTTTTTAGTTAGGTGTGCGATAAGTGCCGTTTTCGATGCGTAACCCTTAAAGTATCGCCGGAAGTATCCAGCAAGCCCTAGAAATTGTCGCACTTGTCGTACATTTTCGGGTGGGGATGTCTTAACTAATGCCTCCACTTTATGTGGGCTCGGTCTCACCTGACCTCCACTCACTACCCTACCTAGGTATTCAACCTCATTCACGAGAAATGAACATTTCTGTAAGTTTATAGAAAACCCGGCTCGCGTTAGGGTTTGTAAAACCCTTCGTAAAAGTTATCCCCTTGCTTACACTATTACTCAAAAGAAGCACGTCATCTACATAAACTAATACGTTTCCCTCATCTATAAGACTGCGTAATGTGTCGTTTATGATACGTTGGTAGACAATAGGCGAATTAGCCAACCCGAATGGCATTTTTAAATACTCGAAATGCTCTTCTGGTGTGACAAATCCAGTTAAATGAATGCACTCCTCCTTGATCGGAATTTGGTGGAAACCTGTCGCCATATCAAGACTGGTAAAATATTGTGAGTTTCCTAACCTATCGATATGGTCGTCAATCAAAGGAAGCGGATATCTGTCCTTCACCGTGATACGATTAAGGGCTCTAAAATCTACGCAAAGCCTATCCGAACCGTCGCGTTTCTTGACCAGTATGATCGGGCTGGCGTATTCAGATTTAGACCTCCTAATTACACCCTTGTCTAAAAGATCTTTGGTAATATCGCGAACTTTTAATTTTTCTTGGTACGCCAGTTTATACGGACGATAGACCACAGGCGTATAACTGGTCAATTTGATTTCCATTTCACCTGTTTTCACTGAAGTGGCCGCGGTGCCAGTAATTAAAAATTCTGAGAATTCGTCTATAATTGACATTAAAGCTTCGCGGTCTTTACCTTGAAGGGGTGTCTGTATGGTAGGCAAGTCGTCCGCCTGTACTGCATTTATACGACGAGACGGTACGTGTTTAGAATGAGAGAGATATTGTCGGTTTTTTGTCCTTATGTACATTACTCCGTCTCTATTAAGTACATCAGTGCCAATAATGATTGGGGCGTTCATGCAGGATGATGGCACTACAACCAGGTCTACTTCAATAGATATGTCACTAAATTCTAATGTTACTGTGACGTACGATTCGCTAACTATTTCTTTGGGACTGATACCTTTAAGCACATACCGCTTAGGCTTGGGTTGGCATGGTAGGTACTTGAGAACATCGGCAGAAATGAGTGATATATTTAGAGCGCCACTATCTATGAGAACGTCCACGGGTATACCATATAACACAGCTGTAGTGATGTCATTGTTGTATACCGCAGAATTAGCAGACGGATCGGAACAAAGATTAACGCTGTGCTTATTTCGGGACTCCGATCGTGCTTTAGCAAAGCAAGTTTCATCGCTGTGTCCCGGCTTTTTACAGAAGGAAAATTGGTACCTGAGCAGTTGAATCGGATGGTTTTTGCTTCTTAGTACAGTTACGTCCTGTGTCCGCGGAGACCGCAAGTATAGCATTTTATGTCCGACCTACCCTCAACTTTTTGAAAGTTACGCTCAAAAGGCGCAGCGGTAGTAAGGGTAGATTGGCGTGTGTCTTGCCTTCCTCCACTAGGCTCAATGTAGATCGACAAGAAAGATACCAGATTTTCGGGGCCAAGGTCCGCGTTAGCAGCCGCGGCGCGCACCCGAGGGCCATCGACTCCACGAACCACGATAAGAGCCCGAAGCCCATCGCCAATGCCTTGTACCACCCCCAGGCGCAACAGCGCACGGCGACCATATTCGGCATACGTCTGGCACCTATCAGACGTTGCGTTCATTGTGTCCAATAAGACACCTGCGCAATCCAATTTACTAGGGCAGAGTGGTCCGAACTCGCGCCTAAAGCCGGACCACGACCTGTCGTTGGTAACCCATTCGCTTAACCATACTTTGGCATCGCCCTTTAGACATGACGCCACCCGCGACAAACACTCGGGATCGGTCCAGCCGTTCGTTTCCTTAGCGCGTTCCACCTTCTCGCACCATACTCCAATATTATTTATGAAGGGATCTAAATTAGAAACAAAATAATGTTGTGACCTAACAGGTTGAACAGTTTTTATAGCTTCTATCAAAGCTTGTGCCAGAGAGAAGGTTTCGGAGCGTCGAGTGGCCGACTCGAACGCCCGGTGCTTACGTGATGTCTCACTCCTGGAAATGTCTCGGTTGGACGTCACTGTTTTAGTCGAACTTGATGGTTGTTTGTTTACGTTCGGAGCAGGGGGAGATGTTTTAGGGGTTGAACAATTAGAAGACGTACTTTCTCGCTTACGATGCGCCGCACGACGTGTTACACTTCGCGATGGACGAGAATCACGGTTTCGGTGTGATCTATCAAACGACGCGTCACGCGAACGTTGGCGATGCGAGCGGTTACGTGATCTACTTCTAGAAGATCGCTTACTAACATTATGACGAGATCGCATCTTATCACGGGAATAACTACGCATGCTATTTCCGCTATGGGTGCGGGAATCGTGACGTGACGAGACCGCGCACGAACACGCGAGCCAGTTCTTGATCGACACCACGCTCGGTCGCGAGAAACACTCCGCACCATTTCAAAATGACACAGCAAAACGGCACACACAAAAAATTCCAACAAAGCAAAGACCAAAAGTGCCAATCAATTTGAAAAATAACGACCGCCACACCATTAAAATGAAACAAATACCTTGCTACAATTGTTTTAGTTTCAGTGGGCCATGAATTCAATCCCAATTCTGATTTTAGCGTTATTAGAAGCAGGATGATTAAAACAAACAATAATTACAGACAAAACAAAAGAATTTTATCGTTTCTTATAGAAAATCACAATCGTAAACAAGATATTCGTTGAATCCTAGCCACAATCACTTTACACAACCAACACAACACAAAAACTGCAAGACGACAAGAAATGGCTCACGCGATCCACAGACACAACAGTTCCTTTTTGACTTCACCGATCACAGCGCCCAAGAAAACCAACAACCGTGTTCGAATCGCTTTTTAAAACCAACTGTCCAACCGTTACACTCGCGTCGGGTAGTGTTGCTTATACTACCATATAACATGATACACAGCATCGTATAAACAAAATTACAAATTCTTTTCACTGATCTCTCAATCCACACGCATGAAATTTGTAATGATAGCGATTTATCGTTAATTTATTAAATAAATCGATATTGAACAAAAAAATCGTCTCTGAATCTCGGCCCTCGACGAAGCAACGGTTCCGGTTTTTTCAAAACTAATACATTCTCTTTCGTAAACATCTTTTTTGGTATTACGCCAAAAAGTAAAATAAAAAAAGTTGTAAAAAAAACAAAGCCACAGAATACGTAAGCAAAGATTCGGTTTCATTTCACGTAACCTTCTTTGTTCATTTTAGGTATTTGCAATTACCTATTCTTCATAGAGAATTATGTGCTTTTAAATACTTTTGTTCAATTTATTCGATATAAGTTGAACAAAATTGATATGTTTTTCTCATTTTACCACAAGTCCGATAAAAAAGTTTTTGACAGGTTTTTACAACTGCGTGTACAGGAACGCGCCACAACCGAAAGCGACGTTGCCGCTTCGACACTTTCAAATTAGTAAGTGTTTCACATCTTCGTTTCTGTAATTCAAAATGGCCTTAAAATTTCGTTGCTGTTTTAAATGGAGTATAGTTATTAATGTATTTTCAGTGGACTGGCGGTATAGAAAAATATTGAATAGAAAGATTCGAATTTTAAAAACTTTCAAAGCTAGCGGATTAAATTCACTTTTGATTTCGAATGATAAACATAATCTTTCCGAGCTTGTGACAATGATATTATAAATCCCAAGAAGTTTTAATTTGTGGTCACCATCCTCAGTTTATTTGAACAGAATTTAACTAAGTTATTTTTCTCATTTATCACGCCGTTAATCCAGGATCTGAAGTTGGTAAGATTTAGTAGCATTTTACTATTAAATATTGGAGGCTTGGCATTATTGTAGGTGTTATTTTCATGGTTTTACAGATTATTTGTTATTTTGAAACGTGTGGATTGAGAGATCACAATTAAATGCCAATTACATAGAATGAGGACATATTTGTTATGTATTCTTTCTTTTACAAAGTTCCTTGCAGTTTCTACTAAAAGTTAAACTGACATAATATCGATTTATTTAATAAATTAACGATAAATCGCTATCATTACAAATTTCATGCGTGTGGATTGAGAGATCAGTGAAAAGAATTTGTAATTTTGTTTATATGATGCTGTGTATCATGTTATATGGTAGATTCATTGTAAATAAAGTACTACTAAATGTCTGTAAACAAAAACTTGGTTTAAACTTAATACTTTCCCAGATCTCGAAGGACCACTGTGAGGATTGAGAGATCACACATTTTAGGCTGTATCGTTTTAGTTATCGCTTTACAAATTCCAGGACGCAATTCTACAATTGTTTTACAACTACTACTAAAACCTGCGGTACTTTATTTACGAATTCGCAAGGTGATCTCTCAGTGCACACACACATAAGGAATGTGATCAAAAGAGAAAGAATTGTACCATAATCTCTTTACAATAAAGGCTTAAGTGGGTATATATGACTGGATACTTACTTTCTTTCTTTCATGCAGTTTGTTTGTTTACGTTTTACTGTGAGGGTACAGCTTTGTAACGTCCAAGATATGTCGGATAGTATATGTATCCAATAAATTAATTACATTTGGTAATTAGAATTGGCCAAAAAGCTAAATAGGAATCGGAAAATCTCGTCGTCCTTATTTGGAATGAAGTATAGTTACAATCAAGGAAATGAGCGATTGTTTTCTGTTTCAAAGGAGATGGCCAAAAAAAAAACAGAATCGCCAGAAATGTCATATGTGCCGTTTTTAAAGGCATAATAATAATTATGTACATCAAAAATAAATAATAATTTACTGCAAAAACGACGCGGTATACTAGATATTTTTAATTAACGCAAAAACAATCTGACCTGGTCTGACCATCCTCTTAAAAAAACCGTCAGCATATTAAAAAGCACCCTGAATGAAGTCGGTCCGGTAAAGACGGAGTAGGTACCTACAGGTTCACTACCTTACATTTTTGATAAATTGAGGGCATCACATGCAGAAAATATTTCAATTTGTTAGGATAAAGATTTGCTTACTTTTAACAAGATGCAACGTGTAGGTATTGATACTATACACATGGTATGATCAACGATAAACTGCCGCCAGTTGCGCCCGCTACACGAGCAATGCCCTCCCCGCGCGCCCCCACATCTGTGATTTTTGGTGTTTATTAAATTACTCGGAATCCTGTACAGATTTATAAGGGATTCTTTTTGATTAGAGAAAACACAAATTTGCGCTATTAGGTTCCGTAAGAATAATCAAAGTGTCTTTTATGTGCGAGGGTTAAAATTAAATAAAACTTTATAAAAAAAAAAGTATCGCAGTCACATTGGTGATAATTCTTTAATTTAATAGTTGTAACTATTTACATACTGTGACAAAATATCACTGTCTAAAAAATTCTTGTTTTGAAGTTACAATGTGTTTTATACGAAATGTTGAATATCTTCTCGAAAAAATGATATTAATCGGGGATTATTAGTGTCATCATTAAAACGTATGGAAATAAACCGTCCTGTATAAGATCACCAGTTGTCAATTTTTTGTTCATACCTAAATTTTTATTTTTTTCTTTTAGGTTTAATTACTGAATATTACACAATTATAAATCGGAGATTATTGTGAATTTATGTTTTTCAGGTATTTATCTATCATTATTCCAAATTATCACCCAAAGTGCAATTAATGCAATCTGCTCCATACAAAGCTCGCTAGATTTCCCCGACTATGGTTACAATGCAGTCTGGAAACTTTGTATCGGGCTTTAGATCATTTGAATCTTACTTTGTATTCTTGGTTTTTATTTTGGTTAAGTATTTGTTGGTATAGACTCCGACTTAGATATAGCCACTGCAGCAGTGGCTATATCTTACCCAATTACTTATTTAGGGTTCCGTACCCAAAGGGTGAAAACGGGACCCATTACTTAGCCTACGTTGTCCGTCCGTCCGTCCTACCTATTTAGGGCTGTAACTTTTGAACCGCGACAGAGCTAGACAGTTGGAATTGCGTCAATCACAGAATGTGCGTTATTTCGGCGGATTTGCTAACAAATAATAAAAATTTCAAAATGTTACAAATTAAGGGGGGTCCTCCTCATACAAGAAACTAATTTTTATCAACGTTTTTTCTTCTCGCTCTATCGTAAAAACAGTAATACATACAAGCGTCAATTTCGGTGTGATTATAGAGCAAACTCTATAGTATAACGACAAATAATAAAAACGGCAATGTGTGAGTCGGCCTCCTGTTAAAGCTAAGCTCGCGGACAAAACAAATTTTTTAGTCATGTCGTGTGGTGGTGTGGTACGGAACCCTCGGTGTTTAAAGATTTTTGAAATTGCTTTATTGACGTTAGATATGAGGATATTACGAGACATTTAGCGTATGCTTTACAAAAATTAACTAAGCCGTTTCCTAGCTGGAGGAGCCCAAACTTGATATGTTTTGAAAATACTTTTTTGATCTTTAGAAAACAAGTAGCTGAAAGGTAATGGTGTAGTATATTTTTAGAACCAGCTCATGATGCCCTTTCATTTGACACCCCACACGACAGGTTTCAGAAAAAAAAATCCCATACAAAAAATGTATGACGTCATAACTCTCCCCCTAAGGGAACTATTTTTAAAAACTGCCGCCAAAATGATTGTTCTAACCTAAAGTACCTGTGTACCAAACGGCTATCCTGTACGTCGAATTACGGTTTTTTTGCGTAGGTTACCTACCGACTACTATAAGTCTAATGCTGAAAGAAAGAAAACTCACGCCACAAAAACCACTTTCAGTTAAATAGGAGCTACATTTAAATACAGGTAGGATAGTGCCAAGTTGCTTGCCTATCAGCTAAAATACAATGGCATTCCATTGCTTTGTCGACTCAACTTCAAAGGTGTGCTTTGAAAATTAAGGAAATTCGCAGAACCAGCATAAAGCATAACTCAAACTTCATCTCAACAAAGGGAATAGATCAAATCACACGATCCAACGTCTCTCGACATTGAGATTTGTCCAAACCCTCAGAGTAATAATCAAATTACAGATTTAAGACGCTCCCACTAGGTAAACGCTGGGCCGGGCCTTATTTTGCTGGTTTTTAGAAGCTATCTTCTCGTTATTTGAAAGAAATGCAAATTAAGGGCCTATGTCGAAAAATAATTGAAGCGAAATGGGCGTGTGATAGCTTATATTACTGCCTGATGCGAGAGAAAGAGATGGGACGGCGCGCGCGCCTGAAACGACGCAAGCGCAAAACAAACTTTATTTAATTGTGATTGTACTATTTATGTAAGTTCAATTCTGCTCATTAAAATTTATAAAAAATCAATCTCTTTTTTTTAAATCAAGCCTCGTGTTTCTAATATTCACCGTTTAGCACTTCCAAGCGTCTATCGATAAAGACTGAGGCTACTTTGGCTTGTTTTTCTATCGAGAAAATGTGTCTTAATCGTGTTTTGGCTCTAATCAAAACTTCAATTATATGTTCAATTTACACATATCCGCAAATCATACTTCTACTGTTAGTACTTCATGAGATATGATGCTTTGAATAATCCTATTTTTTTCACATAGCCTCTTAATGAAAAATATCGCATAGCTTTAAGAACACTCAAATTACAGTAACAGCAGTAACGGTGTCCGACCTTGCGGTCTGCACCTGTCATCCCGAGAAAGCTAATGCCGTGCATAATCCTGTTGCAAGATGCTAGACATCATCCATTTTCCGTTTTGCACTCACCCTGTAATATGGCCATGGATAACTTTCTTGCTTTCATTACCTCACTAACGGTCTCACGTGGTGTTGCCAGTTACTCAATGATCTTCATCATCTCGGCTTTATCTGCTAAGAAGTATATTTCTTATTTTTCTGTAAAATACATATAAAACCTGAATTCAAGGAAAGACTAAATATTTGAAAAAATCTGTATTACGTGCATCTACTTTATAAGTTGATGATGTCACTTTTACTTGCGATACATACATATTTAGATCTAAAAATGCCTCAATACATTTTGTAGGACCAAAGTTTAATGAGTTAATAAGATAAATCTAAAATTTGGTGCGAATCCTTATAATTTTCGAATTTGATTTCCTTTTATTAGAAGGCACCACAGTGGCATAATGATGGGCAAGCTAGTCAAAATTGGTATACCTACTAAAATTACGTAGTTTAGTAGAGGTGAGGTGGTTCTGAAAGGGTCAAGATCGTTCAGTGGGGGATACCCCTTAAGTTACCTGCACCCCCGACTAGTCAAGTAATAGTTGAATACTAAGTAAGTCAGGTTGTCTAGTCAACCAGTTCTACCCAGGGAAGCGTATCTGAGTCATAAAGCTTCTAGAAACTTAGTGTCTAAACAGCTCCCTAAAGTATTTTCCGGGGAAGGTCTAGAATATTGACGTGATACTCTTTTAGTGCACTGTTAGTATGTAACACGGATATTCGCTTCACTTCACCCTTTTCAGTCGTAAAGAAAAAGTCTTACTTTAAGCACAAAACATGTAGTATTGCATAACATTAGGTAGATTAAACCAGGTAATAGGGGAGTCGACTACATAAAATATATTGTAGTTTTAACTGCTCAGTAAATAAACCGTTTGAAAATAACGCTAAACTCACATTTTTAGTAATGCTGTTGCTTGAATACTATTTTTAATAACTGGATAAACTATAAAAGTATCAAATCGACGACGAGAAACAATGACGTCACTATTAAATTTTAGTACAATATTTCATACCAAGCACGCGTTTTGACGTTTGATAAAGAGTTGTTAATTTGACTAGTTGGAAACTCGCGGACACGCGGATTACAGAAAATCCTTACCTCCAGTCGCAAATAGATGACTCTCGACTGTATTTTGGGTTTTAAAGACAACTTTTTGCTCACATCTTTAGATTTGTCAATTGGAATAAACTTTTATATTCTTCTGGAAGAATCACGTAATAGTTTGCTTTCTACTGAAGGTATACGTGTTTCAACAGGGTGTGACGCAAACACACAACTCTGTTGTTTGGTTCCTATTTAGGGCGACAAACAATTTGTTTTTGACAATTGACATATACTAATTTTTTTAAGTAACTTTTTATGGTCGCTATGAAGAAAATTTGTGCACATTATCGTACATATTATTATTATCAAAATTACTAGCTAGCTGACTAGCTTTCGTTAATTTGTATCTAAAGTACCGGCCAAGTGCGCATCGACCAGGTAGAGCCGAGGAGTATACATTGTTAACGAATGGTGAACGACGCCGACGGGTCTATCTTGCAAACGATAAAGCTATTAAAAATGTATGAAATCGCAGGTTATTCGAAAAAAGCATTTAACGATATACCTACCACAAGTCGGGGAAGCGTTAAAGTAAAATTCTCCACACACATATTTGTATGGGAAGAGAGAGAGATACCCTAAAAGATTAAAATGGCGTAGAATGTAATTTTTCTTGAAATTGAGGTGACCTACCTAAGAGGACGGAGGAAACACCATGTGTGACCATGAGTAAAAGAAATTACTCGTCGATACACTTGTGTATAAAAACGGTGTTACCACTAGTCCGCCGTGAAGGAAACTATGAACCTACTTCCTACGTTATTGTTCGTGCTGGCTGGTACACGGACTGGAACTGACGTATAGGACAATCTTATAAGGGTTTCTTGTTCGGTTGTACGAGTAGAACCCTTAAAAGCCGGAAACCATACAATAAGCACATCAGAATTATTTAAAAAGATAAAAATTTTCCGCCAATACATTTACAATAATGTGGTTTTCGCGCTCACTGATCACAGCTTTCACAAAATGAGGTCAGTGGAATTGGGAACTGCATTGACATCGGGTCCCGGTCCCCGGACGGGGCTTATCGGCTTGCGATCGGCTTAGTTCAGGTCGTAACTCGCTCAGTACCACATCTCCACACATTGATATTACCAGACTTTACAAGAGTTAGCTGTTAGTGCTAGTGTGATTGCAACTATGTTATTTTATGGAAACTACATACATTGTTGAAACTTTATGGCCCCCCAGTGAACACATATATAAGCCAGATAAGAGTACAAATAAGCAGTTTAAGGCTTTATTAAATATGTATTAAAGCTTAAGGGATAGCCAAATGCTATATAGAATGGTTTTTGGGCTGTTATACTTCTTTAAAACTTAATATTAGTCATGAGCAGAACTATAAAAGATACGTTATGCAGTTGAAGGCGTTAGAGACCGCTGAACGCTGCATAATAGCAGGTGTGAACAACATTTCTCTGTGTAACTTTGGTTTCAATTTTCATTATACTGCTTGATGCTGAATAACTTATTTCCTGTTCTCTTCAAGCTGTATTGCAGTTCATAACATAACCAGTTATTCAGAAGCTGAAAATTTGTGTTTTTTTCAGTCTTTAGAAAGTAAAAGGCTGCATGATTGAAAATGACTAAGCTCTTTACACTAACTTATAGCGTCTTAAGCGCACGATTACCATAATATACAGCTAATATAGATAGCGTTGACAAATATGAATTGAAGATTTTTATTCAGCAAATAGCTGGATATAGAAGATTCGTAATGCTGTTATAACTGCTGAATTTTCGTTTCGCCAATTAACATTAATAGGCTGTTTAACAGCATTATAATCGGTGATTATAGTACTTATATCCCAAATATGTTCTATTTAGACCACTTTTATGCAATGATAAATGGGTACGTGTGATCTATAATGCAGGAATAAGCAAGGAAACCGCTGTATGAGCAGCTTATATTCAACATAATTGTCGCGCCATTACGCCATTACATAAGCTCTTTGATAAAAATATTAACAATACGAAATTTAATCAAACACTACGTTTTATTAGTAAACACATTTTTAAAATGGTGTCCACTTTTAAAGCATTTTATTTTGTGCCGACATCTGCGTAGGCACTTACACATACAATAACCAGCAAACTATGTTAGCTTGAAGTTTCCAGAAATGCTTTTATACAGATTTCATTCAGCCAATCAGTGTTCACTATTCAATGTTACTGGTTTATAGGATTTAGTAAAAGTAGAGAAAGTTAGCTCTTATTGGCTGTAGCGACAGATGCTTAGCTTAACTTCCACAGATCATTTTACAAGGGAAAATTCGTCGTAAGCATTGTAGAAGAATTGCCTTGCTTAAAATATTGTCTAGTAGCATAGCATATGCTCACGACTATATTCCCCGAGGGAGTAGTCAGAGATATTCTGAAACCTCAAAACATCCACGTTTCACCAGTAGTACCGAAACTCTGTCCAGTGTGACGGGGGTGAGCCCATCACCACTTTTAATGGACAGTGGGTACAATACATGCCTCGACATTGAAGCATGCAGGTTTCCTCACGATGTTTTCCTGTATGTTTTCCGATATTGTCTAGTGCCACGTACAAACAATACTTTAAAAACTGCAGTCTGTGGAGACCTACCTCATGATAGGCAACAGCTAATAGCTCCGGTAAGAGGTAGAATACAAAACATTAATCTTTCATCTCAAATCATAGGTCGAATGAAAACTGAAACAAAGGCCATTAGATATGACTGTATAGACTCCGACCCGACCGTCTGTCTAGGTTAGCAAATAGATGTTAACATCGGCGAACCGACCGCGGGCGAGGGCATGGTCGTGGCCTGCGGTTCAGACTCCACCCTCGCAATATGCGGATCTCTCTCGCTTTTCACATGTTTGGCTCGAACCGCGAGAGCAGCGGCAGAAAAGCAGGAAACAGGCGATAATGGAGCAACAACGCGGCGACATAAAATTGGATTTATGATAAATTAATAACGGTACGTTCGCTATAACTCTCTCATGATTCGTTCAAATTTACAGACTCCTCAAGTGTCTAAGCGTTCAGGCTGTAAGCTGGTAAAGATACCTACTTACGTCCGCATTAAACCTTACTTTTTGCTTCGATGTAGATGAATATTTTTATCCATCTAAAGTGATGTTCTTTAAATTAGAGCAGAGACTGAACACAAGCTGAGTAATATTGTATAAGATTGATACTACTTTATTATAGTGGTTACTGTTGCTTGCTGTTCATTCAGATGCACATAGTGTGGACCTTGATTTTCAAAATACGTCTGAATGCTAGCCTATCCAAAATAGCGCTTCGATTTCCGCTGTTTTGGCTTACTGTTATTACTTATGCGGATACCAATTAAGAGAAGTTTATTCCGAATGCGTAAATCCGCGCTGCATACAAAGATAGTGATTAACCAATTAAAGTCAATGCATTTTTTCTGAAACAATCTAGAAACTAATCTTTATGCTTGTATGAAGTCAGATTTTCGTTAAAATAGGTATACAGTTTTAATGCTAGGATTAATTTAAGATTTGTATGGAAATCTTTGAGGCACTGTAACTTTAAAACTATACATATTAACGGAAATCTGACTTCATACAGGCATAGAGATTAGTTTCTAGATTGTTTCTGAAAAATTGCATTGACTTTAATTAGTTAGTATTAAAAATATCACCACACTTGTATGTAGCACGCGCCGAATTATATTCCCTTATACCTAATCCAGGTCACATCAAACACAAACGTAGGGTCTATGCCAACCCTAATGTGTATGTATTCGTCTCAACTTCGTTGTCTACATCAAAACTTCATCGCCTCCGCTGTCCGCTGATTTCGCGGACAAAGCCTTTCATTCGTCCGTTATTTGACTTTATTGTGTGGTGGATAGAATATTGCATTGCCGAGTTACATCATCCCCGTTCAAATAGTTATAACACCGAAACTCCCCCTAATTAGTTAGTAATAATGCTAACATGAGATTGTGATTGCAACGCAGTGAATACACAATGCAATCAAACCCCAAAACGTACTGAAATATTGATATTAGAACAGGATTATATTCCCCTGAATACAAATAGAATCCTACTAATAATAAATGTTCAGTAAACTCACAAATACCTCATCAGCATTTCAGTTAATTGTTAAATATCGAAACGCAATTCAGGGATTTTCAATTATTCAGTAATTAAATTCTTCATAGTTATAGAAAAACGACGGATATAAAATTTTGGCTCTTATTTTTAGGGTTCCGTAGTCAACAAGGAACCCTTATATTTTCGCTGTGTCCTTCCGTCTGTCCGTCTATCCGCGGCTTAGCTCAGAGACGCTTAGTACACGAAAAGTGGGGATGTCATTTTTTTTTCTTGTCTATCCCATGGTGTTTGGTATCGTTGGATAGGTCTTTTAAAAATGTTGTGGGTGTGGAAAAACTATTTTTCGATTTAAGGATCCGTTAGCGAAATATTAAGCTTTAAAGTGAAATATTTTTTTAGAATCAAGGTGTAAAATTATTAAGTTTGAATGTTTGACGATCTAAACCATCTTGTTTAATATTACTAGGGTGTTTTGTTACACCCTGTATAATCTTTACGGGTAAATCGCTATCGGTATACATATAATTTATAATAAATGTACTTGTAATGAGGTTTTAAGGGAATATAATTCGGAGCGCGCTCCATCCAAACGAAGTCTGGTGATATTTTCAATACAAACCCATTAAAGTCAATGAAATTTTCCAGAAACAATCTAGAAACTAAGCTTGTATGAAGTTAGATTTTCGTCAAAATGTCTAGTTTTAAAGTTACAGTGCCTCAAAGATTTCCATACAAATCTTAAATTAATCCTAGAACTAACGAAAATGTGACTTCATACAAGCGTAGAGATTCGTTTCTAGATTGTTTCTGAAAAATGCATTGACTTTAATTGATAAGTATTGAAAATATTACCAGACTTGGTTTGTATGCAGCGCGCATTAGCGGTTTCGGAATAAACTTCTCTTAAGCTCCTTTTATTCATAAATTTTGGTTTTAGGTTCTTTTGGACCGGAGGCTTTGATGACTACAGTAAATAAACAGAACTTTTTCCAAGTTTTTCCTCTTTCTACTCCATTATCCAACGTTGGTTAACTTAAGCGGATAATTAATCTCAGTCCAAAACAAAATAGCATAAGTGAAAACGGTCGTAGATAACGTGCTGCATTATGTAGACTGTAGTCCTCAGGTGCGACCGGCATTACTGCAATAAATATGGGAAATTAATAACCCTGTTTCACTGCAATAAAGTTTATTTTACATAAAATATCACAGTGAAATGCCGTTTCGGAGCTATTCTTTTATTTTCTCTTTGCCAGGATGCTGTATAACTTCGTCGACTGCTTTTGCTATTGTGAAAATAAATTATTTATTCGCTGTTATGATTGAAGCGTTCAACTTCGAAGCCGGTTTGTGTACTGCGCGAAACAAGAGCTGGCAAAATCGATTAAATTGTTTATCTTTTGCTAAAAGCGAAGCTTTTGTTACAACTACTGATACGCTTTAAAAGATCGTTGGTGACGTAGCAAGGTTTTCTATCCACCATGCAAGGGATTATGGTCGTGTGTTTATGTATGCATGTATCTTATTGTTGCGTAGTTCAATTATAAAAAATACATCTTTCGAAGTAGGGATTTACAAAAAATTATGTCGTCTGAATCTAATTAATCTGTTATTTTCAAAGTTTTCGTGCCAGCTTTTAAAGTGCGTGATATTGATGCTACAACATTTTCTCTGAAAATGTTTTCATTCATTCCATTTTATGTATATACCATTATATAGAGTACTGTGGTTGGTTTTATTATATTTTATTGACTAGAGGTGAACATACAGTAAATTAATACATATTACAGATATCAGATACAAACGACAGAAGTGGAGTACCGAGGCATAAAATAGAGCTTACCAGCATATCATTATCGATACTAACGAGCAGTATCGATTCGGCTATTCATTATTTTGATTCGTATCATAAATGAAACCGTAAGCTGGATAACAAAAATAGCCAGTCTTATACAACATTACTAGATAAGTAGCATGCATACTAGATAAGCAAACTCCAAATATCATAATAATTGCCACAACGGATTACACGCTGCACGTCACAAACGCAGTTCGTCACGTACGCAGCTTGTCACCCTGCGAGAGATTTTCGCAGCAGTTTACATTCGCACCACAAAAGTGCTTTGTCACAAACGCACTCAGTCACAAACTCAGCTTGTCACAAACGCAGCTTGTCATAAAAGCGGCTTGTCATAAACGCTGTTGGTCACCTAATAACGCTTTGAAATATTTTTTAGAAATAATGCATCCTTCTTGTAGAAAATTTGTTGAAAGCTTCTTAGCACCTCAAAAGGGTTAGCTACGGTTATTATTCGATGTGTATCTTTTCTTAAGGGTATATTACCGTTGGCGCGCTCCATACAAACGAAGTCTGGTTATATTTTCAATACTAACCACTTAAAGTCAATGCAATTTTTCATTAACGATAGAGACTAATTTCTATGCTTGTAATGTGTCAGATTTTCGTTAAAATATACAGTTTCAATGCCAGGATTAATTTAAAATTATATGGAAATCTTTGAGGCACTGCATCTTTGAAACCTTGCATTTTATACGCAAGAGGTTTGCGAAATTCCAAGCTCCAGCAATGACGGAATTTTCAAAAACCTTACTCAATGAAATAAATCTCATTCCTTCGTCGGAATGCCGACCTCTGAACCATATCGGTAGCAACTTTAGCACCTGTAACACTTACAGCAACGCAAACTATATCTATAGTTCATACCACGCCAAAAGTCCCGTATCAAGACACTTAACTTGAACGAAATAAAAATGAAAACGGCTTGATAAGAGAGCCTTCACTTCTGAATCAGAATCTAATTCCTGGTTTAATGTCCCGTGCAGAACACGGTCGTTAGAGTTACACCACATAAGTGGACATTTGACAGAGTCCTTTTGCGTCGGGTATAAGTGCAAAATTGGCCTAATTCGTGGGACCTCATGTGTCCTCAAGCCGTCAGGGGCTGTTTGAGGTGCGGTTCATTTGGGCCCCACTCGCGTTTCTCACCGATGGACCATAAAGCTTGCAAAGTTTTACCTCTAGCATTGTAATATGTCTTGAAGTGTCAGAATGTTCGACTAGATTCACACAGATGTAGACCATATTAAAAGGTTTTAAAAATAATTACTTTTAGCTTAATCTTAGTGTCAACTAGGTACTTGAACTCATACATTTATTACACTTTGCATAACAATTTTCTGTTGTACTAAGGGAAAAGGCTGTTCCTAGAAAATTAATCAAAAGTTTTATAATTACCGGTGTTGCCTTTTCTTCGACAATATAACTATGGACGAGTTATCTCTCTCACTCACTCTTATATCACTTTTTGCAGGGGATGAGGTAGCATGAAATCCGCAACTCTGGATGTTATTCCAATACTTTAAATTCATATTTTGATTGTTAAAAATAGTCTCGTGTGAACCCCGAACGCGACTAGTTTGAAGTCATTGTTCCGCGATAATAAGATGTCTCGTTTAGTAATATTAAGGTATAAAAGGTATAAAATTGTATGTAAATGCACATGATTTGATTGATCATGTAACGTTGCACAGGGGAAGTGCTATCGCAAGGCTACACAACCCGCCGTAAGAAAAAAATATAGTAAAACTGAAGTGTTGAAATTTCGAGGTTACCGTTTTTTTTCTATACTGTCATGTTCTTCACCTTAGTTCAATACCCATACGTATTAGTAAGACTGTCTTAAGTTGCCATACAAAGCTATAAGACCGATCAAAATTGACTTTTTCATCTGGTCATACTAAAATGCAGTGCCTACTCGTCTCAAATGTATGCAACAGCTGATTTTTTTTTGCTCCGATCGGTTTGCTCCCATAGTAAAAGTTGTTAAGTTTGATGGGTAGACTTAGCTTAAAAGGATGCTAATGATATAAATTTCACCCTGTATACAGGGTCCGTCTTAATATGCTGACACTTTTTTAAGGGGATGATCAGACCATCAAACTGAACAACTTTTTCTATGGGACCAACATCGAAATCACGAAAAAAAAATCTGCTGTCCCATTCATTTGGCTCAAGAAGGTTTGATGTTGGTCCCATAGAGAAAGTTGTTCGGTTTGACGGCCTGATCATCCCCTTAAAAAAGAGTCAGCATATTAAGAAGGACCCTGTATATCAATCTATTTATCTATTTTACACAGACTAATCCACAAGTTCGTTTATGCGAAGAACTTTATGAATATTTACACAATACCTTAGTATTATTTGCGAGGACGGAACAACCGATTGAAAATTGTTCTAGCATACTTAGTTGCATTGGTTCTATTATCCTAAAACATAATTAAGTTAGGCTACACGATAAAGCCCACGGCAAAGTAGCAAAATGGCGAGTTGGCAGCCCATTGTGGCTGCAAAGCCGCGGGGCGGGCGGGCATGAGGTCGAGTAAGCTTCAAAATCAATTTCAATTTGTTTACTATATACACTGTTAAGAGCATACGGATAATGTAGTTATGTTCTTGATTTACCTGAGGTAAAACCGAATTAATTCGTTGAAAATCTATGTTTTTAAGCTTTATAGAGACATGATTATCCACACTTGTTATAATGGTAATTGAGGCGGGCCACACAGACAGACATACGTAATGGACGAAACTATAAGTTCCTTGATTGACTACGGAACCCTAAAAACCAAACAGTCTGATTACCATAAAAAATGACGTACAAATTGTATAGGAACAACATATCTACTTAACAAAAAGTTACTTGTGGAATACCTAGGTAAACCATGGGTAGAAAAATATAACCGTGAACCACCTAGGCACAGAATAGGTGATATTATATAGTTCTACATAAGTGAACTACGTTGGCAGACCACCGGTCAAAAACCGTAAATGATTTATAAAACCTTTCGCCAATATAACACAACACAACTTTAGAGACAACACTGTGTACGTCAGGCCCTATTCTCGGACTTTCTATTTTCGATATATCGTAACCTTATCTGTCCAAACCTCATTGGAATAGAGTTGACATTGGAAGGACAAGCAATTGTGAAAATCTAATTTCGTGGTAGACTTTCTGGATTGTGTCACGACTCACGACATGGTATCGAGAAAAACTGAGTCCCAGGTTTTAGTACCAAATGTTGTTGTAGTATTCAGTGGTAATAATAATTGGCAAACCTTAGAGCCCTGTTTTCCGCCGGGGCTACACACGGTTTCAAACCATACCTACGTCCGGTCGTCAGTTATGTATGGGACACTATGGAGGTTTGTTAACGATGCCGGCGCCGGCGCTAGCGACGGAGCGCGCCGTGTCTACGCCCGGCTTGATACGCGTACAAACCGTGCTCGTGAACAAGCTTATCCGGTACCGGCCCAGTGCCGGATAGAAACCGTCTCGTTAACAAAGGGCCTTACAAACCATTACTTTTCAGGTTATCTGAAAAGATCAAAACTACGATTGAAACAAAATTTCAATCCAAGAACACGTGTTATGTTCTTGGATTCAAAAACTGAGTATCACAGGTTTTAGTACACAATGTTTTCGTAATCTTTGAAAAGTTTCGTAGACACGACACGACATAATAGGATACCTACAACGCAGTGTAGCCGCAAAGCCGCGGGCAGCAGTTCGGGTAAGCTTCAAAATCAATTTCAACTTGTTTACTGTACGCCGCTGTCAAGAGCCTTAGTACCCACTGCGGTGTTCTGTAGTAGATTACTCGGGGTTTTTTAACTAACAGTATAGAACTAACTCTTTAGAATGGCTTGTTACGAGTGAAGCAAACGTTCTTATAGAAACTCGCATTTAGTAAAGAAATAAAGGTTAGTAAGCAGACCACCAGAATGGCTAGCATGGCTTTCACGACAAAACGAGAAAAACTTCATACCTGTAGGGCTAGCATGCCACCGCACGACAAAGCGACAAAACAAGTAAACCGTTATGCGCACTCGCTTTCGCATACGCAAAGTAACAAAGACAATTTTTGTCTTTTTCTCGGGGGTGGCATGCTAGAGCGGCTGCTCTTTATGGCATACATAAAATAAAAATGATGGATATACTTCTCGACTTTAATCGTGGCAATGGTTCGCAATGGTTGGATCAGTTAAGCATAAGACTGTGAGGAATGGCGCAATAAAAGGGAGGCCTATGCCCAGCAGTGGGTTGCTGTGGGCTGATTTGATTGGTTGATAGAAAGAAATAGATACTAAAGGCCTCACATCCTGTTAAGTTTCACTTATCATGAAGTGGTGAAACATGCCCGCCCTCTACTTGGATGGATAACGGTTTAGAGGTATTTGGAAGACACGTTAAGAAGATGGCTTCTCGGTTGTTGGATGTTTAGATGCTGATAATCGTTAGACCAAGACATTGGCTTACAGAGATCGCTTAAAAATACTCTCACAACTAGTTGACCAATATCTTGCCTCAACTACCTAATTCGTATCGGATCAGCGTGGTAGAGTTTAACTCATTTCCTATCATCATAATTCGTAGTAGACGACCTGAGAAAGATTGAGAAGACGTGGGAAAGATTCAGCAGCCGCTGATCTTCTTTCGTGTTTGGCAGCTACTATGTCGCACGACAATCACCCATACTGTAGTGGAAAGATTAGCTAGTCAGCAATAGTCTTATCCACGCTGACTGCCCAGGGTGCGCTAGACGTACTAGGCGACTACGGGACGACTTAGGGAGTATCTTTCTTTGCGCCGCGATGCCGAGCTGATGATGATAAATGCAAATTTTGAAAAACTTATAATACTATAAGGAGAATGATGACGAGGTTCCCATCTCACGCCTCTCCTCTCCCCCGCGTGGAATGTAAGCATCCCTTGTCGAAGGCGACGGAGCTTGCCCAGTGAGGGACTCTTGTGCGGGACCTTCAGGGCTAATGACGTGTCGTGTTCGTCCGTGTGTTTGTTAGCGCATCGGTGCATTGATCGCTATCGACTTTCCAAGTATTTGTTTAGTCTTAGTGACGGATTAGTGAGTAAGTAGAAGGACATTGTTATCACAAATAGACATTATAGAAAGTAATAAGCCCATAACTGAACTGTCGGGGTCGAGTTGTCGGGGTCGAGTTGTTGGGGGTCGAGTTATCGGGGTCAAGTTGTCCGGGTCGAGTTGTCCGGGTTGAGTTGTCCGGGTCGAGTTGTCTCGGGGTCGAGTTGTCAGGGGTCGAGTTGTCGGGGATGAGTTGTCCGGGTCGAGTTGTCCGGGATGAGGTGTCCGGGTCGAATTGTCGGGGTCGAGTTGTCGTGATACCGATCATGCCCTTAAAAAGTGTCAGCATATTATGTTGGACCCTGTATATTAGTTATAACTACCTATATTTATTTGAAAACGTGTTATTGTAGAAAAGTGGCCTGTCCTGTCGCAAGAAGAAGTTTAACGAAACAGCTGTACGCTATAAATATATTTATTTCAATATCTGAGACTCGGAGCGAGCTTTGAGCCGGGAAAGGATTGCACAGCTCTTTGGATTCTAGCAAAATGGAAATTGGCGCACTTTTGTTTCAAATTTTCTGCGAAGTCTTTCTCTTGAATAAAGTAAAACTTAGTGCTGATAAAATGTTAATACTTTATCTTCTGTCGTTAGAGCTATTTTCGTTGTCATGAAAATCTAATCTTTGAAGTTATTCCATAAAGACATAACATACTAAACGAATAGTTATGCATAAAATTGCGGTACCTTTCATTTTTAGGGTTCCGTACCCAAAGGGTGAAAACGGAACCCTATTACTAAGGCTACGTTGTCCGTCCGTCCCTCCGTCCTACCTATTTAGGGCTGTAACCGTAATAGCTACATAGTTGAAATGTTCACAGAATATGCGTTATTACGGCGGATTTGTTAACAAATAATAAAAATGACAAAAAATTTAAAATTAAGGGGGGTCCTCATACAAGAAACTAGTTTTATCAACGTTTTTTCTTCTCCCTCTATCGTAAAAATGGTAATAGATATAAGCATCAAACTTGGTGAGATTATAGAGCAAACTATACAGTATGACAACAAATAATAAAACCAGTCAGATGTGAGTCGGTCTCGTGTGAAAGGTACAGGACAAAAAAATTGTTTAGTTAATATGTGTCGTGGCACGGAACCCTCGATGCGCGAGTAGCCCGACTCGCACTTGACCGGTTTTTTGTTACAAAAGGTCACCCTCGCAAGTGCGAAAGTGTGCAAGCGCACACTTTCGTCTTGTATCTTAACTATTATAAAACTAACCGAAGTGTGTCTGTACATTGAAGATATTTTCATGAAAAATATTACGGTTATGTTTTTTAGAAGTTTTTAGGCTACAAACATACAGACAAACAGACGGACACACATTCTAAGAAAGGTTGATTTGGAGCCCGGGATACCTAAAAACAACGAATAATTTATTCGTAGTTTTTAGGTATAATTTTGTATGTTTGTCTAATAGCTTTAGTGTAAACTTTTTTTGTTTAATAGCTTATGATCTGACTTAAAATCTGATAGAGTTTCTGGGCGCATCTTCTCTACAGCGCCAACACGTTCCGACGCGGTGGTAGCTTTAAAAAAGATTCGACGTTTGATAAGTTTGCTTCAAGCTCCTAAATTGAATAAATTATATTGACTTTGACTTTGACTTTGGGATATAATTTGTGCGGACGAAGTCGCGGGTAAGCTCTAGAACTAGATAATATTGAGAATTCATGTTATCTACTACATTGTTGCCACAAGAATGTTATGAACGCACGCGTTTGAGGAACATTTTGTTATCATGATATGAGATATTATGCTTCGCTAGATAAAATTGTGGGTAATATTATTATGAAAGCGACGATATTGCTCTACTACGCGGCACTCCGTAAAAATAGTAATTGGTAAGGTTTTATTAGGTTTTTTAGACTTGGAAAAAGGTAAAAATAAATAAAGGAAAATGGAAAAACGTGTTTGGGAAATTAATTTTTAAGGTACCGTACCCAAACCGCGTACCCGTTGATAACAAATAACAAATATATCAAGAAATTAAAAATATGGTTCTGGTTTTATTGCACTATCTTGTCAATTTATTGTAACGTTTCTTTCATTAATTAATATATAATACAATACAATTAAGGGGTGTCCTCATACTAGAAACCAGTTTGTAATCAACGGTTTTTTTTCTCGCTCTATCGTAACAACGGTTATACATACAAGCGTCAAACTTGGTGTGATTATAGAGAAAACTATACAGTATAACAACAAATAATAAAAACCGGCCAAGTGTGAGTCGGTCTAGCGCTAAAGGTCTCGGAGAAGAAAAAAACTTTTTTGTAATTTAATATGTTGTGTGTGTGCTGTGGTACGGAACCCTCGGTGCGCGAGTTGCCTGACTCGCACTTGACCGGTTTTATTATTTATTACCCATTTACGAACAATTTTCTGCAGAAGATCGAGAAGGGACTCATATGAAAGCTTTTAAACCATCATCATCTCAGCCGATGGACGAGCCGAGCCACTTTTGGACATAGGCCTCCCCCTTAAACAGAATGAATACATATTTTTTGAGTACGTATTATTTTGTTTCTTTTTATTTTCATACAAGGGGGTTAATTGGAACATTCCATTTCGATTTGATAGTGTTATAAAATATACAGGGTCCTTCTTAATATGCTGACACTTTTTTAAGGGGATGATCAGACCGTCTAACTGAACACATTTCTCTATGGCACCAACATCAAATCGCAAAAAAAATCATCTGTTCCCTACAAAACTGCAAGCCTACTTGAGGCAAATGCATGGGACTGCTGATTTTTTTTCGCGATTTCTATGTTAGTGCCATAGAGAAAGTTGTTCAGTTTGACGGTCTGAGCATTCCCATAAAAAGTGTCAGCATATTAAGAAGGACCCTATAGATAGCGACTTGATTGCAAATGAAGGTGCTACTGAACAAAGGGTTTCCCTGACACTCAAAAGATTAGATCAAGTAATTCTGATAACTCTCATTTACCATTGACAATAAGTACTAAACCAAATTGGATACGTAATCTCTTATCGTACTATCAATGAGATCCTCATCATGCCTTTGCCAATGTTGACATTCTGAGGGATTTAATTTAAGTAATTTACTTGAGTACCTTTGTCGACTAACATCTTTGGATTTGATCTGGTACCATTCATTACATGTCTGGAATCTTAAGGGCGTTCTAATGGCTTGGCTCACACTATGTTTTAGTAACATCCGATAAATGTACCAAAAAGAAGCCGATTATTTTTCTAGCATAAAGTGATGAATCGAAAACGACAGAATTGGGGTTTTCTTTCAATAGTCCTCGTCAAGCAATGCTACGAGTGAAACAACTGTACAATCTTGCGCGCCATTTTCTATTCTTCTCATCGTATGGGCAAGCTCTGGTGTCAGAGTTTTTTCAGACCGCCTTACGGCCTCTGACGTGGGGTTTTATGTAACAACTACTACCACGAGAGATAGTAGCCTGGACCAACGGCTTAACGTGCCATCTGAAGCACGGAATCATCTTTCTTTTCAGACAATCAGGTGATTCGGCCTGCAATGTCCTAACCAACTGGGGAAAAACGCACAAAATGACATATCACTAGGTGTCCCCCGTGGGAATCGAACCCACGACCTCCGTGTCAAGAGCCCAATGCTCTTAACCATTAGACCACGGAAGCAGTTAGGCGCCATTTTCTATGATTGTAACATATTAAGGTTCAGACGAATATTTTGTATGAGAAACGCGATTGCTCAGCCCTCCGAAAACGCTGCGTGCGTGTGCCGTATTTTCGATTAAAAAGAATTAACAAAAGTACTTTTATATAATTTTTTTATGATTTCACTAGACAAACTAATGGTGAATATGTGAGTATAAATACCAAAAATTGGAAAATATTTAAGGTCTTCTAAAACGAGAAAAATGTTTAAAAAGACATGAAAATACGTCATATTTGTGACGATATTCTGTCGGCTTAAGTAATTCCAATCGTGTATTCAATTTCTGATTTCACTAGATAAACTATCCAAGAATACAGAGGTATGACTTTGGTTTCGGTAAATTGTATAAATCGACTCGAAAAATGTAAAAGATGTATAAGATGCCTCCAAGGTATTTCGTCCTACTATTGCGTCTTAAGGGCATATTACTGTTATCGCGCTCCATACAAACGAAGTCTGGTGATATTTTCAATACTAACCAATTAAACTCAATGACATTTTGCAGAAACAATCTAGAACCAAATCTCTATGCTTGTATCGTACCAGATTTTCTTTAAAATGTACAGTTTTAAACTTACAGTGCCTCAAAGATTTCCATACAAATCTTAAATTAATCCTAGCATTGAAACTGTATATTTTAACGAAAATCTGACACGATACAAGCATAGAGATTTGTTCCTAGATTGTTTCTGCAAAATGTCATTAAATTTAATTGGTTAGTACTGAAAATATCACCAGACTTCGTTTGTATGCAGCGCGCATTTACGCATTCGGAATAAACTTCTCTTAATATCTTTGTAACATCTCATAATTTTAGTTAGGTATACGACCGAAACACTAATTATGTAGGTACATATTTTATTACCCACTAAATTTCTCTTTCAATTTCCTCTTTTTATGTCCATGAAAGTAGGTCAAACGCTTCATCAGATTGCGTCGCAAAAAAGCCGGCAAGCGAAAGTGAAAAATATACCATTAAAAAAAATTCGACGAAGCACTGGTTGTCATCGTTTGATTGGATCTCTGGCGATTTGTTTGTAGAAATTGAATTCATTTTGCGACGAAAAATTTCTCGTTCAACGTGACTGACACGAAAATCCGTCGGGAAATATTTTGTTTATAAGCTTCTTTTTGATGTTCTTTTCGCTACGGAGATCGTTTGGCACTGTTATTAATTTCGATTGTTTCTCTGAGGATTTTTGATTGATAATTGACAAAACAAAATATTTAACTATAAAGATGTCCATCAAATAATGTAAATAGGTCGTCACTTAATTAAGGTCCCGGAAATTTCTTCAAAAGAAGATGAAATTATACAAGTTTTTCTGATACAAATAAACTTTTCAACAAAGCAATAAGTGCTTCCGATCAAAATTGACTTTTTCATCTGGTCTTATAGTTTTGTATGGCAACTTTAGGCAGTCTTACTATTACGTATGGGTATTGAATTAATGTGATGAACTTGAAAGTATAAAAAAAACGGTAACTTCGAAATTTAAACATTTCAGACAATTCTATTTTTCTTTTTTTCTTACGGCGGGTTGTGATCTGTAAGACTTAGGTTTTTATATTAGTAATTTCGTACCTTACAACAATATCTAAACGGCAATCGGTAATCTTTTTGGTAATTATAAAGTCCCGGAGCTACAGATACTATTATAGATACAAAACTTCCAACAATCGTGTGCGTAGCGCGTCACGTCATCATTTTGGGTGGGGCTAGACTCCGAAAAGGGCCTAAGTCAGTTTCGAGAAAAACGTGTTTTTATGTTTTTATCATTATACCTAACAACTTTATGGTTTTTATAGATCGCATCAATCAAAACAGGAAAGGATTATTATATTGTTATTCGGCTTTATGTTATGAATTTTCTGTTCATACACCAAGCGATAATGTTCTGCAGATCACTAAGCATGAACGTGAAGTATTTGATGTGCATGCGGACAAAACAATGACAATCCGTGCTCGTGCAGTCCAATACACGATACAGGACACAAAACCACAGGTCCGGCACTCAAAAGAACGTTTTTGAATTTCGAAATGGCGTCTGCACATGCGCACTTTGTGCAAACCGTCCATGACATTGCGTGTAGGGTTGATAGCCACGCTTTGCATTTAACGTCATCGACATTTCAATACTTTTCATTGTTCGTTCTATAATTAAAAATAGTATTTGAGCTAAAGAATTATTGAAAATGTGAATTTAGCGTTATTTTTCAACGATATTATGCACTGAAACGACACAATTTTATGTAGTCAAATCGCGCGACTGCATTCGCTGCATTCCCTTGCTCGGCTTCCCTCAAGTTTCCCAGAAAGACTGGGGTGAGGTGTGGTATCTGAAGTCAGAGGGGGCGGGGAGTGGCCGTTTTGTATATAGAACTATATACTTTTACCTACTCTGTGACCAAAATATAAAGTAACGCATAAGTAAGATAACAGTGGAATAAGAGAGACGCACTCGCGGAGGGTATCAGCAGTAATAAATGTCTAAGTTTACGACGCGTCGGCCGAGCGCACGGCTCACGTCATTTCTACGGCAAAATATTTTACGTCTCACGACTACACGGCTAGACGGACGACCCTGTAATAAACTTAGTGTTAAGCCAGGTGTTACTCGTTTATTCTGTGCAGCGAAAATGTACTAGGTTTTATTTTAAGCTTCCCTACTTTTCATTAGAAAAGAACGTTGATTTTAATTAGAGTTGTGAAGTGAAAAAAGTTGTAATCTTTTCTGTGAAAAAAATAAGGGGTGTTAACAAATTAAGGCAAAAACTGATAATCGTTTGTTCGACATTAAAAATTGCTAACAGACTTGAATTATTATAAATGTGATTTTTAAACTTGGTTTTGAAACTATCTGTAACAAAAATGTGTCTGTACACACGGCGACACATCAAGCTATACAAAACCAACATAAGCTGACCGCGCGACGTTATACGTTACTCGAACTACGCACGGCCAGCTTATTTTGGTTTTGTATAGCATGATGTGTCGCCGTGTGTACTTAGAAGATATTTACAAGAAAATGATCACGATATGGTTTTTAGATGTCCCTGACTCCAAATCAACCTTTTTATTTAGAATTTTTGTCGGTCTGTTTGTCAGTTTGTTTGTGTGTTTGTTTGTGCGAGCATCGCACACAAACTTCTGAACCAATTTTGATGAGACTTTGAAACTTGATAGCTGATCTGACTTAAAATTTGGTATATAATTTGTATGAGGACCAAGTCGCGGGTTAACACCAGTAACATATAAAAGGGTGTATATTCAAAGCGTTTAAGGGCCTATGTCGAAAAACAATTGAAGCGAAATGGGCGTGTGATAGCTTATATTACTGCCTGATGCGAGAGAAAGAGACAGGGTGGCGCGCGCGCCTGAAACGACGCAAGCATAAAACAAACTTTATTTAATTGTAATTGTACTATTTATGTAAGTTCAATTCTGGTCTAATCAAAATTTATAAAATATCAATCTCTTTTTTTTAAATCAAGCCTCTTGTTTCTAATATTCACCGTTTAGCACTTCCAAGCGTTTATCGATAAAGACGGAGGCTACTTTGGCTTGTTTTTCTATCGAGAAAATGTGTCTTAACCGTGTTTTGGCTCTAATCAAAACTTCAATTACATGTTCAATTTACACATATCCGCAAATCATACTCCTACTGTTAGTACTTCAGGAGATATGATGCTTTGAAGAATCCTATTTTTTTCACATATCCTCTTAAACACCCTAATTTATCTAGCCGAACACTTTCATCTTGTTTGTAAAGGCATCCCATTTAAAAGCGCTATTATATAGCTCCTGAACGTTTAAAGCAGCGCTATAAAATTGTATGCCTTTACTTATAAACAAGATGAAAATATTCTTCCAAATGATATTTCTATTTTTCATGATAAATCAAAAAGTTATTATGATGTTCAATTTAAAATATAAAGATCTACAAAATCAATCGTTATACAGGGTGTATCCTTGCATAGTTGCCATACCTTTCCCAAAGAAACCTATAGGGAATTCGCAAATTTTTTTTTTCAACTTTTCATACAAACGTTCGATTAGTTGATTGCATTTAGTATGGAAAGTAAAAAAAATTTTTGCGAATTTCCTATAGGTTCCTTAGGGAAAGTTGTTCAGTATCATGGGTACAATGAGCCCTCAAGGTAATAATAATAATAATAATAAAGTTTATTATCTCCACAACGTTAGGAATACAAAGGTTTGTCTTAAAATTAGTGTACAAATTTTTGTGGAGACTGGAGTCTGTTTAAAAAACCTAGAATCTAGGAATTGTGCAACAAACCCCAGGCCTCCACCACCAGACATGATTACGTTCTGAGTAGAAAAAGAAAGGTATGGCAACTATGCAAAGTAACACCCTGTAGATCGCCATTAAAAAATTTTCCCAATGCTGATTTACACAGCCTTTAAACCCGCTATAAATATCTTTAACCATTTATTAACCATTATTAACATACATAAATAACATAACATATACCATCTAGAAATTAGTATGCCGAAAGAGTTTTATTTGGCACTTAGTTCGAAAGTGTCTCCATATGAATATTAAGAAGCTCCCGAGAGCAGTCGCAATTTACTTAGAGTCGATTAATTACAAAGGTACATACACGACACATTCCTGACAATCCATTAAGGCAGTAGGTACATGTATATAATACATGTATAACATCAAAACTAAGACAAGCATTCCATATTAATCTGTCGTTTAACTATGTGTACCTACCTACTTTATAATGTTGTTATTACACAAAGATAGTTTCAGATAATGAGGTTCTATTCGGATGAGAACATTTCTTGTACAGTCGCCATCAGATATATCGTAGCAAACAAGGTGGTCAAATATTTCTAAGCAGTTCTAATTTTCAATAATTTCTTTACACATAACCAATCAAAAATAACTGAACGCCTAGAACATCGAATGTATCTCTACGTTTAGAATAAAAGATCTTCCTCGTTGTTATACATTTCAATATTAAATAACATTATTAAGAAATTATTGATTGACGGCCCGATAGCACAGTCGGTAGTGAACCTGCCTGCTGTGCCGAGGGTCGTGGGTTCGAATCCCGTAAGGAACAAATATTTGTATGATGAATATGAATATTTGTACCCGAGTCATGGATGTTTGTATCTATATATGTATGCTATATCGTTATCTAGTCTTCATAATACAAGTCCAGGCTAGATTCTGGTACTTTCAATGTGACTAGATAATTTGTGTGACAATGTCCAAGATATTTATTATTGAAAATTAGCTGTTCAGATATTTATGAAAAAAAAAAAACACGTTTAGATATAATTGGTAAAGTTTGCTGTAAATTATTTATTGAAAATTAGCACTGCTTAGAAATATTTGAACATCTTATATATCTGATCATACTGGTCTGGTGGACTGTACTAAATAGAACTAGTAGGTTATTCAGGAATATCATAATGTATGTACCCACGGCGACACATCAAGCTACGCAAAACCAATATAAGCTGGCTGCGCGACGTTAAATACATTACTCTACCTCCGCGCGTCCAGCTTATTTTGGTTTTGCGTAACTTGATGTGTCGCCGTGTGTACTACAATTTGACATTCCAATAAAATGTTCCCTTTAACGTCCCAGACAGTTGCGGAGATGAAATCGAGGTCAATTTTCCAATAAATATGATCATGCCTGAATTTCAGGATTTAATCATTAACAATAACAAATTGAATAATGCTCCAGTTTCCTAATTTAGACTCATTCATATTAGTATAGTTTCACCTATACCGACGACCCACGTGCATGCACTAAACAAAAGCAACTCATTTACACCTTAAATTAGCCTGGACTATTTTCAGGACTGCACTAGAGTTTTGAAAAGAAACAAGTCTACGAAACACAGCTCGAATTTATTTTTTCCACCGCAAGTTGTGAAGAAAGCAACTTTCATGCGGGTTCATTTAGCTTAACTATCCGCTAAGGGTACAACAATTCTGCTGACGTTCACCGATATACTTCCACGTAAAACTTTTTATACTGCATGATTCGGGACAAGATTGTATCTATGGACCTATCTAGAAAGTACAGATATACAGGATCCTTCTTAATATGCTGACACTTTTTTAAGGGGATGATCAGACCATCAAACTGAACAACTTTCTCTATGGCACCAACGAGGAATCGCAAAAAAATAGTCTGCTGTCCCATACATTTGGCTCGAGTAAGTTTGCAGATTTGTATAGAACGGCTGATTTTATTTTCACGATTTCTCGTTGGTGTCATAGAGAACGTTTTTCAGTTTGACGGTCTGATCATCCCCTTAAAAAAGTGTCTCCCCTTAAATAATTAATCAGTAGCGGATTGCAGTGTTGGCCGCCCTAGGCCTCAAGCCATGTAGTAAGTATCAGTCGCCCCTTTCTAAGCACCCATCATATACACTACATAATGAATTTACTTTATTGCTTCATTCAGAAATTTTAATAATGTGCGTGAGCCATTAGAATATTTAGCAAATTTGAGTTATTTCTTGTTTCTTGTGTCACGATTGGCCGCCCCTAATATCTGGCCGCCCCTAATATTTGGCCGCCCTAGGCCTGGGCCCACTAGGCTTTAGGGCAAATTCGCCAGACACTGACAAAATAATTTTCAATGATAAGATTCAGTGATTTAAGATGTAAAGAATACATACATAACATTACACTCATTATCCTAATCCCTTTCAGGGTTGTCAGACATTTTGTCTAACATAGCTACAGAATAGAGGGTACTAAACCTACATGCACTGTAGGTAAACACAAAGTACCAGCACCTAAGTGCTTTAAGAACAACACTTTGGTACGGGAATGAGCACTAATCTATTCCAATGAAAACCAATAAGAGTTACTCACTACTGAAACAACTCTTATTCTCGTAAAGTAAATTGCTTCTTCTATTTATACCCTTTCATAGTACTTTAGTTACCCCCAAGTTTACGGTCAATTAAACGAAAGAAACTTATCCCAAGTTTGATGTACCGACCTGGAACTAATTAGAATCAGGCGAGAACGACTCTTTTCCGCAAAGCTTCTGCTGACGTTGGGTCAACGCTTATTACGTAACTTTTACCCACAGCTGTGAAAATAGACTGAAAATTTAAAGAAAAATGTGAGATTCTACCCACGTGGGGGTAAATGGAGGGGAAAAGTGCGATAAATCATCTTAAACGGCACTATTTAACGCGTTCACTTATGCGCTCCCGACTGCAACTTTGATATATTCACGGAATAAATAATCTTGAACATATTTCACTTTTAATAAAATTAATGTTCCTGTAATATAAACTTAAAAATTTGAGTTAGAAAGGAAACACAATCCGTTCAGGGCCTTTATTTTAGCTAAAAACACAACAACAAAAACTTCATTATAAAGGTTTGTTGGCTTTTTATAATCGTTGCTAATAAAGTTTGAAAACTATTATATTAATATGTTATATACATATAACATATTAATATATATTAATCTAGTTTTCAAACAGGGTCCAACTTAATATGCTGACGGTTTTTAAGAGGATGATCAGACCATCAAACTGAACAACTTTCTCTATGGGACCAATGACGAAATTGCCCTTAAAAAGTGTCAGCCTATTAAGAATGACCCTATATATATAAAATAACTGAATTACTATTGCTTTGAAGCATCATAACGTAGAATAATTCCAGTAGGTAAGTAAGTACCTAATATTTAATGTAGGCAACATTGAATAAATTCTTAGCAATCTGGAGCAAGCATCTTACTTAGCTGGGTCGACCTGAATTCAAATCGCGGATGCCTGGCGAATCTGGCGATCCTGACATTAACATTCTCTACAATGGTGCTACATATTATATAATATTACCCACTACTACTATATACTGGGTGAAATAGATATCATTATCATCCTTTTAAACTAAAAGTCTACCCATCAAAGTGAACAACTTTTACTATGGGAGCAAACCGATTGGAGCAAAAAAATCTGCTGCTCTATACTAAACTGCAATGCCTACTCGACTCAAATAGTCCTAGAGCCCACAACGGATTAGGGCCTAAACGTATAGACGTAAAGCTGGATTTATTCTAGCTCGAAAGAACACTCCTAAATACATCATTTAGCCTCGGTCTTACGACTTAAACCGGTCACTGAAATTTTTACAGCGGTTAGACGATCGCAATAAATTTGGTCTGTGCCTAAACATATAGGAATCAAACTGATTGCATTTTAAGAAAGGGGCCTCTTAGGACAACACCACAGCATATTTCATTTTCCTCAAATCGGTCACCGTTCAAAATCGGACCGGGGTTGAATATTTTCAAAAGTTGGCCTTGGGCCTAAACATACAGGTTTTCTCACTATGCAAAGTGAGAATCTCATATAGAAAAGTGAGGCTACTCAACACGTTAAGTGAGAAAAGTAAAAAAAAAGTTAGGCTTTTCAGTATGGAAAGTGAAAAAAGTAAAAAAGTGAGGTTTATCACTATGCAATGCGAGAAAAGTGAGAACCTCATTTTAAAAAGTGAGGATTCTCACTACGCAACGTGAGAAAGGTAAAAAAAAGAAGTTTCTCACTATAGAAAGTGAGAAAATGATAATCTCATATAAAAGGGAGGATTCTCACCATTTTGATTCCATGGGTTCCATGTGTTTCTCACTTTTCTTATGTAGCATAATTTGTTTCACTTTGCATAATTTTCAATTTATTTTGTCTTTAAAATAGCATTGGCCTCTGAATGAACATTTTGTTTTTCATCTTGTTTTGCGCTAGCTTCCATGGTTTTCTTTTTCTGTGAAGAAGCCACCGCAGCAGGTATTTTATAAAAGCTCTCTACAATACAATAAATAAAACATTTCTCTCCAAACCCTTACCTCTAAATATAAGCTTACCTTAAAAAAATGTTATGGAGGACAAAAGTCCAATCATATGTCCACGATCTCGAATCTCGGCGCTATGAATTAGGCCAGAGCTCGGATGTCGAGCGAAGTCCCAATTTGCCGGCATTCAATCGTCGGCAAACGCACGGTCAGCCGGTCGACATCGACATCACTGTCCCCGAATTCCAAATACCAACGCAGGCTTTGGAAGCGGATTTAACATCGCAGTGGACGTGTATTTCAGCCATAGCATTGTGTTTGAACCCACTCCAACTAAAATAGATTTATCAATGTGTGGAGTGCCTTTGTGACTTTTTAAACCAATCTTTAAGAGGAGGATGGAGACGAAAAAGTTAAAACTTAGACTGTTCTCAAAAGTTGTTGTTGCAAAGAATCAATGAATAGAGGAGAAAACTAATTTAGAGTCGTTCGCAAAAGGATTTGCTCTAAAAGTACACGGTGAAGTTAATAAAACAAAATCAACACAAAGTTCTGCAACCCCAGGAAAAGTTGTTCTCGATTCAAGTGCTAAGCGCAAACGAGCTCATTTCGCTAATGACGTTACGCTATTCACATAATCAATAGCTCCCTGCTAAATTGCGTAAATATACTTATTAGGATAAACAATAGATGTCATTACTTACACTCGCTACGCATTTACTATACGTTTAGAATAAGTGAAAGCCCGTGTGCGAGAGAATTTATGTTGATTTTATCACCTGCACATCTGCGAATATAGTCTCGCGAGGATATATCTGTGCACTTGGCGACGCGTAAAATATTTCCTTTACCTTTTACGTAGCAAAAAAGAGTTTGAAGTTTCAGTGACCTTCATTCCTAGCAATAAGGCGAATATTGAGCAAATTATTAGAAAGTCTTTTCAGGTTTCCAAGGATATTTAACTTTTGAATATTTCCTTTATTTTTCACTGGAAAAAAGTTTTAGGGCCTGTGTCACCACTTCTGAATAAGTTATTGTTAGCTTATTTGACAGATCGTTTGACATATTTCGTATGAAAGATATGTCAAATTATCTGTTATATAAGCTAACAAGAGGAGTCGCGCTGCAAGTCTGACGGAAGGTGGACGCGTGCGTGGTGGCCTCTCTTAGGCTTGCACGTGGCTCCGCCATTTTGTGAAGCTCTTTTGTGTTTTAACCATAAAACAATCACTTGAGATTATAAACTACTTGACATTGGCAGAATTGCTGCGCTAGACGCTTACAACCGGCCATTAATTAAGAAAAAAAAAAAAAAAAAGCTAACAAGAACTTATCCAGAAGTGGTGAAAAAGGCACTCAGTCTACAAGGATTCACTGTCCTTTATAATTTAATAACCAACGAAGAGAGTCATTTTCAAAAAGTACTTTATATTTAAGTTTTCACTATAAAATATTCAGTAAGTATATTATGATGTCTCAGGTTTCGGGCTTCTAGAACAGGTATTCTTCTGCTTCTCAACGGAATACCTTTTGGTCCACAATTTTTGAAAATAATGTAGATTCATGATTTTCTTTAAAAAAAACTAAATAGCATTTTCTCTGTACGCCATCCAGTCGTCTAATTGGCATCGTTAACAGAAGACAAGACTAATAGAAAACATCTTTAGCTTTCATTGATCTTTTGTACTAGAGGAAACACTGCAATTCATTCTGATATCCCATTTAAGGCCGCACATTATAAGAATTTTCTATCGGAATACCCCCCCCCCCCCCCCCCCCCAATATGGAGCGCGATTTTCAAGAGTATATAATTCAGAGCGTTCGCCATACAAACGAAGTCTGGTTATATTTTCAATAATAACCAACTAAAGTCAATGAAATTTTAAAGAAGCAATCCAAAAACTAATCCCTATGCTTGTATTATACAAGCATAGAGATTAGTTTGTGGATTGCTTCTTTAAAATTTCATTTACTTTAGATTTCTCTGAGAGAAAGGATCTCTCTTTAAGACTCTCTTAGAGAGATCCTTTCTCTTAGAAATTTCTCCAAAAAAGAGTATTAATAAACGTCACGAAACTACATTATTTTCAAAAGTTCTAGAACAAAAGGTGTTCCATTTGAGAAGTAGAAGCAACGCCCGACAGACACCTTATAGAAAATAAGTATTTACTTCATTCTGTAGTGAAAATACTGTGTTCCATTCATGTACAGTACCTTTGGAGCAAATCTCCTAAATGTAACGTTCAACGTGCTACGGCAAACTTCAGACAGCATTTCTCATTTCTCACTGTTGTTTTAAACAGGTACTTAGAACGATGCAGATCTCATCACCTCCGGTACAGAGCACCGGGCATAAGCTTCATACAATTCAAGCAAACTAGTGAAGAGATATAAAATATTATATATACAGTAGGTATAAGGGGATGATCAGACCGTCAAACTGAACAACTTTCTCTGTAGCACCAACATCGAAATCGCGAAAAAAAAACAACGGTTCCATACAAAACTGCAAACTTACTTGAGCCAAATGTATGGGACCGTAGATTATTTTTCGCGATTTCGATGTTGGTCCCATATAGAAAGTTGTTCAGTTTGATGCTTTGGTCATCCCCTTAAAAAACTGTCAGCATATTAAGAAGGACCCTGTAAACAGGGTGAGATTGATTGTTATTATTAGCATCCTTTTAAACTAATAGGTCGGATACAAGGTTGCCAACCGATGTCCGACAGAGGTGACTTTGGTGGTTTGGAACCGTGTAGACAGCGATTTGCAGCCAAATTTGATTTGACCTTCCAACGAAGTAGGCTTTACAAGTTAACGAATAATAGTCGACCAACTAGTAGTATGTAATTTTTAGACTTTATAAGCCATTAAATCGTAGTATAAAACAAAAAGCCCCCTTCTAAGTCCGTATATTGTGACGGGCAACTACGGACCCTGCGCATGGCCCGGCACGCACTACTAACAACATTTAGGGTGCTGTTTTCAGACAATGAAACTAAACAGCTTTCCCGATCCAATGATTTCTCAACAATATTTAAGTGGATATAATTCGGAGCGTGCTCCATACAAACGTACTATGGTGATATTTTCAATACTAACCCATTAAAGTCAATGAAATTTTGCTGAAACAATGTTGAAACTGATATCTATGCTTGTATGGAGTCAGATTTTCGTTAAAATATACAGTTTCAATGCTAGGATTAATGTAAGATTTGTATGGAAATGTTTGAGGCACTGTAATTTTTAAACTATACATTTTGACGAAAATCGGACTCTATAGAAGCATAGAAATTTGTTTTTAGATTGATTCTGAAAAATTTCATTGAGTTTAATTGGTTAGTATTGAAAATATCAACATAGTACGTTTGTATGGAGCGCGCTCCGAATTATATCCTCTTAAGACTAATCGTTACACGTGCCTTCCTCAAAAATAAAACATTGAACAAGAAAGTTTAGAAAGCAAATATTCCACAGTTCATAAGCATAACAAATGACCTGGAAACCTCTTTGATACTGTAAAATCAAAGCATATCTGGTGAAGTGAAACAAATGGAATCAAAGACCTTTTTAATACTGCATGCGCTATAGTTTCTACGTTTAGAGATCTAAAAACAGCTGTGACATAACCCTTATGAATTATTTAAAGGGCGGACCGTCCTTCGTGAGACATTTTGAATTATTTTGAAGTCCTTACTTGCGCATAATCAAGTGCTCGTATTTTACTGCGGCACTTATTATATTCAAAGCCTCTAATTGGGTATGTTAGAATTTGTTTATTTTTGAGATAATTTAACCACAGTATAGGACCTTGGACACTGTCAAATTCAAATTTGTTTATTCAAAATAATATCACATACTCGTAGATAACTTTCTAACGTCATGTTTTCAACAGGTCATTCAGTGGTCAACAGAGACACCTAAACACCATATCGTCATCTTTTTAGGACCCTATTACTGAGCCTACGTTGTCCGTCCGTCCGTCCGTCCGTCCTACCTAATTAAGGCTGTAGCTTTTGAACCGTAATAGCTAGATAGATGAAATATCACAGAAATATGTTATTACAGCGGATTTGTTAACAAATAATAAAAACGCCAAAAAGTTAAAAATTAGGGGGGTCCTCATACAAGAAACTAGTTTTTATCAACGTTTTTTCTTCTCGCTCTATCGTAAAAACAGTAATAAATACAAGCGTCAAACTTGGTGTGATTATAGAGCAAACCTAACAGTATATCAACAAATAATAAAAACCGGCTAAGTGTGAGTCGGTCTCGCACTAAAGGTCCCGTAGAAAACAAAACTATTTTGTAAAATGTTGTGTGGTACCGAACCCTCAGTGGGCAAGTAGCCCGACTCGCACTTGACCGGTTTTTTTTGTAAATATCTTCAACGTACAGACACACTTCTGTTACAGTTTTACAATAGCTAAGATATTTATTTTTTGTCACTAGATATGTATGAATGAATAAAATTTTCCTGTAGTTTGACCCGGATACATCTCTAGGTCTCTCTGCAGCCATAATGCAATGAAAGGAGATGGATCCACGACAGCATAATAGTTCAAAGGAAAGATAGATGCGCCTCCCTTTGTAGGGCAATCCGTCGTCTGGGAAATTACCCTTTATACTGAGCTTTTTTCTGAGAATAATTAGCAGAAAAATTCATATAAATTAAATGTTAGTAATAGAGGCGGTGCAAAGGTGTACTTATGAATATTAAACAAGTAATATGACTACATTAACCTTTAAACGTTCTGTGTAACTTAACAAGTTAATTGTTGGTTTGTTTAACCTTATAAAAAGGTGAAAGTAAAGGCCCGTTTCACCACTTCTGGATAACTCTTTTTTTTTTTTCATTTTAATTAATGGACTTCTTGCTTGTGCGTTAGCACCGCATTTCCGCCAGTGTCAAGTGGTCTGAGGGAGTGTCTATCCAATCTCGAGGATTGTTTTTAAGTAAGAACACTAATGAGAAGGATTGCGGAGCCTCGTGGCATGCTGAGACGCGAACCGCGCGAACACCACGCGAAAGACAAGTGTTCGGGGCAAACCCTGCAACGTGACTCCTGGATAAGTCATTGTTAGCTTATTTGAACGATCGTTTAACATATTTCGTTTGAAAGTGTCAAATTATCTATCATATAAGCTAACAATGACTTATCCAGAAGTGGTGAAAAGGCCCTAAGTCTTCATTACTACCTACCTACTAGGTAGACTAAACAGTAGATAGATATTTACCACGTGTTTTCTATCATTAAGTATGTGTTTTCTATCATAAAGAATAGTATTTTTTAGACGCATTTGATTCTATTAAGATACATAGTAACGACTACACACATAGGCAGGTACTATCCATTCAATTCACGCATACGAACGCTTACAAGAGCTCAATAGCTAGGTATGACATAATTTTGATAATGTCTATTACAACATACCTATTTCTAGTTTCCTGATTACGATTAAACACAAAAAAAACATGTTAGTCTTGTACCATTAAAGTCTTTGTTCCCAAAATCCAGCAGTTAACATGAAACATTTCGCAAAACTTTCACAACAGTAAATCTTTCCAATAATTTCCCAGACATGGGCAATATGCCAGAAATATTATTTTACTATCCCAAAAAAGGAACAAAATATGAATGAAAGGCACGGTCCGCGGTCCAAATTAAAAAACGGCCGATATGTCTGAAAAACGAGAGGGATATGACCGACAGCAATAGCCGGAATAGCCGGTGGTTGCCGATTAATTTCACTCTATTCAATGGGTTGGGTGCTGGCGTATAGTTTGCAGAGTTTAGGAAATGTGGATAGGAAGTGTTTTGGCCGTAATGACTTTTAGTTCAAGTGCTTTTGTGCAATCATAGTAGATTAATCTGTTCGGCTCAACGCGTGTTATCTATTGAAAGGGATAGGTACCTGAAAACCGTTGATACAACTTTAAATTAAAATGCATGTACTAATTGGGATCCTGTTTATTTTTATTGACGAAGTACATAAAATCGTACATAAAAAAGCATGATGTAGATGTTGTATATGGATACTTTGCCATTTTGATGAAGCGTGCAGCAGATTTGAAGATTGCTCGTTCTTATTTCTTATCTTTAATTTAAATTGAACAATATTTGATACTTAACCAACTTTTGGAAATAAATATTAAATACAACGAAGATTTTTTCTGTTTTATTTGAACAAGTTGTGTCGGTTCATTTATAAACATCTAGATATTGATTAATTAAATTTTTATATAAACTATGAATAGCACTGTATGATACAACAATAAAATATGCGACAAAACTCGCACGCCGAGCATGCATCAAGTTTGAGCTCATATTCAGGATAGAATTGTATTACTCAATAATACTTTATAGTAATCCAAAACATTATAAACAGTAAAATAGGTATGCAAAAGAACAAATAAGTACTACGAATAAGGTGGTCGTACCACTATAAAGCAATTTCTTCCAAACAACCATAGGCATAGGCTACGGAGAAGATAGGTAGACGTAGTACTGTAGCACTGGGACTTTTTAATTACCAAAAAGAATACTTAATTTAGAAATTATTAATCTTACAGATCACAACCCGCCGTAACAAAAAAATAAATAAAAACATTGTCTGAAATTTTTAAATTTCGAGGTTACCGTTTTTTTTCCTATACTGTCATGTTCTTCACCTGAGTTAAATACCCACGAAAAACCGATGTAAAAGTCAATTTTGATTGGCCTTATCCCTCTATCATAATTGACTTTTTCATCTGGTCTTTATAGCTTTGTATGGCAACTTTAGGCAGTGTTAATATCACGTATTTGACTAAGGTGAAGAACATGCCAGTCTTGAAAAAAGGGTAACCACGAAATTTAAAAATTTTGTTGTTTTTTTTTACGGCGGGTTGTGATTTGTAAGACTTAGGTTTTTATATTAATAATTTCATACCTTACAACAATTTCTAAACGGCAATCGGTAATCTATTTGGTAATTAAAAAGTCCCGGGGCTACAGTACTATCGTGTTATTCAGTAAGAAAGTATGAATAATCTTACCTATTTTATCCAGCAATAGTGTATTTGTCGAAAAACTAAAGAAAAAATGTTTTATTACCCTGTCACCTACTTTCTTTGTGGTGTTCCAAAGACTTATGAATAAATAAAGTGGAAGCTTTTTGCGAAGCCTGTACGTGGGAGAGTTCTCTAAGGGGAGAGGCAATCGGCGTTATTTCATTTTAATTATTTCTAATACAAGGCCACGTTTCAGCTTGCAGTGGCCTGTGGGGGCGCAGTAGCTGTCGCAATTTACATTAATGTACTGAATTACAACATAATCATTGCTTTTATTTTATTAATCGGTGTTTACAATACCTACAATTTCCAGCATCTGTTATCTTTTCACGCCTTAACCGCTGAACAGATTTCGTTTTTGCAAAATTATCCCTCAAGGGGGTAAAATGGGGGATGATTTTAAAATGATACCGCGCAGGCAGACAGTACCTAAATATACCGGATGATTTTTTTTTTACCGTTTCCAAATTTTCAGGGGTGGTTCCGACCATAAAACTGAACAACTATTACTATAAAGGCAAACCTGAAGTCATAAAAAAATCTGCTGTCTGCATTGCAGTTTAGTATGGAACAGCAAATTTTTTTTTTTTGCTATTTAAATATGGCTCCAAAAAAGGTTTATTTGCAGTCAGGTACCCCTAAAAACCATCATCTCTTTTTTGTAAATATCTTCAATGTACAGACACACTTCTGTTACAGTTTTATAATATGTAGTTATAAAACACTACAAAAACCCATTTAGTAAATACTAATACCATAGTATAAGAAATAATGGTACCTAATACTTTGATGATTTCGTGCTTCGGATGGCACGTTAAGTCGTTGGTCCCGGCTACTATCTCTCGTGGTCGTTATATAAAAACCACGTCAGAGACCGGCGGTCTGAAAGAACTCTGACACCAGGGCTTGCTGCCCACACGATAAGAAGAAGACCGAATACTTTGGGTTTTAAACATGTACCTTAACCTTGAAATTAAATCATCCATCACATAGATTTAAAATTGATTCTAAAGATTCTGGTTTACTTTCGCGTATTAATTAGGAACGTCCTCTTTTTCTAAAATCTAAATAATAAACAGAAAAGTGCAAAGTAGCGGCATCTGCATTTGCAAGCTTGTAACTCATCGAGGTAAAGAGGGACTCGTTTGAAAAAGTGCCTGCGGAGGAAGGATGTTGCAGAGGCGAGGGCAGAGTATCTAGTTCTACTTTCATCCGATAGATGACACTAAAAAGACAATTGTTTTTAAAAATGTTTTGATACGGTCACCGTACGGTGCCACCAGGAAGATGGCATAGGTATTGTCTATGTTGTTGTTTTTATGTATTTTTGGTATTTTGGTGTGCAAATAAAGAATAATTACCTTATCTTTATCCTATCTATGATACAGTCAAAACCAGGAAGCTGGAAATGGGTATTATCTATACCTTGGATTACAGACTGCCTTACAAGCGGTGAAACATGAAAATACTCTTTGGCGGTCGGTAATGTTCAACTTTCTTCGTACGTTTTCATTGTCATCTTTGGTTTGTCCCTTTCTAATCCATTCTGATAGAAAGTGGCAAACCCTAAATTTGAAACACGACGACGTATGAAGAAGATTGAACATTGCCGACCGCTATGGCCAATGTTTTGATTCCATGCTTGTACGGAGGATTGGTATCCTTTATCATTCTAAGTCCATGGTCAAAACTCATAACCGGTCAAAACCACTTTTGACTACAAATCAGTCGAGTGCCAGAACCGAATTGCTACTGTTTACCTAGTCCACTCGAAAATATGGTCAAAACCACTTTTGTCTGCAGAAATCAGTCAGTCTCAATCAGTTTTGACTGAAACATCTGTTCCAATGTGGGAATTCTTTGAGACGTTTGGGAGCTTGTGGTTTGTTTGTTCGTATGGTATCGTCTATTCTACTTTTCATGGTGCTGTGGCACTGTGGCATTTACCAGAACCAACAATATCTATTTCCAGCTTCCTGGAGCCACATCTTGGCCTCATCAGCATAAATATACGACCTACCTATACCAGCCACCTTCCTATTATAAATTAATATATTTTTTAAATTATACTTAACTTATCAGCTTGTTAAAATACGTAGATTGTGTAATTTAGTTCCTGAATCGTATTTGGTCTTTATGGGTTGTGTAGAGTAATTTATTTGTTGTAGAGACAACGTCGAAAGAAATATGCTGTCCAATACACTTGATTTGAGTAGGTACTGCAGTTTTATGAATCAGCTATTTATTTTCTCGATGTTGGCTCCATAGTGAAAGATCAGTTTAATTTTATGGTCTAATCTAAACACCCCTTTAAATGGTTTTGTTATACACTCTGGAGGGAGCTGGTAACACCTTTTTATTAAAGCCTTCCATTGATTTGTTCAATAATAAATACTGACGTGGTGGTCACCCATCGAAAGCCGCATCAAATTCATCGTTGCTTAACTTTTTTGAACATATTAATCTCCAAAGCACCACTAACTTACGAATACCTTACACATTTTCAATGCGAACCCCAAGAAAACCCTTAATAAACCCCTCTTCAGTGTGCAGTTATGAAAACTTTAGTTTCATACAAAAGACATCAACGGGACTGATAAAAATTTAAAAATCGCCAAGAAATCTTCGAAAAACGATTTTTTTTTGTATTTACAAACTTCCATAATAGAAGTTTTTGGTCTGTGAGTTTACCGAAAAAATATCTGAGAAGTTTCAGATAGGATTCAGATAGGATAGTGCACAGGGGGTACAGGGGGTTTTCAGGAAATTTGGAAAAAACCAGTAAAATAGATTTGTTCTCTAATGAAAAACTAGATGACGTTGACGTTGATGAAAATAAATCGCGATATCATTGTGTTTCAAAAATTTCTCTTAGGTAAGATAAATAAACAGATTACAATTTTCTTATTTTTCTACTTATACAATGGCTACGGAACCCTATCATGGGCGAGTCCGACACGCTCTTGTCTTGGCCGGTTTTTTTATTTCGTATAGCAGCCAGTACAAGTTTTCAAAATTGTGATAACCGTAACAAACGAACACTACTCATTTTACGCTCCATCAAAATGTCAAGACCTTTTCTTCATTTCAAACGACTCACAATTAAAAATATATCTTACCGGCAATGAAAATAAAAGAACAGACGTAATTACAAATACAATGAAAAGACACAATGAATCCTGCCAGGCTTCATGTTCCAACCAAGCGAAGCGCAAGCATGACGTAAGCAGACAAGCCTGACACGCTGAAATTATTGTAATACGCGCAAATCAGACGGTGCAATATGCGTGCGCGCACGAGTCGATGTAATTGAGCTGTCATCCCAGATTAATGCTATTCCGAGTGTCGCTGGATAAGTATGGCGGATCATGTGTCGGGATGTCAAATTATCTCGGCTTGTTCGACGAGCAGAATACCCCTCGTTATGTGCCAGCATCATCATCTGGAGTCGTTTTATTTGACTGGTGCCAGTAATATCATTGTCGGTGTTTTCACAAAGGGCCGATGTTAATTGTGATCGCTATGCGAAAGGAAACTAAATTTAGGTGATTGACCGTTACGTATCTCCTATTGGGATAATTATTATAATCGTATGCGTAGGAGTAAATGTCTAATTGAGAAAAAAATTGGGGTACCTTGAATATTGTCATATTTGGTCAGCATTTTTATGGGTATAATTATTATTATGTGTAACTGCTAATTTTATCCTGTTTATTGTACGTATTCGATAATTTTGACGCAAAAAGCTTATGTTGGTGAAAGAATCATAAGAGTAGGTATATAAAAACCGCCAAATTGTGAGGGATTGTACCCAGAAAGATGGGCAAAAGTTTTAACACCATGGATCCAGGACAATAGACATCGCCGTGACATCAAGTGACGGAGGAACGATCTAGATACCTTCACGATGGATGGATGGAGCTAGCTGAAGACAGGGATGTGTGAAGGATGAAAGGGGGAAACCTTTGCCCAGCAGTGAGATGAAGAAACAGTAAGAAATAAAATGTTTTGACGCCACCATGTCTAATGGAAGGTCCAACTTAATATGCTGACACTTTTTTAAGGGGATGATCAGACCATCAAACTCAACAACTTTCACTCTAGAACCAACATCGAAACCGCGTTAAAAAAAACAGCTGTCAAATAAATTTGGCTCACGTAGGTTTATTGTTTTTGTATGGAAGATCAGTTTTTTTTTTTCGCGATTTTGATGTTAGTGCAATAGAGAAAGTTGTTCAGTTTGACGGTCTGATCAACACCTTAAAAAAGTGTCAGCATTTTAAGAAGGGCCCTGTATATTAAATAATTTTAGTTATTCAGATCAGATTGTACCTGGCTGCCTTAAAAGATACCTGAAGTATACACATTATAAGCTTCTTGAGAATTGGAGCCCATAATGTAGGACGTAACCGAGCATCAAAGAGCATTTACACATCTCTGATATATTTTTATTGTCCAGCGATGCCCATAATTCTTGGAGCGTTATGGTTCATAACGCGCTTAACCTTTGCGAGGTACGTAAATCTTTCCTTACATTCTATACGCTAAATCCCTATAAATTTGTCCTAGATTTTTCCACTTTCAAGCTTTGCGTAAAAATCTGACGCAAATTTATTTCAATCTTTTGCTGAATATATCTTGCAAAAGGAATATCACGCCGCTGATCAGAGATTTTAAAATCCAGTTGTAGGTATTCTATAATAAAAAACCAGCCAAGTGCGGGAGTCCCGCACTGAGGGACGGAGGGTTCCGTATCACCCTATCAAGATCATCGACAATAATATAACCAAAAATATTGTTTAGCGCATGCCCGACACACACTTGAGTGGTTTTTATTATGTTTTGTCTTAACTTAAAGTATTTACTATAATCACACTAAGTTAGAAACTTGGATGTACTACCTACTATCATCGTCCACTGCTGAACATAGGCCTCTCCCAAGGCGCGCCACAAAACTTTGTCCTCGGCCTTCCTCATCCAGTCGCTCCCCGCTACTTTTTTTAGGTCGTCTGTCCAGCGGGCAGCAGGGTGTCCCACTCTACAGTACCAGTTCGCGGTCTCCACTCTAGAACTCTGACACCCCATCGGTTGTCAGTTCTTCGGCTGATATGTCCAGCCCATTACCACATCATCTTGCAAATTTTCTGAGCTATGCAACCACTTTAGTTCTCTGATGTATCAACTCATACCTAATGTGATCTCTCAGAGAAACACCGAGCATAGCTCTCTCCACAGCTCGTTGAGCGACCTTGAATTCATGAACTAGTCCTATCATCAGGGTCCACGTTTCCACACCATCACTGGCAGGACGCAATGATTGAAGACCTTCGTTTTGTGGCATTGTGGTAGGGCCGAGGAGAATATATGACGGAGTTTCCCGAAAGCAGCCCATCCTAGTTGGATACGCCTAGCGGCCTCCTTGTCGAAATTGTGTCTACCTAGTCTTATAGTCTGTCCAAGTCTTGCACAATTTCTACCGCCGCCTCACCGAAGTATATCGCCTCTGGCTCGACATGAGAATTAAGCATGACTTTCGTCTTGTCTAAGTTCATGCCGAGACCGACCCGTCGTCGGGACCTTTTTACTACAGAGCAAAAAGAAAAAACATTAAAAAACACGTTCATTGTTTGTATAAAGAAGATCACCTTAAATATGTAAATTTTGTTTCTTTTATTATTTGTTGGCAATTCCGCCATAATTACGCATATTTTGTGAAAATTTCAATTATCTAGCTATTATGGCTCAAAAGATACAGACTTTTATAGGTGACAGACGGAAGGATAGCGTAGGCCTATGAATAGGGTCCCGTAGGCACCCTTTAGGTTAGGGAACTCTAAAAATATATGCAATATGCTGTGCTGTTTTATGTAGAATTCCAAGCAAGGTGAGTGCGTGACACAAAACCGATACGACGTCTATGGGGTGAGCAAAAACGCCTCATGGAAAGCTGCTGTAGCGCGTCAACAATTACAGCCAACAGCCTCGTTTACCTGCCCTAGTTTTTGTTGCCACTTTAAAATATAGGTCTTCAAACTGTTGTCATGAGTTTAGAGATGCCCTACAACTCATACAAGCGGTCATTAGATACCGTGGATAACGATTAGGTGCACTTTGCGCGACTGCGGTCTAATTATGGTTGCAACAAAATGGATCAAATTAACCCATTATCCCTTAGCGCAGTAATACCCCGCATAAACAACTGTCCAATCTTTATTTTTTTATTTATAAACGTGCTACTACTTATTAAGTAGACGAGAAAGCAATGTTTTCCCCACGGGAACACGATTATTTTGTTATTATTTATAATGACAGAGCAATAAGTAGGTATGCTTATTTGCAATTTTCTGGAGCATTTTCTGTATCAAAGTCGCAGTTCATTGAGTAAAAACATTAAATTGAGCACGTAGCCACGCGGCGACATGGTATAGTTACCTCCAGTTTAATTAAATGCTATTATTTTATCGAAACAAGTATTAATTTGATTAAATAAGAACTTAACCTAGAGCTCAGTGGCTCATATAAGTATGGCTTGTAAATTCATAAAATCACCAGACAAAGATGTAAAACTGTAGCCTATTATTACGTGGATAAAGTTTATAAACATCAGATAATGGCTGCATTAATGTACTCAAAAAGGAAGAGCGCATATCGATTGGCGCAGTGGCCGAAAGCGGTCCGTATCATTTAATTCAGCCCTTCAAGGATCAATCATGGCTGCGACGTTCTTTGTGCGAGCCGCCCTGGGTGGTACGCTAAGTAAAATATTTATTCAGGCAATGGCTCACAATGGCAACGCGTTTCAATGACGAATGCCTGCGCCCGCGCCGAGCATTGCCTAAAGCGTTCCTACCGCCCTCATTCACTACAAGAATGTATTGAACCTTTTATAGGACCCGACCGCACGCTATATGGAATTTGTAACAAACTTACACGGCACTAGCTTCTTGTATAGGTATCTAAGGATTATACCTATATCTATAATAACATAGGTTTGACGATTGTTATTAAAAGAAGAGTTTACTATCGTATAAACAACAGAGAACTTACACGCTGCTCTTACTCCATGATTTATCTACTAGTCTAAGCTAAGACAACAACTCTGTTTTCAGAAATAATACTAAACATTTTCGTATACAGGGCCTAACTTAATAGCCTAACGGTTTTTTTAAGAGGATGATCAGACTATTAAACTGAAGAACTTTCTCTATGGCCCCAACATCTAAAACGCGAAAAAAAAATCTGCAGTCTCATGCATTTGAGTCGAGTAGGATTGCAGTTTTCTATGAAACAGCAGATTTTTTCGCGATTTCGACAATTGATCTTATAAAAAAGTTGTTCAGCTTGATGGTCTGATCATCCTCTTAAAAACCGTCAGCAGGTAAGAAAACTTTCTTTGAAATCTCGAGATCTTTTTTAAGAATTCTTGTTCCATGCTTTAACTAATCCCAACCTAAAACTCAAAATGTCTTATGCTATATAATATCACATGGATAACTTTCTGACGTCGTTTTTGACTCTACCACCGCGTCGGAAGGTGTTCCGTTGTAGAGAAGATGCGGCCAGAAACTATACAACACAGATCTTTTAAAAAAAAAAAAAACAAAGAACACTTACAAATACAATATTGAATTACATAGTGTAACATTGTCAGACCCATGGTAAGTTAATGCCTAAGCAATTTGTAATATCAAATGTATCGGTATCTATGTAATAAGGCAGATGAACAGCGACAGCTGAAAGTGTTTACAAAACGTGTCCTTAAGGTAGTTACGATCTAATCACTATTAAAGTCAACTCACTTTTAACTATTTGACTATTTTTATTAGCATGACGACCGTACATAAGACGTTGACTACACGCAAGTCCTTTTTTAGTTCTATTCTAACCAAAAACTACACTTTACGTCAACCGAATAAGGGTTATTTTAACAAGAGTCGATGTAGGTTGGGTTAGTTAGAAACTCGTTTACGTTGGTGATAAGGCAAAAAGTCGAACTATCGGGTTGCGAGTTACGCAAGACTAGTGCTAGGACTGAATAAAAAGTAGTTTCCCTTTCGAGGGATAGGAAGTTCAATAGCCGTCGTCTACTAACCGGAAAGGGAACCTTATGAATATGCAGCTGTTTTTATTTCCAGCCTCTGGATTCGTAGAACATTATTAGTATCTGTAATTACCTATCTTTGATACCTTGGGCAGAGGTTTGTGGGTATATTCCCCGAAGGGGCAGTCAGAGATATTCTGAAACCGAAGAAGAAAACAAAGAAAAAAGTTAAGTGAGTGAGTGAGTGAGTTTCTGTAGTGTAAGAAAACGTGAAGTAAGTTATTTCATGTCAAGATAATAAAACGTGTGCCCAGCCATAGACTACTGAATATACAAGGTGTAAACTGAAATACGTTACATACTATAGAGGTTGCTTCAGATCATCAAACTGAAAAACTTTCAACGGGATCAATATTGAAATCGCGAAAAAATCTGCAGTTTTTTTACATTTGCGTCGAGTCGAGTCGCCTTGATAGAGCAAGACCCCATGAACGCTAAACCTTCGTCTTCTTAACTATTATAAAACTATAACAGAAGTGTGTCTGTACATTGAAGATAATTACATGAAAACGATTACGATATGGTTTTTAGGTATCCCGGACTCCAAATCAACCTTTTTTAGAATTGTTGTCTGTCTGTTTGTTTGTAACAGCATCACCATATCATATTTTTGTTTGATAGCTTATGATCTGACTTCAAATCTGGTACAAAACTTGTGCGGACGAAGTCGCGGGTTAACTCTAGTTATTTTATAAAAGCTGAAAGTTTCTCAGTGCATGGCCCCAACACAGGTAGGTACGATGGGCAACTATGAAGTTTGAGTCATCGTGGCTTTGGCAGGTAGCAGGTTCTAATTGTCTAGCCAGTGGTTGGAAGTATCATAACTGTCGGGCTACTGAGGAAACATCTTCTAATAGATGTAAAAAAATCAGCTTTTGTACTCTAACATAAAGTTAGTTAGTAGCCTATAGAATCCCACTGTAGGGCAAAAGCCTCCTCTCACGAATAAGGGTGAAAGGGAGTGGGCTATACTCCACCACGTGGGCCCAGTGCGAGTTGGTGGAGGTAAGTTAGTGGTCAACCTGCTGTCAGGGAATTTAAAAGCCTTAATAGGCCTCTGTCTCTAACATAAGTATAGTTAATATTTATTAATGTTTAAGGGTGTCTGGCATTGTAACTCTACTTATGTTATATTATAAAAGCTGAATATTATACATGTTACTTGGATAACTATTAAAAGATGTTTTCTCAATAGCCTGACAGTTTTGATACTTTCGACCCCTGGCCATACAATTTAACCTGCTACCTGCCAAAGCCACGATGACTAAAACCTGTGTTGAAAGCATGTGCTGAGAAACTTTCAGCTTTTATAAAATAACGAAGGTCTGGCGTTCATGAGATCTTCGACAATGACGTTTTTATGGAATAGCTGATTTTTGTGTGCTTAGTTTCAGCTGATTTTCAATGTTGGTCCCATTGTGAGAGTTTTTCAGTTTTATGGTTTAAAGCACCCCCTGTATCGGATTTAAGTTTACACCCTGTTTATCGCGGTCTTTTAAAATAACTAAATGCAAAACAGCATTGTTGAATCATTGAATTATTCATTTAATATCTTAATAATTTTAAAAAACTCTTCTTTAGTACACCCGTATATAGTCGAAGCACGCTCACTAGCAAAAAGACGAATAAATTATATCTTTCATAAAAATTTTACTTCACGCATAATTTCGAAGTGTCAACGAATGGACATTTTATGGGTTTTTGCCGTATTCGAAGCATTCGATGTCCCATAAAGGGTTCAATGAAGACAATGTTCGACTTTACTTTCTTTTTCTTTGCCTTTATATGCAAATGGAGAACAATTTATCAGGTCGGGACGTTTGAATGGCCTGCACTTTTCTATACCTCTTGGTAAATAAATAGTGACCGTCGAGGACGCCACTCTACGCGACAATCACTGCGAATGATGCGCTCTGATACATGTTATTGTCAAGCTATCGTAATTGTACTTTTAAAGATATAGGTAGATACGTGATGGTTCAGTGGGCCTAGCATGCCCCCGAGAAAACAACAAAAAACTTTTCTACTCTTATTTCGCGTATGCCAAAATGAGCGAGCAGATTTCTTGTTTTCTCGCGTTGTCGTGCATAACATGATAGCCCTACTGGAATGATTACCTATACAAGGTGTATATTTAAATGCGCTACATCAAAGGTTCTTTAGACCATCAACCTGATCAACTTACAATGGGATCAACATAAAAAAATCTGTTGTTCCGTAGATAAGGTCAATGGTGACTCGACCCAAAATTATGGAACAGCCGATTCTTTTTCGCGAAGTAAATGTTGGTCCCATACTGAAAGTTGTTCAGTTTGATCGTCTAAAGCACGCTTGCATTTGTAACGAATGAATTTTACACATATTCTATTATAAAAATCTGTAACTATGATCACAAGAAGTATGAAAATAAGAAGAATAATTTATTTGTGAATAATTTAAGTGTGTAGGTTTCAGCTATATCGAGTACCTTCTTATACCTACGTTTGCAATTTTGTATGGAACAGCTGTTTTTTTTTCGTGATTTCGATGTTGGTGCCATAGATAAATTTGTTCAGTTTGACGGTCTGGTCATCCCCTTAAAAAGGTAATAATGAGTCAAAACTGCCTTCCATTAACAGACGACGAGAACGGTGTCCTACAATATAAGTTGGTACGTACGCGCTGCACAAATAAATTGCTATAATAAAAATTGTCTGGTACGACTCAAACCAACTATAGACCACCATCAGACTCGATGAAACAAACGCCCAAAGTGAAAAAAGAGAATTAACAATAGCTGGAGAAATAAACACATCCGAAACCGTAATCTACGCCACGACGAACTCACGATCAAAACTTTATGAGTCGTGCAAACTCAATTTAATTTAATCACTAAAGTTACCACTTGGAAAGACCTGGAGGCACATTCGTACCTTAACTCTGAATGTTCACGCCGACAAAAAATATAGCCTTTGAAATCAATTAAGTTTTTAATACAGTCGGTAACAGTTCGTTCAATGGAATAAGTAATTGACTTCGTGTCATGTAAATCATGTGTGCTGTAAAACGTTGCCGATTCTGATTTATAGGTGGAACCGCTTGTCATAAAAGTACCTACATGGTAGTCAAACCGCTGCCGCGAGAAGTTTCATTTATTTATACAAGGCATAAAGCAACTTAACTATACAACGTGTTAATGAATTAACGCAAAACTAGAAAGTAGTTTGATTAGAATCGAGAGCAGAATCGAATTAACATGTTTTCAACATAGGTATTTTTTTTCAAATATTAAATAATTTGTTTGTAATATTTAAAATTTACTGAACTCGATCTCAACCCGCCGCACGGGCACACTTACCAAAACAAGATTCTTAAAACGTATCCACGAGCACGCTAGCGCTTTCATTCATTGCTGAAATGATAACAAATCATTTTGTGCCTAAAAACTTAAAATGCGAATAACATTAAATTTTAACTATCAAAATAATGAAATTATTGTTTCAATCTAATTATTTTGTTATAAATCATCAGAGTGTATGAGATTTTGCGGTTATTCTTTAACGTGGTCTCTACAGGGTCCTTCTTAATATGCTGACACTTTTTAAGAGGATGATCAAACCATCAAACTGACCAACTTTCTTTATGGCACCAACATCGAAATCACGAAAAAATATCACCTGTTCCATACAGTATGTATGGGACAGCAGATTTTTTTTTCGCGATTTCGATGTTGGTTCCATAGTGAAAGTTATTCAGTTTGATGGTCTGATCATCCCCTTAAAAAGTGTCAGCATATTAAGAAGGACCCTCTTGTAGGTAATACAAGGTGTAAACTTAAATGCGTTAAGAGGCTATGTTAAAAAAATAGGATTCTTCAAAGCATCATATCTCATGAAGTACTAACAGTAGGAGTATGATTTGCGGATATGCGTAAATTGAACATATAATTGAAGTTTTGATTAGAGCCAAAACACGATTAAGACACATTTTCTCGATAGAAAAACAAGCCAAAGTAGCCTCCGTCTTTATCGATAAACGCTTGGAAGTGCTAAACGGTGAATATTAGAAACAAGAGGCTTGATTTAAAAAGATTGATTTTTATAAATTTTGATTAGAGCAGAATTGAACTTACATAAATAGTACAATTACAATTAAATAAAGTTTGTTTTATGCTTGCGTAATTTCAGGCGTACGCGCCGCCCTGTCTCTTTCTCTCGTATCAGGCAGTAATATAAGCTATCACACGTCCATTTCGCTTCAATTATTTTTTGACGTAGGCTCTTAAGTACTTTATGGGGTGCTTCATATCATCAAACAGAACAACTTTTACGACGCGACCAAATATGAAATCGCGAAAAAATCAACTGTTCTATAGAAATACAAATCCACCATAAGCTGGCTCCGCGCGACGTTATAAGTAACTCGACCTACGCGAGGCCAGCTTATTTTGGTTTTGCATAGCTTTATGTGTTACCGTGTGTGCAATAAAGTATTTAAATAAATACCTAAATAAAATATGGAACAGTTGGAGTGCGATTTTTGAAACTCATTCGTTGAACTCAACAGTTGAAAATGTCGAAATTACTATTGAGATATGCATCTTTCTACTGCTAATTTGACTTTCAAAAATCGCACTCCTGAGGAATGATTTTTGAAAGTCAAATCAGCAGTAGAAAGATGCATATCTCCATAGTAATATTGACGTTTTCAAATGCTGAGTTCATAGTATGAGTTTCAAAAATCGCACCCCCGTTCTATAGAAATACAAATCCACCATAATCTAGCCGCGCAATGTTATACCTAACTCAACCTACGCGAGGCCAGCGTATTTTGGTATTGCATAGCTTAATGTGTCACCGTGTGTACAATAAAGTATGAAAATAAATATTTAAATTAAACCATGTAACAGTTGGTTTTGTTTCGCGATTTCGAAGTTTGTTCTATACTAAAAGTTGTTCGCAGTTTAATGGCCTAAACGACCCCTTTGAGTATGTAACGTTATTTAATTTTACACCTTGTATTTGTAATCATGCTATGCTATTAGTAGCTAGATTATTGAAAAGCTTATGACGGAAACTTTTATACCATAAACAAATAAAGAAATACCTACACGATATATCAATACAAATCCCACTGCCTATTATCAAGTCAAAAGTCAAGTCAAAATTGTTTATTCAAAATAATATCACATAGATAACTTTTTACGTCATATTTTTGAATCTACCACCGCGTCGGAAGGTGTTCCGTTGTAGAGAAGATGCGGCCAGAAACTCTACAACACACTTCTTTTAAACAAAACAAAATATACAAAGTACAATTCTATAAATCCAACATTTAATTACATAGCCATGTAACATTGTCAAGACCAGACATTTTGGTCATTCAAATAATCATCGAGTTTATAGTAACCTTTTTTACAGAGGATTTGTTTTAACATTAGACTTAAACTTTTTGTCTGTCAAGTTTAGAATATTCTCTGGTATCTTATTATTATCTTCGATCTTATGCGTCTTTTTTTGCGATAATCGGTGCAGAGGGTTGTATTTAATAGACAGCTTCTCGCAAGATAAACTATCTACAACAAAAATAATCCTAACTTAAACTTAACGATGCCGAGTTATTAGAAACTGTCAACTAACAAGCTGTTAACTGCTGCACTTATAATTTACGAGGTTTGTTTAAACGAGATCTGACATAGCTCGTTTGTCATTAAATATGCAGATTTACGCTTTCTCGTTTATAGCTAGATAAAAACTTATTTAATTCTCATTTCGTTTAAAGAAAATATCGGATATTACAAGATGGCATTCTAAAGATCAAGTGATTTCACGTCGCCGTCCACTTTACATGCAATTGCTTTTTAAATAACACCGAAACGCGTGGGCGAAACAATGCTTTTGAAAATGTCAAACGATAAAAGAAATTAAATAAAAATGTTTAATGTAGAAAAACTTATTGTAGGTGTAACTATTTAAAATTTAAATGTGGCCTACGGTTTGTCGGTTTTGAATTGAAAGAAATGGTTCAGAATATGAATTCTGGTTATCAAAAAAAGAATAAAATATTAGACTTAAATATCAGTGTAAATTAAGAGGAATAGCAATAGGTATATTCAGATTAAGACAAAATATGACGTACAGACGAACATTCTGAATTCATGTTCATATGCAAACACAAGCTCACAGATTTTTGGTTTTATTTATTTCATTTTATACTCCTCATGGATGGATGAAAACTGAATTAACAAGAAATTTAAGAGGTTTCCCTGACCGAACAACCCTTTCAGAGCCGCCTCGCCTCTGCTAAACTACGTCATTTTAGTCGGTTTTCCTATTTTTGACTGGCTTGTACTACATTATATCACTATGGTGCCTTCTAATCCAAGAAAATCTAATTCGAAAATCATACGAAATCGAACCAAATTTTACAATTTAGGTAATTGTTAAATTTGGTTCGATTTCGTATGATTAACTCATTAAATATTGGTTTTAAAAAAACTCCTAAGAATTTTATTGTCTACACCATAGTGTGTGTCGCAAGTAAAAGTGACTTCAACCTATAAAGTAGATGCACATAATACAGATTTTTTCCAATATTAGGTTTTTCCTTTGAACACAGGTTTCATGTGTATTTTATATATTTATAAATTTGTCATTAATTTGTATGTATTTCAAAGAACGAGAAGATAGCTTCTAAAAACCAGGAAAATATGGCGTCTTAAAATAAGATTCTTAATGTCATCTCCAACAATCATTTTGATTGATAATTACAAAAGATCACTCCAAATTCACATTTCTTACGCAAGTTTTTAAGCCCCAGGCCCATACATTTTAGTATATTATTTTGTCTAAAGAAACTGAAAAAACTCATTATTTCACTGTACCGAAACCGATCATGACCAAAGATAAGTGTAATTTTGTTTTGACAGCTGGCTACTTAGCATAATTGTAAAGAGTGAACCACAACTACTAGTTTTTGCTGCGCGCTCCATACAAACTAAGTCTGGTTATATTTTCAATGCTAACCTATTAAAGTCAATGAAATTTTTTTGACACGATCTAGAAACCAATATCTGTGCTTTGCATTTGTCAGATTTCCGTTAAAATATTATACTTTCAAAGTTATCTTGGCTCAAAGTTTTCCTTACAATTCTTAAATTAATCCTAGCATTTAAACTATATATTTAATTGAAGGAAAGGTAGGTTTTTTTATTCGTCCTAGTTACACAAAACTTATCTTTCTAAACTTTCGCTAACATGAAGGTCAAACGTCCCAATTCAGAAACCATTAATACATTAAACTATAAGTAATCTTCGAATAAGACGAAATATTAGGGAATACCTAAGATACAATTAAAGCAGCTTACAGCACATGTAATTTTTTTCTAACATTTTGAATTTAGCACCGAATCCACCGACTAAAAATAAAAAACTTTAAAATAATCAAAAAAATTATTTGGCTAATGGACTATGAATGAATTACTAGCCCAGTAAAAATACGGGTCGAAAGGAAATAATTTATAATAAGCAATATTTTTTTGCTATATCGTTTGTACAAAGGATATTAAGATACTTTATTAAACACAAAAAATCTAATCCAAATCCAACTAAACGTCGTGTTTTTAGTTTTTAGTACTAAAATGTAAATATTTATTTATAGTGTCAGATTTCTTTATTTTTATTGTTTGTTTTAGGTTATGAATTTATATACACTGTAAAGTTTGTACTAAAATTGAGTATTTCTAAAAATAAACGTAGTCCCGCCCGTGGTGATTTTTCATTGGATTTACTTCTAATATTAAATAGAATAGAAATTTATTTAACGAATGGAATAATAAAATTGTATACACTATTTTATTCCAATTTTACATGTTTTTTGTTACTTTGTTTAATATTTAAGAAAATTTTTAGTTGGATTTTTAATCTAAATGACAACTAGAATTATAATCTAAAATATAAAAGAAAAAAAACGGTTGTTATAAATTATTTACTTTCGTCATACAAGCACACAGTAACTTTACTGGGCTATAGGACCAATGGATCAGTCAAGTTGAAGTGCCTATTAAATAATTTCTCGTGTATGAGTCATTAAAACTAATTTCCTGAGCGATCAATAACCGGAAAGTTATCTGTTTATTCGCAAATTGTATTTTTTGTTCATACGTGAGTAAAATTTTAATGTACTATAATAATGATTCACACACATTCATCATGATCCATATCCAATTGTTAATGTGTATCTACCAAATTATCTCTGTGCTTATCGTTTTTGTTTAAGTACATTATTTTTGCGCATATTTAAAATGAAATTAGTTTCACGGAGGTTTGTTTTAAAGTAACTCTGTTCATTTCAATCCTACTGATAGGTAAATAAACCTAAGATAAAGTGAATGCATCGCTTTTCACTTAACTACTTGTAAGAGTGAATGGCTAGACTTCTTTATATACTTTGGGATCATACAGGGTGTAAGTGACAACCTAGCAAATACTGAAACGTTGAACTCAGATCAAACTGAACAACCTTCACTATGGAGCCTACCACAGAAAACGCGAAAAAAAATCAGCTCTCCCATATATTTGAGTCTGTTAGGTACAGCAGTTTTGTATGGGACAGTCGATTTTTTTCGCGTTTCCTGATACAGGCTCCATAGTAAAGTTGTTCAGTTTGATGGTTTGAATTCATCGATTCAGTATTTGCTAGGCTGTCACTTACACCCTGTATGATCCCAAAGTATATAAAGAATAATAAGTATATTATGGTCCTTCTTAATATGCTGACGGTTTTTTAAGGGTCAAACTGAACAACTTTCTAAATGGGGCCAACATTGAAATCGTGAACAAAATCAGCTGTTCCAAACACTACTGCAAATCTACTGTACCCGAATTTATGAGACAATTTTGGTCAGATAGAGAAAGTTGTTGTTTAATGATCTGATCGTCCGCGTCCCCCAAAAAGCTGTCAGCATATTAAGTTGGACCTCTCTTTAAGCCATAATCACAGCAAAGTGTAACCAACGCCCAACAATTAAGACCGTCGACAATAACACTATTTGAGCTATTTTAATTCGTTCACACATTGTTAAGGTAAAAACCGTAAAGAGCGCGCCATTGTATGCACTAACTGTACTGAACAAGTAACCCACAAGACAACAATGTGCACAGTTATGCTCCCACGCACCTTCGAGAATGCTCCTAATATTTACTGTGACATGCATTCAGGACTCGCGCGTGGGATTTGTGATAGTACATAGTGCAAGAAATGCACTTTACTTGCAGAAATTAGTATGAGTGATGATTGGCCAGTAATAAAACTTACATTCGTTTTTAGAGGACCTTTTTTAAAATAAATTAAAAAACATCATATTCATTGCTAGGCAGCATCGAAGCTGTGCTATTAAGGTACCCAATAACTTCTGAGGTTGTATGGAAGAAATAACTATTTCGCTCTAAAACTGCTGTGTTTTTGTATCTTCTGTATATCTTTACGCTTTATTTTGCTAAGTAGGTAATATGTTTTGATTGATTAATTGAAAATGAATTGATTCTTAAAGGTTTTTGTTACTTTTTCATGAACCTTTAGAGTCAAATATGTCAGCTCCGATGCGCGCTAGGCCATAAGTGTTCATACAAAAAATGATTGTTTTTTATAGTACTATAATTATACAATACTTTCATTGGTGCCTTCGACTGTTAAAGAAATGACATTACTCATACCCATTTACAACTCATATTGAGTTTTGCGGTTGATTAAACGGAAGTTATTCTCAAACAGTATTGATTTATTTAAAACTTTATTAGGTTTCATTCCTCTTACCATTTCATTTTGACTCTTTTTCGACTAGAAGGAAAAATAGATGAGGAGTGTATTAGAGGAACATGTGGACAGAAATTGTTTACCCCAAATTAAACTCCCAGTGTAAACTGGACGGCCCAATAGCACAGTAGGTACTGAACCTGCCTGCTGTGCCGATGATCGCGGGTTCGAATCCAGTAAGGGATAAATATTCGTATAATGAATATGAATATTTGTATCCGAGTCTTGGATGTTTTTATCTTTATATGCTTCGACCAAAATAATATGCCTGCATGCTTCAATTTCGTGGCATGTATTGTACCCACTGTCCATTATAAGTGGCGACCGGCTCACCCCCCGTCACACTGGACAGAGTTTCGGTACTACTGGTGAAACGTGGATGTTCTGAGGTTTCAGAATATCTCTGACTACCCCCTCGGGGAATATTGTCGTGAGCATATGCTATGCTTATGCCAAAATAATATATGTACTCTATATCGTTGTCTAGTCATTATAATTAAAGTCCAGGCTAGATTCTGGTACGGTGACTAGATCATTTGTGTAACAATTTACAAGATATTCAATTTCAGAAAATATGCGTCAGATTTTTTGTTTTTAAGTGTTGACGAAATAGGCTCCACTGGCAAAAATTAGGCTGCAAAAATGATGATGAATACCCTAAAAGTACTTGAGCAATGTTTCTGTGAGGGAAACATCAAGTATCTTTGCATACCAACTCAAGTTTCATAGAAGATCAGTATCTTCTATAGGTACAAAAACAATAGTCACAATGTAAAGTAGTTTGAATCAATAATTCAATACAAACTAAAAGCTTTTCACCATTCGAAAATTACCCTAATTTACAAGTAACATCCTTGACAACCTTCCAGCTTCCAACAAACTGGACCGTCGCAGTCGGTCGACAGTCGCCGAAACAAAGGCCTATAAAGTAGAGTCACCGTATCGCGGGCATCGGGAACCCTCGCAAATTGGTTTATTGAGATTGCAACCGCGATGTGGATAAAAAATGCTGCATGCCACTTTGAAACTTTGTGAATGACCCTTATAATCTTAGTAGGTAGTTTAGTATCAAAACTTGTAAAAACGATTTACTACACATGGTCCATCTTAATATGCTGACACTTTTTAAGGGGATGACCAGACCATGATACTGAACAACTTTCTCTATGGGACCAACATCGAAATCGCGAAAAAAAATCAACTGTCCCATACATTTGGCTCGAGTAGATTTGCAATTTTGTATAGAACAGCTGATTTTATTTCCGCGATTTCGATGTTGGTGCCATAGAGAAAGTTGTTCAGTTTGACGGTCTGATAATCCCCTTAAAAAAGTGTCAGCATATTAAGAAGGACCCTATATTTGTATAAAAACCACCATTCCGCACTGGGCTCGCATCGTGGCGTATGGCACTCCATAATAGTGACAGCATGATAGGGCCCAATGCAGGCCGCATTGGGGCATAATACCTATAACGAAACGCCTAACAAAAGAAGATGAACACCTTTTTATAATAAATTACTCTGACTGCCTCAGTCCGCTTGAGAGATAAAACTGTTGCATGAAATACGCAGATTTTGTTGCCATTTGTCTTATTTGACCCTTGGAATATATAAAAAAAAAGGTAATCGTATTTGTTTCATTGTGGTAGTTCTAGAAGCTCGCAAATATTTAAAATTTAATAGGGTTGCGTAAAATAATAATTTGGACGGCCCGATAGCACAATCGGTAGTGATCCTGCCTGCTGTGCTGAGGGTCGCAGGGTCGAATCCCGTAAGAGACAAATATTTATATGATGAACATGAATGAATAATTCTACCCGAGTCATGGACGTTTGTATCTATATATGTATCCTATATCGTTGTCTAGTCATCATAATACAAGTCCAGGCTAGATTCTGGTCCTTTAAATGTGGCTAGATAATTTGTGTGACAATGTCAAAAGTATTGATTTTAAAAAAAAAATTCTTAACTTTAGTTCAAAATTCGTCAAGCGCATGTAAATCTGTTCAGGTAAACGTGAGTAAGTAACAGTTTATTTTGAAAGCAGTAATTCATTAGCCATGTAAGGAGCTAAACTTAAAATCTTATCCCGAGCGTGCCCCCACATATCACTGTAACGACCACTCAATACCGCATTGTGGATTCAATTTATATTGACCACAGGGCATTTTCTCTTTTAACTCTATGTAATGCTACTCCAATACTATTTACGAACGCATTCATTTCTGAATTGCGTGCAAATAAACTTTACTTTACACGTTGCAAGATCATTTGGTGCAGAATCGTATTTGCTTTTTGTTTTCATGTGCGCTATTTTGTATTCAAGTGAAATAGTGCACGGTTTGAGCTATTCTTGGAATTGAAGCTGCCAATCAAAATAGATTTACTGTTCTTGCAGGGTTTTTACTTTTATGAATCCGCGCAAAACCATCATGGGCGCCGGGGCTACCATGGCTACCGGGGCTTCTTACCGAAAGCTATATTTTGTAACATTTCAGATTTTGCGAGTTATCGGCGAGGCATACTTGAGCTTGATGAATACAGTCTTGAGCATATGCTAATGCTAATGCTATGCTTGTAGCACCACTGGCTTTTCGGTGAAGGAAAACATCGTGAGGAAACCGACATGCTTCAATTTCGAGGCATGTATTGTAGGTACCGTCCATTACAAGTGGCGACGGGCTCACTCCCCGTCCTGCTGGACAGTGTTTCGGTACTACTGGTGAAACGTGGATGTTCTGTGGTTTCAGAATATCTCTGACTACCCCCTCGGGGAATACAGTCGTGAGCATATGCTTATGCTTATGCTGATGTCATTATCCATTACAAGAGGCGATGGGATCACTAACCATCACACTGGACAGAGTTTCGGTACTACTACTGAAAGGTGGATGTTATGAGTTTTCAGAATATCTCTAATTGCCCCCTCAAGAGAACGCGAAAAGCCAGTCTTGTTACAAATCGTACATAAATTCCAAAAAACTCACAATTCCAAAAAAATTGGTGTATTTTTATGAAAACTTTGTGATTGAACAAAAAACTACTCGTAATAGATAAGTACCTTAGTAACGTTGCGTTGGAATAATATTTATACTAATTTCAAGAAATACCCAATAATCGAAAAAAATAATGTATCTAAAAGCTTGGCCTCCCCAAACATTCAAAATTATTTCAATAAATAGGTACCTAAGCGAATAAAGGTTTATAATGCTTATCTATCTATCTTTAAATACTTATTTGAAATAGTATTTTTTTCATTATTTTATTTTCACATGTACCTATTTGATTGAGACATTTTGTAATTATTCACATAATTGTCTTTAATTATGACTAATAGTCTGCTAGCCTCCAGCGAAACTATTCTCCTCATTACGCTAAATGTTAGTGCTTCGTATACGAGCTTTGTAAAGCTTCTTTAGACTAAAATCGTACCTATACCTACCTACATACATAGCTGTGTACATAAAGGTGTGCAAGATTGTCGTGCGCCGCCCCTCGCACATGTACCGAGCCACGCGCAAACAATTTGCCAGACACGACAGTTAATTAAACTGATTACACCACTCACTAGCACTGTACGTTTCCTTATCCCTGCTCCTTCCTGTATTTCTACTAAGTATTTTATTTCTACCCTATTCTAGAAAATATTATTAAGCAAATAAAAGCTGACATAAAACCTATTCAAAATAAAGGCTTTCGGGTGTGATACTGAAGTTCGCGTCTTCTATGAAAATTAGGCGAATTCCATTGCGGTAGATAGGTACCTAAATAGCAAGCATTGAAAATCATGTTGAGTTCAAATGGCGATATCACTTGATATCTACATAGTATCTACCTCAGTTATTAGCTTGCTCCTATTACCATCGCGATTTATTAATACATAATTCTTTTAATCCGTGAATACATGGTAAAATATTTTTCTAATTTATATTCTAAGTAGTAATTCTTACAATGCTACGATATAAGAACATTACATTTCCGAAAAAGTAATCTTTCGCATGACCAAAGTATATTTTTTTATTGTTACTTGCGGAGGTCCCTCAACTAAAAAAAAAATTAATCCAGAGACAATTTTATCAATCGCTCACACGAGCTGTTTAAGATTTCCACACATAAACCCTACCGTGTTACCAATACTAAAGATAGGTATAAAAGCCTATTCAAAAGCTTTATAACATTTTATTGGGATGAAAAATAAAAGGCTGGATATCCTGGCCAGTGGCTATTGCCTCTCTAACGCCGATAGTGGGTTCAATACACGGCTAGCTGCGCGTGCGACGCACGGTGGGCTGAAAATCGACTTTCATAGACATAGGGATAAAAAAAAATATGTGTCGTTTTTTTCATGGATATGGGTTTGGTTTATCATTTCTATGCTCAAATATTCACAAAAGGTTGATTTAGCATATAAATGGATGACTTATAATTTTTTTACGAAAAATTTGTATGGAGTTCGTGTGAAAAATCCGATTATCTTTGGAACAGCAAGTTAAACCGTAATATCCTTACAGGGGGTTTTAGAACTTATTATTTATGATTTATTGACATACCGCGTATGACATTTACTGCTGCAGAAATTAAGTAAAAAAATAAAGAAATATTTTATTTTTTATAATTCTATAACGACTCATTTTAAAGCATCTTTTCAAAAACCAAGTATTAATTAGCTAATAAACCTAAATAAGTGATATTTAATTATTATTATTTAGTACCATGACCATCATGCGACAACACAAAACAATAACTATTGATTGTGATTAGGAGTTCTAGATGAAGATTTTCAAGAACTTCAGCCAATGCATCTTTAATGAGCGTAGTTAGCAAAGGGAAATCTCTAATGAGGGTAGATTAACAAAAAGTAAATTTGCTAATCACTATAGTTTTAATGATCAGTGGAAAGCAATAAATAAGCTAAATTTGACTTTAATAATTTAGTGTATTCCAAACTTTTGAACTACATACGTATTCTGTGACCGTAAAATATTATTATAATGGAAAGTCTAACCACCAACTTAGACTTGTTTATTTTTCTAAGAAGTGGGAGTACTTCATTTGATCATGAAGTATTGTTCAGTGCAGTGGTAGCTCGTCTAGGTGATCGCTTCTCTGACGAAGACCGTGTAACACTCAAGGAATTTTGTCGAAGATTTACAAGAGCTGCTTCACAGAGGTGGCAGAAATCTCACCGTATCCTTGATACATTCAGAAAGCAGTACGAAAATTGGCTTCAGGCTAATGTCGATTGGCCAAGTTGTGTGCCAACCGGTTTTGTCATCCAAGAATCAAATGATGAGAGACCTAGCACACATTTAATCTCTCCAGAACCGTCAACATCGTCGTCTATTGGTACTATGACAAAAAGACCTCGAAAGTCATTCGAAGATCTGGGAAGCAAACAGAAGAAGAGAAGGTCTGAAGATCATAAATGCGAAGATCCAAACGAATTGGCCAGTTCAGCTGCATTACATTTAGAAGAAGATGGTCGTGAGGATACCGCATTTGTTATCAAATATATGCTGAAAAATCCAGAAGCAGCTGCAAAAATTAGAGAAATGCTTAAGAAACCAGTTCAAACTTGTTTATTTACACCATAAAAATCACTAGGGTTGCTCCTTTCATTGAAACTCTCTAAGTGGCAATACATCACGTTGCGAGAGACGGCCATTCGGGAAGGTGCTAAGGATATTTACCCGTCTTACTACAAAGTGCAACAAGCTAAACTACAATGCTATCCTCCGAAACAATCAGTCACTGTAATGGATTCTTCAGCTAGGATTACACTTCAAGCATTACTTGATATCACGGTGAACAGGATCATTGAAAGTCTTTCTGAAAATGTGCAAAATAAGGATTTTAAGCTAGTATCTAAGTGGGGATTTGATGGTGCTTCCAACCAAAGCCGATACAAACAGAAAATGGAGGGGCAACAAGATGATTCCAGTATATTTATGACCTCGTTAGTGCCACTCAAGCTGACTGCTGGAGATGATACTTTATGGACGAATCCAAAGCCATGCTCAGCCTTATATTGTCGTCCAGTGCAGTTCACTTTTATAAAGGAGAGCGAAGAAGTGGTCATCAGTCACAAAAGGCAAATGGATAATGAAATTAAGGCTCTTATCCCTACTGAGTGCGGTAGTAATAAGGTGAGTCATCAACTTATGATGACAATGATCGATGCTAAAATTTGTATATCTTTCTGAAGCTAGATCAAACGCATCGTGCTACCTGTGCTTAGCCAAACCTACAGAAATGAACCGTTTAGATGTTGTAACATCAAAGACTGTGTCAACTGGCGTATATGAATTTGGCTTGTCATCACTGCACGCTCGTATAAATTCTATGGAATGTCTTTTGCATATTTCATACCGACTCGACTTCAAAAAGTGGGCTGCAAGAGGCAATGAGTACAAGGCATTGTTAGAGGCAAGAAAAAAAAGTATCCAGGATAAATTTAAAGACGAGCTCAATCTTTTGATTGACATCGTAAAACAAGGCTCAGAAACCACTAATGACGGGAATACGGCAAGAAGGTTTTTCGAGTTTCCTGATAAAACTGCAGCCATTACTGGATTGGATGAAGAGCTTGTTCGAAGATTTGCCGTGATTCTGCAATAACATCTGGGGAGCAAATCGATGTCATCAAATTTAAAGATTATGCCCGCAAAACAGCAGAAAAGTACGTGGAGCTATACGACTGGTACCACATGTCTTCAACCGTCCATAAGCTTTTGATACACGGTGCAGACATAATCGCCAATAACGATATTGTGCCAATCGGAAGCCTTTCAGAAGAAGCCTCGGAGGCACGCAATAAAGATTTTAGAAGGTTCCGGGAACATCATTCGCGGAAAAAAAGCAGGCAAGCTTCCAATGAGGATATCCTCAATATGCTTGTTCTTTCGTCTGATCCTTTGATTAGTGCACGAAGACCTAAGTTAGATACTAAGAAAAGCCAGGATCTCTTTGCTGAAACTAAAGAACTAATCAAGTGCCAGGAAACTCAGTTCGAGTTTTTGGATGTATCTAATTTGGATCCTGATTCCGAATTGGAATCCGACGATAGTGATGTTGTATATTAATAATTATGTTTTATATTTTTTTTGTAAATAAGTTATTAAGTTATTTTTAATATTATTTAAGCTTTTTTATTATTATTTAAGTTTTTTAAGAATTACGCAAATACTAATATTTAATATATTTTAATACAAATATCAAAAGAATTTTTTTTTATTTTGGTTTGGTGCATTAAAACGAGTCGTAAAAGAATTTAAAAATACAATATTTAATACTTTTATTAATCACTGTAAGTGATTAGCAAATTTACTTTTTGTTAATTACCCTCATTAGAGATTTCCCTTTGCTAACTACGCTCATTTAAGATGCATTGGCTGAAGTTCTTGAAAATCTTCATCTAGAACTCCTAATCACAATCAATAGTTATTGTTTTGTGTTGTGTTGTCGCATTATAGTCATGGACTCATGGTACTAAATAATAATAATTAAATATCACTTATTTAGGTTTATTAGCTAATTAATACTTGGTATTTTGACTAGACGCTTTAAAAAGATTCGTGAAAGAATTTAAAAAAATTATTGTATTTCTTTATTTTTTTACTTAGTTTCTGCAGCAGTAACCGTCATACGCGGTATGTCAATAAATCATAAATAATAAGTTCTAAAACCCCCTGTAAGGATATTACGGTTTCACTTGCTGTTCCAAAGATAATCGGATTTTTCACACGAACTCCATACAAACTTTTCGTAAAAAAATTATAAGTCATCCATTTACATGCTAAATCAACCTTTTGTGAATATTTGAGCATAGAAATGATAAACAAAACCCATATCCATGAAAAAAACGACACATATTTTTTTTTATCCCTATGTCTATGAAAGTCGATTTTCAGCCCACCGTGCGACGGTGCGGTGCGACTAACGAACTAGATGCGCACTCTACGATAAAGCCTGCATTTCAATAGTGCATGCCACGCTCGGTGCGACACTCGCCAGATATCTATGTAAAATTGGAAATGTTTTGTTTCGAAAAATTTATAAGTTAGAAGAGAACGCTGTGAAAGGCTATTGTTTTGCTTGAACTAAGAGTAAACCGACGTGGTCTGCGGTTGCGATGGCGATCTTCTGAAATTATTCCTAAAGGTCCCATTTTGAGTCAAGTACAGATAATTTGAAACACTGGACACATAGGATCCAAGATACAACTAACACATCTTGGTAAAGTTAGCAATAATTTACAGGGTCCTTATTCATGGCCATCAAACTGAACAACTTATCTCTATGGAACCAAGTTCAAAATCGCGAAAAAAAACTCTGTTGTACCATATAAAACTGCAATCCAACTCAACCAGAATGTAAGGAGTTGTGAATGATCAGCAGTAGACGACGACTGACTAACGATGATGATGCGAACTTCGAGTTCGAGTTGTTCAGCTATCAATTCTGGAGAGACATGTTCTGTACCCAAAGGGAGAAAACGGGACCGTATTCATAAGCCTACATTGTCCTTCCGTCCGTCCGTTCTACCTATTTAGGGCTGTAACTTTTGAACTACAATAGCTAGATCGTTGAAATTTTCACAGAATATGCGTTATTACGGCTGACGAGGTGAGTCAAAGTTTTCACCAAGTTGTTTGCTCGGCTCCCCTCAAGCTTCCCCAGAAAGAGTGTGGTGAGGTGGGGTACCTGAAGTCAGAGGAGGGCGGGGAGTGGCCGTTCTGTATGTAGAACTATATACTATTACCTATTCTGTGACTATAACTAACTTTATGACAGGAATATTTTTCTTTTCAAATAATAACTAATTAGATAAATTCATGAGAATGTTGTTTAACAAGACCGAGTATCTGAGAGGAAACCACAAAATGCAAGATTATGTTTTTATGCAGTTCAATTGAAGGCTAGTTGTGGGAACGAACGGCGGGCGTTAATCATTCCGCAGGAAATCATTTTATGCTTCACTTCATTCGATAACACTATAAATCTTTGTAAAAAAAGTCATAACTTGTTCTTTTAAGTTTCTCTAACTTTGACAAATACACACATACAAAACCTGACGATCGTAATTCCAATCGGAGTAGTGGTCAGAATTTGAAACATTGCTACAACTACCACCTGTGTTTCATGCAGTTGCAACGAGGCTCTTCAGTACATTGAAGGTTATCAAAATGAAATTTACATTTAAAAAATCACAAATACTTTATTTCTGAAAATATACATACATAGGGAAGTCCCACAAAACCGTTTCCACGGTTTGTTTGTGGAATCGAGAGTCTCAGTACAGTAATTTTAAAACATAAAACAATACTTAATACTATATTTCATTCAAAATAGCAACGAAATTTGAAGGCTATTTTGCATTACAGAAACAGAGATTTGAATCACTTCCTCTCACTTATTCTTAGAACAGCTTTAGTAACGTCCAAGATATGTCGGATAGTATCTGTATCCAATAAATTAATTACATTTGGTAATCAGAACTAGCCAGAAAGCTAAATAGGAATCGGAAAATCTCGTCATCCTTATTTGGAATGAAGTATAAATATCTATTTATTGAATAGAGTTGAGCAGATGAATTTTAAATAATCTACCAAACCGCTTACTTTCTTCAGTTCTTAATGAGGGTGACATTTCACTATACAATCTTGGTAATTAACGTTTTAATAACCTGCCTCCAAAATTGTTGTTAACTCTTTCGGTTTGAAATTCACCTTGTTCTTGTGCTCTGGTGCCAATACTATAGTCAATATACGATCTATGCTCATGGTTGCCGCTGTTGTTATATGTTAATAAATATTTATGCTCAAGACCCACAGGAACTACTTTACATATTTCAGGACCAACATCGAAATTGTAAAAAAAAAATCTACTGTCCCATACATTTAGCTCGAGTAGATTTGTAGGTTAGTATGGAACAACGGTTTTTTTCCCGATTTATTGGTCCCATAGTGAAAGTTGTTCAGTATGATGGTCTGACCCCCTTAAAAACTCGTCAGCATAATATTAAGAATGAATCTATATAAAAAGATAAAATAATGATATTATATACAGGGTCCTTCTTAATATTCTGACACTTTTTTAAGGGGATGATCGGACCATCGAACTGAACAACTTTCTCTACGGGACCAAGATCGAAATCGCGAAAAAAAAATCAGCTGTCTCATACATTTGGCTCGAGTAGGCTTGCAGTTTTGTATGGAACAGCAGATTTTTTTTCGCGATTTCGTTGTTGGTGTTATATAGAAAGTGGTTCAGTTTGTCGGTCTGATCATCTCCTTAAAAAAGTATCAGCATATTAAGAAGGACCCTATACAACGCGTTAATGAATTAACGCAAAACTAGAAAGTAGTTTGTTTAGAATCGAGAGCAGAATCGAATTATCATGGTTTCAACCTAGGAATTTTTTTTCAAAATATTACATAATATTATGTAAATAATTTATTTGTAAAATTTTAAATTTACTGATCTCGATCTCAACCCACCGCATGGGCACACTCACCCTACTTACTACCAAACCAAGATGCTTAAAATGTATCCACGAGCACGCTAGCGCTTTCATTCATTGCGGAAATGATAACAAATCATTATTGCCTCAAAACTTAAAATTTTAAGTATCAAAATAATGAAATTATTGTTTCAATCTAATTATTTGGTTGTAAATCAGTTGGGGTGTATGAGGTTTTGCGCTTATTCATTAACACGTTGTATAAGTTATACGTATGTATTTTTCCTTCTTTACTAATTTCGAATTTGTGGAAAAATCGAATCCCTCAGGGCATGAGAGGCAATTATGTGTAGTACTTCCACTTATGGTAACTAAGAGAACTCTAATAAGGCGAAGATTACGCACTATGCTCCACTAAGCAACATTACATAAGTGACCTATCCCACCAACAAACAAAAACCTCTCCAGACCGCACTCAGTAATCACCAGCCTTTTTATAAAGAAATTACTCTTCGTAAATATTCATAACTATTTGTTTAACGTTCACAAGTTAATAAATTCGATGCTTTCATGATACAAAAGTTAAATAATTCTTCACAATCGTTTATAGCAGCTTAATTATACACCATCGGTTAAATGTCTAAAGAAAACACTGGGGTATACTTTAGCTCCACCTACAATTATGTAGCAAACAGTAGCTCAACGGCACATCAAATTAATACCCGCAGATGCAATCTGGAGCTATTGAAAAAGCGTTTAGGGCTTGATGTGTTTATTAAATTGTCGTAAGTAATTTACGAGCGGACCACGACATCCCCTTGTGTTTTATAATCATCGGATGCGAGTCGCTTCTTGTTGGTCGTTTGTGAAAGATTACGTGTGGACCTGAACGTTATGTTAACTAGATGGTAAAACGCATGTCGTTAATAGAGGAAATTGTATAGAACAAATGAGGAAATGCTTGTCATAATTACTATTCTGCACATCATTTCGTTATAGTTATGTTTAGCACATGAATTCCGTATCCTATACAGGGTGTAACAAAACACCCTAGTAATATTTAATAGGATGGTGTAGTTTAGGTTTACCTAACAATTTTTTAGGTGGCCCACAATTTCAAACCAATTTTGGAGGAGGGCCACAATTTCGATTTTATTTTACAAGGTGGATCACCTAGCACTTGCCTAAATCACTTAATCAAAACCAAAAAGTCAAAAATGTCAGTGAGCTGCTGTTGGTGGGCAAATTCAATTGTGTTGGAGGGCCATATCGTAGCCCGCGGGCCTGGGGTTGAGCAGCCTTGGTTTAGACCATCAAACTGAACAACTTTCATAATGGAGACAACGTCGAAAAAAACAAAAGAACTCAGCTTTCCCATACATTTGAGTCGAGGACGTAATTAGTATTGTATGAAACAACTGTTTTTTTTTGTTGTGATTTTGAAGTTCGCTCCATATTGAAAGTTGTTCAGTTTGATGGTCTAAATGGCCTTTAAATACTACTAGGGTGTTTTGTTACACCCTTTTTATAACTACCCTCACTTCTTCCCGTATAAGTGTCGTATATATGTACGAGACTACATTGGGTGACGTTTGATAATTATACAAATCTGTAGAATTTTCAGGTGTATCCTGACTTTAATTGTTTATGGAAAAGAGTTCGGGTCTGTTTTGTCTATGATTATTCCGAAGATGGTGTCTTTCCATTGTGAACGTGTTAAATTTTGAGCTTAGCTTTAAATTATTAAAACGCATATAAAATTTATTGGAGTATTGTTTTTTCTATCCCACATACATAATTCAAACAAATTCATATCCGATTCCAATTCGCCCCCCTAAGAGAGATTTTACGGAGGTCCATGGAATAATCATTATTGAGGACGAAAGTTTAAGCCACATGACAGGTTAATGCATCCAGAAACCTGAAATAGTTATGCTAAAGATAAACCTACCTATAACCACACGCTTCAAAATGTAGTTGTAGCAAAATTTCTGATGTCAACTATGTGTAGGTATTTTTATGACGAACGTCATTCGAACCATGATTATGGATTTGGAGCCCGTTTTTCTTTGTTTCTAAACTACTTAATTATGCCTCTTTAATTAAATGTGAACACCCAATTAATCTCAATTGACCATAAATAGAACGCATTGCTCTGCAATTGGCTAAAGGAATTTCAGGTTCCACGTATCTATTAACATGTCTAAGGACAAATTGTTCGGCCGCTCTATAACAGGCACGATGTATGTTAAGCCCTTTACAAAATAACAACTAAGTAGACATAGCCCATTAGAATTCTCTGATTGGAAGCGAAGTTATCCAGTTAACGTTTATAAATGACACTACATCCGTGGAAGCCAGCCCTTAGGGGATATAAAATCATCGCAATAATTGCACGCTTCCCATGATCGATCTTACGCAATATATCTAATTAGACATACGACCTATACTACCAGCATAACTCATAATAAAATTTCTTGTTCCGTAAAAGATTACGACAATCTGAGCTTTTTATAGAGAACTAGTTGTTTAGAAGTGCGTTCACGCCGTCGCGCAAAAGAAGAATTACAAGTAAAAACTGGTATAGAAAACTAGATTTCCACGTCCGCAAGCGTTTAGAACGATTAGCCGCGAGGGACGCATTGTTGATATGCTATCAGCTGATGCGCAGCAGTCCGCAATGGTAGCGCGCTCGGAGCACATGCGCGCAGCGCTCGCCCGCGACCGGGACCCCGCGAAGCGTCGCCGGCGCATATCTGCAACACTTACTTCTTAAAGACTATTTCAAATGGCCAACGCAAGAAAATTCGTGCGGGTTACTAAGTTTTTGCTGGCGGGTGTGACGGTATTTTGCGTGAGCTGGATCGCCTGCGTCAACGAGTGGCACGGAGGGGTGCGGTGGAGGGCTCGGCAGGGCAGTGAGGACGCTGGGCTGTCCACCATGAGGACCATCGTGGCTTACTCGGAGGGCAAGCAGGCGGAGCTGGACCGACCCTCGCCTGTCACCTGTGACCGGCTGCCCGCCTTCCCGACTATACCACACATTGTTAGCATTTTCTTTTTATATATTTTTGAACAGCACAACTTATTTTTTTGTTGCTTTTATTTTACAAAACTTTAAGCATTTTTGACAACCAGATGCAACTGTTGTCCGCAAATGTAACTAAAAGTTATCACAGAAGGAGGTGATTGTGTTCATATTTCGATAAAAGTTTAATGCAACACCAAAAAAATATCAAGCTGTGTAGTAACACTGAGTAATTCTAAAAACTTTTCAAATTTTCAGAGATGGTTTAGACCATCAAACTAAACTACTTTTACTATAGGAGCAAATCTGAAAACGCAAATAATTTTTTTAAAGTGATCATTACGTTGCCCAGTATATATTGTTGCATACATTTAAGTCGAGTTGGCATTGCAGTTTAGTAAAGTAAAAGGATGCTAATGATATCAATTTCACCCTGTAGATAGCTCAATGCAAAATAACAATAATATTTACATCCTCTCATATGGCTCCGTGCATATGGTACAAGGTAAAGGGTGTTTTCTGCAGTGTTTTGGTCGAAAGGCCAGCCATACTATCATATACTGACACATCATTCAATCCTGAAAGTCATAAAACCTGCAACTAGTTACAATTGCACGCTGAAATAAATAGTTGGTAGTTGTACCAACGTTTTTGGTCACCCCGAAAGGGATTATGGTCGTGCGTCATTGCATGTGTGTAATATTTAAATGGCAGTCGTTTACGATAGAAAAAAATTATTTATACGTTTTTAACATTTTAATACCACAATATTCGACATAAAAAATACCATAAATATGCAAATAAGTAATTTTAAACCAGGATTAAATCTTTAGAGACCTCGGCTCGCCGATGAGGTTGGCAATAAACTTTTTTTTTATCTCAAACAAAGACTCTTTAACATACAAATTATTATTCCTAACAGCTTGGTGATAGCATCTCAGTCTATCCAATATGTAAATTAAGTCGTACAACTTCCTGACACAATAGGTATACAACTTGGACGAATCATGTACAAGGATCAAAATACCCCGCCAAACAAAAGCTGGCAACAAAAATACAATGATCGATAGAGAAACATTAAAATAAACAGGGACTTAAGAGGTTCTTTCAGACCATCACCATGAATAACTTTCATGGTGAGAAAAACATTTAAATCGCAAAAAAATCAGCTGTTCCATACATTTGGGTCGAGTATCCATCGATATTTTCTATGGAACAACGATTTTTTTTGGTTTCTTTTTTGAAATGTTAGTGAAAGTTGTTCAGTTTGATGGTCTGCGACGCATCTAAGTTTAAACCCTGTATATCTCTCAGATATGTCCATTGGTCACCATGTGCAGTGCCCGGCAAACAACTTGATAAATGCGGAGGTCTGAAGGCCTACGCACTATGCAGTAGCATTTTGCCTACAAATTTTGTCACTACGCAGTCAAAGCCTTGTTCAAAATGTTTCACGGTCATTATAGTTACTACATTATTTTAATATTTAATATCATCCTTAAATACATACATAAACTCACGACAGTATTTTGACCCCGGGATGGACAGAAACGTTTCTTTTATAAACCTATATGGGCTTATCATGCGGTTGTAGCAGAACGGTTAACTTTTTGCAGAACCGGCAATAGTAGCTAAATCGTGAGGACTGACTGAGGCAGGGGACTGATTGATTGACTGATAATTAATCGATATTAATCATCTTTTAATTATTAGATCAAGTTAGGGTTACATCAATTTTGGCCTAATAAATTCACAGAAACCTCTTCTTTTTATTAGAACCGTTTTTCGTGCCAGCTTTCATGGTATGCGATATACACAATTTCAAGAATTACCATTAACAAAAAGTTTTAAGTGACCGTGAAAGCTTGTTACAATCTTTACTGAAGTAAATTAAGATTTGCAGTTAGGTTTGTTAGTACCTAATAAAAATTTTCTAACGTTTTAACTTCTGCGCAACCAATCTGTAATCAAATTTCAAGAACAATTAATATATTTTGTTAATATCTAGTTATTAAAGACCAAAGCGTTTTAAAATCTCTCAGTTAATGCATTTAACTGTTATCTTCTATAGAAAAAACCGTTTCGTTTTTTTGCTGATTGTACCTATTAAGGCGTTAACACCAATGACTCACACCACTCTTCATTTTCATTGAATCATTATTAATACAATTATAATCATCAGACCCCCTTCAGGGCACAAACCTCCTTTCACGAATAAAGGTGTGAGGTGACATTAATTATTATTTACTTAACTTTAAAAAAACCGGCCAAGCGCGTGTCGGGCCACGTTCAGGGTAGGGTCACAATATAAGGACTTAGAAAGGGGCTAACGGCTAATAAACTGTAAATTTTACAAGCTGGTCGACTATTACTCGTTAACTTGTAAAGCCTACTTAGCGGTGATAGTTTTCCTTTTAAGGGTATATTACTGTTGGCGCGCTCCAAACAAACGAAGTCTACTTATATTTTCAATACTAACCAATTAAAGTCAGTGACATGTTTCAGAAACAATCTAGAAAGTAATCTCTGTGCTTGTATCATGTCAGATTTTCGTTAAAATGGATAGTTTTGATGTTACAGTGCCTCAAAGATGTCCATACAAATCTTAAATTAATCCTAGCACTAAAACTGTATATTTTAACGAAAATCTGACTTCACACAAACATAGAGATAAATTTCTAGATTGTTTCTGAAAAATTTCATCGACTTTAATTGGTTAGTATTGTAAACATCACAAGACTTTGTTTGTATGCAGCGCGCATTTACGAATTCGGAATAAACTTCTCTTAATATCGCTGCTATAAGAGCCTTAAAGGGCAATATTTCTTCCCATACACTTCCAACTAGAATGCTATGTCAACCTATTGTTTCTCATAATGCATATGCAAATATAGGAGTGCTAAGAATGGGTGAGAAAATAATGACTTAGGAAATACGAGCCATTGTCGCATCTACTTAGAATGTGAGACCAAACTTGTCGCAGTCTGGAAAATATCTACACATGCACCGACTAGAGTACTGCCTACAATTTCTAGGTATATACTCTATTCAAAATTATAATTTGTTACTCGTAGTTAAACATAAATTCTAAAAACATTTTCATAGAGTGCAACTAAGCATACATTTGATATGTAAACTAAATCACAAAATTTGCGGAAAAACCAGCCAAGAGCGTGTCGGACTCGCTCATGAGAGGGTTCCGTAGCCATTATACAGGGTCCAACTTAATATGCTGACAGTTTTTTAAGAGGATGATCAGACCATCAAACTGAATAACTTTCTTTATGGCACCAACGTCGAAATCGCAAAAAAAAAATCTGCTTTTGCATACAAAACTGCAAACCTACTCAAGCCATATGTATGGGACAGCGGTTTTTTTTCGCGATTTCGATGTTGGTCCCATAAAGAAAGTTGTTCAGTTTGATGGTCTGATCATCCTCTTAAAAAACTGTCAGCATATTAAGTTGGACCCGGTATACTCTATAAAATTATAATTTATTACTCGTAGTTAAAATAAATTCTAAAAACATTTTCATAGAGTGCAACTAAGCAACAGTTGATATGTAAACTAAATAACAAAATTAGCGGAAAAACCAGCCAAGGTCGAGACGGACTCCCTCATGATAGGGTTCCGTAGCCATTATACAGGATGTAAGTGACAGCCTAGCAAATACTGAAACGGTGAACTCAGACCAAGAAACTGAACAACTTTCACTATGGAGCCTACGTACCTCAGGAAACGCGAAAAAAATCAGCTGTATATATTTGAGTCGGGCAGGTACAGCAGTTTTGTATGAGACAGCTGATTTTTTTCGCGTTTCCTGAGGTAGGCTCCGTTGTGAAAGTTGTTCAGTTTGATGGTCTGAGTTCACCGTTTCAGTGTTTGCTAGAATGTCACTTACACCCTGTATAAGTAGAATACGAAGAAAAGTAATTAACCTGTTGATCTTACCTAAGAGAAACGTTCCATGTTACAAGAGCTATCCAACGACATCTCACTCGATATTTTAGAAAAAACTAATGTTTGCCAACCCACTTTTCGCTGTATTATTATTAGTCCGTTGCGTCGAAAAAAATTTTTGCTTCTTAAATACAATTTTTCTGTTTTTGGGTTACTATTATCTGTCTTTATGCCAAATTTCGATTCAATAGGTTCAAAAATAAGGGAGTAATTGAGGCGGGGCATTCAGACAGACAAACGGACGGACAGACAGATAGAACGGACGAAGGTATAAGGGTTCCTTGTTCGAATACGTGACCCTAAAAAAACATACTTTTTGACCGCATCTTTTACTTACCATAAGTTTGTTTGCAGAGCTCGCTCAGGATAGAGATGGTTGGAAGATTAAAGGGGAGTTTGCCCAGCAGTGGAATGACACAGGTTAAAAAAATTATAAAATAATTAAAGGTCCACAGTGTTTAATGTCAAATACAGTTTCTACATGACATTTTAATCATAAGTATTTATATGTAAATATTGTTCAGTAAAATAGCCAGAGAAATACTGATAGCAAAAAAAGTGTCGCTAACAACTCTTCTAACTTATTCTATATTTTTTGTAAGAAGCATGGGCGCAGCTCCACTTTTTGCAGCATTTCACTTTTTTCTCAAAGACGACGCAGTAAAAATGAAAGTATTAAACTAAATTGAGAGTCGATACTATCCGCAAGAACTACGGGCTTTTACTCAAAGAAATTTAATATAAAAAGTTCAATAATTCACAGCAAAAACAAAGCTAACTCTAACCAGCAGTTAAACGAATAGCGTCTGGTTTTGTAATACGATAATCTATTGGAATACTGGTCACGAAGGGAAAATAAATCGAAATCAATATCCTCTTGGGTATTTCTAATAGTATGCCGCCGCTGTCCCCTGCTTTGCATTGCATCTAGTGTTGTAAAGAGCACGCGTGTGCATGCTTGCATAATTCAGATAGAAGAAGGCACAAAATACGTAATTATAATTCGGTGAAATAAACTATTTAAGTTAAATATACAAACAAAAAAGTTCGTAGTGATAGTAGTAGTAATAGTAATTTAGTAGTAATTGTTTGTGTATTTGTATCTCAGAGGAAGGATCTCCATAGAGTCCGCATAAATTTACGATTGTAGTTAGTCTCTTTTGTCTTATGACGAACCTTTAATAGTAGAAGGAGATGGAACTATAGATATTTGTTTATGCGGCTGTCCACTTTTTTTTGAGCTAGTGTGTGTGAAAAGTGACCGTAAAAATAAGGCCATATGTCACTTGGTGCCTTTTGTCCATACTACTTGACACCACACACTCAAACCTAAACGTCAAAAAAAGTGGACACTTTACAATTGGTATGGCTCACTCTATTAGGTATAATTTCTTTGATTTGTATTGTAAATGTTGTAAATGTTATGTAATTTTGAAATGTCAATGTCTCCGTCCACTATTTTGAATTTCTGATTCACAAATTCATTTTTTCGTCTTTGTCCTGTGCCGGTGTATAAATAAAGTGAACAACAAAATGGACGTAAATGCGTTAAGTTCAAATATTATCGATTATAAACATGTTACAGCCATGTTGTGCTATTTTAAATCAAATTATAGATTGAAAAATTAAGTCTCTGACGGTCCTTGAACCCGCACTCTTCCAAACCGGGAGGGGAATTGCGTTTTCCAATTTCGCCACCGAGCCCACTAACCAGAGAACGAAAGTTTTCAAAATAGTTTTAAATTTTTTTTCGAGTTAAAATCACGCCTGAGACTTAATTTTTTAATCAACTTGACTTAAACAATTTGATTTGGTTTTAAATACGTTAAAATATCGAATAGGGTGCTTCAAGCCAAAAACTGAAAAAATTTTACTATGGGACCAACATTGATATAACGAAAAAATAAATTTGCTGTTTCATACATTTTGTTGGAGTAGCTATTGATATTTTCTATGTGAAAAACTTTAACTTTGACTTCATTGGCGTGTTGTTCATAAATAGAACCCGAAATTTTATACAAACAGTTAAATTGTCCTGAGGCATTCGAAAACATAAATTTGTAAGAAAATTTAGGAAAGTTCTATTCATAAATACTATTAAATAATCTGTGGCTACGCTCTTGTCAGTGGAGTCCAGTCGCTAGGCCTTGACTTTCTGATACGGCACGACAACAACATATTCTGGAAAACAAAAATATTAGGTATGGGACCTTTAAAATTAATGTTGACATTTTGGAAAAAATACGTTTGTATTTCCTATATTATACCAAACATTTTTAATGAGCACAGTACCTTTCCCAAAATATAAAAAAATCTGCATTATTATAAAATACATTGGCTCTAATGTTATATCAATTATCTCCAATAGAAAATGTCAATAACACATAGAAAAATAGAAAAGTCTAAGCTAAAGATTCTATGGTGCCAGCTACCTATAAATGCAGACTGGAAACACAGGTTTAGAAGTGCTTAGATGGTAAGTGGATTAATTTAATACGATTATAAGGTAGCGCATACCATGCAGCAATTATGTAACATGTTTCATAACCAAGTGTCATCAGCGGATGGACATTAAATATGAGAGTCGTTAGACTTGTCCTGAATTGTATGCACCTAGAGCAATCGCTTGTAATTTGACACTAAGGCCAGGCTTGTCCTAAGAGGAAGGATCTCCATAGAGTCCGCATAAATTTACGATTGTAGTTGGTCTCTTTTGTCTTATGACATACCTTTAATAGTAGAAGGAGATGGAACTATAGATATTTGTTTATGCGGCTGTCCACTTTTTTATGAGCTAGTGTGTGTGAAAAGTGACCGTAAACATAAGGTCATATTTCACTCGGTGCCTTTTGTCCACACTACTTGACACCACACACTCAAACCAAAACGTCAAAAAAAGTGGACACTTTACAATTGGTATGGCTCACTCTAGTCTTAAAGAGAGATCCTTCCTCTTAGGGCTTGTCTCACTCCACAGCTCAGGAACGTTTGACGGCCGATGCCCACCGAGGGGTGAGTGGTCGCTCATTGACATTAGTTTTCGTTCCTAAAGCGCGAAGTTCGAAATTCGAAAAATCGGGATTATTGAACTATCTTTTACGGTATCGGTAGTAAATAATCTGTGCTAAGGTCTCGTTCAGGGAGGCGCGGGGCGTCAGGCTAGGCGCCGCGGTGCGCGGAGCGAGCGGGCTGCCTGAAACACAAACATACGGCGATGTATAGAGCGTTCAAGGAGAAGCGTCATCACACGCATCATATTGTCACAGTTTTATTGCCCGGTGGTGCCATTTGCCCAGGATTTGGTGCCCTAGAGAATGTTGTTCATTTTGAAGGTCTGATCATCCCCTTCAAAAGTGTCAGCATATTAAGAAAGACCCCCGTATAGGTACCAACGGCACCTTCAAACATTTATAGCACCTAGATAATAGTTACACGAGTCAAAACAAAATTAATTTTCAACTAAATGTATATTTAATATCGCAAAAACTAACCTAATAGCACATAATTTCGTAGATCTGCTACAAAAATTCTGATTTACGAGTATTTTGCCCCGCAATAAAGCGTCGGTTATTTAATTGAACTTTTATACATAATGACAGACTGACGGTTTGTTCGTAATATTTTTAGGGTTCCGTACTCAAAGGGTGAAAACGGGACCCTATTCATAAACCGAAACTGAGAAAAAAATGCTACGTATACGTAGCCCATCGCAGCTTACGAGTGAGTGTGATGCAACACTCGTAATTAGTATCGCGTCGTAAGCTACTTGGTACGTAAGCTGCGTCGGGCTACGTATACGTAGCATTTTCTCAGTGTACGTTGTCCGTCCGTCTGTTCTACCTATTTAGGCCTGTAACTTTTGAACCGTAATAGATAGTTGAAAGTTTTATAGAATGTGCGTTATTATGGCGGATTTGCAAACAAATAAAAATAATGTCGAAAAATAAAAAATTAAGGGGAGTCCTCGTACAAGAAACTAGTTTTTATCAAAGTTTTTTCTTCTCGCTCTATCGCAAAAACGTTAAAACATACAAGCTTTAAACAAGGTGTGATTATAGAACACACTCTAAAGTATAACAACAAATAATAAAAACCGGCCAAGTGTGAGTCAGTCAAAGTTCAATTAAATAACTAAAGGTAAAAAACAAAACAGTTTTGTAAGTTAAAATGTTGTGTGGTGGTGTGGTACGGAATCCTCGGTGCGCGAGTACCTATACTCACACTTGACCGGTTTTATTATTATAATACATGTCTGTGATATTTGGATCGTGTGAAATGACGCCACGTTATTCACGTTCGCTCATCATAGCAACGTTATTGCTGTCATTATTTCTTTAGCCCTTCGATCATTCATCCGAGGTAACAAAAAATATCTTGTATCACGAGCTCAATTCACAATCGAGTCAATGGCAATGTGATAATTAGGTATCGGAAGAAAATCGCAAAAAAAGTTTCTTTTTTATATAGTGGTGTTTGTGCGATATTTTTTTGCGATTTTGTAGTTCGACCTAATATCTAATATACAGTCCTTCTTAATAGGCTGACACTTTTTTAAGGTGACGATCATACCATCAAACTAAACAACTTTCTCTGTGGGACCACGATCGAAATCGCGTAAAAAAATCAGCTATCCCATACATTTTGCTCTGTTTGCAGGTTAGCTGTATTTTTTTTCGGATTTCGATGTTGGTGCTAAAGGGAAAGTGGTTCAATTTGACGGTCTGATCATCCCCTTAAAAAGTGTCAGCATAATTACAGAGGACCCTTTATAAAACTTGCTTATATTTCAAGATTATATTGAAAAATATTGAAAAAGCCGTGGTGGTCCAGTGGTGAGTAACCTTGCCTGCCGTGCAGGAGGCGATGGTTCGATCCCCGTCCAGGCCGACTCGTACCAATGAGTTTTTCGGAATTTATGTACGATTTGTAACACCACTGGCTTTTCGGTGAAGGAAAACATCGTGAGGAAACCTGCATGCTTCAATTTCTAGGCATGTATTGTACCCACTGTCCATTATAAGTGGCGACGGGCTCACCCCCATCACACTGGACAGAGTTTCGGTACTACTGGTGAAACGTGGATGTTCTGAGGTTTCAGAATATCTCTGACTACCCCCTCGGGGAATATAGTCGTGAGCATATGCATGCATGCATGCATTATATTGAATGTATCTATAATTGTTTGTATGTATCACAGGGTATAAGTGTAGACGGATGCATTACTTTAAAGGGTGCTTATATACTCATGACACTTCATTTTATTTCATTTCAAATATCACCTTTTTATACAAACGTTCGATTCATCATCATCATCAGCCCATCATCGTCCACTGCTGAACATAGGCCTCTCCCAAAGCGCGCCACAAAACTGTCTTCGGGCTTCCTCATCCAATCGCTCCCCGCTACTTTTTTAGGTCGTCTGTCCAGCGGGCAGCAGGGTGTCCCACACTACGCCTACCTGTTCGCGGTCTCCACTCTAGAACTCTGACACCCCACCGGTTGTCAGTTCTTCGGCAGATATGACCAGCCCATTGCCACTTCAGCTTGCTAATTTTCTGAGCTATGTCAACCACTTTAGTTCTCTGACGTATCACTTCATTTCTGATGTGATCTCTCAGAGAAAAACCGAGCATAGCTCTCTCCATAGCTCGCTGAGCGACCTTGAACTGATGAACTAGTCCTATCGTCAGGGTCCATGTTTCCGCACCATTACTGGCAGGACGCACTGATTGAACACCTTCGTTTTGAGGCATTGTGGTAGAGCCGAAGAAAATACATGACTGAGTTTCCCGAAACTAACTAGCCGTTCGATTAGCTAATTGCATTTAGTACAAGTCCAATTTTTTTTATTTTTTGCTGCTTGCCTATAAGTTTCTTTGGAAAAGTTATTCAGTATCCTGAATACAATCACCCTTAAAGCAACTGTCTATACAGGGTGTAAGGAAAAATATAATTAACCTTTAAACCAATCTGCTGTCTCATAAATTTGAGTCGTTTAGGCCTAGGCGCTGCAGTTTAGTATGGAACAGTAGATTTTTTTTGTTCTGATTGGATTGCTCCTATAGTAAAAGTTGTTCAGTTTGATGGGTAGAATATGTGGTTAAAAGGATAATGATACTTTTCCATACACCCTGTAGCCTGCAGAACACATAACTCTTCTCTCGAACAAGGATAATATTTTTAATGTTGCATTAAACATTAAACACACAAGCATATAAAACTATTATTCATAGTTCTCTGTGGTCTAGGTCTCCAATTAGTTTCAAAGATCCCTGTACAACAGCCAAAGGTGTTTTCTAGCTCTAATGAATACACTGTAGGCCCTCAGCCTATAAATAATAATTTGATCCACTATTTGTACCTTCCAGCTATTCTAATTGTGAGGTAGGCCGAAGTTATATACGTTGTTCGTCTTTTGTCAGAATCTTTATTCTAAATACAGCCTGAATCTAATCAATTCGGTACGTCAAGTTTTTTTTTTGAAGATAGAAGACATCATTTTAAGCAACTAAAAAAATTTCTTTTGCGATTCATCTAATATATCCAATTAATTTTTAACTGTTATCTCTAAATGGTAAAAGTGGTCGCGAGAAAATCATTCGAACTCCATGGAGAAAAACCTTCGCTTAATTTAAAAAATAAAAATCACCTGCCTTCTCTTTCTAACTCTATGCTGAAAACAGAAACGGCAACATCAAATGTCAAATTCTGACATTGTGCATATATTTTTTTCTCTATGACACCAACATCGAAATCACGAAAAAAAAACAGCTGTTCTATACAAAACTGCGAACCTACTCGAGCCGAATGTATGGGACAGCTGATTTTTTTTTCGCGATTTTGATGTTGGTCCCAGAGAGAAAGTTGTTCAGTTTGATTGTCTGGACATCCCCTTAAAAAAGTGTCAGCATATTAAGTTGGACCCTGTATAATGTTTGTTAAACTGTCAACAACGAGTTATCATCATTGGCTCAGTATAATATCTTTTTATTTGTACGTGTTACATTGTAGTACGAGTAGCTGTAGTTGTTGCAAATAAATAAAAAATAAAGCTGATGATTATGATGATTCAGCGAATTTAATATTTTTACCCGACTGCGCCAGACGGAGGGTTATGTTTTTACATATTCTATTTGGTAACGAGAAGAAATATGTATACAACGTGTTAATGAATTAACGCAAAACTAGAAAGTAGTTTGTTTAGAATCGAGAGCAGAATCAAATTATCATGGTTTCAACATAGGTAATTTTTTTCAAAATATTAAATGATTTGTTTGTAAAATTTAAAATTTACTGAACCCTATCTCAACCCTCCGCTCGGGCACTCTCACCTTACTTACTACTAAAACAAGATTCTTAAAATGTATCCATGAGCACATTAGCGCTTTCATTCATTGCTGAAATGACAACAAATCATTTTTGCCTCAAAACTTAAAATGTGAATAACTTTAAAATTTAAGTATCAAAATAATGAAATTATTGTTTCAACCTAATTATTTTGTTATAAATCAGTTGGGGTGTATGAGGTTTTGCGCTTATTCATTAACACGTTGTATATCTGAGTAGCAAAACGTTTATTAAAAGAATAAAATAGTAAAAACACTAGAACAAACAAAACTTATAACTTACCTTACGGTTAACTTACGTATACTTAAAATATCGTGTATTATTATATGTATCGCAAATAAATTAAATTCCCTAAAATAAGTTTAAAGTATAGTAATTTATATAGGTACTGCTTTTCAACAAGGTTAGTAGGACAATAACTGTCAACACAATTATTTTGGTAAGCACAAAAGCAATTGTAATTCATCATTCTTTGATTCTCGAGCCCCGGCTACGTGAGGTCGCCTGGCTAAGACATTATGGTACCGCCTGCGCTGTACAATTATGAGTAATGCTCCATGTAGAACAAACCTTTGAATACCGTTATTTTAAAGATACATTAATTCTATAGCTTTTTTCTTTTTCTAGAAATGTTCTTAATTCCAACTTACTTTGGCCCACCTAAGGGATATTGTACCTACCTAGGAATTATTTGTAAACTACTTGCAACGTTCGTTGGCGTAGTGGAGCTTCGGTATTGGAAACGATCACCGAAGTTAAGCAACGTCAGGTCCGGTCAGTCTTTGGATGGGCGACCGTTTAGTGGTATTTCATCTCGAGCGTTTCCGTGCTTCGGAAGGCACGTTAAGCAGTTGGTCTCGGATAGTTTCATCAGATGGCGTTATAACTATTCGTTAAGCCAGGTCAGAGGCCTATTAAGGCAGCTTGAAATTATCTGACAGCAAGTTGACCACTAACTTGCCTCGACCAATACGCACCGGGCCCGTGTGGTGGAGTATGGCCCACTCCCTCTCATATTATTCGTGAGAGGAGGCCTTTGCCCTGCAGTTTGATTCTACAGGCTATAACTTATATCTAATCTCGAATCGAGGATGCTGGGCGTCACCCCAGCTCTGCAACTATGTTACTATTAGTCAAATAGTATCCTAGTTCTAGATCATTGGAAAAAATAGGCCCATCAACAAAAAGGTTAGGTTGCTGTATTTTTCAAAAGAATTTACAAATCACGTAGGTTTCTTCTACGGGAGAATCCATCATTTATCTTACTTAGGAAATTTAGAGCTTTCCCTGACTTCACTGTTGTGTTTTGGTTACTAGACTACACACAACTGAATCGACAGGTTTGTTATATCGACCGCCAGTATTAAAATGCGCAGTCTTAGGAGAAGTTTGTTAAACATTCAGTTCCAAAGAAACTAGTGAAACCATCTAAAAATAAATTATCATCAGTCCAAATCCATCCACTGCAGGTTGTATTATAAGCCTCCTCTCCATTTTGCGGTCCTGTCTGTAGCAATCGCATCCATATACAGCAATATAAATATCTGGAATTCTGTCTGCAATTCCACTCGGTCAGAGATCAATCTCATGCATATTTTAACATGCGAGATCATCGGATCAACACTGTAATATATGATGCAACATTTTTAGTCGGCATCCAACATTGACACCATATTTGTTTATTGACTTTATAATTATAACGTTTGCTTTCAACGTAAATAAGTTAAATAGTTTCAAAAAATTAAAAACACGCTTTTGTCAGAAAAATTTAATAAAACAAACTTTGCTTGTAGCCATTGAAGAATCTATCTACTTCCTGGCTCCATCTTCAAATCAGCTCGATGATACCAAATTATTATACTGTCATCCGAATGGCATACGCTTGCAAAGTTACAAATCGATTCGTCAAATAGAATTAGGTTATAATCAGCTTCCTAGATTTTCATACATACTTAGTTACATACAGGTGAAGTTAATATAAGCGTGTTAAAAATAACAATGGAATTGAAACAATTATTGCAGAAAATCAAAAAAACTTGAGTATATTTTAATACAAAGAATGATATTGCTATCGTCCGCGAATTTGTATTCAATGTTTCAATCTACTTCATAAACAAACTTTATCTCAATATTAATAAAAATCTAATTCCATCCAACTGATTTTGCGTGATAGAGAAACAAACACTCAAACCTTAATATTAGTAGTTAGACTAAAATAATTTTCAAATATCTGTAATCTTTGATCGGCATTAACATTTCGAAATAATTTGTTATTTTGCAATTGCATTATGATACAATCATTCGATTATTTATAGAATATATAAACAACTTTCACTATGGGACCAATATAAAATCGCGTAAAAAAATGCAGATGTTCCATACCTAACTACAAATCTACTCAAGCATTATGGGTCAGCAGATTTTTTTTTCGCGATTTCGATGTTGGACCCATAATGAAACCCGGAAACAGACCCGTTGTTCAGTTTGATGGTCTAAACAACCCCCTTAAAAGTTTAAAATATTTATTTTTACTTTTGTAACACCTTGTATACAGTTTAACAGTACACACGGATACTTTAGAACAGAAAAAAAAATCTGACAAAAAGCGAACTTTTCTCTGAAGAAATCTCCTCCAGTAGAACCACAAAAATGCCCTTTTCTAAGTTTTCAAATTCTTCTGCGCTAAGAAGAATCATGATTATTCTAAGCTTCTAAAGATTTAAGTATGTAGTCTAATCTATTCAGAGCCTCTATAAATCAATGCTCAGGCGCAAGACGCGGTAACTGCGTTAGTATTGAAACTAGCTCGGGCTTATGCAAATTGTACGCGCTAGATTCCGCGAAGCTTTGAGCTTGACATGTTCTTAAATCTATTACAGCTTATAGACAGGGTACGGATACTAAAGTTCTTTGTGTGAAATGCCGCTATCTATAGTCTTTGATAGTTCCGGTTTTGATAGTATTACAGGCCATTGAAAATGCTAGTGAAATGTAAATTCTCGACATAGTATATTTTGGTCTAAAGAGGTGACAAGGAGAAGATCAATATAACAAAATAAAACCGGTCAAGTGCTAGTCGGGCTACTCGCGCACCGAGGGTTCCGTACCACACTACATGATAACTTCCAAAAATGATTTGTTTTCTCCGTAACCTTTAGCGCGAGACCGACTCACACTTGGCCGAATTTTATTATTTGTTGTTATACTGTAGAGTTTGTTCTATAATCACACCAAGTTTGACGCCTGCATGTATTATCGTTTTTACGATAGAGCGTAAAGAAAAACGTTGATAAAAACTAGTTTCTTGTATAAGGACCCCCTTAATTTTTAACTTTTTGACATTTTTATTATTTTTTAACAAATTTGCCATAATAACGCACATTCTGTAAAAAAATTAACTGTGTAGCTATTACGGTTCAAAAGTTACAGCCCTAAATAGGTAGGACGGACGGACAACGTAGTCTTAGTAATAGAGTCCCGTTTTCACCCTTTGGGTACGTAACCCTAAAAACAAAGATGCGGAAATATGGTGCCAGGATATAAAATGACAATAATAAAGTTTAAAAGGGTCATAATATGTAAATAACTGTTCGTACCACACCTTCGACAAAATCATACCAATCATACACAAGACTTTTATGGAGTAGAGCGTTATATTAATTTTAACGAGTCACCAAATCTTACAATCTTCTTAAAAAACAAACAATTAGACTACGATTTCCTACGAATTGCTACGAAAGTACGAGTTTGTTTCGCCCATTGATTAGACATCAACGTGAACCATTGTTTTTATTTTACAATTATAGGTACCTACTTAATTTAACCTAATGTTACTATCTTTCCCAAAACAAATTACCGTCTTGTCTTTTGGAAATATTAAAATTGGTAAGCTGTAATACAAAAGTATTTATTTAGTGCAAATTTATTAAGTTATTTTATTTATTCTTTAAGAAATGAAAATAAAATGTTTGTCATCAAAACATTTATTACTCCTAAAGAAAATTTTTAAACATGATATTTGTTTCGTTTCTTAAATTACATTACCATTATTTCGTTAAGTTATAAGTTGTAAAATTTTACAGAGTTTAAAATAAGAGACTACCGTTTTTTTCTGCCATCTTAAATAATGACAGAAGTCGTTACGAGAATTAAACTCTATGGTTTTTGGACAGTATTCATACGAAATTGTGATTTTCAAAATTAAGTAACAAGTCCAACTCCCAGGACTACCTTACAGACCACGCCTTAAATTTTTGTATGTTGAAAATAATGAAACTTTTTTTTTCTTCGAGTGCCATATACAACGTGTTAATGAATTAACGCAAAACTAGAAAGTAGTTTGTTTAGAATCGAGAGCAGAATCGAATTATCATGTTTTCAACATAAGGTAATTGTTTTCAAAATATTAAATAATTTGTTTGTAAAATTTTAAATTTACTGAACTCGATCTCAAACCACCGCACGGGCACATTTACCCTACTTACTACCAAAACAAGATTCTTAAAATGTATCCATGAGCACGTTAGCGCTTTCATTTATTGCTGAAATGATAACAAATCATTTTTGCCTCAAAACTTAAAATGTGAATAACTTTAAATGTTAACTATCAAAATAATGAAATTATTGTTTCAATCTAATTATTTTGTTATAAATCAATTGGGGTGTATGAGGTTTTGCGCTTATTCATTAACACGTTGTATATAGGTATAGGTATACCGTTTTTTATCGCGAACTAAAGTCCCACGTAGACGAGACGGATATATTGCGGCAAATTTATCCGACTCGTCTACGTGGGACGTTAGCAGTAACTGACGAACGACATTAGGTATTTTAACATCTTGGACATTGTCACATATTATCTAGTCCCAATTGAAGTGCCTACAAGAATCTATTTGTTTAAAAATATGCTCACGACTGTACCTAAGGTAGTCAAGAGATATTCGAGATACTTTCATCAGATTCGGAATATCCATATTTCTCTAGCAACAATTTCGAATGCTGATCCTATCCTCGGACTTTCGATTTTCGATATATGGTGACCGTTTCTATCCGAGCTTTTTTCCTTTATTTCCGAGAAATTGAGTTGACATTGGAAGGCACCGTTCACGCAATTGCGAAAATCTTATTTCGTGTGCCCTCTGCTCTGAGTCTTGTGGAATCAATGATAATTATTTTTTCAGAACCGCACATGGTCTCCCGGCGTATCATCCGAATCGTCATGGCAACGTGTATCCGGTACGCGCGTATCATTGTACGCCGCGTACTACGACGAGCGTACGCCACAACGCTACGTGCGGATCCTTGCCACTTTTCAAGGTAAACATTTTACGTGCCTAATGCTTGTTGTGTTGTGTCAACGATCAAACGACCCGAAAACCACCACGGTCGTTTGAAAAAAAACGTGATCCCTGTGTAAAATATAGCTATTCTAAGCACAGAATATAAATTATACAATATTATTATCTCTCAAGAAAAGTTATCTTAAAAAAAATCTCTTAAAAACATATTCGTGACTGGCTGGCTCACAGACAACACAGCCTAAACGGCTGAGAATAGATACATGACATATATACAGGGTCCTTCTTAATATGCTAATGGTTTTTAAGTGGATGAGCAGACTATCAAACTGGACAACTTTATCTAAGGGACCAAGGTGGAAATCGCGAAAAAGAACAGCTGTTCCAAATAAAAAATTGTAATCCTACTCGAAAATTTATGGGAGGGCAGATTTTGTTTATTCGCGATTTCAAAGTTGGTACCGTCGTAAAATATTTTTTAGTTTGATGGTCTGAATCACCCTGTTCCGTGTTCAAAATGACACCGATTCCACGGTGTATAAAACAGTTCCGTGACTGACTGACAAACTGACTGAAATTAGAAACATAAAATGTAGAATTTATACAACGTGTTAATGAATTAACGCAAAACTAGAAATTAGTTAGTTTAGAATCGAGAGCAGAATCGAATTATCATGCTTTCAACATAGGTAATTTTTTTCAATATATTAAATAATTTGTTTGTAAAATTTAAAATTTTCTTAATTCGATCTCAACCCTCCGCATGGGCACACTCACACTACTTACTATCAAAACAAGATTCTTAAAATGTATCCACGAGCACGCCCGCTTTCATTCATTGCTAAAATGATAACAAATCATTTTTGCCTGAAAACTAAAAATGCCAATGTTTCAATCTAATTAGTGTGTTAGAAATCAGATGGGGTGTATGAGGTTTTGCGCTTATTCATTAACACGTTGTATTTATACTGAGGATGGAAGTAGTCAACCCCTAATTGAAGTGTAAACGTTGTAATCCATACCACAGAGTACTATAATTACTACCGTAATCCATACGGACAAAATCGCAAGCAAAACCTAGTGCAAGCATACATATAATTATAAATACAACCCCACTGCATCAATATCCTCGAATAAAAAAAAACGAGTTAGGTCCCAACATCAATTAGAACATTAGTGGTGCTTAAATAGGAATTCTAAGAGCATACTTTACCTTCGTTAGCATACCAAAGTCCCATAGCAATAGCTGACAAGACATTAATAATATCCCCCAACACGCTCTAAGTCCATATCTAATTAAGGTTAATTAAAATGGCATGTCCAGTCATTAATTATTCAACACTAGACGCTTACGCTATTTTTTGTAACTTATAAAACTAAAAGGTTTATTGACTATTTTTACTGATACAGTAATTAAGAACGTGTAGGTTCAAAATCTATTGGGAAAGGCACGAAACTAGAAACCTTTGACTAATTATTATAAGGTGGCATTTCCCCTCTGCCACGGTATAATCACAATTGATCTTATGCATTTACATTCAATTTTACACCTTATCACTAAACGACAGCCTATAATTGCGAAATAATAACTTTGAACTTAGAACGTTTGGGGTTCACACGAGACTACTTTTCATGATTTTTGACATTCAAAATTAGAATCTAAAGTTATGGGGAATAAAATCCAAAGTTGCGGATTTCATGTTACCTCGCCCCCCTCAAAAAGTGGCAGAAATGTTTGTTAGTAGAATTACACGCGTAACCAGTCCACATATAAATAGTCAAAGCTAGAAACGGACAAGAAGCTACCTTCAAAGTAAAAATAGTCCTTGAGAAATCGATATTTTACAATGATGACAAACCTGTCACGTCGCATACATATTCAACAGGGTCCTTCTTAATAGGCGGACACTTTTTTAGGAGGATGATCAGACCATCAAACTGAACAACTTTCTCTATCGCACCAACACCGAAATCGCGGAAAAAAATCTGCTGTTCTATACAAAAATGGAAACCTACTCGAGCCAAATGTGTGAGACAGCTGTTTTTTTTTCGCTATTTCGATGTTGGTTCCATAGAGAATGAATAAATTTCCTTATATGGGACCAACCAAAATTGAAATCGCGGGAAAAAAAACATTTGTTCGATAGAAAACTTCTAAAACGACATCACCGCGGTGTCTGTCCGTACATCCGCTACGAGACCGCTAGACTAGAAATATTGGAATAGAGGAATATTGTTTAGAGAAAAACTCATGCCAGGGTACAGGAACTTGGCATCATTTTTCTCAAAAAAAATATGAATGCACTACATACAGGGTGAAATTGATATCATTTGCATCCTAAGAGCCTACCCATTAAACTGAACAAAATTTCAACTGTCTAGCTATTACGGTTCAAAAGTTACAGCCCTAAATAGGTAGGACGGACGGAAGGACAGACGGACGGACAACGTAGGCTTAGTAATATATATATATAAATATACATATACAACGTGTTAATGAATAAGCGCAAAACCTCATACACCCCAACTGATTTACAATAAAATGATTAGATTGAAACAATAATTTAATTATTTTAATAATTAAAATTTAAAGCTATTCACATTTTAAGTTTCGAGGCAAAAATGATTTGTTATCATTTCAGCATTGAATGAAAGCGCTAAGGTGCTCATGGATACATTTTAAGAATCTTGTTTTGGTAGTAAGTTGGGTGAAAGTGCCCGAGCGGTGGGTTGAGATCAAGTTCAGGAAATTTTAAATTCAACAAACAAATTATTTAATATTTTGAAAAAAAATTTACAAACAAATTAATTAATATGTAGAAAAAAAAAGAACTATGTTGAAACCATGATAATTAGATTCTGCTCTCGATTCTAAACAAACTACTTTCTAGTTTTGCGTTAATTCATTAACACGTATATATATATATATATTAATGGAAAAAAAAAACGTTCCGTTCCGTTCCGTAGGTTTCCGTTTTCACCCTTTAGGCGCGGAGCCCTGAAAAACAATTTAGTTTTGTTTTCACATTTTAGGATTACAAGTATTATTTGTATTTAGCACCTTGTGAGTCCTAATGAATTATTCACTCAATAGCATACAGTATCAATGAGCATTCCTATTTAATAAAAAGGTCAAGAATTATTGTAAAAACAGTAACACGAATACAATGGGTTCGTTATAAATACTTTCCATTTACGATGAACTAATAAAGCCGTAGAGAATATAATTGCTGCCTTCTTGTAAAAAACAAATGAATGCGGTCGTGTGTTGATTTAGTTACTCTTTGTTTCAATTACCTACGTGTTTTATTTATGTTTATAGTGAAGTCGTTTTTACAAACATCATTTTTATTAAACGACCCAACAACATAATTTCTGTTTTCGTCCTCTTTTTTTTTGAGTCAAAAATTGCATACAAAATACCTAGACTAGGAAAAATTAAATGTGTTTCAAATTAATCTGGGTACTTCAGACCATTAAGAGAATTTTATTCCGAATGCATAAATGCGCGCTGCATGCAAACGAAGTCTGGTGATATTTTCAATACTAACCAATTAAAGTCAATGACATTTTGCAAAAACAATCTAGAAACTAATCTCTATGCTTGTATCTTGTCCGATTTTCGTTAAAATATACAGTTTTGATGCTAGGATTAATTCAAGATTTGTATGGAAATCTTTGAGGCACTGCAACTTTAAAACTATATGTATAACGAAAATCTGATAAGATACAACGATAGAGATTACTTTCTAGAATGTTTCTGAAAAATTTCACTGACTTTGACTGGCTAGTATTGAGAATATAACCAGACTTCGTTTGTATGGATCGCGCCACCTTAAACTAAACAACTTTCACTGTTAAGACAACTGAAACGGCAAAAAAAATGTTGCTACTTAGAAAGTCGAACGTCTCTACCCAAATAGGCCAAAAGTATGGAAAAGCTTAATTATTTCATTAGAATTTGTGTATAGTTTTTCAATCATCCTAATAACTTTAATTTAATTCTGTTATTTATCAATAAACTTTTTCACCTCTAGTCACATAAAATGGAAAATATTCTCTACTAGCTGTTGCTCGCGACTCCGTCTGCGTAGACCTTTAAAAAGTATCCTATGTGTTAATCCAGATCATATTCTATCTGTGTGCCAAATTTCATTAAAATCCTTTCAGTAGTTTTTATGTGAAAGAGTAACAAACATCCATCCATACTTACACACTTTCGCGTTTATAATATTAGTAGGATAGGATCTCACTTTACCAACCAACACTTCTGCGTCAACATGGTATGGCTCACTCCCTATACTTTGTAGTGGAGTCCTACATACTAAAACTTAAATATAATAGATACTTCATTTTTATTAAGGCGCAGAATTCCTAATATACATATAAGTATCAAGGATAGAACCCTGGCCAGCAATTAAGAGTTTGCGACGCACGCGTCGCCTCAAGCTCGTTTCTTTTTTTCTCATTGGCAATTATAATACTTATCTACATTATTTCTTGCAGTTCGTAATTCTCTTCGAATCTTCGAGTGTATCATAAAAAATTACCATAAAATAACACAATGTAGTTCAATAACTACGCAATTTCGTTGAAGAACAACCTCTAAAAATGTAGGTACAAGCATAAAATTTTATGATCGAAAATCTCGCAAAACAAACAAGGCAAAATGTAGACTTGTATATAATTTAAAAATAATGATGCTTTTTTTAAATAAATACGCAATCTAGACCAATAAAGACATCGCAAAATCTCAAGTGTTGATAAAACAACACCATAATTATTGAAGAACATGATAGCGTGTGAAGTTAAACATTGGACTATCTGCGATCTCGTTTGTATTTTCTTTACAAATAAAAAATATTTTAATGGTCGTGGTTAGCAACATAATATAGGAGCAAGTTTCTAGAGCCCTTTTTGCAATTTTGTTACATTGGTTTTCAATCCTTCGTAATTTCATACGTGGATTTTTCGATAGGAAGCCCATAAGTCACGGGTGCTGTCTCATTAAAAACCCATTTCGTTAAATGTTCTTTAAACTCTCAATAAACGACGTTTTAAATATCTGGTACAAAGGAACAAAAGTGGAAAGTGCGCGGCGACACTGCGCGAGAGTTGCGATAAGCGCGCACTCATTTGTCACTCGCTCCGAGCGTACACGTCGTGTAAATTCCTTCCCGACTGAGATAAACGCCACTCCTATATTGTAGTGAGGGACGGATTAAAACACAACGCCTTTCAACATTTTTCCTTTTAAGCCTGGCTTTGTTTACATGGCGAGTTAAATTGGCCATCGATTTTTTGCTGTAAGAGATGTCTCAATAACTTTTACTTTAGCTACTACTGAAATACTTCAGTACCTATACAGGTACATATCGACAAAAATAGAGATGTTAAATAGTAATTTTATATATTCATATAATATCAGGAAGCTGGCATAGGTATTGTTATATCCATGTATAATATACAGGGGCCTTCTTAATCTGCTGACACTTTTTTAAAGGGATGATCAGACCATCAAACTGAACAACTTACTCTATAGGACCAACATCAAAATCGCGAAAAAAAACAGCTGTCCCATGCATTGAGCTAGAGTAGGTTTGCAGTTTTATATGGAACCGCAGATTTATTTTTCGCGATGTCGATGTTGGTCCTATAGAGAAAGTTGTTCAGCTTGACAGTCTGGTCATCCCCTTAAAATAGTTTCTTCTAATTTTGTTAGACCTTATACAACGTGTTAATGAATTAACGCAAAACTAGGTAATAGTTTGTTTGGAGTCGAGAGGAAAATCGAATTATCATGGTTTCAAAATAGGTAATTTTTTCAAAATATTAAATAATTGGTTTGTAAAATTTAAAATTTACTGAACTCGATCAAAACCCACTGCTCGGGCACTCTCACCCTACTTACTACCAAAACAAGGTTCTTAAAATGTATACATGAGCACGTTAGCGCTTTCATTCATTGCTGAAATGACAACCAATAAATTTTGCCCCAAAACATAAAATGCGAATAAATTAAAATTATAACTATCAAAATAATGAAATTATTGTTTCAATCTAATTATTTTGTTATAAATCAATTGGGGTGTATGGGGTTTTGCGCTTATTCATTAACACTTATATAGCGTTACTCCGATCATCATATCGATTGTCCGAAATCGATTAACTAAATATTAAGAAGCAGAATCGACAAGAACTGTGAAAAAACACCTTGTCGATTTGATACCGATATAATTGGGTAGTTACACAATAAGACCCGTGTCCTATAAACATTGAAAACAGAAAAACAACTCTTCCAGCTCATTAAAACTATACTCCATTCAAAATAGCAACGAAATTTTAAGGCTATTTTGCATTACAGAAACAGAGATTTGAAATACTTCCTCTCACTTATTCTTAGATCAGCTTTAGTAACGTCCAAGATATGTCAGATAGTATATGTATCCAATCAATTAATTACATTTGGTAATCAGAATTAGCCAGAAAGCTAAATAGGAATCGGAAAATCTCGTCGTCTTTATTTGGAATGAAGTATAGGTACTTCTAATGTCTATCATATGCCAATAAAATAACAACCCACCTAATAATTCAGCAATGACAAGTAATGGTTAATTTCTGTACACAAATGGCACTTAGGTACTAAGGTATTGATTTATGATCCCACTTATTTACAGTGGGAAGTATCCTGTTCGGGGAAGACAGCAATTGAAGAACCGTTGTAATGACAGACCCTTGGAAGCCAAGGCACCGCTGTGCCGTGCAGCCGTGCCGTGCACTCTAGGAAATGATGCTACAAATTACTATTATATTTCCAAGTAATAGCATTCGATAGAAGTTCTTGTAAATAAAACTTGGACGCTAATGAAACTTAGTCATAAATGCTATTATTACGTTCAAAGCTTACCAATATCGAAACGGTACTCTGGGTATAATTCTAAGTAGTATATTATGAATTGTAAACAAAATCTTCGGTGGTGCATTTTGGAGAGGTATGAAGGTCCGGGTTCGATTCCACACGGACGACATGCCATGTACCTATGTATTTTTCTAACTTATGTTAACACCGACTGCTCTCAAAAGGTGAAGGAAAACATCGTGAAGAAACCTGCATATGCTAAAGAAGATATTCTGATGCGTATGTAAAGTCTACCAATCAGCATTGGGCACGCCCTTACACCTCCTTGAGGTTAGACCTGTGACCTGCAGTGGGACGTATATAAGCTGATGATGATGATATTATAAAGCTTAAGCATCAAAATTTTTGTTCACAGGTAGAAACTTCTCAGCAGAAGAGACGTTGTTTTGCCAGACACGTCCATTGAACCTCGAAGATTCCGTGGAAGTCGTAGCAGCAAAACCGATGGAGATCTGGTGGCACAAATGGGATATCACCGCTTCGGAAGTCGAAACACCCCTGATGCTGTCATGCCCTCTCACAGAAACTCTATATGGCCCTTCAGTGGTCTCCGTGGTCACACAACCCTGCGACGATCCAACCAACGCCTTTCTTCTAGAACCTAGTCATAACAAATACAAACGCACTTTTACCATGTGCGTGAAAGATATGAACTTTAACAAAGATATTTCACAGAGCTTGGTAGAATGGATAGAAACCAATAAATTGTTCGGTGTTGATATCATAGACATGTACATCGACAGTATAAGTAAAGACAGTGAAAATGTTCTACTGTACTACCAGGACAAAGGCCTCGTTAGATTATTCCATGTTCCTATTAAATATAAGCCGGATAGATCTCTATGGCAACGGAGAAGAGACCATATTATAACATACAATGATTGTTTGTATAGAAACATTGCGGAATCTGAATTCGTAGTACCGTTAGATGTCGACGAGATTATACTACCTAAAATAGCAACTACTTGGTCTGAACTAATCAAGCGTTTAGCTGCTAAAGGTTGGGACCCCTCACAGAATTCCGCTATTTTAGTCCACAACGTGTTCTTCTTCGATTTTATGCAGGACGTCCACAAATACAAATATAAGAAAAATCATACAAACAATAGTAAAATTTATGTAAAACGAGACAACGTTCGGATTCAAACAGGGAACAACATAAATATAAGTGAAATAGAATTATTAGATGATACAAATAGTATAAACACAGTCATAGATAATAGCGATGTTGATATAAAACTGTATGATGAGTACAAATCTAGATGTGGCAATGATTTGCCAGTCCCTAAGTTAGCTAGGCATATTGTGAGTTCGGCAGTTGTTAGTCCTACAGGGTTTTATAGCAAGAGTCTAATGTTGACCAGGAAGGTGTTGACAGCATTTAACCACTACCCATTGGCCAGTCTTGGAGCTACGGGCTTCCCGGGCTGGTCAGCGCCATTCAGTGAGGTGCAACTCAACCATTATAAGGTTAGTGTTTCGAATACGGTTAAATGATATAAATTCCACGAACTTGTATGGTTCTGTGAGCTAATACTACTTCCTACTTTATACAGGGTGTAAGGAAAAGTATCATTAACCTTTAAACCGCACACTCTACCCATCGAACTGAACAACTTTTACTATAGGAGCAAACCAAATAGAACAAAAAAAATCAACTGTTCCATACTAAACTGCACCGCGTACACGACTCAAATGTATGGGACAGCAGATTTATTTTTTTGTTCTAATACTGTAAATCTAAACCTTCCCGTAACCTTCATTTCTTAGAATGAAAAGAAAGTTCATTTAACCGTTTTAAGTACCTCGCATTATAGTCTCCATTTCAAAGCATTCCTCTAAATAAATGTCGTGTCTCATTGCGCAGGAGTCGTGCAACACGACGGTGGTGGCAGAGTGCGCGCGCTACGGCCGGCGTGCGCGCCTCGACCGCTCCGCGCTGCGCCTGCGCCGGTCTCTCACGCGCGCCCTCGCCAGAGCCCCCTGCACAATAAATACTACCTGACTATATCTACCTTTTCATTTAAATTTTAAATATCACCCATTAAAACGACTGCCCACTGTTTGAAAAACAGTCCAACATGAATATTCATGCGTAGAGACAACTCTATAGGCAAAAATTGCTTCTTATTCTATTTTTAAGATTCAGTAGGCACATTATGCATATGTCTGCATCACATTATATTCAATAAATCTTAAATTACTATCTCACCATGATTTTATAAAATATGATATTAAAAATAATTCAACATGTCGCTTTAGAAACCTAACCTTACAGAATCCATGAATTATGAATGTTAAATTATAATGTAGGCAGCATAAGAATTCCCATATAGAGATGTGAGGTACAATCTTAAACATGTTTATAGAGCGGCATCGGTAAGGGCACGTGCTACGAGCGGACGCAAAAATAAATTTTAAATATTTATGAGTGCGGCCCATGCGCAGCGAGTGCGTCCATCAATTGAGCATATATGATTGATGAAGCTTTTCAAATGGATTCGCCGCTTTCTGAATTAATGCCACGCTTATATGAGACTAGTTCCTGGATAATCAAAAGGTTATTTAATGTTAAGACGTATCCCCCACTGAACGACCTTGACCCTTTCAGAGCCGCCTCATCTCTTGTAAACTACGTTATTTTTGTAGGTATACCTATTTTTGACTAGCTTCTCCTTCATTATGTCACTGTGGTGCCTTCTGATCCAAGGAAATCAAATTCGAAAATCATAAGAATTCGCACCAACTTTTTTAAATTATATATATAACTCATATGTTCGTGAAAGTTCAAGTCAATTTATGAACATTTTTATTTAAAAACTGATAGAATAAACAAAACAAAAAAACACCTTACCTACTTGTAAGTAAAAAAATGTCATCTAAAGCCCCTACTCGGGGCAGGGTGCCTAGGAGGCTAGCAGCGTTGCCTCTTTGGATCGCTAGGCTGATCCTCTGCGCAAATAGCTGCCAGCCCTCCTGCCGCCTGTCGCCTCGAATAGACGCCTTGAGAGGCATTTAAGAAAGATTTTCCTCTCAGGACCCCAGCAGCTTAGAGTCTCCACAGCGAAGGGCAAGAAAATGTAGCTGTCACCCAATCCCTGGTACGACTTTTTTTCGGACTCTGATAAGTCTACAGCCACCTGCGCGGCAAGAAGACGCCCGGACATGTGATGGTGCCAAAGTGTCGACGCAGGTGGCGTCCCAAACCAGATACTTTCCAATAACGAGAAACTTCTAAAAACCAGCAAAATATGGCCCGGCCCGTTGTTTGCGTAGTGGGCAATCAACAACAAGTGGGAGCGTCTTAATACTTATTACAAACCCCAGATGAGTGACTTCCTGGCTTAGAATAGTCCTCGTGCGTGTTATATGAAATGTTGTTAGATTTATGGGGTTTTATGGAGAAAAAAGGATAATGTAATGTCAGCCTATTAAAAAAGACCTTGCCATGCTAAGGTTGCCTGTATAATACCTATTTGTATTAATATTAGTTAAATTTTTTGACACATTCGATACCTGCGCAGACGCTGATCGTGGCCAAGCTATTATAGATTAGAATTTGATAACAAATTAAGTAGTTACTGTTAATCTTAACACAAACCAGCAAGAGACCGCAGCTTTCAAGAAACGAAGGATCCCGCACAATTTACTAGAATCTTCTGTGACGAAATAAATCGGTAATGTCGCTGTAACGATAAACATGGTCTAATTACCAATTATATACACACCTCCTTTAACATAAAGGCTACATTGCAATGAGCAAAGGTTTAGAATGTATGCTTCAGAAAGGTAATTCGAAATATATCCATAAGGGAATATATTTCGGAGCGCGCTCCATACAAACGAAGTCTGGTGATATTTTAAATATTAACCACTTAAGGTCAATGATTTTTTTTCAGAAACAATCTAGAAACAAATATCTATGCTTGAATGAAGTCAGATTTTCGATAAAATGTATAGTTTTAAAGTTACAGTACCTCGACGATTTCCATACAAATCTTAAATTAATTAACACTGTATATTGTATCGAAAATCTGACTTCATACAAGCATAGAGATTAGTTTCAAGATTGTTTTTGAAAATGTTATTGACTTTAATTGGTTAGTATTGAAAATATCACCAGATTTCGTTTGTATGCAGCGCGCATTAGCGCTATCGGAATAAACTTCTTATAATAGATTATAGTGGTTACATTTCAAAGGGCTACCATTATGCACATCACTAGATGATGCTACTGGATAGTCAGGAATCTGTAAAACTAAGATAATTACACAATATTGCGGAAATTATATTGAGAGCTCGTCAAGTCAGTTTCAACCTGAATCATCCCAATCGTTAGAAAAAGAGAAACATGACTAATTAGATAAGTGGATATTTACCACCTGGATCTGTCGTGACCAGGGCATGAATGGTCATCTCTTCATGCGGTGATTATGGCAGTTGTAACAAAGGAACGCGGTGATAGCCCATGCGGAACAGAGCTACCTAGCAACTCAATCACGAGGCGGCAGTTCGGTTCCTGGCCTATACTACTAAATGTCTACGGAATTTATGTATTATACAGGATATAATATATAAATTTATGTATAATACTAGCAAATACTGAAACGGTGAACTCAGACCATCAAACTGAACAACTTTCATTATGGAGCCTACCTCAGGAAACGCGAAAAAAAATCAGCTGTCCCATACAAAACGGCTGTACCTACCAGACTCAAATAGGTAGGCTCCATAGTGAAAGTGTCTGAGTTTACCGTTTCAGTATTTGCTGGGCTGTCACTTACACCCTGTATACACACGGCGACACATCAAGCTGTGCAAAAGCAACATAAGCTGGTCAGCATGTTATGGTTTAGAATACTCATAACTCATAGTTCAAGACTTGATTAACACGTCAAGTAATAAATCATTGCCCACACAGACGGAGCCGCGGGCAAAAGTCAGTAATTAATATCTTAGGATTCTACATCTACCATATATGAAGAAATTCTTTGATATGGTGTATATCTAGTATGGAGCTCAAATGACCAACAATAAGATGAAGTAAATGACCCGTTAGATGTTATATCTTCTATCGACTTATACAACGTGTAAATGAATATGCGCAAAACCTCATACACCCCAACTTATTTATAATTGCATTGAAACAATAATTTCATTATTTGTTAAATAAAATTTAAAGTTATTCGCTTTTTAAGTTTTCATGCAAAAAGAAAGCGCTAACGTGCTCATGGATACATTTTTAAGAATTTTGTTTTAGTTGTAAGTTGGGTGAGTGGGCCCGTGTAATGGGTTCACATCGAGTTCAGTAAAATATCATATATAATTCAGCTGTTTCATACAGAAATGAAATCCTACTCGGCCCGAATATATGGGACAGCAGATTTTTTTTCGCAATTTCGATATTGGTGCCATAAAGAAAGTTGAACAAATGACTCTAAAAAAAATGTTGACTTTAAAGCTTAATATTTCGCAAACGGATCCTTAAATCGAAAAATGGTTTTCCTAACCTACAATATTTTTAAAAGACCTATCCAACGATATGGGATAGACGAGAAAAAAAATTCATCCCCACTTATCGTGTAGGGGAAGTACCCTAAAAAAATTATTTTTCAACTACTCACCCCCATGTCAAATTACAGTTTTCCAGTACTAAGCGTCTCTGAGCTAAGCCGCGGTTAGACGGACAGACGGACGGACATGGCGAAACTATAAGGGTTCCTTGTTGACTACGGATCCTTAAAAATTTGACCCTTTATTAGCGCTTGACCAAAGCATATAATTCCTTTCATAACATAACATAAGACAACTTGTAGTGTAGTGAGTGGTAGTGATATTCGCGTGGTGTTCGCGCTGTTAGATCTTGAGCTTGCCACGAGGCTCCACCATATCTTCTCAGCTTTGTTTTTGTTTAAAAACAATTATTGAGACTGGGATAGATACTACTTACCCCACTCCCACAAACTACTTACTTCACATTGCCAAAAATTCAGTATTAGTCACAAGCAAAAGGCTACTTAGGTAAATTAAAAGAACGTAACATGAATTGCTATTTATTTGTATCCAAAAATAATAAAAATACTTAAAAACTTAAACTTAAACTTTTTTCAACACTTTTCGCCCCACTTGCGTCAACCTGTGTTAGCAGAAGGTTGGCAATTAACTCCGGGTAAAATAGCTCTCTCAATTGTTTTCCTAATCTAAAAATCATGGGTTACCAACTTAACCTGGAGTTTATTGCTAGCCCAGGTTGACGCAAGTGCGGCTTTGTGTTGCAAAAATCAGCCTTATCAACAGAAGCTATTTCACTCGGGTACCATGTTAAACTGGACAAAGGTCTCCCTGAATATGATTAACCTTTTTTTTTTTCATTTTGATCGTGTATGTCATTCAATCGGCCCACACGAAATGATTTCAATTCGTAGTCTTTTTAAAGAACGTCCTTTTACAAAAGGCGAGTCTATTTCAATAACATTTCATTTGTAATCATAACAAAATAACTACTCTACATTACTAGAGGTAGAGATGGGCGTTTGTCGAATGATCACCAATATTCTAATGAAAAATTATCCTTTCGATTAAAAAGTTTATGTTCGATTGGTACAAAATTTCGTTGGAGTATTATTTTATCCGTCAAATATTTTCCTCGGCTCTACCACAATGCCTCATAACAAAGGTGTTCAATCAGTGCGTCCTGCCAGTAATGACCTATGGTGCGGAAACTTGCACCCTGACGATAGGACTAGTTCATCAGTTCAAGGTCGCTCAGCGAGGTATTGAGAAAGCAATGCTCGGTGTTTCTCTGAGAGATTACATCAGAAATGAAATGATACGTCAGAGAACTAAAGTGGTTGACATAGCTCAGAAAATTAGCAAGCTGAAGTGGCAATGGGCTGGTCATATCTGCCGAAGAACTGACAACCGGTGGGGTGTCAGAGTTCTAGAGAGGAGACCGCGAACTGGTAGGCGTAGTGTGGGACGCCCTGCTGCCCGCTGGACAGACGACCTAAAAAAAGTAGCGGGGAGCGATTGGATGAGGAAGGCCGAGGACAGAGTTATAGGACGAGAGGCCTATGTTCAGCAGTGGACGATGGTGGGCTGATGATGATGAAGATGATGATTATTATTATTTTATTCCAATAAGTTTTCTTAACGGTGCACCCGTTAATAAGAATTAAACTAATGAAGATGGCTTTGATGACGAGAAATATGTTATATTACAAAACAATGTTCTATTAAACCCCAATTCGTTTTAAAACCGTTTTTTTTTAAATCAATAAATTTAAATTTGTTTGCCAGAAAAATCATTCAGTGTACGAGTATATTACAGGTACCAAGTCAGATAGCAAGATATAATAAGAAGTCAAGCGATTGCTCCAATGTCAAGATCGTAGCACTGAAATAAAGATGATCATCCTCGAATGCCTGTTTCTTAAAATCGAACATTCGAGTAACCGACTTTGCCCATCTCTATTACAATATCCTTATAATATTACCTACAGCCTGGCCATTCGAATCACACAACTATACTCATAGGTTACATTATTACGAGGTCATATCTGTCTAGAGGATTACTTTTTACGCGCCCTCGGTACCCATTACGGCACTTTAGTGTCCTCTGCTCTACAAGATACCACGAACAAACATTATTATTACCCTGTCCGAAGTACCCTGGTGTAACACTCAAGTGAAGAGAATTCTCAATAATCTGTAATCCGAGTTTAATTTGAGAGCAAACTTTAAATCTGATAACAAGATCCGGGTCAGTTATTTAAACGATTTTTTATTTTATTTGTGTACAGAAAAATAAGTGGATGCACTTAGCATTTTTTAAAGTAAATTACCTCGTCATGACGTAAACCGAAAATATTCAATACCTTATCAAATCTGGACGTAAAATTGACTGTTTCAATACTTGTGTAAGAACCCGCTTGCAAGTAAATGAAGTGTATTTTTGCATACAAAATGTTATTTATTCGGTCTGATTAACTGAAGACATATTTATGTATGGAAGGCTCACGGGGATCAGCTACGGTTTCCAAGGACGGCTCACTCCTTGCGTGCGCGCATCCAGACCCCTATTCGAGTCGATCTGAATTATCGACTTGATAAGTAACAACTATCACCTTCGTTAAGATAAACAAGATTGCATTAGTGACTTGATTGAATGAACTGATTGAACTTGATTTAATAATGTTGTAGATATTGTTTACAACATTATTAAAGTCACCAATCTTTGAAAAGATACTTGTAAAATCTGTACAATTTGTTGCAAATTTCACTGCTGTATGCAATAGCTTAGTTAATAATTTAAAAGAAGCAAAATATTATATCGCTTGTTTCCAACATCCTAATTTCAGTCGAATGACCTCCTCTAATGCAGATTTCTCTTTATCTATTTATCACATTTTCAGCAGATTTCTATTTACCAAAAGATCATGAATTATTGTCGTAAGTGTTTTAAAAGCTATTTATAAAATACTAGAGTTTCGTCCGCACAAATAGTATACCAGATTTTAAGGCAGATCATAAGCTACTAAACAAAAAAGTTTCATCAAAATCGGTTCAGTAGTTTTTGCGTGATGCTGTTACAAACATACAAACCAACAAACAGACAGACAAAAATTCTAAAAAAGGTTAATTTGGAGTCCGGGATACCTAAAAACCATATCGTAATCTTTTTCATGTAAATATATCTTCAATGTACAGACACTTCTGTCACAGTTTTATAATAGTTAAAATGCAATGAAAGTTAAGGGGATGATCAGACCGTCAAACCGAACGACATTCTCTAATCTCTATGGCACCAACTTCGAAATCGCGAAAAAAAAATAAGCTGTCCCATACATTTGGCTCGAGTAGGTTTGCAGTTTTGTATGGAAGAGCAGATTTTTTTACGCGATTTCGATATTGGTCCCATAGACAAAGTGGTTCAGGTTGACGGTCTGATTATCCCCTTAAAAAACTGTCAGCATATTAAGAAAGGACCCTGTATATTAGTATGAATACACAAGTCATCATCATCTCAGACGATGGACGTCCACTGCTGGACATAGGCCTCCCCCAAGGATCGCCATAACGACCGGACCTGCGCTGCCCTCATCCAACGGGTTCCCGCCGCCTTCACCAGGTCGTTGGTGCACCATGTACCGTGTCAGCTACTCTGGTTCTTCTGCGGATCTCATTTCTGATTCGATCTCGCAAGGAAACTTCGAGCATAGCCCTCTCCATAAGTATGTATTTATATCTCATCCAGTTTTAACGTAGCTCGTAGGTAGAGTAGAGCGAATAACATTTTAGCTAGACATATACAAAATGTGCGGTCCGAATTATCCATGAATAAGGCTCCAGAACTGATCCATTTACAAGGGGCGATAGCATCACCTAGTTTATTGGACATTGTGCGTACGTTCCGATCGGAGATAAGCTGATACCGATGTACCCCGCGGTAATCAATTACTACCGCCCGCCAGTACCACAGAAATAAAAACATGACATAGGTGCAACTGTGGATCGAAAGCACCGAAAGTGTCAAGCAGTTGCGAAACAGTATCGCAATATTTCATCTGCAGTAATTTTTTTCAGCGTTAATGGTATTTTATAAATTATTAGGCAGGTTTGATGTAGCTCATCTTATTTGTGCGAATGAGGACCAAAACTAGTTTGGTAAAATAGCAGAATTTGAAAATAACGAGATTTGGACACACTAAACCATTGACATAAATACTATAGACTCCAAGTCGCATTCAAAATCTTAGCAAATTTTTGTCTGAGTCTGGCACATAACCCATACAAAATAAGTATGCATGCTGTTGGGTGGCACGAATATGTTGTTTTTAATTCATAAACTTAGTCGTATTCTGTATGTTTGTTGCCAGCCGGTACAAAAGAGAGCTCTTTGAACGTTGATTGTGAATCTAGTAAGAATATGCTCACGACTATATTCCCCGAGGGGGTAGAACATCCACGTTTCACCAGTAGTACCGAAACTCTATCCAGTGTGACGGGGGGTGAGCCCGTCGCCACCTAATGGACAGTGGGTACAAAACATGCCTCGATATTGAAGCATGCAGGTTTCCTCACGATGTTTTCCTTCACCGAAAAGCCAGTGGTGTTACAAATCGTACATAAATCTAGTTGAATCGTGAATCTAGTTCTGTTATAATATAAGATATCAACACATTAAGATTTTAGAAGTAGCCGGTTTTTATTTTATTAAAGCCCCCGCCCTTCTCTTCTCCATCTCTCCCCTTTCTCTTGCGTTTTATATTCCGTGGTTTGCACCAATTTATATTACATCGCAAAGGTCTAATCTTCAAAAACTGTAATCGAATCGAAAAATGTAGTTAAGATTAATTAGTTTCGAGTATTGTCTGTAATGACTAGGTCTAAATGTAACACATAATAAAGAATACAATTGTCAATAATTAAACGGTAAATTAAACAATTAAAATCTAAACTAGAAGTAATTATGTTCAATCGAAGTATATCTGTAATTGCGTTAAGTCTATTTTGAGATTAAGTTTAATATAAATTTTTAAACATGTTTTTATCAAAGAGGTCTTCCGTGCTATGGTTGCCTGGAAGAAATCACTGATAGATTACAGCGCCATTTGCACAGAACATTATAAGAGGGGTTAGAAGTGCAAAGTAGGCGTGGAACGTGTCGCCACAGGTTATGCAATGATTTACATAAGGCGCGCGGCGTGGTGCGAGCGAGAGGGCATGAGTAATTGTAGCAGCGTGAGCGGGAAGACAAGTGGCGACAGCCGTCTCCGAAGCTAAAGCGCTACTTTGCATTTCTAACCCCTCTTATAATGTTCTGTGGCCATTTGGATGCTTTTCATTGTTTTTAGTATTGTTATTTTGGGTGTCCAAATACCACAAGAGAGAGTACTGTTTGAGTCGAGCATTGTATTGTATTCTTTTATTATCATATATTCAAATAGTCCTAGTGAAAAGAGTTAAATAATCTGTGGTAATGGTAGGTACCAGCTCCATTCAAAACTGGAACATTTATTATCTGTGCCTGCACCCGCCGCCGCGAAAATTAAACACTCGTTACAATTGCAGATGGACGATTAAATTACCATTGAAAATAAATTGCTATATTCAATTAAGATTGTTTATTTAGGACTGCTTTACTACCGAGATGTTTTCAAGCCTTTATCTGTAGCTGAAGTACGAGCGTCTTATCGTTTCGTCATCGTTTAGAAATATACGTACGAGTATAACTATTATTTTCAGTTACAATAGAGCAGTCAGGCATGGGGAGTTTCGTAATTCCGAAATACATTTCCTAATTCCCACTATCGACTGAAAAGAAAATGCGGGCGCGGCCATCAACCAAACTTGAATATTTGAGTTTAAAATAAAGTAACAAACAAAACTTGTTATTACATGTATATCTCTAAACTCAGTCCGAACGGAGATATAGACGTGCCACACACATACGGAATTCCGATTGTGATTTTGTATAGGATTTGATACCGAACAGAAGTGAGGGGCGCCATAGTTCGAGTGTGAAATTGGTGACTTCCACCCGAGTTAAACACTCTGTTTTTCATTACGACTAGGAGGAAAGTAAACAAAACCAGATATATGCAAAACCAATTTCTGAATCGCTTGGATGAATTCATTTTAAACTACGTTTACCTATTTGAAAAATTTAGATGTAGAACACTCGCGGTGCTAATGCGAAAGAGAAAGCGCGAAGATATGTAAGCTAGAGTGAGACAGATAGATTTCCCGAGTGATTTTTACATGTTTTGAAATTAATCCTTCTGAAAAATTTGCAACATCTCGCTTTCCCGCCATTTTCTTTCGCATTTCATTTATCAAAACATCAATGCATTTCATCCATTCTTTTTCGCTCAACTATATGGCTTGTTTTTTTTAACATGGCTTTGAGGCGTTTTAATCGGGATCACTTTTTTCTGTCTGCAAATAATTTTTTCAAAAGTGTCCAAACATTCTTAAAATGTTTGTTATTTAAATGGCACTAATATTATAATTGAAATTTTTGGTTCATCATAATTATAAAATTAAGAATTAATATACTGGTATCGAAGTTTGGCTGTATAGGCTTCTGCCTTTGCTCAGTATAGACGTAGAATTTTTTTTAAATCACTTTTCCGCTCTAGTGAGGAAATGCTTCACTTTCTACCCGCTTCTTCGATAAACAATGACCTACTTTCAAAGTATGAGAAATTAAAAATTCAATGGGCTTATAATTTTGCAACGAATCAAGGAAGTTAATTTTCTCCTGTACCTAATCTTATAAAATAAATCGGTGGTTACTTCGAAATGGATCGTTTTGTATGTAGATACCTACATTAAACTGCCTGTTTGAAGATGCTAATGCATGGAATGACGCCTGTAGAATGTAGAGTCGTAATTATAATGGACCCTGACACTTGACTGTTATCTTGGTTATCTTTCACCAACACTCGACCAAGTTTATAGCGCGAGTAGTAAAAATTAGGAACTAAGAGGGAAAATAATCTAAAAAGCCAGCGTATCATGCAAAAAATTGGTTTCGAAAATTTTTGTTTTTCTTATTATTTCCAGGGCATGGTGTAATGATTAATTGAACACATCTCATCACACAAGAACAAAATTTCCCATAGGTTACTAAGGGACAGTATGAATGTGTTTTATGGGCGAAAGGCTGGCTGATCTAATCACCTATTGCATGCATGCATGCATGCATTGCATATGCTCACGACTACATTCCCCGAGGGGGTAGTCAGAGATATTCTGAAACCTCAGAACATCCACGTTTCACCAGTAATACCGAAACTCTGTCCAGTGTGACGGGGGGTGAGCCCGTCGCCACTTGTAATGGACAGAGGGTACAATACATGCCTCGAAATTGAAGCGTGCAGGTTTCCTCACGATGTTTTCCTTCACCGAAAAGCCAGTGGTGTTGCAATCACCTATTGACTTATTTTATTATACGAAAGATTCTGAAATCGTAAAATAATAAATGTGAACCATGCTATAATTGCAACCTTAAACGGTCGTTGGTGGTTGTAGCAAGGTTTTTTACTATTTTTCCATTCATTTTGGGTCGAGTAGCTATTGAAGTTTTCTCTGAAAAAAACAATTTCTTTTTGAATTAAATTAAAGATTGAAAAATTAAGTCTCGGGCGGGACTTGTACCCACACTTTTCCAAACCGGGGAATCTTTAATTTGATTCGTAATAGCACAACATGGCTGAAACATGTTTAAAATCAATAATATTTGAAATTTCTTTTTGTAATTTCAATGTTGCTCCAAGTGAAAGTTTGATGGTCTGAAGCTCCGAAGCACCCTATTTAATATTGAACGCATTTAATTTAACACCCTGTATAAATGCTTGTAAGATACGTTACGTTTTGCCGACAATATATCTACATTAAGTTCGTTTCCATCACTTTGTTACATTTTATGAACTCGTAATAGTTACCCTCTTGATATTAAATCTTGTAGATTCTCGCGATATGTAAGTATATTAAACCGTTAATTATAAATTCCTGTTATAGTGGTCCAAGCATGCTGTTAGGTAAGTAATGAGCTAATACATTTATTTAATAGGCAGTGGTTACGTCCTGAACTCCAAGCAAGATAAATTGCACTTCTAAACATAGTCTTAAGAGCTATTAGAGACATTTTATAGTTTCTTTTCAGAAGCACATGAAATTAATGTTTCTAATAGAAACAGAAAATGTTATGGCCAAAGAAATGGATTGTCTACGTCACAACCGATATTGTAAAGTGATACCGGAATTTACAAGTTTGTGTACACACGGCGACACATCAAGCTACGCAAAACCAAAATAAGCTGGCCGCGCGTTTGGAGAGTAATGTATAACGTCGCTAGGCGAGCTTATATTGGTTTTGCGTAGCTTGATATATCGCCGTGTGTACATAATATTGAGTGAATAATCAGAGCGTTTGAACGCCCTAATTTATCGGCCCGAATAATTTCATCATGTTGTACATATACACCGTGTTAATGAATTAACGCAAAAATAGGAAGTAGTTTGTTTGAAATCGAGAGTAGAATCGATTTTCATGGTTTCAATACAGGTAATTTTTTCAACATATTAAATAGGTAATTTGTTTTTAAAATATAAAATTTACTGAACTCGATCTCAACCCACCGCTGCTCGGGCACTCTCACCCTACTTACTACCAAAACATATTCTTTAGATGTATAAATGACCACGTTAGCGCTTTCATTCATTGCTGAAATGATAACAAATCATTTTTGCCTCAAAACTTAAAATGCGAATAACTTTAAATTTTAACAATCAAATTAATGTAATTATTGTTTTAATCTAATTTTATTATAAACCAGTTTGGGTGTATGAGGTTATGCGCTTATTCATTAACACGTTGTAGACGTCGTTTTTTTTTTCAATTACTTTTCCGCCCTAGGCAGGACATGCATCACTTTCCACCCTTCTTAGATAAACAATAACCTAATTTCAGAGTATGAGAAATGAAATATATTTAAAACATTAAATGTGTCTGTCTGCACATTGAATATATTTACAAGAAAAGATTACGATATGGTTTTTAGGTGTCCCTGACTCCCAATCAACCTTTTTTAGAATTTTTGTTTGTATGTTTGTTTCAGCGTCACACAAAAACTACTGACCCGATTTTGTTGAAACATTGCATGGCTTGCACCATCAAGTATTTAGGCTTAAACGTGTTTAGTGAAAGTTCTGTCTTTCACACTGCTCATTAAAATGACAGTGACAGCATCATATTTAAACATGTTAATTAAATTACTATTATATACTTGTAAAATTTGGTGCGAATTTTTATGATTTTCGAACATGATTTCCTTTGATTAGAAGGCACCACAGTGACATAATGAAGAACAAGTCAGTCAGAAATAAATACCTACTAAAATTACGTAGTTTAGTAGAGGTGAGGATGCTCTGCAAGGGTCAAGGTCGTTCTGTGGGGGATACACTGAGAAAAAAAAGCTACGTATACGTAGCCTCTCGCAGCTTACACGTAGCCCGTCGCAGCTTACGTACCACGTAGCTTACGACAGTATTTGAGTTGTGTCGTACTTCATAATGAAACTTTATTGCGAATTACGAGACATCTTAAATACTGATGCAATACTCGTAATCAGTATCGCGTCGTAAGCTACGTGGTACGTGAGCAGCGACGGGCTACGTATACGTTGAATTTTTTTCTCAGTGTACCACTACTGTGTGCTTGCCTCACTTAAAAGAATAATTAATTATTGGATGAGATGAGAGCAGACAAAACGATAGCAACGCCACAGTCAAGCAGCATAAAAGTTAGCCACACTGAATGTGATGGTATCTGCTGGTGAGACAAAGAGGCATCCATGACTACCGGTTACTTTGCCTACGATACACTATCATCAGATTGGATTGGACCCATTGAAAACTCACATACCGATCTCTATCTGTTATTTATTGTTTATTCATTTTATTGATCGACCAATCAAAACTAGTCGATGTGTTTTATTTATTGACTTAGCTAGAAAGCGTTGAAGTACCTATACAAGGTCCTTCTTAACATGCTGACACTTTTTTAAGGGGATGATCAGACCGCCAAGCTGAACAACTTTTTCTATGTGACCAACATCGAAATCACGCAACAAAAATCAGCTGTCCCATACATTTGGCTCGAGTAGGTTTGCAGTTTTGTATGGGACAACTAATTTTTTTTTCGCGATTTCGATGTTGGTCTATAGAGAAAGTTGTTCAGTTTGACGGTCTGATCAATCCCTTGAAAAAGTGTCAGCGTATTAAGAAGGACCCTACATGCGTTAATACGTGATTCTATTCGTATATAGTCCAACCTAATATGCTGACGGTATTTTAAGAGGATGATCAGACCATAAACCTGAACAACAATAATAAGGGAAACAAATTATTGGTCAATGAGGTAATGTTGTACCCAGGAAGTCGGAATAGGTATTGTCTACACCTGGAGAGCAGACTGCCTGACAAGCGGTGATACCTGCAACTTTGGAATTTATTTTATTTTTAGAGTTAAAATAGTCTTGTGTGAACCCCGAACGGACTAGTTTGAAGATATTGTTCCGCAATTATAGGCTGTCTCGTTTAGTGATAAGGTAAAATTGTCTGTAAATGCACATAATCAATTGATCTTATGACGTGGCAGAGGGCAAATGCTAACGCGAGGCTGGTCCCTAGTTATATGGTCTAAGCCATCAAACCTTTTGCATTCCAAAACATTGTCAGTTCATCCATCATCGCCCCTAGAATAAACACACATCAAAATGATCGCAGCCAATCAGTCACCTTATTTATCACTTACGCTGGTATCTACCAGCACCTCATCTGATAAACCAACGAGGCTTGAGCGAAAATAGTCCGAGGTACCTACCCTTGCATGGCAAATGTTGAGTCATGCTTGTTGGTGGTACATTCATGCAGATTAGTGATTTCTTTTAGCACTATTTCTACTTGAACGCTTTTCTTCATCCTCTCGAGTCCTTTCATAACTAAACACTACAGGGTGAAATTGATATCATTAGCATCCTTTTAAACTAAGAGTATACCCATCAAACTGAACAACTTTCACTATTGGAGCAAACCGATCGGAGCAAAAAAAGAGCTGTAACATACTAAACTGCAAGGCCTACATAAATTATAGGGTGCTTCTTAATATGCTTATTAATTTTGAAGAGGATGATCAAACCATCAAAATTAACAACTTTCTCCATGGGACCAAGATAGAAATCGCAAAAACATCAGATTTTTTTGCGATTTCGGTTTTGGTCCCATACAGAAATATGTTCAGTTTGATGGTCTGATCATCCTCTTAAAAAACCGTCAGCATTTTAAGAGGGACCCTATAATTTATCTTCATGATATCAATGTTGGTCCCATATAGAATAATGACCAAATTAATGATCTGACCAACAGGCCAAAGTTAATGCATATCCTCAGGAACACGGTGTATATTTAAAACGTCAGTGTGCGACTGTACATTCACTTATTTATAAGTATGCTTCGCCTCATTTCAAGTAGCAGCGTAGTAAATTATAAGTAAATGACATCTCAGAGACAGGGCCTGCCCGCGCGCAATCTCGGCCTACAGATAACTGCATCATAAAAGGAACATTTTGTTTGAAGCACAATAAGGTAGGGCCGAAGGACAATGACATGCTATAAATCATGCTCACAATCACAATGCGACAGTACTTATATAAATACAGCCTATACATTTAATGTATCTACAGATAAAGTCTATTTCAGGAAGTTGGAATAGGTATTGTCTATACCTGGAGAGAAGACTGCCTTACAAGCGCTGAAAAGTGAAAATACTCCTTGGCAGGTAATATTCGTCCTTCTTTCGTAAATTCTCGTCGTTGTTTCTGACGTCAACTTTGTCCCTTTCGAATCCAACGAAAAAGTTGATAGAAAGTGACAAACGTAAAATTAGAAACATCGAAAACGGACACGTACGAAAGAAGGACGAACATTACCGACCGCCATGGTCAATTTTCGTTTTTCAATGCTTGTAAGGAGGTTTTGGATCCATTGGTTGTAAATCCATGGTCTTTCCTCATTGTTTAGACTTAGGCTGGCTTGCACCAAAACGTATTTAAGCCTAAACATGTTTAAATATGGTGCTATCACTGTCATTAGTATGAGCAATGTGAGAGACAGAACGTTCACTACACTAAATACTAAGCTATAAGTTTTAAATCTAAGTTATACATGAAGGAAGAGTAAGGAAAAGTATCATTAACCTTTAAACCTCAGACTCTACCCATCAAACTGAACCACTTTTACTATAGGAGCAAACCTGTCGGAACCAAAAAATCTGTTGTTCCATACCAAACTGCAATGCCTAAGTCGACTCAACTCAAACGTATGGAACAGCAGTAGGCCTACCATGAGTTTTCACTGTACTTTAATACTGTAGTTACGTCTCCAATTTTGTATGGAATTTCGTACAGCGCTCCTAGTGGTTACGTTGAGTACAAATTTCTGTCATACAAAATTTGTGACGTCACTACAGTAGTAAAGTGCAGTGAAAACTCATGGTAGGGCTACTGATTTATTTTTTGTTGTAACAGGTTTGCTCTATTAGTAAAAGTTGTTCAGTTTGGATAATTTTCCTTACACCATGTATACTAAGTAATACTTGTCGGTGCCAGCCAGCCAAAATCATATTTTCGACAAAACATACTACTTATAAAAGATCCAACATCATAAGCTGACGATTTTTTTAAGACCATGAAACTGAACAACTTTCTTTATGTGAACAACGTCCAAATAGCGAAAAAAAACCAGCTGTCCTATACATTTAGGTTTTGTTTGGAACAGCTGATTATTTTTCGCGTTTTCGACTTTGGTCCCATATACAGGGTCCTTCTTAATATGCTGACACTTTTTTAAGGGGATGATCAGACCGTCAAGCTGAAAAACTTTTTCTATGGAACCTATATCGAAAACGCGAAAAAAATATAAGCTCTCCCATACATTTCCCTCAAGTAGGTTTGCAGTTTAGTGTGGAACAACAGTTTTTTTTTTCGAGATTTGGATGTTGGTGCAATAGAGAAAGTTGTTCAGTTTGACGGTCTGATCATCTCCTTGAAACACCGTCAGCATATTAATGTGGCCCACATTAATAGCTCCACTAAGTAAATAAATGTTGGTATGACCTGCAGAAACCTATCGATTCATTTCACTGTTATTCCCACCGAGAAAGCTTCCGACTCAAATAAAATATAATAATATCCTGTATAAACGTCGAACAGCGCAGCGGGGCGTGGTTTTTGCGCGGCTTTTAACCAACAATAGTGTCAAGCTTTGAATTTGAACATCTAGAGGTATAATGTGATTTAGATAATGATTCGAGCACGATTTACGCTAAACATTTGTGTACAAAGCAAAGCAAAAAGGTTCGGATGAGCGACGCCGCGTGCCGGCAGGCTGACAGCTGCGCCCGCGCCGTGTGGCCGACCATGCCGGTGGTATTACACAGAAATTCGCTAATTTCACCGAGTTACTTCATAACGCACTAATAATGGCATAATTCCTACTCGGTCGCATTTTTCCTTAGAACGTTTCAAAGTTTTATTCGCTATAAAGTCGCATTGTTTGCATTTGTTAGTGAATTCTATTTTAAACCAACGTTTTGTACCACCTCGTATAATTGAGTCAAGTAGCGATGATTAACAAAATAAAAATAGCTTTCAGCTCATATCATTTTCACAATTCAATCCAAAATCGTGAAATAAGAACATTTCTGCTGACACCAAAACAACATTAAAATTCTCTCGACGCATAATGCCCTAAAACAAATAATTGTCCTAAACTTATAATGACAAACTCCCAAATCTCTGACTTTCTTCTCTACAATGTAGACAGTTGCATCACACAGTTCTCATGATACTAAAGAAGGAGCCTAATAAAAATTCGAAAAAAAACATGTCAACTTTTCGTACAAACGGTCGATCAGCTGATTGCATTTAGTATTCCAAGTCCAGGTTTATTTTTGCATATATTAGGTTCCTTGGGGAAAGTTGTTCAGTATCATTTACAGTCACCCTTTAAATTAATGCAGCTTTCTATACTTACACCCTATAGGTAGGTATATTTATTGCAAAGAAACCACAATAGCGCATTGAAAATGCAGGCACAAACTTTTATTTCCACAATAAACGGTAATTTCGTTATATTAGCCCTTAGAATTTAAAGCCAGCAATAAGCTTAATTTTACAGCACATCCTCCATAAATGTAATTAGAAAACACTTTACTGCAAAAACTGACGCATTTTACAATAGGCGGGCAACAATCATTGTAATTTTAGAGGATGCGTATGCACAAGTCAAGCACCTGCAGAAGACATGACTCAAAGCAACTAAACGCCCCGGTGATAAAGATTGCCGCAACGAAAGTGGAAGTGAATCGCAAAACTGTGCAGATGTTTATGATGACAATAATCATTAGAGGCCAAGCTAATAAATATTTGTGAAAAGAGACCAAAACTATGCCTTTTTATTACATACATACAATACACGTTCCACAGGTCGGTGGTGTTCCTAATCACAGACTTATAATCATAAAAAGATAGAGAGATTGTAGATTTCATCTTGATGAGTTGGGCAACAGGGTGTCTTGAACCACAAGGTAGATATTCAGTCTTCATCTTCTATTCTATTCTATTTTTTTAAATATGACTGCCATATTAGTATTGATGATTTTGCCAATGTCTAGTTTACGGAGCAAGAGTGCTTGACGTTGTACGGTAGTTTAGGTATTTCGGTAACTTCAAGGATTGTTTTTCGAAAAGAACACTATCTTGAGCCACCACTGGAGCGTCGTTGTAGGCCCTGGAGGGGACAGCCAACAATCGACGAGCGACGTGACTACCCAATAGCAGACCTACAACGCGACTCCGTCTTCATCTTCAATATGTTAAATATGATGCTGTCACTGTCATTAGTATGAGCAATGTAAGAGACAGAGCGGGAGTCGCGCTGCAATTCTGGCGGAGTACGGACGCGTGCGTATCGGCGCGTTGGGATTGCACGTGGCTCCACCATTTTGTGAACTCTTTTGTGTTTTAACCTTAAAACAATCACTTGAGATTATAAACTACTTACATTGGCAAAACTGCCACTCTAGACTTAATAAATACTACTGATCATTTTCCTTCATATACTATCCACATAACGAGACATTGGCTGAATTGTGATAACACATCGGATGCCACTAAACAAAAAATTGAATTGAATTGAATTGAGAGACAGAGCGTTCACTAAATATGTTTAAGCCTAAACACTTGTTGGTGGAAGCCAAGCTAAGAAGAGTTGATTGATGGTACCTCTAACCTAGGTGTCTAACTAGTAAAGTGCCTAATGTGTAAATTGATCATGACCTGATAAATATAAAACTTTAAAAAATGTGAGACTTAATATTTAGTTATGACATTTGAATAAGAAGAATTTTTTTTCTGTTGTTTTTCGTAAGGAAAAGTATCATTAACCTTTATACCACATACTCGACCCATCAAACTGAACAACTTTTATTAAGGAAGCAAACCGATCAGAACAAAAAAAATATCTGCTGTCCCATACTTAACTGCAATACCTTCTCGATTCAAATGTATGTACAGAATCTAGTTGTTATTGTATAATATTTTGTATCAAAGACTGAACGCTTTTCTAAAGGATCGTAGGTTGGCCCTTCTAGCGTTTGCATACAAAAGACATCAACGCAGCATTCCGTGCCGACGCTATGAGAAATGATTACTGAGTAGGTAGCCATCTTTCTTCCCTGATGTGCATTATCGCTTTATGTTCCTGAATGGCTATTGCTGCCAGTCTATTCAGCCTTAGTGCTTGTTCGTTTTATCCTCGGCCTCATAATCTTATACGTACCTATAATTATGTGTAGTTTTACTAAGCCTTAGCTTTTGGGTACGTTTTCCGCGTTCAATTCACTATCACGACAAAAATTTGCCCGTTCTTAATTTAATGTTTTTATTTTTATACTGGGCGGAACATAACGAGGGACTTTCCTTGTATTCAGACAATGAACCTAAGGAACATGGATCGAAAATCGGAAAAAATTTTGACGTCCCATAGAAAATAGATCGGCTGATCCCCACTTTTGTATGGGAGGTTAGACAGTCTTACTATTACGTATGGGTATTGAACTAAGGTGAAGAACATGAGAGTGTCGAAAAAAAAACGGTCATCTTGAAATTTAAAATTTTTTTTTTCAGTTGGTTGTAATCTGTAAGACTTTTTATAGTAGTAATTTCGTACCTTACAACAATTTCTAAACAGCAATCGGTAATCTTTTTTGAAATTAAAAAGTCCCGAGGCTACAGTACTCAGACCGCCCTTTGTACTCTTCTCATTCTTGTTTTAAATTGTATTTTTCTATTTTTGGTGTGCAAATAAAGAATATTTCTCTTATCTTATCTTATTACGCTCATTTATTAAAAACCTTTAAAAACATAGCTTGCAAGTTAATAACTCTAAGCAAATATCAAGTGTGCACTCAAACACAGACGCATTTTAATCAGCAAACAAACATCACCATTGCTTGGACACCATCGACATTTCTCATGTCACCTACCCACACCAAAACCACTTGGTAGTCACTGTGACTGGACAAATAAATTAATAAACACATCAGTCGGTAGTCGAGTCATGGTTGAGTGCACTTTAAAGGTTCCATACAAGCATGCTGGTCCAATGAGTCTACCACGTCATCTTGAGACCTCCCATTATGATATTAAAAGCAGGAGGAAAAAGATAGGCTTTTGAGTATTGACAATTTATAAGGATAAGATATAGAGAGTGTAAGGAAAAGAATCATTAACTTTTGCTCTTGACACGGAGGTCGTAGGCTCGATTCCCACGGGGGACACCTAGTGATATGTCAATTTGTGCATTTTTCCCCAGTTGGTTAGGACATAGCAGGCTGAATCACCTAATTGTATGAAAAAGAAAGATGATTCCGTGCTTCTGATGGCACGTTAAGCCGTTGGTCCCGGCTACTATCTCTGGTGGTAGTAGTCGTTACATAAAAAACCACGTCAGAGGCCGTAAGGCGGTCTGAAAAAACTCTGACACCAGGGCTTGCCCACACGATAAGAAGATTAACCTTTACTATCAAACAAACATATCAGAACAAGAAAAAATAGCTGTTCCATACGTTTGCGTCGAGTATGGAACACATTTTTTTTTTGCACTTACAGGTTTGCTCCTATAGTAAACTTTGTTCAGTTTGACGGGTAGAGTATGTGGTTTAAAGGTTAATGATACTTTTCCTTACACCCTGTATAGGGTCCTGCTTAATATGCTGACGGTTTTTTAAGAGGATGCTCAGACCATCAAACTGAACAACTTTCTCTATGACACAAACATCAAAAACGCGAAATAAAATCAGCTGTCCCGTTCAAAATTTCAAACCTAGTCGAGCTTAATAAATAGGACATCCCGTAGAGAAAGTTATTCCGTTTGACGGTCTATCAGCATATTTAGAAAGACCCTGTATAACTAATATTAATCACGACTTTATAATTTGTAAGTAGTTGAATCGAAAATATTGCCAATTCAACGAGACCCCTTATTCACATCCTCGAGTTTGTACGAGTATATCCCAATGAAACTGATGAACTTTCTAAACCAAAGTTAATTACTATCTGCCTAAAAGAATTTTCATCAAGATTACAATTTCATCACAGATAATATTATAATACTACACTAGAACAGATATCTACGAACTCTATTAAAATTAAGGTCGTTTTTCCACATTCACTCACGTTTGAAGTGCATTGCTGCCTGTATAAGTACCTAGTTAACACGACATATATTGCAGAAATATATCGTGTTAACTACATCAAACGCACACACACGCTTGTTGTAGTTAGAAGACAGCCTTATAGATAAAATAAGCTGTTCAATCTTAACTATTATAAAACTGAAAGTTGATCTTTAACTTAACTAGTAAGTGTGTCTGACTGTCTGTACATTGAAGATATTTACTTGAAAAAGATTACGATATGGTTTTTAGGTATCCCGGACTCCAAATCAACCTTTTTAGAATTTTTGTCTGTTGGTTTGTTTGTATTTTTGTAACAGCATCGCGCAAAAACTACTGAATTTGATGAAACTTTTTTGTTTGATAGCTTATGATCTGACTTAAAATCTGGTATATTATTTGTGCGGACGAAGTCGCGGGTTAACTCTAGTTTGTCATAAAAGTATAATTTGCCATAAAGTTGTCGCATTCGATTCGATGAAAGAAGTCGGCTTTTTTTATATCATTCATAGAAGAACTTATAAATGGATATAATCTTCAAAATATTTACGACTGCTTTAAGAACTGTTAATAAATTCAGTTTTAATATTAATATTCTTTGGTATAAATAGGCAATAACAAAATCATGTCTACTTTCTTTTCCGGTGATAAAAACGTATGTGTAATGTATTTCCTCTTGAACTTGTATTTCTAGTAGGTAATTGCTAAAAGCTTTTATATTGCAGTCGCAACATGGCTTCACTTAGCTATCATTTAATCTATTCACATCGTAAACCAGATTTGTGACGTAATCGATTCGATTTCCGTCCAAAAACAATTTATACAATTCGGTATGTCAAGTTTTTTTTTTGGAGGACTGAATCGAAAACCATTTCGAGATAATTGTCTCCATAATAATATTTTCTATGTCAGAGATTTTAAAATAAAAGGATTACAGATATTTTTAATAAAATAACGTCGTTTTTCGGTCCGTCCAGTGACATCACTAGAAAACCTATGAACTCCTTAGTAGACTTAAAATAACTGGCCATTATGAAAAAAATACATTCACAATGTCAGATTTGACATTTAATGTTGCCGTTTCTGTTTCCGGCATAGAGTTAGAAAGAGAAGGCAGGATTTTTTTTTAACAAAGCAGTAAGTAGTTTTTCTCCAATGAGTTCGAATTATTTTATCTCCATCATTTTTTGCATTTAAGAATTACCGATTAAAGTAATTTCAAAATTAAATTTATATTGATAAACTCGATGAATCGCAATAAAAATTAAATTTTATTAAAATTATGTCTTCTATCCGTAAAAAATAAAAAATTAAGACCAAAAAAACACTTGACATACCGAATTTAATGTACCTAGGTCTACTCAAAATCTAACATAGGTATAACTAACGTCGATTTTTTTTTTGCGATTTCGACTATGGTCCCATAGAGAAAGTTGTTCAGTTACATGGTCTGATCATCTCCTTATAAAAACGGTCATATGCTGACACTTTTTTAAGGGGATAATTAGACCGTCAAACTTAACAAATTTCTGTATGGCACAACATCCAAATCGTGGAAAAAAAATCAGTTGTTCCATACAAAACTGCAAAGCTACTCGAGCCAAATGTATGGAACAGCTGATTTTTTTTCACGATTTCGATGTTGGTCCCATAGTTCAGTTTGATGGTCTGATTATCCCCTTAAAAAGTGTCAACAGATGAAGAAGCCTATATTAATACATACACAATCTACAACACGATTCGCCAATGTGTAATCGAAAGCAATAAAAGAGCTGTAACAAAATGTTTGTTCATTAATCTTCCCTCATGCCACCTCAGAATACCTTCAATAAATGGAGGTAAAATAAAGAGCTGCACCAATTAGCGTACCTATCAGATTTTACGAGTATATTGGTCTAACGATGCAAGTATAGTGCAAGTCAATGCACTATTGAAATTTATCGTATCCTGCGAATCTACCGCCTCGGAGGCTCGGGGCGGTCGACGACCTGGGAACAGGCGTTAGGATACTTAGGTTGGTACCTCACTATACCACCCTGTATATGCTTATACAGGCTGTTACTTGAATACACTTGAATTACTATCAACTTTAGCCTTACCTTATTTCTGAATCAATTTATTTCCGGTCAAGAGCGTGTCGGACTCGCCCATGATAGGGTTCCATAGCCATTGTATACGTAGAAATAGTTATCTGTTTATCCTTACCTAAGAGAAATTTTTGAAACTCATTGATGGCGCGATTTATTTTCATGCAACGTCATCTAGTTTGTCATTAGAGAACAAATCTATTTTATTACTGGTTTTTTCCGAAACTGGTTGAGCTACAACATCCGTTATAATTTTCACTGAAAGTACTTACCTTAAGCAATATTTTATAACATTATCAGATTTTTCACTCCAGCATTTTAGAATTTAGAGGGCGGAGGGGGGTACGCCCTATTTTAGACTTTGAGCGCAGATATCTCGAGACAGAAGCATTATAACAATTTAGTTTCTATGGGAGTTTTGTTCCATTGGACAAGACCTATCCAACGACTCTTCACTCGATTTATTAAAAACATTTTTTTTCCAAACCTCTTTTCGTTGTATGGAATGGCGAAAAAAACATTTTTTTTTATGACTACCACATCTCTGTTTTTGGGTTACTGTTATATGTTTTTATGGCCAATATTGATTCAATAGACGCAAAAATAAGCGAGTAATTGAGGTGGGGCCTAACGACAGACAGACAGACAGAATGGACGAAATTATAAGGGTTCCTTGTTTGACTACGGAACCCTAAAAATATACTCTTTCCGTTTTAAATAATTGCATCCTATATAGAGTCCTTCTTAATACACTATTTTCTTAAGACACATTTTTAACGGGACGATCAGACAGTCAAACTGAACAACTTTCTCTATGGCACCAACATCGAAATCAACAAAAAAAAATCTGCTCTTCCATACAAAACTTTTAACCTATGCGAGCCAAATGTATGGGACAGATGATTTTTTATCGCGATTTCGATGTTGGTCCCATAGAGAAAGTTGTTCAGTTTGACTGTCTGATCGTCACCCGTTAAAAAAGGGTCAGCATATTAAGAAGGACCCTGTATGTAAAACTGATATGATAATCCAATAAGTTGTATCAGTTTTGTCCGAGCTGCATAGGTCGATGAACCCGGATGACTTTTATCTGTTTGCTGGACTAGCTCGATACAATATAATGCGATGTTGAACTATAAATAGGTATTTGCATAATATTATGATACTATGCCAGTATGTACGATACCTATGAAATTAATAGTAAAAGAGTTGCGAAATATTTATAATAGAGTTAATACAGGGTGAAATTGATATCATTAGCATCCTTTTAAACTAAGACTCTACCTACCAAACTGAACAACTTTTACTATGGGACCAAACCTCGGTCGAGTAAGCACTGGAATTTAGTATAGAACAGCTGATTTTTTTGTTAATTCGATCGGTTTGCCCCCATAGTAAAAGAGATTCAGTTTGATGGGTAGACTATTAGTTTAAAAGGAGGCTAATGATATCAATTTCACCCTGTATTATGGGAAAGGACCAAGGCGTGACATATAAAATTGTTTTCATAAAACATTTCAGTAAATCAGGTAAAAATCTGAAGATTCTGCTGTTATATTATTAGTTTATAATTAAAAGTCAATGAGAGTTCATAACAATTCGGCATCCTATTATTGTAATACCTTACTAATGAAACTATAAAAGATACGAGTATATTATGATTATATGCAGTACGCAAAATTTGAATCATAAATTAATCTTTTACGCAAGTTTTTTCAAGACGAGTCGTAGTGAGGCATCTTTGTCGTGGTATGAAGGTACCCGATATCCGATGATCGTAATGAATGTTTAAGTTATATTTATTACGCAGTGAATAATCCATCATTTTCACATACATACATACATATACTCACGCCTGTGTCCCATTGGGGTAGGCAGAGACAATTGATCGCCATCGACTACGATCCTGACATACCTCTTTTGCCTCTTCCACAGTCATAAGTCGTTTCATACAGGCTCGTCGGTTTCGGGTACTTTTGATCTGACCCTTCTTAAGTAGGCTGTCAATTTGGTCTGCATACTTACGTCTAGGGCGACCCCTTTCGACTGTTCCATTCACTCTCGCTTTATATATTTCATACGTCAGTCTACTATCACTCATCCTTCCCACATGACCAAACCATCTCAACATTCCCTTTTCAATCCTTGTCACTATATCCTCTTTCAGTCCACACTTTTCTCTAATTACACTGTTTCTTATTCTATCATTCAAAGTCAAACCACACATACTGCGCAAAGAACGCATTTCGACAGCATTTATCCTTGATTCATTCCTCTTCTGCCATACCCAACATTCGCTGCCATTCCCATCATTTTCACCTAGATATTTATTTTGTGATATTACCTCAATAATTAAAAACCGGCCAAGAGCGTGTCGGACTCGCCCATGATAGGGTTCCGTAGCCATTGCATAAGTAGAATAAGAGAATATTAATAATGCTGATTTTCTTACCTAAATGAAAATTTTGAACCTAACGATACCGCGATTTAATTTCCTGCAACGCCATCTAGTTCGTATTAGAAATATATTTAAGTTACAGGTTTTTTCAGAAACTGGTTGCTACAGCATCCGTTATAATTTACATTTTAAAATAACTATTTTTTCCAACCCCTCTTTCGTTGTATGGGAAATCGAAAAAAAAAATTTTCTTCACAAGTAGTTATGAAGAAACATTTTTTTTTAGATTTTGTTTTTGGGTTACTATTCTCTGTCTTCTTGTCAAATTCGATTCAATAGGTGCAAAAATGACAGACAGAATGGACGAAAGTATAAGGGTTCCTTGTGGGACTACGGAACCCTAAAAATGTATCTTTCACATTGTCAGGCATATTCTCAAAGTATCATAGAATGAAGGCAAGGACTTATGTGGTACGTGATTGGAATATGTACGACATAGAATACAAGCTATATCTACACTAATATTATAAAGAGGAAAGATTTGTACCTATTTATGTATGTTTGTAATGAATAGGCTCAAAAAGTACTGGGCCGATTTAAAAAATTCTTTCACCAATAGAATGCTACATTCTTCCAATTTGACATAGGCTACATTTCATTTTGAAAAAAATTAGGGATCCTTGGTAAAATAGACAATTGTCTACCCCGTGCGAAGCCGGGACGGGCTGCTAGTCGTATTATAAAACACCTTTGACTTCTGTGTAAAATATGCAGCACTGTCATTATTCCTCAATATTTCCTAAGAGACTATTTAGAGGGAAATTTTAAAATATCTACGATGGCCTCGCCCGCTATTACAATATTTCATAGTGGAAGGCATTAATGTAGGTAATGATGGTAATTCCGCGTTAGAACATAAAATGGCGGTAGTACCCGATGTTTTGTACAACGTTTAATTTGTTATTTATCATCTTGGAACATTATCTAGGAGAAGAAATAAGGCAACATTAAATTTTGTTAAAGAACTAAGTACTTATAACATAACATAACATAAATATTCTTTAGTTGCACACCAAAAACATACAGCAACAAAAACCGAATAATAGAACGTAAGGGTACAAATAGCGGTCTTATCACTAAAAGCGATTTCTTCCAGACAACCATAGGATGGAAGAACTCTTAAGTTTATTCGTATTGTAAGGGATTATTTTTGCTTTTATGATTTATGTAGGTTTATGTCCATAATACAGGGTGTAAGGAAAAGTCTCATTAACCTTTAAACCACATACTCTACCCATCAAACTGAACAACTTTTACTATGGGCACAGATCCGGCACTTCAAACAACGTTTTAGATTTGACATGATGACGTTCGCACATGCGCACTTTGTGCAAATTGTTGAGCACAAAACATCAAAAAAATAATATTAAGTTACTAAAAATATGAAAAAAGAAAAGAAACTAACTTTTTTTTTCATATTTGAAATCGCAAAAATTATAAAAAAAAACGCGTACGACTAGATACTCGTATCTCGCTGGCGACTTTAGGGGTAAGGAACGATAATACGGAATATCATAGTCGCTTTAGTGAAATACCCATGCTAGTCCATTGTATCTGCCTGGATAGACATCCCACCCTACAATCTGTAGATTTCCCAGACTATTAGACGCATTTGAAACGTTCACGTTACGCTAGAAATATCGTACTCTCGAGGTACAACATGCCTTCTTAGTACCCAACAACATGAGACAAACCATAGTGTACATTCCATAACTATGAGTACCTACTCGTACCCGCTCGACAACTCACAATGCGCTTTGAAATAGCAATGCAAAATGGCAAATAAATTGTGCGGGGAGCGTGTTAGATCGGGCGATGAATCGTCCGCAGTCGGCTTGAGGCACGGAAACATGGTCGAGGATAGTACGGAAGACTGTTGAATGCTTCGAGGACCTAGCTTATTATCGAATAAACATTTAAAATACATTATTAAACATTTGTGTTGAAGTAGTTTAATAAAAACGGCCAAGTGTGAGTCGAGCCTACTCGCGCACCAATGGTTCCGTACCTTACCACCACACTATATATTAACTTACAAAAAAGTTTTGTTTTCTCCAAGGCCTTTAGCGCGAGACCGACTCACACTTGGCCGGTTTTTATTATTTGTTGTCATACTGTAGAGTTTGCTCTATAATCACACCAAGTATGACGCTTGTATATTTTACCGTTTTTACGATAGAGCGAGAAGAAAAAAATTTGATAAAAACTAGTTTCTTGTATGAGGATCCCCTTAATTTTTAACTTTTTGACATTTTTATTATTTATTAACAAATCCGCAGTAATGACACATATTCTGTGAAAATTTCAACTGTTAAGCTAATACGGTTCAAAAGGTACAGCCCTAAATAGGAAGGACGGACGGATGGACGGACAACGTAGGCTTAGTAATAGGGTCCCGTATTCACCCTTTGGGTACGGAAACCTAATAAAACGCATTATAATGCGTTCGGGTCCAAGGGGTGTTAAAGAGGTCGTTGCGGACGGATAACCTTCGCAGAAGCCAGAGAAATAGTCTAGATAAATAGCAAATCGTAGGATAACATAAAAATTAGCTTCCTCCTATAGGACTAAACCATAGCCACTAGCAGGGAAAGGTAATTGAAATAAAAGTAAAATAGTTATTAGACTCGGTTCGGAGGCGTCAACTCCTATTTCACTTACCGCGTCCGCCCACTCGCGCCCGCTCACGTTCGAGCTTGCCATGCAATGCGATTCTTCTCCAATATGGTAGATCTATGAAAATTTTAACAATGGTCTTGTGGGCATTCGAATTTATTAGAATTAGTACCTGAGCGGATCAAGCTTTCTTGGCGTCTTCCAAGTTAATCTAAATAGGTTTCGTACCTGAGAAAATCCATTTTGACACAAAAAAATGCTTTTCTTCCAATTGTTTTCCAGTAGCGTGTACATACCTACACGATGAAATTGATATCATTAGCATCCTTTTAAACTAAGAGTTAGAACAATAGATTGTTTTTGCTCCGATCGGTTTGCTCCCATAGTAAAAGTTGTTCAGTTTTATGGATAGACCTTTAGTTTACAAGGATGCTAATGATATCAATTTTACCCTGTATTGAGTTTTCAGCATACTGCAATCTCAACGGAGATGGCGTTAGAAAAAAGTTGAAAGAAAATTGTTTTGAGTGAAAACTAATTTTCTCAGAAATAAAACCTACCTATGGGACTTGAACCCCCAACCTGCCAAACCGGAATCAAATCTAGTTTAACTTGAAAAGTAAACAACTATCTTAATTCAAAATTTCATCCAAATCGATCCACGTTCAATAAGTATGGGATTTAATATTCAAGACACTAATTTAATTTAAAAAGGTCACAAAACTTTTTGCCGTTATAGTAACTTTTTATAAACTATATCTTTGAAAAAGTTAATGGAAAAGTAATGATGGAGGACCAATCAACAAACCACTCTTCCTTAAACCTAGTAGGCGCTTTTGCTAGCTCCTACAGCAAAAATAAAATAATTTATTCTCAGAGCAATTTGCAAACAAAAACAGTTTCAGTGTAAAGTAACATTTCGTAAAGATGATTACATTTTTTATGAAACGCAATAAAATTATAATGCCACATATTATTGGATAATTTGATGTCGGCTTTTTATTGCATTCTTTTACTCGCATAATTTGTCCCTTCTTTATATTGCAGTAGATAAAAAAGATTAAAAACGTCACGTTATTACGAAGAAAGAGCGAAATGGTTCACATCATTATGAGGGACGAGGCCATGTTCTTAAATGCGGTGTTTATGGAAATGTCCCGAACACTCTTTAACTTTTCATGCATTAAAATGTATCTTAAGTAGGTCCACTTGAGATTGGAGATGAGAGATAATTTCACAACAAACAAAAAACGCCCTTTTTTAGTTTTTTAAGAACATTTTTACTGGTCGAAATAGGGATTTCAAAAGGCATATGCATTTTTCCCCTTATGTTAGTCAATGATGTATACTTATTCCTACATATACAACACCCACACCCTTTTTCATTGGGGTAGACAGAAACAACAGATCGATCGTCTATTCTGACTTATTACACCGGTATAAGATATCAGAATTTCTTCTTCAGCGTTTGCTAGTATTCTTACGATTTTTTTTTCATTTTTTGATTGCAAATTAAAAGTTCACTTTTCAAATTCCGCGCCAAAACGCTCAATGCCATGACGTGACGTCACTCCTTTTCAGGACGCATGAAGCTCACCACAAATCCACAAATCATCCGCTATAATATGTTGCCGTATTCTTCTAACGCACGCAAGTTGCTAATCGCTTCGTCACTTTATTATATATTTGAAATTACGTTCCGATCCACGTAACTAATTATTGAAATATATCGTAAAAAATAAAAACTTTAGAATGACTCTTTCAGTAATGTTCTATTCACAACTGTTATGATTGAATTATTATGATAATTTTTCATTATAATTTTGGTGCAAGTTCCCCATTAGCAGATGCTTTGCAGAGCCTTACTCTATGAAGAAACCAAAGTGCCTATACCATTAGTTAGGCACCAATCGCAGGCTAATGTCGGATTTATCTCCGATGGCCGATACACGCATTGTGAATTACATCCAGTTCTAGACCAGTCCCGGGAACAGTTAGGATGGTTATTTATACGACAAGCCGTAATGCTTCCGGGACCCTTTCTAACCGTAGTAGATAGCAATATTTGTTAGCTGTTTGCTTTGGCATCGGCATTCAATAATCCCTGGGGCAAATTAACCATAGCATAATCGCATGATCTCCCTAAGCGAGGAAATGATTAGAGTACTACTTCTAGAGAGCTACTAATTCTTTTAATGTAGGCTCTGCTTTGTTAGTACTCTGCTTTGCTCTATGTGTGCTTGTAAAGTTGAATAAAGCTGTTTTTTCTTTCTTTCTTTTCTGTACCTCGTAAATTTTTAAAACCAAATCGTTGTTGGGTTGAATGCAGAGTGAAAATTGATATCATTAGCATCCTCTTAAACTAAGATCGGAGCAAAAAAAAACCTGCTGTTGAATACATTTGAGTCGAAGCCGATTTTATTTTTTCAAAGTTGTTCAGTTTGATGAGACTCTTAGTTTAAAAGGACGCAAATGATATCAATTACACCCTGTATAGCTTAAATTACTTAATTTTACACTCTGTCACATTGAATATAAACTTAGAAGTGTACTTATTGTAATTATGAATGAATTAAGAGAATTATTTCCAGATGTATTCTCTAATTTCCATACTAGAAATACACTTGTTGTGTACCTAATTGTTAGTAGTCATCATAGAGATAAATAGAAATGATATCGTTTTGATTACAAGTAAATATTTAATTTTCAGATTGTTTACCTAGATAAGTCTACTAATAAATATTAAGATGTCAAAGTATTGTGTTCACCTTAAGCTGGATACAAGGAATATACTATACTCTCTACCGAGAGAAGAAAGTCAACCGCCGTCCAATCAAAGGCGACATACATATATACTACTGAGACACCTCGGATCCGCAGTGAACTAATCTCAAATAAAAAAAAAAGCGGGAAATTTAAAAATGGATGTTTTTTTGTGGACATAAGACGTCACTAATAGGACATAAGATGTCAAAGTATTAAGTTCATCGTTTCCTCTACCCTAAGGTTGTCTCGAAGAAATCGCTTCATAGCGATAAGACCGCTTTATTTTGTGCCTCTTTTATTTTTTCTCTGTATTTTACTGTTTACTTTTTTGGTGTAAAATTAAGAATATTTGATTTATTGATTGATATTATGCCGTACTTCACCAAATACCATTATGTTTTCAAAAAACAGCACAAATGTCTACAAAATATCTAATAGATATCTATAATATAGGGTCCTTCTTAATATGCTGACACTTTTTTATGGGGATGATCAGACCGTCAAACTGAACAACTTTCTCTATGGCACCAACATCGAAATCGCGAAAAAACAATCAGCTGTGCCATACATTTGGCTCGAGTAGGTTTGCAGTTTTGTATGGAAGAGCTGATTTTTTTTTCGTGATGTTGGTCCCATAGAGAATGTTGTTCAGTTTGATGGTCTGATCATCCTCTTAAAAAGTGTCAGCATATTAAGAAGGACCCTGTGTATCTAAGTGTCTACAAAATATCTAATAGATATTCAGTGCTGTGTGGGGTACAAATGATACACAAGAAGGCGGCAATCTTTATCTTGTATGCTTTGCTTTTGGTCCATTTCCTGTTGAGGCATGGACCCTTACGATTAATAAAATAACTCCGGATTACATTAAACCATTTTATTTAAACTACTACATCTTTTAACCGACACACCAGAGAGAGCCTCGTTACTTTTTTTACACTCATAGATACAAAACAAACTCTTTGGATGGTAGAACATTGGCTTTCAACACTCTCCCTCAATGTTCACCCAATCCAATTTTTCTCAAGTTCAACATATTGGTCAATTTTACAAATCTATCACCAACTAAAGGCTTTGTTAATATATCTGCAATCTGTTCCGTCGTTGAGATATACTTTACAGTTATTACACCTTCCTCTACCTTTTGTTTTATGAAATTAAATTTAACATCAACATGCTTCAATCGTTTCTGGTCAGGGTTTTTTACAGTTTTCATAGTGCTTTGGTTGTCTTCATAAATAATGACATTATCTATTTTAACATTTAAATCAGATAGGAGTTTGATAAGCCAACGCGCTTCGACAGATGCTTCACATAAAGAAATTAATTCGGCTTCGGTTGTACTCAGAGCAACCGTACTCTGTTTCTTGGATCTCCATGTAATTGTATTACCAAATAATTGAAACATATATCCACTTGAAACAAACTCTTTGGATAGTAGAACATTGGCTTTCAACATTTCCTTGTATTCAGGGTCATCAGGGTGACTCTTAAAACCTACTGGATGACGATAATTTTCTTCTGTTGGCTCTTCATTATTTCCTAAAAATAAGGAACCCCTCTAAAAAAATAAGAAATATCCGGACATTATATCCAAGTCTTTAGTACGTATTTCTTATTGTCTGCTTGCTAAATTTATTACTCTGTAAACTGTCTACATAGAATAGAATTTAAATAATGTCTGTCATACGTCATCCCTCGGCTTGATGATGATGGATGGAGTAGTGTTTATAATTTAAATGAGCCGCTTGTCTTGTTCGTACCTTTATCTTTATTTGCATTTTGTAGACCGATGACGAGCTGTCTTGGGGTCGCCGAACATAAGAAACTGTTTTATTTCATGCTTTATGTTGTCTAGTGTATGTATACCTAATTAAATTCTAGATTAGATATGTAGATTAGGATTAGTAGGTAACGCAAGACTGCCTAGTCGCATCTCTTTCACATGAGCATTGAAAGAGGCACTACATATTTTAATTTTTTAAGTGGCCCTACGTATGTAGGTAACTTTTTTTCAATTAAATTCTTAAGATTATAAGTTAGATCATAAGCTATCAAACAAAAAAAGTTTCATCAAAATCGGTTCAGTAGTTTTTGCGTGATGCTGTTACAAATATACAAACAGACGAACAAAAATTCTAAAAAAGGTTGATTTGATGACTCCAAAAACCATATTGTAATCTTTTTCTTGTAAATATCTTCAATGTACAGACACACTTCCATTACAGTTTTATAATTATTTAGATTTAGACTAGAGTTTGCCTGCGACTTCGTCCGCACAAAGCTGCCGAGAATGGCGAGCTGCTATCAATGGCAACGAATTGTGCTTGACCTTTATTGATATTGCTCTGCTTGAACAGCGTAGCTATTCCTCCATCCAAACCAGGACTTCCCTGATAAACCTGGAAGTCGAGCTCGCTTCGCTCGCTCCAGGTTTTAGATTTTATTGCAATGACCTAATCTTGGCCCGGTCCCCCCTGGGAAAAAAATAATTGCTACGCCCATGAGCTTTGTATGGGTTTCATATACACAAACTCTTTTCAACAACTTTCTCTATAGGACCATAATTGAAATCGCGAAAAAAAATCTTCTGTCCATACATTTTTGTCGAATAGGATTGCAGTTTGATATGGAACACCAGATTTTTTTTCGACGCTTTTACCTTGGTCCCATAGAGAAAGTTATTCAGTTTGATGGTCTGATCATTCCCCTAAAAAACCGTCAGCATATTGAGAAGGAGAAGGATACAGGTTCCAACTTATTATGCTGACGGTTTTTTAAGTGGTTGATAAATCAGAACATCAAACTGAACAACTTTCTCTAAGGGATCAAAATCGAAATCGCAAAAAAAAATCTGCTGACCCATACATTTGGGTCAAGTAAGATTGCAGTTTTGTATGGATGTATGGAGTATTTTTTTTTTCGCGATTTAGACTTTGGCCCTATAGAGAAAGTTGTTCAGTTTGATGGCCTGATCAACCCCTTAAAAACCGTCAACATATTAAGAAGGGCCCTATAGGACCCTGTATACCTTGCGATACATATAGGATGCTTTCTTAATATGCTGACAGTTTTAAAAACGGAATGATCAGACCGTCAAACTTAACAACTTTCTCTATAGCACCAAAATCGAAATCGCGAAAAACAAATCAGATGTTCCATACTAAACTGCAAACCTATTTGAGCCAAATGTATGGGACAGCAGACTTTTTTTCGCGATTTCGATGTTGGTGCCATAGAGAAAGTTGTTCAGTTTGATGGTCTGATCTTCCCGTTTAAAAAACTATCAGCATATATAGAAGGACTCCGTATATTGCTCGCAAATAAAAAATGTGACATAAATTCAATTTGTACTGCGTCTACCTACGCAGTTCCTCGGGACTGGTTTTATTACCTGGCAACACCACGTAAGACCGTTAGTGAGGTAATGAAAGCAAGAAAGTTATCTATGGCCATATTACAGGGTGAGTGCATAACGGAACATGGATGATGTCTAGCATCTTGCAACAGGATTATGCAAGGCATTAGCTTTCTCGGGAATGACAGGTGCAGACCGCAAGGTCGGACACCGTTACTGCTGTTACCGTAACTTAAGTGCTCTTAACGCCATGCTAATGCTATCTGGAGATTATCTGTTACGTGGATCTATTTGTAGAGTAATGATTTAGGTTAGCTTGTACTCATGCTGGGTTAAGCTACGTCATAGTTGATCAATTACCTATAGGTAGTTATTATACTGGGATGTAGGTACACAGGTGCATTTAAGGGGGTCGTTTAGACCATGAAACTGAACAACTTTCACTATAGAACCAACATCGAAATCGCGAAAAATAAATCTGATGTTCCATACTAAACTACATATCTACTCGAGCTAAATGTATGGGATAACTGATTATTTTTTTCGCGATTTTGATGTTGGTCCTATAGTGAAAGTTGTTCAGTTTGATAGTCTAAACAAACGCCACCTTCAAAGTTTTAAATGTTTATTTTTACTTTTGTCACACCCTGTATACCTATACTCCATTCCAAATAGCAACAAAATTTTAAGGCTATTTTTAATTACAGAAACAGTCATTTGAAACACATACTCTCACTTATTCTTAGAACAGCTTAAGTTACGTCCAAGAAATGTCTGATACTATATTTTTCTCATAAATAAAACGACGATCGACGTGAAGGGAATGATTCAACTATAGTATAAGAGATAAGAGGAATTTTGGTAACCATCAGCTGCAAGGCTGATTCAGTATTAGGTAGGTACTCCAGCATAACTCCAGTCGGTTTAGGAGTTACAGTCGTTCAAAGATCTGTATCAAATGAACGATCAGCTGCAAGGCTGATCATATGATATTATGGTAATATGCACTGTAGCTCTGTGAACAGTAGGTACAAAAACCGTCATGTTCTGTCAGTCGGTTTAGGAGATACAGCCATTCAAAGTTCCGACCTTTGATCGGCTGTATCTCCTAAACTGACTGATAAACCATGTCAGTTTTTGTACTGTTCGCATAGCTATAGTGCATCTTACAATAATACCTGCATATTCATGAATATTCATTTTATCAACTATGATTTTATTGTTGGTTGGGCTATTGCAAGCAAGGGTCGTTATGTAACACTGCGACCATCGCTGATCTATTGTGTTCGCCCCATGCTCACCCATATTTTACGCAAACCTCCGAACTCTCCCTCCCTTCCAAAGTTAAATAAAGTCGCACATTAGCGCCATCCCAGATGAAACTCTGTCTGTTTTGAAACTCTTGTCTGTCACTGTTTTCCTGTATTGTTCTGATATATGACATATACAACGTGTTAAGGGCCTATGTCGAAAAATAATTGAAGCGAAATGGGCGTGGCTTAGCGCAGCAAGCGCCCCGCGCCCCGCTACCGAACATCGTCGCGCACTAGCCCGCGAAAATCAAATCACTCAAAATGCGTAGAAGACGCTTCGCTGTTAATATATTATTAGTACCTTTTGTCGTATGAAAAAACACAATATATTATAATTAAGTATCGTTCTATTTATCCTCCTTGATCAATTATTAATTTGTTACAGGATCAATTACGGACAACCAATTTATATATAGAAACAATACCTAACTAACGATACTCTTTAATTGATTTCACTTAAAAAACTTAAAACTCATTAATATCATACCGAAAATCACTGTACCTATCTAGAAGGAAAAAAACTATCATTACAGGATTTTGTTTTACTTTATAGTACGAGAGCTACCTGTTGGTCTTCGGTTCGGTTCTTGGTTAGGCTTTACGTCTTTAGGTCCCGTAATCAAATCAATTCAACTTCTTATTTTGTACTTGTAATTGATATAATACAAGTGAAAACATTCTATGGTCAAAACATACCGACTATCTAGATGAAACCTGGAAGTTATTTTACGCCGTCAACAAAAATGTAAGAAGAACGTGAAAAAATAAGTTTCGTAATACTGCAATAATCTCAGTTATTCTCGATACCACAAGAACTTTCAGGTTGAGAAGTTGTATAACACTCATAAACCTATTTTAAAATCCATAGGTAATTCTAAAATACCTCGCATCCCTCAGATGCATGGCATAGCATTGAAGGATGAGGATGATGCAGGATATTATAACAGGTTATGAATGAATTTTAAAATGGTAAATCAACATTTATTTACAAAATCACTAATAATATTTATCTTACGACCTAAAATCAACATTTATTTACATTAGTACATTACGATAAGTGTGACTTAAGTAGTTCATTATTGCACAGCGTGAAGTTAGCACCCGAGCACAAGCAAGGGTGCTAAACGTATATGCAGGTTTAGGTCACAGAGTGCTGGAAAATTATTTACAACTTATTACCTTTTCTTTTCTCTCATACTTCTGGTATGTTCCTGCCTACGTTTCAAATTTAATGTTTTGTTCCGTTTTGTTTTTCATTATAACTGTTTCTCCTAGTACCCCAGGAAAATTAGGTGAAAAAAAGGGTCAACCTCGGATTGAGAGATAATAAGCTACAAACTTCTTTAAATCATCGTTATGACATCGAATACGTTATGTCAAATGTCACATAAAATCTCGTTTATGCAGGTCAAAAGATTCAAGGTAAAATGTCAAAAAACAGGTCTTTAGGAAATATCTTCTTTTCTATGCTCTAAATGACCTTTGAAGTTTTAAAAAAAATTGTAGAACTTTAAATTTTCTTCAAATTTGGTCATTTATAATAGTTAATATAGTTAACCGTTCTTGAGATAGATAGGTAGAACGCAAAGAGTTGTAACTCCCATAACGGTTTGCTCCCATAGTAAAATGATACTTTTCCTTACACCCTGTATAATATTATTTGGCGTTATTAATGAAAATACATAATTTCAATAACTATACACGAAAGAAGATGATGAAGAATTATTTCGAGTTTGAATCAATCGGGATAGAAAAACGAGTACAGAATAGTGACCCTGAGCAGCGCGCATTGAAGATATTGAATGAAACCAGTCACCGCCTGCCCGACAGACGCTTCAAAACAATACTTATATGGAAAGAAGACGACATGAAGATTCCGAACAACTACAAAAACTCACTCAAATGGCTGCACAACCTAGAGAAGAAACTAGACCGAGATGAAGACCTGAAAAAGAAATATGAAGAAAGAATGCAAACCCTCTTCACTTTGGGCTACGCCGAGGAAGCTACCACACCGCCGGTGCCAAATAAAACATGGTACCTACCCCACTTCGCGGTCACTAACCCCGCGAAACCGAAGATAAGAGTAGTACATAACGCCACAGCGAAGACAGCCGGGCGCAGCCTGAACGATATGCTACTCTGCGGTCCAGACTTGCTGCAATCTCTGCCGGGAGTTGTAATGCGATTTCGTCAACACCAACACGCCGTGTCAGCTGACATAAAGGAATTAATGTTTATGCAAATATGAGTTCAAGAGGACGACAGAGAGGCACTACGATTTCTATAGCGGGGCGACGAGAGAGGGAACCAGCGACCGCGAGAGTACCGCATGACTTCAGTGATCTTCGGCGCGATGTCATCACCATGCACCGCGCTATACGTGAAGAATAGAAATGCTTCAGACTTCAAAGAAAAGTATCCTGCAGCCGCGCGAGCCATTGAAAAGAACCACTACATGGACGACTACATAACAAGTTTTCCGACCGAAAAAGAAGCCAAAGAAGTATCGAAATCAGTCGACTACATTCATCGGCAAGCCGGCTTCGAGCCATGCGGATGGGTGTCCAATACAAATTCAGTAGTACAGCAGTTTTCCGCCAACTCGGGCGGCGCCACGGTCTCTATCGGCGGGAGCGAGGTCCGATGGTACAACGGGCCGAGCTTCCTACGAAACCACGAACGAGAATGGCCACAAGAGACGAAGACAGAAGCACCGAAGACAGGAGAAGAGAGGGGACTTGTCACGTCACCCACCAGCGACCTGACCACGCTCACCTACCTCGAATCGAGCGATTTTCGTCGATCCCACTTTTGCTACGAGCTACGGTGCGCATGCTACAGTTCGTCAATTTATGTCGAAAGAAGAAAAATGAAACAGTATTGGCTACGAAGCGCAAACGAACGAAAGAAAACAATAAAAACGACTCTGATTCAAAGATTGATAAGAAAACACGCAAGAACGAGACACCGTACGTGAAGAAATGAGATAGCAACACCATCGGTATCGAAACGCACTATCTCATTCGCGCTGAGAAACTATGGTGGAAACCTGTACAAGAAGATTGTCTTTCCGAAGATTTACGTCGAGTAAGGAGCGGCGCGGCGCCTCAGCCGGGAGACAAGCTGTCGGCGCTATCAGTGGTCGTCGGCGAAGATGGCTCAAAGGAAGAATCCACGTAGCACCTGACATCGTTGAAGACACTGCGAGTCCGACCGTACTCGACGGGAAACACTACTTCACGCGACTGTACATACAACACGTACACGAGCGACTACATGGCGGTATCGAAACCGTCGTGAATGAGCTACAGCAGCGACTATGGGTACTGAAGATACGACCGACGGTGCGTGAACGTCATCAAACACTGTCAACTATGCAAGATACGAAGAGCGAAGCTTACGTCTCCGGCGACCGGCGACCTGAGGAGGTTCGTGGCACGAAGAGCAGTGCCTAAGGAGCTATGGAGTGACAACGCGACGTGCTTCAAGGCTGCGGAGAAGGAGCTCGCCAAGGCCGCGCTGGCGGCGGTCAGCGAGGAGGCGACGGCGCGGCGCATCACCTGCCGCTACGTATCCCCGGCCTCCCCCTTCATGGACAGCGCGTGGGAGCGCATGGTACGCACCGTGAAGGAGGCACTGCGCGTCAAAGTCCACGAGCAGTACCCTAGCGACGAGACACTGCTCACCCTGCTCGCCGAGGCGGAGAACACCGTCAACTCCCACCCATTCACACACGTGGCGGTGACCCCAGAAGAATCGGAGGCGCTTACACCCAACCACATCCTGTTGGGACCCAAACGACCTCACCGCGCGCAAGATCAGCGCGCTCAACGATGGCGGACGTCTTCTGGAGCCAGGTCAAAGAGTACCAGCCTCTACTCCAACACCGGCGGGAGCCTCACACGACCAGCGCACGCTATCGGCGACCTGGTACTCGTCTGCGAACCCACCCTGCCCCGCAACACATGGCCGACAGGAAGGATCGTCGCGGTCTACCCAGGGCGAGACGGCGAGGTGAGGATCGTGGACGTCGTAACCAGCAACAGGCATGTCCTCCGGAGACCGACCAAGAGGATCGTCGTGCTACAGGTTGGATCGCAGAGCTGCGACGGCGGGAGAAATGTGCACGACAGAACCTGAATTGACTACCTTTGTACATCGTTTTTTACATTACTTTGTTTATTTCGTTTTATATACCCTTTTATACTAGTAGGATGTTTAGGTTGTGTTCATTTCAATAAATATTTTTTTTTTATTAGAATTAGGGCTTAGCACATAAGTTATGTAAATAGTTCTAATAGGATTCTTATTTGATTTCTCTAGTGATTTCTACCCCAGATTAGATTAGGTACACTTCCCTACTAAAATTAACGCATAGCACAAGTAAATAAAACAATTAGAATCGAGTTAGAAATAATAAATTCCAATCAGAAGTTATGCCAATAAGCTTCACTACCTCATTAGAAGGGGTAGAATCCTATTAGAAATAATTGTTAGAACGAGACAGAACGCTCCATCTCTGTCAGCGCTGTATGCGCTGACAGAGATGGAGACAGAGAGCGAGGGGGGCCCCGGCGTCCGGAACCTGTGTTATGAGGAAGCGGGGGCCGGGGTCATATAAATATTGTACCTTTCCTTTTCGTTCTGCACTCTGTTATGCACCGGCGGATGATGCACCTGCTATTTTTAGAATAAGAAAATAAGTATCTTAACTATATAATTATATTGGTTTGTAAGCGTAGAAATTAAGATTGTATGAGAAATAAAGAGATTTGTATTCAGGGCAAGAGTGCGGGGTAAGGAGGGGTGGTCGCTTGAAAATGATATAAAATGGCGCCAAATCGGCGTAGATTCATTCCGGATCCAGCACTCAAGAAAGAAACAACTTGGAAGAAGAAACTCTCTGCGACCACTCGCCTTCCCTACCCTGCCCTTCAGCCTGGCTCACCATACTGACTACCCATACAATTAAGGGCCACAGAGTTTTCAAACTCTCATACCAGGCAAGATGTTCCGGAGCAATAGAATCCTTCAACTCGGTAAAAATACTGACAACGGTTCATAAATACGTTTATAACCAGATTCCATTATGACAAATAAATTTAATTATTTGAAGAAATTGAAAAACAAGATAGTAAAACCGAAAATTACGACTACTTAAAGATAATAACAGCTAGCTCTTGGTCTATGAAGTCCAAAAAAACTGCTATACATATTTGAGTGAGAAATATACTTAAGAGAAGTTTATTCCGAATGCGTAAATGCGCGCTGCATACAAACGAAGTCTGGTGATAAAAACGACTCTGATTCAAAGATTGATAAGAAAACACGCAAGAACGAGACACCGTACGTGAAGAAATGAGATAGCAACACCATCGGTATCGAAACGCACTATCTCATTCGCGCTGAGAAACTATGGTGGAAACCTGTACAAGAAGATTGTCTTTCCGAAGATTTACGTCGAGTAAGGAGCGGCGCGGCGCCTCAGCCGGGAGACAAGCTGTCGGCGCTATCAGTGGTCGTCGGCGAAGATGGCTCAAAGGAAGAATCCACGTAGCACCTGACATCGTTGAAGACACTGCGAGTCCGACCGTACTCGACGGGAAACACTACTTCACGCGACTGTACATACAACACGTACACGAGCGACTACATGGCGGTATCGAAACCGTCGTGAATGAGCTACAGCAGCGACTATGGGTACTGAAGATACGACCGACGGTGCGTGAACGTCATCAAACACTGTCAACTATGCAAGATACGAAGAGCGAAGCTTACGTCTCCGGCGACCGGCGACCTGAGGAGGTTCGTGGCACGAAGAGCAGTGCCTAAGGAGCTATGGAGTGACAACGCGACGTGCTTCAAGGCTGCGGAGAAGGAGCTCGCCAAGGCCGCGCTGGCGGCGGTCAGCGAGGAGGCGACGGCGCGGCGCATCACCTGCCGCTACGTATCCCCGGCCTCCCCCTTCATGGACAGCGCGTGGGAGCGCATGGTACGCACCGTGAAGGAGGCACTGCGCGTCAAAGTCCACGAGCAGTACCCTAGCGACGAGACACTGCTCACCCTGCTCGCCGAGGCGGAGAACACCGTCAACTCCCACCCATTCACACACGTGGCGGTGACCCCAGAAGAATCGGAGGCGCTTACACCCAACCACATCCTGTTGGGACCCAAACGACCTCACCGCGCGCAAGATCAGCGCGCTCAACGATGGCGGACGTCTTCTGGAGCCAGGTCAAAGAGTACCAGCCTCTACTCCAACACCGGCGGGAGCCTCACACGACCAGCGCACGCTATCGGCGACCTGGTACTCGTCTGCGAACCCACCCTGCCCCGCAACACATGGCCGACAGGAAGGATCGTCGCGGTCTACCCAGGGCGAGACGGCGAGGTGAGGATCGTGGACGTCGTAACCAGCAACAGGCATGTCCTCCGGAGACCGACCAAGAGGATCGTCGTGCTACAGGTTGGATCGCAGAGCTGCGACGGCGGGAGAAATGTGCACGACAGAACCTGAATTGACTACCTTTGTACATCGTTTTTTACATTACTTTGTTTATTTCGTTTTATATACCCTTTTATACTAGTAGGATGTTTAGGTTGTGTTCATTTCAATAAATATTTTTTTTTTATTAGAATTAGGGCTTAGCACATAAGTTATGTAAATAGTTCTAATAGGATTCTTATTTGATTTCTCTAGTGATTTCTACCCCAGATTAGATTAGGTACACTTCCCTACTAAAATTAACGCATAGCACAAGTAAATAAAACAATTAGAATCGAGTTAGAAATAATAAATTCCAATCAGAAGTTATGCCAATAAGCTTCACTACCTCATTAGAAGGGGTAGAATCCTATTAGAAATAATTGTTAGAACGAGACAGAACGCTCCATCTCTGTCAGCGCTGTATGCGCTGACAGAGATGGAGACAGAGAGCGAGGGGGGCCCCGGCGTCCGGAACCTGTGTTATGAGGAAGCGGGGGCCGGGGTCATATAAATATTGTACCTTTCCTTTTCGTTCTGCACTCTGTTATGCACCGGCGGATGATGCACCTGCTATTTTTAGAATAAGAAAATAAGTATCTTAACTATATAATTATATTGGTTTGTAAGCGTAGAAATTAAGATTGTATGAGAAATAAAGAGATTTGTATTCAGGGCAAGAGTGCGGGGTAAGGAGGGGTGGTCGCTTGAAAATGATATAAAATGGCGCCAAATCGGCGTAGATTCATTCCGGATCCAGCACTCAAGAAAGAAACAACTTGGAAGAAGAAACTCTCTGCGACCACTCGCCTTCCCTACCCTGCCCTTCAGCCTGGCTCACCATACTGACTACCCATACAATTAAGGGCCACAGAGTTTTCAAACTCTCATACCAGGCAAGATGTTCCGGAGCAATAGAATCCTTCAACTCGGTAAAAATACTGACAACGGTTCATAAATACGTTTATAACCAGATTCCATTATGACAAATAAATTTAATTATTTGAAGAAATTGAAAAACAAGATAGTAAAACCGAAAATTACGACTACTTAAAGATAATAACAGCTAGCTCTTGGTCTATGAAGTCCAAAAAAACTGCTATACATATTTGAGTGAGAAATATACTTAAGAGAAGTTTATTCCGAATGCGTAAATGCGCGCTGCATACAAACGAAGTCTGGTGATATTTTCAATACTAACCAATCAGTAAATGAAAAATTTGCAGAAACAATCTAGAAACTAATCTTTATGCTTGTATGAAGTCAGATTTTCGTTAAAATATGCAGTTTTAATGCTAGAATTAATTTAAGATTTGTATGGAAACCTTTGAGGTATTGTAACTTTAAAACTATACATTTTAACGAAAATCTGACTTCATACAAGCATAGAGATTAGTTTTTAGATTTTTTCTGAAAAATTTTTTTGACTTTAATTGGTTAATATTGAAAATATTACCAGACTTCGTTTGTATGGAGCGCGCTCCGAATTATATTCTCTTAAATGTGAAGCTGCTATGGCCTCGAATTTATTTTAGATTGTATTTAATATATTACACTATAATATTTACACGTAAGCTGGATAATTAATCGTAATTCGGAAATTGGGCATGCGAACGCAGGTCTGACGCGGGCAAAGGCCACAGCCGACTGAGCTTTTTAATAGATTGTGATAGCTTATATTACTGCCTTACGCGAGAGAAAGAGATGGGGCGGCGCGCGCGCCTGACTAAATAAAACGACGTAAGCGCCAAAACAAACTTTATTTAGTTGTGATTTTACTATTTATGTAAGTTAATTTCTGCAGCAATCAAAATTTATAAAATATCAATCTCTATTTTTTAAATCAAGTCTCGTGTTTCTATTATTCACCGTTTAGCAGTTCCAAGCGTTTGTAGATAAAGACGGAGGCTACTTTGGCTTGTTTTTCTATCGAGAAAATTTGTCTTAATCGTGTTTTGGCGGCAATCAAAATTTTAATAATATGTTCAATTTACACATATCCTGAAATCATACTCCTACTGTTAGTACTTCATGATATCTGATGCTTTGAAGAATCCTATTTTTTTCACATATCCTCTTAATGAATTAACGCAAAACTAGAAAGTAGTTTGTTTAGAATCGAGAGCAGAATCGAACTATCATGATTTCAACATAGGAATTTTTTTTCAAAATATTAAATAATATGTTTGTAAAATTTTAAATTTACTGAACTCGATCTCAACCAACCGCTCGTACACTTTCACCCTACTTACTACCAAAACAAGATTCTTAAAATGTATCCATGAGCACGTTAGCGCTTTCATTCATTGCTGAAATGATAACAAATCATTTTTGGTTCAAAACATAAAATGCGAATAACTTTAAATTTTAACTATCAAAATAATGAAAATATTGTTTCAATCTAATTATTTTGTTATAAATCAGTTGGGGTGTATGAGGTTTTGCGCTTATTCATTAACACGTTGTATAGAATAAATGAGTTACCTACCTATCTTATCTATCCAAATGGAGTAGCAAAAAAAAATCTGCAATGTATGGGGCATTGCAGTTGGACCTACAAATGCTATAACTACTGTCGATTAAAATACTTACAATCAATTAGCTATGTTAAACATTTTTTGTTTTATCTAAAGTGATAAATGTTCTAATCAGGAGTTTATAGTGTTTATACGAGTAACATATCATTATACAGGGTGTAAGTGACAGCCTAGCACATACTGAAACGGTGAATGCAGAACATTAAACTGAACAACTTTCACTATGAAGCCACCCTCAGGAAACGGAAAAAAAATCAGCCGTTTCATACATTTGAGTCGAGTAGAAACAGCTGTTTTGTATGGAGCAGCTGGTTTTTTTACTGCGTTTCCTGAGGGTGGCTTCATAGTGAAAGCTGTTCAGTTTGATGGTCTGAATTTACCGTTTCAGTATTTGCTAGGCTGTCACTTACACCCTGTATTAAAGCAGCATTTAAAAACTTAAGTACCTACTTCATCAATTTCCACTAGGTACCTTTTAAAACTGATTAACACCGTTTAGTGTTGATTGCTAAGCAATTCGCTTCATACTTCCACATAACAGTTCTGAAGGCTCAAGCCTCAGCTCGAGGAATGAATGAGAAAACAGCCAGCTGGACTAATGACAGTTTTTATCTCTCTACAAGGAACTCGGCGGTTAGAAACAGTTATCAACCATCACGGAGAAATGTCAACACCGTTTTATGCTTCCTTTTGCATCGTGTTTACGAGTAGTTATCCTTATTATTAATATATGGAAAGTTTTTTTTTATATGGCCAATAAAACGTTAAGTACAATATCACCATAGACCAAATAGAACACACTACACGGACAGTGCCGTAAATAGCCTTTTTCATCCCACCATCTCGGAAAGAGTATTTTTGCCATTCAAAATCTGAGTGCAAAAGCCGTTTTTATCCGCTTGAGGACAAAGTAAATTGAATTTAGAACATCGTGTGCACTGAGTTTGTAAATTCAAAACGTGCTGTTTTTATCATACAACCTTTTTCTTTTGCATTTTGTCATTTCCTCGCTGTGGTGGAATGAAAAGTTACGTGTTGCACTCGAGTGCAAAGATTTTTCACCTCATGCTCTTTTGATTACCTCGCTGACGCTCAGGATTCTAATTTTTGAATCCTTCGCTTACTCGGTCATCAAAATTGAGCACGCGGTTAAAAAGCAACTTTGCACTCTTGTATAACAAAAAACTATTATGCGCCCGGTGCGAACTTCTATACTCGTAACTGCGCTCTAATGCTCTAATCTAACCATATCGATGTATGCTGAAAACACAATTCAAAGGCTGGAGCGAGCGAATAGAGCCCGAAATTCCACAAACCAATACATAATCCAAAACTTGGTCCTGGTCATTTCTGCGCCCCTCCAGGGTCTGCGCCCTGTGCCTCACCTCTGGCACCGCCCTATTTACGGCACTATACACGGAGAAAATTATCTGGTACTTAGTAGGTAGTAGGTAACAATACTTATGTGACTACTATTTATTTTAACAGACTACAAGAAAATACTTTACTAAATAATTCGTAGTTATAAATCGAATTCTGGTTGATTTAACTAAAATCGACTTTAACAACAAATCTAGTATTACCTGCTAAAATAAATAGTTGTCACATATGTAATGTCCTAAATATTTAATTATAGGTACCTGATTTTTCACCTCAAGCTCTGAAAGGTTCTGTTTAACAGTCGAAATCTGAGTGCAAAAGTGCATTTTCGCCGCTAGCGTGGAAAAAGTTTTTAAATTCGAGTCTTTCTATTCAATTGGAATTTTTTTACACCGCCAGTCCACTGAAAAGAAAATTAATAACTAGTTCATGTTATTGCGACCTCATTTTTAGAATAATCGGGACGACGACGACAGCATGAAAAAAACTTAATTAAGCTGTTTTTCTTGCAGCTAGCATTTTCCTCGCTGCGCTGTAGTGAGGTGAAAAGTTGTGTTTCGCTCGGCAGAAAAGATTCTGCGTCTCGTACCTTTGAAACCCTCGCTACGCTTAGGATTCTATACAAGTACTCACGCCAAAAAACAACTTTGCACAACAAATAACTATTCTATCGTAGGTTCTTCCTAAGTAAGTACCTAATAAAAATTATCTTATCTAAGTACCTATTTTTGCTTTGCTGATTTGACTTTCAAAAATCGCACACCTGAAGTATTTTTGAAAGTCAAATCAGCAGTAGAAAGATGCATATCTCCATAGTAATATTGACATTTTCAAAGTATGCGTTTCAAAAATCGCACTCCACTATCATAAACATATTGATAAAAAACATTTTACAATGTGTCGAAATTAGAGTACCTATTATAATAATAGAGTAGGTAGGTAGGTACTATAATTAGGTAGCTAGAATTTAGGATGATCAGCAAAATGACAATCTAATTTTAAGTCTTGAAAGCTACACGTAATTTCGGCATCGAGATCAACGGTTCCATGGTGTAATGGTTAGCACTCTGGACTCTGAATCCAGCGATCCGAGTTCAAATCTCGGTGGAACCTGTTCTTTTTATAAAATGGAACTTTTAACTTTTTGTATTCTGCGTATTTATTCCAACATACAATAAAGTCTAACAAATCCAGAGACAGGATACTTCCATTTCGAAATGAACGGAAGATACCAAATTAAAAAAGAACCCTTTCTAAAATATCAGACTGAATCAAATTTAAGACATAAAATGATAGCCTAGCTCTACATAGATTGATTTTCAAGTTTACCTCTACATAAAAATTATTTAATCTCTTCCTAAAAGTTTGAAAAAGTTTCAGCCTTCGATTCTGTTGTTTTTAGGTTTTACGATCAAACCTGAAAATGAAAATAGTGTAAAGTCTACTTTGCTTAAATTCCTAATTATAATTAGCATCAGTTAACTTTATTCATAGATTATGCCATTCTTTTGTATCTAAAACTAGATTTTGGCCGCGACCTCGTTTGCGTATCAAAACGTAGGTACTCAAGAGTAGTATAACTAACTCAGAGATTACCTCTAATAATATAATATATCTATAATATATGTAGGTAAAGACGCATTACAGATAAAATAAAACAGTGAATTAAGTTCCGTAACCAAGGCAATGGTACTGGTAAACAAATATCAAGTTATTTTTCGTAAAGTTGTTTATGCCACTGTCAAACAATCGCTTGACAACGCGCTTGTAGAAAATAAGAAAACGTTTCAAAATACATCTTATTTGTGCCTTATTTGGTTAAAACTAGTCATGCATATCAGCAAATTAAAGATATTAATGCTAGGACCGTCCAATGTAAGAATATTGTTAGAACTCTATTCATTTTGTTACTTTTGTGTTAAACTTGTATTTTAACTGTGGCGATTAACTTAGCTAACAAATATTTAACTCAAATAATGACGTCTTACATTAATTAAGTAGATTAAAATATGTCAGTGAATATTTGTACATTTTAGAGTGGGAAGACTTCTATAGCGAACTTCATATCGGAGTCGATCAATATAGAAGAGGCCGGGCCACCCACGCCGACCCAAGGAGTCAGGATCGTGGAATTTGAACTATCAAACCTAAACGTGAATGGAAAAACCAATAATATTGATATAGAACTATGGGACTGCAGCGGAGATCACCGGTAATGCTGATTTTAGATTTATTTGTGTTTAGGTTTGAGAAAATAGTCAGCAAACGCTGCTTAGAGCGCCATCCATTGATATAAAGCTTTACTACAATGTGTCTTAGTGGATTACTTACCTACGATTCATGACGTCGAAGTTAATTTAGTTGCGTAGCGCAAGTCGCTCAATGCGAGATATACATAGCGTCTAAAAATTAAGGCCATTCATTTGATTCATATAAATTGTTACCTATCAGTTAGATAGTCTAAGATAAGTCTAACTGGGTAGTTCTATTTCGAGGAGCTAGACCAGTTTTGCTATACATACCTCTACCTTCTTATAGATTGATTGTGATTTCTTTTCTTCGACTGTTAAATTAATTTAGTTAGTATAATATTTTATCAGTAAGCCCCACTTACGTTAACTTGGGTTAGTCATTAACTATGGGTTAATATCTACCTATCTCAGGTTTTTTCTGTTACCTACTAAAAATCATGGATTACCAACTTATCATGGAGTTAATTGCCAACCCAGGTGCCATTGGAGCTAATAGAGTGTTATGTGAATGGAATGGAAAGTTACTTTCTGTCAAGTCTCAAGTTGCTTTATAGTTAACGGCCTTCGTCGCTAGGGGGCGCAGAAACTGAGCAAAATAGTTAATCTAATCTCTTTCAACCTTCGATAAAGGGATAATTAACATTGTTACAGGTTTGAATCATGCTGGCCAGCATTGCGGCTTGGAGTTCAAGGTGTAATACTGGTGTGTTCTCCCAACACTGCGAATGCTGCTGCTAGGGAGTTTGAGCTCCTTTATAACTACTTCGTGTCTCAGCCAAAACTCTCTGCCAAGCAATGCGTGGTTTTCTACAACTGCACTGATGACCAAGATGATATGGACAGTTTGAGCTTGTGTAAGTTTGTCTGTTTAGGAAGGGCTGTCCTCCAGTGAAATTAATATTATGCATGTTTTCCATTACTTGTATATGTATGTAACTGCTAGTTGCTCGTAAGTTAATTAAAGTTAATCCTCCATTAAATCTCTTGCTGTCACTGTTTGTCTTGTTGACGTAGTAAAAGATAGCAAGAGATTTAATGGAGGGTTAACTTTAATGAACGTACGTGCAACTGATTGTAAGTCCATTAATTAATGCTCCAATGACCTGAACTTAAAAACTTGATAGTTGTACCTGCCACAGGAGACTTTTTTAAATTGTATGTAAAATGAGATCACCTACTAACGTTTTCCTTCCTTTACAGCCCCCACATTCTCAAAGGTATCTCAGGTGGCTATAAACATGAAGTCTGGAGGAAATCGTCTCAAAATTGATTTCTCAAATTATATAGCATCCGTTATGCTGTCTATAAATAAAGAAAATTGAAGAGATATGTCTTGTTTCCATTGTCATCCACTTGTAATACTTACTTTCTCATCTGTGAATGAAACATACGTGTTCACTGAAAAACATCCATTCATCGACTGTTTCCTGTAAACATCGTAATAACAATCACATGACTATAAACGACGTAAAGCATTTCTAACGTAACTTTCGTTTTATGGTGGGGTTTGGTACCGTTTAAGTACTTTAAATCAAGACATTTTGTAATATAAACATAGATTTATTTTAAAGTCGAATAGGCTTTTCTATAATTACTACTTATTACATATCAGCCAAATATGGGTACTTAAGTTTAGTAAAATACAAGTTATAGGAAGATAAATTAATTTAACAAACTTATTGCTTTTAGTTAGGTTACTAATGTTGAGTATTGGCAATCGATCATCATTATCTTAGCCCATTTAAATGGCTACTAAACCAATAAAAAGCAGATCACAACATTCATTTCACGAATTATATAACTGATTTCATTGAAAACGTTACATCAAATCACGTCGCGTATGCAACCTAATTGGATTCAGTATAACTATAACGCACAAACATTGACATTTTAAGCTTCCACTCAGTCTTAAAATATTTGGCTCCTATAATGAGTACTTACTTGTTACATAAAGATACTAAAATCATAATTTATTATACAATTTTCGTAGTTTAAGAAAATTAACTGTTATTTACACTAAGTACTACCTTATTACTTTGTACATGAATAGTTTAATCCTACAAAAATAGCGCAAATTATAAAATAACTGTACCTAAGTCTGTCATTAATTATCACCTTAATCACATTTGGTAGCATGTGGAAGGATTGCTATTTGCATGGTAAAAAAATGTAATTGTTTCACCTATTCTCTAAATTAACTGTAAAATACAACTAATGTCTATCATTTTTCCAGTTGCCACGTTCGTTAAAGTTTTTTCTGTCCCTGTGCCCTCTCCCGGAGCCACCGCGGTTCCACCGATCATTACCTCGACCTCGATGCCCCCCTCTATTTGGAAACCTTTGGTAGTTTTGATCGCCTCCACCTCCTCCTCCATCCATATAGTTATTAAAATCGTTTCCTGGATTTGGACCATTAAAACCCATATTTCCGAAATTGTTTGGACCACCAAAATTATTGAAATTATGTGGAATGTTAGGAGCAATACCTAACAAGCCAGGCTGAGGTCCACCGCGTGGATCGGACATGGGCTGATTGAACCCATGCATATGACCCGCATTCATGTTATTCATACCGCCGACGCCTCCCATACCCATCGGTGGCATGTTCATCATACTCATGTTATGTTGGTTAACGTCCATAGCGCCAGGATTCGGCATGCCGCTGCTGTTCAAACCAAATGGATTCTGGTTTTGATTAAAATTAATTGGTGTTTTCAAAAGAGCATCTTTAGGTTTTGGTAAATAGGAATACTCACCATTGTCGCCTAAAGAAATGCCCAAATTGGTAAAAATACTGCAAATTATGGCGTTGTTCTGTATAGGCCCAAGATCGATTTTTTTCCCAGACCCTTTCTCTTGTTGATACTGTTTTATTATTTGTGTTACTGGCGTCAAATGTTGATTTACTGATATTTTCTGAGTTGAGCTCAAGTCCTTGAACCAACTCGAGTTTTGGAGAATATTTTGTATGTCGAGAGAAGTTGATTTTAGGTCTTGGTTGCCGCTAGGTTCAATTGTTTGCTTTCTTCGGGGGTCTACTCGTGGCGCACTAGGAGCTGGCTTTGTTGACTTTTCACTATCGCTGTTAGATTCTTCTATAGACAGTCTAAAAACTTTTCTTAATCTGGGATCTACTAATGCCTGTGATTTAGCCGTGCTATTTCTTATATCTGTATAATCCGGCCGGGGTATTACTATCTGTACTAACTTATATGGAATTGGTGGATGACTGTTGATTGAGCCATTGATTTCTGAAGCTGGAGTATAATTAGGTATGGGTTTGAAAGGTAAACCTAAACGCAAATCGATGTCACCGCTAGTTCCTTGTCGTAAATCTGTATCTCCAAAAGCAGGAAAATCTGTTTTACGCAGATCCACATCGCTTCTGCGACGACCATCTGTAGGTTCACCGTCAACACATTCATAAATTGAAATACGAGGCGGTTTTTTACTCGCTTCTTTATTTGGTTCCGTCGCTTTATCCGGTGATTTTCTAGAACGAGGATCCCTTGACTTTGGAGAATTAATTGTGTCAGAACTATTTTCGACCTTGTTTTCATGCAAGTTATTTTTCATGGTGTTCAATAGTTTTGTTACTTCTTCACTTATATCTATTTTAGAGAGATCGCCGAGTCTACTTAAAACATTAGACGGCTCAATAACATGAGGGGCAGGAGCTTTCGGGGAAAGCGATGCAGATAGAGGCGACGTAACGGGAGACTTCTTTTTCATACCTTTTTCTTCATCACTGGAATACCACTTTTCATCGATTAACAAATTATTATCTTCGTCGTCATCAGTAGTCGAACGGCGATGTCGTTTTTCTGGACTTTTGAATATGGGTTCAGGTTGCAAAAATCTTATATCTGTATCGAATCCCCTTTTAACAGAGTCCTCTTGGACAATAGGAGCAATCCTACTCTCTTCTTCTGAAAATGGTAGCACCCTATGATCTACATCTTTTGTTTCATTGGTAATTACTAGTTTTTCAGCTTCAAAAGATTCATTCGATATATCAATGTTTTCTTTGTCTTTTGAAGCAAATTTCAAAGCATCTTTAGTATACTGATCAATGTCAATCATATCCTTAGTAGGTTGTGAATCTTTTGTGACAGTTTTATTAACTGAAGTTTCTTCGCTATGAGCCGTATGAGATACAGATGGTTGAAAACGCATATCGACATCCTTTCCGGGCAATAAATCTGACGAAACGAGCACATTATTAGGCAAAGATACAGCCGGTGGCATTCTCAAATCGAGATCTTTTGAAACATTTGTAGGAGGTACAAACTGTTGTGACTGTTGTTCAGGGTTAGAATTAATTAAACCTAATTTTTGTATACTCATGGTATTTAGTTGTATCTCAGTTATCTGTTTTAATGATATTCCAATACTATTTAACTGTAACACTGTTAGCTGTCCTAATTGATCTAAATTTTCTATCCCCATTTTTGTCAGATCCGAAATTTGACGAGGCGTCAAAACACCAGTTAAATTTTTAATACTTAGGACATTTGCAGAACTCGTGTTATTATTGCCTTGAGATGTGTTCAAATTGAAATTCTGGTTAGCCATCTGATTATCGTTTTGCCAACGAGACTGCCGGACCTTCGCTTTGTTTTGTCGGTCGTTGCCAAATTGATTCATCATGTGTAAATCACCTGAACTTTGAGGATTCGGTATATTCAGTTCGAAGAGAGATGGTATATTTCTGTCACTGTTTTCAGAATTTTCCGAAAATTGTTGCATTAATTTTGATTGAGTAGCATGTATCATTTTTAACGCACCTTCTCTGTTTAATCTTGGGAAGTCACCTAAAATTTCTTTAGGAGCAGATTCAATGTGTTTCAATAAAATATTTTTTATATTTTCAGTCAAAGGTTTGCCATGTGCAAATTTACATTCATCTTTATAAATACAAGCAAGACCCGTGTGATAATATTTACATGGGAAATCTGCGTGCATATACAGACATTTATCTCTCTTCGCGCAGCAATCCATTAAATAAAATTTGCAAAGTTCCATTTTTCGAGGAGGCAGTGCATCGTGAGAATAAATACAGTCATCTCCTTTATGGCACTTCCCCTGCATAAAATACATACATACGCCGTCAGGATCCTGCATGGGATGAGAAACTCTTCTGCGGTCATTTTTATTATTTTTGTTTCGATCTCGTTGCTGTGGTCTATGTTGCCTCTGTTGTTGACGATGATGCTGGACGTTTCTAGACTCATCGCTGCTATCTGACGCATAGGAATCCCTGTCATCGTCCTGGTACGTATTATCTACAGGAGATTGTCTCTGAACAGGAGACGCTCCTCTTACACACATCATCTCACTTTCATCCATTTCATCTGAATATTCTTGCTTTTTACGTTTCTTACCAGGACCATCCTTACCGTCATATTTCTTTCTTTTCTTGTGTTTACGACGTTCTTCGTTGTCATCTTCAATGTAACCATCACTGCCATCAGTTTTGTTCATAGCCTTTCTTATTGCTTTTTCAATACTACCAACAAAATCATCTTCTGATGGAGCAGGATATTTACGATTTTTTTTATTTTTTTCCTTAAACTTTTGTTCTCCTTTGTTAGATTTAGATTTCTTTTTCTTACCTGACTTGGAATAATATACATTCTGTAATTCAGATTTTTCTTCACTTAGCTTGTCCTCGGGGGGTGGCAAAGTGTCTTCTTTTTTGTCATTATTTTGTGTTTCGATAGCATCTTCACCTTCACTCTCGATCTCTCCGTCTTCCAAATCTTCGATGTCCGCTGCGGGCTCAGCCATTGTAAAGTTTTCACTGGAATGTAGAAAAGGAATATGTTAACAATGATCTCTTTACAAAAGTAGGTACTGTTCAAATAGCGTTAGTCTTGAAAAACTATGAAACTATGAAATCCTAAAAGAAAATGTTTCAGAACCCTGTAGTACTAGTTAACCGTATAGGTAATAAACAATGCAGTCGTAAAACTGATATCACATGTTAATCTTATGATTGATAATGTTCGATAAGATTTAAATATGGAACAAACAATATTTTTTGATACGTGTTCAAAAGTTAATGCAAAAACTTTAACATAATTATAATTAACGCTTCGACTGATAACGCTATGTTCAAATGATAACCTATTTAACCATTATTCATCATATTCATTCCGTTTCAATGCGTCCCATATAGATAGGACACTGATCTAATCTCGATATAAAGCGTAGACTTGTTAACATTTACATTATCAGCATGGGGAGAATGAAAGCATGAACCAGTTAAGTGTCGTGCCACTCCAACTTGGAGCGTCTGATTATAAGTCAGAACTTTACGTGACTACGTTTGATTATTTTGTAATCGGTCACCTATGTCATTCAGATGCAAGAAAATATCAGAGTAGAAAGCGATAACGATCGTTATCTGACAGGTACAAAGTTAATTTATGCGAATAAGCGGTAGATATAATGCTTGAAACCAGTTGATTCAAACCAAAATGAACAATACACAAGCTAGAAACTAGACCAGTGAGGTATACATGGTCCTTCTTAATATACACTTTTCTAAGGGGATGATTAGACCGTCAAACTGATCAACTATCTCTATGACACCCACATCGAAATCGCGAAAAAAAAGTCTGCTGTTCCATGCAACTGCAAACCTACTCGAGCCAAATGAGTGGGACAGGTGATTTTTTTCCCAGATTTCGATGTTGGTGCCATAGAGTAAGTTGTTCAATTTGATGGTCTGGTCATCCCCTTAATAAGCTGTCAGTTTATTAAGAAGGACCCTGTTATCGAATGGTTCAGTCATAATTTATCACTACGTCACTACATTTTATAAAGTCCTAAAGGCTAAATCTCAGAAACATTATGGATTTTGATACGGTTTTCACTAATAGATAGCTAAACTCCCGTGGGAAGCAGAGAGCGGGTCGTTAGTGGCCCATAAATCTGATCATATCAAGAGTTTACACAGCGCGTATTAAGTACGCGTATCTATACGTAAAGAAGGTAATCGAAACAAAGACACCATTTTAAACTATCCTAAACTCTGTGATCACCACTTTCTTCGCACATGCCGTGGTGAGAAAGGGTTCAATAGCATCAGGGGGTCGTTATAGTGTCAGTTACTTTAATATATTTCTCACATCTTGGGCTAGCTAGGGTAGGTGCAGTCATGACATCACGAACAATTAATTATCGAATGGAATTTTTTTGCGCATTTACAAATTAGCGTGGAACTGGCCTGACTTAATATACCACAAATTTTTAATTACTAACAATATTTTAAGGGTGTAATGAAACTAAACAACTTTCCCTGAGGATCAGGAGTCGAAAAACGGAAAAGAAAATTTTTGGACCTCCCATAGAAAATCGATCGGCTGATCCGCACTTTTGTATGGGAGATCCAAAAATATTGTTTCGTTTTTCGACCCATGTTCCTTAGGGAAAGTTGTTTAGTTTCGTAGTCTGAATACTTAAAATTTTGTTTGAAATTACTAAATTCAACATTAGTGGTGTATTTAACCCTCAGATGCGAGACATCTTTTTTTAAGCACATTTTAAAGAGTAGATACATGCATTTGAAACTTTAAAAATATATGTAACTAGCAGTGCCTACTAACTTAAAAATTAAGTGTCAATTTGATAGTTTAACGATAGATACATACTTGGTAACATGCATTGAGTCTTTCACAGGCATTATTTTTAATAAGTAGGTCAAATAGAATGTTCAGAGAATAAAGGTGACGTAAATAGAAATAATTAGCGAAATACTGTGTGTTACTAAGACTTAAATTTTGAATTCGGACTCTACTGCTTATTACGAATAAAATATCTTTGTTAAAAAATGTTTTCAATGTTGTGAAAGTACAACGCACAATGACAATCACGTTATTAATGAGTCGCAATTAGGTAATTAATTACCCACTTTGCAAAAATCTAAACAGCAGAATCGATAGTTTCATTAGTTTTTAGTATTTTTTGTCATCGAAGTAGGTATATTTTAATAAAAGTGAATCACACTGTATACCCTATTAGCTAGTAAAATAAGAACGTGAAAGAAAATCCGATACGTCATGCTCAAAGCGAGCTGGCAACGTTGCACACGCCATCTTTGTATAACACGACCATTTTAAGAAGTTGCATGAACACAAAAATATATGTAGAAGGAAAGCACAAAGATATATTAAATGAGGAAACAGTTTGAATAAGGAACAAATGATACATAAATAGCATGTTTATAAGGATTATAGGTGAACAAGACCCATAAATCCAAAAAAATATTCAAACACAATCAACTACGCATCCTAACAAAGTAGGTACACCTGATTACTCACACACACATACATCACCAGACATACAATCCAGATATTTTTCCTAACGATTGTAACAATTTTGCAAGTGAAAGTTAAATATATAGTTATAGGAATAATGTTAATACTAAATCTTTCACGTAACGAGAGCAATTTCCGTTGTTCTCTAATACTATACCTAATATTCGTTGAAACAATAATCATTGGGAATAAATCTCCGCGATTCACAATTTTAAGTGCAGCGCAGGTAGAAATTCAACATGTATGGCAGAAGTCAGTACAATAACTGTTCATAGCCACTACTTTCCAAGTAAATTAGTAGACAGAGCTCAGCAAAGCAAGCAGTGGGTGGCCGTTCACATTTCACAATGTCTTGTGTGGGGCGCTGCGCTTCGTCCGCTCTCCACGCGATATCATGACGTCAGCCTTCTAGAACGGCAACGTCTATGTGTGGCCTTCCTTGTTCGAGGTCACATAGCGCGTACACATACAAAGTTCACTCACACAACCACAAATTTTGAGTACTTTGATATCGTAAATATACGCTTTATACAAATACAGTAAGCGGACATCCTAATTTGGCAGCATAATATTACCATTTTTTATTAAAGTATAGAATTGGAACCTAGGACCTATCAATAGAACAGATGCAAAAATATTTACTATGGACACAAAAGATGAAATATCCATGGATATACAATCTTTTTCTCTGCAAAATCAATAAAATATTAACTGAACCAACACCAAACGCCCACTGTAATACAATAAATATAATAAAAAAATACCCACCTAATATGGTAAATTGCAATGGAACATGTTATGCACATATAAAATGATTTCCTCATTCAATAAGAAATTATACATAGACCGTGATTTTGGAGATCGCAGTTGCCAGTTATCGCAGGCCTGCGCCATTTTGTTTTGGCTAACGATTATGAATCAACCTTGAGCAACGTATCGGATTGATTGAATGTTCAACTATTTTTAACATTGAAACGCGATGTTAAATATATATGTGTAACAGATGTTTCACGTGTAGATATTCTGCAAATCTTAGATGATTCAAACACTTTATGTATAGGGGACACGCATTCATAAATTATGGGCCGGTTGCCTAGCAAGTAAATAATATTAAGTGTTACCAATCTTACATTAAATGAACGTTTCACTATGTGCGACTACTACGCCATGTAAAATGTAATATTTTCATAGCATTGCTGCATAAAGACGTAATAATTATAAGACGCAATATTGATTTCGTATTCGGACGATGACTGCAGCGAAACAGAATAAAATGATTAGTTCCTAATCTGCACACGTTTTCTACAGTGGCGCTATTGCTGCTGCGATTTCCCCCCCATCTATCGTAGATAATTGGAAGTATTTAGCCATTTCCGAACAAAATATTTCCTTCTTATATTATTAATTATTATTGGAATTACTTAAATATTACATTAAAACAAAAATATGTAAATGTTATTAATAAGTTTGATTACAAATCTATATTATTGTTTTACAAGTCTTTTATTAAAAAAAGCTGGTAAACGATTTCTTTTAATGTTACCATATACAAAAATGTTAAATAGGGCAAATAAAAATGTTTTTGTACATCAGTTTATTTTATTTTATTTATGTAAATTGATTAAATACCTTTTTAAGTTAAATTTATATTAATTTATAGCCGTTTATTTTATTTTATTTATGTCGAATACGAAAATTAGATCATAGACAAAAATTTCAAAACTGATCATGTCATTGTCATTAATTTGTCATTTTCATTTTATCAATTTGTGATAAGTCAGCAGAGTCAGCATTTCGTACAAAAAATACAAAAGTTTAGTTGAATTTGTTAATATTCTGTGTAAGACTGATTAAATATAACAATGTGTCGCGCTATTGAAATCTTTGTGTCTCTTCATTAGTAATTTAATTTGATAAATACGAGTTTGTTGTTGTTTACCTCTGAGGAGTTATAACGATGTCGGAGCCAAATAATCCCTTCTCTGGCTTACTTGGAGCGTCGGAACCGAATGCTAGCAGTAATGTGGACTACAGTGGTGCCCCTCTAGCAGGCAACTCCAAAAACATGCCTGAAAACGACGAAGTCCAAACAATAAACAACATAGTAGAAAATGTTTTCCATTTCACAATTAACGCAAGAGCAGTGGACGGTAACGTAGCATCAGACAAGCAGCTCGTTTACCTTGAAGAGCTGGCTGAAGCCATGAAGCCGAGAGTTCACATTGACCTTGAGGCATTAGAACAGGCTTTGTTTGAAAGGCTGCTACTGCCAGACATTGAGTCAAATATTATTCCTAAGTCAAGCAGAGGATATTCAGAGCATGTAGCACAGAAGCAAGTGTTCCCATATTTGTTCAGTTCCATCCAAACGCTGCAGAGTTATGACCAGGTGAATACGCCCGTTGTTCAGAATGGTATACAAAGAATGAGGGAGCTAATATTTAGGAATGCAGTGACAGCGTTGAAACAGCCAGCGTTGTTCGAAGGGCAGGACTTCTCCATGCAACTTGTAGAACTTTTACAGCATGTAGATCCGCAGTGTCATTCATTTTTCATTGATATTGTGCAAGCGTTTGTAAGTGACGGTGAGAAAATTATTATAATAAATTATTAATCAAGGTGTTACAAAAGTAAAAATAACATTTCAAAACTTTTAAGGCGGTTGTTTAGACCACCAAACTGAACAACTTTCAGTAAGGGACCACCATGCAAATCAGAACAAAAAAAATCTACTCGTAGTTTAGTATGGAAAATTCGTGATTTCGGCATTGGTCCTATAGTGAAAGTTGTTCAGATTGATGGTCTAAACCACCCCTAAAATGTTTATTTGTATTTTTGTAACACCTCGTAGATAAATTAGGAGGGTTCTCTGTGGAAGCCAATTATCTGATTGATCCCATAAAATGTACCACCAGTGGCAGAATAAGCCTGTCTGAGGCCCAGGGTGCCGAAACGAAATGAGGGAACTCCTCTTCGTCTTCCCAGAAATTCTTCAAATTGAAATATTTAAAAATTTTCCAGGGCAAAAACTTAGAATTGGCACCACTTTCCAGCTCATCCTGAAATTGAGTGTATTTGTTTTGTAAAACAAAAGGATTGACCATGCGAGACGGCTGCCAAACTTGCAGGTTGCAAGATCCACCCCCCTTTTTTAATCCATACCCAGATTGAAAGACAAACATGTGAGATATAATGTTTAGTCACACGGTTTTATCAAGAGTTAAATTTTTCAGAAAACGGACAAATTGTAAAATTACAGGTTTTTTTAAATTTTGGTGTTTAAGTATATTGAAAAGCATATCTCATAAACTACAATTCCAATTAGTAGGAAACTAGTACCATTTGATAGGTAATTTACGGAGGATTATTTGGTTTATCTCCTACTGTATATTAATAAAATTAAAAAATCAACCTGGACGTATTTGGGGGCATAAGCGGGGAAGCCAGCGACTCCAGCCAGGAGTCAGAAATTCTTTGAACGTCACTTCACCCTGATAATTTCAAATAAAGTGCCTGTACCAATTTTTTTGGTGCAGGAAGCATATGCACTCATTCGTTTTCGTCTTTCATGGGATGTGCAGTAAATTAGTGAACGATCCAACAGAGAATCTTCTGGTTTCAAGTCACCACTGAAGATAATGTTATAGACACAATTGTTTCTGTTTCTAGGAGAGGACGGAGTTCAAGAACAGTTGAGAGACACTATGATACCTCTACTGAAAAGGATCCACACTGACGTCAATAAATCTAATTTGATTAACTTACCTATTTATGTTTTGCCCTCATTACATCTTTTTGCTGGTAAGTCCCTTAATTTTGGTAATATTTTAAGATAGAAATAGGTACAATAGTTTAGATTTTATATAAATACAGAACCCTTAAATTTTTCATCTATTTTATTTATCACGATTAACATGCTTTCTGCTGCTTGTCTTAAAATATGAAACTCGATAGTGAGCTAACACCAAAGGAATGTTATATAAACCATCCCACTTGAGCACCATTTTTGAGCACGCCGGCCAAGTTATTGTGAACCTATGAGGTGGGTCATGAGCAGTGAATGTGTTAAAAATATGGTTATTTGTCTAGTTCATCATCATCATCAGACTATATACATCCCACTGCTGGGCACAGCCCTACCCTCAAGGAGTATGTGTGGGCGCTAGTCCATCATGCATGCCCAAAGCGAATTGGTACACTTCACACAGGCATCAGAATGTGATCTTCAGCATTATGCATGTTTCCTGAAGATAATTTTCTTCTTTGGGAGCAGTTGGTATTATGTAAAAAACTCCCACCAAAACTCATAGGTAGATTTTTTTTAAAGGGACTTTTGTACAAAATAAATATGTAAATGTCAGTCCCATCATACCTTATATCTAGATTTTACTTTCTCTCACTTGGCATTAACTTAACATGGCATGTTGTTTGTACCTCTCCACAACCCGTCACCGACGCTTTCGTCTAGTTATGATAATTATGTAAAATAATCATCTTTCATTTTAAAATTAAAGGTAACCCAAATCTGGCGCCGATCCTAATGGAGGCGTGTGAACCAAAGTTAGAGAACAATGGAAGATTATATCAGGATTCTGTTATCGGTGCCATTTTGAGCTTGTCTGTCCTACCTAAGACTGCAACTTCACTTCATGAGTTCTTTGAGAATCCTATGGATCAGGTACTGTGTTTACAATCTTAATATACATCATCAAGATCACAGCTTATACAGGGTGAAATTGATATCATTAGCATTCTTTTAAACTACTTCAACAACTATTTTGAACAACTTTTACAATGGAAGCAAACCGATGGGAGCAAAAAAAAAAATCTTCTGTTCCATACTAAACTGCAATGCCTACTCGATTCAAATGTAAAAAGCTGTTTTTTTTGTCCCATGGTAAAAGTTGTTAAGTTTAATGGGTAGACTCTTAGTTTAAACGGATGCTAATGATATCAATTGCACCCTGTATGTCACACTGCAAGGCACAGACCTACCCTCAGGGAGGGTGAAAGGGTGTTATTTCACCACGTGAGCCCAATGCGGATTGGTGGACTTCACATACGCATCGGAACTTCTTCAGCGTATGCAGGTTTCCTCAAGATGTTTTCCTTCACCGTTTGAGAGCAGTCAGTATTTGTACATAGTTTTTTCGTACATATTGGTACATAGTATGTCGACCATGCGGTTTTGAACTTGGACCTCAAGATATAGTTTTGATAGCTCTCCGCAATGCGGAAAATTTTGGGAAATTAAAGAAGCAAAGCAAAATAGTACTTACAAGTGAGCAGGTATATAGTATTCCTTAAAAGTAGGTAACATGAAAGTATACTTATCATAAAACAGAAAAGTTTCTAAAGAATTGATTCTATTCTATTCTATTTTTTAGGAGATTATGGCTCCATCGGTTTGTCGATGATTCTGCCAATGTCAAATAAATTTATATAGAATATTTACAAATGGGGAATAGACTAGGGTGAGTAAAGGAGGAATATTAGAGGGACGAGGAATATTAGGAGGTAATAAATCATACAGAGAAGAGGATAGTAGCAATTAAAAATTGCTGTACTGAGTGAGAAGTATTTTTGTCTTGTGTCAGTGGTCAGCCTAACGGGAATTACAAAGTGAACAAAGGTGAAATTAATATAATGAATGTTTCATTTCAGGCTGCAACATCAATGATTGAGACATCAATATGGAATGCCTCATCACATCTTACAAACAATATGCACAAAATATTTCTAACACTACTCAAAGGAGGACCACAGATGAGAAGCAGATTGTTGACATGGATCGGCAAATGTTTGAAGACAAACGTGGCTAGAGGAAAACTTTGGAATGTTCAGGTATTTGTTTAATTATACCTATTTTAAATAACAATATAATAACTTTACTATTTATAAAAAAATATGTAAATTCTTTTCCTTCTATTTCTTCTAAATAAAAAAAGAACAAAAGATCACGGGCAGTTTTGTGGAATTTAATCTCTAAACATAACTTTAAGGACCTTTTTACCACTTCTGAATAAGTTCTAAATAGCTTATCTGACAGATTGTTTCACATATTTCATATGAAAGATATGTCAAACGACCTGTCAAATAAGCTATCAAGAACTTATTCAGAATTGGTGAAACAACCCTAAATAAATATTTTATACAACAGATAAAAAATCATAATTTAAGTAAAGCGAATATTTCACAAAATTGCCAGTCATCTCTGATCTTTCACAAACAACTTGGCAGGCAGTTGGCAGGTAAACAAAACAAAACACACACTAACAAGAGTGTTCCACTTCAACAAGCAATTACATTTATATTTCTAAATATAAAATAGTACATGCTTAAACTGAAGACCTTACTCCATTTCGAGGTCGTTAGAAACTTCGCTCCAACTATTAGCACGTTTGAATTCCTTTCTAGATTCATTTTTAAAATATTTAAGGTTTCAACGCGAAACAAAATCAGCTGTCCCATACATAAGAGTCGGGAAGGTACAGCAGTTTTGTATGGGACAGCTGATTTGCGTTTCCGGAGGTAGGCTCCATAGTGAAAGTTGTTCCGATCACCGTTTCAGTTTGCTGAGGGCTGTCCCTTACACCCATTGTATACTTAATATTACACCAACACATAAACTAGAAAATACAGAGAAAAAATCATCCGGAATGTTTCTTTCATAAATGAATAAACAATACAATCCCTTATGCTTCTATATCATCATCATCATCATCATATCAGCCGATAGACGTCCATAGGCCTCCCCCAAGGATCGCCACAACAACTGGTCCTGCGCTGCCCTCATCCAACGGATTCCCGCCGCGTTATGTTTCTAAATATAGATTTAAAATTAATGAAACACTACCTTGTTTTTTACAGGCTGGTGAAGTGAGTGCGGCGACATTGAGCTGTGTTTCGGACGGTTTCATGTTGAATTTAGGCACTGTCTTACTGCAACTATGTCAACCTTTCTGTATGACGCCTGATGACCCCAAGTCGCTCAAAATTGATCCTACTTATGGCGCTGTTATGGTGAGTAGTATCACGATCATTTATCAATTATGTTAAAATGACAGTATTATCTGGAAGTAAAATCATCTAACCTTAGTTATGGTGGTTTGTAAAAATATGGTTAGCAATAAGACTATTCCTCAAGCAATCTTCTTTTTTGACTACAGAAAATTTTCTATAAGGTGTTATAAAAATACAAATAAACATTTAAGGGGATGAAAAATCGCGAAAAAAAATAGACTGTTCCATATTAAACTACAAATCTACTCGAGCTAAATGTATGGGACAGCTGTTTTTTTTTCTCGATTTCGATGTTGGTCCCATAGTGAAAGTGGTTCAGTTTGATGGTCTAAACCCACACACTTAAAAGTTTTAAATATTAATTTTTACTTTTAACACCTTGTATACAGGGTCCAACATAACATGCTGACGGTTTTTAAGAGGATGATTAGACCATCAAACTGAACCACTTTCTGTATGGGATCAACATAGATATCGCGAAAAACCTGCGCGAGAAAAAGGCGAGAAAAAAAGGCACCATTTCTAGACATTTGCTTTTGTTGTGAATTGATAGTTGGAATCAAGGCGTTAACATGTGGGCATGACCACAGAAGGTGCGTAATAAAATTACGCCATAATATCAAATGAAATGAAATGAAATATTTTATTTGCCAAAATACTTTGTTATATAATTGTTCAAAAAATTTGTTCAGTAGCTGTATTTAGCCGGCTTGCAGGCGCGCAAATTTAGTTTGTTCGTCAATAAAACCTTATTAAAGCTAATATAGCAATATCAACAAATCAAATAGCAGAAACCTTTTCAAATGCGCTGACATTCATGTTTGTGTAATGGTATCTATGGAGTCACGTTGCAGGTTCTGACCCGAGCACATGTCTCGTGTGGTTTTCGCGCGTCCGTTTTTGCCTGCCACGAGGCTCCGCAATCCTCATTCTCTTCTTGTTCTTGATCAAAAACAATCCCTGAGATTGGGATAGATACTACCATAAACTACTTGAAACTGGCGGAAATGCAGTGCTAAAGCACAAATAAGAGTGATAAGATTAATTATAAATAAAAAAAAATTGTATCTATATTTGATGGGAGGGAGAAAGAGAAGATATAGAGGTCTGTACGTGCCTTCCATACAAAAACCCGCATTGTACTTCCCCAGCCCGAGGAATGTGCGTCGAAGTCGGTGCATTTAGATTGTCTGCACAGCGAGACTTGCTTGTTACCCGTGCGGGAAGGCGACGATGGTCAGCCGGTGAAGAGACCCACGGCTGATACTTACAACTTTGTTACCGAGTGCTTCTTTATGACACAGAAATGTATTGATTTGGGTGAGTATCTTTAACACAGGTTTCTTTTTAATATGCTGAGGATTTTTTAAGGGGAAGATCAGGCCATCAACCTGAACAACTTTCTCTACGGGACCAACGTCGAAAATGCAAAAAAAATCTGCTGTTCCGTACAACATTGCAATCCTACGAGGCAATCCATATGTATGAGGCAGTTGATTATTTTTTCGTGATTTCGATGTTTGTCTCATAGAGAAAGTTGTTCAGAATGTCTGAGCATACTCTTAAAAATCGACAGCATATTAAGTTGGACCCTGTATTGATGAATTGCTAAGAGCTCTTACAGATGAGCGACACTTTATTTGCGACCGCGGTCGCAAGCTGTCGCAAACAAACTATCGCTGGTCCGTAAGCTAAAGTGGCTATGATCCCTCATTACACCTGATATCTATTTATTTATTATAATTGGTGCACTTAACTATCTTCTTACATATTCTAATAATGTTAAATGTAATTGATCATACAAATTGTTTTCTTGGTGAAGGTGTTCGAGTATGTGCTGAGAAGCTGTGGCGATGTGGGCAGGACCTGGGGAGGGCGCAAAGAGCGATGAACGACGTGGCTGCGGCCGCCCACCACCTGGTCGAGCCCTTGCGGCAGCGGGCCCACCATCTTATGACTAGGTGACTTTATCCTATTTTCAAATTTACTCAATAGAGAAACCCACAGAGCGACATGGCCTCAAGCCAAGCTCATTTTTTAAGAATAAAAAAAAAAAAAATAACCTTAAAATAAAAAGTTATTCTAAAACCGGCCAAGTGCGAGTCGACACCGTACGTTGTCCGTACCACCATATTTACCATCAACAATAAAAATTTCTGGAGACATGAGAGCGTCGGCGGCGCTTTGCGGAGAGCTATGGAAACTCAATCTTGAGGTCCAGGTTCGAATCCGCACGGACGACATGCTATGTACCAATTAGTTTTTCTAACTTAAGTACGTAGTACCGACTGCTCTCAAACGGTGAAGGAAAACATCGTGAGGAAACCTGCGTACGCTGAAGAAGAAATTACGATGCGTATGTGAAGCCTACCAATCCGCATTGGGCACGCGTGGTACGTATACAGGCTGATGATGATGAGATTTGTACAAGTTTTTGTTCACTATTTAAAGATCAAATCACATCATTGTTGTTGTGACACTTTTAAATAATTCAATTATAATCCTCTGCCAGATTCGTAAGCCTGCGCTGCGCACTCCTCGAGAACGAAATGCTAACGAACCTGAACCGGCTTCAAGCGACCACTTGCACGTGGCTTGTCCAAGTCGCGCTCCGCTCCGACCCGGAACACCCTCAAGCCAACTACGCGCCGGTCACTCTCAAGCCCATACAGATGCCTATTACTACGCCGCCACCTGATACCTTAAGGTATGTTTTGTCAAACATTAAATAATAAATAAATAGCTTGGACATAGTCGCACATTATATAGCCTAGACTTATATTATGATGACAGAAAATGATACAAAAATCCTTGACTTGGATACAAATATTCGTATTCACCATACAAATCCCTTGCGGGATTCGAACATGCTTCCTTTGTACTAACAGCAGGCAGGTCACTATCGACTGACGAATGTCTATAGATAATGTATTTTTCAAATAATTCGAGTAAAAATGGATAGAAACATCAGCTAATTTTTTTGTAGGTTTTGATTTTGGTCGCATAATCTCCAAATGGTTTCGAATTTCGGTACATTTCATAATTTGCAATGTTGTTCATTATATTATTTTTGTGTACAATATAGCCGTGGTGGTCCAGTGGCGAGTAACCTTGCCTGCCGTGCAAGATGCGATGGTTCGATCCCCCGCCGAATCGTACATAAATACCGGAATACTCATTGGTAGTTTTCCGGAATTTATGTACGATTTGTAGCACCATTAGCTTTTCGGTGAAGGAAAACATGCATGCTTCAATTTCGAGGCACGGATTGTACCCACTGTCCATTGCAAATGGTGACGAGCCCACTCCCTGTCACACTGGTCAGTTTGGGCACTACTAGTGAAACGTGGATGTTTTGAGTTTTCAGAATATCTCTGACTCTCGGGGAATATAATCGTGAGCATAATGCTATGATAAAGAATCTAAGAATAATCGGAACCCCACAGATGCATACCAGAGTTCGTGCTGGAGAACATAGTGGTGCTCATAACGATGGCTCGGCGGACTGTCGGTGCCATCACCGAGGAGGCTGACATAGCGGGACTCCTGCAGCCTGCTCTAACCCTCGTCATCACCTTCATGGGAGACTCGGGGCGTACTTACAATCCGCATTTAAGGTGAGAGCTGACTATCAGCCAATCCCCGCTACCCAATCCTCCACGTAGTTCCAGCAACGTCCTACGCCGTGGTCCGTGCCGCTAGCTTTCGTCATTTCGAAAAAAATATACCGGAGAAATGGTTTGATAACATCTGTATAGTAACCAGCAAACAGATGGCATGAGAAAGTAGAGGCATAAATAGGGTATTTTATTAGATGCGTTCAATTGCGTTCCTTTTAAGGGGATGATCAGAGCATCGCTCCAATCATCATCATCATCTCAGCCGATAGACGTCCACCGCTGGACATAAGCCACCTCCAAGGATCGCCACAACGACCGGCCCTGCGTTGCCTTCATCCAACGGGTTCTCGCGCCTGCACCAGGTCCTCGGCCCACCTTGTGGAGCTGTACCCAGTAACTGGATAAAATTGTGTTCCTCCCTGAACCCGCTGCTTCGACGTCAGAGTACGGAATCATTGGGAACTGCTACATAGGCCACCCAGACACTACCCCAGTAGTAATCCCAGAGAACAAATACTCCAAATGGAGTAGTGTTTAAGATTTTAATTTTAAATCTAAGGTAAGTAATCGGTAAGATTTGGAACTCTCTCCCTGCGTCTGTCTTTCCAAGCAAACACAATCAGGATATTTTAAGAAGAGTATATAGGCTTTTTGTGGGTGAGCGCGCTACATCCTCGGCTTCATCTACACTTTCCATCAGGTGAGCTGAAGCCAAGCGCAAACCCATTGTGAATAAAAAAAAAATCTTAAAGCATCCACCATTTTGATCACAATATTAGAAAATCCGCTGTTTCCTCCTAAACTGAAATTTTTATTTTGAGATTTTAAATTTGCTCCCGTAGTAAAGTTGTTCAGTTTGATGGGTACAGTATTTTAAGAGGATACCAATGATTTCAATTTCACCATATAGATAACGTTAGGTATAAGCGATTGACTGAGCCATCATGATATTCATAGATAAAATGAATATTTTCAGAGCGAGACTAGCGGAATGTCTGGAAGCGATGTTGCCGAACCACCCCGACGATCAGCAGCCCTTGAGCAGCTTAGCGTCCTTCTACCGGGAGCAACTGTTCAAAGAGCATCCTCATCGGTTACAGGTATATATCATTAGTATTCATCTAGGGAGGATTCGAAAACAGATTTTAATAAATTGCGACTCTATTTGCACGGCAATAAGGTGCAAAGTTATTCGCACCCGTCCTATCTTACAATTCCCGAATAACCTAGCAAAGGTCACAAAGGCGCGCGTGCAAACAAAAACGAACCAAGTCACTAGACATGAAAGCTTCCATTACGTAGTCTCCCTCTTTAATTCTTTCACGTGCTGGCAGCGTGACATCGCTATGGTTTTCAAGTCTACTCGCATTGACTACTCACAAAACGATGACAAGTCTAATGAGATTTGATCAAGAAATTAACACGGTATACCTAACCAATTGCCATTCACCACTCGGTGGGGATCGGCCGTCAAGCGCACCTGAGCTGTGGAGTGAGACAGGCCTGGTACTACGAGCTGTGTGAAAGTAGGTATATGACACGACTGTATCGAGACCCCTGCTTCCAAATACCTAGTAGCAGTGGCGTGCACTGAGGGTAGACACAAAGACAATAAAACATTTATAATCTCTAAACCAAAACCATTTTCTTAACTAAATGACGTTTAATTAAGTGTATCTAAACTAAAAAGCATTTTATTTATTAAATAACTTTGATTTGTTTAAATACTGGTAATTAAACAATTAAAAGTCGTTTAGTAAACAAACTGCTTTTAGTTTAGAAATTATTACAGTTTTACTATCATTGTGTCTACCCTGAGTGCACGCCACTGCCTAGTAGACAAAGTTGTATTACGTTCTGCAATACAACCTGCCCACCAAATAATTTCTACTCCACACGTGTTTCGCTCCACCAAGGAGCATCCTCAGGAGTTAGACCGACGAACGTTCGAAACAGAGTGTTACACCGCCGAGCGTCCGACACCGAGTGCAAGTACCTAGCTAGACTAAAGTCAGGCTACCAGAATAAGGCCGAATTAACTTTGATCTCATCACATAAATCCACTCATATATGCTCACGATTATATTCCCCGAGGGGGTAGTCAGAGAACTAAGTTTTCAGGAGTTCTCTGACTACCCCCTTGGGGAATATAGTCGTGAGCATATATGAGTGGATTAGTTAATCGTTAGGTTCATCCAACTTTCACTAGTAGTACCGAAAATAAGTTTATTCCCCTTTAGGTCCCGTTGGCACCCTTTGGTTACGGAACCCTAGAAATGAGACACTATAGAGAATGTATAGATATATTCGTTAAGCTATGTAAGAGGCATACTGGCAAGCACGGTGGGCATGCCCATAACCCTAATTGAGGTCGACAGGCTTTCAAACAGTAAAAGTTTCATCGAAATCGTTTCAGTAGATCGGTCGGTCTAGATGTTATAGATGTGATGTGGAACCAAACACTCATTTACTTTTGTAATTATCGTGAACAAATAGACAAACATTTTACAGGTTTATTTATTTTATTAGTGTTCGCCCCGGGGCTTTCCCCTATACACTGTTCAAGGTCTTGGCCGCCGGGGCCATACATTTTGTAAACGTCTCCTTTAGGAATGCAATGTATCGATTGTGATTGGGTCTGTAGCCTGACTCGCACTTGGTCGATTTTCGAGTGGCCGAGACCATAACCTTCTTTGAGGGCAGGAACCGCGCCTGCCCGTTTTAGCGACGAATGGAGTTGATGATGTCCGATTAATAATCGTGCGTAATAACACTTGCAGCTAGTACCCTGCCTGCTGGACGTGTTCGTGGGCATAGAGATGACGGGGCAGAGCGTGCAGTTCGAGCAGAAGTTCAACTACCGCCGGCCCATGTACCTCGTCATGGACTTCCTGTGGGGCATGGAGGAACACAGGGGCGCATTCACGTATGATATTAATTTAACATTTTACCATACCTACTTTCCTCGTTCATCGTGACACCGCCATGGCACTTAGGCCGCAGAGACACGCCGCAAAAACTTTCTTGCGCAAGTGTCAACTTTATTTACTAGGCAACAAGATTCAAATTCCTTGCAATAAACATATCCGCCACCGCACCAATAAATTCGTGTCAAACGAACGCAACGCGCCCTGAAGATTTTGTTTTTTCTAATGATTCCTATCGGCATTAAAAATGCGAAATTACCTCTTTAATAGCATATGCTCACGACTATATTCTCCGAAGGGGTAGTCAGAGATAATTTGAAATCTCAGAACATCCACGTTAACCTCCACCACCACCTCTTTAATTGGTTTCTTAAAAACTAGAACTTGGAAAATAAATATGCTATGCATCTAAGAATAAATAATATCTACTCATAACATAAACATTTTATGAGTCGATGACTTTTCGAACATTATTTTTATAGTGAGATTAATTTCACAATCAATTCGAGCTTTCTAATTGTTAAAGAAACAATGTTCTAATTTCATTGCTCAATTATTTCAGGCGATTGGCGAAGGAAGCCGAGGCTAACATGGAAGCCGTCCACCCACCGATATTCTTACGTTTTGTGAATCTATTGATGAACGACGGCATTTTCCTCTTGGACGAGGCGCTCGGGAATATGGCACAAATTCGCACTATGCAGACCGCACAGTAAGATATTTTAATATAAACTTTTTATCTTAACATAATGAAACTGTGTTTCAACCGAATTCCAGCATGGTTGTGCGACATAGCCACAGAACAGCTAATACCAAATTCAAACTTTTAAGCGGTCCCTATAGACGGTCATGCGGCATGACATGCGAGAAAAAATTTTAATCGTACGCATAGCATGCACGTTTCATATAAATTTTTTTTGCGCATGATCGTCTAGGGACCGCTTAAAGATACGACCATTTATGTTCCATATTATTTTAATACTCACAAACTTTCTCATCAGACCTATAGGGGACTTCCTGTTGACCTAGTATCATTAAATTTGGCAAAATGCAAGGTCTCACAACACATGTAAAGGAAACAATCTGAAAATCGTAAATTTTAAATAGTTCAAAAAAAGGTTTATATATCATGATATTATACTTTAGTACATTCTGTCTGTCTGTATGCCCTGCCTCAATAACTCGCTCATTTTTACACCTATTGAATTGAAATTCGACATTCCCTAATAGTGTTAGCATGACACACTGACACTTTTTAAGGGGATGATCAGACAAATCAAACTGAACAACTTCCTCGATGGGACCAAAATCGAAATCGCGAAACAAAATCTTCCGTTCCATACGAAACTGCAAACCTACTCGAGCCTAATGTATGGGACATTTGGCTCGAGTCGGTTTGCGATCATCCTCTTAAAAAGTCTCAGCATATTAAGAAAGACCCTATATATTTACAAAAACAATTATTTTTCCAGGGAATCAGGCTCGTGGGCGTCCCTACCAGCGCAGGAGCGCGAGCAGAACCTCTCTAACCTCTCGCACACGGGCATGCTAGCGCGCTTCGACAACATCCTCGGCCGCGACACTATCCGGACACTCGTGCGCCTGACCGCACATGCGCCCTACGTGTTCTGTCATCCCACCCTCGTGGAGCGCATCGCATCCATGCTCAACTACTTCCTGCAGCATCTCGTCGGACCTAATAAGAAGAATTTCAAAGTGAGTGGGACAGCCGCTTAGAAACTTTTTCCCTTGACTTAGTCTATGTGTAATTTAGCCATTTCAGTTATTGACACAGAATAGTATATTGTTCTACATATAGAACGGCCACTTGAGGCCCCCCCCCCCCCCCCCCTCTGACTTCAGATACCCCAGACTTTCACCTCAGACTTTCTGGGGACACTTTAGGGGAGCCGAGCAAGCGAATGCAGGCAGGCGCGCGCACCCGTTGTATTTTGTCTTTTCAGTTCTTTGTCTTTGTCTTTTCAGTGCATAACAAACGTTGAAAAATAACGCTAAATTCATATTTTATTCTTTAGCTTAAATACTATTTTTAATAACAGAACGAACAATAAAAAGTTACGAAATGTAGATGATGTTCATACGATGCGTGGTAAGTCAACCCTACACATATGTCAAAGACAATTTGCACAAAGTGCGCATGTGCGAACGTCATCATGTCAAATCCAAAACGTTGTTTGAAGTGCCGGACCTGTGAATTAGGTGACAAAACCGTTTTCGGCCTCGTCGCCTCCAAATTTCGAGTCACATTATTTCAGTGTGATTTATTATTGTTTTCATTTATTAAGAAAACCTTATTTAGTACTTAACATAATACCTACTTTAATTTGAAAACATTATGAGGACACCATGAAATAGACGGGAAGACGGCTGGTAGACCAAGACAATATCAGAGTGGTGGCCAAGAGAGAGACAGAGGTCAGTAGGCAGACCACCAGCACGTTGGTATGATGACATTGTGGGAGTGACGGGTTCGCATTAGATCGGATTAGCACAGGACCATGAAGAATGGCACAATAAAAGGGAAGCCTATGCCCAGGTCCATGTGGGCTGATTTGATTGACCGTTAAAGTAGCGAGATCACTACCTGACACTTTTAAACAATCTGAATTCGCTATATTTATAATTAGCTACTGCCCGAGACTTCGTCCGCGTTGACTTTAAAAAAAGTATCCTTTGTGTAACCTGTATTATACTGCTGTTGGTTTTCCAATAAAATAAAATAAACTAGAACACATTCTATCTGTGCGCCAAATGCGTGATTGAGCAATCATCCAAACTTGCACATTTATAATAATAGTTGAAAGTAGGATATCCCCTCTGGGAACATATTCCATTCTCATCTCAAAATATTCATTTTTATAGGTGAAAGACATGAAAGAGTTCGAGTTCGACCCTGCAAGCACAGTCCTCGACATCTGCCGCATGTACGTCGAGCTGGGCAACAACGAGCGGTTCTGTGCTGCCGTGTCCGACGACGGCAGGTCCTACTCACCGCAGCTATTCACCCTAGCAGAGGCTGTGCTGGGTATGTTGTTTCACTTACATCTAGAGAATAAACATATGGGAACAAGCCTCTCGCGAATATGTGTGAGGTTTATTTCACTCAACTGAGAAGAAAGAAAGAAAATATTTTTACTAGTGAAACGTGGATGATCTGTGGTTTCAGAATATCTCTGACGAGAAATATAGTCGTGAGCATATGCTTATGATGCTTATGCTAATCTTAACTGAATTAAAATGTTTATCCCCCAGTTCGCATCGGTGGAGGAAGCCTAATCGGATCTCTCCAAGAAGTGGCAGCTAGAGTGGCTTGTCACGCTGAACAGCGACAGCGCGACGAGGTGATCCTGGCGAACGCGCCGGAAGAGTTCCTAGACCCCATCATGAGTACCCTCATGCAGGACCCCGTCATACTGCCAAGCTCAAGGACCACCGTCGACAGGACCACTATTGCCAGGTTTGTTCATATATTTAACCATTTGTCGTTTTACGCTGACGTCAGCGCGACGAGGATCACCTGGCGAACGCGCCGGAAGAGTTCAGAAATCCCATCATGAGCACCCTCATGCAGGACCCCGTCATACTGCCCAGCTCAAGGATCACTATTGCCAGGTTTGTTTATATATTTAACCTTTGTCGTGTCACGCTGACGCCAGCGCGACGAGGTGATCCTGGTGAACACAGCTTGAGGACCACCATCGTTAGGAAAACTATTGACAGGTTTGTTTTATATAGGGTCATTCTTAATATGCTGACACTTTTTTAAGGGGATAATCAGACCGTCAAACTGAACTGAGATAGCTCTACGGCATGCGGCACCGACATCGAATCGCGAAAAAAAAAAATCAGCTCTCCCATACTCAAGTAAACTGTGTACTCTACTAAAACTGTGAACCTACTCAAGCCAAATGTATGGGACAGCTGCTATTTTTTTCGCGATTTCGATGTTGGTCTCATAGAGAAAGTTGTTCAGTTTGAAAGTCTGATCATCCCCTTAAAAAAGTGTCAGAATATTAAGAGGGAGGGGAATATACAGGGGTATATTTAATCGTCACGTGTCATTCCTCTCCGCAACGCGTCACCGACGCTCTTACTGAAATCTGAATACTGATAATATTTTTTTTTATTGCAGGCACCTCCTAAGCGACCAATCAGATCCATTCAACAGATCTCCGCTTTCTATGGATCAAGTGAAATCAAATACAGAGCTCAAGGAACGCATCCACGCGTGGATAGCGGAGCAGAGACAGAATATTGCTCAAAATTTTACCGCCTAGGTTGTGGAGACTTTGTACATTTGGGGTGGGTACTAGGCCAGCCAGTATCAATGAATTAATTTTGCGTACAGATTTCTGAACGCAATACGTTGTAAGAGAGCGTAATGTTTAAGGAATTTGTATGAGGTGCGTGCGGCCGACGTTGATACGTTTTTTGCTCAGTTTTGTCCTTTGGTACTCTTACACTCAGTTGCAGAAACGCTCATTAAAGTTAATCCTCCATTAATCTCTTGCTGTCACTTTTTTGTTGATGTAGTAAAAGCTAGCAAGAGATTTAATGGAGGAATAAGTTTAATGAGCGTTTCTGCAACAGAGTGTAAGCCATAAGTCAGACATGCAGGCAGAAAATGTTGAACCTTTGATAAGTTATATGTCAAGATAGACAGGCGAAGCTACGAACGCGTCGAAAAATATCGCAGCCAGCACTGGCCTCTAAACCCAATCGCTATGCACACACACAGACAAAATTTGCATGACGCCTCACGAATACCAACCTAAGAAAGTTGGCCCTTTTTGTTTTATACGGTAGAAGCGTGAGGCTCTAGACATATACTTTATCTAAGTTTTGAACTTTATGGGACATAGAATTAGGTACCTACGTTGGTAGGTCGCTGACTTTCATCACTGCATGGTGCGGTTATTGTGTTCTTTATTTACCATAGCCGGTATGTGAATGATAATGCAATTATGTTTTTTGTTAAATTTGGTGCAATCTTACTTTTATATTGTGATAATGAAAAATAATAAAATAATATAACAACATTGTGTGTTTCCGTCGGTTGTCACGAAATGAATTAAAAATAATTCTTTGTGTATGTATGTGCGACGAACACTTATGAAAAGTCCATTAATAAACGTGTTTTATTCCATCTTTTCTGTTATTTATTCCTAGTTTATTCCCCAAATGTAACTACAAACTGGTATGAACATAGATTTAGCATATACTACGTTTGATCGGAAATGCGAAAGAGAAAGGGCAGAGCATTAACGTGTGTTAGAGCGAGATAGATAGACGAGACCAATTCTCGAACACGCTATGAGCCTGTATGGCCCTAGCATCAGTTGTCGATGGAATCTCAGGTTTTTGGTCTCGCCTTGGATAATCCGTACCCGATCTAACGTAGTAAGTATATGCTAAATCTATGGGTATAACTGCTACAAGGTTAGATGAAGTTACTGCGCAGTATGGGTAATAAAACGAACAAGTTTGCTTCAAGTTGCATGCCCGTCTTAGTGTAATGAGTTTGGTATAGGGTGTTTTGAGTTTGAGTTTGGCCTTTTCATACGAGGACAGGACAGTACTGCCCTCGTGTGAACAGCCGCGCCGAGGCAGGACAGTACTGCCATGGCAGTAACCAGGGCAGGGCAGTGAATAGACGGCCGGTCGATTTTTCGACTGCAGTTTGCTCTCTACTGCCTCGTAGCCCCCTGTAAACGCGAGGGCTGTGCAGTGCAGCAGATATTTTATAATTTTTGATCATTCTGATTCAGCTCAACATAAAACTGATAAAGGTTTAAAGAAAATTAGATTTTATAAAAAGGTGAAATTATTAGATGAAAACTAAATAGGAATACCTAATATTACTGTGAAAGGTATCAAAACTTTCCGGTAGAAAAAGTACTCTGTGATCAAAACTGCCCTGCCCCACTGTCCTGCCCTCGTGTGAAAAGGGCATTAGTCTATAATAGATGCTAATAGACGGTACCTTTGCCTGCCCACCCCAGTGAGACAGGCAAGGCGTGAGCATTTTTGTATGTATGTAGTCCTCTCGTTAGGGAGTAGTATATTCCTTGATGTAGTCCTATTACCACTTGATCGATTGTTTTTCAAAAAGTATATGAGTGCAACACAGGATTAGCAATAGTAACATCAGATTCGTAGTAAGGTATTTTATAGTTGCAAGGGCATCGACCAAAGAGTAATACAAGTATATTAGAGGCGTCGACTAATAAAAGCAGTTGATTAGAAGAGAGTGCTCTACTTTTTCATCGTAATCGAATATAAATTCAATAACCATTTTAAAATATTTTGATTTCATCTTCAAATATACATTTTAAAAAAAAACGTAATCCGAAAATTCCCTGCACTGTAAACAACCTAATATGGCAGCCGACCATAAACAACTGTCATGGCGGAGTAATCAGCTGTTAATTGCAATGCCAACGAAAAATTGTTAATTGTTTCATTATCGCCATTAATTCAACAATTTCTATATTTTCTACTTATTTTCATTCCAATTGGGTTAATAATTAAATGTGTAATTAGTTTATTTTAGTGTCCATTACTGTAAAGCGAAGAATGGCGCGATGTCCTATGTCATCTGTCAGCTTCATTCATCCATTGTAGTGCAGAAATGTGACTTGTTCGCTTTGTAATTATGTTTTTTTACAAAATAAGTGCTTGGTGAACATTATATACAACCGCTGTATGATTTCCAAACGCTTTACTGACTTTTCGGTTACCATATTGTACAATAAAAACGCTCGTACTTATACTTTTGAGCACAAGTTATCGGGACTCGATCACTATACAAAGAAGCCGCGCGGCGTCGGAGAGCGGGCGTGATTAGTTAGCTGTTACACTCTTGTTAGGGTTTTAGGATAAGTGGAGAGTGATAAGAGTGATAAAATGTCGGGTCGGGTTAGGAAGCAGTCGGATTGTCCGGTGGGTAAGCAGGGGCCGATGCGTGCGACGTTGCCGGTCTCGTCGGTGATGAAGCAGAGCGGAGGGCTGAAGAAGAACGCAAGCAACAGCCCGACCCTGTCCCCGACGAACGTATGGCGTCGGATATCTCCGGATCACGCTATGTCTGGTCAACGAAGTCCAGGAGCTGTCAATTACAAAGGTTTCTGGCTTTCTCATATTCTTTACTCATAATTTCTATTTATACAAACAGGGTCCAATTTAATATGCTGATACTTTTTTAAGGGGGATGATCAGACCATCAAACTGAACAACTTTCTCTTTGAGATCAACCACAAAATCGTGAACAAAAAACCAGCTGTCCCATACATTTGGCTCAAGTAGGTTTGCTGTTTTGTATGGAATGGATGATTTTACTTTCGGTATTTGAATGTTGGTGCCATATAGAATGTTGTTCAGTTTGATGGTCTGATCATCCCCTTAAAAAATTTCAGCATATTAAGAAGGACCCTATACATATAATTTTATAAATCAAACTAGAGGTGACCCGCGACTTCGTCTGCACATTATAGCATAATAAAATGTAATCAAATTACCTTTCTTACCTGAATCTGACAAATTTCGTGATGATATTCCTTCAATCAAATTCAATGAAAATGAAAAAAATATGTATATCTCCCAAGACACAAATGATGATAGCTATATATGGTGAATGGTAATTATACATTTGTGGCGGGGACTGTAGGTTGAGAAGGGTCTGTTTAGCAAAAGATTAAATTTTTTTTTTACAGTGTGTAGCGAAAAAAGTTTTGTAGACATTAGATACAATTTGAGGATAATAATAACAGGTTGACATCTTAGAACCACCTAAAAATTTTCAAGAACTAGTGCCCTATCTTAGCTGAAGTCAAATCAAAGTGCTTTTATAATGTCTGCACTTGTATTATTAATTTTACGATATTTTATTTATCATAGAAAACATCAAACAAAGTATTCCATTTGGAATATTAATCCTGCTGGTTTTAGTCCCAGATACTTCTTGTTGATTGTATCTAATCATGGATGGTATGAGCCGATACTTGTTCTTTTATACAATTCTTTTAACCAGAGATCAGATTCTGCCGGTCATTCCAGGGCTGCATTGAAATGTTAATATGGACCCTCTTTTAGAAATTATAATGTGACAAGGAATGAAATACAGAAAACTGATCTCCTTGGCATCAGATCTCTATGAAAACAAACAAATAAGCTAACTCGTCAACAAAATAAACCTTGAACCTCATTCACAATCAATTTATGAGATATTTATGACTTATGATAAAGAAATATGATGTCCGATTGACATCACAATTTACGGCAATTTTTTCCAACATTGCTTTAATTATGTTTAGGCAAGCCCCTTCGTTTAGTCTGGCAACAATTCAAAAATGGCTTCAGGACTATCTAGAGCTCAAATATGACGACGTTACCCTAACATCCACTACTTTGTGTAACATTTACTAGCATTGTAAAGACATTTTAAAATAAAATCGGTCCGTGTCAACAAAACAACACTGCGGCCCTGGAATGTCCTGCAGAATCTGATCTCTATTAATAGCATAACATAGGAATGTGTAAGTCCGTTAATGTGTGGATGCGTGTCGGTTGCCTGCTCCCTGGCTTGCAACGAAGCTCCACCATTTTATGGTGGCTTAAGTGTGTGTTTTGTGCATAAAATATTCCTCGATGTCAGAAAATTTGTATTACCATTGAACATCAATCAAGCACTTACTTGATATTTATTCAAACCCTTAGGAGTATACCATTCACAATACATAAACAATTGTTATCGTGAAACACATTCCACCAGTGCCATACATGTTAAATTAGATATTAGCAAAATCATCAACACTTACTGCCAGTTGCACATAATTATGTTCATTAAAGTTATCCTCCATTAAATCTCTTGCTGTCACTTTTTGTGTTGTTGACATAATAAAAGCTAGCAAGAGATATAATGGAGGATTGACTTTAATAAATGTATGTGCAACTGACCATGAGAACCAAAAGTTTTAAGATTAGAATGGAATAACATAACATAAATACTCTTAATGATAATGTTCATACATTTGTTTCTTCAACATGTTTGTGGGTAGTGAATGAGGCAATATTACTTATGTTATCACTGTTATAGCCTTTAACGTTCCACAAACATATCAAACTATACACAATAGATCAATATTAATGAAAAAATTCCATTTCAGGCAAGGGAAGGTTTGGTGCAAGCGTAATAAGACGCACAGCATCCTTGGACACGCTCTACCACAAGGGGCAGTGGTCCAGGGATTACTACCTGCACGCTGGCCAGCTACAAGTGGATAAGTCTACTCAAGTACGTAGTACAGTACGACCAGGAAAATAATTCCTCTCGACAATATTCGTTTGTGCAGAGCAGACCAGAGTCCCCGTCAAAACCCCAAGCTATTTAATTATAATCAAATGGTGTAAAATCGAAAAGGGCGCGAACACAATTAGCTAATAGCGGCAAGGGATTGAAGGTGGCACATCCCAATTGGTCAATATAATTTCACACGCTATAAGACTTATAAACCTGGTACTACTGTAACACTGATGTTTTTGTTTATTGCCATGTGGTTTTGCTATGGAAGGGTTCAGACATCCTTCAGTTTTCATTCTCTTACCAGATCGGGGAGTAACGTTGCAGGTCTGTTATTGGGTGCACATTTTCGGCACATCGGTTGCCTGCTCCCCGGCCTGCAACTAAGCTCCACCATTTTATGGTTGCTGAAGTGTCTGTTTTCTGCATAAAATAATCCTTAAAGTCACCAAATATTAATTGCTGTACAATGTCAAGCGCTTTCACTAAACTAGACATTGGCAAAATCATCAACACTAATAATGGAGCCAGTATTTTAACATTAGAATAGAATAGATACCAGTCCAGGTGAAAACATCATGCCCTTATACAGGGTCCTCCTTAATATGCTGACACTTTTTTAAGGGGATGATCAGACCATCAAACTACACAACTTTCTCTGTGGCACCAACACATGCTGCCCATACATTTTTCTCCAGTAGGTTTGCAATTTTGTATGGAAGAGCAGATTATTTTTTTGCGATTACGATGTTGGTGCCATAGAGAAAGTTGTTCAGTTTGACGGTCTGATCATCCAATTAAAAAAGTGTCAGTATATTAAGAAGGACCCTATATGTAAAATTGGCAAGGCACTGATTGTGGCATACAACTGCTAAATGGCAAAGGAAAAAATCCTGCTCAGCACGACAAACTTGGGCATCATAGTGAGGTTGCTAACCGGTCACTGTAGGCTGAACAAACACCTTTGACCCGGGGTATCTGGGATACAACACTACAGGTTTTGCCTGGAAGAGGATGAAACTCCCATTCATATCCTGTGTGAATGTTGCCCACGAATGCACAGACTACAGGGTGTAAGGAAAAGTATCATTAACCTTTAAACCCCATCCTCTAACCTTCAAACTGAACATCTTTTACTATACGAGCAAACCTGTCAGAGCAAAAAAAATATCAGCTGTGTCATACATTTTAGTCGAGTAGGTAATTTAATTTTGCACTTTAGTATTGAACAGCTGTTTTTTTTGCTCTGACAGGTTTGCTCCCATAGTAAAAGTTGTTCAGTTTGAGGGGTAGAGTATGTGGTTAAAAGGTTAATGATACTTTTCCTTACACCCTGTTTAAGGTCTAACAAAATTAGCTGAAACTATTTTATGAGTATGCTCAGACCATCAAACTGAAGAACTTTCTCTATAGAAATCGCGAAAAAAAAAACAGTAATATAGTTTCAGCATATACTACCTTAACAACTGTATATTATTTTGGTTCAGACTGACGACGGCGGCGGAGCATCGGGCCGGTCGTCCCGAGGGTCCGAGGATGACAAACTGGACCGCTTCCTACGTAGCCGCCTCCAGAGACCACACAAATCATCTACTTCCGGAGACTACTCTTCACACACTATGAGTCCTGGATTTTGTAAGTTTTACATTTTTTCTTCTATTACAATTTCTTGTATATTTTAGTCATTTTAGTGCACAAAAATCTTAAGGTTTTTGGAGTGGAAAGTGGCTCATATTGAAATAAAATACATTTATAAGGTTTTGGTTCACCATTAGTGTTGAATTTATTTTCAGATGTGTTATGATTTTACTATGTACAGTCGTCATCAGATATATCATAGCAAACAAGGTGGTCAAATATTTTTAAGCAGTTCTAATTTTCAAATCAAATCAAATATACTTTATTTTGCACCAAAATATAAACAGTGAAATATAGAGAGAAATAATTCAATAATTTCTTTACACATTACCAATCAAAAATATCTGAAACCCTATAACACACACAGCAAACACACAAAACACACCAAATATATGTATGCAGTCAGGGTGATCATAAACATGTGAGCAGTTTAGGAAAAAAGACCTTAATCCGTTGTTACACATTTCACTTTTAAATAATATAATTGGTTATTTTTTATGTAAAGTATTGTTTACTGTAAAGAATTTATTGAAAATTTACATTGCTTAGAAATATTTGAACACCTTGTATGCTACGATATATCTGATGGCGACTGTACATACGACAGTAATCCCTTACAGGCTGGTCAGAAACATTGCTACAACTGCCAACTGTATTGCAGGCAGTTATAGCAAGGATCAATTTATGTACGACTAGCTGTTGCCCGCGACTCCCTCCGCGTAGACCTTAAAAATGTATCCTATATGTTAATCCAGATCATATTCTATCTGTGTGTCAAGTTTCATCAAAATCCGTTCAGTAGTTTTTGCGTGAAAGAGTAACAAACATACATCCATCCATACAAACTTTCGCATTTATAATATTAGGAGGATTTTGTAACACCACTGGCTTTTCGGTGAAGGAAAACAACGTGAGGAAACCTGCATGCTTCAATTTCGAGGCATGTTTTGTACCCACTGTCCATTACATTAGCGACGACGGGCTCACTCCCCGTCACCCTGGACAGAAGTTTCGGTATTACTAGTGAAACGTGGATGTTCTGAGTTTTCAGAATATCTCTGACTACCCCCTCGGGGAATATAGTCGTGAGCATATGCTATGCAGTAAGGCTCACAATCACATTGAGAATATAGAAGGTTTCAACTTTTTTCTAAGGAATTGAAAATCGAATGCATTACGTATCAATCCTATAAGAAAACTGTAAGAGAAGTGTGTACATCGACGATATTTAAAAAAAAGATTTTTAGATCTCTGACTCCAAATCAACCATTTTTAGATTTTTTTGTCTGACTATTTGTTTGTTTGCTTGCGTTTGTTTGTTCGAGCATCGCGCAAAAACTACGCGTTTAAACTCTAGTTACTTTCAAAGTTATGATGAAGTGTGGCGTTTGAAGTGATGGTGACTTTGTAACTTTTCTGTTCATGTATTCTTTAACATAATAATTATATACCTAGTTAACAATACTGATTCATGTTATGTTATATTTATGTAGGAATCAGCCATCCGGCTATTAATGACTACAGATAAGCTAGTTACAATCAATTTACAGTTGCATACACTGTTCTGACCCCAATATACTAGTCTTATCGAAATTCAGGACGATGTATGGCGTTATCACACAAACTGGAGGCCCTAGCACTCATACTCATAGTCTTTTATCTTACTCAGATGCGCGCTAAGTGGAAGAGAGCTAGGGTTCGGTAGCATCTCTTGTTCATGCCAGATCATCAGGTCATCGAAAGACATCATCTATTTTGGTCCATAATACAAACAAAAATGCGATATTCTTGTAAATTCTTGTAAAAATAATTCGAAATTTTTGTAAATATCTTCGATGTACAGGCACACTTCTGTTACAGTTTCATAATAGTTAAGATACGGGTGTAATAAATAAACCACTTTCTGTTAAGGGTCTCGCTTTGGCAGTGGAAGCGTCCCATTGAGGGCAGCCCGCTCTTCTGTCGAAGGCCTCAACCAGGAAATAGAGAGACTTGTTCTGTACCCAGCCAGTGGAACACAGACACCTCATCTCGATCGGCTACGAGATAAGGTATGTTTCACTAATTCTACCCAATGATCGTATCTGTATGCAATGAGTCCTGAAATTCTTTGGGCATACGGTCGGAGATCAGATAGTTTGGAAAAACTCATGATCACCGGCAGAGAAATACAATGGAGAGAAATACAAGGTGTTACAAAAATACAAATAAACATTTAAGGGGGTGGTTTAGATCATCAAACTGAACAACTTTCACTATGGGGCCAATATCGAAATCGCGAAAAAAAAATCGGATGTTCCACTACCAATCTACTCGAGCTAAATGTATGGGCCAGCAGATTTTATTTCCGCGATGTTGGTCCCATAGTGAAAGTTGTTCAGTTTGATGGTCTAAACAACCCCCTTAAAAGTTTTAAATGTTTATTTTTACTTTTGTAACACCTTGTAGAGGTAGAGGCATATGAATAGATAATAATAGTACACTATAGAAGCTAAACTATAGGCGTATCTTGACATTTTACGCGGGAGTTTCGTTTCTATAGTGTACTATTATTATCTATTCATATGGTAGAGGACGCATACCTACGAGATGGACCGATGCGGTGAAAGAAATTACCGAGTCAACACTTCAGGAACCATACATAGGGCCCAAGATCATGCGGCCTGAAGAGCTGTGGTGGTAAGAAACCAATAGATAATTCGCAAAAAAATCCATACTAAATGCAATCAGCTGATTGAACGTTGGTATGAAAAGTTTTTTTCCGAATGTCTCTTTGGGGAACTTGTTCAGTATCATGAGTACTATCACTCTTTAAAGTAATGCAACTTTATGCCCTAACATCCTGTATTTTCTCGGATAATATAATCTTAAGCATTTGCTAAATAAAGATTCATGATATTTAGAGCTATTGTCGGTAGAAACATTGTATAAATAACATAATGATGTTATAAAATTATGCAGGTGACGCCAGAGGGACATCGAGCTCCGCTCGCCGAACTCCTGCGACGTTCCGTCAACACACAGACGCCGCACGATCTCCACACTGCACACTCATCAGGTAATCAATTACCTTCATTTATATACCTTAGAATATACCTCCTTATTTATCGTATCAAACTTGCGACCTGCCTATCCGGGGTATTCTCAAAGTGGGGTACGCGCCGTATCATTTAATCGTAGGGGTAGGCGACAAAATTTACTTAATGGCGGCCAACACGAATCGTTGCTGGAAATGTCCGCAAGTCAACCTCTTCAAGCTGATATTAAAAAGACTTCTGAATCATGCTATCAGTGATGAATAGTTTTAATAATGAAAAATATGAAGTTAATAGATAAGTACAAAATACAAATGTCTTTTATTGATTCATGGGTAGCAAGACGAGAAGATTATCCGGAGCTTTTACGTAAAGCGGTGAAATTCATTTTGCCCTTCGTGACAACTTACGTACCTTTCTTTATTAGTTCTATCAACATTCACATTCAGTTTTTAAGGGGTTCGCGATTGTCTTGAAGGGGTACGTGGTGATATAAGTTTGAGAAGCCGTGCTCTAAGTTACCACCGGCACCGGATAGAGAGGTCGTCGGTTAGATTACTGTCTGCCACATAAAAAACAATACAGCTATAAAATGTACAAAAACTACAAATTTAAGTTATAGAGAAAATCACATTAAAATAGTTCAGTGGTTCTAGAGTTTATTATCCAACCATACAGATATAGATTTTATGCTTTTTCAATAACATTATAAATATTAAACCATTTATATCATAGTGTACGTACTCTTTGAACAGGTTTAATCAAGAACATTCTTAATTCGCTCTCACGTCAATAAATTTATATTTTTATAATATTTTCTACTATATAAATCAGCGTTGCTAACAAAAGAGAAACCACTGTAGTTCACCTTTTACACAATTCTCATACACTATCATTGTCTAGGATCATAAGTGATCACAAGTCAAGTCATAAAGCTTGACTTCATTCTTACACAATGCTTATATGAATATGATAGTATGATGTTGATTCCTATGTGTTAAGTTCCTAGGGATTAATAACTCTGCATTACATTTTGACTAAACTTTGAATGGCATAACGTAATTATGATTGGATCTATTTATATGTTATGTTATAATTGGTCGTCGAAGTATTAGTTTGACTTAAGGCGAACGTCAGACGACAGTACTTTTTGCGTGATCGGATCTTGCGCGTACAAAATGCCATATAAAGTCCATACGGTCTATTCCGGTTCATTTTTTCTTCAGCAGAATGCCTGTCGTCGGCGTTTGACTTTTAATAAATTAACTTTAAATTATAGACTCTTCTAAGACGACAGACGATCAGCAGCCGACTTTCACGTAAGCAGTCAATGCCTAAAGATGGCGCCTTTTTTCTTTTCTCCAATTTTTTAGCGCGGACATCAATCAAACTTGAATATTATAATAGTTTAGAATAAAGTTACAAACAAAACTTCTTATGAGAATTATATCTCTAAACTTAGTCTGAACGGAGATATAAAGGCTTATTACGTTTACTTCAAGCCTTTATATCTCCGTTCGGACTGAGTTTAGGGATATACATGAAATAACAAGTTTTGTGTGTTACTTTATTCTGAACTAAAATATTCAAGTTTGGTTGATGGCCGCGCCAAAAACAACGGCGAAAAATGCTACAAACTATAATACATTCCCAAGAGGCAACGTCCACTCCGAAGACATTTTGTGTGTCAAGATGCGCACCTTAGGCCGCTGATCGTCTGCCTGTCGCAGGGTCTAATAATGTCAACTTGAGTATAACTAAACGGCAATGAATTGCGGGCATAGATCCACCTTCCCGAGGGTCATTCTCCAGTGATGGCTCCGCAGAGCTACTTGCTGCAGGTCTTTACATCAAATTTAGCTTTTAGTATACCCCCTGCATACTTATACTGTTCTCGCATCTCGTTACTATTGAAGCTTCCACGTTAACAAGCACTAACAACACTTCAATGTTGACAAGCAAGAAAGCTATAGCAAAGAAAATATACTCTAACACGAAGCTATAGCCTGTAGATCCCATACAGGGTGCTTCAGAACATCAAAATGAACAACTTTTACCGTGGGTACTGAATACATACTAGTATTACTATGGGGCGAAAATTTAATTCGCAAAAAAGAAATGTGTTCCATAGAAAAAGTGAATGGCTACTTGACCTAAATGTATGGAACAGCAGATTTTTTTTCTGACAGGTTTGCTGCCATAGTAAAAGTTGTTCAGGTTGATGGTTAGAGTACGTGGTTTAAAGGTTTGCCTTTAGTTAGTTTACTTACTGTATTTCTACAAGAATATTATGAATGAGGCGTTTTCCAAGACTAGTAAATCGAAAAGTCAGTAGATGGCAATATTAAAAGTTCAAAAAAACCTGTCACATTGACAGTAAAAAGTGCTGTTTGGTGCCTATGGTTTGCATCATTCAAATGACGTTTGATAGTGGGGTGTTGCCAATGGATAATTTTTCACTACCAATAAATACGCAATAGGACCGAAAATGTTAGTTTGCTGTACATAAACGAACATTGACTTCAAAAAAGTTAATCAATTATATATTCAAATCAATTATATATTAAGGTTGTCTGGAAGAAATAGCCTTTTAGCGATAAGACCGCCTATTTTTGTACCGTCTGTATTTCCTGTTTATTTACTCTCTGTATACTATGTTTTTTGGTGTAAAATAAAGTATAATTGATTGAATTGATTGATTAAAACCAGAATAATCTTATTAATAAATGAAGAAATTGCTGCCTATAATTAGGGAATCGAGAAAAACACGTAAAACTTTCAATCTGACAGCTAAATTGGCACGATTATAACGCCATCCTTCCGTTCACAGAGAACGATTTCGAACGATCTTTTTTTAATGAAAATGCCTCATTATAATGGACTAAAGACACTACATACTTTCAGGGGAATTTCCAAATGAATGTTATGTAATATAATGGAATCAAAGACACTACATGGAAGGTTCACGTATATTAGTGAGATGCAAGAACTGAAATGCACTCTCTAGGAGAATGGTTTGAATCCCCAGCATGTTTTGTTTATTTTTCTTTTTGGCTTCCATAGGAGTTTGTAGATCACCAGATTAGGTACATAAATTAATCGTGCATATGCTGCCATTTCATTGATTTTAACATCGTACATTTAATGAGGCCTTTAGCATTGAAACTGGCGCCGCCCAGAATTTATAATAGATTCATTTTGTTCAGTTGCAATCTGAAAATTCTAGCTTCTAGGTTTCTTGTTAAAGTGGTTGCAGAGTTGTCAATTTCATACAAAAGTTTGACGCAGAATACGCGTAGACGGTATTGGTAAAAGTAATATTTTATACAGGGTGTAAGTGACAGCCTAGTAAATACTGAAACGGTGAACTCGGGTCATCAAACTGAACAACTTACACTGTGGAGCCTACATCAGGAAACACGAAAAAAAATCTGCTGTCCCATAGGTAAATTTGAGTCTGTTAGGTATAGCAGTTTTGTATGGGACAGCTGATTTTTTTTCGCGTTTCCTGAGGTAGGCTCCATAGTGAAAGTTGTTCAGTTCGATGGTCTGAGTTCACCGTTTCAGTATTTGCTAGGCTGTCACTTACACCCTGTATATGGAAAAATAGTTTAGAAAATCTAGATGTCGCGTCACAAATAACATTTGCAATTTATAATATAATTACGAAGATATAATGCATTGAAATTATTAATAGAAATTTTTTTTTACTATTACCGTCTACGCGTATTCTGCGTCAAACTTTTGTATGAAATTGACAACTCTACAACCACCTTAGCTTCAAACTACTAACTGTACAAATTATTTTGAGAACATGTTTTACAGTAAAAGTAATCGCAATAATTTGTGGCAGTGGCAACCTGATGTACCATGCCACGGTAAGTTATTGATCGATTTTCGTAACAGATATACAGGATCCTTGTTTGGCGGCTATTTTAAAGGGGATGTTTAGGAAAAATTTCTCTATTATGAACCTATCATCGAAATAGCGGAGTCGAATTGGTTTGCAATTTCATATGGCATGAAACAGGAGATAGTCTTGACTTGATTCCCTTCAAAAACAGTCTACATATTATTTAGAAGGACCAGGAACCACCTTTGCCATGGTTTATACAGAAGAGTCGTGTGGCGGTGGCGGATAATCGAAGTAGCACTATATAAACCTTATAGTTCGTAGCATAGCGTCGTTTTTGTCGTAAAGGAGAATCGCGACCGCGCCTCCAGGCGACGTCACCGGGAGGCGCGGGCGTAATTCTCCAAACGACGCTATGCTACGTACTATAAGGTTTACAATTGTGTTACTTTGACTATCCGCCACCGCCACACGTCTCTTCTGTTTAAACCGTGTCTTAGCGATTTTTATTTATTTACTCGAATATTTTATGAGTACCTATGCTAGAGAACGAAATAGTATAAAATTCACGAAAAAAACGTAATGGCGCCAGTTTCACAGTTGTAGGCCTCTAAATATAAACAAAGCTACTAGTTTAACGTAGCTCGCGATCACTTTGTAGGTAAACATATTGAATTCACCTAACCTACTATAATGTAGATATTTGTGAATTGAGAAAAATGCATCGAATTTGGCTTTTAATTTTTTTTTATTTGCTACAGTCCGAGTGAGTAAATCTAACTAGTTAAGAGAAGTTTATTCCGAATGCGTAAGTGCGCGCTGCATACAAACGAAGTCTGGTGATACTTTCAATTCTAACCAATTAAAGTCAATGAAATTTTGCAGAAACAATCTAGAAACAAATATCTATGCATATATCTTGTCCGATTTTCGTTAAAATATACAGTTTCAATGCTAGGATTAATTTAAGATTTGTATGGAAATCTTTGAGGCACTGTAACTTTAAAACTATACATTTTAACGAAAATCTGACAATATACAAGCATAGAGATTACTTTCTAGATTATTTCTGAAAAATTTCACTGATTTTAATTGGTTAGTGTTGAAAATATAACCAGACTTCGTTTGTATGGAGCGCGCCAACAGTAATATAGCCTTAATCTTGAGCTGTTGTAACCTGTCATAAACGTGTTGGTTATTGCAGGTGGTAGCGTCTGCTCTTCGCCGGACCTAGACGGTTCGAAACTCGGCACTTCTCCACAAATAAATCGATTCCTAGCGCGTGAGCCTCCAGATGGTTGTGAAAAGGTAAGCGTTTTGCAATTATCTTGTATCGATTTATTTTGATTAACAATTTATCAGACCCTTTATACAGTTTCGAGTTTCGACACAAGAATTTAGTTCTAAAGTTAAACATTTTTAGGACCCAAAGGGTGAAAAAGGGACCCTATTACTAAGCCTACGTTGTCCGTCCGTCCTACCTATTTGGGGCTGTAACTTTTGAACCGTAATAGCTAGACGGTTGAAATTTTCACAGGATATGCGTTATTGCGGCGGATTTGTTAACAAGTAATAAAAATGTCAAAAAGTGTAAATTCAAGGGGGATCTTTATACAAGAAACTAGTTTGTATCGACGTTTTTTCTCATACGTCAAAAAGGTAATACATTCAAGCTTCAAACTTGGTGTGATTATAGAGCAAACTCTACAGTATAACAACCAATAATAAAAACCGGCCATGTGTGAGTCAGTCTCGTGTTAAAGGTCCCAGAGAAAAAAAAAATTGTTTGTAAGTTAATATGTTGTTACGTATGGTATGGTACAGAACCCTCGCGATTAGCCAACTCGCACTTGACCGGCTTTTATTGTTAATAAATATATTTGTATTGCACTAGCTTCTGCCCGCAACTTCGTCCGCGTGAAATTAGAATATCGAAAAATCCTTTCTTACTGCCCCCTAAATCCTCAGTAGAATCTATATTCCAAATTTCATGTTTCTATCTTCACCGGTTTAGGCTGTGCGTTGTCTGTCAGTCAGTCAGTCACAGAACTCTTTTATAAGAATAGATAGATATAGATTTGTATCTGTTTACAGGTGAATCTGAAAGCAGGTGACGGCGCGTACGCGGAGCCGGCGGCGGCGTCCGTAATGAAGCCCGTAGTTCCCGGTTTCACGCTCCGGCCATCGCTCGGCTCGGCCTTCCAGCCGCTGCAGCCGACCACTCCCCCCTCCCCGCCCGCACCCGCACCCTCCTCCCACTGACTTACCCCCCACTACGCTTTGAAGGTATAACGATGCGCTCTTATCGGTGTGATATGGTTTTAAACTAAACTTTCACGTAAGGCTGAACATGGATAACTTTACTACATAATACTATTCGCGCAAATAAAGAATAGCTATGCTCGAAGTTTCCCTGCGAGATCGAATCAGAAATGAAGAGATCCGCAGAAGAACCATAGTAGCACAAAGAATTGCTAAACTAAAGTGGCAATGGGCGGGGCCTATTTCTCGCAGAACCGATGGAGACGAAGAGTTTTCGAGTGGCGACCGTGTACTGGAAAGCGCAGCATGCATAGGCCCTCCCACAAGGTGGACCGACGACCTGGAGAAGGCGGAGAACCCGTTGGATGAGGGCAGCACAGGACCTGTCGTTGTGGCGATCCTTGGTGTTGGCCTATGTCCAGCAGTGGACGTCTAGTAGCTGAACGCTTTGAGCAGGACAATTAGGCTTAGCTTCGGTCGATCCAATTATTTATCTGCGCGGTTTATAGTAAAATAAGTATTATACCGGATGCAGACCATTGTACAAACCTGTGTGTACAGGTGAATAAAAGGTACAAACGCAAATATCAAGGTTATCTTCGATCAACCTTGCTGCATTAATATCAATATTGTCATACTCTTTACGGGATTAAGGTTGATCTGGGATAATTTTAAAATACAATTGCAGATAGTTCACAAATGCGGAACTAGCATGGACCAAGCTTAAAACAAATTTGTATAAAGAAGAGTACTTAAAAATGTACGAGTAAATGGCTAGTTCCCCGCGTGTTAACCTGGAATTGTTTCATAATATTAGCCTGGGTACAGTCGCCATCCGATATATCGTAGCATACAAGCTGGTCAAATATTTCTGAGCAGTGCTAATTTTCAATAAATTCAATACAGTCAATTTACCAATTATATCTAAACGTGTATGGTGTCATAAATATCTGAACATCTAATTTTCAATAATTTGTTTACAATGTTATTTAAAATTGAAATGTAAAATAACGGAATAAGTTATTTTTCCTTAAACTGTTCAGATGTTTATAATCACCCTAACTGCGTAGATATATTTGACGTTCTAGGCGTTCAGATATATGTGTAAAGATATTATTGAAAATAATAACTGCTTAGTAATATTTGACCACCTTGTATGCTATGATATATCTGATGGTGACTGTACATATTCTTCTGCGGTAGAAAATTAAGCTTCATATATGTTGTTCATGTTTGGCCTTGTGTGAACGTTGTTCAAAAGTGATGTTTTCACCAATGAACTATATACTTACCATCAATTTTACCATATCACACCGCATTTTTTCATCACGATCACCTTTTTTCAAATCAACTTTTATAAAATAATTAAACTCGGATCTTATATCCTCATCTCAAACAATAGATTTCTTCCAAAATTTAGATTGCCACAGAGATATAACAGTAAGGGAGTGCTTACTGGTCCTCTTTACTATAACTATCTACTCTGAGCATTGCATGCTAGAAAATGACAATGTGAACAGTCGGAGTCTGTAGCCGAGGCTCACACTTTGGTGAGATACTATCGATAAAAACGCCATGCGAAAGCGATACCCATGATTGTCATAGCTTAGCTTAGAAAGAAGAACGACAAAACTCGAAGCCCGATGCAATAAGGGTCACAATCGTAGTAGATAATGTTTTTGTAGTGAGCGCTCCCTATTGAATAACTCTGAATGTGGCTCTTAACACTACAAATCTTTAATCTGCTGTGACAATAATAATCATTATACCTAATTATTGTTTGATAATTAATTATCCGCAATTAATCTGGTAGTTTGGATGTTTGTCAATTTCGAATTAAATTGTGAGTGAGAGTGTATTTCCCTTTATTTAACTTTTATTCACATCTACCAAAGCGAATTCGTGGACAGATGTTTCATGCATCAGTTTCTATAAATGTGAATGACGTTCACAACAGCGACTGCTGTAAATTGATAAAATGAAGGTGACAAAACGTTCTTAAGAATTGTTGTAATTATTATAATATCTAATTATATTTTAATTGAAACTGTAAGGAAATTATTTTTCTATAAGTTTTATTTTAGTTACATTTTGTGTATCATTCATTACTAAATCTGATTACATGACTGGTTATATATTTGATCTCATTTTATGTATTATAATTATGTACATAAACAACTTATGTTTCGCAAACAAAGGTTACGAAAGAGTGATGTTATGTAACTCGTAATTCTCAACGTAAGATTTTTAAAGTATAATAAAGTGAGGATAAAGACCTCGGACCAAATTATCTAAAAACGGCCTGAGTACCTTACTATGGGCATTGATTAACGGTTGCCAGATCGATTTAGTAAAGTAAAGAGCTTTAAAATTGCGGAATTTGATAGGGAAATGTAAGAAACAGACTGAATTTTTAAACATTACTTTGATACAGACATTATAACAATTTTCTTGGCATAGTATCCTATGAAGTGCCTATTGTGAGATAATGTTTCTCTCAATTACTTTGTATTACATCTGACTATGGATGCCACAATAAGTATGTAGACCGAGATGCGCTGAAAATGTCACAATATCTGTATCAAGTAAAATGGGTACACATGGTATTTGTTTTTGATATCATTCGTTTAGGAAAAGATGAACCATGCCAGTTGGATCTCTCTTGGCCAAAATGCATTTTTATCATCGAGACTGATAATGTAGAACGTTGGCAACTTACAAATATAATAGTTAGATCTGCTTTGGGACGTACGCAATTATTTTTTAAAACCTTTTGTACATTTCGACGGCAAATTCGAGTACCTATATATTTTGGAAGGCTCACATTTGGAAGTTAATATTATAAATCTTTCATTGCTCAAATCAAAATTTTTGTAAGAGCCATAATATGAATGCGAATTTGGGGAATATAGGTGATTACTTTTTCAAATTGATGACGTATAAATCTTATAATAGTACCTAATAAAAGAGTTGATTGTGATAATGTAAGCGAATCGTTTGAATATGAATGTGATTGTGACTTTACAACTTTCGATACTGATATATGCTGACGATATTTTGCAAAAAGTTAAACAGTATCCACAAGTTGTGAAGTGTTTCCGAAGGTGCTGAGTAGTGAATAGGAATGTACCATAACTGACTTGTGACATAACGGCAGGGTAACCGCATTCCGGCTAACTCGACACCCACGATTTAAACTGTTGTTAATTACTTACGATCAAACAATTTGTTAATAGAATGAAGCAGTTATTTTGATAATATATCATTTATTTATAGTAACTCTGTTAAATATGTATTTTTATGTTCAATTCTTCAATCTCCCAACTCATTAGTAATTATAATTGTGTAATATGTGTGATGTGCATAAACAAAATATAAACATGAATGAAAAACCGAGCCAGTATTTAAAATCCGGATTTTTGTATAGGTTTCTTCTCAAATAAGTGCAATATGTAGGTGTAATCATAAAAATTGCACATTACAGATATGTTATAGATATTTGAAGATCATTACTTTGGTTTTAATAAATTTTCTGTTATTTAAATGAACTGTCTTAAATGTCTCGTTAGTCGCTTACTTATTCGTAAATATCAGAAACTTTCTGTAAAGCTTGATGGTTTATATTTGCATTGCTTCCTTCCCGCTTCCGTGTCGCTTTTAGACTCCCCACACTTCAATCAAAACATGGTTTACTAACAATATACAATACTTAGAATAAAGTCACAGGTCCAGGTTGTATTTTAGGATTTATGTAAGCCTCTCCCAATGTCGTTACCTACTTTAAGGTTTAGTAAGTTTTAGAGAAGTGACCCTCAAAATTATTAGGTGTTAATAAAAATGTGTGCTATAAAAACGGTCCCCTTACAATTAATTTAAAATAAACCACTGATGTGGATAATGGTTTCTAGATAAAGATGTTTTGTTGTGTAATATAATGTACTAGTTTCTGTCTAATTTGTTAAACATCCTAAGGCATCTTTATGTAGGAATCTGAAAGTTTTTAAAGTACATAAATATTTTTGTATGTTCAGGATAGAAGTGCGAGATGTACCATATAATAACTTGGCTAGGATTTTAGATTTGATAGTTCTTTTATAGATGGTTAATATTATTTGCTTTTAGATGAATGGATAAGTTTGTAATTTTTATTACTTATGATATTAGATTAAAATACTAACATTTAAACTAAACCAAAAGTGCCCATTGAGATAAGTTTATAATGAAAGCAAGCCTTTTGTTCGGCATTTTGTTAAAGAATAATGTTTAGGCAACAAAATTAGGGAATAAGAAAATTATGGAAGGATTGTTGAGTTTAAGTTATCTAAAATTGTTGAGGTTATTGATAAAAAAATTCATTTAGTTTTTTTACATGCAATGCTTTACAAAAGGCTTGTTTATTAGAGGCATTAATTAACATCAATATTAATAGTTTCTACTTTTAAGTAATGATAAGAATGGTTTTATTATAGTTTTGTTTCAGAGAAGAAATTCTAATTACTATTTTTGTTTCCAATATTTTATCACTTTAACCTGTTTTCACTGTAATGTATCTTGCTGTATTGCAGACATATCCAATATACAGACTGATTTAATTATTGTTTTTCATTTCACCTCACCACACTCGATGACACTGTGAATTTACTTTAAAATTTTGAGCAGATGTAAGTAATAAATCGGAAAATTATTATAAAAGCATTTTTTAATGGCGATACTATCCAATACCTTCTGTTGTTGGATGTTCTGAGGTTTCAGAATATCTCTGACTACCCCCTCGGGGAATATAGTCGTAAGCATCTGCTTATGAAGCATTTTTATAATGGCAATACTATCCAATACCCAGTAAGGCGCAATAGTTGGACGAAATACCTTGGAGGCATCTTTTATTTTTCATTTTTCGACTATATTTATACAATTTACCGAAACCAAAGTCATACCTCAGTGTTCTTGAATAGTTTGTTTAGTGAAATCATAAGTCACGTCACGTAAAATCGTCACAAAGATGACGTATTTTCATGTATTTTTAAACATTTTTCAAGCTTCACATTTTTGTATTTATACCTACTCACATATTCACCATAGTTTATCAAGTAAAATTATAAAAAAAAATCTAGAAAAAGTACTTTTGTTAATTCTTTCTAATCGAAAATACGGCACACGCACGCACTTTTCGGAGGGCTTGGCAATCGCGTTTCACATAGAAAATATTCTTCTGAACCTATGGCGTCTTAAGATAAACATGCTGAATTGTAAATAGTTAAGTACACGCAGTAACAATATGCAAATAACTGCATTTGTAACATATTCAGATCAGAAATATCCACAGTCTATTTCTTGAAACAAATTAACATTGGCTTTATTTATTAGACAACAAAGTAAATCAAAGAAACTAGTTTGCTTGGCCTTCGTTCACCTGGGCTCTGTTTAATAAACGCGACAAGCGACAAGCGACAAGTGACAATTGACAATGACAATTCAGAGTACATTGCTGAGAATGCTAGGACACACGAAGCACTGCAAGTTTAGCGTCATTAGTAACCAGCAATGTACTCTAAATTGTCATTGTCACTTGTCACGTTTATGAAACAGGGCCCAGATGTTTACTGCCTGTATTTTTCGAATTTATTGTTTAGGTAGGATATGAGAATTAAGCACATATCATTGTACACCCAATGCATTTTTAGTTAGCCTATCTGCAGAATAAGTTTTAGGTTTACTTTTAGGTCCATGTGCACAATCACAATTAAATACACAAAAGTTAATTCCAGTTTAGACAATATATTCAGTCTTCATCTTGAATCCTATTAAATAATAGTGGAAATATAAATTGCAGTAAATTTAAATTGTTCTAACTCAATACTGTAAACTGCGCTTTGTCTGTATGTCATCTAACAATATTCTAAGCTCTTCATCTTCAAACCTTCCTTCCAAGGAGGGAATTAGGGCTTTGGCTTCTTCTGGAGTCTCTGGGCACAAATTAGCTAAACTGGCCACTTCAAATTTATGTAGTTTCTTTGATTGAAGTAGGCTGGAACAAATTATCAATGTTATGCCACAGTATAAGAGAGAGTATGGCACTAAATACCCACTAATTTTATCTCATCCTCTCGTGAAAGATGAGAGGAAGACAACAGTAGGCAATGGTGTAGTTCTCTCTTACTCACACAGTATCTAATGGCTTACCAATACACCTTGGACACTGTCAGCTGATAGCTGTCATTTCATACAAATAAGAAAAATTTAAAAGAAGAGTTAAGCATGTGCGATACTGAAGAGTGCGAGCAAGACAGGAATATGCATTTGCTTAACAGGAACCACGATTCAACCAGAGGGGGTGAGGTAAAGAGTCGAGAGGCAGGGAGTGTCCGTACTGTATGTAATGTAGTACTAGATAATATTTCTACACAGTAACAGACTTCCAATGTGATAGTTTTTTATCTTTAACCTTTTAACCGCCAAACCTTTTTCATTGAATGTGCCCCCAGCACCGTGACAAATTAAAAAAATAAAATTTTTCTTTTTTATGAGACGGTGGCGTTGTGAGCTCGATGTTGTACGTCTTATATTTCAGACCATGGCGATTAAAAGGTTAATTAATGTCAGGTTGCTTGCATCTAGCGCGGCAATTCTGCCAAGTAGTTTAGTGTTTTAATCTCAGATTGATTGGGCTATTGCAAGCAAGGGTTGTTATGAAACACTGAGACCATTGCTGGTCTTTTGTGATCGCCCCAAGCTCACCCATATTTAACGCATACCTCCGAATCTATGGTATTTTCTTTTCATTCTCGGGAATGCAGATTTGCTTACAATTATTTCCTTCACTGTCGAGCTAGTAAATGATAAATACAACAGTCCGTAATTTCCGTAGAACTTAGTGGAACAGGCCAGGAATCGACTCATGATTGACACTAGCACTCTTACGTATTGGCTATCATCGCTCTTTGTTTTAATCTCATGTATTATTCTCTTAGGGAAAGTTATTTAGTTTCATTGTCTGAATACACCCTTAAAGTTATGTTAGTAATTAAAAACTAGGGGTGTAAATGCGATTGCATTGAGTATGTCAGTCTGTTACGATTTCATGGCTAAACCACAGATATTTATAATATTATTATTTTGTACAGAGATAGCTTGAACCCTGAAGGACATAAGCATATGCAGCAAACAAAGTTGTTGGTAACTGCAAATTTTTTTTTTTATTTATATAATTAATGGACTCTTGCGTTAGCACTGCATTTCTGCCAGTGTCAAGTAGTTTGTGGGAGTATCTATCCCAATCTCAGGGATTGTTTTTGATCAAGAACAAGAGATTGAGGATTTTGGAGCCTCGTGGCAGACAAAAACGCGACGCGCGAAAACCACGCGAGACAAGTGCTCGGGTCAGAACCTGCAACGTGACTCCAACTGCTATTATGAAAGCATCGAAAAAACCCAACAGGCTGACAAAGATAACAAAATAATGTACTCACTTTCTAACGGCAGCTATAGTTTCTTTATTTTTAAACTTTTTGAACATGTTTGTGTACGTTAGAGTTTTCATGAAGACCTCCGAGAATTCTTGTTCCTCCTCCGCAGATTCATTTTGAGCTTTTCTATGTTCCAATAGCATATCCACCTCCGATATCAATAATGTTTCGGCATTTTCAAATTCTGTAAAAAATATTTAAGGGTTTTCAGATAGTTGTTGCATTTATAAAAAAGAAATAACAGTGTTAATTTTCCTGGCCCTGAAATTTATTTGAAAACTAGAAGCCAAGTACTTTTCACAAACTAATACCTTTTGGAAATTGTAAATCTGCGGCATCTTCCTCGATAACGTCTTGTATGGGTCCCGCCATGGCTAAACGCAATTTAAACTCGATTACACTTGATAATAACTTAAATATATATAAAAATTAGAACTCAAACACGCAGGCACGAAAGCAGAAAACAACTTTGTTGTAAATTTTTTTTTTTACTGTCATATAGTTGTTGTTGAATTCGCGTCGAAAGGTAGGCAATGGGACGGAGCCATACAGCCAACGATTTTGCGTTTGGCTGGTAAAAGGACTAAAAGAGCTACTTAACCATTATAAAATGTCCACTTTTGCAATTTTACGGAGCTGACAGCACCATCGCGCTGGATCCACGAGAGATTTGACGATGATTATGACGCAATGACGCCGATCAAAAACGACAGAAGACAACAGCAGTATGAGCTGGATCCCTTTGACTTTCCGTAAGGAATAATTTTACACCATCACATCATCATCAACAGGAATTCGAGGTTATGTTATTGTTTTGAATCCTTTTAATTAACTTTCTTTTCCCTCTACGTTTTTTAATCAATTCATCATTCACAAATTGAACAGTGTTAGTAGAATGTCTACCACACCTTCGAAGACTGCGTTACCACCACAAAAATTTTCTCCAAATGGTAAATTATTTCTTTTCTTTCAATCCGATATGAAATGATATTCCTGAACACGGGGGATAAAGTTCATGCAGATCAAGGTAATTTTTATAGTTACATTGGTAGTCGTGTTGTAGGTCTGTTATTGGGTGGTCGCATGTCCGTTGCCCCTCCCCAGCCTGCAATGAAGCTCCAGTTGCACATACAATGTCAATCACTTAATTGCTATATGAACTAGACATTGGCAAAATCATCAACTCTAAGATGGATACCATAATCACAGTATAAGAAAGAGTATCTAGTACTACATACAGTACTAGTACGGACACTCCCTGCCTCCCACTTAATTTTTCCCACACCCCCTCTGGCTGGATCGTGGCCACATGGTTATAGTATTTGAGCTAAAGAATTATTGAAAATGTGAATTTAGCGTTATTTTTTAACGTTTTTTATGCACTGAAAAGACACAATTTTATGTAGTCCAACAGAATTCCCTTGCTCGGCTTCCCTCAAGTTTCCCAGAAAGTGTGAGGTGAGGCGGGGTATCTGAAGTCAGAGGGGGACGGGGAGTGGCCGTTCTGTATGAAGAACTATATACTATTACCTATTCTGTGTCGTGGTGTAAAATATAAGCAATTGCATATTCCTGTCTCGCTCGCTCACTCAGTATCGCACATGGTTAACTCTTCTTTTAAATTTTTCCCATTTGTATGAAATTACAGCTATCAGCTGACAGTGTCCCAAGTGTGCCACAATATTAAAATTAGAAATAGTTGCATTATGTTTTTTTTTTACATTTCTGTAAAAATATTCCTTTTCAGAAACAACATCACCTCACAGAGATGCTCATGGCATATCCAAAACAGTGTTCACACATGTCTCCAACCTGCACAGCCTATTGAACGATTGGGTTAGAGTTACGGAGAAGGGAACAAAACTTTGTAGATCAATAACAGCACTGAAACTACATGAATTTGGTGATGGTTACTACCCGCAGGTCCTAAAACCTATTATGGAGAGTCTCGGAGAAGCCTTAGAAAGTTTGGAACAAATTGTAGAAGGTATGTAAAATTCTTCTTGCATACTATTCAGATCTCAGACTCAGAACCCCAGAGAACAGCTTATAAAAAACAATGTAAGCGTGACTTTACTGTATGGCTGTTGTGTACTAAGGGTCAGCGCACATCTTCATAATGAACTCAATGGCTATTGAAATAGATCTGAAAATAGCGTGCAAGAATTAGTGCGAACATGTCACGGGGACAGGGATCTCTTGCACGCAATTTTCAACTCTATTTCAATTTTCATTGCATTGAGTTTTCATTATCAATTAATTTATGAAAACTGCCCGAACAGTTCTCTGCTAGATGTGCGCTAGTCGCTAATTATATTGGACAATTCAAATTAAACCTTAATGTCATAGCAGAAAATACTAAAATTGCTTGCTAGCTATAAATGTCATGGATTTGCATCAAGGTACATTAATTAAAAGCCAGTTAACTTTATCTTCCAAAATACAGGGTGTTAGGGTAAACAATTGCATTACTTCAAGATGCGATTGTACCCATGATACTTAACAACTTTCCCTAAGAAACCTATAAGAAATTCACAAAAAAATTATAGTTTAGTTTATATAGCAACAATTTAAGTCTCTTCCCAAATATGAACTGTCCAACAGAATTAGTGACTATTGAGAGTGATCTGCTTTTTATCCTGTTTTTACTCTATGTAATACATACTGCCTTCGTCGTCTAATGGTTAAGAGTATTGGGCTCTTGACATTGACACGGAAGTCATGGGTTCTATTCTCACGGGGGACACCTAGTGATATGTCACTTTGTGCGATTTTCCTCAGTTAGTTAGGACATTGCAGGCTGAATCACCTGATTGTCTAAAAAAAAGATGATTCATTGCTTCAGATGGCACCAAAGAGATTATACCTAATAGAGTGAGCCATACCAATTGTAAAGTGTCCACTTTTTTTGACGTTTAGGTTTGAGCGTGTGGTGTCAAGTAGTATGGACAAAAGGCACCAAGTGACATATGGCCTTATGTTTACGGTCACTTTTCACCACACACACTCAAAAGAGACTAACTACAATCGTAAATTTATGCAGACTCTATGGAGATCCTTCCTCTGAGGATAGCACGTAAAGGTCCCGGCTACTATCTCTGGCGGTAGTAGTCGCTACATAAAAACCACGTCAGAGGCCGTAATGCGATCTGAAAAAACTCTGACACCAGGGTTTGCTGCCCACACAATAAGAAGAAGACTCTGTGTAATTAACATATTATAATTTATTTCATTTACTCCATTAACACAGGTGTTGAAACAATAGATAAGCAGCTGCAAGCCCTTGCCAGGTTGGAGATGACTGACCAACCAGTGATCCTCACATGGTCTGCGAGGCAAATCTCAGATAATGTCAGTAATATATGCCAGTCTTTGGGAAAGGAATATAGATTGAAACAAGTTGTAACTGGTGAGTTAATCTACATACATACACCACATTTAGCAATTTAAGTTTCAGGATGAAATGACCTGACAAGTGGTGAGAGGTGACCCACATAAACACTGCATAAGAAACCTGTAAATATTTAGTCGTCTCATATGACACCCATGTGAAGAGTTGGGGTGGTCCATTCTAAGCCACATGGCTACAGTTTATTTATTTAACACATAAAATTACAGATAAAACATATACATAGACAAATAGACATGTACACACGGCGACATAACAAGCTACGTAAAACCAACATAAGCTATCTGCGCGTAGGGTGAATAACGTATAAAGTCGCGTGGCCAGCTTATTTTGCTTTTGCGTAGCTTGATGTGTTTCCGTGTGTACAGGGCGAGACTTCAACCTTAAAATAAAAGGTGATTCAGAATTCATTATAAATACAGAAAACTGTCTGGTCCCAGAAGCCAGAAGCTCCATCATCGACTAGTTCCACAGTGGAACTAGTTTAAAAAAAGTAATATAGCCTTCCAAAACAAATACTTGGGGCCACATGTTTTTCATTTCTCTGTTTTGTTACTTCATATTTAAAGGGTGTTATCAAATAATAATATTATGTTGACGGTTTTTCAAGGGGGTGTGAAATATGACGTCTGTCGACTCTCGCTCTACAGGGTGTAATAAAACATCCTCGTAGTATTTAAAGGGTTAGTTTAGACCATAAAACTGAACAACTTTCACTATGGAGACAAAATCGAAAATAAATGAAAAATATCAGCTGTCCCATACATTTCAGTCGAGAAGAAAGATCGTGCAGTTTAGTATGAAACAGCAGATTTTTTCAGCAGACCATCAACCCAAAACTTTAGACTCTAAACCACCCTTTTAAATATTACTAGGGTAATGTTAATCATTTTAACGGGTTCTTACCGCGTTTTTATTGTTTTTGGAGTTCCCGATATTTCGGCAGTGTTACAACTGCCATGATCACGAGATCACGGGATGTCAGTCATCCCGTGATAGTATAACACGGCCGAAATATCGGGAACTCCAAAAACCCGTTAAAATGATTAACTTTAGCTTAATTAATAACCGCGTAACTCTCAAAGTTGTATTGTTAGGGTGTTTTGTTACACGTTGTCTATCATACCATCCTGCACCGCTCCACAACCGCAGGCACCTACTCAGTTAATATCTGTAAATATCAAATACATACGTGTCGTACAGTGGCCGGCAAACGTCTTGAGCACGCCTCCTTGACTGCGGAGAATATAATTTGTACGTGAAACTGATACTGTGCAGACCACTCTCCCCGCCCATTTTTCAAGATGTATGCCGGTTGTACCAGATTTAGGACGATCGCACATTGTCAGAAATTTCTGAAAGAAAAATTCTGACGCTCGCCGGAAGGCACTCGGTGCATACATTTTGTATTAGATCCCGCACGCTGTTAGAAGGACGATCGGTCAGAATTTTTCTAACAGGTGCGGGATCTAATACAAAATGTATGCACCGGCGAGCGTCAGAATTTTTCTGATAATGTGCGGCCGTCCTTATAAGTCTTACCGATGTACCTGCGCAGTTGACAAATTTTAACAGCGCGCGAATTTATATTGACCAATCAGGATGTACCTTTAATACCTTGCCGCCATTGGCTAATTGTTTTCGCGCCCTTTTCGCTGCTGTCCGACTTTGCACTCTTTGATTACTAAATGACTTCGGGTTTTGACGGGGACTCGGGTCTGCTCTGCGCAAAGATTGCCTAGCGGAATTATTTTCCTGGTCGTACTTACCTGTAACTTTATCATTGTTTCAGAAAACCTAGCACATTGCAGGGACGAGAATCTGATAGAAGTGTATGTCAGCTCGTGGGAGTTTGACACCTATATTGACATCAACTCAAATGCGTATTTGTTTGCAGAAGTAGGCTTACCAGGTATCACATAGAACTTGTTAAGCATGTATTTTTATGATTTATTCAATTGTATATAAAGTTATTAAATAAATGGACGAGAAAAGACATTGTAGGACTTTCTTATTTAGCTTCAGCGTGATTAATGGAAACATTCAAAATTTTTACAAACATTAAACAACGTAAGAACCTTGTTCTTACAGCATATGCTGGCGAATATATTCAGAGAAATTCTGAATACCTCACATACCTACACTACATAAACTCACAATCATAATCCATCTTGGGGTCGTCAGAAGTTTCGATACAACTCCAACTATTTTTTGAAACAGGTCTAACTTTTAGGACGGACGTTTCATTTCAGGATGTATTCAGTCGCGAATGTTTGTTCGCGATGGTGAGCCAAAGAGTTGTTCGCGCTCCAAGCCTAAGATTCAAGCCCATCAAACCATGTCATTCTGTCTATTAACTTTGAGAAACGTTTAGTGTTAATACACTTCTTCCCCCTGACGCATAAGGACGTTTTGCGGACTAAATACGTATATGGGAACAGAGGGAACGAATTTAAAGTGGGCACTGAATGAAAATCTCAAATAAGAGGGAGTAACGATATTATATTTTTTAGTACATAGTTCTTGAAATGATTTAAATGCCCCTCGCATTTTTGATTATAGTTACCGTTGGACCGATTTCAATTGTCAGTAATAGTAATTAGAGATACACAATTATAAAGTCTAACAAACTCAGCTGAAACAATTTTCAGGGTATGATTAGATCAAACAGATTTTTTTTTTCTATGGGACCAACATCGTCATCACGAAATAAAATCTGCTTCTGACTTTCGGGTTGAATAGATTTGCAGTTTTGTATGGAACAGCAGATTTTTTTCAATATAATCGAAGTTTGTACCATAGAAAAAGTTCTTAAGTTAGATGGACGGATCATCCGATTAAAATTGTTTCAGTTAATTAGTGTTGTTGGCCCTCACGTATACCACACAAACGTAGCAGTTAGCACAAAGCCACAAGAAAAAGCTGGTTATCTATTAATCTATTTCACTATGTGATGGTTTAATAGTTTACAACCAACTTACTTTCTTCTAGAACAAAATACCCAGTAACAAAAAAGGTCATTCTCATTTCCGATAATTTACATAAACCTATTTGAGAAAGTTTACCACGGAGGTCGTATCCATAGCAATGGAAGCCAAACATTAGAGTGTAAACAAATAATTCAATTATTTTGCTTATACATTTTACTGTAGTGCTGTCGATCTGGTTAATGACCCATCATTATGTTGTTAATTAAGTCAAAACTTGACGTAAACTTGTTTAGGCCGTCTTCTACCTACCGATTAATATACTATGATCATCATCATCCACAGCCCGAGTCCACCCACTGCTGGGTAACAGGTCCAGCACTGCATACAAAGTTTTGGATTTGACGTGACGAAGTTCGCACATGCGCACTATGTTCAAATTGTGCATGACATATGTGTAGGGTTAACTTACCACGCATCGTATGAACATCATTATACATTTCGTTACTTTTAATAGTTCATTCTGTTATTGAAAATAGTAGTTAAGCTAGAGAATCACTGAAAATGTGAAGTTAGCGTTATTTTCCAACGTTTATTTTTACTGAGAAGATAAAAATATAATATATTTTATGTCAGTCAAATACTACGGGTCCGCGCGCCTGACTGCATTCCCTTGCTAGAGTTCCCTCAAGTTTCTCAGAGAGTTTGAGGTGAGGTGGGGTATCTGAAGTCAGAGGGGGCGGGGAGTGGCCGTTCTGTATGTAGAATTATATACTATTACTTATTCTGTGGCTGGGTATAGGATAGGCCATTGTTTATGCCACCTTCCTCTGTCCTGAGCATCTCGCATACGAGGAGCTACTTGAGCTCCCGCGACTCTATGTTTTATGTCGTCAACAGTACGTACAGTTAAGTACAGTAAAAACTCATGGTAGGCCTACGGAACTTTGTCCAGGAGCTTGATACAGAGCATAGCACGCTCCATGACTCTTTGTGCGACTCTCACTTTTAGCAGAATTTCGTTTGTGAGTATCCATGTCTCGATACCGTAGGTCATTGTGGACAACATACATTGGTTGTACAAGCGGGTCTTAAGGCACATCACTATGAGATGTGTATTAAAAGTCAATCTTTTGTTAATTAAGAAAAAGTATTACTTACAAATTATTAAAAATACTGTTATTTATCATTTTTAAATGTGTCTTCTTAAATGAGTTAATCAAGATCGTTCAGTATACCACATACTGAATGATCTTGATCCTTTCAGAGCCGCCTTACCTCTACTAAACTACATCAATTTAGTAGGTATACCTATTTTTGACTGGCTTGTCCTTCATTAGGTCACAGTGGTGCCTTCTAATCCAAGGAAATCTAATTCGAAAATCATAAGAATTCGCACCAAATTTTACAATTGTCTAATTAACTCATTAAATATTGGTCTTAAAAAATTGCATAGCAAATTTAGATTTTAATACTATCTACACAATGGTGTGTCGCATCTGAAAGTGACTTCAACTTATAAAGTAGATGCACATAATACAGATTTTTCCAATAATTAGGCTTTCCTTTGAACACAGGTTTCATATGTATTTTATAGAAAAATAAAAAATATACTTCATAGCAAATATAGCCGAGATGTTGAAGATCATTGCTATATTTTTCATTAATTTGTATGTCTTTCAAATAACGAGAAAATAGCTTCTAAAAACCAGCAAAATATGGCCCGGCCCGTTTACCTATGAGAAGCGTCTTAAATGTGAATTTAAAAAATGTTTAATGTTTGTTATGGATTCTGTATAATTTTACAGGTATTACGTAAAATTAATACGTTCTATACTTTATTTATGTCCCGCCCACCACGCTGCGAGCCCTAAAAATAAACGTTATAAATAGGACACGGAAGGAAAGGTCTGTAACGTCTCCAAAATTGACCCAAATTCAAACGAGGAGGCGGGTGCCTATCCCATGCCGGCGGCTGTCATCATTTCACGCTTCATTAATTATCCGCTAAACAAGTTTATAAGGCAGGTGATTTATTACGTTTCCATCTTTCTGATAGGCGGGTTCACACCTAAATTCGATACGTGCAACTGAGTTGGTACTTTATAAGAAAAATATTGTTATTCTCTACTAAATAGATAGGTTCGTACATACGTTCATACAATAAAATTACGACCATATCCATTTCGGGATGACCAGAAGCTTTTCTACAATTTTACAAACTATCTCTTTTTATGCGTAGTGATCATTGATATCTTATATAGAACAGAACTAGATTCACAATTAACGATCCAAAAATGGCAGAACCAAAACCCCCAACTTTAAAAACAGACATTTAAAAAGTGACTTACTTTTTACTTCTCTTTAAGATATTTAAGGTAAATTAATGTGTATGTGCGGGGACCGCAAGTGATTGTCCAAAAAAAAATCAATGGTCTTTTCATAGCGGTCCCCTACGCATTAATTGACCTTAAATATCTTAAAGAGAGTTAAAAAGTTTATTACGTAGAGAGGTAAAAAATAGATTTTTTAAATTTGTTATTTAATGTTATTTCTTAATTTTTAATGTTACTTGAAAACTGCTAAACAGATTTTCATGAAATAAAGGTAAGAACACTCTCGCAAAATGAAGCTTTCTATTTAAAAATCCGCATCGAAATCAGTCAATAAAAAGTCGGAAAATAGCCACTTCTTTTATAAACCACGGGAAGAAAAGGGGTGGTCCGTTCTAAGGAACTACACGGCTAACAATCAAATAATGTATCGTGTTTGACATACCTATGGACATTATGGTAAACGCATCGTTTTGAGTCATGTTACGAAATAGCCTGGCTGGTGTCATTTTAGTGTGATTACTTGCATGCTTTGACTATTTATATGTGGACTGATTACGCGTGTAATTCTACTAACAAACATTTCTGCCACTTTTTGCGGGGGGCGAGGTAACATGAAATCCGCAACTTTGGATTTTATTCCCCATAACTTTAGATTCTAATTTTGAATGTTAAAAATCATGAAAAGTAGTCTCGTGAACCCCAAACTTTCTAAGTTCGAAGTTATTATTTCGCAATTATAGGCTGTCTCGTTTAGTGATAAGGTGTAAAATTGAATGTAAATGCACAAGATCAATTGTGCTTATACCGTGGCAGAGGGGAAATACTACCGCAAGGCTAGTCCTTATAATAATTAGTCAAAGCTTGCATGATATGATGTACCTCTAGTTCTTATCGCTTTCTCAAGTTTCAGTACAAGAAGGGAGAAAGGCAGATAATAGATATACAGGGTGTAACATTTAATGCGTTACATATTAAGGGAATATAATTCGGAGCGCGATCCATAAAAACGAAGTCTGTTGATATTTTCAATACTAATCAATTAAAGTAAATTTTTCAGAAACTAATCTCTATGCTTGTATGAAGTCAGTTTTTCGTTAAAACGTATAGTTTTAAAGTTAAAGTGGCTCAAAGATTTCCATACAAATCTTAAATTAATAGCACTAAAACTGTATATTTTAACAAAAATCTGAGTTCATGCAAGCATAGAGATTAGTTTCTAGATTGTTTCTGAAAAATTTAATTCACTTCAATTGGCTGGTATTGAAAATATCACCACACTTCGTTTGTATGCAGCGTGCATGTACGCGTGTTTTCAATAAATAAAAACCGGCCAAGTGCGTGTTGGGCTACGCGCAGGGTAGGGTTCCGTAGTTGCCCGTCACAATATATGGACTTTGAAGGGGTCTTTTTGTTTTATACTACGTTTTAACGGCTAAGAAGTACAGACGGACATACGGAAGGTCATGGCGAAACTATAAGGGTTCCTTTTTGACTTCGGCACCCTAAAAATGGACACGCAGTCGGAGGCACTGTCAGTATAATAGGTGTAACCCATTGTTCAACTATTTGGTCGGGGGCATCCGATAAAAGATAAATTAAACCACTAGAGAATCTATATCTACATATAAAAACATATATAGATAAACATAAAGTTTCAGTTACACAGCTTTTATAGGTATACTTTAGATTTTAATGATACCTATCTAAAAACCCTGATTTCGTCACTCACTTACTGATCATCAAAATTCTTAGTGTACTTCCTAAAGTCCTAGAAAGCTGAAATTTGGTATGTAATAAAAATATTGTCATAAAGAAGTGAAATCCCACCAACAACATTTTCATGTAAAATGTTGCCAAGACGAGATCATATGGCTCGCACTGTCAAAAAGTTATCAGACCTCGTGTAGAGCCAAGCTTCTAACTCTACACGCCCTAACTCTACAATCACTAACTTCACAAACTCTACACCTTAGTCCAAATATGTGGCTTGGCCGTTAAGTTACTACAAGAACTATTGTATAACAGAAAGGTAATGAACAGTGAATAAATGTATCACCTTACGCCCATGTGAATGTAGCGAAATGATCAAGGTGGCCTATTAAGGCTCTACCGCCCGATTTTACGGTAAAAAAAACATTTTATACATTAACTATGGCACTTTTTAACCAGAAAACAAAACTGAACAATCTACAGGACATGAGAAGTGATTTGGTTTTTCTTGAAAGCTATTTTAATTAATAAAACTGAAGAAAAAGGAATCTAAAGTCACCCCTTTTTTCAGTTGTAACCATTTTGCTCTTACATTGTTGATCGGAAGAAATTGAAAATTTACGATATACTTCAGTATTCAACATAAAATGACATGGTTTTCTTATTATTTGAAAATAAAAAAAATCATCTCATTTTTCAAAGAAAACGGCTAAATTCTGATCGGAGCCACGCGCTCGTTCACATCGATTAGTATCCGTAATCCTGGGCGGATACGCCTTAAGTTGCAGTTGTATAGTGCCTCGGAAACCTCATACTTGGATCATTTGTTTTCGAGCTAGGACGAAATCAGTATAAGTTGTTGTTCAGTTTTATTTGCAAAAAGTGTAAGAAGATATTTTTAACATATACTAACTTATTTGTTACCAATAAATGTCACTACAACCTTGTGGACACGTTAAGTCGTCAGCGAACGGTAGCACAAGGTAGCACACGAGGATGTTTGCTCGATAGCGTCTCGTCTGCGCACACGCAGATAAATTAATTGTTCCCTTGCTTCTGTCAACACTACGTATTACGTCTTAGACTAGAGAACAGAGTGGAGTTGCGAGCTCTGATATAGAGGCTATAAACGTTGGAAAATTAACATTAGATGCGAAACAAAGGAAATGTTTCATTTTCGGAAAGAATTTGTTTTTCGTTTTTTTTCTTTGGAAACTCAAAGTTTCCCCTTTCCCAGGGTAGTTGGCGAATCGCACCAGTTTGCGAAACGATCAAGTTGGGAATCCGCGTCACAACCGTAAAATATATCCAGTATTAATGAATAAATAAACACAAGAATTATCAAATCTGATTCTAGGTCCAGACTTTCGTAAAGTGATCTCTAATTCTCTATCTCTTACATTATTTTAAAAAAACTGTGATTTCCTCTAAAAAAATCTCATTGTTCATTTATAGTTATTTTGGTTACCTACACGAGGATCGTATAAAAGTAAAAATAATACTTAAGTATAGTAGTTACGCGTCAAGAATCGTCAAATGCGGCTAAAGTAGAAAAGTTGATTGTATTGTTTAGCTACTCCAAGGTCGTCAACAGTACGTAAAGTAAAGTACAGTAAAAACTCATGGTAGGCCTACGGAACTTTGTCCAGGAGCTTGATACAGAGCATAGCACGCTCCATGACTCTTTGTGCGACTCTCACTTTGTACAGAATTTCGTTTGTGAGTATCCATGTCTCGATACCGTAGGTCATTGTGGACAACATACGTTGGTTGTACAAGCGGGTCTTAAGGCACATCACTATGAGATGTGTATTAAAAGTCAATCTTTTGTTAATTAAGAAAAAGTATTACTTACAAATTATGAAAAATACTGTTATTTTTCATTTTTGAATGCGTCTTCTTAAATGAGTTGATGAAGATCGTTCAGTATACCTCATACTGAATGATCTTGATCCTTTCAAAGCCGCCTTACCTTATTTTTGACTGGCCTGTCCTTCATTAGGTCACAGTGGTGCCTTCTAATCCAAGGAAATCTAATTTGAAAATCATAAGAATTCGCACCAAATTTTACAATTGTCTAATTAACTCATTAAATATTGGTCTTAAAAAATTGCATAGCAAATTTAGATTTTAATACTATCTACACAATGGTGTGTCGCATCTGAAAGTGACTTCAACTTATAAAGTAGATGCACATAATACAGATTTTTCCAATAATTAGGCTTTCCTTTGAACACAGGTTTCATATGTATTTTATAGAAAAATAAAAAATATACTTCATAGCAAATATAGTTGAAGATCATTGCTATATTTTTCATTAATTTGTATGTCTTTCAAATAACGAGAAGATAGCTTCTAAAAACCAGCAAAATATGGCCCGGCCCGTTTACCTATGGGAAGCTTCTTACATGTGAATTTCAAAAATGTTTAATGTTTGTAATGGATTCTGTAAAATTTTACAGGTATTACGTAAAATTAATACGTTCTATACTTTATTTATGTCCCGCCCACCACGCTGCGAGCCCTAAAAATAAACGTTATAAATAGGACACGGAAGGAAAGGTCTGTAACGTCTCCAAAATTGACCCAAATTCAAACGAGGAGGCGGGTGCCTATCCCATGCCGGCGGCTGTCATCATTTCACGCTTCATTAATTATCCGCTAAACAAGTTTATAAGGAAGGTGATTTATTACGTTTCCATCTTTCTGATAGGCGGATTCACACCTAAATTCGATACGTGCAACTGAGTTGGTACTTTATAAGAAAAATATTGTTATTCTCTACTAAATAGATAGGTTCGTACATACGTTCATACAATAAAATTACGACCATATCCATTTCGGGATGACCAGAAGCTTTTCTACAATTTTACAAACTATCTCTTTTTATGCGTAGTGATCATTGATATCTTATATAGAACAGAACTAGATTCACAATCCAAAAATGACAGATCCAAAACCCTCAACGTTAAAAACAGACATTTAAATAGTGAAAAATAATTCGGTCTCCTATTATTTTTGATGTAAACAAATGTTTGTTTTACTTTTTAATTCTCTTTAAGATATTTAAGGTAAATTAATGTGTCGGGGACCGCAAGTATTTTCCAATAAAAAGGTCTTTTCATAGCGGTCCCCTACGCATTAATTGACCTTAAATATCTTAAAGAGAGTCAAAAAGTTTATTACGTAGAGAGGTAAAAAATAGATTTTTTAAATTTGTAATTTAATGTTATTTCTTAATTTTTAATGTTACTTGAAAACTGCTGAACCGATTTTAATGAAATAAAGGTAAGAACACTCTCGCAAAATGTAGCTTTCTGTTTAAAAAATCCGCATCGAAATCGGTGAATAAAAAAGTCGGAAAATAGCCACTTCTTTTATAAACCACGGGAAGAAAAGGGGTGGTCCGTTCTAAGGAACTACACGGCTAACAACCAAATAATGTATCGTGTTTGACATAACTATGGACATAATGGTAAACGCATCGTTTTGACTCATGTTACCAAATAGCCTGGCTGGTGTCATTTTAGTGTGATTACTTGCATGATATGATGTACCTCTAGTTCTTATCGCTTTCTTAAGTTTCAGTACAAGAAGGGGCCGTAGAAAGGCAGATAATAGATATACAGGATCGCGCTCCATACAAATGAAGTCTGGTGATATTTTCAATACTAATTAATTAAAGTCAATTAAATTTTTCAGAAACTAATCTCTATGCTTGAATGAAGTCAGATTTTCGTTAAAACGTATAGTTCTGTTTCATACATTTGGGTCGAGTCGCTAATGACGTTTTTCATGGAACAGCTGATCTGGTAATGCCCCCGCCAAGACGAACCATGCGAAGCGCAAGGGCACTATACCTACCTTTTCTCGAATTTTTTTAACAATCATAACTAGGCTTTGGATTATATCAGATAAACAAAATTCTCGGGATATGATGTCAATAGTTTATATGTTTAATAAGTCCATTATTAAACATATAAAGTTTCAGTTGCACAGCTTTAATACTTGAGATTTTATTGATACCTATCTAAAAAACCCTGTTTTCGTCACTCACTTACTGATCATCAAAATTCTTAGTGTACTTCCTGAAGTCCTAGAAGCTGAAATTTGGTATGTAATAAAAAATATTGTCATAAGGAAGTGAAATCCCACCAAAAACATTTTCATGTAAAATGTTGCCAAGACGAGATCATATGGCTCGCACTGTCAAAAAGTTATCAGACCTCGTGTAGAGCCAAGCTTCTAACTCTACACGCCCTAACTCTACAATCACTAACTTCACAAACTCTACAGCTTAGTCCAAATATGTGGCTTGGCCGTTAAGTTACTACAAGAACTATTGTATAACAGAAAAGTAATGAACAGTGAATAAATGTATCACCTTACGCCCATGTGAATGTAGCGAAATGATCAAGGTGGCCTATTAAGGCTCTACCGCCCGATTTTACGGTAAAAAAAAACATTTTATACATTAACTATGGCACTTTTTAAACAGAAAACAAAACTGAACAATCTACAGGACATGAGAAGTGATTTGGTTAAAGCTATTTTAATTTATAAAACTGAAGAAAAAGGAATCTAAAGTCACCCCTTTTTTCAGTTGTAACCATTTTACTCTTACATTGTTGATCGGAAGAAATTGAAAATTTACGATATACTTCAGTATTCAACATAAAATGACATGGTTTTCTTGTTATTTGAAAATAAAAAAAATCTTCTCATTTTTCAAAGAAAACGGCTAAATTCTGAACGGAGCCACGCGCTCGTTCACATCGATTAGTATCCATAATCCTGGGCGGATACGCCTTAAGTTTCTGTTGTATAGTGCCTCGGAAACCTCATACTTGGATCATTTGTTTTCGAGCTAGGACGAAATCAGTATAAGTTGTTGTTCAGTTTTATTTGCTAAAAGTGTAAGAAGATATTTTTAACTTTTACTAACTTATTTGTTACCAATAAATGTCACTACAACCTTGTGGACACGTTAAGTCGTCAGCGAACGGTAGCACAAGGTAGCACACGAGGATGTTTGCTCGATAGCGTCTCGTCTGCGCGCACGCAGATAAATTAATTGTTCCCTTGCTTCTGTCAACACTACGTATTACGTCTTAGACTAGAGAACAGAGTGGAGTCGCGAGCTTTGATATAGAGGCTATAAAAGTTGGAAAATTAACATTAGATGCGAAACAAAGGAAATGTTTCATTTTCGGAAAGAATTTGTTTTTCGTTTTTTTTCTTTGGAAACTCAAAGTTTCCCCTTTCCAGGGTAGTTGGCGAATCGCACCAGTTTGCGAAACGATCAAGTTGGGAATCCGCGTCGCAACCGTAAAATATATCCAGTATGAATGAATAAATAAACACAAGAATTATCAAATCTGATTCTAGGTCCAGACTTTCGTAAAGTGATCTCTAATTCTCTATCTCTTACATTATTTAAAAAAAACTGTGATTTCCTCTAAAAAAATCTCATTGTTCATTTATAGTTATTTTGGTTACCTACACGAGGATCGTATAAAAGTAAAAATAATACTTAAGTATAGTAGTTACGCGAAAAGAATCGTCAAATGCGGCTAAAGTAGAAAAGTTGATTGTATTGTTTAGCTACTCCAAGGTTTCCTCTGTTCATTTTCCTAGCGCGACCTATAATTTCGGTTAGCGTTCGCTTTACATCACTTCTAAAGTGGTGACGATACAAACTACATACTAGGCTTTCTTATTAGGGAAGCGTAAATCTATCTATTTTGTAGCAGAAATGTAGCCGTTTAATGAATTAACCGACCAGTGCGGTAAATCCCATTGTTATCAACATTTTAATGTTTACCTTTTGGTTTTATTTCTATTTCTTTTCTTAGACGAGTGATTAGCTCACTTTAGTAGATCTATGTAGTAAAGTAATTGTTTTTGTTTTGTTGTACACTTCAATTTTTCGCACAAAGCATAGTAAGGGAAAGGGATCGAAGATGGGTCATCTCCTGAGGAGCGCTTACATCATGGGCCTTGGAAAAGACGACGATGCTGAGATTGGTGAGTTTACAAACCCTTCTATAATCCTATGGTCTTGTTCTTGATATTGTCAGCGCAGTAAACATTAAGGACATTAGACATACAGGGTGTAAGTGACAGCCTAGCAAATACTGAAACGGTGAACTCAGACCATCACACTGAACAACTTTCACGATGGAGCCTACCTCAGGAAACGAGTAAAAAAAATCCGCTATCCCATACAAATCCGCTGTACCTACCCGACTTAAATGTATAGTACAGCTAATTTTTTTCGCGTTTCCTGAGGTAGGCTCTATATTGAAAGATGTTCAGTTTGATGGTGTGACTTCACCTTTTCAGTATTTGCTAGGCTGTCACTTACACCCTGTATTAGAACCATTAGAACCAATACCGTGATTTGGTGTTTGTAATTTGTTGACACAATCACTTTTGAAAAAACCGCTGGCTTTACATGCATAAAAAGTATATTCTAACGATTTTTTTACGATGTTATATTACATTCTTCTTATTCTTGTATGACAATCACTCATGCAGACCTTTTACTTTGATCGAAGGTTGTAGCGGAAAGATTGGCCAGTCAGCAATGGTCGTTGGGTCGCACAGGGAGGCTCTTATAATAATATCCCCTGCATAATATTACTTACATTCTAATACATTACTCTAAGCGCCTGTGAAGTGGTGAAACTTTTAGATAAGTTCTTGTTAGCTTATCCGAAAGTGGTGAAACAGGCCCTAAATTGATTAACTTTCTTATTAATTTTGAAATACTTGATACGAATTATAACGCTCTCTCATCTAAAGAAAATGTTGGTCTTTCCAAGCTAAATGCTATCAGCTGATCGAACATTTCTGTGAAAAGTAGAAATCGGTTTCTTAGGGAAACTTGTTCAGTATCATAGGTCGAAATGGCGTCTGCACATGTGCATTTTGTGCAAACTGTCTATGACATTGCGTGTAGGGTTGAAAGCCACGCTTTGCATTAAACGTCATCGACATTTCAATACTTTTAATTGTTCGTTCTATTATTAAAAATAGTATTTGAGCTAAAGAATTATTGAAAATGTGAATTTAGCGTTATTTTTCAACATTTTGTATGCACTGAAAAGACACAATTTTATGTAGTCAAATCCATCGGGTGCGCGCGCCTAACTGCATTCTCTTGCTCGGCTTCACTCAAGTTTCCTAGAAAGTGTCAGGTGGGGTGGGGTATCTGAAGTCAGAGGGGGGCGGGGAGTGGCCGTTCTGTATATAGAACTATAAACTGTTACCTATTCTGTGCCTTGGGGGAGGTCTATGTCCACTAGGCTGTACGCTAGGTGCAAAATTGCAGTTTGGATGCGGTTGTGCAGTTGACTGCATCGGAACGACCGTTTCTGCATGCTCCTGCATCTTCCTTCTGGCTCTGAACAGAGGACAAGGACTAATTATGTCCTTATTATGCTCCTACCGGTAATCGATAAGAGCATAATGATAAGTATGTTTATACCTGCCGACCGAGTGCAAATTTCGCTGCATCAGAACTGGACACAGTGGTGAAGATGACATATACGTAACTGCTATGTACCTATAGTTTGAATGCAGTTCTATCTTTTTTGTTGTTCAGTGCAAAAACAAACCGTCATTATTAAGCGCGCATATGCTCACGTCACGACTATATAGGGTGTAAGGAAAGGTATCGTTAACCTTTAAACCACATACTCTACCCATCAAACTGAACATCTTTTACTATGGAAGCAAACCTGTCAGAACTACCTGTAAAATACTACTTAATGATATAACTTCATGATGTGCTGCTTTAGAATTGTCGTGATTTCTCAGATGCAAGATATCCTGAGATCATGCCACATGCCCATGCGAACTTCTGGAAAAAATCTGATAGAAAACCAAACAGAATGCTGTAAACTCGTTCGTTTCTAGAAACCAAAAAAACCGGCCAAGTGCGTGTCGAGTCACGCAGTAGTTGCCCGTCACAATATACGGACTTAGAAGGGGGCTTTTTGTTTTATACTACGGTTAGAGCGTCTAATAAAGTCTAAAAAGTACATTTTACAAGTTGGTCGACTATTACTCGGTAAGCCTACTTTGCGGTGATAGTTTTTCTTTTAAATTCGTTATATACACTACTGCCTTGAATTTTTTCACGTATCCAGAAACAATCGTTTAGCTGGCGGGAGGGGGGGACACGACGTCACTTGACTCTAACAAAAATGTTCACTTTAAAGCTTAATATTTCGCTAACGGATCCCTAAATCGAAAAATGGTTTTCCCACACCTCAAATATGTGTTCGTGTAGGGGAGGTACCCTAAAAAAATATTTTTCAAAATTTTATTTCACCACTTTGTCGGCGTGATTAATATGTATACCCATGTCAAATTACAGCTTTCTAGCTAAGCCGCGGACAGACTGACAGACGGACAGACGGACGGACATGGCGAAACTATAAGGGTTCCTTGTTAACTACGGAACCCTAAAAAGCTGAACTAAAAAATGATTAAATACAGAGCATAGTACACAGGGTGAAATTGATATCATTAGCATCCTTTTAAACTAAGAGTCTACCCATCAAACTGAACAACTTTTATCCTGGAAGCAAACCGATCGGAGCAAAATAAAATCTGCTGTTGCATACATTTGAGTCGAGTAAGCGTTGCAGTTTAGTACGCAACAGCAGATTTTTTTTCGCTCCGATCGGTTGTAGTAAAAGTTGTTCAGTTTGATGGGTTCTTAGTTTAAAAGGAAGCTAATGATATAAATTTCACCCTGTATATAAGTCATTAAGTTATTTTATCTAGAACATTGGAGTTGTTGTTGAAGGCGTGTCAATACGAAAGAACAAAAGGTGTGTTTAATTATTGGATTAAATGATTTAGATATAAATGGCACTTACTTGTAGAACCATATTTCATGTTGCCTACTATTTACCCAGGCTTATGTGCGACTGACGCAAAAAATTATCTAGAGCTCTGATAAAGACTTATTCAAATAATATCATGCCATTGTTTTAAGGTTAGGTATAAAATGTAATTTACTCTAGTTATTATACAGGGTCTAACTTAATATGCAGACAGTTTTTTATGATGATGATCAGAGCATCAAACTGAACAACTTTCTCTATGGGACAAATGTCGAAATCGCGGTAAAGAAATTAGCTGTCGCATACATTTGGCTCGAGTAGGTTTGCAATTTTGTATAGAAGAGCTGATTTTTTTTTCGCGAATTAGATGTTGGTGCCATAGAGAAAGTTGTTCAGTTTGGCGGTTTGATCATCCCCTTAAATAAGTGTCAGCATATTAAGAAGGACCTTATATATTTACTTGGTTTCAGTAGTTGCCTACCTAGTACCCACACACACCCACCCGCGTTCAAAAAATTGTATCGATCAAGGTATTTTAAAGACCTGATTTACTTTAATAAATAAATATCTTGGACATGGTTACAGAAATTGTCTAGTCACATTTAAAGTACCAGAATCTAGCCTGGACTTGTATTATGATGACTAGACAACGATATAGAATACATATATAGAGTCTAAATGTCTATATTATAGACACAAACGTCCATGACTCGGGTACAATTTCATCATACAAATATTGGTCCCTTACGGGATTCGAACCCGCGACCCTCGGTACAGCAGGCAGGTTTACTACCGACTGTGCTATTGGGTCGTCTTTGATCACATGCTTTGATGGTTATAATTATAAAACAAAGCACTGAGTCTTAATCATAAAATAGATGTGATAGGTACTCACGGCGACATACCAAGCTACGCAAAACAAACATAAGCTGGCCGCGCGACGTTATACATTACTCTACTACGCGCGCGGCCAGCTTATTTTGGTTTTGCTTAGCTTGATGTGTGGCCGTGTGTACCTGTCTAGTAAAGTCAATCCTACTAATATTATAAATGTGACGATAATTCGGTAGATTTTTGTAAGGCTGAATGAATTTCAATGAAATTTGGCAGGCAGAATATGTTCTAGATTTCATATATAGGATACTATTTAAAGTCAACGCAGACGAGATCACGGGCAAAAGCTAGTTAGTAATATACTCGTCATTAGGACTTACTTTCTTTGTTAATAAAAGTCCATGAGGTTTCATTAGGTTACTTACTCTTATAATAAAATAGATTTTTGTTGGTCTTCCCTGCGCTCCAGCATCTTTGAAAAATCACATCAATTTTAATAGGTAGGCTTTAAAACTGTTAACTTTTGGATAAACCTAAAATGGGGTTCAACGGGTCGATAGCGATGTCCCCTACCCCTAAGTATCCCTAGTTTTCGTTTGATCCAGTTTAACTAGACCACCCTTTATTAAAAACCTATGGCATATTCTTAAGATTTATAGGAAAATTAAATGTTGACTTTCCTGTGTTGTATACAGTGTCCTTCTTAATATGCTGACACTTTTTGAAGTGATTGATCAGATCAGCAAACTGAACAACTTTCTCTATGGGACCAACATCGAAATGGGGAAAAAAATCATCTGCTCCATACAAAACTGCAAACCTACTTTAGCCAAATGTATGGGACAGCTATTTTTTTTCGCGATTTCGATGTTGGTCCCATAATGAAAATTTTTCATTATGATGGTCTGATAATACCCTTAAAAAAGTGTCAGCATATTAAGATGGACCCTGTATACAGGGTGAAATTGATATCATTACAACAGATTTTGTTGTTGCTCCGAACGGTTTGCTTCCATAGTAAAAGTTGTTCACTTTGATGGGTAGACTCTTAGTTTAAAAGGATGCTAATGATATCAATTTATTAATGTATAGTATGTAAGATCTATAATTTCAGACTATCCCGTGAGAATAAAGTCGTGAGCAGCAGTACTTAGTACTGCAGCACTAAAAATAATGCTTCTATTTGCAGCAAATAAACATGACGATGTTAAGTGATAACTTAGACGTATAAAGCTTGTTGACCCACATGACTTATCAATAAGGTATTATTTAGCATCAGCTGTAAAAAAACCGCGAAAATTTTATCTTATGACGGCTTTTAGTGTTTGTCGAAGGCTTTATTTATGCGATAGGCTAATACCAATAGCCGTATAGTTAGTCAGTGCCTCGGTACACGTTCACGCGATCACGTAGTCTTGAGACTCGGGTCATTCACTAACTGAATACAGCTTATAGTTTATTGTTCAATGACTTTTGCCTCCTGATTTTCTGTATAAGCAAATATGTACGGATGGTTTAGTGAACCGCTTGTGAGTATTGTCTTTTATCTTTGTCTCTCATCTTTAGTTTGTTTGACGGTTAATTTGCTTTGTAACTTGAATAAATTTGATTTAAAATTATCTTAGTTTCATGACTTTAGATTTTCATTAGCTGGATGTCTTAATACAATGTGTAAAACAAAAAATGGTACACGACATGTAAAACTGTTTGGTATCTAGTTGGTATCATAAGTGGTACTTATAGGTTATAAGATAAATGTATACTAACATTGTCTTTGAATATAACGTTAAAATGAAACAACTTTACAAAATCTATTCGCAACGGATTTTTCAAAAATATCATTCTTTATATCTACATGCTGATTGAATAATGGTAACTTCTTTTTGTGAAAAAAGACACCAAAATGGTACTTCCCCAAATTCAATCACCAAGGGGAAAAAAAGGTCAGTTTATTTGAAATTCCAACAAATGTTTTGTTTGACTGCAATATACAGGGTCCTTCTTAATATGCTGACAATTTTTTAAGGAGATGATCAGACCGTCAAATTGAACAACTTTTTCTATGGGAGCAACATCGAAATCGGGAAAAAAAAATCAGCTGTCCCATACATTTTTGTATGGGATAGCAGATTTTTTTTTCGCGATTTTTATGTTCGTGCTATAGAGAAAGTTGTTCAGTTTGACGGTCTGATGATCCCCTTAAAAAGTGTCAGCATATTAAGAAGTACCCTATAGTCGTATGACATTATAATCTAAATACAAATACAAATACAAATACAAAATTATTTATTGTGACACACAGGTAAAAATAAGATGTTACAGGAGTAAAATGTATCTCTGTGGCCTACCGAAAGGCATACAAAATAATATAGGTATTGTTATACCTTAACCTAATCAACTCATAACCTCATAAACTAATTGTACTCAATAACTTAACTATGTATATAAAATCAAAATTGTACCTAAAACCAAAGTAATAATCATAATAATTCAATAAATGTCATAATTTGTAACAATATCATAAAAATGATGAAATAAAATTTAAACATAATATAGGATAATAATAATGACTTGGAGAATCATGAATTAATGTGAATAAATTATGTCTCAAGAAATTCCCTAATTGAATAATAAGATTTTTCAGTCAGATGATTAAACAATAGACGTCTAAAAATTATGATGTCTTGGCATTCTCTTATTGGTTTTGGAATTTTGTTATAAATTTTGGGCGCCATAGCTAAGATGCTCTTATTAAACAAAGCAGTTTTTCCCGCTCTACTGCAGACTTGATCACTGCGGCGTGCTCTTAGGACTTTGGGGAACAACTGAGGATGACGTTTTACAAATAGTGCTACTTCGTATATGTATAGAGATGGAAATGTTAGTATCTTACTAAAACCTATCTATTACTGAGTATTGAAAATTTGTATACCTACTTATACTCCGATACTTACTATATACTTTTTAACAAAATCAAGACCAAATGTATAAGTAATTTGTCAATGAAACCAGTTTGTAAACATATGTTAGGCCTTCAGTCTAGCCTCATTTCTTTATTGAGGTTTCTGGGACCGGTTGCCCTTAGCTACTAACCTATACATAAATTAGTAATTGTAGTTTTATTGAACGGTCTTTAATTATGACTATCCCTAACCTTATCGAGTCTACGTGCGTTTTCATCTTTTTATGGCTCTGGTATAAGGGTATTACTTATGTTACAGGACTTATAGTATGGTTGGGGCCTGTTTCACCATCTCTGGTTAAGTTCTTTTTTTTATTTATAATTAATGGACTTCTTGCTTGTGCGTTAGCACCGCATTTCCGACAGTGTCAAGTGGTTTGAGGGAGTATCTATCCAATCTCGAGGATTGTTTTTGAGTAAGAACACAACTGAGAAGGATTGTGGAGCCTCGTGGCAGGCTGAGACGCGAACCGCGCGAACACCACGCGAAAGACAAGTTTTCGAGGAAATCCCTGCAACGTGACTCTGGATAAGTTCTTGTTAGCTTATACGACGGAATATGTCAAATGAACTGTCTTATAAGCTAACAATAACTCATTCGGAAGTGGTGAAACAGGCCATTAGATAGATAGATTATGCAATGACGTCAGATTACCTATGTCCAAAAAATAAATTACATAATCAACAAACCTATAAAGGGTATGAAATAAAATGCGTCAAATACTTAAGAATGTGTTTTAGACCATGAAACTCATCAACTTTCACAATGGGACCACCACTGAAATCACGAAATAATCAGTTGTTCTATACCATCGGTTCGAGTAGCGCTTGACGTTTTCTTCTTTTGAAGAAAATGACTTAATAGTATGATCTTGTTCTTGTGAATCCATCTCCTATTGGCTTATCATTAGTGCCATTCGGACCCTGGAATCTGCTGCCCTAAATAGTGATATGATGTTCATAGTGAACCATTCACACAGATTCCTGAGCCATGAAGTGCTTCTACCAGACATTCGTCGCCCCAACATTTTCTATTTGCAAAATCTGTGGATTTCATTGGATTTCACTTCTCATAATGTGACCGTGGTACTTTATTAGGTTCTGTAGATGTGGTTAGTAGTGTAAACATAGTTATAGTATGATCAGGCATTGCCAATTTTGACAAAATAATCAACAAAAATAATAAGGCCTTATAAAGTATTTTTATACCTAACATCAAAAACATAGTACCTATACACCACTTGTTTTTAATTACTACCATAATTTTAAGGGTATATTCAGACAATGAATCTAAACAACTTTCCGTAAGGAACGTGGGTCGAAAAACGACAAAAATTCTTAGACCTTCCATAGAAAATAGATCGGCTGATCCACACTTTTGTATTTTTTGGACCACCCGTCCAGAAAATTTTCTCCTAAATTTTACCTGTTTCAAGGCAAATAAATGATATTTCTATTTCTCGTTTTTCGACCTATGTTCCTTACGGAAAGTTGTTTAGTTTCATTATCTGAATATACCCTTAAAATTATGTTATATAGGGTCCTTTTTAATATGCTGACACTTTTTTAAGGGGATGATCAGACAATCAATCTGAACAACTTTCTCTATGGGACCAACATCGAAATCGCGAAAAAAATATCAGCTGTCCCATACATTTGGCTCGAGTAGGTTTGCAGTTTTGTATGGAATTGTTGATTTTTTTTAGCGATTTCGATGTTGGTGCCATTGAGAAAGTTGTTCAGATTGACGGTCTGATCACCCCCTTCAAAAAGTGTCAGCATATTAAAAAGGACCCTGTATACAGGGTGTCAGGGTAAACAGTTGCATTACTTTAAGGGGTGATTGTGCCCATGATACTGATCTTATATGAAAAGTCGAATTTTCTATTCTTTTTTTTGCGAATTTCCTAGTTGTTTCTTAGGGAAAGTTGTTCATTATCATGGGTACAATCACCTTAAAGTAATACAACTGTGTACCCTTACACCCTGTAGTAATTAAAAACTAATAGTGTATAGAGAAAAATTACAGACAGGAATTACAGATAAGGTACAAAATAAGGTGATCTTATCGGTACTTTAATATTCTTATGGGTTTGTTTAATAATACAATCACAAATTGCTCGAGTGAACAGGTGTTCAAACTGCCCAGATTCTTAACCGAATTATAAAAGCGAAGTTTTAAAACTGTCAACATTTCAAGATAAAAGCGTTAATTATTGTAGGTTAGTACAACAACTCATAACGTAAGTAGGTTTCTTACATTGTTTATCTGACTTTTACAGGGTGAAACTGATATCATTAGCATCATTTAAACTAAGAGTCTACCCTTCAAACTGAACAACTTTTACTATGGGAGCAAACCGATCGGAGCAACAACAAAAATCTGCTGTTCCATACTAATCTGCAATGCGTACGCTCGATTCAAATGTATGCAACAGCTGGAGTGCGAATTTTGAAACTCATACGTTGAACTCAGCAGTTGAAAATGTCAAAATTATCATGGAGATACGCATCTTTCTACTGCTGATTTGACTTTCAAAAATCATACTTCAGGAATGCGATTTTTGAAAGTCAAATCAGCAGTAGAAAGATGCTTTTTTTTTGCTCCAATAAGTTTGCTCCCATAATAAAAGTTGTTCAGTTTGATAGGCAGACTCTTAATTTAAAAGGATGCTAATGATATCAATTTCACCCTGTATATGTATATCGTTGTTATTCTATAAAAAACTTACATTATTGTTGCATATTTTATATGGTTGAATGAACTTGGTAGTGATAAGTAACGGAAGGTCGTGTAAGGTGAGGTATGTAGGTATAGAGGTAGCCATGCAAGACACATTTCTGAAGGAATAACATTTACCTCTTATAATGAGCTTATAATGCTAGACCCCCATGTCTCATAAAATCTTAGCAAATTGTCCGCATTGACACAAAAACCCACACAAATATAATGTATGCTGTTGGTTGGCTGGCTGCTTTGACTATTTATATGTGGACTGGTTACGCGTGTAATTCTACTAACAAACATTTCTGCCACTTTTTGCGGGGGGCCAGGTAACATGAAATCCGCAACTTTGGATTTTATTCCCCATAACTTTAGATTCTGATTTTGACTGTCAAAAATCATGAAATGTAGTTTCGTGTGAACCCCAAACGTTCTAAGTTCGAAGTTATTATTTCGCAATTATAGGATGTCCCGTTTAGTGATAAGGTGTAAAATTGAATGTAAATGCACAAGATCAATTGTGCTTATACCGTGGCAGAGGGGAAATGCTACCGCAAGGCTAGTCCTTATAATAATTAGTCAAAGGCTGGCTGGCACTAATAATGTTGTATTTGATTCATAAACTTATTCATATTTGACATCTTTACAGTCAGCTAGTACAAAAAAAAGAGATCTTATGAGCTCTTTTGGTTTTTTCATTTTTCGAACGTTGATTGAGAATCCAGTTTAGTTTTATCCAGGGTGAAATTGATATCATTAGCAGCAATTTAAACTAAGAGTCTTCTCATCAAACTAAACAACTTTTACTATGGAAGCAAACCGACCGGAGCAAAAAAAAAGTCGGCTCCATATTAAACTGCAATGCCTACTCGACTAAAATGTATGCAACAACATTTTTTGTTTTTGCTCCGATCGGTTTACTCCCATAGTAAAAGTTGTTCAGTTTGATATTTCTGTGGAGACAACCAAGGATGGGTAACTCCCTCTAAAAGTCTAAAGTGCTGTGACAGTACTATTTTAAGATAGAGACAGATAAAATTCACTTTGCTGTTTTCGAACTGGATAGGTACTTGTATCTAATCTAAAAGCCACCCCGTCTAGACTCTGCATCGTGTTGGAAAGGGAATGAAATTCGAAAATATAAGTTTTGTGTATTTTAGGATCTTATCTTATTCGAATTTATTGATTTAAAAAGGGGGTTCAGGAATGGAAGTAATGCATTTAAATAGAAGAAATGTGGTAAGTACTTATTTTTTTCTAACAACAACAACTTTAGAACGTGGTATAACGCTATAGGCATCTGCATAGATAGCATGGCACCGTGATATAGCGCCAGTATAGCGCTATCACACCTTCGCTCTCTTTCTATTTGCGTACGAACGAACGAGAAAAAAGACGTGATACAGCCGTATCACGTGTAACATGCTACGGGTTCTGTAGGTGCTAAGCCGAATCCAAACTGAAATAGCAGCATCTGACTATCAATTTTTGTTTGTAAAAATCAATCTTTGTAAAAATATTATTAATTTATTTAATTATATTTTTTCTTCTCGATCTATCGTAAAAATGGTAATACAATACAAGCGTCAAACTTGGTATGATTATAGTCCAAACTCTACAGTATAATAACAAATAATAAAAACCGATCAATTGTTTGTCGGGCTTGCCCTAAAGATACCGGAAAAAAACACAACTTTTTTTAAAATATTGCATGGTGGCTCGGAACCCTCCGTGCGCGGGTTGGACTCGTACTTGGTCGGTTATTACCTTTTAGGTTAAAGTAAAATACATACCTATTTATGGTTACTGATTCACGTCACATCCGAGAGCGTTTTACCTTTTAAAATTTAATATTTTTTACGTATAATAATTTACATTTTGTAATTTGATTTTCGTCATAATTATACAGGGTACTTCTTAATATGCTCACATTTTTTTAAGGGGATGATCAGACCGGTAAACTGAACAACGTTCTCTATGGCACCAACATCGATCTCGCGAAAAAAAACCTGCTGTTCCACACAAAACTGCAAACTTACTCGAGCTAAATGATTTATTTATCGCGATTTCGATGTTGGTCCCTTAGAGAAAGGGATGATGGCCAGACCATCAAACTGAACAACTTTCTCTACGGGATCAACATCGAAATCCGCAAAAAAAAATCAGCTGTCCCATACATTTGGTTCGAGGCATCCCCTTAAAAAAGTGTCAGCATATTAAGAAGTACCCTATATAATTATGACGCAAATCGCAAAATATATACACATAAACATATTTATAATTATGTAGAGACGTAGGCGTATGTTTGTAGGAGCAGAGTGCGGATTTTAACATAGGGTTTAATAAGTGCTAAATGTTGCTTTATAGGTTCTAGGTAGGTACTACTACAATAACGGCTCAATAGACCATACCTACAGAACTTACGTACAAAATAAGTCGATTAAATCTACTGAATTGAATGATTGTTTTCAAAATAAAACCATGACGTTAAAGTAATTAATAGGACATTTAAAATTAATCCTTACAGTTTTTTTACATCTGAGAAACAAAAATGAAAGAATCTTGTCAAAGTGACTACCATTTTGGATAACAACTGTATTGGGTTTTTCTATCGCCTGTTTAAGAAACAAGGCTACAATCAGGTCGATAGAAACCATTTTTTTCCCAAATGAATCTTGATTATCCGATACAGCTCATATTTTATTACTTTTTCCAAGTCTATGAAACCGTCTCGGCCTCTTTTCCCATTGAATTATCACTGAAAACTGACTCTATACCACCTAATATCTCAGTGGAAGCGCCTGCCGTTTACATCAGGCTGTTTTAATACTAGTCGCTTCCTTGTGAGATTGAGAGGCACCAGACAGAAGGCAAACCTCATAGCGGGCAATGTATTGTTTACTATAAGTCTTGTACACTTTACCAAACTTTAATGTACATTTGTGAGGTAAATGGACCGGTTGTGGCCATGGGGATTACGAATTACTAGTTTTTAATTGAAAAAATATTTAGCTAAGCGTAAATTAATTAGATTCGCGTAATGTAGAGATAATATAGAGTTGATTACGATGTCAAAAGTCAATTTTGTTTTGTTAATCCAATGTGTGATTATAATGATGTCTGTGATCAAAACTAAAAACTACTGGTACAAAGTCTTTTTGTGAACTTGTAGTTAGAACTTGTTAAACAAGTATTTAATTAACAGAGACACGACACAATTTTGAAAACAATGTTACGAATGTTTTTTTAACACTGTGAATTTTGCCACGGTGTCCTTAACTCTTCACTGTTCCAAACCGGTTCATCTGCCTCACTAAATGCCAATGTAAAAATCGTTCCTTATTTTATTTTACTCATAGCGGTTTATCTCGTTCGTTGACTAGTTAATAACAAATCAGTATCTCGTAAACTTTAATAGTGGTCTGGTGTGTTTAACGTCTTCAAATTTTTTTCGAGTGAAAAATTATTGTGAAGTGTTTTTTTAATGTTAGTGCGATGGAGTTCCAATACTATGGTAACCATGATCGACACCCAAGAAGGATGCAGGACTTGCCTTTATGGGACGAGGAGGATAATCTCTCTGACAGACATACTTACGGTAAGCGTCATCTATTATTGACAAGCAATTGTTTGTTTCTTTCTCTTCGGTTGTGAAAAATAGCCTGTCATCGGCAATGGTGGCTGAAAGGGGAGATAAATCATCGTTAGTTAAGATATTAATAACGTTTATACGGTTTTTACTATCAATGACAATGGTTTTTCACAATAGTGGCTTATAAAACGATTTTGGTCATCACTTGACGCGAAGTACTGTGTTTTTCAGTGATGAGGCGTGCCGTCATTTTTCCAATTCATAATTTGCATTACTTAGGTAATTGCATTTTTAATTAATGTAAATTCTAGTTTTAACGCTTGAACACCACTCAAATTTGTTTTTGGTTAGGTAAATTTTTTTGTGCTTTAGAATTTTCAATACCTAGCTAAGTTGATAGCGAAAGTGGGTGGAACAACACCCTAATATCCTAAATACTAACGATTCTGTTGCCATAAAGCTACATTTCTTTATTGGTTTTTTGAACTTATCTTGACAAAGTTTAACGTTAAGTTTAACGAATGATGAAATTAAGAATTTTTTAGGAAGTGTAGGTATAATTTGTGTAGAATGTGTATGTAGGTATAATTGAACGAGTGCAGAGTACAGACGATAGCTTTTTTGAGTTTTCAGAGTGGGTAAGTGTACACTTGTGGTTGAATGTCGACCACCCCATCCTACCTATTTTGTTTTGGGTTTGTCCATTAAGTACGTGAGTCGTTTATGGGGGGAAGGGGTCGAGGTTGAAGAATCTCACCCGATCTCAAGTGGTGAAGAGGGGGGGTCAGGGCACCACGTAATTTCTTTTTCGCAAGAAACAGTGTAAAACATGTTCTTAGTTTAGACTTAAATAAAAAAAAATCTAACGCAATCAAGCTTAGATTAACGAAGTTACACAAAAAAATATCATTTAGAAACATCTCACGTGAGATTATGGGGGAGGAGGGGGTTCACGCCCCCTTTGGTGTGCACAATGATTGAATTTTATAGACTCTATGTAAGCAAACATATTATAATATTAGTTAGCTGGTTGTTTGGAAGAAATCACTTTTAGTGATAAGGCCGCCTTTTGTACCCTTCTTGTTCGTGAATATTGTTGTTGTTTTTTTGTGCAAGAGTGCAAAGTTGCTTTTAAACAGCGTGCTCAATTTCGATGACCGAGCAAGCGAAGGATTCTAAAAATTAGAATCCTGAGCGTGAGCGAGGGAATCAAAAGAGCACGAGGTGAAAAATCTTTGCACTCGAGTGCAACACGTAACTTTTCATCCCACCTCAGCCAGGAAATGACTAAATGCAAAAAAAAATTGTATGATAAATTCGGCACCATGGAGGGAGAAGTAAATAGGTTAAATGATGTTTTGAATTCACAAACTTATAAATTTAATTTACTTTATCCTCTAGCGGATAAGAACGGCTTTTGCACTCAGATATCGAAGAGCAAAAATACTCTTTCTGAGATGGGGGGATGAAAAAATTATTTATTCAATTTTTTATTCGAACATCGTGTTATTTTTGAATCGTGAGATTCTAAATGTTCGAATGATGCATAATCTCCATAGTAATTTTGAAATTTTGTACTGCTGATTTGAACGTGTTACCACAAAGTACTATAATTACTACCGTAGTGTGACTTTCAACTCACTCCGGTATGTACGCTGCTGATGAATACGAAAATGTACATATAGCAAGTCATGGATCCATTGAATGTCTATCGTTTTCTCGTAGACTAGATTCTGGTTCTCAAACTTCTATTGGTGCTGGGCATTTCTTATCTGTGTACAAGATGTACAAATACGACTTATCTAACTGTCAAAAATAGTAAAATTCTTTATCTACCATATTAAAATACATACATGGTCCATTTTAATATACTGACACTTTGGGATGACCAGACCATCAAACTTTTCGATGTTGGTGCTGGAGAGAAAGTCGTTCAGTTTGACGGTCTGATCATCCCCTTAAGAAGGACCCTGTATAGTTATGATTATGAATTATTTAAAGTCATAAATACCTATTCATCGTTGTTCTTTATGACTCAAATTATTTGTGCTTAAATAATTATGTTAATGTGGGCGGGACTATAAAATATTATTTATTTATCACAAGTAAAAATATAAAATATTATCTAAAAGGAAAAGAAAGAACTTATAACTATCTAAATAAAAATAATTAATTAATTCTTGTTTGTGCACATTCGAGTATGATGTTTTGATCATTTTGACTTATAATTGGCTTGCTTTATATTTACATTTTAGATCGACCTGTGGCTTATGTCATATCTATACCTACCTTTAACATAATGTACCTACATAAATATACTCAGGTAATAATTATTTCATTAATTACATATAAGAAAATACAAACTTCAAATCTGCAACACGCTTCGTCAAAAGTTAAACAAATAATAAAAATAAACAGGATCCCAATCAGCATCATAATTCTTCAAAACGTAAACCTAAACACTCTAAATCTGCTACACGCTTTGTCAACATAAAGACTAACGCACACTCAAAGGCCCAGCCCCACGAAACCCTGGCTCCATGGTACCCATGAAACTAGCAGCATTTCCCCTTTGGACGGTCAAAGACAACCTCTGCCACAGAATAGTATATAGTTCTATATACAGAACGGCCACTCCCCGCCCCCTTCTGACTTCAGATCCCCCACCTCACCTCACACTTTCTGGGAAACTTGAGGAAAATCGAGCAAAGGAATGCAGTCAGGCGCGCGCACCCGTAGTATTTGACTTCATAAAATTGAATCTTTTCAGTGCATAAAAACGTTGAAAAATAACGCTAAATTCACATTTTCAGTAATTCTTTAGCTCAAATACTATTTTTAATAACAGAAAGAACAATAATAAGTAACGAAATTTAGATGATGTGCATACGATGCGTGGTAAGTCCATAGAGATAGGAAGTAGGTGCTAATGGGTAATTCAACCCTACACAAATGTCAAAGACAATTTGCAACAAGTGCGCATGTGCGAACGCCATCATGTCAAATCCCAAACGTTGTTTAAAGTGCCGGACCTGTGCCTCTGCACCAAAAAAGCGCCAGAGCGCGGGTCGCCACCTTCAGCTCTCAACCGCCGCTAAATCGCCACCGACCGCCGCAATACTTAGGTTAGGTATACACAAACAAATTACAAAGGAACACATAACCACCTATGGATCCAATTTCCCACAAAACTATCATATTCGGGGAATCACGTTGTAGGTATGTTATTGGGTAGTCGTGCGTCTGTTGCCCTCTCCCCGGCCTACTAACCACGAGGCTCCAAATTGGTGGCTCTAGACCTACCTAGACCTCTAGCTCAAGACGCTTGAAGTCTCCAAATATTTAAAACCGTACAACGCCAAGCTCTTTCGCTATACAGGGTGTAAGAAAAAGTATCATTAGCCTTTAAACCACATACTCTACCCATCATATTGAACAACTTTTACTATGAGACCAAACCTGTCAGCCCCAAAAAAATATCAGCCCCCCCAAATGTATGAGACAGCAGTTTTTTTGTTCTGATAGGTTTACTTCCAAAGTAAAAGTTGTTCAGTTTGATGGGTAGAGTATGTGGCTTAAAGGTTAATGATACTTTTACTGTATAGACAAGACTGACAAAATCATCACAAAAAAGATGGACCCCCATGATATTAAAATTATATTAGAATAGAATAGAACAGATTCGGTTATCTGCGGATTTTCCCGTTGTCGGCAGCGCGTTGCAGGGGAATCCTATCCCGGTATTTCTATCTGTAGAATTCAGTTCAATATGACACCAAAACCGAAAATGCCTTCCAAATAATTTTTAACTTGATTAGTAATATCGACGCAGACGCGCATCTCTATGAAAGAAGAAATCCTCGTAAGGAAACCTGCTCTTCTGGGCAATGCCATTATTGCGGATGCAACATTTGGACGTATTAATGTTTTCACACTAATTAAATTAAAACAAAATGTAGGGATATGAAATTATTCTCTGAAGGGCTACATTTTAAGATGTTTCGTTTTAATTTGTTAAAAGATCTTAAATAATATGTATGTAAATAGCCACGGCCTCCTTTACAGATCATAAAAACACAAGTCTATTAATTGTGCAACATTTTTATTCATAATTTTAAAGAGGAGAAGAAAACGAAAATAAGCAATGAATTATTCAGTTTTCAACATCAACCAATTTGCAGTTGTCACAAAACCATTAAACATGATCTTAGTTCCAAAATAGTAGAACTATTATTAAAATTTGATATTTTTCTTTATAGTATCATCAAAAAAATTTATAAATACTGCGATTTAGAAATTAACGTTCATTTTCTACTAAGTTCCACCGTATCTATGATTATCCCTTGCCGTCTCTATTAGTGAATGTAAACTATAGTTTAACTAGTACGTACTTATACGACCGTCTAGACGACATGGGAACAGGAACCAAATCGATTAGAGACAGGATAATTTTAGAAAACACTGCGCTTCTATGTTAGTAACATCGTATTATAGTATTATGTATATTATGTATGACTTAAACCAGGAGTGTCAAACTCTAAGTCATTAGCGGGCCAAATGCATAATCATAGTAGAATCAGCGGGCCGCAAAGAACATAATGAAATAAAACTCATTGTATCGATCATGGAGCAGGACTGTTAATCGTTTATTTAATAGTAGAAAATACCGGTCAAGTGCTAGTTCCGTACGATACCACAACATAACTTAAAATTAAAATGTTCCCTGGACCTATAACACGAGACCGACTCACACTTGGTCAGTTTTTAGTATTTGTTGTTATACTGTAGAGTTTGCTCTATAATCACACCAAGTTTGACGCTTGTCTGTATTACCGTGTTAAAGATAGAGCGAGAAGAAAAAACGTTGATAAAAACTAGTTTCTTGTATGAGGACCCCCTTAATTTTTAACTTTTTGAAATTGTTATTATTTGTTAGCGAATCCACCATAATAACGCACTTTATGTGAAAATTACAACTGTCTAGCTATTACGGTTCAAAAGTTACAGCCCTAAAAAGGAATAGCCCTAGGGTAGGCCGGACGGACGGACAACGTAGGCTTAGTAATAGGGTCCCGTATTCAAATAAAAATTAAAAAATTTGAAACAAATATAAAATCAAATCTTTCTTCTTTATAATATTAGTGTAGACAATGGTTAACCACATGAAATCAACAAAACCAAAGTCAAAGTCCATATAATTTATTCAATATAGGAGCTTACAGCACACTTATCAAACGTCAAATCTTTTTTAAAGCTACCACCGCGTCGGAACGTGTTGTCGCTGTAGAGAAGATGCGGCCAGAAACTCTACAACATAACACGACTTAATAACTACTACAATATAAATTCTTAAACTACAGTTATGTATACAATAATACATAGTCTATTTAATGAAATAATTGATACTATACAGTAAAGTAAATAAACTATAAGCTAGTGACCACCATAAAAATGTATCTACATTCATGTTGTTAAAAGTAAAACGGATCGTTCATATCTAAACTAAAATAAAATGAATGCGCTACAAAAATATTTTCATTAAGAGAACGGACGTAAAAGAGAAAACAAACAGTTGATGTTTTATCATACCTACTCGTAGGTCAGTGGACAAAGGACTGGAAAAAATCGATGCCTTATCTACTATACGCATGGTTAAGAGAAGTTTATTCCGAATGCGTAAATGAGCGCTGCATACAAACGAAGTATGGTGATTTTTTCAATACTAACCAATTAAACTCAATGAAATTTTGCAGAAACAATCTAGAAACAAATAGATATGCTTGTATCGTGTCCGATTTTCGTTAAAATATATAGTTTCAATGTTAGGATTAATTTAAGATTTGTATGGAAATCTTTGAGGCACTGTAACTTTAAAACTGTACATTTTAAGGAACGTCTGACACGATACAAGCATAGATATTTGTTTCTAGATTGCTTCTGCAAAATTTCATTGAGTTTAATCGGTTAGTATTGAAAATATCACCAGACTTCGTTTGTATGGAGCGCGCCAATATATCCTTAACTGTTTGTTAACCGAGACTCGTTTTAATATTGTAGAGCTAGTTTTTTCTCATTAAGTAGGTAATATCATAGCATATGCTTACGACTATATTCTCCCAGGGGGTAGTCAGAGATATTCTGAAAACTCAGAACATCCACGTTTCACTGATAGTACCGAAACACTGTCCAGTGTGACGGGGAGTGAGCCCATCGCCACTTGTATTGAACAGTTAGTGGGTACAATACATGCCTCGAAATTGAAGCATGCAGGTTTCCTCACGACGTTTATCTTCACCGAAAAGCCGTGGTGTTACAAATCTTTCATTTACTGCTGAAATAATAACAAATCATTTTTGCATGATGATTTAGAAAGATGATTCCGTGCTTCGGATGGCACGTTAAGTCGTTGGTCCCGGCTACTATCTCTGGTGGTAGTAGTCGTTACATAAAAACCACGTCAGAGGCCGTAAGGCGGTCTGAAAAAACTCTGACACCAGGTTCTGCCCACACGATAAGAAGACGAAGACTTTTGAATGAAAATTTAAAATGCGATCTCTCAATTTTAATTATTAAAATAATGCAATTATTGTTTAAATGTAATTATTTCGTTATAAATCAGTTGGAGTACATGAGGTTTTGCGCTTATTTATTAACACTTTGTAGAAAAAAATAATCCATTAACCGATGGCCGCCGCTTCGATGTACTAGATTACAAGATTTTCGAATTCGTGACATCTATAGATATATACGTTAAACAGTTTAGTTACGTCGACAAACAGTTCGAAATTTTTAAACATTTAGTTCGGTTATAAACCTTTGCAATTCTATATAATATTTATATATTTATACGTGTTAATGAATAAGCGCAAAACCTCATACCTACACCCCCCAACTGATTTGTAATAAAATAATTAGATTGAAACAATAATGTCATTATTTTGGTAGTTAAAATTTAAAGTTATTCGCATTTTAAGTTTTCAGGCAAAAATGATTTGTTATCATTTCAGCAATGAATGAAAGCGCTAACGTACTCATGGACACATTTTAAGAATCTGGTTTGGTAGTAAGTAGGGTGAGAGTGCATGTGCGGTGGGTTGAGATCAAGTTCAAAAAATTTAAAATTTTACAAACAAATTAATTACTATATATCAAAATAATTTAGTTATTGTTTCAATCAAATTATTTTGTTATAAATCAGTTGGGGTGTATGAGGTTTTGCGCTTATTCATTAACACGGTGTATATATTGACGCTATTCAAGACACTAACAGTTATAAAAAGAATTGACCTAATTTGCAGCCTTCGATACATTGTTGCAACCTATTCTATACCTATAGGTATACTTAACAATACTACCCCTGAGCAAAAACTATTCAGGTCATTCAGTTCAATACATCCAGAGGCACATTGCCCCTTTGATAGGGTTCCGTTGAACGGATTTGCATTCCCGGCTTCCCTAGGAAATTAACTGCAGGGTTTCCTGTGAAACCTTTGGAAACTTTGCTGTACGTTTATAATTAATAGATGACTTAAGGCCTGTTTCACCCATTTTTGGATAAGTTCTTGTTAGCTTATCTGACAGAAACATAAGTCAAATCATCTGTCCAATAAGCTATCAAGAACTTATTCAGAAGTGTTGAAACCGGTCCTTAATGTAGGAAAGAGAGGCTCAGGTGTTATATAACTTAAAAAATCCAACTACTAGATAAAATATTGTAAGTCGACAGTAAGCTTTCTTATACTATAGGTACGTCCCACTTCAGGTCACATACCTAGGTACTCTCAAGGATGTAAGGCGTTAGTCCACCACGCGCACCTAATGCGGATTGGTGGACTTCACATATAGTCGGGGAAATCTACGGATTTTTGTATGGAGAAGGTTGCATTAATTGCACTTTTGGTGATAATTTGGAATATAGTAGATAAATACCTGAAAAACATAAATTCTCAATAATCCCCGATTTTTTATTGTGTATTATTGAATAATTAAGACATTAACAAAACATTAAATTTAGGTATGAACAAAAAATGGAAAACTGGTGATCTTGTACAGGATGGCTTCATTCAATACGTTTTACTTATAACAATAATAATCCCCGGTTAATATCGTAAATTTGATTAGATATTTAATATTTTGTAAGTCTTCAAAAATTATAACCTCAAAACTAAATTATTTACTGTTTGTTTGTACACATTAAATTTGCCTTGTGATAATTAACTTTCTTTTTTGCTAGTATGCTTGAAAAGTCGGCATTACGTCCATAAGTTAGAAAAATTGGACGGATTTGAACCAGGATACTCAAGATTAAGTGTCGATGCCTCTCCGCAACGCGCCACCAACGCGACGCTCATTTCCAATTTATTTTACCAATCTGAACCGTCCCTAATAACGTTGCAGTTTCCTAAAGTAAACAAACATTGTAATGTATTCCTTTGTATCTAACGTATTGGGAGCCGGGATGAACCCGACTGGGTCGAAGTATCGGTGGCCCAGCTCTTTTAATTGAATCCTGAACATACCGCTTCTCAAACAAAGAATATTCCATTTCAATCTGACAGGAAGGAATCGTGCCTGTATATTCGGAATTGAAATTGTAGATTGAATATCGAATTCTTCCGACATAGTGTCAGGAAACCAATACTTTGGGTGAATGTACTTTTTGACTTCGTGACTTCACGTTTTATGGTTTGGTACATAAATATTCTCAATTCACTGATTGATTTACTGTATACCTAATGCATTCTGTTGTCAATTTCCATCATCGACATTGCAAATATTTTTTTTAAATTCATCCGTTTTCCCTGACCGACATAACATGTGTTTACGTTGTTTATTTGAAATCGTATCGCTTGTATTTGTGAATAATCTCCCGATAGAATGTTTTTCATGAGTTCATTGATGTTACTATTCGGAGACGAAGTCAAGGATGCCAAATTTCCACTGAAATAGTCGGCCAGTCGAACACACCGACCGCTTTTATAAATAAACCGCATTCTATACGTTTTATCAATACGCTCCCAGAAACACAATTCTTACCTACATATCACATAGCAGATTAGGTATTTAATTTTGACATATACGCAAATGCAGTTAAAATAATTTATAATTTATGTAGGTACCGTACCTTCTGTATTTCCTGTCTTTATTTCTCTCCGTATGATATGTTTTTGGTGTAAAATAAAGTATACCTAATTGATCAAAGTCAAAGTCAAAGTCAAAGTCAATATAATTTATTCAATATAGGAGCTTGCAGCACACTCATCAAACGTCAAATCTTTTATAAAGCTACCACCGCGTCGGAACGTGTTGTCGCTGTAGAGAAGATGCGGCCAGAAACTCTACAACATAACACGACTTAATAACTATTACAATATAAATTCTTAAGCTAAAGTTATGTATACAATAATACATAGTCTATTTATTGATTGATTGATAATTGTTTTACAATGCTATAATTATTATCAATCACCTTTTTAGTGAGTGCAAATAACACCCTAGTTTTCACGCATTATTTCTTTGTATATTTTTCAGATTTTGTCAATATATTTCTTTTTACCCAACTGCGCCAGAAGGAGGGTTATGTTTTTCATGCGTATGTATGTATGTATTTAAGTAGGTATGTATGTTTGTATGTCTATTTCTCTGCCACGCCCTACAGCCTAAACGGCTTGATGGATTTTAACGTATGAGGTGTCATTAGATTCGTAAAAATTGTGAGAGTGACATAGGCTATATTATTTTAATACGGCGTCAGCTAATTAAAAAAGAGAGGGGGCATAAACAATAAAAAAAAAAAAAATTACAATATGGGTATCAAATGAAAGCTAGTGAACACACGATTCCAAATATATAAATATAGTAGTACTTTTATGTTACCGTTTCGACAAAACAAAAAACCCGACTGCATAAAAAACCTATTTATGAAGCTTTTTTCAATGTGCAAAACATTAATTCGAATAAAATTGTAAGTATATTAGAAATAAGTACGTCAACAGTAGGTATGCATGCGTCTTAGCATATGTAGACTACCTCAAATTATTATTTCACAATGCTACCTGTTTCAGTTTCATGAGACACCTTATAAATTGCAGTTACTTATATAAAATGTGATTTAATCTGATAATAAGTAATTATTCTGACCTGAATACCTACAATTGCATTTTAAGTCATAATTCAACCTTAAAGAATTTGGTTTCATGCACGCTAACCCGATAAGTAGAATCATCGTTAGAAATCCCCTGTTCAAACTCTTAATTTTAGGCAATAAAGATGATAATTACTTGATTCACACGATTTCATTTGTTGGACTGTAACCAGTAGATCTTGATTGTTAGGTTTCCCACACTGTTAATTAATACTAGAGTGACCGCCGACTTATGTATAGCTACTATAGTTATACTACAATGTATACGTGATACGCAAGACGTACTCAGTTCTGAGAATATGAACTGTTGTTACGATTAAATCCTTATAAAAATCTTTTATCATTTTCCTGTCTAATGAAACATGGTGTTTCGGATCACACAGCAAGAAGTGCTATTTTTAAATCTCAAGGCAGGTCTCTTCGCCGAAGAAAACCAAACATAGCTTCACTTTTTGTCGTCCACCATCTTTTTTTCACAAAACAAGCCAAATTTCGATATAATAGGTGCAAAAATGAGCGAGTTATTGAGGCGGAGCATACAGGCAGACAGAAAGGACGAAAGTTCCTTGTTTGACTAACCCTAAAAATATGATTTTCCGTTGTTACAGGTAAGTGTAAATGGCAATACGCCACAGAGACGAGAGAGGCGCGACGTTGAATCAGCGACATCAGTGGAGAATGACAGGTCGGGGGAAGGTGCCACCCCACAATACCACGTCTGCAGAATGGGTACGTTACTTGAGAGGATATTACCGTTGGCGCGCTCCATACAAACGAAGTCTGTTATATTTTCAATACTAACCAATTAAAGTCAATGAAATTTTGCAGAAACGATCTAGAATCTAATCTCTATGCTTGTAATTTGCCAGATTTTCGTTAAAATGTTATAGTGCCTCAAAGATTTCCATACAAATTTTAATTGAATCCTAGTATTGAAACTGTATATTTTAACGAAAATCTATCACATTAAAATAAAAATTCTATTGACTTTGATTGATTAGTTTTGAAAATATAACCAGACTTCGATTGGAGCGCGCTAACGATATTAGCGTCACCTGTATGTATAACTATATAAGAACATCCAGGAAGCTGATTTCAACCTACTTCTATTGGTCGTACCGATTTGAAACTTTGCAAGCGTATGTCACTCGGATTACAATACAATAATTTGGTACCATCGAGCTGATATGAAGATGAACCCAGGAGGTAGATACTGAAACTCTTCAATGGCTACTAGTAAAGTCTTCCTGTGGTACAAATACAAACTATAAGCTAAGGAGATCATAATTTCTCTTAGACGAATTAAATACGGACCCGCCTCGCCTTAGCATTTCCCCTCTGCCAACGTGCAAGATCAAAATGTCTTACGCATTTACATACAATTGTATACCTTAACACTAAACGCGACAGCCTATAATTGCGGAACAATAATTTCGAACTAATGACGTTTGGGGTTCACACGACACTATTTTTCATGATTTTTAACATTCAAAATTAATAGAATCTAAACTAATGGAATAAAATTCAAAGTTGCGTATCTCGTGCTACCTCGCCCCCCGCAAAAAGAGGCAGAAAAATTTGTTAGTAGAATTACACGCGTAACTTGTCCTCATATAAGTAGTCTAAGTAATTTCTTACTTATAAACTGGTACCTAACTACGTTGGTGGCAACGATGCGGTTCATAGATATAAACTTAAGAAAAAAACTGAAATTGGATACAGAACAGTTAAGCCGTCGTTATAGGTTTAAGTTATTCCGGGTTTATTAGTAGACATTTATTCTTAGTTTATTCCTGATATAAAATTTTATACCACGTTTATTTCTACCAAGGTTAGAGTTTAGGCTCATTTGGTTTGTTTTAAAGAGTCTCTTTTACTTTTCACTAACAAAAGCGTGTTTTTTCCGTTTTTTGAAACTATTTATTATAGTGATTATTTCAAATATGAAGTGTCGGTACTCACTAGACATTGCAAGGGGTAAAATGATAGAGTATCTACGAGTGCCGAAACCTAAGGTCGTCTGGCGCACCCTGGGCAGTCAGCCTCGATACGACCATCGCTGGCTGGCTAATCTTTACACTACAGCATGAGTAATTGTCATGCGATATGGCTCATGCTGACACGAAAGAAGATGTTATTTTATAATATAGGCAATGGCCTCTATGACTACAATTTTACTTTCGTTTAGAAACGTCAGCTGGTTAGTTAACTTTTCACACTTAAGCCTGTCCAACCGGTTAGTCCGGTTCGACTAGAAATCAAAAACTATTGTTGGCATCGAACTTAGCTTTGAATTTTCGGATTTCAATCTGTCAATCGTTCTGAATGCGTACATAAATATTTTTTCTAAAACCCCGATTTTCCAAGCATAACCTGATCGTTCCTTTAAAATGTAAAATGGGCTTGCGTTTGGCCTCAATCTCCGTCACTTGAAATTAAGTGACGACTTGATTCTTTATATTAATAATGCCACAAATAATAATAATTTTTAAATGCTAAGAATTATTCCTTCAGTTGTAGTACTTCTGACATATTTGATGTTTCAAGATGGAATTGGAATGTCATATCCAGGGTTAGCCCACAAAAACACTACCAAAGAAATATCCACGTGAAGAAATATTAAGCCACACATAAAAATATTTCTTGGGTACATGATAGCTATTTACTTTGCAATTCTTAACTATGTAGTTGTTACACAAGTTCCAAAACCTTGTGAAACGACCGATACCCTTGAAATTTCGCAGTTCACTAAAAAACAAATGAACGGCTACTAGATACATAAATATTTACGTAGTTTCGACAACTTTTATTATACGTCTTACCTCCGTCCTCCCAAGCCTACCTACATACTCAACTCAGCCGTGTAAAAAGGCCTATTACCATATTGACCATTAGGCCAATGTAGTTTAGTTGAGGCAAGTTAGTAATCGACAGAGGATATGGTCGAAAAAATTTGGAGAATAGGTCACTTTTCCAACTGTGCGTATTTGTCCGACCCGCCCCTCCCACACACCCCACCGACTAGAGTGCGAAAGAAACAACTGCTGCTTGGACTGATTTTACCGACATAAAATGGACGAAATCCGAATATCGTATTCTCCTGTTTCCTCCTCCAAAACTAAACCGATTTTAATAATTCTTTCAAAAATAATATGAGAAAGACTTTGGATATGTCTGTATGATATGCTTTTTTTATTTATGTTGGTCAAATTTGTTTGCTGGATGTCTGAAAACTGGCGGTAAAATTGGTCATTTTCGAAGGTCCCTAGTTCTTACGGTAATTAATGTATGCAAAGAAGCAAAACATAGGGACATAGCAGAGGTAACATAGATTGTATGATAAAAAAATTTTTTGCTCTATTGTCATTATCCAGAGAGGAAACAGGGGAATACTCTTGTATGGACAAAACGGTCTAGTCTATACTCTTAAGAGTCCTTTTACCGTTCAGTGGCGCCCTCATCATATTTAAGTACTCCAATTTACTACGAAAACCTTAAAGCTATTATTATAATTATAATGCTTTTATTGGTTTTTTAAGTTCTAAACTATACAAACTAAGTTCTAGACTTACAAACTAAGTCAATGTCCTAAACGTATAAATTAGACAAAAGAAAAAGGGCCACTTCTACGTTTATTTCGATGTTATTAAAAATTGAAATATTTCGAACCTATAAAAATATTATGCAAAAATAGCTTTGTACCCGTAAAATGACTGGGCTATTTTGAAAATAGCTTTTAGGTTTTATTTTTTGGGGTAGTACTTTTTCATTTTGCGTTTTCATTATTGAGAAATCTTTAATATGATGCGTAACTGAACGATAAAATTACTCTTAACTGGCCTCTGACTTGACATTACAAATATCTATCTACCGACATAATATAAGTACTTAACGAGCCTAAACAAAAACATTAAGTATTGTCAACACAATTTCTAATTTCCTTATTGTTTACTTGTAGAAGATGTTTTTGATGAACTTGGTAGGGTGACAGAGATATGATATAACCAAGGTTACCTTCACTACCGGACGTAATAGCGAACTAAACATGTACCTATATTTTTTACCCGACTGCGACAGAAGGAGGGTTATGTTTTTCGAGCGTATGTATGTATGTATGTATCTATGTATGTATGTATGTATGTATGTTTGTATGTCTATTTCTTTGGCACGGCCTACAGCCTAAACGGCTTGATGGATTTTAACGTATGGGGTGTCATTGGATTCGTAAAAATCGTGAGAGTGACATAGGGTATATTATTTCAAGATGGCGTCTACAAATTAAAAAAGAGAGGGGGAATAAACAATTTTTTTTTGTTAAAATTACAATATGGGTATCAAATGAAAGCTAGTGATCAGACGATTCCAAATATATAAATATTATAGTACTTTTATGTTACCGTTTCGACACAAGACTAAAAAGTATGAAATAAACTAAATTATTAAGATAAACAAAAAACCCGACTGCATAAAAAACCTATTAACTGAAAAGAGAAAAACAAGCTCTAAAATCACTAATCAGCTATAACACCTGTATTTATGCTAATATAATTTGAATGTTATTAGGTGGGTATTGCAGGCGGGGTCAAAAATAACTAACCAAAAATCTCCTTTGTCCCCGTTTGCGATACCTACCTAATAATAACATTCAAATTATATTAGCTTAAATACAGGTGTTATAGCTGATTAGTGATTTTAGAGCTTGTTTTTCTCTTTTCAGTTAATAGGTTTTTTATGCAGTCGGGTTTTTTGTTATCACAGTAGAACTGTCCTTAAGAGAAGTTTATTCCGAAAGCGCCAATGCGCGCTGCATACAAACGTCTGGTGATATTTTCAATAGTAACCTTTTAAAGTCAATTAAATTTACCAGAAACAATCTAGAATCTAATCTCTATGCTTGTATGTTGTTCAGTTTTCGTTAAAATATATTACAGTTTTAGTGCTAGAATTTAAGATTTGCATGGAAATCTTTGAGGCACTGAACTTTAATTGATCTTGTGCATTTACATTCAATTTTACACCTTATCACTAAACGAGACAGCCTATAATGGCGAAATAATAACTTCGAACTTAGAACGTTTGGGGTTCACACGAGACTACTTTTCACGATTTTTAACATTCAAAATTAGAATCTAAAGTTATGGGGAATAAAATCCAAAGTTGCGGATTTCATGTTACCTCGCCCCCCGCAAAAAGTGGCAGAAATGTTTGTTAGTAGAATTACACGCGTAACCAGTCCACATATAAATAGTCAAAGACAAGCATAGAGATTAGTTTCTAGTAAGTTTCTGGAAAATTTCATTGACTTTAATTGGTTCGTATTGAAAATATCACCAGACTTCGTTTTTGCATGGAGCGCGCTCCGAGAAACGCGATTGCCCAACCCTCTGAAAAGTGCGTGCGTGGCACAAACATTAAAAAGAATTAATAAAAGTACTTTTATGATTTTACTAGATAAACTGATGGTGAATATGTGAGTAAAATTCCAGTAATTATAAACGATTGCAAGTTATTCTAGTTCGAGAAAATAATGTAAAAAATGCATTATTTTCTTAGCTTTTTGAAAAGAAATTCTATAATGTGAAGTAATTTCATTCGTGTATTCAATTTATGATTTCACTAGATAAACTATCCAAGAATATTTACTGTTATTTTTTTTCGTTTCGGTAACTTGTATAAATCTTGAAAAACAAAAAGTAAGAGACCCCTTCCCAGAACGCCCTAATCATTCGCCCATGAAAATTCTGGAAAAATGCAGATTGCATGCATGCACATGCTCATGACTACACACCACGGAATCGGGGTCATTTTGAAGCCAGTAAAGGGTGCCTCAGATCATCAAACTAAGCAACTTTTAGCTTGGAGTCAAAATCGTGAGCGAAAAAATAAGGATTAAAAGATTTTCCGATTCCTGTATAGCTTTCTGGCCAATTCTGATTTATTTATCAGAAAGATATACTATTCGACATAATCTTGAACGTTACTAAAGCTGTTCTTAGAATAAGTGAGAGGAAGTGTTTCAAATCTCTGTTTCAGGAGTGTGATTTCTGAAACTCATACGTTGAACTCAGCAGTTGAAAATGTCAAAATTACTATGGAGATATGCATATGTCTACTGCTGATTTGACTTTCAAAAATCCCACTCCTGTATTGTGATTTTTTAACAATTTAAATCAGCAGTAGAAATACAGTTTTTGAGAGTTCCGCCGTTATTATTTCATCTAGAGGTCTGCGTCTGAGGTTTGCTCCCATAGTTAAGGTTGTTCAGTTTGATGCGTAGAGTATGTGGTTTAAAGGTTAATGATACTTTTTCTTTACACCCTGTATTGCACCCTGTGTAAATTGACAACTCTAAAACCACCTTAATCAAAACGTGTGCATCCATTATAAATTCTATAACTCCGTAACATAAGTACGATAATTGTCTGCAAGTGTGACCTGGAGACCGATTGCGCTAATTTAAAACATCGAAGTTCTATTTTTTAATTATTATAATTTCAGTTCTAATCGCAATGCAATCCAATTACTATTCAACTGTGCTGTATTCCGCATTGCGCTAAACTCTATGTAACTGACAGCCTTTAACGTCTGAGCGATCTGTCAAATCGTCTCTAACGGCTGTCATGAGCTGTACCGCGATTAGCGCAATACCAAATGTGTCAAAAGTTATGGTTCGTTCGTAGTCCAGTCACGGTTCAATCACCGAATATTTACCGCGATTGCTGCCCAGTAGAGATGTTGCTGACCGTACTAAACAAACACATAGTGTAATTGACGACGGCAATGAACTTCATATCAATAGGTTATCGTCTCTGCATTAAGGTAGAACATCACGACTTATTCTCCATATCAATATCAAATAGACCAATTTTAAAGCCCTTTAATGTTTTAAAAGTACTAAGAAATTAATACTTAGGTTAAGTATATAATTAGTTCCATGAAAATACCTACATTAATTTAAAAAAAGACTTGTGTAAAACCAATTCGTTAGATTTCTTCAGAAAGAATTCTATGTGTATGTGATTTTTAATCCTATAGAGTCTTCTACTTAGATATTCTATTTACAAAAAACGTTTTTCTTCAACTCGTGTGTTAAATTGAAGGCGTTGTATTTCTTTGTATGGGTAGTAAACATGTTTTTTTACATTTTCACGAAAATATCACTTTACTAAACAAAGTGATTGTTATTTACATTTAAGATTATATTACGACAATGAAAGTATCTTCTTGTTTAAATCCATATGCTTACGCCTGTCTCCCATTGGGGCAGGCAGAGACAGGGAAAATATTAAGAGCAGCGTTTGAATGCCGTCATTCCCCGGATTCTAAAAAAAAACCATCTTTTTAAACGAATAGGTATAAAATATAAAACGTGCTGTGCAAAATAGCGCTGATATATATAGGTCCAGGAGCTCCAAAAATGCATTTCATAGCGGTCCCTTACGCATTAACTGACCTAAAATATTTCAAAGAAAGTTAAAAGTAAAACATACATTTGCTTACATCAAAAATAATAGCATAACATAACATAAATATTCTTTATTTGCACAGCAAAAACATAAAGCAAAAAAAACAGAATAATAGAACGAAAGGGTACAAATGGCGGTCTTATCACTAAAAGCGATTTCTTCCAGACAACCATAGGATGGAAGAACTCTTAATAATAGGTGACCACATTATTTTTCACTTTTTAAATGTTTGTTTCTGGCGTTGGGGGTTTTTCATGATGTTCGTTGGTTTCGTGTACATCTGACTCTTTATCAACTTTATCAGTGTATGTACGTCCAACGTACGTACAAAATCTATAAGAAAGAGAAAAAAGATTTCATGGGTAACTTCTTGACCTATAAAATACAATTTTTTAAATTGGCCGCATTGTAAATTATTTTGTACAAAAAGACGAAAAAAACTTTTTTATTGATGTAAGTAATAGTTTTGTGACGATCCATCTTAATGCGGTCTTGAATATTCTAAGTGTGCAATAAACACACAAATAAAACATTATAAATAGCTAGTAATCTTTCTTTAATGTTTAATTTACAACTATTTGAAATTAATGAGACAATAATAAATAAAATATAACTACATAGTTATTTTTTAATTAGCTAGTGTCGCAATGCGTTTTTTTTTGTCATAAAACTATGTAAGCTCTCGCAGAAAAACTTACCAAAGTTTCATCGCAATCGGACGAATGGTATAGAACAGCATAAGGGACACACAGATAGGTACATCAACATTTATTTTTATATACAGGTGTGTAGGTGTAAACTCAAATGTGTTACTTAATGTACTTAATGAGATGCTTCAAATCATCAAACTGAACAACTTTCATATAGGACCAACAACGAAATCGCGACAAAAAACATTTGTTTCTTAAAAAAGATCAATAATAGCGACTCGACCAAAATGTATAAAACACCCGATTTTTGTTTTTTCCATTTCAAAGTTGGTTCCATTGTAAAAGTTGTTCAGTTTGATAGTCTGAACCACCCTTTGACTATTTATATAGGGACCAGCCTTGCGGTAGCATTTCCCCTCTGCTACGGTACAAGATCAATTGATCATGTGCATTTTTATACAATTGTATACCTTATCACTAAACGAGATAGCCTATAATTGCGAAACAATAACTTATCTTGTTTGGGGTTCACACGAGACTACTTTTCATGATTTTTAACAATCAAAATTTGTATCTAAAGTTATGGGGAATAAAATCCAAAGTTGCGTATCTCATGTTACCTCGCCCCCCGCAATAAGTATCAGATATGTTTGTTAGTAGAATTACACACTTAACTAGTCCTTATACAACGTGTTAATGAATAAGCGCAAAACCTCATACACCCCAACTGATATATAACAAAATAATTAGATTGAAACAATAACTTCATTATTTTGATAGTTAAAATTAAAGTTATTCGCACTTTAAGTTTTGAGGCAAAAATGAATTGTTATCATGCAATGAATGAAAGCATCTTGTTTTGGTAGTACGTAGGATGAGAGTGCCCGAGCGGTGGGTTGAGATCAACTTCAATAAATTTAAATTTTGCAAACAAATTATTGAATATTTTGAAAAAAATTACCTATGTTGAAACCATGATAATTCGATTCTGCTCTCGATTCTAAACAAACTACTTTCTATTTTTGCGTTAATTCATTAACACGTTGTATAAATAGTCAAAGGAAGCACCACAAAAAGTATCTAAGGCATTTAAGTTGTAAGTGTATAATAATTATAGTAAAATCTAAGAGGAAGGATCTCCATAGAGTCCGCATAAATTTACGATTGTAATTGGTCTCTTTTGTCTTATGACGTACCTTTAATAGTAGAAGGAGATGGAACTATAGATATTTGTTTATGCGGCTGTCCACTTTTTTTTGGGCTAGTGTTTGCGAAAAGTGACCGTAACCATAAGGTCATATGTCACTTGGTGCCTTTTGTCCATACTACTTGACACCACACACTCAAACCTAAACGTCAAAAAAAGTGGACACTTTACAATTGGTTCGACTCACTCTAGTCTTAAAGAGAGATCCTTCCTCTTAGGGTATAAGTATAATAAACACTTGAAGTGGGCGGCCAACAGGCGGGCAATACGTCACTCGTACAAAAGTTGAATACTTCCCGATCTCTATAAGAGGCTTTTTGACCTTCGCACGTAACGTATGTGCTACGTCAACCGATCATGCATATACATATCGCTTAGTTTGCATTTACAATCAAACTGTTAATTCATTCGAACTTGTACAGATATTGAGAAATACCATTCAAAGGAACTTTACCAATTTTATTGCAAAAAATAACAATCTACATGGTCCTTATTAATATGCTGACACTTTTTTAAGAGGATGATAAGACCATCAAACTGAACAACTTTGATTATGGAACCAACTTCGAGATGGCGAAAAAAAATCAGCTGTCCCATACATTTGAGTTGAGTTGGTAGGTACTACAGTTTTGTATGAAATTTGTGTTTTTTTTAGAGATTTCGATGTTGGCTCCATGGTGAAAGTTGTTCAGTTTGATGGCCTGAAACACACCCTAAATGCGCATCGCTGACCAAAACCACACCTGTATACAAAAACAACCAAGAAAAGTTAAAAAAAATGTTTTATGTTTTTTTAATTTAATTTATTAACCTACTTATTGAAAATAGTATTACTATATATACTATTACTATTTATTGAAAAGTATAAAGATTTAAAAAATGTGTCATTTTAAAAGTTTTATCATAAGATTTAACTTTCAACGTATTAAATTAATTATACAGTTGGACTGTAAGAAACCTTGCGGACCAATCTACGAATTATTGATTTATTCTAAAAACTGTAATTAGAGAAGTTACCATGTGGCCTTCAAGTTCAAATTTTTGAATTAACGGGCAGCACGGCACCAAATACGCGTTACATTTTTTGAGACCGTTGAACTCTTTTGCATGGAAAAATTTTATAGGGATAAATTACAAATTTCTCTTGAATATAAAACAATGAGTTTTCAACATTATTATAGCTCTGAACCGACAATAAGATAAGGCAGGAAGTAAATAAATGACGCAAGTTCTCGGAGCCTACGTTAAGCCTACGTTCACGTTATTCTGTCGAATTTCAATTTACCTCGAAGACATCAATTTCATCAGCCTTAATAATCTCATCATACGGTAGCGAAATCTGTCTATTTCCCTTCTGATTATATCCGATGTGAATCAGAGGCGAGTTGGTAAACGGTCTGAGTCTGAGATCGAGGCAGTCGCACGAGGGCGTTCGCATCGCAAGCACGTCGCGTCGTACTGCGCCGCCGCTAGCGCCACGCGCCGATACGCACACGGAACGCTGCCGGACGATGCCCATGACCATTGAAGACCTCTCCACGAGCCCTGTCCACACTCACCTGGCGCTTTCCGCGCTCCGATAGCAACGGTACACCGACGCCGTTACATCGACTATACCCACATTGTTTACACCTCTTCTGTTTACTAGATGCACAAAGTTTTCTCAGCTGAAAGCATTAACTGAAGTGTGAATGCGTACCGGCTGAAGGATTGCGAAACTATACAAGTGAAGTTTAAAAATACATTGGCAACTAGTGCGGAGTGACGCGAGCTCAAGATGTGCGCGTGTGGCAAGTTCTACGACTTTTGGAAGAACTCATGCGGAGCAGGTGAGCTACCCTAGACGTTGCACTTTCTAATTGCGGTATGAATATCCAACCGCGTCCCCCGCCTTCGTCCTTTCTAACCAACTCGAAGACAGCCTGGCGCGTTCGAAACTTTAGAGAAATCAAACCTTATCTGGCCAATAACTAAATCCTTGTACGAAACTGCTTTCGAATTTATTTCAGAAAAATATGTTGTTAAACCCGTGCGCCTATATTTGGACATCCAATCTTGAAAGGCCCTTGATCCAATGTCAGTCTTTAGTAAAATACATTTTCAGTTACCTTCAGTTTACATTAGTTAAAAAGATACTGATGCTGACTAAAAGGTATTATAGGAACACACTCCAAGCATAATTTAGAAGCAATTATAGTATTAATTAAAATCAAGCAGCATCTCGTAGAAACGTATCAATAAGTCCTTGATTAGTTTAATTTATGGATAAACATTATCATTCGTTGTAACCGAGCAAAGGTGTCAAGGCAGTTAATAAAGATCAACCAGAAAAAGTTAATCAATCGTAAAACTATACTCACGCCACTATCGCACAGGGGTATGCAGAGATTACGGATCACCACACACTACGATTCTGACATACATGGGTAAGATATGATCCAGAACATGGATCATTACATGGTATTTTAATTCTAGCGTTTTGCAAAGAGAATGTAGCCCCGCGTCGTCAATAAACAAGGTCGTCTGCATACATTGTGAACGAAAAAATATTTTTATTATATCCTGTTGAAGTTTGGGGCCTAGCCTTAAACCCTAACGAAAAAAGAAAAAGAAATCAAATAACGACTTAAATAGGAATGTTATTCACGTAATGATTGATGACAACGTCCACGAAGACGAGGCCTTTACTTTGAAACAGTATTTTCATTTCTATAGGCCAGCCAGATGAATGGTTCAAATACCTACTTCCTTTTAGCGATTTCTTTTTAGTAACAATAGAACCAAGTCGTTTCGCTAGGTACTAAGTACTTGTAACTTTTTATTTAAATAATAATTATTAAAGATTTCCAAGTCCTTTAAATAGAACAAATGCATCACATTACGCCTTGACACCCTTGCTACAGCACCGCAGTAATCCTATATGGATTACGATATTCTATTTCCCACATCGGCATTATAGTTTTGCAACTCAAACAAAGACGATAAATGCTACATACTGGCCAAGGATTTTTATCATATGAATAAACTCAACGTAAATTTCAAGTTCGCCTGACGATTTCTCGCTCTGATGAATGTTAACTTGCCCAAAATTTTTCTTGCCTTGGTGAGGCTTATTTTTGTTTCGCTTTTTCTGCCGTGTCAGATCTGCGTGACTTAAAAGCAGAAGGTTAAGTCCACAGTTAATTTTTTGGTCACTATAATTTTGTGATTTATTCGCTAATTGCGTGCTCACATTCCATTGAGCTTTAGGATGTTATACCATCCAATTTTCTCTTGTTTGAAATATAATCTACGAAAAATAGCTTAATGTGATTTATCAATCTTAATTTGGAAATATTCTGTACAGTCTAAAGTTGAAGTGTTGGGAGACAGTGGCGTAGCGTGGGTTTCTGCCGCCCGGGGCACAGACCGATTTTGCCGCCCCCTTATCTTACCTAAAAAGAAAAATAACGGAGCGAGCGAAGCGACCTCGAAATTTTTTTGCACATCTATTCCGATTGTGGTCAGACGTCTTTTGGTTTATCCATGCAGAAAAAGAAACTAAGAGCGAACTCGACGTTTCTCCTCAATACGAATTGGAGCTTTTTACGTTCAAAACATGTGCAAAGTAATTGGAGTAAAAGCTATGGATGTAGCGAAGCAAGCTCGAAATTTTGAGCACCACGTCTTAGCTGTGGTCAGAACTCTTTAGAATTATGTTTAGGTACAGTAACTAAAACAGAAACATAGAACGAGCGAGTCATCAATGCCTTGTGAAACGACGGTCTGTCATTACCGTATTACGGTGAAGTACAAAGAATGCGTAAGGAGACATATTTATTTAAAATAACATTGAAACGAAATAAGTTTCCTAAATAATAGTTATTGAGAAACCTTGCGCTTGCATCACCCATGCATAGAACCTGCATAGGTAACTGGGTATTTTGTAACATAAAAAAAAAGACGAAAAAAAAACTGAAAGAAATTAACTTTTTTTTAAATTTTAATTTTTTTTTTCTAACTGCCACCTCCGCAGCGCCGCCCCCGGCAAAGTGCCGCCCGGTGCGGACCGCACCCTCCGCCCCCCCCATGCTACGCCACTGTTGGGAGAGGTCGTCCGAGGAAAACATACCATGATCAAATCAATGATCTTTTCCGAAAAGGACAAGTGCGTAGCACCCTCAATCGACGGAAGTGCATGAAGAGATGTATGAATGTGAACGAGGCTAAAGAGGTGTGTCAGAGTCGTAACGTGTGGCGGTCCGTGGTCTCTGCCTACCCCCATGGGACAATGACGTGAGCTTATGTATGTATGTCTGTAGCGTCTGGTCTACATAACATCGGTGTACATAAAGAGGCTATTGCTCGCAACCAACTTAAAAGTCACAGTTTGCTGCGTTTAAATAATCGCCCCATTCAAATCATTTTAGTAAAAAAATCTTTAAAAGTATCTATATAAATAGAATGTATGGTTTCGTGAACATAACCTTCAATTGTACCTAACACTGCCTACGTAAAAAAACATTAAATAAAATTAATTCTCATGTTCGTGATTGACCAGTATTTAATTAACTTTTAGCGTGCTGAAGGGTGGTTTATTAAACATTCCTTTTTTTGTACAATATTATCTTCAGATGAATGTCAAGTCTTTTTGGAATAGCTGTAGGATTTTTTGGGCAATCTCATGTTTAATCAAGAATAAGCTATTCGAGGTTGTTTAACTTGGCAAGTTTAATATCAGCATGTGCTGTGTTCTCCTTGATTACCACCCATTAATACAAATAAAATGAATTTTCTTTACCGTCGTAACCGTGATGAACCGGAGTATGTGACAAATTTTGTGCTCAGAAAGTGGGTCACTCACGTAACTTTTAAGGCGATTATTTTCTGAAGCTAATCTCCATGTTGGTAAGCAGTGAAGGAGCACTGTTTTGTTTACTAGTGCTGTAACACTCGCCATACATACCGACTACCTATTTATTTAAATGATCCAACGTAAAATGCCGAAAGACTTGCATTGTCAAGTAACATTACCATGTAAATGCATGGTTTTTGAGCAAAGCAGATTGTTGTGTTTTTAAAAAACGAAGTTTTTTACTTTATTTCAGATTAGTTACGTAACAAAGTGCAAGGAGCAACGCGTCACAATGTTATTTAATCTTAGTTGATAGTCATGGCATAAAGCTGTTAACTTCATCCATACATAATTTATCAGATTTCCATAACACACAAATGCTGGGATTACTAACATAGGAACTAAGTTCTAGAAATGTTTCATCGTTTTGAAAATGTCGAATTCAAATATACGTCTTATTGAAAAACATAATTTACACTTTCTTAACTGTCGAGCGAAGGTTATTGATTCTCGTACGTTAACGTTAACGTAGACGCGTGAATATTGACATTACCATATAAAATGGGTGATAAATTCGTCAATTCCTAATTAAATTAAGTGAGTGGCGCAAACAGGTTGTGGTCCATTTTTAGGGTTCCGTACCCAAAAGGTGAAAACGACAGACAGACATTTTGGAACCCTAAAAAAGTAGGTAAATTAGTTGTAACCTGTAGAAGTTGGGGGAAAGGTATTTCTCCTTATGATACCTTTTGTATCAAGTGTGTGAAACTCATCTTTCTAGTCCACTCAAACTTCTACGCATTCATTATGTTTATTTAGTGAAAATTCACGATAACCGTACAATACTCTGATAATTTAAGAAAACGAAATCACACACTATCAGTTCAACCAAGCCAAATATTTTGGATGATTTGTCTATTTTACTAGTAATTTCTACTTTTGAACCAGGACTTCTAAAGATGTGGAAGTATTTTTTAATAGGCCGTAATTTTTCTGTTTATATTAATTATGACCGCTCCTGAACGACTTTTAGTTTTCGTAAAAATGACTAGGTCCAAATTCGCCATGGTTCTTTGATTAGATCTTCAGTGTTCCTTTTCATAATTGAATACGATCAAATAATCAAATCAACCCACATCAACCCACTGCTGGGCATAGGCCTCCCTTTTTATTGTACCATTCCTCACGGTCCTGTGCTAATCTGATACAATTCGAACCCGTAACCCTCACAATGTCATCACACCAACGTTCTGGTGGTCTGCCTACTGATCTCCGTCACTCTCATGGCCACCACTCTGATATTACCTTGGTCCACCGTCGTCTTCCCGTCTAGCCAAGTGTCTCTCCACTTCAACTTTGTGATTCGCTTACCCACGTATTTAACCTTGAAATATACGATCACGATATCTTTATTCCGTAGAATAATATTCTATGTAGGTGTATTTGTCGCTGTTACGCAATCACTTGTCTGGCGCTAGAACAATAAAACTGGGTTCTGTAATTGGTCTCAGATGAATCTGAATCTAAACGCCTACTCGTGGTACGAGATCCGACCGCAAAATTATGCACCTATTTGTTTGGTGAACGAAATGTGATTTAAGTGAATGTTTATACAGAGGTTCATACAACGCCGCCGGGTTGCCTAGCAAAATATTGCCGCAAGTGCCTTTACCATGATGATTTATGGTACTATTTTTTCCACCGATCTGTTTGGGAAGTAAATGAGGAGCCATCTGAAGGAGACCAATCTAAAGAATTGGAAAAACTAGGGTTGCCACCTCTCAGTCTGCCACAACTTCGCAACTCTAAGGGTTAAAAATGACTTATTTGAACCTGGCAACCCTAGAGTTGCGGCAAACTGAGACGTGGCAACCCTAATTTTATCAGTTCTTTACATCGGTCTCCTTCAGATGGCTCCTCAATTACTTCCCAAACAGTTGTATGAACCTCTGTATCAACATTCACTTATATCACATTTCGTTCACCAAACAAATAGGTGCATAATTTTGCGGTCGGATCTTGGTATATCGATGCTTCTTGTATTCTTAAGGGGACCATTCACTGCAGTCCTACATGCAGGACTACAATGCAAGATGTGCCCACACACAGTCGTCCATCGGGTACATTCACTATCCTGCAAGTAGTCCGACGTGCTGGATAGCGAGCCCACACACTGTCCTGCAAGCCATCCTACCATCAGTACCTACTGTGTCGTTTCTCACTAGTGTCGGTGTTCTAGCAATCATGTTACGTGGTATTTCTAAAAAAAAAATACCTTTTTGTCAGAGAAATTGTAGTTGCGCCTGTGATACCATGCTGATAAAAGCCGGCGTTGTCCATTTTTTTCCTGCTGGGCGAACTGCAAGAGGTGGGCGGAGCTTGTAGGCTTTGCAGGACTCGAGACGCATCCTACACAAGGTCTTCGGATGCCATGCAGGACTGAAAAAACATTCACGATCCAGTGAATGGGCCCCTTTACAATCTTTATCACTTTGTTATGTGAGTGTACAAGGGCCGAAGTCAACAACTAAAGTAAGGTGATGGCGAAATAACTTGAGTCCTGTCTAACTAGAATTCTTAGTTTTGCTATTATTTTTAATGACAAGATAACATAAATAAGTACTCTTTATTTGTACGCCACAAACAAAAACAGAATAATGTGATTATAAGGGTACAAATGGCGGTCTTATCACTAAAAGGGATATCTTCCAGGCAACAATGGGATGGAAGAACTCTTTAGTAAAAATAGCTTGCAATGGCGGTATATCATGTGAATTAAACATCATGTAAAATCTGAATTTTGTAAAATGACTATTTGCAATATCTCTACAAGTTCCAACGGAGGAAAAAAAGGGTACGTAAGTTACTATAAACAGTTTTTAGAACTTTTAGACTACGTAAATAAAATGTCAAACAGATTTAATAATCGAGTTTGTTACGAAGAAACCTTATGATTTTCGATCAAGATTGTTTTGAGTTTCGTTTGTTTCGTTTTGGGCAGTTCTATTGGGATGAAACATCCTTTGTATCGAAGACCTTTTTCGTCAATTACTAGACAAAAAGTTTTATTTGTTTAAGAGAAGACAATGATGAACATTTCATGTTATTTACTTGAAACTCATGTAAACACCTATCCACAGAAATAATATTTACCGTTTTGAAACGAGATGACTCGAAACTTGACTTTCGTCATACTATTTGTTCCTGCAATACAATGTTCGCTCTCATTATTCATGATTGTAAAATATTTGATCAATGATAGTGATATCATCTTGTTTTTGTTAATTGCGAAAACTAACACCTTTTGTCATTTATTTTCTAAGGTTCTTCTCTTCCTTGTCCTTTGTCAGTTGTCAAACTGTTTATTCGTAAAGGTTATTTCCCTATTAAATATTTATAATAATTTCATCCGTGTGGTTTTCAGCATAGTGCGTAGCCAACTATGGGACCAAAACAGAAATTGCGTTCAAAAAATGTTCTGTTACATACAGCTACATAGGTATGTATGTAAACCCTGTATACATGTAATCATGTTATTCTTCGCAAGCCACTAAATAAAATGAAGTTATCGCTGTAATTAAAGTACACATCCATCAATAATTCTAATGAATGTTATGAATATATCTATCTTGGTGTAGTGATAAAGTTGAAGCGTAGGTACTTGCGGGGAATCCATGCTATTTACTAGATAAGACGAGATATACCTACTACTTACTTGTACAGTGTAACCTCGATAATTCGAAGTTATTTTAGCAAAATCGGATTCTTTTTTTGACTTCTCGTGTCGACAAGTCTATGATTAAATAGTTTGATCTAGAGGGCGATTTTTGAAAATCAAATCAGCAGTGAAAAGATGCATTTATCTCCATAGTAATTTTGACATTTTCCACTGCCGAGTTCAACGAATGAGTTTAAAAAATCGCACTCTTGTTCACAAGTGAAAGATGTTTTCGAATTTCTTACTTATATATTTTTAATTTGGTGGTTTATATCATTATGACTCAATTCAAACTCAATCAATATCATCTCATCTCACTAATATTATATATGCGAATGTTTGTGACGATTTTTTGATGTTTGTGGCTCAAATAACGCATACACGGCTGAACAGATTTGGATGAAATTTGGTACACGGATAAAATATGTTCTGGATCCTTTCTGGACCTTAAAAGTATCCTATGTGTTACATAGGATACTTGTAAGGTCCACGCAGATGGAGGAGTCGTGGGCAACAGCTAGTTTTCTATATTTTGCCGTTTAACAAATCGAGACCATCTCCATTAATAGCGGTGTGACGTGATTGTTTTTCTGTGGTGACGGTTAGGAATGTTACTTTCTCATGCTGAACACATTTGAAGGGAAGGAAATAAAATTCCTGACTGAACTGGTGTGACAGCGCAGTGTGAAGGTTATAGTCAGTCGTCGTTTCGAATTATCGAGGTTCCACTGTATCTTATAGGTAGGTAATAAATATGATTATGGGATATAAAGTAGGATTTAGTTAGACTATCCGGAACAAAGATCGTAAAATTAAATTACATAATAAGGTGGGTTTGTACGTGTTTCTAGATCTTAATTATTTAACAGTTTTGGGTTATTTCGTATCATAATAACACAACCAAATGACAAATAAACGATGAGATTAATTAAGTGTCTGATTGCAGCTGATATCGCAGCGGTTTATAGCTCGAGTGCGAGATTTCTTCGAAACAATTGACTGTTTGTGTAAAATATTTTAGTTAATATGTAGTATTTAGAGGCAAAAGAAAGCAATCAATAGGTACGATAAATTATTTTGGTCTTCTATTATGTCTGTGATTGGCTGACGCATTACCTGTAACGCTGGACAGAGTTTGGGCACTATTGACGATATTCTGAATATGATATAAGTATTATGAATATCTCTAACTATCCCTTTGGGAAATATAGCTTAATGAATGCAATTTTTCTTATTTCTTTAATTTAATTTGTTTTATTATTTTTTCTTTTTTATTTTAAAAACAAGATTTGAACAAAGAAAACCCTTTGAGTAATAGCCATCTTCAATATTTAAGGCGCTTTTCGCATCGTGTGTCGTCGCTCATTTTGAAAACCAAGGGTGTCATAATAATTATACAGGGGGTTAGGGTAAACAGTTGCATCACTTTAAGGGGTGATTGTACCCATGATACTGAACAACTTTCCCAAAGAAACCTATAGGAAATCAGCTGATGGGACGTTTGTATGTCAACATTTTTTTGTTGCGAATTCCTATAGGTTTCTATGGGAAAATTGTTTACTATCATGGGTACAATAAATAAATAAATAAATATCTTGGACATTGTCACACAAATTATCTAGTCACATTTAAAGTACTAGAATCTAGCCTGGACTTGTGTTATGATGACTAGACAACGATATAGAATACATATATAGATACAAATATCCATGACTCGGGTACAAATATTTATATTCATCATACAAATATTTGTCCCTTACGGGATTCGAACCCGCGACCCTCGACATAGCAGGCAGGTTCACTACAGCATGTACTGTACGTCTCACCCTTTAATGCAACTGTTTACCCTAACACCCTGTTAAAAGGCGTATCTTTGAAAGGCCATTGAGCGCACACATTTCGCTCTTCAAGCGCATCTTTCACCCATTAGTTAATGAATGAGTTCCAGTCACTCAAACCGTGGTTTGTTTCACCTTATGTTATCTTTGTTTTACTGTAGGACGATGTCGTCATCTTTATTATTCGTGATCGGGTGCAATCGGTCACAGCCGACTGCTGAGTTGGAAACCGTCACCGAGGAAATTCATTCGTCATACTAAGCTGGCTCGTGACTGGCTGGATCGTATTGTTGGTACCTAGATACAAGAAGTGTTTTTTGCCTTGAAAATAACTTGAATTAGGGGCACGATTTTTTGGTATTCATATCACAGTCTAGTCTAGAGAGGTTCGGTGGTGCGTTGCGGAGGGCAGGGGTAAGGGTTCAAATCCGCACGGACGGCATGCCATGTACCAATGAGATTTTCTCAAACGGTGAAGGAAAAAATCGTGAGGAAACCAGCATACGCTGAAGAAAAAATTCTCATGCGTATGTGAAGTCTACCAATACGCAATAAAATATAATATAGTTCATCGAACATGGCAGATAAATACGTTACAATTTATACGAGTATTCCTCGTAGCAAGTCCCCTCAAAAGATTTTATATTTAACGTGCTAGAATTGAAAATGGATTGATTTGTGGGTCATCTTACATGGAGCGAAGAATACGTAATAGAGTCACGTGGACGGGACGTAGCTGTTATTAATTGGAAGAAGTGAAACCACGAGCCAATCATGATCATTGTGCATAACAACACTAGGTTACGCATTCGAAACACAATAAGTACACTTATAATCGAGTTCCACATACTCGAACTGTATGCATAATCTAAATTCGAGTCTGGTTGACGAAAGATTATCCTGAAAAATTGCTTGCAAAAGACATCATCGGATTTGGTCCAAAATGTGAAAGTGCCGGCAAAAAAGAAATAATGAGATATTCTGTCCATCTAAACATTTATTTTTGCATTATACATTATTGCACCAAAGCTGTAGGTCCTTGGTTTTGTATGGGTTCCAAAAACGTACCTTTTCATACATTTTCGATGAAATTAGCTAAGGCTATATTCAGCATTTTTTAGTATGGCACCAAAGCTTTAGGGCCATTTTCCTTGGTTTTGGTAAGGTATGAAAAATCTGCCTTTTCATACATTTTTGTTGAACATAACAATAAATGCTTAGACGGACAAGTTCTAACAGAATATAGCATAAATTTTTGTTAGCCGACACTTTCACATTCGGACCAAAAATTTATGAAACGCCGATGATGTCTTTTATAAAATCGAATAAATATCACACTGTATAATAAGTTGTATACTGGTTTACTGGGGTGCAAGGAAATAGACTCACTGAGTGACGAAACCCGAGTTCTTCTGGCTTTCCCTGGGCAGTCAACCCGATACCATCATTGCCGACTGCTGGCTAATCCTTCCACCACAACATGAGCAGGTAATTATTGCAATGCGATATGGCTCATACTAACGAAAAAGAAGAGTGCAATTGCAAATTGCCATGACCAGAATTTTAATCATCTCAAAATCATCTTTCGCTGGTCGAATTCTACATCTTCTGTCTGGTTTACGTCAAAAAGATTGTAAGGATCATTTATATTTGAAGCATACGCATAGGTCTTCAACTATTTCGCAGTGATAGAGGCATATTAAGAAGGAACCTATAATATTTTTAAATTTAACACCAACCGATTTAAAGTTCCCCTTTTATTTTTTAGTGATAACACCTTTATGATATGATGCCTACCGCTTGGTCAGTTAATCAATCGATGTAAAATTATGAATTTTCCAAATAATACTTAGAGATAAGAGTTTTTCTAACACGGCGATTTTGTCATCTGATTCGGTTCAGCGGATTTTGCGTGTAATGGGTTTCTTACGATCTTCGCGCTCGTATAAATAAATAGGTGACAAATAAGAAAAAAAATGAACGTTCGTTAAAAAACTACCTATATTTAAAACGATACAAAACCCATTTGAAAAGTTATAAAAAACGTTTTAAGTATAGGGTCCGAATAATGTACCTACTTGAAATTAAACTTGGTGTCTTTACAATTTGAATCGCAGATGGCCACCGTGTAGGTTGACCGTGCGGTATGACACGAAAGACTGCTAAGACCTGATTTGGAGGTAAACCACGTCATTCAATTACAAAATTAGCATTTGTCCTCGAACTATGCAAACTTTTAGATGCCACGAGAACTTTTGGGATTGCAAATAATTATTATACATATATACCCTCATCCTTTTTTTAAGTATTTGGCATTCGAAAACTATTATACTCAATTCAAAATAGCAACGAAACTTTATGGCTATTCTTAGAATAGCTTTAGTAACGTCCAAGATATGTCGGATAGTATATGTATCCAATAAATTAATTATATTTGGTAATTATAATTGGCCAGGAAGCTAAATAGGATTCGGAAAATCTCGTCGTCCTTATTTGGAATGAAGTATAGATACATAGGTACCTACCTAAGTTATCTGTGTTTGGGCATTCTTGGGCTTTGCTATTCTTATTGGACAATGGACATCTAAGATTTTTTATGTGAATGTGAACGCAAAGCTTTAAAACCTTCGATATATTTTATCGCAGTTTAAAACCATTTTATTTGATTGAGATGAAGAGAAGATTGAGAATGTTCAAACATTGAAAATGCAGTTCTTCACAAGAAATTGAAATTTATTTGCCTGCGTTCAATACGATATACATACTGATAAAAAGAATCAAGTGAAACTTTGTATGTCATTTCGCCAAAAATAAATTTTGACCCAATTTCGAAGGCTTTTAAGCTAAGTGTCAATTAAACTTTTAAGCTGCAGTCGCGTTTATTTAAATTGCTAGGTTGAAAACGTCAATGTAACAGTTAAAGGCTGTTACATAAGTAAACATGTATTGGTGGTTCAACAAACTTAGTCTCACGGATCAAGCCATTTTCAAACCAATGACGACGACGTAAGTGTTCCGATAGGGGTCTTGTTATGTGTTAATGAACACAAAAGACTACGTGACCGAAGCCTCAAGCTCCGAGTAAACTTGACCGATCAGAGTACTGCGTCGTACGGCTCGCTCTGAAACCGTACAAGTTTTCTTTGTTTTATACAGGGTCCAACTTAATATGCTGACAGTTTTTTAAGGGGATGATCAGACCATCAAACTGAAACTGAAACCAAAATCTAATTCGCGGAACAAATCTGCTGTCCCATATAGGCTGAAGTAGGTTTGCAGTTTTGTATGGAACAGCTGTTTTTTTTTTCGTGATTTCGATGTTGGTACCATAGAGAAAGTGGTTCAGTTTCATCCCCTTATTAAGTGTCATCATATTAAGAAGGAAACAAAACACCCTAGTAATACGAGTGCTTAAGGGGGTGCTTCAGAACATCAAACTGAACAACTTTCACTATGGAGCAAACGTTGAGAAAAAATTAAAAAATTATCTGTCTCATATATTTTAATTGCGTCGGTACTGCAGTTTTGTATGGGACAGCAGATTTTTTTTTTCGATTTTGGCTCCATAGTGAAAAACCAAAATATGAATTAATCTGTGCCAAAATGTTGTATAACACTCTAATGGAATAAAATTCAAAGTTGCGTATCTCGTGCTACCTCGCCCCCTCAAAAAGTGCTAGAAAACTTTGGTTGTAGAATTACACGCGTAACTTGTCCTCATATAAGTATAATTGTCTAAGATAACACTCAACGTCATTAATCATTAATGCAGTCTACTATAAACGCAAATGCCATTAATTTAATTTATGAAGAAAATCTTTATGCTTCGTTTTTTTAAGTTCGAAGTTTATGCCAGTAATTTAAAAAAAAACATTGTTATTCTGTCTCCTTATGCAAGGAAAATTTTGAGTACCTATTCCTATTCTACAAATATTTTGTCTCCTAATTTCTTTAATTTAGAAAAAAAAACATTGTCGTTATTTTTTGATATTTCGTTGGTTTAATGATTTTTTAAACGCTTTTTGTAATCTGGAGTATGTTCTTTATTTTTGGGTTGTTTCTTATAAAATTATGTCTAATGTGATTGTCCTCATAACGGTGCATCTGTCTGACCTATGACCAGATGAGTTTCATTCAATTTGCTGCTAATTTGCTTAATAGACCATGTTGCTAGTTACAGAGAGTTACTGTCTATGGCTTCCTTCTCTTTTTATTATGTTAATTATCACATCGTCTATGGAAAATAAAAAAGATAAAGGACAGAAACAGGACCAAGGAGCTTGAAATACCTACTACACAGGTGGCGTTTGAATTACAAACATTTTTTTGAACTCAGAATCTCTATGGTATTGTCGTCACTAAGGCCGAGATTCAGAGACGATTTTTAAGTCATAGTTCGAACTCCCGTATATCAAAATCCATACATTTTCGCCACGCTTCTTAGCTCGAGCTAAGACTAAAAAAATCGTCTAGAATCTCAGCCTAAGTTTTCTCATCTCTTTTGCTCTTTACATTGAGTTGTTATTCTAAAGATGATATGACTTTAGAATGACAACTCCATGTAAAGAGGAAAGGAGATGGGAAACATAAGTGACATAAGTTTTGGCTTCAAAAAAATGTTTGTAATGCAATCTCCATGTATGCATGCATGCATATGCTCACGACTATATAATCTTCTTGGTAACGAGTTAAGACAAGGTTAAGACCGAAGAGGGAGAAGTAATAGAGGTCGGAACGTGTTTAATCATATTCACTCAATAAGAGATGCACAAAGCAAATTCGCTCTGGTTAAAAAAGGTTAATCTTATAACTGTTCTTATCGACGTAACCACTTTCTTGTACTACGGCTACCTGACTCCAAAATGTCACTTTATATAAATTGTATAGGATTTTATGACTCTCGCTATCTCATACGCGGTTACACTGACATTCCGTCTACCAGCGTTAGCGAAAAATTGTTCGTCCATTAAAAATATTAGCGCGGTACTAGTACTACCCGTGAAGAGGAATCACTTCGAAAACAGATTTAAATAAATAGCGACTCTCTCTGCATGACAATAAGGTGCAAAGTTATTCGCACCCGTCCTATAGTACAATTCGCGAATAACGTACCAACCGTCAGAACGGCACGCGTGCAAACAAAAATGAACCGAGTCTCATTAGACATGAAAGCTTCCTTTACATAGGCTCCCTCTTTCATTCTTTCACGTGCTGGCAGCGTGACATCGCTAGGGTTTTCAAGTCTCGCATTGACTACTCACAAAATGGCGGCAAGTCTAATGAGATTTGACCAAGAAGTTTACACGGTATACCTAACCCATTGCCATTGACCTATCGGTGGGGTTCGGCTGTCAAGCGTACCTGAGCTGTGGAGTGAGACAGGCCTGGCGATACGGAATGGACAAAAAGTTGTCATTCGGTGATGAGATGATTCAGTGGACATTTATTTTATTAGGGATCAGATGGATTGGCCCCGATTGACACGCACACGGGGGACATACATTCTTATCAATTTGTTGATTTTCTTAAGGATATTTTACTGTTGGCGCGCTCCATACAAACGAAGTCTGGTTATATTTTCAATACTAACCCGTTAAAGTAAGTGCAATTTTTCAGAAACAATCTAGAAAGTAATCTCTATGCGTGTATCTTGTCAGATTTTCGTTAAAATGTACAGTGCCTCAAAGATTTCCATAGAAATATTAAATTAATCATAGCATTGAAACTGTATATTTTATTGTAAATCGGACAAGATACAAGCATAGATATTTGTTTCTAGATTGTTTCTGCAAAATTTCATTGACTTTAATTGGTTAGTATTGAAAATATCACCAGATTTCGTTTGTATGCAGCGCGCATTTACGCATTCGGAATAAACTTCTCTTAAGGTGGGTTTTGAAGAAAAAACGTTCAAATCAATGTCCCAACGAGTGTTGCATACAATATTTTGTCAACAAAATAACGTCAATGCACGTCAGAACTTGGCCCTTGACAAAGGCACTGACCCCGATCCAAACCAATTTTTTCCCGCTTCGGAGCCTTCATGAACGTTTCGAGTTTAAGGTAAATAAATCACAATTTCAATTGTTGTGTAGGTACATTTTAAAAGTAACCGTACCTACTAAAGTTGGTTATTTTACTCCCAGTCATCGTACCACTGCAGGGCACGGTCTAAGAGGGTGTATGGGCGTTAGTTCAACACGGGTTCACATAAGTATCAAAATTTCATCTTCAGCGTACCTATGCAGGTCTCTTCGCATGTTTTCCTTTAAGCTTTTGAGAGCAGTCGGCATTAGGTATGTACATAAGTAAGAAAAACTCATTGGTGCATGGTATTATGGTATGTCGTCCGTGCGGAGTCGAATCTGGACCCCCATGCTTGGGTGTCCGTACCTCTCCGCAACGAGCCACAGAGGTTCTGTAATTACCTAGGTAATTAGTGCTCGACTGTAAATTATTCCTAGCACAGCAACTAACTTATTTTACACGTGGTTACACTACGTAACTAATATACGACACGTTTTATTATTTAGGACCAAATCATCGTGTGAACTGTTTCACGTTTAATATTTCACAGACGTTAGTACGCAGGTAAAATAAGCTAAATATTAAATAATGACCGTTTGGAGGCAAACTTGTACATTTGTTTTTTAACTTTATCTTGGCACTAGAAATGAGGATCTGCAGAGTCCACCCAATAAGGGGTCTTACCTCCTTCCCCCTACCCCGTTTCCACTATCGTACCTTTTCACGAACAGATTCGGCGTATTTTTGAGCGCTCATAACTTCTGGATAGTAACTGTGAGCTCAAATTTTCAGGACATCATGTGGTCATCACTTGTATAAAATTTACCTCATTTTATATTTATATCCCTGCTTATTAAGATTTTATTAATACGCAAACTTCGTTGATTTCGTCATTCACTCATTTACTCACTGATGATTATCAAAACCTAACAGGTACTTCCCGAAGTCCTAGAAAGCTGAAATTGGGTACATTTTATTAGAGTAATAACCACATGCTGTACTGAAAATTTGAGCTCACAGGTACTATCCAGACCGAAGTTATGAGCGCTCAAAAATACGCTGAATCTCTTTGTGAAAAGGTAAGGTAGTAGAAAGGGGTAGGGGGAGGGGGGTAGGACCCCTAAATATTTTGGGTGGACTCTGCAGATCCTCATTTCTAGTGCCAAGATAAAGTTAAAAAACAAAGTTTCATTGATGTACAAATTTTGCCTCCAAAATATCCTATTTTTACCCGACTGCGCCAGAAGGAGGGTTATGTTTTTCGAGCGTATGTATGTATGTATGTAAGTATGTATGTATGTAAGTATGTATGTATGTATGTTTGTATGTCTATTTCTTTGGCACGGCCTACAGCCCAAACGGCTTGATAGATTTTAGCGTATAAGGTGTCATTGGATTCGTAAAAATCGTGAGTGTGACATAGGGTATACTGTTTCAAGATGGCGTCTATGAATTAAAAAAGAGAGGGGGAATAAACAATTTTTTTTTGCTAAAAATTACAATATGGGTATCAAATGAAAGCTAGTAATCAGACGATTCCAAATATATAAATATTATAGTACTTTTATGTTACCGTTTCGACACAAGACTAAAAAGTATGAAATAAACTAAATTATTAAGATACACAAAAAACCCGACTGCATAAAAAACATATTAACTGAAAAGAGAAAAACAAGCTCTATAATCACTAATCAGCTATAACAACTTTGTTTGAGCAAATTTAATTTGATTCTTATTAGGTAGGTATTGCAGGCGGGGACAAACCAATCAATAACAAAACAAAAATTTTCTTTGTCCCCGTTTGCGATACCTACCTAATAAGAATCAAATTATATTTGCTCAAACAAAGTTGTTATAGCTGATTAGTGATGATAGAGCTTGTTTTTCTCTTTTCAGTTAATAGGTTTTTTATGCAGTCGGGTTTTTTGTTTATTTCCTGTATTATGTTCCGATGGAAGCTTTCTGTTTGGTTAATTGCCCCATACCCATAGTAACATTTCAGGGTAGCGGGGAGGAGAAAGGTTGAGGGAAAAAAGGGCGAAGGGCTATTGTACATACCGTTACCTTAATCTACATGCCTTACCCTAATTTGAAATAGCACGAATCGTTGTGAAAATGCAAGTAATTACAACAGCCTTGGAAAATTCTGCTCTTTTTCTTTTACATTCGGTACTTAATGAAGTTGGGTGTAGTGTAACCTTTTGGCCTGTCAAAGATTTCTAAATGGTTTGTAAGCAATAATATCGATTTAGTTTCGCTTTTTGTAGATCGAGAAATAAGATTTTGTTTAACTTTAAAAACAAGATGAATGAACATTTTATTTACCTGTATTTTATTAGAAAATTTCATAAGATATCTTAGTTACATTTTATACGAAAATCAAAAATAAACTCTATAAAACCATACCATTTTCTTTTTAAAATATTTTTAGAATAGTTAATTTTAATTCATTTCTTATGTTCCTAACATAAATAAAAATAGAATGAAATTTTATTGACATCTTCTATTGATCTTCTTCAAAAACCTCTCATTTAAATATTCAAGTTCACTAAACGATGTTTACATACAGATATCGTAATGTACTTAAGTGTGTAATAAGTAAGTACAATAGAAGGAAAGAATCATTGTCTTCATTCCATGTAACAATGTTATTTGAAGACATTGTCCTGAATATCAACAATTTCCATCAAACGAAAAGGGTCAAAACTGGCCAAAGGTCTTATTTCCTTCACCGCACGTCTGGAGTTTTATCACACGTAAAGTCTGTTAAGTACAACGAACTCAATAGGGTACTGCCGTTCATTCACTTGGTAGGTAATTACAAAATTTGTGTAGACTGGAATTTGTTAAGCCGGGGTGGTCCAGTGGCGAGTACCCTTGCCTGCCGTGCAGGAGGAGATGGTTCGATCCCCGTCCAGGCCGACGCGTACCATTGAGTTTTTCGGAATTTATGTACGATTTGTAACACCACTGGCTTTTCGGTGAAGGAAAACATCGTGAGGAAATCTGCATGCTTCAATTTCGAGGCATTTATTGTACCTACTGCCCATTACAAGTGGCGACGGGCTTACTCCCCTTCACACTGGACAGAGTTTCGGTACTAGTGAAACGTGGATGTTCTGTGGTTTCAAAATATCTCTGAATACCCCCTCGGGGAATATAGTCGTGAGTGACTGGATACTAAACCACTTAAACTTAGGTATACCTACCTACCTACTTGTTATACGTTATCATTTCCTCTCTTAGTTTTACTACCACCAAAATAGGCCCTAGACTCTAGACTAGATGATGCGCGCGGAAAGGCTGTATCGTACCTTATCTCATTCGGATGTGTGCAAAAAGAAAGAGAGCTAGGGCGCGACAGCGCTTTGTCGCGCTACCATGCTAGACCACCGTGGATACATATAGGGTCCTTCTTAATATGCTGACACTTTTTCAAGGGTGATCAGACCGTCAAACTAAACAACTTTCTCTATGGGACCAACATTGAAATCGTGAAAAAAAAACGGCTGTTCCATACAAAACTGCGAACCTACTCGAGTCGAATGTATGGGACAGCTGATTTTTTTTTTGGCGATTTCGATTTTGGTCGATAGAGAAAGTTGTTCAGTTTGATGGTCTGGTTATCCTCTTAAAAACTGTCAGCATATTAAGAAGGGCGAGCAACTATTCAATGCCAAATCACATTACATCTCAATGTCATCATCAATCACCCACCCAGCACCTGAGTTTGTTTCTAAATTTTTGTAGGACGTGGTAATGTTGACAAATGATGAGCTTTATAGTTTCACAATTTGCAAAAGTAAATTTTCTCGAAATTTTGTTTAGCAGAATTATTTATTAAACTCTGTCAGGTTGCATTTAGATTGGTTAAAAAAAGGGTTTTGAGTCTTAGGATTATAATACGGTTTATGAATCTTTATACAGGGTGAAATGGATATTATTAGCATGCTTTTAAACTAAGAGTCTACCCATCAAACTGAACAACTTTTACTATGGGAGCAAACCGATACTAGTTTCTTGTATGAGGACCGCCCTTATAACTTGTAGACATTTTTATTATTTGTTAACAAATCCGCCGTAATCACAGAACATTATAAGAGGGGTTAGAAATGCAAAGTAGCGCTTTTGCTTCGGAGACGGCTGTCGCCACTTGTCTTCCCGCTCTTCCCGCTCACGCTGCTACAATTAATCATGCCCTCTCGCACGCACCACGCCGCGCGCCTAATTGTGCTATGCAAGTCATTGCATAACCTGTGGCGACACGTTCCACGCCTACTTTGCACTTCTAACCCCTCTTATAATGTTCTGTGGCCGTAATTATGAATATTCTGTTAAAATTTCAACTGTCTAGCTATTACGGTTCAAAAGTTACAGCCCTAAATAGGTAGGACGGTCAGACGGACGGCCGGACGGCCGGACAACGTAGGCTTAGTAATAGGGTCCCGTTTTCACCCATTAGGTACGGAACCCTAAAATGGAAAAGACTACAAACACCTTTGATTCTTGTTTGTCACAGTCAGCATATCTGATATTACGTTATATTATGTATAATACCTCAATAACAAATCTTTATCGCACTATTTATGAACAGCACGTTTGACACGTCCACCGGGAGTTGGGTAGTAAAAAATGTACACATTGCGTGACTGCCATTACAATGACAGGCAAATTGAAGCGAACTTCCATAAGCACAACCCTGTATAATTTGTTTCTACTGTATACTATACAACGTGTTAATAAATCAGCGCAAAACCTCATACACCCCAACTGATTTATAACAAAATAATTAGATTGAAACAATAATTTCATTATTTTGATAATTAAAATTAAAAGTTATTCGCATTTTAAGTTTGAGGCAAAAATGATTTGTTATCATTTCAGCAATGAATGAAAGCTCTAACGTTATCATGGATACATTTTAAGAATCTTGTTTTGGTAGTAAATAGGGTGAGTGTGTCCGGTGTGGGCGGTGGGTTGAGATCGAGTTCAGTAAATTTTAAATTTTACAGTCAATTTATTTATAATTTTGAAAAAAATTACCGATGTTGAAACCATGATAATTCGATTTTGCTCTCGATTCTAAACAAACTACTTTCAAGTTTTGCGTTAATTCATTAACACGTTGTATATTACTTCATCCTATAGGGTCCTTCTTAATATGCTGGCACTTTCTTAAGGGGATGATCAGACCATCAAACTGAACAACTTTCTCTATGGCACCAACATCGAAATCACGAAAAAAAAACAGCTGTTCCATACAACAGTGCAAAACCTACTTTAGCCAAATGTATGGGACAGCTGATTTTTTTTAGCGATTTCTATGTTGGTCCCGTAGATAAAGTTGTTCAACAAGGACCCTGAATAACGCTTTAGTTCGGACAAATCACTGAAAATTCAATAAAAATGCTATTAAGTAGCCATTAGCCAATCGATTGGCTATCTAATCACATTCATGTCCAGCCCTGGTCGACCTAGTTCTTTGCAATTTCACTTAAAGCTCGCAAACTACGAAACCCACCTTCCTTACATTGATGCAATGCTCTGGGAAATGCAATTGTCTGAAACTTCCAAAAATAAACACAGCGCGTTCTCATTTGGCCTCAAAGATTCTTTGATACGCACCAACTGTTATAAAACGTTTTTATAGTGTTTACTCAAACTTTACACCTAATTAGACGTAATTCGGGTCGCACATCGACGCACGCGCAGTCAGCACCAGTTCTCATCTCGTAACTGTTTTACAGAAAACGGAAACTAGTCGCATCGGCCGACGCTGCTGCAATAGTCCAAGATCCGAACGTAAATTTATACACCTATTTGTTTGGTTTGTTTTTCGGAATTTATGTACGATTTGTAACCCCACTGGCTTTTCGGTGAAGGAAAACATCATGAGGAAACCTGCATGCTTCAATTTCGAGGCATGTATTGTACCCACTGTCCATTATGTGGCGAAGGGCTCACCCTGCGTCACACTGCTGTCCAGTGTGTCCAGTTTCGGTACTACTGGTGAAACGTGGATGTTCTGAGGTTTCAGAATACTCTGACTACCCCCTCGGGGAATATAGTCGCGAGCATATGCGTACGCGTATTGTTTGGTGAACGAAATGTGATTTAAGAGAAAGTTTATACAGGGGTTCATACAACGCCGCCGAGTTGCCTAGCAAAATCTTGCCGCAATTACCTGTACCGTCATGATTTTCCACCGTTTTGTTTGTAAAGTAAATGAGATGCTATCTGAAGGAGATCAATCTAAAGAACTGGAAAAACTAGGGTTGTCACGTCTTAGTCTGCCACAACTTGGCATCTCTAAGGGTTAAAAATGAATTTTTAGAACTGGCAATCCTAGAGTTGCGGCATAATGAGAAACCCCTGTTTAAACTTTCACTTAAATCACATTTCGTTCACCAAACAAATAGGTGCATAATTTTGCGCTCGGATCTTGGTATACAACGAACGCCCGACCCACATATTTTGTATGTAGGCTCAGAATGGTTCAGATTAGCTTTTATGGTTTACGGCCACTGGCCATTTAGTGCGGACGAACCACGCTCGACCGAGAAGACTCACGGTTCAATTTATCATTAGTCTAGGAAAAATAAGGTTTGAGATTGCATTAAAGACACTTTTGTAAATTGTGTTTGAAATAATATTACTGTTAGTTTATAACACTTTTATCGAGATTTCGTGGTTATATAGGCTCAGGAACCTGAGAAATACCTTAAAATCGATATTAATTTACAAATGGCAAGCTTATTTCTAAAAATATTTCGACCAGCATACCAGCAATAGAGACAGTTAATTATCAAAAGGCAAATTTAATGTGTAAAAACAAACAGTAAATAATTTAGTTATGAGGTTATATTTTTGAAGACTCCCAAAATATTTAATATCTTCCCAAATTAACGATATTAACCGTGGATTATTATTGTTACGTATATTTATTAAAACGTATTGAACGAAGCCATCCTGTACAAAATCACCAGTTTTCCATTTTTTGTTCATACTTAAATTTAATGGTTTGTAAATGTCTTAATTATTCAATAATGCAACATAAAAAATCGGGGATTATTGAGAATTTATGTCTTTCAGGTATGTATCTACTATATTCCAAATTTTCACCAAAAGTGCAATTAATGCAACCTACTCCATACAAAAATCCGTAGATTTCCCCGACTACATGTGCCCGTTAAAAGCTAAAGTAGGTTCTGGTACGGTTAAGAACGATTACATGTTGGCACTGACCTCGACTCGGATATCACATATCACATTTTATCAATTCATTCATTTGAATGTCAAGTTTCCGTAAATTTAGAATCTTTCTTTCAGTTTATTCTGAAAGCACAAATGCGCGCTGCATACAAACGAAGTCTGGTGATATTATCAATACTAACCAATTAAAGTCAATGATTTTTTTCAGAAACAATCTAGAAACTGATTTCTATGCTTGTATAAAGTCCGATTTTCGTTTAAATATACAGTTTTAATGCTAGGATTAATTTAAGATTTGTATGGAAATATTCGAGGCACTGCAACTTTAATACTTTAACACTTTAACGACAATATGGCTTCATACAAGCATAGAGATTAGTTTCTAGATAGTTTCTGAAAAATTTCATGGACTTTAATTGGTTAGTATTCAAAATATCACCAGACTTCGTTTGTATGAAGCGCGCTCCGAATTTTATTCCCTTAAAGATTTCTATTGCTCAATAAAGATACTCGATGACAGAAAAGTAATGTGATATGCTCCAATATTTGTTCAGGATCAGATTTATCCAGAATTTGCGCAACTGCACCTACTTTATCCACATTCTGCGCAATTAATTATCACGAGAAAAGTAGGTAGTAGGTACCCAACAACCAACAAGGCACGTAGTCTAAATACTGATATCAATTTCTGACTAATCGCCTCATTCGTACCTACTGACTGCGACGACAAAAATAGAATTATGTCAAATGAAAAACAATCAACTTATCTAAGGCACTATACAACGTGTTAATGAATAAGCGCAAAACCTCATACACCCCACCCAACTGATTAATAACAAAATATTTAGATGAAGCATTAATTTCATTATGAATGAATGAATGAAATATACTTTTATTTGCACCAAAACACAGAATACAGTATAGAAATAAGAAACAAAAAAAAACGGTAATGATACAAATAAGGTGGTCTTATCGCTAAAAAGCGATTTATTGCAGACAACCTTAGGGTAAAGAAAATTTAAACAAAGAAAAACGAGTCGGTGCTATATAAAATAAAAAGTAAATATGAGAAATAAAGGAGAAAGGAGGAATGATTATTTTGATAGTTAAAAGTTAAAGTTATTCGCATTTTAAGTTTTGAGTCAAAAACGATTTGTTATCATTTCAGCAATTAATGAAAGCGCTAACGTGCTCTTAGATACATTTTAAGAATCTTGTTTTGGTAGTAAGGGGGGTGAGAGTGCCCGAGCGATGGGTTGAGATCGAGTACAGTAAATTTTAAATTTTACAAACAAAAATATTTAATATTTTCATAAAAATTACCTATGTTGAAACCATGGTAATTCTATTCTGTTCTCGGTTCTAACGAACTACTTTCTAGTTTGGCGTTAATTCATTAACACGTTGTATACCTACCTATTTCACAATTGTTTTCAGAGCACAATAGCATGGTAAATAGCAATAAGGTTGTCACATAAAAGGGGAGAACCAGCATAGTGCACTCTGATTAAATAAGTCAATTGATTAACGGCCAGTTGCACGTACGTTTATTAAAATTAATCCTCCATTAAATCTCTTGCTAGCTTTTACTACGTCAACAACACAAAAAGTGACAGCAAGAGATTTAATGGAGGGTTAACTTTAATGAACGTACGTGCAAATAGCGGTAATGCTTGTATGTTTGAGCGTGAATAATTAAACAGAGAATTAGGTACTCCATTTTACATATACATTTTTGATAGCTTCTGCTATCGATTGACCTAAACCTAACGCCGCCCGTGTCAAAGCAACATTAATAGGTCGACAAAGGGTTGAAAGACATCGGGGATTGTCTTGATTTTTTTTTCTTATCCCTTATTTATAATCCGTTGACAATTTAGACTTTTTTTAAATATTCTTTAAATTAGAAACGGTTATATTAAAAAAAGTTTGACCACTGTGTGCATCAAAGTTTGTTTTGTATGTATTCCTTTATTATTATAGGTAGTATTATATATATGTCAGATAAGAAATTATTACTTATGAACACTATGGGTACCTACCTACAATTATTATTGACGTCAGTCTAAAAAATATTCCATTTTGTAATATAAATGACCATGTTCATGGAAATGATATGAGAATGTGACATTATCTGTCGTTATTAGACTAATATAATATGTTTCTGTATCGATAGTTAGTGAAATCATTTTAATCGTAGCCTCTGGTATAGTATACAATAATATCCATAATCGATCACATGCATGGATACTTACTTTGTATAAAAAGCCATGGTAAATATTTATTTCCAATTTCTTTAATGAAAGGGAAATGAGGTCAGCAGAGCAGCTTGTACTTTTATGACACGGAAGCTTACGGAAGAGTGCTTCCTTTCAATGTTTGAAAAGTCCTTCTAAATTTCTTTTTCCAATTCTTGCGGTAAAAGCATTTCCTTCGGCACTGATACAAAAAGTCTAAGTTCAAAACTTACTAACTTTTACCTACTTAATATTTGGATTCAGATAAAAGATGGAAGTAATATAGTCCGGGCGTAGAAGCCGTAAAAAACTCACTTAGTTATAATAATATTAGATTTGATGATGTGTCAAAAATATATATCGGGTATATGTTAATATACATATTTATAAAATGTTATAACACTTTCGAACTTATGGTAAATACACTCTAGGTATTCTCATTATCTCATATTAATATTGATCTAAAATTGAATATTTCTGGTTTCAACTGTCATTATGTGTTTTAGCTTCATATTATACAGTTGTTATAAATGTTAGATATCGGCGAACCAGGTTACGAACTATTATCTAAAGCAAGTTCTAGTTTTATAATTTTTTGGAGTATAACTCTACATCATATACCTAATAATATATTAAAAATTTTCAGACTTTAATAATATCAAAACCAATTTTTCTTCAGCCGGTAGAGTAAATAATCATAAAATAACATACGCAAGAAATTCTAAGTTATTATATTATTAAAACTAAAAGAACGAGAATAGTTTTTACAACGTGGGAAGTGTTTATAAATTGAACATAATATGTAGTTATAATAGTCTGTGATAATATGCAATATTGCAGTTTGTTAGTTCGCATGCAACCAGATTATATTTACCTGATACGTATGAGCATGAAATTATAAACCTTTCACACAAATCAAGCTTCGGAAATGTTAGTATTAATTACCGATGCTATAAATCCATAAATGTGTATGACATTCAGTTTATTTGTTAACTTTTTATGCGCAAATCAAAGAACAGCTTAGAATAATATTTTGCTCAGGGGTGTGATTTTTGAACGTCACCGGTGAGCTTGAACGGTTTTTAAATCTCATACAAAAAAAGCCGTGGTGGTCCAGTGGCGAGTAACCTTGCCTGCCGTGCAGGAGGCGATGGTTCGATCCCCGTCCAGGCCGACTCGTACCAATGAGTTTTTCGGAGTTTATGTACGATTTGTAACACCACTGGCTTTTCGGTGAAGGAAAACATCGTGAGGAAACCTGCATGCTTCAATTTCGAGGCATGTATTGTATCCACTGTCCATTATAAGTGGCGACGGGCTCACCCCCCGTCACACTGGACAGAGTTTCGGTACTACTGGTGAAACGTGGATGCTCTGAGGTTTCAGAACATCTCTGACTACCCCCTCGGGGAATATAGTCGTGAGCATATACATACATACATACAAAAAAAGCCTTCTCATACCCATTTGTTCAATACAACTGGGTAGGGGCACTCGTTTTTAACTCATGGGTATGAGTATTTAGTCACCGGTAAGATTAAAAAATGCGAACTTTCGGTAATCGGTGAATATCGGCAATTTTACTCAGCCGGTGACTTTCAAAAATCGCACTCCAGATATAGTCAGTAGTGTGAGAAAAGACAGCGGCTTTTTTATTCTGAAATCGAATCGAATTCCAGTCGGTAAAAGCCGCGGAGAAGAGTTCAAACAGATTGAAACGTCCCACACCATAATAGAACGACCTAAATGTCAACTGGGCATATATCTGAAGTCATTAACACCGGTCAGAAATAGACCCAGAGCAAGCAGAAAGATCGTAAGGTATACCTTCGTTATTAACAAGTAGTTACTATTGCTATTTTCAGACTCACGGAAATGCAGGCGTTAATTGTGTTAGAGCTAACGTAATTAGATATATCTATATTTATCCCTTCGGTGCTAAACTTCGTGATTGGTAACAGATGTATTTTCAGAACATTAATATTTTAATCACGATTTAAGAATTTTCGAGATATACTCATAGGAAAGTTTCCAATATGTACTTTATACGTAGATATCTATTAATGATCAGGGGTTTTTTCCTCTCATAAGGAAAGACATCAAACTGATCATTGGATTCTTTTAAATAGAAATATTTGAATCATTTGTATAGGTAAAACATGATAGGTATTAAAGTACATTTCACGTGGCTAGAATGTTTTTGATATGGAAACGTGTTTTTAGAAAATATGATCATTTGAACTACATACAAAATTTGCGTTACATACGTGACAATGTATGAACATGTTAGAAATACATCATGTCTCTTTTAATCGTATTTAGGCCACCCAAATTTAGTGTGTCTGTTTTATCATTATCATCATCAGCCTGTGTACGGCACAAGCCCACTTGGGGTTCAAGGGTTGTATGGGCGTTAGTCCACCACGCGTGTCCAATGCCGATTAGTAGACTTTACCTACGCATCCGAATTTCTACTTCATCGTATACTATATTAGTATTAGTATTACAAAAATACAAATACACATTTAAGGGGGTGCTTCAGACCATCAAACTGAACAACTTTCACTATGTAGCCAACATCGAGACCGCGAAAAAAATCTGTCGTGTCATACAAAATTGCGTTACTGACTTTACTTAAATGTTTGGGACAGCTGATTTTTTTTCTCGATTTCGACTTTGGCTCCACAGTGAATGTTGTTCAGTTTGATGGTCGCCACCCCCTTAAATGTTTATCTGTGTTGTAACACCTTGTATACGTAGTTTAAGTCATTGTTACGTGGCGTGGCATGTTAGACCGTACGAATTCGAACCAGACCAGACCCTCGTGATTGAGTATCCAAACCTCTACGCAACGCGCCATCGACGCTCCTGTGTCTGCTTAATGTTGGTAAATCGCTTGTTTCATATTAAAACGATCGAACTAATTTATCGTACTAATGACGTAACCTGTCTCTATTAATTTATGAAGTTGATCACATAAACAAATACATTTATATCAGTATTGATAACGTTTTAAATTGCTTTGCTTGTTATTCGTGGTACAAACCAAGTGTTAGTAAATTGTAAAAGCCGGTCAAGTTCGAGTCGGGACTCGGGCAATTAGTGTTCCGTACTACCAATAGGTCCACTAGTTTACACATGAGGTAAAAAATTTATAAAAAAATTCACTCAATTTTTTTTAAGTTTTCAACTGGTATGTTACCCACGACGACGACGACGACGTAGCGGCGACGGGCTCACCCCCCATCACACTGGACAGAGTTTCGGTACGACTGGTTTCAGAATATCTCTGACTACCCCCTCGGGGAATATAGTCGTGAGCATATGCTATGCATGTAACCCACATGATAATGCAGACAAAATTGTTTGTTTGATAATCTCTTTTCTGCCTCCCAAATCAGCTACAATAGAAATTAAGCTTTTTTTTACTTCATATACAAGACGTTACAAAAATAAGAATAAAAAATTAAGAGGGTGGTTTAGACCATCAAACTGAACAACTTTCACTATGAAACAAATATCGAAATCGTGAAAAAAATCTAATGTTCCATACTAAACTACAAATCTAATCGAGCTAAAGGTATGGGACAGCTGGTTTGTTTTTGGCGATCCGATGTTGGTTGATCAGTTTATTGGTCTCAACACCCCGCTTAAAAGTTAAACAATGTTTATTTTTACTTTTGTAACACCTTGTATAGGCCATTCATTGCAATAACTACTGTTTCGCGTTAGCGTATATTTTCTTTGTCCTTGTGTCTGAGAAAAACGTGTATGAAAGATGCGACGGATACCGGAGGTGACTCATAATTGTTCAGTTTTGACAATGTTGGTCCGCCGGAATACTAAAATTAATTGAGAAACTTTCGCATGGATTAAGTTGTAAAAAAAACAATAAACGCGAATTTCCTTTGACGTAAAGCAGTTACTGAAATACAAATTATCGTTAATTTTGGTATGAGAGGCGGAAAGTAATGTTTCGTCTCGTGACGTCAGTTGCGACCAGTAAGGTTCAGCTGCCGGTCGGCAAGGCGGCTGGGTACCTTACTACGTCACCAACGACCGTCTGGCTGTCACCACGCCGCGGGAAACTCGTATATGTGGTGGGTGGACCGGTAAGCGCCTCCACACGTATTCTACACGTTAACACGGCCGGACGTTGTCACTTGCCCCTCTTATCACCGTTGATAACAGTTCTAGTGTTACCTGACGTCAATTAATAATTTTTTTCTTCAATTTACCTGACTATTGTTGGCCAACCATTTTGTATTAGAAGTGCGGTGCATTAACAGGTGCAGTGCAGTGATTATCGAGTTCTTTTTGTGGACGGATTTTTAAACAATTATTGTACCAACAGGTATGTTCGATATGTCGTGTCCTTTGTGACGTTAAGAGATTTTTTATTATTTTTTCTGTTTGTGATCGTATCGTAACTTTCGAAATCCGCTTCGCTCGCTATACTCATGTGGATAGTTGACTTTTCCTATCGGCTTTCGAAGAAGTCTCAATCGAAAGTCAGCAGGAAAAACCGAGTGGATATTTATTGAAACATTAATTTAAACCTACAACAAAGACCTTATAAGGGCTAAAAAAAGTAAAGAAGTGCATTTAAAAGAAAGAATAAAGATTTAATTCCTTTTACGAAAACCTAGTACCTAATGTGGAAAATCTAGTCATATACTTAAGATTAGCAAATATAATAGAGTAGGTGCAGTTGTAAAATTATAGAGGACTTAAGATACATATCTACATTACAATCATATCTACTTATTACTATTATTATCTGATATTATCTAAATGATCGTAATAAAAGGAGGCATTCTAGACAAGTCATATACATATCTACGTATGCACCACATTGGCCCTTCTTAAGAACAGCTTAGGGGTGCTGAAGGGACAAAACAAGTGAATAGGGATGGGGACAGGTGGTGAGTCTACTTCTCTATAATACAGGCTGGTGCAAGAACCGATATTCTACTTCGACTTATTTCACTTAGTCAGATTACAGCACTCATAAACAATTCAATATCATTTATAACGAATATTCGTAGGTACAGTAACCGCTATAGGTAATTGTTAGAATAATTCAATTTATTATAGTATCCGAATTCTACGGTTTATTGAAACGGTTACTATATCATAATTCGTATTAAATTATATATTATTCCTTCTTTTCGTTACCAAATTCATCTTCCACCTGTTCTTATTATTAGGGGTCGGTCAGCGCAATACCTTCATTTATGTTATTAATTCTAAAGATACAATATTTAGAGCCTTTTTCACCACTTTTGGATAAGTTCTTGTTAGCTTATATGACAGATAATTTGACATCTTTCATAAGAAATATGTCAAACGATCTGTCAAATAAGCTAACAATGATTTATCCAGAAGTGGTAAAAAAGGCCTTAAATATTGTATTATGTAAAACTTCGGCTGTTTCAATCACGCATAAACGCTGAACGGATTTAGATAAAATTTGGCACAGAGGCAGATGGGATACTTTATTGAAGTCAACGCAGACGACGTCGCGGGCAACAGCAATTATAAATAATACCCATGAACGGAGAGATGAATCATATTCGGCTCAGGATTTACCGCGTACAATTTACCTTCCTGCGCCTGAGTCATTTTACAGTTAAAATTATTATTTCCATTAGTGATCCAATCTACAGCTGTAGTTATATAGCATCATCTGACATTATGTTATGCAATATTTTTAACAATACCTTTGTAGGATAGTATACAATTAACGTTATTACATAACTGTACATTACCATAGTAAACATAGGATTTTCAGGGATTATCTAGGTAAATAGGAAAAGTAAAGAGGAAAACTTTTAGCAACGTAGATTTTTTTGTGTGTGTCACCATTTCAATGATGAAAAATGTATGTAAACCAGTTTGATGCTAAGGTGCGTAAGAATACTTGATTATCATAATTATATCTATGACATCTCGGCTAAATGCGATTCCAAGAGGATAGATAGAAAGGTAGATGAACATATCCTTGAAATTATGTTAATGCTACGTAGATAATTTCTAATTTACACGGCAAATTCGGTATGACAAGTTTTTTTTTTGGAGGGCTGAATCGAAAACCGTTTTGAAATTAATAGTCTCAATAACTATATTTTCTATGTCAGAGATTTGAAAATGAAAGGATTACAGATATTTATAATAAAATAACTTAAAATATGACCATCAAGAAAAAAAGAAATTCACAATGTCAGAATTTGACATTTGATGTTGCCGTTTCTGTTTCCAGCCTAGAGTTAGAAAGAGTAGGCACAAATTTTCATTTTTTTAAATTAAGCAAATCCTTTTCTCTATGTAGTTCGAATGATTTTCTCGCGACCACTTTTACTATATAGAGATAACAATTAAGAATTATATCGACGGTTAAGAATCAATAACGGCTAACTTTTACAGGAGACAAAAAACACATTTTGCTCTTTCATATGTTGACTTATCAAAAACTGTTGTATCAGTATAAATACATCAAAAAGTACTAGATGTTGGCATATATGTTTTTGCCAGGACACGTAAAACTTAACTTTAAATCTAACCACATTTAAAGGTCATTTTCGCCAAATAAGTGATTTAGCCGTTATTGATTCTTAACCGTCGATATTTATATTTAGTTTCTTCAAATGATGTCTTCTATCCGTAAAAAATATAAAGTAAAGATCAAAAAAACTGATTTACCGATTGGGATGGGTGCAGTTGGGAACAGGAGAAATTGGCGAATAGGAAAAGCCCTTTCGTAAATAACATAAACTTGTTGATAATACTTTGAATGAACAAGAACCATTTTAAATCCTACGTACTGACGATTACAAGTGATTTTTATGTAATCATTGTCCTGTCACCAGCAGGCAACCTTGCATAAATTGTACGAGTCATGTAGGACAATACCTTAATCAATACTTCAGTAGTTGACCGTTATAGCGTTAGATCATTAAGTATGCATGACCTATAAGTCTCCACGGCCCACATACAGGATCCTTCTTAATATGCTGACACCTTTTAAGGGGATGATCAGACCGTGAAACTGAACAACTTTCTCTATGGCACCAACATCGGGGACCGCTATGAAATGACCATTGATTTTTTATTGGACAATCACTTGCGGTCCCCGATACATTAATTTACCTTAAATATCTTAAAGAGAGCTAAAAACTAAAAAAAATATTGGTTTACTTACATCAAATATAACCTAATTATTCTTGTGACCTAATTATTTTAGATTTTTTAACTGAGTCGCTGTGTCCGAAGTCGACTGTGAGAATGTCATTCATCAAAGATGGAGAAAAAAGTTTCAACTCTAAATCTCTCTAGTTATATATATAGCCGAAAAAAGGATTTCCGTCGAAAATTTAATATGAATACTTATGATTCCACAGGCAAGAAAGCCTTTTGATAAAAGAAAGAGTTTTCCCAAAATTTTACTCATATATCAAGTCCTTATAGGATACAAAGAGAATAACGAAGGATGTTTTTCCTTAAGTTGATTGACGGTGTTTCTTGTAATCTTTGGGTATGTAAGAAGTAGGTAAAATGACAGAATCGTGTTTCCCATAAAACGTTACCTTGTGCTGAACTTGTCTTATACGCGTCGAGGAAAACCAAATTGTAGTTGCGAGTTGCACAATCCTTTTAATTGTTATTGTTTAATGTTTATGCAAGCGCACAATGCTTGTTATTAGAGTAGGAAGATAAAGCACGGAAGAAAGCAGTTATCGTCCTTCAGTCGCGGGCGATAGGGTTCGTATTCATGTGGTATTCGTTTTTGAGTTTCACGGCAGTTACGAGACATTTTTATAATTTGTTAGCAAATCCGCAAACTAACGCACCTTCTTTGAAAATGTCAACTGTCTAGCTATTAAGGGAATATAATTCGGAGCGCGCTCCATACAAAACGAAGTCTGCTGATATTTTCAATACTAACAAATTAAAGTCAATGAAATTTTTCAGATACATTTAATAAACTAATATCGATGCTGGTATGAAGTCCGATTTTCGTTAAAATGTATAATTTTAAAGTTACAGTGCCTTAAAGATTTCCATACAAATCTTAAATTAATTCTAGCATTAAAACTGTATATTTTAACGAAAATCTGACTCCATCCAAGCATATAGTAAGCATAAGCATAAGATTAGTTTCTAGATCGTTTCTGAAAAATTTCATTGAATTTCATTGGTTACTATTGAAATTATCACCACACTTCGTTTGTATGCAGCGCGCATATACGCATTCGGAATAAACTTCTCTTAAGGTTCAATAGTTATAGCCCTAAATAGGTATGACAGAAAGACAGACATCTTAGCACCGTTGCTTAAAACCCAAAATATCGTTTAGTTGAATTACTATTACGTCACTCAATTAAACAGTTGACAGTTTAAATGTTACTTTACCTAGTTAGAGGACTATTTTTGAATCGAAATATCTACTAAATTAATATTTATTCTGTATTTTCTTGGAATCTAGTTTCATAATTGTTCTAAAAGTGATATCTTCCCGTAATCTTACATGTCTACTTAACTATGGCAAGACGTCATTAACTCAAGGACCTTTGAAAAGGCCTTAAGAGGCACTTAGTTAGAAACGCCGAGTAAAATCATTCTGGCGCAATCACAAATGAGAATTTAATGGAAACAGAATAGATGTGCCATCAGAAACAAATAAGAATACTAATATATTTAGGAAAATGTTTGTTTACAAATATCTTTAACGTCGACCCCACACAGGTAGTTAACAAGCCATAATCTTAGGATTTTTTTCCATTTCTCTTTATTTGTTCTTCATGAACAGCCTAGAGGACATCTTTAAATAAATAATAGCCGTGGTGGTCCAGTGGCGAGTAACCTTGCCTGTCGTGCAGGAGGCGATGTTTCGATACCCGTCCAGGCCGACTCGTACCAATGAGTTTTTCGGAATTTATGTACGATTTGTAACACCATTGGCTTTTCGGTGAAGGAAAACATCGTGAGGAAACCTGTATGCTTCAATTTCAAGGCATTGTACCCACTGTCCATTAAAAGTGGCGACGGGCTCACTCCCCGTCACACTGGACAGAATTTCGGTACTACTGGTGAAACGTTGATGTTCTGAGGTTTCAGAATATCTCTGACTACCACCTCGGGGAATATAGTCGTGAGCATATGCTATGCTTATGACCTACATAACAACATTTTACTGCACTCTATGAATATCATTATGAGATCAATGATAAATAAATTTATTATTGAAATACACCAATTAATCAAAACGAAGAAAATTATGTTGACTTTCTAATACAATAGGGACGAAAAAAACATTGTTAATTGCCATAAAATAATGATGGCTATTATCCACCATAAATCATGGCGTGATCATATTATAATAACTATTGATTTTTATGCCACTATCGTATGTTAGTGCGCTATAATTTTCAACCACTAAATCATTTTCGCGTGCTGTAACTGATATGAATCTTCGCTGGACGGTGGCACTGTTCAATTTATAGAATAAATATACAATGTTGCTGACCTTGCTGAGGGATAATACTAAACAGCTATCAGGACTAGAGCTTATCTAGATTATTATTATAAAAACCGGCCAACCGTTCCGTAGTTGCCCATCGTAATATACGGACTTAGAAGGGGGCTTTTTGTTGTATACTACTGTATTATGGCTAATAAAGTCTAAAAAGTTCATTTTGCAAGTTGGTCGACTATTACTCGTTAGCGTGTAAAGCCTGCTTAGCGGTAATAGTTTTCCTTTTAACTTCGTTGTATACACTACGGCCGTGAATTTATTCACGTATCCAGAAACAACGGTTTAGCTGGCAAGGAAAGGGGGGGGGGGGGGGGGGGGCACTTGACTCTAACAAAAATTTTCGCACTAAAGCTTAATATCCCGCTAACAGATCCCTAAATCGAAAAATGGTTTTCCCACACCCACAATATTTTTAAAAGACCTATCCAACGATACCTCACACCATGGGATAGACGAGGAAAAAAAATTACATACCCACTTTTCGAGCAGGGGAGGTACGCTAAAAAATATTTTTCAAGATTTTATTTTACCACTTTGTCAGCGTGATAAATATGTATACCCATGTCAAATTACAGCTTTCTAGTACTAAGCGTCTCTGAGCTAAGCCGCGGACATACGGGCAGACGGACGGACATGGCGAAACTATAAGGGATCCAAACTAAGCCCTAAATTTTCTGTGAAAACTTCATCCAAATCGATTCAGTAGCTTTTAAGTGATGCGTGCACAAACAAACAGAACAGACAAAAATTTAAAAATGGTCTCAATGTATTTCATTACGTATCCAAAATGCCCCATTTATATATCTTCAATGTATCCACGCCAAGTTTACAATTTTATTATAAGTAAGTTTGTATAAATAGATTTAGATAGAAGATGTATCGAAGATATTATTATACTTAATCTCAAAACGACTAAATACCTAATAGGCACATTTTCGGATTACCCAATCGCTAATCAACGGGAGGAAATATCGTTAAACAAACCTCAGAACGAGGAATATAATGTCCAGGTATTTCTGAGTAGGTATTTAAATTTTCCGGTCTTTAGTATGTCAGAGTCTACCAAACAACAAAAAGAATACCAGAAATAGTTCGGCTAATTATAATTCGATCAATATAAACGCATGTTTTCCTGCTTCAAACAGGTTTTCTCGGCCATCGCATTTGAAATGTTTGACTCTGTATTTTTGTCGTTGATTGTCCAAGCAACTAAACAAGCGTGACAAATTCAGGTTTTTGAAGAGTACCACTTATTAAAACAGAATTGCACAAAAATCACTCTGACCCTCATAAGCACACACCATGAAATCAAAAACCATTCCAATTTGTGCCATGGCTCTTGATTATCTATGTTTTTTGTAGATAAAAAAGCATACGGGTCGAATATAATATTGTTCATCGACATTTGCGCGAATGTTTTTGAATAGGCCGGACCCTCGCCTCGTTCCAAGACCCTCTTTTGAAATGTTCAAAGTAAAACGTTAGGTAGTAGGTAGTATACATATAAGGATATCATAATCATTTGAGTGAAAGTGAGTCTTGGCACGTAAGAAGCTTGAATCCATTATGTATATGATGTCATTGATATTCCCCACAGAGGCCGAAAGTGTACTGTCCCCAGCCATCATCAGCTAAACTGCATCGAATACTATAAAAGAAAAAATTTCATGCGTAAATTCGTGAAGATGAATTTCTCTAAACTTATATTTTCTAAAACATAAGTTGTAGAGTTTAAATTTAAATGTGACCTTTTGTTGGAAGAGTTCATATTTTTTCTAAACAATGTAATTAATATTGACCTTTGTCAATACCACCTACGTTAATAACTGAGTATAGGTATAATATACCTACTTGTGTAATGTTAAAAGTCAAATGTTACCCTACTAAAATATTCTAGCTAGACTTTGTCTACTTTCCCATTGTCGATTTTGCATCTGGGGGCCAGACAAAGTGCACACGCTTCTTATTCTACAAACGACAACGCCGCAGCGTTATCGACGATAGAAAATTGACAGAATGCTAGACAATGTCACAAATTAATGACAATCGCATCGCATATTAGAGGAAAAAGCTAACCTGCTCTATGGTTAGCGTTCAATTCACTTAATCATTCACTCTTTTATCTTTTTTATATGCTAAATCGTGTTAATTTTCAAAAAATTGAAATTGCTGTCAAATTCCCGCCACCCGCCATTTTCTAGCATTATCTACAAGGTCTGGTAAATCGACAGGAAGCGTTCAAAACGAAACGCTCACTACTGTCGAAAGAAACTGTCAGAAACTGCATGTTGTCTCGCCCTTTTCTATTCGTTTTCGTTCTTTTCTAATAGTCCCATACATTTTATATTTTTTTTTATTGTCATTAACGCTAATCGAAAGATACTTTGTCTAGCCCCCAGATATGACTACGTTACTACGTTACTAAGTATTAGGGGCATGCCACGCGCAACAAAGCGACAAAACGAGAAGAACTCTATGCGCTCTTATTTTGACATGCGGAAAATAACAAACACAGAAGCACATCTCGATCTTTCTGCTGTTCCATACATTTGAGTATAAAACAGCTGATAATTTTAATTTTTTTCTCCATGTTGACTTCATAGTGAAAGTTGTTCAGTTTGATGGTCTAACTAAACCACCCCGTTAAGTGTTTTGGTGTTTTGGTACATCCTGTAGACCAAGTAAAAGGTCTATGAACCTCGCGACTCTCCGAGCAAGCACCATACTATACAATACAAGTAGAGCTTACGAATGAAGGTTAATATACTACGCGCGGATTTCCCTTCCGGGTCCAAAGGTCATGTTCCACTTCCACCTTTTGAAATATCACACTCGTCACAAGTTATGATGAGCTAAACTACATGCTCTTACTTTCTTGCATAGTAATTAGGGTTCCGTAGTCAACAAGGAACCCTTATAGTTTCGCCATGTCCGTCCATCTGAATGTCCGCGGCTTTATGGGACGCTTAGTACTAGAAAGCTTTAATTTGGCATAGGTATAAATTTTGATCATGCCGCCGACAAAGTGTTAGAATAAAATCTCGTTTTCTTTCTTTCTTTCTTTTTCTTCTTTCCCATGGTGTGGAGTGTCGTTAGATAGGTCGTATTTTTTTTAGATTCAAGTATCTGATGAAACATTGGCGTCCAGATAATTAAAAAAATCAACCGAGTCATTTTGGGTACAAATTACATCGAGGTACCTACCAACGTTTTTTGTTCTCCCTATTTTGTTATTTAGTTAGCAAAAGCTATGATTAAGTTATAATATAATTGACTGTAATTATGTAGGTAAAGTCAAAGTAAAACTATGAACGTAAATTAAGTAAAATACGATTTTATCAGAGAGTCATGCATAGGTATACCAGTCAGTCACTGAATTAACAGTCATATATTTCGAAGAAAATTACTGTAAATTCCAAGAACTTACAGACTTTGGAAATAATGGTGAATTGTTCTTGAGTCTTTGGTTGTTAACAATATCATAAAATGCACAACGTTATTGTAAAATTTGCCTATATTAACATAACATAAGTGGTATTATACATCTGTGCTAATATGCTAATGTCTTTTATATATTCTCATGTTATTTTGTATTATCGTATGTACCATTTGCGCTTGCGGCTTTGTTTTCAAAGGCAGAAGGTTACTCAGCACCATGCTGAATAAACATCAGCTTTTCAATGAAATCGGCAACAACATAAGTATTTTAATTAATTTCACATCGTTTTAATATGCAATAAATAATATGAATACTTATACACCTATACAAATGAACTCATTCATTTTGTTACTCTACATTTCATTCAAAATATTCTAGAACATAACTCTCAGGTATTTGCAGCATTGCACAGGAAAATACATAATAACGTATATGATAAAATATCAGAAGCATATTTTCCTTGTACATAATTCAATAAAAACCGGTCAAGTGCGAGTCAGGCTAATCGCGCTCCGAGGGTTCCGTACCACATTAATGCACAACATATTAATTTACAAAAAAGTTTTGTTTTCTCTTGGAATTTTCGCGCGAGAACGACACACTTTTTTATTATTTGTCGTTAAACTATAGAATTTGCACTATAATCACACCAAGTTTGATGCTTGTATGTATGACCGTTTTTACGATAGAGCGAGAAGAAAAAACGTTGATTAAAACTAGTTTTTTGTATGAGGACCCCCCTTATTTTTTTACTTTTTGACATTTTATTATTTGTTAGCAAATCCGCCATAATAATGCACATTATGTGACACAAATTTCAACTGTCTAGCCATTACGGTTCAAAAGTTACAGCCCTAATTAGGAATAGCCCTAAGGGTAGGCCTGACGGACGGACGGACAACGTTGACTTAGCAATAGGATCCCGTTTTCACCCTTTGGGTACGAAACCCTAAAAAATGGTAATCATAACATAAAGTATGAGTCATATAGGTGAAACAATGTGAAACTAAATCGGTGCGTCGTTCGTCGTGACCACAGAGTCCTTGCGACACGAGTTGAGTGCCACTTTGAATCGCCATGCTCGTGAAGAAAGCTAACAACCGAACCATATTGAGTACATTGTATTCTGAGAATGGAACTAATCAGTAATAATATTAGAAACTAGCTCTTGCCCGCGACTTCGTACGCGTCGTTCGTACCCCTTTAGGGGTCGATTTTCCTATAAATCCTTTCTTAGTGCACAACCTATGTAGAATATACAGGTTAAATGCGTTAAATATCGAACAGGGTGCTTCAGACCATCAAATTGAACAACTTTCAACATGGAACCAAAATTTCATGTCACACATCCTATTTCGTTCACCTACGAAAGTGATGCGAAACTCTATGGAATTTATGCGTTATTCGTATACGATACAGGATGTGACTTTCAAAAATACCACTCCTGTGCATTTTCTGTCAGTCAGTCAGTCACGGAACTCATTTATAAGTATATATAGATGTAAAGTTCGATTCTGGATTTGTGTTTCTCACACTCAGTTGCAGAAACGCTCATTAAAGTTAATCCTCCTTTAAATCTCTTGCTGTCACTTTTTGTCTTGTTGACGTAGTAAAAGCTAGCAAGAGATTTAATGGAGGATTAACTCTAATAAACGTTTCTGCAACTGGGTGTTAACCTTGCAAAAACAAATCTAATTCCGCAATCGCGTCTACCTATTTAGAAAATAAATATTTAGCTTTCAAATGGAGCTTTTGGCCTAGCCGCAAATTTCCGTGATGGTCACGGCGCGGCGGTCGCGCATCAGCACCGGTACATTTTCACGGCACATGCGTACGCGCATCCAACATTGACCGACTCGGAACAATCCCTACATCTACTCTACAAATTGCCTCTCCTATTGTACTAAGTAAGAAGCCGTGTCAGAATACAATAGCGAATTAAAGTATAATGTTTTATTATTGCAAGAGTCTGAACCAAGTACCTGTATAGTCATGATGAAATATTTTATTTATACTTTTATTTTGTTTACAGGTAAGCTGGTGACAAAACAAATAATAGACGTGAGTGATCGATCATATAGCGCTACTATATTACTCCCAAACAATCACTTCTACAGGGTGGGTGTAAGTGACAGCCTAGCAAATACTGAAACGGTGAATTCAGACCATCAAACTGAACAAAAAAAACATGGTGGTCCATTGGCGACTAAACTTGCCTGCCGTGCAGGAGACGGTGGTTCGATCCCCGTCCAGGAGTGCGATTGTAGAAAGTCAAATCAGCAGTAGAAAGATGCATATCTCCATAGTATTTTTGACATTTTCAACTGCTTAGTTCAACGAATGAGTTTCAAAAATCGCTCTCCAAGGCCGACGACCAATGAGTTTTTCGGAAAACTCAGATCATTCCCTTAAAAAACCGTCAGCATATCAAGAAGGAACATGTATACAGGGTATAGGGCAGACGATTGCATTACTTTAATGGGTGATTGTACTTCTCATACTGAACAACTTTCACAACGGGGTCAAAGGTAAAGGCGCAAAAAAAAATTAACTTTTCATACAAACGTTCGGTCAGCTGATTGCATTTAACATGGAAAGTACAATATTTTTTTGCTAATTTCCTATAGGTTTCTTAGGGAAAGTTGTTCAGTATCATGTTCATGGGTACAATTAGGCGCATCGCACATAGCCAGAGTTGAGTCGAGGCGACCGGCGACCTTTACAACCTTGACTCGGATTTATTCCTGGTATACAATTATTGACTGTATGTTAAGGTCGGCTCTCTGTCTTCTTCTGTATGCTCTAAGCCTTACCCCTTAAAGTAATGCAACTATTTACCCTAACACCCTGTAGTGATTTTGTAAACAAGAGTAACAACAGTTGCTCGGTGCACGCAAGGGCTAGGTAAACCGGATATAACAAAATGTGTTCGATTTGCTCATATTTTATGTCTAATAGTGAGGGCAGGAAACCCGCATCCTGACCACTTGGCTGTCACGCACACGCTGCAATATTAGACGATGCACCACATGCTTTTTTATTTACACATTCGAGTTCAAATTACTCTCCGGTTTATTTATAATCGATCCATCAAATAAATCAAACTGCAGACCGTCTTTTTGGTGTTTATACTTTATAATATAACCCTGTTAAATTAAACAGAAAAATGTCATTCAGGAGAAATAAAGTTGAAGAAAATGAAAAGTCCTGTTATGGGGGTTGCTTTTTCAGTTTTTCGCTTATATCTCGGAATCTATAAGTCTTATCGAAAAGTTTACTAGTTACAAATAAAACGTGGCAAAATTTTCTAAAAACACAAGTTATGCACTTTTGTCATCGGATTTAACCTTTGTGGGCTACAGGGCCGAGAAAGTAACCGAATTTATCTTATTTTCCTGGGCTATTAGTTTTCTATCTTAGTACCTACACCAATGTTGTATGGCAAGATCTACTCTGAGGTATTTAGGTATAGTAGAGTCAGCTGCAGTTTTAGTTAGGTCTGATAAAAGTTGTTCAGTTTGATGGTCTGAAGCACCTCTAAAATAATTATGTACTTAACGTAGTTTACACCATGTGTATTATGTACTGCCCCTCTAGCACCACCTCTCCCGAGAAAACGACAAAAAACGAGACGTGCCTCTGTCTTTGCTACTTTGCTTATGCGAAAGCGAGCGCGCATAACAGTTTTCTCGTTTTGTAGCTTTGTCGTGCGTGGTATGCTAGCCCTACTCTGTCTACTCGGAATTTCTATATGTCGTGAACGTTTTCATTTCTAAAAGTCATTACCTTGGATAAGGTTGTTTTGACAGTCGAAGCTAAGAAAGCGCCGAAAAAAATTTCAACCAGTACTCGCCTCTAAACTCTATCCATATACACGCACACCGACATAATTTGTATGAAGCCTCACGCACTCAAGAACGCACCTAAGAAAGTTGGGCCGTTTTGTTTTATACGGTAGAAGCGTTACGCTCATTCTAATATATATATTTTTTCTAAGGTCAATACTTCAAACAAAATTCTGATAAAAACGAACACTATATTATGTCAGTTAGTTCGATTCGATACTATTACTTAGATTTGTACCACAGAGTATCTACTATTTTGTACTCACCAAAGGTTATCAAAGTCAACTATTATATACGATACGGTTGGTTATCAATTGATTACCACAACACAACACAATGCGCTGCTATTAGTTTTAGGTCAAGAGTGTTGTGAATTTTATCAGTATCTCAAAGGATTTCAATATTACTTACAATCTGAGCATAATTCCAGTGGTTTTCTGGATCAAAGGTCTAAAGAGGGAAAAGATGATCAAAAGGCCAACGCATCTGTTAATGGAACTAGTAATGGAATATTTCATTTCCGAATCTTTAAAACTTACGTCTGACATGGATGTAAAGGCTCGATATCTTGGCGTTTAAAAACAAAAAAACGGTAACAATACATACAAGCGTCAAACTTGGTGTGATTATAGAGATAACTCTACAGTATAACAACAAATAACAAAAAAACTATTAACTGAAAAGAGAAAAACAAGCTCTATAATCACTCATCAGCTCTATAACAGCTTTATTTGAGCTACTATAATTTGAATGATATTAGGTAAGGTATTGCAGGCGGGGACAAACCAATTTTATGTTATTTGTTGTTATACTGTAAGAGTTATCTCTATAATCACACCAAGTTTGACGCTTGTATGTATTACCGTTTTTACCATAGAGCGAGTAGAAAAAACGTGAATAAGAACTAGTTTCTTGTATCAGGACTTCCTTAATTTTTAACTTTTTGTCATTTTTATTATTTGTTAGCAAAACCGCCAGAATAACTCAGATTCTGAGAGTTCAACTGTCTAGCCATTACGGTTCAAAAGTTACCTAAATAGGTAGGACAGACGGATGGACGGACGAACGGGCGGACCGACGCGACGGACAGCGTAGGCTTATGAATAGGGTCCCGTTACCACCCTTTGGGTACGGAACCCTAAAAAGAAAAGAAAACCGCTCATTCTTGTAGAACTATAAATACCTACTTATTTTATTATAACGCGGGAAACATGAGATTGACATTGTCATGTCTGACAATAATTGCATAAGTGCTTTTTTTTTTTTTAAATAGTTTATCCTTTCGGAAAGGCAATGGGAACTAGCCCTTACAGCCTGGTCTTTAGTGTTATTTTTCTTTGTACTTAATACCTAACTCTTGAAATGCGAGGGTGGTACACACATTCCAATTTTGAGGGGAGTTTTACGCAAGGATCAATCCGAATCAAACGGGAGCGTCTTCTTTATTTCTCACTTTTACTATATTGTTCTCCATTAATGGCACATTATTAAACCAATCCACCACATTAACAAAATAATAGCCACGAAAAACTAATTTAGAAAATTAAGAAACAAAACCCGTCCTTTTCTTCACGATTCCCGTGCAAAACTCTCCTGATGATGATGGGATGATAGATGAAAGATGAGGATGAAATTGTGGTCGATTTTGTAAGCTCGCGCGTTGCCGCCAAAATCACCAGTACGAGTAAACTTGCACCAAAACTTTTGTTCTTTCTTCGTATGTATTTGAGATTCCTGTTATGTTGGTCGATTAACGCAACTTTTTGGAACACAATCCGCACGAAATTATGTCACAAATATCACTGAAACCAATTTTTCACAAATAACAAATACAACAATACCGAACATGATAATGGCGGCAAGCGAACCTGCATAAGTGCGACCGTGACAGACACATAAGCATAACTAATCACGTCGCGAATACTTTGAATTAGCATGGAGGTTGGTTACGTAATTCGGTATGTCAAGTTTTTTTTTTGGTCTTCCCTTTATGTTTTTTACGGATAGAGGACATAATTTTAAGAAACCAATTAAATTTTTATTGCGATTCATCCAATTTATCAATTGAAAATTATTTTTTAAATTACTTTGATCTATAATCTCTAAATGCGAAAATGGTGGAAAGAAATTAATTTAAACTCCATGTAGTCGGGGAAATCTATGGATTTTTGTATGGAGAAATTGGCATTAATTGCACTTTTGGTGATAATTTGGAATATAGTAGATAAATACATGAAAAACATAAATTCTCAATAATCCCCGATTTGTTATTGTTTATTATTGAAAAATAAAGTTACGTTTTACTTATAACAATATTAATCCCCGGTTAATATCGTAAATTTAAGTAGATATTTAATACTTTGTTAGTCTTCAAAAATTATAAACTCAAAACTAAATTATTTACTGTTTGTTTGTACACATTAAATTTGCCTTGTGATAATTAACTGCCTCTTTTGCTAGTATGCTGGAAAAAATATCTTTCGGAATAAGCTTGCCTTTGGTACATTTATATCGATTTTAAGGTATTTCTCAGGTTCCTGAGCCAATATAACCACGAAATCTCGATAAAAATGTTATAAACTAACAGTAATATTATTTCAAACACAATTTACTAAAGTGTCTTTAATGCAATCTCAAACCTTATGTTTCCTAGACTAATGGAGAAAAACACCTGCTTAATTAAAAAAAAATTTCCTGCTTTCTCTTTCTAACTCAATGCTGGAAACAGAAACGGCAACATCAAATGCTAAATTCTGACATTGTGAATGTATTTTTTTTCTTAAGGCCAGTTATTTTAAGTTTGTTTTAAGTTTACCAAGGAGTTCACAGATTTTTCAGTGACGTCCCTGGACGGACCGAAAAACGACGTTATTTTATTAAAAATATCTGTAATCCTTTCATTTTATAATCTCTTACATAGAAAATATTATTACTGATACAATTATCTCGAAATGGTTTTCGATTCAGCCGTCCAAAAAAAACATGACATACCGAATTAGCAAAATTTTTTTTTCGGATTTGGCTCCACAGTGAATGTTGTTCAGTTTGATAGTCATCACATATCACCATACACATCTTTAAACATGAGTAGGGTGTTTTGTTACACCTTGTATTCTATTTTGTAGTCGTATTAAAGCTTCTTTTCAATTAATCTGGGTCCCGACTCCAGAACAATTTTAGAGTATTTTATCCTATAAGAGCTAAATTGACGCTTCAAATGCGGCAATTGAGAGCCAGTGAACCAGTAACTAGATATGCGGGCTTTAAATATACACAGATACTAACTGAATATATTGTATTGTTTATCTTACAAAGTATTTTTAGATCCACAAATCTTTATATACCAAGATCCGACCGCAAAATTATGCACCTAATTGTTTGGTGAATGAAATGTGATTTAAGAGAAAGTTTATACCCCCTGTATAAACTTTCTCTTAAATAACATTTCATACAACGCCACCGGGTTGCCTAGCAAAATCTTGCCGCAAGTACCTTTACCATGATGATTTATGGTACCATTTTTTCCACCGATCTGTTTGGGAAGTAAATGAGGTGCCATCTGAAGGAGAGCGATGCAAAGAACTGGTAAAACTAGGGTTTCCACCTCTCAGTCTGCCGCAACTCTAGGGTTGCCAGGTTCGAAGAAGTCATTTTTAACCCTTAGAGTTGCGAAGTTGTGGCAGACTGACGACCCTAGTTTTGCCATTTCTTTACATCGGTCTCCTTCAGAGGGCACCTCAATTACTTCCCAAACAGATAGGTGGAAAAAATTGTACCATAAATCATCATGGTAAATGTACTCGGGGCAAGATTTTGCCAACCCGGCGGCGTTGTATGAACCTCTGTATAAACATTAACTTAAATCACATTTCGTTCACCAAACAAATAGGTGCATAATTTTACGGTCGGATCTCGTACCATTAGTTACGCGATTGCGTAACACTATAGAATAAACAAAACTAAAAGCAATTTAGACCGTATCTAACTAAAGAGCAAACCGTTGTTATTTGCGTCATTAATGTCATTATCGATAGGAACCCACATGTGACAAATTGCAGTTGATAAAGGTACGTACGTAGGTAATTAGTACGTAGTCCGTACTTGGAAAAGCAGCTGATGGTCAATGTATACGTAGGCGAAGGCTTGCGAGCGTATATATGACCTAAGCACTTAATAAGGTAGACTATTAGCCTAGTTATAATTCTAAGCTAACGACGAAATGATTTTCCGATTCGTGTATAGATAGATGTCTGGCCAATTCTGATTTGCAAATATAATTTATTGATAAAAGTTCTTTCTAAAAACCAAAGAGGGTAAATTGGAAGGTATTTATTCATAAAAACATTCAGATTAATCACAAAAATATAGCACAAGCGTCGTCAATAACAAAGATACACAAAGAGACATAAATCAACAACATGCTTCGTCATTACAATTAAATTCTACAAGCTCAATCAAATAACCCGCCCCTTGTCGATCCTGAAGCAAAGGAGCAAGAAAGGAGCCCATAATGCTAACAGCGTTGCCACGTTGAATTGCAACGGTTAGCCTCTGCATCAGAAACGACCCGGAACGGGGGTCACAATTTCGCTCCCCGATCGATTTTATTTATCAGAAGGATATACTATCCGACATATCTTGGACGTTACTTTAGTAACTTCCAAGATTCTTAGAACAGTTTTAGCTGTTCACTGTAGAGTTTCCTCTATAATCACACCAAGTTTTACATGTATTACCATTTTTATAATAGAGCGAGAAGAAAAAAACCTTTTAACAGTATAATAACAACGAAAAAATAGTTGTTGGTCAATACAACAACTATTTTTTCAAATAGTCTTTGAGGATACATTACGATTTGCTATCGAAATGGTAGGTAAGCCAAAAGCGCAAAAATAAAATAAAATAGTGTATTTTTCAAGGTATTTGTTTGGTTCAGTGAACTTCGCGGTCACTGCCGGCCGTAGACATAGTTTTAAAAACATTGTCGCATCGACCAACACCTAAAATTAACTCTCTTAAATTTTACTCTGACGACTTTATAAGCAGTTAGATCATCGAAAACTAGCCGTTTTAGCTATCTCATCGGTTTTCTCTACGTTTAATTGAAATCGTAAAATTTCTCATTCTAATTCTAATTCTAAATGAATGTAGAAAACAAAAATAGGCAGATTTTATGATTATACAGGGTGTAAAATTTAATGCGTTACAGATCGAACAGGGTGCTTCAGACCATCAAACTGAACATCTCTCACTATGGAATCAACATCGAAATCGCAAAAAAATCTACTAAGATCCGAATGAAACAGCAGGTTTTTTTCTCGCGATTTCAAAGTTAAAGTTCATCAGTTTGATGATCTTAAGCACATAAAGTATGTAACGTATTTAAGTTAACATTACATCCTGTATATTTGGGAATTTTTTATATTATTATTAGTACCTACAATGCCAGTGTCATGCATGCTCATGCATCTTGAAGTATATGGATGTATAGGTACATGCAAAATGATGTTATGAGTCTAGAGAGAATGTATTGGACAGTACATCTGTAAATAATTTATTATATTATTAGAATTATTTATAAACATCGCTTCAAAAACAATAAACAACTTTTATGGTAGATATATGGTGAAAACACCGGCCGCTGCCAAAACAACAGAGTCAATAAAATGATTCAATCAGAAAAAAATTACCGAATTTTGCAATTTTATTCTCGAGTTTTATGCATTGAATTTTATCAGTTCTTCGTTCGTTGCCAACCTTCTAGGTGCACGATTTATTGTACCTATACCGCGATGTCAATTGTCCTTCAGTTGCCTTCTATTTACTGAGAATCTTTCTTCCTTCTCTTTCTTTCTGGGATTCTTTTCTTTGTCAATGGGGGGCCAGGAAAGAGCCTCCATGAGTGACAAAGCTTTAGCTCGCCTGGCGCACCCTGGGCAGTCAGCCTCGATACGATACGATAGTAATCTAAGAAAATCTTCGTATAGTTACTTAAGCTGTCATATACTAAGTACCCTCAAACTATATAGCTTTCCTCGTCTTGTTATTCGTTTCGTCCACTCGATGACACCGTTCCAATGTGAATCTTGGCGTTGATTTCAATGGATGATTAATTTCCATACGCTCTAAAATTTTCTATGCGAGGTTTAGTTTTTGGATCCATATCATTTTTAGGGTCCCTGTTATTAAGCCTACGTGGTCCGTCCGTCCGTCCGTCCTACCTCTTTAGGGCTGTAACTTTTGATCGTAATAGCTAGATAAGTTAACAAATAATAAAAGTTTCCAAAAGTTAAAATTTAAGGGACATAAAAGAAACTATTTTTTTTCAACGATTTTTCTTCTCGCTCTATCGTAAAAACGTTAATACATTCAAGCGTCAAACTTGGTGTGATTATAGAGCAAAGCCTACAGTATAACAACCAATAAAAAAAACGGCCAAGTGTGAGTCGGTCTCATGTTAAAGGTCCAGGACAAAACCAATTTTTTATTATGTTGTGTGGTGACGTGGTACGGAACCCTCGGTGCGCGAGTAGGCCGACTCGCACTTGACCGGTTTTATTTGTAATGTCCCTATTCTATTGCGCGCATAGCAAGCGGTACTATACTAGTTGAATGAACCTTATCGATCGATGCCAGTCACGGAAATGATTCGGACGGTCGGGACATTATGCGACATGGTGTTTATTTCGAGAAGCACTCCAGCTGCCTACCAGCCTACCCGTATACCTGTCAGATGTCAGGTTCACGGAGTGGCCTATCCAGTTTCCACGAATTAACATATTGGACGAAAATATCGTCACGCTATTCATATGGAAAGAGATGTTTTATAGAGAGTGTGGCTGTATTCGGAGATGAAATTAAATTCTTTTATTGTTTTGCAAAACTTAGATTTTCAGCTTTTGCATGCGGTTTCGAACGCGTAAAATTCGTTCTAGGTACGAGTATATTCGGTAGTTTACATTGCTTTGATTAAATTAAAATAGGAAGATAGGTGACGTTCTTTCATTACGTACTCGAAAAATGGACCTGCTTTTCATGTGTCTTACGCGTGAAAAGTAATGCTGTGTGATTTGTTTTTTTCTTTTTTAAGATTTGTACAACGAATAAAAGGTCAAGAAGGCATTGTGGTTCCTTTACTCCGCCTGAAATCAAAAAAAGGATGCCACTCATATTGCGACTAAGGAAATTAGGCGACGGGGCTCAATTTATGCGGTCCATGCGCTGTAGGCCAGTCACCTATCTTCCTGTTTTAATTATTAATCAAAAATGTGAAATGGTTACGAACAAACAGATTAACAAGTTTCTGGATTTGCGTTCGGATGATATTGATCAGTAAGATTTCTCCGGTTTTTTTCCAAAAGTTTTTAGAACAGGAAATATAATATTTGACATCACCTTCCTATGTTAGAATTTCAATTAACCACAATCGTCGTAAACAGTCGTTATAAATAAATAAGACGTACTTGCCGTACCTACGTACGTCACATATAAATACTATACAAATAAGGATATAGGTAGTTAAAACAGCACAATAAAAGATATAAATATATATTTATGAGACCCACGCCCGCGGAATAGAAGACCTTGCCCTTGATAAAATATTAAATCTCGCGTAATTTGCCATTCTACAGCAACGCCTAAAAACAATTTAAAAATAAATCAAACGTCGGTGTCCTTCTAGAATTGAATCGATTACGATTACAAATCGATTATAATAGAGGAACGAATAAAAGGAAACTAGAAAGTGTTGATCGATTAATAGGTAGGTACCTAGTACTTATAGTATCGTTTTAGACCGTTTTACTATCTGACCGTGATCAAGCGTTTTGTGACGTGGCTTTATTATACCGTGAGAATATTAACAGCGATAATGAAAATTATGTTCTGATCGTTTTATTGTTGGTAATAATGTAACGTAATTCTGTCGCTTATTCAGAAGATACAGGGCTGCAATCGCGGTAAATATTCGGTGATTGAACTGTGACGGGGCTACTACGTACGAAACATAACTTTTGACACATTTGGTATTGCGCTAATCGCGGTACAGCTCATGACAGCCGTTAGAGCCGTTTTTACAGATCGCTCAGACGTTAAAGGCTGTCAGTTACATAGAGTTTAACGCGATGCGGAATTCAGCACAGTTGAATAGTAATTAGATTGCAATGTGATTAGAACTGAAATTTGATAAGAATAGAACTTCGGTGTTTTAAATTAGATCAATCGATCTCCTGGCCTCTTCTGTGGCCTTTAACTTATAACGTATGACAGAGTCCTTCGTAATATGATGACACTTTTTAAATACCGTCAAACTGAACAACTTTCTCTATAGGACCTACATCGAAATCGCGAAAAAAAATTAGTTGTCGCATACATTTGGCTCAAGTAGGTTTGCAGTTTTGTATGGAACAGCTGTTTTTTTTCGCTATTTCTATTTGATCCCAAAGAGAAAGTTGTTCAGTTTGACGGTCAGATCATCCCCTTAAAAAAGTGTCAGCATATTAAGAAGGACCCAAAAGGACCCTGTATATAGGGTGATGATGATAGTGTGGCATCTAGATACCTAAATAAATTATACTTATGTAATTTAATTTCAGTAAGTATTTGATACTAATCTATGTTTTTATTTATATCTTTAGAAAGTCCAACTAGAATGATCTACCTATTGGACTCAGTACCTGGTTTTCTCCATAGGCCAGGGCCAAGACCAAATAAATTACGAAGCCTAAAAAATAAAACAAAATTGATGAATTATTATTTAGTACTTATCAACTTTTTATTATTTACCTATGTGCGTACTTTGTTTATTAAATAGGACAAGGAATTTTAAATGTAATATTATATGCATACCTAGCTACACGTACGAAATGCAGCACGTGTTCCTCAAATAACTTAAAGAAAATTCGTGACATAGCTGTAATCTGTAATGACAATAAACTAGAATTTACTTGTAAAAGCACTTAATATTGGAATTTATAACTTATCCACGTATCGGAGCCATTAAACAACACCATGCATACGAATATATCTATTTCGTTCTACCTAATAAAATAAAACAATTTTTAAATTCAAGTCATAAGCAAAGTAGGCATAAGCATATACTCACGACTATATTCCCCAAAGGGGTAGTCAGAGATATTCTTTAACCTCAGAACATCCACGTTTCACCAGTAGTACCGAAACTCTGTCCAGTGTGATGGGGGGTGAGCCTGTCGCCACATAATGGACAGTGGGTACAATACATGACTCGAAATTGAAGCATGCAGGTTTCCTCACGATGTTTTCCTTCACCGAAAAGCCAGTGGTGTTACAAATCGTACATAAATTCCGGCAAACTCATTGGTACGAGTCGGCCTGTACGGGGATGGAACCATCGCCTCCTGCACGGCACGGCAAAGTAGGTACCTACCCATGTACGTAATTTACCACAAGCATGTTTCCTAAACATATACAGTAGGTTAGAAAGGGGCTATTATGTAAGTTTCGGATTATAACGTTTACAAGATCATCGGTAACGTAACGTAATTGTAACGGCAACATGCTTCGTCAAGTTAGAAAAGGTACCTAACCAAACAACCCACCCCGGGCTAAGCAGAAAATTATTGATATGTTTGTTATTGTTTTTTGTGTATTTTCGTGTGCAAATAAGTAATATTTATCTTACCTTCTTTTTACTTCTTTTACTATTGGGGTATCTGATTGATGTTATTTTTCATTGATAATGCACAAATCTCGTTACGAACACTTAAACATTACTTTGCCAGCGCCATGAACAAATTATATTTATATTTTCATTCCACCATCTCGGAAAGAGTATTTTTGCTCTTCGATATCTGAGTGCAAAGCCGTTTTTATCCGCTAGAGGATGAAGTAAATTGAATTTAGAACATCGTGTGCACTAAGTTTGTGAATTCAAAACATCATTAAACCTATTTACTTCTCCCTCCATGGTGCCGAATTTATCACACCTTTTTTTTTCATTTAGTCATTTCCTCGCTGAGGTGGGATGAAAAGTTACGTGTTGCACTCGAGTGCAAATATTTTTCACCTCGTGCTCTTTTGATTCCCTCGCTGACGCTCAGGATTCTCATTTTAGAATCCTTCGCTTGCTCGGTCATCAAAATTGAGCACGCGGTTAAAAAGCAACTTTGCACTCTTGTATAACAAATAACTATTAATGCCTAGATAACCTACCTGGGTTAACGTTGGTTTAATATAGATTAGGTACATTTCGCAAAACCAATGACATAATATTAGCAGTATGTATGTAACACCGATACGTGTGGTTTTAATCCATTTAACTAATATTATCGCGTTAACGAAACCGAACCGTCCTGGCTCGGAAGCCGTACCTGGCGTGGGCGATAGACCGCTTACGAGTGTCGCTCCAGGCTGCCTGGTTTACCAGTTTAGCTGAACGGTGTAAATCTGAGTGTTATCATAATCTTTGAAGCCTATGATATGCGTTCTCGATCATTCCTTATTCGGTAGTTTGTAGGAAACATTTTCTGGCAGTTATTGAAGGTCGTATCGTACGCGTAAGATGTTTTCGATACTGTTTGTTTACGCCTGTTTGCTTGTTCACGGGTGTACTTTAACTTAATTATGCAGTTTGATTAGGTTTGGTATTATTTAGATTAATTTTTATAGTGTATATACAAGGTGTTAATGAATTAACGCAAAATAGAAAGTAATTTATTGAGAATCGAGAGCAGAATCGAATTATCATGGTCTCAACATACAGGGTCCAACTTAATATGCTGACACTTTTTAAGGGGATGTCAGATCATCAAACTGAACAACTTTCAGTATGGGACGAACTTGGAAATCGTGAAAAAAAAATCAGTTGTCCCATACATTTGGCTAAAGTATGTTTGTAGTTTTGTATGTAGTTGATTTTATTTTCGCGATATCGATGTTGGTCCCATAGAGAAAGTTGTTCAGTTTGATGGTCTGATCATCCCCTTAAAAAAGTGTCAGCATATTAAGATGGACGGAATAATGAGATGTATTGTTTCAATCTAATTATTTTGTTATTAATCAGTTGGGGTGAAACCTCATAAGGTTTTGTATTTGTCAATGTTTGTTGTTGTATAAATAAAGTACAACATTATGCAATACAAAGTGAGAATCCAAAAGTATTCTCATAGCAACGTAGCATTGATAAAAATACTTTTATGTTCTCACTGAGTTAAAAAATCGTAGGCACTATGTTACCATAATCGTATGTTTAAAATGTTACCAAAGAGATTTTCTGATAAAATAAACTTAACACTGGTTAAATCTTGTTAAAAAATTGGAATAGCCATAAAGCCATTTAAAAAACAGCATATAGGTACTTTTAATTAATTGAATGAGTTTTGGAAATATTTTTCTCGTGAATTACGGCTAGCCTCAGACCTTATTTTGTATTAAAGTCTTTATGGAGTCAAATCTTTTTGAATAATTGTGGATACGAGCCCTACGAACGAAAAAATACAGTTTCATGATTGAACCATTGGATACATGGATTGAACATTCGATAAATCCGATAATAACATTAAATTAGTATTTGTTGGCACAAAATAAGTAGTCAGCACAAGCTTCGTCAATAATAATACAACAGCCGGTAATCAGCAACATGCTTCGTCAAAACCTTAAATAAACAGATAGAGATCCGCAACATGCTTCGTCAACTTACCTAACCAAAATCCACCTCACGCTTCGTCAGTTTGTGTAGACATGGGTAATTTTTTTTCCATAATATTAAATAAATATTCTTCTAAGTATTTGTTGGTTTTCTTAACTTTCCATATCAATCTTCTCGATCATCAGGAGAAATTGAAGTTTTCAATAAAATTGCAACTTGTAGGTTCTATACTATATTCCAGCGATATAAGCAGAATCCTTATCTGAAATTCTTGTGAATGTCAAGATTTTGGGGGCGTCATCCTTTATCGAAATTCATACACTTACTGATAAGATCATCTCATAATATTGTTAACATATATATCGTGGTCGTATTTGAGACAGTACAAGTATTTATTACAATGCTTTTAATTTTTTTAACGTAAAACTAGTGAAGTAAATCAGTGTACAATGCATTCGCTGTCTTTTTTCCCGTTTACTCCATATACTTATACTATTAACGATGAAGGTCATGGCAGACCCAGAACAATATTAATGAGTGAGTACCTAAGTTAGCATTATCCACCGAAAACCTGCCTGACATGACGTCTGGCAGTGTGCAGAAAAAGGGATTCACCACATCATTCGATAAGATCTTTTTCGCCAATCAAAGTGATAACTTTAGTATACTATCTGCCAGTTGCCCGTAAATTAAAGTTAATCCTCCGTTAAGTCTCTTGCTGTCACTTTTTGTCTTGTTGACGTAGTAAAAGCTAGCAAGAGATTTAATGGAGGATTATCTTTAATGAACGTACGTGCATCTGACTGTATATTGTCTATTCTTTGACTCTACTCAATAAATCAAGGGTCTCTCTCTCCACAATGACCACTGACTTATAAGGTACACGGAAGTGTCTTAAGCTGGCCAATAATTTCTTGGCTGAAAGGTTAAAAAACGCTTCAGTTCTTCTTTATAAGTCCATGGTGATGGCCGTTTTGCCAAAAAAATGACTAGCTGGATAATTAGATTCCACCCGATTCTATTCTTTTATCTGAACGGAATTTTGGTTCAGCCCGCGATCGAATGAGCTCTAAATGTGAAGATGCGATGCGATGTTATGTGTGTGTATGATATTCGCAAAATAGGCATGAAAACAAATGAAAACCGTGTCTTACGCATGTCTAACGTAGGAGCCATCTCTTTGCTAGAGGAGTTTGTCCGCGAATTACAAGACAAGTGAAGCCAAAAGCGTATCAAATTGCCAGACAATTGAGAGGTTGTTAGCAAGGATGTTTCTGTTTTGCGTATGAATCGTACGATTTGTAGTGTGTAGCGTGCAACCGCGGCGGCGCCACTCGTCAGCTGCGAACTTGACCCAAATCTGCCTGAGAGTCCATTGTCTTCGAGTCTGGCCTCGATCACAGCGTCCGACGTCTTGACACCTCAATTACTCCCCACGACATTTTCCTCTTCTTAAAGAAAACAATTAAGTATATCAGTTGTTTGTCGCACGCAAGTTTCACAGAGGATCTTTTGAAGAACTTCGATAGTATCTATTGGCTATTGTGCGAAGTGGTGATGGGAACTGACAAATCGATCGCAGTACCCGGGGTGGCAGAAATGTGTACTTTTGTCGGACAAGCTGTGTAAAATATGCTTGAATTTATGCAAATCCACACCACGGTAACTCAACACGAAATCTCCAAAACTGTAAAGACTACAAACTTAAAATTTGGCATGGAAGTTTCGATTGGCATCTAGGTGCTCACTAAAAGGTTTTTTTTGAAATGTTATCTCCAAAGGTGTGAAAACCGGGATAAAAGTTTGTACGGAAATTGGCACTGCAAATATCGTGGATTCTAGCAAATAGGTATTTAACAATCTTTAATATCGATAATGGTGCTAATTTCTTTAGTTTTTACATTATTTTATTATAAAATAACAAACTTTTAACTAACATGTTACTTGAAATAATTCACGGCGTCCGACACCGCTAGGGGCGCTAGTGTCATGCACATAACCAATAGCATTAAAGTTGTGATTGTTGTTGAGGAATCAGCAATTTATGAATGTCAATAATCCCGATGTTTGCATAGAACGAATCTCTTGTTTCACTTGTGGTTACGTCTTTGATAGCATTTGAAGTAATGACAAAAATGACCTTATCCTAAATTTTCTGGTTAGAACTAATATCCAAATTGTTTACACAAATTACCGCACGTTCATTTCATACAGAACTTTCCAAACTTTCGTTAAATTTCACCGGTAGTTGTGAACCGACAGCGTCCCGTTATTGTGTCGTTGGCCCAGTAAACTGGATGACGGTCACTTTTCTACTTTGATGATTTGAATTACCTTGCGGATGCGGTACTGTGGAAATTCAACTCTGTCATGAAATTGACTACGAACCTCTTACAACTTTGACCTGACTCATCAGACTAGAGAAAAACTGGCCAAGTGAGAGTCGGACTCGCACACGGAGGGTTCCGTACCACCAACAACAACAATATTACCTAAAATGTTTGATTTTCCGAGATCCTTAGCGCAAGACCGACACACGCTTGACCGGTTTTATCTTAAAGTATAACACTATAATCATTTCAAGTTTAACGCAAGGTTTGACGCTTGTAGGTATTTCCGTTTTTACATAGCAAAATAAAAAAAACCTTGAAACAAACACGTTTCTTGTTTCCCCTTAATTTGATACTTTTTTATTATTTGTCATCAAATCCAATATAATGATCCATACTCTGTGAACATTTCAACTGGCTACCTATTACGGTTCAGAAGATACAGCCCTCTGACAGCGAAGGCTTATGAATAGGGTCCCGTTTTTCACCTTTTGGGTACGGAACCATAAAAAATAATTTTGAACGACCAATCCATTTTAACAAAGACTTTTTCTGTTATTGCAGGCATGTCGCTAGACGAAGGCAGACAGTCGCAGCGGCCGTACCGCTATGGCATGGTGCTGCTGTGCGCAGGCGCGCTGATCAACTGGCTGGGCCTTGCAGAGGACTACGCGGAGCCGGTGCGCTATGTGGGCGTCGCGTGCATCGTCGCCGGCGCGCTGCTCATTTGCGCCGCTATGTGCTGCTGGCTGCAGTCGCCCGCGAGGCAGCCCCACAACGACCGCGCGTCGCCTGACACACATCAGGTAAGTTATCCGGTGATTCATTCAATCTTAATCATTATACCCGACGTCTAATGCAGACGATTTACGAATTCATCATCATCACAACATATACAGGTTACTGTACCTACACGGTGAAATTGAAATCATTGGCATCCTTTTAAACCATTTATACCACGCTTGGTTTGCTCCCATTGTAAAAGATGTTCAGTTTGATGGTAAAAACGTCCCACTGCATGGCACAGGCCTACCTAGGATGGATAGGCGTTAGTCCACCACGCGTTCCCAATGCAGATTGGTAGACTTCACATCCGCATTGGAATTTCTTCCCCAAGTTTTTTTCCTTCACCTTTTGAGTAGTCGGTATTACATGGCATGTCAGCCGTGCGGATTCGAACCTGGACCTCAAGATAGAGTTTCATGGGATTTACGGATTGGGCTTGGATATTTCAATGGTTCACAACTATCGACCAGGTGTGGTGATGGTAGATGGTTAAAGATGTACTAAGTTCATCGTGTTCCATTATTTCGAGATTAGATTGATATTTTGATATCTACCAGATAGGCTATAATGGTCCGATAGTTACGATAGTTATCAGTGTTACAACATTATACTTTATCTAACGATTTAACCGCTTTCTCTATAAACTAGTTGTTACCTAGAGAGTTGATGTCAAACTTGTTTACTAGAGAAGGGTAATATTGTTTAGGTATATTTATAGATCTTCTTTTCGTGTGGAATCGTCATGTCTCTTTCAAATCGTTTTCCAATATCTTACCATCTCTGTCGCGCTGGCTGATGTGCTATTAGTTCCTCCTCTACACATTGTGGTCCGCCTGTGCAGACAGTTAGGTGCGTGGTTTGTTGTGTGCGTGTCGCTGTTTCGGGGGATAATTCCTCATTTTGTAAGATTATCATTGGTCCTGCCTAGTCCAACCCGCAGGCGGTTCGGGACTTTCCACACAACCCATTATTTATGGATTATCTCGTCTCATTGCAGATCGACGACCCTATCCACGTAATTTCGATGCCGGACGAGGAGACGATGCAGCAGAAACCGCCGGACTACGACACGGTAGCGGGGGCCCCACCGACTTACGACGACGCTATTAAGCTGAACCCGGCGCGGCTGCTGCCGGCGTCAAGCAGCGCGCGCCTGGAGCCGCCGCCGCCCCACGCCGACACCGTCATCCCCGGCCAACCCGACGACGCCCTGCCGCCGCCGCCCCCTCGCCATGCTGCCATCGCCCCCATACACCGCTCACAGATGCAGGCACAATCGCAAATACCCAAAACACCTCCCCCTCCGTACAGACCGCCCCACGCCATCAGATGAAGCCTCAACAGTAATGTGTTACTTTAAATCGACTGCTGTTTCATGTGATGAGACTTGTAAATAATTGTCTAGATGTTCTAGTTGAAATCTCAACATTGTTGCGGTATTATTATATTGTACGAACATATCCACGCATGAAACTATTGTTTTTGTGTATTTAGTAGGGCTGTTAGAAGCGACGCGTACTTATATGTGATATTAAGGAAATTGTAATGATTAGTTACTTAAATATCTACTGTACATACCTACATGGAGTTTTGTAAAATAGATTGTTAAATAGCGTAGTTTTAAGATCTTTTTCTTCCAATAATTACGAAATGATCTAAGATATAGATATGACTGTGAACGATTGATGAAATTAAATTCATAGATGCAGTGGCATAAGAATAGTTAATAAAAGTACATTATCTACTCTTATGGCAGTGGTAGCACCGTGCCATCCATTACTAAAAACCTTTAATTAAGTGATGTAGCTAGCACCCATGGCTTAACCAACTGATACTAACAAGGTACTGTCATTCTATTAAGAATGACTTGTTTATTTATTGCTCAGTGTCCAAACGTCGTGATGCGAACGGGACTCGAGATGGAAAGTAAAAGTGACTTCAGTTGTGATAATTTAACTTTGATTTTAACGAAACATTATTCTGTTCAGTTTTTTTATTCTAGTCTTCAAATTAACGACTAAAATGGGTATTTACTTGTTTTGTTTGATAGACACAGGATTGCATAATAAGTTTGTTATTTGTACTTATTGTGATTGCACAACTCACATCGACTGTGCACATAAGCAAAGAGTGATTTGTGAAAGCATGATTGATTAAAATTGCACTGAATTGAATAAGTATGTAGTTTTTAGCGTTTGACGGTAGCCATGCCCATGCATGTACCAAAGCATGAGTTTCTCAAAATTCCAATTGGCTACAAGTTTATGATACAACCTTAGCAGTTAATTTGGTGTAAAGCGTGCTAAATTGTATAAGATCTCCGCCAATATCATTCAATTGCTATGATTTACAATGCAGTTACGATGCGTCAAGCGTGACATGCTAACTGCAGTTGGTTTTGAGTTGTACCTACTCTTAAAACTTTTCTGAGTTACTGAATAACTCCCATTTAGATTTTGGGAATTTCGATGTTCACTTAATCGGGACTTCTTAAAAGCAATATTAGATGTTAAAAACATTTTTTTCTAAACGGAGAGCTGAATGAATTTACTAAAGGGACCAATACCTAACATATTTTAAAGTGTGCTTATTCTAACATAAAACAACTGCCTCAAATTGTAATTGGAATTGCGCGTGCCTGCAACGTTTTTACTTAGGGTTTTACAATGCTGAAGTTGTGCATTTATTATTTGTACATTGTACAAAGTTACTGAAGTTGAAAGTGTACCTACATACAAAATAAATGTTGTTGCGAAAATTATCGTTTCGTATTATTTAACGTTTATAAACCCAAAGCTACCACCGCATCGGAACGTGTTGTCGCTGTTGAGAAGATGCGGCCAGAAACTCTACAAAATAACACGACTTATACCTGTAACAAATATAAATTCAGCTAAGGTTATTTATACACATTGACCTCTTATACATCAATGTGTATACAGTATAATACATAGTATATTTTAATTAATTGACTAAATTCTACTTTTTATCTATTTAGGTAACTCTTAGTCTGAGCGTGTAATTTCTTGCCCCTTCTTAAAACCACTTGACACGTCATTCCAAGTCAATTACGTTCTGTAACCATTTCAAAGACCATATCATTGTTCCAAGTGCCTGGGTGTGATCGGTAATGAAAGTCACTTGTGCTTGTGTTTCGAAAAGAGTTTCCTATATTGAATAAATATATATTTTGTGGGAGAGTGTCTGAGGCCGAGATTCAGAAACGATTTTTAAGTCATAGTTAATACTTAGATCGAACTAAGACTAAAAAAATCGTCTCTGAATCTCGGACTTAGACCATATAACTGGACGAGTTACGCGTGTAATTCTACTAACAAGATATTCTGACACTTTTATTTTTTGCGGGGGACGAGGTAGACATTAAATCCGCATCATTGGATTGTACTTTAGATTCTTATTTTGATTGCTAAAAATAGTCTCGTGAGAACCCCGGACGAGGCTAGTTTGATATTATTGTTCCGTAATTATAGGCTGTTTCGTTTAGTGATTGATGATGATTGATGATAAGGTATAAAATTGCAGGTATGTAAATGCACATGATTAAGTGATCTTGTAACACGGCAGAGGGGAAATACTACCGCGAGTCTTGTCCCTAGTTAGGTAGGCATATGGTCTAAGGCCGAGATTCAGAGACGATTTTTAAGTCATAGTTCGAACTCCCGTATGTCAAAATCCATAAATTTTCGCCTTGCTTAGCTCGAGCTAAGACTAAAAATATCATCTCTGAACTCGGCCTCAGAGGCGTCCACGCAAGAAGGGTCATTTTTTATTATGCCATATGATCATGTGACTGATCTAGATTTTATTTTACCTTAACTCAAAACTAAATAAAATCCATTATATTATAGTCACAAATGCTAATCAACTTTCGTCATCGACTGTACCTACACTACATACTGTTAGCGGAAATGTGGTTCTTGGCGGACCCCTCTACGTGCTCTATGGATCGCCCCTTTGGCTGCACTCGAAGACTGTCAAAACTGACAGCTGTCACTTCCACCCCGCTCTCCACGCGACGCGCATACCACAGACTTAATCACAGATTACTGATAGGGGGTCACGTTGCAGGTTCTGACCCGAGATCTTGTCTCGCGTGTTGTTCGCGCGTCGCGTTTTTGCCTGCCACGAGGCTCCGCAACCCTTAATCTCTTCTTGTTCTTTATCAAAAACAATCCCTGAAATTGGGAATTTGGGATAGATACTCCCACAAACTACTTGATATTGGCGGAAATGCGGTGCTAACGCACAAGCAAAAAGTCTATTCATTATAAATAAAAAAAGATTACTGATATGTAGCAAGCTACAGATGCGACAGTGAAATTTGCAATTAGTTTCTAAATTTCCGTTTCGGCGCTGCTGTCGTCAAGCTAGTTTGTAAAGAACTTGTAGTTTGTTTAGTTTTTCCGGAATGCAAAGATATTTTGACCAAGGAACAAAGTATTCAACGATATTATTATGTCTTACAACGGAGAAGAATTAGGGCTTCTCAAGGATTTCTCAACTCAAACGAAAATACTAGGAAAAACACAAGATATAAGCTTCTGACGCAACAACACGGCTGATGTTGCTGTAAGTTCAATATGGCGTCCTATCGTCGTCCAATGATGACGTTTCATGAGGGAAAATGTGACTTCAGCGCCAAAACGGCTTTATCGGAACTAAAGCTGTCTTTAGACCTGGTTCCATTTCCATTCGGCATTTTATTTATTTACAGAACTAGTATTATTCTATTAAAAACATGCCTGTGGAAATGAATAGTCTTACCGAAGGCTGGCTGGAACTTGAAAGTGACCCCGGTCTATTTACTTTGCTCCTCGAAGACGTCGGGGTTAAAGGCGTTCAGGTCGAGGAGATCTACGATTTACACAAACCTTTGGAAAGCCCTGTTTATGGATTTATCTTCCTCTTCCGATGGATAGAAGAAAGAAGATCGCGGCGGAAGTTCGTAGAACAAATAGAGAGCTTCGTTCGTGATGAAGAGACTATAAATAATATATTTTTCGCTCAGCAAATGGTTCCAAACAGCTGCGCGACTCACGCCTTGTTGTCCATATTGTTGAACTGTCCCAATCTACATTTAGGTGAAACATTAAGTAGACTGAAGGTTTGTATTTCGATCTTAAGCAGGCACTACATTCTCGCCGAGAACGGACGCGAAGGGCCGAGAACGGGCAAGAAGGGCCGAGAACGAGTGTGGATTTCATTGTTCTCGTGGCACCGTGAGGCCTAGTAATTTTCATTGAAAGTTCTCGCGAGAGTGTAGTGCCTGCTTTAGATTAAATTAAAATAGGAAGATAAATAAATAATAAATAAATATCTTGGACATTGTCACACAAATTATCTAGTCACATTTTATGTACCAGAATCTAGCCTGGACTTGTATTATGATGACTAGACAACAATATAGAATACATTTATATGTATAGATACAAACATCCATGACTCGGGTACAAATATTCATATTCATCATACAATTATTTGTCCCTTACGGGATTCAAACACTAAACCTTCGCACAGCAGGCAGGTTCACTACTGACTGTGCTATTGGGCTGTCGATAAGGCCGTAAGATATGTGACGTTCTTGCATTACATACTGAAGGTTTCTTAATATGATGGTCAGACCATGAAACTGAACAACTTTCTCTGGCACCAACATCAAAATAACGAAAAATTAAATGTGCTGTCCCATACATTTGGGTCGAGTAGGATTGCAGTTTTGTATGAAACAGCGGATTTTTTTCTTAGTTTCGGTGTTGGTCCCATAGAGAAAGTTGTTCAGTTTGATGGTCTGATCATCCCCTTAAAAAACCATCAGAAAATAAAGAAAGACTATATTAGGTTATGTTTCTAGCATCACACGCTGGGAATGAACCCGGAGAACAAGGGGTGGGCTATAGGGAACACGCCAGAGCTGGCCTGCGCCCACAACTCTCACGCCATACCGCTGGCTCGCAAGAAGGCTGACAAAAATGCTGGAGTATCTACTGGTCGGTTCACAGGTATGTACTGGCAAATCTGATCATTCATTATAATTCATGAATGTTCTCATTCTCTTTACCTTGATGGCTTGCTTCACTGATCATTGATATTATTTTTTTGTATTTCTTGTTAAAGAAAGCAAATTTTTGTGAGAATGTTCTTTATTTCATGAAAATCGGTTCAGCAGTTTTCAAGTAACTTTAAAAATTAGGATATAAAATAAATTACAAAATTAAAAAACCCTTAACACCTAAAACAAACATTTAAGAAGTGAAAATAATTCGGTTACCTATTATTTTTGATGCAAGCAAATGTATGTTATACTTTTTAACTCTCTTTTAAGATATTTTAGGTCAAATAATTTGTCGGGGACCGCAAGTGATTGTTGAATAAAAATCAATTATCATTTCATAGCGGTCCGCTCCTCATTAATTGAACTAAAATATCTTAAAATAATAGGTGACCGAATTATTTTTCACTTTTAAATGTTCATTTTTTTATTACGCTGAGACCATTGACTTAGACAAGCACGTTCATAGAAACATGTCACACAAAACAACACAAAATGTAATGTTGTGGTCTGTCAAATGTATAACATCAATGTGGTGCGAGAACCGTATTCCTCGGTGTATAGTACAATCTGTAACATATCAATATTTCATTTTGTGCTTATAACTATCACTGCTATGTTCCAAAAAATTATTACAACTAAATTATCCAACATATGGTTGTTTACCTTTTTGCACAAATTTTTAGAGAATAATATGAACCATCTACATTTTTCAGGTGAAGCGTACCACTTTGTAAGTTTTGTACCAATCAATGGACATTTATTTGAACTGGACGGTCTGAAGCCGTATCCGACAGATCATGGACCCTGGGCCGCTGATGAAGACTGGACAGAGAACTTTAGGAGGGTAATGGCTGAGAGGCTCGGCCGTGACGCTGGCGAACAAGTCCATGATATCAGGTTCATACTGCTTTTATTTATTTTAAGGCATTGACCTGTAGAACTAGTATGCCACCACATAAAAAACAATAAACCATCATGCACAATCATTTTAACAGAATCATCTTAATCTTCCTCATTTTCTCTGGAGTTGCATGCTAGGCATATTTTAATGATTCCTGTTTGTTTCTCGTTAAAAATATGTACTTAGCTCATTATAAGGGGAGATTCTACTTCAGAGGAGCGAAACAGAGCTGAAGATTTGTGAATAACAGTGCTGAGATGTGTGAAAGTAACCAATCAAATTGCTTAATCTTCTTTGTTTGACTATGCCTGACGGAATCAATCTATTCAATTGGTTGATTTTACACATCTCCGCTTCAGTGGAAATGCGCCCTAAATATTTGATTCAAGATTTGAATTTCAACAAAGTTGGTTCAACAATTTGGCCGTGAAAACGTTCATAATACAGAATTAAACATTTTAACAGGTTCTTACCGCATTTTCATATATTTGAGTTCCCGATATTTCGGCAGTGTTACAACTGCCATAATCGTTCATAATACATTTAATATCACAGGTTCAATTTGATGGCAGTTGTTCCTGATAGAAGAATAGCTCTAACAAAAAAGTTGAATGCACTTGAACTAAATCAGAAAAGAGTTAAGGAAGCCATATCTAAGACAGGCAAACACATGAGGCACTTGCTGGCTAAAAGCAGGGAACAAAATGGTTAGTAATCTTTTGTTATGCTTCATGTTGGCACAGAATACATAATACCTAACAGAAGACTCACTTATAACATATCACCGATCCACACATTATATCAATCTTATAAATACTCAAGCAATAATGACAATACCTACTAGAGATGGTGATCAAATTATGGCTTTTGTATTTCCTACTTAATATTGATGTAGATTTTTATTCCATAAACTTTTATGATGAAAAAATTTAGAAACGATGGTTATATTGGTTATGAAAAAAACCATGGCTGTCCAGTGGCGAGTAACCATCCCTGGCCGTGCAGGAGGCCATGGTTCGATCCCCGTCCAGGCCGACTACTACCAATGAGTTTTTCGGAATTTATTTATGATTTGTAACACCACTGGCTTTTTGGGTGAAGGAAAACATCGTGAGGAAAACTGCATGCTTCAATTTCGAGGCATACCAGGCAATACCTACTGCCCATTACAAGTGGCGTCGGGCACACTCCCCGTCACACTGGACAGAGATTCGGTACTACTAGTGAAACGTCGATGTTCTGTGGTTTCAGAATATCTCTGACTTCCCCCTCAGGGAATATAGTCGTGAGCATATGCTATGCTATGCTAAACTTTTATGATTATCCAGCCAGGCAGACAAGTTGCTTGAAATGAGTACCAAAAATTGTATGTATTTCAAAGTATTTGAAGAGTAATTTCAAAAAATATTTTAACTTTCAGAGCAAGGTGACATAACATCGGAAACAAGCAATGATAATTCACTAAACGATAACATAGTGCAGATCAGTGAGGAGACAATACTGACTGCGTTGGAATCCACACAAGTACACATGTACGACTTGGATTACACTGAACCTATTACTATAGAGATAGGTGCTGCTGATCAACCTACTCAGGACAGCAGTCTTATATTGGGTAAGATATTATATTAACTATCTTCTTATCGTGTCGGCAGCAAGCCCTGGTGTCAGAGTTTTTTTAGACCGCCTTACGGCCTCTGACGTGGTTTTTATGTAACGACTACTACCACCAGAGATATTAGACGGGACCAACGGCTTATCGTGCCTTACGAAGCACGAAATCGTCTCTCTTTTCAGACTATCAGGTGATTCAGCCTGCATTGTCCTAACCAACTGAGGAAAAACACACAAGGTGACATTAACTATGCTGCGGCACAAATGAAAAACGCATTAGGCCGTTTTTGTACTTTCAAGAAAAACTCGCTGTTAGTTACTCAATCGAGTTACTACTGCGTTTTAGGGTTCCGTATTCAAACAAGGAACCCTTAGACTTTCGCCCATTCTGTGTGTCTGTCTGTATGCCCCGCCTCAATAACTCTCTAATTTTTGCACCTATTGAATCGAAATTTGGCATGAAAACAGATAACAGTAATCCGAAAACAGAAATGTAGTAGTTATTAAGAAAACAATTTTTATCGACCGCCCATACAACGAAAAAGGAGAACCGTTATAAAATATTGCTTAAGGTAAGTACTTTCAGTGAAAATTATAACGGATGTTGAAGCTCAACCAGTTTCGGAAAAAACAGTAAAATAGATTTGTTCTCTAAATACAAACTAGATGGCGTTGCGCGAAAATAAATCGCGCTGTAAGATAAACAGATTACAAACTTTTCTTTTTTTCTACTTATACAATGGCTACGGAACCCTATCATGAGCGAATCCGACACGCTCTTGGCCGGTTTTTCTTATAACAGTTGCAACTTCCACGACTGCACCACCGATAGGCCCACCACACATTCTCACCGCTGTAACTCCTGTGAACCAGGATCAACAGCGGCTACCATTCACAACACTAGACAATGAAGTCCAGCGAGCCCGGGGGATGACTCTAATCTGTATTGGAACCCGCAATGAATTAATCAAAGAAGATAGGAGGACTAGGAAAAAGAAATATCCGACTTCCCTCCATTGCAAACGGGAAACAGTAATAAGAAAAAGCAAGGCTATTAGAGAGCCAATTCCAGAGATCATTTATGGCATGATGGAGATTGACATGGATTTTTTATTTTGATTGTGTGGTTTCTATTCTTGCTTAGAATATACCACTCCATATCTCACCATAAGCATATGGCCTCCCGCTTACTGTCTTCGACTTGTTCCAGTTTTGGGCAACCTCTGAACATTAGTAGTTTTTATGCAGGTCATTCCGCCATCTCTTCCTGGGTTGACCCGGATTCCGGCGACCGTTTTCGGGGATCCAGGGCATGATGGCTTTTGTCCATCCTTTCTCCCGCTGTCTCTATAGGTTCTTTAATGCTGAAACTTTTTTAAGGGGATAATCAGACTGTCAAACAACTTTGTCAATGGCACCAACATCAAAATCGCAAAAAAAAATCTGCAGTTCCATACTAAATTTCAAACCTACTCGACCTAAATGCATGGGACAGCTGATTTTTTGATGCGATTTCGCTGTCGGTCCCATAGAGAAAGTTGTTCAATTTTATGGTCTGATCATCCTCTTAAAAAACTTGCAGCATATTAAGAAAGACCCTGTATATTATTAATTAAAATATGGTTTTTTGCAGTGGATCCTATAGAACAAGGCACCATTGTAAAGTTTATAACAATCAACAGAGACAATCAGATTATCGGAGAGGTAAGCTTCACTAATCTTAACAATTATAAAACTGTAACAGAAGGTGTGTCTGTACATTGAAGATATTTACACGAAAAAGATTACGATATGGTTTTTAGGTATCCATGACTCCAAATCAAGAATTCTTGTCTGTATGTTTATAACAGCATCACGCAAAAACAACTGAACCGATTTTGATGAAACTTTTTTTGTTTGATAGCTTATGATCTGACTTAAAATCTGGTATATTATTTGTGCGAAAGATGTCGCGGGTTAACTCTAGTGTTTACTAAAATCCTTGTTCTAACTTCCAACTATAAGAACCATAAGTGTAGCGACTCGACATGAAGCCTAAGTCGTCCGTCTGTCTTACCTATAAAGGGATGTATCTTTTGAACCATAATAGGTATCCGGATGATATTTTCACCGAATATGATTTTATTACATTGGATTTGCTAACAAATAATAAAAAACATAAAATAAAATTTAGGGGGCACCATACGTAATTTTTAAGTCAAGGTTTTTTGTAAATCGTCTGTGTGATTATAGTACAAACTCTAAAGTAAAACAAAAATTATAAAATCCGGCTAAGCATAAGTCAGGATAGCGGAAAACTTTTTTTTAAAGTAAAAAATATATATTGTATGATGGTGCGGAACCCTTGGTGCGTGAGTAGTCCGACTCGCACTTGACCGCCTTTACCCTTGGTGCGTGAGTAGTCCGACTCGCACTTGACCGGCTTTATTAATTATCTACAACACCAAGGCTAAAATAAACTATAATTGTGTTACCTGCAGTTATACCCAACGTCAACGACAGCGTTAGTCAAAAGTAACGTATCGCCAGTGCTCGTGTGCTGCGAGTCAGAACCCGAGCAACCCTTGCGGCTGAAAAAACTTGTGTTCACTCACACGGAACTGAACGCGCTGATGAGCAGCATTGTCAGCGAGGTGCAGTCCTGCCAGCAGGCTCTCAACGATGAGAATGATAAGAGAGACATGTATAAGGTAGGTTTTGGTAACATTTGTTTTTCTAATGGCTTTAAGCTCAATCTACAAAATGGTTTATACGAGCGAGGTAGTACTAAATGAAATTTTTGTATGGGCCCGCCGTCGGTAAATGTGTCTCAACCCTTAGACATCATACCAACAGGTGCGCCAATCAGAATGTCTGCACCTGTTCGTTCGTCCTCTAAAACGGGCTATGTGTAAGTGCACCGACAGTCTCCGCTTGTATGAAGCTTTCAATCTCTAGGGATATTTAATCACGTTTTTCCGCTCCGCACAGCTTTAGTGGATACACCCTAGCCGCTAAGCATTTACGCTCTTCTCCGCTACAACCATCTCCACTTTGGAGGATACCGGCCCTTATTGCGTACAGTCATTACAAGGTTATGAGCAACAATCATTAACCAAAATGTAAATATTTCAGGTGGACGACTGCAGACGCACGCACAACTACGACGAGTTCATCTGCACGTTCCTGTCGATGTTGGCGGAGCGCGGCGCGCTGGCGGAGCTGGTCGCCGCGCAGCTGGAGCGGGGCAGAGCACCCCGCGTGCGTCGCCGCAGGCCCCGTCCGCGTCCGCGCGCTCGCCCGCGGCCCCGCCCTCGCGCCAGGAAGTAGACCACCTTCACGTCTAGCAACGCTCCTAGCCTGGCGGAAGATCCCAGTTTTAATGGAGGAACATTCCACTTAGCTTCTCCATACACTCGATATGAAAAGGTGTGGTATGGAGCCCACGCAGTGGGAGGATTTGGCAGCCAATCGTTCAGCATGGAGAGCCCGTGCCAAATCAATGATTGTGAATTGAGTAGGCGATCACAGCAAGATTCCAAACGTGATAAATTGAAAGCCCGACCACCGGCGGCGGCTATACAATATTATTTTGCGGCTACATAATATTATATTCGTTACTACTGTAGTTACGTCATAACTACAGTAGTATCGTTAAATGAAAACTCATGGTAGGCCTACTGATATTTGTGACAAAATAGACGTTCAGATATACTTGGTAACATTTACTGAAAAGAATTTATTCAAATTAGCACTGCTTTGAAATATTTAAACACCTTGTATGCTACGATGTATCTGATGGCGACTACAGCCAATATGTTTTTTTTTGCGATTTTTTAACACTTATTTGATAGATTTATTATGCTAGTCTGGTGATTAGTGAACATCGAGAATCTACAGAAAAGCGGGTTTTAACTTATTTTTTATTACGTATTTATTTTAATTTCTCTTTTTCCATTGCTGTTGTATAACTTCAGTATTAATTAACCTTACATAAAATCGTATCAATCCGAGACGTCTCGCCTAAGACATCGTTAAAAGTTCTCAGTCGCTTCTTTGAACTTTTCCTCATTTGATACTCGAAAATTTTCAGCATGACATTCTATACACGTATCATTGATTTCCAGTCATAATCTCGAGGTTCCTATCCCTATTACCTACACGTCTGGCGCTGTGGTGCCACGTGGCATCAAATTGATTGTAACTTTTACCGATGTTGCGAGGTAAATGTTTAACAACAGTCACCGTGTCACAGAATAGGTAATAGTATATAGTTCTAAATACAGAACGGCCATTCCCCGCCTCCCTTTGACTTCAGATTCCCCACCTCCCCTCACACTTTCTGGGAAACTTGAGGGAAGCCGAGCAAGGGAATGCAGTCAGGCGCGCGCATCCGTAGTATTAGACTACATAAAATGGAGTCTTTTCAGTGCATAAAAAACGTTGAAAAACAACGCTAAATTCACATTTTCAGCAATTCTTTAGCTCAAATATTGTTTTTAATAACAGAACGAACAATAAAAAGTAACGAAATGTGGATGAATTTCATACGATGCGTGGTAAGTCAACCCTAAACGTCAAAGACAATTTGCACGAAGTGCGCATGTGCAAACGCCATTATGTTAAATCCAAAACGATGTTTGAAGTGCCGGACCTGTGTACGAACGACTTATACCTGTTATAATTATTTATACGTATCCTTTTAATTTACGTAGATGTGTATTTTTAAGGAAATTGTTTTACAACATATTTTACAGACAAAATAAAAGATAATGTTTAAAAACGATTTTTATTAGTATACTACGAACAGCGCCGTATTTACATGGTCGTCATATTGTTAGAGAAATGTAACAACAATTATTATTGTTCGCTTAGGCACATACTTCATCGAACAACTTTACGTCCTTTTTGTTCAGAAAACAAGAGCTGGGATGCACAATCGTGCGTAGGCAGCGTTTAAGTGTAGGGACACACCTGCTGAATACGCTCGCACTGTTTTTCCCTATACCGGCGACACACCAGTACGCGCCATTACGTTCCATTTTTCCTAGTAGACGCGTATTCAACCGAACGTTCAGCAGGTGTGTCCCAACACTAAACCCAGAGCAGCGTAATGGAGAACATATTTCTTACGTCATAAAAACTAATTGATTGCGATATCTGAATACTCTCCTCTGGATCTAACGAGCAGCTAACCCTCGCTTAAAACGTAAAGGCAAATAATCAAATAACAAAACAGTAGCAGGTTGACACTTGAAAATTCCAGCTTTTCAAATTCGATAAGTTGTGAATAATTTATAAGAAAAAAAAAACTACAAAACTAAAATGACATCAAAAATTTAATTCGAGATCCCATAAAGTTTTCCTGCTACGTTTTATTTAACATTTTTGTAACTAAACAGCTCATCGTAAACATTATAATTGGCGCTTTCATCAAATAATTTCTCACACACAAATTAATCATAAGAGTTGTGATATACGTTAACAAATAAGTAATTCCTTCGCATAAAATTTGTTCACTTGGCGCTACTGACAAGTTCATAATTTAGCACTATTTTGTAAAATTGTAAGGCGATCAGTATTTACTGTTTATTTGTATTGAGTGTGCTGATAAATTATGAAGACCGAGTTCCTTCTATTTTATATTATCTATAATTAACGTGTAATCAATATTAATTGAGAATTTTATTGAATGGAACCTGGCCTACATCGACGTGTAAGATTATTGCCGTCTGAAAAGTACATTATTTCCTAAAAAGATAACAACAATGACATCGTGAAATTGTGATGCGTTTAAAATATTTTAATTACATAAAGCTTTTTATATGTATCAAACAGTTGCCCACACTATTAGGTTAGTTGCTTTAACAAGGCAAGTAACTCGATGATAAAACATTCTATATCACAGACTAACAGAAATATTTATAAAAGAACTTACATTCACTACTAGTTCACTACATTATGGCACTAATCACACTAAAACCTGAAACTAAAATAACGTAGGCAGTGTTTTAAATAGCGGGCATTATAATTTAACCTATATCAATCAAATCATGTTTTTTTTTATAGTAAACAGGGCATTTAATCGGAAATATTGCAAACCTGTTACATTTCAATGACAATATAACCGAATTCCTACGTCTATGGGTATTTCAACAATATACTCCCGCACTAATTAAAAAAGAAATAATACTCGACAATAACAATTCATAAAATCATATAGGAAGGACAGATTGGCAGTAGCACCAGTACCATTTCTTGCGACGAGCTCGCGGCACTCGCGGCACTCGCGGCCCCCGGGTTCACAACCAAAACTTATTGCTATTATCACTACTTCGAAATTGCACTACTTTGGGTGTCCGTTAAATTGTGAATTGCAACGGAAGCATCAAATTAAACCTACATCTGCGTGATTTGAGCGAGACATTGAAAAAACATATGCAACATGCATAAATAAACTCTTGCGATAATTTATAAAATAACTCTTAATTATTTGATCAAAATAATATCCTCAAAATTTGACTAACAAAAAATCTACATCAAACCTTAGCACACTATCAACTACGGCATACATTCATATATAATAAGGAACAATATCATCAATCAATAGTTATAAAGTAACAATGTATAGAATAAGTGTCCAATATGAGTGGAACATTGCTGCGCTACCGAGCTCGCCCGCGGCCGAGCCCTTACCACTAAACATAGTCCAAAGAACGCATCCCGACCCCTACGCCGCAATTTCAACTCTCGGCTTGCTGCTTCAAGGTCTCCTTTAGTTCCTTGATGACGGCGGCCGGGTCGTCGGCCGCGACCGCATCCTTGTCGGCCTTTCCGCTCAGTTCGGAAAGAACGCCGGGTATCGGCAAGTCTTTCAACTGTCTTTTTTCTATCTCCGCCTTGAACTGCTCGATATCTTGAGGACTGCAAAGAAATATTACAACGTTCAATCATAAGCCAAAATGCATGTTTTATTGAGTGATGATAGATACTTTTGTCAACGGTTTTCGTAACTAGGAAAGGATAATCTCATCATCATCATCATCATCTCAGCAGATGGAAGTCCACTGCTGGACATAGGCCTCCCCCTAGGATCGCCATAACGACCGGTCCTGCGCTGCCCTCATCCAACAGGTTCCCGCCGCCTTCACCAGGTTTCGGTCCACCTTGTGGGGGGTCTACCCAGCTGCTTTTTCCGGTAAGCGGTCGCCACTCGAGAACCTTTCGGCCCCATCGGCCCCATGCCCCGCCCACTGCCTCTTTAGTTTATCAATTCTTTGGGCTATGTCAGCTAGTCTGGTCCTTCTGCGGATCTCTTCATTTCTGCTTCGATCTCGTAGGGAAACTCCGAGCATAGCCCTCTCCATCGCCCTTTGGGTGACCTTCAGCCTTATGTGAGGCCTTGAGTTAGCGGTATAAGGAGAATCTACCAGATGGTAATTCGGTGTCAAGTTTTTTTTTCCTGCCTTCTCTTTTTAACTCTATGCTGGAAACAGAAACGGCAACATCATATGTCAAATTCTGACATTGTGAATGATTTTTTTTCTCAATGGCCAGTTATTTTAAGTTTACCAAGGAGTTCACAGGTTTTCCAGTCACGTCACCGGACGGACCGAAAAACAACGTTATTTTATTAACATTTCTGTAATCCATACAAAATATTATTATTGAGACAATTATTTCGAAATGGTTTTCGATTCAACCCGCCAAAAAAAAAACTTGACAACGAATTCCGCTGACGCCACTATGGAGAATAGCACTCTTCTTTACGATTTATAATAGTTTAGATTAGAGGGATAAATTACCTAATCTGTACGAAGAGTATGCCGTTGATAAGGTTGAGCATGTCTATGACGGAGGCCATGCCGGGCGGCTGGATGTGTAGCGGGGGAGGGGCGGGCGCGGAGTGGGGCGCGCGCGCGTAAGCCTCCGTCAGCCGCTTCTGCAGCACCACCGCCTGCTGCGTCAGGTGCCGCAGGCACTCAGACGACTCGCGCGTCTTCTCGTGCTTCTCGCCGAGCTGAAAGTAAGTTAAGATATATTACATGGTTGGCTTAGAATAATTTTAACCTGTTTCTATTCTAAAGTGCGTCTAAGATAGCTCCGTGATTTGGACAGGCGGTTTTAGAGATTTTATAGTACTTTTTAATGCTGTTAGAGCCGTCTAAACTTTATAATACGTTTCGTCGTCGTATTTTACGTTACATCTCAACATTCTCAACCCTTAAGACTGAACTAACAACGCTCCAAATTCTTTTGTGGAAGGGCTAATTAACCACCTATAACTAAATGACATTCAGTTATTGATTCCAGAATGTCGCATATTTTTTAATTTAAGAATATAGTGTAAATGTTAGCTCTTGGTTAGGTTTCGTTACCTTTTAGCACATCATGAATCATGTTGAATTTGTATATTTGGTCACGGAGGGCTAGATTTCTGTCCTAAATATTCGACAAAGATTGTCAGTGCGAACGAACTAGTCACGTTCAGTACATACATGTCTATGTATAGTCTACTCACCAGCTGCTTATAAATAGAGTAGGTCTCCTTCTCGTGCTGCAACGCGGCCCTGAAGTCTCCGAGGCAGGAGAGCGTGCGCGCGAGCAGATGCCTCGCGACGGCCGCCTTCAGCGAGCGCGGCCCGTGCGACGAACTGGTCACGTTCAGGGCGCACTCCGCGAACCGCAGCGATAGCTCGTACTCGCCCACCGCGTGCAGGATCAGCGCGATGTTACTCTGCAATATGGAAAGAGGAAATTTATGACACAACAGAAAATAAACAAACAAAAAGGTACAAATTGTCTGTCGTGTTGTTTGATGACTTCTTTTTTCTAGGTCTCTTGGGATTTTGGGAGGTAAATTGAGGACTGCTCAAAGTCGGAATACACTATGCTATACCAATTGCCTCCACTCGTCGTTGTTTCCAGCATGGCGATCTCAATCTAAGACATCAATGCTACAGTTCTTCATGTACCTCTTCTGTAAATCCTTGAGGCAATCGAGACACATGACCCAGCATCGCAGTTGGCGTCTCATCAAGCAGGCCTCGGGATGGCCGTATCATCATCTCAGCCGATGGACGCCTTCTGCTAAGGATCGCCACAACGACCAGTCCTGCACTGCCCTCATCCAACGGGTTCCCGCCACTCTCCCCCAGGTCGTCAGTCCACCTTGTCTATCCACGCTGTGCCTTCTGGTAAGTGCTAAACTAAAGTGGCAATCTGCGGGGCACACTGCTCGCAGAACCGATGGCCGATTGGACCGAAGAGTTGTCGATGGCTGAATGTTAATTTTTAATTGAATGAACGTGTACTTACGTCAAGCAGCGCCATCTCAGGGTGGTTCTCGCCGCACACGAGCAGCGCGAGGTAGCGCGCGCGGTACAGCAGCTTCAGCGCCGTGCTCACCTGCCCGTTCGCGAAGCAGTACAACGCCAGGTGCGACTACAATCATATATTTAGTTACATTAACAACTAGCTACCCGCCCCGACTTCGCACGGGTGAAATGCTGATACTAAATATATCTTTACTATTATAAAACTGTAACAGAAGTATGTCTGTACATTGAAGATATTTACATGAAAAAGATTACGATAATTATGGTTTTTAGGTTTCCCAGACTTAGTTTTTTTTAGAATTTTTGTCGGTCAGTTTGTTTGTTGTTTATATGTTTGTAACAGCATCACGCAAAAATTACAGAACCGATTTTGATGAAACTTTTTTTGTTTGATAGTTTATTACCTGACTTAAAATCTGGTATATTATTAGTGCGGACGAAGTCGCGGGTTAACTCTAGTTCTGTATACAATAGGTCTCCAAATGGTTTTCAAATTTTAGACCTTTCTTGGCCCGGCTTCACCAACAAGTATTGAGGCTTAAACGTATTTAGTTATAGTTCTATCTTTCACACTGCTCATACAAATGACAGAGACAGCATCATATTTACACATGTTTAAGCCTAAATACTTTTTGGTGCTACTTTTGGTACTTTTTGGTGGTAGGTCTGAAAATAACGACACATCTATTTTCAATCATTTTGAAGCTTGATTTTAACTATAAAATCCTTGATGAGATGAGTCATGACGTCATATAACCGAGATTTGACATTCGATGAAGACTTGCTGATTTGATTAGGTATACTCACATATTCAGTAATAGTATAAGGATGATCGATGCCGTTGACTCGCTCGGACATGAGCACGGCCTTCTGTTGGTACGCCATGGCGTCCCTGTGCTCGCCGGTCACGTAGCACAGCCGCGCCACCATGCGGAGGCACTGCGCGATCTCTCCGTGCATCGCTCCGTACACGTTGTTCAGAAGGTTGAGCGCCTCTGCTATTAGCTCGTGCCCTTCCGTCACAGCGCCCGCTTGGATCTTGTTCTGGCCGGTAGTGTAGAAATTGTATGCGTCTGATGCCTGCAAGATGTTGTTTGATATTAATTTCACGCTTATATCGCTTCTTATGCTTGTTGTATTATTATTGTTTTTGGTACATTTTCTATTGGAGCTTCTCGCACATTAAATGACCCTATTGGTCAATGTTGATGAACACTGATCATAAGCGTACAGAATAAGCATAATATGCTCACGACTATATTCCCCGAGGGGGTAGACTTTGAACCTCAGAACATCCACGTTTCCTGAGTAGTACCGAAAACACTGTCCAGTGTTATGGGGAGTGAGCCTGTCGCCACTTGTAAAGGAGCCGCTTGCTATAAGCGTACATCCTATTAAAATATTAGTTTCTTAAACTATCGATATTTCGATCATTGTTTTTGTTGTATATTGTGATCCTTTGTAGTTCAGTCGTTGAAATGTTATGAAATTCAAGTATTGGTTCCCTTCACACGTTGTTTAAGTTTGTTTTTCCAACTTTCCGATTAAAATAAATACATAATAGTATGAGCTTACCCTAGGGTTGATATGTTTAACGACAGGGAAAATATTCATTATGTCCGCCCCGGAGAACGTGGCCTTATTCTTGCTATCGAAGTCGTATTCACGCAACAAAACCTGCAAACCAACTTTCAGAGCGAAAGACCTGCAAAAATATAAATGTTTCAATCTTTATCTTCTTCCGGAGAGTGGTGAAAGAATGTTGCCGATCAGAATTAGACACTTGCCGATTCCCCAGGGGGTCTAGCATACCACCCCTGACAAAACGAGAAAAATAGAGATCTGTATTTATTATTTTAAGCATGTCAAAATGAGTGCTCATGACAATATTCTCGTTAAGTCGCTTTGTCGTGCATGGTATGCTGGCTGTACTGGGAGTGCTGTACATATCGGGGGTTCAGTATTAGCTATGTATGTGCACGAAACTAGCTTATATCCTGCAGTAGGTAGACAAAAGCTGATGATGACGACACTAGCTGGTAGCAGCATCCAGCCTTTCCAGACCCATGAATTATTTGCAGTTAAATCTTAAGTTAAAGCATAAGCATATGCTCACGACTATATTCCCCGAGGGGGTAGTCAGAGATATTCTGAAAACTCAGAACATCCACGTTTCACCAGTAGTACCGAAACTCTGTCCAGTGTGACGGGGGATGAGCCCGTCGCCACTTATAATGGACAGTGGGTACAATACATGCCTCGAAATTGAAGCATGCAGGTTTCCTCACGATGTTTTCCTTCACCGAAAAGCCAGTGGTGTTACAAATCGTACATAAATTCCGAAAAACTCATTGGTACGAGTCGGCCTGGACGGGGATCGAACCAACGCCACCGGCACGGCAGGCAAGGTTACTCGCCACTGAACCACCACGGCTAGTTAAGTTAAAGTTTGTTATAATAAAGTAAAATAAAACATAAAGCAATGGTCAACGCTATCAATATTATAACACCTACGAGCTGGAATTATCTAAGATTGCTCAAGCTCATACAAACTCACACGTTTTGTTTCCACACCTTTGGGGGTTAAATCGCGAAAAACCCTTTTAAGTGAGCATTTAGATGCGAATAGAAACAACCATGACAAATAAATTATAATAATAAATATTCTGCCACAGCGTATGCTGCGCTCTACTTGACAGATCCCATCACCCACTTAAACAGCCAATAAATATTTATAATTTGTCTGCATTAACCTAAAAATAATTTTCGAAATGCGGTTAAAACTATAGAATTCATACCTAAGCAAAGATATTTTCTGAAGGCCATGCTTTTCAATAACAGTGTCCATATTGTCAGCACTCAGCTCATAGCCCCAATATGCCTGAAATCAGAATAATTTATTTGAATCACTCCATTAACACAATATTTTTATTTTCGTTCATCAAGGTTTTCTCGCGATGTTTAACTTCACCGCTGTAACTTCACAGTGGTAATAACGAATACAATCGTACATAAATTCCGTAGATTTTAGTGGTATAGGCCAGGAATCGAACCGCTGCCTCGTGATTGAGTTGCCAGCTCTATTCCGTATGAGCTATCACAGCTTTGAATGAATAGCAACAAACGCGTACCTTGAGCTCGTGTCTGATCTGTGAGAACAGCGCCTTGGGTGTCAGGTTCTGCCAGTCGGGGTGCGGCGAGGCGGGGGGCTGGGGCCGCTTGGTGCGCCGGCCCCGGCCGCCGCGGCCGCCGCCGCGCGCCGGCGCCGGCGCCTCGCACGCCGACACCACCGGCGCGGGGCACGCGCCCAGCAGGCAGTTCAGGAAGTGCGCCACTGCTGCTCCTACGCACATCGGCTCGCAACTCTGTTGGAGTTGTTCAAATGTTCGTTAGATTATGTGGCTTAAAATGTAAAGCAAAATTATGTTTATTCATATTTAAGATACCAATTAAAGATTTAAAATTCACTACTGGACGGGACTTGGCGATCTGGGGCTGTGTTTTTGTCTAATTAAGCCTCCGGTACTATACAGATTGATAATGAAAAGATTGAAGGGACGTGACGATGAATTAGGAAAAGCCTAAGAAGTTTAACAAAAACATGCTATGAAGACATTCGTTTCTGGTTTTTAACAATATTAAATTCACTGACAAATCGGTGTTAGTTACATAGCTCGAGTTGAGATGACGATAACAATTTTGGCTTTTTCTCCAATTAACAGCGGTATCAACTGAAACAAGCACGTGCACTGAAACTATGAAACAGGTAATTAAACAGATCCTATAATGGTGTAAGTACGTAATCCAACCGACCTGCAGGTAGTTAGTGTAGACGTGCTTAGCGGCCCTCAGCACAAGTTCTCCAACGGCTATGGCGTGCAGGTAGGAGAGGTGAGCGTGGGGGCGGAGCGCCAGCGCGACTCTGCCCAGATACCGCACGTTGATGCCGCGCGCGTGCAGGGCCTCTGTCAGCCCCGCGCCGTCCATCGGCGCTGACGTGTGCTCGAGGCATTCACGTACCTGCGGGGAAAATCATTATTAGGCACTTTTCACACACATGGTTTCCGTGTAAACGGAACTGTGACGATTCAGTAATGTAGGTATTTATATCGCGCGACGCGACCGTAATAACCTCTAATCTTAGCTGTTTCCATTAAATCATATTCAGTTATTTAGTATATAAACTCTGACACCAGGGCTTGCTGCCCACATGATAAGAAGAAGAATATTCAGTTCGGTAAGGAGTCTCTCTTGTCCGCTTACTGCGGACTAAGGGGGATGCGGACAACATCAGTGATGTCAAAGCGTCCTGGTAGGCAACCGAACCAATGAAGAACTTAAGCAACCGACCGAAGGTCACCAAGAAGGTGTACTGACATCGTCGGCATTAGGGTGTTGCTGGGACTACGCGGCGGATTGGGTAGCGGGGATATCGGTGACAGTCAATTGAAGCACGATGTGAGCATCAGAGTTTAAATTTTAAAATTATACTAGGGATATAACTAAAACTAACAAAGGCAGGTATCTGTGTGGTCAGCAGAAAGGCGGCGGCTTCCTTCACTAGATGGCGCTGCTTGGCGAGCTGCTCGGGCGCGGCGGCGTGCTTGATGCCGGCCGAGTAAACGTCCGGTTGAAACGCACGTCGAACTCCGACTCCTTGAGGGAGGCCACCGCGCGCGCCGCTGATGCTACTACTGCTCGGGAACGTTCGCCTGCTGTGGAGGGGAAATGGTTGTTAGAATGGAGAATGTTCAAGGGTCTGCAAAATCGCTTGAAACTTATTAAAAACACCAAGTAGTTTTGATTTTACATATATTTAAAACTCCGGTAAATATCGAGCACTTCGCGCGGGCGGTGTGACTTCACGTTCTTACATGTGTAAAGTTACGTTACAACACATCCCGGGCGGCTGAATCTCACGTAGCGCATCTATTTTTTTTTCTAAGTTCAATATCTCGGAAACGACTTGACATATTTAAATAAAATTTTCACAGATATTTTATATTTTCATTAGGTAGGTTATGCGGTGAGCTGAAAATCAAAATGTGTGAACATTCTTCATTGTTTCACATGTAATCCGGATACTTATTCATGAGAGTCCATGTTCGAATCCTCACGGACGACATGCCATGTACCAATTAGTTTTACTAACTTGTGGACGTAATACCGATTGCTCTTAAAGGGTAAAGGAAAACATCGTGAGGAAATCTGCATATGCTGAAGAGGGAATTGATGCGTTTGTGTATTCTTAACCTATTATGATAGACCTTATCGTAATACTGTAGGGTAGTCCACCAATCGGCATTAGGTAAGCGTGATAGACTAATGTAAGGCAATAAATGGTGTTGAAAGGGTACTACAGCTCTGACCAGTTCATAATACTAAAACTTTAAACAGTGTCTTTTAAATGTTATATTCATATCAACAAGTCATGTCGTCAGTCATGTCATGTCATGTCATGTCAGGTGCGTGTGTAGTCATGTTGTGTGTGACAATTTGCACCCGAGGTATTTTGAAACTAAGGCCAAGACGCACTCCTCAGAGAAACGGAGAAACACTTTTAATGTTTAGGGTAAACTTATAATATAAAGCAAGAATATATTATTGCCTTAGTTGCCTAGTGCTTAGACTTATGGGTACTTAGTACTTACAATCACTCTCCTGCTTATCTCCGCTGCAAATAGAATCCGTGATACTCTCAACAATCTTCTTAGCGACATCCGTATCAATTTCAGAATAATTCTCATTAAGTAACAACTCCTCATCTTTGGCTTTATCTCCCTTTGTTTTATCTTCTTCATCCTTCTTAACTTCTTCCTTTTTGGCACTTTCCTTCTCTTTCTTATCTTCTTTCTTCTGTTTCTTGTCCTTTACTTCCTTCTCTTGGCTCTTCTCTCGTTTCTCAGTCTTCGTGGCAGACTCCTTCTCGTCTTTATTCGCCTCTATAGACTTCTGTTCGGTTGTTTCGCGCTGACGTTTCGCACTTAACTGTTGTAGGTGGAACGCAGCGTAGCGAATGAACATAAAATAACGAGCCCTGGAAAAATATGACAACGTAAATTTTTATATGATTATAAAATGCAATATGAAGTTTGGAACATATGTTACCATACCATTCAGATCATCAAACTGAACAACTTTCTATACCTAATTCATTATGTATTCTTATTGATACCAACGTTGTTCAGTTTGATAATCTAAAGGGGGGATAACGCATTTAAGTTTACATCCTGTGTAAGGTGTATTTTGGGGAGTGTACTCACGAATTTCATTGACCCTATCACATCCTCAACATTCTGCTACTGGATTATGACGATGAGATGAGATGAGGCATTATATATCTTGCCCGCGAGATTGACGCTCTCTCATCCTTACAATCCTTAATCTAATGTAACGGAAATCCGCTACGATCAGAGCTGTCGAACGAAACATCGGATGCAGTGACTAAACGGTTATGTTAGTAATGATTGTCCGTTTCCTATTGGTTACAATTGTTTTTTACACGAGACAAATATTTCCGAGTCTAACCTATAGGTTATATGGCTATAGCCACACGTTGCTGGTATCTAAGATATTGTTGATGCGATATCTGAAGGGATAGCAGCCTCTTATCCCATCCCTTATCCGTCTGCTTGTGCTAAACTAAGCGGAATATCGCTAAGCAAATAATAATACTCACTCAACAAAGCTATCGACTAGTTCTTGTCTAAGACAGCACAGCTTGTGCTTGTGTATGATCGGGAAGCCCATAGATTTTATGTCCTCCCTCAGTTCGTCATCTTCCACTGCGAAAAAAGATTAGTAACTATAATATTATTAGAAGTATCAGCTACTTGCCACAGAGTTCTACTGAATATAGTAATAGAATATCTCTGACCACCCTTAGAGGGCATATAGTCTAAGCATACTATTTTTTTTCATTTTTGTTACGAATAACGAGGTGTATTCTTATTTGTAACACATATCAAGGTGTACTCTTGTTCTTAAACATCACAAAACCAAAACATTTCCGAAGCTTGAACTACACTGAACAGTAAATTCCCTTACACTGTAGGAAGTTGACGTCTGGCGGGAAGGTGCGCAGCAGGTCGAGGATGTAGTGGCGGCCGTCGTTGCCAATGATCCCCTTGCACTCGACGCTCGAGCACAATTCTACAGTGTCCCCGTTGGCGCTGATCACAGAGTGCGGCATTATCTTCAACTGCTGTCCTGCCTTGCTTAGCTGTTGATATATAGGTCCATGTTAGGTTTGAAATTAGGCTTGTAAGGGTGCGTTTCCATTCTACTGAAGTGGAGCAGAGCGTAAATGAGACGAGGACACACGGGTTTAGAGATCAGATTGATCAGATGTGGAATTTAGGAAATGGTATTGGTCTATCTTCCTTCTGTTCTTTTTCCTATCATTGCTCGTTACGTCCCCGCTTCACCCCGATTCAGTGGAAACGTCTCTTTTATAGGAAAACGGAAATGGAAATTGTTTATTTCCTTATGTTTATGAATAGCGAGCGCCAATTTTGGCTCTTTCTCCAGAATTCCGGCGATGGTGGACTCTGGACAAATTTGACTCCTACTCTCTTATAAATAGTGACTGGTCTCGCTTGCACTCACCAGCTCCATATATTTGGGGTGTGAGAGCACAGTTGTTCCGAAGTCGATGCTGCCGTAGACGACGCTCTGCTCCTGCTCCTTCTCCAGGATGCCGGGGATGATGGACTGGGCGGTGACCCTGTACCCTCGGTAGTCCACCACCACGGTTCCGAGTGTGTGCAGGCCGGGGGTGTCCACAGCGCTGTAGACACGGACGCCTTGCAGATCGTTGCGCTGTCGGGTATAGTTTCAGATTAATACTAATACTAACTATACAAATACAACAGTTCCGTGACTGATTGACTGACAGATTGACAGATAGATAACGCACCGCCTTAATGGAGCCATAATGGAGGAGACAATCTATACTAATAAAAGAAAAGAGTTCCGTGATTGACTGAATGACTGACAACGCACAGCCTAATCCGTTGAATATATTAGAAACATGAAATTTGGAGTTGATATTCTACAAAGGATTTAGGGGTGCACTAAAAAAGGTTTTTTTCTAAATTATCCTATAAAAGGGGTGCAATGTGGTGTTGAAGATTTCCGAAATCTACGTGGTCGAAGTTGCGTGCAATACCTAGTAGTTGATCCCCATAATTAATTCTAGAAACCAACTAACCGGAGCAACAAACGCGGCAGCATCGCCGCCCAGGTCCTTGTAGTGGTCGCGCACATCGAAGCCCAGCGAGAAGAATATGTTGTTCCATATGAACATCTGCATCTTGGGCTCCTCGCCGGGGTTGATCGCCATCACGTTGCCGTCGACGACCGCCATCGCGCCGCGCGTCGCCGCTGCCACGAAGTCGCTGTGCACCTGCGTACAACATTATAGGTCAGTCTAAATGAAGTGGAGATAGCTGGATAAATCCTAACCAATATTTCGGACATCAAAAGGAGCGTCGGCAAGACCTGGATACGATTAGCACAATGACTGAAATCAGAAAGAGCAGGAGGATACGGGCTGATGATAAATATGCAAGTATTTGCTTGTTACGGAACAACGAATTAACGTGATTTATTATACGGAGGTAGTTGAAAAGACGGAGATTTACACAGGGTACTTTATATATTCATACGCGTGGGAAGCAGCAGGTAAAATCTAGTGTATAACACACGCACTGGGCCAAAACTTTAATGTGGCGTCATAATTGCAAGAATAACTCTAATTCGTTTACGGGTCAGATATTTATAATTGAGACAAAATTTGGATACAGTACACTTCATTAAAGTTCAAGCTTCGTATCCATTGTGGTATTTCTTTTCGTCTCTTTAGAAAAATAATTATTTCGTGGATTTCTATGGAAAGAAGTCGAAAAACTTAGATTATTTTCCGAAATTGGTATGCAGCTACAAATAGCAATACAAGGGGTAACCTTGAAAATAGCTCGTTCGCGCAGCAGCCGCTCGGGCAGCGTTGCGCGCGGCAACTCGCGCGTGGTCTGCAACTCTTCGTTCCAGTCGCGCGTCTGTCCCGGGATGTGCTCCTCATAGCCAAGCTTCGATGAGAACGCTGCACAAGACAAATACTTTATAGAAAAAAATTTGCAAAAAATATTCGTCCTTCTTGCGCAGTCCGGTAAAAACTTGAAAAAATAATTGGTAGGATGAAAGATACAGGATTTTTGTCTCTCTGTTTGTTTGTTTGTAACAGCATCATGCAAAAACTACTGAACTGATAAAACTTTGTTTGTTTGATAGCTTATGATTTGTCATAAAATCTAGTATATAATTTGTGCGGACGAAGTCGCGGGTAAACTCTAGTACAAAATAAACTTACTATCTTCAGCGCGTATAGCGTCGACAGTGTGGTCCAACATAGGCGAGGCCCACTGGTACACCTGATAGGGGGTAGCGACCCTTTCGAAAGGGTGCTTCTGCATGCGTTTCTTCTGCACCAGGGTGAAGTTACGCTTGAACGCCGGCGACACTATGCTGAGCAGCTCGATGAGAGAGTGGCAGAGTAAGGGCGGGGTGCACGGCCGTGGATTGAACACTTCTTCGGTGGATCTGTGAGTTGGAATTGAAGTTTTCCATAAAAAGGGGAGCATGTTTTTCTGCTTTGAGTTTTTTTTTAAATAAGTTAATGGTATTCTGCTAGTAGCGATTGTGCCAGTATCAAGTAGTTTATTTAGTCTCAAGTATTGTTTTGACGAAAACACATTAGAGCTATACAAAAAGTGCGGAATCACGTGCAAGCCTAAGAGAAGCCAATACGCACGCGACCGTCCTCCGTCAAACTTGCAGCACAACCCCGCGGCTTTGAGTTAAATTGACACGTTTGCCAGTGTAAACATAAATACGTGACATACTTTATGGGTTGCTTCAGACCATCAAACTGAGCAACTATTACTATGGGACCAAATTTGAAAAAGCGAAAAAAAAATCTGCTGTTTCATAAATTTTGGTCGAGTACGTAAGTAACAGCAGATTTTTTTTTCGCCATTTCGATATTTGGTCCATATTGAAAGTTGTTCAGTTTGATGGTCGATGGGGAAGCACCCTGTTCGATATGTAACGCCCCTGTCTATCAGTTTTAGTTCCCATATTACAAAAAAGACAAAACATGCCTCATAATAAGCATTAACTCTATTATTATTATTTAGTGGTGACTTACTGATTGAGGTAGAAACCACGCGGGCACGCCGTGATGTGGAAGTGTCGGTCTTCCAGCGTGACCACGTGCAAGTAGAGGAGGTCGCCGCACATCTTGCGCGGCCCAGGCGGCGGGTTCCAGCCCGACGTAGTTAACACCTGGTAAAAGTTCAACAGTTTCACTTCTACTCAACAACTACCGCACACAACAAGTAGTTGGAAGTTTTAGGCTCGTGTAAAGCAACCACAAGCGATTGTGCGGCCTAAAGGGACCTCTGATACGTAACGTGAGCTCAAGAGCTCGCGAGCGCTTTGTGATTAATTCATTAATACGGGCCAATATCATTATGCCCCTAATAGTGGACATATAAATATGAAGCCTTATAAAAAATTGATTTTCTTGGATGTCTCAGCGAGGTGAGAAATCGGTGAAATGGCTATTATTGTAAGGATATTTTCATCATATGGGTCCTATTTAAAAACCATTATGTATGCCATACATTCGGTACAGTCAGCATCAGAGAAACCTGACCCCTATCTTGATTTTTATAAGCGCAGGGGAGTCCATTTCTCTGAAGCTGATCGTACTATAATGTTTGAAACTTTTGAAATGGTATTTTTTTTTTTTTTTTTAATAAATATATAAATAAATAAATATCATGGACATTGTCACACAAATTATCTAGTCACATTTAAAGTACCAGAATCTAGCCTGGACTTGTATTATGATGACTAGACAACGATATAGGATACATATATAGATACAAACGTCCATGACTCGGGTACAAATATTCATATTCATCATACAAATATTTGTCCCTTACGGGATTCGAACCCATGACCCTCGGCACATTAGGCAGGTTCACTACCGACTGTGCTATCGGGTCGTCAACTATAAAGGTAAAGGATATATCGTACATAAAATTTAAGAGACAAATTACCTTGAGACACTGAGGCGCTTTGTTTTCCTTGGTGAGTCCAGGGTGGAGAGACAGCAAGGGTCGTTCCGCACCCCCTGGCATTATGTGGTCGGGAGGAGTGCAGTCCACACTCTCCGGACGGGACTTCTTCTTTTCTGTTTGGACAAAACAACCATCGTTACAGAATAAATACTAGTACAACTCGTACAGAAGAAGCACTTCGAAAACAGATTTAAATAAATAGCGACTCATCTCTGCACGGCAATAAGGTGCAAAGTTATTCGCACCCGTCCTATCGTACAATTCGCGAATAACCTACCAACCGTCACAACGGCGGGCGTGCAAACAAATGAACAGAGTCATTAGACATGAAAGCTTCCTTTACATAGTCTCCCTCTTTCATTCTTTCCCGTGCTGGCAGAGTGACATCACTACGGGTTTTCAAGTCTCGCATTGACTACTCACAAAATGGCGGCAAATCTAATGAGATTTGACCAAGAAGTTTACACGGTATACCTTACCTATTGCCATTCACACCTCGACGGGGATAGGCCGTCAAGCGTACCTGAGCTATGGAGTAAGACAGGCCTGCGATCGTTACTGATCTGTCACCCAACAGATTTTTAAAATTTACCAAGAGGTAAATTTACCGCGATTGCAGCCCAGCTTTAATTTGACCCTTCTCTTTTGACATACATTAACTAGGCGGCTTACCCAGTATATCGCCCTGCGTGATGACGTTGAGGAAGGCGAGAGAGCTACATTCGTGGCCTGCGTACGCGTCGGTATAATCTATGGACTTCAGCAGATCCCGCACGTGCCGCACGTGGATGCGAGCCTCGCGCATTGTGTATGGCTCTTCTACCACCTGTCAGTAAAAAAAAATATATTTAATATTACTCTAAATGATCATCTTCAGACTCATACTTCAAGAGTGCGATTTTTGAAAGTCAAATCAACAGTAGAAAGATGCATATCTCCATAGTAATTTTGACATTTTCAACTGCTGAGTTCAAGGAATGAGTTTCAAAAATCGTACTCCAGTACCATTTATAATAATAAATATCTTGGACATTGTTTTAAGTATAGTGTCCTTTTTAATATGCTGACACTTTTTTGAGGGAATGATCAGACCATCAAACAATTTTTACAATTATACCAACGTTGAAATCGCGAAAAAAAACTACTGTTTCATAAATTTTGGTCGAGTAGCTTAGCTATTGACGTTTTCTACGGAACCGCTGATTTCTTTTACGGGATGTTAAACTAGACAAAAGTCAAAATTGTTTATTCAAAATAATATCACATAGATAACTTTTTGACGTCATGTTTTTGAATCTACCAGGCTCCGTAGTAAAAGTGGTTTAATGGTCTGAAGTACCACTTTTAAGTATTTTAAACCCTTTATAGAATACACATATAGATACAAACATCCATGATTCGGCTCGGGTACAAATTCGTATTGATCATACAAACATTTGCCCCTTGCGAGATTCGAACCCGCGATCCTCAGTACAGCAGGAAGGTTCACAACAGACTGAGCTATTGGGCAGACTAAGGCCGGCCGTCATTACAACTATACCTTGAAGAGTTTTGTCGATATTTTCTGACTAGAATAAGTTTCCCAGTACCATCATTATTTTACAAATGACATTGATATTTGACTTTGCAACCACATTGTATTTTTATTTAAAGGACTACAAAACACACACTGAATAGAGGAGACAATTAAAATTCAGATCATAATCAGTTCTGAAGCAACCGTAGTGAATAATAATTTCGGCAAAAACATTTGACATTGAGATAGGTCAAAATATACATTTTTATTGCTATACAACGTGTTAATAAATAAGCGCAAAACCTCATACACCCCAACTGATTTATTACAAAATCATTAGATTGAATCAATAATTTCATTACTTTAATAGTTAACATTTTAAGTTATTCGCATTTAAGTTTTGAGGCAAAAATGATTTATTATCATTTCAGCAATGAATGAATGCACTAACGTGCTCATGGGTACAATTTAAGAATCTTGTTTTGGTAGTAAGTATGGTGAGAGGGCCCGAGCGGTGGGTTGAGATCAAGCTCATTAAATTATAAATTTTACAAACAAATTATTTAATATTTTGAAAAAAATTACCTATGTTGAAAACATGATAATTCGATTCTGTTCTCGATTCTAAACAAACTACTTTCTAGTTTTGCGTTAATTCATTAACACGTTGTATAGCTGCGCCCGGCATGTGTTGCAATGCCCGCTTTTTTACCCGACACACACTTCGCCATTTTATTCACCGTATAAACCTTTCCTGGACTTCCACAAATATTTCAAAACCACAATAAGCCAAGTTTTAGCGAGACTAACGGACAGCTGTATATTTTTATATAACAGAGAGGATTACGTCCACGATAGTTCAGTGATTTTGGCAGGCGGTTTTAGAGATTTTATTTTACTTTTTTAAGCTGTTTGAGCTGTTAAAACTTTAAAGTACACTAAAACTATACAAGATTAATTAACATTTAACATAAAATTAAAGGTTTTACGGCTCAAACATTTTAAGAAAACTAATAATCTCTCTAAAACGATCTCTATAACGAGCTATGGTGGACGCACTATAGCGCTGATTTAGGTACTTTTGTTCGTACGAAAAATTAAAAAACAATTTCATACAGTTGTTTTCGAATTAGGACAAATAATAAGTTGCATCATACTTTGTATCGAGAAATATAGAAAATCTGCCGTAAAAGTCAATTAAATCATCAGACCTTCTTTGGAAATTCATCAGAGAACATTTACCTTGATAACAGATCCCTCCTTCAAGCCCTCAATGTTCTTGAGCTCAGCAAAGTTGTCGAGAGTGACGCCGTCCAATTGCAAAGAGAAACATGTCCTGTGACACGTGTCCTCACGGTCCATAAGTACTTGATGGATCTCTTGAACTAGCTCCATACTGGAAACCTGGAAAAGATTGCATTTATTTTAAAATTTGTTCCAAGTAAAATGCTATTCAAACTGACAGTATGAAGGTAAGCTAAATACCTGAATATCTAAGGGTTCAGCACCGGGACTAACGATCTTGACTGTGAAGCCCATGTCCTGGATAAACACAACTTCTGCATCTCGTTTCTTCTCATCACCGTCCTCACTAGGAGAAGATTCTCTATCCTTGTCACCGTTGACCATCTTGCTAGCCTCACCGTTGACTTTCTCCGAAACATTTTCAGTACTCTTAGCTTTATCGTCTTCTTTCTTGTCGTCAGCAGTTTTCTTAATTTTATCTGAATCATTCTTCTTATCGGAATCACTGTTCTTATCAGTCGCCTTTATCTTTTTATCTTTTTTCCTCTCGGAAACCTGTTTTCCTTGGGATACTTTGTTGGGACAGACGTTTGGTATAACATCGCCACTCTCATCTGATTTACTCGACTTGGTATCATCCGAATCACTGTTAATTCCATTAGTAACTAGTTTAGTATTATCACTACTGCTAATATCACAATCTGAATGTTTTTTTGGATCACCATTAACTACGTTTTCACATACGTTATCTGTGCCGTTCACTATTGGTTCTTTGGTACCTAATTTATCATTCTTACTATCGGTGTCGCTGATTATTGACCCTTCTCCGTTAACTTTGGCCGCTGTGTTACCGGATATCTCTTGCGGTGACTTATCACCGTTCGTTTTGGCTTTCGGCATTTCTGTAAGAATTACGAATGCAAATTATTAATACTATATACTTATATTTTAATTCAGGTCATTGAAATTCCGTATATTAAAGATAAGGCCAGCACCTCTGAGATAGATAAAGAAAATGAGGAAGCCAAATGAATGCAATGAATGTATGAAGGTTATAAAGTACTGCAAATCCCCTTTCAAACGACAAAACGACAGGCTTACGTCGCATTTGTCTTCTCATACATATTAAAGAAGCCTGAACCCTCAAGGAGCATAACACGCACCTGTGTTCAAGGGGAAAGGCGCGGGCGTGGCACCGGTTTGCGGCGAGGGCGGTTTACGTGCGGCGGCCGCATAGGAGACGCGCGGCGCTACGGTACCGCCGCCACCCTCGTCGTCACCACGACCGTTTGGGGTGCTCGAGTGACCGTTGCTGCAACCTACAACCTTCACGTTCGACTCTTTCTTCATCTTACCTTGCTTCTCTTGCTTTTCAACTGCAACAAGGATAAATAAAGCTTAATTGAGTTTTATTCCTTGAGGTCTCCTTCCTTTATTTAGGAATGGTAGCAGCATTCACTTGGTGACTATCTCTGATGCGATGTATCTTTGTGGAGCGAGGCCAACATTGGAAATCGCCTCTTTATGAGGTAAGCCTATATCTACCAGTAGATTCCTTGTGACCATAAATAACGCTTTATTTCTTACTAATGACCCGCCACGAATTCATATGAGTTCACAAACCTTCCACGTGTGAAAACCGTATCAAAATCCCTATAGTTTCTGAGATTAGCCTATACAGACAGATAGGTTGATAGAGAAACGCTCCGGAGGCCTTAAAATTATATTATTACTTATTCCTTATATTGAAGATGGATAAGCAGTGGCAATAGTAAGCAGTAAGCACCAATTTTACAGGCAGAAAACCACAGAATGATAAATGATCGAAGGGTAATGTGCAAGTAGTGGATATGATAAAACATGCTTATTTAACAGGCCTATGCCGATTATGCTACCTCCACACGATAGCGCGAGCTTACGCATTCCGCTGTACATCGATTCTTCTATAAAGTAAACTAGTAACAATTACTTTATGGACGAATCAATGTACAGCGAGCTGCTCGCTTAAGATCTCGCGAGCGTGTGGAGGTGATATCCAAAGACTTCAGTTATAATAAAGTTATTTCAGTATAACATCACGCTTTTTGGCCTAAACCAGACGGTCCCATTCTAACGTGTTACCAGCGCCGTGTTACCTACTGATAAAGTTTTCAATTCTGTACTTAAAAAATTAGGTACATACTGTTTTATTTATGTATGTTTTAATTAAACACGTAATTGTGGTTGAATTGTCCTCGTAAATAATAAAATTGTTATAGTTTTACAACAATTGCTATTAATATTCACCATTATTCTCGTCCTCTCATAAATTAAGAGTAATCCAAAGTAGGCCTATTTAACCAGTATGTTATAGTACCTAGGTTAAGTTTATGTGTGCATGTAAATTTGTCATTCAGCGTGTCACTTATGTATGTTCTAGGCACGATGTTTCAACATTGTTTCCGAGATTCTATAACTGTACCCGCCGCAGTTCATGCGTATTGACGCCGGTTTTTTAGGCTGACAGAAGCTCTTTTCGTTAGCGGGGTATGTAGGGGATGCGGGGGGAGCGAACGCGCATGTCTCGTCCCGTGACGGCGGTCGGGCGAGCACGTGGTTTGCGCTGGCGCAACGCCAGCTATCTCCAGCGGCGAGTCAATAATAGACGGCAACTGGATGCCGCCAACAATAGACGCGCCGTCGACATCGACGCTCCTTCGGCTGCACTAGCCACAATACGAGTTACGATGCCCTCGGCCATCACTCTGATGCAATCATAATTATGTATTGTATCCGACCGTTAATTCGTTCATAGCCTTCACTAACTACAATGTCCCATTCGCCCTGAATATCATACGGACATGCTTGGTTAACATAAATTCATTCGTATGATAAAGATAACCAGTAAATAGAGTGACTTGACCTAGATTACAATCTCTCTCAGTTCGCTCCTTATATAACAAACAGATAAGAGCGAACATAACAACTAAGATTCGTAGCGAACGTTATTAAACTTTGCACTTATTCAAAAGAACTATAAAAAAGTATTAAATAAACGAAGATGGAAAGATAAACTTTGGTACACTACCTAAAATTGTAGATGTTATCTTTTGTGGCGTAGCAAACAAGATAACAGACAAGGCGCCTCTAATTGGTGATATAAAATCAAAGTAGCTGATAAACAGGCGTTGACACGATTTTTCTGTCGCTGGTGTACAGTGCTGGCTATCGTTCATCGAACGCGCATCGCACGGCGGCGGTCGGCTCACGAGCTCATTTGGCTCCAATTCTACATAACGTAACGTTGGAAACATAATTAACATGACAGCATCTATGTCACAAAACGCATGTTCTGTTGCGAAAGAGGGTATAAAATATCTAGTCGCTATGCGAAAAGTTCAAGGTTTAGGAAATGTTTTATAACACCTACGTATTCTAAACGCAGTCTTCCTGTAGAGTTGGCCAACATTCACACACTTCGTATATAAACAGATTGTCTTCTCTTCTGATCAACTATCCATTAGAAGAGGAAACTTACAAGAGAAAAGACGAAACCTATCCCAAGTAGTGCACCGCTCTATGTAGAAAAATGATTACAATCATAGTTAACTTATCAGATTGAGTTAGACACGCCTTTTACTTCTGTCTTGCTCATAAAAATTCGATTTCCGCAAGACTACATCATGATATTCTGACGTCAAGAACTAGGTATAGAAAGAAATGATGATTTTGTATTCAGATAAATAAGCGTTTGTCGTGCGAACGGTACGGCATCGATCAATGAATAATGCAGTCAAGTCGTCGCGCCGCCGCCGGCAACTTCGATGAATTGTTTAACCTCACCGATTATTTCGATTTCGCCCTTGACCTGAGGTTCCTTATATCCTTAATTCCGTTTTTACTTTGCTATAACAGTACACATTATTTTCATAACCGTTTCATAACATTAAATTTCAAATTCATGTCCAATTTCCTAAAACTTAAAAATTTTGACACAAAATCGAAAGCTATTGACGTTCAATGTTAATAGCAATCAAAAAGATTACATTCTAAACAAAAGTTTACCCTATATTATCTCTAAATCTAAGAGCAGTAGACTTGCCAGCTAAATTAATGATAGTAATAAATCGAGACATTTTTCAAAATAAATCGCCTGAAAAGCCCTAACGTCGGGCGACAAATAAATAATACTAACGCACAGATGAAAATATCCGTGGACTATTATTGGCTATAAAGTAGCAGTAGTCGCATAGCAACTCGTCCGATGCATTGCATTGGTTGCATAAGACGCGAACTACGTGAATGGTCGGTTGAGCATGAACCCCATGCGCTTGCGCAGGGTACGATTCTAAACTGAACAGTTAGTGATCATTCGCTTGTAATCATTGGAATAGACAAGGTCAATAATAGGCCAAACAAGAGAATAAATAGTGTATCATTTGCTCTTCATGCTAACTCGTCTAAATCAGTAGCGTAGTTTGACATCATTCGAAGTCATAACTGATTGATCGACTCGGGACTCGACCGAAGTTCATTTAAATGTTTGCTCAGTTATCATAATGGAGACGTGACAATACATGCATATTTTAGCAATAATAATAGACAATTTTACTCGATCTTGAAGATTATAGTGTCTCCATGTCTCTGGAAAAACTTAAGTAACATTTTTGTAGCACGATTTTGAAATAAAACAGGATTTACAGTGGTCGACTATCGCCGTGCGGCTAAGTGCGATTTGACTAATTGTCATAAACTTGAAACATACCAAGCTCAAAAAGAGTAATGTTCATGTCGTAAGTATAACCTTTAATTTCAGTGTTCCAAGTTAATTCAAAAATCGGGCTTTACAATAGATTCTAAGCACTGGCCGACCAACTTGAACACGTTGATATAATCGACGACCAAAGCACAGAACAAATACTTAAAGTAGAGACAGAGACATACAGACTGTCCTCCCGTGCTATACCTATGTATAAGTGCTAAGTATTAGCAGTATTACTATTCTATCTAGGTACATCGTCATTGAATGCCAAACTCAATTTCTGTATTTGTGAGGTTTCTGCAGCTGTTGGTCTTCTTATCGTTGATTATTAGTGGGCCCCATATAATCAGTAATCAACTCACTAATCATAATCACTGATCGATCCTTTATTAAGATTACGACAATCATACATACATAAGCTCACGTCATTGTCCCATGGGGATAGGCAGAGACCACGGACCGCCACACGCTACGACTCTAACACACCTCTTTAGCCTCGTTCACAGCATTCATACATATTTTCATACACTTCCCTCGATTGAGGGTGCTCCGCCATTGCCCTTTTCGGAAAAGATAGTTCATTTGATCGTGATATGTTTTCCGTGGACGGCCTCTCTCAACACTTCCGCTCACCTTTGCTTGATATATTTCATAATATTTTGGCTAATAGGCTATTTTGAATAACAGAAACAGAGATTTGAAACACTCAGGCCTGTATCACCACTTCCGAATAAGTTCTTGTTAGCTGATCCGACAGCTCATTTGACATATTCTTCATACAAAATATGTCAAATGAGCTGTCGGATAAGCTAACAAGAACTTATCCAAAAGAGGTGACACAGGCCCTTACTTTCACTTATTCCTAGAACATGTCGGATAGTATAATCTTTCTGATAAATATATATTGTGTAATCAGAATTGGCCAAAAAGCTAAATAGGAATCGGAATATCTTTTCATCATTATATGACCCTGTCCTGTTTTGGCGAGGTAAAGATGAAGGTTTCGGTTTTTTATTTTAAAAAAAATCATGGAATTTAATCAAAATTTTTAAACTGAAACACGCTGACCATAATGACTGAGTCGTAATAACTCGGGCCTATTTTACCACTTCTGTATAAGTTCTTAATAGCATATCTGACAGATCGTTTGACATATTTCGTATGAAAGATAATGCCAAACAATCTGTCAGATAATCTATTAATAACTAAGAACTTATCCCGGAGTCACGTTGCAGGGTTTGCCCCGAACTTTGTCTTTCGCGTGGTGTTCGCGCGGTTCGCGTTTCAGCCTGCCACGAGGCCCCGCAATCCTTCTCAGTTGTGTTGTTACTCAAAAACAATCCTCGAGATTGGATAGATACTCCCTCAAACCACTTGACACTGGCGGAAATGCGGTGCTAACGCACAAGCAAGAAGTCCATTATTAATTTTTAAAAGTACTTATCCAGAGTTGGTGAAACAGGCCCGCAGTGTTCGAACGTTTAGGCAATGCCATCATGAATAAAAGATAAAGTACTCGAGCATCTGAGTAATTTAAATTAATAGACAACAAAAAAACGTAGAAGATCTGTCGCGACCTCGGAGTAAGTATGCAACCGAAATAGAATGCAATTCAATGCGCTACGCTCCGTATTATCACAATGATTGTGAGACATTGAGATTTTAAGATAGTGAACAGTAGATAGCAATGCCTATTATTATTTCATTGTGCGTTTAAAACGTTAGGACCCCAGGTTATTGGTAAAATATTATTTCGGTATAACAATACTGTATTAAGGTAGTTGCAGAGTTGTCAATTTCATACAAAAAGTTTGACGCGTAACACGCGTAGACGGTACAATTTAAAAGTAATATTTCATACAGGTTCTTTCTTAATATGCGGTCTTATCATCCCCTTAAAAAAGTGTCAGCATATTAAGTTGGACCCTATATATGGAAAAATAGTTCAAAAATTCTAGATGCCGCGTATCAAATAACATTTGCAATTTCTAATATAATTATGAAGATATAAAGCTTTGAACTTATCCATAGAAAATTTAAATCTTCGTAGTTATATTATAATTGGAAATGTTATTTGATACGCGGCATCTAGATTTTCTAAACTATTTTTACCATTTTAAAATATTACTGTTATTAATACCGTCAAACTTTTGTATGAAATTGACAACTCTGCAAATACCTTAATCATAGACTTATATATAATTAAGACCTACGCTTTTAAATATCTATATAGTAGACAATGTTACATTACGTTATGCAATACATCCTGACCACCAAATAATGAGCGAATTTCTTTTCTTTTTAAATTTAGTTCCTTAAAATTCGAGCGTCCTTTATGGATTTCCGCAAAGTAACGCCTGATTCAATTATTATTTCGTAACTAAACTTTATATCTGATGTTTCATCCTAAAAGGAAAAATAAACCTAACGTGCCACTGGGTGATAAAATAAACCGAAGGCTGTCAACACAACTGTAAACGAGCAGCATTACTTCATTAATAATTAATTGCACACCATGTACTTACCATTACTAGACACATCTACATTATGTGTCAGGAACAAAGTCGACAATAGTACATTATGATACAAGTGAGCAAAGTTGGTCAAATCAGCCGAGGCGGGATTGCAACACGAGCCGCAGGAGAGTGGTGAAGATCTAGCAGAGGCTGTAATGACCAATGCTCACGCGTTTCATACGACGTTGAGATAGCTATGCGCGCGCAGGTCGACGAAGAGACAATGACTTTAGCCGATATTCAACCAACGTCATTTTGTTGCAAACAACCAAATATTAAAAACGTTATAAACTTAAGATTTATGTATTTATAACACAAATTAACGTTAATTTGTTAACTAAAATAAATTATTTGATGACATAAAGCGTTGATTTATCATATTTTAACTGAAACAGATTAATTTATGCAGAAAAAAGTTTTTTTTACATAAAATCTCTTTGCTGAGATTTAAAAACAAACTATAGAAAAAAAAGTAACATAACCGCACTAGTGCTATAATACGAGTATAATCATTTTCGCGCGCGTGTTCTATAAGCTGTACTATGTACCTAAAAGCGGTGCAATAAGAGCCACTTTACGAGCAAGTATGTTGAAAAGATATTTCGATCTCACAAAACCTACCAGGAAATATGAAAACAGAAATGTATAAAGTCGCAGGCTCATTATGTACCACCGCTCCATTTTCGAGCACGCTACATTTCCGGCTATTCTAAATTAAAATGTTCAGCACCGATCTGAATAGAACAGCCTAAAACCGCTTGAAGAACGTCTGGCGTGGAGTTACTCGTTACGTATTTTTTAGAAGACGTTTCAATGATTGAAAATTTATCGATCTGTGTCTTGTAATTTGCTTTAGAACAATAAAAACTTTATTTTGATAACAATAAAAATAGTGAAGATGCATTAAAAAAACGTTTCAGTTGTCTACACACCGAACCCGCCGACATAATCCGAATATCTTCGTTGCGACGAAGATCTCCTATGTGCAAAATGTAAAAGTGTTGGGAAATTGAGATTTTAAATTGCCATCTTTTCACGACTACGCACATAAGAGTATTTTTCTAACTGTAGAATAACCGTGAAATTTTTGTTATTTTGACTTGGGAGTTTTTGCATTCTATGGAGGACATCATAAATTATGCATTAACATAAAAAAGTGAATTTCGAAAAAAAAGGAAAAGTCACATAGGAGATCTTAAAGTCGCAACGACGATATACAAATTCGGTATGTCAAGATTTTTTTTGGAGGGCTGAATCGTAAACCATTTCGAGATAATGGTCTCAATACTAATATTTTCTATCTCAGAGATTTTAAGATGAAAGGATTACATATATTTTAAATAAAATAACGTCGTTTTCCGGTCCGTCCAGTGACGTCACTGGAAAACCTATGAACTCCTTGGTAAACTTAAATTCAACTTAAAATAATTGGCCATTCAGAAAAAAAAATATTCAGAATGTCATAATTTGACATTTGATTTTGCCGAAGCATAGAGTTAGAAAGAAAAGGCAGGAAACTTTTTTTTTAAATCAGTTGTTTTTCTGCATGGAGTTCGAATTATTTTCTCCCTTTTTGCATTTAGAGATTACAGATCAAAGTAATTTAAAAATTAATGTTATATTGATAAACTCAATGAATCGCCATAAAAATTTAATTGGTTTCTTAAAACGATGTCTTCTATCCATAAAAATAAAAAATTAAGACCAAAAAAAACTTGATACACCGAATTGTAAAGATACGGCTGGGTCGGTGACCGTCTCGCCGACATGTCGACGGGATCAGCTTGCGCGGAGACACCATAATCAGCAGAATCATTACAAGATTTAACTTCATACATTAACAAACATACATCAATTCATGACCTTATTTCGCGAGACGGGACGGTCAGAAACATTGATGCTACAACTACCAACCACAATTTATTAAATAAATAAATACCAATATACAACGTGTTAATGAATAAGCGCTAAACCTCATACACTCCAACTGATTTATAACAAAATAATTAGATTGAAACAATAATTTCATTATTTGGTAGTTAAAATTTAAAGTTATTCGCATTTTAAGTTTTCACGCAAAAATGATCTTGAGAATCGTGTTTGGGTGAGAGTGCCCGAGCGGTGGGTTGAGATCGAGTTCAGTAAATTTTAAATTTTACAAACATATGATTTAATATTTTGAAAAAAAATTACCTATGTTGAAACCATGATAATTCGATTCTACTCTCGATTCTAAATAAACTACTTTCTAGTTTTGCGTTAATTCATTAACACGTTGTATACTCGTAGAAACAAACATCCATGACTCGGATTCAAATATTCATATTCATCATACATACCTGGCTACTAAAATATAAAAATACCACTGAAGAACCATTGACATGAAAAGAAGAAGAAGAAGATTCATCATACAAATATTTGTCCGTCACGAGATTCGAACCCGCGACCCTCGGCACAGCAGGCAGCTTCACTACCGACTGTGCTATCCAGCCATCAAAAATCCGAGCTTAACTTTTCGCATTTTGAAGGTGTATGAATTGTCAAGTGGCGATAGGTGGCTAGCCTTTCGCCCCTACATTTTCAACGCAATTTTCACAACCTAGCCATAGGAGTATAATGTTAGACGAAGAAGCGAATACTAAACTCAGACACGGTTCAGTTTCGATCGATTTCACCACGTGTAATAACTAATTAAAAATCAATTACTTATTATGTTTGGCCTTAGTTATTGACCCGATAATATACTTGCACGAAACCTGTTGGTTGCAGCCGCAAATTGGGCGAGCAGATAGCTGTATCGTGCCAAGCCGACCATTCAGACAAATACGAAATCAAGCGCCAATTAACAGGCCTACGTATGTAAACAAGGGCTTATCTGACAATGTGGACTATGCTAGTTAAAAGATTATTTTACGAGCATTATTTGAAACGATTAGTTAACTATTGATAAATGACATTAATTAACAAAATAGCAAATCTAAATTATAAACAGTTCAATGTTTAATATCTAAATAGTAAATCTTAACTGTTATAAAACTGTAACAGAAGTGTGTCTGTACACACGGCAACACATCAATCTATACAAAACCAAAATAAGCTGGCCTCGAGTAGGTAGAATAACGTATAGTATTGCGGGGCCAGCTTATGTTTGTTTTGTGTAGCTTGATGTTTCGCCGTGTGTACATTAAAGATATTTAAAAAAGAGTTACGATATTGTTTTTAGGTTGATTCCAATTCCAAATCACAAATTTATGGATTTATTGTTTGTCTATTTGTTTTAGCGTCACGTAAAAACTACCAAACTGATTCTGATGAAACTTTTCTGTTCGAAAGCTTGTAATTGGCTTAAAATCTGGTATATAATTTGTGCGGACGAATTCGCGGGTAAAAGCTCGTAAATTATATAACTTCTTGAATTTTAGCTTTTCTAAAAATACCTATAACTGAGACTCGTCTCGAGACCTCTTTGAAACGTGCATGCATAACATTTCTTCAAATTGACACAGTTCCTCTAAATGGTCGCTCACGAATTTGAGAATTCTTTACAATGGCAAACTGTAAAATTCTCTTAGTTTTTAGTCAGCTTTCGCAATAAGGTGTTTTATTTCATTGCTATTCGGTTACCATTGCCTGTGTAAATAAGTACTCTGTGTAAAGACTCCCTTACACTAGTAAAAAATAGGGACCCCATTTAGAAAGATACCAAATAAGTTTCACAAGCTTTTCTTATCATGAGAAATCGCGTTAAATCTTATCGCCAATGTTAATGTTTACTTTAGACAGGTATGATGGAGTGAATTCGAGTGTGAACCTGCATTTTATAATCTCTATGAAATAAGTTTAAGTAACTACCTAAATATTTTAATCGATCCCATTACGCATTTCTTAAAAAATCTTACTTCGCAAGATGTATAATAATAACAGAAAAACATTTTTATCAAGCATCTATTTGACGTTTCAATACCTAGTTTATTTTAAACCTGTGTAACTAAGTCAAGTAACATTCTATACCTACCTATGGATAGTTGAAGAAGGAAACACGAAAGAAACGGTAAGGGAGGTTAGCGACCCTCTCTACCCCTCTAATCTATGTTACAACCCCCGTCATAACATTGTCGTCATTGATCGAGATTCAGGCACTCTCAGCTTGCTTCTTGACTGACGTAATCTTTAGTTCTGTTTCGAGCATTTTCGTTTGAATTGAATGAACATTCAATCAGAATTGTATAGCGTATTATAATAACGTAACGTAAAGTTATTTATCACAATATCTGTGTAGACTTATTCTTATCTCGCGCTGTGTTGCGGCACTCACAAACGGCTCATGTCATGACACGATGACGAAATAGCATCTAAATGCTCATAAGTTTTACTTTATTTAACACAGCCTTATATTTTACAAACTGGATTATTTAATGAAATTCAAAGGGGATTCGGTGCTAAGCTGAGGGATTTCGTTATTTTATCTTAACGGCGTTTTAATAATTAAAATAGAAGACATCCCACGGTTTAGCGTATGTATCACAAAATCCAAAGATAGAATGAAATACCAAAAGTTGCATTGAATTGTTAAGGAAGGAGAAAAGTTTATATTCCATTATTATAATGTAGCACGCACGCACGCACGCACTGGGCCCGCGTGGTGGAGTTTGCCCCACTCCCTCTCACCCTTATTAGTGAGAGGAGGCCTTTGCCCTGCAGTGGGATTCTACAGGCTATACCTTACTTTTTTATAATGTAGCAGAAACATTATAGCACAAATTTGAATAACAAACTCTTAATTTTGTCTATTAAAATATTAAATATCAAATTTAAATACCCATTGTTTCTAAATGTTGCTTTAAAAGTGGATTTGCACGAGACGCCATGTAACATGATTTTCCTTATCAAGAATGTGCATTGACACCTTTACTAGTCTCTACATAACTTAATGATCAACATAAATATTTCATAATGTCTCCCAAGTAGAATATCTCATGTGACATGTCATATCCACACATACCTACAAACACATGACACACATCTGTCTTTCTGTCACTAAACAAAGTGACGTGATCTCCACTGGGGGTTGAGCTTCAACTTTTTTGTATGTAATAAATAATTTAAGTATACTACCATTTTTTGCTTTACCTATTAATAATGCTCACTCTAGTTTTTGTTTAACTTTTTTTACATGCTCAATGCCGACATCTGGGTGAATATTTTATTTTATAAAAATATTACCTACATTACTAATGGTTCTATATATGGCTTCATTAGCCAGAAACATAAATTAATAATTAATATGTATATGCCAGACATAATTGGTGGTATTAAAAATATTATGGAGGTAACCTAAATTCTTACTTTACTTTATCATCAGGTTACTATAGATATATGACCTGCAATAGTGATAGTACTTATTGAGATGTTCTTCTGAATTCTTCACTATTGAGTGAGAGTGATTCAGATTGAGTGTTTCAAGAAAAATAAATTTAAATCTGTGATATTTTCCTCTGACTGTACGCGTACACTTGAATGAGTTAAGAAAAATCTACAATAAAAAAATCTGTGAGATTTCCCTTCGAATTCTTCATTTTGCGTACATTTTAAAAGATGAAATAAAATCTATAAAGGAATCTGTGAGACTTTGATTCCTCAGACTTTTTCATTTTGCGTACATTTTAAAAGATCACGAAAAGTAAATTAAATAATCTGTGAGATATTTGACTTCTTCACTTTGCACTGACCTGAATGAGTCAAGAAAGACAAATAAAAAATATTTTAGAAACAGTTGTATTAGTCATTATCACTAGCTCAGCTCAGCGATAAAACATCAAAAGGAAACTTGCACTAAAAACTGTATTTTAAATTTGTAGATAATGTTGTGTAAAAATAAGGGAGAGCATAAAAGAGAAGTACTTAAATGGTTGTGTTACAAGCTATGTAAAAGCCCTTTTTCAAATAATAAACGAATAACATAGGTATGATCATAATCATAAAGTTTCAGATGAATAAACTAATACACCCTTTTTCACAGTTAAACACAAAGCAAGATATGAACTGAGCTGATCATATCTATACCAATGAGGAAGGGAAGGTAACGTACCTACCTATTTTAGTAACTGTAGAGTAATTCAACAATGAAGAATAAGAAATATTCATTATATGATTAACCCACAGACTGGGTTCCCCAGGATGGTCACTGGTGGCGTCGAGGCAGACCCAAGAAAAGGTGGAGAGATAACAACATTGATGCCTTCTTGGAGAGTAGGCCAGGAGTTGCACACAACAGATAGGATTGGAGAGTAAAAGGGGAGGCCTTTGCCCAGCAGTGGGACATTCAAAAAGTCGATTAATTATTTTTATAACTACATAGGGATTACGGATTAGGGGCAAGTACCTAATTAACTTATTAACTACAGACAGGTATAGTTTTTGGATATCCTTGTAAATCCCTTATAAAAGGTGTTACAAAAATAGAAATAAACATTTAAAGGGGTGGTTTAGACCATCAAACTGAACAACTTTCACTATGGGACCAATATCAAAATCGTGTTAAAAAAATCTGATGTTCCATACTAAACAACAAATCTACTCGAGCAAAATGTATGGGACAGCATTTTTTTTTTGCGATTTCGATGTTGGTCCCAGTTTAAATGTTTATTTTTACTTTCGTAACACCTTGTATATCCTCATCCTGAATAACCACACCTTGTATAACCACATCCTGAATATACAAAATGCTGTAGGTATGTATGATAAGCTGTCTGCAAAAACAGTTAAATAATTTCCTCATTTTATGGAATCTAATTATACTACATCAAGACTTAGCCCTTGTGCATCTAATACCATGTTATGCATGTTGTAAGTTTGGTTGTATCAGTGTGATAATTTTTATTCAAAGTCAGCATAATTTATCCAATATATAAGCTTCAAGCCCACTTATCAAATGTTTCTAACTATTCCAATACTATAAAACTATTCCAATAGAGAATAGGAATCTGAAATGCTCCAAACTTTTTAGTTACTAGATCAACAAAGTGATTGACATATTTCTCCAACCTTTTCACCTTTTTTACCTGCTGATTTTCATAAATATGAATTATCTGGTATGGAATAAATAAATATTGTGTAACACACATATTAATGTTCTTCCAATTAGATTCTTTTTCACAATAAAGCAAGACCCATAAAGTTACACTCTCCCTAAGGGTCGGCATGTGCCCTGCAGCGGGACCTATATTATAGGCTGTTGATGATGATAATGACATAGATAGAAATTTATATGAAAAGCTAGGTACTCTAATACTTTCTCTGGATGTTTCTGAATATCTCAGCTCCCTCGGAGAATATAGTCGTGAGCATATTCTATGCTACTCGTATACTCTTATGGTTTTTTATTATTCAAAGTATTGCTATAGATTTGTACAGAAAATCTAAAATTTGATACAGATTCCCAAAAATAGTGTGTCTGATTTGACCATTATAATCCAATGTTATCTATAAGAGCAAACATTTTTAGGATATGAGACTCCAGTGAAATGCCTTATTTATAAAATTACTTACTTAAATCTTATACCTATGATATTATTTATTCCACAATAAAGAATAATTAATTGATTTACTTATTTGTTTAATTTTCTAAGATGAGTATGTACTTGTAGGTAATATTTGATCACATGACACAACTGTTATGGATCAAGCATATTTGATTGGATGGGAGACTATCATTGATTTTATGGAAGGGACTTTTGGTATAATTTTTATCAACCCATGCCATCTTCACTCCACACATGCCAACTGGAATAACATTGGAATTATTGTCTAAAGAAACATTTTAAATTTTAAGTGTAGAAATATTTAACTGATGGACTGTAGTAGGAAATTTTTAAACATTTTTTTTACAAACACCTTTTTTTGTGAAGTACTGCAATGAAAGATCAAAAAAGTAAGTACCTGCATTATGTACTGAATGTCTATTTATTTAACTGCCAGTGGCACATACCTTCATTATAGTTAATCCTCCATTTAATCTCAAGCTGTCACTTTTTGTCTTATTGATGTAGTAAAAGCTAGCAAGAGATTTAATGGAGGATTAACTTTAATGAACGTACATGCAACTGACCTTAAATCTACAAACTATGAAGTTATAATAACTTATTTAAACTAAAGGAATCTATGTATACCATAATGGATATCAACCACCAGTGTCAATAAGATATTTTCATTTATAATACAACAGAATCCCAATAGAAATAATTCAAATACCCATCTATAATAATTTTGTATGACAATCGACAATTCACCTTGAACAAGTATTGTAATGTATTAGGTCTATAGATATATATGTAATACACATTAGATGTTGTGTAATATTTTACACCTCACAATTTTGTACTAGTAAGTATATAGAATCTTGGGTAACCAGTCTCCTCCCATTCTTTGCAATACCAATATCACTAGGTCAGATAACAATCTTATAAGAATTATCACAATTTCCTTAGACATGTAAATCGGTGCACATGGTGATTAAGAAAAATCTGTGATCACATGATTCCAAACCACCACTGGTCACATGACCCGAATGCATTTGGTGCAAGCGTGTAATAAGAAAATCCCCAAAAAAACCATGCTCAATGTTACATAACTGAGGGCATTACCATTATATCTATACCTTACCTTTGTTAACATTATCGTTGCCACTGCTAACGGTCACATTGCTGTTCGCGGGGCATTTTTTCACTTTTTGGGAAGCATTTTTCGAGGAGTTATCATTCACTTCACTACCGAGAGCCATCACAACACGAGGAATCAATCCGGCACCAATAGACCGCGACGAGCACGGCTCCAAACTCAGCTGCAACGGCACATGCGGTACAAATAAGGTTCAATTTCGACTGACAAGAGTTCGAAGTCCTTCTATAATCTGACTAAATTTAAAGACTGTGGAAAGAGCTGCACGTTGAGCATTTGGGAGTGCGCATTTAATATGGCGAGATTATAATTTCCTACCAAGCAATGCTAGTCTTTTTGGAAAAGTTTGTTGGTTTCTGTGAAGATGAATTCCAATACGGGTTTTGTGTGAAAATTCAAAATGCTGAATCAAATAAGTCGGTAATGTACGCAAATTTCGATCCTATGACGAGATTTCCGTGGAAAGAGACATCTGGTGGGAAGTAGAGTTACTATTTTAATCAATGACATTTGAATTTATGGATGCGTTCACACATTCACGCACTAATTGCCTAAAACCATAGACAATTTTATCGATTTCATTGGAATCGGAATCGGAATTTGGCACTACAACACTATGATGTCAAATTTTGACACTTTGACAGAGAGATCGCATTTAAAAAAAATCAGAATACAAACAAGCAATAATAATTCCGAAAGTTATTTAAGAAAATATCCTGCATGATTAAAAATACAACGTTATACTGGCGTCCGATAATTATACTAAGGTTAAACGGAAATAAAAAACAAGTTAACATTAAGTAAAACTTGCGAATCGTAGCCACTCAAAGTCAACTTGTAGCATATAATTTTACTGAATATTTTTACTGATTAGTAACTTATCTTTGTAGAAGATGTTGGACGGGTGGTACTGTCGATCGATAGCGAATATGCAAGCGAGTGAGTCTGCCACGGGGAGCGGCAGCGCGCCCGCGGAGCCGGCTCGCGCGCGGGACCCCGCTCCGAGGAAGGACTACTCGAGCGACAGCAGCAGCGAGCCTGAACCGGAGCCCAACTACAGGGCTCAGTATCTTACGTTAAAGAAGAAACTCAAATACCTCATTTACGTAAGCTAATGAACTGATATTAATAATTAGATTGCATAAGTCTTCTTGTGATAATCCCGAAAATGTCATTTAAAAATTTGTAGCGTCCATAGCATGGTTTTTATAATAAGAACTTTAGCCTCCTATGTTAAGGCTTGATATTAACGCCTGCCACACATATAATTCCAGAACTGGATTCCATATGTGTTTGGCAGACGTTATAACAATTCGGTATGTCACGGTTTTTTGGGGGACCGAATCAAAAGTCATTTCAAGATAATTGTCTCAATAACAATATTTTCGATGTGAGAGATTTTAAAATGAAAGTTTTGCAGATATTTTTAATTGAATAGCATTGTTTTCCGGTCCTGTAAACTCCTTGGTAAACTTAAAATCAACTTAAATAACTGGTCATTAAGAAAAAAAAATTTCACTATATCCAAATTTGACATTTGATGTTGCCATTTCTTTTTCCAGCATAGAGTTAGAAAGAGAAGGCAGGTGATTTTTATTATTTAAAATTAAGCAAAGGTTTTTCTCCGTTGAGTTAGAATGATTTTCTTGCAATCACTTTTATGTTTTAGAGGTAACAGTTAAAATTTAATTTATATTGATAAACTGATGAATTGCAAAAAAATTTAATTAGTTTCTTAAGTGTCTTCTACGCATAAAAAATATAAAATAAAGACTAAAAAAAGAGTGACATACCAAATTGAAATATCAAAGTAACACAATAATGATGCCCATTGTAGAAATTAGCCCAATCAAGATTCAGTTTCAATTCATAACATGTGAATTCCATGGTGATAGTCTATCTTTCTCACTCTAGCATACATATCTGTGTATACTTTTTTTTTTTGTGTTCGCACCCCGAGTGATTTTAAGGGGGTACTTCAGACTATCAAACTGAACAACTTTCACTATGGAGCCAACACTGAGAAATTTTTTTTGAAAAAATCTGCTGTCCCATACATTTGAGTCAAGCCGGTACTGTACTGCAGTTTTGTATGAAGCAGCAGATTTTTATTTCGTGATTTCGAAGTTAGCAACATAGTGAAAGTTGTTCATTTTGATTGTCTGAAGCACCCCCGTAAGTATTACTAAGTGTTTTATTACACCCTGTTCACCAGTTCTTACATTAGTGATAGGTGGCCTTTTCTGGGCTTTTGCTCCTATTCATAATAAAATTGATAATAAAATAAACTCATTGATAATAAAATAAAACTATAGTACATATTATACTATCAACATTAATCTTCTTAAAATTATAAAACTGTAACAGAAGTGTTGTCTGTACATTGAAGATATTTATAAAAAAAAGATTATATGTTTTTTAGGTGTCCCTAACTCCAAATCAACCTTTTTTAGAATTTTTGTGTGTTTGTTAATGTGAGCATCACGCGAACACTACTGAACCGATTTTGATGTAATTTTTTTTGTTTAATAGCTTATGATCTGACTTAAAATCTCGTAATTTGTGCGGACAAACTCTAGTTTTATAAATAAAAAAATGGATGATTACAGGAAAACGAGTGCTTCCAAGATGCGCTGCGGTGCAGTCAGAAAAGGCTGTTGAAAGTATCCCGAGACCGTAGCTTCCTCCTCGATAGGCTACTGCAGTATGAGAAACATGAGAGTACAACATCGGAGAGTGATGACACCGAATCTTCAGATGACACTGATTATCATCGGATGGATACTACGAAAAGGTACACAGACCACACAAACTAAATATGTACAGATTCTTCTGTACTCTCTCACTCGCTTCACTCGTTGCATAAGGGTTGAGCATTGGCTAGAGCGAGATAGGTCGCAGCACTGCCGGTGCTGCCGCATGCGGTCGCATTCCCGCTATCTTTCTCGCTCTAGCAAATGACGTTCCTGAGCGACAGAAAAGAATGGAGCATCAAAAAATGCAATTCCGTGCTGCCAGATGAGGTTCAACCGTTAAGCTGAGAACAGCTTAATGCACGAGTGAAACAGGTGCAGGCACATCCATAATAGAAGTGCACATACGACCATAAAATGAATAATACTGGCATATTGTAAAAACTACTAGTGTTGAAACTCACCGGGGTCGCGACAGGTCAATCGAGCGCGGTGTGCGGAGGGCCAGGGGGAGCGCGTTTCGGGTCCGACTTTGCCGGTGCTCCGTCCTCCGCACACCACGTGACCATAGACCCGCCGCGACCGCTGAGCTTCATCACTAGTCGTTTTTATTACACTGGTACTGGCATAGTGTAATTTAACGAGTGGTTAAGCTCTGCGGTCGCGACAGGTCAATAGTGCGCGGGGGGAGCGTGTCCCAGTACCGACTTACCTGTGTGAGATCTCACCTGCTCCGTCCCCCGCACGCCGCGCTAGCATAGACCCGCCGCGACCGCTGAGCTGTTCCACTATATTATAATTTTCGCTATGGTACTGGCATTCACCCGACTTGACCCGAGTTAACGGTTGGTACGCGTCTTTTTCTCGATGCTCAAAGAACAAAGACATCCCATGTTTGTATTTAACGTCATCGACATTTCAATACTTTTAATTATTCGTTCTATTATTAAAAAGAGCTAAAGAATTATTAAAAATGTGAATTTAGCTTAATTTTTCAACGTTTTTATGCACTGAAAAGACACAATTTCATGTAGTCAAATCCAACGTGCGCCTAACTGCATTCCCTTGCTCGGCTTCCCTCAAGTTTCCCAGAAAGGCTGTGGTGAGGTGGGGTATCTGAAGTCAGAGGGGGGCGGGGAGTGGCTGTTCTGTGTGTAGAACTATATACTATCACCTATTCTGTGACGAAACAATGTATGTCTAATTTACTATCTTTTCATTTTCCAGAAAGAAAATAGAAGCTGGTGCTGCTCATCAAAACATATCAACACCCTCGCTAAACAAAGGTCCTGTAAAAAGAAAGAGGACTGTAGTGCCTAAGAAACAACCTGTAAATCATCCTGTAAGTAATGGAGTGGTCACTTTTCTTATATTTAATCGTAAATTCCTATTTAGGAACGATTGCTTGTTTTTTGGGTTCCATAGTCAAACAAGGAAGCATTCTACTTTCGTCCATTCTGTCTGTCTATATACCCCGCCACTCTCATTTGTCAGTCGGATGTTATTGTAGCAAAATTTTGTATGTTGACGGATAATAGTAACCCAAGAATAGTGATAGTTACATAGCTTTTTGTCACTCATACGTCATATTTAAAACAAAGAAGAAACAATTTACCCCATCAAGTAAGTTGTCGATTGGAAAGATCTTATAAAATTAATTCAAAAAGCATTTTCTATGGAACAGCAGATTTTTTCGCCTATAGTAAAAGTTGTTCAGTTTGAAGTAGGGGTACTTCATTTATAAGTAATAGAAATAGAAATACTATTTATTTGCCTTGAAACAGGTATACAAAAGATGGTAAAATATAATAAAATAAGCTTCTTCTCCTACTCATTTAAAATTTAAAGACTCTTCAACGCTATAAAAAGTATGTAACGCAATTAAGTTTACACCATGTATAAGGCCTTTGACCGGGAATGGAACAGAAAGAAATGGGATTTTCTATTATAAAACACAGGTTGAGCTTGACACACATTGATCGACGGCGAGTCCATACAAAAAACCACAAATAGTAATGGGAACGCGTTTATAGTAATAGGTCCTCCTGTGTATCCACCGGAGGATCTCTCTCAGGGCGAGAAAGATAACGGGAATGCAATCGCACGCGGCAGCACCGGCAGAGCTGCGACCTTTCTCGCTCTAGCCAATGACGTTCCTGACCGACAGAAAAGGATAGACCGTTAAAAAAAACGATTCTGTGCTGCCAGATGAGGCTCAACCCTAAACGTGCTTTTTGTATGGACCCGCCGACGTTCTCAAATCAGCCAAACAACTTCCAATTGCAGCATCAAACAAACGCGGCATTGCTGGCTAAAGCATCCCCGGCCCTCGGCTTCGGTCTCACAGCCAGCGACGGCCACATGACGCCCGAGGAAGTGGAGCGACATCTGCAGTCGAGACAATCCTACCTCGAGTTGTTACCCGAACGCGCCCCACCCACTGTGCCTACAGAGATGTTCAGCAACGATCCTTCACTTGATAGGTAATTAATTAAATAAAGGTATGAATGATCACACAAAACTGTATCAAGCTTCTAAGAAGCTGCGTGCGTTGCCAACAAGGCCTACTTTTGATTAATTATATCACCTGTAGCGTGATAACAGGAAGCTAGCATAGGTATTGATTGACAATTTGATTTCGAAATCTCACAACTTCTCAACAACTCAACACAAAATCTAAGAAAACTAAAGCCCGACTAGAAAAATAAAAAAACCTCGCCATGTTGCGGAATATCATTAGAACTAATTTTTGTACTTGGAACACTGACATTAAAGGTCATAGACGATTGTCGCACCCCCAAACTATGTTTTATCATCGATTTAGAATGATAAAGGATACAAATCCTCCTTACAAGCATGGAAACACGAAAATTGGCCATGGCGGTCGGTAATGTTCAACCTGCTTTGGTATCGATGTTTCAAACTTTAGGTTTGTCCCTTTCTGTCAGAACAAAATTAAAATTTTCGTCGTTGGATTAGAAAGGGACAAACCAACAACGACGATGAAAACGTACGAAAGAAGGTTGAACATTACAAACCGCTAAGGAGTATTTTCATGTTTCACCGCTTGTAAGGCAGTCTGTACTCCAGGTATAGACAATACCTATTTCCAGCTTTGACTATTTATATGTGGACTGGTTACGCGTGTAATTCTACTAACAAACATTTCTGCCACTATTTGCGGGGGGCGAGGTAACATGGAATCCGCAACTTTGGATTTTATTCCCCATAACTTTAGATTCTAATTTTGAATGTTAAAAATCATGAAAAGTAGTCTCGTGTGAACCCCAAACGTTCTAAGTTCGAAGTTATTATTTCGCAATTATAGGCTGTCTCGTTTAGTGATAAGGTGTAAAATTGAATGTAAATGCACTAGATCAATTGTGCTTATACCGTGGCAGAGGGGAAATGCTACCGCAAGGCTAGTCCTTATAATAATTAGTCAAAGATTTCCAGCCACTTTCCAGCTTCCTGGTTTTTACCTATGCCAGCATGCCAGCTTGCTGGTTTTTTTATATTTCTGGTCAGGATTTAAAATAAAAAATTTAAAAATATATAATATCCGAAAGCCTAAAAACAATTTTATACAATATCTTTAGGCAGATTTTCTATTTTGGCGTGTTTAGTGTAAGTTAAGTCACAGTTGAGGAGTGTATCTTTTATAATAATTTGCAAACATTTTTTGTTACAGTGAGTCCAATGATGTATTGGAAAATTCACCAAATGTTGAAGAATGGTTTGACTAGACATATTTTATTAGCATGTACCTAATAGGAGAACCTCGCTAGAAATTAGTTTGTATTTCATTATTTACCAATTAAGCATTGTTGCGCTAATACATAGTGTAAAAAGAAAACGTTGTTTTTATCTATATTCTACCATTTCTAACCCGTTAGTAAATAAGAAATAATTGCAGGAAAAATAAAAGGCCAGGCTCAATATATGTATTGGATAAATATTTAATTTAGACAATTACATTATGATGTCGAAGCCAAGAACAAACATCTATTTCTATAACTGCATCACACACAAATTTCTCATGCGATATTGTACATTTGATAATAATCACACACAATACACAATGTGTATAACATAATGCTGCTCCATTTAACATTCATAATATACATATACTGTTAACACATGTTAACAAGTTGAGATACTTATTTAAATGTGTTTTAAACAATGTGATATATTAATTTTATTATTACTGTTTTCTTAACAATCCTACCATGCAACAAAAGCATTAGCATGCTACAGATTAATTTATAACAACATTTCATGTCCAGTACCATAATACTAATTTGCCTAAACCTACATTCTAAATAATTTCATAGTACATATATGAAAATAAATCATCTAAATGTGTGAGATTCCTACAATAAACTCAAGAAAGAGCACACACTCAATAATAACTATAACATACATGAGTACATTCGACATGTAAATTATGAAGGCGTTAAACCTTTGTTAAACTGACAAACTAGTTACAAGAGTTCATTTCATTAGGTATTGAATTATTCATTACCTTCATACTTATTTAAGTATATAGGCAATGTTTAAAAAAAATTAAATTATCAGAATAATTAAACTGGGTTAAAATCTCATTTACAATAGAATATTCCATTGGGTTTTATTATAATTAAACAATAAAAAAATATCTTTTAAACCAACTTGGAATGTCCATTAATAATTAAAGAAATATAATTTACGTACATATTTAGATTGAACTAAAAGAGTAAAATCAGGAATAGGAACAAATCCCAAGTAAACTTTTGATTTCAATTATTCATTATTTAACAATTAACAGGAACATTAAAAGAAAATTAAGAGTACCTAGATGTAGAGTAATTAGATATTAGGTATGTATGATATGATAAAACATTGCCAGTAATATTTATAAATTGCTAATTTGCAGCCCATTTTCATAAAAGCTGTGAGTTTGAAACTTCATTATCTCATGTTTTGTTCGTACAATAGTCATTATCAATTCAGTAAAATTCTGCTAACCCAGAGATAGATAACCACCCGATGACACATTGTTTAATGATTATACCGATTACACTTGGTTACCAACAATACATTCTTATTTAGATTCCTGATACATGATGGATAAACAGCCAAATAATTTACTTTGGTACAATATTTTCTAAATTTTATTGTTAAGAAATGACAGCTCCTTTTCTTTGAAATTGAATCAGCCATACAAACAAGTTATAATTATATTTCAATTGCCTCATTTATCCAAAAAACTATATACAAATAAAGCAAACATTTTTTGGTATACATATTTATACCATATTTAGAAATATACATTCTTATAATCTGTATTAAATGACAATAAAATATAAAATGAACGGAAACATCAAGCTTTAATTACACAACATAAACTTTAAGGTCTATACAAATAATTTTATTGTATTAGCTCTCATTATTAAATTTAAATCTGCATTCATAAAATGGAGGTGATTATGATATATAAAATGGATTTACCAAAACCAGACATTTTAAAAATTCTGATGCAGCAAAATCTAAATCATAACATGACAAATATATTATAGATAGTGTATTTTCATCTGCCACATGGATAAATTACAGTTAGTATTTGCATATAACATATTTCAGATTACAAAATACCTAACTTTAGAAGTAGCATTAAAGTAATTCAAAATTGTACACAAGAGATTTCGTATTCCGTTCTGGATCAGTGCAAAGTTCACATCTTATTTCATAATAAATCATGCAGACCATTAGGTCTGCATTTAGTAGCAAATCTACATACTGTGACTGCGAACTTCTATGCTCTAGGCAACTATAACATTATGATTTCATTGTCTGTTGTTCAGATTTAGTGGTCATTTTTTAGAACAAACTTAAAACTGATCTGCTAACAGATTACAAATTTCTTGTGAGACTGTTTCCTTGCTAGACCGTACTGTTAGTCTATACATTTGAGCTTGCTTGTTTGGTTCCAGCCTCATGAGGCATCCCACCTGTTGGACTCTGGTGTGTACAATACCAGCTAACACAAAATTGTCAGGGTTGGGGTCAATGCCATCTAGCAGTTGCATGCCAAAACCGGCTAATTTAGTTCGTGTTCCTGTTATATCAATAGATCCTTGGGCTTTAAATATTTTTTGTGCTCGCTGTTGCTCTCCACCTAGGTTTTTCCATCTGGCAAAGAATGACTCGCCATTCATTTCTGTTGGTTCAAAGAACTTGTTCAATGTAAGTGGGAGTTTCATAGTAATCTTCTGAGGTACATTATTGTATACAAAAGAAACTGACATGCTGGGAACATCTGCAAAATCTTCAATACATTCAGCAGTTAACATTTGCTGTATTTGAGCACCAGCTTCTAAAACTGGTTCCATTGGCTTCATCTGTACATTGAGTTTGTGCAGATCGGTCCAATGTAATTCTGGTCGTACATTCTGGATGGGAAACTGGGTTTTGTTGCCATAAAACAAGCCAATACGGCCCAAGTTTTGTCTAAACTCACTCTTCACTCCTATTTGAATCAAATCATTCTCAAAAAGCACACCATTGTTTTTAAACAAAAACTTTTTGATGTTATTTTGTTGGACTGTGCTTGGACTTATCTTGGGAGTTGTATATAGATCTCCGAGGACATCGAATAACCCATTGCCAGTGGGTGGAGCGGTTGTCCCAGGAGGTGTTGACAACCCAAGAAGGTCGGCACTAGAACTATTTGTGTTATTGGTTGCATTAATAACAGGGGCAATTGTGTTAGTGGGTTGTGGACTCTTTGATTCTCTCACGTCATCAGGTATACGTCCAGGCTTCTTCTTTTTCAAAACTGCCAGTATAGATGATTCTCTTTCTGGGAAAGCAGGCATTTCCTCCAGAACTGTTGCCAAAACGTCAGAACTAGCAACAATGCTCAACTGTAAATATTCAGATGCCCTTTGTTGTAGTTCAACATCAGCTGAGCGTAGATTGGAATCAGCACGGAAAACTTCCTGTACACGGTTCTTTATTTCTGGGAACAGATTTACCAGTTTGATATATGTGGACAGTAATAGAGCTCTTGTGGCTGCAGAGCACAAATGGTACTTGGAATGGAGCAGTTCAAACTGGACTTGGGGTGATGATCGAGTATCTCCAGCAATCAAGTTTCCAAATTCACCCAAAATGTATCCACCAACTTTGACCATATTTTCATGGCATGTGGGTGCTTGTAAAGCTTCAAAAACAGTTTTAGCGGCATAGCCCTGAACCTCTTCCCTGTTTATGACAATCTGTATGACTCGGTACCATACTTCTTCTGATACATAATCTCCAGCGATTCTGATAAGATTAAGGATCACATCCACATACCAAGTGTAATCGGTGGCATATTTTTCTGCCAGTATGGCCACTTTGAGCACCATTTCCTCTCTGATAGAATAGTCAGCAGTTTCCAAGTAAGCCAACATCTCTTGAACAATTTCTTCAGCATTTGTTTTATCACACATAGCATAGAGTAAGTCTACAGCCTGCTGTCTGACCGACACATCTTTCTCCATTTTCATTGAGAGAATAACAACTTCTTGATGCTTTTTGACAGCTTCATGTGAGAACTCTGAAGTAGCAAGATGGCACATGGACTCGAGAGCTAAATATCTTAGGTTAGTTTCCCTGTTGGAGAGGAACTGGCCCAGCTGGTTGCAAGCTCGCACCAGTAAATTAGGTTCACTGTCATTGTGTATGATGAGACTGATTGCTTCAAATAGGACAGCATTTTTAGCATTTGAATGTTGAACTTTCTTAGATTTGGGTGGTTCTTGAGCTTTGTTGAAAATGGTTTCCAAGCATTCTGAGAGACGTCCTCTTACTCCAGGCTCTTCTGATGGAGGTGTGTAATTCTGCAGCAAGCGTAGCAGTTTCACAGAGAGCCAAGGAGCCGGTACAAAGTAATATGTGTAATCTTGTAGATCTGTGTAACTAGCAGTGACGATTCTGCTGAGTCTGGCAACGGCAAGTGTTACGCAACCTTTGTACTCATCTGGGTTTTTCTTTACCAATGCATCGATAAGTGATGTGGCAGCAGTAACTACGCCCATGTGCGGATCATTCAGCAGATGTATTATTCTAGAAGTCCACTCACCTCCAGGGATGATTTCAGGTGACTTACGGAACAGTCTGAGAAGGCAAAGTGCAGCAGATTGCTTAACAACGTCCATGGTATCCCCAGAGACGAGGAGTTTAGGAATCTCTGTTCCAAAAGCTTCAGCCATATCCTTACTGCCGATGTTGGCGATGCACTGCAGGGCGAGGTTGACATGAATAGGGTTACGAGACTGCAAGTCATTCTTGATGCTCTGGATAATGAGCTTGATTAAATCACTGTTGGTGTTCACCAGCACAGATATGAACAGATACCCTATCTGCTTCTCAGAGTATTTGTTGGACGAGAGAAGGTTCACCGCCTCCATGTGACCAAAGTCGATGTCGTGACCCAGCAGGAAGATAAACAGCAGTTTACAGACATACTTTTTCTTCTGATAACCATCTAGAGTTTTGTCACCTTTGAACTTACTTCTTATGTTTGCCAGCTCTTTATTGATTCTTTTTATTTCTGCTTCTTTACTTTTACAGTTTCTTATATCAGATATGAAGACTGCGAGTCCTCGCATTCCATCTCCCCTGACGGCAGGCATATTGCCAAGTGACTTATCGAACACCAGTTTTATGCCTTTAAATCACACTTTTGAACAAAAATCACTTCCAGGTTTTAACACTACTTTGGGCGTCAGGAAGCTCGAAAATCGTCTCCAAATAGCAATCAATCAATTAGCGGCCGTCATCAAAACTATTGAAGATGAGCTTTCTTCTACAACGCCTTCCTTGTCCATAAATCTATGAAATTGAAACGTCAGACTATTGAACTCATTGTTTATGGATCAATATTGTTATTTTTCATAGATAATTTTCCTATTGCAATTTAGTCCATTTACAAAAGTACATGATGTAACTGTTTTCCTATTATTACTTTCAATTATAAAGCAAATAAAATCCTACTTTATTCTAATGTAAATCACAAAATTAGGTATTATCGTAAGAAAATATTTTTTTGTGAACACCAACTTAATTTTGTAATTTGACAACACTAAATCCAATAAGCCAATGAGAGCGCCTGACCCAAGTCTGACCAATCAAAAATCTCGAATCAGAATATGACAGTATAAGATTACCATAAGTGAATAATCTACACAATAAATATTTTCATTGTAAATTCAAAATACTTTCAGTTTCAAACGGTTTTTACCATTAATTCATAACTCTCTTTATCTCTAGGATTTCTCCTTAATTTCAATGAACTCAACAGTTTTTTAGAATCTGCGTATGCGATTATTAATTTTGTTTTGCAATTTAAATAATGGCAACATTATTGTTTGCGCAGTGAGCGCATAATTTTTTTCTGTCATTCATGTCATGGTTATTGGTTGGTTATGGTTGCGATGCAGTCACAAGACTAATGTAAATCGAAAATAGGAACTTCCTTGTTTTAAAATAATTGTGCGTGCTAGTTGTGTGATTGCTGTGTGTGGTTATCATTATCCCCGCTAACCATGGTGTCATACGTATCCGTTGTTCTATTGTGAATGGCTGGAGTCAAAGTGCAAGTTAACTAATGAATGATGCAGTCTATATGTTGGACAGGCAGAGTGCTATCACGTGCTATAAGGAATGGACTTTCGAGTATCTCCAGTGCTGCTGAATTTAACGTTGCGAAAAAGAAACATCCTTATTTAGTATCTGTAGTTTGTGGTTTTCCCAAAGACATCGCTAATGGTAGAACACGAAAGGGACAATTTGGGGACGACGCATGGTTCTCCACTCATTTCAACAATGCGGATGTTATTGGTGAGTCCATTAAATATATTTCGCTTTAATTTGTTTCAGTTTCATTACCTTTTAACTTTTGTCCTCTATTTAGTGGGGAACTTGATAATCGTCGCATTTTAACCCTTATTTATATGGGGACAGAGTTCATAAGGGGTATCTTTGTTACAGTACTGTCAACTTATTATATTATAGTAGTGAAGGAATGTGTTGTTGATAAAACTTTTTATTTCATAAACATTTTATTTGTTTTACAAAATGCTGGTTTAGGGTGGATGCATTTTTATCCGCGGCGAACGAGCGGAAGGAGGCGAAAGAATCAAATTTTAGAATTCTCTGTATGAAATTCTATGACACCTTATGCACTTATCCGCATCAGTCGAATCGTCAGAAGAATTAAAAGTAAATTTCTTTCTTCGGCTCTTTCACCACAGATAGGCATGCATCCATCCTTAGTATTTTAAGTATGCTATAAACTTTGTCAGGTTTGATAAAAAAATCATTCTTGATTGATGATTTTTACATTCTGAGCATTTTTAATTTGGAAGTCAGCTATTTGGAAGTCAATTATTCGGTATGTCAAGTTTTTTTGGGAGGGCTGAATTAAAAACCAATTACGAGAGAATTGTTTCAATAAAACTTCATGATTGAATATCAATGCATCGGCCTTCGCCAAAATTGTTAATAAATTATGCACTTTGAAAATTACAGAAATCCGCTTAATGTCACTAACATTATCAACATTTCATTAAAGTGATAGTGTTGGAGGACATAGTGTCTGGTGCTGAGAAGAGCAGTGTACCAGAGATGTCCTAAATAAATTTTCGCAACATAGAGCTTAGTTATTAATTATTATTATTCTTTGGTAAGGAGGTACACTTAACCTGTGTCAATATATAAAATAAAAATGGTCAAGTGCAAATCGGGCTACTCGCTCCTGTTCTGTACCACGCAAAATAATATTTACTTACGAAAAAGTTTTGTTTACTCCAGACCTTTAGCGCGAGACCGACTCACACTTGTCCGGTTATTATTATTTGTTATATGTACAGGTTGCTCTATAATCACACAAAGTTTGACGCTTGTATACAATTTGTTAATGAATTTCAAAAACGCACAAAACCTCATACACCCCAACTGATTTATAACAAAATAAGATTGAAACAATAATTATTGTTTATATTATTTTATAGTTGAAATATAAAGTTATTCACATTTTAAGTTTTCAGGCAAAAATTATTTGTTATCATTTCAGCGATGAATGAAAGCGCTATCATGCTTGTGGATACATTTTAAGAATCTTTATTAGGTAGTAAGTAGGATCAGTGTGCCTGTGCGGAAAATTATTTAATATTTTGAAAAAAATTACCTATGTTAAAACCATGTTAATTCAATTCTGCTCTCGATTCTAAACAAACTACTTTCTAGTTTTGCGTTTATTCATTAACACCTTGTATATTAACGTTTTTACAATAGAGTGAAAAGAAAAACGTTGATAAAACTAGTTTCTTGTATGAGGACCCCCTAAATTTTTGTTTTTGGATATTTTATTATTTGTTAGTAAATCCGCCATAATAAAGCACATTCTGTAAAAACATCAACTGCCTAGCTATTATGGTTCAAAAGTTACAGCCCTAAATTGGTAGGGCCGACGGACGGACGTACAGCATAGAATATGATCCCGTTTTCATGCTTTGGGTACGGAACCTAAAAAACCTATAAAAGAACTATTGACAACAGCTGGAGCTGTTGTTTAATCAACAAGTAATCTCCTCCTTGAATATGTTGTGCTATGTTGCCTAATTTCTTTAAAATCAATTAAGACTTTTATAATATTGTTAAAGAGTACATACAAGTATTACAGTTTTACACTTTGGTCAAGTAACGCCGCCTATTTAGGCGGCAAATGTCGCGGAACAAGTTATCAGAGACGTCGCCAGACGTGCGATATATCTGTCGACATCGCTTGTCGTACTTTTTGTATGAAAAAACTCGCCCTAGGCGCAAAATATATAGAAGAGGCGTAAGGCGAAGGACAGGCGAGGCGCAGGCATGGTGCCGCTTCAAAACCATTGCTTACGAAATCTATGAAAGCGACGCGTCGTGAATAAATACTCAAGTGTCGCGGCAGCGGCACAGGCATGTCCGCCGCGCCTGTGCCGTACCTTTGCCTAAGCCTTTTGTGTATGTTTTGAGCCCTAAAGAATGTCTGGCGACGTCGCGCGATGTCAGACGACGTCCCCGCGCCGACATCATACGATGTATGCCCCCTGCCCCGCAGCCCATGACATTTTTCGTCCCATAATGAAATTACGTCTTTTCTGCGACTAAATTACTCATATGTTTGTATGGTAGTGTTGCATTGCTAAAATTTCATAATTTTCTGCATAATTATTGATTACGTGGCGTGATTCCCCGTTTACTAGGTGACATATATGACAACTAAGAGATAAGGTTTCAATTGCTGTGTTTTAAAAGGTTTGCTACCTTGGCAAGGCATTGCTAATTGACACAATTACCTGTAATCGCCATCGCAAAAATTTGTCAAAATCACCGAAAAACCTGAAAATTTCCGGTTATAATAACGTACTCTTTGCCTGAAAGAGAATTTGGTCGTATCGTGACTTTATGTATATCCTATTGATATAGGATTGTCTTAAAAACCTAATGGAATATGGTGTTTTCCTAGTATTTTCCATAGTTTTGTCATCTTATGCAGTAGGGCATTTTTAATAGAGGTTGCTAGATTTTAAGTTATGTTGATTGAAGAAATAACGTACGTAAATTACCGACTGCTCTCAAACAGTGAAGGAAAACATCGTCAGGAAACCTGCATTGACTTTAGAACATTTATCAAAATAGTCTAGGGCATTCGCTGAAGAAGAATTTCCAATGTGTATGTGAAGTCTACCAATCCGCATTGGGCACGCGTGATGGACTGTCGCCCACACACCCTCCACGAGGATAGGCATGTGCCCTGCTGTGGGACGTATATAGGCTGATGATGATTGAAGAATATTTTAATTAACACTGCAATATTGTAATCCAGGAGTCGCAGATGGAGTGGGAGGTTGGCGTGCGTACGGTATTGATCCGGGCGAGTTCTCCTCGTATCTCATGAGGACGTGCGAGAGACTGGTCCAGATGGGCCACTTCAAGCTTTCCGAACCAGGGGATCTGCTGGCCAAGTCTTACTATGAACTTTTAGAACACAAGAAACCTATACTTGGTATGTTATTATTTTTCAAAACTTACCAAATCTAAACTATTATAAAACTGTAACAGAAGTGTGTCTGTACATTGAAGCAGGGTTAGAAAGTATAATTATCATGATAATTATACAATTGTTTGGAAAAACAAAAAACAGTGCATGTTTTTTGTTCTTTCGATCACAATTCGCGATGAAAGAAGCTAACAAATACGAAATCATTTTCCTCAATGTTTTCTGTTGTTTTTCTCAATTATTCATTAGGATGAATACATTGTGATTCGAAACTGTAATGCAGTAGACTAGGTACTGTTTGGTTTGGATGCAAGTGTATAAAAGCAAAAACAGAAATTTTAGAAATTTAAGCTAGAAATTTCTCTCAATCAAAGAAGCAACTTGGATAATTATCTGATAATTATCAATGAAAATAATTTATCTTGATAATTTCGAACCCTGCATTGAAGATATTTACAAGAAAAAATGGAAAGAGTATGGTTTTCAGGCGTTCCTGACTCTAAGTCAACCTTTTTTTATTTTATTTTTGTCTGTCAAATAAAAAAATATTCGTTTGTATCACGCAAAAACAACTGAACCGATTTTGATGACACTTTTTTGTTTGATAGCTTATGATTTGACTTATAATCTGGTATTTCATTTATCTCACTACGATGACGGGAACCCTTGCGGACGATGTCGCGGGTAAACGCTCGAAAAGATAAGTAGGATGAGGGCAGCGCAGGAACGGTAGTTTTGGCGATCCTCGGTGGAGGCCTATGTCAACCAGTGGTCGTCTATCGGCTGAGATGATGATAGGTTTCCCAATTTCACCCCCTTAGGGTTAGGTTTGATTAGAGAAAACTCTCTTAGTGCACCCCTGCATTCTCTGTAGAATACATGGTCCAATTTAATATGCTGTCGGTTTTTTAAGGGTCGTATTTCCTGGTCGTACTGTACCAGTTTATTAACATGCTGCGACCACCGAGATAACTGTATGCCATACAGTGTATGGATACATAAACTGTGATACAACTGACAAATACTTTTTATTTTATGATTGTAGTACTGGTGGAATGTGGATGTTCTGAGGTTGCAGAATATCTCTGACTACCCCCTTGGGGAATATAGTCGTGAGCATATGCTAGTTGTAGCATAAACATATGTCTAAACAATTGCAAGTCTGCACAGTTTTTGTACATATTACTCCAGTCTTTACATCACGTAATAAGTCTGACTAGTCGATGATCTAATATCAATTATTCAGTGATGTAACTTAAACGAACCTGATTCATATTTTGCATTAAATACAAAAGCAATTTAAAAGTACCTGCCTATTTTTATTTTTACCAAAACAATAAAAGTTTATTAAACAAAAAAAAAAACCAGTATTCATAGTAATTTATAACTATCTAGAGTTAACCCGCGACTTCGTCCGCACAAATTATATACCAGATTTTAAGTCAGATCATAAGCTCAATACTACAATAATCAGATCAAACAGAAAAAGTTTCATCAAAATCGGTTCAGTAGTTTTCGCGTGATGCTGTTACAAACATACGAACAAACAGACGGACCAAAATTCTAAAAAAGGTTGATTTGGAGTCCGGGATACCTAAAAACCATATCATAATCTTTTTCATGTAAATATCTTCAATGTACAGACACACTTCTGTTCCAGTTTTATAATTTTTAAGAAGATTAATGTTGATAGTATAGTATGTACTATAGTTTTATTTTATTATCAATGAGAGTAAAAATAAAATGTATTTCTTTAAGTGCTTTGTTTGAATGACTTTCAACACTACAACAGTTTAACATAAACAATATCCACATAAAATCTACAAATCTATCTATACTTGTAAAACTGCGTGACTGGTTGACAGATTGACAGGTTGAGCTTAATCCAAATAAGATAGGAACATGAAATTTGGAATATACAGGGTCCAAATTAATATGATTTTGATGATTTCGATGTTGGTCCCATAGTGAAAGTTGTTCAGTTAGATGGTCTAAACAACCCCCTTAAAAGTTTTAAATGTTTATTTTTACTTTTGTAACACCTTGTATACCATACATAATCGTGTCTTCTTCTGAATGAATAGTTTTTTTGCCCTTACTAGGACATTCCTGCTACGTGCTTAACCAAGTCCGTTAGATATCCATCCTAATCACACAATATACCCTTTAGCGCTTCGAAGCACGTATGTACTGAGATAAGCACATACACTTTGGCGCATCGTAAGCGATGCGCTTGCTTGATATCGGACACTCGCGCCGGACGGCAACGTCGCATACGTCTCGCGCTGTACAAAGTGATGCCAACACTGAGTCCAGCCTCATTAGATACATTTTTGCGCGTACTGTCTGCTAGGAGTGCGATTTTTGATAGTCTAGAGTAGTCTAGTCTTTGATTGATTGCGAATTTATCGTTTTCTTAGAAAGTGATGTATCTGTTACGTAGTAACTAGTAATCTGTGGCACGAGCTGGCAAGCAATGTTTCTCGCTCTAGCGAATGATATTTCTCAGCGACAAAAAGGGATAAAGCTACTGGAAAATGCGATTCCGTGCGGACATGTAAGTTGTCAGGTTCAACCTTTATTTAGCCAGGATTTGTATTGCAGGCAGCAGCACAGCATGCGTAATGATCCTAGACCGCGATGAGAGCGTGATGCGAGCAGCGAACATCGGGGACAGCGGCTACATGGTGGTGCGAAGTGGCCGCGTAGTCCACCGCTCGCACGAGCAACAGCATTACTTCAACACGCCTTACCAGCTCAGCTTGCCTCCCCCAGGGCATGACAGGAACGTGCTCAGTGACAGGTAAGGAACCTTATCCTAAATATTACAGCGTGTAACATTTAAAGGGGTGGTTAGACCACCTAACTGAAGAATTTTTACTATGGAGCCAACATCGAAATAAAATTTCAAAAAATCTGCTATTCATATAAAATTGTAGTAGCTACCGGCTCGACTCCAATGTATGGTGCAGCAGTTGTTCAGTTTTGATGGTCTAAACTCTAAACCACCTCTTTTGTTACATCTTAACTATTATCTCAACGCGCGGCGTGGGGGAGTGGGATGGAAAAGAATTTCAGCATTTTCAATGTTTTTAGTTGGTTTATATTACTACACATACTTCCTTTTGTGTAGTTTATTCTCGGACACTTTTCGATAATTTTGTACTAGACCCGGCGTCCATAGTATTCTACCTCAATGGTTAGGACGCGTTTATTTGATGTGCGTCTGCGTCGTGTGTCTGCAACAAGTATAAACTCAATTTACTAGGCAACAACATTCAAATTCGTCCCAATCATCCAACCGCGCAGTCGCCATGCGGCAGATCTGCACGTTGGATGATTGGGAGAAATTTGAATTTTGTTGCTTAGTAAATAGAATTGACTCTTGCCAATAATAAACTCGAGAGCGAAAGATTTTGCGTCGTCTGTCTGCGCGCTTACTGTTGATATATTTATAAATAACACTATAACAGGTCGGAATATTAAAGAGTGGGTTATCATAATTGTTTAATAACTATAAAACAACAAGCTTATCTGCCTATCACCATTCTATCTTTAAATAATACAAGGTTTGTCATATAGGCCCACGACGAAATTTAAAAAATCACACCTGGGGTGCACACGACCTCTTCTTTTTTGGAGATGACAAAAAATTGTTTCCATGAATTTTTGTTCATCTGTCTATGCCTTAAACAAACACAGCGCTGTCACCGCCCGTGCGACGGGAGCTTGGACGAAATCTTAGAGAATATAACAGTGTTATAATACTGGTATACAGTATAGATGAACTTCTTATTGGACGAAATGCGTATTGTGGACCAAGTGCTACCAGGCCAAGTGCTAACATTTGTTTACTTATTATTGATCATTATGCTCTATACCGCGATATGATACTGTCGATTGTGTAATATCGAATAGTGTTTACTTAAATAATTTTGTTAGTAATTGTATCTTGATAAAAGTTAAAATACGCCTGGAGATTTATGTATACATGTAGGCTTACCATGTGTTCGATACTGTATTTTAATTCTGTAGTTTTAACCCACAATTTCTAAATTAATTCTTAACGTAATTACTGTAAGCTGTGTGAAAAGCAATACAGGGATGGGAGTATTAGCAGTAGTATTAGTAGCTTTAGTCGATTTCGACTACGGCGACTGCAAATAATTTATAGAAAAGCAATCAGCTATGTACGCAAGATATTTTAAAGTGCATAAGTGTACCGTGCTAAACACATGCTTTTCTCGTCTTTACCCTCTTATGTCTCATGGAACGGTAGACCGATGCGGTCAGAAGGCCAGATGGAGCGAGATGCAGTTGCTATAATATATCCGGCACAAGGTTTGGGCGTCAAACATGTGTATTAGTAAGAGGTCGGTAGTCGGTTGTATACTATATCAACATAGGATACAAGCATACATTACGTTTCTCGCTAGATATCATAGTAACTGCAGTGGACTGTACGTCGCATTGCGTATTTTCTTAGTCATGTAATATTATCTTTTATTGCCTGTCGCTTGTTTATAAACCACTAGTTTTTAATTACCAACATAACTTTAAGGGTGTATTCAGACAATAAAACTAAATAACTTTCCCTGAGGAACATGGGTCGAAAAAGGAGAATTTTTTTTGAACTTTCCATGGAAAAGTGGGGATCAGCCGATCGATTTACTATGACGAAATTTTTTTAGTTTTTCGAAACTGGTATGGTTTTGTTGTCTGAATGCATCCTTAAAGTTAATGTTAGTAATTAAAAATAAGTGGTGTATTTTATGAAAGAAAATAGCTTTTTCATAACCTTTTACTTCATTTGACATTCAAGTGTTAATCGAGGTTATAATCCAATGTATAAATAAAGATAATTTTGATGAAAGTGCGTCATTATCAAAGAAAGATGCTGTGAGATGCTGAGCAAAAGGTTAACTCAATAGAGATAAGAAGGTAATTACGAAATCGACAGTTTTCTTTATTGATACCTATAACAAAACTCTCATTAGTGTACATAAATATGTGTAGATATATCAATAGGTGGTAATATTTAATCTACACGTTGAAATATGGATCGTTTTGAAGCCGAAACAGGGTGCTTCAGACCATCAAACTGAACAACTCTAACTATGGAGCCAATATCGAAATCGCGAACCAAAAATCAGCTGCTCTATAGAAAATATCAATAGCTTCTTGACAAAGTTTATGGAACAGCTGTTTTTTTTGCCTCGATTTGAGACCTGGTCCCGTTGTAAAAGTTGTTCAGTTTGATGGTTATATAATCTGTGACCCTGTTCCGGCTTCAAAACGACCCCGATCCACGTTGTATACAAGAAGGAAATCAAAAATAAACATTTAAAAACTTTGAAGGTGGTTGTTCAGACCATCAAACAGAACAAATTTCACTATGGGACCAAAATCGAAATCGCGAAATAAAAATCAGCTGTCCCATTACATGTAATTTTGAGAGTGAATAGATTTTGTAGTTTTGTATGGAACATCGGATTTTTCTTTCGCGATTTCGATTTTGGTCCCATATTGAAAGTTGTTCAGTTTTATGGTCTAAACCACCCCCTTAAATGTTTAATTGTATTTTTGTAACACCTTGTATGGTTACTGGAACTATTTTATTTAAATATATTTTATCTGGAACAGAAAATAATCACAACAGCATAATAATGTTATTGTGATTTTAACAGCCAAGCTATAGGCCAGAATGTAAGATAATTAAATATCTTGTGCTATTGAGAAACAGTATACAATGTTCTGTATTGAAAAGGTGCAAATTGTGGACATTTTAGGAAAAATCAACTTTAGGTATAGACGTTTCGGGAAGAACTAAACATTTTGGGCAATGGAAATTCTGAACCGAGATGTTTTTAATGTTTAATTGTGTAATTAAACAAAAAAACGGGATTGGACATTCGGGGAATAGACGTTCCAGGAAATAGACCTAACGAACCGACTGGGCATTCTGGTAATACTACTACCTAATGTGCCCGAGGGAAAGAAAGTGATTTGCATCTTTATTTATGTTTACTTGATTTTTGGTTGCTAATTTGGTAAAAAGTTTCGTTGAACGTAATTTGGAAGCTAAAAATACTTTAACGATCTCATACAATAAAAATGTTTTCATCTTTGTTTACTAGACTCGTATGGAATTGTGCCAAATTACACTATTTTCTTTAATTTAGTTATTTAAAATGAAGGAAATTTTTTTGTCATATTTATTATTTAATATGACAGAAAAAAGGTTCTTCAGGCCATTATTAAGCAACATCTTCAAAATCGTGTTTAAAACTTCAGTATTTGCTAAATCGTGTTTAAAAATATCATTGACTTTAATTGGTTTATATTGAAAATAGGACGAAACTTCGTCTGTATGGAGCGCGCTGCAAGGACTATCCTCTTATACAGGGTGTAAGGAAAAGTATGATTATCCTTTGAACCACATACTCTACCCATCAAACTGAACAACTTTTACTATGGGAGAATACCTGTCAGAACAAAAAAATATCAGCTCTCCTATACGTTTGAATCGAGTAGGTATTGCAGTTTAGTATGGGACAGCTGATATTTTTTTTGTTCTGATCGGTTTGCTCCCATAGTAAAAGTTGTTCAGTTTGATGGGTAGAGTATGTGGTTTAAAAGTTAAAGATACTTTTCCTTACATACTGTATACCGACAAGCATTTCATCCTGAAATCAACCCATCTATTTATAAAGTCACACAGATGCTAGGGCGCATCACTTATTACGATCCTTGCATACCTTTTTTTGCCTCATTCATATCCATAAATCTTTTCATACAAGCCCGCCTGTGTCGAGTATGTACGACGCATCTCACATGATGATGTAACAACCTTTGTACCTATGCTCCACAATAAATACGTGTTAATGAATAAGCGCAAAACCTCATACACCCCAACTGATTTATAACAAAATAATTAGGTTGAAACAATAATTTCATTATTTTGATAGATACAATTTAAAGTTATTCGCATTTTAAGTTTTCAGGCAAAAATGATTGTTGATGATGATGTTATCATTTTAGCAATGAATAAAAGTGCTAGCGTGCTCGTGGATACATTTTAAGAATCTTGTTTTGGTAGTAAGTGGGTGAGTGTGCCCGTGGGTGGGTTGAGATCGAGTTCAGTAAATTTTACAAACAATTTTTTAATATTTTGATAAAAATTACCTATGTTGAAAACATGATAATTTGATTCTGCTCTCGATTCTAAACAAACTACTTTCTAGTTTAACGTTAATTCATTAACACGTTGTACAACGTCTCAATAAATAAGCGCAAAACCCTATACACCCCAACTGATTTATAACAAAATATTAGATTGAAACAATAATTTCATTATTTTGATAGTTAAAATTGAAAGTTATACGCATTTTAAGTTTTGGGGCAAAAATGATTTGTTATCATTTCAGCAATGAATGAAAGCGCTAACGTGCTCATGGATACATTTTAAGAATCCTGTTTTGGTAGTAAGTAGGATGAGAGTGCCCGAGCTTTGGATTGAGATCGAGTTCAGTCAATTTTAAATTTTACAAACAGATTATTTAAAATGTTGAAAAAAATTACCTATGTTGAAAACATGATAATTCGATTCTGCTCTCGATTCTAAACAAACTACTTTCTAGTTTAACGTTAATTCATTAACACGTTATATATATTTCATTTTCACCTTTCTGTAAGACGTTACCGATTTGATCCGATCCGAATACATCCTACTGAATCCTAACTCTGTTCAAAATTAACAAGTACCAGGATTATAAAAGTCTTAACGATGTAGCTGCGTAGTTGACTTCGGGTTTTGACGGGGCTCGGGTCTGCTCTGCACAAACCAAGATTGAAGAGCTGCATTATTTTCCTGGTCGTACTGTACGCTCTTGTCGCTGGAGTATTCGCCAATCCTGTCTCTTTTACACAACATCAGTCTTTTCTTTTATCTGTGCAAGATCACTTTATCCAGGTATCCCTCTGCCTCTCTCTACTTCTATTTTACAATCGTCGTGTCATATCAAGTGTCCGATCATTTATCCACCTCTTCGTTTTTCTATTGTTTTATTGTGCAAACAGGTATCCACAGTTTTCGAACCGAATAAATATTACAGAGCAAGCGGTTTTTTTTCAAAAAGGAGGAAAGAGTATGAGAATCCAAGTAGCGAAAAATGAATTTCTAATAAGGTTTTTCCAGTATAAAGAGTCGGTACACAAACAGTACTTTAGTTTCTTCTAAGGTTCAGTGACACGGTTGCGCAAACATTGAACGTTGATGGAAATTTTAATTCCATTGCTCACCGAGCTGTTTGCTTTAGAAATCGATTGCATTTTACTTCGGTTCCAGGAAAGTCTTTTTATAATTTTTTTGCGATGTATACCTACATTAACCTAAAGTTTAATGTTTATGACTTCGTTAAATAAGAAGTTCTGAGTAATCGAGGCTTTGTGTAGTGGAGCATCAGTATTGGTAACGAATACCATGGAAGGAACCAAAATCGAAATCGCGAAATAAAAATCAGCTGTCCCATTACATGTAATTTTGAGAGTGAATAGATTTTGTAGTTTTGTATGGAACATCGGATTTTTCTTTCGCGATTTCGATTTTGGTCCCATATTGAAAGTTGTTCAGTTTTATGGTCTAAACCACCCCCTTAAATGTTTAATTGTATTTTTGTAACACCTTGTATGGTTACTGGAACTATTTTATTTAAATATATTTTATCTGGAACAGAAAATAATCACAACAGCATAATAATGTTATTGTGATTTTAACAGCCAAGCTATAGGCCAGAATGTAAGATAATTAAATATCTTGTGCTATTGAGAAACAGTATACAATGTTCTGTATTGAAAAGGTGCAAATTGTGGACATTTTAGGAAAAATCAACTTTAGGTATAGACGTTTCGGGAAGAACTAAACATTTTGGGCAATGGAAATTCTGAACCGAGATGTTTTTAATGTTTAATTGTGTAATTAAACAAAAAAACGGGATTGGACATTCGGGGAATAGACGTTCCAGGAAATAGACCTAACGAACCGACTGGGCATTCTGGTAATACTACTACCTAATGTGCCCGAGGGAAAGAAAGTGATTTGCATCTTTATTTATGTTTACTTGATTTTTGGTTGCTAATTTGGTAAAAAGTTTCGTTGAACGTAATTTGGAAGCTAAAAATACTTTAACGATCTCATACAATAAAAATGTTTTCATCTTTGTTTACTAGACTCGTATGGAATTGTGCCAAATTACACTATTTTCTTTAATTTAGTTATTTAAAATGAAGGAAATTTTTTTGTCATATTTATTATTTAATATGACAGAAAAAAGGTTCTTCAGGCCATTATTAAGCAACATCTTCAAAATCGTGTTTAAAACTTCAGTATTTGCTAAATCGTGTTTAAAAATATCATTGACTTTAATTGGTTTATATTGAAAATAGGACGAAACTTCGTCTGTATGGAGCGCGCTGCAAGGACTATCCTCTTATACAGGGTGTAAGGAAAAGTATGATTATCCTTTGAACCACATACTCTACCCATCAAACTGAACAACTTTTACTATGGGAGAATACCTGTCAGAACAAAAAAATATCAGCTCTCCTATACGTTTGAATCGAGTAGGTATTGCAGTTTAGTATGGGACAGCTGATATTTTTTTTGTTCTGATCGGTTTGCTCCCATAGTAAAAGTTGTTCAGTTTGATGGGTAGAGTATGTGGTTTAAAAGTTAAAGATACTTTTCCTTACATACTGTATACCGACAAGCATTTCATCCTGAAATCAACCCATCTATTTATAAAGTCACACAGATGCTAGGGCGCATCACTTATTACGATCCTTGCATACCTTTTTTTGCCTCATTCATATCCATAAATCTTTTCATACAAGCCCGCCTGTGTCGAGTATGTACGACGCATCTCACATGATGATGTAACAACCTTTGTACCTATGCTCCACAATAAATACGTGTTAATGAATAAGCGCAAAACCTCATACACCCCAACTGATTTATAACAAAATAATTAGGTTGAAACAATAATTTCATTATTTTGATAGATACAATTTAAAGTTATTCGCATTTTAAGTTTTCAGGCAAAAATGATTGTTGATGATGATGTTATCATTTTAGCAATGAATAAAAGTGCTAGCGTGCTCGTGGATACATTTTAAGAATCTTGTTTTGGTAGTAAGTGGGTGAGTGTGCCCGTGGGTGGGTTGAGATCGAGTTCAGTAAATTTTACAAACAATTTTTTAATATTTTGATAAAAATTACCTATGTTGAAAACATGATAATTTGATTCTGCTCTCGATTCTAAACAAACTACTTTCTAGTTTAACGTTAATTCATTAACACGTTGTACAACGTCTCAATAAATAAGCGCAAAACCCTATACACCCCAACTGATTTATAACAAAATATTAGATTGAAACAATAATTTCATTATTTTGATAGTTAAAATTGAAAGTTATACGCATTTTAAGTTTTGGGGCAAAAATGATTTGTTATCATTTCAGCAATGAATGAAAGCGCTAACGTGCTCATGGATACATTTTAAGAATCCTGTTTTGGTAGTAAGTAGGATGAGAGTGCCCGAGCTTTGGATTGAGATCGAGTTCAGTCAATTTTAAATTTTACAAACAGATTATTTAAAATGTTGAAAAAAATTACCTATGTTGAAAACATGATAATTCGATTCTGCTCTCGATTCTAAACAAACTACTTTCTAGTTTAACGTTAATTCATTAACACGTTATATATATTTCATTTTCACCTTTCTGTAAGACGTTACCGATTTGATCCGATCCGAATACATCCTACTGAATCCTAACTCTGTTCAAAATTAACCTTGTTTAAATGTTTTTCCCCTGCAGGAAATTATGGACGTATGTAACAAAATGTGTTATCATGTTTCAATAAAAACAGTTTCCGTTCATTTCATGTTACTTATAAGTGTTGGCGGATTAACCTGCAGTTTATCATATTTCGAGCAGCAGGTTTAATTGGAACTAAGACCTTTTACGAAAAAAAATTTTTTAGATCTTGAAGTTATATTCCACCTTTCAATTTGAAATCAGTATGCGTCACTATTCTCGTAATAAACGATTATTGTATTCCATAAAAATAAACGTTGTGGTCCAGTGGCGAGTAACCTTGCCTGCCGTGCAGGAGGCGATGGTTCGATCCCCGTCCCGACCCACTCGTACCAATGAGTTTTTCGAAATTTATATACGAATTGTAACACCACTGGCTTTTCGCTGAAGGAAAATATCATGGGGAAACCTGCATGCTTTAATTTCGAGGCATGTATTGTACCGACTGTCCATTATGTGGTGACGGGCTCACCCCCAGTCACACTGGACATAGTTTCGGTACTACTAGTGAAACGTGGATGTTCAGAGGTTTCAGAATATCTCTGACTATCCCCTCGGGGAATATAGTCGTGAGCATATGTTTGTATTCCATTATAAATATTTAATATTATAATTTAAAATATTTCACTCAATCCCTCGTATAACTCTCTGTTTAGCTTTCATTCCCCAGAGAAAGAATGTTCTCGAGTTTCATATAGGCAAGTTCCATTTAGAATGAGAGCAAGCAAAAATTATGAGTCAATGTTACTTTAAATAAATACACTGATTGAAAGGCAATTGTAGAAATGCACATAGAAAATAAATCAAAGTTCACAAGCAAGCCAGACGCGGAAGTAATATCAATCTTATCTGCCTCGTTATTATAACAAAACTTGGGTCGAGGTCATGCAAAAATATTTTTGTTTACTGGGTTTTATTATTTACCACTATTATTGCAGGCTCTCACCGATTCCCGATCAAAATCGCATCTCGACAACTTTTTCCATGGCCACAATTGGCTATTTGACAATTGTAACGGTAAAATATTAAATATATTAGATTTAGTAGTTTATAGGTGCATACAAACGTGAACTACGTTTGTAAGCAGCGCGCATTAGCGTTCTAGTTTCAATATTAACCAGTCAATGATTTTTTCAAACGATCTAGAAACTAATATCTGCGCTTTACATTTGTCTGATTTCCTTCTTAATATCTTGACCGTTTTTTAAGGGGATGACCGTCTGGTGGTCTCATCAAACTGAACAACTTTCTATATGCGACCAACATCGACAACGCGAAAAAAAATCAGCTGACCCATACATTTGGCTCGAGTAGGTTTGCAGTTTTGTATGGAACAGCTGATTTTTTTTCGCTATTTCGATGTTCATGCCATAGAGAAAGTTGTTCAGTTTGACGGTCGGTGGGTAGGATTAATTAAAGATTTGTATGGAAAACTTCGAGTATTTTATATATTTTAACGGATTTTTTTAATGTAAAGCACAGATATTGGTTTCTAGATAGTGTCTAAAAAATTTCATTTACTTTAATTGATTGATATCCTAAATATAATCAAACTTCGTTTGTATGGAGCGCGCCAACGGTAATATCCCCATAAACCTTTCGTATTTTTAGACTTATGTAAATGAAATTTGCATTGGTAAAACAAAGAGATTATTTGTCGACGACTTAGTTACATAGTGTAGGTACAAAAACATATAACGTAATAGTCTCGCGACTGCCGCGTCAAACGCGACGCACAGGTCACAAGACTTTCAGATACAGAGTCCATAAGCTCATGATCATGACTGTAAAACACTTTTCCCACGGGATCTGAAGTCATGTGCTCATTCCACAATCTGTGTTGTTGTATTTCTGCATCTACTAATATTAGAATTTTTAGCTCATTGGAGGCTTGCCAGCTCTTAAACTATCACGTGGTTAGTTCAATTTATGGATACATTTGTTTGTTTCTATAACAGCCCTGAACGATATCGTTATGATGACAGCAATATCGTCAAACCCGCGATTTCTCGTCTAACCGTCGATTTGAGGATGTTTGCACGCTCTGAATCGACATCATCGTGGTCTAGTCGCTCGAGATAAGTTTGGTGGCTATAAATTGACCTCAAGTTATGGCGGGTTCGCAAACTCGCATAAACGGATCCTCCACATGTCGAGCAAAACTTTAGACATTTCTACTTCTTCCATATCCACGTCACCATAATAATGAAGGTTCGGTTTTTGCTCTCGATGCACCGGTTTCTTTGAATAATGTATACTACAGGTTTAGAGTTCGATCGAATGGCCTAGATTGTTCCTTTCAACTTCAAACGTTCAGATTTCGATAGTATGATATAGTAATAGGCAAACATCTTGAAAAATATAGGGGGCTGCGCAGTAGCGCCTTCGCCTACAAATTTTGTTTGCGCATTCAAGGCCTTGCTCAAAAAATTTGCCGGCCATTATACCAAATCTATCAAATCGGACAACTTGACAAGATACCGCACGCTTGATAAACCTTTGTGTAGAGTAGGTTAAGGCCTAGTTAAGTTCCCTGCTCTCTCTCTCTCTCTACCGAATGGAATTTAGAGAAGAAAATCGAATCTGGAATCCGGAGTTCAATAAAAACTAAATGTTACTCCAAACTAAGCCCTATGCTTTAGTGAAAACCCATTCTAATTGGTTCAGTAGGTATGCGTGCATAAATAGATAAACAAACAGACAACAATTCCAAAACGATCCTAATGCGTTATATAACTTATCCTTTGCACCCAATCAATTCATTTTATAAATGTTTTCAACGTCTGGCTACAACAGACAGGTCAAGCAAGTTACAAAATGTTTAGAATCGATCGATTTATTCCATTAATTTAACTAACGAAGATCGTTGTTCGGGGCCAACTACGGGACATCGCAGAGATAAACAGATAATAGTATTATTACACTGGTACTGAAATAATAATGTATTTGTTTATTTGCTTAGCTTAATTATCTTAAGTCACTACCTAACCGACCCTAGATCAGTTTTTGTAAATATGGAAAACCTTCTAAAGACCAAAGATCAATGTTATTTAAAGTCAGTTGTCAAGTTTCTTTAACTAAGGTCGAGTTACCAAATAAACAGGTCATGTGTCATAATTTTTACTAGATTTTTCGTCTGTTCGGAATTTTTATGCCTATGTCCGTTTTGACGATGCCAGTCCTGTAAAATTTCATCGCGATTGGTTCAGCGGTTTAGCCATGAAAAGGTAGCAAACAGACTGACCTCTTTCACATTTAGAATAATACCCAGTGTGATTCTTATTTCAATCTAAACAAGCATCTACACAGAATGGGGCTTGTAAATTCACTCACTTGCTTGATCCTGCTGCGAAGCAGAGAAAACGCCCATACATCTCCTGTCTGTGAATGCGAAGTAGTCATTCACAGCAGGGACTCTCCATCTAGGTAGATATGTAGTACCAACCATATACTGACATTAGGGGTCTCCCCTCCAAATGCATAACACGGTTCATAAAATCCGTGGACCTAGGAAAACACGCTTTAGGTCAAGGGTGACAGCTACAATATCTATCCAGGTATCGGAATTTCTTCTTCAGCTTATGAAGGTTTCCTCACGATGTTTTCCTTCACCGTTTGAGAGCAGTCGGTATTACGTACATAAGTTAGAAAAACGCATTGATACAAAACATCACTATAACGCATAAAAACATTGAATAAACACCTAACGGTTTCAAATCACAATTACAGGCCAGAATCAGCAGACACCTCAGAGTTCAAGGTGGAGAGCGGAGACGTCATCCTAGTGGCTACAGACGGTGTTTTCGACAATGTGCCGGAGCCGGTGCTAGTCGCGGAGATGCGTCGCGCTCAGGGCCTGGAAGGGGACGCCCAGCGCCTGCAAGCCGTCGCCAACTCCATCGCATGGATGGCAAGAAACCTCTCCTTTGATGGCTGCTATATGTCGCCGTTCGCGAAGAGCGCTCGTCAGAACGGAATTGATGCTATAGGTGAGCTGATCTTATATAGTCACGAAGTATGTGTTCCTTATTATATTATTGTATCACACAAGCGATTTTTGAGTGTGACGGAACGATATCGTCGCGATATTTCTGAGATCAATCCGTGTCGCGGCGATAACGCTGTGTTAGAATTGAATAGAACACACTTATTTGCCAGAATATGGTACATTAAGGTCTTAAATATATTAATATGAAGCAAGACATATTCTGCCACACATGACGGCGTGCAAATTTTAAGGCCAAGGTGTAAGGCAATATTTTTACAAATTTAGTCATCTTCTATTAACGCCTGTTCTTAAAAATCGCATCGCTATAGTTGCGTCGTATTGGTGCAGTTTCCACGTCGTGGCGGTGCAGTTGTAACGACCATGCTGTACTTGCAGTATATGCCTTATCGCCTACGCTCAAAAATCTCCTGTGTGATAGGTCTCTAGGCTTTTGCGTAGTGCAGCTTCGGCATTGAAAACGATGTGGTAGAAAAGAAGATAAACACAAAAGCTTGCTCATGTTTTTTCATGTTTGGGTTGAACTTTGAGTATTTTCATCTCGAGCACCTCCGTCTTAGGGTTGAGATACATTGACCGATGGCGAACGATGTCGGGGCTACACAAAAAACCACGATTAGTACGGGAACGCGTTCGACGCCGCGTCGACGGCGGATGGGTTCCCATAGTAAACGTGCTTTTTGTATGGGCCCGTCGTCGTTCGCCGTCGGTCAATGTGTTTCAAACCTTATACAAAGTAACTTATAGGCTGATGATGAATGCGTTAAATGAGCCAATGGATCAATATCTGTATCTTTATCATTTTTAATTGGACCATCATTTGGGTTCACAACTTTTAGCGACTAGTGGGACACTAGTCGCTAAAATGATCTCAGTTACAACCAGCTCACGAGTTCTGACGTGAACTAAAATTATGCAGTTACTATTAAGGCCAGCTTGTTGATTTACAGACTGACTAATTTGTTATTGCTCTGACAATTATATGACTTAAACGTGGTTTTGTTTCAGGAGGAAAACCAGACGACATAACGGTGCTACTCGCAATTGTAGCGCTATGAAGATGTCATGTGATTTATGTAGATTTTAGGCACATGTCTTTTTCAAGACATAGGCAAAATTAGTAGAATTAGTGATAAAACAACGACACCAAAAAGTTGCGAATTTGGTCATGTTTTAATTTACTATGATTTTTATTACAGGATATTTCAAAACATTTTATTATTATTAGAAAAAATTGAAAGTTCTGAACAAAAAGCCATCCTACGGTGACATGATTCAAATTAATAAAACAGTAAAAAAAATCGTATTTATATGTGAACTGTTAGTTTGTAAACGACTTAATTTCTTTTAATTGAAAAGAAAATTGTTGTGATGTAAAGTAAACAATGCAGTCATTCATCTCCAATTTTCGTTATCACAATCATAAAATTGTTCATCTCAAAAATAGCGTTTATCTTGATGTGTGATTGTTCAAGCATTTTTTGCAATTTGTTTATTTCGATGTGTTTATGTGTCACGCTTATCGTTGAGTATAATTTTAATGATGATTATGAAAAAAATGTCTCGTACGACAATTCTGGAATTGAGGATGAATGTTTAGATGTTTGAATGAAGACTGATATACTTAGTTACTCGTTGTTACTGTAGATATATTGAGATGTTACAAAGCCATGTTTCAATCAAATCAATCGTTACTAACGGTTCTCTGTAACAAAAACATTTTATATTTCTTTTGTACATTGTCTAAGTTATTAAGTATTATAACGTCCCTTATTTTTTCAGTGAATTTGTCTTTTATATTTGGGAAAACTGTCGAGACTGTAAACAAGTAAGGTTGATTGTTTTGATTAATGTCTTGTGTTTTCAATTGAGAATTGTTAATCTACATTCATTCTTTGTTGTGCAACTAATTTTCGAGTTGCAATACTCGCAAACTTCTGCATTCTGTAATTAATTTTTGCAATTAAAATGTTGCATAAAGCGTTACGTCAATTCTTTCTACTATATGTGATTCGCTCTAAATAATTTGTGTGAAATGGAAAAATAAACAAACCGATAATGATCTTAGTTGTTTCAATTTACCTTGTTTTTTTTGCACACTACTGTTACACACCACCCAAGGGTCAAATCACACAAGATATTTTGAGCATAGGCGTTGACGGAAAGATATCGCCGTGACATTTCTGAGATCAATCAGAGCCGCAGCAAAACGCGGCGATAACGCTCAGTCAACGCCTATGCTCAAAGTCTGCACTCGACGTAACCACATCGCAACTACTAGCGACAAAGCAACCACATCGACATTTTGTAGGTAGGTTCATGACAATGTGAATTCTATATCACTTTAGTCGAGTCTCATGCGGTTATAACAGTATGTCTAGTCTAGAGAAGGTAAAATTTTGATTGTAATCTAAAACACAGCTTTACCGCCACTCTGAAAGGGTGCACTACTCTTCCGAATGCGGATTGAGCCTCATCTGGCAGGAATCGCTTTTTTCACTCTATCCTTTTCTGTCGCACAGGAACGTCATTGGCTAGAGTAGAGGGTCGTAGCACTGGCGATGCTACCGCGTGCGTTCGCATTCCCGCTATCTTTCTCGCTCTAGCAAATGTCGTTCCTGAGTGACAGAAAAGGATGGAGCGTACAGCCAGGTGACGTTCAACCCCACATCTATCCCACAATCTTTGCTAATTTGCCCACAGTGAAGGTCAAGTTATGCAAGTTTGAAGCTCGAATCCCACTGCGAACTATGCTAACAAGCAACTTTTCATACTTCGGTTCCGACCGCAAACTAAAGAATCTAACTACAGGGTGAAATTGATATCATCATTGGCATCCTTTTAAACTAATGCAACTGCAAAAAGCTGCAGCGACACTTCACACTTAACCACTGCTTGACCACCTTTTGTAGCTGCAATGTGGTGTGGTTGTGGTACGTGTGAAACGACCCTAAGATCGTTCTGTAGAGCCTATCCCACGTAAAATGCTAGTGATTCCAATCTAGACCCTACGCTCAAAAAGCATGTGATATTTCTTAGTTCAAAACGAAGCTCAAAGGTTCTGAGGATCCGAGATTGAAACTGTTACCTGGTACCCATTCTTGTTACCTTACACAAAGTTTATAGTACCAACAATGAAAGACATACTTTGTTTACTATGTTTAATAACAAATAACAAACCCATTTTAATAACCTTATTTATTGTTACATTTTCAATTCATTACTGCAGATATATATAATTAAAAAAAAAAATCACTGAGTGTTGCATTCGTTTTGTACAATTTCTAACTGGAATAAACCTACGTTTTTGTACACAGTCTAAAACTAAAATCACTCAGTCGAACAAAGATAGAGATCTCACAGTCGAAATAATTATCATTTTATGTGATGACGATTTGGGAAAAACATTTTAATATCATAATTAGAGTCAACTAGGGGTAATTCCGTCTATGGGGCAGTTGCGTATATTTAAAACCAAAACAAAGATACTCTACTTATAAATTTAATAAGGAAAAGAACTACTGAACCAAGAAGAATTAAGAAGCATGTTTCAATTTCTCGATAAATGTAATTGCCCCATAGACCCAATTACACAAGTTGACCCTATAGTCGTTTGGCTCTTTCATATAAATGCACACAATTCACATCTCGTGCGCAGGGAAATGGACGATCTTACATTGTCGAACGCCGAAAGATGGCAAAGCTTTGTAGTCTTTTCCATCTATTAATTTCTACTGTACAAAACGCTCGATATCGAGATGGCAGTGGAACTAAATCGCTTTGCAATATTTGATGCACATTGATTTTTTCACAGACACTTCCCTACGAAATACTACTTGCATAAGATGACCCATACCGACGATTTCTGATATAATGAAACAAATAAGCAAATGTACGAGGGAATTGAAGACCGCATTAGGATGCAGTGTAAGAGCGAAACCATATTTTAGCTTACAATCTAAATCAAATTCATGACAATGTGAATTCTATATCACTTTAGTAGAGTCTCATGCGGTTATAACAGTATGTCTAGTCTAGATAAGGTAAAATTTTGATTGTAATCTAAAACACAGCTTTACCGCCACTCTGAAAGGGTGCACTACTCTTCCGAATGCGGATTGAGCCTCATCTGGCAGGAATCGTTTTTTTTCGCTCTCTATCCTTTTCTGTCGCTCAGGAACGTCATTGGCTAGAGCGAGAAAGGTCGTAGCACTGGCGATGCTGCCGAGTGCGTTCGCATTCCCGCTATCTTTCTCGCTCTAGCAAATGTCGTTCCTGAGTGACAGAAAAGGATGGAGCGTACAGCCAGGTGACGTTCAACCCTACGTGATATCTATCCCACAATCTTTGCTAATTTGCCCACAGTGAAGGTCAAATTACGCAAGTTTGAAGCTCGAATCCCACTGCGAACTATGCTAACAAGCAGCTTTGAGTAGCAATGCATCTTTTCATACTTCGGTTCCGACCGCAAACTAAAGAATCTAACTACAGGGTGAAATTGATATCATTGGCATGCTTTTAAACTAATAGTCTACCCATTAAACTGAACAAGTTTTACTATAGAAGCAAACCGATCGTAGCAACATAACAGCTGTTTCATACAGTTGAGTAAAAATTGTGGTTTAGTATGGAACAGCGGATTTTTTTTGCTAAGATCTGTTTGCTCCCATTGTAAAATTTGTTCAGTTTGATGGGTAGACTCTTAGTTTAAAGAGATTCCGATGATATATTTCACCCTGTATATGAAAACACGCGTTGCTAAGCTAATTGTGCTAAGTTCGCAGTGGGGTTCGCGCTTGTCACAAAACAGCTTATTCTAATATGTACAAACAAGTTTGAGACTTTATCTGTTGGCGTCATCTTCGGGCTCGGGTTCTGGAACACGGCGGCGCCAGTCAAAGCCTCCGGGTCGTATATTGGCCAGTTCAGGGAGGGGAACATATTCAGGCTCCTCTGGTGCTGGGTCGAAAAGCTTTTTGCTGAAATTATATAAAGAAGTCGTGAATGGAGTTAGTTGAGACAAGCGTACATTTTTAGAAGTGTATGGATCAGTAGTGGCATTTTGCATAAGATAATCGTGAATAGAAGTGGATGCAAACAGGCTAGCACACTATCGGGCACAACAGCTAGAATCGCCGCGCTTGGGATCTCTTACGGAAGTCTTCGGCAACATTACAACATTATCAACCTTCCTGCAGTAGGAGGATGTACGTTTTCTCGCTATTTACCATTTCTTCACCATTATCAGTATTCATATAGCATAAGCTTATAATTAGCATGTACACACGGCGACACGTCAAGCTACGCAAAACAAACATAAGCTGGCCGCGCGTAGGTAGAGTAATGTATAACGTCGCGCGGCCAGCTTATGTTGGTTTTGCGTAGCTTGACGTGTCGCCGTGTGTGCGTTATACAGACTGCTCTCAAACGGTGAAGGAAAAGATGAAATTAAGGGGATGATCAAACCGCCAAACGGAACAGCTGAAACTGAACACTGAAACGCGATGGTCCGATCATCCCCTAAAAAGCTAAAAGTTTTATACGGTTTTTTAAAAAGAAGATCAGACCATCAAACCGAACAACTTTCTCAATGGGACCAACATGGAAATCGCGAAAAAAAATCTGCTGTCCCATACATTTGGCTCGAGTATGTTTGCAGTTTGGAACTGCTGATTTTTTTTCGCGAATTCGATATTGGCGCATAGAAAAACTTGTTCAGTGGGACGGTCTGATCATCCCCTTAAAAAAGTGTCATCATATTAAGATGCCCGAGCCCTATATGCCAGATTTTAAGTCCATTAGAATTCAAACTAAAAAAATTTCATCAAAGTCGGTTCAGTAGTATTTGCGTTATGCCCGAACAAACAAACAGACAGGCAAAAAATCCAAAAATTGGTGATTTGTAATCTGGGACGCCTAGATCATAATCTCATATCTTGTTTATGTAAATATCTTCAGTGTACAGACACACTTCTTTAACAGTTTTATAAGAGTTAAGATTAAGATAAAACTTACAGAAACTTTGGTGTCTTCAATAACTTTTGTCCCCCTCTTTGTCGCGGCAAAACATCTTCCATGAAGAAATATATATGCCCAATAGCCATGCCAACCAAATCAACTGATATTGCATTCCCGAGTAACACTGAAAAGCCAAGCAACACCCAAGGTAGGTATGGAGCCTGAAAATTTTAAATAACAATTAGTTTATAACACATGGTTACAACATAAGATTAGTTTAGTTTTATCAATAGTAATAAAAACTACTCTGCTATACATGGAGAGGCATACAGCGCCCGCGGCATGAAGGCGCGATAAAGCGCTATCGCGCCGTAGCTCCCTTTCTTTTTGCGCGCGAACGAACGAGTTAGCAGGCGCGATAAAACTTTTGTCGAGGCACCATGCCGCGGCCGCTGGTCATAATAGGAAGAATAAACGCTGTGTACTTTGTTTCCCATTGAAATACTCTTCTTATAATGTGCTATTCCATAAATTTGGAAGTCCCTTTTATTTGCGATATTCATTCGGTGCTCACTATGCATTTATTCCGTGTCCATATTATGTATAGACGCATATAGGGTCCTTCCTTCTTAATACTTTCTAGTTTTGCGTTAATTCATTAACACGTTGTATAGGTCTGTGTAGGTATATCTTTTATGCCTAACTCTCTGTAGGTAGGCTATTCTTAATATGTTAACGGTATTTTAAGGGGATGATCAGACCATCAAACTGAAAAACTTTCTCTATGGGCTCAAGGACGAAATCGTGGAAAAAATCTGCCGTTTCATACTAAACTGCAATCCTAGTCGACCCAAATGTATAGGACAGCTGATTATTTTTTCGCGATTTCGGTGTTGGTCCCATTGGAATGTTGTTCAGTTTTATGGTCTGATCTTCCATTTAAAAAACCGACAGCTTTTTAAGGGGATAATCGGACTATCGCGTTTCAGTGCAGACGGTTTTTTAAAAGGAAGATCAGACCATACAACTGAAATGAGATTTCCATGTTGGTCCCATAGAGAAAATGGTTCAATTAGGTGGTCTGATCACCTTTTTAAAATACGGTCAGCTTTTAAAAAAAAAACTATATGCGGTTTAGTCATACAGTTTTTTTATATGCAGTTTATAAGGTCCGGAACGTAATGTGCAAAGGCGTTAGAGGACGCCAATGTCTTAATAAACTCTTAGTTGCTTCCTGTAACACTCTAGGATAGTCCCTTTTAGCTAGGTCTACAATATACTAAAAGATACAAATAAATCCTCACCTGAAAGTTCATTAAACCGAAGAAGTTCATACGTACAAACACATTGCGGCGGGACCACACGTAAACAATCATAATGGTGAAGGCTTGACCTAAAAATAATAAATTAACAAAGAAAGCACACAGCTGTGGTTCTATTAAGGAAATTATCTGGCAATCACAACTTAGTCTAGAGCCAATATTGTTACATCATTGTTATGAAATGACAGGGCAATAATTGTAATTATGAATACTTAGTTGCATTTGTATTCAACCAAATACTGGTAAAAAAGTACAGGGTGGGCAAACCAAACATAGCAAAAAAAACATGTGCTGTACCATAACTAAACTGCAATGCCTGCTCGACTCAAATGTATGTTTACACACGGCGACACATCAAGCTATACAAAACCAAAATAAGGTGGCCGCGCGTAGGTCGAGTGACTTATAACGTCGCGCGGCCAGCTTAGGTTGGTTTTGTGTAGCTTGATGTGTTGCCGTGTGTAGTCAGGTGTTTTCAGAGTGTTCAGGGCACAAACTTTACTATAATGTACGAAACTCTAGTAGAGTGTCCAACCATAGGACAGGTAACTTACAGGAATTATCTGCAAAATACACCGAGCAGAGAAACAAAAAACTCAAAACCCAAATTTATTAATTAAAATAATATCACATAGATAGCTGTCTGACGTCATTTTTTGACTCTACCACCGCGTCGGATAGTGTTCCGTTGTAGAGAAGACACAGAGAGAACGCAAATTCAAATACTTATATATTTTTATTTTTAGCTACCTAACTTTAATCATAAGGACTTTATTAATTAGTAGGTATCCATGTTAGTGTATCCAGCCAGATGCAACCCCTCATAAATAGTTCTGCCGGATGCCATACCTGCTCATGAAATGAAATGTCATAAATACATTATTGATCTTGTATTGATATAACAGGAAGCTTACACAATAGCCCTGCAGTTCTTGCTCCACAGATTTTGATATTTTGAAAAGGATACAATCATAAGAACTCCTCCGAAGATGAACATAACAACAAAATCTGCTGTTCTCCCCCTGAAGGAACCTTCTTCCAACATCCTACAGTACCTATATGTAAATATCATATTGAAGAAAAAGTTGAATCCTAAATTTCCAAAGAAGAGGAATGTAGTCATAAGTCTCCATAATTGATACTTCTTCAATATTACGATAGGATTGAAATATAGTTGAAACGGTGATACAAGGTCCAATTGCTGAAACAAACAAAATATTGGATGTTCATATAAAAGCTCACATAATGCCTGCCTCACTTTGTATGCTCTCCCTGCTAGTCTGCTGAAAAAAATATCATCAGCGACGAGTTCACCACTTGCATTACTCTGTACCACAGATTAATGTGTCTGTATTCTGTTGTAATCATAAATTTATGTTTGTTTAAAGTGAAGATTCAAGATCACTGACAGTACTTCAGAGAGCAAAGTTACATGCTATCTCTGGTTGAGAGAAGAACAAGTTTACAAGTGTTATTAAACATAAACACATATGTACACAGTACACATCTGTATGTCTGTATGTGTGTGTTACATAATATGTATACGGGTGGTCTACTATTATAACAACATCATTATGATGTATTGTTCCTCTCAAAAGAGATAATCTAGCACACTTCATTGATTGTATGATACAGCATGAGTTTATGAAACTGTTTTATAATATTATATGTTTCATTTCATTATCCTTACATATACTAGTACTACATACTAGGTTAAATTCTGGATACTTGCACTAAAATGTATGAAATATGCCATAAAATGTGGGATTATAATAATTTTAATAGGGAGTTCTTCCCTTTTTAGAAATTAGTCTTTAATTGTGAGAATACAGTGGTAACAGTAAAATTTTTAAAATAATATGACAGTCAATATATAGGGTCCTTCTTAATATGCTGACACTTTTTTAAGGGGATGATCAGACCATCAAACTGAACAACTTTCCATATGGCTCCAAAATCGAAATCGCGAAAAAAATATCAGCTGTTCCATACAAAACTGCAAACCTACACGAGCTAAATGTATGCTTATTTTTCACGATTTCAATGTTGGTCCCATACAGAAAGTTGTTCAGTTTGATGGTCTGGTTATGCCCTTAAAAATCTGTCAGCATATTAAGAAGGACCCTGTATTCAAACTGCATGCAGGTGTTCAAATATTCCGATTTACTGTAGAATACATATATAGATACAAACATCCATGACTCGGGTACAAATATTCAAATTCATCATACAAATATTTGTCCCTTACGGGATTCGAACCCTAACTGAATGATCGTTATCAGCTGCATGATGCTACATAGATCTCAAAGACTGTAATTATATCACTGATCAGCAAGGAGATGACTTGGTCAAGCTGGAGGGCACAGTGGCCATACTATTAGTAATCTTTTCGATGTCTTGTATGAAATGTGAAAGTTGGTCAAAGCCGATAAACATTTTCATCCAGATACACAATCTTAATGAACTGTTTATGTTCACTATTAATACAAACTATTCGAGGCATGGCTCATGCGATGAGGGGTGACAGCAAAGGAAGCAGCAGGATGAAGAGCAAGGTGGAAGCGCCCACACCTAACAAAAGTACAACGGTACACTACTAACAGTGATAACGTAGAACGCTCGCACCTACCCTTACTTTAATTGTTTTTAAAAGATTTTTTAAAATCCTAGATTATATTATGTTCATAGTAACAACGTATGGATTATCTCATCAATCATACTAAATGTACGGGCTCTTCAATACAATTAATCCACCATGTTGAAAATGCTTAATTTAAGCACTCTACATTATAAAACTATCTGCAATAGGGTATTTGACAGCTTTTTAAAACTGTTCTATGTTAATCACTGATGTGTAAAGACTCTATAGAAAATGTATATTTTACGTTCTATTCCATATAGTGCAAGAAAAAACTCACATCGACGTCACGATAATGTAAACTTTGTACGACACTCATACTCTACACGCAACTGTTTATACGTCGATTTTCTCTTAAAATATTCAGTATTTTTCTTAACTGACTAAATAGTTGGTTTCCAAAATTCATATTCAATACAGATGCCATCAATAGATGCTATATTTTACATGCTATCAAATACCCTATAAGAGATAGGTAAACTTTATGATGAAGGAGTGAGATGCCTTAGACTCAGGTGTAAGCGTTTTAAATATGTATATGTGCGTCCACCAGAAAAAATCTAACTCAAAATGTTTTGTTCAAAATAATATCACATGGACAGCTTTCTGACATCATTTATGACTCTACCACCGCGTCGGAAGATGTTCCATTGTAGAGAAGATGCGGCCAGAAACTCTGGCCAAAAACGCTGGAAAATCATTAAGTACTATACAGCCTTTGTTTATAGGTATAAAATCAAGTATGAACGAATATCATGTACCTATCTACAGTAAGGGGGTAGGTAGCTATAAAGCTATGAATAGAACAAACTACCTATGTTCAAACTTTCATCTCTGCAGTGATAAGAACGTAATGTTCTATGAACTTCTATGTTACAAATAGGTACACTTACAACTGCTAAAGTCGTGATAACGCACGCTGTAGTATACGCTCTGGTGACAGGCGGTATCAGCATATATTCTTGCAGGATCGTTTGATATGCCATTTTTAATACCGGAAATTCACTTTATACAAAAACACTTAAAGAAAAATTGGCTTATAGATAATGAAGTCCGAATTCGTCGACATGATTGGGCCACATCAGAATTATTGTGAGCGACCGTGAATAGTTCGACAAGTTGCTGTATGATAGTATGACGTGCTCCAATGATTTCCTTACAAATGTTTATTAACTATACAATGAATCAAAGCACTGTTTTGTAATTATTTTTCTTTAAATCCTAAATCCAATAAACACGCAAACGCAACGTTTCTAAATCTCAAATTGTCATAGTCTGTCAAAAACAGAACATCCATAGACAAAAGACACTGAAAGATGACTCTAGAGGCCTAGCATGCCATCCTCAAGAAAACGACAAAAATCTCGACGTGCCTCTGTCTTCGTTATTCTGCGTATGCAAATGCGAGATTGCGAGCGCGCATGACTATTTTCTCGTTTTATCATGCGTGGCATGCTAGCTAGTCCGACTAGTAAATTATGAATTTGCTCTTGCTATTTTTTGGGAAATGAACAAATGTTTGTATTCAATATCTACATTCGGACCGTAGGCACTGAAGTTGAAAACAGCTGATTGTCATGTAAATGTCATCCTTTATCTGTCACTTTATTTCATCATTCTCATCAATCTGTCACATTGGGCTAGAAGAATAAACTCGTACAGTAAACGCTTGATTTATTATTTGATTTTTAACAAACAATAATCGCTACATTTTAAACACAGTGACATGTTTCAATAAAAGTAATATCTGTAAATTTCAATAACGAACGTCCAAGTTAGATAATCACTAATCAGAACAGATACAACTCACAATAAAACCACAACATGGATCCTAAAGAAGTCGTGGAACATTTGGTGGCTTTAAAAGTTATGAGATTAACGAAACCGGCTTTAATAAGCCCCAAAATAGTGACATGCGACTCAAAAGACTTGCCGGGAAACATCTTGAACAACTTCCTGAAGGACGACGCTACGGCAGTAACCCAAATGGAGACGCTCGCCGCCGGCCAATTCTTGCTACTCCCCCAAAGTTTCGGCAACATATACCTCGGAGAGACATTTTCATGCTACGTCTGTGTTCATAATGAGACCAATCAACCTGTGCAGAGTGTCTCCATCAAGGCAGACCTACAAACAAACTCACAGAGAATACCTCTAACAACTCAACAGAATCAGTCCCCTATAATGCTAGACGTGGATGAAACGTTAAGTGACGTCATACATCATGAAGTCAAAGACCTCGGCACCCACATTCTGGTCTGCGAAGTAACTTATATGTCTAATTACAACACTTTGGCGTCATTTAGAAAGTTCTTCAAGTTTGAAGTGATGAAACCGTTGGATGTGAAGACTAAGTTTTATAATGCAGAGTCTGATGATGTTTACCTTGAAGCTCAGGTGCAGAACATTACATCTGGTCCGATCACACTGGAGCAGGTCGCTTTGGAGAGTTCCCAACAGTTCACTGTCACTTCGCTGAATGAAATCAACGGCGGGCTATCTGTGTTCGGTGATGTAACGCTACTTCAACCACAAGAGAGTTGTCAATACTTGTACTGTCTTACTCCGAGAGAACACATATCCAAGGAAATCAAACTTCTATCCGCTGCTAAGAACATAGGAAAGCTTGATATTGTATGGAGGTCAAACTTAGGAGAGAAGGGGAGATTGCAAACAAGTCAACTGCAGCGAATGACTTCAGATTATGGAGATATTAGAGTGACATATGAGAGGTTGCCTAACAAAGTATCCGTAGATGAACCTTTTGACTTCAGATGTAAGATTGTTAATGCCAGCGAGAGAACACTCGATCTTATTCTAAAGCTACGGTCATTAAATGATTCTAGCTTACTGTGGTGCGGCATTTCCAACAGAAAATTAGGTCCGCTGGAGCCAGGAAATTCTATTTATATAGATTTAACAGCATTGCCCATCAATACTGGCCTGCATAATATAACTGGAGTATCCTTAGTAGATTTATTTCTGAAGAGAACATATGATTATGATTATTTAGCTTCTGTATATGTGCATTAATATTAGTAATTTATGTAAATAAAATAAATCTATGATATAATCTTAGTTAAAGTATATGTCTAGATTGAGCCTCACAACGTATAAAACAAAAGTGGTCAACTTTCTTTGGTGTGCGTGTATAGTGACACGGTTTATCACCAAGAGTTCGGTGATATTTTTTCGATGTGTTCCTAGCTCCGACTGTCTATCTAGACATATAACTTATTAAAGAATATAATATTGTAAGTGTAGGGTAAACCTTACTGATCAGAGATATGAAGGGAGAAAGTGGTGCTCTACCTTGCTGGTGCAGTGTTGGCTGGTGGAGTATGTGAACTGATCTAGGTATTGATAAAAATATGTTTATTATGTTGTTACTAAGCTATTATCAAATCATTAAATTAATCTGGAACATAAGTAATTATTTGTTCTTATTGGCCTAATAAACCATTTCAAAATATAAGTTTCTTGTTTATTATTCACTCACCAGAGATATTATAAATAATACCTACCACACTAAGATTCTATTATCTTCCATATAAATCATATCAGACGATGTGTCAGATAAGCTATCAAGAACTTATCCAGAAGTGGCTAAACAGATCTTTGTAATACTTTTTTAATTGCGGTATTATTTATAATACCTCAACTAACTTCTACAACATGTATAAAATGTTTTTGTAGTACTATGGTCTAACTAAGGTACTTAACTATTTGGATTATTTGTACCAATCGCACCAAAATTCGTACATACGGCGACACAAGGTACGCAAAACCAAAATAAACTTGCCGCACGTAGGGTACACAGACGTACGCGGTACGTACGATGGAAAGGAACCCTAGAAAATTTAGATTTTTGGTAATTATCTGGCAGCACAGGCCTGGCTAAAAATAACTAGCTTCCAGGGCCGTACAAAATATGAAAAGGCATTTCGTTGAGCTTCAGCCAATAACTAAAGACAACGGCTGTAAGGGGTAGTTCCCATTGCCTTTCCGAAAGGATAAATATTAAAAAAAAAACTGTCACTGTCAAACTGTCAATGATTTCACTGCCAGTATGACCACTTTTAGCAGGATCCTGCGATTCTAGCAGGATTGGGACCCCAAATTAGGGCTCAGCAATTTTTGTCGCAGCATTGAAAATTTTGCAGGATTTCCTATAACCTTAGCAAGAATTTAGCATGATTCAGCATTTACCCAGTAAACTGGGTTATTTACTTGAGAAACGCATACTCTACCATTTTAATTTTGTCATCGATCGATGTCAATTGAAAGAAGATGTGACAAGAATAGAGAAAGGTATGCTTCGTTGGTTTGGGCATGTGGAGAGGATGAGTGATAGCAGATGTACGAAAGAGATATATGGAGCTAAAGTGAGTGGAAGTGTCGGCAGAGGGCGCCCTCGTAGGACGTATTCTGATCAAATCGGTTGCGTCCTAAAAAAAGGGGAGGTGCGGAGTACTCGAAACCGAAGGGCATGTATGAAGAGATGTATGGATGTGAATGAGGCAAAAGAGGTATGTAAGGATCGTAGTATATGGCGCGCTCTGGTCTCTGCCTACCCCACTGGGAAAGAGGCGTGACGTTATAGATAGATAGATAGATAGATATGATTAAACTTTTAGCATGATTTTAGTATTTTATAAAACGTTTAGCAGGATTTAGCAGTTTTTGGCAAACAGCCTAGTATGATCATCAATTAAAAAATGGTCACACTGTTCACTGCTGTCAGTGTCAGTCGATATTTGTGCGTTTTTGTGCAGAGGTCTACTAAATTTTCTTTTGCGTTTTCAAATTACCTATCTCAAATAAAAGCAAAACTGATTATTTACAGTCTTCAAAATGGTTCTTACGAAAGAATATAGAATATGCATGCCGATGACTGTTGAAGAGGTACGTTCTGTACTGTAAACGATATATGAAACTAATCAAATTAGGTATATTTTCCTCGGAATTTGGAAATATAGTTTATCTAAGATATCGAAAATGTAGGCTAAAATGTAGTCTTTTCTATGGTAAAATTGTATCATAAAATGAATGACTACTTATATAGCCTATACTGATGCCTTGAATAGTTTATTTATCTGATTACACCTCAGAGCATATAGCAATGGAGATGTCATGGTGCTCATTCACTGAACAAATTTTTCTACCACTTTAAGCAGGGGGCGAGGTAGACACAGACAGATGTTTCATACTGAAACAAACAAACACATCTATAAGCGACACCACAAGCAAAACAACTTATACTGCATGTGAGCTACCTCTGTTCCACTGTATCTTTCTATCGTTTTCTTCTTGCAACGGCTTTTCCATGTTCGTGCGGATTTGAAGTGGCAAATGACTTTTTATTTTGAAAAACAACACAATTAACCATTTTCCTCAGAGCACTGTCTTGCAACACAAAATGATACTGAATGGTAGCGGACGAGTGTGAACTAATTTTATATAATGCGCATGGTGCAAGGACCTGCATGGCCACATACTTTGGCAAAGGGGTACGCCCGTCATTAACAACTCCATTGCTATATGCTCTAAGGATTACACTAGTCTGCTTAAACCTAATAAAATGAGGTACTTATAATAACTATCGCAAGTTTATGCTGTGATCATAAGAGAAAATCTGCAATTTTCATGATAACATTTGACCTAAGATTAAGTTAGAATTTCATCATTTTGCAATTAATTTCATTTGGAATGTTGTATGCAAGCAATTAACATGTAATCATCATCAGCCATTATACGTCCCACTGCAGGACATAGGCCTACCTTCAGGGAGGGTGTATGGGTGTTAGTCCACCTCGCATTCCCAATGCGTTTTGGATGATATAGCATTTTTTTTATAGCCTATTTTGTGTCCCACTGCTGGGCAAAGGCCTCCCCTCTTTTCCTCCAATCGTACCTATGCAAAGCGAAAATGGGCCTACCGTTCAGGAAGGTATTCAAATTGTTGCTCCATCTTCTCTTGGGTGTTCCTCAATGTCGGCAACTGTCTTGTCGAACCCATTCTGTAGCCATCTTGGTCGACCAGTTTGGGTGTATACGGCAGTTATGTACCGCCTAGTTCCACTTCAGCAGAGCTGTTTTTAGGTCTACGTCTGCTATACCAGTTTTGTTTTCACCCGATTGGTTTATTTTACACCTAAAATGCTGAGCTCCATAGCTTGTTGGCAAATCTTGAGTCTGGATTTCTGATGTTCGGGCAGGAGTCGCCATCTAGGTGGATATGTACTACCAACTATATACTGACATCTGCCCTCCAAAAGCATAACACGGTTCTATAAATCCGTGGGCCTTGGAAAACACGCTTTAGGTTAAGGGTGACAGCTACAATATCCATCCAGGTCGGGGTGTAGCTATTGGTCAGTGACCAAGCCCTATCAACCAGATAATAATGATAGTGTGATTCTTGTTGAAGTGCATCACTCATCATCACAACCAATATATGTCACACTGCAGGGCACAGGCCTACTCTCAAGGAGGGTGTTTTAGCGTTAGTCCACCACGCTTGCCCAATGCGAATTGGTAGACTTCACATACGCATCGGAATTTCTCCTTCAGGTTATGAAGGTTTCCTCACTATGTTTTCCTTCACCGTTTGAGAGCAGTCTGTATTACGTACTTATGTTATAAAAACTCATTAATATCAAAATAAATACTAAAAATGTACTTCTCTTAAACTTTAGTACCGCATAGGCCAGCTGTACATGATAGCTCGTCACAGCTTTGAGCAGTCAAGCAACGGAGAAGGAGTTGAAGTAGTTGCAAACGAGGAAGTCAATGATGAAGTTAACGGATCTGGACAGTTTACTGAGAAAAGAATCCACTTGTCCAGGTATGATAATTAACTTCTATAATAGCCAGAAAACATTTTACGTGTTTACTGCGTTGGCTCCGCATTTATCAAGTTGTTTGCCGGGTTCTGTACCTACCTGTGTCTCTGTTTCCTTATTTTATCTTTATAAGAGAGCTAATCAAATTGTGGTTTTCTACTGTGGATGACCTGAGGGATGTCACAGATAGAAGCATTCCATATTCCCTTGAATCTTTTAAGATTAAGAGGCAGACTGATATACAAATTACTTTCTTATTATTATGAAAATAATGTTTATGTTCAAAGTAAAGAACAACCTATTCTGTTTCCATTCTTTTTTATGTAACCACACCACATTACATAAGAATGTTAAACTATTACATAGCATGTTGTTAATCTCATTGAATCTAATTTTTGAAAAAGAAACATAAACTAAATATTTATTGAATATTATATTAGGAACTTGATATTGAACACTTGTTCCTACAAAGTTGCATTTATCATAGTTAAACATAATTTTATTTAACGACAAATTTAACTATATCTTATCCATATCAGTTTCTATTTCCTGTAGAAAAATTTTTGTACAAAAAAATTTTAGTATGTATGTCGTAGCCTCACTGCAGGTATGATTAGCAAATATTTGCTTTTGCCAGTGGCTTGAATTGTATAGATTTAGTTTTTGGGGTAAACAGTAAGACTATATCCTTTCTTACATAGAGATTGGTTTGGGTGTTACAAACGGTCGGATATTGGCTTAGAAAATACTTTAATCTGATTAAAGTGAAAAATCATTTAACCAATTAAAAACTGTATTTTATTGTACACCAAAATAATAATATACAATTGAATACATGCACACAGAAATAACTTATAGTCTATCTATATAAATAGACGTCAAGTCTTTCAGCCATGTACAACGTGTTAATGAATTAACGCAAAACTAGAAACTAGTTTGTTTAGAATCGAGAGCAGAATCGAATTATCATGGTTTCAACATGGGTAATTTTTCTCAAAATATTAAATAATTTGTTCGTAAAATTTAAAATTTACTGAACTCGATCTAACCCACCGCTCGGACACTCTCTACCCTACTTACTACCAAAAGAAGATTCTTAAAATGTATCTATGAGCACGTTAGCGCTTTCATTCATTGCTGAAATGATAACAAATCATTTTTGCCTCAAAACTTAAAATGTGAATGACTTTAAATTTTAACTATCAAAATAATGAAATTATTGTTTCAATACAATTATTTTGCTATAAATCAGTTGGGGTGTATGAGGTTTTGCGCTTATTCATTAACACATTGTATACAATGTTCCTGTACATTAAAAGTTGAAACCTTTCCTTATTATTTTATTTCAGTCATTTACCATACTGGTTGCAGTCCATGATACCAAAAATATTTTACATAACTGAGAAAGCGTGGAATTATTATCCTTATACAATCACTGGTAAATATGAACATTTATTTACTATGTAGGTACTTAAGTAGTTTCTAAACACACTAAAAATTAGTAAAACCGGTCAAGTGCGAGTCAGGCTACATTTTAACTTACAAAAAAGTTGTGTTTTAGCACGAGACCGACTCAAACTTGGCCGGTTTTTATTATTTGTTGTTATACTGTAGAGTTTGCTCTATAATCACACCAAATTTGACGCTTGTATGTATTACCGTTTTTACGATAGAGCGAAAAGAAATAACGTTGATAAAAACCAGTTTCTTTTTATTTTTTACTTTTAGACATTTTTATTATTTGTTAGCAAATCCGCTATAATAACGCACATTCTGTGAAAATTTCAACTGTCTTGCTATTATGGTTCAAAAGTTACAGCCCTAAATAGCTAGGACAGACAGACGGATGGACAGACGTCCGACGGACGGACAACGTAGGCTTTAAGAATAGGGCATTTTCACCCTTTTTGGGTAAGGAACCCTAAAAAGTTATGTCTTAAATAAATGACTATAGTTTTACTGTGTGAAAGGCCGTGAGTTTATTTATGTCCTTATGCAATAATGTATTGAAAAATAAAAAAAAAGTTCCCTCAAAATAAGTTTTATTCAATTTGAAGAAATGCAATATTTTTATTGGATGGAATGAAGTTTTTTCGTTGAAATACCTACATTGTATGTTTATTTCGGTTTATCACTTTGTCAAAATATTTGGATTGGGACTAAATATAATCTTGAAACAGTTTTATATTTGTTATGTTATTTATGTTATCTTTGTTTTAACATTTATTAAATTTACAAGTTAGTAGTGGAAAATTGTGATATAAACGTTTTATGCAATGTATTTATCTTAATGTTTTTCTTCTTTCATGTTTACACAACAACAGAGTACACTGTGAGTATAGCAATCAATTAACTTTGTGATATTAGTGTATTTCATGACTTAAGCTCTATTCACATTACGATGTGCGGGCGCGGACGGAGGACGGAGGGTGCAATGTAAAATAATACCTATTTCAATACCGATAGAGTTCACAGAGAAAGCTCCGTGTGGCTCCGTCCTCCGTGGGGCCCGTGTGGGCATTCTCTCTGTCGACTTTATCGGTATTGAAATCCATATTATTTTACATTGCACCCTCCGCGCCCGCATGACGTAATTTGAATAGAGTTTTATTAAACAATAACCTTTCATTTTCTAATTCCAGTGCTCTTTCCTTCCAAAATTCGCTATCTCGATTCAAACGCGATATGAAGACAACAATGGGACCACTGAAAATGTTAGTATGTCTGAATTAATTCTTTAATTTCGCTAATCTAATATTAGGTTATTATTTTTTAGAGTAATTTTGTACCTTACAACTATTCTCTTGTATTGGATCTACAAATAATATACTTATATCGCTACAAAATTTTATATTTTATGGTGGCACTTCACATGGCCACAGAATACGTAATAGTATATAGTTCTATATTCAGAACGGCCACTCCCCGCCCCCCTCTGACTTCAGATCCCCCACCTCACCTCACACTTTCTGGGAAACTTGAAGGAAATCGAGCAAGGGAATACAGTCAGGCGCGCGCACCCGTAGTATTTGACTACATAAAATTGAGTCTTATCAGTGCATAAAAAACGTTGAAAAAATAACGCTAAATTCACATTTTCAGTTATTCTTTAGCTCAAATACTATTTTTAATAACAGAATGAACAATAAAAAGTTCTTTGTGTGATATTTGCCAAATGCGCCATGTGAAGCAACGCCAATAAAATATTTGTGTGTTGGATGTTTGTGACTTACGGACATGCATGCATTATGCTCACGATTATATTCCCCGCGGTAGTCAGAGATATTCTGAAAACTCAGAACATCCGCGGACACTAGTAGTACCGAAACTCTGTTTGTGACTTGATCATGTATAAACGGTTGAACCTTTGACTAATTATTATATGGACTGGTTACGCGTGTAATTCTACTAACAAACATTTCTGCCACTTTTTGCGGGGGGCGAGGTAACATGAAATCCGCAACTTTGGATTTTACACCCATAACATAACATAACTTTAGATTCTAATTTTGAATGTTATAAATCATGAAAAGTAGTCTCGTGTGAACCCCAAACGTTCTAAGTTCGAATTTATTCTTTCGCAATTATAGGCTGTCTCGTTTAGTGATAAGGTGTAAAATTGAATGTTAATGCACAAGATCAATTGTGCTTATACCGTGGCAGAGGGGAAATGCTACCGCAAGGCTAGTCCTTGTAATAATTAGTCAAAGGGTTGAACGGATAAAATTTTTGGCTGCTTGTCCACTGAAGCGGAGCGAGGCTGCGGAGCGGAGAAACGAGGGATTGGGATTGCATAAAATCTCCGAGCGGAGATAAATATAAAATTCCCTCGTTTCTCCGCTCCGCAGCCTCGCTCTGCTTCAGTGGACAGGCAGCCTTAGAGTGCAGACTGTGTGGCTAGCAACAGATTATTAATCTATATACTATAATTCTCTGTAAATCTGCAAATCTGCAAAATACACACGAGGCAGAATTTTTAAAAAAGAACTTTCAATAACTGTCCTAAAAGTACTTTTCCAGCTTTATCGTATAAATTTATATTTTATTTATAAATTATGTTACAGTGCTTAGGCATGACTTCAGAAGAACTAGAACAAAGACAAGTAGACTATCTGGACATAGCTTACGATGAGATAAAACCCCATCACTACAAAGAGGCGGAAGACCCGAAGTTCTTCAAGTCTGAAAAGACCGGCCGAGGACCTCTGGTCGAAGGATGGAGGGACACCAGCAAGCCGATAATGTGCTGTTACAAGGGTGTCAGTGTCAAGTTCGAAGTTTGGGGGCTACAGACTCGAGTGGAAGAATATGCACAGGGCGTAAGTATGATTGTTTTTAGGGTTCCGTAATCACTACACAGAGGACCCGAAGATCTTCAAGACCCAGGAGACCGGCCGAGGACCTCTGGTCGAAGGCTGGAGGGACACTAGCAAGCCGATAATGTGCTGTTACAAGGGCCTCATATGCGCAAGGCGTAAGTAATAACCTTTTTAGGGTTCCATAGTCAAAGGAGGAACCTTTATAATTTCGTCCATTCTGTCTGTATGCCCCGCCTCAATTAGCTACTCATTTTTGCACATATTAGAAATTTGGCATGAGGGCAGATAACAGTAATCCAAAAACAGAAATGTGGTACGAAAATATTGTACTATTTTTCTAGCTTGCCACTAGATGACCTAAATAAAATCGCGTTATCGATTGCTTTTGAAGATTTCCTTAAGCAATCTAAGAATATCAGGATACAATTTTTATACATTGACTACAGAAACATGATAGCATGGGCGAGTCCGACTCGGTCTTGGCCAGTTTTTATATGTCCATGTGGGGAGAGGCTAGCAACCTACCACGACGTGATACGTAATAGGGATGTGAACTATCAATCCTTGGTACAAAATGTGAGTCCAAAAATATATGGTTAGGAGCACGTGATTCATCATGCAGCATATAAATTGACAGACATATTTGATAAGTTAATGTCTAAGTTTATTATTATCTTTTATTGAAATGTTCACGCTATGCCCGCTTCACTTTATAAACTCTCTCCGTCACGGCTCTACTGGAAGAAATCTCTTCAGAGATAAGCTGGTCCTTTGTACCTTTCTATTATGCTGTTTTTCATATATATTTCCGTGTACAACAAAGTGTTAAAATAAAATATGTTATTTTGCAGGCGATTAGAGAGATTCTCCTTCTTGGCCATCGACAAGCGTTTGCCTGGATGGATGACTGGTACAACATGACTATAGACGATGTGAGAGAATATGAGAAGGACATGCAAGCTAAGACCAATATGAAGGTAAATATAATTTCAGTCTAATTTAAAAAATGAAATCGCACAAACTAAATTTTAATCACAGCATAAGCATATGCTCACGTCTATATTCCCCGAGGGGTAGTCGAGATATTCTGAAACCACAGAACATCCACGTTTCATCAGTAGTACCGAAACTCTGTCCAGTGTGACGGGGAGTGAGCCCGTCGCCACTTGTAATGGACAGTGGGTACAATACATGCCTCAAAATTTAAGCGTGCAGGTTTCCTCACGATGTTTTCCTTCACCGCAAAGCCAATGGTGTTACAAATCAATGGTGTTACAGTTTTAATCACAATCCACTATATTTCCTTTGATGAAGAAATAATTGAAGTTTATTTTTTTATGAAACGGAACATACATAAGCATCCATAATTACAGAGACTATTTAGTTCGAGCGTGACCACAAAAAAAAAACAATCTAATGAAATTCAACCTTATCTACAAAAGTCTTAAGACTGAATCTTCTTAAATAGTGACTTATGAACGGTTTCTGAATGAAATGTATTAAAAGATATGGTATATTGACCATATCAGGGGCTGCAGCTGCATGCTACTTCTGCAAAGGCGAAGTCGGGTTCTCTGTTCTGATGATCTCTACCACCTCATTATCATCATCTCAACCGATGGACGTCTACTGCTGGAAATAGGCCTCCCCCAAGGATCGCCACAACGACCGGTCCTGCGCTGCCTCATCCAACGGGTTCCCGCCGCTTTTACCAGGTCGTCGATCGCCCTTTTGGGAGGCCTACCTACGCTACGCTTTCCGGTACGCGGTCACCACTCGATAACTCTTCGGCCCCATCGGCTATCGGTTCTGCGAGCAATGAATTGCAATATGTATTGCAATTCTTTGTCTACCACCTATTTCTTTATTATTCCAGCTAAAGTCAGCGGGTGAAGGTAATCCAGAAGGAGAAGAAGACAAGAAGTCAGAGTCGTCAAACTCCTCCAAGCCTAACTCGCCAAAGTCGCCAAAATCTCCAAAGACACCAAAGAGCCCTGAGGAGACGCCCACTGAGCCCAGGTCCTGGTTCACCTGGTCTTAAGTCGATTCTACAAACTTTACTGCTCTGCTACTGTAGTTACCCCTAAGAGGAAGGATCTTTCTTTAACACTAGAGTGAGCCATACCAATTGTAAAGTGTCCACTTTTTTTGACGTTTAGGTTTGAGTGTGTGGTGTCAAGTAGTATGGACAAAAGGCACCAAGTGACATATGGCCTTATGTTTACGGTCACTTTTCACACATACTAGCTCAAAAAAAAGTGGACAGCCGCATAAACAAATATCTATAGTTCCATCTCCTTCTACTATTAAAGGTACGTCATAAGACAAAAGAAACCAACTACAATCGTAATTTTATGCGGACTCTATGGAGATCCTTCCTCTTAGAGTTACCCTAAATAAACAGGTGCGTATAAAGTAAAATTTTTGGTCTTGCGGTAAAAGAACTACGAAATTTCTAAACGGAAACATTCTTTTAACTTAAAAAGCACCAAAACCGTTACGAAACAAATATATTTAAGCAGAGACAGTTACCGATATTATCTAGATACATTCCTCTTCCCTCTTAAACATACAAATCTCGCATATAGGGTTATTCTTAACTTGCTGGCGGTTTTTTAAAGGGACTAGTAGAGACGGTTATTATTGTTGGCTGGGCTATTGCAAGCAAGGGTCGTTATCAAACACTGCGAACATCGCTGGTCTATTGTGTTCGGCTCAAGCTCACCCATATTTTACACATACTAATTAATTTTTTTTCTTTCTCGGGTATGCAGGTTTCCTCACCGCCGAGCTAGTGATTATGACCAATACAACCGTACATAAATTCCGTAGAACTTAGTAGTACAGGCCAGGAATCGAACCGCCGCCTCATGATTGAGTAGAGACTAACATCATAATCTCGAAAAAGAAATAGCTATCCTATACAGTTGGGTTGAATAAGTTTACAGTTTTAGTATAATTACAACAGGTGATTTTTTTTGGCGGTTTCGGTGTTCGTTACGTAGAGAAAGTTATTCAGTGTGATGGTCTGATCATTCCCTTCAAAAACCTTCAGTATGTTTAGAAATACCCTGTATACAGGGTCCAACTTAATATGCTGACACTTTTTAAGGGGATGATCAGACCATCAAACTGAACAACTTTCTCTATGGGACCAACATCGAAATCGCGGAAAAAAAATCAGCTGTCCCATACAATTGGCTAAAATAGGTTAGCAGTTTTGTATGGAGCAGTTGATTTTTTTTTTGCGATTTCGATGTTGGTCCCAAAGAGAAAGTTGTTCAGTTTGGTGGTCTGATCATCCCTTTAAAAAAGTGTCAGCATATTAAGAAGGACCCTGTATTTTCAAAAAACTCCTTTGTTATGTTGGCTTATATTTTTGGTCCGTCTTTGTTCTAAAGTTTATACTCAGAGATTAATGAAAGTTATTAGAGATGGTACAGATTTGTCCATACATTTCTTAACCCTATTTGTGTTTGTTTATTAGCGCGCCTGTGAACAAGGGTCATTAGCAGTAGCAGATTAACACTGAGTTGCAGAAACGCTCATTGAAGTTAATCCTCCATTAAATCTCTCGTTGACGGTGTAAAAGCTAACAAGAGATTTAATGGAGGATTAAGTCTAATGAGCGTTTCTGCAACTGGATGTTAGTAAATATGTTTGATCTCATCCGGCTGTCGATACAGGGTTGGTTTAGTTGTGTAACCATGATGTGTTCATGCGTTGCCTTTGAAGCCATATCACTTCATTCACATTTCTCTTTTATTTATTTTCATTTGAAACTATCCAAAATGTTATCCATTAGATAATGTATTAAATGTTAGTAAGTTCCTATTTGAATGTGTACAAATTTGTACAATGATGGTTGATAAAATGCTTTACAAGTTAATGTTATTGATTGTAAAATTATGTGTGAAGATATATTGAGGTTCGATCTTCAACAGGCTAGTTGTACTTTAACCTTTTCCAAGCGGTAGGATCGTATCGTTAGAGGCTTTCCACTTCCATGTCAAATGAACAAACTTTCCAACACTATGTATGGTATAATAAGTAAAAACTGTTACTTATTACCACTTGTAAAACACGTTCGACAATTGACTCACTTTTCCATCTTCTTGACTTGACATAAGATTTTCTAGAACGACACAGTCCGAATTCAAGATTTTTGCGTCTGAAAATATACCAATGTACAAAAAACTTGATAAAAGATATTATTAGGTGTTAGAACTTTTGTGTTAGATAACCCTCTTTTAATTGCAATGGAACACATTACGGGTAATAATTTCTTTAGAGACCTATCACACAAGCGATTTTTGAGCGTAGGCGATATCGCAACTGCATCGCAATGATGTCTGAACCGCACTGTCGTGAAATCGAAACTGAATCGCTGTGATTTTGTACTGGCATTAACTAAGCTATATAGTCGCGACATCGCCTGCCACCGGTTTATACAAGATGTAATTGATGTCACTAGCATCCTTTGAAACTAAGAATCTACCCATCAAACTGAACAAATTTTACTATGGGAGCTAACCGATCGGTGCAAAAAATAAATCAGCTGTTGCTTACATTCGAGTCGAGTAGGCATTGCAGTATAGTATGGAACAGCAGATTTTTTTTGCTCCGATCGGTTTGCTCCCATAGTAAAAGTTGTTCAGTTTGATGGGTAGATTCTTAGTTTAAACGGATGCTAATGATATCAATTTCACCATGTAGATGATAGTAATTGAATGTGAGATAACTCACGACATCGAATGACATTCAATGTCGTTCAAACAAAGAGGTCATGCACCGACGTAATGCGATTTTACGTCGATAAATGTGAACAACAATAGGTCACAATGGTTATAGGTTTTTTATAAGTCACAGCTGCGCCATAAAAGTAAAATTGGCTTGAAACGCTACACTTATGTATGAGTGAAAATTATTACCGTGAATTAAAATATAAGTAAATGTTATTGATGTAACTATCACTATTAAGTGTTAACCAATCACTTCCATCTCTTGAAGGCCTTTTACTTATTATTGTCGCTCTTTATCCTAGTAAGAAGCGGCGGTTGTGTTTAACTTGATAGAGTTAGACGATATTGAATAATGTGTCTTGTGTTTATATTTGAGAAGATTTAAATTTGACTGGCTCGCTTGCTGCAATCATGCGGATGTAATAGCATTCTTAGATCCATATACATACCAGATATATCTGTTAGAATTGCTCCGTCCAAAAATTCCGTTGCAGTTTGAACTGTATGCACTTTTAAGTGTATGATTTCAGTTGATCAAAAAGAACAAAGTTCAAGTCATAAACGTAGTGATTATGTTTTTTTTGCGCGTCATATGAACGCGCACTAAGCGGGACGAATTTTCATGCACCATCATAGTGTTACAAATTGAATTATCGGATGATCAAGATTTTGATAATACCCTCGGCATCTGATCATTAAATGCACTCAAAAAATTCGAATATAATACATTAACAATATTGACTCAATTAATTATTATTATTTCATTGAAAGATAGATGAATTTGGTCGGTTTTGAAGCCAAATTATTTTCCTTTTTTTCAATAATTTAAAACAAAACATTTCCATAAATATGTTTAAGTCTTTTGTGACTCATTATTCATTAATGTAATTAAGTCTCTTAATTATGTTTACAAACTGCGATCGCTTTGTTGGTAAAAATAAGATTATTTTAAAACCAAAGTTAGAACAATATTAATTTATGTTGTAGGATTTTAGTTAAATAAAAGTGTTTTGGCGAATCTGATTTTGAATTCGGCGAATAATACCTGGGGACCACTCAACTTTGTACTTACTGTAAATTTAGGCTCTAACTGAGCCCATACCATTTTGTTACTAACCTTTATAGCGAAACACTTGAGTTCAATTCAGAGATGCCAAAAACATTTTATTCCATTTTTACGACCCGGAGTGGTATTTTTGAATGTCACGCATCCTAATTCAATGTTTATTATGTAATTCATATTCGAAACTGACATAAACTCTATTTATGCATTATTCATATAAGAGTTAGGATGAGTGACGTTCAAAAATAGCACTCCTGTACAAAGTAAAGTCAGCAACAAAAGTTTTAGAACATTATAAACAGCAACAACATATTCAGGTGTTAGGACATTTTTATGTAACTCAGTAGCGTAGCGAGGGGGGGCAAATGCCCCGGGTGGCACTTTACTAGGCAGGCGGCAAATTCGGGAAAAACATAGATTGATTGAGCTCTGTCTATAACCAATTCGCAGAGTAGAGAAAAGTCGAGCTCGCTTCGCTCGCTTTAATTTTCTGTTTTGGTTACAGTGCCTACACATACTCCTAAAGAGTTCTAACCACAGCTTTTACTTCGGTTACTTTGCACATGTTTTGTACGTAAAAAACTCAGGCTCTAACCGATTCGTATTGAGGAGAATAGTCGAGCTCGCTCTGTTTCTATTTTTGCATAAACCAAAAGATGTCTGACCACAACCGGAATAGATATAAAAAAAAAAACTCGAGCTCGCCTCGCTCGCTCCGTTAACTTTTTTTTAGGTAAGTTAGGGGGCGGCATAATCGGTCTGTGCCCAGTCGGCAGATACCCACGCTACGCTACTGATGTAAGTAATAGTAAAAGACAATGGGATGAATAGCAATGCCATTATTTTCTTTCAGCAAATATACAGGGTCTTAATATGCTGACACTTTTTCAAGGGGATGATCAGACCATCAAACTGATCAACTTTCTCTATGGGACCAACATGGAAATCGCGAATAAAAAATCTGCCGTCCCATACATTTGGCTCCAGTAGGTTTGCAGTTTTGTATGGAAGAGCAGATTTTTTTTCGCGATTTCCATGTTGGTGCCATAGAAAAAGTTGTCCAGTTTGACGGTCTGATCATCCCCTTAAAAAGTATCAGCATATTAAGAAGGACTCTATATATCTTAATCTTTGGTGAGAGACTGGTTGAAATGAAACACTTCTTTTGCTATCCTATATCATTTCACTGCTGGGGAAAGGTATTCCACTTGTTCCTATTCTGGGCAAACTCTGTATACTGGTCGTCAAAAGTATCCGGGTCACTCATCCCACCATCTGTTTCTGACGACCTGGACGCCGACGACCGTCTTCGGGGATCCAGATCGTGATGATTTCTATTGTTGTATTGAATTGTTTAGAATGTTCAGATGGACTTATGCCAGCTTGTAACAGTTTGAATATTAAGTGGTGAGTACAAAGTACTAAATGTTAGTGATATCATAAACTTAATAGATATAATTATTACTCATTTAAGTGCGGCATTAGCTAAACTTTTGGCGAACAAATATTATTTTAGGCGAAAGATAAAGTTGCTAATATAATCTTACTTTAGTTTTGTATCTTAAAACACTCACGTTTTTAGATATTGGTGTTAAAATTTTATGTTTAAGCTGAAATTATTAACATAAGATATACAGGGTGTAAGTATAGACAGTTTCATTACTTTAAATTTAAAGGGTGATGGTACTCATGATACTAAACAACTTTCCCCCAAAGAATCTTAGGGAAATTCGCAAAAAAAGTTGTGTCAGCAGAATGCATTTAGTTAGATGGCACTTTTTTTTTGCTTATTCCCTAGGCTTCCTTTGCTATTTGCTAGGTTCCTTGGGAAAGTTGTTCAGTAATGATACTGCCTACATTTTACACCACATAAAGTAGAATATCTGTTAAATGTCATCTGTGATCTAACTTCAAATAATGTGCAATGAATAGATTTCTTTACTATGCATTCATATATAAATAAAGCTTTTTAATAAGCCGTTACTGATTGGGCTCGAGTATTTTGTTTCTTTCTCGATTATTAAGTATTATGTATAAAACTATGAACTATGCAAATGTGTATGTATGACTATCATACGATTGTTGTTTATTAAATGGGGTTAAGTGTATTTTTGTTTAATTTTATATATCTCTAGGTAACCCATGAAAATAAGAGAACACAAAATTTACACTAAATCGGAAAATCAAGACGATGACAGTTTAATGCTTGATATTAAAATGTTTGTTTCTTTTTTCTTAGATGGAATTTCCGATTTCTTTTTCATTAATTTTTACATGGTAACATCTTGTATAATATTGGTACGAAGTATATTATTTATACATATTAATATGATATAAAAAACCATATAGAAAAATAAAACATGGATATAGTAACAGTGGTATAATATTTATATTTAATAATAATATCAAACATTATCAATGACAAGTTTACAAAGAATGTCACGTTTTCTGAGCACGTCCAAAAAAAGAGATTAAATATACAGGTTGTAACAAAACACCCTAGTAATACTTAAGAGGGTGCTTCCACAATGCAGCCAACTTCGAAATTGCTACCCTATACATTTGAGTCGAGTCGGTACTTACGGTACTGCCGTTTTATAGCGGTATATTTTTCGCGATTTCGTTGTAATAGTAATAGTGTGTAAATTAATTATTACTGGGGTGTTTTATTACACCCTGTATAATCGAGTGGGGTAATTAATTCAAATGGCTGTAGCTTTTGTTCTAGAAGCTCTTATCTAGTAGGTTGAGAAAAAGCGTATTTCTTGGATAAATACCGACTTGCACGAGTCACCACGGCTAAAAAAGAGCTTATAGAACAAAAGTTATAGCCATTTGTCTTTTGACGTAATTACCCCGCTTAATTGCACCGCTCGACTATACAGGGTGTTAGGGTAAACAGTTGCATTACTTTAAAGGGTTATTGTACCCATGATACTGAACAATTTCCCCAAGAAACCTATAGGAAATTCGCTTTTTCGTCTTTTTATACAAACGTTCGATCAGCTGATTGCATTTAGTATGGAAAGTCCAATTTTTTTTTGCGAATTTCCCTTTAGGTTTTTTAGGGGAAGTTGTTCAGTGTCGTGGGTACAATCACCCCTTAAATTAATGCAACTGTTTACCCTAATACCCTGTATTTCTTTTACTATAAACCGCCATTACCGCGACGCTGGTTTACCAGTGTTCTGAATGATATCGTGGATCCATCTGGCATGAGCTCCTATGCTGGTATAAACTCCTGGGATGCCTGGAACTCCACAACTTTGGCCGTAGCTACTCACTCCCTCTAAGAAAGATCTACACATGAGCGGACCCCCGGAATCACCCTGTAAAGGATACATGTATTAAGGATATATAACCGTTGGCGCGCTCCATACAAGCGAAGTCTGGTGATAGTTTCAGTACTAAGTGTATTTTTCTGAAAAAATCTAGAAACTAATCTCAATGCTTGTATGAAGTCAGATTTTCGTTAAAATGTATAGTTTTAAAGTTACAGTGCCTCAAAGATGTCCATACAAATCTTAAATTAATCCTAGCATTAAAACTATATATTTTAACGAAAATCGGAATTCATACAAGCATAGAGATTAGTTTCTATATTGTTTCTAAAAAATTTCACTGACCTAAATTGGTTAGTATTGAAAATATCACCAGACTTCATTTGTATGCAGCGCGCATTTACGCATTCGGAATAAACTTCTCTTAAAGTACCTAGTTTAACGAGTACCGCCATCTATATCCATTAGATATCTTGTTATCAGAAACCTACTGCTTGAAGCACTTTCCGAAGTACGGAATCGTTAGAGTTGATCTACCGGTTTTCACTCGACGTCGAAAGACGCACTCCGATCGACGATTCATTTATTATATCTCCATATACAGAGTGTAATCACAGATAAATATAAACATCTTGGACATGGTCACACAAATTATCTAGTCACATTTAAAGTACCAGAATCTAGCCTGGACTTGTGTTATGATGACTAGACAACGATATAGAATACATATTTATACAAACTATCCATGACACGGGTACAAATATTCATTTTCATCATACAAATATTTGTCCATTACGGGATTCGAACCCGCGACCCTCGGCACAGCAGGCAGGTTCACTACAGACTGTGCTATCGGGCCGTCATGTACAGACAGATTATTTAATAGTTAGGTTTTGCCGTAGATGTAATCTTAATATGTAATCTTAATTACGTTCAGTTTGCTGGTTTGAAGCACCCACTATTGTATGTTATTTATAAGCATATGCTCACGACTATATTCCCCGAGGGGGTAGTCAGAGATATTCTGAAACCTCAGAACATCCACGTTTCACCAGTTGTTATTTATAAATAGCATATAGTACACGTTCGTAATCAAACAAAATCAACATGAATTGCTTCCTTTCAGTTGCCACAGTTATTTCGTCAAATTAATGTTAATGACAACTGAAGTTGCGTCGCATTATGTCGATAGCAGATAATGCTTATTGTATAACTCGCACACGCCACATAAAGCCGATTAAAGTCGCTTATAAATCGCGACGGAATGGAATCTGGTTCCAGGTGGAATTTCAACCGCGGCCGCGTTATGTCTTTTTGAGTGACCAGCCTCTAGGTGAGTAACAAATTAAATCACGGAGAGTCAGTACAGTAGAAAAACTCAAATTAGGGCCAGTCAAGCACATATTCAAGGGGGTGTGTAGGTGGGAGTTTTCTCCCCGAGTTATCGACCAGTGAAAATGAGCCTCAAGAGGATAGAATATTACTGGTTTTAGGGTTCCGTGGTCAACAAAGAACCCTTAAAGTTTCGCCATGTCCGTCAGTCCGCGGCTTAGCTCAGAGACACTTAGTACTAGATAGCTGTAATTTATACATATTAATCACGCCGACAAAGTAGGATAATAAAATCTTAAAAATATATTTTTAAGTAGGTGAGCCTAGTTACAAGTTAAAAATAAAGTCCAAAAAGTAAGTACATTTTGCAAGTTGGTCGACTATCACTCAGTCGACCAACTTGCAAAATGTACTTTTTAGACTTTATTAGCCGTTAAACCGTAGTATAAAACTAAAAGGCCCCATTTAAGTCCTTATATTGTAACGAGCAACTACGAAACCATACCCTGCTGGTGACCCGACTTGGTCGGTTTTTTCCATACGTATTCCCCTGTTTCCTCCCTGCATAATAACACTAGAACATATAATTTTTTACCATACAATCTATGTTACCTCTGCTATGCCCCTTTGTTGCCCTGTGCATAAATTAATTACTGTAAGAACTAAGGACATTGGAAAATGCCCAATTTTACCGCCATTTTCATACATCCATCAAACAAATTTGAAGAATATAAACAAAAAACCAAAACATACAGACACAGCCAAAGTCATTCTAATATTATTCTTGAAATAATTATTAAAATCGATTTAGTTTTGGTGGAGGAAATAGGGGAATACGAAATGCATATTTCGTCCATTTTGTGTAGATAAAATCAGTTTGAGCTGCAGTTATCTCTTTCGCACTCTAGTCAGCAGGGTGTGTGGGAGGGGCGGATCGGACCAATACGTAAATAGTCGGAAAAGTGACCTATTCTCATTGAGGTACTATACATAATTATTCAAAGCCTATTCTCCAAATTTATTCGAGAGCCCGCCTATCCTCTAAAAACTGGATTAGTAATCTCACCTGACAAGAGTCGGCTCCATCACCAGTCGCACAAATCATTCCACTATTGTATTGTGGAGCTATTGGACCCAAGATGTCAGTACACTTGTCCAGAGATACAATATGAACGTTTGCAGCTCGCAAGTTTTCCGAAGTTTCAATCGTAGCTGGATCTGTCGTACCGTAACCATAAATTGTGCATTCACCTGAAAAACGTTAGGCCTGAAAGCTTACGAGAAAAAGTGTTGTTATTACGAGGTTTGCTGACGACCTACGTAAAGGGTCCGCAATGCCCGGTCCACGGTGGTGCGCACGACACGCACGGTGAGTCATGGTTGTATCGTATTCCGTGATGTTAGCACACGCGTCGCTCATCAAATTTTGAGGTTAGCAGTGTATGTGTTTTAAAAGATATAATAGAAAAGTGTAGATGTTGTACAGTCAACGACAAAAGCAAATGATTACGAAAGTAACTTTATTATTATCTGATGTTAAATTTGCTTGTAATTTTATTGTTAGCTTAAGGTGACGTTATTGTTATGCTATTTCACATTACCTACATTGCATCAATAACTTTGTAAAATATCGGTTTGTTCAAGATTAATTTAATTTTGAATTTCGCTAAACTTCAACTACTTTTGCTGCTGTCTGTACCTAAAGATGTCTCAGATAAGTTGCTAAAATTAATAAAATCTTAATAATAATGCCCTTGGATGACTATAAATAAATTCCAACAGATGTGGCGCCGTTTCTAATTGCAGACGTTTTGCTTCACATAGCCAAAGGAAGGTATAACTCTCGTGTGAGCAGCAAGCCCTGGTGTCAGAGTTATATCAGACCGCCTTACGGCCTCTGACGTGGTTTTTATGTAACGGCTACTACCATCAGAGATAGTAGCCGGGACCAACGGCTTAAAATGCCATCCGAATTACGGAATCTTCTTTCTTTTCAGACAATCAGGTGATTCAGCCTGCAAAGTCCTAGCCAACTAGGGAAAAACACACAAAGTGACATATCACTAGGTGTCCCCCGTGGGAATCGAACCCACGACTTCCGTATCAAGAGCCCAATGCTCGTAACCATTGGACTAGGGAGGCAGTCTAAGACTGCAGTAGTAAACTTAAAATTATTTAAGTATTACATATTTTTAATAACCAAATATTCATCTCTTAGTAAGTACTTAAGAGAAGTTTATTCCGAAAGCGCTAATGCGCGCCGCATACAAACGAAGTCTGATGATATTTTCAATACTAAACAATTAAAATAAATTAAATTTTTCAGAAACAGCCTAGAAACTAATCTCTATGCTAGTATGAAGTCAGATTTTCGATACAATACACAGTGTTAATGCTAGCATTAATTTACGGTTTGTATGGAAATCTTTGAGGCACTGTAACTTTAAAACTATATTATTTTTACGAAAATCAGACTTCATACAAGCATACAGATTAGTTTCTAGATTGTTTCTAAAAAAAATCATTGACTTTAATTGGTTAGTATTGAAAATATCACCAGGCTTCGTTTGTATGGACCACGCTCCGAATTATATTCCCTTAAGTAAAGTTGTATGTCTTGGTATCGGATAAGTAAAAGCCAGGATAGCGAGCTTTGCTGGATTTCTACTTCCTACACAATATGATCACAGCAGTCCTTCATCGATCCAAGTCGCTACGTATACATATAAGTATATCTATCCTTTTTATAGATACCTGATAAGCCAAACGAAGAGATCGGCAGCACATTGTCATTAAGCCACGTGTCTTCTAACTGTACCGATATCCGCAATAGCGCGATGTCATGCGCTCCCGAACGCCTGGAAACATGACAAGAATCATTCGTCACCTCGCTACGTTCTTGAACGTTTTCACATTTTATCTTTAGACAGTATGTCTATTATTAGTCTACTAGAGGTCTAGCATGGCAACGTGCGATAAGCGGGAGGGGATTTATTATGGAATTTGCTGTTAGTCTTGTGTCACGACAACGCTTAGGTCGATATCACACAAGCGATTTTTGAGTGTAGGCGAGTGGCGTCGCGTCGCCACTGAATCGTCACGATTCCGTCGCGATATCGCCACGGTTCCGCCGCGATACTTATGCATCTCACATAATTATCGCGGCGATGACGCGGAATTTTGATTGCGCTTGTGTGGTATGGGTCTTAGTTTGATCATAGCGTAAATATGATACATACTTTGGTTTAATACTCGCAAAATTAAAGGTTAGGTACCTAATCGACTCGAAGAAGCGCTCGTTGGCGTAGTGGAGCTTCGTTATTGGAAACGAACACCGAAGTTAAGCAACGTCAGGTGCGGTCAGTCCTTGGATGGGTGACCGTTTAGTGGTATTTTATCTCGAGCGTTTCCGTACTTCGGAAGGCACGTTAAGCAGTTGGTCTCGGATAGTTCCGTCAGATGGCGTTGTAACTATTCTTTAAAGCCAGGTCAGAGGGCTATTTAAGGCGGCTTAAACATTCTCTGACAGCAAGTTGACCACTAACTTGCCTCCACCAACACGCACTGGGCCCGCGTGGTGGAGTATGGCCTACTCCTTCTCACCCTTATGCGTGAGAGGAGGCCTTTGCCCTGCAGTGAGATTCTACAGGCTATAACATACTTTTTTTTACTTGTGTCACAACAACGCTTAGATTAGAGCTATATCACAGAAAGCGATTTTTGAGCGTAGGCGATTTCGCAACTGCACCGCCGCCACTGAATCGTCGCGATATCGCCGCGGTTCCGCCGCTATACTTATGCATCTCAGAAATATCGCGGCGATATCGATTGCGCTTGTGTGATATGGGTCTTAGTTTGATCATAGCGTAAATATGATACATATACGTGTACTTTGGTTTATGGTTAGGTACCTAATCGACTCACTAATCTACGTTTATCGACAGATATAGGTACCCATAGTTTTATTTTAATTGACCTACAACATGCAAAAGACGAAAGATATTTGGTAATACCCTAGGGGAGCGTGTAATTTCTCTATGGGTTTCTCTTGTTTTGATTCCCGTTCTTACGAGTAGGTGAAGATAAAAAAAATTGTTTTCGATCTACGTGAAAGTGAAAGAAGCTTATTTACAATGACTGATCGGACAGCTTTATCAAATTCTTGACCCTTTCCTTGACCTAACTTCCGTGTGATGGACGCCCGTAGATTTCTATCTCGTGAGGACAAACGATTGACCCTCAGCATTACGATGTAGTGCGTGAATCCATCTATTGAATGAAAAATAGGGTAATCGAGTAGAAGGTAACACATCCTGGGTTCCAATATCTTTTTTACTTTGCTATACGATAAAGGGTTAGAACTCAAGTTTCATACATGCTTAAAAAGACTAACAAAAACGTTGAACACTATTAAACTTAAACCCGGTATAATTCGACCAGAAGTGCGATTTTTGAAACTCACACGTTCATATCAGCAGTAGAAAATGTCCATATTATGGAGATTGTGCATCGTTGGCATCATTATGATTTTCAAATTCAAATAATTTATTGAAATCATTATGATTTTGAATTAGAAAATCATAATGATGATTATGATTTTGAATTTGAAAATCATAATGATGCAAATGATGCATAATCTCCATAATATTGACATTGTCTACTGCTGATTTGAATGTGTAAGTTTCAAAAATCGCGCTCCAGGTACTTAAAGTAGGTACGGTACTTACTAAATTCAGCATTTTGCCATATAAACATTACATAATTTACCACAATATATCTAATCATTATAAAAAATTGTTGAGTGATATGTGATAACCCCCTGACTAGCGATAGGGTGTAACAAAACACCGTAGTAATATTTAAAGGGGTGAATTAGTTAGACCAAACTGAACAACTTCAACTATGCAAATAAAACTAGTTTTTTAGGGTTCCGTACCCAAAGGGTGAAAACGGGACCCTGTTCATAAGCCTACGTTGTCCGTCCTACCTATTTAGGGCTGTAACTTTTAAACCGTAATAGCTAGACAGTTGACATTTCCACATAATGTGCGTTATTGTGGCGGATTTGCTAACAAATAATACAAATTTAAAAATTAAGGGGAAGGGGAGGGTCCTCAGGCAAGTTTTTTTTAACGTTTTTTTTCTCGCTCTATCGTAAAACCGGTGAATACATACAAGCGTCAAACTTGGTGTGATTATAATTAGTGATGCAACGAATACGAATACGAATATTCGTATTCGCCGAATAGCAGCCAATCACCGAATATTCGTATTCGGAGAATATTAGGAAGACATTCGTAATTAAATGTTTTCGCAAAACCCACTTATTTTTTGTCAGAAAGACATACATTTTCCTACGCTGCCGCTGAATAATTTTTTCCAGAAACAGTCATCTTTCAAATTATCCACTGTGTCTTCAGAAATAAAATTTTTCATGGGTTTCGAGGGTCAAAAAAGAGTTTTCTTTTACCACCCATAAAAGTGTCTTTTAACCGGTTTTTAAAATTGAACAAAACATTGGTCAGAACTTTAGGAATTTTAGAGCATGTCCGACACGCTGTCGATTTTGATTGTTTAAATAATATTTCGAATGATTAACGTGTCTTTTCAACATTTTCAAATTATTTTTCGCTATTCGTATTAGTATTCGTATTCGCCGAATAATAAAATCAATATTCGTATTCGTATTCTTATTCGTAAAAGTGGTATTCGTTGCATCACTAATTATAATGCAAACTCTATAGTATAACAACAAATAATGAAAACCGGTCAAGTGTGAGTCGGTCTCGCGCTAAAGGTCCCGAAGAAAACAAAACTTTTTTTTGTAAGATATTGTGTTTTGTGGTGGTGTGGTACGGAACCTTCTCTTCGCACTTCGACTGGAGTCGGTACTCAATAGTGAAACTAAAATTTGTTCAGTTTGATGGTCTATACCACCCGTTTAAATATTACTAGGATGTTTTGTTACACTCTGTTTAACTATATTTCTTGACGATAACTTACTTGTCATACATGTCATGAGGTATGACCTGTAACACCTGTACTCTTGGCGGTTCATCTCCACAGTAGTTGTTCAGTAGCAGCTGATACTGATCTGCATCTTCATGCACGCAGTGGGCAGCTGTTACAGCGTAGTCTCTAGAGACGACAGTAGCGCCACACAGGTGTTCAGAACTCGTAAAGTTTTGCAGGGATGCCACTCGTGGAATAGTTCCTAGGTAAACGAAAAACGATTTTCAATTAAAAACTTTTATAGACACGGATTTCTTTTGATTGTAGGGGGTAGCGTGCTTCACACTTTTACTATAAAGAGTGAAATTGAAATGATACGAAAAATTTTCAGGGGTGTGTCAGACCATCCAACTGAACAACTTTTAGTATGGGAGCAACATCGAATATTTTTTTTGGCATATTCTATGTTGGTCCCATAGAGAAAGTTGTTCAGTTTGATGGTCTGAAACACCCCTAAAAATTTGTCGAATCATTTCAATGATGGAATCAAATTCACTGTAATTTCAAAAACAATTTGGGTTCTTTAGTAAAAAATTACGACCAACGAATACGTTGGTATATAGAAAAGAAGTTTTTTGTGATTTCGCCGTTAGTCCTGCCGCGGTTGTTGGTTTTGCGAAAGTTTATCAGTTTGATGATTAGCTGCAGCCCTTTCGGCCGATAACCGTGGATCGTTATGGCTTATATTGAGAGTGGATTAGACGACTTTCACTTTCTGCTGGCGATTTTCTAGTCTATTTATGTTGGAAAAGTTGATGTTTTGTATAGACAATGTAATAAAAGTTTTTATTTAGTACCGCACTCGACCTCCATCCCTCCCACTACTCTTTTAACCCTCCCACATTCCGTTAAAAAGAAACACAGATTTAGTAAAACTGTTACGCGAATTGCAACAAATTTATTGCACATTTCTACGATATAATTATCAGTTTAACTGCCGTACTCACAAGTTATAATGTGAAATAATTTTCAATATACAATATTTGAAAAGGTATTGTTTAAAATCGTGACGAAATTGTGAAAACTTGTGTAAACAGGTGTTAATAATATGAGCATTAACAGAGTACGCTTGTGATGTAGATTTATGTGGGAAATAATCGTCCTGTATTATAATTATAATAAAAGAACATATGATCACGACTATATCCCCCGAGGGGGTAGTCAGAAAACTCAGAACATCCACGTTTCACGAGTGGTAGACGAAAACGTAAAAAATACATCATCGCTAAAGGTCTATACTATAGGTATACTTACTCTTCTACTTATACAGGTTGTAATTGATATCATTAGCATCCTTTTAAACTAAGAGTCTACCCATCAAACTGAACAACTTTTACTATGGGAGCAAACTGATCGGAGCAAAAAAAAATCTGCTGTTCCATACTACTGCAATGCCTATTCGACTCAAATGTATAAGACCGGTGATTTTTTTGTTTGTTCTGACAGGTTTGCTCCCATACTAAAAGTTGTTTAGTTTGATGGGTAGAGTATGTGGCTTAAAGGTTAATGATACTTTTCCTTACACCTGTATAAGCGGGTCGGCGACTTAGGTGTGTGTGTGTGTGTGTGTGTGTGTGTATGTGTAATGTATCTATTCTGTGACTATTTGGTACCTTCTCATGCGAGATTCATTGATAATGTTTAGTAAGAGACATTAAGTATGTTTTATACCCCGTAGTTTCCGACTGTTTGCCTTCCTTACCAAAGAGAGTGCGAATGTGTGAGCCCATTTTCCACTACAGGAGCCCAAAAGTTTTTTTTTTTCAATTTTACACATCCTGATTTGTATTCGAATTAATGCATGAATTCCATAGAGTTTATGCCACTTTCCTATACGAAATAGGATTCTCAGTAGTTTGCATAACTCTGGTAGATGGCGCTGACGTCCCTTAAAGACGATGATATAGATTGAAAATTTCGTCGTGGCTTGCGGGGCGCCGACAGCTCTGTTGGAGTGGAGCAGGTCGTGGGTTCGAATCTCGCTCGCCGCCTGACTTTTTCAATCTTTAATTTAATATGAAATAGGAAGTGTTATCGGAGGAGGTAAGTGTATAGGTATAGTGTCGTGGTAAGTGGTCAATCTGCTGTCTAAAGTATTTACTGATGCCGTTTTGTATGTTACTGAAATATTGATCCCGTAATTTATTAATTAAATAAATTCGTTCAAGTGCGAATAGGGCTACTCGCGCACCGAGAGTTCCGTACAACACACAACATAATAACTAAAAAAAAGTGTTTTCCTGGACCTTTAACACGAGATCGACGCACACTTGGCCGGTTATTATTATTTGTTGTTATATTGTAGAGTTTGATCTATAATCACATCAAGTTTGACGCTTGTACGTATTACCGTTTTTACGATAGAGCGAGAAGAAAAAACATTGATAAAAACTAGTTTCTTGTATGAGGACCCCCCTCAAATTTTAACTTTTTGGAATTTTTATTATTTGTTAACACGTCACACTGGACAGAGTTTCGGTACTACTGGTGAAACGTGGATGTTCTGAGGTTTCAGAATATCTCTGACTACCCCCTCGGGGAATATAGTCGTGAGCATATATGTTAACAAATCTGCCGTAACGCAAACGCTAACGCATATATTATGAAAATTTCAACTATCTAACTATTACGGTTCAAAAGTTACAGCCCTAAATAGGTAGGACGGACGGACAACGTAGGCTTAGTAATAGGGTCCCGTTTTCACCTTTTGGGTACGGAACCCTAAAAACCACTTCTGTACAGAGGAGGTAAGTGTAGTGTCTTGGTAAGTGAGTGGTCAATCTGCTGTCTAAACTATTTACTGCTGCCGCTTTGTACTCGTATGTTACTGAAATATTTGTCCCGTAATTTGTTAAAATTGCTTCAAAAAATCACTTTACGATCCAGAACGAATTTGGCGCCTGCATTTTATAGTTCCTATGCAATGTGTAAACAATTGAACATGAATCTTTAAAACTGTTTGTACGAAACGATAACTGAAAAATTGAAAGCCAAATAGCTTTTCAAACAAATTGGCGGCGTAGATTTTTTGCTGTTGTACCTAACGAATCTGAAAAAAAAAGTATTTCAACGATGTCCAGTGTTATCGATTCTTTACAAACGATTTTCATGATCTACGTTCATTAGTCTCGTTTCAAATTGATGTTATTTGAAAATATTTTATAAATATTGAAAAATATGCTTCGGTCAGATCTAAGGTATAAGGTGAGTAGTTAATTAAGAATAACGGAAACATGAGAATGACGAGTAGTTTTAGATAGAGGTAGAGGTTGTTAAAGAACACTGAAATACGGAAAATGCTTTTAATAGAGACAATGTTAAGAGAAGTTTATTCCGAAAGCGCTAATGCGCTCTGCATACAAACGAAGAATGGCTATATTTTCAACACTAACAAATTAAACTCAATGAAATTTTGCAGAAACAATCTAGAAACAAATTTCTATGCTTGTATGTTGTCCGATTTTCGTATACAGTTTCAATAATAGGATTAATTTAAGATTTGTATGGAAATCTTTGAGGCACTGTAACTTTAAAACTATAAATTTTAACGAAAATCTGACAACATACAAGCATAGAGATTAGTTTCCAGATTGTTTCTCAAACGATTCATTGTGATTGACTTTAATTGGTTAGTATTGAAAATATATCCAAACTTCGTTTTTATGGAGCGCGCCAACGGTAATAAATACCCTTAACTAATGTTACGTACTAGGTACTTTAGTTATTTTACCCTGATCACTGCATACGTCCCTTCTGCCATCTGAAAAATATAATATGAGGCAGTGATTGCATTTTATATATCTATTCCTACTTGAGAAGTTTAGAAGGTGAATATTGATTTTCCTTTTATTTATTCTGCCTGTCCTGCGGTGGTGACGTCGTCGTAACATTAATAATGATAATTATAGTCACATAGAGTTTACCTTTACGAATGAAAGGTCAGACATTAAAACGGACTGATGTCATGTTTCAGAGATGATGATTAATGATTTTATGTGGATGGGATACATTACACTCTCGTTATCTTTGTAAGTAGTTAAACAACTGTAAACCTAATTGCTTTATACTGATAAAAATTTATGAAATAAAACTGTTTTCTCTGCGGAATTCTGCAGTTGGAGGAACAGAGATAAATGACGTAGCATGCACACGTAACGACGCCACTGGGAGAGATTCGTAGTTCCATAAATCATGGCTATGTTAAGACAAACCGCTTCAAATTAATCTGTTGTAGGTATGTAGCGTCGAGTGTGCTTAAAATATCGTGTCTATAATTATTTAGTGTTATTGTTGTGGGTTGTATGTGATGCCAAAACGTAGCGACAACAGACAGGTGGGAGCGCAGCGGGCAGCGGGTAAGCAGCGAGGTTTATGTAACGCGAGGGCGCGAGTGGAGCGCGCCGGCAGTGCTCCGCCGACCGCCGACCGCCGGGCCACGGTGCCTCGAGCCACGGTGTCCCCGGCCACGCGACATGGAGCGGCCCAGCGGCAGCCCGCCACCCACCCCGCCCGCGCACCAGTCCGGCTTCGGCGCCTTCTGCAGCGCTCTCTCGGACACCCTCTCGGTACGTAACTCCGCCGCTGCTTCCCGCCGCATTCTCGCTCTGACTCTAACACCCACACACCACCGCATTTTACGACACCGATACCGTCCAAAACCCATTCTGGCGTTCACGCTTCCCGATAAATTTACAGTAATCAGTGATAAATTGAATGTCGCGCCGTTGACTATTTCGAAGCGCACGTGGACCTCGAGGTCGCCGACGAGTCCTACGCTATAGAGATATATCTCACTAATGTCAGCTTCGTAGGTAACGTACAATAAAAATCATGGATAGAATAAAAAATATAAACAAGGTTTATAATTAGAATGCTCGTTCACGCCGGGTCGCACGGCCGTGATTTGTCCGATGGGTGTGATCTACCGAAATACCCGCGCATTAAGCAGACCGACGCGCGACGTACAAAGGCCGGCGCGACACAGGCACCGACCACTCGCGCGGACTCTGCAACCCGGCGACCACGACAACCACCACCACCGTCACCGCAACATCTATTCTTTTCGACGTCTACTTCCACATCTCCGGGTTCTCTACTCATCTCCTGACCTAGGTACATAACTGATACGCGTTAACTTTGTGTGATTAGTACCTAATCATTAGCGTAGTTAAATGAAGTTAACTATTCTACAGGTTGTGTAGTATGAGCAAACGTGAATGAGAGTAGTGGTTAAAGAAAATAAAAATAATTTATACATGCTGACTGTAAATAAATATTAAAATGTGCGTTTTTATAATCATCACAAAGCAATAGTGCAACGATTGACTTTTAATTCACGTTTAATTAATTTCTAGTTTTATTAGATACATGCTCATATTAAATAATTTTATTGGAACTACAAAGCCTAATTAACTACCTAGGTAATATCCGGAATCGAAAACTGTAAGTAAACATAAATGTAGTACTAGAACTAATTTAACTGTGTGCTATTGACGGCTGTCAACGGGACGATGAGATAGTACCTGTTTATTTAATTAATATACTTAGTACTTACAACTATACCACTCCGCTGTTTCTATAATCTAATTTATATGCATCTTTTTAAGTAGTTAACTAACTAAATATTTAAGTACTTAACTCAACAAGTTAGGTAAACATTTTGTGCCTGTCTTTGAAACATACTAAAGTTAAAAGTTTAAAAGTTACTATCGTCGGTTATTGAGTGCGTTAAGTGGAAACTTTAACGTTAACTTTAAAAGTTTAGTATTTGTATAGTATTAAGTAATTATCGATTTTTAATTTCCAAAAGTAATTAAATTTAAAATTGTACTTTCTGCTATAATTTTTGTGCAGCCCTATATTGGTTGTAAACATAACATAAACAATTAGGTTTCTATTAATTTTACCGAATTCAAGTCTGCATAACTTTAAATATTTTAATTATGGTTTTTCGTAGTTTGCTGATCTTTAATTTGAATTAACACAACAGTTATTTGTAGAGTTATTTTTTTGTAATTTGTTATGTGATTCACGGTTTAAAAAGATATACAGGGTCCAAAATAATATGCTGACACTTTTTTAAGGGGATGGATGGACAACTTTTTCTGTGGGGCAATTTTTTAAATGGCATTTCGATGTTGGTGCCATAGAGAAAGTTGTTCAGTTTAATGGTCTGATCATCCCCTTAAAAAAGTGGACCTCGCTTAGAAATTCTAGTTGCGAGGATTATCTCGAGGCTTGACTGTATGTAATATATACAACACCAGGAAGAATGTACGTAAATTTTCTATGAATAGTTACTTATTATGTGTTTTCCCTAAAGTAATGTTGTTTGACCGACATATGAAAGTACCAATACCTAATAGTTAAATGCTGTATGACGTGTGAACGACTTTGACTTTGCGAAATAAGTAGAAACGCACAAATGGCCGGTAAAAGCAACAATGTTTTCAAATATTAGGCTAAAGTTTGTTTTCTTTTACTTTGTTTAATGAATGTGCACAAATCGATTACTGACCGCTATCGCCATCGGGCAAACAATGTCATTGTGTGATTAACAGGACGTTTCATATATTGTTTGTTTTGCTTTACCTTCGGCTATCTTATTGATTTAAATATAGATTGAGACAGTTTAGATAAATAATTTAAACTGATGTGACGTGATTCTAAATTCCTATGGAAAGAGTGACGGAGAAGGAAAATTTTCGTGTTGTTTGCTATGAGTTTTCATTTCTGATTGCTTCTTACCTCGGCAATTTTAGGTCTACCTAGGTTTTGGAATTCATGAATGCTAGGTCGATTTCGCAGTATGATGTTTATTTAAACAATACGGTAGAATATGTCGCTTAAACCTTCTAATTGTTAGAAATTCATTGCTACCTGCGCATTGTTTTTCAAAATCCAGAGAAATGCAATAAAAAAATAATTCATTGGAAATTATACAAGATGTTAGGGTTGCATTACATTAAAGGTTGTTGGTACCTTTGATGCTGAACAACATTCTCAAAGGAACATAAGGGAAATTTACAAGAAAAAATGACGACTTTTCATATAAACATTCGATCAGCTGATTGCATTTATTATGGAAAGTCCTAATATTTGTTTGTTCATTTTCTGTACTATATGTTTTTTTTAATCTTTATTAAAGAGCTTGGCCTGAGGCCATGTCGCTGTGTGGGTTTTTCTTTTGGGTAGGGTCACAGACTTTATAATATTAATAACAAAAACTAGTAAATACAGAATGATGAAATAGAAAAATAAATGACTACAAATTTAAAGTTTTCTTGTAAATGGAGTAAAGTGCCTTTGCTGCAGCTGATGTAGGTATGTTTCTTATGGATAGTTGTTCAGTATCATGACTACAAGTATTGCAACTGTTTACCCTAATACCCATTGCTTTCTTCAGTCTTCACGGTTCAAGCTCTTAGACAATATAAACTATGGACGAGTTACGCGTGTAATTCTACTAACAAGCTGTTCTACCACTCATTGCGGGGGACGAGGTAGCATGAAATCCGCAACTTTGCATTTCATTACGTTACTTTATGTTCGAATTTTGATTGTTAAAAATAGTCTCGTGTGAACCCCGAATGCGACTAATTTGAAGTTATTGTTCCGCAATTATAGGTTGTCTCGTTTAGCGATAAGTATACAATTGTATGTAAATGTACATGATTAATTGATCTTGTAACGTGGCAGAGGGGAAATGCTACCGCAAGGCTGGTCCCTAGTTACATGGTCTAAGTTCAAGCTATCTTCATACCAAATTTCATCAAAATCAGTCGTCACAACCAAACTTGGTAAAATTACTAACAGACTTTCACAATTATAACCACAGACCTAGATATTAGTTTCTATCTAGATCGTGTCTAAATTTAATTGAGTTTACTTAGTTCATATCCAAAATAGGAAACTGTGTACGGATACAGTTCTCTTATTTCTATAAATAAATTGATGCTCAGATTAAGCATTAAGGGGATATAATTCGGAGCGCGCTCAATACAAACGTACTATGGTGATATTTTCAATACTTACCAATTATAGTCAATGAAATTTTGCTGAAACAAATATCTATGCTTGTATGGAGTCAGATTTTCGTTAAAATATACAGTTTCAATGCTAGGATTAATTTAAGATTTGTATGGAAATCTTTGAGGCACTGTAATTTTCAAGCTATACATTTTAACGAAAATCTGACTCTATACAAGCATAGAAATTTGTTTTTAGATTGATTCTGAAAAATTTCATTGAGTTTAATTGGTTAGTATTGAAAATATCACCATAGTACGTTTGTATGGAGCGCGCTCCGAATTATATCCTCTTAAATAAAGAGCCCAATGTAAATAAAAGGCCAGGAGAGCAATCGCGCTAAATAAATCTCAACTGAACCATGATTGGACATTTGACAGCCGTTAGGGCCGTTTTGACAGATCGCTCAGCCGTTAAAGGCTGTCAATCACATAGAGTGGAATTCAGCACAGTTGAATAGTAATTTAATTGCAATGTGATCAGAACTGAAATTGAATTAGGATTGAACTTGGATGTTTTAAATTAGTGCGATAGCCCTCCGGGTTAAACGAGTCGGCAAGCGTTAAGTTGACATTTATCGAAGGTTTCGTGGGTGCAAGGTTTGGGTCCACTGTTGTTTGACCGCAATCGATCGGCACATAGTGGAGGTACGACGTTGGCATTGCCCTCTTTCTCCACAACATGAGTTCAATTAAGTACGTAATGTGCTAGCAATGGCATGTCGGGATTGTTAGGTCTCGCTTAGACTTAATTATACCTTTCACGTATTTACAAATGGTTCGATGAAATGAATAGAAAACACTAGTTAATATAACGTGTTAACAATGCTTATAATTGGTTGTACTTGCGGAATACCGATTTTTGCTCTGTTGCTAAGAATATTTCTTTTTACAAAACATTTCCAGGGGTCTTATTGTGTAACTAGGTACCTGATTCAATCGGTATCAAATCGTAATGGTGTTTTTTTCTCAGTTCTTTGAAAATGGACATGATGATCACAAAAACAAAATATTACTTAAAAATTGCCGAATACAGTCACTATACGTTACCGAACTTTTAAACGATATAATCAGAAACTTACACGATAGCCCTAGGTTTTGTGTTAGGTACCTAATATACAGGATGTAAGTTTAGACAGTAACATTACTTTAAATTGAGATTTTACTTATGATACTGAACCGAATGGAAAATCGCAAAAAAAATCAACTTTTATACAAATGTTCGGTGTGCTGATTGCATTTAGTATAGCTAGACCACTTTTTTTTTGCTATCTTCCTATAGGTCCCGTGTGGAAAGTTATTTAGTATTATGAGGTCCATCACCCTTTAAAGTAATGCAATTGTCTACATTTACACACATGGAACCATTGCTTGTTCCCAAAAGCATTGCAAAAGATGTTCCCTATTCCCTCGTGGAGTTTAACGATTCGTTCCAACTGTTCCAACATTCGACCTCAAAACGTTGAGGATATCGAACTGCTGCCCTTAATCGCGTCGTGTTTTGATCCCATCACAACATGTCACAACGAAAATTACGTAGACATTGTTTAGTTGAACGACATCCAAAATTGTCTCCTCTAAGAAAGAATCGTGCGTATTTGTTGAATGATGAGTAATTCTTGAAGTGTGCAGTGAGATAGCTATTGGACAGTGTTCCGTAGCACAGTTCTGTTCGCGGTTTGGCAATTATAAATAGAAGATAGGATACTATTGGGGACTCGGACACTGCTCTTGCTATTTTCGATTGGAACTTGTCCCGAAATCAAGAACACGGCTAGGTTAGAGAGAGCAGGACATGAATTGGGGAAGGCATTGTCAATGGAGTTACGTATTTCAGAGCATTCGTATGGCTTTGCTACGATTCACATGTTACGTAAGTTTTCATTTCGTAATACTAACAAACTAACCGAAATGTAATCCTAATGATTTTTCCAAAATTTTTGCACGGATCCGTAGATAACAAAAGAATACGATAGGTTAATAATTATGACCATAAATAGTTCTAACTAATGGATAAATACCATAAACTTGGCAAAGGCGTAAAATCTCACTTTAAAAGCGCTAAAAGTAATTAATTTTCTAGGTACCTGCATGAATTTTCATAAAATGAAATACGTAATCCCTAATGCATTTGTGACTCAAAATGAATGTTGTACTACCTAAACAATTTAACACATTTTCCGTCAAACTTAGAAAACTGGACGACGGCCAACGTTTTAAAATTTGGTATATCAGTCACTAAAATTATTATATCACAGTCAAATACCACAAGCTACTCAAATGACCATGCAATCGTAAGTCAGAGATTACAATTGAAAAATAAAATGCAAATCATTTCTACGAAAAATTCGGAAACTAGCTGAATTGTGTTGTTTTTTGCTAATGAATCAGATTTTGGTTAGATTGCTAAGTTTTTTGCTCTTCATCATAACAAAAGAGAAACTCTAGCAAGCAAGCGCTCTAATTTTCGATTTCATTTTCTCTTTCGATCAGCTGAGAAGATGCCAAGCTTTAGCCACTTAACGTTGCGAATAATTAAATAATAACAAACGAGAAAAGCGTCTTATTTCAGTCGTTTCTTCGAGTCGTGAGACATAACATTAAAGCAATGATTATAATGATGTCTATATCACTGGTTTATGTTATGAATTATGAACCCGATGAAAGACGCTGCTCTCGTATTTAATTATGCGCAACAGTAACTGGCTAACACTTGGTTCTATTCAGCTGATCGAAAAAAAAATGAATCTGAAAATTAGAGCGAGCGCTCGCTACAAATAAGGAAGAAAAGGTTTTCCGATTCCTATACACCGTGTTAATGAATTAACGCAAAACTAGAAAGTAGTTTGTTTAGAATCGAGAGCAGAATCGAATTATCAAGGTTTCAACATAGGTTACATATTTCAAAATATTAAATAATTTGTTTGTAATTTTTAAAATTTTCTGAACTCGATGTCAATCCACCGCACAGGCACACTCAGCCTATTCACTAGCAAAACAAGATTCTTAAAATGTATCCATAAGCTCGATAGCGCTTTCATTCATTGCTGAAATGATAACAAATCATTTTTGCCTCAAAACTTAAAATGCGAATAGCTTTAAATTTTACTTATCAAAAAAATGAAATTATTGTTACAATTTAATTATTTTGTTATAAATCAGTTGGGGTGTATGAGGTTTTGCGCTTATTCATTAACACGTTGTATAGGGTCTTTCTTAATATGCTGACACTTTTTAAAAGGGATGATCAGACCGTCAAACTGAACAACTTTTGTTTAGTTTGATGGTCTGATCATCCTCTTAAAAAAGTGTCAGCATATTAAGAAAGATCCTGTATAGCTTTCTGGCCATTTCTGATTAGCAAATATAATTTATTTATCAGAAAGATATAACATCCGACATATCTTGGACGTTACGAAAGCTGTTCTAAGAATATGTGAGAGAAAGTGTTTCAAATATCTGTTTCCGTCAAAATAGAGTTTAAAAGTTAAATCACTCGAGGCGAGATTACATTCTGATGAAGAGGAGATAAATGTGTGAATAGTAATCGTTCATTTGTAGTACCTATAGATAGTAATACTTATGGTATAAAACTGTGATACCTACCAAGTGTTAAAACAACTTTATTGATCGAACACTTGGTGTAAGCATTCAAATTATCGATCACGCACCTACTGTCAGTTGTCTACATTGTTATTTTATTTTGATGAATGAACTGTAAGGCGCGGTTTATACAGAAGAAACGTGTGGCGGTGGCGGATAGTCAAAGTAACACAATTATAAACCTTATAATACGTAGCATAGCGTCGTTTGGAGAATTACGCCCGCGCCTCCAGGCGACGTCACCTGGAGGCGGGGGCGCGATTCTCCTTTACTATGCTATGCTACGTAGGTACTATAAGGGTTATATTGTGTTACTTAGATTATCCGCCACCGCCACACGTCTCTTCTGTATAAACTTGGCTAAAGATTGAGTTGATAATAATTATACTTACATGGTCATGTAATACCGAAATCGACTTCAGCGTCTCTTTTCTTCATTGTTAAAAACATTAAACATTGAATAGTAAATTAATATTTCTGATTATGAAATGATACTCTTATAGAAAATGTTGTTCTGTTTGACCATCAGATTCCACTGACAAAAAAATCAAATATATTTCTCCCAATATCTCCCATCTAATATTAAAACCTGTATGAAACGTTTTTCGAAACTTTTCTATTTATGAGTGACTTAATTGTGACAAAAAATATGTAAACAAATCAATTAAAATTGGATTATCAAAAGACTATCTGGTCTTGTATCTACCTATATATTTAGGAGATCGTTACCATTTTAAAATTCAACTTAGTAAATGCATTTTCAGTTTATGGTATGAGTTTACTACGGGTTATTGTAAACAAAGCAACTTGCAGCTGCCTTTAAACCGATAGTAATTAACACACCTAATTACTCATTACAATATTATTAGTAAGAAGATATTAAATATCACGGTTCGTTCATTCACCTTACCGCAGATGTTGCAGTATGTAACATACATCATTTCAACAATGACTAGGTGATAAAGACTACAAGTTCGTTTATTTCACGTTTTACACACATAGAATTCAGGTCTTCTTATGTATTTAATGGCGGTTATTTAGTTATACACAAAGAGATTCAATTGGTATATTGGGCGAAACGATCCTTTTGTTAGCATTCGATTGCAAACGTTTTATATTTGATAGGTACTTGGATTACTTTTGTAGGTAGGTATAGGCGCGCGATGTAGAGATTTTATTCAAGAGTGGTTTGCTGAGAGTCGCAAACCTTTTAATATTTTTTCTTTTTCAGGGCATGGCTACCACATCGAGGACTAGGAGAAAGGTGAGTTGAGTTATTTATTGTTTTATTATTCTAAGACTTTTCTGTAGCACAGTTACATTATAACAAATATGAGGACAAACATTTACAAATACCGAGTTTATCGTTGAAGACCCGCGAAAGTAGTTTTTTACTCTATTGTTTTCCAGTAAAGTCTAAGTTCATAGTACCATGAACAAGAGACCTGGATAACACTATCGGTTTAAATATGTAATTATTTTCTCAGATTTAAATTGACATATGCATGGTATGCGTTACACACCTTTAACCCCCAGACCATCAAACTGAACAACTTTCACTATGGGACCAACGTTTAAATCGCGAGAAAAACATCAGCTTGTTCCATACATTTGGGTCGAGTCACCATTTCCATTTTATATGGAACACCTGATTTTTTTTCGCGTTTTCAATGTCGATCCCGTAGTGAATGTTGTTCAGTTTTATGGTCTGAATTACCGACTTAAGAATGTAACGCATTAACACCCTGCATATAATTTTATTATACTCGTAATAGCTAGAGGACTGCGTCAGAATACGGCGATGTAATCTCAGTTAGGTAAATGTTCTGCATCCCACGCCTGCCTGGTCACTGTTAGAGGAGTTAACATTGCATGGTCGGACTCTACCATAGTTTGTACTTAGTTGTTCCATGACACTAGATCCAAAGGGATTTCAATTTTGTTTGAAACCCGAATTCGTGGACAGCGTATTCTGAAATCCCTCTGTCGTCAGGAATGTTTGTAATCCCTCTGAGCTCCCAGTTTGCCAACAAGACCGTGTTAAGTATGCAACGTATGTTTTAAACATTCGCAACTATATTGTCATAATATCATGAAATATTTCGCCGTAAAGCCTTTGTACGCTGCAAGCCACGTTTTCAGCTGTTTCATGAAATTTTTCAATAAGAAGAACAGATGGAGCTGTCTTCATCTAAATATACATTTTACTGTGTGCAACTTTGCATAGCAAGTTCACGGAATTAATTTTAGAAACCAGAAATAGTTTGTTACTTATTTTCACGGCCAGAGCGTTTGTTTTGACAATTTGCTTGATTTAGGGCAGTCTTTGAAGATGGTTCGATGTACTTAGCATTACCCGTTTGTTCTTGCCCATGCCCGTTTTGCTGTTTATTTGTCGACGGAGCGGGATGTCATATTTTTTTCAAAACGCTGGAGCGTGGAAGTGTTTACCGGCCATGTCGCGAGTTGACGCCGTGCCAAACGCGACACCAGCTATTTCTACGCTTCACTCCTTTACTATGCTATGTACCTATCATCTGTTACATCGACACCTTTTACACGACCCACTATTTGGAACAATCAGTTGATTCCTTTTAAGTGAATTGTTTGTCTTTTCTGCTATAATTTATGGCCGTGGTTCCCGTTTTAAAATAGACCACCCCAATTCTTCTAATGGGTCTGATACGAGGCGATTAAAAGAGAATTTATTTTCTGTCCTTGAAAGGCTGCCTTTCAGCGTATGACACATCATTTCACAATGAAACCTAAATAGGCTAAAAGTTAACCTTGCGCCCTTAAAATTAAAAGGTTGTTCGTAGTTGCAAAATTTCTCTCCATTCCAAATGGTAATTTGGACGTCATTTTATGTATGTATACAGGGTGTAAACGTAGATGCATACTTAAGGTGTTTCAGGCCATCAAATTTAACAACTTTCACTAATCGAGCCATCTTCGTCACGTAGCAGCCAGTTGTTCAGTGTGATGGTCTGAAGCACCCCCTTTGATATGTAACGTTTTTAATTTTACATTCTGTATCAGTAATACGTTTTAATGACATTCTACTTCAACGGGAAATATTCAACCTACCTTCTCCACTTTGTTCTTCTTATAACACCGTTACCTACTATGTTCTATGTAGATTCCAAATTGGTGTAGGTAGGGGTGTTATAATTTAGGTAAGTATTTATTTAGGTATTTAAGTCTTATTTTTATGATCTCTGGCATGGAATCGGCGAAACACTTCCAATTCCAAACTTAGCCAAAGAGCCAATGTGTTTAGTTAGATTATGTTGGCATTTGCCAACATAATCCGACGCGGAGATGGTGTCGGTAATGTCACCACACATTCTAATACTAATCGTAAATAACTACGTATTCTGCATAGTATGTACTTCATATAATTTTGATCACGACTAGAAGTAGGTACTTACCTACTTTAGGTTAAAAAGATATACCCGTTAGCGCGCTCCATACAAAAGAAGCTTAATTATTTTTCTATCGGTGGAGACCTATAGTTGCCTTTGTTAGATATCCAAACTTGTAATGTTTCAACAGCCGTTGGTCTTCCAAAGAAAAATCAAAGATAAAAACCAATTAAATTTTTTAAACACGACATATAAAGATATCCATATAAATCTTAAAGTACCTACCTATTCCTAGCATTGAAACTATATACCCTATTTGGGTTGAGCATCATCTGCCAGCACCGAATCGCATTTTTTCACGCTCTATCCTTTGCTGTCGCTCAGGAATGTTATTGGCTAGAGCGAGAAAGATAGAGAGAGAAGTCAGGAAATATTTTTTATTTTTTAATAAAGTAGTAATTTTTCTACATGGAGTTCGCATTATTTTCTCTCCACCATGTTTACATTTAGAGATTACTAAACTAATTTAAAATAAATATCTATAAACTCGATGAATCGCAATAAAAATTAAATTGGTTTCTTAAAATTATGTCTTCTACCAGTATAAAATATAAAATGAAGACCAAAAAAAAAACTTGACATACCGAATTCTCGATCATGCTTAAAAATTCATTGATTTTACCATTTACAATAGAATCAAAATTCGTCTGTATGCAGCGCGCTCGGCTGCACTCGCAGCTATATACTCTTCAATATATTCGATAGGAACTGAGAAGAAATATTATTTGAATGATCTTCTCTATCTAAGCAATATACTTAGATACTTAGTAAGTATTATAACGCCATGCCTCTTTTCCAATGGAAATAACAGAGACTAGAGCGCGCGCCTCATTCGCATTCCATACATTCTCTCATACACGCCCGCCGGTTTCGAGTAGGTAGCTACTCCGCTCTTCACCTTTCTATAGGAGGTCACACTGGACTAGGTAGACTGGACAGTTTGGGCACTATACTAACGTTAATGTTCTGAATACGATTTATTTAGAATTTCCTTAAATACCTCTTTGGGATATATTAGTAACCAGCCAAGTGCGTGTCGGGCCACGCGCCTTAAAATTTAAAATTTACTGAACTCGATCTTTACCCACCGTTCGGGTACTCTCATCCTACTTACTACCAAAACAAAATTCTTAAAATGTATCCATGAACACCTTAGCGCTTTCGTTCATTGCTGAAATGATAACAAATCATTTATGCCTCAAAACGTAAAATGCGAATAACTTTAAATTTTAACTATCCAAATAATGAAATTATTGTTTCAATCTAATTATTTTGTTATAAATCAGTAGGGGTGTATGAGGTTTTGCGCTTATTCATTAACTCGTTGTATATTTTGACCCTGATTAAAAGCCAGCATAACCAGATAGTGTGCGCACTATAATTCATTTACATAATATAACATTTCTTCCTAAGTAGGTAGGAAAGTATGCACTTTTGCTCGTGATAGCTTATTTTGCAGACAGTTGCATAATAAGTATTCAAGACAGATCACAGAACGAAGCGGGTTGAACCGGCAGAATGCCACTTCCTGTTTCCGGTGTCTCATAAACTCGTGAGAGACGACTTGAATACTTTTATGGAAAGTTTTAACAGTAATATTTAAAGAAGAAAATATAAATCAAAGAACAGATTAACATTATATTTGTTCTCTTATTGAAATTTTCTACAATGAAATAATTGTATGAAATTAATTTTTATAGTACGGGGTGCAAAGAAAAATAGTTGCAAGTTGCATATACAGGGTGTACTGAACAACTTTCACTATGGACATAGCATATCCGGAGGCAGGAAATGCGAAAAAAAATCAGCTGTCCCATACAAAACTGTTGTACCTATCCGACTCAAACGTATGTGCTGATTTTTTTTCGCGATTTCAGAGGTAGTCTCTAGTTTGATGGTCTGAGTTCACCGTTTCAGTTTGCGGAGGGCTGTCCCTTACACCCTGTATTATGAATGATTATTAATAAGATTGTTGTCTTTTCAAAATACTTTTTTTGCGCATTTCGAAAAGTTATCCCGATGAATTTGTAATTTCGCTGCACTGCTCATATATCGATTATGTACAAACGTTTTCAAATTTTGCGTTCCTCTCTCTAACTTCTAGATTTTAAGTCATGTACATTGTACAAACCGCGACACATGAAGCTACACAAAACAAACATAAGCTGGCCGCGCGACACTATACGTTATTCTACTTAGCGAGGCCAGCTTATTTTGGTTTTGTATAGCTTGATGTGTCGCCGTGTGGACATCTCAAATAGAATAACTTTTAATACCTACCTACGACCAATAATAATTTATACCTACGAGCTTTTTCCCGCGACTTCGTCCGCACCGGCTCCCGTCATCGTAGTGCGATAAAATATACCAGTTTTTAATTATGATCATAAGCTTTTAAACACAAAAAGTTTCATCAAAATCGGTCCAGTAGTTTTGCGTGATGATCAATTAAACAAACAAAAAGAGACATAAAATAAGAAAGTCGATGATTTGGACAGGATTTGGAGATGATTTGGATTCTAAAGATGACATGACTGTAAAATAACAACTCCATGTAAAGAGGAAATGTAACTCATTTCCTCAGTAAAACTCAGTGACGTCATCAAGGTCATCGTTTTTGGCCTTAGACTATTTATATGAGGACAAGTTACGCGTGTAATTCTACTAACAAAATTTTCTGCCACTTTTTGCGGGGGGCGAGGTAGCACGAGATACGCAACTTGCACGTTGGCAGAGAGGAAATGCTAAAGCGAGGCGAGTCCGCATATAAGTAGTCTAAGTTTTTGGCTTCAAAAAAATGTTTGTAATGCAAACTCCACTTATGTATGTATTTAATCTTCTTGGTACATCCCTCTAACCCATGTAACGTTTCACCCTGTAGATTTAGACGAATTGAAATGCTCGTACTACATATTAAACATTTTATTAATCTGATATATCGATCAGTGAACACGTGAACGCCCGATATAATATCACGAGATTGATAAAAACAATGGAATTGATAAATACTTTCATATCAGTCAGATACTTGATTCTATTCATTCATTGTTGTTAAACACTTAAAAGTGAAGCTAATAACAGAACGGTGGAATATTGTTTGTGAAAAGTTTTTGTGGATGTCTGAAAGTGGTTGTTTTCTTCAACAGGATGATGAGAAAAAGAATAAGAAGAAAAATTCCCCAGTGGACGACCGGCCCGTTGTCCCGGCGCCCAGTGAAGCAATGCTCAATAGTAAGTACATAGTTAAAGTACCTACCCTTAAGAAGGGCAATCGATTGTATGCTTTCTATCAAGGCTAAATCGCCCGTTAGCCAAATTGCACTTTCTAAGGCCGATCGCAAACTTGATCTCAGCCAGAAGGAGCGCACGCTGCTCCTTCCAACCATTTTCGCAACGTGTTAATGAATAAACGTAAAACTAGAAAGTAGTTAGTTTAGAATCGAGAGCAGAATCGAATTATCATGGTTTCAACATGGGTAATTTTTTTCAAAATATTAAATAATTTGTTTGTAAAATTTACAATTTACTGAACTTGATCTCAACCAACCGCTCGGGCACTCTCACCTACTACAAACTAAAACAAGATTCTTAAAATCTATCAATGAGCTCGCTAGCGCTTTCATTTATTGCTGAAATGATAACAAATCATTTTTGCCTGAAAACTTAAAATGCGAATAACTTTAAATTTGAACTATCAAAATAATGAAATTATTGTTTCAATCTAATTATTTTGTTATAAATCAGTTGGGGTGTATGAGGTTTTGCGCTTATTCATTAACACTTTGTATATTTTTCCTTGGCAGAAAGCATGCGATCATTTGCACGTCTAATGGGGACTTTTATGTTTTATAGTCATAATTTATAAAAACATTTTCAAAAAATAAGAATGTCACAATATAGCTGGTTTTCAATTTATCGAAGTATTATATAGGCATTCTTATGTTTTATGTTTGTAAAGCATCCAGTTAATGTCTTTAAAACCGTCAAAACAGGTCACTTTCGGCGGTTTTAAAAGTAACTACAAACGTTAAAAACAAATCCGTAATCCAGATAAATTGAAAATAAGCAATGACTGCAAAATGCTTTATAAAATGTAACATTTTTCTTTTTTGGAAATGTACGATTGAGGCCAGCACTAGACGCTCGGTAGACACCTTCTAAAATTAAGAATCTAGGTACTTAATGTTTCCAATCAGGACCCATTTTCGAAAGACTTCAAAATTAAAACACTTTCTCTATCCTCATATTTACTACGAAAGTGCATCGTCATAGGTTTAAATAAACAAAAGCTTTCTCTTTAACCTTGCAGTGATTAAAAACGAACACGAATTACAAACTTTCAGTTGCTTGACGTCAAAGTGACGCTTGACATGCTAGGGTAACTTTACCTACCCGTTTGAAATGAACACCTTTGTGGTTATTTCTATGGAAATCCATTACAAAGCCCCCATTACATTTCAGCAAATTGATTCCTAAAGGTCGAATGTCTGTAAATGAATATACAGTTTCAGTCAATATAGGCTGGTATTGACTATTGATGCGAATACCTATATTGACTCTGAAAAAATGGGTTTCTGCTCGAGATTTCTCGAAGCGAGAATTCTCGCGAGATTTGGCCTTAGTCGAGACCAGAAAAAATGTCTCAACAAGTCTAGGAATCAATTTAAAGAACACTAACTAAAGAAACACGCGCGTCAGGTCTGTTTTTTTTTATTTAGGGCCGATTTTTCAATTGTCTGACTGATGATTCCTATGAATAAATAATATTGCTTTATCTTGAATCAAATATAATTTACCATACACCAGCGATCCAGGAAAATTTCTGGAAAAACTCTCGTTGTTTTTGAAATATTTTAATTCATTTTGGAATATAGGCACCAAAGAGATATTATTGGGATTATATGGGATTTCGGAATAAAACTTTTTAAAAATTAGAAAATTTTAGTTGTGACCTGGCACGATGTCTTGGAAAAAAATATATCAAAAGCCATAAAAACTAAAAAGAAAGAAAACTTTTTCTTTTAATTGAAGTATTTGGCGTAACGTCTTTTTTTTTCTGGCAGATAGCTGCCAGTTCTGTATTTCTTAGATGTAATGAAAACTCTTTGGTTGTATGATAAATATGTAGACAAAAATAAAAACTTTTTGAATACCCAAAATATTTTTAAATACTTTTGGATCTAAGCTCTTGATTTACTGTTGATTTATCAATCCCAATTACGAGAAATAAAATCTTTTTGGATTCCCAAAATGTTTTCACGCATAGATAAATAAAAGAAACCACATTGTTCTAATGTATGTTTGATTGTAAAATTCTCCAGACATATTTTGATATTTATTGTATGTAGCGACGCGATGGGCTCACTCCCCGTCACACTGGATAGATACTACGTACTCTAGTAAAACGTGATATTCTGAGTTATCAGAATATCTCTGACTACCCCTTCGGGGAATATAGTCGTGAGCATATGCTATGCTATTTAGATAATATATATTTGTAATGTCATGCCTCCTTCCCAGTTAGGTACCTACAGTAGGTAGTGTTAGATAGGTAGAGTGCGCCAGATAAATAATACTTAGAGATATATAATAATTATAAAATGAATACAAAACACTTAAATATGCCATGAATGATATCATGATAATAATTGATAACATCTGTGATAAAAGGAAAACACTTTATTATGTATTATCTACCTATACAGGGTCCTTCTTAATGTGCTGACCGTTTTTTAAGGAGATGATCAGACCATCACACTGAAAAATTTTCTGCATCAAGGTCGGAATAGCGAAAACAGAATCAGCTCTTCCATATAAAACTGCAAACTGACCGATGACTAGACAACGATATAGAATACAATTATATAGATACAAACATCCATGTCTCGGGTACAAATATTCATATAAAAATAAAATGTAAGGAACAGCAGTTTTTTTCGCGATCTCGTTGTTGGTCCTATAGAAAAAGTTGTTAAGTTTGATGGTCTGGTTCCGTTGTAATTACAATCTTTACCTTAGTACTGGCAAGCTTCAAATGTTACAAAGACCACAGCTGTAACTAGCGAAATTAGCCCAAATGGATAACATTTTTATTTCTAATTTTTTTTTATCTATATTTCTATTTTAATTTGTTGATTTTTCTTGGTAAAGTTAGTTTCTTGTCTGTAATACCTTGGTATAAATAAAAAAGGAAAGGACAGGCAGGTAAATGAACCCACCCCATACAGCGTAGCTTTTAATTTTTCATTATTTTTCAAATATCTCGAGAAATAATGGATAGAAAAATCTGAGAATTTTTACTTAGTAGTCTCTAGTGGCTTTGAATCACATAATCTCCAAATGCTTATCTAATTGTGGTTTCCTTTCATAACATGAAATGTCCATTTTCACAGTACCGCGACTCCGACTACACGTAAAGACGAGACCAGATTTTTTGCTCCAGTATAACCAAATGGTGGTATTTGGTAGTGCTCCTTTAGGCCCGCCTGCTATGTCATTCCTCAGGCTAGGATTAAAATAGCTTGCTTTATGGGCTTAAAAAGTTGGGCACTTGCCCATTTTGCCCTTATGAAGATATGCAACTGGTTTGTTGTATGTAATGGGCAAACGAAATACCTACATTTTTACACTGAGAATAGATTTGTGATAATGCCCTCTGTTTTATTAAGTTTTTGCCCGATTCAGACGACTGACTTTAGGCGTCCTAGCAGTTGGTCACCGATTTGAGAATCCGCCCTTGGATTCACGGAACCCTCCTGTGTTTTGGGGAACAGATGGTGTAGAGTTTACTATTCTTCTATGCATATAAGGATGATGGATGTTGGAAGTTCTGATGTTTCAGAATATCTCTGACTACCCCCTCGGGGAATATAGTCGTGAGCATATGCATGCATGCATATAAGGATGAAAAGATATTCAGATGCCTATTTAGGTTACTGGCCAATTCTGACTCGCTACAATTTATTTAACATATGCTATTCGACATATCTTGGACGTTACGTTACTAAAGCTGTTCTAAGAATAAGTGATCGAGAGAAAGTGTTTCAAATCTCTGTTTCCGTAATTCAAAATAGCCTTAAAATGGTTGCTATTTGGAATGGAGCATAGAGACTAGATACGATAATTATTCTGTTATGTTATGACACCTCTGAAAGATTATTAATTTGGCGTGGTACATGTGGGCATTGCCACATGTTATGCCAACAGCCACAAATATAAATACTGGCTTAGAGTGTTTTAGTGGGATTAGTGGTGATCAATGTCCAACCAATCGCACATGACTCATGTTGAGTAACGCGCTATCATCTCCGCTTCATATTTTCATTATTTTGTGTATTAAATTATATTATCTGATATTAACGCGCTCGTAATAACTAGGATTGAGCGGGCTATGCTTAGATGGTTCGGTCACGTGGAGAGAATGAATCTAAGAAGACTTACGAATGAAATATATCAAGCAAAGGTGAGCGGAAGTGTTGGGAGAGGCCGTCCGAGGAAAACATACCATGATCAAATCAATGATCTTTTCCGACAAGGGCAAGTGCGTAGCACCCTCAATCGACGGATGTGCATTAAAGGATGTATGAATGTGAATGAGGCTAAAGAGGTCTGTTAGAGTCGTAGAGTGTGGCGGTCCGTGATCTCCACCTACCCCTATGGGACAATGGCGTGAGCTTATGTATGTATGTATCTATTTATGTACGTAGTAGCCCCTTCATAAGCCACTATAGCAATAACATTATGTACAGTTTTATTATATCAGCCGTCGCTGTCCCATTGTTGGACAAAGGTCTCCCTCCGTTCTTTCTATGCGTCCCGGTTTTGCGCTTCGATAGGCCAGTTCTTTAGCAATCTATCAATTTCGTCCTGCCACCTTTTTCTAGGTCTGCCTCGACGCTGATGTCGTTTCGCTGGGGCTTAGTTGGTAGGTAGTGGTTTTGGCCCACAGGTCATCTGGTACAGGGTCCAACTTAATATGCTGACGGTTTTTAAGAGGATGATCAGAACCAGTGGCCGATGAGGCCAAAGAGTTCTCGTGTGGCGACCGCGTACCGGAGAACGCAGCGTGGGTAAGGCCCCCCACAAGGTGGGCCGACGACCGGGTAAAGGCGTCGGGAACCCGTTGGATGAGGGCAGCGGAGGACCGGTTACTGTGGCGATTCTTGGGGGAGGCTTAAGCCCAGCAGTTTACGTTCATCGGCTGAGATGATGATAATGATCAGACCAGATTGAACCACTTTCTCTATGGGACCAAAGTCGCGAAATAATCTGTTTTCCCATAAATTTGGGTCTAGTTGGATTGCGGTTTTGTACGGAACAATTGTAGTATTTTCTCGATTTCGATGTTGGTCCCATAGAGAAAGTTGTTTAGTTTGATGGTATGATCACTCCCTTAAAATATCGTTAACATATTAAGAAGAGCCTACCTACAGAGAGTTAGGAATAATTATTATAAAAGGAAGATATACCTACACAGACCTTTATCAGGAGTGGGATTTTTGAAACTCATTCGTTGAACTCAGCAGTTGAGAATGTCAAAATTACTATGGACATATGCATCTTTCTACTGCTGATTTGACTTTCCAAAATCGCACTCCTGATGTATGATATTTGAATGTCAAATCAGCAGTAGAAAGATGCATATCTCCATAGTAATATTGACATTTTTAACTGCTGAGTTCAAAGTAGGTGTGAGTTTCAAAAATCACACTCCTGGTCTGTGAAAATATATTTTTTTGTTTGTAACGCAAATAAGTATTAAATAAATAATGGAAATAGTATATGCTTAGTTGGATAGATGTCTGCTGTTTATTACAGTGTTTAGCAATGAAAACGTGCAGTCGACAGCTAATGCCACGGCCGCGTACAAAATTATATGATTGTCATAAACGTAGATAGGCACTATACAGGGTGTTAGGCTAAACAGGTGTTCTACTTTAAGGGATTGTTGTACCCATGATACTGAACTACTTTCCCTTAGAAAACTAAAGCAATTAAAAAAATATATATCTTTTCATACAACGTTCAATTAGCAGATTGCATTTAGTATGGAAAGTAAACATTTCTTTTTTTTAATTTCCTGTAGGTTTTTAGGGAAAGTTATTCAATATCATGGGTCCAACCTCTCCTTTAAGGTGATTGCAGAGTTGTCAATTTCATACAAAAGTTTGAAGAATAATACGCGTAGACGGTATTAATCACAGTAATATTTTATATAGGGAAAAAACTCAAACTCAAATCGCTTTTAGTGATAAAACCGCCCTTTGTACCCTTCTCATTCTTGTTTTAAATTGTATTTTTCTATTCTTGGTGTGCAAATAATATTTATCTATATATATATCTATAAGAATATTTATCTTATCTTATCTTATCTTATCTCAAAACACAAAATGTTTTATTCAAAATTCAAAATGTTTTATTCAAAATGATATCACATGGATAGCTGAGAAAATCTAGATGCCGCGTATCAAATAACATTTGCAATTTATAATATAAGTATGAAGATAAGTATAAGCTTTGAAATTTTCTATGGATAAGTTCAAAGCTTTATATATCTTCATAATTATATTATAAATTGTAAATGTTATTTGATACGCGGCATCTAAATTTTCTAAACTATTTTTCCATACGTAAAATATTATTTTTAATTGTACCGTTGTATTATGCGTCAAACTTTTGTGTGAAATTGACAACTCTGCAACCACCTTAAGTAATGCAATCACTAACACCCTGTATACACAATAATAGTTACGCTAGTAGATAATGGTGAAAATTTTAATGCTTTACGTACTTTATGTGGTGCTTCAGACCATCAAACTGAACAAATTTTACTATGGGACCGACATTGAAATCACAAAAAACAAAATCTGCTGTTTCATAAACATTTTCTTCGATTTGCTATTGAACAGCTGGTTTCTATGGAACAGTTGATTTTTTTCGAGATCTCAATGTTGGTCCCATCATAAAATCGTTCAGTCTGAAGCACCCTGTTCGATATGTAGGTAACGCATTATATTTTACACCCTGTATAACTTGAAGATAACGTTGTTTGGCAATTTGGCATCAAATGGCCAATAGTAAAAAGGACGTGACACTAATACTCAGTTGTAGAAACGCTCATTAAAGTTAATCCTTCATTAAATGTTTTCCTCCATTAAATGGAGGATTAACTTTAATGAGCGTTTCTGCAACTGAGTGATAATGTCAGTGTTTTCACCACAGAACGTTAAATAATAGGTAGAAATACCTCGTGCGAATGCGCGTAAATACTTATGTCAAAATTAGCTATAGTTAATTTTGCCCTCATCATCAGCCTACCATCGGCTACTGCTGAACGTAGGATTCTCCCAAGGCGCGTCAAAAATCTATCCTTTGGTTAATTTTGCCATAATATTACCAATTGACAACATTTCAAATTAAGAAAGGTACCAAAAAAAGAAAACCATTTGGAGATTATGTGATTCAAAGCTTATATCAAAATTATCCGATTTTTCTATCCATTATTTCTCGAGTTATTTGAAAAATACTGAAAAATATAATAGAGGTTGAATGAGATTTTATTCCTTTGCCTGCTTGGCTTTTCTATTGTATTTGACAGTTTTTATTTTTAATATTATTGCGGCCAAGGTATCTTAGCCATAAATCCTACGTTTTTCAGAAATTCAAAAGTAAATTAAAAATAGAAATATCGGTCAAAAATAAAATCGGAAAAATACGTATCTCTTATTGTTTAACCTATTTTTATATTATTTGTTAAAACAGGTGGTTAAAAAAATGTAATGTTGTCAATTATATCCAAGGTACGTGTAAAATCAACCGTAAAGAAATTTAAATTGCATCCGCATCGCATACGTGGTGGACTAACACTGATACACCCTCCCTGAGGGTAGGCCTGTACCCTGCAGTAGGACGTATATGATTATGAAAGAAAAAGAAATACGTAGGTACACTAGTCAATTCACTATTGGATTATTAATTAAATCTTGACACTGATTCTCATACAAGCTAAGCGGTGCATTCAGACCACTTCTAACTATAATTTAATGCTCTGTGGTTTTCACAAATACAGCTCGTTGTTGATGAATAATGCATGCAATGATAATAATTATGCAGTGGTACTCTAATTTTATATTTAATTTATATTGTAGGAAATGTTTGGCAGATGCAATTTACAAGCAATAAAAGTAATCCTTACCTTAATTCCTAAGATTAATTATAATTAGGTTGTCTTTTCGTAAGTCTAGATGAGATATTAATGCACTATATTAAAGGTAGGGATTTAAATAGGACGATAGCATCAATTACGAGGTAACACATTTTCGTGGATGGCACTCAAAGTTTTGGCACACTCATGGATTGCAGGAATGGTTTAATTAGGCGGTAGTCACATCAGATTGTTCAGAAAAACATCGCCTTCGACACATCCTGGTCACTTCAAACCTTCGACTTCCCTGTCTATACAACGTGTTAATGAATAAACGCAAAACAACCCAACTGATTTATAACCAAATAATTCGATTGAAACAATAATAGATTTTTTTTATAGTTAAAATTTAAAGGTTTTCGCATTTTAAGTTTTCAGACAAAAATGATGTGTTATCATTTCAGCAATGACTGATAGCGCTAGCGTGCTCATGGGTACATTTAAAGAATCTTGTTATGTTTGTAAGTGGGGTGAGTGTGCCTGTGCGGTGGGTTGAGATCAAATTCAGTAAATTTTAAAACATACAAATTATTTATTATTTTGTAAAAAATTACCCATGTTGAAAACATGATAATTTGATTCTGCTCTCGATTCTAAACAAATTCCTTTCTAGTTTTGCGCTAATTCATTAACACGTTGTATACCGCGGCTACGTCTTCAATATTGCCGTAGAGGTGACTGAACGATTTTATTCTGTTGTAGACTTTTTAACTTTCATTTAAAACTACATTGCATCGTGCACTTAGTATAAAGAATTGCCGATTGAGAACTTAAAACATACTCGCAAGTAGTTCTCACAAAAAATAAACGATACCGTGTAGTCAGCAGCGCCCATACAAAAGACATCAACGAGACCTACAGTATAATTCGTAGATCTTGATGATGATTGATGATGAAATATGATTTCGATATTGTGTTTTTCCATATTGTTCTGCTTACCCCAATGGGATACAGGCACAAGAATATATATGTATGTGTATAATACTGTTCAGTTGTACATAAGTATATAATATCTGGCTAGATGAGTACCTATCAATAATATTTCTGATCGAAAACACGATATAACATTACAAAATAACCACTGAAATGAGGAGAAAACCTAATTTTTTCAACCGCTACAACTCGTAAACTTCGTTGAAAATTCTTTATCATTTGGCACCATTTAACAGCGAGCCAAGGAATGTTATTAAACTAAGTAAATCGGCGAAAATGACTCAAATCTTGAAAAAAATATCGTTTCCAAGAATGCTGCGATATATAGGTGGGTGATATTTTGGGAACTGTTATAAATTTCTACTGCAAATAATACTTACGAACGGTTACTGGCCATTTACCTTCTTTTTTATAGTGGGTATCGTCTAATTGGGACCAGATTCTGTAAATAATGGAATTTATTTTCGCCAAATTAGACGACACACTGAGGGTATACAACGAAATTCGATTTTCGCAATCGCGTGAACGTTTTCGTTTCAATGTCAACTGTATTTCAATGAAACTCGGAAGAAAACTATAGGAAATTCGCAAAAAAAATTTCGAACTTTTATACTAAGTGCAATCATTTGATCAAACGTTTGTTTGAAAAGTAGTTTTTTTTTCTCTCAAATTTCCTATATCTAGGTTTCTTAGGGAAAGTTGTTCAGTATCATGGATAGAATCATCCCTTAGAGTAATGCAACTGTTTACCCCTGTTACCCTGTTACCCATATATATATTATATGTTCCATACTAGACTAAAATTGTATGGGACAGCAGATTTTTTTTTCGCGATTTCGACATTGGTCCCATAGAGAAAGTTGTTCAGTTTAATGGTCTGATCATCCTCTTAAAAAACTGTCAGCATATTCAGTTGGACCCTGTATAAAAACGCCAACTTTTCAATTCAATTTTAAACCTTAGGTACATTAAAAGTAGATGTTATAATATTTTGTTTACCACCGCTTCGGAAGGTGTTCTGGGTGTCAGAAACTCTATAACAATAACATAACTTTTTCAAAAGTTAACCTTTCTCACAAGATAACATAAATATTCTTTACAAAGCTCAAAAATAATATATTGGTACTACCTACTTGTATTCGATTTTATGGTAATACTTTTTATTCTTAAAACATGATAAATCCTACTTAATATTATAAACATGAAAGTTTGGATGTTTGCGACTCAATCACGCATAACCGGCAAACGGGTATGGATAAAATTTCGTACAAAGAGAGAATAAGATCTTGGTACTTTTAAAGTCAAAGCTGACGAAGTCGCGGGCCACAACTAGTGATAACGAAAAGACCGATGCCGCACTAACTTTGGACTTATTTCAAATAATAATGGAGTTAAAAAACAAACAAACCACCTGAAAATCATAACATTCATGTACCTACATAATTATGTAATGTCATTCACATAGTCATGAGCATATGCTATGCATACATTCACATAATATTACTAAATCAATTGAGATCCAAATGAATTAAAAATGCTTAACTCATCTAAGCGAATAAAACCGGTGTCTTAAAATACAGTTTTTCTGGAGGATTGCCTTAAACTGAGAGCAAGATAAGAAAGTAATCATGTAGATATCTACATAACGTAACATCCCTAATCTTTAGTCAATATTGTCGGTGTATATGATGCCAAACTGATGACATAGACCACATTTTCTTGAAGACATCTTGATAGTTTGATACTTACTAGACTGATAACTAAAAATTCCGTTAACTTTATCAGTTTGTAAAATAACACGCGTTGTTAATTGACGTTAGGTAAAATGGCTAAAGAAGTGAAAAATAATGATTTTTGTAAGTACTTTTCTCTACAACATGTATATACATAACGGTGGATAAATTATGTTATCATGTTTTAAAAATTCGGGCGTACTCTTTTGCAGGTATTTATGATCATGCATATATTTATTATTTATTTTAACACTATACAGGATGTTAGGGTAAACAGTTGCATTTCTTTAACTCCTCAAAGTAATGCAACTGTTTACCCTAACACCCTTTATAATTATTCCATCCATCATCCATTGAACCTTGGATAAATAAATTATATGTCAAGATTGACAGTCGAAGCTGAGAAAGCGTCGAAAAATGCAACCAGTACTGGCCTCTACACCCTATCCATATACACGCACACAGACATAATTTGTATGACGCCTCACGCACACCAACCTAAGAAAGTTGGCCCGTTTTGTTTTATACGGTAGAAGTGTTAGGATCAATATAGACATATACTTTTTCTAAGCATTAACTATATTATTGTTTATTTTAGTATACAGGGTGTAAGGAAAAGTATCATTAACCTTTAAACCACATACTCTACCCATCAAACTGAACAACTTTTGAACATGTCAGAACAAAAAAAATCTGCTGTCTCATACATTTTAGTCGAGGAGGCGTTGCAGTTTAGTATGGAACAGCTGATTTTTTTTGCTCTGACAAGTTTGCTCCTGTAGTAAAATTTGTTCAGTTTGATTGGTAGAGTATGTGGTGTAGTGATACTTTACACCTGCGTACCCATTCCTTCTTGTATAGGTACCTAAATCTTTGACTTAACCTAAGTACCTACTAGAAAAACTCCTATAATCTTCAGTTAGTTCCTTCGTCGGTGCTAGTGGAAGTCTAATGGAAGAAGAAGAAGAGCATACGCTCCCAAGTTCTAATGTGTGATATGTTGACTTAATTTCACCGCAAAGATAGACTACGTCATTCAAAACCGTAGTCACCTCTGAGTCCATCACTATAGCCATATCAGCATGGAAGACATAATCATCAGTACCGTAGACTGAGGTTACTATAGCCCTAGGGGGTAACAATGGCCCAAAACGGGAAAAAGTTTAAACCTTCCGCCGTCATGTGTTAGCAGTAAGTATTGTAGTTCAAGTAAAAGCGACAGATGGCTTTAGTGCTCGACCGGGTAAAGTAGGTTTGGTGGCTGCTGCGCATTCGTGGGCGATTTCCCGTTTTGGGCCATTTTTATCCCCTAGGGCTATAGTAACCTCAGTTTACGGTAGTTGATGACCGCCCATGTTGCAGATCTCCGCACAGCGTTCGGCCTGCTGGACCGTGACAGCGACGGGCATGTGACGCCGGCCGAGCTCCAGTTTATGCTGCGGAACCTCGGCATCGAGGTCAGCGACGACCTCATCTCTGATCTCATCAAGGATGCCAGTAAGACCGGTCAGTATCACATGCACAACTATCACATAAGTATACAGGGTTAAATTGATATCATTAGCATCCTTTTAAATTAAGAGTCTACCCATCAAACTGAACATCTTATAAGTACTATGGGAGCAAAGCGATCGGAGCAAAAAATCTGCTGTTCCATACTAAACTGCAACGCCTACTCTACTCAAATGAATGCAACAGTAGATATTTTTTTTGATTCGATCGGTTCGGTCCCCTGGTCAAAGTTGTTCAGTTTGATGGGTAGACTCTTAGTTTATAAGGATGCTAATGATATCAATTTCACCTGCTGCAAACATCTTGACCAATTCGTAGGGGGATGTGCGTATTAAGTGCTTTCGCCTATAAATATTGTTCTGCGCAGTCAAGGTTCTTGCCAAATTGTTTACCGGCTAAGGTCTGCTAGTCTTCTACTTGGGAATTTATACAATCGTATTGTTAACATATGAACGCAAAAATTCCCAAAATCGTTATTTATACACATTTATACCGTAGATGGTCTTCTACTGCTGACCAGATTTGATAGTTCGCTTTAGCGGGAGAAAATGTAAAATAATACCCAATAAGTACGTTTTAAAAGTAGTTAATAATAGTATGTAGGTGTCAGGTTACTTTAATTTCTCCGTCGCACATTGTATTTATAATGCACTTTAGGTAGGTACATTCTTTAGTCCGCACAAAACGGAAATGCTCGTAGTAATTATGACGGATGAATCTTGTAAAAGTAGTTGCAGTTTGGCATAGCGTTTGACCTACCTGTAGATAGATAGAGATTTTGTTTACGTTATTTATTTGATAGTATGTCATATCGTTTAAACGACAGGACTACAGGACAGATCCAACCTGTGAAAGAAAGATATTCGCTTTATTTTAAAAGGCATATTGGATCAGAAGATGTTCTGACTAGCATCGTTTCAGTAAACTAAACTCAAGTTTTTATGGATATAAAGTCGTTTACTAAGATCAGATTTTGTTTTAAAATTACAACATCGTAATCATTATCGTAAACATAAATTAATCTGTTCATTTAAATACCAGCTAAAAGTAACTGCAAAATGAAAATACCTCTTTTTTATTTTAGATCAACAGAATTAGTTATTTTTGGCAAGCACTTGTACTTGCATCACATTGCAGTTTAATTTAATCACATTTTAATGAAGTTGCAATAATTATCACTAAAGCTAATGTTTCGTATGTCAATAATTGGAATATATTACACGTGCCAAAATAAATAAGTGTCGAGTCATAAAAAAGAACGACGTCGTTAATGTTGATATCCAGAAACATCAATTATTCCCGACGACGTAAGATTTAAAAAAGTTCACATTGTTTTCCGAAGAATATACGAAAATAGAATAGGTTGATTGTATAACGACGATGTTCAAAGTTTTTCGTGCGTTTGAACGATAAGGATAGAAAGAAAACTCATTGAGAATGGTTATGTCTCAATCTAAAGGCTTAGTTGGAAGTTCGAAGTTGAAGGTCGGAACCATTCCAGTTGAAATTACATAGAGGTTAATAATTCAGTACCGCGGTAACTATGGCCACGGTATTCGATTAAATTACTTTCAAACCATTTAATTTTTGGGTTACCGAGCTGTATTTTATGTAGGTACTTACAGTTGTTTTTACTAAAACCGAAAATAAAATCTTATGTCCGATGACATTGTTGAAAAATATTGCTGATATTTATTATACATATACGTAGTGAGCATTGCCCTCCGCTTCGTAGGTATCCATTTGAAGTCTTGCCAAATATAACCACGTGCCTAAATTTTAAGTTTAAAGAGTCAAATGAGATCACACATGCACCGCTTCACACGACGCAAATGTTCAGTGACTTTAAATATTGTTATTTTAGTAAACTGACTGCGACCGAAAATTATCTCTAACGCCTAAATATAGAATTGTTTACGTTTGTATAATGCGTATCCGTATTATTGTTGGCTTCAGGGAAATAATGGCACAACTCGCACAACAACTGTTTTATTTGAGATCGAATACACAGATTTATAAACGTAACGAGATTTTTAAATAGCTCGCAAATTATACATTTAACTTTAGTAAAAAACAAAATACATTTAGGTCAAGTTGTAATGTAAAATATTGTATGTTAAAATGTATCCTCCAGGTACATTTATTATTCAATTCTATATGTCATCTGTAGGATTGTATATTTACAAGTCAAAATTGAGACAATCTTTCTCTGAATAAAACACATTGTTTATTAATCTAGTTATTACCTGTGCAAAACTCTTACTTGCACATTGAGTAACAGTTATTCAGAAATCGGGTTCTCCTGGGAGTCATCTCAAACACAATTCTATTGCGAATATGAGCTCTAGTGTTTCGTGTACATATAGCGACATATCAAGCTACAATACAAAACCAACATAAGCTGTCTTCGCGTAGGGTGAATAACGTATAGCGTCGCGCGGCCAGCTTATTTTGTTATTGCATAGCTTGATGTGTCGCCGTGTGTATTTTTACAAATTTAGCCAACTCGAAAATTTCATGTTAAGATCTAAAAGGCTCATCCGGCGCACAACAACACATTTCACGAATACCTTTATTAATGTCGGAGTTGTCCCCCAAATAATAAGGCCAAAGTTTGCAGAACAAACTTTAACTTTAATACGGTACAATCAATTAAATTTATCACCTCCTTTTAACTTTCTTACAGGCACAGCACCGGTAAACAAAAGCTCATTATCATTATCGATGAAGATAATTTTATTCTCGGTTAATTATGTAGGGTTATTGTAAAATGGCGTGCGGTCGCAGGGAGGTAGACGGAGGGCGGCGGACGGAGGGCGGCTTCCGGCGACCTCGTGCTCAGGCAAGGTTAACGCATGATGTGTTTCTGCTACGAAACGCCGTGGTCGTTGTGTCGAGTCGAACACTAATGACAGTCAAAGTGGGGACTCGAGTTGCTTCAGTTTAGGTCGTTTTATTTTTTTCTCGATCTCGTACATCGTCAGGATATAGCGTTTGCGTTCTGAGCATAATTCATGCGTTGCGCTGCCATGCTATCCTATCTAGTTATTGACTTCGATGTTTAGTTATTAATTGCCTACGGTATTTTTTGACTTCTTATCGACAACTGTATTTATTCTCACAATTAGTTTACCTTCAGAATATATTTTTAAACTTTTTACTTTATTTCTATTATTAGTGGCGACAGGCTCACTCCACGTCATATTGGACAGAATTTAGGTAGTACTAGTGAAACGTAGATATTTTGAGTTTTAAGGATATCTCTGACTACTCCCTCGGGGATATAGTCGTAAGCATATGTATGTACCTATGTACTTTTCCAACTACGGAAGTTTAGGCTCGGGGAATTCTCAATTTTCTATTGGTCGCCACTCGATATTGTCAATTATATTCCCCTCCAGAAATGGAGAGGAACCCGAAGAAGAAAAAGATTAACCAGACCAGCAAACTGAACAACTTTCACTACGGAGCTAAGATCAAAATTGCAAATAATTTTTTTTTGTTTCGTAGAAAACGCCAATGGCTTATCGATAATATGTAATGTATAGAACATGTATACAACAGCTGATATTTTTTTGCGATTTCAATGGTGGCCCCATAGTGAAAGTTGATCACTTTGATAGTCTGCAGCACCCCTTACGCAACGCATTTAAGTTTACACCCTGTATAAACATTGTGTCCCGACTCCCGCCTGAAATGCAGCCTTTGTATCGGATCGGATGATAGTGCGCTGCAGCACGCTACGCTACCCGATCGGCACGGCTAATCTGCCCTTGCGCTGGCTAATCTGCTCGATCGAATCCGATTGCGCCACATTGGCAGGGGTTCTCAACCTTATTTCGTTTCCACTACTTATATAGCGCACGCTAATGTCCAAGACGTAAGCGTAGCTTTATGAAGCTTTGGTCGCTAATTATTATTTAAACGATTAAATACTGTACATAATCCTTTTTGGTTGGATTTGGTTTTTAGGTGTGACTCCAAATCAACTTTTTTTAGAATTTTTGTCTGTTTGTGTGTTTGTGCGAGCAACACGCGAAAACTACTGAACCGATTTAGATGGAAACTAAGCCAAGCTTTGTTTGATAGCTAATTTGTGCGGACGAAGTCGCGGGTTAACTCTAGTGTTATTTAGAAACGTAGTTTATTAAATATGTTGTTAAATTCAGTTATATTTATATGTATTTTAGGATAAGGTATTTATAATATGGGCCCGTGATGATTTTATATTGTGTTGCCTGAATCAAATAAACAAATAAATAAATAAAAAAATAATTTGTTACACCAACAACATATCCTTTAAATAACTTTCAAATACCAATAAGGTTGATAAAAATGCATATAAAATTAATTGATAAATTATTTTAGCATCGGTTATATCGATCTATAAGCTAAAATTCAAATTAAACATTTCCACCAACCAACAAGGAAACTTTCCTTTCTTCGGACTAAAAAAGAAGGGATGAAAATTTTGTCTTACTAACATCTATTGAAAACTTATAAAAACAGCATTGTGTACAAAAACAGGGATCGGTAAAGCTTATTGTTAAAAAAGTTAGACAAAACTTTTAAAAGTCAAAGGTAAGGTAATGCACTGTTGAAAACAATATTTTATGTCTGTGTTTTTTTTGTGCCTTTAAAATAATAGCTTCATTAAGTTCAGTTGCTGGAATTTTGTATTTCTTTCAAACGATTATTTGATTCTAAACACGCAACGCCAAGCTCAGTAAACGAGCAAGAATTTTAATATTATTTCGGATATTTATTACGGCATGTAACCCGTAATATCAAAATAAACATAAAACGAGTAATGCATTTGAAAGCAGTAGTGGAGAAAATAACTTTAAATTATACCATGTTTACGAGTATTACAAACAGCAATTGGGTATTCTGTAAATATTTCGGTAGGTAAATAAAATATTATTTAAACTTTTAAATCGAGCAAAAAAGGTGGTTTTTTTCGTGTGGTGCCGTACCTGGCTTAGAAATAGAACAGCACCACCTTAGACGGGTGTCGTAACCTCTTTTCATACGCAAATTGTTGAATGAATAGGAGAGTATGGAGTGCGATTTTTAAAACTCATACTTTAAACTCAGCAGTTGAAAATGTCAAAATCACAATCTAGGAGTGGGATTTTTGAAAGTCAAATCAGCAGTAGAAATATGCATATCTCCATAGTAATTTTGACATTTTCTACTGCTGAGTTCAATGTATGAGTTTCAAAAATCGCACTCCTGAGGAAATACTGTCATATTTTCCCAATCACATAAAAATGTACTTAGGTATTTGAAAGTCGATCCTAATTATGCTTTTTTTTTTTCGTGTCGAATATTATACCTACCACAGTACCTAAACAAACCTATATCATATTTGATGGCGTTTCTCTATAATGAAACCACAGCCTGAAATCTACTGCCATTTAATTAATACCCCGTAGGCGGTAAAAGTAAACGGCACCTCAAGGTTTTATGGATAAATATTGATAATTACCAGCGTAATTATGCGTAATTAACTGAAAGGCCTTTCGCCGGTGACACTTTGTTGTATCTAAAGCTGTGATTCAGAGACGATTTTTTTAGTCTTAGCTCGAGCTAAGCGTGGCGAAAATGTATGTATGTTGACATACGGGAGTTCGAACTATGACTTAAAAACCTCTCTGAATCTCGGCCTCAAAGATTCATTAAGGGGCCATAGGTTCAGGCGAATATTTTACATAAGAAACTCGATTACCCAGCCCTACGAAAAGTACGTGCGTGTGCCGTATTTTAGATTAAAAAGAATTAATAAAAGTACTTTGATATATTTTTTATGATTTCACTAAATAAACTAATGGTGATTATGTGAGTAAAATTCCAATAAACGGTTGCAAGTTATTCTAGTTTGAAAAAATAATGTTAAAAACGCGTTATTTTCTCAGTGGCTGGCGTAGCGCGGGTTTCTGCCACCCGGGGCACAGACATCGACAAAAAATCTATCGTGTGAAGTAATTCCAATCATATCTCAAATTTATGATTTTACTTGATAAACTATCCAAAAATACTGTGTATTTTTTTCGTTTTGGTAACTTGTATAAATCTTGTAGAAAAACAAAAAATAAGAGACCCCTTCCCGGGTAATTCCGGGACGTATGCCCCCTTAAGAAATACATTGTAAGATAATGACAGTCGCTGACTCGTAATATCCTATAGTGAAAGTTGTTAAGTTTTCTGGTGATACTTGATTTGTAAGCTAATGCAAGCTCAGGGCGGACTGGACTGACGTCATGACTTTAATGACTGCCACCGCTTAATTAAGATTTAACGACACGAGCCCTTTTGTTGATTGTCGCATTAAATTTTGTTACTCATTAAGTACCTACTTGGGTGGGTGGAGTTTTATAGTATTATTAGGGTAGGGTTGGATTTTAACAGCTTGTCAAGGACGAAGGTACCAATGCTTCTTGGGAAATAGGCTGGAGACCGATTGCGCTAATTTAAAACATTGAAGTTCTATTCTTATCCAATTTCAGTTCTAATCACATTGCAATCAAATTACTATTCAACTGTGCTGAATTCCGCAACGCGCTAAACTCTATGTAACTGACAGCCTTTAACGTCTGAGCGAGCGAGATGTGTCAAAAGTTTTGGTTCGTACGTAGTCCAGTTAATAGTAGTCGTAGTCGGTTCAATCACCGAATATTTACCGCGATTGCAGCCCTGTTTGGTTCCGTGGTTGCTTGTTACCCCAATGATATTCAGGCGTGAGAATAGATGGTAGGTATGTGTTTGGTTCGAGATGTCTATGTCTGCGGTCCCAAACAATGGTCCCAAATTACGTTTTAAATTGTGGTCACCATACCCGTATTCAAAATATGAGGTGTAAAATTGAATGCGCTGGATATCGAACACGGTACTTAAGGCCATCAAACTGAACAACTTTCACTATGGAGCCAACTTTGAAATCGCGAAATATAAATTAGCTGTTCCATAGAAGAAGACAATAGCTATACTCAATCAAAATGTATGATACAACAGATTTTTTATAGCGATGTCAAAGTTGGTCTCATAACAAAAGTTGTTCAGTTTGATGATCTGAGTCCTTCTTTAGGTATGTAACGCATTTAAGTTTAACACTCTGTATAGGTTCTACTCACACCCAATACTCAAATTTAAGAGAAGTTTATTCCGAATGCATAATTGCGCGCTGCATACAAACGAAGTCTGGTAATATTTTTAATACTTAACCAATTAAGTCAATGAAATTTTGCAGAAACAATCTAGAAAAAAATCTCTATGCTTGTATCTTATCCGATTTTCGTTAAAATATAGGTACAGTTTCAATGTTAGGATTAATTTAAGATTTTTATGGAAATCTTTCATATCACTGTAACTTTAAAACTATACACTTTAACGAAAATCTAACATGGTACAAGCATAGAAATTACTTTCTATTTAGATTTTTTCTGATTAATGTTACTGACTTTAATTTGTTAGTATTGAAAATATAACCAGATTTCGTTTGTATTAAGCGCGCCAACACTTATTTTGTTCAACATACCTTGCGCGGCTGTGTAAAAGCCTAGCAGTCCCTGGCACGTTATAATAACTGTGGATTCGCTTGCAAGGTTTGATAATTATTAATGATTTAGGGTTTTATGGTGTCATCGCCGTATGGGTTCAATGCTACTCACTACTCTGTGAATTGGACCCGATTTAATCAACATTTCTATTATTTATTCTAACTCTTCGGTCTTCTTCTTTCGTGTCAACATGACCTATAGATAGATATGGCATGACAATCACTCATGCTGTAGTGTAATGATTAGCCAGTCAGCGATGGTCGTATCAAGGCTCTATCCTGGAATCTAGCCTGGACTTGTATTATGATGACTAGACAACGATACAGAAATACACACATACAGTAAACATCAATGACTCTGGTAAAAATCATCATACAAATATTGCCCCTTACGGGTTTCGAACCCGCAACCCTCGGCGCAGCAGGCAGATTCACTACCGAATGAGATATCGGGTCGTCAAATAAATGTAATAAAACTAAAGACGTTATTTAAACAGATTTTTGTTTGAAATTTCAGGTAACGGTCTAATAGACGAGAACGACTTCATGCAGTGGGTGACGAAGATACAAGCGATACAAGGTCTAGACGTCAGTAACAGTGGGGGAGACTCCGAGGAAGAGATCACGAGGGATCTTCTAGCAGCGTTCAAGTATGTCTTCTGTTGTATACTTTACTTATTAAGTACAATCATTTACCCGCGACTTCGTCCGCACGGTTTCCCGTCATCGTAGCTTGATACCAGATTTTAAGTCAAATAATAAGCTTTCAAACAAAAAAGTTACATCAAAATCGGTTCAGTAGTTTTTGCGTGATGCGCGAACAAACGAACAGACAGACAAAAAATTCAAAAATTGGTGATATGGAATCAGGGACATCTAAAAACCATATCGTAGGTAACTTTTTAAAATTCTAATATCTTTAATTTACAGACACACTTCTGTTACAGTTTTATATTATGTATAGTTTAGGTTTATATTGAGGTTTAAAATGGATCGGGTCAATTAATGTGACGGGGACCGCAAGTGATTGTAAAAAATTCAATGGTCATTTCATAGCGGTCCCCTACGCATTAATTGACCTAAAATATCTTAAAGAGAGTTAAGAAGTAAAACATACATTTGCTTACATGAAAAATAATAGGTGACCGAATTATTTTTTACTTTTTAAATCTTTGTTTTTGGCGTTACGGATGTTTTAAATTTCTAATTCTGGTCAGGCTTTACTAGCATTTGTCAACTACTGAGTGACCTCACTTTTGCCCGAATTTTTCCATGTTGCGTTGTAGTTAAAGTGGCTGCGGGCGTAAAAAGTCGATTGAACAATTTGTGAAAACATTTTCTATTTTTTTCGACGTAATGTTCCATAGAACAAATGGGAACTACCCCATAGAAAGGGTTTCGTTCGTTTCGTACGAAGAATATAAAATGTCTTCGTACTGCAGGTTGTTAAGATTTTATGTTATAGGTAAAATACTTTTTAGTGATTTGAGTATGAAAAAGTTAGCTGTCAGTTTTGTTCGTTTTATTGATTTTCTGCCCTTCTGCGTAATGGCGTAATAAAAATATATTTTCACATAAATTGTGTTATTAATGTGGTTAACACCACTAGGATTTCAACATGATGTGAAAAACTTAGAAAGAAAAATTAATCTTTGTAACTGCATTAAAACGATGTAAAAACATACTTTCTAAAGAAACCAACCTTAGAACCATAATAATCTAAACGTGTATGGTGTTTATTTGCACGTAATTCAAATTTCATTGAAATTAGTTTAACCTTAGAAACACGTCATAGGTAATTATTATTTTTTAAATTCAATTAAGTATAATGGTGTGAAATTTTTAGGGGTTTGCAACTTTTACTATGAACCCAACATAATATTTAAAAAAAGACAGTGATGTTTCAAAGAAAACATCAATAGCCTGCCTCACTTTATTAACTCTCTCTCCGTCACGAGTCTGCTAGAAGAAATCTCTTCAAAGATAAGCTTGATGCTATTGTCATATGTATTTCCCTGTGTACAATAAAGTATACTCGACCCAAATGTACCTAACTATATGGAAACTATATGGAATGACCAATCATTTCTTTTTCACTTTCAATTCAAGGTTGGCCCCATTGAGAAAGTTGTTGAGTTTCATGGTCTGAAGCACCACCTAACACATGTATTTAAGTTTACACCCTGTATTTCTTAAGTTTTCTTCCTGTTTGTCCGCGTGCAGGTAAATGCACAGATTATTTGTTTTATGTTATTAAGGGGCCTATATCAGGGACACACGAATGTTCATTAATTGAATTCATTAAATTAATTTGATTGTTGATACCAATCGACTCATGTATTAACTAATTTTGTTACCCATATATTAGAAGCCGATACAAGACATTGTAGTTATAAAATTGTGTAAAAATTGATAATTTGTATATATACTTTTTTTTTTATGTACCTACCTATCTATCAATTTTAAGTGATATATTGAAAGCGATCTCATGTACCGCACTTCATATAAACCCTGTGGTTTCTGAAATGCGTTTGATATTTATATATAGTTATTATAAAGTAATGTATTGAATAAATAAATAAAAAAAAAAAAAAAGTACCTAATTACTTCTTTTTAGCTACAAATTTGAAAAACCTAGGAACTGTTTTAAATTTTTGATGTTACTAGAATGTTGTTTAAGGGTATATTACTGTTGGCGCACTCCATACAAACTAAGTCTGGTTATATTTTCAATATTCACCAATTAAAGTCAGTGAAATTTTTCAGAAACAATCTAGAAAGTAATCTATATGCTTGTATCTTGTCAGATTTTCTTTAAAATGTATAGTTTTAAATATAAGTGCCTCAAAAATTTCCATACAAATCTTAAATTAATCCTAGCATTGAAACTGTATATTTTAACGAAAATCGGAGAAGATACAAGCATGATTTGTTTCTAGATTTTTTCTGCAAAATTTCATTGACTTTAATTGGTTAGTATTAAAAATATCACCAGACTTCGTTTGTATGCAGCGCGCATTTACGCATTCGGAATAAACTAAAACTTCTCTTAATCATCGTTCATGGGAAATATAAAGGTGGTAAAAATCTGGGTACCGATATACTGAAAGTATATGATTTTCCGATTCCTTTATAGCTTTCTGGTCAATTCTAATTTGCAAATATAATTTATTTATGAGAAAGATATACTATCCGACATATCTTGGACGTTATTCAAGCTGTGCTAAGAATAAGTGGGAGGAAGTGTTTCAAATCTCTGTTACTGTAATTCAAAATAGCCTTAAAATGCCGTTGCTATTTGAAATTTAGTATAGGTATAGCTGACGACTTTAAAGGTTGCGTGCATAACTTCAGCTAAGCCTTTGAGCTTTGAGCCCGCCCCCGGACCTTCAGAAGGACGAAGTCACGCGTTTTATGGCAGACTTATTTCACATTATTGAAGAAAACTTTATTCACAATCACTAAATTTTTCTTAGTATAAGTAGGTACCTACACTTAGATACTCGTGCTGTCAGATTAGTTCGGCCACAAGGATACCCTATCCACGGGATCCACGTGAACTCATAAATTGATCAAAATCCTCAGTACTATAGATACATGCAACAAATCAATTGTGGTATCTGATTCGAAACTCTACCTTTATTTTATGGCTCCTGAAAGTAGTGATGTGCTGAGTAGACCGTTTTCGGTGGTATTCTATTGGAAAAAGAATCGAATTGGAATGCGAGTTTTGAACTAAGTAGAATTGAGTAGGTACTAGAATCCAGATTCCATTATTCGATACTGAATGGGACGTTTATTTGAATTTTATTCGTAGTTTATTCCAATGGCTGGTATTTTGGTTATTCGATGTGAAAGCTATTTGATAAGGAAAATACCATATTCTTAGTTATTAGCGAGTATATTATAAAATTGAAATTTTTGTAACTAAGACAGACTCAGTTTTCTAATAGGTAGGTAAGGTACCAACGATAACTTCTCGAATCCTGTATTAGAGTACTATGTTTCCGAATACTTTATTTTGCATACCTATTCTAGTATGCGGGAATACCATAAAGTATTCGAATCAGTACACGAGTCCTACTTGACTCGGCACATCACATGAAAGACAAAGTCTGAAGCATTCGACAATCTTGGATCTCTTAACTGTATTTGGATCTCATAACTGTATTTGGATTTCAAAAAATTATGTCTTTTTTTACAGAGTATTTGACCGTGACGACAACGGCTACATAACGCGGGACGAACTGCGATCGGCGCTCGAGATGATCGGCGAGCCGGTGACGGACGCCCAGCTGAACCAGGTGCTCGCGCTGGGCGACATCGACCATGACGGTCGCATCGACTACGAAGGTGTGTATATATTATAACGACCAGATGATCGGCGAGCCGATGACGGCGCCGGTGACCGCATGCTATGCTAAGGCCTCGTTCAGGGAGACGCGGTGCGTCGCGCGGCGCGTTGGGCGGCGCGTAGCGCAGGCAATTAATCTATGACAATTTGACACGTGTGACAACGCTTCTGCATAAACGCTCTCATATATCAGCATAAGTTTCATTTAGCCGCGTACCGCGCCGCCAACGCGCTGCGCGACGCACCGCGTCTCCCTGAACGAGGCCTTAGCATATATAGGGGGTCCTTCTTAATATGACTTTTTTAAGGTGATGATCAGACCGTCAAACTGAACAACTTTCTCTATGGCACCAATGTCGAAATCGCGAAAAAAAATCAGCTGCTGCTTACAAAACTGCAAACCTACTCCTCGAGAAGCAGATTTTTTTCGTAATTTCGATCTTGGTCTCATAAAGAAAGTTGTTCTGTTTGATGGTCCGATCAAACTCTTAAAAAGTGTCAGCATATTAAGTTGGACCCTGTATGTACAGATTTAATTAGGTCAAAGTGATGTACTTTGATTAGGTACCTAATTTGCGTTAAATTTCTTTACAGAATTTGTCAAGATGTTGCTGTAACTGACAGATCGAGACCTGACTAGATGTAATGGTAGAATAAAGACAGCTTGGTCGTTGGTCTTCGGTCGTCGAAAGGTGCTTCCGATTGCCAATCATACTTTGGTTGGAGTCTTGTATTCCCTTACTACGAAAATGTTCTTTACGAGCCTTAAGATTAGTTGAAGCATTTTCTATGAACCAGCTTTATTGAAGGAGTGACGTTATTAATATGGTTCGTTTTGGCATTTCGTTAACAAGACCTCTAGTTAACCAAGCACTGGTTGGTTTGGTTAGGAAATTTGTACACGTTATTTAAAAAATAACCAAAGAATTGCGGAAAAATGTATTGTTGTGGATGAATATATGTAAATAGATATAATTTTGTAATAAATCACAATAACCTTATTATTGTAGTGTACTTAACTAATTTAGGTTAAACATAACATTATGAATTGTACGTTATAAATATGTATCAGTAGGTACTTAGGCACAGAGATTTTATAAACTGTTAAATATTACGAGATATATTGTTAACAAACGAAGTCAAATCAGTTGATCCTACTGCTATGAAGTTGTCAAAATAAAATTATTAAACAGCTGAAGAAGATTGATAAAATACTTTTGTAATATTTATGTAGAATAATTTTTATTGATGACAAGAGTTTTTTCAAATAAAAGAATTATACCGTTTATTTAAAAGACGTCCATAGTATTGTTTTATCCAGGAACTTACGTTATCTTGGTAGGTACACACGACACATCAAGCTATACGAAACCAACATATAAGCTGGCCGCGTGTAATTTGCATATCGTATAACGTCGCGCGGCCAGCTTATTTTGGTTTTGTATAGCTTGATGTGTCGCCGTGTGTACCTAGGTATTACCAAACTTTAACGTTATTTTTGTATGTATATTGGGATTCACTCAACTATAAGGATGATGTGTGTGGACCAGGCAAAACAAATTATGTACCTACTTATATTTCAATGCATTGGTTTTTGGCTAAAGATGAAACTTGTTATAAATAAGGTATTATATTTGCGATCTCTTGAGTCTTGTTACTAAAATTGATCTATAACAATACTTAACGTATTTCCCTTCTAATGTATATGTAAGTAAATCAAAAACAAAAGTTAAAATAAAATACAATATTTTAATACCTATGTAATAGAGCTTTCTTGTGGAAAGAAAATTATTTTTTGACATTAATGCCATTTATTTCACAGAAACATAAGTAAGAAAAAAACACGTTTATTGTCATTAACACTCCGTTGCAGAAACGCTCATTAATATTTATCCTCCATTAAATCTCTTGCTGTCACTTTTTGTCTTATTGACGTAGTAAAAGCTAGCAAGAGATTTAATGGAGGATTAACTTCAATGAGCGTTTCTGCAACTGAGTGTAAGACTTCAATAGAAACATTATTAGATATATGGTTGTGAAAGATACATTATTTATATATTACACGTAACAGTAAACCAATTTGAAATGTAGTCTATCTTAGAACTTTGCCACTATCGTATTATTTTATAAGTACGTTATTAAGAACGTAACGCCGTCGGGTCACAATAACAATAGATCTTCCATTGTTTATCGGCCATTTGGCAGTCAAAGACTTAATATAAGAAATTTTACTTTGTAGTTTTTATGCAGACCATAATGAACCAAGTGAAATTAAAGAAGGAAGCCAGCAAATTTTCAAGGTAGTGAGCATTCTTATTTTCAAACTTATAGTAGTTTGGTTAGACAGAGGTTCAACAGTGGCCTACATTTCAAATTGGTCAACTATTACAATTATGTTGCTTAATATTTCAATATAATTGAATTTCCTATTGTTTTATAAAATCAATGCAAACTTGAATTAATTTTTAATTAAACTGACAAATAAATAAGTAGTATTTAATGATCATAAGAAAATATGTTTGGTTACTACAAAAACAAATTTTATATTGGTTTGAAGAGCATGCTAGTGTTAAAATAAGCCTTTAAAAGGAATGTGATGTGGAAAGAAAGTTATCAATAAATCATCAGTTTGTTAACTATTTTATTTGGCTCCAACTTTTCAAATTATTTTAGGAGATCCCATTATAATATAGGGTCCTTCTGTCTAAAAGTTCTGCCAGTTATACCGAAACACTCTCTGTTAAATTGTCAAGCCTTTAGTCATGTCCCGTCAGGAATTTGCCCAAAAAATCGGTAGGTTTAGGCTCGATGGATGGGTGCCAGTGATTCATCATGTATCCTTTCTGCTGCCATTGGTGGGTTATTTCCCTTAGCTCTATGTAACCCTGAAATTATTTATTGTTACATTAAGTAAGATCTACATTCAGTGCCGTATTATCCATAGAGGCATTTTAGGCAACTGCCTACGGGCTCCGCGGTCCCTTTTAATGCAACGAATTAGTTCCACTGCACTAAAATCTCGAGCTTTCTACGCTCGCTCCTGGTTTTGGACTTAGGCGTATTGCAGTAAAATCCCGAGCTTGCTTCGCTCTTTCCAGTATTAATTTCGCATTGCGCAATGACTTCAATTGTTTTGCAATGACCTCATAGTATTGAAGTAAAAACTCGACCTGGCTTCGCTCGCTCCAAGCAAAAGCATATGCTCACAACTATTTTCCCCGAGGGGGTAGTCAGAGATATTCTGAATCCTCAGAAGTGTGAAACATGGGTGACGTTTCACACCAAACCACCCGCCCGCTCCAAACTTTATTGAATACGTTGATTATTTTATTGCGACCACCTAACCTGGACCTGGCCTTATTTGGAAAAATCATTGCTACGCTCATGGTGACAGGGGCCCAGAGACTCTACATGGCTTAATCCGGCCCTGTTTATTATTACTACTGATGCAGGCCTGGCTCGTTGAAGGTATAAAATATACCGACGCGATCCTGACAAGGAAACGGGAAAAATCTGTACAATACAGTTTTTGACTGCAGTATTCAAAATGTGAAGAACTGAACAACTTTCACTATTCATACAAAACTAGCGGTACCGACTCAACGCAGAAAGCAGGTTTCTTTTAAATTGTATTTCGATGTTGGCTCCATAGTGAAAGTTGTTCAGTTTGATGGTCTTAACATCCCCATTATATATTAATAGTCTTTTATTACACCCTGTAAGTTACCTTGATTACCAGCACGTCAATAACTCGAACATCTTTGATATGAGCATTTCTATAGAAATATCCTCTCAACACCAAACGGCAATCCTCTGCATTTTTGGGTATATCTTGGTATTTCACTACGTGGAAATAAATGTACATGGATTAGTAAGTAAGTACCTATAAAGGGTGTATAGTATCATTCACCTTTAAACCACATACTCTAGCCATCCAACTGAACAACTTTTACTATGGGAGCAAACATGTAAGCGCAAAAAATAATCTGCTGTTTCATACTAAACTGCAATGCCTACTCGACTAAAATGTATGACACAGCAGTTTTTTTTTTGCTCCCATAGTAAAAAACTTGTTCAGTTTGATGGGTAAAGTATGTGGTTTAAAGGTTAATTATACTTTTCCTTACACCCTGTATATTATGTAGTACAATAACAGTTAAATGTAGAGACCCTGAAATCTGCCGAAATTTCGCTTTTTTTTATCATCTGTTCCCTTTATTTTAAGGAACAATATTTACAAAGTTTGATATAGATTGGAACTGAGATATGGTCTGATCTGGCGATACCAAGGAAAGTTTCTGGATAAACACTCGTTACCCGGGACTAACCGCGGCCAACGATGTTCTACATGTACAAGGTGTAAGGGACAGCCCTCTGCAGCCTGGAACGGTGAACTCAGACCATCAAAATGAAAAACTTTCACTATGGACCCTACCTCACGAAACGCGATGATAAAATCAGCTGTACTGTAGCCATACATTTGAGCCGGGTAGGTACAGCAGTTTGGTATGACACAGCAGATTTTTTTTCCCGTTTCCTGAGGTAGGCTCCATAGTGAAAGTTGTTCAGTTTGATGGTCTGAGTTCACAGTTTCAATCTGCGGAAGGCTGTCCCTTACACCCTGTATAGTACCTACCTATTTCTAAACATATTCAAAGTTCATGTTGACTTGCATATGCTATATTGGATCAACACATAGTATCAAGCGATACATACAGAGTATGTTCAACTGCGTCTGCGCCCGTCTTGTGCACCCGAATATCTCCTGTGTACCCGACTGCTTCCCATACATACACTCACACATACCAAGCTTGCAATAGGTAGTAACAACCTAGGGGTGTACATTTTCTGTGGTAACAACTATATCAAGAGGTAGACAGTGTATGGCCAAAACAAAATATATTAAGTACATACATATGTAGGGAATATAGCGATAAAATCCTCGGTATAAGCCCAGAACTCTCGTGTGAGCTTGTTTCAAGTTCGTGGATATTATTGGCCTCGCCATTTTAGTGCCGGTCTGCATAGTTTGTCGCGCAGCCATGGTTGGATATTTTAACTTTTAACGAATAAGTTTGACAATGTCCTCTCTTGACAACAATATGAAAAACAAATTACAAAAAAATTATTGCAAGACCGAGGCCAGGCCCAAAGAGAATGGAAACCAAGGAATATACTACTCTTGGTGGAAACACTACAGGCCAATAATTGACAGTGACAATTAATCGATTTTTTTTATTTCATGATACGTAGGCAGGTAATTTTGAAGTGGCCAGTATACGGCGTCTGAACTTTTAATATTAAATTAAAAATTGTACAATATTTGGGCTTGAAAACGCAGAACACATAGACCAACATTTATCTAGTTAGGACCAAAGAAATCAAGCCTCTATCAACCTGCATTGGGCCTGCATAGTCACAATGTATAGTGGGGCAAAGGGAATTTAAAATGTAGTGGAGCCTTTTTGGGTATATATTTAAGAGCGTATGAACACCCAATTTATATGGCTGAACCTCCAAAGAGAGATCCTTCCTCTTAGGGCTGAACATTTCATCTTGTTTATAAGAAAAGGCATATAATTTTCTAGCGCTGTTATAAACGTCCAGGGGCTTTATAACAGCGGTTTAAAATTGTATGCCTGTTCTTATAAACAAGATGAAATGTTTGGCCAGATAAATTGGAATTCAAACGCTCTTAAATATACACCCTTTTGCATATTTGCAGGAAGCAATCTATTTACAATTCTGTTTGAACAGATAAAGATTCAAATTAATTACCAATGAGAAAATGAGCTTCATGAACTGATATGGAATGCAATGTGCAGCAAGACCGGCGTACTACTACATTTGATGTCTGTGACAATAATTATCTGATAATCTTCTATAATAATAGTAATAATAATTAATATACCTACCACATTCATTATAATAAAAGAATTTATGAGTAACAGAAATCTCTATTTCATTTAATAAGTTATGCGTAGTTTTTATCTACAAATATTTATTTAAATCTAATCGGTTCCAGACAAGAATTTCGAAAGGAAGTCTTTGGGTTTGGGTTCTTCAGTAGGCTTGAAGTAATTCATAATGTGTCCTTTTTGTTTCCAAATAGCAACAACTTCTTTTAGCTCCTGTTGTCCCTGAAAACCCAAAATATATACACATTATATGCATACACATTCATAAATTCACATAAACATGCACGCTCACATTGATTGCCATTGAGACCTGAGTAGACAATAGTCTCTACTTAGGTCACAGCACTAGCAAATTATGGGTTATTCCCGTTGACCCCCACCTGTACGACCTCAGTCAGGGACGGCGGGAAAAACCTTGTTGATATCCTCCACTATTATGTATTCGAATTTATAACATTATAAGTTAATTTTTGAACACTATTTTATTACAAAAACAAAATACAGTTGATTACAAAAAGATTTTACAATCGTTTCATTGAAAATAAATTGATTCTACTTTAGTGGCGGTCAACGATCCCATCCCCTTCCAACTGTCCCATCGTCCACCAGTGGGGGAATACAAGCAATCCCCGACTGGGGGAATAGAAGTGGGGGTCAACGGGAATAACCCCAAATTACAGAGAGATAATCAACGCCCAAGTGTGCTTAAAAGGGCATTTTGACAAAAGGACATATTATGCACGACAACGTCATATTCAGGAGTATGATGTTTGAAAGTCACTGGTTCAACAGCAGTAGAAAATGTCAAAATTTCTATATAGATTATACATCATTGATCATGATTTTGAACATGTGACTTTAAAAAATCAGACTCCTGACTGCTTAATCTAGAGCATGTCAAAAGTCTAAAAAACTAATTCAAAACAGTAATTTGTAAATAATAATAAAACCATCTTCTTCTTTTATCATGAGAGCAGCAAGCCCTGGTGTCAGAGTTTTTTCAGACCGCCTTACGGCTTGTGATGTGCTTTTTATGTAACTACTACTACCACCAGAGGCCAACGGCTTAACGTGCCATCCCAAGTATGAAATCATCTTTCTTTTCAGACAATGATGTGCTTCAGCCTGCAATGTCCTAACCAACTGGGGAAAAACGGACTAAGTGACATATCTATAGGCGTCCCCCTTGGGAATCAAACCCGTAACCTCCATGTCAAGAGCCCAATGCTCTTAACCATTAGACCTCGGAGGCAGTTGAAACCTATGAACATATTGTAGTTCGCTGAGTGGAACCAATATATAAATTAGAATAAATAAATAAATTAGAATTACCTTAACAACCAGCATATCAATGAGTCTAATGTCAGTGATGTGTTTATTCTTTTCAAACATCTCTCTCACTCTGTCGCGGCATTGTTTCTCAGATTTTGGGATGTCATATTCCTTCACTGAAAAAATTATAATGTAAAATTATGAGACTGAAAAATGGCATGTTTTAAAAAGATTAAGATATACTTTTTAGGTGACTCCAAAACAACTTTTTTTAGGATTTTTGTCTGTCTTTTTTTTTGTTTATTGAGCATCACACAAAAACTACTGAACCGATTTTGTAGAAACTTTATTTTGTTTGATAGCTTACGATTTGACTTAAAATCTGGTATATAATTTGTACGGACGAACTCTCACTAAACTCTAGTCTTAACTATTATGAAACTGTAACAGAAGTGTGTCTGTACTTACAAGAAAAAGATGATGATATGGTTTTTAAGTGTCCCTGACTCCAAATCAACCTTTTTTAGTATTATTGTCGGTCTGTTTGTGTGTTTGTTTGTGCGAACATCATGCAATAACCACTGAACCGATTTAAATAAAACTTTTTTGTTTGTTAGGTTATGATTTGACTTAAAATCTGGTATATAATTTGTGCGATCGGAATTATACAAGGTGCTACAAAAGTAACAATAAATATTTAAAACTTTTAAGGGTGTTGTTCAGACCATCAAACTGAAACTGAAACTTGACCAATATCGAAATCGCGAAAAAAATCTGCTTTCCCATACATTTAGCTCGAGTAGATAGAGTAGATTTGTAGTATAGTATGGAAGATCCGATTTTGATATTGGTCCCATAGTAAAAGTTGTTCAGTTTGATGGTCTAAACGACCCCCTTAAATGTTTATTTGTATTTTTGTAACACCTTGTATACCAGATATAATGTTAATTCATAATATTGACATTGAAGTTCATGTTATTGATACAAAGTTGTTTAGACCCGCTAGCTATAACTTAATTTCCTCTATTATGTTAAAACGAAGGTTCTTAGGAGTAGATTCTTATGTTAGTGGCTAAATAATTCGTCGTATTGTCTATTTATTCGCAATTTTCGATGACATAACACTACTAACCTATGTATGGAGCTTGACGATACCAGGCTTTGTACAGGTTTAGTACTCTTGTCCTAGCTTCACCACGGCTCAGAGAGAGAAGCGGCCGCACATTTTTCGTGCCTACTTTAATTACATGTGGTGCAGCCATAATTTCAATTTATTTGATAAAACAATATTCAGAAAGTGATAAAGTGGTCTTTTCTTTCGTTTGACATTGACAGTGTTTTTTTTAATTTAATTTTTTTGGGAAAGGCTATGGAATCTGCCCCTCACAGCCGTTGTCTTCCGTATTTTTAAATTAATTCTGTCTTCAGTAAAGCTCTATTTACTGCTCTCGACGGAGGGTGCAATGTAAAATAAATTTCAATACCGATAGAGTTCACAGAGAAAGCTCCGTCACTCTGTGTGGGGGTCCTCAGCCCGTGGTGCCCGTATGGGCATTCTCTCTGTTGACTCTATCGGTATTGAAATGAGTATTATTTTACATTGCACCCCGCGCCCGTCCGCGCCTGCACGTCGTAATGTGAATAGAGTTTAAATCCGAAACTTGTGCGTTAAGATAAGGAAGGTACCTATTTAATTTAAATTCCATGGTGGCATACTACATAGAGACAGAAAGAGAAGACCGGTACGATAAACGGTAATGCATGTGTTTGTATAAATCAATGGAGCTAGTATTTTTGGTGACTAAAGCTCTATTCACATTACGACGGACGAGCGCGGACGGGCGGGCGAGGAGGACGCCAAGAAAAATAATGACCTATTTAAAAGAGTTCTTCTCTGTTGACTCTATTGACCAAGAAAAAATACCTATTTCATCCTTTACGAGGTAAACCCAAGAAGATTAAATGCCTACAGGTATTTTAAACTCCTTGGGTAAACCCAGGATGCTGGAAACTAGGAACAATACTGGAATTGTAGATTACACACTTAGGGCAGGAATGAAAGAAAGGTCCCGAGGCGAAGTTGAGGTCAACAAACATGTGATCTCAGCATATAATATACCGATCTGAGGCTTTCTTAATTACTGTCCAAGGTGCTTAAATGCTATTTTTCTCTTCGACGGAGGCGGAAAGCGGCAATTTCGTTAAGCGCAGCGGGACGGAAGTTGACGCTTTCCGCCGGAGGGGAGGGCGAAAAAGGAATTGTATATACATCGAGGGCAGACTGCCTTACAAGCGGTTAAACATGTACCTACTTCCATCCTTCCTACTCCTTGGAGGTCGGTAATGGTCATCGTCCTTTCGCAAACGTAAAGTCGTAGTCGGAAATAATCACATAACACACGCGCAAACTTTCACACACATATTTTTATATACACTTACTCACACAACACACGCACACACATACTACACGCACTCCTAGTGAAATGTGTATATTTCGTAATTTTAATTATAATTTTGAATATCTTTTGACAGTTTGTTAGTTCGCCTTTGTGATAGCGCTTTTACTTACTTTTACCTGGTGAATTATCGTTATGTCATCGACCGTACATGTCCTGTTCAGTTGCTAATCTGTCCAGCTGAGAATCTGTCCAGCTAAGAATCTGTCCAGTTGCTTCGGAGGGGAACTGATATAATTCACTAGGATCCCCTGGGGGATCGGGCTAGGGGATCCTGGTGGCCCAACCCGAAACATCGACGACTGATACCTAGACGGACATGTACGAAGGAAGGACGAACATGACCGACCGCCATGGGGTATGGCCAGGAGTATGGTGGGTCGGATCCGCAGGGACAGATTCACTTACTGCCAGTAGGCTACTGGCAGATTCCGCTGTGAAGCAGAGGATATGCCCATCTTACATCTTTCCGAATGCAAAGTGCTCATTCACAGCAGGAGTCGCCTATTCTAGGTGGATATATTTTATGTAGTAGGACCTACTGACATTAGGGATCTCCCTCTAAAAGCATAACTACGGCTCGTGAATCTTTGAGGCTAGGAAATGTCCTACACCAAGGGTGACAGCTACAACAGGGTCGGTCGCAGTAGAGCCATTGGTCAGTGACCAAGCCATTCAATAATAATATTCATGTTGTCAGATTTATTCACATATTTGGCGTCGGCCCACCAATGGGTCAAATGAGTGGGTCCACGGATGGGGTATTTAACCAAGAAAAAAATGTTACATTATTCAGTAAAATCCTTTTATTCGCTGTTTATCTTAATTTTACAATAATTGTGTTAACCTATTCTTATCAATTATTATTTCTTGATTAAGTTAACATAGTAAAAATAATTTGTTAATCGAATACTTAAACATTTAAACGTCAATCAACACTTCACTAAAACTTTCATAACAAACATTAATTTAGGTTTAAGGGGCACGTCTTCCCTCCTGATTTAGGAGTGCATTCCGAGCTGTACGGATTGACCAAGAAGGTGTCTTTTATTCTTGCAGGCATGTAGGTAAAGAAGATATCCCTGAAAACAATAATTATAGGCCTTGTTAATTCGTTAATTTCGAGAAAAACGACTACGTTAGGTAACACATTCGTTTCAAATAAAATTGCGTCAGAAAAAACCATATGGAAACAGGAATATTTTGTATAATTTCAACACCGAGATGAACTGTGTGTTCGCCATAGCCATTACTCGGTTAACATAAACAAATCTATTAACTCGGACAGCAGGAACAACTGTGACAACATGACAACACTGAAAACTTAGACAACACGAACATGTCAACTCATTTGTCCAAGTTGATGCCCTCACGTAATTAATAGACGCCCCCTTAGGTACCTCTATGTCTGTTTTTACTGTAATATGTTCAAATAGGTAACAACAATCTTTTAATCAAGCAGTGGCCACCAGAAACATTATTTTGAGTCTAATGTATAACAAAAATATTAAAAGCCGGCCAAGTGTGAGTCGGTCTTGCGCTACAGGTCCGGAGAAAACAAAACTTTTTAGAACGGGAACCCTCGAGTGGCCCGACTCGGCTACTTGACCGGTTTTATTGATGTAGGAACGTACTTATGAAATGATTCATTGATGAATTAGGAAGGTAATACAGGGTCCTTCTTAATACGCTGACACTTTTTTAAGGGGATGATCAAGGTACCTAAGGGGGCGTCCATTAATTACGTGAGGGGATTTACCACCCTCCCATCCCCCTTGTGACTATTTAGCTAAGTAAAAAGTTAACTTACAAGAAAGCCTTGCTTGGATACGCATCGTATTTCATGGTGGACCACCACAAGCCCGTTTGCTCTATTTGCTTCTTTCTATTCCGTGTCACAAAATTATTTAGCAAAACATCAAACTGAAAATAACGATATTATTACATATTAGTGGCATTTAAATTATTTGTGTGCGAATAATTGGTACTAGAGGGCTACCTAAAACTATTCCCAAGATTTCCACTTCCCAAAATGTACACAACCCAAAGAATGTTTGAATCCGAGAATATCGACATCCCGCATCTAAGGCCGAGATTCAGAGACGATTTTTTTATTCTTAGCTCGAGCTAAGCAAGGCGAAAATGTATGGATTTTGCCATACGGGAGTTCGAACTATGACTTATAAATCGTCTCTGAATCTCGGCCTGAATCTCAGCCATAGTTCTAACTCCCGTATGTCAAAATCCATACATTTTCGCCCTGCTTAGCTCGAGCTAATACTAAAAAAATCGTCAATCTCGGCCTAAGAGTCATCTCGGTTCAGAAAGTCCACATCCCAAATTGCCCACTTAGTGAATTCCCAAATCGTCCACTTCTCCAATTCGTAAAACGTCCACTTTGCAAATTCCCAAATCACCCATTAAATAATAATAAAGAAATTGATAGAGATAAATCTTACCAATTTCTGTATATTTTCTCGATGACTCCAATTGATATGGTCCAATTGTTTGTATGTAAATGGTATTCTAAAAGCTCGCGCTCTGAAATCCATGTGTTTCAGATCCAACCATCTCCTCTGTGATTTTAGCATAAGTTTTTCTGAAAAGCCACATTTATATGGTTTAGTCGACATGTTATCTTTTACATCATCATTTGACTAGGTAATCTATGTGTAATGAGCAGAGGTCAGAATCTACCGGTCATTCCAGGTCCGCATTTAAGTGATATGACTGGGGCCCTCTTTTTTAATTTTCAATTATCTTTATTTTGCAAGAAGTTATAATATTTTTTAGAGTTTTAGTCAGATAGGTCCTACTTACAAATTTATTAGTACCTACACACGGCAATATATTAAGCTGGCCGCGCGACGTTATATATGGATTACTCTACCTATGCGCGGCCAGCTTATCATGGTTTTGCGTAACTTGATGTGTCGCCGTGTGTATAAACAAAATTTTCATTAAGATATACGCACTATGTTGAGATGGCGTGATGTTTCCCTTTATGCTCTGTCTCACCCACTCTTGTAGATTATTAAGGAGATTAGCTTCTGGTAAATGGGGGATCATTAACGGTGTATCAGCCAAATCGGCAAGAAAAGCCTGTAAATGAAACAAAGCCATAAGAGTTCGCACAATAAGATAAATATCACCTTTTCTGAAATAAGTACGAAGCTGAATTACCGCCAGCGATTCCTTTTCTTTTAAACCTGAAGCTGCAATAGTTGGCATCGACTGTACAGGCTGAAAGAAAATAAGATAATATGAGCAAAACACTGGTTTACACTCCTACGTACTGGCTTATTTATCCCACTGAAGACTTACTGTAGGTTCAGCAGACATCAGAGCATCTCTGAATGTGTCTCTAATGAAATCCTCCATTGGATCCAGTTGGTATACTTTAGCCGTATCAAACCACATCGGTCCATGTTTTGTTGGCGGGTAGAAATATGTTTCCGTCTCCACCGCTTTTCCGTCGTTGTAGTAATCGTAAAGGTGTCCACATTTACACAGAGATTGTTGCATATACTCCATAACAGAGCCATCCCTGTTCACAAAATGTTATAATTTAGAAAAACTTACTTTTGCCCACACCTTTGCAGAACCAGCAGATAAAAATGAAATTGAAAATACGTGGGCCGTGAGCGTTCACGCAAGAAGGTTCCAGTAGTCAGCATTTTTTTAACCCACCTTTTTTAATTATTCTATTATGATCATGTGACTGATCTAGATGCGGAATCTAATCTTAACCCAAAACAACAACAGACAACTGGACCCTTTTTGCGAGGACGCGACGCCCACATAATTATGATCACGAACCGACAAAAAACCGAATTACTCATGTTAGTGAGACAATTAAACGTTGTAAATTAAATAGTTCATTTAAAAAATACTACGAACTAACCAACGATATTATAGTAACTAACCATTGAGCTAAGCAGTCGCAAGTAAAATCGCATGCTTCATGAACATCCCTCGGGAACTTCCAAAACCCAAGTATTTGAGTAACATACTCTCCTTTGTATTTCACAATACCACCGTTGATTGGAATGTATCCTGTTTGTAGCATTACAATACCTAAAAGAAGTAGGTTTTAATTTAGTTTCAATTTATCAATTAAATTAATGCCTGAATAAGTTAATGTCACAATGAAGATATTTTTGTTTCTTATATGAATAAAGCTACTCATGGCAAAAGAATAATATTTTGTTCTCATGATTATGGTTTTATACTTTGGAGTTCAATTTTTGAAAGCCACACGTTCAAATCAGCAGTAGAAAATGTCAAAATTACTATGGATATTATGCATGATTTATCAGGATTTTGAATCTCACGATTCAAAAATAGCACTTCTGGTCATTTTGGTTCAATCGGTCATTTGTTCATTCTTCTTCTTGTCGTGTGGGCAGCAAAGCCCTGGCGTCTTACGGCCTCTGACGTGGTTTTTATGAAACGACTACTACCACCAGAGATAGAAGCAGAGACCAACAGCTTAACGTGCCATCCGAAGCACGGAATCATCTTTCTTTTCAGACAATCAGCTGATTCAGCCTGCAATGTCCAAGGCAACAGGGGAAAAATGCACAAAGTGACACATCACTAGGTGTCCCCCGTTGGAATCGACCCCACACCCGATTTGTTCATTTAATAATTTCCATTCAAAAACTGGAAAATTAAAGATCTAAAAACGAAAAGGCTTTTACTGTTTAAGATAAATCGTGGGTGTCCGCCAGTGAAAGACACATTTCCGAGTTGCAATTGAACGTTATCGTAAGGTGCTTTATATTTTAAGAACCTCGGCCTCGCCTTCTTTTTGAACATCTTCAACTTGAGTACGTAAGCAGCCATCTTCGGATCCGTGTTGCCTGTGAATTACAAGTTCCTTTATGCAAAGTTCTCTTAGGATACTTAAGTATAAACATAAGTTATCTCAGTGGCGTAGCGTGGGTTTCTGCCGCCCGGGGCACAGACCGATTTTGCCGCCCCCCTTATCTTACCAACACAAAGAATAACGGAGCGAGCGAAGCAAGCTCGAAATTTTTTTGCACGTCTATTCGGGTTGTGGTCAGACATCTTTTGGTTTATCCAAGCTAAAATTGAAATGACTTTTCCCCTCAATACGAATCGGTTAGAGCCAGAGCTTTTTACGTACAACACATGTGCAAAATAACCTAAGTAAAAGCTATGGATTGAGCGAAGCAAGCTCGAAATTTTTAGCACCACGTCTTAGCTGTGGTCAGATCTCTTCAAGATTATGTGTAGGGGAGCGAGCGAAGCGAGCTCGACTTTCTCCACTCTACGAATTGGTTATAGATAGAGCTCAATAAATTTTTCCCGAATCTGCCGCCCCTGGTAAAGTATCACCCGGGGCATTTGCCCCACCCCCATCTGCCCCCTCCTCCTTGCTACGCTACTCAGTAATCTTTTTGAAACTTACGTAATGTGCTTGGAGGTTCCCAGAATTTATAATGGCATACTCTCTCAGCTTGTTTATGTTTCTTATTTCTCTCTTTACGCTTCTCCAACTGCATAAACAGTATCCTTCTTAATATGCTGACACTTTTTTTGGGGATGATAAAACCGTCAAACTTGAACAACTTTCTCTATGGGACCAACATCGAAATTGCGAAAAATATATCTGCTGTCCCTTACATTTGGCTCGAGAAAGTTTGCAGATTTGTATGGAACAGCTGATTGTTTTTTTGCGATTTTGATGTTGGTGCCTTAGAGAAAGTTGTTCAGTTTGATCATCCCCTTAAAAAGTGTCAGCATATTAAGGACCCTATATAATAATAAGAACAATAATTTATTTATTGCACAGAAACAGAAAGAAAACACAAGACAGAATACACAGTAAATTAAAAAATAAAGTAATTTTGAATAAAGTTCGGAATTAATATTATTTAGGCTGAATGAATGAATCAGGAATAAATTCGAATACTTAGCCGATTTTGTGCACGGTAACTGCTTTGTCAGAAAAACAGTCAGGTGCGCGCTAAACACAATTTGGACTTACCTAACATGAATCTGTAGGGAATTATGCAAGTTTCCGATTATATTGTTCACGATCGTTAACTTATTATGACTGTACTAAAATTTTAAAGTAATATTTTGATTCTGCCGTAAAAAAAAGCTGTGGTGGTCCAGCGAGGCAAGGTTATTCGCCACTGGTGGTCCTGTAGCGAGTAACCTTGCCTGCCGTGCAGGAGGCGATGGTTCGATCTCCGTTGAGGCCGACTCGTACCAATGAGTTTTTCGATCTTATGTACGATTTGTAACACCACTGGCGTTTCGCGAGGAAACCTGCGAGCTTCAAATTCTAGGTATGTATTGTACCCACTGTCCATTACAAGTGGCGACGCGACGGGCTTACTCCGCGTCACACTGGACAGAGTTTTGGAACTACTAGTGAAACGTGGATGTTCCGAGGTTTCAGAATATCTGACTACCCCCTCGGGGAATATAGTCGTAAGCATATGCTATTTTGATTCTGTGAAGACCCCTGATGGAATAGGAAACCGATACAATCAGAAGTGCGGTCGGATCAAGCGGCCATGACCGGTAGCAACACGGTGAGGGCATCTAAGATATTGACGATGTAGATTAAGATTTAGTCGCCTCTTAGGCCGAGATTCAGAGACGGTTTTTTTAGTCTTAGTTCGAGCTAAGTAGGACGAAAATGTATGGATTTTGACATACGGGAGTTCGGACTATGACTTAAAAATCTTCTCTGAATCTCGGCCTTAGTTATAGCACCCGACTTTACAGTTTCAAGTACTTACAAAGCTGAGATCCTTGCGTAAATCTTCATAACTCTGTAAATGAATAGAATGTTAGCATAATATTAAAGATTGCTCGTAGGTAGGTACCTATACTCCATTCCAAATAGCAACGAAATTTTAAGGCGTTTTTGAATTACAGAAACGGAGTTTTGAAACACTGCCTCTCACATTCTTAGAAGGGTTTAGTAAAGACCGAGATATATCGGAGATTATGTCTTTCTCATAAATAAATCATATTCGCTAATCAGAATTGGCCAGAAAGCTATACAGGAATCGGAAAATCTTTTCGTCCTTACGTAGTTATTTACGTAGTGGACTGCAAGCACGTATCCAGACTTTTGGTTCGGGGGACAATCATTTTCGGGGAGGATTTTCATTGAAATATACCTAATGAATAATAGATCGCTGTAATGACAGTTCTATACAAATATTCTGATTTCGGGGCCTAGCGACCCCCCTCCTGGATACGAGCTTGGTGTCCTGCATATAACAAGTAATTTTAGTTTTATCTTCTTAGTAAAGAATACTATTTTTAATAACAGAACTATAAAATATTGAAATGTTGATGACGTCACTTATAGTAAACATAAATATTTTTGAAATTGCTTTAGTGACATTAGATATGAGGATATTACGAGACATTTGGCGTATGCTTTACTAACATTTACTCAGCTGTTTCTGAAAAATTGCTGGATTTTCAGAAAACAAGTGGCTGAAAGGTAATGACGTAGTATATTTTTAGAACTGGCTCATGAAGCACTTTCATTTGATATCCGACACGATAGGTCGGCCTTGTAGGGCTTAGGCCGTGATTCAGAGTCATAGTTCGAACTCATGTCAGAATCCATACATTTTCGCCACGCTTAGCTCGAGCTAAGACAAAAAAAATCGTCTCTGAATCTCAGCCTTAGACTATAAGGGAATAAGAAAATCAAATAATGCCAAGAAGCCTACCTTCTCACTTCGCAACCTAATCTTGCATTCTAAAGGCATTGGCTTTTTCGGCTTTGGTATATCATCATGATAGACACATGGGACGTACATTTTTTGTAAATATTCACCATATCGAACTTTAGGCTGGAAATACTTTCTCGGTTCTGTAAATTCCGAAACAGGATAGGTAGGTACGTATGTCATCATTATCATAGCCTATACAGGGTGAAATTGATATCATTACCATCCTTTTAAACTAAGGCAGAGATTCAGAGACGATTTTTTTGGTCTTAGCTCGAGCTAAGCAGGGCGGCAATGTATGGATTTTGACATACGGGAGTTCGAACTATGACTTCAAATTGTCTCTGAATCTCTGTCTCAGTGTCTACCCATCAAACTGAAAAACTTTTACTATTGGTGCGAAAAAAAATCTGCTGTTGCATACATTTGAGTCAAGTAGGCAATGCAGTTTAGTATGGAACAGCAGATTATTTGCTTGCTCCGATCGGTTTGCTCCCATAGCAAAATTTGTTCAGTTTGATGGGTAGACGCTTAGTTTAAAAGGATGCTAATGATATCAATTTCACCCTATATACGTCCCACTGCAGGGCACAGGCCTACCCTCAGGGAAGGTGTATGGTCGTTAGTTCACGCGCGCCCGATGCGGTCTGGTAGACTTCACACACACATCAGAATTTCTTCTTCATTCGTATGCAGGTTTCCTCTCGATGCTAACTTTGACTGTTTGAGAGCAGTTGGTATTACGTACTTTAAACTCATTGTTACAAGAGCGTCGGTGGCGCATTGCGGTGAGCTATGAAAACTCAACTATTTACGTCTAGGTTCGAATCCGCACGGATGACAGTAGGTATATAGGGCCCTTCTTAATATGCTGTCAGTTTTTAAGGCGATGATCAGACCCTCAAACTGAGCAACTTTCCGTATGTTCCAACGTCGAAATGTTGAAAGAAAAATCTGCAGTTTCATACAAAACAGCAATCCCACTCAACCCAAATGTATGGAAGAGCAGATTTTTTTCGCGATTATGATGTTTGTCCCATAGAGAAAGTTGTTCAGTTACATGGTCTGATCGTCCTCTTAAAAAACTATCAGCATATTAAATTTGGACCCTATATATCAATCCAAATATCAATTTGGATGGTACAAATTTATTATGTTTAAAAATGTGGTTGTTTATTTATGTAAGTAGGTACCTTTTTTGGGCGGAGGGGGTGGACGCGGGACCTTCTTTGTTAATTCTTTTAATTCTTTAACGCATTCATCTAAGTCGATAAACACTAACGATGACATCAGTATCTTCGCGTTCAAGTCATAATCTACGACAATAGGTAAAACACAATCCATTAAAAAAGGGGTAGGTAAAGTTGTTTAAAAACCAACTGTTCTATCTATATGCAAACAATATAGAAATCCAAACCAAAAAAAAGTAGAATAATGAAGGACCATCGAATTCGTTAACTAACCATTGCGTAAACGGCTTGGTGGTATTCTATAATAAGTAGTGTAAAGATTCCATATGAATACTCCGGGATCCTCAATGGATTCTTGCATGGAATCCATCAGTATATCATTCGATATAGCTAGAGTTATACCAAGATCTGACAAAGATTTTCGCATGCGGATCGGTAATTCTTCTATTAAATCTTGGTGGATGACTTCCCTCAAGCTTTTAAGGACTTCCCTTTGGCCACTTGAAAGTTCGTAATACCAGGCTGGACCTACTTCCTTGTTCAACCTTCTTGCTTGACGTTTAGCTACAAATTGAAATAATTAGGTAGTTTATCATTTTAAGATGTTTTTAGGGCACCCAAGGGTGACAACGGGGCCCTATGTATAATTTTATGGTGGTACGGAGCCCTCCGTGCGCGAATCCGACTCGCACTTGACCAGGTTTTTCTTTTTAATTATACAACCCAGAATATAACTACACCCCTAATTTCTAGTTGCTAAAAAAATTTCAAGTGTATATTCAGACAATGAAACTAAACAACGTTCCCTATGGAACATGGGTCGAAAAACGGAAAAACTTATTGGGACATCGAAAATCGATCGATCGAGGGAGGGTAGGAGGTCCATAAACTTTTCTCGTTTTTCGACCCATTAGGGAAACTTGTTTAGTATCATTGTCTGAATACACATTTAAATTTTTTTTAGTACCACTAATTAATAACTAGTGGTGTATAGGCACGCCTATACGTCTAGCATGATTTCTCTACTTGCGCGCGACTCGGCTTTTTTCCATACTACAAGTCGCGGCAAGCGCGGTGTTCGCTTTCCGAAAAGCTATGCAGCGAAGGCGCGTCGCCCGCAAGTAGAGAAATCATGCTAGACGTGCTGCTGTCATTTCATACAAATGGGGAAATTTTAAAAAGGAAAGCATGTGCGATACTGAGGGAGTGCGAGCGTGACAGGAATACGTATTTGCCTTCATTTTACGCCACGTACTGCCAGAGGGGGTGAGGTTTATAATTGGTGGGGCGCAGGGAGTGTCCATACCTATTGTTTGTAGTACTAGATACTCTTTCTTATACTGTGGTAGGTATAGGTATCTTTGGTCAAGCAACAAACCTTCACAAAAGTAGTAGTATTTCAGGTCCTTCATGAACTTAAGCCATGCCCCAACTTTTTCATTGTAAGGTTTCTGCTCAATACGCTCTTTCATTTCTTTCTCTAAATAGACCCAAACTGGATCTTTTTTCCCATCGTAAATTCTCTGCAATGTGCCAAAAAAAGGTTTTCTTTTTATTAATTACTGAAGTCAAAGTTACAAATTTTTACCACATTACCTACATAAAATCACAACCGTAATTAACATAAAAAAAATAATTATGGACTGGTTATAGATTAAGTTATAGTTTAATAGTTTAGGTATGGGTAGGTAGGTAGTATTGTGAACCACAATTTGTGGTTCATTAACTATACCTACATACAGCGTCCTTCTTAATATGCTGACACTTTTTTAAGGGGATGATCAGACCGTCAACCTGAACCTCTTTCTCTATGGGAACAACATTACAAAACGCGAAAAAAAATCGACGTTTCCCGCTCCAGCCAATGACGTTCCTGAGCTGAAAGTTTCCTGATAGAACGTGAAAAAATGCGATTTTTATATTTAATCAAACGTGGACATTTTGCACATTGATATTGCTTACCGTACCCAAAACAAAACGCTATCGTTATCGACTCGACGATGAAGGGAGACCAAAGCGACAATCGATGTAACGAAACTCACTGTTGGGAGACTCGATGTACGGGGACGATCGACGTAAAAGGAATGAATCAAGATGAGGCCTGTGATGAGGCTCATCCCTAAAACGGCGCGATACATTGACGTATAGCCCATACACTTTGCGCGTGACTATTTGAATATCGGGCAATTACCTTGCTTTTTTATTGCCATTTTGGAGCGCAGGCAACACATTTACAGATAAAACATCTTAGATATACCAACAATAAAATAGTATGTTAACCTTTTTCTCGAGAAACTGGTTCACAGTGGGCATTTTAAACTTCCCCATTTTGATAAGTTTTAGAAACACTTAAAATTTTATGTAGAATCCAATATTTCATGAAACAACTTAAAATTTGGATACTCACGAATAAGAATTTAGAATTTTGTTTGGCAATCCAAGTGTAGTTATTCCATTCTCTTTGATCCAAGTCAAATAGAGTAAGACATTTTCTTTCAGACATTTTTTATTAATATTTTTTGAATTAAGAAAAGAAATCATAAATATTGTTGCAACCAGCATTAATATAGAGAAGATTTCATTAGCAATACCAAAGAGTTTTTGTCTAAAGGTTTTATTTCCATGTTCATTTCTCGTTTTTGTAATTTTGTGATAATTTTGTAATTAATTAATTTTAAACTAGTATCTTATAAGGGTGAAAGTCTGAAATCTATTTTTATTTTTATGTATACTTCTGACCTTTCCTTTGACGAGACTATTTTATACTAGAAGTAGGTATTTCATCTTAAGTAAGATTTACACCAATCAGAACGCAGCGCATTTTACAATCGGTAAAGGAATTTGAAGTGTCTATAAAAAAATTAAATTTCATAATTCTATGGAACTTATGATGGATTCCATGGAATAGCCAACAAAAGAAAGTTTTTTGGAAATGTGAACTATAATTATTGTATAGATAGACATTTTAATTGCCTTTACCGATTGTAAAATTTGGTGCTCTGCGTTAACGTAAATCATTAATACATACTTTGTGCTTTAAAAGTAAAAGATTAATAAATATTAACAAAAACATTTTATTTTGATTAATAATAAATACAAAATTAGCTATTTTTCAATTGAATATTCTTGGTTTTTTCTAAAATTTCTTTGTATGGAGGATTGATAGGGCCTTGGACTGGTTCCTTATATTCATATGTACTTTGCCCTTCCAACAACGAGTACGAAGTATCCGAATCATACGCACTCAAGTCACCGCAAGCATTAAACGGAACTATAAATCTATTAGGACCGGTGAACTGGTTGAAATCACAGTATTTGTGATCTAAAAGCGGGTTCACCATAGTCGGCGTATAACCTTCAGGCGGATTATAATTCTGGCATATAACAAAAGCTTCTATACTCGAATTCCTCGAGCTTCTCGGCTTAGAAACGGTGACAAATTCAAAAAACTGTTTCAGTTGAGAATACAGAAGCGTAACATCTTTTCCTCTGAAAATCTTTGCTACGAACACGCCACTGTTCTTAAGCACATGTGTTGTGATGTTCAACGCTGCCAGTAGAAGTTGTGATTGGACATATTCGTCGATATCATGAAGTCCTGTAACGTCTGGTGCACCGTCGCATACGACCAAGTCAGCTTTTAAACCTTCAAACTCTTTTATTATTTCGTTTGCTGTGGATACTTTAGTGATATCGCCTTGGATTTGTATAACACCGGGTAGAGCAGCCATGGCTTGTAGATCAACAGCAACTATTTTAACATCCTCGTCGTTTGTGGTGTTTTGCCGCAGTTTCTTTGTCAACACCTGGCTCCAGCTGCCAGGGGCCGCGCAGAGGTCCACGGCACGCAGCACACCGTCGAATATATTGTATTCTTCATTAATTTGTAACAATTTAAAAGCACTTCTAGCCCTCCAACCTTCTTCTTTCGCTAATCTGTAATATATGTCACGTTTGTCCTTCGATGTTTTACCCATTGTGTTTGTTAGTTGCGGTGTAGTGGATTTAGCAAACGGAAAGATTAAGTACTTTGATATTAATTTATTAAAAAAACGTGATATTTACGCTGCAAAACGAGATGTTTTGTTGAAAATTGACATTGACATTGACAGCTTGACAGTTAAAAGTCGAAAAAGAGTCAATTCGTGATTATGAAGCATTCTTAGTTTTTCTCTTTCGCGTAGTCGTCCTAGCATGCCCCTCAAGAAAACGAGCGGGCACGAGACGAAAGATTTTCCCGCTTTGTTGTGCGTGGTATGCCGATGCCGCCGTGGTTTGCCGGTAGGGACAAAGAAAAGAAAGCTCCGAAAGACCGGTGAGGAAAAGAGTAAGATATAATGCTTTGTAATGAGCAGTTGATTATTTTTATAGATTCGCTTCTCTATTATTATATTTTAATGCCTTTTTAGTCATTATTTTTTATAAGTAATGAGCGTTTTTCTTTTTAATTCGTAAATAGTACAAATATTCCATTGGAATCTTTTCTCTTTAATATTTTACAGAAACACATTTTGACTTTTATTAGCACAGACCGTAGCGCCATCTATCGATCCCCTAGAAAACTACAGGGAAAAACTAATTATCTAAACTAAGGTATTATCGTAAGAACATACGGTATATTTTTCTTTAACAGCATTATGCCTATTTTTTTGTTTAGGAATAGACATAGTGACATAGAATATAGGTGAATAGACCATTCACCTATATTATTATTTCTTATGCTGGCATTTCATATGACGTATTTGACAGATATCACGCGCGATAAAAACGCGTTTCTACGTGAAAATAGGCAATAAGCACGCACAAGCACGTGGATCCCAGGGGATGGTTTGGGTGCATATTTGCATATTTCACTCTTTTAATGTGCATCTAAAACCACCAGACGCCAAATAAGCGTATTTGTCATGCATGATATTTGCCAATTACCTACACGATACTACTGTGGTAGTCATACAACTTGCATAATATTGAAATTCTAGTAAAACCAATTTGGGGGTAGATGAACATTTTTAATGAGTTTTTATAAACTTAGCTATAAAGAAGCCTATGGTATCCTTATAAATTTGTTCAACAGGTCGAACTGGATCATCCTCTGGACCAAATCTTTGCACCATTACTCTGAAACAAACAATCCACATAGAAAGATACAGCAAAAAAACCGACCAAGACCATGTCGGGCTACTCACGCACCGAGGGTTTCGGACCACACCACCACACAACATAAATAAACTGACAAATAAGTTTTGTTTTCTTCGGGACCGACTCACACTTGGTAGGTTTTTATTTATTTGTTGTTATACTGTAGAGTTTGCTCTATTTTGCGCGCGTTCTATGCACTTAACCGTTTTTACGATAGAGCGAGAAGAAAAAAAGGTTGATAAAGACTAGTTTCTTGTATGAGGACCCCTTGATTTTTAACTTTTTGACATTTTACGCTGTCCGTCCGTCCTAGCTTCAGAGGGCTGTATCTTCTGAACCGTAATAGGTAGCCAGTTGAAACTTTTACAGCATATGTATCATTGTATTGGATTTTATGACAAATAATAAAAAAACAAAAAGTAGAAAATTAAGGGTTGTCCACATATAAAAAAAAAATTATCAGCGTTTTTTCTTCTCAGTCTATCGTAAAAACGGTAATACATTTAGGCGTCAAAATTGGTCTGATTATAGTGCTAACTGCACAGTAAAAGAAAAAATAATAAAAACTGGCCAAGTGAAAGAAAACACAATTTTTTTGGCAATATTGTATGGTGGTACGGAACTCGCACTTCGCCCGGTTTTTAAAAATACATCTGTTAACGCCATCTATAGAGATGACACGAATAGGAACAACTTTTTTTTTATTGGCTTTCAAAAAAACATTTATTACTAGCTGTTGCCCGGGACTCCGTCTGCGTAGACCTTAAAAAAGTATCCTATGTGTTAATCCAGATCATATTCTATCTGTGTGCCAAATTTCATCAAAATCCATTCAGTAGTTTTTACGTGAAAGAGTAACAAACATCCATCCATACTTACAAACTTTCGCGTTTATAATACTATAGTAGAATCTAATGGGGTTTATTATCTTAATACCTTTGTTCATCAGTAAGGCCACAGTTGGGCAAGCCAGGCCCCCCAAGCAGTGGTTCAGCTGGTAGAAGTTGTAGACATGTAAATTTTTCTAGAGCCCATGCTACCATTCCTTCATTCTCTTCCTCTGTTACTGTACATGTGCTATAAACCAGTGTCCCTCCTGCTTTTAAAACATCAACCGCCTGGAATACAAATTCGATTAGTTTTTTGGACGGAAGTTATTTATTAAAATGGATGATGTTGATATAAATAAGATATAAACGGAATGAGGCGAAAGAAGCGAGTTACTGATTTTACGAAATCACTGACATTATACAACGTGTTAATGAATTAACTCAAAACTATAAAGTAGTTTGTTTAGAATCGAGAGCAGAATTGAATCATCATGTTTTCAACATAGGTAATTTTTTCAAAATATTAAATAATTTGTTTGTAAAATTTACTGAACTCAATCTCAACCCAGCGCACGGGCACACTCACCCTACTTATTACTAAAACAAGATTCTTAAAATGTATCCACGAGCACGCTAGCGCTTTCATTTATTGCTGAAATGATAACAAATCATTTTGCCTGAAAACTTAAAATGCGAATAACTTAATTTTAATTATTAAAATAATTAAATTATTGCTTTAATCTAATTATTTTGTTAGAAATTAGTTGGGGTGTATGAGGTTTTGCGATTATTCATTAACACGTTGTATAACACGGCATAACGCCACCTGACTCACCGGTCGGCATATTGCGATATATTTGATATTATACAATCCTTCTTAATATGCTGACACTTGATATGACCAGACCATCAAACTGGACAACTTTATCTACGGGAGCAACATCGAAAACGCGAAAAAAAATCTGCTGTTCCATACAAAACTGCAAACCTACTCGAGCCAAATGTATGGGACAGCTGATATTTTTTTTCGCTATTTCGATGTTGGTCCCATAGAAAAAGTTGTTCAGTTTGATGGTCTGGTCATCCCCTTTAAAAGTGTCAGCATATTAAGAAGGTATACTTAGGCTGAGATTCAGAGACGTTTTTAAGTCGTAGTTCGAACTCCCGTATGTCAAAATCCATACATTTTCGCCCTACTTAGCTCGAACTAAGACTAAAAATGTCTCTGAATCTCGGCCTTAGATATTTGTATTAAATAATGGTTGAGCTAATATGTACTACTTACGTATTAGAGGTGTCGCGACAATCCGTCCGTCCGTCCGTCCGTCATACCGATTTAGGGCTGTAACTTTTGAACCGTAATAGCTAGGCAGGTGAGATTTTAAAAGAATATGCGTTATTACGGTGATTTGCTAACAAATAATTAAAATGTCAAAACGTTTAAAGAAACTCACAACTAGTTTTTATCAAAGTTTTTTTCTACTCGCTCTATTGTAAAAACGCTAATACATAAAAGCGTCAAACTTGGTGTGATTATAGAGCAAACTCTACGGTATAACAACAAATGATAAAAACCGGCCAAGTGTGAGTTGGTCTCGCGCTAAAGGTCCCGGTGAAAACAAAACTTTTTTCTAAGTTAATATAATGTTGTGTGTGTCATGTTTTATGAGACGCAGGGACACGGGAGTCAAACACGAGCGTTAGGCTATGACTGATTTAATTCATTTCCAAATATACCCACAACCCCCTTCTTAAACTATTTTACATCTTCTACTTAATGAGGAAAATTATTATATAATTTTATCTTATCTGGGTATTGAATTACAGTAACATGAGAACATACATATATTGAGCAACGATTATCTAAACTTCTATTTGTAATAGGACCATGCAAAATTATAAGAGTGCTCGACCTTGATATAAATCATCATACACACTATTGTAACATTCCTTATCTGTATCCTCACCATCCCTTATCGCAAAAAATAATGTCGATGGTACCGGATAAATAACTAACAATTTAATAATTACGATTATTGGAATAGTAAATTGAAATTGATTTCTGAATTACATAATACATGCATTGAATTTATGAATAGGATATAATTCTACTTAACAAATACAAACACAAAATAATAATAATAAATAGTTCCATTTAAATTAGTAAGTATTATAATTTGATTAAATTGTACACTTAAGAATAATGTTAGTATTATCATTTACAGTATACAATAATTAATTTGACACTAAATTTTTAATAATTTAGGAATAAGTAATTGTATCTTTAAATTCCTAACATGATTATACCTAATTAATCATTATGGTATATTATTTTTAACTGTTCATTTTATTTCACTGGCACTGGTTTCACTGCAAACCACCGTTATTGATTTATGGAGTCTCCCCACCGATCAGGAGGTCGCACTGTCCTGCCGGAACGAGTACGATAAGCATTAGAATCAGCTGATTGCAAAACCGGTCCACGGGAGCTAACGACCTGAGAAGTGCCTACGTCTATATCATCATAGTTATAGTTATAATGCGTAAGCGATGATAAGCAAGTTCTGTTTGAATCTGATATTAAATGTTTTCTGTTACGTCTCAATTTGCTTCCATTTGTCAATGTTACAATGTACGACCTTTGTCCAACTATTTCAGTTACTTTAGCCGATTGCCAACTGTCATTTATTCTTACTTTTACTCTCTGGCCTATGCTGAAAGGTGTTAATTTTCGGGACCCTCGGTCAAAATAAAACTTTTGATTTTGCTGACGATTTTTTAGTTTTTTAATGGTTTCGTGTTGTATTCTTGGCTTCAGCAGACTCGGAGTGCATGGAACGATGCTACGTAGTTTCCTGTTGTACAATAGCTCTGCCGGGGATGGTACTTCATTGCTAATTGGTGTGTTTAAATATTCTAATAATGCCAAACCGAAATCTGATTGATCATGTGCGGTTTTTTTCATTATATTTTTTACTGTCTGTATGGTACGCTCCACTTGTCCGTTTGACTGTGGATATCTTGGTGATGACGTAATGTGTTGAAATTTCCAATTTATCGAGAATTCCTTAAATGCATTTGACGAAAATTCCGGGCCATTGTCTGACATAACTATCTCTGGTATACCTTGCCTGCTAAATATGAGTTTTAATTTCCGGATTACATTGTCCGTAGTTAATGAACTTAATTTTGATAGTTCTATGAATTTGCTATGATAGTCTACTACAATTAGGTATGATTTGCCACCGTAGTGAAAAATATCCGTACCCACTTTACACCATGGTCTGTCAGGTATTTCATGTGGAATCAAGGGTTCTTTCGTGTTCTGTCTTCTGTTTGTTAGGCACGCCTGACAATGCGACAAGTAATCTTTAAGCTGAGAATTCATGTTAGGCCAATACATAACTTCGCGCGCTCTAAGCTTGCATTTTTCAATACCTAAGTGACTGGTGTGTAGTTTTCGTAACATGTTTTTGCGCATACATTTGGGTATAATAACCCTACACCCTCTCCATACGATGCCAAACTCGACCACGAGCTCATCTTTACAATCCCAAAATGATTTCAGTATGTCACCATTTAGTTTACTTTTTTCATTCGGCCAACCTCGTTTTATTATTTTTATTAATTCTTGCATTTCTGCGTCTTGTTTTGTACATTTTTGTATTTCTAAAAAATGTGATGCTGTCAGCGAGTTGCTAGCGCTAACCGCGCACACTTGAGCCTGCGCGTCATAATGGTCACGTGGGGGCAGGGGGGCGACCGGCTCCGCGCTTGGTGCAACTGCACGCGATAGCGTATCTGCAATGTACAGATATCTGCCTGGTTTGTAAACAAGTTTAAATGTGTACGGCTGTAATCGCATCAACATTCTCTGCAAGCGCGCGGGTGCACTTGCTAAGGGTTTATTAATAATGCTCACTAAGGGCTTGTGGTCTGTTTCTATTGTTATTTCTGTCCGCCCGTATATGTATGTATAAAATCTTTCACATGCATATACGCACGCATACAATTCCTTCTCAATCTGGGCGTATGCTTGTTCAGTCTTTGTCAAAGACTTTGATGCATAACAGACTGGCAATTTGTTTTGCATTAAACATGCTCCTAGTCCATTTTTGCTGGCATCAACTGATATTACCACTGGTTTTTCTGGATCATAGAACTGTAACACTGGTGGGCTAAATAATGATTTCTTTATGTTTTGGAAACACTGATCATGTCTATTGTCCCAGTGCCACTCGACTTCTTTTTTAAGCAATTCCCGCAAGACGCAAGTCTTTTCCGACAAGTTCGGTATAAAATTGGCCACATAAGTCACAAGTCCTAAAAATCTTTCTAAATCTTTTACATTAGCGGGCGTGGGCATATTTTTTATGGCCGTTATATGCGAATCATCAGGACGGACACCGTCCTTGGTAATTTTGTGACCTAAGTATGTTAACTCTGTCAGCCCAATTTTGCATTTTTGTATGTTCAGCTTTATATTTATATCTTCACATCTCTTTAGTACTGTGCGTAGTCTCCGGTCATGATTTTCTTTCGTATCCCCATATACCAACAAGTCATCTACAAATTGAATTACCCCCTCGATGTCATCTAAATGTTCATACAAACGTTTGTGGAATATTTCTGATGCCGATGAGATGCCATATGGCATGCGTAGGAACCAGGGATGTTGCGAACATTCGCATCCGCATCCGCAAATACGGAACATCCGCATTGATTTGGACATCTGCATCTGCATCCGCATCCGCATTAATCAATGCGGATATTCATGCGGATGCGAATATTATACAAGTAGCGACAAGAAAGAAATTGGGCGGGGCCGGTGATTGACGCGTGCCGGTCGCACGTGATAATAACCAATGGGAGCGAAGAAATTGGTGACAAGATTCGACACGTTTGTTTGTTCTAGCTAGTGCATCATTTGTTTCTTGCAAGTGAATAAATATTACGTGTTTGTTTGCGCTGTGAAGTGAAAGTGAACTACTTATCGTATGAAAATCCTTTAAACTGGTGGAGTGTACATCGAGGGGAATTTAAGGTATTATCGCCGATAGTACGAAGATTTTTATCTGCTCCACCGGGCAGTGTTCCTAGCGAACAACTATTCAGTAGCGCGGGTTTAATTTACGAACCTCTGCGTAACAGACTTGAATCAGAAAAGGCGGCAATACTACTCTTTATCAAGTATAATGCTCCTATTTTTAATTTCAATTACTAATATAAACACCAGTGGGTGAAGTTTAAAAAAATTATTACATTATACATTACTTTTAGTTAACATAAAAATAAGTACTTATGTTTGATTACAATAAAAATGTTAATAATTACGTTATCATTGTTTTAATTCTTCATTAATAGACTTTATTTACATAATATCTTAAACATCCGCATCCGCATCTGCATCCGCGGATGTGAGCCTGCAAAACTCCGCATCCGCATCCGCATCCGCGGATGTGAAAAAATCGGCATCTGCAACATCCCTGGTAGGAACTTGTATCTCCCGAATGCAGTGTTGAATGTACACAAGTCCGTGCTGCTGCTGTGTAGTTTTACTTGCCAGAATCCTTGTTTTGCATCTAGAGTACTAAAATATTTTGCACCTGATAGTTTGGTCACTATCTCTTCAAATGTAGGCAGCTTGAAGTGTTCACGCCTGATCGCGTTGTTAAGGTCTCGCGGGTCCAGGCATATGCGTAAATCACCATTAGGCTTCTTTACTACCGTCATGCTATTAACCCAATCTGTAGGGCCCTCTACTTTTGAAATTATGCCTTCCTTCTCCATCTCTATCAGCTTAACTTTGACTTGATCTCTGATGGCGACAGGCAACTTCCTAGGTGCGTGTACAATCGGCGTAGCATCCTCTTTGATTTGTATCTTATATTCGCCAGGCAAACAACCCATGCCTATAAACACGTTCGGAAATTCGTTTAAAATGGTTTTACTGTTTTGATCTTTCTGATGGACAGACATTACTCTCTTAACTAACTGTAACTCCTCACATGAATTTCGGCTTAATATCGGTGGAGAATCTACATCCGCGATTATGAATTCTAAAATAAATATGTTCTTTTTATAAAGCACTTTCAAAAAGCACTTGCCCATCACCGCGATACTAGCCCCTGAATAGCCCTGTAATTTCAATGACGTACTAATTAAATCTCTTTCGGAAACATTGATGCTATTGAGAAATCTAAGTGGTAAAATATTTACGTCAGCTCCTGTGTCTAGCTTAAAACTTATACGCGCATTATTAATCAATAATTCAACGAGCCAATCATTACAGCTATTATTAATCTGATTTTGTACCTGATCGGTGGAGTCCTCGTGCACCGCATAGACTCTGCACATCCTCGCGTAGTGATTCATACGATCACACTTCACACAACGTTGGCCGTACGCTGGACACTCGTTCCGTTTGTGTACTCGCCCGCAATTACCGCACTTTCTGTTGACAAACTGCCTGTTTTCACCCCGTCGGGACACGGGGATGGCGTGAGCCCGGGACGGACCGCCGGGCGCGTCAGCATCCGGGTGACGGCCCGTGCGCGGCCAGGCGCCGCCGCCGGCGCCGGAAGGATCGTGGCGCGGCAGCGCGGGCCGGTGCCCGGGGCGCGGGCTCGTGCCGGGCTGACGCTGTGCCGGCCGTGGTCGACCGCGGCTTATCCAGTGCACCTCTGAATCACGCGTATTTTCCTTTGTTATCTCGTGTACCTGGTTACTATGATCTTCTTTTTCCGTCTTCATGTTTAAAGCTTGCATTCGAGACATTTCCGCTAACCTGCAGATATCCAGAGCTTTTCCTAATGTTATTTCAGGTTCCCGCAATAGTCTTTCAGATAAAGATACGTTTTTTAACCCACATATTAACCGGCTACACACAAGATCGTCTCGCAAATCTTTAAATTCGCAACTGACCGCCATCTTGTTCAATTCAAAAACGTATTGCTCAGCCGATTCTAACTCCTCTTGATCTCTTTTAAAAAACTTCTGTCTTTCAACTGCGAGATTTTTCTTCGGTATAAAAAACGCGTCGAACTTCAGTAGCAACTCCTCTGTTGTTTTGTACTCTCCCTGAAACTGTTCAGCGACATCACGACATTTTTCACCGATGATGTGTAACAAAATGTTGATTTGTGTTTTATTGCTTTTATTTGCCAACTCACAGGCTTCACAATATATTTTGTACGATTTTTTCCATTTCTCCCATTCCCTGCTAAGATTTCCTGATGTTACGTTCGATAAATTATTTTCAAATTTGAACGACTGCGGCGGTTGCAAAATGGACTCCATCTTTGTGCTCGTATTTTCTGTTTCCTCGTATAATTCCGTTTCACTATCACTTTCACTCGACATTTAATACGCACTTATTTGTATTTCACCTCGTACACAAGAACAACACTTTTATCTTTATTTAATTACCGACTGCGCCATGTCATGTTTTATGAGACGCAGGGACACGGGAGTCAAACACGAGCGTTAGGCTATGACTGATTTAATTCATTTCCAAATATACCCACAGTGTGGTGGTGTGGTACGGAACCCTCGTCGGCGCGCGAGTAGCCCGAGTCGCACTTGACCGGTATTATTACAAAAAGAAAACTTACAGCACTAAATAATTTTCTTTGAACGAACTTGTAGGATTGCAACATTTTTGGTGAGATTTTGTTGATTAACTGCGGCCGTTGTCCAAGACCACTGCACGGTCCGTCCAATAGTACTTTATCGAAACTGTTCGGAGGGAAAGGCGGCCCATCATTTATACCTTTACTATCTTCAGAACAACATTTTGTTGAATCGAAAGCAAATGCGTTGACACAAGTAATTCCATGCGTGTTGCAATTTTCTTTAATTTTTGCTACTTTTTGTGGTGTTTTATCTATTGCTGTGATAAATGCCTGCAAAAAAAGATAAAATATATCTTATATTAAATAATCATATAACTTTTATTAATTACCTACTAGAGTTAACCCGCGACTCCATCCGCACAATTATATACCAGATTTTAAGTCAGATCATAAGCTATCAAACAAAAAATTTTTCATCAATATCGGTTCAGTAGTTTTTGCGTGATGCTCGCACAAACAAACACACAAACAGACGGACAAAAATTCTAAAACAGGTTGATTTGTAGTCATATCATAATCTTTTTTTAATTTATAAATTTCTTCAATGTACAGACACACTTCTGTTACAGTTTGAAGAAATTTGGATTTCAAATTTGGTGGAACATGAACATGGCCCGCTCTGGCCATTCTGATTATTATGGGCCAAATTGAGGAAAAGAGGTCAAGCTCCAAGAATGTGGATAGAAAGTATGGTCCATGAGTCCATGACTAATATTCAGTCAATCAAAATCAAATACATATACAGGGTCAAAAGAGTATGATCAGACCATCGAACTGAACAACTTTCTCTATGGGACCAACATCGAAATTGCGAAAAAAAAAGCAGCTGTCCCTGACATTGGTGCCATAGAGAAAGTGGTTCAGTTTGACGGTCTGATCATCCCCTTAAAAAGTGTCAGGATATTAAGAAAGACATTATATTATGAGTAGGTACCTACATCAAAAAACATCAGCTGCCGCAGCGTGGCAGCATGATATAGCGCGCGAACGAACGAGATAAAAGTCGTGACATAGTCTTATCACGCTCATCATACTACGGCCAATATACCTCATATTGCATGCAACAACAATAATGCTACTTACTAGATTATTAGACATCTCTGCCAAGTGTGTAGTCTTATTCCCAGGTGCAGCACACATGTCCAGTATGTATTCCGCAGGTCGTGCGTCTACGACCCACCCACACACCATAGAGGGTAAATTTTGTAAAAGAATTTCCCCCTTTGGATACAAAGTTTCATTTACAACGGGCAGTCTAGATGCTGGAAGTATTGTGTGAACTGCTATTCCACTGGAAAGTTTGAAATTAAATATTGGAAGTGTCATAATCAACAAACTGATCCTGCTCATGTCGTAGGTATAATACAACAAGGTTCCTTTCGAAGTGTTTTAGTGGGTGAAAAGCCTAAAGACGTTTTGGCTATGTTAATTAAAATTCTTAGAAAAAGTATATGTCTAGAATGAGCCTAACGCTTCTACTGTATAAAACAAAACGGGCCAAATTTCTTAGGTTGGTGTGCGTGAGGCTTTATACAAATTATATCCGTGTGCGTGTCTATGTATAGGGTTTAGAGGCCAGTACTGGTTGCAATTTTTTTCGACACTTTCTTAGCTTCGACGGTCAATCTTGACATATAACTTATCCAAGTTAAAATTATGAGTATTTTCGTAAATTGTATATTTTTAGGAGGTTTGTCAATTTGACGTGTAAGGGGGGTGTCATGACATGACCTCATATTTTATTTACATACTGTGCATATCATTTGCCCCATTTGTCCAAAAACAATGTGCATACTTGGCAACAATCACAGCAGAACTTTGTGAAATAGAATATTTGTAAGAAATAGGTAATGTAGAATCTGGAACTTACCTTGGTTGAACGCCATTATCAAATAAGTCACTTCGAAACATTCTCAGATATCCTGTTCCAACGTAAAGCTTTCTTCCAGTGTATTTTATTTTTAATCCCCTTTTGCATTGACCATCCATGTCTCCATAAATATCTACCCTCTCTCCTTGGCTGGTATCTAAGATAATTTTAAACAGTTAGGTCAACATTGTTCATACAATTACATTGTATGAACAAGGAAAAGTATCATTAACCTTTAAACCACACACTCTACCCATCAAACCGAACAACTTTTACTATGGGAGCAAACCGGTCAGAGCAAAAAAAAGTTCAGACACACTTCTGTTACCGTTTTATAATAGTTTAGATTCTGGAAGTGTTAACACACCATTGAGTTTTATATTTCTCGAAATATCATGTTAAAAAAGAAGTAGGTAAACATTCTTCTTTTTGTGTCAAAATAACATACACCCTCCATACAATAGGCTGACGATGATGATTATGAAATCAAGATATATATAAAGCAAAACATACTTGTAGGCAGGCCCATGACGCCCGGAGCAAACACATGAGCCCCTCTCAACACCGCAGCTGCACACTGTGCGTCTACGATCACTTCACTTTGTGTATTCTGCAGCACCACGTCACTCGGCCACTGCTCTATTACTAAGCAGTCTGGCCTTAGGAAGTAATATCTTGGAATACGAGATGCACACAGCTCACTGCATTGCTGAAATAAAGTTTGAAGAAGACATCATTGGATTTGGTTCAAAATGGGAAAGTGCCGGACAACAAAAAATTATGCAATATTCTGTTAGGGCTTGTCTGTTTAAACTTTTATTATTATGGCACCAAAGCTGTAGGTCCATTTTCCTTGGTTTTATTAAGGTTTGAAAAATCTGCCTTTTCAAACAAGTTTAATAATAAATGCTTAGAGTTTAAGTCCTAAAAACGAATGCTAATAGGGTCCTTTATAATATACTGACGCTTTTTTAAGGGGATGATCAGACTATCAAACTGACCAATTTTTTCTATGGCAAAAAAATCTGCTCTTCCATACACAACTGCAAACCTACTCAAGACAAATTTATGGGACAGCTGGTTTTTATTTCGCGATTTCGATGTCGGTCCCATAGAGAAAGTTGTTCAGTTTGATGACCTGATCATCCCCTTAAACAAGTGTCAGCATATTAAGAAGGACCCTGTATACAGTATGTAAAAAAAAACCTGTTGTAGCCTTTAGTTAGGTGGTGCTTCAGACCATCAAACTGAACAATATTTACTATGGAACCAACATAGAAAATTTCGAAATCACGAAAGAAAACAACTCCAGTTTCATACAAAACTGCAGTACCACCATGACTCAAATGTATGGGACAGCAGATTTTTTTTCCACAATTTCAAAGTACGCTCCATAGAAATATCATTTATTTGCCTTGAAACAGGTATACAAAAGATGGTAAAATATAATAACATAAGCTTCTTCTGTTCAGCTGTAGCAACAGCATGCAAATGTGTAACAACTTAAAAAAACTAAAACATATAATACTAACATTCTGTAATTATTTTACATCTACTATTTAAAATTTAAAAACTCTTCAACGCTATAAAAACTATGTTGCACTAGCCATCTGTATAAATTATTTAACATTAATTTGGTGTTTTGTTGTTTAAAGCTTTCGGGAATTTTATTATATATTTTGATACTCATATAGTAACAATTCTTCTGGTTTAAAGTTAGTCTGGGATAATAATCGATAATAATCGTGAAAGTTGTTCAGTTTGATGGTCGGAAGCACCCTCTAAAGGCTCCAACTGTTTTGTTTTTTACACCCTGTATGTGTAAACAGAAACATTGGCAGCAGTATTAGCAGTAGGTATGTATAGCATTAGTTTTTGTTGGCCTGCACTTTCATATTGCACTAAAAATGTATGAAACGCGGATGTCTTTTACTGCAAATAAAACTCACAACCTTTCCTTTCCTTTCCTGTTTAAGAATATAGTTGTAGCAATGCTCACATTTACCAATTTTAGTTTTAGGATGGACAAGTAATATTTATATGTAGAGAAAGAGGCAAAACCAAAAGATGTCTTGCGATCACAACGTTGGTCGCATCGACGGGTCTTCATTGGTTTAGTATCTGTTAGATAGGCTACAGATAGCCAGGATACAATTATTTTGGCCGCGGTTTTTTAGATAGTTTGATGAGTTAAATAAGACTTTGTTTCGGTCACTTACATCATCTAAATAGTCTTGTAGGTCCTTACAATCAAAGTTTTTGAGTTTATTCACTCTGAAAGTCGTGTACTTTGGAGGTTGAGCAAGCCAAGTTTGATCACTGGTCATCTTTCCTTATTGCTAATAAACACTGTGTAAATATTGTGCAAGGACTAAGGACACGTGGTATTGGATAATATTGTGCAGCTTCTAAATTATTGTAAAATCCTTTGGCTGTTTTCTTTATTTTATAATGTTTCACAAGTTTCAAAACAACTACATCAGCTGATGATGATGTCAAGTGTAATTGTCAATGATGTCAACAAAGCAACGATTTTGAGGAAAGTTGAAAGACGTTGAAAGGATTTCCCTGGGATTTCCGATTCCGATGTGCATCGGCATATTTGACGTGTCTCAGGATAGTTAGAGTAGAACAGCTAATTGAAACCGTCTAAAGAAAAATAAAGATAGATAGCATTTCAAGACGACAACGTGACGGCATCGGATAACAACCGGACGATAGATGCGTAGATGCGTTCTTTCACTATCTCTACTTTTATTAAGTAAATGAGAAGAACAGAATATTTAGGCATCTCTCTCCTTCTAATGAGTGAAAAAGAGAGCCAAATAGAATGTCAGCAATCGCATAGGCAGATTGTCTCTGGCCAGACCCGGTACGTAGAATATATACAATGTTCTTGCCTGGTATATAATGTTCCTTGCCCGCAACGTGCACGCAACTCCGCTCCGCTACCCCAACCGTACCGACCGACCGTAGTGTTTCCGTGTTTTCCATCTTCAGCTTTGTAGAACGCTTGTAAAAATAAACATTAAATAAACAGTTGACAATCAATTTTCTTGCCCTTTGGATGTAGTATGCTAAAATATTTAGCCTAATTTTTTTTCATTATTTCATGCTGGCCACTTTTCGGCCGATACGTGGCATAAGCACGAACAACTTCCACGTTCGCCGCCATTTTGACATCCAGCGAATTTTAGAGATTTGAGTAAAGTGTAGCGTTTTTCTTGATAATAAAGCATTTTTCACCTGAAACTGTGAGTATCGAGTTTTATATTGTTCTAACAGTGTCGAAAATACTATAAATGTGTAAGTTGAGTACGTAACGACGTTGTCTGAACTTGACGAATCGAGGGTGGTGACCGCAGCACTGTCGGCCCAATCTTTGTTGTAAAGCCTTGCATTACGCCAATGTTACAATACTTTCCGAGTCTTTTACGCAGTATTTCTCATATATAACGTTTATTTATGTCATGTTTGGAGCCCTACAATAAAGCAGCTAAAGATTTGACGACGTATTCCAGCTAGGACCTGCCATGTCATTATCATTGATTGAAATAACGTGCAGGCTTATGGATGAGTCACAGTGCATGTAGTAATAGTATAATAATGATATTTATTCTTTCAGACTAAATAAAAAGCTGCAAGATGGGGAATATGTTTGCAAATTTATTTAAAGGCCTGTTTGGCAAAAAGGAAATGAGAATATTGATGGTTGGTTTGGATGCTGCTGGTAAAACCACAATCCTATACAAACTTAAATTAGGAGAAATTGTTACAACAATTCCCACTATCGGTGAGTACAAATCATTTTACTATTACATACTTGCATAGGTCTCTTGCTGACCAGTCATTATAAATCTTTACATATTGCTAACATTATTTGTGATGTGGCGATAATTTTTATGTTGAAATTGAAAGTATTTGTGCAACTGCCTTTACAATGACTAAAGTTACCTCAATCTATGTGTATACTATTTTGCAACACCCTTTATACATTGATTTGACAACCAGAAATAAAATGTTTAAAAAGTGTTCAAGATTGTAAAGATTATTTATCAGTATTAACAGTAAGATTAGGGTTGTAATATGCCTCACCTACTTTCACTTCCATGTCACTAACTATTAACTAATTAGTGTTATTCACGAGATTATAAGACTTGTCCTTTATTCTTTTCTTGGTTATACAATACAGGGTGTCTGTCAGAACAAAAAAATATCAACTGTCCCATACTAAACTACCTACTCGATTCAAACATAATGGTTGATATTTTTTTGTTCTGACAGGTTTGTTCCCATAGTAGAAGTTGTTCAGTTTGATGGGTAGAGTATGTGGTTCAAAGGTTAATGATACTTTTCCTTACACCCTGTATACTACTTTGGTACTATGTTATTTCAGTACTAAAATACTCAGGCCAAGATTCAGAAACATCTTTTAGACATTTTGATAGAAAAGTCATTTATTTCATCAGAACATTATAAGACAGTGATTATCTTTGTGCGTGAGGGTAGTGTAAGTAGGATCAACAATTTATGGATTTTGACATACGGGAGTGCAAACAAAGTCTAAAAAAAATGTATCTGAATCTCAGCCTGAGGCTATCCGAGAACTCATAAATTTTAATCATGACAACTAGTACTGTAGCCCATGGACTTTTTAATTACCAAAATGGTTACCAATTGGCGTTTTGATATTATTGTAAGGTATGCAATTACTAATATAAAAACCTAAGTCTTAAAAACTACAGCTACAGTGCTAAACAAATTAGACATCAAATTACATTTTTTTTCATCATGTTAACATACAGTGTGTAAATTTTAATATATTACATATTATAGAGGGTGCTTCAGACTCTAAATGAAAAACTTTCACTATGGGACCACATGATAATTGTATATGGATTGAAACAGCATTAAAAAATCAGCCTAATTGTATGGAACAGCAGATTTTTCCTTTGTGGTTCCAATGGTATCCCATTGTGAAAGTTGTTCAGTTTGATGGTCTGAGGCACCCCTATTTAATATGTAACACATTTAAATTTACCAGTACCCTGTATTTACCAGTAAGAGGAGAGCCAAGGTTCTATTTTATAATAAATGAATTTCAGGGTTCAACGTGGAGACTGTAGAATACAAAAACATCAGTTTCACGGTGTGGGACGTCGGCGGTCAAGACAAAATTAGACCATTGTGGAGGCATTACTTCCAGAATACACAGGTATTTATTGTTTCATCTTTATTTTCTCTAGATTAACTGAAATCGAATCCACAAAGAATGCAGGCTTCGTCAAGATTCACATCAATATTATATCCGGTTCAAGCTTCATCAACGCACAAGCCAGCTGCATTGCCCCTCTGGTCAAAGAAATTCATTGTACCATGTAGGCACCCAATCGTAGTCACGTGAGTCCATTAGCTTCGCAATTGCTGTCCTATTCCCCTAGCTCTCAAAGCCCCAACCACAGTATAAGTATCTAGTACGGACACTCCCTGCCTCCCACCAATTTCTTACCTCACCCTCTCTGGCAGGATCATGGCATAAAATTGCATATTCCTGTCTCCTCAGTATCACACATGCTTACCTCTTGTCTTCTTTACAATTTTTTCCATTTCTATGAAATGACTGGAACTAAATTTTAGCTCTAGCTATTCTACTATCAAGGAGGAGGTCAAAGAGGTCAGAAATCTGTGCAATCCTAATCAAAGGACACGGCTTAAGAGGTAGCTATACTGGATCTTGAATTGATGCTGTGAAAAAATGGGTTTGAGGCTTGATGAAGAATCACCCATAGAAGAAACTCACTGGCAACAGAGAAATAATCTGTTTATGGCCATCGTTAGCCGATTGCAGATTAAAAACTGTCAGGGAAGGGACCGAGTACTTTGAGACTGCTAGGCTGGCAACCCTTGAAGCCCAAACACCATAAAACTGTACAACTTTGAATATTGTACCTACAGTGAAATTGCGATAAAAAAATCAGCTGTTTCTAAAAAAACGGTGATTGCACTGTTGGTCCCATCATGAAAGTTGTTCAGTTTGATGGTCTGAAACACTTCCTAAAGTACGTAACACAATTAAGTTTACAACATATTCTAATAGTATAAATGTAAGAGTGTCTTTTGATCTTTTCTTGGCTAAACCAATTTTGACGAAATTCAGTGAACCCTGCCAAAAGTCATATGCAAAAACTAGTGTTAATGTATAAAAAGACATCATCCTCTTTGGCCCAAAATGTGATAGTGCCAAAAAGAAATAATGTGATATTCTATTAGAACAGCTTTTATCAGCATGGCAACAAATCTGTAGGGCTATTAATTCTTGGTTTTATTTAAGTTTGAAAAATCCGACTATTCCTACAAGTATGATGTAATAAAACTTACAGCTACAGCTTTCATGCCATAATAATAAATGCTTAGATGGAAGAGTTCTAACAGAATATAGCATTAGTTTTTGTTGGCCGGCACATTCACATTTGGACCAAAAATGTATGAAACATGGATGATGTCTTTTGCAACATTGTTAAATCATTTTGTGGATTACCGACTCATGTCCAAGGAAAGTGTACTAGTTATCACTAGAATTTTATTAGGCTATTGATATGCAATAAAAAATTATTTGTTTTTATTTAATAAAATAGGTTGACTGCAACCTATTTTATTTTTATCTTAGCAGTAAAAAAAACTTTCTATGAAGCTTGAATGCAATTTTTTTTAATAACAGGATAAACTACAACTACTATAACAAACAAAACTAATTTAGATGACTTCACAAGTCTGTATTTAGTACAATTTTTCATACAAAGTCACTGATTTGACTAGTCGTCTCATAGTAAATTGCATTCCAGTCTTAAAAAATTTAATTTTGCAAACAATATTTTCTCATAGTATTTTCTGTTCTTGTGTCTGGTCAATAATGTAATACAATAGGAAATTACTGTGTTTTTGTGTTCAAAGGATAGATTTCTGAAAAAAAATGTGGTTACATCTTATTAGACAGTCCCACTGGAATTAAATATACACTGTGAAACAGAAATCATCAATTAATTTAATTAGTTTCTGTCAGTCCTGTAGATTGAAACAGTTTATGTTATTGGAAAGAATACTTAGTCATGTGAAACACCAAACCCACTGGCGTTGTTTCATAGCTTCCTGTTGTTTATTGACTTCGATATGAGTCACAGTCAAACATTTTCATCAAATAAGTTAATAATGTATTTAACCAGATTATGTTAACCTCTCAAATTGTATTTCTTTTAACAGCTTAGCATATGCTCTGGACAATATTATCCGAAGGGGTACTTAGTGATATTCTAGGGTAGTGAGCCACTCATAATGAACAGTGTGTACAATACATGCAGGGTTTCTTACCACGTTTTGCTTCACCAAAAAGACTGATTCTACCAATCATTAATAAATGCCAAAAAACTCATTGGTCTGAGCCTGCTTCTGCTCTAAGTCTGCCTATGCTCTGAGTCTGCCTCTGCCTTTGCCGTTACGCCAATGATAGAAGAAAGAGAAGTCACTGACAAACCTCAGGTTCCACCGGCCCATACCCACTACTGTTCCCTCCGGACTCATGCTAAGGGACCGGAAGTAGATGCACATATCGACGGTGAAGTGTAATGACCTCCTAACTACATTTTGTCTTTTTTGTGAATGGATTTAAAATACGATTTTGCATTGTACTAGTAAGACCACCAAACTGTGTCATAAATTAAGGTTTGTATGACGATCAATTGACAATATAAAAATTATTCATTAAGCCCCATTTGCGTCAACCTGGGTTAGCAGAAGGTTAGCAATTAACTCCGGGTAAAATAGCTCTCTCGATTGTATTCCTTTTTTTTTTTTAATAATGTCTTTAACGGCTCTGGATACTAGTCCTTTTGAGCCATTCCTTATTTTTTTTCTTTATATTCTTATCTTGATGATGGGATGATAGATGACGATGAATCTGTGGTCGATTTCGTAAGCCATCGCGTTGCCGCCAAAATGACCATGTACGAGATAACTTGAACCAAAACTACTGTTCTGTTATCGTATTTATTTGAGATTCCTGTTATACCGGTCGCTTTACGCAACTGTTTGGTACACAATCCGCACGAAATTATGTCACAAATATCACTAAAACCAATTTTTTACGAATTTCAAATACAACGAAACCTGCAAGAGCAATAGCGCCAAGCAAAACCTTGTTTTCCTAATCTAAAAATCATGGGTTACCAACTTAACATGGAGTTTATTGCTAGCCCAGGTTGACGCAAGTGGGGCTTATAGGTGTAAAAAAATAATAAGCGTGTTTTTAGTTTCCTCTAAAAGCGACCTTTTTATGTGGAGGTCATTACACTTCATCGTTGATATGTTACCTGACTTACACCCTGCAGTGTTTCTATTGTAGTATCTCGAAAATGTAGCAATGATTTTATATTTTTCAGGGTCTTATCTTCGTAGTAGACAGTAATGATCGAGAGCGTATCGGAGAGGCGCGCGAGGAGCTGATGCGAATGTTAAGCGAAGATGAGCTACGGGATGCCGTACTCCTGATCTTTGCGAACAAACAGGTCTGTTGTCTATTTCTACTTTCTTTTTGTTGGCATGAAGAAAGACAAGCCACGATGAACAGCAGATTTAATGAAGTCCCAAGTTTTATTTTATTGCCTGTTTATTGTCATCAGATAATAGTTTTATCAATGTCACGACTTTTGATATAGATTCTACTTAAATGTGTTAATGACAGTAGACATGTGTGTATGTACATTTACAATTTCAACAGTACAGATACAATGTTCATGTGTTTCTGTGGCTGTGGAATTAATGAAAGATCAAAAGACATTCACAAGATTAAAAAGAAAAGCACCTCAAGATTTTCTCAAAGATTGGAATATTGTAGAAGGGTGGAACAGTGCTTCCATTCCTTGATTGTCATCTGCAAGAAAATAACAAAAATTATTGCCGAATGTCCCATACAGGACAGATTCCATTAGTAAGATGAGAAAAAAAAAATTTGTTTCTCATGTCATTATGATCATCACCCATGTACAGGATGTAACAAAACACCCTAGTACTACTTAAGGGGGTGCTTTAGACCATCAAACTGAACAACTTTCACTATGGAGACAACATTGAAATCGCGAAAAAAACAGCTGTCCCATACATTTGAGTCGAGTCGGTACTGCAGTTTTGTATGAAAAAACGTTTTTTTTCTCTCGATAAAAAATTTGGCTCCATAGTGAACGTTGTTCAGTTTGATGATCTGAAGCACCCCCTTAAGTATTACTAGTATTTTGTTGTACCCTGTATATCCCCACTGCTGGGGCTCAATCAAGCCTCATCAATATTTATCATCATCAGTGGCCCTAGCATGCCTCCCTCGAGAGATAGACATACATCGAGAGGTGCCTATATCTTTGTTAGCGTATGCGAAGCGAGCGGGAGTTATTCTCGTTTTGTTGATTTTTCTTACCTGGCATGCTTAGCCCTACAGCCCAAACTCCGATGCTGGGTATAGGCCGGCTCATTCTCACGCCACCTAGAATGGTCCCACGCTAGTCCCATTAGCTGTTTGTCGGGTACAGTAGCAATGTAATATGAATGTAAAACACGTGCAATGTATTTATAGGATCTGCCAAACGCAATGAACGCGGCCGAGATAACAGACAAGCTGGGGCTGCACTCTCTTCGCAACCGCAACTGGTACATCCAGGCGACGTGCGCCACCTCCGGCGACGGCCTATACGAGGGGCTCGACTGGCTCTCCAACCAGCTCAAGAATGCCAACCGCTAACCGCATGTGCGACACACAGACAAATCTGATTACTGAAAGAGACTATGGTTTAAGATATGTTAACTTTATTTGCTATAAAATACAATGTATTATGTGCGGAATCATAAATGTATTACTGATGCGTCACCCGGTGACCGAGCTCGCATCGCATCTCGTCGAAACACTCGTATCCTCCGCCGGACGCCAGCACCCAGTCCGCCGCGGACGCGACATCGCTCGTTCCTTCGCTCCATCCGCAGTAAGTGTACAAACTAGAGGGATCACGCTGTACTTAGTGAAGTGGTGTTAGGGTCCACATTGGATGCGTTGTTTGTTCGATCCCTGATGACGTTGAACAAAATATAGTGTGTAAATTTAACGCAAAATTACAATTTTGTTTATAATTTTATCAGTAAACGAAGGAACGAAATGGTGTACACGAGTGATCGCGCATTGTGATGTGGATAGGTAGCTGACACGTGATAAAAGTGAATCACAGCATAACATGTTTTATATGTATACTATAATGTGGAATAAGTTGTCGTAATAAAGTATTTAAAGTTACTTCACTTCTAATTCATTTGTTTTAGTTAGTTAATGCCTGTAGTGTCCTTGCTATATGGTTAGGTGCGTAGCTGCGTTCTCTCTCGCGGAGAGGTGGTTGATGGGAGGGAGGTTGTTGGGGGGTCGCATCGGCGCTGCTCTGCTGCTGGTGCCGTCCGCTCGCCGCGCTGTCCGCATCCTATTCACATTGCTCTGTGACATCTCCTTTTATTAGATTAACTGTCCTGTCTTCATTGTACGGTGATACCACCAATTTTGTGCATATTCCACTTATTTGAAGGACTTATTGTATGACGATAGTTTATTTTTTATTGAAGTTAACTAGGTAGAGTAAGCTGTTATGTATGTTACATTCGAAACAGTTCTGATCGGCGGCGGTCGTCCTTAGTGGCGACCAGTTGTGACGTTCTTTGCATTTACAGTGGACTTCTCATGGCGGACCGAGAGATTAACTTGTAATTTAGGTATAATATGTATTAGATAAACACGGTGTCATTTTGAGAAGTGTTTCTGCCTACAGGGAAACAGTGCTCAGAATTCTCAGCGGTACTTTGCTCTTACACAATTAACTATAACTTAGCATTTTTATAATAATTTAGAAGAAATTGTTAAAACACAATTCAAGGATACAATTATGTGACATGTGTGGTGGATAGATGTTTTTTTTATTTTATGAAAATCTAAAATTTTATGAAATGCGAAATGTGACATTCCGGTTTGTCTTTATGCTGTATTATGGAATAAAATATCCTCACCAATGTTTGATTTTTGCTTTAGTCCCTTTACAGTTTTTAAATACTTAGGTACTTATCGAACTAATTCGATAATGTTCGAATGATCTTGTAATACTCTAATAATAAGTCGAGAATCCGCAAGTTTCCAACTAGTCAAATTAACAACTCTTTATCAAACGTCAAAACGAGTGCTCTGTATGAAATATTGTACTAAAAATTGAATAATGACGTCATTGTTTTTCGTCGTCGTTTTGATTCTTTTTATAGTTTATCCAGTATTCAAGCAACAGCATTACTGAAAATGTGAGTTTAGCGTTATTTTCAAACGGTTTATTTACTGAACAGTTAAAACTAAAATATATTTTATGTAGTCAACTCCCTACAACTGATCAAAACATATTGAATTTTACGAAATTTTATGTAGCTAGCTATTTTCTGAATTAATATGCTTTTTATTAGTACGTTAATGTCATGTTAAAGTAATTTCTGCTATTAATTAAACTGGTTTTAAAAAGTGATAATAAATACAATTAATTAGTTATAAGTATGACAAACTAAACGTACCTACTAAAAGTTAAACTAAAATGGATACCTATTTACTTACAAAACGCTACAAATAAAACATCTTCAAGGACCTCCGCACTGAAAAAATGTAGATCGGGACAGTGATGTAAAATGTAACGAAGAAAATGCTTATTTTCTTCTAAGAACTGGTGCGATTTGGCAGAATGTAATTCAGTATCTGGATCATGGATGAGATGAGCATATGCTGTGTCACGAAGAGATTTCACTGAGAGACCCGAAACGTTTTCAATGCAATTGAGCCGCTATTTTAGCTGTACTAGATCTTGAAAGAGCAAACGGGTCCTGTTCGCACTTAACACCCGATATGCACCCAATACAGTCACCTGACTCCAGAACAATGCAGCTGTTAACCAAGCACGTATACAGGATCCTACATAATATACTGATGGTTTTTTTAAGGGGATGATTCTATCAAATTGCACAACTTTTTCAATGGGACCAACGTCGAAATCCCGAAAACATTTGGGTCGTATTAAAATGTCTCTGTTAGATTGTCAAGAAACTAGGTAATAAATCTTATTAAAATAGACCTTATTCTAATTGACCAAATATGAGAAAATAATTAAGTGTAAGTAAAACAAAAGATATCATTATTAATAATTAAATTTATAATTACTTAATGTCATCTTTTGTTTTTCATTTATCTTAACTATTATAAAACTCTAACAGAAGTGTGTCTGTACATTGAAGATATTTACATGAAAAAGATCACGATATAGTTTTTAGGTATCCCGGACTCCAAATAAATGTTTTTATGTGCGTCAGAATGACTGTACAAAGTGATAGATTGACGTTAAAATACCACCAGCATTTAATACCTATTTGCTACTATTTGGTACCTATAATTAAATATTTGGTACCTAATTAATAAAAAAGAAATTTAAGTAATGAAGTGGGCAGTCATTCTGACATCTGAATGACTGCCCGAATTTTTTATTTCCAAATAAGGGCTCTGTGGTTTGCGTTTAACTGTGCATAATTTAGTACCTATTTGATACCTACACATATATTTTTTCCAGATTTTTCAGGCAAGCAATAAAGATATTACTTGGATTTTAACTTGCGATTTGTTTACCAAATACCATCTTATCAAATATACAATCAAGAAACATCATAATCTTCTTAGTACCTATCAATATTATAGTGATGTCGATTTTGACACATGTAGAAATGTGCGTCAGAATGACTGTACAAAGTGATAGATTGACGTTAAAATACCACCAGCATTTCCAGCAAAAACAATTTCCAACGAAACTGATGATAAGAAGCTAATATGTGGGTAGTACAATAAAATAAGTAAAATGAGTTTTGTTTTAATCGATGCAGGCAAACAAGCAAACGAGCGAACTGAGATGGCAGTGTTGTTGCATAAAATTAAAAAAGTGCACGAAAATTGCGGCTTTTTTATAGTGAAGAAATTTTTCTGTAAAATGTGAATAATCCAAATGAAATTATGAGTACTTACTCAGTCTTATTTTCTTTTGAGTCAGTTATGTCTACACACTATCATTCAAATATTATTATAATGTTCCTTGATTGTTTATTTATTAAATACGCAGATATAACACAATACGATACCTTCGTTACGATTTAGGGTGGTTACAGGTACTACAGTCTATTTCAAAAAAGAAATGAAAATCTTAAACATTTAGATTTTGTATTAATTACCAACCTATTCCATAAGAAATGTTTTGTTTTTTTTAATGATAATTATTCAATAAACATTTTTTTTTTCATTTAAATAAAACCTTTTTTCTTCGTATTCCATTTTTCAACACAGTTTTCTTTTGTTATGTCTTGGTGGCAATGCTGACAGACCCAAACATATATAATAAACTCAAACTAATCCTATCATTATCTTATCTGTGGGAATAGAAAGACCTGGTCTTTAATATTAGTTTGTGTTAGTCAAAATCGACATCACTATAATATTGATAGGTACTAAGAAGATTATGATGTTTCTTGATTGTATATTTGATAAGATGGTATTTGGTAAACAAATCGCAAGTTAAAATCCAAGTAATATCTTTATTGCTTGCCTGAAAAATCTGGAAAAAATATATGTGTAGGTATCAAATAGGTACTAAATTATGCACAGTTAAACGCAAACCACAGAGCCCTTATTTGGAAATAAAAAATTCGGGCAGTCATTCAGATGTCAGAATGACTGCCCACTTCATTACTTAAATTTCTTTTTTATTAATTAGGTACCAAATATTTAATTATAGGTACCAAATAGTAGCAAATAGGTATTAAATGCTGGTGGTATTTTAACGTCAATCTATCACTTTGTACAGTCATTCTGACGCACATAATGTTTTTTAGGAGTTTTGTCTGTCTGTTTGTTTGTATGTTTGTAACAGCATCACGCAAAAACTAGTGAACCGATTTTTTGTTTGATAGCTGATGATCTGACTTAAAATCTGGTATATTATTTGTGCGGATGAAGTCGCGGGTTAACTCTAGTAAGTAATATTATTATTTTCTCCTGTTTTAAAAGCTAATTCCTGGATAGACCATGTTATTTATAGTTCACCATAAAGACTGCCTTTACTAAATGTAGAAGTGACAACCTTCGGTAAAGTTACGTTACAAATAGATATTCAATCATTCTCAATCAATCATAGATTTATAACTCCAGTGTGGATTGTGGAAAAGTGACATGGTTTATTGATGTACTAGGTAGGTATTTTAAGTTTATAATCAATCAACAGTATTAACTACAAGGATACTCGAGACTAAATTAACATTATCCTTGTCAGATTCTAGAAGATATCTATAGACAGACATCAAGGGGAAAAGCCCTTAGTAGGATCGGTTTTAGCTTTGGTTTTAGTACCTAGAAATAGCGTTTAAATGTTCCTAGGAATAACAAGAAATTATTATATTTTTTGCTGGCTTCACATGTTCAGACGCAGATACTGTTTAATCTCCGGCGCAAAAAAGGGGAAGCAGAGAGTATTATAATTACTACTTACATGTTTGGCATGTCCGTCTCTGTCTGTCTGTCTGTGGCCTCCTAGCGGCGAAACAATTGGACCGATTTCGTGCGGTTATTAACGAATGCTCTTATTACGATAGTGTTTTTAGTTAATTATGTTTCGTGGAAAACGGTCTTGCTGTTTTCAAGAGCTTCGAAGGAACATCAAGTTTGGACTCCAATGTTTACTAACATTGTCGGTACCTATTCTACAGGATGTAACAAAATACCCTAGTAATACTTAAGGGGGTGCTTCAGACCATCAAACTGAACAACTTTCACTATGGAGCCAACATCGAGAAAAAATCTGCTGTCCCATATAAAACTGCAGATTTTTAGGGTTCCGTAGTCAAACAAGGATCCCTAATACTTTCGTCCATTCTGTGTCTGTCTGTCTGACTCCTATAGTTAGGTACCCGTCGTTAAATGTTTGATATACCTACCTACTTATATTTTCTCAATAAACTTTTGCAAATTGGCTTCATTCAAGTGAATTGCTTAGTAAAGTTTAAGTTCTTCGCGACTATAGCCGCCAGCCACCCACGTAGTCCTAGAATCCCTAGCGTCCTTAGGTTACTAATCGGGGGCTTCGCCCTCCACGAAGTAGTCCCATCCAATCCAATAAGAAACAGTAAGCAGGTCTAGTAGCTCCCTGAACAGAAATGTCGAGCTCGCTTCTAGATGTTTAAGCATACATGAACTAAAGAAATTGTGCCACCACTGTCCCACATTGTGCCACAACCAGCTGGAAGTGTTTCCTAGTCCTGTACCTTACCTGTATATTACCTATCTGGGCAAAACGAGTCAAGCGAAGCGCAAGGGCACTACCTACCTTTTCTTCGCTTCGTCGTTTTTATGAACCTTCATAACTTGGGTCTGGATTATATTAGATAAACAAAATTCTCGGGATATGATGTCAATAGTGGATTTATTAAACATATAAAGTTTCAATTCCATAGCTCTTATACATTAGATTTTATTGGTAAGTATCTAGAAAACCCCGATTTCGTCACTGACTCACTGATCATCATCATCATCATCAGCCTATTATGCGTCCCACTGCAGGGCACAGGCCTACCCTCTAGGAGGGTGAATGGGCGTAAGTCCATCACGCGATCCCAACGCGGATTGATAGACTTCACACATACGCATCAGAATTTATTCTTCAGCATATGCAGGTTTCCTCACGATGTTTTCCTTCACCGTTTAAGAGCAGTCGGTAATACGTACATAAGTTAGAAAAACTCATTGGTACGTGGCATTTTGTTCATGCGGATTCGAACCCGGACCTCATGATTGTGAGTCCATACCTCTATGCAACGCGCCACCGAGCCTCCACTCGCTGATGATCATCAAAATTATTAGGCTACTTCCTGAAGTCATAGAAAGCTGAAATTTGGTATGTAAGCTGGTACTAGTACACAAACAACAACAAAGTTCTAAAACGTTGAAATATAAAGAAAATATCGTCATAAGCAACTTACAAAAAGAAGTGAAATCCGGCGTGCAACATTAGTAATTAATTATGACATCAAAGTACCTATAGTTTGATGTAGTAATTAATTATAACAATATCATTCATATTCAGTTTGTCATAAGCATCAGTATATGCTCACGACTATATTCCCCGAAGGGGCAGTCAGAGATATTCTGAAACCTCAGAACATCCTCGTTTCACCAGTTACCGAAACCCTGTCCAGTGTGACGGGGGGTGAGCCCGTCGCCACATAATGAACAAACTAGTCCCCAATCACAATTTGAAGTCATCATTGATATTATCAGAGAAAATGTTCCAGTTTATAATACGATTTTTCCACATAAAAAGTATAAAAATTCGTTTAAACTTTTGGAGATCTTAATAAATCATTTGGGAGCTTATTGTATATCTTCGGAGGCATTAGGCTTTTGTATCGTAAGGCAGTACTGCTTGGGATCACACATAGTTTATTTTTGTGTCGGAGGTTCCTATCATGATTAGTATGTTCGAAATAGGTGAGCATTTGTTTCTACAAATAATAAAACCTAGAAGATGGACCAACAAAGTTAATGTTAAAATTTTCATCGTTCTGAAGTGTGGTAAACAGCTGTCTATTGAATTTAAACCACACAAGTTTCCTTCAGACTACAGTTTCCCCAGAAAATAAAGCCATATCGTAACGTTGATGTAACGAAACCATGATACGCCGTTAGAACTTCATCGCGAACAGTGAATAAATTTTTCACCTTACGCCCATGTGAATGTAGCGAAATGGCCAAGCTACATATTTTGACTAAGGTGTAGAGTTTGTGATGTTAGGGATTGTAGAGTTAGGGTGTGTAGAGTTAGAAGCTTGGCTCTACATGAGATCTGATATCTTTTTGACAATGCGAGCCATATGGTCTCGTCCGGGCAAAATTTTACTTGAAAATGTTTTTGGTGGGATTCCAACTTTCTGTGTAACCCTCTTAATTGTGACACGTCTGTGTTCATGGGTCCAATTCGAATAGACGAGCGAACGTATGTGTAACTTTAATTTCGTTAGAGCTTGATTATTAGCGTTTCCTCTTAACATTTTCCTACACAATAATGCTACGCCAGTACATAAGACATCAACGATACCTACAATCTGATTTGGCAGCGAAACGACTTTATTAAATACATGTGTGGTGTGCTAAATCACTTATCTCTCAGACTAAATATATTCACTTGAAATAGAATAGATATTGAGTTAACGAATAGATTTTTTAAAAGTCCTTATACAACGTGTTAATGAATAAACGTAAAACTAGAAAGTAGTTTGTTTAGAATCGAGAGCAGAATGGAATTATCATGGTTTCAACATAGATATATTTTTTTTCAAAATATTAAATAATTTATTTGTAAAATTTAAAACTAACTATACTCGATATCAACGCATCGCACGGGCACACTCACCCTACTTACTACCAAAACAAGATTCTTAAAATGTATCCACGAGCACGTTAGCGCTTTCATTCATTGCTGAAATGATAACAAATCATTTTTGCCTGAAAACTTAAAATGCGAATAACTTTAAATGTTAACTATCAAAATAATTCGAGACTACTCGTGAGTTTCGGTACTACTGGTGAAACGTGGATGTTCTGAGGTTTCAGAATATCTCTGACTACCCCCTCGGGGAATATAGTCGTGAACATATGCTATGCTATGCAAAATAATGAAATTATTGTTTCAAATTAATTATGTTCTTATAAATCAGTTGGGGTGTATGAGGTTTTGCGCATTCATTAACACGTTGTATGGCTAATAGGAAATGAGAGCCGATCATCGATTAGGAGATTTAAGATTTTCTAACTATTAGGTTTGGTTTTTAGAAACGGAAAAGGTTCACGACGGGTCATAGAGTTTAGTAGACATATCTACTAGTAGATAGCAGATAAAAGAACCAAAGGACATGAAAGCGATGAGAAAGGCATTACTAATATGGCGATTGACTTTGTGATTTAAGTATGTGATGTAATGAAATGAAATGAAAAACTGTCTTTTAACTGTTAACCCCATGTGGTGGTAGAGTGAGCCTTCCGAGTATGTTCTCTCCCCCTTGCTCTATTTCTAACCAGACCAAAAATCTATGGGACTGTAGAAAAGAACGAAAACTAATAGAAAAAGCCAAGACAACATGCAGTTTTTGACAGTTGCTTTCGACAGTGAGCGTTTCGTTTTGAATGCTTCTTGTCGATCAACAAGACCTTGTAGATAACGCTAGAAGATGGCGGGCGGAAAATTTGACAGCATTTTCAAATTTTCGAATTCTTTTGAAAATCGAACACGATCCAGCATGTAAAAAGGAAAAAAGAGTGAAAAATAGAGTGAACCGAGTGAACTGAACGCTAATCATAGAGCAGATTTAGCTTTTTTTCTCTAATAAGCGATCGGCAATAATTTGTGACATAGTCTAGCATTCTGTCTATTTTCTATCGTCGATAACGCTGCGGCTTTGCGCTGCGGCGTTGACGTTTGTAGAATAAGTAGCGTGTGCATTTTGTCTAGGCCGCCTGACTGAGAAAAGACAAACATAATTACTGGCAACAGCACAGGGCCTGCAGTCAGTACAAAGCAGCGCTGTTTTTCAGCCCTGCCCTTGCTCTAGTGGTATTGTGTTCGAGTATGAAGAGGTATACAGTATGTAAACTAACTAAATGCAAACCTTCGAACCACGTACTCTACCCATCATCCTGAACAACTTTTACTATGGGAGGGAGGAACATCCACGTTTTAATAGTAGTACCAAAACTCTGTGCAGTGTGACGGCGAGTGAGCCCGTCGCCACTTGTAATGGACATTGGGTACAATACACACCTCGAAAATGAAGCATGCAGGTTTCCTCGCGATTTTCTCCTTCACCGAAAACCCAGTGGTGCTACAAATATCGTACATAAATTCCGAAAACCTCATAGGTACGAGTCGGCTTAGACGGGGATCGAACCATCGCCTCCTGCATGACAGGCAAGTTACTCGCCACTGGACCACCACGTATTTTTCAACTTAAAAAACTACTTAAAATTTGTCTAGTAGTTACAGTCATAATACGTTACCGATTTTGTAACGATATGTTGACACAATTCGGTATATCATGTTTTTTTTTCGTCTTCATTTTATATTTTTTACGGATAGAAGACATAATTTTGAGAAACCAATTTAATTTGTATTGCGATTCATCGAGTTTATCAATATAAATTTAAATTTTAAATTACGTTGCTATTTTTGTGATCTCTAAATGCAAAAATGGTGGAGAGAAAATAATTCGAACTCCATGGAGAAAAACTATTAAAAAAAATCGTACCTTCTCTTTCTAACTCTATGCTGGAATCAGAAACGGCAACATCAAATGTCAAATCCTAACATTGTGAATGTATTTTTTTTCATAATGGCCAGTTATTTTATTATTTAAAATATCTGTAATCCTTTTATTTTAAAATCTCTGTCATAGAAAATATTATTATTGAGACAATTTTCTCGAAATGGTCTTCGATTCAGCCCTCCAAAAAAAAACTTGACATATCGAATTTGTTTAGTTTAATTCATTGCTTATTTAATAAGTTTGAATTTACATCGTAAGACTGTCTTATTGGAATGTAGGTAATTGAAGTCCGGTTACTAATGCCTCGCAGATGAAAAGATTATTAATGTGCATTCACATTTTATGGTTCACGGTCATGACTTGTGTCGGTATTTCCGTCTATTTAACTATTGACACTTTGAGAAGGGTCCGGATTGTCGCATTGTATCATATACAATGGAAAACTACATGCTTTCGAGAACTGAACCTTCTTGATTATGATTTGATTTAGAGTTGCAGAATAACAAACAAAAATCAAATGAATAACCTACGTAATTTTATTTTATTTGTGGTTTCTAGAAATCATAGAAGGATTCTCAGTCAGAGAAGGATTGGGACTATAATGCATACAAATACATGACTAGAGATCGGATATTCGGATGCATATTTACCTAAACCGTGTGCGCTAGTCCGTGGTGGTCCAGTGGCGAGTAACCTTGCCTGCCATGCAGGAGGCGATGGTTCGATCCCCGTCCAGGCCGACTCGTACCAATGAGTTTTTCGGAATTTATGTACGATTTGTAACACCACTGGCTTTTCGGTGAAGGAAAACATCGTGAGGAAACCTGCATGCTTAAATTTCGAGACATGTATTGTACCCACTGTCCATTATAAGTGGCGACGGCCTCACCACTCCCGTCACACTGGACAGAGTTTCTATACTACTGGTGAAACGTGGATGTTCTGAGGTTTCAGAATATCTCTGACTATCCCCTCGGGGAATATAGTCGTGAGCATATGCATGCATTTACCTAAACTTCATTTTTGGCTAAGAAATTATTGAAGGGGCTTCTTAAAATTGTCTTTTTTAAATAAATCCTGTATGCCCGGAAATCCGGCAAAACATAACTAAATCGGATGTATAGTATAGAAGCGACTTCATACCACTGTTTAATTTAAAAAAGAAAAAAAATGTTTTTCAGTAAAATAAATCCCGGGATGTCAGGAAGTTTGGGGATGCATAACTAATCGGATGCATAGTATGGAAGCGACTTCTTAAAATTATTAAATGAAAAATAAAAATAAAATTGTCGATACAAAAGTGCACTCCATAATAGCCAACACCTCAACTATAAGTAAATATGCATCCGATTATCCGATCTCTATACATGACATATACATATTATTAGCTCACCAGAAACACCTAATCTTATAATCCATTTCAAATAGCAACGACATTTTAAGGCTATTTTGAATTACAGAAATAGTGATTTGAAACATTTCCGCTTACTTATTCTTAGAACAGCTTTAGTATCGTCCAAGATATGTCGTATAGTATATCTTTCTGATAAATAAATTATATCTGCAAATCATAATTGGCCACAAAGCTATATAGGAATCGGAAAATCTTTTCGTCCTTATTTGGAATGCAGTATAGGTACTTACAAATAGAAGTACCTATCTATTGAATTTTTAGTAGATAAATAAGTAGGTACATATACCAAATTGATCTTTTTGGTAGTATTGTTTGCCACAGTATAAGAGCGAGTGTAGTGTACTATGAGATTTGGATGAAATTTGGCACACATATAAAATATATTAAACTTTTTTAATGTTAACGTAGACGAAGTCGAGGGTAATTGCTAGAAAATAATAAAACTGCGAACAGCAACATTAATTTGCAGATACACAAAGTGTCGACTAAAAATTTGCAAAATATGGGAGATGAAGGGATACAATTTTTGCTATTTTATTCGCTCGTTTGTGTGCTCGTTCAGCAGTTTTTGCGTGATGCTCGAACAAATAAACAAACAAACAGACGGACAAAAATTCTAAAAAAGGTTGATTTGAAGTCAGGGATACCTAAAAACCATGTCGTAATCTTTTTCTTGTAAGTATCTTCAATGTAGAGACATACTTCTGTTACAGTTTTATAATAGTTTAGAAGACTGTTATCGATTTGCTTTTGTTTCTATGGCATTATAGGACTTAATACGTATCCTGTAGTGGATGGATCCAAGCTGAGGAGATAACCACTATAGACATAGCTGGCTTGTTGATAGAATGAAAATAAAAGAAAATCTTTGTTTTTTTTATTTTTAATTTGTGTAAGTATAACACGCAGTCAGTGGATTGGAGAATAAACAGTCTATTCTAATTATCACTTGTAATAAAATATATGAATTCGTCATATTCCCTTATTCCTGAGGAGGTGTACTGATGTGCTCTTCAGTGCAATGCATTACGTATAGCCTGATGAATGATGATGAACAAAGTACCAACAAATCTAAACCACCACATCTCAAGCAACATTTTACTTCAAAGGACACTGGGCAAAAATGTATGGCCACTGGTCCAAGAGCCACCCGATATGGCACAGGTAGGGACAGTTAGAGGATACCCTAACGTACATGGTGTACAACGGGCATAAAAAGATACAGGCTGTTTTATTTTACGTGCTCATTTTCTGAAAAAATAATTTTACATTATGACCCAAAAGATGGAATTTCTTACGGGGTGATCAGACACTTGGCTACAACAACAGAAAGTTATGATTAAGTGTGCAAAAGTCAGAAGGCTCAATTTCAGGATGGAATAACTATTTTCTTGTTTTGAGTTAACGGGATGCTAAGGTTTAATGATTTTTTGCATTAATAATAATAAAAAAAACAATAATACTAACCATATAAAACAAGGAATTAAAAACAGATAAAAACAGCGATGAAATGCTAACATTAGTATGAAAAGCCACTAAATAAAACACCCTGTATCTTTTCTCTCGAAAAAATATTGGTAGCACATATAAAAAAGAAAATCTATATTAAACCCCCTTTCAAACGTAGTATGCCACTTAGGTGGGGGATTTTGGACCACTCCTGCCCACTGTCCTTTAATTACCTATACATTTTTGTAACCTTTCGGAAAGTAGAGTAAAAAATGAAAATAATCATAAGTAAAAAGTCCCAATGATATCCGTCGCCGGTCTGAAATTATCTCGAGTTGTTTAATAAATTTTTAAAGATCATGTTGTGTGTTTGTAAACATACTTATAATTTTAGACGTACTCAATGACGTAGAGAGAGGAAATAAAAATAACTGCAATTTGGTTTAAATAATATTTAAATGTTATTGGCCGGATAACTAAGTATAACAAAGATAATAAATACTCTTTAAGTAAGGATTTTTGTTTGAATTTAGGGTTTCAATTGATTTTCATATAAAATATGTAGGTGGAATTGTGGAGTAGTTAATTTTTTACACTGTGTTATATTATACTGACTGAAGTATGAGCTAACGTGTAGAAAGCTATGTAAAAGGCTTAAACTCGATGATTATATTTTATGAATGATAAACATGCCAGGTCTTTTACAATTTTACATTATGTAATTCAATGTTGTACTAATCTTAAATTTGTACAGTTCAGTCATAGTTCCTGGCCGCATCTCCTCTGATCGACAAAAAGCTGACTATGAGGTCTATGAGATACAATTTTAAATTTAAAAAAAATGTAATATATATATAATGTATGTAGTCTTGGCTAATGTGTTAACTGAGTTCAAACTATAAATACTTATATCGTAAACGCGTTGTTTCCAGAAACAAATATCTCATACTTTATACCTACATTGCGTTGATGTCTTTTGTACTGGTAAAAACGAAACTGATGCACACGAATTGAGATTAAAATAAATTCTAACTTTCTCTATAAAACATTAAAATAAAAGGTGTGTGCAATTTTTATAATAATTGTATTTATGTGGAAAATTTAAGCAGAATGAAAAGTAAACAAACAGAGGTTATTGGAATCGTATAACGATATAACCACAAATCCTGCAGTATGCAGCAGACATCTAGCTATACATTATTTGTTAAACTTATAAGTCCGCTAAAGATATGAAATATATGACGAGTTGGGCCGTCTGCCAAATCGAGTTCTGCACCAGATATAATTCGGTAAATTATTATGAATGTCTTCAACATGCCTGAATTCGACGCACATTCTAGAGGCGAAATGTTGCGAAGCGGTATTGGTACCTACTAACGTTGTTATCTGTATATTTAACGCTTTTAAAGAAAAATTAAATGTAAATGATAATTACTTTCTATTCTATGTGAATACTCGTACCTAACCTTTCTATAGCAGAGATGTCCAGTGATCTTGGTCTGTTTGATTGGGAATTAGCAAAGGGAACTAGTTTAAAAAAGTTTAATAGTTAAAATATAGGGGAATTTTCATGTAGGTATCTATCTGTAGTTTGTTGTTATTAAAAAACGCTTGGTTATTTGGTTATAACAATCAGTAGCAGTAGTGGTAGCAGCGTGCAGCGAGTGATGCACATAGCGGCGCGGCGCGATGCGGCGTGCGGCGGCGTGCGGCGTGCGGCGCGGAGGCGGTGCGGTGGGCGCGGGCGGGCGGTGGCTGCAGTTTTCCCCGCCCGCGCGTCGTGGGCCGTTTCGCCGTTTTCCGCGAGGGGCGCGCCGGCCCCCTCGCCGCACGAGCTGGGAAATCGCGCGGCGCTCGACTCAGTCCGGCTCAGCCGTCGCGCCACAACGACGCCTGCGACACGCGAGACGCGCTACACTCGCGAACCTCTCCAATCGAACGCTCGCTGCACTCGTGCGGACCGAGCGCGCGGCGAAAATAGTGAGCTCGTGGCCGGGAACGGCTCGAGCCCGGTGCTCTGACTGTGTGTAGCGGCGTGATGCTGCCCGCGCTGCTGCTGCTGGCGCTGGCGGCGCTGGCGCCCGCGGCCGCGCGCCGGCACGCGCCCGACCTGCGCGAGGACGAGCCCGCGCGGCGCACCACCCGCCCCGCCGGTGAGTGCATCTGCCAAAGTGCCAGCGGCATCATCGCACACTCCCACCGGCCCGCAATTAAATGCACATCAATCTAGCCCGGCGCATCCGCATCTATATTCTCTCGAATGCCGTTCCGATTTGGAGTGGTTACGTCCCGCGTCCGACCGATGCATCGCATCGTTCTTCGTCAGCCGCATAGATGCGAGTAAACACGTGTGTTTATGTAAATAATTGCATTCCAAGACTCCTGGCCTGAGCTGGTCTAGCGGATCGACACGATCAATTAAAATGCACGTACGCAACAAGTAGTCGAGTGGCGGAGGACATGCGTAGAGCGGTCACACTCGACTTAGTTAAGAACACGGTTTATCGATACTACACCTATCTTGCGTACCGTATCTTTATCAGTATATAAGCAAGCCCTATCGACGTCGGTGCTGTTGGATAATAAAAACAAAACCACGTGAGAAACGATTTCGTTTCAATATCAATATCAATACCAACAGGAAATGTGAAGAGATTATTGTTGTTCTTGTGAGATAAAATACCTAATTTATCTTATTGTTATCGGGCAAAGACATCATGTAGATTTAATTCCATGCAGAACGTAACACATTGCATTTCCACGGAAAATACCCAATCATTGTATAATAATATAAATGTTAGAAACAAACGCTATCGGAAAGTTAATTATAAAATGCATCTAAATGCGCTGACTACCTTCTAACAAGGTTTATACACCATACAGCAATGATGATTTATCTTGCAATTAACAAAATACACACCCGAAACATTTATATACAGTAAAAACATTAAGAGTTTATAAAACATTGGAGTTTATATTTACCTACATGAAAGCTTGCACACGTAATGTAACGGAACAACTAATTTCATAACTTCTTCATCGTATGTTTACACAAATAAAAAGTACGAAAAACGTATAAAAAAATAATTTTACTGTTAAAGATTTATCTTGACTTTCAAATGTTTTACATTATGACATTGTCATGTAGTGTAGGTACCTGCCTATGTCATACATGCGAATCTCAATGTCGAATGAGTTCGTACGTAATCTAATCTTTGCGTTTGTATGAATGATTGCTTCACGCATAGTTATAGGTACACTTGGCTAAGGAAACTTTTAAATATTATATACCTATCTCTGTTGTTTTCATAGGTATTTAACGGTGATTGTCTTTTTACTATAGCTCCAAGTGCGTCCAAGATAGCTCAGTGATTTTGACAGGCGGTTTTAGATATTTTATAGTACCTACTTTTTTAAGCTGTTTGAGCCATCTATAATACAATATACCTTTCATAATACATTAACAATATTCAAGATTAATTAACATTTAACATAAAATTTAAAGTTTTACGGTTCAAACATAGTTAGAAAGTAAAATAATCGCTCTAAAGCGATATGTCAAAAATACTTAAGTTATCTGTAAGTATAGTAAGTATACATTTTCAAATGTTGTATATAGGTTGTATATAAAATCCTATTCAATATTCTAAAAGAAAGATATTGAGCATTGCTAAAACTGCATTGTTGCGAAGTTTCTGACCACACCGAAAGGGTTTATGGTCGCGAGTCTATTTATATGTGGCTTTCTTAATAAACTGACAGGTTTCAACGGGTTGATCAGACCGTCAAACTAATCAAGTTTCTCTATTTGACCAACATCGGAATCGCGAATAATAATCCGCTTTTTCATACAAAATTGCAATCATACTCGAGGGACAGTTGATTTCTTTTTCACCATATACATTTTGGTTCTATAGAGAAGGCAGTTCAGTTTGGTGGTATGATAGTCCTCTTAAGAAACCGACAGCATATTAAGTTAGATCCTGTACTTATATGTATGTATATTTAAATATCCTCGAATATAGTTTGGCCGAAAAAGATGTTGTTATTTCGGCAAGTTACGTAATGAGTCCTAAAATTAATAGATGTGTTACTTTATGACTAAATTTCTCTTCAAAAAGTATACCATCTAATTTTGTGGTAATAAAATTAGATGGTATTACATTAATCAGTTTTACAGTGTCAGCCTTGAATAAAGGCCAGGATTATGTTGTTAAATTTTCAGACGGACATCAAGGACTTTCAATGTACCCACAGACTATGGTGATAAGTGACTCACTTTCCCGACAACTTTCATTCATTTTCCGGATCGGATAAAAGTCACAAATGTTTGCCAAGACATCTTTAACGACTGTGCCAAAAATTGTATTACCGAGAACAGAAAAAAATCTCCGTCAAGACGTCTAGACGGTCGTGCGAGACGTGACAGGGAAACTTACATAGTGTACAGACGTATTATAACTATGTCGTAACCTTTTGGGGTACCGTACCTAAAGGATGCTAACATGACCCTACGCCGTCTGTCTGTTTGTCCTAATATTAAAGGGCTCTTTTTAATCGTAGCCGTAACCTACATAACATAACAATTTCACTTTTGATAAACACGTCTAGCGTTTAATTTTGTCATTGAAAAACGAGCCATTTTCAAACTCAGCGGTGAAGTAAGAAAATATATGTCTCTATCATTGAACCTGAATAGAGTCTGAAAACTATACCTAGCATGCAGTTTATGCCACGAGGTATAAGTATATCCTGATGTATAATAGCGTCATTCCATCCTGAACGCTGAAACCCTAAATTATACCTTGTTACAATTAGATAAATAAATAATATATTGGCAATTTATAAAGAAATATATTGGCTATACATCACTAGTTTTTAAATACTAACAAAATTTGAAGTGGTCAGACAATGAAATACAAACCTGTAGCCTGCCATACAAAAGTGCGGATAAGCCGATCGATTTTCTATGGGAGGTCCAAAATATATTTTGGTCGTTTTTCGACCCATGTTCCTTCGGGAATGTTGTTTTGTTTCATTGTTTGAATGCACCCTTAACAGTTTGTTATTAATTAAAAACAAGTGGTGTATAAATACCTTCACTTATTTTAAAGTTAGAAGTGTTTATTTTCACACAATCGAATTAGTATACGAATGAAGCTCAATACTCAATAAAACTCCATTATTATTTTTTTAATTCCGCATACGAATAATATTGTGTGACGCATGTGTTACGTTAAAAAAATTGCATTTATGAACTCCAGAGAGTTCCTATTCCTATTCCTAAAATATCAGGTAGTAGGTAACCTAGTAGAAAATTGTTGGTGAAGACGGCGGGAACCCGATTCGATGAGGTCAGCACAGTACCGGTCGTAGCGATCCTTGGGGGAGGCTGAGATGATGATTATCACGAATTGTTGGTTTAACTCTCAGATTTACTATTATTTGATTTGTGTTAGCATCGGCAAATTCACTACGTGAGACGTTTTCAGACAGATGAACACTTATTAGCGTAGCTGATTGATATGTGTACTTACTTGACTCAATATGTTTACAATGTACGACCTTGGCGATTTCGTGAAGCATAATAAACTGGTTAGCTGAAATAACACACATTTTCAGAACGATTACACATCATCATCATCAGCTTTTGTCCGCCCACTGCAGGGCCTACTCCCCATTGTGCCACTCTTTCCACAGGTCCGTCTTAAACATATTGGGCTTCGGAGTGCAAAAATTCGCATGTACACCAATTGGAAAAAAAAAGTTCCTTTTATCATTCCATGTGTTCAATTTTTTACGAGCTTTTATTTAACCTGCGTTGTTAGTAAGGATGTTTAGTACAAATCTTGCGAGTGAATTTTTACCCACTTCTAGATATCCTATCGAGCTAATTTAATTCTTTTAGTAATAAGATCTAAATAGGCTTGCACATTGCAAGTCGCAACTGAGCAAGTCGAATGTGCCCAAAGCTGCATGAGCCGTATTTGTAAACAATATTGTTGCCTATTACACCCTGTATAGTGTACAGGGTGTAAGGGACAGCCATCCGCAAACTGAAACGGCAAACTCAGACAATAAAACTAAACAACTTTCACTATGGAGCCTAACTCAGCATACGTGAAAAAAATCTGCTGTTTCATACAAAACTGCTCAACTACCCAACTCAAACGTATGGGACGGCTGATTTTTTTCGCGTTTATAGAGGTAGGCTCCATAGTGAAAGTTGTTCAGTTTGATGATCTGAGTTCACTGTTTCAGTTTGCAGAGGGCTGTCTCTTACACACTGTATTTTTATAGATTATGTAATGAAGTAATTTTGAAAAATAACAGATTACGCGTGGTATGTGTATATGGCGATCGGCTTGCGCCCTAAGGTGCCACTCACCCCTTGCGCCCCCGGGTAAATACGGTTCTCTTTCCTGTCTTGTGTCAGTCCTATTCAGTAGGCCTCGCATGCCACCCCCGAGAAAACGATAAAAATCGAGATGCCTCCATCCTTATTATATTACGTATGCCAGAGAGAGCGCGCACGACGATTTTCTCGTTTAAACGCTTTGTCGTAGATGGCATGCTAGCCGTGCAGGTCTTTCCAGCGGCCTTCGCAATATCATTAGCCCACCTGGCTGCTGGACGACCCCCTCCTCTCTTGTCTAATCTCGGCCACCAATCGGTCAAGGCTTTGCTCCATTTGTCGTCTGTTCTTCCAGCGAGGAACCATATTTTCGACGGCCTGAACCTTAGATAGAACTATATACTATTACCTATTCTGTGACCTTAGTTCGACGTCGGATCTCGACGTTTGACATATTTCCACAGAATAGGTAATAATATATAGGGTCCTTCTTAATATGCTGACACTTTTTTAAGGGGATGATCAGACCTTCAAACTGAACAACTTTCTCTATGGGACCAACATCGAAATCGCGAAAAATAAATCAGCTCTTCCATACAAAATTGCAAATCTACTCGAGCCAAATTTATGGGACAGCAGATTTTTTTTCGCGATTTCATATTGGTCCCATAGAGAAAGTTGTTCAGTTTGATGGTCTGATCATCCCCTTAAAAAGTGTCAGCATATTAAGACTGTATAGTGATATTGTGATATTATTAAGTACTGTGATATTTCGTAAAAAATGGAAACTTTAGGTCTTGGGTCTGAAAATTGTAGTTGATGTTGCCTTTTTATGTACTACTCGTATGTACACCGTATGCCTAATACATGTCATGTATGTCACGCTTCGGTGATTAAGACCGAATTAAGTTCACGCTTGACGATTATTAAATATATTGATAGTTGGTATTTAGTATTAATTATCGGAAATCAATGATTAATTGCATTATTCCAGATTAGTAGTGTTTATTGACTAGCTATGCCCGCGACTACGTACGCAGACCACGGAAACACCGTGATGCCAAAATAAGCATATCGTCTGATTGTGTGAACCGTAAAGGACAAACGACGACAATAAAGTTTAGTTCATTACCGATCGGTTTAGTAGTTTTGGAGTGATACCTTCTAAACTTACAAAAATGTAAAATATGCTTACTATTCTACCATTATCCTTTTGCAAATACTTACAATGTTACTTTCGAAGACACACCTATTTTTTAGTTTTATTATATGTTGTTAAATATATTCGATAAAGTATTTATCCACATATAGAATAGAAAAGATAAATTACGATATAGCATTAGTATTAAACTGATAGATTTGGTCATTTTTATCAGATAGGGTATTTAGTATTCTACATTGTTTCTATTATTATGCTTAAATTTCGAGGTGTGGATTGTGTCCCCTGTCTACTCACTATCACTGTACACACGGCGACACATCAAACTACGCAAAACCAAAATAAGCTGGTCACGCATAGGTAGAGTAAAGTATAACATCGCGTGGCCAGATTATGTTTGTTTTGCGTAGCTTTATGTGTCGCCTTGTCTACACTGGACAAATGGTCCTACCATTACTATTTTTAGAACGTCTCTGACTACCGTCTAGGGGATTTAGTCTTGAGCATATGCATGTATGTATTATGTTGTATATTTTGAATTGATGATTGACTCAACCTTTGATAATTATAGTTACAAGCGAAAGAGGTGTGTCAGAATAGTAGTAGCTGGCAATCTGTTTAGTCTGCATACCTCAATCGGAAACAGCCGTGGGTATATGGGGATGTATGTAATGTCTGAGTATGTAAGTAAGTTGATTTATTTTCCATTCATAAAATGAGTCTAGCTAGATTGAAGTTTTACCTAATACCCAATAGGTGACCGAATAATTTTTGACTTTTTAAATGTTTGTTTTTGGCGGTTTTTTAAATTTGTAATTTAATGTTGTTTCATAATTTTTAAAGTTACATGAAAACTACTGAACCCATTTTCATGAAACAAAGCTACACTCTCATAAAAATTAGCTTTCTATTTAAAAAATCGAAATCAGTCCACACGATACGATATGATGCCACAGGCAGACACACAGACATTGGCGTCAAACCTATAAAACCCCTCTTTTTGCATCGGGGGTTAAAAATAGGCAGAAGCGGAAATTCGGTATAGTTTTAAAACCAATTGTCTATCGCGCGTGTGTTCCAAGAAAATGTATGCGATTCATTATATATTTGACATAACAAAATTAAACAATGCTAATTAATAAGCAAAAATACCTATTAAACGAGATAATTAGGAAGTTTTGATAGTTGTCAGGAGTTAAATCGACTAATAAACATGCATTAACACGAGATAAAGATCTGAAGCTTAAACTTATAGTTTAGTTTGTAAATAAAGATATAATCTTAGAAATAATCGAGGCCATCTACGATTGTAAGAAGAATCAATTCAAATCATTTTGGTAAGATGACTAAAACTTTTTAACAAAAGAATGGAAATCTGCAGTAAGCGATATAGGTACATGGTTTTGTCAGGGGTTAATCAGACCAACAAACTGAACAGCTTTCTCTATAAGGGAAAAAAATCGATATCGCAATAAAAAAAGCTGTCTCTAGGTCGAGTTGGTTTGCAGTTTTATATGAAACGGCGGATATTTTTTGTCTTTGTTTGTCCCATAGAGAAAGTTGTTCAGTTTAAAAAACCTCAGCATATTAAAGCTCTACCGCCCGATTTTACAGTAAAATTTGGTAACTTTGTTACCATTTTATACATTAATGACACTTTTTAAGCAGAAACAGAACTAAACAATCTACAGGACATGAAAAGTGATTTGGTTCTTCTCGAAATCTATTTTAATTAATACAAATGAAGAAAAAGGAATCTAAAGTCACCCCTTTTTTCCCAGTTGTAACCATTTTACTCTTACATTGTTGATCGGAAGAAAATGGAAATTTACAATTCAACATAGAATTATTTAGGTTTCTCATTTTTTGAAAATTTATAAAATGTCATCTAATTTTTCATAGAAAACGGCTAAATTCTGACCGGAGCCACACGCTCGTTCACATCGATTAGTATGGAGAGGATACGCCTTAAGAACGTTTTTGTTTAAGAATGGCAACTATATATTACCACTTGACATTTCATACATACTTAACAACCTGGGCACCGTTTAATAAACCTGACAAATTGTTATTTACGATTATAATTCAGGGTACATTGCTGAGAATATTAAAACACATGTTATCTACGAGTACTTACTGCGTGTTTAGCGTAATTATCATTATAGTAACTGAATTGGACAAACCTAATATAATTTTGCGTCGTTTGGTGGAATATTTACGACAATTTAACTCTAGACAAAACGTATCTATCATGCGATACATTATAATTGCTTATTTACGGAATGTCTACTTTGTGCATTTGCGCATGCACACGTTATTGCGCGACATTGTAAAAGTGCCGATGTGATTTGATTTCTTACTTACACACAATGTTTTTCATCGCAGTCATTACTATTCATCACTCAATATGCAATTGTTGTAGGTTAACTATTATTGCGGTTAATACGTACTCGCCTAGGTATTACAACACAAACTAATGGATCTGTGCTCTATCTTGCTTGTTGTGTCTAAGAAAAGAGAGTGTTTTTTAAAACATTTACGTAGACAGAACAAATACGTTATTGTATAAAAATGTTATCATACGGTTCATTGAGAAGATTGAGATAATTTAGCAAGTACTATAGAATCGTGTCGGCTGGCTTGCTGGCATCGGGTGTAATGTCGTAAATCGTGGTTGGGTAGCGATATGTACAGTACGACGCAGGACACTTATGTCCAATTCAGTCGGTCAACGCCCGCGGCTTGGGCGTAACAAACGATCCGCGGCGTGACGTCATACGTCATGTGCGTTGCACTCGAATTGCATACGGACATTACCACCGACTGCACCTAGTATAAACATGTGCCTTGTAAACAATTGAACGCGATGTTATTTCGCGTGACGCAGCGACACGCTCGGATCACTTGCTCGTAATTGACGTATAAACTAGTCATCTTTATTATAGGTACATAGTAGCCCGGCGAAATTGAACTTCAAAACAAACAATTTTAATTTCATTCACTTGTATTCAGCATTATGAAGGAACTCAATTAGTAGGAATGAACATAATTTTCAGGAGCGTAGGCACTTAAACAGTTAACCCAAATTACGCGATGTGTGGGTGAATCGATTTCGAGTATCAAATTACTCGTTCAGTTATAACTTTTGCCTAATTAAGCGTATAGCCTTGTTAATTTATTTCCAGAATAAACACTGCAATTACAATGAGCATCGTGTGTTTGATCGCTAGCGTGCTCTCAGTAAATATTAGCGCACTTAATTAACGCCCAACGAACTCGCTTCCACGAAATTAATTGGGGTCAAAGAATTTGAGTGCATACATCTCAATTTAACCGACGACGCCGGGAAGCTCCACAGCGAGCGGGGACGATCTCTAAACAGACTCAAGAGATTTGAATTTTTATTGACATTAACACAGCACCTCACATTCCTAACCCCGCGGCGCGGCCAATATTGTGTCATCCTTAATCCCTGACGCCTCCTGCCATATGCCAGTCCTGCCACTACGACCGGACAATAGGCATTAATTTTAAAAGCCGCGACATAGGAATGTCGTCGGCGCAACATCGGGCAGGTAGAATTTTTGGCACCTTTATGATCAGATCCTGACGTGTCATAAGCCACCCACGGGCCCTCATTAAGCCGGTAGCCAACAAAGGCGCCGGGTCGACCATAACGCTGTCGGATTATACGAAGCGAAAGAGCGACGGGTCGTCGTCCGGAGGTGCCCTCGCGTGCTACGATTGCACACAATACGCCCCCGCGCGACCTGACAGGCCAAAAAGTTAGAAAAGTATGGCACGGTGGGTCGCGCGGCTCCGGCGGCTCCGCCCGCGTGATACCATCTCGGCGCCACGCCATGCGCCACGCGGCCACCACCGCCACGGCCTCGTCTCGATCCTTTAATTTGAACATTTTGTAACTGTCCGACTACGGTGCACATCCGGTGCCTGAGAAGCGCCCGCCCGCATTTAATTAGAAGTTTACATTTAAGGTCCCGTGAAATATAGCGCGCCTTAGAGAATTTAAACGCTTCATTTGGTGCGAATACCGAGAAGCAATAAATGCGGTTCCAAAGTTGATCTGATTTATTTTACGGACGGCCGCGGTCGGGTCAGTGAGCCGAATCGGGTTGAACGTGGAAGTGGTGAAGTTAATCTTATCGATAATAAGAGATTTTGATAATGTGCGGTGCTCGAGCGCAGTCGCGCGAACGAACGGGGCGAGCTGAGCTCGTGCGGCTCCTCCCACTTACGTTACGGGTGCCGGCTCTCGTTATGAACTTGAATTAAATGAATGACGCAGTTGTATGAATGGCGCGGGAATGAATGTGAGTCGGAAGTGCAAGCCGCGGTTCAGCATGCTAGCCCATTGCGCCGGCGCACGTGCATCCGCTCCGCACTCGCACCGCACCGCTCCGCGCACAGCCCTACACGCTATCACTATCAACGCCCAATTAATGAGCCTTGCTACATTCACATTAATCACATTCAGGTTTATTCATTCATAGACGCAAAGCAGATAAACTTTTCAATTTATACTCTGACTGTATCCGCCAGCGCCGCGCACCGCCACCTTTATCATCAACAAAATATTGAAAGTCGAGTGAATGAAGTTGAAATGCGCTCCTTACGAAGTACGTTTGATTGACCGAATTAAAAACAGTGTTATAAGGGATTGGTGTAAGTTGAAGAAGTATTAAGAGGGGTATGCTTAGATGATTCGGTCACGTAGAGAGAATGAATGAAAGTAGACTTACGAATGAAATATTTCAAGCAAAAGTGAGCGGAAGTGTTGGGAGAGGCCATCCGAGGAAAACATACCATGATCAAATCAATTATCTTTTCCGAAAAGGACAAGTGCGTACCACCCTCAATCAATGAAAGTGCATGAAAATATGTATGAATGTGAATAAGCGTGTGGCGGTCCGTGGGCTCTGCCTACCCTCCATAGGCTTATGTATGTACAATATTGTTGGGGACCGGGAGCGGGCGGGGCGGTGTCTACACGGCATAAGAATACTTATTCTATGTACAATTGTACACGGTTCGGTGCCGCGACAAGAGTATACAATTTCATCAGTCCGAAGATAAGAGTCGCAATTATAATTAACACGATACAAACTTATGGATATCAAGTAGCTGACCATTTTGTATTTGGCGAAGGATTATATTATCGTAAATAATACACTTTATAGCTTCAATAATTAAATTATTTAGGTGGGAATACGCTCATTATTGTAAATTTTAAGCTTTGGTGGCGTCAGCCTTTTACCGTCTCAATATTTACAATATTTAATATATATTACTCAGCTAATTGCAATTTTTAAAATATCTTTATTCTTGGTCTGGTCTGAGGTGTCAGTATGTAATGCATTTATATTTTTTACACTCTGTATTATTTTCACACTGAGAAAACATTTATTGCCAATAAATCCCTGAATACTATTTTATGATAAATCTATTTGAATTTTACTTTAATTAATCTTGCATCATAATTTATTATTACAATCTTTTATTATTTTGTGCAATAACTACAAAATTGACTAATATACAAAACTCTAAGTTTGCTGTCATGGGAATAGGTATGTCCTGTCGTGTTTTAGTAATTCTAACAGTATTTTAGTTGACTTTTTTTCTCTGCATGCGTTTCATTCTCCCACATTTATTTAATCCAGTTGCACGTAGTTCCATAAAAGAACTAGGTAATATCATCAATTAACTGAAAGTATGCCATTACACAACAGCAATTTGTCGCGATGCGATGTCGTTCATTTCCTTTCGTCGATGATGTTACGAGTAGATTTAAAGTAGTCGCTCAACCGAGCGAGATATGAATGTGATTCTGGATTTTCTTTGACTTGAAAAGGTATACATTTTTAGGGTTCCGTATCTCAAATGGAAAAACGGAAACGAAAACAAACCTTATAATTAAAGGATCAATTTGTTGTCTGTCTATCAAGCCCTTTTTTCTCAGGGACGAAATATCAAGTTGAGACTAATAATTAATGAGTATGTGGTCTCTTGTAGGTTTAAAAATTCAACTCGCAACAAATCAAAGCCTATAAGGTACACACGGCGACACTAGAAGCTATACAAAACCAAAATAAGTTCTCCGCCCGTGGTCGAGTAACGAATAACGTCGCGCGGCCAGCTTATGTTGGTTTTGTATAGCTTGATGTGTCGTCGTGTGTACTTCCCGTTGACCTATAAATCTAGAATCATGAAATTTGACAAGAAGCAAGGTCTCACAATATAAGTAATGGAGTAAATGCAAAAATCTTTAATTTGTAGTTACATCACCAAAAACAAATGGTCGATACTTATTTTTTCAGTTGGAGCATCGCCCGTGATGTAGATCGATGCACTGCATGCATTTTTTTAAAATTTATTGTTCATAATTAAGTTTTTACGGAACCCTGAGGACGCGAGTTTCTCATCTCACTGAAAGCCTAGATGACGTCGAAGGTGGAGTGCTGCCTAAACAAAGTTTTGTTGATTCGCGTAATACAATAGACATTTAGGTAGATGAAAATATGGACGAGCACAGTCATCGGCCGATGGTCCACGAGTTGCTATAATTATACCTGCTTTGCAACGTATAATTATATGTATGTTGCAGAACAGGTGACAGAAACACTCACGTTTTAATATTTATTGTATCGACACAGGTGTTAAGACCTTGTGTTGTATGTCTACTGTTTAACGAACGCATAAATTAGCAATTAATTATTATAATTGAATAAATCATCGTGTTTTCGTGACTATACTTTTAGTCGTGACAGAAAGATCTAGGGTTAGGAAGTAAAGCTCTAAAAAAGTTATTTAGGATTTTAATAGACATGATTGGTTTTCATTGTAAATTTGTAACCATTATCCAGCTAATAAGTAATTCATTATAAACATAAAATGTATTTCAACGGTAAGAAAACAGAAACACGAGACCCAATTAAGTTTTATTCAAAACTCAATTGGTATTTTACTGCTATCTATGTATCTACAGGGTGAAATCGATATCATTGACATCCTTTTCTACTAAGAGTATTCCCATCAAACTGAACAACTTTTACTATGAGAGCAAACAGATCGTAGCAAAAAAAATCTGCTGTTTTATACAGTTGAGTCGAGTAGATATTGCAGTTTAGTATGGCATAGCAGATTTTTTTGCTACGATCGGTTTGCTCCCGTAGTAAAAGTTGTTCAGTTTGGTAGGTAAACTCTAATGATTTCAATTTCAACCTGTATACTGATTCGATTTATCAAATCAACTGACCGCGGTAGGGTGTACGTTCAAAGCGTTTGAACGCTCTGGCCTGCAATCGCGGTAAATATTCGGTGATTGAATCGTGATTAGACTACGTACGAACCATTACTTTTGACACATTTGGTATTGCGCTAAACGCGGTACTGCTCTTGACAGCAGTTAGAGCCGTTTAGAAAGATCGCTCAGACGTTAAGGGCTGTCAGTTACATAGAGTTTAGCGCAATGCGGAATTCAGCACAGTTGAATAGTAATTGGATTGCAATGTGATTAGAACTGAAATTGGATAAGAATAGAACTTCGATGTTTTAACTTAGCGCAATCGGCATAAGAAACGGCATAACATTTTAAAATGATACTGTAACGCTCCTGGACTTTAATAACAGCGCTATAAAATTGTATGCCTTTTTATAAATAAGATGAAAATGTTCAGCCAGATAAATTTGGGTGTTTAAACGCTCTGAAACCAAGTACCATAAACAAAATTGAAGAGTTTACCTACACTCCTGATGGTTACTTCCCTATTTAAGTAGGAATACTACTTATAGTAACAACAACCACAATAACTTACTGAGTTACTGTCTTAGACTTATCCCGCAAATATCCTAGCTAGACGCAATTCACAGCATATCTAAGTAGGTACCTTTATGAACTTGTTTACATCGAATGTTTCATCAGATTACCAGTTACGAATCCATGATTTTATGAACAGTCAAATCTTTATTGTGCTATCAATAAAACATAATCCACTGGATAGAAATAGGCGCAAGCATGAAACCACTTACGCATTCGCTCAATAAATATTTACTCGCCTCAAGATCGCGCCAAATGGTGCACTCACAATCACTCTCTGAGCTCCTTTTTGGCGCCAAATGTCAATTTTCTAGAGATTACCCATCGTCGGAGCCGCCTGGCCAGCCTCAACAAACACGCCTGTCTGACGCCGTGCGTGCCAATCTCGCACTTAGCACATATGCCGCTAATAGCGATAATGGCTTGGCGAGAGATTGTTTGCTCACGCAACGCGTAATGGATCTGAACACTCTTCTCAATCGCTCGCGAAACGTGTTTGGATAAATGCTAGTGTGACTTTCATATCCGAAGCGATCGCTGAGCGAGTAGCCTGTTATAAGCTGCTTCATATCCTTACATGGTACCTATTGTTGTCCATGTAGAAACGCAAGTCTTGTCTATAATAGACTTTAAACTTTTTACTGTTAAAGTTATGTGCCACACTCAACAAAATCTTATCTAAAAACAGAATCTTAAAAAGTTGAAAAAAATAAAGATTTATAAAAAGAGGTCATCGATGTTGCCGGATCAACTGAGATATTTTGATTTTAATATACCTAGGTATGTTGACCTAATATACATTGATTCCCATTGCGTGTTTCTTGCATATACAGGATAATTGATTGAATAAGACAGCTAGCCAAAAAGTACCGACCAAGGTAGATATTGGTTCTCACGAGTTCAGATTCTACGGTCAAAAATAAATGTAGCAGAACTAATAGTAATCAAGTCCCATTTCAACATCTCGTAAAAGCCTTTACCGCAAAGAGTTGCCATAAAGGTGCGTACATAACAGCAGCACGTTACGGATTGCAGTGTCGAGCACCTCCCCCTTTGTGCCGTCCCGCTGTCTACGGACCTCATGGCTTTCTTAGGAGTTCTAATCTTGTACTCCAGGAATAAAAATAGCTTAGTCCTCGTCAGTCAGGATTGTTGTGTGGGAAAAAACTTGCACATCTGTAGCCTAGCTAGGCGATAGAGTTGTAATGAGGGTGCGATGAACTCTACAAGCATAATTTATCTCGCTTCAGACTGCCTACAATATTGTTTGTCACTTGTGTAATTAAGCTCAATGATGTGAATATGTGATACGGAAAAGTAAATGTTGATTGACTGTAATTTTACGTTGCCAGTATGCGGAATATTGAGTAGGCTCATTTAGTCGCCTGCAGCCTTTTCGAATTATATCCCTATTCTGAACTGAACGTTTCATTCTATATCTTGCCATCTAGCTCTCGTCCACTAGTCGGACGAGAGATAGCGCAGACGTCGAATCGAAAATACGACACGAACATATCTGAATAGGTGGGCCGCTGGGCCGGTTGTACAGTTGCACTCCTTAGATGGCCACCGGCGACGCCCGTTTCTCTTACGCGATAAGCGTCCCTGCGCTGCGCTGGCGCACTGCGACCGTTCTATACTCGCACGGCTCTGCTGATGCCGGCGCCCATGGCTTGTTGCACAGAACGACCCGCCTCGCAAACTTGTCACATCTGAAACAACTAACGACAGATTCAGAGTGTCCCACACACCGTCGCTAACGAGCCTACGCAACGTCTAATGTTCTACAAAAACATACAATAAATCTCAAACGAAATAAGACAAACGTGTTTTGAAACAGTCTGTTTTATAATAACACGTATCAAAATAGATCCTTAAGCAGAAGAAGGTAAATATAGATATAGTTACAAGCGCGAAGAAAATAAAAATGAAATAAAAGCTTGGGACGCAGACGGCTCTAAATCCCCAACGCCGCGCAATGTCAAAATATTGTCAAAGTGAATTCCGCGCGTCCAATATATTATAATGATTTTCCACTTGGCAATAATCCCTGCGATTTATTTCGATCTCGGGAGATATTAAACAGCATACCACATTTATCTAGGCGAAGCGTCACTCTCGTCTCGTTAGGTTGTTGAACTTCCTTTTATTAAGGCTGACAACCTGACCCGACCCGCGACTGTTTGCACTTTCAGTTTCGGGCGCGTTTCAGGTATGGTTTAGTAGGGTCGAGGTCGGCGGCGAAGTGTCTCCTTGCGGAGGTATATTTAGAGATGATGACGGGCGTCACGCGGCGGCGGCGGCGGCGGGCTAGGAAGTGTCTGTCGACGGCATGGTGTGCGCCACCGACGCCGCTCCGCCGTATTGCACTGTGCAGTACTCATTTGGCAAGGTCTCGAGAGAGGCGGTTACGCGTATCCGGTGGACCTAGCACTCCCTGACTGCTACTCTTACGTGCCAACGCAACGCTTGACGTATCCGTCCATTGATTGACGTCAACCGTCTAATTTGTTCCAACTTAATGTGCCTAACAGTTTTTACCTAACTTGAGATCCAGATGAATTGAATGAGTAGGTACCTACGTGATAGGTCCAATTTACAAAACTATTCATAGGTTGTCAAAAGAACCGTCATTACATGTTGAACTTTAACGCCCTTGTCCGATATTCGTCTGTCCACTGCTCGGCTAGCGGAAAAAATTGCACTCCTTCAAAAATTATTGTCTCCCAAGCAATGTTTTGAAATTACAACTAATTTGTAGACTTGCTGTTGTTACACGAGAATCTGGGTTAAACCAGCTATAAACTGTTATCTCAACACAATGTTTATGTCGTTAGCAAGTAGCACTATTAATTTACACCCGTTTATAATGTCCGGCTTTATTTTATAATGGCGGCCGAAAAATATCATTATTTTTCATTATTATATTCCTGGAGTAAATCCCAGGAAATTGCAAAAACAAGTATGCTAAAAATTCGATTGGATTTGTTATTATATTAACCTATTTAGTATCACGATCGGAAGCTTGATTTTACCATTTTCAAGCAATAAGCAGGCTATTTATAGTAGCATACAGCTACTCAGATAAATATTATAAACAGTTATGCAGTGTTCATCTCTATATGTTTCTACAAGGGTAGTATCGAATCATAAACAACGTAAATATTATTCCTGCGAATCAGTTTGTATTTCAACTCTTTATCCCATAGTATAGTTGAGACTTGATTGAGACAGATATTATTACTGAGTGCCAAGGATTTCACTTCGTACTATTGCTTTAGCGTAAACAAACCTGATTGCGTTATGAAGATGTTAGTATAAGTAAAAGCAGTCGTGGTAATAAAGTTTTGAATTCAGTTCTAAAAAATATAGACGATTATAGAGTTGCTAATATGTATCATATATCGTATGGGTATATCATGGAAATTTTAACGATTTCACACAAGAACACAGAAAACAACAAATCTTTTTGTAATTAATAATTTAATGCTGGACGATATTATAAAAAAAATTTTAAAGCCAGATAAGAAAACAAATCTTTGCAATGTTTTTTTTACAAAATGGCGTTTATGCCCAATAATTTTAATTAAATCAGCCAGTTCACGAAAATGTATATGTGCAAACGAGGTACAAACTTTTTGTAGAAATATCTTCATCTCTTTACTTAGACTATAAGTAGTCTAAGTCTCTTTACAAATTTTCAGCAAAATTAAGCAAGGAGGATTGATGGCTCTACCTATTTACCTTTTCTCACTCAATGGATAGTTATTTTGTAAACATGCTTTGTTAACTTATTTGTTGACCATCTTTGAATTTGCATCAAGATAATGTTGATCGACTCTACAAGATAATATTTTTAATTTCTTAACTAGCTTTCGGACAGGATGAGTTTTCTTGACGTGTTTTTGTTATTTGCAAATTGCAGTTGTAAATCAAAACAGAACTCATCATAATTTTCTAGCCCTTATCCCATTATTTGGGCTCGATGCAATATGTCGTCATCTTCTTCCATTTATTTCTCAAAACAAAAAATTCTTTGAAAATACTGGTCTACCTGAATTTTATTTTATGATTGCCGACAGTATTTTCTTTAAGACGGTCCCATTGGAATGGAATACCAATACGTTGTCGGCTTCGACATACTGTGGCTTTGGCTTCGATCTCTGTTCTGACCACAGAACATTATAAGAGGGGTTAGAAATGCAAAGTAGGACTTTTGGTTCGGAGAAGTCTGTCGCCACTTGTCTCCCCGCTCACGCTGCTACAATTACTCATGCCCTGACGCTCGCACCACGCCGCGCGCCTTATAGTGTTATGCAAATCATTGCATAACCTGTGGCGACACGTTCCACGCCTACTTTGCACTTCTAACCCCTCTTATAATGTTCTGTGGTTCTGACTGTGCATGTGGGAACTCTCGCGTCCACGCTCAACATCACCGGCGGCGGCAGGCGGCGGTGGCCGAGAATATTTTTATTTGTCGATATCGCTGATCGGCGCCTGCTCCATTAGTCATGTGACACTATCGACACGAGATCTCCCTTCTCCCTTCGCCCCTCCGAGACTCGGGCCTCTTTAATTCCAGTCGACGCCCGCAAGACTGGACTGGTCGTATGCAAATTTACACGCTCACAGAACAGCTGATGAATGATGTACTGACACGACTTCGTGGGATGCTTAGTGAAGAAACGCTTTAATAATGCCTGTGAGAAAATGAAAGCGTTTCCTAGTCTCGACATCGACGATAAAATCTATTTTAGAGAGACTAATTTGATGGGAAATTTTAATGATAGAGTCTAAGGTTGGATGGAATGCAATTCGCTGTCTGGAGAGGTTGTAACTGAAATGGATTTGGATGAAATAATGTAGTGCACGGCACGGGAATAGTGTGCGTCGGCGGCTGAGCGCGGGTCATTGCGCTCGCAGACTGACTCACCGCAAGCGACATGAGCGTACACTCTATCACATTATTGCTTTCTTATAAGGTTGTCGCGTTTAAATAATGCATGTTATGTAACTGGTTGCAATTTGTGTTCTCGAGGGCGCGGGCGCGGGCGTAAGCTACGCGGGGGGAAGGACGTAAGCGACCTATGCAACTTCATTTTGTTATGAGTAGCGTAACTAACTGACCATAAGAAGAGCATTCCTACAGGGTGACATTGATATAATTAGCATCCTTTTAAAGTATGAGTCTATCTATCGAACTGAACAACTTTTACCATGGGAGCAAACCGATCGGAGTAACAAAAAAAAACAGCTGTTCCATAGGTACTAAACTGCAATGCCTACTCGACTCAAATGTATGCAACAGCAGATTTTTTTGCTCCGATCGGTTTGCTCTTATAGTAAAAGTTGTTCAGTTTGATGGGTAGACTCTTAGTTTAAAAGGATGCTAGTGATATCAATTTCGCCCTGTATATTCTCTTTTATCTGGTGTAAGTGTTTTTGTATTGCAAAAGTTAAAGGAATAAGTACTTACTTAAACAAAATCGTGAATAATATTGCGATATTAGCGAATTGATGAAAGAGTTATGTTTATAAGCAAGAATAAAAAAATAAACAAGATGCAAGATATACTATTTTACTATTTTTAAACATAACAGTGTCCGTATAAATTATTTAAATTTCCTTGTCAGTAATTATTTTTACGGTGTTTAAAAAAATAATTTGGCCTATCGCGATTTCGATCTGAATATTTTTACGTGGTCCTTCGAGCCGGATCGGAACCTAATTATTTCTTAACATATCTTTTGCGAAGGTAATTGCTTAATGAATGCTTGCGAATGCATACTAAAGAAAATTGTTTATAAGGGGTTGGTGAAGGTCCGAGGGCGTGAAGGCACGCGGCACCTCGCGCCTCGTATCGGTTCCATCTTAAACGGACGCCTCCATCGCATACCAAATTAGGTAGGCCCTTGGGATTACAAGTCAGTTTACAAAACAAACTAATGAAGTACCTACTGACTTAGACGCGTTTTGTTTGTTAGGTATTTGAGTCACTGTATTATACTCCATTTGAAATAGCAACGAAATCTTAAGGCTATTTAGAATTACAGAAACTGAGATTTGAAACACTTCCTCTCACTTATTCTTAGAATACCTTTAGTAACGTCCAAGATATGTCGGATAGTACACAATATTATTTATTTAATACAGGTAACCTAGAGATAGGTACATTCGACAAACTATCCTAAAACTAATTATGTAAACGAACAAACAATTGCCAGGCCAGAAAGCTATTTAGGGTGCGGAAAATCTTTTCGTCCTTATTTAAAATGAAGTATAGTTAGATAAAACGAAGGTGTCGCTTACAGAATTTGTGATAGGTACTTCGTGTGGTTTTTTGAAAGTTTAATGACACAATTTAACAGTGACTTTATTGACTATTCATAAATAGACCTAATATTCCTATAATATATTTTGATACTTTGAGATAAGTATATTTGTGGGTTAATCTTAGGGAAACATAACGACGGACACATGTTCAAAGGCTGTACGTAAACAAATAACGCAAAACTTGAAAATGCCTACTTTTTCGACAGAAATAATGAGTGAAGAACATTTGAAATGTAGGGATATTTTTTAAATGGCTTGGCTGGCTTCGCTAGAGCTTCTATGGTGGATATGTCGCGTAAGTGGCGACTTGATAGCATTTGTGTCTTCGATGACGGTGGTTTAAAGTCATTTAACACCCCACACTAAGCCTCAGTTGCGTCAACCTGGGCTAGAAATAAACTCCAGGTTAAGTTGGTAACCCATGATTTTTTGTATAGGAAAACAATTGAGAGAGCTATTTTACACGGAGTTAATTGCTAACCTTCTGCTAACCCATGTTGACGCAAGTTGGGCTAAGCAAGCTAAAAAAAAAGAGAATCATGTAATCTGTAGGTATTCCTCGAGTCAGAGACAGATCTCTGACTAGTATTTATAGTCCATTAGGTACACATTTGACTTGCAGTGTCTCAAACTCAGGCCTGCGTGATAGCCCGTTGCTATGAATGGAACAGTACCTCGAAATTAAGCACGTAGGTTTTCATCACAATATTTTGTTCATCGCCAAGTTAGTGTAATAAGTGGGTACACACGGCGACAGATCCATATGGGATAATATTAACAAGCCTGGAAGAGAGAGATACGGCGATTGATCAACTAAACCCATAATTGAACTCTATGTTCATTGACATAGAGTTCAACTATGGGTAGGTCGATCTGTCACCGGGGTGTATAAGAAAATCTTTAACGGTCCTTAAAAACATTACGGTACAAAACATATTTATAAGCAAACAACAAATTTTAAAATTCACATTGAGATGAGTTTTAGGATAAAATAATGTAAGGTACAATTCAAAAAGCTACACAAGAAGTCAAAATACATAAAGATGGCTTTAAATGATATGTTATAAAACAGTGTGGCGAGTAACGGCCGTCATCAGCTGAAGGTATTATTTTTGGCGATTTAACAGGAAAAATAAATGTTTTGAGTCGACATAAAACCGGCATTAAATTATCGTGCTATCGATCAGGGTTCTTAAAGCGGCTTGCAATTAGTGGGTTTCATTGACGATAGAAATTTCTTAAAAGATCCGGCGATGCAATGTGATTCAGTGCAACGAGAGGCGATAACATTTGCACCCTAGGCCTGCAATTTGCCAAACATTATCTAAGTCAAAAGGGACAAATCTATTGACCTATCAGTCAATGTCTTCGCGTCGAAAAGTAAACATGCACTGATTGTAATTCGATTGAATTCGAACTCAAATTATCCTCATTTGATTTTCTATTATTATTTTGTTAAACATGGGACAATACATTATGAAAATGATGCAGGCATGCATGGGTTTACTCACAACTATATTCCCCGAGAGGGGTCAGGGATATTGCAACTAAATTCTGAAATAAAAATTCCACTAGCAGTCCCAAAAATCAGAGCGGCAGGTAGCCAGCTCCTTGCCCGTGGTCTTCTAATGGACAAATTAAGAAATTGACGATAAAGGAGAAAAAACTAATTTATAAGCATGATTTTATTTAGCTAAGAACAATTGCTATGACAAGGCTATGATTTAATTTGAATCAGTCTTTATTTCAAAACCATAATTTAGTAAACACATTTTTCAATATGATTTAAAAAAAAAACTTTTACTTATTTCTTTGACGATAATATTTAAAAAAAATATATTGATAAGCTATCTCCTGCGTAGTGTAAACTTTATTAGCTCTAGGTGGTTTCTTGCAACGCAAGTGCAGACCCACCGCGCGAGGCTGCGCTGGACGGCACCCGCCTCCTCGCCTTTATGAAATTATCACTAAATTGAGAGATAAAGCCCACTTGACGTGATAATAGCCGCCCCCGGCGACTTTTCCTATTTACGCTCCTCATTCGTATTCGTTCACTTGCTCACCATGAATAGATTGCTTGATTAATAATCCTGATTATAACATTTTACCATGAAAATGTAATTGGTAATTTTAAAGATTTCTTTGACATGTAAACTTTTTTCTCGTAGAAGATAACTAATCTTTTTGTAATTTATAATTTAATACTGGATGATTTGACGAAAAAAACAAATGCGACAGCCAGATAAGAAAAAAAAACCTTCCAATTTTATTTTCATAAATGGCGTTTATGTCAAATATTGTTTACTAAATCAAACAGTACACGAAATTTATTTATTGCACAAACTTTTTGCAGAAGTATCTTCATCTCTTTGGTAATTTTCATCAAAATTAAGCAAGGAGATTAACAATACGTTATCTTCTTGGAAATTTTCAATTAAAAAAAAGAGTTTATGATAAAAATTTAAAAATGTTTCTTTGTTTTTTTTGGTTCTTAACATAACGTTATTATGTTCTTAATTTCTTATTAATGAAGTAGGTAATATAAAAGTGATTTCATTGATAAAATAATTTAAAAATAACTTAGGGATGTTGACAATAATAATAAAAACGCGTTTCTCGTGCTTTTCATCAACATTTTATAAACGCTGATCGTCGTTGTTGTATAAAAAATCCATCAAAAAGTTTTATTTTCACGGACATTTATTCTCATAAAGTAGCGCAAGGCGCATAACATTCCAAGAAGAAATAGTTACCCGGCAAGTAAGTACAGATATTTAATTTCAAAGGACGTTGACGACGTTGGAATTCGCATGTTTTTTTTAGCACTTTCGAGTTTCATGCACGAAGTAATTTCTACCTAAATAACGGACTCATCACCAGCTTTGTCGGTGCCGTGTCTCAAAAAGTCACTTAACCCTTTCATAACGTTTAACAAGATAGTGTAAATTCGTGATGGATCATCGAGTGAAGTCACGAGAACTGGGAGGCCGTGGGCACAGAAAAGAGATATACAGTATAGCAACTAGAGGGGGCAAATCTACACGAAATCCTAATTCTGATTCTGAATTTCTTATATGTGTGGTAGGCGTAAGAAAGAGTTTCTACAAATACATACAGTATGAACACTCCCTGCCCACCATCAATTTTAACCTCACCCTCTGGAAGGAAGTATAGCGTAAAATATAGTTAGAAAATTTTCGTTATTTAAACCACACACTTGCTAAAATGTTTGAGACAGCTGTTTTTTTGTTCTGACAGGTTTGCCCCCATAATAAAAGTTGTTTAGTTTAATTTTAATTACACTTTTCCTTACACCCGTATACTATTTCCTATTCTGTGACGAAATAACAGCTTTTGTGTCTCAGGTGTACCTGAAGCACCTTACCCATGTACACACGGCGACAAATCAAGCTATACAAAACCAACATAAGCTGGCCGCGCACGGACGCGCGACATTATACGTTACTGGACCTACGCGCGGCCAGCTTATGTTGGTTTTGTATAGCTTGATGTGTCGCCGTGTGTAGCACACAGCATCGATTCGAGCGCTTGCATAAAGTTTCTTTACTGTATATCTCTTTTCTGTGCCGTGGAACAGATCTGGCTACTTTGTTTTATTTCATGGCCTCTGCTGCGTCGCTAATTACACGGCGGGATGCTTTTAACGAGCACTCATTCACGTTAACGGCACGCGTGCCGCATTCGGCGGCGCCTGCGTCGGTGACTGTCGCCGTATTGACGACATATTTGCATTGGTGGCGTTAAGTTTGCTGATTAATGTTTGGTCTCCTTAATCTTGATAACAGATCTTAGGTGGACTGTAAAGCACGTAGGGGGGCGTGGGGGGTAGGTTGGATTTATCCCTCGTCGATGTCATATTGCAATTTTTTTTCGTTTGATGATCATTTTTATTTTTATTTAATTTAAACATTAAATCTAGTTTATAAATAAATGCCGATTCAAAACTCAACAGTTCTCACGTCGTATCGTATTAAAATTTTCAATAAAGTAATAAAACGGCGCAGACATTAGGGCCCATACAAAAGACATCAACGGGACCTTCAGTATATTTCGGATTATTTTTGAATAAAACATTGTTATATCTTACATTAGAAGACTATACACATTTCCAAACCAAAATGAAATAATCGAAAGCTACGAATAGTTTAGTTACAGGTATATAAGGTCCTTTTTATTATACTGACACTTTTAAGGGTGTGATCAAGCCGTCAAACTGAACAACTTTCTCTATGGCACCAACATCGAAATCGCCAAAAAAAATCAGCATCACAGAATAGGTAATAGTATATAGTTCTATATACCTAATTGAGCCAAATGTATGGGACAACAGATTTTTTTTTTGCGAATTCGATTTTGTCCCACAGAGAAAGATGTTCAGTTTGAGGTTCTGATCATCCCCTTAAGTGTCAGCATATTAAGAAGGACCCTGTACATCATACCAATACACAATAATTTGAATGTATTGTTTTAAATTATTTAATTTTTTTTTTTTTTTGAAATGTCATTTACAGCGTTGCTCAGGGAGCATTTACACTTTTTACTGCGGACTATTGGAGGGACCAGAAGGGTCACCGAGCCAATTTAATGAACTTAAGCAACCGACCTAGTGGCACCCCAGGGGGGTACGGACCTCGCCATAGGATGTTGCTGGGGCTAAGAGGCGGATTGGGTAGCTGGGATTGGTGAGATTATTTATCAGGCATCAAACACATAATAGACATAAAAATACAATGTAACACTAACAAAATAAACTAATAAATTGAATTGCGTTACTTATCAAAGGAAGTGCTTCAGAACATCTAACTGAACAACTTTTACTCTGGAGCTTTCGAAATCGTGAGAAAATAATCAGCTGTTTCAAACAGTTCGGTCGCATAGCCATTGACTTTTTCTATAGAACTGTTTTTTTTTCGCGTTTTTGAAGTTGGCTCCATAGTGAAAGTTGTTCAGATTGATGGTATGAAGCACCCCCATGGATATGTAACAAATTTAATTTTACACCTTGTATGTATCTATACAGGGTGTAAAATTAAATGTGTACCTACCTACCTAGGTGCTTACTATACAAAAGTAGGCGTGTACAGCACGCTTTAAATACATATTATACTAAAAAAATATTGTTTATGTCACAAGACTAGCTTCCCAATCCTGTCCTCTTAAAATGGCAACATTCAGAGAAGATAGGGGCTCCCGTGTTTAGAATTATATTTTCCCAAACGAATTTACAGTTTAAATTTAATTTTGTGGTTTTTTAACGACTTAATATATGTTGGTCCATAAATTTTCTAACACATTTTACGCGAATGCCCAGACATTTTACGAGGTATGCGGTATTAGCAGGGAATGCGTTAAAATCTGTAGAGAGGAGCGTAATTTGGTCACTGCTAAAGTACCGCGTTGAAGCAAAGGTATGAAGCCTACAATGTTTACTATCTTCTGCCCGAAATACTATATAGTCTTGCATTCCTTGCCGTTTAAATTTATAGTGATTCTTATAAACCAACGTGCATGCAATATTTGCGAAATAAAATTAAACTAGGCGATTTTGTAAACTCTTTCGAAATTTTCAGGGGTGGTTCAGATCATCAAACTGAATAACTTTTAGTATGGGAGTAAATATGAGATCACAAAAAAAGAATCAGCTGTTCCATAGTAAACTGCAATGCCCACTCGACTCAAAGGTATGAAACAGAGCAGCAGTTTTTTTACAATTTCAGGTTTGCTCCCATTGTAAAAGTTTTTTAATGGGAGCAAATTACTTCATTACTAGGATGTTTTGTTACACCCTGTATACGTAAACTCGCGACCGTATTCCTTTTAAGAGTGACTAGAAACTTTGTCACATCGACCAAATGTCCTAGGCAAGGTTCTTAAGTGATTTTAGGGTTTTAAGACGTATTTCAAACTAATGTAAGCTCGGGTGTACAGATATTTTTTGTGTTTTTTTAAATACAACAAACGGTAAAAATGAATGTATGTTATTGCATATTTCCGAGACGACTCGCTTGAGATCATCTTCAATTAAATTGTATTGCAACTAGGTATACTGTACTAACGTTGTAATATGTTAATAGACAAATACCTTAGTGTATAAGTAGGTACCTTACGCTGGCAATTATTCGTTATTTACATTTTATTGCTAGTAACGTAATGAGTCAGATGACGAAGTAGATAAGTTGTATTTGTAGTGATTTCCCACAATTTGATAATCGATGTTACAAAAACACAATTTTTCCATTGAGATTAAGAATTCTGAGATAAATGTTTTGAAAACATTAACATTAAAATTGTCTGTTTTATTACCTACTCGTTCGTTTTGAGAATACAATACAGAGTATTAGCTTAGATATAGTATTGTATGTTTGTCGTATGATAGAAAAGTGTCTTCGAGCCGTTGATGAATCATAAAACATGTATAAAAGTAGCCGATGAGTGACGGGCCTGTGACGGCGGCGTCGCATCGTAGCCGTTCGATACCGATCGCGACTCGAAATGCAGCCTTCCAAATAGGGAGTATTCTGCTCCCAAATAGGCATCGCTCGATCCGTTGGTCGCCGCCACCGCAGTCGCCGCTATCGAGGACACAACACCGAGACCCTATTCCGAACCATTCCACTCCACACATCTTTACGTTCTCCTTTCCTGTATACATTTGTCCAACCGAACAGTAAACACATCGAATAGTCCGCAGACTCGTACATCTCAGAATAGGACCGAACTCACCTTTTCCATTGTCTACACGTTTTTGCTCTCTCCGAGACGATAATACCTCCATCGAGGACATCCAGTCATCTACATGTACAAACGACCGGTCTAGAACTATGTATGCTCATATTTAATGATGCTTGTATGCTAAGGAAGAATCGTGATCTGAAACACAGTTTGTCTCTGCAAGATTTGTTGAATTTTGATGGTGGGTGTTAGTGGGAAATGGAGTGGTTATGTTCGGATCGTTGACATTGGGAGAAGTGTGATAGGTGCTTGAGGAGATGGATGGTAAACAGCGCAGTGACTGGGCGGTGGGGTGAGTGGGCGCCCGCACGCCGTCTGGCACCGACGCGAAGACTTCGTCGACGGCGCGCGGCGCGGGCTCGATGACACCCACCGTCACCACTCCACTCCACGCACACTAATATTTCAAACCATTCAGAAAGTTTATCTTCAACCCAGACATATTTATGTCGACTATTATTTCTCTGTGGTCTAGTTACTTAGGTACCTACAGAAACTTTATTGAGATTTGCGGTCGTTCTAGACGCCATTGTCGGAATGCAGACGCGGGTGTCGGTTGGTCCTCTGACTCGATTTAGCGCGATAACTTTGTTGCGGCCGACGATGGTTATTAATGTGCTTGGCAACCGATCGGTACAAAAACCATTAGTTTTCTCGGATGTGTGTCACATCTGGTCGTTCGTGTCGTCGGCGAATTGTTTACGATTCATAGATGTAGCCATCAGTCATACCGAGAATGTAGCAGATTTTAAATAAACGCAGGAGATTATGCATGCGTGCACGCGGGCGGCCCTGAGCTATCGCGGCATTGTATTCAAATCCCAGCGCGTCTCGCGTCGTCACCGCGGGCGACGTACGACGACAACGGCGACGACGCAACGACACACAGTCCAACGACGACGTGATGTGTCGTTCCGCACTAACATTACTGTAACTTGTATACTTGTACGGCACACAAATTTACTGTATGCCTATATCAATATGTGAGATAGGAAAATCATACGACATGATAAAAAATCTAAATTGAATAGATAACATTATTTGCTTATTCTTAGCAAAATAAATTTAAGCATCGGTAATCATAAAACTTCACTTACATCGATCAAACCACGATTATGAACTTATAAAATTTCGCAAAACAAAAGCTGTCGAATCGTGTAAAAGGTTGTTTCCACTGCGAAGTGGTGTTATGCATGTTGACATGCGCAAGCTTACAACCCTCATTTGATCGGACGTGCACTGCGTCCACGACCTATCCCAGTACAGTATAGTATAACATACTCTGACGAAATTTACACTATGTAACCCTAGACAAAAATAAATTAAATACCTTTGTTTTTACACGGGTCAATGAAGGAGGCGCGGCGGTAGAGCTGTATCTAAGACTGTGTGTACAGTACACAGACAGATCGTAAAGTCGTTTAGGTCAGATTTCTAAGTCTAGACAAAGGTGAATAGTGTAGTATAATCATAGTAAAGTACTTGATTGCTGCTGCCTCCCAGAGAGATTATTTACGATAGCGGAATGTAAAATACTTCTTTCAATTCGTTGACAACAAATTAGTACAGTTCAATGTAAAGTAGAAACAAGTTGGAGTAGCTAAGTATGGCACGGTACAGTCGCACCAAATTACATTGCAAAAAATGAAAAAAAAAAAGTATTGGTTAGCCTTAGTCAGGTCCTAAATCTGGGGAGTAAGAAGAGAGCTTCCCCGATTGACGAAACCCGAGTTCGTCTGGCGCACCCTGGACAGTCAGCCTCAATACAACCCCTTGCTGACTGGTTAATGATTCCACTACAGCAGCGCCCGCGGCATGGTGACTCGATAAACATTTTATCGCGCCTGCTAACTCGTTCGTTCGCGCGCAAAAAGAAAGGGAGCTAGGGCGCGATGGCGCTTTATCGCGCCATCATGCCGCAGGCGCAGTAGTGATTGTCATGCGATATAACTCATACTGACACGAAAAGAAAAATGTTCTACCTTGCTACACGGTAGTATTAGTGTGATCTTGTCTTATGAACAGATCAGTGCTATGTTACACATTAAGTTCTACTGATCTGTAAAATTGATCTTTACTAATAAGACGGCTCACACTATGCAGATGTTGGTTTTGATTACCTAAAGTGAAAATGCATGCACATTGTAAGCCAAGGCTGCAATCGCGGTAAATATTCGGTGATTGAACCGTGATTGGACTACGTACGAATCATAACTTTTGATACATTTGATATTGCGCTAATCGTGGTACTGCTCTTGACAGCCGTTGGATCTGTTTTGACAGATCGCTCAGACGTTAAGGGCTGTCGGTTACATAGAGGTTAGCGCGATGCGGAATTCAGCACAGTTGAATAGTAATTGGATTGTAATGTAATTAGAACTGAAATTGGATAAGAATAAAACTTCGGTGTTTTAACTTAGCGCAATCGGGCTCCAATTCGTGGTACCGTGCTGTCTGGGTTTGTCAATATGAAAGTTAGCCGCTATGACACATTTGGTTTAAATATCAAAATTTAGTTTATATACAATACAAATCGTATGTAGAATTAATTCAATTCAATTATAGCTTGAGTTATGATTATTTTATTTATTTCATTTCAAAAACTTTACTGATTTTTAAAATTTAACTGTCACTGTTTATAATATAGTTATTGATACGTCAATCAACGCGATTCCGTAATATCGCAAAAAGTATCGTCACGTGTGTATTCGAGTACCTATCGTGCTCCGTTATCAGTTTGATATTATCAGATTTTGTAGATTATTTTGAATCGGTGCTCATTAACTGCAATACGTAAGTTATACCTACATATTGCAGTAAACTTTAAACTATCACTTGTTTTTCAACTATTTGCAGCTCGAGCAATATTTTGTAAAACTATTTATTGTTTACAGGGGAAATTGAACTTAGCTATCTTATTAAAGCATTAAAATGTAAATTAGGTATAAACTGTAATTTCTATTCATTTTTACTCGGAGTCACCATCTCGTTTGACCAGTCTATGCACAACCTAATGTTTACGTTACCTACATAAATACTTATACGTAGGTATACTGCAGTTCGCGGGTAATTATGTACATACATGAGAATATGTCAAGACATTTAAGTAGTAAACCGTACTATTCCGCGTAATTAGACAAATGTAAGTTAGTTGTGAACTAAGAGATAAACTAAATTAATGTTGTTGTGAATGCTCACTACGTATGTGATGGACTGACAAGCCTCCCTTCGTCGCGCTCCATAGTAAATGTTTCACGCCATATTGTACAGTTTATTAACGTAAATGTTGGCATCTCCACCCACCCATTAATCTCCATATAATTAAATGATCAAGTGAAATTATATTTAGCCCAGGAAACGGGGCCGTGCCCACGCCTGCGCCCGTCTGCGCGCTGCGTCTCGTCCTATCGGACTCGGACCACACTGAAAACCACATACGTGCGTGAAAACTTCATGTTTCAACACTTTCGCTCCGGGCGACACGTTATCGGTGCATATAGTTAAGTGCAACCAACGTTTAAACCGTTAATTTGTTCGTCGGAAGACGCTCGTATAAATCTGAGGCTCGTAGGGGTGTTTATCATCGTTACTCGGCGCTGTACCTATCGCCACAGGCGTTTGCACAATCACATAAACTCGAGTCAAGTTCGCGTTCCGAGTGCAGGTATAGGTTATCGCGAAACGCTTTCTAAGAGGGCTGATAACGGAGCCACGAAACCATTAATGAGAGTTCTAGCTAGGTGAAATCACTAAGGAAAAATCTCAAGTCTTATTAACATAGTAGTAAAGCTAGTTTATTCATAATTGGCGGTTGACTCCCTCCCTAGTGCAATGCGTGCAAGTCGCCCCGCCCCGCGCCGCATGCGCACCGCATCGCGCAAATAAATTGCGATCATAATATCGTGCGACACCGACCCAGCCCCGGCTACAATTAAAATTTGCATTCTTGTCGTCTGATTGATAACTTTGTTGGGTTGGTATGGCGGTATTTGATTCGCGTAGGCGTATCAAGGAGGCATAATTTTTAAATGGAGTCGAGTTTTTGAGCTCTATGCTAAATTAACAGATAAAACCATTATTCAAAAAACTAAATGTTATTGCTCTGGTTGAATCACAGAACATCGTTCTACGACGACCTTACAAACAACACAAAAGATGTAAGAACTCAGACAGAAAATAATGTTATGCCATTTGTTATTCAGGGAAAACTATTCAGACGAGATAGATACATTATTTTCTTTGAGCGAAAAATATGCACCATGATCTAAATCTGTTCGATGATGGCACGTCTCCGCGAAAACATTTTTTGAGTTTGTTTTTATGAGGTGCAACTGTACGATACGCTCATCCGTAGAATGAATCTTAATAAATTATATGCGGTATTTTAGTAAATTGGCTCTGGTCCACTGTTTGCTCCTGGATATTCCGTTATCAGTGGCAGTGGTGAGCGATTAAGCAGCGGAACAGAGCGGACCGTTTCATGAACACGCCTTTATCTACGAGAGTGTTGTAACTTAATGGAACACTTTCAATCTCCTCGAGCGTTCCCGATATGGCATTCAGTATCTTTTAAGTGTACCTTGTGCTACTTAAACTGTCTACACCTCGTAAAACTGTCTCAATATAAGTCTTCCGAAAATTATAAGACAATAAAGATCAAGAGGACGTCGACGGAACCGTCGTATAAGGAAGGCGAATGATTTGTATGATTTTTATGGTTCCTACTAATTGGTTCGACAATGTAAACGGCCTTTACGTCGCCTTCTTGCATTTTAATCAGGATACACTGGAAATAAACATATATGAGTTGAATTATGGGCATATAGAACGAGAAGAACCAGTCACAATTGCGACAAACAGGCGCCGGCCCCAGTCAATGAAGTCTACAATAATAAATAAAGCTTGAGGGAAACGGGCTTCTATTAATATACGAACGTTTTGAGTCTCGACGATACTAGACAACATTTACATCAGTATTGTTTAAAAAAAATGATTAATGATTTGAATTGGGTTATAAAATTTTGTGTTTAAGATAGCTATAAAATTATACAAAAAATATTACCAAAATTGGATCCGTATTAAAAGGTATAACCTGGTATAACTATCGAAGCTATAACAAATGAGATTAACTTGTAGTTTGACGGCAGAGACCATCACGTAGTCACGTACCGATGAAGAGACACAGTGGGAAATGAAAATGATTTGTGGAAGGAGCAGGAAGGCGCTGGCGCCGATGTCGTCAACCTTGCCGTATTCCGTGTATATAGTATACTATACTTTAATGTACACGAGAACGAGGACGCGGGCGTATATCTACGGACGGTCGACACACTCGGACGCACTATGAAATAGCCTGTTTCTATGATAGCACTATAGCATCGCTCTTGAATTAATAGTAAATTGTAGTCTTCGTTAAAAGCGTTGATATTTATACGCGAAACACGTTAATTTTTTTTTTAAAACCTACGACCTTTAAAGCAGCCAGGTAACCTGAGTAGAGCGAGTTAAAAAGCTGTCGGTTAAAATCCTACACCATATTCTGAAAATCGATATGGAAAAGATTACTAAAAATATTAGTATAACGGTGTTTTATTGATATTTTATAAATGTAGCTAATTAATCTGGTTTCCACATCTCAATGGATGTCTTAGTAGTCAAGTCAGTTATACAGTGTGTAAAATTGAATGCGTTACATATCGAACAGGTTGATTCAGACTATCAAACAACTTTTACTATGAAACCATCATCGAAATCGCAATACAAAAATCAGCTGTTCCATAGAAAACGTCATGTCTGTTCGACATGGTACAGCTGATTTTTGTTTCACGATTTCGATGTTGGTTTCGTAGTAAAAGTTGTTCAGATTGATGGTCTGAACCACCCCCTTAAGACTGTAACGTATTTAATTTTACACCCAGAAGCCCTATACTAGGTGTAACAAAAGTAAAAATAAAAATTTTGAAATTTAAACTTTCACGATGGGACCAACATCGAAATCGCGAAAAAAATCAGCTGTCCCACACATTTAGCTCGAGTAGATTTGTAGTTTAGTATGGAACATCAGATTTTTTTTTTACGATTTCGATATTGGTCCTATAGTAATAGTTGTTCAGTTCAATGGTCTAAACCAACCCCTTTAATGTTTATTTGTATTTTTGTAACACCTTGTATAAAAGATATATATCCAACTAATAAAGTCTAACTACAGCACGTTAATGGAGACTTGCACAAAACCATCGGCGTACAAACTCCTGAACAACTTGTAGGTACTATACAAAACCTGAAAGTCTGCCGCAACAATGTTGACAATTTCTACCAGTCTCACGAGTTTCAATTCAATATAGAAACTACTGCTCATAAACTATAAGTATACATATATGCTTGAGTCATACCTATTTAATCATAGCAACTAATGTGACGGATAAAGAATAATATATGTATTTTTGTGCCATGTCTACGTGAAACCTGAGAAGTCGCATAATGTCCAGGTGCGTCGCGACTTATGAAAATTAATGAAACACCTCAGACCGCTTGACGTCTCGCCTACTGATTAGTGAAAATAAATAACTATAATTGATTCAGTCAGTATCTGACGCAATTAACAAAGCCAGCCTAACGTTTTAATTTGACCGCTTAAAACGGATTTACAATAGTGGGAACTGTATCTTGATGACCTTCCGTGACATTGGAAACAGTCCGTTGTTATGATGATTGTGTACTAATCCAAATTTTTTGTTTCGAGATGTAGTGGTTAAAGTAGATATATCATTATCATATATAAGTGGACATATCGAAAGGATGAATGAAAGTCGACTTATAAAACAGATTTATAAGGCGTGTGTGGATGGAAATATTGGTAGAGGCGGGCGGGCGGCTAGGAGGACGTACCTATAGACCAGATCAAGGACGTCATTAAAAAATACCAGATTAAAAGTAGCCGAAATGGACGGAAATGTATGACAAGATGTATGAACCTAGAGGAAGCAAGAGAGGAGTGTCAGAACCGCCCAAAATGGAGATCCATAGTCTTTGCCTAATCCTCTAAGAAAAAGGCGTGAGCTTGTATATATATACAGGGTGTTAGGGTAAACAGTTGTATTACTTTAAGGGGTGATTGTACCTATGATATTGAACAACTTTCCCTAAGAAACCAGTAGGAAATTTCCAAAAAAAATTTTGGACACCCATAGATACTAAATGCAATTAGCTAATCGAACCTTTGTATGAAAAGTCGAAAATTTGTTTTGCTAATTTCTTATGGGTTTCTTATGGAAAGTTGTTCAGTATCATGGGTATTAGCACCCCTTAAAGTAATGCAACTGTTTACCCTAACACCCTGTATATGAGTGTAGTATAGGTACCAAGATACATCGACATGCATTTACGTCATTGAATTGTAAGAATATCTAGGATGAACCATCAATTAATTGGAGTGAGTAAGTGGATGGTCAACAATAATTCTTATTAGCATCACCGACAGACACCTGTTGGCGACACTTGATACCTCAGCGCTTTACATAATCCGCGCGCTCGCCGCAGCCGCCTGACTTAAACACCTGAGCCATAGAATACCTATCTACAATACCGGTAACAGAAGCGACATTTCCTGTACCCTATTTCTCGCCTCTGATGTTGATAAAACGATCCAAGATGAACTAAAAAATCACATATGTATAACACGTATGCGTTTTAAGAAAAATGATTGAGAATGTACCATATAAAGAACATAAAATGACAGCGTGTGGATGTTTGTCAAGACAAATCCCATAAGAATCTCACGTCGTTTATTTAAACCCACGTCGTTGGTACAGTTGTTGTAATCCTCGGTCGAGTCAGCCGCCTCCGTTAGCTGTATGCGCGATAAATACATTGGGGATCAAGCCCATTTAGAGCACCTACTCAGTCGAAGACACCGAGTGTAAACTAGTCGGCAGAGCGAATGTCAAAATATCCTGCTAAAGGCTAATTCGAAACGAACAATTTATGCTCTGCCCACGCTCACTAAAATACGGCGCACGCCTCTTTCAACCCTTTTATGTAGAGGATTTATTGAAGCGACTTGCGCACGCTTCAATGAGCCAACCATATACTTCTGGCCGTTTGACATGTAACTCATACTTATCGTGATCTATGACACAATACAGTAACCGTGAGGCCATGCATGCCACGCTTCACAGATTACAAATTGTACTTAGCTACTATACCTGTAGATGCTCAATTGATAGAAACATGAACTGCACATTCTACATGCGTTAATACCTACATGTATGACGGATCTATTTACTGCGATCGCTGTGAACTTCCTTTGGAAACTTTTCGATATTAGTTTTATTCAAAATAAACACGTATTGGGTACAAATTCCATAAGCAGATCGTGAAAAAAGTATAAGATGGTCCTCGCCAATACTTCATTTCCCTGGCGAAGCGTTTCTGGCGGATAGCCAACGTTTCCGAGAACACGAGAGAAGGTTACGCGATGTCTCGCTTTATATGCCTAAATTATGCTGGAGATGGATATACTTTTATAAGTAGACGAAGTCGCGGGTAAACTCTAGTAAATATAAAATATTAGAGTTGACCCGCGACTTCGTCCGCACAAATTATATAGCAGATTTTAAGTCAGATCATAAGCTACTAAAGACAAAAATTCTAAAAAAGGTTGATTTGGAGTCCGGGATACCTAAAAACCATATCGTAATCTTTTTCCTGGAAATATCTTCAATGTACAGACACACTTGTGTTACAGGTTTATAATAGTTTAGATAAACAGTTAGGTATACACTGACATAAGATTTGAAGCCACTAGAGCTGTCTCTACATATAAATACAAAACAATGTTTTCTTGGCACAGTTTATAAAGAAATTATCAAATCGACGACTCAAAATTTGATTTATTGTCTACGAGTGTTGCAATGAAAATAGTCTGGGAAGTCGTAGTCATCACCAAATTGATAATAAAGACATAAATCGAATATGGACTATGACACGAGTCCTGATTGTTGCATCCTAACGCAGGATGCGCCGGCGCCGCGACACCCTCCTTCCTCATTATGGGTGCCAAGCGCAGACAAATAGCGGAGGGTGCATAACATTCTGCTCCTATCAATCAATTAGAACAAGTTAATACATCCAATATACCTTCAGGTTGTTAAATTAAATGTGTTACATATTAAACTAACTGTTGAATTGAACAACTTTCACTATAATAAATAATAATAATTAATAAATATCTTGGATATTGGTCACGCAAATTATCTAGTCACATTTAATGTACCAGAATCTAGCCTGGACTTGTATTATGATGACTAGACAACGATATTGAATACATATACAGGGTCCTTCTCAATATGCTGACAGTTTTTTGAGGGGATGACCAGACCATCAAACTGAACAACTTTCTCTATGGGACCAACATCGAAATCGCGAAAAAAAAAACAATTGTCCCATACATTCGGCTTGAGTAGGTTTGCAGTTTTGTATGGGACAGATTTCGATGTTGGTGCCATACAGAAAGTTGTTCAGTTTGACGGTCTGCTCATCCCCTTAGAAAAGTGTCAGCATATTAAGAAGGACCCTATATAGATACAATCATCCATGACTCGGGTACAAATATTCATATTCATCATACAAATATTTGTCCCTTACGGGATTCGAACCCGCGACCCTCGGCAATGCAAGCAGGTTCACTACCGACTGTGCTATCAGGTCGTCAATGCCAAGTACGAGTCGGGACTCGGGAAATTAGTGTTCCGTACCACCAGTTGTTTAACATTGGTCGTTGATAACAAACACTATAAACTAACACCTACTAAGTAAGTATGTGGTCACGTAGTAACCTGAAGATAATTTAACAGTGGTGGTAGCTTTTTGGGTATAGAAATAAAACTATCGAAGTCAGTTGCAGCCCGATAATTTTGCCGCCTCTCCTCCATCTACTCGTTATATCTAATGTTAGACTCTTTTTCAGATTTTGTGTGGTAACTTTTTTTAAAAAGAGGTGTGGGGACAGAAGTTTCAATTAAAAATTTGAAAAACATATTTTCAGACTCGAATTTTCATAAGCTTTCAAATGATAACCCACACGATATGGTAGAAAAAAAAAATTGTTTTTACCCTTTCTACCTCCCAGAATTGCCCCCCAATATAAAAATTAAGCTTTATTGACTTCATTTATGAAAATTATTGGGCCATTTCTATAAATGTGCCAAGTTTCCGCTTCCTATGTCTTCCGGTCTCTGAGAAAAGAGAAAAGAACGGACGGACACCGAGCTGATTCCATAAGTGTTCCGTTTTGCCAATTGTGGAATGGATCACAAAAATTAAGTTTTTCCATACATTTGGGTCGAGACGCCATTGGCGTTTTCTAGGAAACCAATATTGGTCCTATAGTGAAAGTTATTCAGTTTGATGGTCTGAAGCACCCCATAAAGTATGGAACGCATTCAAATTTACACACTGTACTTGTTTAGAAAAACAGTAAAATAATAATGAAATGGACATTAAGATCAATATGTTCTCACGCAACACGTCCAGCCTTATCAGAGCACTCGTGAAGTGAGGTTAATTAAATAGTTACGAGAGAGAGATAAGAATGACGCCTATTTATAGTGGTCTGCCACCTTATCGACGGCTATCTGATAGGGAATCAATCTATCTGCCGCATCGACACACACGCATCGGGTACATGACAATTATTATTATTGTTATTCAGATTAGCCATTGACATACAAAATAATGGACGCCGGGTTTAGTACAAAAATCTAGAAAAAAGACTAACCTACACAAACCTTAACGTGTAGGTATAGTAATGTAAACATTGAAAATGCTGAAATTATTTTTCATTTTGCTTGCGTAGTTTTTACCCCATGGTATCACGGCACGCGCCGCGCGCGCACGTGCGCTTAGTAGGCCGGTTAAACGAAGACTGTCGAGTAATTGGTTCTCTTTATATGTTTTGGTGCTCTTTTGGTTCGGACACTTTTGAGCGCGGACCCGACGTCCAGTAGTTGGTAAGTCAATGAGATTAGCCTAAGATCCGTCCAAAAAGTTTGTATAGGACCGTAGTGTGTCCAACGAACGATTTACTAAGGGCCTGTTTTACACTTGTGGATACGTTCTTGTTAGACTGACAGCTCGTCAGCATATTAAGAAGGACCCTATACAGGGTGTAAGGAAAAGTATCATTAAACTTTAAACCACGTACTCTACCCATCAAACTGAACAACTTTTACTATGGGAGCAAACCAGTCAGAACAAAAAAAAATTCAGCTGTCCCATACGTTTGAATCACATTGCAGATTAGTATGGGACAGCTGATTTTTTTTTGTTCTGATAGGTTTCCTACCATATTAAAAGTTGTTCAATTTGATGGGTAGAGTATGTGGTTTGAAGGTTAATGATACTTTGCCTCACACCCTGTATATAAAAAACTTGCGTGCTAGTAGCGCCTCCTTGTGGACGGTGCTCTCTTTAGACAAACATATCCTTCTAGTGACAAGTAGAAAAATGTAAACTCCAGCAGAATATCAGATCGCACGCATAGAGACAAGTTACACTCATCAACGTGGAACTGCTTGTCTTTTTGTACATTTTAACACTACAGCCTGCAACTTTTATTTTTAGACGTTGGCTCATGAGTACGGTATGTAAATGCGACTTGTTAACTCGCGCCTGCGCCTGGTTTGCTCCATAACTGCTGAAGATATAAATCATACACGTGGTATTTCTGTTATCGACATAGTTGCTAATACCTTATTCCATTAAACTCTGATCATATATCAATATTACTAATGACATTAAAATTATGTTAAACTGATATTTTTTATCGAATATATCATAGCATTAACAATCGTAGGTGTTGTTCCAATTTTTAAGTAGTTTAAAAATAATGTTACAACCTCAGTATATTTATTTACTGGCTTTGTCTTTGGGAAAGCCTACCTGTCGACCGCCGACCGTTGTTATTTGGAGTGGTCGGGGAAATTTCGTATAATTTCAAGTTTCTTTTCTAATTTCATTTCTCTTCTTAACTCTATGACAATGTTTCCGTAATAACCTAAGTTGACAAACAAACATAATTTGTTACAAAACATAAATATCTATATTTTACACGTAATCTCCGTGAAGTTATGACAAGGACGTTAACCTCGCTTATCGCAGCGCAGTGGCTATGTATCTGTAAATTTTGAGAAAAATCGAGAACTTGAACATTGACCAACGTTGACTAAGGAAGAAATGTTGAAATTAGATATAGAGGTAATTTATATGACGTCATCTTGATTGACCTCATCACAGTTTTACATACAACGTTACGTATGGTTTATTTTGTATCCAAAATTAACAAATTGAAGTGTCTTTGCACCGGTCATATGAAACATATCGAGTGGAAACCAAGAACTAACAAAGGTAGCATGGAATACCCTATGATCCGCTGGGCCGATTTCCTGAGATAGGAGCTGGCGGCGACTGCATATCGAAGGCCAAGGACAAAGTATTGTGGCGTGACTCGGGAGTAACCTATGTTCAGCATCGCAAAATAATAGGCTCATTATGATGATAAAACATTAGTATCTTATTATGGGGACTGGCAAGCCAGCAACGCTTCGACCCAATGGGATTTTTTGTGGTGACCCCTAGACATTAACTTTCGTCATTCTTCAAAACATTGGTTAATGAGGGAAATGCCGTTCAGGACAAGAAACCTATAAACTCCCGGTTAGTAAAAAGAAGTCTTGAAGACAAAATGAGCAACGAGTGTGAGATTTTGCCAATTTAACGTTTTCAGATCGACATTGACATTTTGAGAAAGTGATCTTCTTATCGTGTGGGCAAAGCCCTGGTGTCAGAGTTTTTTCAGACCGCCTTACGGCCTCTGACGTGGTTTTTATGTAACGACTACTGCCACGAGAGATAGTAGCCGGGACCAACAGCTTAACGTGCCATCCGAAGCACGAAATCATCTTTCTTTTCAGACAATCAGGTGATTCGGCCTGCAATGTCCTAACCAACTGGGGAAAAACGCACAAAGTGACATATCACTAGGTGTCCCCCGTAGGAATCGAACCCACGACCTCCGTGTCAAGAGCGCAATGCTCTTAACCATCAGACCTCGGAGGCAGTTTGAGAAAGTGATAATTTGCGAAAACAAAAGAGTCATTTTGCATGCAGACTGATTAAATTGCAGCGGAAACTATTAATCTCAAAGTCGCAAAAAACCATTCACGCAAACTAGTTTAAATTTCTCTTGAAAACTTTACTGTTATACCTAATACAATACGTCATGATCTTTAAGGGTATATTACTGTTGGCGCGCTCCATACAAACGAAGTCTGGTGATATTTTCAATACAAACCGATTAAACTCAATGAAATTTTGCAGAAACAATCTAGAAACAAATATCTATGCTTGTATCACGTCAGATTTTCCTTAAAATGTACAGTTTTAAAGTTTCAGTGCCTCAAAGATTTCCATACAAATCTTTAATTAATCCTAGCATTGAAACTGTATATTTTAACGAAAATCGGACACGATACAAGCATAGAAATTGTTTCCTAGATTGTTTGTGCAAAATGGCATTTAGTTTAATTGGTTAGTATTGAAAATATCACCAGACTTCGTTTGTATGCAGCGTGCATTTACGCATCCGGAATAAACTTCTCTTAAGGTTTATCTCATGTGAGTAAGTACCAAGAAGAACATGGATTGTAATTACTGACAAGTCCCAGTGAGTCTACTAGTACCTATTGAACACAGAATGGGCTGTCTATGGATGGTTAACTAATGTTGTTACCATGTAAATTATATCGACTTGTCGATATTTATTAGATGGACATTTATTATGGAAACATGCTGTGGGATGTTATGAAGATTACTTTCAAAGCAATCTTGATAAATTTTTAGTTTGTGTTGACGTAGAGTGAGAGCTAATTGAGTGTAAATAAATGTCTTGGAAATTGTCAACCAGGCTATTTAGTCCCAAATGAAGTCCACCAGAATCTAGTCCAAATTTGTATTTTGGTGACTAGACAACGATGTAGATACAAACATTTGTGATTTGGGTAAAAACATTCATATTCTACATCCAAAAAATTTGCCCGTGCGGGATTCGAGCCCGCGACCCTTGGCACAAAATATAATGACCCAATAATGATCACCGTTTTATACTTACGACAATAATTTTTATGAGTTTTACATAATATAAACATGTGAAAATTTTGTAGGTACCTTAAATTAGAATCATATTTTGACTTTTGAAAACTTATACAATTTTATTCAAGTGCTTTGTATAACAGAAATATACAGGGTGTAAGTGACAGCCTCACAAATACTGAAACGGTGATCAAACTGAACAACTTTCACTATGGAGCCTACCTCAGGAAACGCGAAAAAAAATCAGCTGTGCCATACAAAATTGCTGTACCTACCCGACTACTGATTTTTATCGCGTTTTTTGCTAATTTGCTAGGCTGTCACTTACACCCTGTATTGGTTTATCTATTCTACATTCTTAACAGATTCCTTTATTTGTTGCAGAATGTCAATTTGGAAAGCAAGCGAAAGAGCTCGGGTCCACGTGGTTTGCGGACCTCGGCCCGCCCTTCGGCGTCATGTACTGCATCAAATGTGAGTGTATACCGGTAAGTATTTTGCGAGACAATCATAGTTATTATAACATTAAAGACAATCAACTTTGAACACGCGTTATACTGAATATGAGTTATAAAATGTAAAAGTGAATGGACAGAATAGTTGGGAACCTATACAGGGTCCTTCTTAATATGCTGACACTATTTTAAGAGAATGATCAGACCATCAAACTGAACAACTTTCTCTATGGGACAAACGTCGAAATCGCGAAAAAAAAACTGCTGTCTCATACAATTGGCTAAAGTAGGTTTGCAGTTTTGTATCGAGCAGTTGATTTATTTTTCGCGTTTTAGATGTTAGTCTTATAGAGAAAGTTGTCCAGTTTGATAGTCTTATCATCCCCTTAAAAAGTGTCAGCATATTAATCGCGAAAAATAAATCAACTGCTCCATACAAAACTGCCAACCTACTTTAGCCAATAGTATGAGACAGCAGTTTTTTTTTCGCGATTTCGACGTTTGTCCCATAGAGAAAGTTGTTCAGTTTGATGGTCTGATCATCCTCTTAAAAAAATGTCAGCATATTAAGAAGGACCCTATCTAGGTACTTAGAGTTTATTCTGTGGTGAGTTCTCATAAGAAATCGAGCTACTACTGATACGATCTCAATCTATTTTCAATACTGTATTATCTTCTCTGAATAATAGAAAACAAAGTTGCTCTCCGCGTCTATCCTCATCATTTCTGTTTCCCCGCTAACTTCTTCTAAACCACGCTACGGGTTTTAATAAGGTTTTCTCTGTCATTTAGATGATTTCTGCCGGAAGATTTATGTGTAGGTACTATTATATAGGGTACTTCTTAATATGCTGACACTTTTTATCAGACCAACAAACTGAACAACTCTATGGCACCAACATTGAAATCGCGAAAAAAAATCAGCTTTTCACATTTGGCTCAAGTAGGAGTGCAGTTGTATTTCGCGATTCCGATGTTGGTGCCACAGAGAAATTTGTTCAGTTAAACGGTTTGATCATCCCCTTACAAAGTGTCAGTATATTAAGAAGGACTCTATAATATATTTCAGATCACACTCGCTAGCTGTTTATAAATGATTGAAATAACCCACTTGACGTTTTCCCTCACGGGTCTCTATATTTCATAGCTTTCTAGAAATATACCCATATATTTCTAGAAAGCTATGGAGTCCACCTGAGAGATTTTGTAACTTTAAGGGCCTGTTTAATCACTTCTGCATAAGTTCTTAATCGCTTATCTGATAAATTATTTGACCATATGGGTAAAACGTTTTGTCGGATAAGGTATCAAGTACAACTTATCCCGATGTGGTGAAAAAGGCCCTAATTCTTGCAAAAACATACTAAACATTTATCTATAAGTACACATTTTAACATTGGCTTGTCAAGAGCGTCTACTAACAATTGACGTTATTGTATTTTAGGTGCAGAAGAAGCGGCGTGTTGTGGCGAAAGTTCACTGTCGGAACATCAAGAATGAGTGCCCTGATCCCTCGTGTGACACTCCTGTGCTGCTACCAGGAAGGTGCTGCAAGACATGCCCTGGAGATATGAACTGTAAGTCATTATACTATTTAAGTATAATTTCAAAGCTACTATTAAATTGTGTCACCTATTTGGATAATTAATATACTAAATCATCAGACGTAATTCATCATAAGCCTATGCAGGGTGTAACAAAACACCCTAGTAGTAATACTTGAGGTGCTTCAGACCATCAAACTGAACAACTTTCACTATCTATAGTGTTGGCTATAGCCAACATCGAGAAAAAAAAAACTGCTGTCCCATTCAAACCGCAGTACCGACTCGACTCAAATGTATCACAGCTGATTTTTTTCTCGATGTTGGCTCCATAGTAAAAGTTGTTCAGTTTGATGGTCTAAACCACCCCCTTAAGTATTACTAGGGTGTTACGTTACACCCTGTATACGTCCCACTGCAGGGCACAGGCCTACCCTCAGAGAGAATGAATGGGCATTAGTCCATCAAGTGTGCCCAATGACTACACGTAGGTACGCATCGGAATTTCTTCTTCAGCGTATGCAGATTGCGGTTGACGCAATCACCTGGGTGTTTATTTGATGAAATTATTTTTTGAACGAATAAGTATCCGAGCAGAAATGAATAAAAATATATTAATAACAGCTTCCGTTTTGGTGTTTAGAACAGTAATTTAGCGCTGAAAGTTAAAAAGCAAAATACTATTATTTTAAACGCAACATAACTAACAACTTTCCTTTTAACGAAGCGAAGTTGCAACCGACACTTTTGATTCTAAAGTACATGTTAGCGTGTAAACGGGTGCTTATACAAGTTTTATCAGCTTTAATATCCCGCAGTAATTTAGAACGAATAATGAAAAATTGTGCGTAATTCGCATACTCGACACATGCCTTTAGTCACGGCAATTTTGCAAAATTATCTCGCTACTGGATACACTAGATATTCACAATTGAAACAAACTCACTCGAGTTGAGTATGATTTTATCAGGTATTACCTAGTAATGGCTCAGACTGCATACTAATTGTAAACAAGTGTCATGGAACTTCGAGAATAGTAGATTTTAAATCGGATACGTAATTAAGACTGCTAAAGGATAACCAGTCGAGTAGATGTTTCTAGGTTTTCATAAACTATTGCTGGTGTTAATAAGACTATTGCGATGGTAGTCAACTACGGGTTCATAAAAACGCACGGAAACGTCTATTCTCACAAAAGTAAAAAAGCATCGCAATATGTAACCAATCTAGACAATGACTTAGACAAAATTAATGATGTACAGGCAGCGGACTAATAGCTCGTTTAATTAGGCAGAGTCGCTCACTCGGGAGCGCTCTGTTTGCTACCAACTGCATGATAATCCTATCGTAAACATGATAATGAAAAAAGAGACATAGGTGATGTTAGCTGCTCCCATTGCGTGTGATTCTCCTGCAGCGCCGCGTTCCCACTGCAATCTCACGTCACGTCCTCAATTTACGCTCCCGAAATGATGTTCGATATAATTCCTTAAATTGGTGATCTCACTTTTGTTTTGACAAAACGTGATGTCATTTCGGCTGTGTTCGGCTTGATATTTGATAGCTTTTTAAACGGTTTATTACCTTTATTACCCACAAAAACTTGACTAAATACGCCGTTTCATTCAGCTGCTCTACATGATATTTTAAGATGACTTCTAGACTTTTATTAATGATGTTTAGCGACTAATAATTATTGGGTTCTCGATTACATTGGAAACGTATACTGCCGGCAACAGGTTAGTGACTCATGGGCCATCTGTCGCGAAAACTATCCACACATGTGGAAATCGAGTGAACGACATGTAAACTTTATGGACTTTTGTATGAATATTCTCTTTGATGACCGCTATTAATATGCCATTTTCGGATGACCTGTCCCGCTTGTGTAACATGACACTACCGCAGTTTTGGTTAATAAAATACTCTATACAAACACATAAACGCAATATTAATTGAATAAATTATGACATGTGTTTCCATATTCAAATAAATTAGTAGACGATGTCCTCAACATTATTATCTCTCACACCAATCATTCGCATTAACAAAACCATAAGAACTAGAATGTACTATAATGTAGAGACCAGTTCAATATGATTTTCCTTTTGTGTACTCTAGCCCAGCACCAGCCGGGCCAGGTCGGCATCGTTCATCATTCCATTAAGTATCTTATTTTTTGTGGAATCGGCAAATTTGCCCACTTTAAAAGGTAATTGCGGAATGTAAGAAAGTATGCGTACATGCAGTGACAGGAACTGGCGATGACAAATGACAGTCGACAGGCGAGCGGCTCGGCCGGCTCCCACGGCTGACTCTCATCAATATACATTATAGTAGGCGCACATGCGTGTTGCCCTGCCATGCCAGTGCCTACAGCACCAGCGGGGTTAATCATCTTCGAGTTAAATGTCATCATGATAATTAAACTGCGGATCTGGTGTGACCGTTCGATGATTTGCATTTCTGAGAAGTAGACTAGGGTGCATGACTGCGGTGTGGGGCCCGTGCCGCGACGGCCGCGCCGTCGACGCCGCGTCTGGCCGTCCGCTCACTCACTAGGACTATATCGAGAGCATTACAATGGCATTACTCAGATGCACCGGGCGGTGGTGCAGAAATGGCACGCGCTGGTGCGCCCCCCTGCGCCCGCGCCGCTGCTGCAAATATAGCTGCTGCTGGTGGTTATTCCGGGCGCGGCCGTCGACCCGTCGCCGCGACGCCGTCTGCGCGCCTTTTTAGCGAACACTACTTACAACACACACATTTTTTGCGAGCAAATATCGACGATGTCAACGTACCCACTCTTTCTTGTTAATGCCTAAGTAAATTTTCTTGGTGGAAATCGTGAAAAGTGGAGAGAAACGATCCGAACCGGTGATAAATTGATTAACCACCTCGTATCTTACTCGCATACGATCTTGTAGTACATTCCGTAAAGAATAATGATCAAGAGTAGGCAGGCCACTACATCACATTTTGTGTGCAAAGAGTTTACAATTTACGGAGCGGGGAAGTTCATAGCGTCAGACAGTCACTAAATATATTTTAAACTAGTATTTTAAATCTATTATTAGTTTATTGAGGATAAAAATGGAACATGGTAGCGTCGATGATTCTGTATACCAACAACGCTTAATCGTACAAATGTTAACAATTATTTCTTAATTTGCTGGATAATGAATGCAATTCGTCCTTTTTTGCATTTGTATTTTTGTCGTTTGAAACAATCTTTAAGAAAACAAATCGAGCAGCGCGTATTCATCCGCCGAAAATACTAGGTATTTAGCTTGTATTTAGCAGTCAATTGTTTTAACGCAATCGATATGACGACGATATCATAGTAAACTCGTACTCGAACTACTGAGAATCGATCGGAAGACGCTCGTTCACAATGTTTAAAGGCGCGATAGACAGCCGTAAACTTTATCCAAGGCTCGTAACTATAAAACAGTTGCCTTTGTGAGAACTACAGTTGGCTGTTTGCCGGCTCTCTGCAATACTATAGTTTATCGTGCTTTAATAAATCCGCAGACTGTAAAACGGATAATTTTTAATTGAATTCCCGCCAGGTGGTTCTATAATAAAACCAAATTTCATGCCTTTAGACGGGAAATGGATAGTAAAGTAGTGAAATGAGATAACACTTAAAACGAAAAGTATTTTATGATCCTTTTCTAAATTGTTAATTTACAAATTAATAGTAGGTAATTGAGAGTGTTGTAAATGGTAACCATAACATTTTAGCTTCACTACACGTACATATTTATGGATTCTGCATTGGTGTTGGACCATACCCTGTGTTATACTGTGGTGTTAGTAAGGTGCTTTCACAACACCGATCGAAGCTGACAATGTTTCGTTTTGCTTTCCTAAAAAAGTTTCTAAATGGTGATGTGTTCAAGGATGAAAAGGTACTATTCCAAAGCCGCCTCCCATCTGCATGCTGCAAGTGTAGTTTTCTGTACTATATTTAAAATATTTCTATAGATTTATTAAACAGAAAACTGCAGTTGCAATCGGCATTCGGCTTCGGAATAACGAACCTTCTTCAAATGTTGATGTGAACAGTCTATATAGGCTTAGGTAAGATATTCTTCCCAAATGTTTTGAAATGTTACTATATACATTGATGGATGTCCCAAAATATTCACAAAAATTTCTCAACGCCTGCCGATGTGGAAGCAGAAGGATTTTATATGTCTGGTAACCTCCCCATTTAAACCTAACACTAACTGGATATACAACGTGTTAAGAAATAAGCGCAAAAACTCAGTCACACCCCAACTGATTAATAACGAAATAATTGCATGGAAACAATAATTTCATTATTTAAGTAATTAAAATTTAAAGTGCTCATACATTTTAAGAATCATGTTTCAGAGTGAGGGTGCTTGTGCGGTGGGTTGGCATTGAGTTCAGTAAATTTTAAATTATACGAGCAAAGCATTTAATTCTTTAAAATAATGTAACCTATGTTGAAACCTTGATAATTCTATTCTGCTCTCGATTCTAAACAAACTATTTTCTATTTTTGCGTGTATTTATCAACACGTTGTATATTTAGCGATAGTTACAATGCTACATTATATTATTTATTAATGCTTGTGCGTTCGCCTTGGCGATACAGAGAGCAGCGCGACTGCGTGCGGCGTTTATGGTTCATCGGGCATCGCATCGCATCCGACCAGTCGATCACGAGTGTATCTAATTCAGTGTGCTGCACGCCGCATGTGCGTCCGAGGAATTTGTTTTGTGCACGCCGATGCCGATGCCGATGCCGCGTACAATCACCGTTTTATTTTCGTAAGATGTCGGTGTCTCTGTCTTTGCAACGCATTCCTCGGTGCATAATTTTGTTTGCGTGCGATTTCTGCGGTCGCGAATCGCTTTGATCTTCACGTGAATAACGAACTTTTTAATCCTGTTTAATCGTAACGTTTGCGTCACTAATCTCTCCGCACGTACAATTGAGGTCGAATATGAAAATTGCTTTTGTATCAGCAACTCGACGTTTAAACCGCTTGTAAGGGGTGGTTGTCGGCCGCAGGAGTGCGGTGCTTGTTATTATTTTAATGTAGACTAATGAGGTAGCGTTAGGTGAATGCGGTTAGTGGGCAGGCTTATCGTGAGTAATAGCGGCGTGGCTGTGGTGTGGTCGGTGCGTGACTCGGCGTGCGGACTCAAGCTGGCAGCGCGAACCTCGCCGCTCGGTGCCGCGGTGCCGGTGGCGCCCGCGCACGGCCCTTTCTGATTTACCTCAATCATTAATCTATTGACTAAACCAGGTCGGTTCTAAGTATTTCAGTGACATTTGAATCTAGCCATTAAATATGGGTTCTATGTATAGATATATTGAATGCTCGGAGCGCCAGTCTCGACTGCTTGCCTAGATTTGAAGGAAATTTTATGGGCGACCTCTACCTTTACGCTTCAACGAACGAACGGTTTATGAAGTTCAGGACGGGTGCTCTCGTTATCTCTATTGTTGAATAACATTTTAAATCAGGACAATTGAAAACAAAGATCTTGAAACGATAATAATGAATGATACATAACGAGAAGGATGTTTACGATTGTTTTATTGGATAAAATACAAGCATTCGTTACAACTGGCATTATTCACATGTACTGACGTCATATGATTTTCGTAATTTAAGACGTGTTTATGAAAACCTACTTGGGTAAATAGAGAACATACGCTTAGCTAAGTGCAAACAACGCGCCGTCGGTGGCGTCGCGACGCCGGGCGCCGGCGCGGGCCGCCCGAGGACATACGTGATCTGTGAACACACACACTCGTTGGTTGTCGTGAATTATCATTTACTACGGAAAAAGTACTTACATTTTGACGCCACGGATGAACAAAGATCTAAGATGGATTTCCTCCATAATAGCGAAATGAAGAATAGCCTCAAGAGAAGTTATTCCGAAAGCTCCCAAGCGCGTTACAAACAAATGAAGTTCCGTCCTATTTTCTATATAACCAATTAAATTCAATGACGTTTTTTAAATCAATCTAGAAATGAATATCTGTGCTTTACATTTGACAGATTTCCGTTAAAATATATAGTTTCAATGCTAGGATTAATTTAAGATTTGTATGGAAAATTTTGAGCCACGATAACATTGAAACTATATATTTTAACGTAAATCTGACAAATGCACAGAGCAGATATTGGTTTCTAGATCGTGTCTAAAAAATGTTATTGACTTTAATTGATTAAAATATCTAAAATATAATCAAATTTCGTTTGTATGTAGCGCGCCAACGGTAATATCCTCTGAATACAAGCAACGAGGGCTACAAATGTTTTCTGATTATAATTCTAATGTTTATGACCACTTGCAAATTACATAAATAAAATCATTATTCGAATTTATATCGCTGAGATTAGACGCCAACTGGTATGCAAAATGTATCATGCCACGAGCTACAGACATTAACAAAACAATAATTTTGTACTGAACGTAAATTAGTCGAAATACGTCGCAGGCGCAGATGCAGCGTGATGCCAGCAATATGTACGCTAATCCTATTATGCAATCAAAATGTGTTTATGTTTGTGTTATTGACACAGTAGAATGAAACTGGCGACAGATAGTGGCGCCACAAATATGCGGGTTAATGTGGACGCGTTAAGGCGTAGAAATAGTTGAAGGAGTAATTAAAAATTAAACGCTGCCGCACGCTAAAAAAGGCTGGCATTTGCAGGCTGTCGCTGTGTGCTCTAACTCGCCCCTTAGACGTTCATTTAGAACCAACGTCAGTCCTCTAATGTGTAAACAACTTTTTTTCAGTCGTTCATTACTAACTCGTTTTTTTACGATTTTCCGTAGGCTTTTTGTTTGATAATGCTAAATCTTGCGAACAAACTATTCTTAAAATTAAGCACGTGCTTATTCTTACTTTATTTTCGAATAAAGCCTTTTAAAGTATACAATAAAAACGATCAAGTATATTTATTGTGGTAATTGAGCTGAGCTTGGTTGTGATTCTTGTTATAACTATTAAATTAGGGAAATAAAATGCGAATTACATTGTAAGACAGTAATGTTTATTTATTTCAACTAGAATTTTTAATAGGCTATTATAGACGTCTTTAGAGTTACCTTTTACTGCATTTTTTACTGTTATTTATTTAAGGATCAGAGAGGCGCAGACAGTTATAGATTATCTGATATTATCTGCCATTAGCATAATGCTCACGACTATATTCCCAGAGGGCGTAATCAGAGTCGTCACGTCTTCCATCCTGAAACATGAAATACTAAACGTGAACATTGCTACAACTATATTCTTAAACAGAAAGTTGGTAGTTGTAGTAATTTTTCTGAACACGTCGAAAGGGATGACGGTCGTGAGTTTATGTATGTATGTGGGTAGTCAGAGATATTCTGAAAACTCAGAATATTTATGTTTCACTAGTTAGTACCGAAACTCTGCCCAGTGTGATGGGCAGTGAGTCCGTCGCCACTTAAAATAGAGTTACAATACCACAGATTATTAATTAGTTACTACACAATACATGCAACGAAATTGAAGCATTAGGTTTTCTCATGATGTTTTCCTTCGCCGAAAGGCCTGTGGTGCTATCCGATTTTCATTAAATAAAATAGGTTTAGGATTATCTTGTCAAACAACTCTGTAGCGTAATAGGTTGAATAATCGCCTTTTATTGAAAACGTTTAATAAACTCTACTTTTTTGTAAATTACGAAATGGTTGTAAAGGAGTTACAATGCGAACGTTAAAAAAAATTTACTTTCTCCAAACATAGTCTGGTCCTTAACATAATCACGTTAACGCAGTTGATATAATTTCACACAATATGCGCTCAGCCTGCCTGCGGGTGGCTATCACTGCAGCTGAAATTACGCACGCTTGCATTTTCATTTATCACCGTTATTCGATGCTTAATACTCTCGACGAAGGGAGTAAAAAATACGAGAATGTTTACGATATAATACATGTCTAAAACTACTTCTTGCTTTCTAAATAATAACTATAAAACATTTATTACAGTCCTAAGGCGTAGGATGTTAACTATTATTTTAGCATTGAACAAAATCTAGGACTTCAGTTTTGTTTTATACATGGTACAACTTAATTTACTGATGGTTTTTAAGAAGATGATCAGACCGCCAAACTGAACAACTTTCTCTAGATGGGATCAACATCGAAATCACAAAAAAATCTGCTGTCCCATATATTTGGGTCAAGTAAGTAGGATTGCAGTTTCTATGGGACAGATGATTGTTTTTTTAACTTTTTTGTTTCTGTGTCGCATAGCTTGATAATTAATACATACCTAATTCTTTATGAAACGCAAACTCTATGTATCGTTCGGTATCATTTCGCCGACTGAATTGTTTATTTTGTTCTGAAGTCTACAATCTCATTGAAATCGTCAGAGCATAATGTAAAAATGAAATGTACACAAAATTATCAAAGATACGAGTATTTTATTAGGGTTGTTATGCAACTTGGAGGCTACAAAACGCATGTCGATGCACTGTTATCAAAGTATTATCTTTAGTGTAGATATAAATGGTATTAAATTTGATTAACGAGGCTAAAAATAACTGTTCTAATTTTATTATTACGCGCATATTGTTCTTGTTGATACTGATTTATATTGTACGACTAAATATAAACTTGAGTATTATCAAGTTATTTTAAATTGCCGTTTGATTTGTGCCTACAATAAGATATTATTACAAGATATGGATGAAGATTCTATATGGATAGCTATTAAAATTGTATTAAATGAACAATAATGATATCGTTGAGGCCTTTGACTATTTATATGTGGACTGGTTACGCGTGTAATTCTACTAACAAACATTTATACCACTTTTTGACAAAAAAAAACAATAGTACACTACACTTATTACCAGCAGCGGTTTTTAAAATTGTTTAATGGTGTCTTAGATATCATGATATTCCTATTTATTTTGTACCTACAACGGGTAGGTTTATTCTCTGTATTTTACTGCTTATATTTATGTTTTGGTGTAAAATAAAGTAAAGATTGAGTGATATTCTTAAATGTCCGAGAAAATATGACAAAAGATTAATAATATTGATTTATTTCAATATTTCTAATTAATAATATAATTCAAACAATACCTTAAAATTTTTTGTTTTTCGAAAACTGTAAAATTTTTTTGCTTATCTACAAGAATAAAGGTCTATCTATACATATAGTTACACATTAAATAGTATATTAGGTATTCTGTAGCTTGTATCGTGCGTAAAAGGTCACAGGCGAGACACGAAGGCTATTTGGAAAGTAGACTGGCGCCAGCAGCGGCGCGGCCGCTCTAAGCAAATTTGGCGAGATTGCGCTGCGCGTACGACTGCCGACGTCCTTCCACTACGGAAAATGTTCTTATCAAGTTTTATCAGAGGTGAAGAATAATAGCCACGTGTTTTAAAGATTTAGAAAATGGTTTATTGTTTTGACATTAGTTAAAAATGATAGAGTCACTTTTCTCTATTTAGAGGTTCTTCTATATTCGTAAGTAATCTGATTTTTAATTACGGAATTTTTTCCAATAGGACATAAAATAGTTCAAGTCGTAAAATCTTGTTCTTTTACTACTCATGTGCCAATAATATTAAAATGTGATAGCATTTTAATGGACAATAACTTAGGATTACAAGAACTATTGCTATTTGCAAGCGAAGCGCCTCATGACTGCCACTGGCACAGAATAGGAGAGTCAACGACTTTTTCTTCAAAAACAAGATATAAAAAGCAAATGTAAAGCATCAGAGAATATTGGTCATTAACCAAGGACGTGACACAATCGAGCAAACTCATAAAAGGTGGGGCTAAACGTTAATACATGCGGTTTTATGGTCCGCGCGTGCGCAGCTTATGATCGAGCGTTAGGCGCCATTTCCATACCATTTCATTGTTCATAGAAATGTGGCGCCGGCGGTCACTCGTTCATATGTAATTTTATGATCTGACGCTTGCAAATGCTGTTTTCTCTTCATCTTTAGCTGCCGCTTGAATGTGAATAGCCCATGACGTCCTCAGTTTAACATGTCTTTGGAATTTTAAGATTCACGAGCATTTGTTTACGCGCTTTGAATAAAACACTTTATTGCGAAATGGGAATTCAAGAATATGACAAGCATTCTTCGGAGTGGCTTCTTTACGAGCGGAAACGTATAGGCAGAGTCAATAAACATCGCGTTACTCAATAGGAGTTACACAGTAAGTGCATCAGGAAGCTCCAGATGACTCATCACACGTTTTTGAATGAGAATTAGGTCGTTCAGAGATTTTCGTAAGACTCGTTAGGTATTTTAAAATATTCGAGCTTGTGCTCATTGAATATTTCATACGTTGAATGGCAATACGGTATTTGGTTAAGCAACGAGTACTGCGTATATAGGGTCCAACCTATAATGATGAGGATTTTTAAGATAAGATATGATCAGACAATTAAACTAAGCAGTTTGTTCCATACGACCATAATCAAAATCGCAAAAAACAAAGCAGGTGTCCCATACATTTGGATTGAGTAGGATTGCAGTTTTGTATGGAATTGCTGGAGAAAGTGGTTGTTATATGTATTACAAAAGTTAACCCGCGACTTCATTCGTACATATTATATACAGATTTTAATTCAGATCATAAGATATCAAACAAAAAAGTTCCATCGAAATCGGATCAGTAGTTTACGCGTGATGCTCGCACAAACAAACAGATATACAAAGATTTTAAAAAGGTTGATTTGGAGTCAGGAACACTTAAAAACCATAATCATAATCTTTTTTATTAAATATCTTCTATGTACAGACACACTTCTGTTAAAGTTTTATAATGTTAAGATAATACAGGAGGGTAATCTAGATGGCAGCGCCCATATTAACTACATGTTTATTGAATCGTTCTATTGAGACTAGCCGATGAGTAGAACTTGTAAACATTTATATTTTGTGTTGAAATTTTGCGCTGGCGAGACCCAATAGCGCAGCATCGATGAGAGATTTATCCGAAACAGACGCTGTTAAGTATGTTATAGCCGGCAACGATTGACTTGTAGATCGTTAGAGCATGCTTCATTTCCGTGTGCCAAATATGGATGACGTTTTGTTAACAACGATATTTAGTTCTATCTATGCTCCATTTATGTTCGCTCTTATAAGGAACTGAGTGTACTTATAATCCGATTGGACTACGGACTAGGTATATCATACACGTATAATTATACAATTTGAAAGTAAAGTCGATATAGTGGCCGCAGTGAAATGTCAGATTTGAATAGATAACGCGCATAATAAGATTACTATCGACTGTAAATGTACTATAACTCACGATTGTAATCCGTGTAAGATTAGAAAAGGTGCTTCAAATGTTAACAGTCGCAGCGAATGGCTATCAACACAATCAGAGTTTCGCATTTTAAATTAGATGTAGGTTCAATGCATAGACCTCACGAAAAAGACAATTCATCATCATCATCTCAGCCGATAGACGTCCACTGCTGGATATAGGCCTCCCCCAATGATCGCCACAATGACCGGTCCTGCGCTGCCCTCATCCAACATCGGGTTCCCGCCGCCTTCACCAGGTCGTCAGTCCACGTTGTTGGGCAGTTACATACACACCGCTATCCATCGGCTATCGGTACTGCGAGCAATGTTCCCCGCCCATTGCCATTTTAGTTAACAATTCTTTATGTTATGTCGGCTACTCTTGTTCTTCTGGAAATCTCTTCATTTCTGAGGATAGCACTCTCCATTGGTTTTTGGGTTACTTTCAGCCTTTTTATGAGTCCTTGCGTCTCATTTCGACATTAAGACAATACACACTGGTTAAGACTTTCGTCTTTAGAAACTGTGCAATTTGGGATGCCGCAGGCATGGAATATAAGTCTGATGGTGCTATTCATCAAAAAAGAAAATTAACTCAACATAATTATTATTATGTAAACATACTAGTAGTATAGTAGGTACTGTTTGATACTTACCTTCACATTTAGCTTTAATACAAGGCAAGTGTATACAAAGCTATAAATCCAAGCGATTGGCGTTGTTATTTCTAAGATGTACAATTAATAACCATGCTAATCTATTGATTCTTGCAATTACAGGCTTGACCTGTGCCCTCAGCAAAACTAACACTGTACAATATACTTGTATTGTCGGGTGGGTGCGTCCCAGACAAGAATATCTTCTACTCGATTATGTTCAAGCTTGATTTTGAGATGTCAAGTTGTTTAAATATATTAATCTAGATCATCTATGTAACTGATTTTCTGACAACGCATAGCCTAAACCGCTAAGATAGAAACATGCAATTTGGAATATTACTCTACAGAGATATATTAATTTCAAAAATCAACCCCAGGGTGAGACATCTCACCCCGTAAATACGTATGTAATTCACAAGGACGAAGTCGCGGGTAAAAGCTAGTGAACACATAATCTTTATGCCAAGTTCCATAGAAATCTTACTGATTGGTTGAGTATACATCCTTTCAAACGTTTGTATTTTTAGTATTGTGAAGAAAAATTAAATAGGAGAATTATGTCGAGTTTTCTGGTCACAGTTCTCCCAAAAATTCAATTCCAAAGTCAATTCAGCAATGACCATGGGCTTCAAATACGTAAGTAAAGACGAAAGTATTCCCATTATTATTTCAGGCTTTTCAAAAACATCCACCTTCCTTCAAGGTTTCAGGATTGTATGACGCGTGAAATGGCGATTGATGGGCCTGTCAACATAGCAAAATATCGCAAAACTGATAATCAGTGTGATTTAATCGGTACCGATTGATTAATTATTTGCGCTACCATTTTGATAACTGGTTGTCGTAATTAGTAGTTTAAAAGAAAATATTGACAGGAGATAAAACTGCTGATACCTATTCAAGACTTACACAAACACTTAGGAATCTATGACACATTGCGTTCTGTTTGTCGTCCTTGTTTTGTAAATCCCGAACGAACGAATGATGCTATTCTAAGAAACTTGTGTGCACAAAAAATAAACTACACACAGAATATAGTGACTCAAAAAGTAAATGCAATGTAATTCTAAACAAATTTTTGACTCATTTTTACCTGAGGATACATCGCGAATTTTAAGGAATCAGATTGTTCACCAACAGTTGCAATGAACAATAAATGTCGGAATCATTATCGAAATATAAAATTGCCGATGTATAAAACCTAGATCCCTTCTTAATATGTTGAAGGTTTGTAAAGGGCATGATCAGATCGTCAAACTGAACAATCTTCTCGAACATAAGAATAACAACATCGATATCGTGAAAAAAAATCTGCTGTTCCACACAAAACTGCAAACTTACTCGACCCAAATATATGGGACACCTGATTTATTTTTAGCGACTTCGATGATGATCCCATAAAGTAAGTAGTTCAGTTTGATGGTCTGATCATCCGTTTAAAAACTGCCAGTATAATAAGTTCAACCCTGTATACATAACATACAATGTTATTAAAGCCGTGGTCCAGTGGCGAGTAACCTTGCCTGCCGTGCAGGAGGCGATGGTTCGATCCCCGTCCAAGCCGACTCGTACCAATGAGTTTGTCGGAATTTATGTACGATTTGTAACACCACTGGCTTTTTGGTGAAGGAAAACATCGTGAGGAACACTGACATTATAAGTGGCTACGGGCTCACCCCCCGTCACACTGGACAGAGTTTCGGTACTACTGGTGAAATGAGGTTTCAGAATATCTCTGACTACCCCCTCAGGGAATATAGTCGTGAGCATATGCTATGCTATGCTATGCTATGCTATGCTATGCTATTAAAGCTCTTACAATCAAAAAGGTGTATAGACTCCATAAAGAGTACTTCTCTAATATGTTTATCGTTTGTGCTTTCTGACGTTTTGCGTTTCACATAATTAGTGCTGAATCAAACAAGTCTAGACCATAGGCACGGGAAATATGTTCAAACATTGCGTATTTCAGCTACAAGCTACAGTTTCAGACACCAGGGCAGCACGTCAAGATGGAGGTCACGTATTGAGAACTTTGACCCTCTCCCGCGTTTCATGGCCAGCTTCTGGCGCCAGCTCTGAGGCGCCATATGGCAGAACAATGATACCATTCATGCTCCACCGTGGAAACGGAGCGAGATCTCTATTCTTGTATCTGACTGATTGCCTGCGAATGTCAAGATCAATGGTGATTGTGGAATGTTCAAGAGGAACTTATCGAAGTTAAGAAATGGTTCTCTAGAAGAACAAACTTTGTTATAGGTTTAATTAAATTATAATTCTTGTGTCATTGAACTTCTGATCTGAATCATTTTACAAGGATTCGTACGTACGATTGATTCCTTAAGAAAAAATTAAATTTTAGGTTCTTATTCTTAAACTCTCCGTGTGTCACTAGGTATACCAGGTACAGCAGATATTATTTATCGTTTTTCTGTAATGATTCACGACTGTTCCTTGTCGTTATAAAAATTAATGAAAAATTAGAAGACATACACGACATATAAGTATTTTATTTCTATAGGTAGTTCGAAAACGAAGACTTTATCAAAGTTCTGAAGAGCAAGTACACCAGAAGACATGTCCCCTCCTAAAAGAGTCCATCGGGTGACGCTATTCATAATTATTTTTGAACTGTTTGTAGTAGGTAGGTACCTAACTATTAAATAATGTGCGGTTTGACTTTTGTTAGAAAGAAAATCATTCAGTCATTTTTGTGACTAATGATTCACATATCATTAAACACTCACATAGTGATCATAAAGGTTTAAAATTACTTGATCGGTAGCCCCTGACCTCTGAGTCACAGTTGATTTATTTGCAAGATCGTCATCAGAATTAGGGGACACATTATATTAAACTATAGTGCGTTTATCAAAACTCTGCTTGAATATTTAATTGCAATTAAGATGTCCGAACGTTTCACGGTCATGTTAACATTATTTATTAATTTTAATTGATCTTTACTAATATTTACCGAATCAAAGTTTTATTACACACCAATAAAATTTAAATTATTTAATTATATTAGCAGTAAGTACTTAACATTTAAGGGGGTGGTTTAGACCATCAATCTGAACAGCTTTCAATATGGGACCAATATCGAAATCGTGAATAAAATAGTCTGATGTTCCATACTAAACTTCAAATCTACTCGACCTCAATGTTATGCGACAGAAATTTTTTTTTGCGATTTCTATGTTGGTCCCGTTTGATGGTGTAAATGCCCTTAAAAGTTTTAAATCTTTATTTTGTTTATTTTTAATGTTTTTTTGAGTGATTGTCATACAATATAGCTCTTGCTGACACGAAAGATAAAGTAATTTTTTAAAATGTTACGAGTATCTTTAAAACTAACAGTTATCAAATTGTCCATTTGTCATCGAACGCAGGTATCCTCATCTCATAGGTCGTCCCGGACGTGACGACCAATACCGATAGTTCAACCTAAATAAGGAGCCATGCCATAACATAACAACAAATAGCAAATCATTTCAATCAAACAATTTCAATCATGTTCAATTAAAATTTGTCATACAAAAACAATATTATTATAAATGTAGGTATCTTTTTGAAATTACCGAAAAATAAATAGAGCGCGCTCTATACATATAAACGAAGTCTGGTTAAATCAAAGTCAATGTAATTATTCGGAAACAATCTAGAAACTAATCTTTACGCTTGTATCGTGTCCGATTCTCGTTAGAATGTATAGTTTGGTGCCTAAAATATTCTCTCAGTTCTCTTAATTTTTGAAAGAAAATTACATAATGTAAATATAATTTTATTTTCTTCAGTTCTTTCAATGGCACTTACAAGTTGAGGGTTGTTTTCAGATCAGATAATCAATGCGATTACCGTAAATTTTATTGAAATATTTTAGGCACCTTTTTCTGAATTCAAATGGTTTCTTTGCAATAGGGACTAGCGTTGAGACTTGAGATTATATAAAATTATATAAGTGCTATGGCTATGCACATCAATTAGTGCAAACTGCAGCCAGCATTATAATTTCTGCCGATCCTTTCTAAAATAAACTCACTAATGAAGATGGATGCCTGCTGTATATATCATGGGTGGTCATTAGTCCTTATTTTAAACTGTGATGTGGTCTAACTACACTGCCGTTATGTCTTTGTATCTACTTTGATCTTATTACAAAGTATTTTATGTCAGCACAAATGGTTTTTCCAAAGATTTACATCTTTCGAAAAACAGAAATGCTATACAAAAAGACTTGCCTCTGTCACCATTTTGGAATTTGTCAATAAACCTAATAGCGGATTATTTTGCGAAAGACAAAATACTTTTGTGATTTTCAACGGAACAATGTTGGAGTTTAAGATATAGGTGTGTCTTGCTGCAACTGCACCTTTTGATAGATTTGTAGTGACATGAGCTAATTTGACCACACTGAAAGGGAATTATGGTTTTGAGTAATTTTAACCTAATTTTACAACATACTTATCATAAAAGTAAGACAGTTGAAGAGAAGAACTAAGATTACACATATAGAGTAATTTTTAATACGCTGACACTTTTTTAAAAGGGATGATCAGACCGTCAAACTGAACAACTTTTTCTATGGCACGCCATCATCAAAATCGTGAAAAAATATCAGCTGTTCTATACAAAACTGCAAACCTAATCGAGCCAAGGCTGATTTTTTTCGCGATTTCCACCTTGGTCCGATATCGAAAGATGTTCAGTATGATGGTCTGATCACTCCCTAAAAAAACTGTCTGTATGAAATTAAAATTTAAAAACTTTAATTAATGTAAAACGAATGACGATATTATTAAAAATAATTAATTTATGTTTATGGAATGATGACGACATCCATCGATACACCGTGACATATTGCTGTCAGGTGATAAATTGTCTATTTTAATCGGTGATTAAATTTTGATTATTAATTAAATGCGCTGTCTTTATTGTACTGGAACACGTCAGACGAACGGTTTTATTTAACGATCATTTTTGTTAATCAACCAATTATATATTAAATTTTTAAAATTGTCATAGATTAATCTATGACTCAACTGGGCAATAAATTCGGAATTACGGTAGGTTATATTAATCATCATCAGCCTACATAAGTCACACTGCAGGGCATGGCCTCCCCTCTGAGTGTAGTTGTCCCAATGCGGATTGGTGGACTTCACACAAACGTCGGAATTTCCTCACGATGTTTTCCTTCACAGTTTGAAAGCAGTCGGTCCTACGTAAATACGTTAAAAAACTCATTGATACATGGCATTGGCATGTTGTCCGTAGGGATTCGAACCCGAACCATGTGTCCATCCATAGCTCTCCGCAACCGACCTCGACGCTTCTGGTCGATGTCAGATATTATTACAAATAACACAAATGAACAATTTGTCCAATTCGCGAATTTTGTTTCCATTATTTCGAAAGCAATCAGCGAGATATACTTGACAGTCGGTTCTAGTCGGTAGCATTAACAGTTGACTCGAAGCATGTAATTTAGGCCAACTTTTAACTAACCGTTTAATATTTCAAAGAGGTTCATAATTAAAGATTCACAACTAGTAATTGTGTTGTTTATTCGGAGCAGTACGTCGCAAAACATGCGACCCCTCGATTGTGGTCCGATGTATCTGATGTGTTCGTTCAATTTCAATTAGATTCCGCTCGAGTGCCATCGCGATTCCCATCAGAGCGTGCACAATTTTATTGTACAACTCGAGAAAGTATTTGCTCTTTTTCCTTCCTTATACAGGGTGCAACATAATATGCTGACGGTTTATTCAAGAGTATGATCAGATCATCAAACTAAAAAATTTTCTCCAAGGGACCAAAGTCGAAATTGCGAAACAAACGTCTGCATACCATACAGTTGGGTCGAGTAGGATTGCAAGTTTTGTATGGAACAGCAGATTTTTTTCGCAGAAAACAAATCTTCGAATCGAATCGTCGTCGTTTCGTTTTTTTTAGATAATAATGTTCAGTTTGATGGTTTATCATCCCCTTAAAAACCGTCAGCATGAAGGACCCTTTATAGTAGCAAAATTCTCCATTAATAAAGTCTAACTCCCTTTAAAACTCTATAGTTAACTCTGGTAAAAATAATGCGAGGCTTAATATTTAGTGTACGTATATATTAATATATATTATATTTTTGTATGATGCGTGCACATACTAACGACTTTTTAATGCCACAGCAAAATCAATCAACGTACTTTTGCGTGTTGCGATCAAAATAAAGCTAAGTGATTTTAAAATCGCCTTCGGCACTTCAGTTTGTAGAGCAACGTTTGCCTACTGCGCTCAGGTTACACTACGCGTCACTGTATTTATTCAGCTAAAAGAACAAACACAATTTCATGCTCGTTTACACAAAACGTGACGGAGAAAACGCAAAGAGGTGTCTGCTGTGATATTGGTTTACACCTTATTTATTATCTCTAAGTGAGAACTAATGAGCTATTCAGGAGACATAAGCAGGAAGTAATTGACACGGACTCTAAAGGCACTGACGCTCTTGTCTAGGGTATAATTCTAATTCGTCGTTGTTTAATTGCCTCATTTCGATAATGATAAAATTTACAGATACTTTAAAGTTTTAAAATGTTAAATTATGTACATACGTGAAGTAGATAACTTATAAGAGAAATGCAAAACAAGAGGCAGCGTCGTCGCCGCGGAGGCTTGTAGGCGTAAAATGCAAATCGGTTGCGTTTCACCGCAGGACAATGCGGCCGAAGTGTTGCGCGTCTTGTAAACAGCGCGGACGTGGTTTGTTGTTCTACTTTTTTGGGTAAACGGTTATCCGTAAACGGAGGTGCATAGGCCGCCGCAGAAATACCGCGGGCGGTACAATGCCTCGTTTGGCGCCGCCGTACAAGGGAGTCGCGGGCGTGAACGCCACCATACTCTCTTGTTCAATATTTCCCAGCCATTGTAACAACACCCATCTTAGTTACCGGCAAAAATAACACTTTTGGTTCTGCACAAACATGGATAACGTACATGCATTCAAGTGGGCGGCTACAAGGTTTTGTTGTGAATTCTGATATTGGGTCATTTACGTCATGCGCTTTCATAACACGCTGTAATGCGTTATAGTATGCTGATGCTGCCTGAAACATTAAAATCGAGATGTATCGAGAGCATCGACGTGAAATTATAATTTTATGGGAATGGACGTTGAATCGAAGCCAACGTTCGCTGCATTCTCGGAGGGCGACAGTTATGCGGGCGTGTGTGCGGGCACGAACACCGCCGGCGTGCCTATCGACAACAATAAGACCGCGCCTTGTGCCATAAACATTCTTTGCCACAATCATTACGAATATAACCTATAAATTAGCACAGAGCCGACTGCGAACAAGCCGCTCGCCGTCGCGGGAATTTGCAATGAGGGCCGGGCCCTGCCAGCCTCAATGGAATAACTGCACGGCGTCGCGTCGCACGGCACGGCACCAGTCGCAGTCGCGCGCGAGTAGAGAGTTGCCCATGCCTGTGATGCCCGTGCCGCAGTCCCCTCTGCCAATTAGACTTTGCACTGGCCCTCGGACATCGCTTCAAAGTCGTCAATGGAATTATGAAGTTACGTTGCTCGTGGATGTTAACCATGACGGCTTACTTTTAGCTTGTGGATCTGACTGGAAGTCTGTTGTTGAACATAGATAAAGTTTTTAAAAAAACATCTTTACACTGACAAGTAACTGACCCAGCAATCTTTTAGGTTTAGATAAGGGAATCGCACGTTGAGTAAAACAATGGTAGCAGCTATCAATGTTATCTTTTACGAGTTTGTTTGAACCGTATGTGGGTTAATGGTTAATTAGAACGAGCACTCCACGAAGAGACTGCGCTCTATTGGCTGTAGATGCAATAACTTTGAATCGCTAGGGTTTTGTGCAAGAAATATATTAAAATAGTGTGAGTTTCCTGGCATACTTACAGAAAGTGTGACAGGTACGTTAGATGTCGAGGTGACAGCGACGGGTGACAGTGCGGGCCCGCTGTGTTTTTGTCGGGGGCGTTACGTCACCAGACGAATCGTCATTTGTTCAGAATAGTCCCACGGCGAGACGCTCACTGAAATTCACATTTTTTGTCACTTAAACCGAGGTCAAGGTATTGGAAGATGCATTCGTCTGTCGTGTTGGTAAATTGTTGTTTGCTTTGTCTCTATTGCCTCGTGAAAATTGTTGTATTAAGTGTTTAATATGTTTGTTTTATATGTAGTTGGTAGACGAAAGTCATAAGGGACAACTAATAGACAATCATTCCAAATATTAGAAACGATCATCATAATATGCCAAAAAACAAAAGTTTCACTAGAGGAGTTTCATTTTAAATACCAACTAAGAATGTAATGAAATTTTAGCAATTATATAATAGCATACTGTTAGATTTTTACCAAAAATATTGTTGTTATGTCAATAGCGCATTTTTATTATACAATTTTAGAATCTGTTCAAGAAATACGAATTAAAACATTTCTAAAATCTTAGGAAGCGCAAAAACACGGAGCGATCTCGGCAAGTCGTAAATATTGCTTGGTTAGATTGTGCAATTCTGACATATACGGTTTATTTTACACTACTGTGCCTTCAAAGTCTTGCCTTGCTGGTCTGACTGATTGCTTTGCCCATGTTTGTGAAGCGATCATTTCGTGTTTCGCCACCCAGGCGGTTGATCAGGACAATCGCGGATCTTAATATAGTATTTACAGTAAGACCTATTGATACCTATGGAATTTCAGTTTTAGAGCGTTTCCTGGAAGTTCGACATTTTATCGGCGAATATTTTCGTTTGCGTTTTCGTCTTGTTAAATCGTGCAATATGTTTTATTTGACTCACTGAAAGATAAAAGAGATCACCGCGAACGTTCATAATTAGGCTATCAAGTCACGTTTCGAATTAACGACTCTGGAATGAATTATTGTTAGGTAGTTGTAAATGTCGACTCTAGTTCATGGTATGGTTGAGCGTCGACTCGGCGCCTGGTTACATCATGTGATTGGAAAACTCGGCGCGTGTTCGACAAGTCGCGGTAGGGCGCGACTAGAATGAAGTAGGAGATCTAGTCACGTCACGTCTCCGTTCGAGGTTGCTTTCAAAAGTTTAAATTTACGTTAAACGACATTAATGAGTGGTATTGGTCGGTGAGGCGCCGTGTGTCGGAGTGCCGGAGCCAGAGATTGCTGTGCGCATAAATATTCATCACGCACACAGGCGCAAGGTCTGCTCGGGCGCCGAGCTGAGCCCGATAGAGTCAAAGGTGACCTGGCGCCACCCGCTTCCGAAGCATAGAGTAACTATTAACCGTGGGTATACTGAGATATCAATGAAAGGATTGCAACCAGTTATAGCTGAAGTTAAGGCATATAATTTGTTGGGTCATCAACTTGAAGATTAACCTTTCTATTGGGTTTCTTCGTCCTTTTGAAAAATCCTCTGACCTCTGTTAGTCTGTAAAGCAATGAATTATATGAACATATAAAATGAGAAAAATAAACATTGTAATTACGAATTAAATTAGTTACATGCTCGTTTCTTACAAAAGGGACAAAAGCATAATTTATTTCTTGAAAGAGATGCAACCCTTAATTCGATAATGTTTCTAAATAAGACGTGACTTATAGACTATAGTTAGCCTAAGTCGATCATCTTGCTATTCTGCTCTTTGTTGCATTGCTAATCTCCGTTGCTTGTCGCCACGCGGGCGCCATTTGCCTATAAATTTAGGGCTGTCTCCGGCTTAATGAATTTACTGAGCGAATTATGAGTACTAGCGTCTATTCGTGGTAGATCGAAATCTTCCCTCGGAAATATCAAGAGGCGTAAACAGGTCTCCTTGTCGTTTTGTTTACGGAGCTTACTTAACGCTTGTTTAAACTGTCATTCCTCTGGCAAGTAAGAATAATCAGATATCACGATTTATTAGGCAGACTAATTATTTATTGCTTGGATCGTAATGTTAAGATCTATATATTGTTCTGAATATAGTTTTATCTTTCTATGTGCTAGCAGGATTTATGGCAGATTTTGTATAGTGCGATATGACATATTTTTTCGAACTTGCTTCTCCGACGTAACTAACCTATGTACATGCATCGCTTCATGTTACGTGCATGTTAGTATCTGGTGGGAATTGATTCAGCAAATACTCGTAGGTACTTAAGCGACATCAGACCAAAGCGTGCCGCCCACATAAACTAGACAGTTGATATAGAAATTGAATAAACCGACACATCATATGCAGGGTTTACGATCACTTAACGAGCGGACATCGACTAATCGGGTACAATCAAACTGTCGCGCGAAATGTCAGTGCTCTCTCTATTTCTGTCGAGAGCAGACCCAACAAGAAAGCTATGCAAAACGCAAATTCTACCGTCGCCGTCTAGACGCCTGTCCTGTTACGATTGAATAACATTTGATCCAATCAACCCGAATGGAGGAGCCGGGGAGGTCTCGCGAACTACCGGACTGGTCACTGTGGCCGCTGTCCATCCACGCAAACGTCATTTGCTATCAATTGATCGGACGATATGTTTTTATGAGCGACTGCAGCACGGAGAAAGTGCCGATGGATATGGAGTTGTATATTTCATTAAGAGCGAATATGAGCAAATTACATTACATTTAGTTATATACTAAGTGCAACTACGATGACTGATCTATGCAACTAATTAATTTGTTTATATAATTTTTTCAGCACCCGACATTGTCCTTGGAGATGGTCCGACTGCCGTTGTGATCACCAATACCGATGAAGAGGAACTTAGTATGAAGCGTAAGTATTTTTATAAGTCTCAATCACTTCCCACTCAAATCTTGATGCGATAAATAATCAACAATTCTCCATATATTCGACAGACTTCGGTGCGCTTCTCACGGGTCGATCTCCGCTGTGCATAAGGCGTGACGACATGACAGGAGTGCCCGTGGCTGCGGGAGTGGCCACCGCTCGGTTCACCTTTCGTCGCCGCCATCTCTACTGGTCCGTGCTGTTGGGCCCCTCTATGACTACCCAACCCAGAGCTCTCTCGTTCCTGGATAGAGGAGGAAGACTCTTACTTGAACACCCACTGAAGAAAGCTCCTGGGATCCACGCTACTTATGAGGAGAAGACTGATAAGGTAACCTTATAAATATATATTTAATAGTTTTGATATTTGAAGTCTGGTATGCAAGTTGATTTTAATATCCAGATAATTTGCTTGCGTATGTATTGCGTTGGTCAGTACCTATTTTATAGCATCGCTACCTAGACAAACATACTTCTAATGACTTTGTAACGATTGTAAATGTTAATGAATTACCTTGTTTACAGTTGTGCGGAGTCTGGCGCCGAGTGCCCCGCGAGTACAAGCGGTTGTTGAGAGAAGGCTCTTTATACGTGGCGCTGATATGGGGCGACGAGCGGAACAACTCTATGGAGAGTGCCTTGAGTGGACGCATCAATAGGTACGGTATCATTGCTATTACTGCAAGAGATAAAGGTGACAAATAGTACAGCAGAACGGTTAATACTAAATATGGAAAAATAATGGGAAACGTTATCTTAAGTGCATAATGTATGCTGAATATGTTGACGCAAAAAGATCGATCTATTGATAAATGTATAGTCACGATTGATGATAGTTGGTAAATAGAGACAGCGATGTAGGAAGCATGTAGGTGTGTATCTCAGACGCATCGCTATTAGATTGATGCGATAGACTGTAAAGTATCCTTGAAACAATCATCCGATGTGAGCTGTATGTTCGTCGAGGATTGTAAATTAAATTAACCGTGTGATTAATAACGGAAAGTCCCTCGTACTGATGAAACTCTAGGAAAATACCGGCGCATTCGAACACTAAGCTTAAATGGAAAGATAATCGAGGTTACCGTGGAAACTTACTCAATTTGGATCTTGACTTTTATACAACCTAGCAAAGATAACGTCATCTACACGATTGTATTCAAGTTTACATTAGAATCAGCAATAATCTTCACATAAACAAGTAACTTTACGTTTATCTTTACAAATATATTACAGATATCCAGCTTTATCATCGGAAATGTTTACAACTTTATTGGAACCGGAACATCCTCCTGAATCTTTCGGCATCGGGGCATGCGATGATTATCGGATGCCTGGACAGGAAGAAGGATGGTGGGGAGGTACTGCCGTGGTCACTGGGGCAGCCGGGGCTGCACCAAGTCTACATTTGGCCTTGGTGTACAATGGAGTCTTCGCGCCAGCTTCTAGAGACCAATCGGTTCGAGTGCTTCTGACTCTGCCGGATAAGAATCAGACCATTATTGATGAGGTAATTTTATCGAACTTATATACAGCCCTTCTTGATATGCTGACTGTTTTTAAGGGGATGATTAAACCATCAAACTGTACAACTTTGCAAAACCCACTTTGACCCAAATGTCAAGCTGGGACACGCAATGGGACAGCTGATTTTTTCGCGGTTTAGATGTTGATCCCAAGGAGAAATTTGTTCAGTTTGAAATCTTCTTAAAAACAGTCCCTATATAGAATACGATTCTTGACAAAAGTCAAAGAACATGAATTTTTCATGTTTTTAGGATAAGTCTCAAATATCTATAATTTATCTTTTCAGATTCAAAAAGTTGTGAAACCTGGCTATGAGCTAAACGTCCTTGAAGTCTCAACTCCCGTAACTGCTGCTGAACTGCGATCTTTATCACGTGGACGATTGCTTCTTACCGTTGAATCTGTGGGGTCACCTGAACGACGCATAGAGGGCCCTGTGAGGCAACGAGCTGCTTGCGAAGTATTCCATGCTCCGCTTTCCGCCGAGAGGGCACCAGCTTCTCCACCCCCTGAAGGATTGGCGCTGCTTTATATCGATAAGGATGGATCTCTTGTTTATGATATTCAGGTATGATGGTTAAAGATATTTGAAGTCAGTCTTTTGACTTAAGAAAACTGCCTCGCGTATTGTTGTTGAGAATTATGCACAGCGATTTATTGTATTTAATTATTAGGTATAACTTCAAAACGGGTTCCCAGAAACAGTATCGGAAATATTGTAAAATGATGAGATTTTAATTCCATTGAAACCTTCATGGAGTAAAAGGGTAGATCTTCCATGCACTGTTGCAATGTCTGAGAAAAACAGGTCAGCTGTTGTAAGTGAAAAAGAAAAAAAAGAAATGAAAAGTCCTTTATTGCCAATCACTTAACGAACTAAAAAAATCAAACATACAAGAAACGAGTTTGATCTTGTATTCAGACAAATGCTCTTTCAAGCTTCGTCAGTGTGATTTTGTCCCCGTCATCTGATTGACTACACTCTTGAATTACTGTGTCGTAATCTGCTGTCATTTGAACTGTTGTTTACTCCGCCTCGGAGCGTCGGTATTTTTTCGCTTAGTCAACGCTCTTGTAGCTTCTCTACACCTCCATACTTCAAAGAAACTAAACCGAATGTTTCTTTAGGTGGACAATTTGGGTATAACCGATCCGAAGATAACTTTAGTGGAGGAGCAAGGCAAGAGGCACTCTCAGGTGGAGATCTTAGACACTCGTATGGGTGTGCTGGCTCGACCGAGTGCTCGGATATTCCCGCCTTTGTACGACGAGCAACTCGCTGTTCATATAGGCGCTGATGTTGGTAAGAATGCTATGATGTTTTTAGATTCATTTCACCTTGTGAAAAGTGAACGACAAGGTTTTTAATAAGGCTGTCTTTAGAAGAGACCTCTACCTAGTTTGATTTTCAAGAACCGAGAGGAACTTTTCTGTCGAACCCAGTGATAATTAACGAAATGACTGGCCTATACCTTAAAAGAAAACAATGCTCGGCCTGGTCGCATAGCACGTAAAACTGATACCCGATGGGGAGTAATGGTTCCGGATACCTTGAACCAGGAAATGCTCTGCGGATGGCATTGGGGGATGGCCTTCTACGAACGAATGAAATAAATGATATATGCCAACTGTCCAAAATCTTACTTTTTAGTGATAATTGGAGGGCTTATGTATAACAGTTGATCTTTTAGCTAAAATGATGAATTCTCGACCGATGGCACTGAAACTGTTAATTATTTTCTAACAATTGTAAAACGAACGATTTCTTATCTACGAGTATGAAAGATAATGTCAGTATGAGATAATGTACTGTAAAAATTAGCATTATGATGTCATAATACGAATTATCTGTGTTCTTTGCAGTGCTTTGCATAATACTTAGTCAATTACGTAGGAAGTGGTTCTTCTCACTTTGCTTGTTTGGCTTGGATTTTAATCTAGCTATTGTGTGTTAAAATCGTTATTTCATCGGTATTGCAGGACCCCCAGTTCTTCGAGGTCGACTGATGTCACGTCCTCTGCCAGACGCCGCCGGTTCTGGCCCGGCTCTGCTAAGAAGGACTGACGCTAGAGTTCCAGCCACTGCTAACCCCATGGCAGGTCTGGCGTGGTTGTCCGTTGATGCCTTGTGCGGTGTACATTATGAGGTACGTAACTGTGGTGTTAGTAAACTTTCCAAAACCGATGGAATAACCATTACTAGATAGATGTTCTTTTTCTAAATATACCCATAAAATATGCCATTTTATTGTTAAGTAGAAATATTTTATTTTTTGATAATGTGTTCTTGAAATATCAAAGATAAACTTTCTGAATCGTTCTCTTAGTCTTACGACACTCAACAAAAGATATTTTCTAAAGAGCTAGAGAACTAACCACGTGGACGACTTAGGTCGAGATTCAGATATGTTTTTATGCCCCTGTATATCATATTACATTGACCCTACCCTGCTAAAACTCAACTCATGGTCAAAGAATCTCTTTCCGAACCTCAACTAACTTATTTTCGATCAGGTGGTAGTGACAGGCATGACCAGCGCGTGGTTGCCATGGCTCGAGACGCACGCGGGTAGCGGCGGTGGTTACCGGGCACTATCGGGCGCCGACGGTTGTATCCTGGAGCCGTCGCCCGGCGAGCTGGCAGCACTGCACGCCGGCGCGGCTTACCTCGACCTGCGACCCGCTGACAACAACGACACTCAGTGGCTGCGCACGCGGTTACCTCAGGTGAGATTCCTTCCTTTTACATACATAGAATGATGCATGACCAGCGCATTGTTGTCGTGCTGCCGTGCTTATCAAGACTGCAGTAAGTATTTTTATGGTGGGGTTGAGTTGTATGTTTCTGGAATCCTTGTGCCGTGCTTTGATACTTATTGTAATGTCACAATCGGAAGAGGTAGAAATGCTTGGCAAGAGTGCAGTAAGTATGGTCGATCCTTAGAGAGCTCGTCACAAGAATTCCCAAAATATATGGCTTAATTTTGCCATAATTCTGTTGGGGGGGATAAATTTCCTCGATACCTGCTTGACCAACTGATTCGTTCCATACATAAATTCAAGGTTTTCTTTCGGGTTCGTCAGAAACATTGCCACAAATGCCTTTCAAGTTTTCAGGATGATATGTCGTGTTTGAGAAAGTAAAAGGAAACTCTGACTAGTGTTTAGAGTGGAATTTTTTCTCGTAATGTCTGTGATTGACTGACTGTTTTTAATACCTAGTACCCTACCTAATACATTAATTTATTTTATTTTAAAATGTTGTTGACAAATCATTGGTTTTAATTAAATAAATTATGATGTTCATGCTACCAAGGCCTGGAAAGTTAAGAGGTAAGTTGTCAAATCGTTGATCCTTTCTAATTACATCTACTATTTGGTACGTGAGTACAATAAATTACTTTTCGATAATACCATCAGCTCGTCCTTGTCCACAAAAAATGCTGATATACTCGTATTCTTAGGCACTCCTCTTTTCGTCTTTTAGATCTACAAAGAATTACGTTGCAGTTTCCAAGAAAGATTATGGTGCGATTACACTGCCAATTCGTCAGGCCCATAATCATAAATTGTATTATACATTGCCGGATTTATTCACTCTTTTTTAAAGTGTAGCGATCAAAGCAAGCAATGTATTCTGAATCAGGCCTAATTAATTGGGTAATGTAATAGCAACTTTATATGTTATAGATACATTTTTTATTGTATCAGATAAGCGTGCCCCCGTTGTGTTTGCCGTCCGCGCCGTGGTCGGACAACGAGCTGAACGCCAACTATGCGCCGACGCACATTAACGCCCCTCCGCCGGACAACTCGCTTTCGAACACTGCCTCGTGTATTTACGCTGGAAGGTTTTACGAAGATGGTGCGCAATGGATGGCTACAGAGGTAAGGAGAATTGATTTCATCAAGCATTTTCTTAAAAGACATCCTCAATCTTGATTTTGCATGGGTTCTAAAGGACGACTCCATTTGCTTCTTAGGTTTTGCCAAATTAGATGGTACTAGACTAGACCAAGTTTACACCAAATTAAAATAGACACTTCTTCGGGGGCGTGAGTGATCTAATTCACTCGCCTAATTTTAAGAAGTATTGTTACCAACAAATATACCGAGCTTCGGAGGCGCATTGCGGAGAGGTATGGACACTTAATCACGAGGGCCCGTGTTCGAATCGAATGAGTTTTTCTAACGTATGTACGTAAAACCGACTTCTCTCAAACGGTGAAGGAAAACAACATGAAGAATACACTGAAATCTACCAATCCGCATAGGGCACGCGTGATGGACTGATGCTTTTACACCCTGTATGAGCATTTGTCTACCATAGCGTATTTTTCACGTTGTTTTCCTTCACTGTATAAGAGCAGTCGGTTTACGTACGTAAATTAGAAAAACTCATTCCCTGAGGTTAGCCCTGTGCCCTGCAGTATGACGTATACCTAAATAGGCTGATGATAACGATTACGAGTTTATGGTTTGCTCTCAGTTGTGCATAATAATGAGCTTCATCATCGAATTTGGCAATGTTGTTGCAGTCGTGCCACATGTGCGGATGTGTACACGGAGTGCTTCGTTGTGATCCCGTCAGATGTCCGCCTGTGAACTGCGCGGTACCCACTATCCAGCCACCAGGACAATGCTGCCCGATTTGCACTAGTGAGTTATTACTAATATGAAATATGTTGATAAAGTATACATTACAATGAAATTGGGCCTTTAAAACTACTGATGGCAAGATGTCAGTGTATGATTAAAGACTAGCCTCCAAATGGCTAACGTTTGTATGTATGAAAGATTTTTCTAAAAAGTATTTGTGTACTTGTGACTTTCTAGCTGCTTTCATATTACTTCTGCCTAAGTCTACTGCTGGACATATGCCTCTTGTATATAGAGGGAATCTGCCAAAAACGTCTCTCTTAGCAGGCATGGCTGGCGGTTGCAGTTGGATGGAGTACACAAATGACTGTGGGTACCAATTTAATGGCAAACTCTAAGGTTGGACCTGATTTTTCGCGTCTTCCCTCCCGTAGCTTTATCCCTTACTATCGCAGAAAAGCAGTTTGAATTCTGCGGGCGCCGGAAAGCAATGTTTCTTTCGTCTCACTCTAGCAAACGATGTTTTCGAATGACAAGAAAGGGACATACTTAGATAGCTTTAGGAAAATGCGGTTCCGATAAGATATTTTCTCACATTCGTCATTCCTGATTAATTCCTGACAAAACTAAATCGTAAAAAACTCGTTTTGTGATGAAAGTGTTATCTGATGGACGTGATCTAAATCTTAAAGAGATTATCAATGCAAAGAGCTATATACTCAATGTGTTTATATTTTGCTTCCAGATTCAACGACAGCAGTATGGAACGAATCACACGGTTGTCACCTAGCCGGTCAGTACCACGCTCCCGGTTCCTCCTGGCACCCGTATCTAGTGCCCGGGGGCTACGATACTTGTGCGGTTTGCACGTGCGAGTTCCCGACGAGACAAGTCAAGTGCCCCAGGGTGAGGTGCCCGCCTCTGAGATGCGCTGAGAGAGACGCGTATAGACCGGACAAGAAAGCTTGCTGTCGGGTTTGTCCTGAGGTAAATGTGGTTTTTAATTTAGTGATAAAATATACCGTTCCGACCTAGAACGGACCACAGCAATTCTTCCCGTGTGTGGTACGAAGCAACTATGGGATACGGTTCTTAGGCTCAATTTACATTGCGGCGGAATGGAATAGAAGTAAAGCGTCAATTTCGCTCCGTTGCGCGAGAAGGCGCGCATTATGACACGTACATTCCTGTCGCTTCCATTCCGTTCCGATGTGGGGGAATCTTGACACGTCATTATCCTGAAACTTAAAATGCTAAATGTGAGCATTGCTACAACTAAATTATTGAACCAAAAGTTGGTAGCTCTGTTGCTGATCACCCCGAAAAGGAATGCGGTCGTGAGTTTATTTCGTTTTCTGACACATGAAAGATGTTTAGTTTCATTATCTAAATATGTCCTTAAAATTTTGTTGCTAATTGAAGAATAAGGGTGTATACTATAATCTAATCTGGAATATACAACGTGTTAATGAATAAGCGCAAAACCTCATACACCCCGACTGATTTATAACAAAATAATTTGATTGAAACAATAATTTCATTATTTAGATACTTAAAATTTAAAGTTATTCGCATTTTAAGTTTTCAGGCAAAAATGATTTGTTATCATTTCAGCAATTAATGAAAGTGCTTGCGTGCTCGTGGATACATTTTAAGAATCTTGTTTTGGTAGTCAATAGGGTGAGTGTGCCCGTGCAGTGGATTGAGATCGAGTTCAGTAAATTTTAAATTTTACAAAAAATCTATTTAATATTTTGAAAAAAATTACCTACATTGAAAACATGATAATTCGATTCTGCTCTCGATTCGAAACAAACTACTTTCTAGTTTTGCGTTAATTCATTAACACGTTGTATATTAATGCTGACTCTAGTATACCACATACTGTTCCACCATCTTGTCTTACCTATTTAAGCAAATTCTCCTTTAATCTTAGGTGAAAATCAAGAAGATAGAGGAGGAAACCCCCAAAGACCAGGGCGCTCCGCGGACGGCCGAGGAGATCTTGGCCGAGGGTGGATGCAAGTTCCCAGACGGACCCCTCCCCAACGGCAAGGAGGTTCACCCCTCTATACACTCGCACGGGGAACAGAGATGCGTCACTTGTCGGTGCAAGGTGAGTCATTTGGTTGTTTTAACGATTGGAATAAAGATTGCTTAGATTTGACAAATTAGTAGAGAATGTTCCTGAACCGAAATTTGAACTCTGTAATAAACAGATAGTGGCACACAGAGAGAATAATAAGTAATGTTCTGGATGAACACAGGATATTTTTATAAAGTTATAAAGTTTGACGTTGAAGAGAACTACTAACATAGGTAATTAGAATTAGATAAGTTATTTTTGAGAAAATCTTGAATACACATACCTACCTACCTACGTGTGGAAGAAACAGAGAACCTTCTTTTTTGAAGTTAATAAACATGTAATATTTCCCTAACATGTATTTATTTGCCGCAGGACGGTGAGGTGACATGCGTGCGCAAGCGCTGCGGGCGTGCTGCGTGCGCGCGGCGGCGGCGCGGCGACGCGTGCTGCGCGTGCGCGCGTCACCGCCGCCAGCGCGCACCCCCGCCCCCTCCCCCCCCGAGCTGAGCGCCGCCCCGCCCCGCCCCCGTCTACACCGCAACCTAGTCGAGGAGCAGCCACGATTAGCACCTCTAACAAGTCTTAAGCGTTACCTACTTGCACAGAACAATACAGAAGCACAGCTTTATACAAACTAGCCCTAAGTGTAATGACACACCTGCCGTAATTACGTCTACTAGGAAAAATGGCGCGTAATAGTTGTAGCTGGTATAGGGTAAAGCATTGCACGCGTATTTTACGTCGCGTAAATTCGGCAGATGTGTCATAACACTAACAAGTCTTTAGCGTTACCTACACACATACCAACACGAAGCACAGCTTCATACAAACGAGCGAAACTGGCTACTGCTGTAACAGATACCGCACTCTCTCGATTTCGCGTGCTTTTTTGAATTTCAAACTTTGCGCTTTAGGGACGATGAAATAAAATGCACCTTATGTCAATGCGCGACAGCCTGTACCGCGTGCGATACGCGGCGCCTTAGGTACTTATCGCAGCTGTCAAACGTGAGTGACGGTGTACTGGCTGATGGCTCGGCCATTGTTTGGCTGGAAGTGAGATAATTATGGTCACTTCATTACTCTACATAAATAAAACAAAAAAAATTATGAATTAGAGAGATATTAGTATCGCTCGCATGTAGAAACTGTGTAGAAGTGTAAAATTATACCTAAGAGCGTATCGCCAACAAACTGTTCTGCAGTTTGGCGAATTTGTATTTTATTAACAGCAGTTTTAAAACTGGAGTTAAATAAAAAATATTCGCACGCAAACACAGAAGCAAACGCCCCATCGTTTGACTGACTTACTGCGAAATCACCCGTTCGTTAGCGTCTGTGTTTGCGTGCGTCGGCTTCGCTCGTTGCGTAAAGCTGCTCTTCTGTGTTGTTCTGTGCTGTGTGTCACAGACGGTATGTGCAAATATGTTATTAAATTGGTACATGATTAATGCTTAATTATCTCGCCATACAATAGCAAATTTCAGCGTAATATGTGCTTGAAATATGACGGTTTAAGTAACAAATTAACTCCAAACTTTTGAATTAAATCGATAACTGATCAAGATTTGATAATATACCTACATGTTTTAAGTATCTAATTTTGTCTTTTCATATGCCTAAATAAGGTATATTGCTTTCATAGTTAGTAGGTATGAACAGGGTGCGGAGATGTTTTGAGCAAACGTTTTCAGGTTTTGCCATTCTTTGTTCAGGATTATCTATCGCAATTGTATGGTGAGATTAATATAAGTAATGAACTAATTCGTTTCATATTAAAACTGCCGTTTTTGACACCCTCTGTACTTTAGCAAGAATGTTACTGTACAGAGAAAACGCTAAATTTAGACTAAAAAGAATTGAGTGGACTTAAATATAAAGCGGATAAAGGTGAAGACATGACTCGGTGGAAAATGTTAGGCTTTTTTTGGTATTTTCTCGTTGGCTACTTGAAGACACCGATAATAAAGTAAAGTTATGTAGCAATTGACACCAGTATGACAGTGATATACTGATTTCCATTGGTCATATCACCAAAGGCCTTGGGCCACCAGTGGGAATTGGAATACTCAATAGCCTTGCTAAGGCTATTAAGTATTTCCAGAAATACCATGGGTATAGGGAAAAATAATATTTGTAACTAAATAGTAATAAAAACATAAAGTGTAGTCACACGAGCTACATTCGAACTGCAACGCAACTGAAAATGTAAAGGCAAATGCAGTCGGAAAGCAGTTAAAATGCAACTCGTTTGACTACACCGGTAGTCTCCAACAGTGATTGTCAACGGGAAACTACCATGTTATTGAACTTCAAACTCTCTGACCTCGGATTAAAGACTAACCTTCCCTGTCATCACCAGCTGCAGCGTCTACTGCTCCCCTTTTAATGTTGCGTCTATCCCAGACTGCTCGTAGGCTAAGTGAGTGAATGCTTCGCTCTATAGACTGATATATTTTTATGTACTCGTGCGATTCGAATGTGTCTCTAGTTTTAGTCGGGGATGTGCGGCGGTCGGCCGCGCAGAAGAGGCGATCGATCGACGGCGTAGCTTTACTGCTGGTTTCTTGCTACTCTTTGGCCATACGAAGATGATTATCCATAGCTGATGCTAGCTGTTGCTGCTACTAGCTGTTGCTTCTGCTAGCTGTTGCTGTTACTAGCTGTTGCTAATGCTAGCTGTTGCACCTGATAGCTGTTATTGTTGCAAGCTGTTGCTGCTACTAGCTAACAGAAAGTGTTTGATTTTAACTCTACTAAATGGTCGTAGACTGGTCGGAATAGCCAGCTCTGGATAATTTATATTCTCGACACTAAAAAGTAGCAAATTATCAGCTCTTCCGTGTATTATTGAACGGCGTTGAATATTTACTTACCCACCGGTATTTTAATTGGTATTATTGATGTCCCGAAATTTTTATAGGCGCATTAAATCAGATATCCCGATATTACCCTTTTTTGGCTTCGATTGGTTTGAATGTGTGACAACTTAACAGAGAATGTGCTGAAGATATAGTCAAAAGGTCTAAGAGATTTCTTCGAATGCAATGTCCATATGAAGGGTCTTTCTAATTAATACACTGATATTTAAGGGGATGTCTAACCAACAAATTACACCAATACCATTAACTTACTCTATTTCGATGTTAGTCCCATAGATGAAGTGTATCATCTCCTTAAAAACCGTCAGCATATTAAATATGACCCTGTATGTTTAAAATGTCATAGATTCAAGTCGATTGGAGTCTGATTGGGGGTCCCACTGTTTGTCTAGTATTAGTGATAAGGCTCGATCGCTCAGGAGGTAGTCAGGGAATGCGAGCGCGGTCGATAACGTTAAAGATGTGCCATATTTTCTTAAATGTAAATATAAATTATTACTTTTAACTTTACTTATGTGCATATTTATTTACGATTCTATTGTATATGATACGGGATCACCGCACGTGTAGGTATCGCGTCTGAACTATCACAATATATTGTTATTTGTATTGGTCGCCTTGTTTGTGCATTTGCTTTAGTTTTGTATCTACTTAGTACCACATAAACCTATGAATGATTGGCAAAAAATTATGTCTGATTGATTATTGTATGTTTAATGTTATACCTAAAACAATCGGTAATATATTATTGCCAATACTAATCTATTTAAATAAAATTATTTTCTGCAGCCTATCGGTCAGTTCCACGTACGGTCATTAAAGTTAATCCTCCATTAAATCTCTTGCTAGCTTTTAGTACGTCAACAAGACAAAAAGTGACAGTAAGAGATTTAATGGAGGATTAACTTTGATGAACGTACGTGCAACTGGCAGTATGTCATCGTAGGGAGTAGGTAAAATTAGTTACATAAATATAGGAGGACAATAGGATTGTCATCAAACTTGTAAATAATTACTAGGACGTAATATTTGCTCTAGGTAACACATTTTACATTTAACATTGTATACTATTTTATACTGAATACGGATTGTACCGATATGATTTATAATAAGTGTAATTTAGGTGAATTTCGTGACTAGTTTTGTTTAATTACTAGGTTAACGATTTTATAGTTACGTAATTAAGGAAGCTAGTCCAAATGTTTCGATGTGATGGAAATGAATGCCATGTAGCTAGAGATACGAATGCCTGTCTGATATAGAAATTTATTATAAGTCTACATACTTATATTAAAGTATTTTGTTTGAACGGCATGATTTCTAGGGGATGATTTCTACATAAGTTTTTGAGGAACATTGCCGAAACTGTTGTACACTTTGTATGATAAAAATTTACTCGTTTCATTGTGGGTTCTAGTCCATCTAAAATTGTACGGAGGGTGTATAATACTGTTATGAATTTATGAACACGTTGTATTGGCTATTTTATGTTTTTTGACATAATGAGAATATCAGTCGATTAAGCACAAGATTTTATCTTGGTTTTAATATTTTTGTATAATCTAACAATAGGAAAGTAGTCACATATGGCTTGCGAATAACATAACTAATGGCCATAAGGAATACTATGAACTCGCTTGTATCGCATTGTTTTCTATTTAATAATTACTAGAATTGTAGCTCCCAGCTCGTTTTCGGTTCAGATTTAAAAGGGAAGATTTTTACTCTTAACTGATATTATAAGACAAATTTTTAAACATATCGACCGTTTTGATGTAATTATTGACCGTAATCGCATAATTTGGATCATTTAAATGTATCCAGTCAATAGTATAGTAAACCGACTACAGTTTTAAATTTAATAAAATACCTACCTGTGAACTCATAATGTATTTCAGTTTTTTGCCCTACTCTCGTTCTAAGCACCTACTCCATTTAAAGTGTGTACATCTGCCATGATATCAAGATTACCAAAGACAATAAATGGGTCACCAAAGCAAAAATAATAATTGAATTTGATAACGATAGAAGGTACCTATCCATTTTTAGGATTCCGTAGGAACCCTAATACTTACGTCCATTTTGTCTGTCTGTATGTATGCCCCGCCTCAATTAATATTTCATTTGAACACTTATTGTTACACAATTTGGCAAATAAACAGATAATAATAAGCCAAAGATAGAAATGTGATAATTCAGAAGAAATTTTTTATTCATGTGGTCAAAAAAATTGGTTGAATTTTTTTGTTCTCCCTTACTACGGTGATATTGGAGGTCTTATAAAATGGAACAAAACACAGTTTAGGAACGTATCGTCTACTTCTTATAATTGCTGAATTTTCAAATAAGTAGTCATCATATTTTATCTCGAGAAATGCGCGCTGAAATAATGCGAAAATAGGGCATTCACCCTATAACTTTTAAAATATTTGATAAATCATTCTGGAATACGGCCCTATTTTTTTAACATAGAACGCAAATATCCCTAGATATCAGCATTATAACTTTGTTTCTAAAAGTGATTTGTTCCATTTTATAAAACCTGTAGGCCAATAGTTTTCCATTAGTTTTCACTGTACTTTATTACTGTAGTAAAATCACTAATTTTGTATTGAATTTGGTACAGCGCTCCTAGTGGTTACGCTGAGAACTAATTTGTGCCATACGAAATTGGTGACGTAACTACAGTAGTAAAATACAGTGAAAACTTATGGTAATCCTACTGATACAAAGACACGCCACTCGTTTATTTTACCTATGTTTTCATACTAAAGGCACAGAGTAAGCTACAGGAAAACATATGAAAGTCCTGTGCTGCAATCGCGGTAAATATTCGGTGATTGAACCGTTATTGGACTACGTACGAAACATAACTTTTGACACATTTGGTATTGCGCTAATCGCGGTACTGCTCTTGACAGCCGTTAGAGCCGTTTTGACAGATCGCTCTGACGTTAAGGGCTGTCAGTTACATAGAGTTTAGCGCGATGCGGAATTCAGCACAATTGAATAGTAATCTGATTGCAATGTGATTAGAACTGAAATTGGATAAGAATACAACTTCGATGTTTTAACTTAGCGCAATCGGGCTCCTGTATGAGACAGAATTAACAAATTAACGCGAAATAACACATCAATGATATTGAAATTACTATCGAAAATGTGCAAAAAAAGTCGGTATTTCAATTTTTTATGCAAATTGGTTAGAAACACAATTTTGTTTTGAAAAGTTACATAGGGTACCTAGTTACATACAGAGTCCTTCTTAATATGCTGACACTTTTTAAGGGGATGAGCAGACCATCAAACTGTTCAACTTTCGCTATGGCACCAACATCGAAATCGCGAAAAAAAAATCAGCTGTTCCATACAAAACTGCCAACCTACTCGAGCCAAATGTATGGGAAAGCAGATTTTTTATTCGCGACTTCGATGTTAGTGTCATAGAGAAAGATATTCAGTTTGACGATCTGATCATCCCCTTAAAAAAGTGTCAGCATATTAAGGAGGACCCTTGAATAGGGTGTTTTGTAACAAGATAGTTTTATAAACTAGGTGTAAACAGTTCATCAATGCACATTACTCAGATGATTAGTTTTTTTTTACTGTGAACACAGAACGTTTAGGAAAATAAGACGGCAAAGACCGTTTTATATCTTAACTTTTGCCGCACTCGGTCGGTAATTCCCGCTGCATGCTAATTGCAGACTACTTCACGGGATGCAATTAAAAGAGTTTTCAACTCGAACGTAGGTATTCTAAGATGGAACTGCAAAGAGTAAAGTCATGTGAGAGAGGGAGAAGGCGAATGTAATTAAATTGTTCGGTTTCCCGTGTCCCAGTCGCCGGGAAATCAAATAGTTTTTCTGCTGAAGTTCGCTTCCTTTTTAGTCGAGAGCTGAAAGGAGATCGACTGAAATAGTTTTAACACAAGTGCAATAGGTATGAACCGTTCGTAAGATATCTGAGATAGTTACACATTAATTTTAATGGAATTGGCGAAAGATTTCAATCTAATTTTCAACACAAAGTAAATTTAGTCTGGTAGCACACAAGTAGCGGTCATGGAAACTCGATAACGACGAGCTGAAGCCATGTGAACACATATTGTTATTAGAAAAGTTTTAAATTGAAAAAACGGAAGATTAAATATTCGCACAAGTGTCCGTAATGGGGAGGAGGCTTATACCCTGCAGTTGGTGGATAAAAGATGATTATGATGAAGATTACAAGACAAGACAAGTGACAAGTGTCAAAGCGACATGGGCCCCTAGACAAAGTCTCTTTCGATTAGTGTTAACGACAGTAGAAAACATAAAAATGTATGGATTTGACGTGTGGTGACGAAAGCAAACGTCAAAATGTTTCGATCGCTAATGTCAAATCCACACATTTTGTCATTTCTACTAGCGTCTACGCCAATAGAAATGTCACTTTTCTATAGGCCCTGGGGCCTAGACATAGTACCTATCGATTAGCGTTAACGACAGTAGAAAACATAAAAATGTATGGACTTGACGTATGGTGACGAAAGCAAACGTCAAAATGTTTCGATCGCTAATGTCAAATCCATACATTCTGTCATTTTCTACTAGCGTCTACGCCAATAGAATGTCACTTTGTCTAGGGGGGCTGGTAACCTTGCGGCAAAGCTCTGCAATAAAAAAGATTTAAAATAAAAGTGTCCGTTCATCTGTCAATGTCGGTCTGTAGGTCATTTTCTATAACTGACAACGAATATTGTAGACTAGCTGCTTCAGGTTCTTTGTTTCCGCGACTATGTTTGCGTGGAATTTTTATGCCTATGTCCTTCCTCCGGTTCAAGCATCATCATCATTCATCAAAATCAGAATGCATCAGACAAACCGAGAGGATGCAGGCTCGAGGAAGGAGGAGTTCTCTCGTTTCGGAACTTTCGGAGCCCAGAACCACTTTGAGTCGCTGAGTCAGCTCAATTAGTACCAACCTATAAATGTGTAAAATTAAATACGTTAAATATCAAATTTAAAACATCCAAGTTCAATCCTAATCCAATTACAGTTCTAATCACATTGCAATCAATTTGCTATTGAAATGTGTTTAATTTCGTATTGTGCTAAACTTGATTAAGTTACTATGTGACTGACAGCCTTTAATGTCTGAGCGATCTGTCAAAACGGCTTTAATGGCTGTCAAATGAATAGCGCAATACCGAATGTGATGAATGTTGTGGTTCACACGCGGTCCAATAATGGTTCAGTTGCGATTTATTTACCGCAATTGCCCTCCTGTTCCATAAATGAAACGCATTAACTTTATACCCTGATTTCTGTCTTCATAATAATTTTTTTGTATGCTTACAAAAAATTACAGAGTGATTTATTGAATTGGGACATATAATTATATACAGACAGAATGGACGAAACAATAAGAGTTCCTTATTTGACTAGGTACTAGAGACCAAAAATAGATGGAAAGGAAACACGCAATAAAATTTATTATGCAAGAACTATATCATATTTTTGTCTCTTTCTTTCTACCCGCTGTAATAGCATCTGAGGTTATTCTAAGTATAATTTTGTCGAGAAAGAAACTGACAAAAATAATTTTCTCGGCAGACTCGGCTGAGCTATATTCTAGACTGCAAAAAGGGATCAAATTGCGGTAGGTAATTTACTACAAGTTACAACGTAGCAAGTGTCGCTTGAAACTTAGTGGAGAGTTTCTCCCTGAGACACTTTCTTAAGACGTCTTTTTCTTTTAAAAGTTGACCATGTCCCAGATATACTTACCAAGTGTAGCGTATCTGAAATATTCAACATGAATTGGTTCTAGATTTTCAATCTTGCAAATTTTATTATAAACATTCGTGACTGACTAACTGACAGACGACGCACAGCCTAAACCCCTGCAGATAAAACCATGAAATTTGGAATATACAGAATGTAAGAAAAATTATCATCAACCTTTAAACCACATACTCTACCCATCAAAGTGAACCACTTTTACTGTGGGAGCAAACCAGTCAGAACAAAAAAAAACCGTGTTCCATACGTTTGAGTCGAGTAGTATGAACCAACTTTTCCTTACACCCTTTATAGTTTTACAATCTTGTAAATTACCAAAATTCCTGTTAGTCTATACTTATAAAACAGATCCGTGACTACCTAGACAAGGCACAGCCTATACCCTGCAGATAAAACATGAAAATTTGAATATATATTCTGAGCAGGATTATAGAGGTGTACTTAGAAATGATTTTTCGATATTCTAATTTCACGCGGACGATGTCGCGGGTAAAAGCTAGTTTACCTATAATACATATTGTGCAGGTAATTTTAACTACATTTTGGTCGTCAGATTTAATTTTAATGCCATTATGCATCAACCCCCATATAATTGGCCAATACTACGATTTAAAACTAATTGGCTCTTAGTCTAGTTAGTTACGTTTTTCAGAACATTTTCGAATTCTGAAATTTGTCTAAAAACCTTCCCCTTGTTCATGGGGCTCCTATCTCGTCGTTGCGACTTTAAGATCTCCGATGTGCAAAATGTAAAAGTTTTGGGAAATTGAGATTTTAAATTGCCATCTTTTCATGACTACGCACATAAGAGTATTTTTCTAACTGTAGAATAGCCGTGAAATTGTTGTTATTTTGACTTGGGAGTTTTTGCATTCTATGGAGGACATCATAAATTATGCATTAACATAAAAAAGTTAATTTCGTAATAAGTGTCACATAGGAGATCTTAAAGTCGCAACGACGATCTGAATCTTATCATTTAGGTTTTCGATAGGTAATCTCTCATCAACCTCTATCACATTTTCGTCGTGATAGAACAAGCTAGCCTACCACTAGGTTAAGTAGGTTTTAATGTTTTGTATAAGGTCATCATCATCACTTTCTATTAGGTGTGAATAAAAATACTGTTGTTTCTATATAGCCTGTACTAAATTTGATAAAATTTACGGGGTACTTGCCTCAATACCTTTAATTTTGTATCGTAAGGAAATTAAACATTTATTAAACAACTAACCATATATTTTAGTTAAACTAGATCAAAAATTAATCCTAAACTAACATGAAAGAGTTTGCGTAAATCCCATGATAATATCAAAGTTAATGGGCAAAGTAACGATATAGGTCCAATGGATAGTCCGATGAAATAAAATTGAACCATTTCAAAACCCTTTCGAGTTTACCAAGAACGTAAACATCGTTTCTACTAGGTAAGTCTATAAAGCACATAACCTGTCAGATTTAAAGAATAGGTTCAGAGTGAAGACTTGGTAAGAGCTCGTAGCGTATCCGCCATAGCATTTGCAACCGCATCAGCGACATCGATTGTCGCGTTGACTCCCATAATGCCGATGCGCAGAGCTCTGCCCATTGTTGGTCCAAGGCCTGGGAAGATCAGGATGTTGTGTCTGTGGGGAGAAGAATAAGGTTTATTTGTTTGGTTAAAATACGTATAATGATGGTTTGTAAATTTGGGGTTTGGGATTCTTTTACAAGATAAGGATCCGTTGAAGAGCACTTATAATGCAATATTTAAATTAAATTTCCCGTAAAAATGGTGCCCTCGGCTTCAACTGAGCGAAATAAGTTTCGTATTTGGGAAAACAAATGAAAATCGCAAAAAGAGCTATGGAGCGTCCCATGATGCTGGGCATATCGCTTGTGGACCGCGTTCCCAACGTCTAAAGAAATCCCTCGAAGACATTGATGAGCGGATTACAAAGTTAAAGTGGAGATGGGCGCGACACTTTGCTAGAAGGGAAGACGGCCGGTAAAGGCAGTGCGGGAATGGTAGCATATGCTCACGACTATATTCCCCGAAAGGGGTATTCAGAGAGTAGTACCGAAACTCTATCCAGTGTGACGGGGGGTGAGCCCGTCGCCACATATAATGGACAGTGGGTACAATACATGCCTCGAAATTGAAGCATGCAGGTTTTCTCACGATGTTTTCCATCACCGAAAAGCCAGTGGTGTTACAAATCGTACATAAATTCAGAAAAACTCATTGGTACGAGTCGGTCTGGACGGGGATCGAACCATCACCTCCTACACGACAGGCAATGTTACTCGCCACTGGACCACCACAGCGGTATGGGAATGGTGGTCAAGGGAAGGAAGGAGGTCAGTAGGCAGACAATCGATGCGTTGCTCAGAAGACACTGTAAGGGTTACGGGTCAGAAATGGATAAGATTAGCACAGGACCTGTATGAGAGGCGCAATAAAAGGAGGCCTATGCAACATATTAAAAAAAATATAGTATACTGCCAGTTGCACGTACGTTCATTAAAGTTAATCCTCAATTAAATCACTTGCTGTCACTTTTTGACTTGTACCGTAGTAAAAGCTAGCAAGAGATTTAATGGAGGATAAATTTTAATGAACGTACGTGCAACTGACTGTCTGCTAAAATAAATAATTGTCACATATACTACTAGATATTTTTCTCCGTGCAGCAGTGGGTTGATGTGGGTTGGTTAGATTAAGTCTATTTGACATGACATGGGTAGTTATGATACCCTATTAAGGACTATATTTTCAATTCAATTATGACTTTATTGCACACCAAAACAGAACATACATTTGAATAGAAATAAAGAATTACAAGTAGGTACAAATAAGGCGGTCTCATCGCTAAATAGCAATTTCTTCCTCACAACCTTAGAGGTAGATGAATTAACAAACGATAAGTATGTAGGCGGTGTAGCTCAAAAGAAAGAAATGGCAATGAGTGTAAATATACTTACAAATAAAATAAAATAATCTATGATATAGGTAAATGCATACATATCTTTTAACTATATACATACATAAGTGACTACTACATAAAACACGGAAGCAAGAAGAGAAGTGTCAGAGGAGAAAACGAAATAAAAGTGAAGTTGAAAAGAAATCAGAGGTCAAGGAAGTGCTCTTTGACTTGCGACTTAATCTAAACACTCAAGCACAATATTTCTAAGAGATGTAATTGAAAAACTCACTTTTCTCTCATGTACTTGACGAATTTCATGTAGTCGTACCCGTCAGGTAGTGTAACTGTTGTTACAGTGACCAGACGATCCTCTGCTTTAGGTATCAGGAACTTGAAGCCATATTCCCGAAGCCGCTTGTGGAAATGTGCGGTGGTGGCGAGATGGCGGGTCCAGGTCTTGGGCAGAGTCTCATTGGTGACTTCTTCCAGGCATCGCCTAAGAGCCCATAGTAACGGTGGGCTTAGAGTGTGATGATACCTAGGAATTAACACAATATTATACTAGTAAGGTAGAGGGTCATATTGACTTCGCTCTCTAACCTCCCAAGGTTTTATATAAACTCCTGTCATACTTAATAGTTATACTTTTTTCATTCCTTTAGGTAAACTGCTATAAATAAGCTAAACTGTTTATTATCTTCTTAACCTTATATTTATGTCGATATTAACGTTTTTATACTATAATTAAAATCAATATTGACTAGCAGTTGCAATGAAATTCTATACACATGGACTTACCACGTCATACAATAATAAAACCAAAAAATGGTACATATCTCCAATGACACTGTTTTTTATAAATAATGAACGGATTTGTTGCTTGTGCGTTAGCACCGCATTTCCGCCAGTGTCAAGTGGTCTGAGGGAGTATCCATCCAATCTCGAGGATTGTTTTTGAGTAAGAACACAACTGAGAAGGATTGCGGAGCCTCGTGGCAGGCTGAAACGCGAACCGCGCGAACACCACACGAAAGACAAGTGTTCGGGGCAAACCCTGCAACGTGACCGATATTACCTTAGTATGCCTCAGTTGTATAATGTATGAACCATTGCCTTTGACATTCCAGTACTTTCAAACTATCACAAAGCAGTAATGTAAAACAATTAAACACATTTTAGCCCGTAAATAGCGCACTGATGCGAAGTCCTTGTTTATAGAATGTCATTGAGCAATTGTTTTACTTTGATCGAAGGGTATAGGTATCAAGGACTTACTTTCTCGTGTTTCCGTAGCAGTTCCATTGCTGTGACAATAGTTGAATGTCGAAGTAAAATGGTGGCTCATGCGTTCTGCTATTAATTTTTTTCCTGAAAACAAAAATCAAAATTAAAATTAGGTACATTTTCTGATTATCAAATTAAAATACAACTTAAGAACTTTTTTGTTTGCCGTGTGGCTTAGGGTTGTCAACAGTACTTTACAATAAAGTATCGTACGTTATTTAAAGTCGATGTACTTTATACTTTTGAATAACATTAAAGTACGCAAAAATACTTTATTTCAGCTCTAAAATCACTAACTATTAATCGCTGTTGCATACATTTGAGTCGCAAACTCGCAAGTCAACATTGCAGATTAGTATGGAACCTCTGATTTTATATATGCTCCTATCAGTTTGCTCCCATAGTAAAAGTTGTTCAGTTTGATGGGTAGACTCTTAGTTAAACCTTTTCACCCTGTAAAGACCACTAACCCACTTCTTTCATTACCTCAACCATCACACTTCATTTCATCCTGGGCATTAGGGATGAAAAACAAAGTTATTGTAAGTACACATTAATTTTATTATTAAACTACTTACCTATTTTTAATTAATTAACTAGGCGTTTTAGGGTCCAAGATAGCGCAAGTGATTGGACCTCGAAGGATAGGATTGTGAGTTTGTGTACGTACGAGACGAGTTGTTTGATGTTTTAGTCTGTTTTAATTACATAGAACAAAAGATATCTCAAACTGTTTCTTACTCTGCGAGAGCACTGAATGCTACAGGGGATATCCCGGCAGGTCCGCTGAGCGCTTTCTGAGTCGAACAGTACACCCCGTCCACCATCCAGTCATCCATGAAGAATGGTGTAGCAGCTATAGATACCACCGTATCTACCAGCAGGAGAGTTCCGTATCTGTAATTAAATTAAGTAATTAAGTTATAGCCTGGAGAATTCTGCAAGACAAATGCCTTTCATTCATAAATTTTTTTTCGCGATTTCGGTGTCGGTCCCTTAGAGAAAGTTGTTCAGTTTGATGGTCTGATCGTCCTCTTAAAAAACCGTCAGCGTATTAAGTTGGACTCTGCATAGCAGGACTTCCCCTAGAGTGTGGCGTGCCTTTGGGGGCGCGGTCATGTCGTAGAGGGTACGCAATAGGTTTGCAAAGAAAAATCAATTAAACGATTCAGTCACAAATTCACCCATTCTGTCGTTGTTGCCGATATATTCAGGCTCAGCAGATCTCAGCTCGTACCGTTCCGCTAGTCGTCAACATTTTTATGTAATAAAATATAGGTTGATTTGGAGTCAGGGCCTATCAACCATATCGTGATTTTTTTCATGTAAATATCTTCAATATACAGACACACTTCTATAACAGTTTTTTAATAGTTTAGATTATAACCCGGGGAGGCCCGACACAAAAAAGGTTGGGAAACCCTGCTATAAGTACAGTAGTAACCAATGTAGTAACGTACTTGTGGCAAAGCCTTCCAAGGCCCTCTAAGCTTTGTACACTGCCAGTGGATGAGTCACCATGGGTGACGAAGAGCGCCGTGGGTCGCAGCTTCTGCAGCAATGGTTCCAAATGGCCCAACTTGAAAGTTTCGGTGCACGGTATCTTGGTTACCTCAGTTTTGATTCCTGAAAATAGGTAAGCGATTTTGTAGAAAATGTAAATTATTCTTCATTCAGAGGTCGACATATAATAGTTTGTGGTTGACAGGATGCTGGAAATGGTTATAATATGTTCGGAAAGCATTGACCAATATTTTTTTTTGCAGTTGTTAGACAGAATGTCAGTGTAACTGATGAGACAGCGAATCTATTGAATTTATATGAAGTGTACAAAAAAGAGGTTACGTCGATAAGGACAGCAATAAGGTAGCGATCTCCTTTTTTAACTAGAGCTAGACTAGAGCTTTGCTATGTGCATCTCTTATTGAGTGAATATGACAAAACATGTTCCGACCTCTATTACTTCTCCCTCTCCGGTTGAAACTGAGGGTTGAAAGGTATTTTATTCTTGGTCTAGTGGTTGACACAGCGTAAGCGAAAAATTCTTGGTCAATGGGTTGAAATGTTGACCATTGACCAGGAAGTTTATAGACTACTACAAGAAGTTTCTCTTATGTTGACACCAAGACGATTAGAAGGTACTCGTATTGTCTATGTTGACACCAAAAATGCTGTATAACTAGATTTTTCACTACGGATGTATAATACTATTACCTATTCTGTGACTACGGTGCTTGGTGCTAGCAAGGAGCAGAGTGAGACTCTCCTAGGAAATGGCATAGGTATCATATCATAGGGAAGTAGAGACAATACTCTACCATCCAAGTAATTGAAAATTCTTGGCCAATCATAGACGAAAAATTTCGTGGCCTATGCTTCCAAGGAAGACCTGGAGGACAAGGCTGCAGGCAAAAGCTATTGACCAATATTAGGTTATAAACAAACTTACCATATCTAGTAGCCATCGATAATGCTCTCTCATCCCAAATGCCTCTCGTAGCAATAAGCATTGTTTCTCCAGGAGCAACCAGGTTACTGATCACGACCTCCATGCCGGTGTGTCCGGAACCACTGATGGCCAGTACTAACTTACTGCGCGTTTGGAATATGTACTGGATACCAGCACGAATGTCATCCATAACCTGGAATATGTAGTTATATTACATTAGTATGATATGATGGTAGGACTTTTGTTGGTGGCGCGCTGTGGAGAGGCGTGAACTGAAAGTTTTCATATTCGAATCCACACATACGACATGTATGCTAAACTATTTACCAATGAGTGTATCTAATATAGCTTTATGTACGTAATACCGATAGCTCTCAAACGGCGAAGGAAAACATCCAAGGCATACAAAGAAGTTCTGATACGAGTACATAGGTATGTGAAGTCCGCCAATCTGCATTACACATAAGTGATGGACTATGGTTTCTGGCTAAATTTGCTGTTTCGAGCAACAGCACGTTCCGACGCGGTGGTAGCTTCTAAAAAAGTTTGACATTTAATAAGTGGGCTTCAAGTTGAATAAATTATTTTTAATTTGACTTTGACTAAACACCCATACACCCTCACTGTGAGGCTTGGCCGTCATAATCAGCCTGTGTTGTCGTATAGAAAAAATAATCTGTTTCATGTTCGATGCGCTCTTAGTAGGTATTTTGTGGCAGTTTCGAGAGTCATGGAAAGAAACTTAACGAGTTTTCTATCTTGGTCTTCTGAAAGGTAGACGATTTCTTTCTATCAAGATCTTTCTTTTCTGCATTTTCTTAGTACTTAGTAGTAGGGTTTTGTATAATCATTTTATTATAAATTTTAACTTACGTTGAACAGTTCATCGCAAACTGGCGAAAGAGTCGGCCTAGTCAAAGCCTCAGCAACTGATGGCCAAACATCACTGGGTCCAGGTCCACACAGCAGGGGCTTCACAAATTTACGATCTACGATCTTTGGAGCTGGCACTGTCAACTTTGCGGTGGACATCTTGATTGGTCTGTATCCTGCGAAATTACCTCATTTGAAAATGTTGCCACGTGGTTGCAGTGGTATCAAAAAGGACTCTTAAACAATAGCACAGACTATTATAATACCGTAAACAAAAGCCTGATAAAACCATAAAATAACCTCAAATGTAATATAATAAATAACCTAGAATACTAGCGTTCAAAGCGGGTAAAACAATTGACAGTTACATTGTCCTGTTTACGTATTTGCATTTATGTATATTGGCATTCGGCCCCTCGCCAAAAGCTTGAGAGTGTCGAGTGTAAATATCCTCTCAGTGACCGATATTTCGTGAGAGAAACCGTGAAGTTTGGTTACGGGAATCGGGTTAATGTTTAGATTTAGTGCTAATAGGGTGGTTGTAAATTCGCTACAATGTTCTGGCGCTATCGGATGGCACATTTGGCAAGAGAACTCCGCCCCGGGCGCGCGTCGCTTGCCAGGCTCATATTTGTTCCGCATGCTATCGCCATTCCCCCGTTGGTTGTTGGTAAGCGGCGAGTACGCGGTTAACAATTGTTTTTACATGCCAATTTAGCTGTTATATGCTACTCTGATTTCGTATTGTTTCCACTAACTATCAAAGCAAAATATTAACACTGGAATTAGTTTCTGGGACTATACCTATCCGTGTAGTACATCAATGAGCAACGAGCACGAGCGGGAAACGATTTTATATAAACACAAAAACATAGATAAAGAGGTCAAACGTACAGCTCGTTTCAACGGAGCAAAGTTTGTGCCAGATAAGAGTTTATATTGTAAGATTGAAACGTGACGAAGATCGAACAAGCTCAATGTTGCTTCGACAAATTGATTCGATTCCCTGAGCTATTCCTGTGCTATCCCGACGGACAAAGAGGCGAGCGAGCTACACGGTTCCTTGGAGACTTGCTGGCGAATAACACGCAGACTGGAGTGTCATCTCTGAGCCGGGTCAACCGTGAAATGCAGCTGATAAATATTTATTAGTTTACATTTTCTAAGAAAGTTTTCTAACTATACCGTGTGTAGACTCCGTAACTGATTTGTTTTTTAAGGATGGCGATAAAATTAGATAAACATGTTTACTAATACAAAGACTAATGCCTAGGTACTTACACTTATTAATATAAACGCGAGTAGGATTATCTAATTATAATTATTAAATAAACAAGAATGAAGTCTACGAAGATTGTCTGCATACAGGGTCCTTCTTAATATGCTGACACTTTTTGAAGGGGATGATCATACCATTAAACTAAACAACTTTTGAATCGCAAAAAAATCTGCTGTGTTATACATTTGATTCAAGTAGGTTTACAATTTTGTATGGAAAAGCTGTTTTTTTCGCGGTTTCGATGTTGATGCCGTAGAGAAAGTTATTCAGTTTGGCGGTATGATCATTCCCTTAAAAAAATTCAGCGTATAAAGAAGGACCCTATAGATCTGTATGTACAATAAAATAAAGTGATACATAATAAGAAGAATCTAATCAATAAATAAAAAACTAATCAACATTATTAATTCTCTTGCCCAAACCCATCCCATCCCATCCCACGCCCAACCCATTATTTAGGGTCGCCGGTCGGCCATGGAGTTTTTACAGTCTAAGCTTCTCTGACTCGGTGCAACATGCCATCTTCTTCCGTTCACTCCTACCTATCTTACACCATAATCATCTTTTACACAATCTAACTATCTTTTCTTCGGTCTTCTACTACATACAGGGTCCTTCTTAATATGATGACACTTTTTTAAGGGGATGATCAGACCATCAAACTAAACAAGTTTCTCTATGGGACCAACAAAATAATCAGATGTCCCATACAAAACTGCAAACCTACTCGAGCCAAATGTATGGGACAGCTGATATTTTTTTCTTGATTTCGATGTTGGTCCCATAGAGAAGATTGTTCAGTTTGATGGTCTGATCATCCTCTAAAAAAGTGTCAGCATATTAAGAAGGACCATGTATATTTCATTCATAGTTTCATACATTCGTCATTCATACAGACGAGTGTTCGTCTAGTAATATGAGAAGGTCTCACCACCATGCTCATACCACGATAATCTATTACCCCGCAATTTTCTGTCATAGATGTTATTTCTCATTCCCATTCACTCTAGGTACACCCGTCTCAATATTCGCCTCTCATCTGCGTGCATCTCGAAAATAAAAATAATAAGTACTTACTATTTATATCACAAGTATTTTATCTCATGGATATACACTTATTATTTCACAGACTAGTTCACTTCTCGGTGGTTTGTAACAGAATGCATATTTCCATCAAAGTAAACTGAAGTAGCAATTAGTATACTCTATGAGTTGATATACTTAAGTAAATAATACCACTTTAGCTTCACAAACGAAGGAATTTATTACATATCTAATGAACTAATGATAATTATGACATTCCCATTAGGTACATTGCAATTATGATAGAAGCAGTAATTAGCTTGAGTTGTGTTATTGTACTGAACGCGTTTAAACAAGGCTTTGAAATCGTTGATTTTCGATATCAAATATTTAATTGAATGAATGAAGAATGAATGAATAATGAACTGAGAATCCTACTTTATTTACACCAAATACAGTTTTAAAAGGAAATAAACATGATATCGGTAAAAAGGCGCATTATACTGTATTTATATTAAATGATTTTGTTGTAAATTACTCTTTTACTTTCAGTAATTGTTTATGTTTATTTAATTTCGCCCGCGGACTTTAAAAGAGTTAAGAATACAGATAGGTATATAGGGTCCTTCTTAATATGCTGACACTTTTTTAAGGGGATGGCCAGACTCTCAAACTAAACAACTTTCTCTATGGCACCAACATCGAAATCGCGAAAAAAAAAATCTGCTGTCCCATACAAATGTGCAAACGACTAGCCTTGCGGTAGCATTTCCCCTCTGCCACGGTATAAGCACAACTGATCTTGTGCATTTACATTCAATTTTACACCTTATCACTAAACGAGACAACCTATAATTGCGAAATAATAACTTCGAACTTAGAACGTTTGGGGTTCACACGAGATTACTTTTCATGATTTTTAAAATTCAAAATTAGAATCTAAAGTTATGGGGAATAAAATCCAAAGTTGCGGATTTCATGTTACCTCGCCCCCCGCAAAAAGTGGCAGAAATGTTTGTTAGTAGAATTACACGCGTAACCAGTCCACATTTAAATAGTCAAAGGTGCAAACCTACTAGAGCCAAATGTATGAGACAGCAGATTTTTTTTTGCGTTTTCGATGTTGGTGCCATAGAGAAAGTTCTTCAGTTTGACGGTCTGATCATTCTCTTAAAAAACTGTCAGAATATTAAGTTGGACGCTATACTATACTAGATTATCTTCATAGACTTCATCATTCTTGTTATTTTAATAATTATAATTAGATAATCCTACTTGCGTGTCCAGAGGTAGCATAGATTTTATGGTAAACAATTTTTGCTCCAGGGGAAAGGAAACAGGGTAATACGTTTGTATGGAAAGAACGGTACTAGTCTATCCTCTTATTTGGTACCTATTTTATAATTGGATTAATAATTTACTTTATCGCCATTCATACTGTTTGTAAACATCAAAATATTACTGTGTTAAACTGTTGAAATGAATAAATAATAAAAACATTATGGAACTTATAAAATATCTACATATTTATTGTTGGACCATGACTGACTGACTGACAGACAACACACTATACCTATAGCCTACAAGAGAGAAACATGAAATTTGTAATACCAATATTCTATAGAGAATGTAGGGTTGCAATAAGAAAGGATTTTTCCGAAATTAACACAAACGAAGTCGCGTGCAAAAGCTAGTATTGCCTAACTATGAACAACTTTTACTATAGGAGCAAACCGGTAGGGGCAAAAAATTATCTGCTGTTGCATACATTTGAGTCGAATAGTAGTAGTTTAGTATGGAACAGCTGATTTTTTTCCTCCGATCAGTTTGCTCCCTTAGTAAAAGCTGTTCAGTTTGATGGGTAGACTCTTAGTTTAAAAGGATGCTAATGATATTAATTTCACCCTGTATTATCTTACGTGGATGTTCTGAGTTTTCAGAATATCTTTGACCAACCCCTCGGGGAATATAGTCGTGAGCATATGCATGCATGCATGCATGCATGCATTATCTTAAAACAGTCATAGAGATTAAACAGTAAAAAGCTCCGTTTAACTGCCTCCGTGGTCTAATAGTTAAGAGTATTGGGTTTTTGACACGGAGGTCGTGGTTTCGACTCCCACCTAGTGATAATATGTCACTTTGTGTGTTTTTCCCCAGTTGGTTAGGACATTGCAGGCTGAATTACCTGATTGTATGAAAAGAAAGATGATTCCGTGCTTCGGCTACTATCTGTCGTGGTAGTAGTCGTTAAATAAAAACCACTTTAGAGGCCGTAAGGCGGTCTGAAAAAACTCTGACACCAGGGCTTGCCCACACGATAAGAAGAACAGTAAAAGCTACTTTGTCTAATGCTAATAAAGGCTAATAGCGACTAATCACATAACAGATATGTAATTTATCAGTTTAGGTATAATTAGTTTGAGCATGGGTGAAGCTAATATCATTATGATATGAATTAGCTCGCAACACAAAGTGCTTTTGATGCAACTGCATGCTTGTTGATTAAAAAGCTTGGAAATAGTTGTTCATATGCAACATGACGGTTTTAATATCAATGTTACAATGCTGATAGTTTAAAAAACATCTTTAATTTAATTATTCAACGACAAGTAACAAAACACCCTAGTAATACTAAAGGGGGTGCTTCAATTCAATTCAATTATACTTTATTGCACACCAAAACAGAACATACATTTGAATACAGATAAAGAATTAAAAGTAGCAAGTAGGAGCTTCTGACCATCAAACTAAAAATATATACAGGTATAATAATATATGACAGCCTAGCAAATACTGATACTGTGAACACAGGCCATCAAACTGAACAACTTTCACTACGGAGCTTACCTCAGGAAACGCGAAAAAAAATCAGCTGTCCCATACAAAACTGCTATACCTACCCGACTCAAATGTATGACAAATGTATGAAAGTTGTTCAGTTTGATGGTCTGAGTATACCTTTTCAGTATTTGTTAGGCTGTCATTTACACCCTTTATACAAAAAGAGAATAAAAATCAACTGTCTCATACAAAACTGCAGTGCCGACTCGACTAAAATTTTTTTTTTTAATGCTCGATAGTAAAAGTTGTTCAGTCTAAACCAACCCCTTAAGTATTACTAGGACATTTTGTTACACCCTGTTCGTAACATTTATAAACAGCATTTAAAATATTTATTTCCTAAAACAAATGGAATAAACCACGAAAACAAATTTAAAATTAAATCCCTTTCTCTCGCCAAGTTAATGTCCCGCGAGAGTTTTCTCTGGTTTTAATTTCCGGAGTGTTTTCACTGAGGAAATAGTTTGTTGGGCAACACTACGTATCTGTGATGTTCAAATCGTGAGATGGGTCGAGAATTGTATCGTGATGTTAGTCTGTTCGCTATTTTAATGTCACATGTCGTCTCTCTCTTCCTATAACTTTTTTACGTAACTGAACCATCTGTTATACCACTGATATCAGGTCAGATGAACCAAAAATTTTGAAAGGTGAAAACGGGACCCTATTACTAAGCCTACATTATCCATCTTTCCGTCCGCCCGTCCGTCCTACCTATTTAGGTCTGTAACTTTGGAACCGTAATAGCTAGACAGCTGAAATTTTCCCAGAATGTGGGTTATTATGGCGAATTTGCCAACAAATAATAAATGTGTCTAAAAGTTAAAAATTGTGCTGGGTCCTCATGGACTGTGTTCGCTCTAACGTAAAAAAAGGTTATACATACAGGCGTCAAACTTGTTGTGATTATAAAGCAAACTCAACAGTATAACAACCAATAATAAATAATAATAAATCAGTATGCCCACATCTTCGACTTAGTAAGGTCAACACATCTTTCGTGGGGCACTGTATACGCGATTATAATAAGATACCAGAGAATGTTCTAAACTTGACAGACAAAAAGTTAAAGTCCCATGTTAAACTAGTCCTCTGTAAAAAAGGTTACTATAAACTCGATGATTATTTGAATGACCAAAATGGTCTGGTCTTGACAATGTTATACTATTGGACTTTTGTAATAATTGTACTTTGTATTATTTTTTTTGTTTAGTAGAAGTGTGTTGTAGAGTTTTGCCGCATATTCTCTACAACGGAACACCTTCCGTCGCGGTGGTAGATTCAAAAACATGACGTCAGAGAGTTATCTGAGTGATATTATTTTGAATAAACAATTTGAATTTTGACTTATTACCAAAATCAATTAGAAATAATTATTTTAAATAAAAGGTCGTTTAATTTAATTCATAGGTAAGTACTTGAATCGATATTACATGTTGATCTCGGATAGGTCTCATCGGCTTAAAAACATTCGATTAAACTATCTGGACTGTATCTGCGTGGTGGAGTATATGGTATGGTATACTCTCTCTCACCCTTATTCGTGAGAGGAGGCCTTTGCCCTATAGTGGGATCCTACCAGTTACAATTTACTTACTCTGAACATGAAAAAAGTTAAGTTATAGGCTGTAGGAGCCCACTGCAGGGCAAAGGCATCGTTTTACGAATAATGATGACAGAAAGTGGGCTATACTCTACCACGTGGGCCCAGTGCGTATTGGTGGCGAATCTAAATATTAAAAATATAAAATAAAAGTCAAAAAAGCTTGTAAATTCCATAATTTGTCGTGAGTAAGTCACGGTCGGGAATGGTGAGTGCATTAGTCGATTTAAGACGCGCCTTGCTGCGACCATTATTTTCACAGTTCGTTTCGTCGACATGGCCCGCTGCCGCAATTTTCAGTTAGTTGAACGACCCGTGTTAATGTACCGGTTAATAGTTAACAGCCGACTTTTTGCTAGGAATCCAGGAAATCTGGTTTTCATATTTTTGTAGAACGAATAGTTACTGCGAAAATGTTCTATGATCACGTTATTTGTAATTTTTTTCCAGTGTGGCTACTTGTTAGCTACTTTTACATTTCTATTTCTACACAATAATAATAATAAAAAACCGCTTCTGGGCAATCCGTTAAGCTTCTAATACTGGTTTGAAAAACCCATTAATTTAAATCAGCTTTCCCATACATTAAGCTCGACTACATTTGTAATTTAGTATGGAACATCCGATTTTTTTTCGCGATTTCTATAGTGGTCCTATAGTGAAAGTTGTTCCGTTTGATGGTCTAAACCACCACCTTAAATGTCTACTTTTATTTTTTAACACCTTGTATAAGAGAAGTGACGTCATAACGTCGTATTTGCATACAAATCATGTCGACGAGTCAAACTAACACCTGTTTTGCATGAAAGAGATAGAAGATAATAAACATCGTTTTTCAATCGTTTGTACCTAACTTTTTGTTTTTTATTAATTTCGTTTAAACATTTTGTTTTAAGTTTAACCTTATTTCGGGCATTACGAGGTCCATTATATCTCGATTGTAAACTCATGCTTCAGCTAGAGTGTGGTATTAAAGTTTATTGACAAACCACAAACAATCCTAAATCAACTCAGAGTATCACATATATTAGCTTATCTCGAGTCTGGAGTGCCACAATTAGGTCCAAAGTCACATATTTACATAACAGAGCAATTTGCGAGTGCACTTTCTCTAATAATTTGCATTTAAAATGCAGTGTAGTCAGAATAAGACCCTAATTCCAATGCAAACTGCGCTTGCAGCTTTGAGGTGTCTGGAGCCGCTCACGAGTAATTTTTGCTTAACAAACTTCGATGAAATAACGAAAAGACAAAGCGATATTATTTGTGACTGTATCTGTTGTATAGTGGACGTATACAGGGTGGTCCAGACCAGATGGATATTCTTTTTTTATTTTGCTTTCTTGAGGACGCATACCAGATCCCGCCAGGAAAAAAAATCGGTTACAATAAAATATTTTTTGTTTATCTCTATCTTGAGGAATATTAAAATTTGTCCATTTTTCAATTACATGTTTTGATGTTTTTTATGCCGTGTGATTATGAACACGGTTATGAACTCTCTAAAAAAACAGTCCGATCGATGTTAAGTAAACTTAATCTTAAATAAATTTAATTAAAACGATTTTTTCAGATTTTTTTCTGAATGGTTCTGGTAGGTACCCAAAGTCAGCAACCTAAAAAAAATTATATTCATCTGGTCTGAACTACCCTGTTTAGAACAGAAGCTCTTTCGCACGTGCTGTTTGCTCGCACGATTGCCCTACAAACGTTTCTGTCTGTAGAATGTAGATAATCATGCAGAATATGGAGAATAAACCATGTGGATAATATGCTATGTCTGTCCATAAACACACAGCATCTTCCCCTTATGATTTTGTTTGTGATTATACACAGTTTGTGATTATAATACTGTGTCTAAAAGCTTCTGGGTCTACTCAACTACTCAGGTCAACGCCGCATTCCTCCGAGATGGCCAGAAACCTCGATATTATAACAAACTACCTTTTTTGTGAACTTTAAAGCGTGTCTGTATGTACATACGGAATTCCGAATCAGGATTAAGATTTCGTATGTATTGTCCCCCGCCACAATTCCTTTCAGCATCAAATCCTACACGAAATCACAATCCTGATTCGAAATTACGGATCAGAATTCTGTATGTATGTGGCGGACCTTAGTTTAATTCACCGAATTCACCCCTAACACTTGCCTATCTTAGGACGTTGATGTTAGTGACAATGTCATCTGTTTTTATCGCTTTAGCCATCTCTTATCTAATAGGTAGTTGAGGTATACTTTTTATCATAAGAGATAGCATTCACTATTGCTTACTATGAACATAATATAACATACACATAAATACATCGACAGCAATCCCTTTCCGGTTGGTCAGAAACACTGCTACAACATTATGTAAAAATGTTGTTGTAACATAATATAATCATTATGATAATAGTAATAGTTTAAAATCCCAGTAGTTAAAATTACGTGTAATTAAACCAGAAACCATTATATTTTGAGACTAACGATCGTCAGAAAACTTAATTTCAAAGATATTGTGAGTGTATAACGTCTCCCCAGCATAATCATGTAAAATGTACTTAAAAGTTTTGCACTTGTTAGTTAACGTTAGTGTAGGTTGTAGGAAAGTTTCATAGTAATTTCGAGTAGCGAGCGACGACAAAGATTTCGGGCTTAGTTTTATGAGTAACTTGTTCTTGTTTTAATTAAATAGCTTCACGGATTACTGGCGAAAGGATTTGTTTTGATCATGTTTTGATTGACTTATTTTTTCTGAGATATTCTGCTGAGAGAATGTGGTATGCCGGTAGTGTTCGAAACGAAGTAAAAGCAACATCAAATTCACAAAGTCAGATCAAAAAAATTCTCTGTAAAAAAGTATATTATAAACTGGATGATTATTTAAATGATCAAAATGCTTGGGTCTGACTGTTACTAACTTATAGTTTACTGAATAGTATCATTTATTTAATTAAATAGACTATGTATTACTGTATACATAACCTCAGCTTAAGAATTTATTTTGTAATAGTTATTAAGTCGTGTTATTTTATAGAGTTTCTGGCCGCATCTTCTCTACAGCGGCAACTACGATGCGGTGGTAGCTTAAAAAAAGGATTTGCGTTTAATAAGTGTGCTTTAAGCCCCTATATTGAATAAATTATTTTGACTTTGACTTTTTTTGACATCAGCGCTTGCATGAGCGTGTTCCGAAGATATTTTCTCAAAGGCGGTTTTCGTACTTTGAAAATCATTAAACAGTTGAAGCCGTATTCTAACGTTTGTGGCTTTACTTCTTTTTGCTTTAGGTGTTTAGGATTTTTCTATTGCTAACGATTTAAGCATAGTGTCATAAGAGAAACTTTTTCTCATAGACGTACCTACCATTGGATTAGGCGGTACTGGTCAAATAAGAGGCCTTTTGAGGGGTTTTGGATATAATAGGTTATAGGCTGGTGATAATGGGGAACGGTTTTCACTTATGTACTAATATCATCAAACTGCGATCGTTAATCCGTTTGACAGGACCAGCATCGTGATAAATCAACTCATATACGATATACGAGGGAGGCCCATTTCACACCCTGGATATTATTCATACAGACGAGCTCGCAATGACAAGAGGAGGTAAGCAAATGCGATACTGAGTGAGTGCGAGTGAGAGCAGACTACACTACTGCTTACTGTCGTTCACCTCCACCGGGAGGGGTGAGGTCTAAATTGGTAGGGGGCAGGGAGTGTCCATACTGTGGTAGGGACTTGTAGATGATGATTATTTCTTTTAGGTTAGTACCGATATTGGTAAAAGAGACGAGAAGATGCAGTGAACCTTGGTAAATACACAAACAAACTGGAATAGATAACATCTTTTTCAAAACACAAGCAATAAATATTCAAAGACAAAAGTATCAAGCGGCTTTGGTGCAATCTCTATGCATTTTTATTCCAAAGTAATTCAGTGCAGCGGTGATTTAAATTTATAGCAACACTGCAGTGAATTATTATAAAAATTAAAATGTATGTGTTATCCGTTTCTAGTAGGTACCTATCATACATCAAACTAGAAACGAAAATAAGATTGATTGTTTGTACTTTTCTGATTCGTTATTTTGTAGGGTGATAAGAAAACAGTTAAAAACCAACAGTGGATTATAATATGCTAAACATGTCATCATCAGAATATCCTCGTCCACTGATCCACTGGTCCACTGTTCCAATGGTTCACTGGTGGTGGTCCACTGATGAACAAAGGCCTCTCCCAAGGTGCACCACAAAAATGTATCCTGGCTTCGTCATCTAGTGGCGCCCCGCTACCTTTTAGGTCGTCGGTCGTGAACTCTGCCCGCTCTGTGTGCTCTGTCTGTCATTCTTTGCTCATTGTCACTTCAGCTTGCAATTACTTTACTACCGTATCACCATGGCGTATTAACTCATTCCTGCGGCCGTAGCAGTAGCATGATGCGCGGGATGTATCTCGTCTTTTATTTTGCTCGGTCGCTCGCGAATAGACAGAGAGCTAAGATCTGGTAGCGCTATATTACGCCATACTACGGCCACTGTTGTGAATCATGTTTAGTGTAAAAAAGAAGAAAAATAATTTTGTGCTTCAAAATAATACACGGAAATTAAAGAAATAAATGAATCCATATCTATCTATACATGTAATAAATTTTTTAACTTGGCGTGGATATGCATTGAAGATATTTGGAAAAATATTAATTACGAGCGTTTAGGATACGTAACGGAATGCATTGAGATCATTTTTTTTAGATCAATTTGTCTGTTTATCTGTTTATTTGTGCATACATCGCTTAAAACTTCTGAACAGATTTGAATGGGGTTTTCACGATACAATAAGGCTTGGTGGGTTTTACATGTAGGCTTTATTTCATCTCAAGCGGTCCGCGCGTACGAAGTCACGGCCATCGCTGACAATAACAAAATAATGAAGTAGGCAATTATATTATAATAGTAAAACAGTTAATATCATTGGAAGTAGGAACCGCCTACAGTAAAAAACCGGATAACACAAAGCAACAGTTTTTCCTGAATCGAGAGTAGACAATAGACTAGAGATCTGCCCCCCGGGTGTTTCAGTACAAATCCAATTATTTTCCGCGGCTCCTTCGATGCCGGTGTGTAATTGATTTATTTGCTCATTTCTTGCAAATACTACCTACCTTGAATACAGATAACGTATTTATTCTAAGTGTTTATGGCAACTTCTGTGTTTAAGAGTAGCTCTCAAATAATGATAACGGACATATTATGTACCGTCAAAAGTATACAGGGTGTAAGTGACAGCCTAGCAAATACTGAAACGGTGAACTCAGACCATCAAACTGATCAACTTTCACTATGAAGCCTACCTCAGGAAACGCGAAAAAAATTCAGCTGTCCCATACATTTGAGTCGGATAGATACAGCAGTTTTGTATGGGACAGCTGATTTTTTTCGCGTTTCCTGAGGTAGGCTTCATAGAGAAAGTTGTTCAGTTTGATGGGTTGAGTTCACCGTTTCAGTATTTACTAGGCTGTCACTTACATCCTGTATAGGTACAGGATGTAAGGTAACAGGGCCCTTTGACGGTTTATTTTCAGGCGATGATGAACAACTTTTTCTGTAGAACGAAGATCTAAATTACGAAAAAAAACTGCTATCCCGTACATTTTGGTCGAGTACGTTTGTAGTTTTGTATGGAACTGCAGATTTTTTCGTCGTGATTTCGGTGTTGGTCCCATAAAAAAAGTTGTTCAGTTTGGTGGTATAATCATCCCCTGGAAAAATCAACAGCATATTAAGAAAGACCCTCATAGCAGAATCATAATAGAGAAGAGTGCTATCCAAAAAAAAGTTTCATCATAATCAGTTCAGTAGTTTTCGCATGATGGTCGCACAAACAAACACACAAACAAATCGACTGACAAAAATGATAAAAAAGGTTGATTTGGAGTCAGAGACACCTATCGTCATCTTTTTTTTGTGAATATCTTAAATGTACAGACATACACTTGCTTCTGTTACAGTTTTATAATAGTTACAATTTTCGCACATTTTGTACATTTGTATTCCTCCACCTTCCCTAATCATAATGAATAGCACCGTACCCAAGTTCTTTCAACACGTGACACTGAATTATCAACGTCAGTGGCCATTACACTCAAATAGGAATACGACAGCGCTAGATCAGTCCTTAAAGGCCTTATCAGATCGGTAGTAACCCTATTACTCGTAGGTTTACAAGGGGATGTTATCGATCGAAGCATCAAAGTGGACATTGCCCGCGGACGCGGTGGCTGCCGTATTTAAGAACGCATTTAAGGGGCTTTACTCTAGACATTGACGGATTGCGTCCACTTGGGTTCCAGCTAAGTCCGTATGGAACGGACGACTCCGAATTCACGTTATAAATTGATTCCGTGATTCCATCATTCATTTTTAACGGGACCTTTTTTGTCTGGTCTTTTCATTGAAAAGGATTGTCCTATTTTTGGAATAGGCGATATTTGAAAGGAAATTACTAAGATGATTTATTGGTTTCAGGCATGTCTGTCACTTGTAGATTTTCAACAAGGAATCTTTATAGTTTCGCTATGTCCGTCCGTCTGTCCGCGGCCTAGCTCAGATATGCTTAGTACTAGAAAGCTGTAATTTGACATGGGTATACATATTTATCACGCCGACAAAGTGGTAGAATAAAATCTTGAAAAATATTTTTTAGGGTACCTCCCCTAAAAACCCCCTACACGAAAAGTGGGGATGCAATTATTTTTTCTCGTCTTTCCCGTTGGTGTGCGGTATCACTGGATAAGTCTTTTAAAAATATTGTGGGTATGGCAAAACCATTTTTCGATTTAGGGATCCGTTAGCGAAATATTAAGCTTTAAAGTGATAATTTTTGTTACAGTTAAGTGATCACGGGAATCTTGATACATCTGAAACTAACTCTGAATAAACATTTTAATTTATGTTAACTATGTCAATAAAAGTTATATGGTAATAATATTTATTGCACTTAAGCTCATTGTACAACTTTTACGTCCCAAACGCTCATACGAAAATAAAAAACAAACAGATACCAAGACAAGATAAGATGTGCGCCAACTGCGATTACGCGACACTCCGTTTAGATGAGGCTATGAGGCTAATATTACCACTATAATCTAGAGATTATGAAAAACAAATCGACATGAGTTCCATTACTATACACCAACTATACGCTATCATTTTTTGAGGGCCTATTTCCCATCGTGATGAAAATGGATCCTTTGAGATTTTTTTGTTTCAGAGTTACAATGAAAACTTAATACTCTAGTAATGTAACTGCATTGAAAACGACATTATAACAATTTGGTAAAGTATTTAGGACCTAAATGTTGACTTTCAGAGCATAATGAACCGTGACTACATCAAATAATAGTCTATTTAGAAACAATATTTGTCTTTGATTCTGTAACCAGAAAGTTATGATCAATATTGACCGTTCCTACGGCGCTTAATAACTGCTTAACAAGTTTTGTTGTTGATTTTATGTTTATATGTATCTTATGAATGTAGCACAGTAGGTATCAGTTGTTGACAAATAAACGTACAAGTCAACAATTCTAGTCTATCTTGCTTCAGGGTCTAGCTAAAAATGAAATACGTGTCTTAAGTTCATAATTATTTGATTTTCCTACAATTTTAGCAATAATATGATCAACAGAATTTCAACACAGTTTCATCATCATCACAGATTGTAAACGTCTCACTGCAGGGCACAGGTCTTGCCTCAAGGAGAGTGTATGTGCGTTAGTCCACCACGCGTGCCAAATGCGGATTGGTAGATGTTACATACGCATCAGAATTTATTTTTCAGCAATGTTTTTTTTTTTTTTTTTTTATTTATTTAATTTCATTCTTACAACTGCTATAAATAAAAATCTATAAATAATGTCCAATAAACGTGTTAATATCATTATCAAAGAATATTAAAGAAACAGCGAAAACATGACTGTTATATACAGGGTGTATTGTTATTATACAGGGTGTAAGTGACCGCCTAGCAAATAATGAAACGTTGAACTCAGAAGAGTTTTTAGGGTCTACTGAATAACTTTCAATATGGAGCCTACCTTGGGAAACGCGAAAAAAAATCAAGCCGTCCCATACGTTTCAGTCGGGTACAGCGGTTTTGTATGGGACAGCTGATTTTTTTCGCGTTTCCTGAGTTAGGCTCCATAGTGAAAGTTGTTCAGTTTGATGGTCTGAGTTCACCGTTTCAGTATTAGCTAAGCTGTCACTTACACCCTGTATAAACTGGTATGGAATCATTTATAAGTAAGCCAATGACAATTATGTAACCACCATTTTTGTCTTCCCCCAACAATTTGCAAGAATAAACAAGCCACAACATCAACCAGACAAATTAATAAATTACTTTGTCGTAGAGTAAGAACGACACACTCCTATTGAAGAGACAGTAGAGTTCACATTTGTTTATCTACTTGTACGTGGATGCAATTTCCTCACAGTGATGCTCTAGGGATCTGAGTGTTAATGATTTGTACCCCTTATGTGACTGTTATTCGACTTGACAATAGGGTAGTTTACTTCACTTAACATTCTCATGTTGTTCTAAATAGTAACTCTTTTTTGAGCAAAATCTAAATCCACCAGAAACAATTTTATAAATTTTCACTTACGTCGAAAAATGCAGTTAAACACTACAGGGTGAAATTTGATATCGTCAGCATCCTTTAAAACTAAGAGTCTACCGATCAATTTCACTCTGTATAATGTATGTTTGTCATCATTATTCAATCGGGTATACAATTTAAACGTAAAAACCTTTTGTATATGACCGGTAGGAGCCTTTTTGTAATTTCATACATTTACGTTTAGTATCATTGTAAAGACAAAGCGACGCGTTGCCGATGCGAGGCTGAGAGCGCTGCGTGAGATAAGGCTCTAACTGAACAAACATTCGAAATATTTACCATAATGTAACTTTTGTCTATAATCTATGCAAATTTTATGAGATCGCAGGTCAATTTCTATGAATAAAAAAATGTCTAATAGACATCGGTAGCGATTATTTAAATATGCGGTGTGTAGTAACAATATTTAACGTTGCGTAGTGTGAGAAGGTACAACTTATCTACTGGGTCCTTCTTAATATGCTGACACTTTTTTAAGGGGATGATCAGACCGTTAAACTGAACAACTTTCTCTATGGCACCAATATCGAAATCACGAAAACAAAATCTGCTGTTCCATACAAAACTGTTAACCTACTCGAGCTAACTGTATGGGACAGCAGATTTTATTTTCACGATTTCGATGTTGGTCTCATAGAGAAAGTTGTTCAGTTTGATGGTCTGATTATCCTCTTTCAAAACTGTCAGCATATTAAGTTGGACCCTGTATAAAGTTGTACATCACAAAGTCAGAATATCAAACGAACCACTTCCTCACAGAAATATTATTGAAGTGATAGAACAAAATGAAACTTGCTATTCGGGGCGGGGCTCGCGGCATGCTTAACCCGCAGTTTGTTATCAGAAAGTCTGAAGCGGTGCATAACGAGGAACCAGAGACAATGTTCCCCCTTTGTATTCCTCTCCACATGTACTTGAAATAACAAGGGCTCTATTTTCAATTCCTCCATCGCGTTCTGTGGTTTTCTAACCGACTGGGTACCCTTGAAATGCATAAAGAGTTTTTGCATATACGAGCAGTTTTCTTTTTTTCGCTATCGCCTCAAGTAATGCTATGCATTTAAGCGAAATGAATTTGAGATTGAATATTGTAATTCAGTAGATTTGTTTTCCATTATGCCATCTCGTAAGCGTTCCGTCCTCGACAAAATCATTATTCGACTGTAGCGTGCTAGAGCCAGAGTAACAATATTAGACGTACTAACGTTGGGTAATGTTTGTGAGACAAAAGACAATCTTTATGTTACAGTTGGTGGAAATTAGGAGTGGAGTGATAGTGACTCGTATTGAGTCGTAAAGATCTTGGTTTATCTTGAGTCTATTTGCTATTAAAGCGGAGAATAGTGGTGAGGAGAGGAGTAGAGTTCAAGCCGGTATGCGGTGTTCGTTCGTAGAAAAAGTGGAATTGCGAATCATTTTAGCGGAGAGTTGAAGATATAGAGATATGTGAGCTCATTTTCTGTTTTCGCCGCAGTTACTGCTCTGGCAAAGTTCAGTTATTTAGCCCGAAATTGACTTTCTTCCACTCCCACCCTTGTTCAATGAGTTGCGTTCCATGCGTTTAAGAGGTCGGAAAATAATGAAGTCTTTTGATTATAGTATTTCCTCTCATCTTCACTAATCACCGCATGGTTGGGTCAGAAGTAGGAAATATGATTAACGGTGGTAGTTTGACCATTTTTTTTCCAATTTAGATCACCCTTAAAGAACATTTTCTTTAATTGGACCACTCGACATTGTTTTTAAAATTCAGAGCTTACACTCCAAGATTGTTTCACAGTTCATTGTAAATCTGGGTCAAGATTAGGCATTCAAAGCCCTTCATATAATTAGTATGCCCAAAGACCCTCCAAACTTGAAAACAAGATTAGGAAACGATAAAAACTGGCGAAATTTCCGAATCTTTACGATTTCTGTAATTGGAGCCATTGTGCGACTGAATTCCGAGACCTTCTCGCATTCACGGGAAAGTTGAAAGTAATAAACTTGTTCTTTCGATGAATTGCCTTATTCGGAAGTTAATCAGGAGAGAGTGAGCGGAGTCAGCGCTCGGGGTGAGGCAGCTTTTGAAGAATGAGTTAAGTTCCTCCGATTAATTTTCCTTCGATGCGCCCCGCGCTATCGGAATCGCTTTGACTGACAGTCTCGCCTATTTTGTTTAGAGCTCCATGATAAATAGAGGGCAAGTTCGTCAGTTGTTTATTAACCAAACACGCTTTATTGCTGCAGGGCTTGCCCATTGTTTTTGTTGTTGAACGAGGAGGGAAAATGGAATCGGTTTCTCTGGAAGCGAAACTTTTAATAGGTATTATTTCGTTTATTGGTTTTCTCCTTCGTTTGGCGATTGGACATTAAAGCTCAGTAAATATTTTTCTTGATAAATGCGATGACAGAATATTGATAAGGTGACCTAATATTTTTAATTGAGTGGAGTTGTTTGCCCAACTTTAATGTTTTCACGACGTGTCTAAAGGATTCGATTTATATTTAATATGGTAGTGAATTCTACGAAGTTTAAACCAAAGTATGTGTCCGTCATATCCAATGAAGTTTGGTCATATAAAATGGACCACAAATGAGTATCAAGTACATATTTTCCTACCAAGCTCAATTTATCGTTATCAATATTCATAGCACGTACAAAATGCGTGTAATTTAACGTGTTATTTTACAGTAACAGTTGTTGCGAGGGGTGCTATGAGTAAATATCTCTGTCTAGTCTCTATCGCAGCTTGTTATCTTGATTTGTAGTCCACTCGGGGCACTACGTATAAAAATAACAGACTATCCCTTATAATATGTTATCCTGGTAGGTAGTTGCTAGCTCGAATGGTTTGTATTGTGATATGTAACAGTGGATTTGTCGTCTGTATGTTTTTTTAAATAGAAAATATTTAAGATGAAGAGTAAAGTCTATATTAATATACAATATGTAACAAGACCAAGAAAGAGATGGCTCGACGACTTGGATGCATACGAAGCAGAATGATAAATTATGTCACGGGATAGATAGCTAGATAAATTTGAGTCTAGTAGGTACTGCAGTTTTGTATGAAATAGCACATTTTTTTACTTTTTCTCTATGTAGTGAAAGTGAAAGTTGTTCAGTTTGATGGTTCTTTTTTATTTTTCCTCCATGTTGACTGTGTAGTGAGAGTTGTGCAGTTTGATGGTATAACTAAACCACCTTTAAATATTACTAGGGTGTTTTGTTACACCTTGTGTAACCCGGATTGGTGTACCTTGATAATCCAAGGTACACCAATCCGCTTTAAGCAAGCGTGGTAGACTAACGCCCACATCTTTACCATGAATGTAAGCCTGCGCCCCAATACTGTGTTCCATCCCGTCCCCCCAACAGAGGCTGATGATGATCGTCCAAGGTCTAAAATTACGTAAGTTTCTTCTCTACTACTAGAGAGAGCTGTCGAAAGGTTCAACGGAAAATAATCTAAAAAAGCGACTAACGATCACGCTTACGGTCGCAATCAGTCTGCAAAGTCGCCGAAAAGTGCAACGAGAAGGTTTTCCGAATTTAACACCCGAAAGCAAGTAACTACATACAAAGTTCGGTGTAATTGTAACTGAATTATGTACATAAATCAGTTTTAACTTCTCATTGACATCACTTGACTCTACTTTAATCATTCTGTATACGGTTTTATTAAAGTAATCAACAGTCAAAACTGTTTTCTGGATATAACCAATAAAGTTATTATAGTACTCTGATGGTCCAACGTATCGAATGCGACAATTTGAGCACTGCAACTGTGTTCCGTACAGCTGAAAGATTTCGTACCAGGCAGTACTGCAATATAGGGTCCAACTTAATATGCTGACACTTTTTAAGGGGATGATCAGACCATCAAACTAAACAAGTTTCTCTATCGGACCAACAAAATAATCAGCTGTCCCATACAAAACTGCGAACCTACTCTAGCCAAATGTATGGGACAGCTGATTTTTTTTTCGCAATTTCCATGTTGGTCCCATAGACAAAGTTGTTCAGTTTGACGGTCTGATCATCCCCTTAAAAAAGTGTCAGCATATTAAGAAGGACCCTGAATATTGGACTACCCCTTTGGGGAATATAGCCGTGAGCATATGCATGCATGTATTCAATTGTTTTGCCGCATTCAATGCGACAATACATTTGAAATGTCAGTAACGTCAATTTACGATCTGTCTCCATGACTTTAGTGACTCTAGCATTTATAAGGAGTCACGTTGCAGGTTCTGACCCGAGAACTTGTCTCGCGTGTTGTCCGCGCGTCGTGTCTTTGCCTGCCATGAGGCTCCGCATTCCTTAATCTCTTCTTGTTCTTTATCAAAAACAATCCCTGAGATTGGGATAGATACTCCCACAAACTACTTGACATTGTCGGAAATGCGGTGCTAACGCACAAGCAAAAAGTCCATTAATTATAAATAAAAAGCATTTATAAAATTAAAAGGCCAGTGACCTGAATTCCCCAGCAAACCGAGCAATTTATTGCTTCACCTGAATATGTAATCATGACGTTTGCAGTTATACCCTGTGGAATATGCAAAGATTAATCTAGTGAATGCGTGTCGGACTCCTCGTGTCCCGAACTGCATTCATTGCTGGGTACCTCAAATTTACCTGCTGTACACTTTGAGAAGTTTGTAATTGCATATCGGTAGATATCTACAGATATAATTACTTTAATGCTTATTCACTCTCTCTTTAGTATCTCATTCGTCTCGTATCGGCCGGCACACAAATAAATATCTTGGACAGTGTCACACAAATTATCTAGTCACATTTAAATAATCAGAATCTAGCCTGGACTTATAAAATGATAACTAGACAACGATATAAACATATGCTCACGACTATATTCCCCGAGGGGGTAGTCAGAGATATTCTGAAACCTCGGAACATCCACGTTTCACCAGTAGTACTGAAATTCTGTCCAGTTTGACGGGGGGTGAGCCCGTCGCCAGCTGTCTCATACATTTGCCCTGAGTAGGATTGCAGTTTCGTATGGGATAGCAGATTTTTTTTTCGCGATTGCAATGTTGGTGCCATAGAGAAAGTTGTTCAGTTTGACGGTCTGATCGTCCCCTTAAAAAAGTGACAGCATATTAAGAAGGTCCCTATATTGTTTACTTTTAAAATACCTAGTTACTGTGAGTAATGTAATTTAGTGGTCCTATATCATTACTTCTATTCATATTTCCCTTCATGTCAGATCTGAGGAAACCCATCCATACTGGAACCGAAGCTGCCTCCATTTGTAATGTCTAAACTGGAAAACCATGCCACCTGTGATACCGCGTATCAGGTGTAACACAGTTTGAGAACTCCAGTAGTGAGACTGCTATGGCTAAATAGGTTCCCTGAACTTACTCCTGCAATAGTTTGACTTGAAGTTTGGCTAATTTCAGAGATGTAGGTGCTTCATGCCTTTGAACCCGCAACGTGAATTATTGACCTGTTAACTTAATAAGGCATGGTCTTGGTGGAAATACTTTACCTTTAGATCCAGTGACTAAATTAGAGTCGATATTGTAAGAATTAACACTATTCGTAACGCGATACTGTATCTAAAGTATAGACGTAGTTGAGAACTTAACCCTTATTGAGCGGCAAAATAGACTTTATGACAATGGTATCGGCGCGCGTCGTGGCGAATACACTTTAGATACAGTATCGCGTTACGAATAGTATTTATTCTTACAATATCGACTCTGATCGACATTTTAAGAATTAATACTATTCGTAACGCGATACTGTATCTAAAGTGTCTCAACCCTTATTGAGCGGAAAAATATACTTTATGACAATGGTATCCGCGTGCGTCGTGGCGTCTACCCTTTAGATATAGTATCGCGTGGTAAATAGTATTTATTCTTACAATATCGAACTTAACCGGCGACCGACGGCGGGCCCATTCTAAATGACATTTTATATGGGCCCGCCGTCGTCGGTCACCGTCTTTGGTAAATGTGTCTCAATCCTTAGTCTTCAGTTATCTTCGGAGCACTATCAAAAATATCTTTACACATAAGCTTTCTTCATAGTATCTAAGACAAAAAATGTGTTTATAGCCCAGAAGATCGTTAATGACAATGTCTTATTTACAAAGATATTGAAGCAACCGAAAGTGCTAAAAGATTAGGCCTTGCACCAGGATAAAAGGCGACCGTTACATCGCTATGGTCGATAAAATAGGCCATTAAAGTTTTTGCGGTCACCGTCGGGCCGACATTGTCGTATCGCCGCTTTTACGGCCATTCCGGCCTTATTGTTCCTAGTAAAAGTACCGGATTATAGCGCCAAGCGCTGCCAAACACTCATATCTGCGTACTTTTTTCGTCAAAGATTTTTAGTGTGTTTCGATTTTGAGATCCTTTGAAAAACGATTTCTAATCACAGTTTCTTTAGTAAGACAAGTTTTTTGTGTATCTTTATCGTGAAGTAATCGGGGATAAACTTGTTCTTGGTTGCTTGTTAATCCAAAAACTAAATAAAACGTCTTCATTAGAATTCAATCTCTCACTGAAACTTTGCTTTAACAGTTTTGATTTTTCTTTTGTACAGAAGTCCAAGGTCTATAAGCTAGAATCTTACTTGACTTTTGTACAAATTCAACAACAATACAAAACTTGTACTAAAACAGTATTAAAATTCAAAGAAATACAAGCTGGTTCCTTCCCATTCAAAGTAGTTAAGCGCTGTTTCAGTTGTATAGGCAAAGTTTATCGCGAAATCACTTACAAGAGTTTCAAAGCGCAGGTAAGAGCGCTCAATTTAATTAAAAGTAGTTCCACTGGGATTCGAAGGCTGTACCTGCTTCCCGAGAGACGCATTTACACTCTGATGAAATGTCTACTGTACGTTTTTAGGATACATCAAATATTTAAAATAAAAACCGGCCATGTGCGTGTCGGGCCACGGTCAGGGTAGGGTTCCGTAGTTGCCCGTCACAATATACGAACTTAGAAGGGGGCTTTTTGTTTTATACTACGGTTTAACGGCTAATAAAGTTTAAAAAGTACATTTTACAACATCAAAATCGCGAAAAAAAAATAACCTGCAAAATAATTGTAATGTTAGGGAAAAAAGGAAATAAAGAGGGAAATTAATAAAATAAGTGATAGCAAAAAATTGAGACCGACTTGGAAACTAAAAAGTTGAAAAATAATATTAGAGCTTGATGCCTTTTACATTGGCATAATTCGCAACTATAAGAAAATTAATTATATTTATTGGAGTCGCTGTCAAGCCATCACAATTCGCGACAGGGCTTTCTCAACATAGAAGTTCCAAGAGATCTAAAGAGATCAAATGATTGCTTTTTCATTACAAGCTTCGTATTGCCTGGATGTTTTCTCCAGGAATATTTTCTTGCTCTACTTACCACTTTACGTAATGAAAATTTTCATCGCAAAACGAGACTCATTAATTTTAATACCCTCAGACTACTTTAGAACACAACAGAGCTTGGAATGGAAAATAGATTTTACTAAATTATTTTGAACCACACATCAACATCGTGAATAATTTTCTGGGTTTGATGAACAATGGCGACGTAATTCTTGAAAATTCTTTAGCGTCCTCAAATGTTTATTAAAATACCTAATTTCATTAAGTTTTTTAAATGGTACTAAATCCCAATCCTATCTATATCTGAAAGTAAAATCATACATAAATGACACACTCGCAAACATAACACAAATCACGAATATTAAAAACTAATAATATTTTTAGTTGACATTATATACCCAAAAGGTGAAAACGGAACTATAATCATAAGCCTATACTGTCCGTCCCTCCTTCCGGCCGTCCGTCTGTCCTAACTATAAAGGGCTGTATTTTTTTAACCATAACAGCTAGACAGTTGAAATTCTCGGAATATGCGTTATAAAAGCGCATTTGTGAACCAATAAAAAAAAATTAGAGGGATAGATAAAAGAAATTGTTTTTTTTTAAGTTTTTTTATTTTTGCTCAACCGTAAAAACGGTAATACATACAAGCGTCAAACTGGATATGGTCCTAGTGCAAACTCTACAGTATAATAAACAACGGCCAAGTGTGAGTTGGTCACGCGCTAACGGCCCCGGAAAAACCCTTTTTTTTTGGTAGGGAATAATGTTTCGGTCGGAGCGATGCGTGAGTAGTCCGACTCAGACTTGGCCGGTTTTATTTCATTTTATAGTAAAATATTTCTGATGGAATCATTTATTTTGCACGATGTTCATATTCCCGTCAATATTGCTCAATCTAGTGAACATATAATAAAATTAGAATATCTTTTTTTGTCAAAAAAAATAAACACATTACAAAACAATATATTATACGGTAGAAGTAATCGAAGTCGAAGGTCGAAAGCAATATTATAACATCATTTAGGTACTTCTTAACAATACACCGAAGAGACCCTGCAAGATACTTTCACAGAAACCAATAATTATCTTACATGTCAGAAGCAATATAGCATAAAATGATTACCAATTTTGTTCTCAATAAAAATACGAAACATATTAAACATATCTGTGAGTGACTGACTGACAACGCAGAGTAACCCAGTATTTTACCGAGTTTTGTAGGGATGGGAAGTAATTATGAATGGGAATTTTAAATTGTGACCGGCACCATATTTTGCTACGCTACATAGAATTATAAATTGTATCTGCCAGAAGGCCTTTTAACTTAATAATATTTATACTAATGCACTCATTTTAATGAGATTCAAAAATAAAATGACCTTTGAGCAATAAAATAGCTATCGAAATTTAAAAAATGAGTTATTCATTAGAAAATACAAATGCATTTTTCAAACCTTTTTTTTTACAAGTTTTACAAGTAACAAAAATATGTACTCCGTGATCGAAGTGTGTAAAGCCTTAAAATGTGAATAAAAAATGTAACCCTCTGGTTTTAAAAGCTAAATTTAATATTTGGGGCTGTTGCTGACGTAATTTTTTTTAATTTTCAGATATTTCTAGGCTCAAATTGGCTCTTAAATGAAGTCAGTTCTTAATTAGCCCCGGGTCAAACCGTAAAATGACTGGGCTAGAGCCTACGCCATTGAAGTTTTAAAAACATTACATTTGAAATATTCTGTGGTGCAATAAGAAATGATTTTTCGAAAATAGAAAATGGGAAAAATCTTGAAAACGCTAATTTTGTATTCCTTGTGTGTCAACTACTTTTCAAAATACAGAAAACCTGATTACCGATTATAATTTATTATAATGTAACCTATTTAGGTACTTTCCAAATACCTGACTATATAATATATGTATAAATGACTATTGGTCTCCTGTAACAGTTAATATTGTGTTGTGTCGAGAAAATACTATTTTCATTCATTCATTCATTCAATATAAATTTTACAATTACAATCCTCTAATCCTAATGTAAACCTCTGTCACTCTCACAGCACACATATCATAATAATATTAATCAAAGTTTGTAACCGAAATCTCGCGGTCATAAGGTAGTTCGTAATAATAGAAGGGCGGTAAACTGCAGTTTAATTAGCAATAAGCCTGCGATGAAAGCCTTACTATAAAGCATACCATGACACAGCAATATCCCCGTAAAGCCGTAATTAAATGCCTTACAATAATGGTTTAATACGATAAGGTTACAGGGCTTAGTAGCTACGTAATCTGGGTGCAATGGTAATTTCTGCTATGAGCTTTTCTTTTCTCTTGTTGCTTCATTGGAAAAAGAAACTTGCAGGATCTGAATATTGTCCTGGTACCTAGAAATTAGGTTAAATCTTTCGTGTGTCACATAATAAAAATTTAAAAAAATAAAATAATTAAAAATAAGAGAAACCTAAGATGATTTTTAAATACCTATTAAATGATAGCCCAATCTATTATTACAACTAAATTTTTTTTCTTTTTCACGATATGGCGTCTGGTAAAGTAATCAAAATTCAATATGGCGACCATATTGAATTTTGATTACTTTAGTGACACTCGCAAGATTAAGACAAATCGATTAACGTAAAAAAGAGTCAATAAAATCGGCCCAAGCGTTTGGTCTCTAGTCTCTAGTGTGCCACACATACATACATATAATCTGCTGTGTGTGATTGAACTCTGGCTTCTAACTCAACTCTGTTGTTGCTGCGGTACCTATACTGTGAGACTTGGAGATGTCGTTCATACCAGCATTTCTCCACTTTCTTGTATTTATAAAGAAAATGAAACGTATACCGTAAAACCATACAATTATAGTCCTGGGGTGCAATGGTCCAGTTTTCCTACAGTACCAAATTGCTACACATAACGCCATGTAACAATTTTTAAAGCTCCTATTGTAGACAAGGATAAAGATAAACGTAAAGGCGTTATGTTTCGCATTTGGGTAACCGAGTAGTGACAGAAAATTTGACCATACTTTCACCCTAGGACCATAGTTGTATGGTTTTCCGGTACCGATTCACGGCTCATAATATTGTTGTTGTATTTACAAGTAAGCTTCACAATCAATCAACTACAACTCAATAAGAAGTGTTTATGTGCCCCGCCGAGGCACATTTGCTCAACACCTGACACCGCAAACGTATGCGCCGGAAATCAATCACAAATCTCGTTCTAACCCCGTATTTGAAGGAAACAGAATTTGTTAGCTGCCAATATTTCCAACGGCTTTCACTGTAATTCGCTGGGAAATGCTTTCTAGAGTTCAGAACGATTGATTTTCAATTGTTTTCCGATTTATATTTCTCATCAAAGAAATAACTTCCTAACAAAACTGTATTTATTTAAGTATATAAAATCTCGACCGTATTTCCATTCAAAGGAAGTCTAATTTACTTCAATTAACTACCAACTAACAGCGTGTAGTTAGAGATAGGTCCACTTTAAAAAAAAATCTAGTCTAATTTTAAAATGGTGGCGTGATGATTTTGTCAAATAGAAAAAGTTAGTACGGGCAGGCCTGTCTGACTTCACGCTCAGGTACGCTTGACAGCCCACCGAGGGGGTGAATCGTCGCTTAGTGACATTTTATTCTTAATCAACATCCACGGGAAGCAATAGTATGGTGTATGTAAGTTGGTCATCCTGATCATCTCAGCCGATGGATGTCCCCACAACGACCGGTCCTACGCTGCCCTCATCCTACGGGCCATCTAAGTCGGTGCAGATAGGCATATAATCATCATGATCATCTCAGCCGATGGACGTCGACTGCTGTACATAGGCCTCCCCCGAGGATCGCCATAACGATCGGTCTTGCGCTGCCCTAATCCAACGGGTTTCCGCCGCCTTCACCAGGTCGTCGGTCCACATTGTGGGGGGCCTGTCCACGCTGCGCTTTCTGGTACGCGGCCATCGGTTCTGCGAGCAATGTGCCCCACCCACTGACACTTTAGTTTAGTAATTCTTTGGGCTATGTCAGCTACTCTAGTTCTTCTGCGGATTTCGTTATTTCTGATTCAATCTCGCAAGGAAACTCTGAGCATAGCCCTCTCCATTGCCCTTTGGGTGACTTTCAGCCTTTTTATGAGGCCTTAAGTGAGCGACCACGTCTCTATTCCATATGTCATCACTGGCAACACACATCGATCGAAGACTTTTTTTTTAAGACACTGCGGTATTTGGGACGTGAAGATATTACGTAGCTTCCCGAATGCTGATAGCACATAATTTTATGTATAATTTGATTTAAACCTAAAAATGTAGCCTTTTGTGAGTGATTACGTGAAAAGTAATAAAATTCTTCTGGCAAGCGACACTAAACCCGGCTGAGGTTGCAATGGCCCATAAAAGGCTATCAAATGTTTTACAGAACCCCCGTTTTACTGCTCAAACGACAATGTTACAGAAACTGCAGTTGGTTGGTTGGTTGGTGTGTACCAATAGTAAAAATGTATTCTACCTAAGCTATTTTTCGAAAGACATTCATTTTTTACATCTAATTTGAATCTGAATGGAAAGAATACAGCAATACTTTGAGATTTCAGTACGTTTGATATACCTAATACCACAGCTAATACCTTCGATCAAAATTAAAAAATAAACCGGCTAAGAGCGTGGCGGACTCGTCCATGAAAGGGTTCTGTAGTTGTTGTATGAAAAGCTTATCCTGGCATAGCTTGGATAACACAAGGAATCTTCAAAAGCAAACAATAGCGCAATTTAGTTTTGTTCAGCGATATCGACAGCTGAGAAAATGTATAGGTATTCAGTTTGATGATGGTCTAAACCACCCCTTAAAATATTACTAGGGCAGTTTGTTACACCCTGTATATAATTTGTATTCTATTATATCGTTCTTTAGTCATCATTATACAAGTCTGAACTAGATTATACAAATAATAAAACGTCACCAACCTTACGTTCAACGCATCGAGAGCGCCAATTTATAAATATTCGGTATGTATGAAAATTTAGGAAACTATTTTATTTTCCATACTAAATAGTTTTGAGGTTGTAAATATATCGTTGACTACGAATCATACCTATCAAAATGAATTCGCGCCCACTACGAACTGAGGGCTACGGTATTCGTAGCAATCGCTACGACTCTTTCGCGGCTATCCGAAAAAATAACAACGCACCTTTTCTTAAAATAACACAAGTTAATTAACTAGAGGGAAAATAATGAAAACGGTTTCGGTTAGTGACAGTCCGCCTTTATTTAGATAAGTTCCGTACAGTGCTATCAAGATTTTTTCGGTAGGTAAAAGAATATGATAAATTGATAATAAACAGAAAGAAAACAGAATATTGGATGGATTCAGAATAAATGAATGAAATATACTTTATTTACACCAAACAAAATACAAAGCACAATAGAAAACAAAACTGATTATGGTACAAATAAGGCGGTCTTATCGCTAAAAAGCGATTTCTTCCAGGCAACCTTATTTCAGATGATTCTTTCACCTATAAGATCTCATTATTTTTGGACAGGTTTTAGAATAGTTTACACTAGAAATTTAGCTGCAGCGTTGCTTGTGAAATGGTGTGGTTGGTTGTTCTTAAACACCTTAGAGAGCTATTTTGGAATTCTACACGTTCTAATGAAAATATGACACAATCTATGAATTGTCATTTTTTTCATTTGTTGCCCAGGATTTTCACTTCCTACGAGATTATCCTAATGTTTATTGTTTTGACGGTAAACTCTGGTCGTTTGACTGTGTTATGTTACTGTGAAATTAGTCTCTGGGTTAATAAAAACAGTTGAAGTAAGCTTTCGAAATTGAAATATTGTTTAGTAAGTAAGTTCCGTTGTCTAATGGGAAGAGCATTGAGCTCTTGAGGTCGTGGATTTGATTCCCACGGGGGACACCTAGTGAAATGTCACTTTGTGCGTTTTTCCCCAGTTGGTTAGGACATTGCAGGCAGAATCACCTGATTGTTTGAAAATAAAGATGCTTCGGATGGTACTTTAAGCCGTTGGTCCCGGCTACTATCTTTGGTGATAGTAGTCGTTACATAAAAACCACGTCAGAGGCCGTAAGGCGGTCTGAAAAAACTATGACACCAGGGCTTGCTGCCCACACGATAAGAAGAAGTAAGTAAGTACAGGGATTTTAAAGTCAAAGGTTAAATTAAAAAATAACACTCCGTTTTCTCAATTGCTACACGCACGTTTTTGGAAGACTCAATTTATTGAAATATCAGGGTCCTTGACATACCTAATATGTCCTAAACATACAAAATAAGCAAAAAGCGAAATAAACACTTATGCTTACATCAGAGATAAGGGGGTAAACAAGCTGACGGTCCGGACCCCGGACGGTCCGGATACGGTGCGCTCCGTCAGTATCCGGCACGACGAGAACGGAAATCTACCGCTGGCATTAGCGACGTAAACATAAGAGTGGAAGATATATCTTTAATGTCATGCCTCCTTAAATCGGGGTCACTTAAAATATATTAGAATTTAAGAGATAACTTTCATATCAAGGACCTTGTTAATAAAAACTTTCGATAAAACTTTAATAATGCGTTTATTCTAGTTTAAAAATAATAATTTTTTTTTTTCTACATTTTAGTACAAACTATAAATATATATTTTATGGTTTACTGTCTTTTTCCCGTGACTTAGTCTACGTTAACTTTAAAAAAAACAGCAATGTGCTAGTCAGACTCGCTCACGGAGGGTTCCGTACCACCACACAATATTACCAAAGAAATGTGTTTTCTCCGGGATCATTAGCGCAAGCCCGACACACATTGACCAATTTTTATTATTTGTTGTTATACTGTAGAGTTTGCATTATAATCATACCAAGTTTGACGCTTGGATGAATTAGGTACCTACCGTTTTTACGATATAGCGAAAAGATAAAACGTTAAAAATTGGTTTCTTGTATATTAAATTTTTTACTTATTTTTATTTTTTATTATTTATCATCAAATCCAATACAATACAAATTCTGTGAAAATATCAACTGGCTACCTACTACGGTTCAGATAATACCCTCTGAAGCTAGGACGGATGGACCCTTTTCACCCTTTGGGTACGGAACCCTAAAAAGCATTATAATGTATCCAGAACAAATTCTATCTGTGTGCTAAATTTAATTTAAATCCGTTCAGCTATTTATGAGTGGTACTCGTATTGTATTGAGCCACAAACATATAAATATCTTTACAAACTGTCACATATAGGATAGGATAGGATTCCAATATTCCTGGAAATAAACATTACATGGAATATTCATTTCTTGTAACTTGTAACAAGGGATTTTCATGTCTTGTTCGGATATCAGATATCGATTAAACGAAAAGAGGAAGAAGAGTTTTTATTAAGAGCTTGTCTTGGCTTTAAAAAGTTTATCTTTACTTTTTTAAGGGTTTTTTCACACGTACCGCAACCACACCACATCGCAGCGACAAAAGGTGGTCAGACAGTGGTTACGTTTTGAATAGAGGCGCTGCAGCTTTTTGCAGTTGCTGTGTGGTACCGACAAAATGTCGATGTGGTTGCGTTGTCGCTAGTAGGTAGTTGCGATGTAGTTACGTCGTGCGCAGACAGACATTCGACTTCTATTCTAGGAAAATAAGGTTTGAGATTGCATTAAAGACACTTTTGTCGAGATTTCGTGGTTATATAGGCTCAGGAACCTGAGAAATACCTTAAAATCGTTATTAATGTACAAATGGCAAGCTTATTTCTAAAAATATTTCGACCAGCATACCAGCAATAGAGACAGTTAATTATCAAAAGGCAAATTTAATGTGTAAAAACAAACAGTAAATAATTTAGTTTTGAGGTTATAATTTTTGAAGACTTACAAAATATTAAATATCTACCTAAATTAACTATATTAACCGTGGATTATTATTGTTATAAGTAAAACGTATTGAACGAAGCCATCCTGTACAAAATCACCAGTTTTCCATTTTTTGTTCATACCTAAATTTAATGTTTTGTATACAAAAGTAAAAATAAATATTTAAAACTTTGAAGGGGGTTGTGTAGCCCATCAAACTGAACAACTTTCACTATGGGACCAACATCGAAATCGCGAAGAAAAAAGCCAGCTGTACCATACATTTAGCTCGAGTAGATTTGTAGTTAGGATGGATCATCCGATTTTTTTTTCGCGATTTCGATATTGGTGTCATATTGAAAGTTGTTCAGTTTGATGGTCTAAACCACCCCCTTAAATGTTTATTTGTATTTTTGTAACACCTTGTATGTCTTAATTATTCATTAATACAACATAAAAAATCGGGGATTATTGAGAATTTATCTTTTTCAGGTATTGTATCTACTATATTCCAAATTTTCACCAAAAGTGCAATTAATGCAACCTACTCCATACAAAAATCCGTAGATTTCCCCGACTATTCGGCTTTCATAGGGATAGCGCAGGCATGCGTGTCTGCGATGTGGCCGGCCGCTAGTTCGCGGTGTCGCGTGGTGGTTGCGATGTGGGTGGTATCACCCACGCGGTTTATAAGGACAGCAAAATGTGGTACGTGTAAATTCTACTATTCATTAATATGCGCCCGCCCACGTGTTGTGGTTGTGGTGTGGTTGTAGTACGTGTGAAAAAACCCTTAGGAAATCAGGGTGTATTTTTGACAAAAGTTGCGTGCACCGCGTTACACACCATGAAGCTAACAAATTTAAAAGACACCTAAACACATATAATTACAAAATGGGAGACACGTTGCAGGGTTTACCCCGAACACTTGTCTTTCGCGTGGTGTTCGCGCGGATCGCGTTTCAGCCTGCCACGAGGCTCCGCAATCCTTTTCAGTTGTGTTCTTACTCAAAAACAATCCTCGAGATTGGATTGATAATCCCTCAAACCACTTTACACTGGCGGAAATGCGGTGCTAACACACAAGCAAGAAGTCCATTCAGTATTTTAAAAAAAGTACAAAAATGAACTTACTTCAAAAACTGAAAAACTTATACTATGGAGTCAACATTAAAATCGCGAAAAAAATAAATCTGCTCTAATCCATAAATTTACGTCGCGTAGCCGATGCCGTTTTTTATGAAACCCCTGATTTCTTTTTCGCAATTTCAATGTTGGCTGAAAATTGTCTAAGTTGATGGTAACGTATTGAATTTTACTCCCTGTATAGTTTTTCCGTATGTTTAATGACTTTAGTCCTAATATAAATCTCGTCAGGTCCCTGAATAAAAGAATCGTTAACAGCAACCCTGGGCTAGTTAGGCAGTTTAGTAGGCGTACCTTCATAAATAACAGGTAACCGAGTTCTATAAGTAAACAAGTCAAATGGAAAAGGTGAGGTAAAATAAAATGTATGATAGTAGAGCCTTGATGAAAAGTAATCTAAATGGTAATACTTTTGTTGTACAAAGCTTAGTGTTCATTTGTAGCACGAAAAGATCACGAAATAAGAAATAGAGTACGACTATTTAATGCTTTAATTATTTATTATTTCTTTTGATCGCGGCTTCTTCCTCATACTCGTAGTTAGTCGCATATTCCCGGAAGCATCGTAGGTACTTGCGCTAATGTAAAGTCCAGTACCGGGATCGATTTCGGAGTATAGCATATGCTCACGCCTATATTCCCCAAAGGGGTAGTCAGACATATTCTGAAATCACAGAACATCCATGTTTCACTAGTACCGAAACTCTGTCCAGTGTGACGGGAGTGAGCCCGCCGCCACTTGTAATGGACAGTGGGTACAATACATGCCTCAATATTGAAGCACGCAGGTTTCCTTACGATGTTTTCCTTCACCGAAAAGCCAGTGGTGTTACAAATCGTATATAAATTCCTAAAAACTCATTGTTACGAGTCGGCCTGGACGGGGATAGAACCATCGCCTCCTGCACGGCAGGCAAGGTCACTCGCCACTGGACCACCACGGCTTTTTTCGGAGTATCCTTCTCATAGATAGTTGCAGACGAATGCAGTGTCTTCTCTTTGTCGTAGAATTTGTTTTCGATATAAAATCTATGGCCTACCATAGATAGTATGTTATACCCAGGAAGCTGGAAATAGGTATTGTCTATAACTTGGAGTAAGGATTGCCTTACAAGCGGTGAAACATGAAAATACTCCTTGGCGGTCGGTAATGTTCAACCTTCTTCGTACGTTTTCATCGTCATCTTTGGTTTGTCCCTTTCTAATCCAACGACGAAAATTAAAAAAAAGGGACTTATTAAATTTTTGTTCTGATCACAGAATCTTTGGTTTTGATAGAAAGGGACAAATCTAAAATTTGAAACATCGTACGAAGAAGATTGATCATTACCGACCGATATCGCCAATTTTCGAGTTCCCATGCTTGTAAGGAGATTTGGTATCCTTTATAGGTTATACAATAGTTTCTTATACTGTGCTATAGACTCTGCCAAACATTGCAATTATAAACGTGATAATTATATTAGCGTGCATTAGGGTATATCAAAAAGAACTGTACAATTCACTGATATATAAGAAATCTTAAACATAATTATTTCCAATTTCTTACGTGCTTGTAAGCAGATATTAGGTATAATAATGTTGTGATCTTATATTTCTAAACACGATAAAACTACGATAGATAATGTCCTTAGTAACTAGTTTAACAAGAATAGTGTGCTAAAAGTATTATTAACCTCGAGTAATACTTGCTAAAATTTTTTTGCAAATTCACATCGAGAATGAAATATTCAGACCAATGATTCAAAGACTAAATACAATTCAATTCATCTTTATAGCGGTCAAACTAATGTTGAATAAAACCACGAAGGGGCTAATATGAAACACTTACGTATTACTCAATGGGTACGTTACTGTAAGTACCGGATTGGCACACATTCGTGGGGTACGGCCGGATGGTAAGTTGGAACGAACATCACGTCCCCACGATAAATTGATTTCGTACCAGATGTGGCCCGACTTGTACACGACCAGATATTTCGATAGCACTCCAGTTTGACATTATTATTTTTCGAGCGTGTTTGTTCGAAGTAAATTGAAATCTGATGTATATCGACTGTTTGACTGTAGAAGTACGATTGTAGTAGCGTCAACATATACAGGGTGTTAGGGTAAACAGTTACATTACTTTAAGGGGTGATTGTTTGTACCCATGATATATTAAACAACTTCCCCTAAGAAACCTATAGGAAATTTCCAAAAAAAAAGGCTGACTTCCCATACTAAATATAATCAGCTGATCGAACGTTTGAATGAAACGAAAAATTTTTTTGCGAATTTCCTATTTGTTTCTTAGGAAAAGTTGTTCGGTATCATGGGTACAATCGCCCCTTAAAGTAATCCAACTGTTTACCCGAACACCCTGTAGAATGCGTCAGTCTTAAACAATATGAAAGAAGTGGAAATGGTGGTGGTGGGTGGTGGTGGTGGTTTCGTCCTCGGAAGTGTACAAGATCTTTACGGTTTCGTAGGCCCACACCTATAAAAGTACTCGCTATTTTATTGTCTACAAGCTGTGCCCGGCATGCGTTGGAATACCCCTTTTTTACCAAACACACACTTGGCTATTTTTTTACAGTATAAACCTTCCACAAATATTTGAAAAACCAAAATTAGCCATATCAGTCCAGCTGTTCTCGAATGATGGCGTAACCAAGGGAAATAGGGATTAATTTTTTAAATATTTATGTAGATCATTCGTATTATCCTATTCTTCCCATTTCTGCATGCTGGACGTTTTCAAAGTATTAATAGCATATACTTAATTACACACTCGTTAAAAACATTACCCCCTTTTGGTTTCCCCGGTGACGGGTAATTAGGATAGCACTCCCGTCCGATTTTGTAAAAGAGCTGTCTAAATTGTTTTCAAGCATGCGACACATTGACGCAATCGAGAATCGAAAAATAAAGCAAAATTTTAGTTAGGTTCCACCTAATAGTGCCAGTGAGAAGCTAGCACGGGGCGTTATGGACTACACAGAAGCGCAATAACCATCAAAATCAAAATGAAAATCATTTCACAGCTTATATTCTGAAACCACAGAACATCCACGTTTCACTAGTAGTATCGAAACTCTGTCCTGTCTGACGGGGAGTGAGCCCGTCTCGGAATCGAAGCATGCGGGTTTCCTTCACCGAAAAGCCACTGGTGTTAAAAATTGAACATAAATGGCGAAGAACTCATTGGTACGAATCGACCTGGCACTTGACTCTAACAAAAATGTTCACTTTAAAGCTTAATATTTCGCTATCGGATTCCTAAATCGACCCCACCACCGACATCTTACCCCACACCATGAGATATAGACGAAAAAAAAAATTTTCACCAAAAAAAATATATTTTTCAAGATTTTATTTTACCGCTTTGTCGTCGTGATTAATGTTGTGTATATCCATGTCAAATTACAGCTGTCTAGTACTAAACGTCTCTTCTGAGCGGAACACACGGACGCGGAAGACGCGGACAGACAGACGGACAGACGGACAGACGGACGGACGTGGCGAAACTATAAGGGTTCCTTGTTGACTACGGAACATTAAAATGTACCAACATTAAAACGGCGCTTTACGGGAAACGATTCGAATACAAACTAATATTAAACCATGAAGACCCAATTACTATTCTTACATAGTCATAGTGCCTATAGACGAAACGCGAAATTGTTTTTTTTAAGGGTTCGGGATAGTTTCTACCCGATGACTTGGCAGAAGCTCGGTCGATTCGATCCAGCCACTCGACCGGTGATGGATGACGCGACATCCCTCCCGGTTTAGAACTCATTGAGCGAATGTTGCCGGATTAGAAAACGGGATATAACCGAGGAAAAGTGGGACATTCACGTTCTTTAAGAAGCCATACCATCACTGTTATCTTGCCATGTATCAAGACATCGAATACACATCAATACAGGAGATTTACAGTAACCCTTTGCCCTGCAAAGTGACGTATCCTATATCCCTATATCCCTCTGCAGGGCACAGGGTTGAAAGAGTAAAGGAGGCGTTAGTTAATCAGGCGTGCCCAATGCGGACCACAGAATTTCATCCTCTCCTCACAGTGTTTTCCTTCACCAGACGAGTCACTGTTTTTTTACTTACATATTAGTTAGATAATCTCCATGAGTTTTTCTTAGAACAAATTGAACCAGCACTAGTTCAAAATCTACAACAAAACAAGCAAAATTTTTATGAGTTTTAGTTTCGGCGTAGTTCGTTAAATAAGGTTACCTATATGAAATAAACATATACGGGTCCGGTCCGGGCCCCTGGCCCTGGGGGGCCTCGAAATTTCGAGATGAGAACACCCTTTTAATCAAATTTGAAATATTTTCAGTAAGAGGCAATTTGGAGTTGGAGGCCAAGGATAATATATCTATGGAAATAACTGATCAATTCAGGCTACTTACATCGATCTGGCCACCCTAAGTTGAAGGTGGAAGGGGGGATTATACCACGACGTTGACGAATTGCTACTCTCCACATATAGATAAGCATTGAATCGATTTAAAACTCGAGTGGCTGGCCAGTGCAGGATTTGTCTTGGGGATCTGCTAATAGGATGTTACATCTGATTTTAGCTGATGTAGATGGAATAGATTACGTTTTGGTTCGATATGAAAGATTAATTGTTGATAAATATGTTTTCGCTGGCTCGGACACAGAAAGGATGGGGGAACATCGTGCGGTGAAGAAAGCGTATTTGGGGCGATTCTGGGCGTCGCGTCGCCCGGTGGGCAGGCCCAGGTATCGCTGGATAGACCAGATAACCAAGGATCTCGATGAGCTGGAGATGCCCAACTGGACTGAGATGGTACAGAAACGAGATGAATGGCGTGTTTTGTTTTCGGAGGCCACGACCCACTTTGGGTCTCTGAGCCAGCATAGTAAGTAAGTAAGTATAACGATCGGTTACAATTGAATATGAAAGAGTTAAGTATACATTTTTACAAGAATATTCTCGTGATTCCGACTTACTTACCGAATGTTTATTATTGGTCTTCGTTTTTCAATGTTTCGCCATCTCGCTTTTTACCATAAAGAAACTTTTATTTTAAGTCTCATTTTCTTTGAATTATCAAATTGAATACATAAATACGATACAATGGTCCTCGTAATCTCCCTGCAATATATACCTGTCAATATTTAGTTACAAACAAGGCTAAAACAAAAAAGAAATTGACGGAAAATTGAGCTCAATTTGCAGATGATTGGGGAAAAAATATTAGTTACGCAAAAACCACTACAGTTCCCACGTTCGACAGCTAACTAACTTTTAAGTATCAAGATTCAGAAGTTTTGGGGATAAGGCAGCAAGAATTAAATTTCATTTTGGGGTTTATAATTTATGTGAATTGTTGTAGGTAGTCTAGTAAATGCTGGAAGTTTCTAGTGGGCTCGACATGGAGCCAACTTTGTTTCGAAACAAAATTACTGTGAAGCGAGTTTATAGTAGAGATGTAACGGAGATTCTTATCCGAAACCGAAAATACAGCATAATATAAAAAGAAACTATCCATAAGAAACTATTGAAAAAGTTCTAATTACCATTATTATTTGAACCTTACGGTAGTAAAGACGATTAGGGAGGATTTATATTGAACTGACTGATTTTTCACAGATCAGTAATAAAACTACTCATACCTACGATTACGAGAAAAAATACTGCCGCTATCTGAAAACAAAATGTCAGTATCCGTATTCGAAACCGAAAATTATCCGTAACATCCCTAGTTTATAGTACCGGCCCTGAGGGAGCTTTTGCGCGCAACGATCAAAATATAAATGGGATTTTCACTTTGCCCTACTCTCAAATCCTAAAAGTTTAACAAAATGCAAACAATTAATGATAATTTATTAGCAACTCAACCTTTTGGTGGTGATATGAAAACAACGTTAGGGGTCGCATATTATACAGGGTGACATTGATATCATTAGCATCTTTTAAACTAAGAGTCTACCCATCAAACTGAACAACTTTTACTATGAGAGCAAACCGATCGGAGAAAAATAAATCTGCTGTTGCACACATTTGAGACGAGTAGGCGTTGCAGTTCAGTATCGAACAGTAGATTTTTTTTTCGATTGATCTTTGCTGATTGAGCTTTGATGTAGACTCTTATTGTACAAAGGATGCTAATGATATCAATTTCACCCTATCTAACTATTATAAAACTGTAATAAAAGTGTGTCTGTACATTGAAGATATTTACAAGAAAAAGATTACAATATGGATTTTAGGTAGGTATCCCTGACTACAAATCAACCTTTTTTAGAATTTTTATCTGTCTGTTTGTTTGTTTGTAACAGCATCACGCAAAAACTACTGAGCCGATTTTGATGAAACTTTTTTTGTTTGATAGCTTATGATCTGACTTAAAATGCATATAATTTGCGCGGAGAAACTATTTTATGGTCAGAGTATACTTTTTAGAGAGGCTAATTTAAGATTTTAGAGAGGCCCTACTTCTAAAAACGCCGAAAGACAGTGGCATACCTTATGGTGTCACTTCACATGGCCTATTTGGCAAATATCACGAACGACAAATACGCTACGTGAAAATACGTTTACGGTCACTTTTCACACACACTAGCTCAAAAAAAAGTGGACAGCCGCATAAACAAATATCTATGGAGATCCTTCTTCTGAGGTACCACCATATTTAACAAAGCATATACCTTACTACTAAGCACAGAAATAGGAAGTACCTACTAAAATTACCTACCTACGAAAATTAACTGAAAAGCATAGATTTATACTTAGAAATTAATATTTCTCTGAAATTTTATTGCATCTGAAAAAATAATATAAATTTAAACAGTTTTTTTCACAGATAAATAAGATGCTATTTCTTAATTACAAAAGGTACAAGATCAATCCTCTAAAAAAAAGTCACAAGGGCATTGTTTCAAAATTTAAATCGCTTTAAATCTCGGACGTTTTTATATTAATACTAAATTACTGGCCATTTTCCTAAAAAGAAATTGTCCGTATGCCATTAAAAGACACAGGAAAAATTAAGAAAAATTAATAATAAATGGCGTTTCACAATTTTTATTAAGAAAAACGGCCAGATACATTGACAATCTCAGACAATCTAACCAAAGAGATTTTTTTATTTTTGGTTAAATTTAAAGCAAAGGATCTTATCTACAGCCGATGTCTTCAGTAAATCTATGAATCTGTGGTCGATCTTGAAAGCACGCTCCTTGTTGACAAAATCACCATGTAATGAACGAGTTTTCCTTTCCCTCCTTTGGGGGTTGAATTGCGAACTATCTTTTTTAGTGAACACCTTGTTGGCAATAGCCGTGGTGGTCGAGTGGCGAGTAACCTTGCCTGCCGTGCAGGAGGCGATGGTTCGATCCCCGTCCAGGCCGACTCGTACCAATGAGTTTTTCGGAATTTATGTACGATTTGTAACACCATTGGCTTTTCGGTGAAGGAAAACATCGTGAGGAAACATACATGCTTCAATTTCGAGGCATGTATTGTACCCACTGTCCATTATAAGTGGCGACGGACGGGCTCGCCCCCCGTCACACTGGACAGAGTTTCAGTACTACTGGTGAAACGTGGATGTTCTGAGGTTTCAGAATATCTCTGACTACCCCCTCGGGGAATATAGTCGTGAGCATATGCTTATGCTTTATGCTTGATGGCAATAAAAACAATCCCTGCCAAATTTTAAGTTGGTAGTCTTTGTAGTTTTCGATATTTTGGTGTTGAGAGAGTGTGCGGATTTGCATAGATTCAAGCAAATCTGACACAGCTTGACCGAAGATAGTTCAAATTTCTACCACAGCGTGCGTCGCGATCGACTTGACAGTTCCCAACACCATTTCGTACAAAGCCAAAGGTTGTCATATTCTTTTGTGTCAGCATGAGCTACTCGTATATAGCATGGCAATCACTCTTGCTGTAGTGTAAAGATTAGCCAGTCAGCGATGGTCGTATCGAAGCTGACTGCCCAGGGTGCGCCAGACGAACATAGGTTTCGTCACACGGGGAGGCTTTCATAGGTTGTCATTAGGTTCAGCCGCAGATCCACCGTTGTGGGCACGGTGGGCATGCCCACAACCCTAATTGAGGTCGATAGGCTTTCACTCTGTAAAAGTTTCATCAATATCGGTTCAGTAGTTTAGAGTCTAGGTGTTGTGTGCAAACAAACACACATTTACTTTTGTAATTTTTGTGAGCAAACAAACTTTACATTTTACAGGTTTATTAAATTACTAGTGTTCGCCCCGCGGCTCGGCCCGCGTGGGTCTTTATACTGTACAAGGTCTTGGCTGGGGTGTCACACATTTTGTAAACGAAACGTCTCCTTTGTAGAAATGCAATGTATCGAGATCGAGAGCGAGTCCACAGTCCGACTCGCACTTGGCCGTTTTTTTGGTGGCTGTTACCACAACCTTTTTGAGTGCTGGATCCGCCCCTGATTAGGTTGTTATATGCGAATACTGAACTGCAAAATGGTCCGATAGTTCCCCCCGCACGTCCCGCCTAATTGACCTGTCGCGATCACCGCCGAGTTCCACAACTGTAGAGATACAGAAACTGTGCTAGGCTATAGGATTCGGGTTTAAGAATCTTTATTATCCTCATAAGAATTACAATAATTCACTTACATGAGAACTTAGAAAACGTATATAGATATAAACTATATTTAAAAGTACTTAATTAACGAAGTAATGAGCATGCTTAGCTAGTAAAACTTATTTTTAAACTAGGTATACAACGTGTTAATGAATAAGCGCAAAACCTCATACACCCCAACTGATGTATAACAAAATAACTAGATTGAAACAATAATTTCATTATATTTCGTACTTAGTCCGAGACATAACAATGTAGTATCGCTATCTTGCGTGTATCCGCGTCCTTTAAATCTATGGAAAAAAAAAAAAAAAAAAAACGTGTCTCCGAACGTCATCTACCTGTCAATGTCATTCGTTTATCGCGCGTAAACGCGATCCTTGTTGAAAATAAAAATTTTAAAGTTTTATAGTTAAATTATAAGTTCTTTTGTGTATAAAATGGAAAAAATTAAGTGTGAAGTCAATCAGGAAAGATGGAAATAAAGGATACATAAGTTGGAGGAGTGATTGACTTAGTAAATTATGGTAAATTACGACAAGGTACGTACACAATTTATTCTTTTTGTTTCTGTTATTGAAAAAGTTTACCTACATGCTACGGGGGATTGGATCCCCTCCCCGGCCCGACACAATGTGTCCACGCATTTACGAGTTTCGAAGATGCGCTTTCCCGTGGGGATAGAAGTATACGAAAGCCGGTTCCCGTGCCCTTGCCGGCACACGTATGAACGTGTTACGTTCATACTCTTCCCCGTTGGGGAAAGACAGCCGACGCCGATGGCAGACCCTGGGCCCGTTGCACTATGCATGCTTGAGTTTCGACCATGCACTTGTTTTCCCGTGGGGAAAGGCCATACCAGTACTGTGCCCATTGCCCAAACACTTTTGAGTTTCAAACAGAGACACGTTCCCATTGGGAAGGTAGTTATTACAGCTCTTTTGCCTATTAGCCACGCATGCACTTTTACCGTTGGGAAAGATCATGCCATTACTTGTGCCGATTGCCCAAGCACGTTTGAGTTTCAAACAAAGAGACACGTTCCCGTTGGGAACGTAGTCAGTACAGCTCTTTTGCTTACTAGCCATGCATGTACTTTTACCGTTGGGAAAGATCATGCCAGTACTTGTCCTATTGCCCAAGCTGGTTTGAGTTTCAAACAAAGAGACACGGTCCCGTTGGGAAGGTAGTCATTACAGCTCTTGCATATTAGCCACGCATGCACTTCTACCGTTGGGAAAGATCATGTCAGCTCCTGTGCCCTTAGCCCTTGAAAGGCTCTAGGTTTGATGATGATGATGACGACTTTTCCGTAGGGGATAGAATAGAATCATTTATGGCACAGAATCTTTAATTGGAAAGACAGCCGACACCGGCTCCGGTGCCCAGTGACCAATTGTGTTCAGAATGACGTAATATTTGCTGAATTATTATGAGGATGAATGTTTATTCTTTCTTACCATACTAATTCCCGTTGGGAAAGAGGTTACTGCCCTCAGCTTGTAATTGTATTAATATATTGCTCGTAATTGTGTGACACTTATACATCTTTCCGTTGGAAAGTATTTTTGTTTTTGTCCGTTTATTTGCCTGATTATAAGTTAGTCATTGATGCCTCATTTATCTAAACCTGGTTGTTTCCCGTTGGGAAGACATAACTCTGAACAGTGGGTGTTGCCTGTAGCTATGTTCCAGGTATTGACATCAGGCTAGTTGGTAAAAAGCTTTTACTCTGTAAGTAGGTAATACCTCTATGTTGATCCTGAGATAGACATTGAGCGAAATCCTGAGATATCAAATCATAATTAAAATATTCAGTATTTAATTAATAACTGCACATTAGTCACACTCAGTCGATTAAATTAGCCTCAGGCACTGCTATTCACCTAACTAGGTTAGGTTAGAAGACAGCTCGGAAAGGTGACAGAGACAATCTATTCTCAGATTGAGAATGTTACAGTCAATAGTATGAACACAAAGAGATAAAAATTGCATTATCTAAATATAAAACTGCACCCTAAATAATTTTGGAATTGCCTGGCATTTTGAAACAATCTGGTACTAGGCTAAGATACATTATTACAAGAATGTTAGCGGCACTGAAGGTAGCGTCAGCCACACAGCCTACAACACAATAATCCTTCTCTCAAGAGAAGATTTCAATAAATTGGCACCAATTAAAGTTGCTGACAGATTCTCCAAGCTTAGCATGCTGCATCTCCAGGTAAATTGGGTTTTGATAACAGCTTATTGCACCTTTTGTTAACAAAAATATTTATCAAGTTCATTAAAGGAAAATAAGTAAACAGAATTCCTTTGCACAAAGCTGGACATGTGAATTTTCTAACAATAAAGAAAGGTTCAAACAGTATGAAACCCAAAGTAAATCCAGCCTCAAACTTTTCGTCATACAGTACAGAAAGAAAGTGCAGAGGTCACAAGCCATTATTATTTGGGGGTAAGGGCTTGGTTAATGACCAATAGCTACCGCAACCTGAACAGATCTATTGTAGCTGGTCACAAGCCATTCTGGTAACACCAACCTCTGCATCAACCCAAACTGTTACCCTATCCACCAGATAGGGACGGGTGCAGTACCCTTTGTGATAAAGCTTATCACTAGACTCAAATATTTACTTAGTTGATCAATTTTGGTAATATCACTAATGATCTAATAAATAAAATACCATTTGAGGAAGAGTTTGCCGCTGGACTTAAAAGTATTATAGCATAAGCATATGCTCACAACTGTACTCCCCGAGGGGGTGGTCAGATATGTTCTGAAACCTCAGGACATCCACATAAACATTTTTATATTTGTAGTAATATAACAAATGATACCCTTTTAGGTAAAATTTGCTGCTAGACTCATCATATTTTCTCATTTGTTATTATAATATCACTTATGATCAAGTTGTATTTAGGTTGAAAAGGGGCTCCATCCTTTGAGTTTCCATAACCTTCATGTTAATAACATGTTATAAAAAGACTGAAATTAAAATAATAAATGCTGATAAATAATTAAAACTGAAAATTAATTCTTTTATAACTATTTAGTAACAATAAAATAATATGGCTCATAAAAAGTATTTGAATATTTCAATTACTTAAATAATGGTTCATTATTTAAATGGGATGACCTACCCAATAAACTAGCCTGGCTGGCTAGGCCGGCTCTGACTGTATTTACAAAACAGTTAAAATCCATAAATGGAACATGTCCTGTCCTTTTCTTAGGACAATACCTGATACCATGATAATGTTTCTATACCTCAATGGTACTTACTTACCAAGAATGCTTAAAGCTTAAATAATGGTATAAGGCTAAAGATTATTGGGAATCTCTAGGTTCCATTAGCATAAACATAGCTAGGTTCTATTAAAAGTAATATATTTTTATCATCCACTGCTCAATCTACTTAACCAATATCTGACCATAGTCATGATCAATTAAAGATTTTATAATGTGGTTATACAATTTGGTATCAGTTGTGTGGCAGCAGTGGCTTTGTTTACGCAAATAATCTGGATATTAATATGTACCTATGTCACCTACATGTGCAAAAATATACTGAGTTAAATGGGTGAAAAGTTCAAGGGTTTCGGTTTAATCAAAAATGCATAGTAGGTACATTATAACAACTTTTATTTAGTATAAATTCAGGACTCCGAAGCCTGCTACATCACAGGTCCAACATATGCCTGCTACATAGTTCTAATATATTAGAACTAGAGAAAGAATTTCATGAAAACGAACTAAGCCATTCGTAGCATTGTTTACTTTAAAGAATCAGAATCAATGTGAAACTTTAATTAGGTAAAATCACACATAACACAACGGAGATATCATTTAAAGAGTGTATTGTGTAGACAGTCAGTAACCTATTTTAAATAGTAGCCAAATCCAAATATATCTGACAGTGTGTGGATCAATTCAGTCTACATTACACTTAATTTCATTACAAGACCTTATCCCTGAAGAGATAAAGGAGAGAATCACATAGATACCTAATTATAGGTCGACTTACTGAATGAGATTTTTCTCAGAAAGTTTTAGATATGATTAATTCTAAGTTCGGTTTAGTGTGAAAAGTATGTTTCATTGCTTAGATACCCTTTCGCATGGAATGTAGAGGGTTAAGTAGACAACATTTTTCTATGTTCTTTAGTGTTCCAATCAGATTCTCTCAGCCTTGGTACCCACTGCTGAAAGAACTGGACAGTCTCAGAAACAGTTATATTTGAACACTCTCTGTCTTCTACATTATCATGAGATCCTAGACAGGAAACTTATTCCTAGGTTAAATAAATGTCAAAATGATATCGGGCAAATTTTCTCAAAACCTCTTTATATCAAACACTGATAGAATTCTATAGTCTACGTCAGTGGAGGCCATTTTGATAGTCAAATTAGGTATTTTTAGAGGTTTCTATTGGAGTAAATGTATTTTACATACTTCTGTTATTGATAACGGTGATTCTGAAATAATGCATCACCTATCCTACATCTCATAATGGATAATAACACTCATATCGGCAATGTTCTGATGAAACGCGTTCTAGAATAAAACGCGGGTTTAAAGGTTATTCAAATTACGCCCTTCTAAACAAAATTATGTTAGTATATGGGACTCACATCATGTCTTACAATGCTTAATAGTGGTCAATCAACTATTGGTTGATTGGTGTCGACGCATAAGGACCTAATTTGTCAACGCGAAATGACTTAAACTTATAATGTCCTAATCGCAAAATGACCTAATCGCGGAATGTCCTAAACGCGGAATGTCCTAAACGCAAAATGTCTTAAACGCGTTATGTCCTAAAATTTAGGTTAACTATCCGAAAGTTAGATAGTAGGTACTTTTTACTTGATCTTCAGATTAAGAAATCAAATTTAGTATTCCTGCACCTAATTATGTGTATTTCTCATATTATGAGTCATAAGCCATGAATCAATTCATGATAGAAGATTGTTATACCATACTGTTTTAAAGGCGTCTGCTCAGGGTACAGATATTAGTTTCGAAAGTTTTATTTTTTATTTTGTAAGTCATCATGTCATCGTCCCACTCGACTATATGGGTTGCAGCGCACCCTCCCACATAGAAGGCTTACAGTCGATAATATTTTAAAAACAATACCTATGTCGTTCTACTAGAACCTCAACAATTTAGAGTCTGACAGTGATCAGACAGATTAAAGTGGGAGAAGCAGTTTGAGGTACTCACATAGGTCACTCGACACACAGCAGCCACAGCGTGCGGACGTGTTCGCGCTCTGCTCCTGCTCTCTGTCGCCTCCTACCTGCGCTGTGCTCCGCCACGCGCCGCCCTCCTCCGGTCCGGCCTCCGCGCCGACCAGTCGCCCGACGCCCGCCGCTCGAGACGGTCCTCCGTCTCCACGGTGCGTCACCGCTCCGCTCCCAGTCGGAAAGCGCAATTTTCATTGCGCGGAACGGCTTGTGTCGAACGACACAAATACTTTTGAAAATCCACGCTTTTAGTGGTGGTCTAGGGGATACCTTACGGTGCTAACGAACCTAGACGGAGCTTGACCCGGAGGCTCGCCTTTCCCCTTCAGGGAACGGTAAATCCGGCTGGGGCTGACACCACCGGCCTTGGGGGATCTCCTAGTCGACGTTAGCTATCGGTTAGACCACACCCTAGCGCACAATAAGATTGGCGAAAGGACTCACTACAGGGCACACGGTAGGGACCGTTAGGCACACAACCTCCCTGCCAAACCCGGGCGGGGAGGGTCGGTAGGACACACACCCCCGGGAGATCCCACCCGGGGTGTACACCCTAAGACTCACCACACAACACCACATTACACACCCCACCATGGAGGCTTTGAGGCAACAGGTGCAAACTCTCACTGAAGAGAACTTTTTGGTTCTCCTTCAGGGAACCCATCTACATGTGGAGCCTCAAAGGCTCGCCGCCACTCTCAGGCAGACCGACGCGGGCAGGAAGGCCCTCGCCTTCGCAAGCGCCATCCACGCCCCAGTCGCTAAGCCGGCCCAACAGAGGGAGACCACACCGGTCATTCCCACCCCCGCGCCCTCAGCGCCGTCAATCCCCCCAGGCTTTAGAGCCACCGCGCCGAACCCGCCTCGGGTCCGCTCTCCCATGAGAACGGCCCCGATGCGGGATAGCCCGCATTCTCCCAGCCCGGTTCCGAGACCTCGCCCCGCTCCGGTTCGCCAACCCGAACCACTGTCGTCATCTGGGGATGACTCCGAATCCAATATGGATACCGGAGCCATCCCCAGCAGCTCATCCTCCTCCTCGGAAGGGGATGAGTTTAAGACCGTGGTCGGGGAGGCGTCCAGGAAGCGCCTTCTTAAAAAGAAGCGCAGGGACGAGGCCGCCGAAAAGGGACTATGCCTTTCACTGTCCCCCAAATTGAGCAAACGCTCTAAAAAATCAGGTCAATCAGGCCAAACAAACTCTGGCCCCTCAGGCCACACCTCCCCCGGCCCCCCAGGCCAACAAACCCCCGGCCCCTCAGGCCAACAAGCCCCCGGCCCCTCAGGCCAACAAGCCCCCGGCCCCTCAAGCCAACTCTTAATAGGCCTTCAGCCTTCTAAAGACAAAACCCCCGCCCCCCAGCCTACCACTCAGAAGAAGTGCAGGGCGCCCCCACTTGTCATTCGAGAGAAGGACAAATGGGAGCGTATCTCGCGGCTCATGAGGGATAGGAAAATTAATTTCACACACGCCCGAAACACCCACGAGGGGATCAAAGTCATCCTCCCCACGTCCGACGACCACCGTGGTCTTACTCGCCTACTGGAGGGCGAAAGAGTGGGTTACCACTCTTTCACCCTCGAGGAGGACAGGGTACTGCGAACGGTGATCCGAGGCGTGCCTCAGGAATTCACGACGCAATCAGTCCTAGAGGACCTCCAGAGCCAGGGCCTACCTGTTCTGGAGGTCCACCGCATGAGCAGCGGTAGGACTAAGGTCAAATACGACATGGTGCTTGTCGTGCTCGCCATGAACGGGGGCCATAAGATTTATGGCCTCCGCTCCCTGGTGGGCCTGACAGGCTTCAAAGTCGAGAAGCCCAGAAGGAACGGCACCCCCTCACAGTGCCACCGTTGCCAGCTCTACGGGCACAGCTCCCGCAACTGCCAGGCTCACCCACGGTGTGTCAAATGCCTGGGGGACCATGCAACGGTGGACTGTGAGCGGCCGAAGGACAGGACGCTCTGCGACACTCCCCCGTCATGCGTATTGTGCGGGGAGCAGGGACACCCCGCGAACTATCGCGGATGTCCCAAGGCTCCTCACACGAAGCGTGTTGGGGGAGGTCGCGGTTACGCCGGCCCTTCCCGTTCCTCAGAGCCCTACCGCTTCCAAAGCGGTCCACCTAGGCCCCCCCCCAGACAAACATACTTACAGACGGGACTACCCTTCTCAAGGGTTGCCGCAGGCCCTCTCCCCCACTCTCAGCCACCGCCCCTGATGTCACTGCCCCTGACGGCCCCCCAGACTTCACAGACAACGACCGACCGACCAATAAACCCACCCCCCCAATCCGGCCATAATGTCATGAACGGCATCGCCCAGTTCAAGGCACTTATGACCAGATTAGCGGCGGTCTCTACTCAAGCACAATTTTTCGACATTTGTCTTGAGAACAGCATGTTCCTTACGGGCATGCAGGTCCCCAATGTTGAATCCCTACCCGTTTCATAATGGATGTACGACCAACCACAACAACAAGTAGAATCAAACCCCGATCCCTCAGGGTGGCCACGTTCAACGCGAATGACGTAAAAACTCAACGCGATGAGCTTGGTCACTTTTTACGAGATCACAATATCGACGTTATGCTAGTGCAGGAAAGTTTTCTAAAGCCAGGTACCCGTGACCCCAAACTAGCAAACTACAATCTCGTACGAAACGATAGAACCACCGGCCAAGGCGGTGGTACTATCATTTACTACAAGAAAAACCTGCACTGCATCCCGCTCGATCCCCCCACCTCTCTAAGGCACATCGAGGTCTCGATGTGTCGTCTAGCCATGACAGGCCATCAGCCAATCACCATAATCTCGGCCTATCTCTCAGGTAGTGAGACGACAATACTGGACAGAAATGAACTCTATTGTCTTCTCAATATAGACGGCGCGGTCATCCTAGCGGGTGACCTCAACGCCAAACATCCAGACTGGCACTGCCCTCCCCCAGCCACGCCCAGAGGCAAACAACTCAACCGCCTCTCGGAAGAGCTTGGTTTTGCCATCATAGCCCCCATGTGCCCAACTCGCTACCCGACGCACGCCGGCCATAGAGCCAATGTCCTAGATCTCACCCTACTCAAAAACATAAACCTCCCGGTTTGTGATATCGAAGTGGTGCAGGAGCTTAACTCCGACCACCGCCCGGTTATTATACAGCTAGGGCAGCCCCCCCAGCTAACTCCCCCCACAAAGACACTAGTGGATTGGCAGAAACTTGAGGAATCCCTCAAATCTATCAATTCTCCCCTCCTTGACTCGATACCGACTGACATAACCACCGTAGAGGACGTTAGAACGGCAATCGACGCTCTCACAAGCCACATCCGTAATGTCGTCAACGACTGTTCTCGGCAGGTTCCAGCAGTGCTAGATCACCGCTGGAAGCTGCCGGACGACATTAGGGAGGCTATGAGAGTTAGAAATGCCGCATGCCGCGCATACCGCTCGATGCCCAGCGAAGAAAACCGCATCCGAATGCGCGCCTTACAGAGAGATGTAAGGGAGCGCATTCGAGAGATGCGGCGATCACGCTGGGACGAGTTTATGAGCGGCATCACTCCCAGCCACCTTGCCTTCTGGAGGGTGGCTAGAGCCCTTAAGGCAGACACGGTCGCACCGATGCCCCCTCTCATTAGACCCGATCAACCAACCCCCGCCTTTCTGGATGAAGAGAAGGCCGAGGTTCTGGCAGACAGCCTCGTAGCTCAATGTGCCCCCAGTACACTGCCAGTAGACGCCGATCACCTTTCAGAGGTCGACGGTGAAGTCGAACGCAGACTTTCTACCCCCCCTACTGACACTCTGTCACCCATCATCCCTAGCGAGGTCCATGACGTCATTAAAGGACTGAAACCCCGGAAGGCTCCGGGTTCCGATGGTATCTCCAACAAGGTACTGAAGTGCCTATCGGCACCGCTCATAGTCCTACTGACCGCCATCTTCAATGCGGCCATGTCAAACTCAATCTTTCCCGACACCTGGAAAGAGGCAGATGTCATCGGAATCCCGAAACCCTCCAAAGACAAGACAATACCCTCTAACTATCGCCCCATAAGCCTCCTCAAGTCTATGGGGAAGATATACGAACGCCTCCTATTAAACCGCCTAAAAGACTTTATACAGTCTAAGGGCATTCTCATAGACGAACAATTTGGCTTTAGGTCAGAACACTCGTGCATCCACCAAGTCCACCGCCTCACGGAATACATTCTTAACAAGAAATTGATTAAGCGGCCCGTAGGGACGGGTGCGCTCTTCTTCGACGTAGCGAAAGCCTTCGACAAAGTCTGGCACAACGGTTTGCTTTACAAACTGTTTCAACTTCAAGTGCCAGACCGTCTCGTTTTCATCATAAGAGACTTCTTGTCGAATCGCAGCTTTCGCTACCGAGTAGAAGGTACGCACTCGTCCCCACGGACCGCTACCGCCGGGGTCCCCCAGGGCTCCGCTCTCTCGCCACTACTGTTCTCACTCTACATTAACGACATACCGCACCCTCGCGATTGTCAGTTGGCCCTATTCGCGGACGATACCGCGCTATACACCTCCAGTAGGAGTAAGCTCCTAGTGTGCTCGAAACTCCAAGCCGCAGCCAGCGCCCTTGGGGACTGGTTTCGGAAATGGAGAATCGAGGTCAATCCAGAAAAAAGCGCGGCAGTGTTCTTTTTCTGGAAGGACGTACGCTCGGAGCTAACCCCGATCAAGCTATTCGGCCGTACGATCCCCTGGGTGAATACGGCCAAATACTTGGGAGTCACACTAGATCGCGGAATGACATTCCTGCCTCACATCAAGCGCGTTCGAAAGAATGCGCTTCATGTGCTGCATCGTCTGTATCCGGTCCTGAACAAGCGTTCTAAATTGTCACTTAGGAATAAGCTGACAATTTACAAAACTTGCATCAGGCCGATATTTACGTACGCAGGAGTGGTATTCGCACACGCCGCCCCGACCCACATCCATACATTGGAGGCTATTCAAAATAGATTCATGCGCACCGCGACTGGCGCGCCATGGTTCTTACGAAACAAGAACTTAAATATCGACTTAGAGTTGCCTACCATCACGCAGCTCCTCAAATGTATGGTGAGGGACTATTTCTCTGCCCTCCCACGTCACTCTAACCCGCTAGTCAGATCCAACGCAACATACGATTGCGTATTCAATAGGCCCAAAAAGCGTCGGCCTCGGAACGTCTTAAACGATCCGGACGACGTGATCACGGTCGCCATGATGGCGGCCCTACAGTCTCGACTCTCAAACCCACACAACACGACCACCGCCGACGGTAACACGATCACAATCATAGACATGTTGCGTCGTCGCCGTAATACTCGAAATCCCCATCGCCGCCGCGGGGGACAGTCGCGATCTCTGCCCACTCCTTCATCTGGCGTCTACAGACGCTACCGGCACATAGCTGGCCGGTTCTCACCGATCCCCGCTTCCCAACCCGTCGCGTAATCCCAGCAACGCCCATTGCCGAGGTCCGTACCCCCCTGGGGTGCCCCTTGGGCAGGTTGCTTAAATCACCGGTTCGGTGACCTACCAGGGCGCTTCGCCGTCACTGGTAAGGCCACCCCCGAAAGCCCGCTGTAAAAAGCAGTAAATGCTCCCTGAGCAAACTGTATATGTCATTCAAAAAAAAAAAAAAAAAGTACTCACATAGGTACCTAATTATACATAATATTAGTTAACAAAATATTGTTAATTTATTACTGTCTGATTTTGACTAATATTGTATGATTGTGATTTACTAATCTCATTTTGTGTGATAGGTACTACTATACCTACCTATATCTTACAAGGTGTTGTTCTTAGTTGTGACTTTTAAGTTCACAACAGACGAGTTTGTTTTAATTTAAGATGTTGTTTCCTCTAAACATCTACATTGTTATGTCTCGGACTAAGTACGAAATATAATGGTAGGATTAAACGAACTTACCTGAAGTGAAGTTCTATCCTAATTATATGAAGTACTTAGTCCGAGACATATACCTACTTCCCACCCTCCGCATACCCAGTTACTACCAGTTAGCTCTGAACTAATGACATTGACAGGTAGATGACGTTCGGAGACACGTTTTTTGTTTTTTTTTTTCCATAGATTTAAAGGACGCGGATACACGCAAGATAGCGATACTACATTGTTATGTCTCGGACTAAGTACTTCATATAATTAGGATAGAACTTCACTTCAGGTAAGTTCGTTTAATCCTACCATTATTTTGATAGTTAAAATTGAAAGTTATTTGTATTTTAAGTTTTCAGGCAAAAATGATTTGTTATCATTTCAGCAATGAATGAAAGCGCTAGCGTGCTCATGGATACATTTTAACAATCTTGTTTTGGTAGTAAGTAGGGTGAGTGTGCCCGTGCGGTGGGTTGAGATTGAGTTCAGTAAATTTAAAAATTTTCAAACGAATTATTTAATATTTTGAAAAAAATTACCCATGTTGAAAACATGATAATTCGATTCTGCTCTCGATTTTTAACAAACTTCTTTCTAGTTTTGCGTTAATTCATTAACACGTTGTATAAAAATGTGAGTAGTTTGGAAAATATCGCACAATAGGGTTAGAGGTAAGCAAGTAGATATACGCTTACTTTTTACACGTATTCAACACTAATATAGGTACTCAGTAAGTAAATTCGACACATTCCTCGTCGCCAAAGAAAATGTTCTGTAATTACGGTGTGTTTACATCTAACCGTAAATTACGGAAACAAATTAACGTGTTGTTTATTATAACGGCCCGTTTGCACAAGCCACATTCATTGCTCAAGTTTCTTTGTTTATGCTTATTTTATAAGCTTAGGAATTGTTAGTCGTGAAAGTTCACGAAATATGAAACTTGGGCAATAATCATAAATTTTGTAATGAAAGTGTATTTAGGACGAGGGAGATGAAATTAGACTGGCAACTGTTTTAGTTAGTCACGGAAAATATTGCCTGAAAATATTTCCACAGCAGTTAGTTGCATTATAAAGGCTATAAGTAACAGACTTGTTTCACAAAACGATAACTAGGTAATTATTATTGCCGTGTAATCTGTGGCTTAGATTATACCACCTCCATTCATTTACATAATTATTACAGTATAAGAGATAAGAGGAATTTTAGCAATCATCAGCTGCAAGGCTAATTCAGTATTCATAGGAGAACCATGATTGGACCGCATGCAAACCACAACTTTTAACACATTCGGTATTGCGCTATTCATTTGGCAGCCGTTAGAGCCGTTTTGACAGATCGCTTAGACGTTAAAGGCTGTCAGTCACATCGAGTTTAGCGTGATGCGGAATTCAGCACAGTTGAATAGTAATTGGATTGCAATGTGATTAGAATTGAAATTGGATTACGATTGAACTTGGATGTTTTAAATTAGCGCGATCGCCCTCCAGGAGATCGATTGCATGATTGATTCAAAGGTTGAGACTTTGAATTGCTGTATCTCCTAAACCGACTGAAAGAACATGTCAGTTTTTATACTGTTCACAAAGCTACAGTGCATATTACAATAATATCCTACGATCAGCCTTTGATACAGACCTTTGAGCGGCTGTAACTTCTAAACCGACTGGAGTTATGCAGGCAGACCTGGTCAGACGTATCATCACCATAGGCCTAATATGTCACAATGTCACAGGCCTACCCTTAAGGAACGAGGGTGTGTGGGCGTTAGTCCACCACGCGTGCCCAATGCGGGATGGTAGACTTCACGTACGCATAAGAATTTCGTTTTCAGCCTATGTAAGTTAGCCAAATATGATCTCTTGAAACATTATTCCATCCTGAAAACCTAAATGGGTAAGGTGGTCTTCGTTGCGAAAAGTTTAACATACAAGGTTTCTGATTTTATTTTCCAAATTCCCGATTTATACCTACTACTGTTACTATTAGGCACTCTGGAATTGGAAACGCAACAAAACATAATGTTTGAAACATTGCAACCAGCAACCTTTAGAACTGAAAACAAAGAGCTATTCTCACAAAAATATTCAATTCGGTATGTCAAGTCTTTTTGGGTACTTAAAATACTTATTTATTTTATATTTTTGGATAGTAGACATTATTTTAAGAACCTAATTCAACTTCATGGATGGTGAAAACCGTTGCTTAATTTAAAAATCAAAAATCTATTGCCTTCTCTTTTTAACTCAATCCCCGGAAACAGAATCGGCAACATCAAATGTCAAAATCTGACATTGTAAAAAACGGGTGGTCTGAAAAACTCTGACACCAGGGCTTGCTGCCCACACGATAAAGAAGAAGATTGTGAATATATTTTTTTTCTTTATGGCCAGTTATTTAAGTTTACCAAGGAGTTTACAGGTCCGCGAGTGACGTCACTCGTATGAATGCAAAACGAAATTATTTTAATAAAAATATCTGTAATCGGTATCGGTCAAAGAGATTATACCTAATAGAGTGAGCCATACCAATTGTAAAGTGTCCACTTTTTTAGACGTTTAGGTTTGAGTGTGTGGTGTCAAGTAGTATGGACAAAAGGAACCAAGTGACATATGGCCTTATGTTTACGGTCACTTTTCACACACACTAGCTCAAAAAAAAGTGGACAGCCGCATAAACAAATATCTATAGTTCCATCTCCTTCTACTATTAAAGGTACGTCAAAAGACAAAAGAGACTAACTACAATCGTAAATTTATGCGGACTCTATGGAGATCCTTCCTCTGAGGTATCGGTTAAGGAAATGGTTTTCGATTCAGCCCTTCAAAAAAAAAAAACTTGACATAGGCACCGAATTTTGTTTTTCAAAATGCATCTTTGATTAAATATTTATACCCGACTTCCCCAGAAGGAGCATGCATATACTCACGACTATATTCCCCGAGGGGGTAGCTGACTACCCCGGACTAGGGGTAGATGTGCTGAGGTTTCACTAGTACCGAAACTATGTCCTAAGTGTGATGGGGAGTGAGCCCGTCGCCACTTGTAATGTACAGAAGGAGGGTAAAGTTTTTATGAGTAGGAAGAGGCACTAACTTCCAGCTTATATTTTTATTCTCGAAGACATCTGACTCTACACATAGAATTCCACGTCCAAGTGATGCACTTGTGAATAAAAGTCAAGTTATTCAGGTCACAGGTGTGCTTCCAGCTGGATTTTATTTCTTAGCGCGTAGTCATAACGCCTTACAGCCATCGCTGTTTACGATGCAATACGCACCGCTGCCGCACTTTGCTTGTAATTGAATCGCAGGCGTTTGCTGTAAAACTCGGATTTGCCGTTTTACCGACACCAAGAAACAATGCCAACAACTATAACAAAGTATTAAAACGAAATATGTTTGCATGAAACGGTTTTAACATAGCTATTACGTTTCAATATCCGTAGATTACTGTAATTCAATAAAGTTTAACTGTTTTCTATTGAATTCGCTACTGAAATCAGCACTATAATAAAAAAAATCGGCCAAGTGCGATTTGGGCTACTCGCGCACCGAGGGTTCCATACCACCAAACAATTATATAAACTTAACAAAAAAAAGTTTGTTCCGGGACCCTTACCGTGACTCGACGTGGTCGACTCACACTTGGCCAGTTTTTATTATTTGTTGTTATACTGTAGAGTTTGCACTATAGTCACACCAAGTTTGACGCTTGTATGTATTACCGTTTTAACGATAGAGCGAGAAGAAGAATCGTTTAAAAAACTAGTTTCTTGTATGGGTACCCCCATAAATTACTTTTTGGTTTCTTTTATTATTTTATATCAAATCCAATACAATGATACATATTCTATGAAAATTTTAACTGGCTACCTATTACGGTTCAGAAGATACAGCCCTCTGAAGCTAGGATGGACGGATGGACGGACAGCGACAGGGTCCCGGTATCACCCTTTGAGTTTGAACTCTAATAAAAACGAAATCGTTTATCTAAAATTGGCAAAATATATTTTAAGTAGGTACCTAACATTTCTTTGTCATTCACGGTAACGCTGATTAATATCGCTTTCCGAATCTATTGTTAAGGATAATAAAATTTCTATTTACTAAGGACGTAAATAGGTCGAAAAAACAGGCTTGATAGTTGCCAAAGGCGATGTTTAATATTTGCTTCTAAAGAAAGATAATATACAGGCAACTCAGTATTTGCTAAAAGATATTTCTTTGTTTGATACGACGTACCTTTTCATCTATATTATAGAAAGCCATTTTAGGGTAGCGCAGGTGTGGTTGCTGCCCTGGAGCGCTGCCAGAAACTATCTCCGATGCCAAAATTCTAACGGCAACTTATCACTGACTTCGATGAATCACTATACCTTGGAGAATCTAAAGATTTCTCTGTACAAATAGTGGCTAAAAAAATATTTTACTAGTGCACCGTAATTGTATCAGATTCTTTGAAAACAACAATTGACCGTTAATTAATATTTGTTCTTCAATTTAGGGATGAAATAAGCGCTACTCGAATGATAGCCATACAAAAACATTTACATTTCATTCGAGATTGACCAAATAAAAGAAGTTTGTAATTAAATATGTATACATTTGTGTATCTTTGGTAGTTTGTTAAAAATAAACCTACATAATTATACCTACAGATACTTTAATACCATTGAACTGAATGTTTACCTATATGAAATTCGATCTTCAATAAGGTTAAGTATACACCAGTAGTTTTTAATTACTAACATAACTTAAGGGTGTATTCAGACAATGAAACTAAATAACTTTCCCTTAGAAACATGGGTCGAAAAACGAGAAAAATAGGGGAGCGGACAACTAGTCAAATTAGCAACTCTTAATCGAATGTCAAAACGTGCGCTTTGTATGAAAAATTGTACTAGAAACCCACAAGTGACGTCATCAACATTTCATTACTTTTTATACTTCATCCTATTATTTAAAATAGTATTCAAGCTAAATAATTACAGCAAAAGGAGAGTTTAGCGTTATTTTCAAACGTTTTTTTTTTACTAAGAAGATAAAACTAAAATATATTTTATGCAGTCCGATCCCCTATTGTTGGTCCTCCCAGGATGGATCAGCTGATCCGCACTTTTGTATGGAAGGTAAACAAATTTTTCTCGTTTTCCGACCCATATATGTTTCTTAGGGAAAGTTGTTTAGTATCATTGTCTGAATACACCCTTAAAGTTATGTTAGTCATTAAAAACTAGTGGTGTATATTAATTTTTAATAATAGTTATAAAATGCATACAGGGCAAAGCACATCATAGGTATTAAGCCGTTGCGGTGGTGCAGTACCCTCACCCTCTATACATATAATGCTAGTTACCCAAGCGGGTAGTTGGCTATTTGCGGATGTCCGCTAACCGCAACCTCTACCTCAGTCGACCTTTGCTTAACTACTTAGCGTTCACCTGTGGGACAATAAATAACAATCTGCTACGACCTCAAGAACATACCCCCGAAATAATAGTTAACTGTAGAACACTAAATTCAAATCACATTGTTAGCTTTTACTCCAAGGATTCGGTAAAATTTTTTCAACGCTCATTTTAATCAAAATCTCGATAACTGGATACGAAATGAAAGTGTCTCGAGGGAAAACAGTTAACAGCCAACAAATAGATACAGATATGTACCTATATCAAATGCGTATTGGGAAATCTACGCGTCTACGTTACACGCCCTTGCTTTTAATCTAGGGACGTCAAACGGGGGAGTAACAGAGCCTGCACAAAACATCCGATAGTGTTCTTTGCTTACAGAAGAAGCTAATTTTACTTAAGTGGGCTACTCTGTGCTGGCACGAAGCTCGGTGCGCTAGGGGTGGCCCTCCCTATCTTGTGTTTGACTCTACAGCTGTGGTAAAATGACGCTTGGTGGAACAATGCGGCCTTCTGACAATGTATGACTGTCGAGAAAAACAGCAATCAAATTAGTTGTACTATTGCATGGTCAGGGCTGAGTTCACGACCTTTAGGTGAGGTTTCAACTCGCTCTCAGGTAGGGAACGATCAAAATTTTTTCAACTCGCTATAAGGTACGGAACGATCACGATTGTTTTATAACTTCAAATTTTACATTGACAGTTGACACATCAATGGCGTTATTTCATCTACTTTGGTGTACCATAGATAATCGAAACTTTAGAGTGTTTTACAACCATCGAATTTGATGGTTAAAAGTTGCAACCCGTCAGAGGTTCGGAACGGCGCGAGTTGTGACAACCGAGTTGCAATAGAACGTTTTTCACGAAACGTTTTTAGTACGAAAAGTTGCACTCGGAGTGCACCTGGAGCGTAGGTTCGGAACGCAGCCCAGTATTTCAAAGATCATCAAATAAATTGATAGTTAGGAGAGGTTCATGTCCGCCAATTATTCCTGACGGAAATACGATTTCGTATGGATGTGAAATTCAGAGCGGTATTCGGGTATCGTTTAAAATTCGACAATTATAGTTTCGATCCATTCGAAAAACGTGTTTATCGTCCGCGTTCAGTACTCAGTGAAATAAGAGACATACCTACTTACATCAAGTAAGAATAAATATTTAAAATTAAACACTTTCAATTAAACATGGTTTTTGTGAAGAAAGAAGATTTACTTGAAGCAGATGAAGGTATTTCTCAAAAGATGATTATCTTCTTCTTGCAAGGGTCTGATATTATTACGGAGTCTACTCATTCTTATATTGGGTAGAGTGGTAATAGATAAGTATTTTGGAGTTCAGAAAGTTTGTAAAAAATAGCCGATTATCATCGATCGGAGTTCGATCAACTTGCATTTTGGCTGTTCTTTCGACGTGATCCTAGTAAAAGCTTTATTTTAGCGATATACAGGGTGAAATTGATATCATTAGCATCCATTTAAACTAAGAGTCTACTCATCAAACTGAACAACTTTTTAGCTGTTGCAAACATTTGAGTCGAGTAGGCGTTGCAGTTTTTTTTTTGCTAGGGCAAAATAGTTTCAAAGGCTTCTAATGATATCAATTTCACCTTGTATAAGGTAATCAAGTCAAGTGATTACCTTATAGTTTACCTTTCAGTTCGATCAATAATCGGTAAGTAAAAAAAAACCTTATGGTTCTTATTCCTAAGTGTTTTCTAACTACGATGTACATTTGTTTCCCAGTTTATTACCGCAGTAAGTAAGTAAGTTAAACGTTTCATTAATATTCTTACTTTCTGTTCGTGTTTAAGCACCATTTTAGCCTCGCCCAACACTTAAGTGTGCGATGACGTGCATTGTTTAGAAGTAAGCACGCATCTACTCTTTGTTCAACTCTGCAATACTTATGATATGAATTTCCTAGGGGTACGTATTGTGCTGCACTGCACGTACGATAACTACTTATTATTTTATAGTTATATTTATAATATTTTCTTTGCTGGGGCTGAAATGTTGTTTTATATATCCCTATGTAACTTGCTTCACGTACGCAAGGGTCCTTCTTATTAATATGCTAACGGTTTTTTTAAGGGGATGATTAGACCATCAGCTGAAATGTCTCTACGGGGTGAAATTGATATCGTTAGCATCCTTTTAAACTAAGAGTCTACCCATTAAACTGAACAACTTTTTCTATGGGAGCAAACAGATCGGAGCAAAAAAAAAATTTGCTGTCGCATACATTTGAGTCGAGTAGGAATTGCAGTTTAGTAAAGAACAGCAAATTTTTTTTGCTCCGATCGTTTTGCTCGCATAGTAAGTTGTTCAGTTTGATGGGTAGAATCTTAGTTTAAAAGGATGCTAATGATATCAATTTCACCCTGTATAGAACCAAAGGTGAAATCGCGCAAAATAAAATCTGCTGTTCCATACTAAACTGCAAACCTTCTAGACTCGAATGTATGGGACATCAGTTTTTTTTTTCACGATTTCGATTTTGGTTCCGTAGAGAAAGTTGTTCAGTTTGATGGTCTGATCATCCCCTAAAGATTCAGCGAATTTTGCTAGACCTTTTCTTTTACTATCTGGCCCTTTTTAATACGCTGACGGTTTTTAAGGGGGTGACCAGCCGATCAAACGGAACAACTTTCTCTATGGGACCAACATCGAAATCGCGATAAAAATATCTATATGGGTAGAGTCGGTTTGCAGTTTGTATGGAACATTTTTTTTTGTCCATAACGCTTGAAATAGTTTCTATGAATCAAACTTTTACAAAACGTTTCTATTGCCATCCAGCGAACTTGATTTATTTTATGTTTTCTTCGACTTTCAAAGTTTGAATTTTTGCCAGTGCCACTATGAATAAACGAATTAATATTAATATAGGTAGAACTATATACTATTACCTATTCTGTGATTTAGTGACCATTATGCACATCGTATTTTGGGATGTTTTTCTCTCAAGATATTTTACGACAACGTTTTATACCACCAAAAAGTAAATAAATTGTACTTAATGTTTCTATGTAATGTGAAAATCCCGACGGCAAGTGGTGGGAATACTAGCAAATATTTTCCGATTAACTAAAGAACGTTTACATTACCCGAGATAGTAGCACTATTTGGAATTTATTGCCCCGTTATGGTGGCGAGTGCATCTCGGCTACCTCACAGGTGTTACTCTCGTAAAAGATTTCACCTTAGACACAGGTCGAGTCAGAGTTTTCTGGCATAGCGTCGTCATAGTATGAATCAGTGTCAAAATAATTAATTAATGGTTGAGACACATTGACCGGCAGCGAACGACGACAGGCCCATACTAAAAAACCACGATTAGTATAGGACGCGTTCGGCGCCGTTCGTCGACGACGGCGGTCGACAGCGCTGATGGCTTCCCATACTAAACGTGCTGTTGGTATGGGCCTGCCGTCGTTCGCCGTCGGGCTATGCGTCTCAACTCCCAAACTAAAATTGTGTTTCAAATGGACAACACGAACGCGCTGGACAATAATTTGTCATAGGTCTTCTTAGGTATACTCTTGACGCTGGATTTTGACGCAACGCAATGTTTCAAGTTGACGTTAAATGTAATGAAAATTGGGTTCATTTCTGAGGTAGAAGTGTAAAAACTTGACTAATTTCACCCTACCACCGACACCTATAATGTATAGATAATAAATAATACGATAGGAATAGTTTTAGTATATATTAATTTGCTTTATAACTTTTTTGCTTCAATTAATGAAACACAAAAAAGTAAAAATTTTTCATAAATAGCATAGCATAGCATATGCTCACGACTATATTCCCCGAGGGGGTAGTCAGAGATATTCTGAAACCTCAGAACATCTACGTTTCACCAGTAGTACCGAAACTGTCCAGTGTGACGGGGGGTGAGCCCGTCGCCACTTATAATGGACAGTGGGTACGATACATGCCTCGAAATTGAAGCATGCATGTTTCCTCACGATGTTTTCCTTCACCGAAAAGCCAGTGGTGTTACAAATCGTACATAAATTCCTAAAAACTCATTGGTACGAGTCGGTCTGGACAGGGGATTGAACCATCGCCTCCTCATAAATAAATAATAAAATTAACGTTCTCGTTAAAAAAGTATTCTATTACATATGAATTTACTATTATAATCAACGTTGTGGTATCAAACACAACATTTGATACGATGACGATATGCTATGCCAAGAGTCTCACACATAAACAACAGTAGGTAAAAGAAATTCCTCGATAAATCATTGGAACCAATCAAACAATCGTCACTTTTTCAGCCACTGTTCTCACTAAGTATCAAATAAGCTTCAAACAACACGAGTCCCCGGCATACTGTCGAGGATAGCAGGCTGACGCGAAATTGATTCAGTACAAAACGTGAGCCGACTTCACAACGCCGCGATTCAAATGTAAGTCAACGGACTCTCGCAGACGAAACGAAACTTTATGTTGACACCCTACAAATTTAATTAGACGCTACACTATTTCGTTTGGTACGTGTTGAAAGACGTTAGATTACGTTCTGTTTCTTTAGACATTAGTAGAGTTACAATAACGGGTCCCTACCGCGTTAATATTGTTGTGGAGTTCCCGATATTTCGGCAGTGTTACAACTGCCATGATCATGAGACTGAAGAACCACAGGTAGATTTTAATAGTAGACAAATCTGTCTTCCCTCATTCTTCTTCCCGTTAGAACGATTAACTTAATTATTAACCTCGACACACTCAAAATCTGTGTTACTGAGTTTTGTTCAGTTTTAACTTCTCCTTAATGATCAGATTTTCAGGAAAACAAATCAAGGGTATTAGCATACTAACATTAACTTTCCATTCGTTGTAACTGCGGCTTTTAATACATACTGCTAATTCATCGTTAACAGCCTGTATATGTACGGCCTACCCTCAGGGCCCGCCCAATCCCTTGCCCAATGTGGATTGGGAGACTTCACAATCTCCTCTTCAGCGTGCAGGTCTCCTGATATATTTTCATCTATTGAGTTGGATTTAAATATATCAATATATATTTTATCGGGAAAATATGAATAGATTCTATATCAATTTTGCCGAATTGTTATTACTTATTTCAAAAAAATATACCTACTAAAATCGCTGGATGTGCAGGGTTTCGAGATACGACAAAATGCGCGTTCTTGCGAGGTAGTCTTGAAGTCCGCGACATAGCAGAAAAACTTCAAGAGGTCATCTCAAAATTAGACCATCTGAGTAAACAGGGTGTAAGGAAAAGTATCATAAACCTTTAACTAAATACTCTACCCATCAATTTGAACAACTTTTACTACATAGAGAAGAGCAAAGCTGTCAGCGCAAAAAAAAATCTTCTGTTCCCATACTAAACTGCAATGCCTACTCGACACAAACGTATGGAACAACTGATTTATTTTTGTGTTTTCTGGGTAGATTATGTGGTTTAAAGGTTAATGATATTTTTCCTTACACCCTGAATAGGCAACATAGCAATGGACTGGTCAATTTAAAGCAGGCCTTAACTCAAAGGGTCTAATGGTGTTAAGAAGGACATGGATAGCTGCGAGCTCTCCACCGAAGATGTTCGGGATAGAGCGAAGTGGAGAAAAACGACAAGGAAAGCAGACCCCTCTTCTCAGCGGGACAGTAGTTTGGAAAATGATGATGATGATGATACTAGCACGAGACAGTTTACAAATAAATTAGTGTCCACAAAGTAGAGTGAGTAGAGTCCGCGGCACCTCCAACGTCATCCTGAAGGTGATAGGAAGCAAGTTCGAGGGTCACATCGCCAGTCATTGGTCCGCACTTAAGACTAAAAAAACAAATTAATTTATTATTATACAACGTGTTAATGAATAAGCGCAAAACCTCATACACCCCAGCTGATTTATAATAAAATAATTAGATTGAAACAATAATTTAATTATTTGATAGTTAAATTTGAAGTTACTCGCATTTTAAGTTTTCAGGCAAAAATGATTTGTTATCATGTCAGCAATGAATAAAAGCGCTAACATGCTCATGGATACATTTTAAGAATCTTGTTTTGGTAGTAAGTAGGGTGAGAGTACCCGAGCGGTGGATTGAGATCGAGTTCAGAAAATTTTAAATTTTACAAACAAATTATTTAATATTTTGAAAAAAAATACTTATCTTGAAACCATGATAATCTGATTATGCTCTCGATTCTAAATAAACTACTTTCTAGTTTTGCGTTAATTCATTAACACGTTGTATATCATGTTAAATTGTAAATTCAAAATTATTGTTATTATTACTATTTTTTCATTTGAATTGTTATTATAGTTATCCGTTGAAATCCTGACATTTAATGTAATTTACTAACATAGGGTGTAAGATGACATTATGTACTTACTAATTAAAATTTCATGGAACTTGTTTTCCGAAATAAATATATTGAATTGAATTGAATTGAACAAAGATTAGGTTGCAAGCAAAAACTATAAACTCATAAACATAAATAAAATGATGACTGCTAAGTTGTAAAAACATCTTAATCGAGAAATATCGAAAAGGAAAAACCGTCGTCAGCTTTATATTGTTTTCTGAATCGGAAGCAGTAGTGCCTCTCGCTTCCGGCTATTCAGCTTGTTTTGTGAGAAAATCCACTTTTTCTTCCCATTTGATTTCTTTTTATGCGATCATTGTTCGAAGATCGTGGGGTGGAACCGAACTGTCATTATAATACGAGATATACAGGGTGTTCGGTAATCGCTCAACATAATAAAATGGGGGGTAGGTGGGTCATGTGCTACCTACTCGGCCCCAAAGATTTGACCTAGGACCTTTACCTAGCCGGACCATTTCGATGAAATTCTACTTATGTGGAAAGTTAAATGTTTTACGAAATTTATCAATGCAAACGTGAAAATAATGAAACGATCAATTTAAATATGGTAATCTTCATTTAAATACATCCAGATCTGTCCATTAAAAAAAAGGTGTGCTAGTGACGAATTTCCAAAATTTCAAAAAATCATTCACTAAAAAAAAATTTGGGTCTAAATTAAATTTTTGGGGCTGAGTAGGTAGCACATGACCCTACCTACCAACCATTTTCGTATGTTCAACGATCTGCCGAACACCCTGTATATTATGTACATGCGTAACTTACAAACAAGTGTTTAATAACAATTGCGTTGCATGGCGAGTGGTTTCGCGGACGGTCGGTCTTTCGTGCGATTTATGGCCACGTGGCTGGCTAGTCAGAAAGTCTTAATTTATACATAATTTATACATTTATTGATAAAAAAAGTTTCGAACAAGCGTGTAAAAAACATTACCCTCCTTATTCTGGCGCAGTCGGGTATATAATAAGGTAACCTAACGACAACTGCACGCCAAGGTTTCTGGCCACCCTATAATATCACCCTGTTCATACGGTCGCGAGTTTATGTATCAATCAATGTGATGCAATTAAATTACCTAGATCACTTACTAGGTAGCTACTTACTGGAATGAGCTTGGGAACTGCTAATGAAAATGTAAATTTTCTGCTTGTTATGATAATGAATATCTCTACTATTACTATATACTATCTCTATATCCTCGGGGAATATAGTCGTCAACCTATATATAGGTACTTATATTTCTTTAAGGCGCTCCATATAAACGAAGTTTGGTTATACTAACTATACTAACCAATGTAAGTTAATGACATTTTTCAGAAAAAATCTAGATCTCTATTCTTGTATTCAGTCAGATTTTCATTAAAATGTATAGTTTTACTTTAAAGTTACAGGTGCCTCAAAGATGTCCATACAAATCTCAAATTAATCCTAGCATTGAAACTGTATATTTCTACTAAAATCAAGCATATAGATTAATTTCTAGATTGTTTCTGGAAAATTCATTGACTTTAATTGGTTAGTACTGAAACTATAACCAAATTTCGTTTGTATGCAGCGCGCCAACGGTAATACCTGCGATCTGTCTTTGTTTTCGGATCTCATCTTTTTCCATCTCCATAATTACTCCTTTATATAGGGTCCTACTTAATATGCTGACACTTTTTAAGGGGATGACTGAAAACTGTCAGCATATTAAGAAGGACCGTGTATAGATTAGTTTGTAGATTGTTTCTGGAAAATGCATTGACTTTAATTGGTTAGTATTGAAACTATAACCTTTCGCTTGTATAGAGCGCGCCAACGGTAATACCCCCGATCTGTCTTGGTTTTTGGATCTCATCTTTTTCCATCTCCATAATTACTCCTTTATATTACCCACCTAATATTATTTTTAGGGTACACGTCCCCCGAGTGTGACGTACTTGGCAGTTGATTGCACCCGTCTAGTACTAAGGCGTGAGTGGCTCACTTGAGGAAAATTACACTCTGTATGCCTCTATCGAATGTTTTGTGTGCTGCGACCTGCGCGAGTGCAATCTCGAGACTGCATCGTGGGGCGAAAATATACGGCACAGTACACTTAAAAACAGTTGGGAACATAGAATTAGGCTCAGTTAATAACTAGGCCGCTCAAACGTGTTCTTCTAAAGGAGCCCGATTGCGCTAAGTTAAAACATCGAAGTTCTATTCTTATCCAATTTCAGTTCTAATCACATTGCAATCCAATTACTATTCAACTGTGCTGAATTCCGCATCGCAAACTCTATTTAACTGACAGCCTTTAACGTCTGAGCGATCTGTCAAAACGGCACTAGCGGCTGTCAAGAGCAGTACTGCGATTGGCGCAATACCAAATGTGTCATAAGTTATGGTTCGTAATTTCAACTGTGTTCGTGACTGTTACAAAAATGTCAAAAAACTATAACATAGTACATAATAGGTGTGAAACTAATCGACCGAGTTAGAAATACGTACAGAGCTCAGTGGACGTAGAACACAAAACAAACGAGCTGAAGAGAGATTTGGCTGGACTTTGTCTGTCGCCTAGCATGTTTTTGGAAAAATTATACCGATGATGATACCTATAAAATCACCACTGATTGAATCCTTTATTACAGAAGTCAGTGTCGAAGTCTTCAACCTACAGAAGATAGAAAGGAAACTTCGATACTTTCCTGGTAAGGTGGTTTACATTTAACCACGTAAAGGGGATTCGAGAAAGAGGGCAGGATTTGCCCATACACTAAACATAACTTTACAAATAGAATTAAATCATCTTAGTTATAATGGAAGTTTTCGTATTTTCTTATTTCAGTTTTAAAGTTACATGAAAACTACTCAACCGATTTTCATGAAACAAAGCTAAGAACATTCTCGCAAAAATTAGCTTTCTATTTAAAAAAACCGCGTCGAAATCGGTCCACCCGTTTGGGAACTACGATGCCACAGACAGACAGATCGACAGACAGACAAACAAACAGACCGACATGGGCGTCAAACTTATAACACCCCTCTTTTTTGCGTCGGGGGTTAAAAAGGTTGATTTGGAGTCCGGGATACCTAAAAACCATACCGTAATCTTTTTCATGTAAATATCTTCAATGTACAAACACACTTCTGTTACAGTTTTGATATGAGTAGGTAAGAGATTCCTTGCAAGCGCATGTTATAGTATTTGTGGGTGCGCTGCGGTAGTTTCAATGTCAGACGGGAGTTTCCTTTCTGTTATGAAGTCGTAGGTACTATACTGCATCGTGGGGCGAAAAAGTAGGAGTTAAGCCTCACACAAATATTGAGGAGTTCCCGATGTTCAAAGGCTTGTCTCTCTTACATGTGAATGAGTAGCTATTGAAATGAATGTGTTTTGAGGTTGCGTTTGCATGGAATTTCGACGCGTTTTTCCGACATATCTCATTGTAATAAGATTTGCAAAACGAGAGTTTTCTACGTTTTTTCGGTTTTATTCATCAAAAATGAATCATTTCGTGTGTAAATGAACAAAATGATCAAAGACTTTTTCTCTTGAATTTCCTCTGCAACTAGGAAAGTCTCTTTGATAATTTCCTTGATTTATAAAAAAATTCTGAGATTTATTTTAAAAGAAATAAATTAACGTGTTCATAAGTCACAGACAAAGAGATGTATGTATCAATCATGAAGTACAAACCGAGTTGAAATTCAATTTAGAATTTCGTAGAAACCTATTAGATTCAAAAGAAAATCAACCCTTTATGCGAAGGTTCTCTTTTGAATAGAATCGAGATATTAAATTAAAATGTCTGAATCTATTTTATTCACGATGAATTGGTTAGGGAAATTAAATGTATTCGGTTGAAGGACGTGTATAAATATTAGATCTTTTTCGTGTCTCTATGAGCTGGTACAGTGCATCCAAGATAGCTTCGTGACTTTGACAGATCGTTTTATAGCTATTATTTTACTTTCTTAATATTGTTTGAGCTGTAAAAACATTAATTTTAGAATAAATGTTAATTAATCTTGTATACTTTTAGTGTATTATAAAGTTTTGATGGGTCAAATATTTCAAAAAGGAAAATAAAATTTCTATCTGCCAGCTGCACGTATGTTCATTAAAGTTAATCCTCCATTAAATCTCTTGCCGTCACTTTTTGTCTTGTTGACGTAGTAAAAGTAACGTACGTGCAACTGACCGTAAAACCGGCCATCAAAATCACGAGTTGAAAGATTAGTCAGTCAGCTCAGCTGGTCGCATCGACGCGAATCGCCCACGACGACGGTGCGCCAGACGAATTCAGGTTTCGTCACTCGGGGAGGTTCCTTCTTTGCATCCATATATTTATTAGATAAATGAACGTGAATATGATAATATTTAGATGAATATACTCTCTAACCATTTTCTAGCTCCAAAGTTTATATCGTATTGGAGTATCAGCGAAATTATAATGTGTCTGCAAATTTTCAGAATTGGATCGCTATAGGTAAGTGGATCGAAATAGACTTACCAGATATAATTATGGGTGGTACGTACGTAAGGATAGATGGATGAACAGTAGAAACTATGGACAGGCACCAAGTAGATAAGTGAATTTTAAATATAAAAAGTGGTATGTAAAAAAAAATGTAAGCTGCTTTTGCTCAAGCGAAAAATGCGCAGGGAAAATCGCATGAGCCAAGCCGTTTCACAGCCATAGGCGATACAGAAATATTTTCCGTTTAACTAACACCGTTTAATCGACATACGAAGGTTCCTAACAGAACCCCTATTCCTTCGGCATACGTATGAAAATGTATTGGTTCAAGGGACTTGTACTTGAACTATAACGTCGTTCGTGTCACGCGAGGTACTAACATGATTTAAAATTTATTTCCCCGAGTTGCTGCCGACGTGACTACCAACGATGCTCGTTGCACAAGTTTGTTTCAAATCCGAAATACTGCGAATTAAGCCATTCTTCTTCTTATGCTGTAGGATTTAAAGTTATGTTGTGGGACTTCTTTAAGCGGAATGAATTTCAGTTTAGTGATACAAACTAACAAAATGGGTATCCCTTTCGAAAGGGCACCGTTTGGTGACGGAAGGTCTTAGGGTATATTTGTGTATGTGTGTATATCGGTAAAAACTTGGGAAGTTCTATACAATGTGTTAAAAATACAAATAAAAATTTAATTGGGTGATTTAGACCATCCAACTAAACATCTTTCACTATGGAGCCAACATCGAAATGTTCCATACTAAACTACAATGCCTACTCGACTCAAATGTATGAGACAACAGTTTTTTTTTCGCGATTTTTATTTTGGCTCCATAGTGAAAGTTTTTCAGTTTAATGGTCTAACTAAGCCACCCCATTAAATGTTTATTTTTGTGACACCTTGTATATGCGACATTACCAAACAGAGAGGGAAGAAATCGGATAACATTTCAGCTTTTGTGTATCAAATAAGTTCATTGCTGAGCTTGCAATTTGAAACGGCTAGTGTTTTTGAAAATTTATCTGTCCTAATCTAATAAATGAAGACATAATGCGCTTAGAATTTGCAACTACCTTAGATAATTCTCTAAGGTCATTATCATTTTGTACTCGTACTGATGGGACTATCGCATCGTAAAAGATCTTCGTCGTATACGAGTATAAATTATATTCAAAAGAAATAATAATTAAGGAACTTAAAAAAAACTAATTCACAGAAATTGTCATGAAACTTCCCTTAAGCAATTCCATGTTTATAAGCTGTTTTCTAAGAAAATTACATCATTCATAAATTTATACGAAAGTTTACAGAATGTTTAAATTTCTAATAAAGAGGTAGAGGTAATTTATAATGAAAACATAATACTGAAAACTTGGTGGGAGTAGAGCAAGCTTTACTCTCAAAACGCCGTTTATTTGCATTATAGAAAGCTTTCTATTCTATCTGACTTATTTGTGAACTCTTCAAATCTGATCTTATTTTACACCTCCTTGGTTTTTCATTGATCAGTAGCTATCGCTAAGTTGCTGGAACACTCATTAGAGTTATTCCTCCATTAAATCTTTTTCTAGCTTTTACTACGTCAACAAGAAAAAAGTGACAGCAAGAGATTTGTGAACTCTTCAAATCTGATCTTATTTTACACCTCCTTGGTTTTTTCATTGATCAGTAGCTATCACTAAGTTGCAGGAACACTCATTAGAGTTATTCCTCCATTAAATCTTTTGCTAGCTTTTCTACGTCAACAAGACAAAAAGTGACAGCAAGAGATTTGTGAACTCTTCAAATCTGATCTTATTTACACCTCCTTTGTTTTTTCATTGATCAGTAGCTATCGCTAAGTTGCAGAAACACTCATTAGAGTTAATCCTCCATTAAATCTCTTGCTAGCTTTTACTACGTCAACCAGACAAAAAGTGACAGCAAGAGATTTGTGAACTCTTCAAATCTGATCTTATTTTACACCTCCTTGGTTTTTCATTGATCAGTAGCTATCGCTAAGTTGCAGGAATACTCATTAGAGTTATTCCTCCATTAAATCTTTTGCTAGCTTTTACTACGTTAACAAGACGAAAAGTGACAGCAAGAGATTTGTGAACTCTTCAAATCTGATCTTATTTTACACCTCCTTGGTTTTTTCATTGATCAGTAGCTATCGCTAAGTTGCAGGAACACTCATTAGAGTTAATTCTCCATTAAATCTCTTGCTAGCTTTTACTATGTCAACAAGACAAAAAGCGACAGCAAGGGATTTAATGGAGAATTAACTCTAATGAGCGTTTCTGCAACAGAGCGATTGACTGATAAATGCATGTTAAATGTTAAACATTTTCGCTGCATTGTTTCATAATTTGGAAAGTGAATGAATGAATGAATGAAATATACTTTATTTACACCAAAAGCAAAATACAATACACAATAGGAAACAAAACTGATTAAAGTGGTGTGGCCATATTCGTATACGTAGATGCGTGTAAGTATTTCTTTGAATCTTTAAACTCTTTTCTTTGAAACTTTTTTTCTTTGAATTGAATATTCAAATATTTGTAGTAGGTAGCTATAGACTATTCTGTAGGCCTACCATGAGTTGTCACTGTACTTTACTACTGTAGTTACGTCACAAATTTTTTATTGAATTGCGTACAGCGCTCCTAGTGGTTACGTTGAGAACTAATTTCTGTCATACAAAATTTGTGACGTGACTACAGTCGTAAAGTGCAGTGAAAACTCATGGTAGGCCTTACAGGTTGTAAGAAAACACCCTATTAATGGTTAAAGGGGTATTTTCACCATCATTATAGACAACTTTCACTATTTGACGGCCCGATAGCACAGTCGGTAGTGAACCTGCCTGCTGTGCCAAGGGTCGCGGGTTCGAATCCCGTAAGGAACAATTATTTGTATGATGAATATGAATATTTGTACCCGAGTCATGGACGTTTGTATCTATTTATGTATTCTATATCGTTGTCTAGTCATCATAATACAAGTCCAGGCTAGATTCTGGTACATTAAATGTGACTAGATAATTTGTGTGACAATGTCCAAGATATTTATTTATTATTTATTTACTATGGAGCCATTATCGAGAAAAATAAACAATATTAGCTGTTTCATACGAAACTGCAGTACCTGTCTGACCTAGTCGACTCAAATGTATGGGACCCAGCCCTTGTCTTGTTAAATACCTTGTGGGAAAAATGACGTCATCATAAATGAAATCTTGCAGAATACTGTAAAAGGGTTTTTAATCTAATCTAAACTATTATAAAACTGTAACAGAAGTGTGTCATTCAAGATATACAAGAAAAATATTGCGATGTAGTTTTTAAGGGGATATAATTCGGAGCGCGCTCCATACAAACGTACTATGGTGATATTTTCAATCCTAACCAATTAAACTCAATGAAATTTTGCTGAGGCAATCTTGAAACAAATATCTATGCTTGTATGGAGTCAGATTTTCGTTAAAATATACAGTTTCAATGCTAGGATTAATTTAAGATTTGTATGGAAATCTTTGAGGCAATGTAACTTTTAAACTATACATTTAAACGAAAACTGACTCTATGCAAGCATAGAAATTTGTTTTTAGATTGATTCAGAAAAATTTCATTGAGTTTAATTAGTTAGTATTGAAAATATCACCACAGTACGTTTGTATGGAGCGCGCTCCGAATTATATCCTCTTAAGTGTCCCTGACCCCAACTCAACCATTTAAACTTTTTTTTCTGTCTATTTGTTTGTTTGTTTATTCGAGCATCACGCAAAAACTACTGAACCGATTTTTATGAAACTTTTTATTTGGAAGCTTATTATTTGACATTTAATTTATGCGGTCTATTTCTCCGGTAAAAGCTCGTTGTTTAATATTTCGATTGTTCGTGTTTACGTCAAGTATAACACGCAATAAGGTTTAGAATTAATACCACAGAAATCATTATTATGCAATGTTAAGCCATCTGGTCCAGCAGATGGTCAGCTTCATTCATAATGCACCTAATGCTGCACTGGATATGAATTAGTAACTGTACTTCCAGCTCAATAGGGATATTTTAGTATGCAATTGATAGCCGAAATATAACAAGTTAAATTATTGGCAGGCGCATAGTGCATTGCCGTGTTCAGACAACTAACTTCAAAAGCGATTGCACAAGTACACACATTTATCTCTGCTGGAACGATGAAAGCATCCATTAAGAAACAGACCGAAATGGATATCGTATGCACTTCAGGTGCTTCGGTTCGGAGGTCCGCTTATTTGTGTTTCGCTTCGGCTTTACCTATTCGTATGTAGTTTTAAATTAACAGTGTTGTGTTTCGTACAGATTAAAAAGTGTAAAAAAGTTTACGTTAGTGATTTGCTATTGCTAGGTGAGAGAAAGAATTCTAAGTATACAGGGTACTTTTTAATATGCTGACACTTTTTTAAGGGGATGCTCAGACCATCATACTGAACAACTTTCTCTATGGCACCAACATCAAAATCGCGAAAAAAATCAGCTGTCCCATACACAACTGCAAACCTACTCGAGCCAAATGTATGGGACAGCAGATTTTTTTTTCTCGATATCGATGTTGGTCCCATAGAGAAAGTTGTTCAGTTCGACAGTCTGATCATTCCCTTAAAAAAGTGTCAGCATATTTAGAAGGACTCTACAGAATATAATGAAGAAAAAGACAGACTAATGCCACAGTACCTATATAAGAAAGAGTATCTGGTACTACATACTACTGCAATATACTTCTTCTTCTTCCTGCCCTTATCCCATTATTTGGGGTCGGCGCAATATGTCGTCTTCCTCCATTCATCTCTTTTAGCCGTCATCACAGCGCACATACCTTTTTTACACACTACTGCAATATTCTTATAATTAGAATATAAAGGGTGAAATTGATATCATGTATATGCTCACGACTATATTCCCCGAGGGGGTAGTCAGAGATGTTCTGAAACCTCAGAACATCCACGTTTCACCAGTAGTACCGAAACTCTGTCCAGTGTGATGGGGGGTGAGCCCGTCGCCACTTATAATGGACAGTGGATACAATACATGCCTCGAAATTGAAGCATGCAGGTTTCCTCACGATGTTTTCCTCATGTTTATATTATTAGCATCCTTTATAAGAGTCTACCCATCAAACTGAACAACTTTTACTGGGAGCAAACCGATCGGAGCAAAAATATCTGCTGTTTCATACAGTTGAGTCGATTGAACATTGCAGTTTAGTATGGAACAACAGATTTTTTTCTTGCTCCGATCAGTTTGCTCCCATAGTCAAAGTTGTTCAGTTTGATGGGTAGACTTGGTCGATGGGTGCTAATGGTATCAATTTCACCCTGTAGTATAAACATAATAACCTACAACAACAAAAATAGAGTCAAAATGTATTATATCATACATCGACGATCTTAGCTCCACAAAGTCATAAAACACAATTTCAACGCAATCAATGTAATACATGAATAGTATGAAACTAATGGAGGTTGCTTGCGGCATACACGGTGTTAGTTTCCAAAGTTAATTTTCCAGTTTGCTGAGTTAATTTACTTCGTCAATCAAGAGAAGTTTCGACCATTAGACGACACCTTATACGAGTTGAATATGATTACGTGGTAACTTAATAATGAGGTATCTTTAATGCTTTTTCATTATCTATGACCTTTTCATAAGCACAGCTTTTACCTGAACTTTTCATATAAAACTTAATACATAGTACCAAAATAAAAAGACAAGTTTTGTTTAATTCCGATTGGTTTCTTTTTTATTGTCTTAGTGAATGACTGATGGCCAGATATGATACGGAAAAAGGCAGTTGGCAGACTGACCGCTCCGAAATTAAATTAAAATTATGAACATAAATAAAAGTATGTTAACATCATACCTACGTATACCACAGTATAAGAAAGAGTATCTTGTCAACATATACAGTACTGATACTCCCTGCCCCCCACCAATTTTACCGCCTGTGGCAAGAATCGTGGCGAAAAATGTAGGCAGTGGCGTATTCCTGTATTCGAAAAATGTAGGTTGGCTTTCTTTATCGCACATGCTTACCTCTTGTAAAATTTTCTAAGTTGTATGAAATGAGAGCTAAGTGTCCAATAAAAATCGGCCAAGTGCAAGGCCGAAGAAAAAGTTTTGTGACGGGCCTTCATCATCATCAGCTTTTATCCACCCACAGCACTAGGTGTGCTGGGCACTAAATATGTAGGACAGACAGACGGACGGACGGAAAGCGTAAGCTAATGAATACGGTCCGTTTTCACCCTTTGGGTACGGAATCCTAAAAATAAGTCAAATTAAAGCCATAACTTATACTTTACGTCATAAAAGTAATCAACTTTAAAAGTAAACATATTAAGTAAAATCATTTTAACGAAGCTTCGTCGTCCATTAAACGTAAAATAGTATTTATATAACGAAAACATATCACATATTGGGTTTTGTAGTATACACACACAGTGTCAAAATTAACGATGCAATGATCGCAAAAATAACCGAGTGCTTTTACACATGCCCCATGCAAATTCAAAGTTTAATAAAATAATCAATTTCAATAAAAGCGTAATCCTGGTTGTAAGCGGTCGGCAATCAAATTTGTTAACGATAACGTTGTATTGGGTAAAGTTAAATAGGAGCCTAGCGTATACAGGGTCCAACTTAATATGCTGACAGTTTTTTAAGAGGATGATCAGACCATCAAACTGAACAACTTTCTCTATGGGACCAACGTTGAAATCGCGAAAAAGAAATCAGCTGTCCCATACAATTGGGTTGAGTAAGATTTCTGTTTAGTATGGAACAGCTGATTTTATTTTCGCGATTTCGACATTCGTCTCATAGAGAAAGTTGTTCAGTTTGATGGTCCGATCATCATCTTAAAAAAGTGTCAGCATATTAAGAAGGACCCTATAGATAATTAATCCACATTTATCAACATCAGTCCACGCCCTACTGCAGCTATACTATCGTGACCGCGAAAAATAGTTACAATATCGAGATTTCTATCGATGTATCGATAATGCTATCGATATTATTGCAGTTCAGTACTATCGATAGTATTCAAAGTATCAATTGTTCGAAACTAGCGAAAGTTTTTACTATTTTTCAAGGTCACGATTGTCAAACTATTGGACAATAAGGGTGTGATCACCGTATAAGCACGTCTCCACCAAAGTGTAGTTTGGTGGAGACGTGCTTGTGGACAGTTTGTTTTAAAATAATTTTCAAGCCTCTTCTATAAGCCAACGAATAGATGAGACGACAGAAAAATCACTCAAAATTTCAATTTTTAAAATTGTTTTTTCTTTCAGTAGCTTCTTTCATCATAATTCAAACATTAAATCCTGTCTTTAATAAAAACTTATGCATCTAAAGAATATACCTATTTCGAAAATTAATCTTTTGACAAATTTTAAACGATAAGTTTGTGTTCGAATAATCCTAAAGGAGTATAGTCAATTGTATTGAATCCTTTAAAAGTTTTGCGTCTAGAAACTTTTTAATAAATAGCTTTATATTGAAAAGAAGTTTTTGATCTTTAAAATAGTTTCACTACTACATATTTATGATTAGTAGTCAAAGGCAGATGTCGGATTTGGGCCCAGGAGTGTTCATCAAATTCGATTTAGTAGGAATTGATAAAAATATTTATTATAAATTTTTCGCACCATTCATAACTAGAGCTAGAACTAGGATTTACAAAATTTTATGTAATCCTGTAACGACTATTATTGTTTTAAGGTATTTTAAAAACGTGAAAAAATCTATCTAAATCTATCTATCACTCTTTAGCATACATGTCGATTTCGGGATCATTACGAAATTTCAAACTAAATAATTTCTATTGCCAACAAAATACCGAAAACATCTAAAATTACAAACAAAATAAAACAACAAACAAATCACGAATTTTCTATAAACCTTTGCTAATTGAATTATTGGCATTACATACTATTATTTCCATCTAGTTTTATATATGTGCACCGGAGGCCTAAGCTTCTTTGAGCATCTAATCTCTCCCTTTACTGAGTAATTCATTAAATTTTAAACTTCGGTATTCAATCACTCCATTGGATACGGTTTATTAGCACTTCAAATCATTGACGGCATTTTACTATTCTAGTATCTGGGTAGATCGAGCTTTTTTGTTGTCACACAAAAAAAAAATCATTATATTATTTCCTACAAACTTTTCCAGCCTCATCTATATTGATATTGCAGTTCGCTGAAATTTCCATGCTACCTGGCCAGGCTCAACTAAATCAGAACTATTGTTATTATGTTCCATGTGAAAATATAATGTAGATAAGTAGGTACCAACTGCAAATTGCATGCTTAAAAATGCGTATGATAGTTATAGCTAAGTTTTTGACTACCCTAACAGGGAATACAATCGTAAATTTATAAATGTATGTAACAAACAACTAAAATCGTACTAACTAAACTCATTTAACGTAATATTTAAAGTAGAACAACGTTATCTTTAGAGAGTTTTACAAATTTTCCAAGTGCAACTAAGAACTGTAGTACCTACTATTTAATTAAAAGTTGTTCCACCGGGATTGAATGCGCTGCCTTTTGTGCCCAATGGAGAAAGGAAAATGTTCGCAACATGTTTTGTTTACACTACGTACTTATCTCCACATTTTATAAATGATGTTTACTTTGCGAGCAAACGAGCCTTTTGTTTGAAAGCTTTTTGTGTTGGATATAAAGTTTATAATTGATGTTAAAAGTATAAGTACAGTTTTTTGCAACTTATCTAAAGAAAGAGAAAACCTGCATATGCTGAAGAAGAAATTCTGATGCGTATGTGAATCTACCAATCCGCATTTCTCGCGGAGATGTATGGACACTCAATCTTGAGGGGCCAGGATTCGAATCCGCACGGATGACATGCCATGTACCAATGAGGTTTTCTAACTTATGTACGTAATACCGATTGGTCTTAAAACGGTGAAGGAAAACATCGTGAGGAAACCTGCATACGCTGAAGAAGAAATTTTGATGCGTATATGAAGTCTGTCTCCCTGCGGATAGGCTTGTGCCTTGCAGTGGATGTTGATGATAATCTAAAGAAAATTCTTTCTTATTTTCATTATATTCATGTACCGTGTGGTGTTCGGCTTCGCATGGTACCAACCCAGTCGGGTGTCGTATGAACGACTAATTCTTTCAGGCGTCTTACACATTTTGTCTCTTAAACCGTGTAGCTGCCGGTTATAGCAAATATATCTGACGCCACCTCTGGTTGTATCGGTCTTCTGTTCCATCAGATATAGGAAGGTGAGGACGAGAGAGTGCATCTGTGTTGGCTTTCAATGGTAACGAAAACACATTTTAAACGTAAAATATACTTGAAAGCTCTTGAAGAAACATAGGTATAATTTTAATATCATTACATTAAAATACTGTGACGTCATAGCAACCACAATGTGTACGAACTAGGTGTAAAATAAACGTTATATGGGACCATTAAAAGCCCCTCTACACCCTGTAGTAACCATAAAGTGATGTGTACTGGAAACTTTACGTGTCTCGTATCTATTGACAACCGACGACTATTCTCAAAGTAAACCGTCGAGAAATATACCGACTACCTACTACGAGTACCATTATAGAGTATTCCGTGCTACTGCAGAGTTTGTTATTCAACCGTAATATCTCTTCGTTTGTCTTGAAATTGAATTGATGTAACTAAGAGTTTATTTTCGTAACATTAACTTATTTGTAACGTAACAGAGCTACTCATTTGACACAACTGAACGTTTTCAAAAACAGGGTATTGTTGCCGACGCATCGTCATCATAAGTCTATAAACGTCACACTGCAGGGCACAGGCTTACCCTCAAGGAGGATGTATGTGTGTTGTTGATGCATGATTCTGTACCTTGAGATGGTGGCGGGGAGCAACTGGGTAAGGTAGGAAAGACGAAGATAAGGATTTTGTTTTGTGACACATCATATGATATTCCCATCAGCATTGGACGATGACAGGCTGATAACGATGATAATGCAAGAAAACTTGCTCATAAGTTATATTATATTGGTTTCTTAATATGCTGATGGGTTTTAAGGGAATGATCAGACCATCGAACTGAACAACTTTCTCTATAAGACTGAAATCGAAGTCACAAAAAAATAAGCTGTCTCATACATTTGCGTCGAGTAGCTGAACAGCTGAACTTGTACAATCAGGAAATTTGGATCTCTTTTGAAAATTAGGAAACTGCCTTAGAGATCTAGCAGATTCACCTTTATGAGAAAAAACTTATATGTCTCGTAATTTTTTCATTTCAATTTTTAACTCTGTCCGTGTAGGTCCCATATTCGATTCTACCGTAATAACAAAGTTCACAACACCATTTATACATATACGTACATGAAATTGTTTAAAATGTACATTGTCTGGCTAAAAGCGGTTCGACTGGGGAGAGATCTGAAATGTTCACGTTTACGACGCTATAGCGGATCAAATGCCGTGGAAGTGATACAGCCTTTGATCGTTTAGCTCTTTATTACTGCACTATACACGCACCTAAATACAGTATAATGTGAGAAATATTGTGTGTAAGACCACACAGTTTTGTAAAGTTTGTGTAAATGCTTTTTGATAACACACGTGTTTTAGATAACTTGATAATGATGATTAGGTTGTTTTTCTCGAAAAGTTATAATGTCTATGAAGTTCCAAAGTGTCGGTTTTCTAGTAAGGAAAAAGTGTTTTGAACTCTATTCCAGTGAACAAGAAAAACGAACTTATGTACCTACATCAGAAAAAGTTTGGAATTACAGCGTATTTTTGGATGTTTGGTTGGTATTTTGCTTGTGGCACGAGGATAATAAATACAACATAAACCTTTGATCAGAATCGTTCAAATATTACAAGAAAAACTTTTGAAATCTTTATAGTTTACATTACGGTAGTAATAGTACTCTGTGATTTACAGTACCTATCGAACTTAAACGCATCATTTGACTAGTTCAGAAATCCGCATGAACGAATACCGTATACGGAGAAAAATATTTAGTAGCAGATAGCAGATATTTAGTATTTAGTATTTAGTAGTAGCAGATCATGCACATTATTATAAAAAGAAATTAATTTAATTTATCATACAACACTGTTCTCATTACCAAAAAGAAAAGAATATAATAACAAAGACGTAGAATTATATTAATCTTTATAAATTATAATTACACACACTCTTAAGATCACTATGCATGTACATAATGTAGGTATGTTAGTTTGCATTTTGGATTTAATTTATATTAATTCACATTTTCATCTTTAAATACATGTCTAATCTATTGTTTTAATGTATTCTAATTTTAACTGTTGCTTTCGGCTGCTGGTCAGAAGCCCCATCTATCCGGAGGCCTGATAGTCCTGCCAGAACGAGTAACGTAATGATTAGTATTATTGTTATTGCATGTCTGACTTAAAACAGATTGTGGACTGTACGATATTATATCGTCATACTCAAAACTATAACTCGGAGTGTCCTGTCGGAGAGGCGAGTCCTTTATTATATGTTTTCTATTTCTAACTATTTTGCGACCCGATATTAATTCAATTTCATATGATCTACTTCCGAGAATTCTAATTACAGTTCCAGATATCCAGCGCTTCCTATTATTCATGTCCAGTACTTTAACATTTTCATTAATAAATAATTTGTCTAAATCTCTTGCATAACGATCGAAGTATATTTTTTGCTTTATTTGCCTTTCCTGTAATCGTTCTTTTATATTTTTCTGCACTATTGGCTTTAAAAGTTCATTTGAAGTAGGTATTATGCTTCGTAGCTTTCGGCTTTGCAAAATTTCAGCTGGTGATGCTAAATTTTTGTCTAAAGGCGTATTGAGGTACTCTAACAATGCCAGCCGATAGTCCGTGTTATCTTCACTTGTTTTTATCATTATATGCTTCACTGTCTGGATAGTTCGTTCTACCTGACCGTTGGACTGTGCATAGTGCGGCGAGGAGGTGACGTGTATGAAATTCCACTCTAATGAAAACTTTTTGAAGGCACTGGACGAAAATTGTGGCCCACAGTCCGACATTATTGTATCTGGGATTCCCTGTCGAGTAAATATATTTTTTAAACATTCTATTACGTGAAAAGAATCGGTACTTATTAACTCCACGACCTCTAAAAACTTGCTGTAATAGTCCACTAATAATAAGTAATTTCTGCCTTTTAACTGAAAAAGATCTACCCCTACCTTGGCCCACGGTCGTTCTGGGATCTCATGAGACTGCAAGGTTTCTTTGTGATTTTGTTTCCTGTGCGACAAACACACTTGACAGTTTGAAATCATATTCTGAATATCATTATTTATACCTGGCCAAAAAATAGTCTCTCTTGCTCTTAGTTTACACTTCTCCATTCCCATGTGTCCTATGTGTATTTTTTGCAACATTGTTTTACGTAATTTCATAGGTATTACTAATCTGTCTCCGTTCCATATTAATCCATAAGCAATTGTTAAGTTCTCCTTGAAATTCCAATATGGATGGAGTTCTATCTCTATTTTATTTTTATCATCTGGCCATCCATTCCATATATATCTTTTTAGTTTAATTAATTCATCATCAACCTCCGTGTATTTTTGCAACTCAATTAATTGTAAATCCGTTAAGTTATCGGCTGTGAGCGCGGGGCTACTGCGCGTTATCGCACAGACCTCCTCGTGCATAGTGTCGAGCGCCGCGCCGGAGTGTACCGCGTTCGATTCCGTGCCGGACTGTTCATAGGCACGAGATAATGCATCAGCTATATACAAATGTTTGCCCGGCTTATACACGAGTTTAAACGTATATCGCTGTAATCGTAACAACATTCTTTGTAATCTGGCTGGAGCATCAACAATCGGTTTTTTAATAATACTTATTAGTGGTTTATGATCAGTTTCTATCGTTATGTCACACCTTCCATAAATATACGCATAGAATCTCTCACACGCAAATACACAAGCATACAGTTCTTTTTCTATTTGCGCGTATTTTTGTTCCGCTTTGTTCATTGATTTAGATGCATAACACACAGGCAAGCCCTTCTGCATCAAGCAAGCTCCGAGACCACTTTTACTGGCGTCCACTGATATAGTTATCGGTGTATTTAGTTCATAATATCTTAACACAGGACGATTAGATAAGCATTTTTTTAATTCACTAAAACATTCGTCGTGCCTCTCATCCCAGTGCCATTCCGTTTCTTTCTTTAATAACTCTCGTAAAGGTAATGTTTTATCAGATAAGTTAGGTATAAATGTACCGACATATGTAACCAAACCTAGCAACCTTTCTACATCTTTCCTGTTTTCTGGTACTGGCATGTTTGTAACAGCTGATATGTGTGAGTCATCAGGGTACAGACCTTGTTTTGTAATGCGATGACCCAAGTATTTTATTTCCTCTAAGCCAAATTTACATTTGCTTTTGTTTAACTTGAGGTTAATTTTCCTGCATCTTTCTAGTACTTTTCGTAGCCTTTCATCATGTTCTTCTTTTGTTGATCCATATATTAACAAATCGTCTATGTACATACATATGCCCTCAATATCATCAAAATTTTCATAAATTTTTCTATGAAATACCTCTGATGCTGAACAGATGCCATAAGGCATTCTTAAAAACTTGTACCTGCCGAACGGTGTATTAAAAGTGCAATACTCACTGTTTTTGATGCGCACCTGCCAGAAACCTGAAGAAGCATCTAAAGTGCTGAAATACTTCGCGCCGGAAAGCTTTGAGACAATTTCATCTAATGTCGGTAGCCTAAAGTGTTCTCTTTTAATCGCATCATTTAATTCCTTCGGGTCTAAACATATCCGTAAGTCTCCATTAGGTTTTCTCACTACAGTTATACTGTTGACCCAGTCCGATGGTCCTTCTACCTTTTCAATAATATTCTGAGATTCCATTTCCATCAGTTTTTTCTTTACATCTTCTCTTACAGCAAATGGTAGTTTCCTAGGTGCGTGGACAACTGGAACTGCATTATCCTTTAACTGTATTGTGTAGTCACCCGGTAGGCAACCGATGCCCTGAAATACGTCTTCAAACTCGATCATAAAGCTAGGGACATTTTTATGCGTTTGCACCGACATGACTCGCCTCACTACGTCTAACTCCGTACATGCAAACCTACCTAGTATTGGGTCAGACTTTACGTCTGCTACTTTGAATTCTAATAAATACATTTTATCCTTGCAGTATACTCTCAAATTTATTTTTCCTACTACATTTATAGATGCACCCGAATAACCATTTAACCTTGTGCTGGCCTGTAACAAGTCTTTTTGTGAAATACCTATTTTAGACAGGTAACACAGCGGTAAAACGTTGACATCGGCACCAGTGTCTAATTTGAAGCGAATCTTGCTATTGTTTATCTTTAAGTCTATGCTCCAATCATTGCTATTACATATAGAATAGATTACCTGCTCTTCCGTTTCTTCCACTGTGTATACACTACCACAAACTCGCGCGAAGTGATTCATTTTTAAACAACGCAAACACTTTTGGCCATACGCGGGACACTCGAACTTTTTGTGTATATTTCCACAATGTCCGCACTTATTAATTGAACCTGCACCCGATACTGATGACGCAGGCCTCCGCGGTGGTGCAGAAGCGTGCGGGTGGGGGGGCCGAAACGGCGCGCGCGCCCAGCCGTCGACGCCTGCTCGCATCGCCGAGCGGCCGCGGCCCAGGCCCTGCCCGCCACGCCACCCTTCCGCGCCAGCGCCTGCCATAACTCCGCGACCTCGACCCGCTGATGTTTTCCAATGGGAAGAGCTTTGCCCTTGTACAAACCACACATCGTTTTTTTCTTGATCTTGACCCTTACGTATCTCATAAACGGGCTCATTCTCACGTTTTATGTTCTCTGAGTACATCTTAGAAACTACCGCTGCACGACTAATTTCCAATGCCTTCTTTAATGTTAAATCTTCCTCACGCAGTAGACGTTCCCGAATGGCCGCGTTCGCTACGCCGCAGACCAATCGGTCTTTAATTAGCTCCTCATTTAACGTTCCGAATTCACAGGACTGGGACAATCGCCGTAACTCAAATACATATTGCTCGATACTTTCATTTCCCAGCTGTTCGCGCGTAAAAAACTTGTGCCGCTCAACCGTTACGTTTTTCTTTGTTAAAAATTGACCGTCTAATTTTGTCAATGCGCCCTCTACTGAGGTAGGTGCCGTTTCTGATTGATCCAATATATCTCGACATTGCTCGCCTATTATGTTTAGAAGTATATTTAATTGAATAGCCGCATCTTTTTTATCTATTTGACACGCTTTTGAATAAATTTTGTAACTGTTCTTCCACTTTTTCCAACTTTCACTTATGCAACCCGAGGCCAAATCCAAAGCATTTCTATCGAAAAAAAACGCGGACGGGGGTGTCAAAACACTTTCCATTTTGATTAGGTGCCTATTTCACTTCACTGAGGTTCAACTCAACAGTTCCCGAGATCCCGAATCACTTTTGATCGCGAACTTTTTAATTATTTAGATACCGACTGCGCCATGTCAGGTCGAGGGCACGTCATTCAAACACAGAGATCGAGTTATGACTGGTTTTATTTAATTTCTTAATTGTTTACTATCTACCTACATACATATATTATGACAGATAGATAGATAAACAATGTATTTGCATAAGTAACACACACATAGGATTACAGTTCACCAGTATATAAAACAAGAATTCAATGAAACATTAATATAACTTCATGTTGTAATTTATTGTATGCTACAGCAGCAAATAGGTCTCAGCTTAACATAGACCTTGCCCGAAAGCAGGGTGTAGATTTCTAAATGAAACCTTTATAGTAGTAGTCAGACGCAGAAACCAATAAGTGATAATAAATAAATAAGTTTAAGTTTAGTACCTACCTATATCTGACGACTATAATTTTCTGTGATAAAGATGAACCTCGATCTAACTACACGGTAATATTTTAGTACCACTCTTTCTTATAATGTGGTACCCAATTAATATAATCGGTATGTTATGCAAATAATACCTTTTTTACCAAAGGATTCAATGTAAAAAAACGAACAAATCGGATTCATAGATAATGTGCAAGAGAATCCACAAAAAATCCAGCCATTAATATTACGATCGAAAATTTAAAAGCATTTTCTAAACTCGAGATGAAAATGTTGAAAGGACATTTTCCTTCAGAAAGACCTCATAAAATAGATCAGCGTTTTCTAGATTGCAGAATTGCCTTCAATTTCCAGCTTCAAGTGGCCTTACTCTGCCCTGCCAATATTGATATGCATTCAGTGGTTTAGCTCATAAAGAACCGGCAAGTACCGTACGTCCAACACAGAGTGCAAAATTGTACTATTTACCTTATTTTTGGAGCCTTTTAAAATGGGAGTTCTTTTTAAAAATTTTGAATTCTTTGAAACTTAAAAGCGCGAATAGGTCAGCCTATCGGAAATATACCGTCCTGCAAGCTTACGAATACTCGATATCATAATTTCGACCTAGTGAAAAAACTAGATTGCTATGGGATCAATGAAACTAGATCTTTATTCGTTATTATAGGCATGTTCATATTTCCATATTATATGTTAGCATACGCATTCTTTGTTTGACGTTATTTTCTTATGGATCTACGTAAGCTGTCAATATGAGTGGAGAAGATAATCATATCAGTCGATAGACGACTGCTTGGTCTCCCCCATGAATCACCACAGCGACTAGAGTCCTGCGCTGCCCTCATCTAAGTGGAGAAGATGCAACCAGAAATTGACAAATAAGAGAACCTGTTTAAACATTGACTTACCACTACTGGACGGAGGGTCCACGCTCAAAAGTGTCAGAATAAAAAGAGAACGAAAACGCAAAAAAGAGAACGAATTACGCAACAGTCTTCGTTTGATCGGCCGACTACGCGCACGCATGGATGCGCGGCGCGCGCCGTGCCCCAATGCAAGTGGGACGGAAAATAATTTCAGCATTTTCAATGTTTTAGTTGGTTTTTATTACTATACGTACTTAAGTTTGTGTATTTTAGTCTCGGACACTGTATGCGAGTATTTTGTAGTAGACCCGGCGTCCATAGTATTCTACGTCAATGTGTTTAAACATTGTTTGTCGTTTCTTATTCAAAGTATTTTCTGGCATCATTCTGAAAGAAACACTTTGTTAGTACTTTCTGATGACGATAAGGTAGGTTATTGTGCTTAAAAACAAGCTATTTTATTTTACGATATAACAGATTCAACTCTAATTAGCAGCCACAAATGTCATAATTAAAAATAAAGCGCCGGCATTAATCCGCATTATTGCGGAAAGAAAAAAAAGGACATATAAGAAAATTATTCGTCAGACGTGAACGGTTTCCGGCGGCTGGCCGCAATTTATTCCTCTCACAAACACGAGCCGTGCTGATTCAATATTGACACTGGCTGGATCCTCGTACCTAGATGCCTTGACTATTCCCTAGCGCTTCAGATAGAATCTAACTTCCAAGATACGACTTTGTAGCCGCTTTTTAAGTTGCCAGCATACGATGAAAAATCCTTAGAATACTTCGCTCCGTGTTTATTTCTTTTTGCAAACTTTTCATTATGAGTTGGCGGCGAAGCCAAGGTTTTAACTTGCAGTTTTTACGATTGTTAGAATGATGAGGACAGGGACCGCAAGAGTAGGTAGGTACTCCAAGACGGACCCGGTCCCGGCTTCTTCCGGTCAAATTAAGCAGTTATAAGACTAAACACAGATGAAATTATCAGCCAAATTAGAAAAACAAAATTATTAGGGTTCCGTACCCAAAAGGTGAAAACGGGACCCTATTCATTAGCCTACGCTGTCCGTCTGTCCGTCCATCTGTCCTACCTATTTAGGGCTGTAACGTCTGAACCGTAATAGCTAGACAGTTGAAATTTTCACATAATGTGCGTTATTACGGCGGATTTGCTAACAAATAATAAAATTTCAAGTATGTAAAATCGTTTTTTTTCGAAACACCCCACCACACGTGTTGCGGTACGAAACCCTGGTGTGCGAGTAGCCGGACTCGCACTTGACCGGTTTTATTTACTTATATTTATATTGCAAAGAGTCACTGGACGATACCAAAGACATTGCGCCTCTCAGCTGTCTTTGAACTGAATTCCCTAAGAATGCCATTTAAATCTAAACCACATATTTCTATAGGGAGGGGGGGGGGGCAATTGGCCTCCCCTGCCTCTCCATTTCCGCGGATGAGGACAACATTCAACGTCAGACTTTCCAAGTTATTAATTACGAGTGATTTAACTGGAAGTACGATTCATACAAATTGATATGCCCGTGCCCTAATCTGATCGTCGCCGTTGTCCTCAAATGGGCGCGATCGGTCAAAGTCAACGTAATCCTTTCTAAATGAGTTCAAAAGCAGCAATTGTCGAGCGCGGATTACGCTCATAACCCCAATGCGCCAACCCTTCGCTATAATGCCTACGATTTTATCAATATTATCGCAGTCTGTCTCTATCCACAAGTGTTTATGAGATTAGAGTTTTAATTGAATCAAATTTAATAATTTCTCTTCGTTAATTGCAAGTCGTGTCGTGGATGTTCTGAGGTTTCAGAGTATCTCTGCCTACCTCGGGGAATGTAGTCGAGAGCATATGCTATGATAATTGCAAGTGGACATCATTAATCTTCTATCATCGTAATAACAGATATATAAACTTATATTATTTCATTCTAGTAAGGTATTGTTGTAAGAGCCATATCACACAAGCGATTTTAACGCGTAGAGCGACCTGCAGGATAACCACTTCATAACTGCATTGCCACGATGACGCAACTGAATCGCCGCCACATCGCAAATGAATCGCCGCTATTTTTTCTTAATATCGCCGCGATTTTTACTCAATATCGCCGCGACATCGCCGCGACACTGATTGATCTCAGAAATATCGTGGCGATGTCGCAGTGATGTCGCGGCGGAATCGCTGCGATATCATTCCGTCGAAGCCTACGCTCAAAAATCGCTTGGATGATATGGCTTTCAGATGTTTACAAAAACCTGGCTCTAAATTTCAATTTCACAATTAAATGGCTGGAGCTTATTAGTGTAGATACCCCGAGCGGGATACCCTTAAGATAATCTATGTTTCTGGTTGTAAATATTATAGTCATACTAAAACGAAACTTTTGTTTTATGTGTTGATTTGTGACGAAATGCAAACTTTCAGGGTACCTAGGTAGATTCTATTTATCAGACTGCTTTATGAAGGTAATATTTCCCTTTTCAAATAAGTGGTTGAAGCTAAATCAGACAACGTCTGCATGTAATCGTCTTCAGTACTAACCAAAGAAACAATCGCAAACAAGTCGAGCTTACTCTGTCGTGTCAGCAACACGCGAAAAGTGCATTAATCATAAAGAGGGACAAAAGAGGTTTTTATCGGGAATCCCGTCCCTGAGGGATTTGTGTGTTACCTCTTTCACATTTGTCACTTTTCGTACCTATCTAACCCATGTTATGTTCCCTGTACGGAGAGATAGCGCTATCTTGTGTTGTATGAAACTGTTCTGTGTTTTGTCTTTTGCGGGCCAATGCGACTATTTACACAATGAAATCAATTAATTATCCGTAATTTTGATATTTACTATTGCAATAGATATACAAGGTGTTACAAAAGTAAAAATAAACATTTCAAACTTTTAACTTTTTGTTTAGACCATCAAACTGAACAACTTTCACTATAGGACCAACATCGAAATTGCGAAATAAAAAATCTGCGTTCCCATACATTTCGCTCGAGTAGATTTGTAGTTTAGTATGGAACATCCGTTTTTTTTTAGATTTCAATATTGGTCCCATAGTGAAAGTTGTTCAGTTTGATGGTCTAAACAACCCCCTTAAATGTTTATTTGTATTTTTGTAACACCTTGTATAGGGTCTGTCTTAATAATTTGCTAGGGGTTTTTTTATGGGGATGATCAGACCATCACTCCGCACTCCGTGTAATATATAACGCATTTGATTTTGCTTCCTGTATAAGATGCGCATGGAATAATATAAAAACATAATTTTGTTTGCTCTGTGTTCCACTACTGGGCAAACGGCCTTTCTTCTTCGCTTCTGGTTAACCCTTCAGGAAGGTATTCAAGTCATCACTCCATATGCTTCCCATACAATAATTCCATAATTACTTTTTGACAAGAAGTTGAATTAATTTACGTCTAGAACCCCACTGTTTGGCAAAGGCCTCTTACAGAAGACTTTCAGAGAGCTATAACTATACCAACCATGAATATCATGGGTGATGGCAAGTTTGTAGTATCAGACCTGCAGAGTATTTTCAAGTTTTCTGTGAGAACATTTTAAAGACTGCAAGGTTTTGAAAATTATGCATGGCATTATCCAGGACCAACAAATTGTCTTCTGAAGAACAGCGGCAGCCGACATGAATGTTCATCTAACCGAATCTACACCACGCTTGGAGTTACTTAGCTTTTACTTACTACAATTATTCCAATATTCAAAAACAGAATTCTATATTCGCCGTTCTAATTTATTCTGTTCGACATTTTGATACGTAGTTATCGAATTTAGGGGAGCGACGCGACGTCATGGCCGTGACAAGACTCAATGAGATCGAAGTCCATCAATCATCTTTGCCGATTTTTATTAACCCCGCCTCACGAGGAATTCATGGCGCGGAAATTAAAATATCGACTTTTTACCGCCTGCTTATCAAAGGGTAGGCATGTTCAATGTCGTTAGAAGTAAGAAACTAAGTTTGTTTGTTTTTGCTATCACCGTATAGGAATATCGTAGAATCTGCTTCTCTACGTTGAAAGCAAAGTTTCAAAATGTTACAATATTTGTCAGTTTTCTTTCATTATCTAATATAAGTAACGATTGTAAGCTTCTCTTAACAGCGATCTTTACTGTATTCGCAGTTTTCAAAGTTCTCTTTAGTTTAACACACTATTCAGAATCAATGATCCACACTAACAATAAGATAAGATAAATATTCTTTATTTGCACACCAAAATACACAAAAAACAACAACAATATACACGAAAAAGAAGGGTACAAAAGACGGCCTTATCACTAAAAGTGATTTCTTGCAGACAACCAGTGGATGGAAGAAGTCCGAGAAGATGAGATAAATGCTATGGTGGTGTACTAATTGATACATAATACTATAATTTACATAAAGTATAAATATATATATAAATACATACATACTCAATATAGCAAAATAATTGTAGAATGTATAAAATAGTAGTAATTGTATAAAGTAAATAAAAAAGTAGTAAGTAAAACTTATAGTTTTATGATAAAGAAAACGAGATTGATTCAGAAAACCCAAACAGCTTATCACAAAACAATAAATAATACCCTTATCCGAATAAAAAAACGTCACCCTTTCACATTAAAGTTGTAGTAAAAGACAAAATAAGTCACTATATCGCAAACTTGGTTTTCGGAAAGATTTCCGTACATTGTTTATCTGTTGTCCTGAGGGAGGGTTAGAAATAGGGAAATCTGTGAACAAAGCCGTGATCTAGCAGCCTACCTGCTGTTATTATGGATGGTTCGTCACACAAATTTCAGACTAAGATCGTAATTCAACTAAACGCAGTTTATCGCATGTGCCGCGTTCTCGTAACTCGTACTTGCAAATCTACTGATAGCACTAAAGCAGTAAGTTATGAGGTATAAATTTACATGACTCATTATCACATGTTGTTTTAGAATGAGTATTTTCATTGTTAGTCTAAAGCAGGAGTAAGTGGTAGTGGAAGAGGCCTCTGCTTAGCAGACTCAATAAAAACTAGGTAAAATATAGAAAAAAATACAAAAATAACAGTATTGCTAATAAAATGTTAGCGTTATAAAAGGCCTGAACGAAATTGTTTTAATAAGAACCTACTCGTTTACTTATTGATCATAATATTTTACTTTATGTTGGGTTTTTAAAGGGCAAAACACTAATGTCCTCAGTAGATAGAGACGACAATGCAATGAAATAAAACAACTAAAACGTAAAATTGCTCCTGCTGTGTCTTTGGAAAATGAAGTCTTAAGCAATATGCAAATGTTATTAAATATTGTTATAGAAAACGATAATAAACCTCGATTGCAAATCGAATCACTATGGAGTAGAGATGGGCCAATATAAAAAAATACGACAATCTAGTAGACAAACTTTCAGTTTGTTTGCCTTCTTTGTACAGAATTTAAATTTTCTTTTAATTTCGATTTAGTGTAGATTAAAATAGTTTACTTATTATACAACGTGTTAATGGATAAGCGCAAAAACTCATACACCCCAACTGATTTACAACAAAATAACTAGATTAATACAATAATTTAATTTTTTATAGTTAAAATGAGATAGTGAGAAAGTTATTCGCATTTAAAGTTTTGAGGCAATAATGATTTGTTTTAATTTCAGCAATTAATGAAAGCGCTAACGTGCTCATGAATAGATTTTAAGAATCTTGTTTTGGTAGTAAGTAGGGTGAGTGTGCCCGTACGGTGGGATTAGATCGATTTTATTAAATTTTGAAGTTTACATGCAAATTATTTAATATTTTGAAAAAAATTACCTATGTTGAAACCATGATAATTCTATTCTGCTCTCGATTCTAAACAAACTACTTTCAAGTTTTTCGTTAATTCATTAACACGTTGTATATTGTATAGTTTTATTTTTGTTCCAAATCGAGTAATTCGTATAATCGGATCTTAATCAATCGAAATTATTTGCATTCGTATTCATCATGCTAATGACAATTTTCCATTCAAATGAAAACTTGTTAGTAATAAATAATTCCTTCAAAACAATTGAAGATTTATAAGTATTCTATCTGTCACACCGGATAGAGTTTAGTTTCTATGGCGTGCTAGTACTAGTGAAATGTTTATTTTAAATAAGCTACATTTAGAACATCTCTGACTACTTTCTTAGTAAAATACAATCAAGAGCATAGGCTTCTAATTCTTCGAATATTTCTCATAATCGAATAATTCGTCTACTCGGATGAATCATTGCGTCCCATCTCTACTATTGAGAAAATCACGAATTTAAAGTCAGACGTCTATTTTTGTTCACGACATAAATAAATTTTAAGAGCTTCTGAATATCAGTTCTTTGAATAGCAGAGTCGGTAAAGTAATAGAACTCAGTCGACTAGTCGTCGATTCGACAAGTGTGCCCGGTTCTTTACTGCGAAACTTTGACAGCCCGCACTATTCATTCCGCAGTAAAAACTACTAACTTAGGAATTTGTACGATGTGATTGATGTATTATAAACGATAGTTTTATTGTGTGGTTGTCTGCGGTGTGCAATATTTTTTTTATGTTATGGTAAGTATGCCTACTTGGTATTGACGTCCTTTTTAGTTGTTACAAAGACTGGAACTTACTGCAGTTCGGTGTTTTAAGTACCCATTCAGAATTTGCTATCTGATAGCCTGTAGCATAGTGTCATAAAAACTAATAATGGTGAAACTCAGCGGTCGCGGCGGGTCTATGCGGTGTGCGGGGGACGGGCGTAGGTAGGCGTACCTAATTGAATTCGCTTTGAGGGTACGCGCGCAGGGAGAGTGGGCCGGGGCGCGCTCCTCCCCCCGGCCCCCGCATACCGCGCACGATTGACCTGTCGCGACCACTGGGCTTCACCACTATTTATTTACACTATGTCTGTAGTGTGAGAAGGGACAGTGCAACTTTTCGGTAAATCCTATGTAAGGCGTGGGCAAAGCCGCGTTTGAAAGCTAGTACAGTACTTTTTCTCATGAAGCTTCTTTACTACGTAATAGGACAACTGTATACAGATCGCCATACGCACTACCGAACTCACCGGCGTTTTGGTCTTTGGACGCCACTAAACAAGCAGTCCTGCGCTCACGCACATTTCTCAGCTAATTGTAACTTCATTACCACAAGCAAAGCGCGCGTTGCTTTGTATGATAAAAGTAGGTTACCTGGAAAAAAATTACTCCATTCAACATTTTTAATGTTGTGTCAATTCATGAATATCAAGTGAGGTCCATATTTCTGATGATATAACACTTCCTTAGCATTTAACCTTTGCAAAATAGATAACTAGACGTAGCCTCAACCTCTTTGTTCAAAAATACAAACGTTTAAACGAAATAAAGATAAGAAACAACAAATTCGTGCTTACATTTCCCCGTGCGGTTATGTAGATAAGTAGAGAGTACAACATAGGTATTTCGCATGTAAATCTAGTGGTGTCTGTTTGTCGAGCAGTGTCGAGACAGTGCCAAGAGTGTGCGTCACCCAAGAGAGACCACCATCGATTTACCTCAACGAAGATACTATTAAACGGTTCACTCACTAGTTAGCACAACTGGACCGTCAGTTAGCTTCCTAACATGTATAAAACCTAATTAAATCTTCATAAACAAGAAATTTATAAGCTCTATTATACATCTTGGAATGACGAAGATGAGTTTACCAACTGGAGAAAGAAAGCTAGGAATCGAGGCGAATGACATTTAATAGTGGAGAAGGCCAGGAATCACCAAGTGTTGTGGTGCCGCAGGAAGTAAAAGAAAAGTAATTTTGTATTAATGACGCCATCGCGCGCAATAGTTTGTGGTATCCCTTTCATTAATCGGTGCTCACAAATTATTACAATATACTTGAGAATTGTCCTCAAGGTGGAGCTTAAAAAACATTCAATCTCGAAAATGATCAGCTAGATGGAGTTTTGATGATTTCATATTGAGCGCCTTCGAAAGAGAAATTAACTTCTTCTTGTTCCCAGATTCGGTGATATTCGCTAAGCTGTCAGATGCGCAGACCTCTGAGGCGAGTTGGAAATACTATGACAGCTAGTTGACCACCTAGTTTATCTGACCTACAGCATGCCGCCTACAGGTATGAACCGCTTGTTCTCGCCCTTATTAATGAGAGCATAGCATAGCATATGCTCACGACTATATTCCCCGAGGGGGTAGTCAGAGATATTCTGAAACCTCAGAACATCCACGTTTCACCAGTAGTACCGAAACTCTGTCCAGTGTGACGGGGGGTGAGCCCGTCGCCACTTATAATGGACAGTGGGTACAATACATGCCTCGAAATTGAAGCATGCATGTTTCCTCACGATGTTTTCCTTCACAGAAAAGCCAGTGGTGTTACAAATCGTACATAAATTCCGAAAAACTCATTGGTACGAGTCGGCCTGGACGGTGATCGAACCATCGCCTCCTGCACGGTAGGCAAGGTTACTCGCCACTGGACCACCACGGCTTCTAATAAATGGAAATAGGATTCGGTCGATTCCACGTCGGTTTGATGTCATCTCGGCGATCTCGACTCGATAGAAGAAGAAACCGATGGTGGTAGTTCTGCCGGAATAACGTTCATGCCAGGAGGCTCGCGTGCATGCCGAGTGTCTTCCACACGCCTTGCGACGAGTTATTTGGACAATCTATCCTGTAACATTTACAACTATGTAGATATTAGCTAAGCTATATTTTGGCCTAGCTCGTAAATTTTAGAATGATTCATTACTTAATTGCGTCGTTTGACTTGATTATTGTTTATTTCTATATCAATTAATATATTTTTTAGTATACAATGTGTTAATGAATAAGCTCTTACACCCCAACTGATTTAAATAATTAGATTGGAACAATAATTTTATTATTTTTATAAGTTAAAATTGAAAGTTATTCACATTTTAAGTTTTGAGGCAAAAATGATTAGTTTCAGCAATGAATGAAAGCGCTAATGTGCTCATGGATACATTTTAAGAATCTTGTTTTGGTAGTAAGTAGGGTGAGAATACCCGAGCGGTGGGTTGAGATCGAATCCAGTAAATTTAAAATTTTATAAACATATTATTTTATATTTTCAAAAAAAAATACCTATGTTGAAACCATGATAATTCGATCCTGCTCTCGATTCTAAACAAACTACTTTGTAGTTTTGCGTTAATTCATTAACACGTTGTATTTTCGCCTGTGCAAGACTCTTATCCTTATTGCTTATATTTACCATGCAGCTTAATTAAGTAACTAGAGTTAACCCGCGACTTAGTCCGCACGAATTATGTACCAGATTTTAAGTCAGATCATAATAATAATTTAATAAAAAATAATATATTAACATAATAATTTTCATCAAAATCGGTTCAGTAATTTTCGCGTGATACTCGCACAAACAAACAGACATACAAAAATTCTAAAAAAGGTTCATTTTAGTCTTAAAACCATATCATCATCTTTTTTTTTTTATATTTGCAATGTACAGATACACACTTCTGTTATAGCTAGTTTTGTAATAGTTATAATATCGTTTTGTAGTGCTAATTCCTGTGATTCAGTCATCATTTAGGTATATTTGTAACAGTACTTTGTACTATTCATATCATCAGATAACATTCAATTTTAATTAATAAAATAATAAAATTATTCATTCATGGACATTTTTCTCAAAACCATTTAAATAAACGGTGAAACGACTGCGGTGACCAAATGGATAACTTTTGCTATCGTGTCGCCAACAAACTGATTTTGACTGAAATTTTGAAATTGATGCGTTTGATCAGACACATTAGAAGTGACGGCGATTCGCTAGAAGACTTGTCTTAAAGATTAAAAAAAGTAATTCTTATTGGAATCATCTCGAGCAAAGTAACTTAAACCAGAAAAGTCGTAAAAGATTACAGAAACAAATTAAATTAGCACAAAATGATCCTTGCGTAAAAGTCCTCAGAACATTAAAAGATTCCCATGAGAGTGCTTAAGAAAGAAAATGTTCAACAAAATAAAAAAATAAGGGCGATCGCTTTAAAATCCAGCGTAATGACACCCATGACAACACGGGGAGCTCTCGAAAAATCTCAATGTAGGAAACACGCGGTAGACGAAGTTTTTACGAGAAAATTTTACACATAAATTACGTCACATACGTTCTTATCCGCCATTATTTGGTCTCACAGAGTTTCCGCTTGCGAATACTTTTTACAATGTTTGTTAAAGTCTAGTGATTTGTCTTTAGCTTGTATTGACGCAGTTTGATGTTCTTTTCAAGTCTGCAGACAGTTTATGTCTTCCGAAGATCAACATTGAATACAACAAAGACAATCCAAACTTAAATCGATATATTTTTATTTTATGGATTAGCATGTGATGTACCTCAGTTTTTCACATCGATCTCGTAGGAAACTGAGGGAAAATAAGGTTTCTTTTATGAGAACATTAGGTAACATTGCTAAAATGGTAGTGTTGCCAGTTGTACCAAGTTGTGTTTTAGACAAACCTCAATTGTAAGTTTTAATTGTAAGTAAAACGATTATATCTTAGTATCACTGGAAGGCTGGTGTGCCAAAAGAGATTATACAGTTATTTGCATTAGTTGACTCGGGAGTTACATTTTATTAATGTAAGGCTCATGGATTCGTTTTGATCCGCTGTATACAGTTTTACATAATAAAGACGGATGACTTACGAAGAGATTTAGACGCAGTTAGGCAAATGTGACCCAGAAAAAGGGTCTAAAAAGTCCGTCAGCAACACCACATGGCGGAAAGCTAGCATGAAATAAGGAAGCTATTATTGTTGTTTATGAAGATTTTCCCTTTCGGGTCAAGGCTGCTTCCCCGTTGCGTAACTAGTTTACCCATTATCTGCACACCATTATATAGTCAGCCTGTCTTATGATGTAGCTGAGAAAATTTCATAAACATACTATGTAGTCTGTGATGTATTGCTTCGTAATTTTATGCTTACGTATTATGTAAATGAAACTATGTAATTGGATACTGAGGATCTTGTTGTTTGTAGATGTTAAAACCAGCTAAGTGTCTGTTTAACTTGCTTATTTAGTGGTTCCTCCGTAATTCGCAAAGCAAATAAAATGTATTTAAGTAAGTTCCCAAGAAATCGAGGGATAATTTTCACATAAAACCCCTATTTGAAACATAATTAGTTTTGTTTCGTACTCTGTAATGTATTAATGTGTTTGGTTTAGGTCAATAAAGTATTAAGCTAAGTATGATACCACTGCAGGGCAAATGAAAAGAATAAGGGTGAGAGGGAGTGGGCAATACTCCACAACGCGGACCCATGCGGATTGATGGACGCAAGTTAGTGATAAACTTGCTGTCAGAGTATTTTCCTAAAAAAAAATAACACGGAAGTAAAATTTTATAAAAGATGACCCAAAGAACACCTATATATTTGATCCAGCAATTCGATTGGCATTCATAAGACAAGATGGTATCATTTCAAATTCATTCCACTAGAAAATCGACCTGCTACCAAAGACTGAACCACTATATCTAGGTGAATAGGTACTTTCGGTAAAATATAGGGTCTCCATACTTTATTGACAAGTTCAGAGGCTCGGGGTCTCGCTGGGAAAAACTAAGCACTTACGGGGCGATTTTGGGTGTCTCCCGGCTCATCGATAACGTAACTTGTGTAATGTACACGTCTTTAGACAAAACTAAGTTCTGTTATAACTAAATAAAAGCTAAATAAGGTGGATAGTATATAACCTAGTTGGGAAATAACTGCCTGTTTTTCATTAGCTTTGTTTTGGTTACGACTAAATTACCATTCATATACAGGGTGTAAGTGAAACAAATCAGTTGTCCCATACATTTGAGTCGGGTAGGCACAGAAGTTTTGTATGGGGTAGCTAATTGTTTTTCGCGTTTCCTGAGGTAGGCTCCACATGAAAGTTGTTCAGTTTGATCGTCTGAGTTCACCGTTTCAGTATTTGCTAGGCTGTCACTTACACCCTGTATAGGAATGTGGTTTATGATTTATCTACATTGACGTAGAATACTATGGACGCGGTCTAGTACAAAATTCTTGAAAAAAGTGTCCGAGACTAAACTATTGTGTAGTTTAGTTCTTATACTCCTCTTATACTCAGAAACAGATATTTGAAACACTTCCTCTCACTTATTCTTAGAACAGCTTTATTAGTAACGTCCAAGATATGTCGGATAGTATATGGATCTACAATAAATTAATAACATTTGGTAAGAAGAGTTGCACGTTGCGCGCCGTCGTCGTCGTCGTCGGCCGATCAAACGAAAACTGTCGCGTAATTGGTTCTCTTTTGACGTTTTTGTGCTCTTTCGGTTCGGACATTTTTGAGCGTGGACCCTTCGTCCAGTAGTATGTAAGTCAATGTTTATCTATGATATTATAAGATAATTATCCCGAAATGGATTGTGTTCATTTCAAAGCTGTTGTTTTTTGATATTGATACGTTTGCTCAACTAGTTGGAAATCTAGAATTCAGTGTTAAAATGTTTCTATGATTGGTAGAAAATATGTGAGCACTTTGGACTTGAGCAAATTATTTATGAGCAAACTGCACGCTGTTCAATATGACAAGTGTAGTCTACGTGAACTCAAGACTGTAGCGGTTCGAATCGAGTGCTTTTGTTCCTAGAATGGCTCTATCTAAGAAGTAACATTATAGAACTCGTATGTTAATGTTTATACGTAAGACAATGGCTTGATTTGGGATATCTCTAAAGAGGAATACATGCTGTCAGTCTTTGCTTTATATTCCGTACTCAGCATTAATGAGCTTTTCCAAGCTTTGCTGGTGTACACGTTGTCGTCTTTTGTTTCAAATTAGGTTGATTTATATGTCACAATAAACGTAAAGCTGACATACATTATAATATAATTATTATGCATGACGTGAGCTGTGAGGTTATGAATCATGAAGGGTTGTAATAAATTAGTGCGTAAAAGCCGTACAGTTCTTATTCAGGTAAATTAAATACCTGGGTAAACGATGTAAAGTAGCTATAATAGAATTTTATTGCCAAGAGTAAAATAAACAATAAATTTTGTTTAAATATAAAACATATCCTTATCATGAATTTGAACCATACTTACCTAATGGGTGTTTTCTCGTTACACGATACGATAAAGACACGATATCGGCGGCCCATTGTCATTTCACTGTGCGGCAGACAAATAATTTCATACATTTAGTACTAAACGCTTTCACACTGTGTCGTTATCGTCCACGATATCGTCGTCGGTAACGATATCAGCCCATGAAAACACATTTTGATCACATAATGGTGTCTAGTGTTCCAAATGATGATTTATAATGATTATGATCGAAACTGATAGGTGAAAGCTAGTTTGCTCATCAACTTATTACATACATACCTACACATAGGTACACATACAGTATGTAAACTAACAAAAAGCAAACCTTTAAACTACGTACTCTACCATCAACCTGAACAACTTTTACTATGGGAGCAAAACTGCAAAACAAATCTCCTGTTCCATATTAAACTGCAATGCCTGCACGACTTAAACGTATGGAACAGGTGATATTTTTTTGTTCTGACAGGTTTGCTCCCATAGTAAAAGTTGTTCAGGTTGATGGGTAGAGTACGTGGTTTAACGGTATGCCTATAGTTAGTTTACATATTGTATACATAAAAGTCACAACCACAGTTCCTTACGGGGTAATCAGAATCATTGCTACAACTTCTATCTTTTAAGCGAGCAATTATAATAGCAAGGCTCTGGTCGTCTTATATTATATTCAGGATGGAATGTGTAAAACGATAGTACATTGTGATACAAGTGACACTACACTGACAGAAGAGTCCGCCTAAAAACTCCGAGTCGCACAACGAGCAATGGAGAGAGCAATGCTCGGCATCAGGCTGCTAGATCGTAAGAGCAATGAGTGGATTCGGCGAAATACGAAGGTAATGGAGATGGGAGGGCCACGTTGCACGTATGGATACTCAGCGTAGGACCAGAAGAACACTGGAGTGGAGACCTAGAGAAACCAAGCGGGGTAGAGGCCGCCCACCAGAAAGATGGGACAATCATATTAGGAATCACGCAGGTCCCAACTGGATGCAGAGGGCGAGACATATAACTTCATGGAGAAATATGGAGGTGGCCTGTGTCCGAAGACGGACTAGTCAAGGAATGTGATGGATGGATGGATGGATACAACTGAGTTAAGTTGGTCATTACAGTGGAAGCTTGATTGCAGCACGAGCCGCAGGCGAGGGGTGTAAGCGAGTCCAGACTGTAATGACACAAAAAGGTTCAGACTAGTAAAATTTTTGTGAAAGAAGGCGCCAGATAATTTTCTTCCAGCGCCATGTTCGAATTAGTTATACACGCGCAGGTATCACCGCACTAGAGCGATAATGTAAAGTAAAACGCAAAAGTGTTTTATAAACTTCATTATGAACCTAAAAGCGGTGCGATAAGAGCCACTTTACGACCAAGTGTGTTGAAAAATACGTACATAATAAAATAAGGTCCTTAACTACAAACAAAGTACCTGAGTAAATTCAAAGGCAGCTTCTTGAAAAGCAATTGAAAGCCGCGCCTAACTGGAAGCAAGTCGCAAGTGACTTTGTCTTTACAATAAAATCTTGTGCACGGCCACACCTCGAGGGCATGCGAAGTCTTAACGAGGAAATAGTGGTCGTAAATCAGGGGAAATTCGTTCTTATTGAATTTCCTTTTGTCGGAGAACGGAAGCACCGCCTCGCTTTTTGTTCCAAATGGACGCCTCTAGACACGTATAGTTTTTTGACCCGATTGTGCTTAGCCTTAGGCTCTTCTTGCTTTGATTGATAAACACCATGGTTAACGAAGAAAAATAGTGGTATTTTGTAAAAAAAACTGGCCAAGTGCGAGTCGGACTCGCGCACGCAGGGTCCATATACCACTATACACTGTTACCTAAAACTTTTTTTTCTTAGCGCAAGCCCGTACTTTTATTTTTTGTTATACCTTAGATTAGACTCTAATAAAATACGTTAATAGTTTAAGGGTATATTACTGTTGGCGCGCTCCATACAAACGAAGTCTGGTTATTTTTTCAATACTAACCAATTAAAGTCAATGAAAATTTTTAGAAACAATCTAGAAGGTAATCTCTATGCTTGTATCTTTTAATATTTTCTTAAAAATGTATAGTTTTAAAGTTACAGTGCCTCAAAGATTTCCATACAAATCTTAAATTAATCCTAGCATTGAAACTGTATATTTTAACGAAAATCGGACAAGATACAAGCAATTTGTTTCTAGACTGTTTCTGCAAAATTTCATTAACTTTAATTGGTTAGTATTCAAAATATCTCCAGGTTTCGTTTGTATGCAGCGCGCATTTACGCATTCGAAATAAACTTCTCTTAAGTCTTAGAGTATGCACTATAATCTAGCTTACTTGTACTCGTATGTATTACCGATACAGCAAAAACAAAAACTTTGACGAAAACTCGAATCTTGTATAGGGTTTCTTGTGTATATTTAGGGTTCCGTATCCAAAGGGTGAAAACGGGACCCTATTTATAAGCCTACGCTGTCCGTCCGTCCGTCTCTCATCTCACCGATCCCAGCTACCCAATCCGCCGCGTAGCTCCAGCAAAGTCCTATGCCGAGGTCCGTACCCCCCTGGGGTGCCCGTAGGTCGGTTGCTTAAGTTCATTCAATTGGCTCGGTGACCCTTCTAGTCCCTCCAATAGTCCGCAGTAAAAAGCAGTAAATGCTCCCTGAGCAACGCTGTATATGCCATTTCTAAAAAAAAAAAAAAAAAAAAAGTCCGTCCGTCTATCCTACCTATTTATCGGTTATTTGGAGTTAGGGACACATAAACACCTTATGATAACCTTTTTAGGGTTCCGTGCCCAAAGGGTGAAAACGGGACCCTATTCATAAGCCTACGCTGTCTGTCCGTCCGTCCGTCTCTCTGTCTGTGCTACCTATTTAGGGCTGAAAAGTTTCAAATGTTGAAATTTTCATAGAATCTGCATTATTATGGCGGATTATTAATAAAAATGTCAAAAAGATAAATATTAAGGGTCCTCGTACAAGAAACTAGTTTGTATCAACGTGTTTTCTTCTCGCTCTATCGTAAAAACTTTAAGTAATACAAGCGTCAAACATGGTGTGATTCTGATTATTGAACTACAAACTCTACAGTATAACAAAAAATAATAAAAACCGGAGTCGGTCTTGCTCTAAAGGTCCCGGAGAAAATAAAACTTATTTGTAAGTTAATATGTTGCGTGGTGGTGTGATACGGAACCCTCAGTGCACGAGTAGCCCGACTCGCACTTGACCGGTTTTTATTTATTATTTGTTAGCAAATCCGCCATAATAATGCATATATTATGTGAACATTTTTACTAGCTATTAATATTGTAGTGTAAAAGATATAACTATTTATATGTAGGACCGACAGACTGACGGACGAACAAACGGACAGACGCATAGCGTAGGCTTATGAAAAGAGTCTTTTTGGCACCCGTTGGGAACAGAATTCTAAAAATATAATTAACGGTAAAAATATTGTTTTCCAACGCAGCATCCGAAAGTCTAACTTTAGTCGGGGAAATCTACGGATTTGTGTATGGAGTAGGTTGCATTAATTGTACTTTTGGTGAAAATTTGGAATATAGTAGATAAATACCTGAAAAACATAAATTCTCAATAATCCCCTATTTTTATGTTGTATTATTGAATAATTAAGACATTTACAAAACATTAAATTAAGGTATGAACAAAAAATGGAAAACTGGTGATTTTGTACAGGATGGCTTCAATCAATACGTTTTACTTATAACAATAATAATCCACGGTTAATATCGTTGATTTGGGTCGATATTTAATATTTTGTAAGTCTTCAAAAATTATAACCTCAAAACTAAATTATTTACTGTTTGTTTTTACACATTAAATTTGCCTTTTGATAAATAACTGTCTCTATTGCTGGTATGCTAGTCGAAATATTTTTACAAATAAGCTTGCCATTTGTACATTAATATCGATTTTAAGGTATTTCTCAGGTTCCTGAGCCTATATAACCACGAAATCTCGACAAAAGTGTTATAAACTAACAGTAATATTATTTCAAACACAATTTACTAAAGTGTCTTTAATGCAATCTCAAACCTTATTTTTCCTAGACTACTTTACTGTTAAACATCTTTAAACATAGGTCATCTTATATTCTCTATACCACGTCACTGGAAAAAGTTTCAAATATTTTGAGAAGATCATGCTTATATATAGCTAGTAGGTACTTTATAGTGTAAGATCCCACTGCAAATCAAAGGTCCACTTTTTTCACCCTCTTCTAAGCAGAATACGATAATTTAAATGGATTTAACAGAAATAAAAACCAAGTACTTAACTACTTATAACATAAAATATTTCCTACATTTTACATTATAAAGCTTTCAGTATCTAGTGAAAAGCCGCGTTGAAATATCAGGTCATCATGTCACAGAAAAGATCTTTATTTGCAAAGTTCTCAAGTTTTATTGGCTATGTTCTGAAAAGTAAGGAATTTATATACTTGCACTCCGAATTTACCATTGCCATGTAAATAGATCTTACAGGATTAGTCTGTAAGTAAAAGTGTAAAATTTGTTGATTTACCTAGAGGTTTTAGAGACAAAGTTTTCGATGTACGCGAAACTTAGATGAAACCAAAGGAAGATGAGGCATAATTATAATTATACAATATGTAAACTAACTAAAGGCAAACCTTTAAACCACGTACTCTACCCATCAACCTGAACAACTTTTACCATGGGAGCAAACCTGTCAGAACAAAAAATATATCAGCTATTTCATACGTTTAAGTCGTGTAGGCATTGCTGTTTAGTATGGAACAACAGATTTTTTTGCGCTGACAGGTTTGCTCCCATAGTAAAAGTCCTCCAATAGTGGTTTAAAGGTTGGTTTTTAGTTAGTTTACATACTGTATTTAAAGTTAAAACGCTAAAAATGAAAACCGTATCAGTACCACAAATTACAATCAATAGTATAATAGAAACATTTTGATATTTATTATTTTTCTTTTTATTCGACTTTTTATACATAGTACAGACTCCGTTTAATTGAATTTTTGTTCATTCACTCACACATAATTAAAAGAAAATACTAAAATTAAAAATCGTATCAGTAGGTACCGCCAATCACAAATCAAATAACAGAAACATTTTGATGTTTATTGTTTTTCTTTCTCAATTTTATTCGGGTTTTCATATACAGGGTCTAACTTAATATGCTGATAGTTTTTTAAGAGGATGATCAGTCCATCAAGTCCCATACAATTTGGTCGAGTAAGATTTCAGTTTAGTACGGAACAGCTGATTTTTTTCGCGATTTCGACATTGGTCCCATAGAGAAAGTTGTTCAGTTTGATGGTCTGGTCGTTCCCTTAAAAAAATGTCAGCATATTAAGAAGGACCCTATAGAGTATTATACAGGATCCGTTAAATATATTCTTTTAGTCTAGGAAAAATAAGGTTTGAGATTGCATTAAAGACACTTTAGTAAAATGTGTTTGAAATAATATTACTGTTAGTTTATAACACTTTTGTCGAGATTTCGTGGTTATATTGGCTCAGGATCCTGAAAAATACCTTAATATCGATATAAATGTACAAAGGGCAAGCTTATTTCGAAAAATATTTCTTCTAGCATACTAGCAAAAGAGACAGTTAATTATCACAAGGCAAATTTAATGTGTACAAACAAACAGTAAATAATTTTGTTTTGAGGTTATAATTTTTGAAGACTTACAAAATATTAAATATCTACTCAAATTTACGATATTAACCGGGGATTATTATTGTTATAAGTAAAACGTATTTAATGAAGCCATCCTGTACAAAATCGCCAGTTTTACATTTTTTGTTCATACCTAAATTTAATGTTTTGTAAATGTCTTCATTATTCAATAATACACAATAAAAAATCGGGGATGATTGAGAATTTATATTTTTCAGGTATTTATCTACTATATTCCAAATTATCACCTAAAGTGCAATTAATGCAACCTTCTCCATACAAAAATCCGTAGATTTCCCCGACTATTTGTACATTCACACATAATTTTACTTACTCACTCTCACTATACATAACTAGACGTTGTTCAATACACGATAGTGATGCTTCTAAACAAAATGAAAGTATTCTATACTTCATTCCAAATAAGAACGAAGACATTTTCCGATTCCTATTTAGCTTTCTGGCTAATTCTGATTACCAAATGTAATTAATTTATTGGATACATACAGGGACCTTCTTAATATGCTGACACTTTTTTAAGGGGATGATCAGACCATCAAACTGAACAACTTTCTTTATGGCACCAACGTCGAAATGGTGAAAAAAAAATCTATATATACAGGGTGTCCGGTGGCAGATTTAGGATTTAAATTTCGAATTTCTCCGTAACCGTTGCACGGAGGAGCGGGGAGGGGGCCGCGTTGGCTTCGTCATTCGTGCGGGTTTTTTAGCCGCAATGTCGCAGTGGACGGGTGAACAACGTGCGTTCGCAATCGAAGCGTATTTTAAAGCCAATGATTCGTGTGCAATTTCTCGTCGAAGATTTTGTTCACGTTACAATATTCGACGGTTACGTGACGCCCCAAGTGAAGATTTGATTCGATCATGGGTGCGAAGGTTCCGGGCAACAAGTTCAGCAGAAAATAACCCACGACCGGGGCCCAGCCGGACGTCGAGAACAAATGAAAACATCGAACTCGTCGCGTCCAGTTTGAGCGATAATCCGCGTCAGTCCGTTCGCAAGAGAGCGGCTGCCTTGGGGCTTCCAAAAACTATAGTGCACGAGATATTGAAGAAGGATCTTAAACTTCATCCATTTAAAATTCAAATTGTGCAAGCGCTTAAGCCTAATGATTACAACTTGCGTAAAAATTACTGTGAGACAATGTTGGAGCGATTTCGCACGGTGAACACTATTTTTTGGAGTGATGAAGCCCACTTTCACTTAAATGGCAGTGTAAACAAGCAGAATTGTCGTTATTGGTCTCCTAAAGGACAAAACCCCCACTTAAAACACCAAAAGCCACTTCACAGTCCCAAAGTGACGGTTTGGTGTGCATTATCAAGCAGGGGAATAATTGGACCCTATTTTTTTGAAAATGGTCAAGGGCACGCAATTTCTGTGACTGGTGTTGCTTATCGGCGAATGCTCAATGATTTTTTTTTTCCAACATTGAGAGACCATCCTTCCTACACTTCACGGACATGGTTTCAGCAAGATGGCGCCACCCCGCACACTGCTAGGGAGACCATGGCGCTACTGCGTGATTTCTTCCCCAACCAACTGATAAGTCGTTTCGGTGACATCCCCTGGCCACCCAGGTCACCGGATCTTACACCCATGGACTTTTTTCTGTGGGGATATCTCAAAAATAAAGTCTACGAAACAAACCCGGCGACTATCTCATCATTAAAAGAAAATATCGTTCGCGAAGTTCATGGCATCTCGGCGGCACTTCTCCAGCGAGTGGCAAGAAATACTGAAGCCAGATTCCATGAATGTATCCGACGTGACGGTCAACATTTAGACGACATAATTTTTAAGAAATAAAACCCGCATTTGTCTTCTTTATAATGATTAAAAATATAAATGTATATTTCACGTAGTTTTTTTGTTATTTATATTTTAAATCCTAATTCTGCCACCGGACACCCTGTACTATCCGACATATCTTGGATGTTACTAAAGCTGTTCTAAGAATAATTGAGAGGAGTGTTTCAAATCTCTATTTCTGTAATGCAAAATAGGCTTAAAATTTCTTTGCTATTTTTACACAGTTAAGTAGGTATACACTGAGTAAGTGAGGTGCCACTTCCTTGCGTAGTTTCATCTATGACACAAACTCAACTTATTGCAATGTTATAAAGTACACCGCACACCAGATTATTCCGAGCCTCACACAAAATAAACGAATTTTGAGTTTGTGTTGTTTAGCGGTTTTTGTTACTCAAAGTTAAGCCCGTTGCAGGGTTTCGTTGCTGTAACGAAGCCGAATCCCACAAAGTTAGCTAAAGTTATCCGATTATGAAAATCTTTGAATTTGCACCCAAAGGAAACTAATTACTATTCTAGAAAGTTTCCCTCCCAATCAGAATCCTTTTTAGGAGATTGCTCGAGACAGATGAGTTGCGAACGCAAACTGAATTTGATGATTAGCATGAAAACTGCATTTAAACCATTTATTATACAGGGTGTAACAAAACACCCTAGGTAATATTTAAAGGAGTGTTAGATCATGAAACTGAACAACTTTCACTATGGAGCCAAAATCGAGGGAAAAATACAGCTGTTTCAGAATACAAAACTGCCGTACCTACTCGACTCAAACGAATGTACGGCAGATATTTTTTGTATTGCAAGTTTTCAGTTTGACTGTCACTAAACCACCTCTTTAAATACTACTAGGGTGGTTATTACACCCTGTATAGGCGCGAGAATAAAAAATATCACTTCCATAACATTTGTTAAAAACTTTGAATGCTTAAAATCATGCTTTGACTAACGAGAGTGATTAAACCCTTTCGTAAATTAAAAAAACGCTTTCTGAGCGAAAAAATTCCGTCCGTAGAACGTAAACATACATGCAAATCTTAATTGCGCGTACCGTTCGTCCAAGCAACGAAACGCTTACATTTAACGTTTTAAAAATATTACTCTCGCATTTTAATAACATTTGGAGCGAAGGAAGCGAAATAATGAGGCGGCGCGTGTGAATTTAATGCGAGAATGCTGTGAGAGTGAATGGTACAGTGTTACCATTTGATAAAACTTCTAAAATTAATTCGAACATTGTAAAGATCTTTATTAACATTTTCCTTATTCTTTTTTAATTTATTTTAACGAGTATTTTTCTGAACTTCTATTTATTTTGACCCAGTTTTTATTGCAAAAAGGGGCTGAGAGTGGAAAATGGTAGGAAAGGAATAGCTGAATTCTCAGCTGCACTAGCCTTTTGCGTTCATCCAAGCATTACGAACAGCAAGAGCTGGGTGTAAAATATTATGATACCGCCCTCTCTAAAGCTTCAAAGTTGAAATTCTAGTTTTTAGAATTAATGATCAAAACAATATAAAGCAATAAAGCTAGAAAGCTAGGTTAAGTATATGAAATTAAAAGAATTGAATAGGAATCCTTGATGTTCAGGCTTAATCGATCAAATTTTTTACATGAAGAAAATTACGGAATAAATGAAAAAAAGTTAAGATATTTTGTTAATAAAACGATTGAACGTCAATGTGTAAAAACGTATTATTATGGTGGTTAGCTTAGATCATTTAATTGGTGGCAATGTTGATATTTTTCGTAGAATAAAAACCTAAAAACGTATGTACGAAAACTTTTCTAAGTTTACTCTAAACATGTTCAAAACATCGACAAATGTGTACCTACAGTGAGAAGTATTTTGCGACAATATTGTAAACTCAAACTTTTATAAATTTTAAATATAAATCTTTCTAACTTTCAAACTGTTGGTATTGTTACAATAAGTACAATCGATGTTGCATACGGTGAGAGCACAGAGCAAGGAAAATGCTAACGGCGCGGCGGCCACAAAGCAAAGAGACCAAGGTAATAAAAATACCTACCTACAGATTTACTAAACACACATGGTTAGAACATTATGCAGTCACTTGGAATTCGATGAGTCGTTCCAAAATGTATTATAATTACCTATATCTTAACAGATATATCCGCGCCTGGGCCCCATTTAATAAACGTGACTTTATTGTAATTTACAATGTCAATTCAGGGTACATTGCTGGTTAGTAATGACGCTAAACATGCAGTAGGTATTGTGTCACTAATATTCTCACCAATCTACCCTGAATTGTCATTGTAAATTACAATAGTCACGTTTATAAAAAATCGTGGTGGCGATATTTTGCCCTTTCAACTTTCTTATTCGTTCTACTAACCTATTTGTGTTCTCTTTCTCCAGTTTCTAGTTGGACTGATCATCATAAAATTACAGATTGTGCTACAAAGTGACTTCCATGTTAAAGACATGTTTAATCATCAAACGAGTTTTATTTCAATGGTCCGTGCGCAAGGCGAGGCGGTATAAAAGCGAGTGTGACAGTATTTCAGTAGTAAATCTCCGTGTGTGCGACTGCCGCTATCTGCTGCGACATATTTGGCAAGGCAGCCGGACCCGAGCCAACTGTGACAATGCTACAGGCAGGCCCGTACTTAAAGCACTGTAGCTTTTATACAAGAATATCGTTTTGAGAAGACAAGCTAGCATAGGTATAACGGATGATTTTTTTACCGTTACGAAACTTTCACGGCTGGTTTCACCTTAAAACTAAACAACTTTTACCACGGGAGCAAACCTGAAATCACAAAACAAAATCTTGACACAAATGTGTGAGAAAGCTGTTTTTTTGTTACGAATTATGGTTTGCTTCGATAGTAAAAGTTGTTCAGTTTAATGGTCTAAACCACCCCTAGCCTACCTCCTATTGTGAGGTTGTCCTATACCTTAACCAATGAAAGTTATCTAACACTAGGTCCATTTTAAGCATCTTTGGGGTTTCGTGATTACGTGTCAAGTGGATAGCTTTTGACCCACAAAAACGACGACTGACCAACCTTCACACTGCTATCACACCAGCACGGCTAGCATGCCACCCACAACAAAGTGCCGAAACGAGAAAAGCGTCAAATGACCGCGCAAGACGCACACATTATTATGCCAAAATTGGCATACGTGAAATAATAAAAAAAACGGCTAAAATCGTATATTTCTTTTAATAAACGAGGATTGAATACAAGTTACATCTTCATGGATCGTACTCAAAATTGTATCCTGGACATCGCGAAAGGTCCCAATTTGATTCCCAAAAACATGCAAATTTGGCAGCATCAATAGTCTAAAACCTCACTCCGACCCTGCCCTCCGTGCCATGTATGTTGACGAGCTATCTGATCGGCTTGCTTTCAGATTAATACCTACTCACGAAGCTTTAGTAAGAAATACAACATAGGTAAACTTAAAACAGTCGAGAAACGGCCAAAGAAACTTCAGAAGTGGTCGTGACATCCCGTTGTCTAATTTCATAATGAAATCCCCATACATCATAAGATAAATGCAGTAAACAGAGGAGCTAGTCACGAATACCATTATTAATATAGTAAGCATTACGTCGTCGGCACATTATTTATGTTGGTGATCGTTCATTTCGTCTGGTAGATAGCCGGTGTAGATTTTGCCGTCGAGAATAAAACTATCAGAGCTTGCTCACGCGAACCGGCAATCACGGCTATTCAAGTGCTGACTGAATGAAACAAATCGAAATGGAAAATTCGAAAAAAAGTTCTGTGTAATGTGAAAACGCGTGGCGATAGGCAATCTTTTCATTATTTCGTGGATATCGGCCATTAGGCTGGCGCTTGCTGGCAGGCTGCTACCGTGTCCATGTGGTGGACAATAACGTTTTGTTGGAATTAATTTTACTCTTATCGCAGGTTTTTTGTTATGGGTTTAGGTAAGCGAGCCTGCTACCATTTTTTAGATGAAATTTATAAAATACAAATTATTTTGCATGTTATTTTTAGGGCACGTAGTAAATTTTCAGTCATTTACATAATGTCCATTATTAGTGGCGACGGACTTACGCCCCGTCGCATTGGGCAGTTTCAGTTGTTCAGAGTTTTCATAATATCTCGGATTACCCCCTCGGGGAATATAGTCATGAGCATATTTACATAGTGCAGCATACATTCTTTTTTTCATATTTATTTATAGTTATAGGTCTACCAGAAAAGCTGAAAAAAAAAGAAATTTTACTAAAAGTAGCTATTCTAATTTTCGCTCAGTATTTAGGTCAAGCAAAAAGCGAAGAAAACTTTCCCTATTTCTTTGTTTGTTTATTAAAACCATGAAGAAATTACTGGAGTTTGGATAACTTGACATTTTCGTTTATTTGCTATTTCATTACAGTGGTTCTCGCGTCTTGTTTATTTCTTTTGTCCACACTGAGAAAAATATCAAGTAGTACCTATAATGTGAGAAAGGGACCACTATTTATTTCGGCAGACAACTGGATTCTAGTCAAATCTACCATAATTCGATTTACAACAACAACATTTTCTTGTAAAGTCTGATATTTTCTAGTAAAGTTAATTCAATTCAATTCAATTTTTGTTTAGTGGCATCCGATGTGTTATCACAATTCAGCCAATGTCTCGTTGGAGAGTATACGAAGGAAAATGATCAGTAGTATTAATTAAGTCTAGCGTGGCAGTTTTGCCAATGTAAGTAGTTTATAATCTCAAGTGATTGTTTTAAGGTTAAAACACAAAAGAGTTCACAAAATGGTGGAGCCACGTGCAAGCCCAACGCGCCGATACGCACGCGTCCGTACTCCGCCAGACTTGCAGCGCGACCCATAGTAAAGTCTGCTAATAAATAAATTCTTACATAGGTGTCACATATACAACGTGTTAATGAAATAACGCAAAACTAGAAAGCAGTTTGTTTAGAATCGAGAGCAGAATCGAATTATCATGTTTTCAACACAGGTAATTTTTTTCAAAATATAAAATAATTTGTTTGTAAATTTTAAAATTTACTGAACTTGATTACAACCCACCATATGAGCACACTCATCACACTTACAACCAAAATAAGATTCTTAAAATATATCCACAAGCATGCTAGAGCTTTCATTCATTGCTGAAATGATAAAAAATCATTTTGGCCTGAAAACTTAAAATGTGAATAACTTTAAATTATATATGTCAAAATAGTGAATTTATTGTTTCAATCTAATTATTTTGTTATAAATCAGTTGGGGTGTATGAGGTTTTGCGCTTATTCATTAACACGTTGTAGGTACTAGGTATACAGGGTGAAATTAATAGCATTATTAGTATCCTTTTAAACTAAGAGTCTAGTCATGAAACTGAACAACTTTTACTATGGGAGCAAGTCGATGAGCAAAAAAAAATCTGCTGTTGCATACATTTGAGTGGATTAGACATTGCACTTTAGTATGTATGCTTAGTTTTAAAGGATGCTAATGATATCAATTTCACCATGTATACTAGATATTTTTCTCCGTGTAGTTACTTTGTTTGATGCCAAGTCTGAAATGGTCTGAACTGAAAATGTTGCCTTATTTTTCACTACTTTATCGCATTCTTAAATTATCACGAACCATTGTTTTAACAAGATTTTAAAACAAAAACTGTTAATGTCACCTGCATCAGACAGCACCGGAAATTTTCGTGTTGTTTTCAACTTGAACAATGTTACAAATTATTATTTCTGCGGAAGTGACTTTTTTCGTGCCTTAAAATTTGTTTTATTTTCTACTCCGTAAAAATATCTCACATAAAAACAATTTAATAAAAAAGGGTCCAACTTAATATGCTGACACTTATTAAGGGGATGATCAGACCGTCAAACTGAACAACTTTCTCTATGGGACCAACATCGAAATCGCGAAAAAAAAATCAGCTGTCCCATACATTTGGCTCAAGTAGGTTTGCAGTTTTGTATAGAAGAGCTGATTTTTTTTTCGCGATTTCGATGTTGGTGCCATAGAGAAAGATGTTTAGTTTGACGGTCTAATCATCCCCTTAAAAAAAGTGTCAGCATATTAAGAAGGAACATACATCTCCATACAAGTTCTTTTAAACTAAGATTCTACCCATCAAACTAAAAAACTTTGACTATTGGAGCAAACATATCGGAGCAAAAAAATAATCAGTTGTTGCTTACATTTGAGTCGAGTGGGCATTGGAGTTTAATATGGAACAGCAGATTATTTTTAAAGCTCCGATCTGTTTGCTCTGATAGGATAGCTAGACTATTAGTAGCTACTACACTATCGGCACGTATTCCGTTTCGGGGTGGTCAGAAAATAATATTGCTACAACTACCAACTTTCTGTTTAAGAATGTAGTCGTATGAATACTCACATTTAGCAATTTAAGTTATCGGCACGTGGCTTTGAGAAATGTGAATAAGTACAGAATTTGCATCAGGTATAATAAGTACAAGTTATCATCAGCCTATATATGTCCCACTGCAGGCCACAGGAGGGCCTACCCTCGAGGATGCGAATTGGTAGACTTCAAATACGCAAATGCTATCCGTGTGGCGAAATTCTGGGCTGGAAAGATTTAGAATTACATGCCATCGACTCGATAGAAGAAGAAGAAATACGCATAAGAATTTATTCTTCAAAGTATACAGATTTCTTCACAACGTTTTCTTTCACCGTTTATGAGCAGTCTGTATTACGAACATAAGTCGGAAAACTCATTGATACATGACATGTCGTCTATGTTTGAGTGTCCATACCCTTTGATTAAATTGAAATAGCGGAAGGTAGGTGACGTTCTTGCATTACGTACACGACCAATGGATCGTACCACCGACCGTCCGTCGCTCTCTATCTATAATTTGTATACATTTCATTAGACATTTCTAAAAGGCGTTTACTGCTTAGCAAGAAAACTCCAAACAGCAACAGAGTTAAGCTGTTGATATTTACCTATTGGAATACTTCAGAGGCAGCTATAAAGTAATTTAACCGACGTCGGCGGGTGAGTGGCGTGGCGAGGCCCTGCGAAGTCTCCGGCCCGTCATGAATATCAACAAGGAAGCTCTGGGCTCTTTATGGCGCGAAAAGCGACGATTGTCCGCCAACAGTCTGGCCCTGGGTGTAAGTTACGAGTGATGGGTGAGTGGGTGTGGTGTGTTTCGGTGGTCTGGATTCTTACGAGCCGGCAGCAATGTTATGCTACCAGCACACGCTCGCGTGAGCTTGCACGAGCCCGTTGTACATTGACTCTTATATAACGTGTTAATGAATAAGCGCAAAACTTCATACACCCCAACTGATTTATAATAAAATGATTAGATTGAAACAATAATTTCATTATTTTGATAGTTAACATTAAAAAAAAATTACCTATGTTGAAAACATGATAATTCGATTCTGCTCTCGATTCTAAACAAACTACTTTCTAGTTTTGCGTTAATTCATTAACACTTTGTATAAAGTAAACTATAACAATTACTTCAAAGACGAATCGATGTACACCGGGCTAACGTAATCCACGCGCTTTTGGAAACAACTTCAAGATTTATGGGCCGAAATAATTCGTCGTTTTCACGTGATGTTCAAATAAATATTATAGACAAAATACTAAACGAATCGACAAGTAGTCAAAGATAAAAGATTACATTGTGTTCAGAGTCGTCCCTATGTTTCCGAGTATTTTTTTTATATTTTACTGAAGGTTTTAGCTTTTTTTAAATGATGGGTCCCTTCCTGTAGATTCCCGGGAGAATTCAGGGATAAAAAGACAATCCACAACAACACAATCAGACAATTCTTGTTTGCTTTCAAACAAGAAAACCGTATTAAAATCGGCGCAGTAGTTTACGCATGATGCAATTATGTAATAGAAAAATTTTGTCTTCGGAGACATCCTCAACGTCTCAACTTGAACCAACCGCAAAAATAGTCCTAATGTAATGTATTAAAATTCTATAAAAGGGCAATTTATTTGAAGTAACTCTGTCAATTTATTATTTTTATATTCTTTCAATTCGTTATTTGAAGGTACGCGCTGACTACTGAAATAGGTTACTAAATGTTTCTTTCAAATGTTTATCTAAAGTTCAATCTATTCGGATCAGTAGTTTTTACACGATTCGTGCAAAAACTTTTTCAATACATATAAAGTTTACAGTTTATATTGATTTTTATTTTTTTTGTCTTTTACATAATAATTATGATCTAGATTACACAATTTCTCTCCAAAACTCCATAAGGAGTTTAGCGGGAGATGCACAGTTGCACAAGACGTAAATCATAAACTCATCATAAACTGTAACTGGTACAGTTACAGTTATTTAGTTATTTTCATTCTTAACTACAATTAACATCATTTAAGAAGTATTATATAAGTACGTAATTTATAAATATAAAATATATCTACCTACAATTCCCAATACCTGCGTGTTCTTCACATAGAACGATTAAAAATTTTCTACAACATTGTTGCCACAAATAATCATTAATTATGATATGGCTGTCTGGTGGCCAAGAAGCAAGTTCGTATATATTTAAAATATACAGGGTCCAACGTGTCTAGTTTTTTCGTGATTTCTATGTTGGTTCCATAGAGAAAGTGGTTCAGTTTGACGGTCTGATCATCCCCTTAAAAAGTTTCAGTATATTAAGAAGGACCCTATACAAAACCTACAATCGATAATTAATTCAGTTTGTAATTCAGTGGTAAGGTAATGTTCTGTAGATTCCCAAGAAACGTTTTTCGAGTTCAGCGTTTATTTGCAAATACGTTGTTTCTGTTTCGAACAGAACCCCAAATGTTTTCTTCATCATCATCATCATCATCAACCTATTATACGTCCCACTGTAGGGCCCAGGCCTATCCTCAACCTATATGTGCGTTAGTCAACCACGCGTGCCCAATGCGGATTATTAGGGTAAAACCTCATCTGCCAGCACCGAATCGCATTTTTCATCGCTCCATCCTTTTCTGTCGTTTAGGAACATCATTTGCGAGAAAGATAGCGTGAATGCGATCGCACGCGGCAGAACCGGCTGTGCTGCGACCTTTCTCACTCTAGCCAATAACGTTCCTGAACGACAGAAAAGGATAAGGCGTGAAAAAAATCGATTCTGTGCTGAGAGATGAGGCTTTAACCCTTAAACTTCACATACGCATCAGAATATCCTCACGATGTCGTTTACAAATATTCTCTCATGCCAGTTCAAACTCATGACTTAATTATCCCGTAGACTCGATAGAAGAAGGAGCAACTTACAAAGTAGCATTATCACTAAGATACTGTAGAGTAAATAAATAGATCTAGATGTTTATGTAAGACGCTGGAACCTTACCTAGCTGGGTCCTAGTTTATGTATTACGTGTTTGCCTGGCTGGACAATCTACTAGAATATCAAACGAGGTGATTAGTTCTCACACCTTACTAGGTCTAGTTTTGAATCTAAGTAGGAAATGTTTGTAATAAATTGTTGCTACGTGGCGCTGATAGTTGCTAAGAAATTGCTTTTCGTATAGCTTGATATACAGGGTCCTTCTTAATATGCTGACACTTTTCTAAGGGTATGACCCGACCATCAAACTGAACAACTTTCACTATGGGACCAACATTGAAATCGCGAAAAAAAATCTGCTAGCCCATACAAAACTCAAAACCTACTCAAGCTAAATGTATGGGGCAGCTGATTTTTTTTTTCGCGATTTCAATGTTGGTCCCATAGTGAAAGTTGTTCAGTTTGATGGTCTGGTCATTCCCTTAAAGAAGTGTCAGCATATTAAGTTGGACCCTACATATACCTAACTAGTAAATGTTCTTGTTTTAAATGCATAGTTTTAAGAAAAATCTTATTAAGTTATTGGCGTTATTTTTAGCCAGCCATAAGAATTATAATAAGCGGTTTTTTGCCTCTTGTATTTTTTTGCGTTATTTTATTTACACTATTAATAAATACACTAGTCAAATTAGGACCATTAATACTATAATAGCTAATGACCGAAGGAAATGTCATGTCTACTAGAATTATGTAAAAATGGAATATGAACAAACATAACATTATTCCGCAGTCCATTCAGTTGTTAATTATGTTTCGTGTTTACGTTCAGCCACGGAGAATTGTGTAGTCTATTTATAAATCTTTTAAAGAATATTCAGGATATTCAGGATATTTTCTGAGGAATAAAAAGTGTCAATATTAGCCAAAACTTTAAAAAATCATATCTCTGAGATTCCACGGGATTGGGCAATCATTTTTTTTAAAAGTTAGTGGAGACTGCGGCCTACGATTTGGATCAAAAATCGGAACCCAATACGGCGGATCTACAGAGAAAAAAAAATTAAGTAGAAAAAACTTAAACAGTTAATATTAACATTTCTAAGACCTGTACAATTCTCAAACTATTCCTAAAAGACGCGTAAATTAAAGGTCTTTCGGCATGTTTATGCAAAGAAGTAGTAACAGGTTCAGATATTCTACAGGATTTTTTTTTCTGATAGCCGGGATAGAAAATAGGCGATATTCAGATTTTTTTTTTCTAAATCGTAGACATTCGGGTGTTTTACTCTTGTATTCAAAATGTTTTAAACTATCTATTTTCGGAAAAAACTGGGCCACGTCCGATTTTGGGCTACGATAAAACTCTGTGGCGCGGTACACTGACTTTAAATACTAATAACTTTTGATTTCATAAAACGATAGCGATTAAAAAATAAAATCGTTGAACAAAATGTTACTCCAAACTAAATCCTATGCTTTTGTGAAAACCCTATCAAAATTATTTCAGTAGTTTTAAGTGATGCGAGCACAAACAAACAGGAAAACATGTATTCCATTACGTATCCTGAACCCCCCAATAAATTTTGCAAATATCTTCAATGTACATCATCACTATTCTATCAACACTATTATTTAATATTTTGAAAAAAATTACCTACCTATGTTGAAAACATAATAATTCAATTCTGATTTCGATTCTAAAAAAACTACTTTCTAGTTTTGCCTCTCGCTCTAATCATAAATTTTAAACATTTATATTTCAGTAATTTTTAAAGATATTCAAAAATGTATTCCACTTTAGTTTTTAAGATATCAAGATATCGAGGGGGAGTAAGAGATATTCTGAAAACTCACAACAGGTTTTAAAAAAGTAATAAATAAAATTTTTCTTTATCCCAATTTTTAAACCTTGTAATTATTATTTCTTTTCTATTGTGCATAGGTTCCTGTAATTACTGTTACATTTAGATCTCATTATCATTAGTATTGTAAGTTTTGTTCCCATGAATATGTATAGTGTAACCATTGTTGGAGATCCATAATAAATAAAATAAAATCTCTCCTATCTCACTTTATTTCAACAATAACATACGGGAATAACAAAGTTTCAAATACAATGTAGGTAGTGCAAATATTGATATCCTAGAATCATGAAATGGCAAACATCTTTGATACGAGAGCAGAATTATTTGAGAAAATCCCTGCTCGATACGGACAAATAAATGCGTTCGTCAGTTACAGTCTCTGTGCAGACACTCTAGCCAAAGGAAAAGCACAATAATTCGAAGAAAAAAGTAAACAAAATTCTAGTATTTTTTTAAAATAGGTATAGGCAACACCTTAAACAATATCACATAATACCTAATAATAATTAGCAATTATCACAGAATATGTGATCAACTAATCATAAAGTTATCTATGCTCCTTCTGAATATGCTAACGGTTTTTTAAGCAGACGTCTTTCTCTACGGGACCGATGTCGAAATTGCGCAAAATGATCAGCTTTTACATACAAAACTGCTATCCTGCTCGACTGCTCGACCCAAATATCCCGAACATTTTGGTAGAGCAGGATTCGCGTTTTCCGCTTTGGCCCATAGTGAAAGTTGTTCAGTTTGATAGTCTTAAGCTCCCTCTTATTTTAAGTTAAAAAAAGTTACCTCTTTTCTAAAAAAGTGTAAAGTAAGAAAATATTTGTCATTTAAACACTTTCTTAGGGATATTAATTTACTTGTCATAAAGATAATAATCATGTTAGAAATGTAATAAAAGTAGTTACAATGGGATCGTTAATTAGCATAAAATATTTACTCACCAAGTGCAAAAACTTTTATTTTCCTGCCGTATCATGTGTAATCCCACGGCTGTCGCGGCTTCCTGGTCTAAAGATGTGGTCACCAAAAAGCTACGCACATATGAAAAGACGTGTCCGTACTCCACTTAGTTTGTCTGTAATTACTACCGTACGTAGATGCCCCTGTACGAAATGGTGCCAATCTTCCCCTACACATCCCGTATAAATGTTTACTCACTTTTCAAATCAATCAAAGATAATGTCGTAGTTTCGCAACACGATTTTTTAATCTTGACGTCAGATCCTCAATTTTACCCACAATATTCACATTTAGAAGCGTACTGCGCTTTTAGCTTCGTTATCAAGTCGCCACACGCAATCCTACAATCACGCCACGATGAATGCATCAAAACAATGTTTTAGCACTTCAAATCCAACACTCTTTCGTGCTATGCTTATAACTGGCTACTTCATTTAGTAATGTTTCTATTGTTTGTTAATAGGTCAAACTGCGAACAAGGGCAGGTTTCTGTTTTTAGTCCATTGACTCTGGTTCTAATTAAAACACTGTCGATGTATTGCGCAACTTAAACTAATATTAACAAAGAACTGGGTAATGAAATGAGTGATGGGATTTCTTATGAATTTTATTAAATGTATTTTGTTTGTTCTGAACTAAACCGCTGCGCTGTGCAAGCCGTTCCCAACACCGCTTCCAATAAACTCTTCATTTGAATACGTATTTTAGGAGGGCAGCAGTGTGTATTTATTTTATGAGCGTATCAGCTAAACGATTATTTATTGCTATAAGTTCCATTTAAGAACAAAAGCGGCGCTGCTTGAATTGATATTCATATACTGTTACATTCGATACGGAAGAGACAGGGGCGTATTCTTCTAAGGGAAAAATGGGCAAGTTCTAAGGGCGGCCGGCTCACGGAGGGCGGCTCATAGGACCATTCACATGAGGAGGAAATTGTAGCCCAAAGAAATGCAGTACATAACCAGACATCGGTGTGCAAAAACTTCGAGCTTGCTTCGCTCGCTCTAGTTTATCTTTTTCTTGTTGTACTGCATGTATAGACTAACACAGTTACAATCACATCCAAACCATATTGCGGATATTTCAAGCTCTTCGCTCGCTCTGGTCTCTATTTTTACTATTGCACTGCATACATAGACTGATACGAGTTCTAGCACAGCCAAGTCGTGTAACGGAAAAAATTCGAGCTCGCTTTGCTCGCTCCGTATTTAAATTTCGATTCTGATCACAGTACTGTTAAATTTTGAGCTCGCTCCAGATTAGGATTTGACTTGTGGCAGTACTGCTATAAAGTAACCGACGTTTGTCGGTCAATTCTTAAATATCTCAAAACCTTACATCTTATTGCTGGTCCAAATCTTGGCTGCGGGCTTCAAACTACAGTTATGGGGGGCGGCCAAATAAATTTGCCCAGGGGCGCAATATTTGTGAATACATCCCTGGAAGAGAACATGCGTAATGTTTTTTGGAAACGAAATTTTACAATGCGTCGTATAATCCGAAAATAAGACTTCAAACGAAGTATTTTTATCAATGCCAACTTTAACCTGATAGTGTAAGGTTTTTATCACAAAATAAAGAGAAGCCGAAATGTCGAACCGACGCTATGAGATAAAAGACCAAACCTAAAGTTTACATAAAGAAGTTCATTGATATAACTTTTATGTCCAAAGTAAAAGAGTAACGATGGTTCAATTTGCAGGACTTCGTTTGGGAAACATATTATGTTGGGTTCCAATAGGACTGTTTGAAGATGTAAACAAAACCTAACTCAAAATTGTCTTCTTCACAAAACAATCAGTTAAAAAAAAAACACCGGCCATGAGCGTGTCGGACTCGACCTATCCAACGATACATCACTAAAACAACTTTTTTTTCCAACCCCTTTTTCGTTTAGAGGGGTGTCGAAAAAAAATAGTTTCTTTACGACTACCTCATTTCTGTTTTTGGGTTACTGTCATCATGCCAAATTTTGATTCAATAGGTGCAAAAAAGAGCGAGTAATCGAGGTGGGGCATACAGGCAGACAGACGAAAGTATAAGGGTTCCTTATTTGACTACGGAACTCTAGAAATAAAGTAAAATCTATCTAAAGTACCCACATTATTGACGAAATACGAGTAATAGAATATTCGAACTGAAATGGATGACTATGTTAACTAGTCTTTGACCAGCGGTTTGAATATACAGGGTGTAAGTGACCGCCTGCCAAATACTGAAACGGTGAATTCAGACCATCAAACTAAACAACTTTTTGATTTTTCTTCACGTTTCCTAAAGGTGCTCCAAAGTGAAAGTTATTCAGGTTGATGCTCTGAATTCACCGTTTCAATATTTGCCAGGCTGTCACTTACACCCTGTATATGAATTATTATTATTTAATCGAATTTGTCGTTTTAAGGTTAGTTTTTCAAGACAATCCTATTGGAATAGAATATAAACTGCGAGTTCTGGACGATTGACGGCTCACAAGGGAGTATGGGAACTGTATGCAAATTCTACTGCATTTCGGCGGTGCCTGTCACCGCGGTTGGACTGACTTCTGTCAGTTAATGTTCATGTGCTCGGTATTTTGGGGAAAGGGGAATTCAGACATACTGCAAAAGGTCTGGAGAGAGTTTAAATATTGTATTTATTCGATATACTAACGAAACCATTCACAAAATAAATCTAAACTTATATTATTTTCTAATATGAGTGAGTTTGATTCTTCCGTTTCAACGCTCGCTTCTACCATTAAACCATCGGAATGAACGGCATACAGAATATCTTAAAAAATATATACAACGTGTTAATGAATTAACGCAAAACTAGAAAGTAGTTTGTTTAGAATCGAGAACAGAATCGAATTATCATGTTTTAAACATAGGTAATTTTTTCAAAATATTAAATAATTTATTTGTAAAATTTTAAATTTACTGAACTCGATCTCAACCTACCGCACGGGCACACTCACCCTACTTACTACCAAAAAAAGATTCTTAAAATGTATCTAAGAGCAAGCGAGCGCTTTCATTAATTGCTGAAATGATAACAAATCATTTTTGCCTGAAAACTTAAAATGCGAAAAACTTTAAATTTTAACTATCAAAAAAAAAAGTAGCCGAAATCGAAGGGAATGTATGAAAAGATGTATGAACTTAGAGGAAGCAAGAGAGGTGTGTCAGAACCGCCCAAAGTGGAGATCTATAGTTTCTGCCTACCCCTCTGGGAAAAAGGCGTGAGTTTATGTATGTATGTATGTAAAAAAATTTAATTATTGTTTCAATCTGATTCTTTTATTATAAATCAGTTGGGGTGTATGAGGTTTTGCGCTTATTCATTAACACGTTGTATATTTATCCTGATATTGTTACACAGATTATCTAGTGACTCGATAATCTGTGTGACAATCAAATGTCCAAGATATTGGACTATTTCAATTGTACTAGATTCTTGTCCCATTTAAAGTACAGAAGCTAGCCCGGACTTGTATAATGATGATTAGATAACGATTCAATTCAATTCAATAATACTTAATTGCGCACCAAAACAGAACATACATTTGAATACAGATAAATAATTAAAAGTAGGTACAAATAAGTCGGTCTTATCGCTAAAAAGCGATTTCTTCCAGACAACCTTAGGGTAGATAACGATATAGAATACATTTATAGATATAAATATTCATCATACAAATATTTGAGCGCTCACGAGTTTCGAATCCGTGACCCACGGATCAGCAGGCAGGTTTACTACCAACTGAGCTATCCATGACGCTGACGTGGCGATGGGCATAGTGTAGGTTATTTTCATTAGGAAAACAAAACGGAAAAGACACGTACCATAAGTTAATAATGCATGCATATGCTCACGACTATATTCCCCGAGGGGGTAGTCAGAGATATTCTGAAGCCTCAGAACATCCACGTTTCACTAGTACCGAAACTGACCAGTGTGACTTCTCTACGCCACTTGTAATGGACAGTGGGTACAACACATGCTTCAAAATTGAAGCGTACAGATTTCTTCACGATATTTTCCTTCACCGAAAAGCCAGTGGTGTTGCAAATCGTACATAAATTCCAAAAATTCATTCCATCGCCTCCTGCATGGCTGGCAAGGTTACTGGACCACAATGGCTGGATAAAAAGTCACGTAAAGCACGACTAGCTAGAATTATGGTGTATAAACGCTTTCAGATAAGTCATTATCTGTGGTTAATAGGATACGGAACCCAGTATGGGGGAACAAACACTCTCTCTGGGAAAAAGGGTAAGCCAAACTCCACTAAGCGGGCAGTCCCCGTCAATTCGCCATTCTTCGTAGATCCGTTAATTCCGTCATATATCCCCAAGTCCCCATGAATTTCTTATGTTAGTAATCAACTTGAACCAGCTAACCAAACTGCTTCGTGTCTTTTGACGTTCAACATGAAACACCACGGACGCTAAACTATTTTATTATTTTATCATCAGTTTTATTCAATATTATTCAGTTTTAATCTGAAGTTGACCTTTTTTAAAACAATTGGAGTATACCATCTGGCTACAACATGACAAAATCCCAAAAATAAGGAAACAATATTAAGAACATTGTGCTTTCTTTTAAAGAAAGCAAGTTGATGTTTATTTAAAGCCTGAATATGAAATCTTTAACATAGTGAATACCTAATTAATTTTCTTAAGGGTACTACTGTTGGCGCGTTCCATACAAACGAAGTCTGGTGATATTTTCAATACTAACCGATTAAACTCAATGAAATTTTGCAGAAACAATCTAGAAACAAATCTATATGCTTGTATCTGGTCAGATTTTCCTTAAAATGTACAGTTTTAAAGTTACAGTGCCTCAAAGATTTCCATACAAATCTTAAATTAAGCCTAGCATTGAAACTATATATTTTAACCAAAATCGGACACGATACAAGCATAGAGATTTGTTCCTAGATTGTTTCTGCAAAATTTCATTAAGTTTAATTGGTTAGTATTGAAAATTTCACCGGACTTCGTTTTTATGCAACGCGCATTTACGAATTCGGAATAAACTTCTCTTAATGTAAAATTTTACCGTTCATCGTTAATTCATGAACATTTCTTATTTTCTATAGGAACAAAAAAATAAAAATGGGATCTTCAGCTTTGTAGTGGTAAAAATAAATGTATTAACTCTGCTAATGGTAGCCTAAGTGCCAAGTTATAAATTATTAACAGTGCCAGAATTCGCGAATGCATTTTTATTAAAGTATTAAAAGCTTTACCAGAATAGTCCAATAAACTGGAAATACGTAAACCCATTTCTCATAGCTTTAAAAATGCATCCGCAGCGACCTTCGATAATGTGATTCTGCATAGAACAGACTTGGCTCTTATATGGGATTTACGACCGTAATCCGTATTTTTACTATTTAATTTTCTATGTTTAAATACAGTCACAATACAGGTTAAATATACAATTTATCTTTACCTTCGCCAAATTGAAATATTCTGTTAGAAGCTAAATTTTGATAGCACCTCACACGAGACTGACAGGCATTGAGATTAATGGTAGATTTTCGGGCTTAGCTGCATCAAAGTATTTCGAACAAGGATTAATATTCCAACATGCTTTGACTATGAACGTCGAGGAAACTACGCACAAAGCCGACATGGAAAGGGTATTAAACAGTGGCTTCGATAAACGGCCCAATAAGTTATGTAAAGTGCGGATGCATCGCGTTACTACAACCCCTACAGTGAGTCCAACATCGGGGTTGGAACGCATGCGCGTGCATCGTCGGCCGCGCACGGCATATGCGGAATATTAAAGGAGGAAAGAGAAAAAAATTAACTTGTGAAGCCATTTTCGTCTATCGGTGGCCCCCTTCGCCCGCGCCGCCACAGGGCTTCTCCTGGTGCAGGCAGAGTGGCTCGCGCGGTCGCGGCGTACGAACGCCGACTCTACGCCCCGCCTCGCTCCGACTCTACTCGCTCGGCATCGTCACATCGCCATATCGCCAACCGGTCCAGCCGGTCTATGTGATTACACGTTAAGCGACCAATAATTGTGTTGTGTTATCCGGACCACTAAAAGCTTTTCAGCATTGTGAACCTAGTGCTTTACTATACAATACACGGACTTTTCAAGTTTAGTGCCATTTAAGATACTTTCTGTGAAGTGGAAGTTTATTTAAGAAGTTTTCTTTTTCGGTCCTCAGTGTTTTGTAGTTTAAGTGACAAAGACTAGGAATATAGAGAGGGAATTCGTGACTTCTTGTGTCGCATTCGCTTTTTCCAGTTTGTTTACGAGTTTAACATTGGAAGTTAAGTAACTCAGTAAAGTTTAAACTTTTACTGGATAGTTTGTGAATCTTAAGAACTACTTCACCGACTACATTTCATGGTTGCAGTTTATCAGGTAATTACACAAAATAGCTACTTTATTATTAAATTAACATTGTGTTTATTTGGTTGTAGCTAATTGATTAACGGATGTTTTCTTCGAAAGCTTTCAACCGAACCTTTATGCGAATTTTTATTTTATCATCTCCTTTCAGAGGCTTGCTTGAGGAAAATGAAAATTTTTCGTACCGGCATTCCCATGATACCCCCTTTATTTTCTTTTACATCCCCTTTATCATTTACGAGGGGAAATATTGTATAAATATTAGTTTTTACCCATTTTGCAGGATCTTCCTCGTTACTTTGTTGATCTAATACCTTCTAACTGTTTAATTAATTCTTAACTTTGAGAAATTTAACCAATTTTATTTCAATTTAATTATAACAAGATCGATAAAAGCAACCTTAATTGGTAAAATATTTTCACCTGTTCCGTTATCAGCTGTCTTATGGTCAAAGGAAAGGTCAGAACTGGTTTAATTTTTTTTGACCATGTAAGGTTTCCAAACCGCATCAATTACAAAATATCTTCCTCATCTACAATAAATTAAAGACATGTTAAGAATAACATGATGTTAGTTGATATAAATTAAAAATATGCGAAGTAAGAATACAAAAGGTAATAAGAAGGAAGAAAGGAAACCAAATATAATTTCTAATGATATTCACCGTGATGTTAATTTTAACCCTCATGCCATTCGTTACTTGGTTAAATGCAACCCTCTCTCCAAGTTACAGCACGTAGAATAACTTAACACTTAAAAAACTTTTAGAAGATTTTAAAGGATACACTAAATCAAATATTTTATTTATGATCTAATAACTCTACGACGGAGTGCACTCAAAAATAGACAACTAAGGTATAATAAAAAATCCATACTTCTCCCAATAAATTATCGGAAGACGTTCTTTTTATTGGAGTAACGAATGGTAAGATGAGTTATGGCGCAACTTTAACCGATAAATCATGCTTTCCCTGAGTGAGAGGAGCTCCTGCAGGGGTAGTATTTGGCAGCCCCCTAGTTGTTAGTTTAGCCTCATACACTTTATCTTTAGTCTGCAACCAATGGTGCAGATAAAACATGCATTACATAAACTTTTATCGCAGTCTGACGATTTTGCTCCATAACAAACAACGCGAAGCCACCCCAAATATAACAGACTTCAATAATGCAATCGATACCCATTTTAATTAAACATCGCGTATATATGGGTGTGTTAGCCTCAATATCCGGATATTAAGTGAAGGTAGGGAGGAAAACGAAGCGAGTAATTGAAGAACATCGGTTTGTTCGTCTCGTCAAGAAAATAGAAGTGCTAAATAGACCAGCAGTCGATGGGCCGTGAAATGACGTGTCGGGTGAACTCGATACAATTTGATGAACTATTGTTTAGGAATGTAGCTATGGGCGGAGGCGGATTTACCGCACTCTTGGATTTTCTATAGACGTTGGATCCGTGATGGATTTGGAAAACTATCCGCTAAGCCTCATTCAATTAAATGTTTATTGAATGTCCTGACATAATGATCTATCATGAGATGAGATGAAAGATGGATTACAAGTGTGTATTTCGAGAACTTGTTAGATTCTAATTCAGCAACAACTATTCTTATGGAAGTCTTACTTGGTTTGGTCATAGGTTTAAGGTAAAATTTGACTTGGTAATGTTTACAGAAAATGTAAATTTGTATACATTATGTAAACGACTTCTCTACCGGGTTTAAAGTAATATATAGCTATATGTACACTTGTCGAAAAGGGTAAGAGGATGTTTGAATATCGTATATCGACGGTAAATTCATAGCTGAAGCAATAAAAAGGCGTTCCCACGTTGCCGGAAGTCGGTACTGGATCGCCACGCTTCGGTACTTTGCTCTTTCGCTATTGTCCCTTTTGTCCCTACTTAGCTTCGTCAGGCCCTCAAAAGAGCGGCTCTTTATTCCATGGATCTAGTTTGCCGTACTTAATTCGTATTGCATCATTCGTTCCACACCATTTTCTTTTTAGGGTTCCGAAGTCAACAAGGAAACCTTATAGTTTCGCCATGTCCATCCGTCTGTACGTCTGTCCGTCTGTCCGCGGCTTAGCTCAGAGACGCTTAGTTTTTTTCTCGTCTATCCCATGGTGTGGGGTATCGTTGGATAGGTCTTTTAAAAATTTTGTGGGTGGGAAAACCATTTTTCGATTTAGGGATCCGTTAGCGAAATATTAAGCTTTAAAGTGATAATTTTTGTTAGAGTCAAGTGTCCCCCTCCCCCCCCCCCCTGCCAGCTAAACGGTTGTTTCTGGATACGTGAAAAAATTCACGGCAGTAGTGTATATAACGAATTTAAAAGGAAAACTGTCACCGCTAAGTAAGCTTTACAATTTAATGAGTAATGGTCGAACAACTTGTAAAATGTGCTTTTTAGACTTTATTAGCCGTTAAACCGTAGTATAAAACAAAAAGCCCCCTTCTTAGTCCGTATATTGTGATGGGAAACTACGGAACCCTACCCTGCGCGTGGCCCGATACGCACTTGACCGGTTTTTTCTTTTCATCGACCGCTGTGATAGCTACCTTAGTGTCGTGCTCGGTGCAAGTGCCGTGAATATTGTCGAATCATGATTTCATGATACGCTTTTGAACGCTGTTCCCTTTAGACTTCATTTCATTTAATAATATTCGGGATGCTAACAGACTATTTTACGCTTTAATATACATAAATAACAGGCTATTTGCTATTTACAAGCATTTAGACTTGTAACCAATTTAACAGACGTGTAGTGCCTGCTTGGATATTACCAGTTTGAACCGTTTCATTCATTTATTGCGGATAATAACATGCTAGCAAACTTAATTATCAATTTCCTTGTTCATCTTGGTTAATGGCCTACACCCAGTCGCTACATAGTTCAAGAGCACAGAGACCAGAATCGCGAGTGAAATTTGCATTCCCGCTTCGCTTCAACAGCTAACATCATCTAGGACCACCCGCGTAGACCCAGTTTTCAATTCAATATCAACTTTATTACAATGAGACAGGATTTGAAATCACTATCTTCATACATGCCACTCGTTTCGCTTGCAATAAGGTGCTCTACAATCTACTCGCGTCTACTCGCGCCAATTTCAATATGCGAGAACATAATATTGGTTCTCGAGATGGGAAGATCTGATGTTACTCAAAAAGTTGCATCGGCGTCTATAATACCAGAAAATAAAACAAAGGATTTCAATTTGCGGTAAAACGTTTATCCATAAATAGAATGTGGAGTAGATTTTTTAATCTTCGCCAGGCATCTCAAATAATACAGCTGCAGTATTCGAATCTCATTAGCAAGTGAAACAAGAGAAAAAAGCTTGAAGCAATAAATTTTGGCAAGGCTCAAGTCGAAACGTTTACGGTTCCTTTTAATTTGGTTGCTATTGTCGAGACGTCCCGCAGAGCGCCGCCCGGTGGATTTCTTGCGAGAATTCCAGCTGCTTTAAACATTAAACATTAGTTAGTTCTTATTAGTCGATTAAGAACGGACATTAACTGTAAATTATTGGGGACAAAATATTTAATCTTCATTTTAACGGTGGAAAATACAGCAGATTACTTAGATTTAACGTCAGTGTTTTAAGCCTCTGTAAAACAATAAAACTTTATAAATACTCCATATGCCTACTAAGGCAGTTGTCAAGATGTTATGGATTTGAAAGGTGCTAATAGAAAATAAAAATCGGCAGATGTGTAAAGAGCGGTCTCAACTCTAAAGATACGGAGCGGTATAATAAATCTGGGACGTTTTTATATTGATGGGATCAATGGTGGTCTACCGGTATCGACACATTTCGAAGAAACGGTGTTTATTTTAAATGATTGGAATAATTCTAAGGATCGACCCTTGGAAGTCGGTGGAAGTTCTGAAGCCAAATATGAGGGATGACAAAGCACTTTTCTACCAACAAGATACGCCGCGTGTGAGCGTGTGAGAAGCGAGTCTAGCTTTGTTATAAAATTAATAGTGTGGTTGCCAGTTCATCGATTCCCCTGATAAACATGTTTGAGTTGAGAACGTAACATCAATCATCGTAATTGAAAATGTCCAGCTGGTACTTTACCTTGAAACAATAAGAAACGATTCACGGGATGGCAGCGAGAGAATGTTGGATGTCCTAAAAGCAGAAATGTGTCCCTAATCCATTGTAAAAATGAGCATCACTCAACATTTTATGACCAACGCGACACGTGTTTCGCGAAGAATCGACACCAACTGCGACCCATCTGTGGAGAACAGAACGTGCCGTTTTGGGTCCACATTAAAATTCCCACACATAAAATTGAAGGAAAAAAAAGGTTCTATGCCCGACGGCCCCTTTCCTACTCACAACAAACAAGCAGGTAAGCGAATCTTTACGATCCCTACAAAATGAAATGTGCGCAATCCGCCGCGGGATTTTACATCTTATTACTGTAGGGTAAAGGACAAGTTTATAGTTATAAAATTCACTAAAGAACTTCCACAATTTTTGGGGAGTACAAAAACTTTGTTTTTTTTTTATTCTCAAACTAATATGGTTGTTATTTCTTTAGGGAAAAGTTCGAAAGTTTATCAGTTTGAAATTTACTTGAGTTGTCTAAAGTTCATCGGCTGCAACCCTTTAACGCTTGCGATGCCTTATACAATTCACTTGCTTAGTTTTATTACTTGTAGAGTCTAATGAAAATTCATAAGAATCCGTTTTCAAATTGTTAGAATGTACATATATACAATTTATTATCATTCCCTGTGCCCGGCGGTGGTCTAAAAAACATTGATAAGAATAATGAAACAAAATAAAGTATCGTGAGCGTTATAGACATGACGAATCGCATCGGGCTAGGGGCGTATATCAATGTCAATAACAGATTGTTCGTGACTGGATTTCGGCTAATCATTGAAAGGGTACAAACCGGCTGTGACAGGCGTATGTTCACATTCCGACGCTCCGACTCTTCGTTCAAACAGACGCTGGCGGCGGTGTGGTACAATCAAAACAGAGTCCATGTGTGAAAGTGTCATGTTGTCGTGACAAATATAAAGTGTTATGTATGGACGTGAGTATGTGTGAAAAGAGCATAATAGACTGTACTATTATCAGAATCGATGTCCATAAATCAATATTTGTCCGGCTTGTGAGAATTTGTTGGTTTTTTCACATCCGATGTTAGACTGATACGATATGCTATGAATAATTTAGTTTTGTCTCATCGTCGCATGGGTTTGAATCGAACTTTGTTATTTCAACTTTTTCTTTAACTTTAGTAGATAGGTACTACAGTTTGCCCGCAATTTCTTCCGCATCGGTTCCCGTCATCGTAGCGAGATAAATTTAATTATGCTTACCAGTTTTTCAGTGTGATCATAAACTTTTAAACACAAATACTTGGATCATAATCGGTCCAGTAGTTTTTGCGTGATGTTTACAAACAAACGGACAAACAGACACAATAAAACCACAAAGCAGATTTGGAATCTGAACACCAAATCGTTACTTTTTCTTGTAAGTTAAGTAATCTTCAATGGTACAGACTCACTTCTATTATAGTTTAATCATAGTGTAGACTAGTAAAAATAAAGTATATTGGTCGAAAACAATGGAAGATAAAATTCAAATCCTGACGGACAAAACTTTTAAAAGTGCCTGTCTAAAAGTAGACAGTTTGTTTTTCTTAGATATTATATTTAAATCAGGACCGACTTACGTTATGGAAGTTCCATGTAAGTCTTCAGTAAGGTTGGTTATGAATCCGTCCAGTGCTGTTCGGACAATCAAAACAATAATGTTATGATAGGCGGCCGTGGCCCGCCAGTGTTTATTTTAAACATTCGCCGACGTTAAGATTATCCTTGTAATGCTTTACCCGGGGGCTGTGTGCTTTACCTCAGCACTGTTGTTTAACGAACCCATCCCATCTACACTTTGTTTACTCAAATTACTGTAAACAAATCGGTAAACATTATTCACTAATATTTCATAACAGGCAGCCTGACGATTAAACTCCCATGATTTACATCAAGTTTTCTAACCGAAGGCGTATTCCATTACATAAATTACTCGGAGGCAATTTATATCTGTTAATATGAAATGATAGGCAATGTAGACGCATCGTTAAATCATTTTCGTAAGTAAATGGCTGACGATAGTTGTAAGTAATCTTCTTGTTAACCAAATGATCCGACTGGTTTCAAATTATTCTCGAAGGTAACATAGGACGAGTCGTTTTGTGGTTTTATGCTTCCAACTGAGAGAAAATTTACATCGGAATTTGATGTTCATTACAAATATTGTCGTAAAGTTAACCATAAAGTCATAGTCGACGCATAAGCTTGATAAAAATATTCGGTGACACGATATTGACTAAAATTATCGACTATCAAAGTCATTTCATAACGTTTCCAGCGAAGTGTATGATTACACCGTGTCGTCAACTTTATTGATTCGATTTCAATCAACTCCACTTTACTCGACGTTAACTGTCTTGTTAATGGTATAACCACATAGTTTTCAAGTTATAATAATTATTCAAAGTGAGTATTTAACAGTTTACTTAGGTACTATGATTTGTACCCACTGTCTATTATAAGTGCCGTCGGGCTTAGCTATACCCGTCACACTGGACAGAGTTTCGGTACTAGGTACTAGTGAAACGTGGATCTTCTGAATTGCTGTGTTCTGTGGAATTAGCATTTTGTAAGCATGCATACTTACTATGATTTCAGAGTAATCAAATACTTACTTTTTCAATGACTGGAATACTGTCGAATAAAAGTGCGATTTGACGAGGTGCGTAAAAGAGGTTGCGAGGTTATAATCCCGAATAGCATGCAGTTGACTTCCGAGCTCCTATACGAACGGATCGAACTTTACTGCCTATAAACTCTTTATTGCCCATTGTCGACGATTATTACTTAACCCTCATGACTTATGAAGTAATAAATTCGATCTTTCCATGCCGAGCGTGCTACAATTTCGGCAATATGAGTCATCGGTGTAAATACAAAAAGCGCAATCTTGGCTTTCTATCATAAAGCTTCTAAAGCGAAATGTAATTGGCGATAAGAGTTGCTTGGTTATACAAATATGGAGTTTAATTCAACCAAATAAGAACTTCAAAAGGGTGTATCGGGAAAGCCGCGTGAATCAGCAGATAAGCTTAAAATATCTACAAATGGGTAGACTGTAAAACTTATTTGTAATTGCGAGCTTGTCTGCTATAAAGGTGTGTTTCCATCAGGTAACTAACAAGACAAGATAAACATTTAAAATGTAGTGTAGTTATTTCGAACGAAAATATAAAGTGCCAATTACATGCGAATAACATAGGTATGTCATTTTTAAATTAGGTCCAACACAATACATAACCTGTATCTATTAGAGTTTACAGAAATTGCTTCTTGTTCTTGTCATGGCGATCAGTAGATAATGTTCTCAGTGCATCGCATTTCATTTCATTCTATTAAGACATATATTTTATTACTGTCTTAAAATTTTCAGTTGTTTTTTCTTGCTGGTGAAAATGCACCTTAAGGCCGGCCATGTTTGATTTCTATCTGTTCTGTGCCAGGCTCTGCTCGCTGTTCTCGTGCCTTTTGCGTATTTGCCATTTGCAACTTGCGTGCTACCTACTGCTTCCGAGGACTGTTTGAATAATGTACTGAAGAGACAATATGACAATCCTACATTTGTTCAATTACATGAAGCAAATCCGAAAACCACGGATTCAGATTAGGTAATCTAACATTGTAAGTACTTTCAAAGCACAAGAGAGCCTTAAAAAGAGAAACTGTACAATTACATTAAAGGATTTTGTCTGAAAGAGCTATGCAATTGAAATAATACGCCATCCATGTTAGCAGACGTGTATAGAAGGCTTGAATATCATTGCATTATTTGCACAATAGATATGAACGACAAAAGTATATCTCATAGAAGGGCCATTGGCTTTATTGAAAGCCATGCTTGCTTTGTACTATTCCTGCCTTCTGGGGCATAAAGTTATTTTCACAACAAAGCACGCGGAGCCTCTGAGCTCCTTATATTGGACCTCTCTTGAGCCGACCCATTGTAATCTTAATGCTGTATTATATTAATGCGATAAACATCTCCGAGACGAGATCTGAGTTATTTTTTTCTTGAAATTCTGCAAGCTTTATTATTGGCTTGAACACGTCTAGCATTAAATGTGGGGAAACGTTTCTGGTTACACAGTCTTTATCTTTCTTACCAATCAGAGGGGAAGTATCCAATTCAGTTAACGAAATCTTTTTAAATTGCAGGTAAGTACAGTGTTATGTTACAGCATTTGTATAAGGAATCCTATTAACAACATTTGTAATCAAAGCTCTACATTAGATCGTCATGCACAGGAATGTTGTAATGTGTTATTAAATATAAATAATAGTGACCGCATTAAAACACTCACGCTAGATGACAAGGCATGAAAATCCTAATTTAGTGAGCTCCATAGAATGAGCGAGCCAGAGAGCCACGCACAATGAAACTTTGTGCCTTCTCTGAATAATTGCCGTATTTAACTGTGGAGATTTACTGTCGCGGGTTGCATCACAATAGGGTATTTAGTCCGTGAAAGAAACTAAAAAACCATTGTTATGTTTGGGTCGTATAATAATGTAGATTTATTTGAAGATATGGAGGATGATGATGCCGTATAAATCATTGTATTTGTCGTATAATTTTGGAACTTCTCCCAAATCTTTCTAACTCGAAGATTAAGTAAATTCTTGACTTCATTTGAACGTCACAAAGAACATGAATTTCAACATGAAAAGAATAATCTTTAAATCATGAATAAAACATGCGTGCTTAAACGCAAATCGTGGTTATTTAACTCCAGTATTTCATATTAAAGTTTTAATGAGAGCAAAAAGTGAAATGAAGTTAGGGGGACTGCCCAAAACCTGCAGAACGTCACAGTTAGCAGCAAAAGCGGCACAATGTTGCTTTGTGGCAGTATGCCCCGCTGAGTAATCGTCGCGAGTTGGCTGCACGGATTTATGCCCCGTTCCTACTTCAGCCACAATGGAATATTTAGGGCGAGAATGAAACTTTTACACTGCGCGCCACATATTTTATTTTGATCGTGACATGTGAATGTTTCCACCAAACCTTTGCCGTTTTACGGACTTTGTTACCGATAAAATTGTAGCCTTTGTGATATTTCTATATAGAGTACTTTTCAGTGATTTGCTAGCAGGATCTTGAAGACTTATCGATGTGTATGGAGTGTATCAGAAACTATGCAGGATCCGTTATACAACGTGCAGACTGCATACCTTAAAACTGGACAGCTTCTATTATGGTATCAACAAACACGATCCACCACTATTCCTGCAGTTTTAAGGTTCCTTAGTCAAACAAAGAACCCTTATACTTTCGTCGACTCTGTATGGTGATGAAGAAAAAACCGGAACATAAGTGTCAATACCTCCTGTTACTAGATGATGCTGACCTAAATTCAACCAGCTGTCGTTTGGTTATCAAAATTCCTTTAAGTATCCAGCTATTTTTAAACCAATTTTGCCGAAGAATTCTTGTTAATCTTGCTATTTTCACAACCATCCGAATCACCCACTTTCGAACAAAGAGTGTAGCAAAAAAAAAGTTAAATAAGCCACATATTACATAGACAATGTCTAAGGAACCCTATTATGGGCGAGTTCGACACGCTTTTCGCCAGCTTATACATACAATATTTGCAGTATCGGTAAAAATTTTTTTCTTTTCATTATAATCAATAATAATCATGATAACCAAGATACAGGCTCAAATAAAAACTTTACACATTCAACGTGCAGCAGATGTTCCTAGTTAATTAACTAAAGTTAGCACACCATAAAACGATTAAAAGCGCTGACAAACTTTGATGCACATTCACGTTTATTAAATCAGAGAGTGAAGTTTCCCACTTAAGGCGCAAAGCCATAAAGCACTGAGGTTTGTCGGTGAATAAATAACGAGCGACTCAAGCAGTCCTGTTAAGCCCTCTGTCCACTAGTCAACATATTCAACACGACGACATTCTCCTATTTGTTACGTTTCTAGTGGCATAGGTGCTGTCACTACAGAATACGACGAATAAAACATGGCTTTCATAAAAGCGTGTTGAGTAGCGTTCGTACTTTGTATATTTTTCTTGGAGTACCTGAAAAGTGGTTTCATTTTTAGGGTTCCGTATCTCAGGTACGGGTATAGGTATCAAGTTGAAATTAATATGAAATCCTAAGATCTACGGTCTCTTGAAGTTATAAAAATTCAAGCGTCTACGTCAACGCTATCAAAAGATATAAAGGTGCACTTCCGATGCCAGCGGCCGATGCGACTGACGCGCGCGTCTGACGCGTGGTTCTGTCATATGCCATATGTCTGTCGCATCGGCCGCGCGCGTATGACGCACGCGTGTGTCGCTGGCATCGGAAGCGGCGCCATACGTTTTCATAGTAACTAGTATTGTCGCATCGGCCGTCGGCGGCCGCGAGCCGGGCGCGTCAGTCGCATCGGTCGCTGGCATCGGAATTGCACCTTAATGATTTAATGGTGTCACATATTTTGATTCTCGCAAACTCACTCATAAAATCAAAACCAAGAAGGTACTTTTGCCTTACTTTTTAAAAAAACGATTAAAACTTACATTTCAGTTGGAACATCGACTGATGTATAGGAGAAATTAATTTTATTTATTGAAAAGATAAGTTTGTCCTATGTCCAAAATTCTCAGTGCACAAGCCCGACTCGCACTTGGCCGGTTTTTTAGTATTACTAGTAGGTACACAGTTGAGAACGTGACTTTTAATCTAAGCTAACGACTTTTCAGAAATGACGCTAATCCATGCGGCATTGAACAATTCTATGAATTTTTATGAATAGCTGGAAATAAAATGAAACTGAAATTAGTGATGTCAAACTTCTCTTCAAAAAAACAGTTAAAACAAAACACTACACTCTTTTATTTGTTTTGCAAGTGTTGATTGTAAACGGAGTGAATGAACAAGTTGTCGTGATGGATTTATAGACCGGGGTGTACTGGTGACACAAACTAACTGTTTTATTATTAGCTGGGACGCGATGTCTTTATCAGAAATGGGATTTTAAATGAGCTTAAAGATTTATGTGCCCGCTCATTGACTTTTAGTATACTTATAAGGTTTCCGGGGCTCGCTAATCTTGTTTGGGACGAAATTCCAAAGCAATTTCCTAAATTAGATTTGACATTTCAAACAGGCAAGTCTTCAATGATTAAGAGGGTAAGAAAGAACTTACTTGATTTTAAATTAAGCATGAAATAGGAAGTGTACTTTTGTTGTTTTGCGTCGAATGAAATTTTATTCAATAACTTTTTAATTTGAAACTTTTTCTAGAAACGCTAACGTCAATTTTATGCACCATACTGAAAATAAATCGAAAATCTATGCACATCAAAGGTCGATTTTGTGATTTTTTTTCGATCTTGAAAACTGTTATTCATTATGATTTTAATCAAAGTAACACCTTGCAAATAAAATGTAATATCCAAATTATTTTTACGAGTTAATCTCGACTTGATTTTGCTATGTAAAGTTCAAATATAAGATTGGCGACCTTAATACCTCCTCTTGAGCAACTAGCTAGAAGAGTGTATATCGTCGCTGTCACATGGTAAAGTTTAAAGGCAGTCTTAGCCTGAAGGCTATTTTTCTGTCGCCCAGTGCACGAGGTAAGGCCGTTTAATTGGCACGCCACGGCACGGCACGCCGGGGCTGGCGTGTATAGAGATAACAGGGTACATGGAGTATATCGTTCTTGTTTGCAGCACCTACTTTATTACGTCAATTTGTGGGGTTATTTTTAAAGTTTTGCACCGGAAATTTTACTTTTATGGTTTATACTTCTTTGGTGTGAGTTATGAATTGAAAGGTATACGGTCAGTTGCACGTACGTTCATAAAAGTTAATCCTCCATTACATCTCTTAATAGTTTTTACTATGTCAACAAGACAAAAAGTGACAGCAAGAGATTTAATGGAGGATTAATTTTAATGAACGTATGTGAAACTGGCAGATAGAGGATTAATAACATAACCCTCCTTCTGGTATACCGCCACCGTACCGTCTTTTGAGACAGCCATAGATATCATATAAAAACTAAACACTGAGAGAAACTAGGGTTATCCTAAACTAGAAGTACATTATTATGTAAAAGAGATCAAATGAACAACTGAAATAATTAGTTCATAGTTCCAGAACCAGCTATGAAATTTCAAAACTTCAATTCATAGATGATGTTGAAAAGGCAAGATAATTTTAGGAGAAATATCTAGTAAGCTAGGATGGAAACTGCATAATTACAATTTACATAAGTTTGAATGAAGCATTCGCTGCATGGCATAGCATTAGTGCCTCAAAGGCCCATGTGTGTTGCAATTTAATAGTCTAGTTGGTTAATGAATAATAATTACTTTGTTGTATATCTATGATACGATCCCCTTAGAGACTAACTATAAAATATAGGTATTGACTACTGGGTACAGTACGCGACGCTATCTAGGACATCATGAAGTCGGAAAATATATAATGGTCTAATTTTGACTCTTCCATCCAAGTCAATATACAAAAACACTGATAGAAGTTTACTCTTAAAGCTACAAGCCGATTAAAGAGGATTTAAAACACCATTTAATTTATAGGATTAAGTACACTATAAAACTAAATAAAAGACCGATTTGCTCTCGTAACGTTTCTCTGTAAAGTTCTTTAGGGAACAGTAGAAATAGCTGTGAGACCGGAGTCGATCTAGACTGAGGTTTAAGTTGCGGTCTGTTTAACTTAGACACTGGTTTTAGATTTTCAGTCGATACTATCGTCTGGACGTTGCGGGTGGTCTATAGAATGAGACGGTGTTTTAGTATTCCATTACAACCTATTTTATGGTTTCCTAGTACCTTTAAAAATTTAAGTTATCTATGTTGATTCTGACTTCTAATAGTATACAATTTTCTTCATTCCATGAATATTTTCAGTAATGAACCCATAATATCATGTTGTCTTTTCTAATTCTCATAGTATCTTCTTAGTAATCTTAACAAATACCAGAAACAACTGACTGTCGCATGTCGTTCTGAACCAGCAGTTCCTCATGCCAGAAAGGTAAAAGATTGTCGTGAAGTTGAAATCGGGCTAACAACTGAACTGTTTCCTAACCAGACTGTTCTTTTGAAGCAAGACGTTAAAGATAAACCTTGCAGTTCCAGCGAGTGGCATGTCTGCTCGCGTGCGACGCGCAGATCCATTAATGTAGCCAGCCGGGTGCCGCCAACAAACAAATTACGGATGCAAACACGTCGCAACACGCGAAGCCAGCCTTGAAAGCCTTTTGCTTGCTTTGTCAATTTTGTTTCCTCCCCGTATCGCCCAGTCGCTCGACCGGGTAATTTGATAAATGTTATTGTTATTGCCAATGATAACAAAGGTAATTGTTTTTGGTGGCCAAAGAAAAGTGCTTTAGCGAGCTACTGGAAACTCTTAATATTCATTCCCAGATGACGTTGACCCTAATTTGATAACTCTATTAACTTTCAGATCTCGCGAGATCTTTCGGAAGTTTTCTTCAAGTAAGCGGAGATGCATAATATCAGTTTAATCACAGTTTCTTGAAGATAAATCAAGAATAAAAAAGTTTACAAGACATTTAAAAATAAAATAAGCATACCAACGAGTGAGTGAGGCTTCCTTGCAGATTGTCACAGGTCTTACCAGTTCAAGGGGGTTCACGTACAGGGGGAGGGTTACGTAAGGCGAAGGCGGTACGGAGGGGGGAAAGGAGGGGGTATGTAACACAGCTCTACTAATTTCGCAGTCTCGTGGGCTCAAGCTTCGTGCATCCGCCTGCCTGTTGCCACAATCCCTCTTTACTAAACGGATTAAGGCCTTAAGCGTATAAAGAAGTTAATGCGAAAGAAATTCATGAGCAATAAAGTTAAATTCTTGATAATATATTATGGCGTGGATTTATGGTTTTGATATTTTATGTGGCTTTATTTATTTCGTTTTTTTTTAAAGTGAAGGAAAGACAAATGACTCTACGATTACTCTTTTAAAGATTATAAACTTTTCTTTATATTGTGATCCAATCTACTAAAGTTAGTACGAAACATTTTTAAATGCTATTCTTGATCAAATCCGGATTAAGTGACTCGATGAAACTTCCACTGATTGAGCTTTGGTTAATCTAACAAATCAATTGGTCAATATGGAATTAACATTATCGGCCTTTAGATAATTACAGATATTGAATGAGCTTCATCAATGCTGACCAGTCATGCGGCTAATGTCCTTTCGGATATAACTGGATGCACGTAACTGTCTACTGTTATGGCTTGCTCGTGACGTGTTTAAACTCTATGCCGTCATAGTACACTTGGGATCTGTGCTAGTTTAGACAGGATGTCACACAGAACACAGACCTTAACCTACGGTTTTTCCATTTCTTCAAAGTTATGGCCGATTGAAGTATCTTTCATGTTATGTAGAACTGTAGAGGGCATAAGCATAACATATGCTCACGACTATATTCCCCGAGGGGGTAGTCAGAGATATTCTGAAATTACAGAACACGTTTCACTAGTACCGAAAATATGTCCAGTGTGACGGGGAGTGAACCCGTCGCCACTTGTAATTGGACAGTGGGTACAATACATGCCTCGAAATTGAAGCATGCCGGTTTCCTCACGATGTTTTCCTTTACCGAAAAACCAGTGGTGTTACAAAATCGTACATAAATTCTGAAAAAGTCATTGGTACGAGTCGGCTTGGATGAGGATCGAACCATCGCCTCCTGCACGTAAGGTTACTCGCCACTGGACCACCACGGCTTCTGTAGAGGCACTGTCGGGGGTGTGAATTTAAATATGTTACCGACATACTTAAGCATATTTAAGGGGGTGCTTCAGACCATCAAACTGAATAACTTTTACGATGAGACGACTTGACATCGTGAACAAAAAAATCTACTGTTTTAAACATTTTGGTCGAGTAGCTATTGACATTTTCAACTGAATTTTTATCGCGAGTTTTAGCTGGTTCCCCTAGTAAAAGTTGTTCATTATGATGGCCTGTATCTGTAGCATCCTTTTGAGTAAGCAACGTATTCAAGTTTACATCCTGTATACTATTATTTATTCTGTGGTATTGCTTTAAACATGTTTAAGTAACCATTAAATTAAGTATGTTCATAACTTCATACACACATCAACTCAGGAACGTGTGATCCCTCTCGGGTGAGTGAAAACTTTTGCTACTACTATCAACACCTTTTACGACAATTAATATGGCGAATCCACCCATGGCACATTTTTAAGGTTTCAGGATGGAATTATTTTAATATAAATTTCCACAAAACAAAAATGGAAAGAGAGAACGGGGTCTTTTTAAAATTAGAACATTAATTTTCCTTCCAACCTTTAACAATTAAATTTTCCTTCTTAGTAATAATCGGGCTGAATCAACCAGACATGTGCACGTCAATTTATAGATGTTTGGTATATTCCATTTCATGTTTTGTGACAAAGTGTCTCGATGTTGCCTTTATTTATTGTACACAGGTACCAAGTGGCGCGCAAGGCTTTCCAAAGCTCGTGTTATGGCTTGAAAGGTACAGACTATGAGAGAATCACAACTACCCCAAATAATTGACATTATCGTTATTGAATGAAACGTATATTATACTGAACACTTATATTGGCTTACTGGCATATTCTTATAACTATATTCTCCTAGGGGATTGTCAGACGCGTTTCATGCGCGATGCGTGTCAAATTTATTTCACTAGAAATGCTCTAACTAACTGTCTCTTCTATAGGGTGAAATTGATATCATTAGCATCCTTTTAAACCTAGCCTATGGGAGCAAACCGATCGGAGCAAAAAATAAATCAGAAGTTGCATACATTTCGAGTCGAGTAGGCATTGCAGTTTAGTATGGAACAGCAGATATTTTTTCCCGATCGGTTTGCTTCCATAGTAAAAGTTGTTCAGTTTGATGGGTAGACTCTTAGTTTAGAAGGATGCTAATGATATCAATTTCACCCTGTATAGGTATGTGTCTTTCAACATCAGTAATTCAATATTTCAAAACCCACGCCAATGACGTACAATGTAACCAAAACGTCCAGGTAGAGGCAGCTGCAACCTAGTGGTGAATGGTCATATAGGTATACAAGTCTAGTGCTTGTACGTACGTGCGGCTGTCAATTAGCTGCAGAGTTCGAGCGAACGAGCATCGCCTGTCAGTGACGCGTTCGAAGGGTAGTCGAGTTAAAAGGTACTTTTAGATGCCATTTGTACGTTCTACGGATAGCAAGTCCAGGGAAGTTTATTTATTTTGATGTTTTAAGTATATTTTCTAAAAGCTGATTCTTTCAAACGGTTATTTGTATTTTCTGATGAATTACAAACTTCACGTCATTTGAAAATCCTGTGACAGTTCTAGTTTACCACTAACTTTTATCTCCACTTATCCACTATTCCGCGTGGTAGAGTATGGCTCGCTCACTTTAAAGTGGAATGTGCATGAAGCTGTAAATGAAAATAATAATCATGGAACCTATATTATACTACCTACCACCCAGTCACAATTAGACCCGATTGAGAAGCAAAAGAAAATATAAATTTTTGTATAAAATTATATACAGGGTGTAAACTTAATGCGTTACATACTGACATCGAAATCACAAAAAAACGTTTTATGTTCCATAGAACATTGAAATGGCTACTCAACCCAAATTTATGAAACAGCTGATTTTCTTTCGCGATTTCAATGTTGGTCCCATTTAAAAAGTTGTTCAGTTTGATGGTCTGAAGCTCGCTCTAAATTAGCCAAAATATTTCGTAGCGTTAGTGCCAAACATAATCCCATAATAGGGGAAGGAAAATTAATAAATAAATATCTTGAACATTGTCACACAAATTATCTAGTCATATTTAAGGTACCAGAATCTAGCCTGGACTTGTATTATAATAGACAAGACTGGACAACGATATACAATACATATACAACGTGTTAATGAATAAGCGCAAAACCTCATACACCCCAACTGATTTAGAACAAAATAATTCGATTGAAACAATAATTTCATTATTTTGATAGTTAGAATTTAAAGTTATTCGCATTTTAAGTTTTCAGGCAAAAATGATTTGTTATCATTTCAGCAATGAATGAAAGCGCTAGCATGCTCGTGGATACATTTTAAGAATCTTGTTTTGGTAGTAAGTAGGGTGAGTGTGCCCATGCGGTGGGTTGAGATCAAGTTAAGAAAATTTTTAATTTTACAAACAAATTAATTAATATTTTGAAAAAAATTACCTATGTTGAAAACATGATAATTCGATTCTGCTCTCGATTCTAAACAAACTACTTTCTAGTTTTGCGTTAATTCATTAACACGTTGTATAGAAACTAATATCAATGACTCGGGTACAAATATTCATATTCATCATACAAATATTTGTCCCTTACGGGATTCAAACCCGCCACCCTCAGCACAGCAGGCAGGATCGCTACTGACTGCTATCGGTCCGTCAGAGCGAACATTTTCATTCACTTTAACCACTATTATGAAACCATCGAACCAGCCAGGTGGATTTCACAGTAAAACTATAAAGGTGCCCATTACGCACTTATACAGTTTACCAATACCCTTCAAGTGGCTAAGCAGTCACTTGCTGCAGCCTACACTTCCCTCCACTCGAGGAGGTGTACATTTCTGTGTACACTATCATGCTTTCTCGCTCACCCACACTACACCTTGTAACTGACGCACTTCTCTAATAGCGTTACAAGTGGTTACATGCGACGGTGAAGATTTTAAGTGAAATAGTTTAGAATTTAGATGGCAATTCAATTGCAGTTATCGATACCATTTAGGAACTAAGAAATTGTTCATTAAAGGAGCAACATGAAAAGCGAAGCGAGAAATGCCAACTCTTGGGGAAGATACATGAAGACGTAGGTAGAAATGGCAAGAGGGAAACTTTTTGACGCACTGGATTTATGCTATAGGATAAGCAATCTGATTGCAATTTCGAAGATTCTAATAACCCTGAAAGAGCTGAAGAAAAAGACAAAATGCTCAAAGTAGATACACTGGCTGAGAAAGATTTATAAAGATGTGCTCGGGTCAAACAATAAAACGACAATGCAATAAAGATGCATGGAACTATTATGTACAACTAGAACTAACATGACAAACAATATTTGTATTCTTTTTTCTTTACAAGATTGTGTGGTGACATCGCCACAAAAAATGGGACAGCGTTGTGACGTGCAGTGTTATATCTAGTAGTAGTACATAATAATTATATGTAAACATGTCATTGATTTTCTAGAGTTGTATTTTGTGACCATCAAGAACGTCGCCGTGGCTTAAATCGGTCAGGAGCAATACACATACATACATTTTGTTAGTTAAAAATGGCTGACAATAATAATTTTATTTATTATATATATATTTATTAAGTCATTCAATCCTGGAACCAATAGTTGAAGTAAATTTTTCTAAAACAAGGTAATAGACGGTTGAAGCAAAGATTCTGACAACTCTGAAAGAAACAGCAGTCGTGTCATTGTAAAATTTTAAATTGGATATTGTACACAAATATGAGCCAATTCAAGTAATCATACCAAACTATCAGGCTAATTGTACAGAGTTAGCAATGTTTGAGAGCATATGCCATAATTAGACCAAATTGCACATGATAGTAATTACTTAATGGTGTATACGCAAATGCATTGTTAATTCTATTCGCATGATGGATTTGACATTTACCCTATAATACAATTGTATACCATGTTACATATAGCTATCACCACAATTCGATCAAGGATCGCTAGTTAGGGATTACACTCATTCTAATCCGTTCGTATCCGAAAATGTCAAAAAACCATACATTCAATACCTAGAAATAAATCATTTTTGTATATGAATTAGATCTTTTGTATTAATAAAATAGCACTATTGTGACATCAACCTGCACCTGTGTGTACCTGCATGCTTCCATTTCGAGGCATGTATTGTACCCACTGTTCATAATAAGTGGCGACGGGCTCATCCCCCGTCACACTGGACAGAGTTTCGGTACTACTAGTGAAACGGAGATGTTCTGAGGTTTCATAATATCTCTAACTACCCCCTCGGGGAATATAGTTGTGAGCATATGCAATATGCTATGCTACTACTGTGATAGATCCGATTTTGAAAATCTGTGCGAAGCGAATTCAAATTTAAAAGTTGATGAAAGCATTGCGTTTAGGAATTGTAGTTTCTGACTGACCTGAGTTTAGAAATTGTATCTTACAACCTAGAGAATTTTTAACATTTCGCCTTCAAAATTTCGCTATCCATAGACCTTAATTTAGATCTCTAAATTATTTTACTTACAATTATTGAAATTATAATACAAATTCCGTTTCCAATTTTATAATAACGTATTTCTCAAAGACTTTACTGGCGTTGCGTTAAAACGGTACGTTTTAACATGTTTTCTTTGTTTCTTTTTCTACAAGACTGGAAAACAAAACAATATTAAATTACTTTACAACCTTGCAAACAATACCAACCGCATCCAAACCACAAACGCAACTGAGATATAATTATTATCTTACAAACTCATATATGACTAACTGAATGACTAACAGAATCACTTGGCATGCCGATCATCCGACCAAATGTCCTCCAAAATGCATCCATACTATTGAATAAAGAAGTCCAATGCAATCCACTCACGTAGGGGACGCCTCTGTAATACGTAAAAGGGTTAAGGTTTTGTCATAGTTGGCGTTTTTAAATTCGTGGTTGATTTATGATGAAAGAGGTTCGTAAGGAGGCAAAGGTGTATGAAAGTTTTGTTTTCGTACGCTATTTTTTAAATGGTGTCTTTGATAAAAATTCTTATAGAAATCGATAGCTAGCGTCAATACAAACAAGATAGGTTAATATATATATATATATATATAGATATAGATATATATAGATAGGTTTTTTGATATCCTTCTCCATCGATCTAAAACTTTACTGTTTGTAAAACTTTGATTGCTTGTATCATGTATTTATTTATGAGTTTGAACGAACATGAAACTCAAATATTTTTTCTCTGATTAATATTAAATTTCTCAACTTTGTGGTAGAGCTCTCATCCTTATTCGTGAGAGGAACCTTTTGCCTTGTAGTGTGATCCTACATACTAAACTTTTTATTTACTAACCCAATGTGGTAGAACAATATTCACTATTACAAATATTATAAACACGAAAGTGTATGCCAAAAAAGTCAAAAATCATATAATTCGGGAAATTATATGATTTTTGACTTTTTTGGCATTCTTACTGTAGAAGGACATAGGTCCATTCTTAATTTCTTACACAGACACATTAAAATTCCTATTTAAAGACATAAACCCTTATTTTTATATTACTCTAGAACAATTTAATGAGTGTATTCAGATAATGAAACTAAACAACTTTCCCTATCGATCGATCGATCATGGGTCGAAAAACGATAAATTATTTGGACCTCCAATAGAAAATCGATCGGCTGATCCGTCGGACGGACGGACGGACAACGTAGGCTTAGTAATACCCTTTGGGTACGGAACCCTAAAAACATCACTAAACATTTTCCCAAATTGTGAAAATATCCTGGAAATAGACACAATTACCTCCTCCAACTGGTAGCTTTATGAACAACCCTCAAAACTTAGAGAACTGAAGCGCAGAGCACACTGACGGCTACGTCACTAGCACAGGTGCACTAGGGTGCCTGCACTCTTTATACCAACTTCAATTTAGTTAAAAGTACCGGCTGAGAGATCTACTATATGTAGAAACTTTAGAGGAATTCGGTCTAGCTTTTAGAAAACTCTCCATTTGGTACCACAGAAATGTGGCTAGCTGGAAATGCTAAATGTGAAAGCCGAGAGTAGGTCTTAGATGAAATCAAAAGAGGAAGATTATCTATGTACTATGACAGATACAGATGCGCTTCATGCTACATTGACTTGCTTTGTTTAGGCCCAACTGAAATTTTAACACTATATTAATTTTGTAGGTTAGAATTTGAGTGCAAAAAATTCAAATTAGTTCACTTCTCAAATTACAATGATATACAGGTCCATAATAAAATAGTAACAAACTGGACAATTTGAATCAGTTTGACTGTCTTTTGTGTATAAGCCGCCTCCGTTTGCTAGCTCACATTACAACTATCCAAGTCTATAGGATTATCTGTGTCCTTACATAAAAGTCGACTGCAATCTTATGAATATTTAGTATAATTTTCTAGATATCAATTATGTTTTAGTCAAATAAAAGTGTCAAACAATCTTTACTGAGTACTGTTATAACTGGTCCATCTTCAATTCTAATAAAACCTTACTAAATCAAATTAAAGATTGGAAAATTAAGTCTCGGGCGCCTTACCTGTGTGTATAGTTTGGTATTGAACACACTTTTCGAGTGAACACAGGATATGTATGGGTACATAACGCATCCTCCTGTTTTTGGTTTAATCTAAGGAGCAAGTATTACATATTCTATGCTCGGGCGTGCATGTTTTGTTAAATTAGTTCGGTTTGCAGCGAGCTAACAATATGCATTGTGCATTCTAAATTGTTTGGCAAATTTAGTGTCGGTGAATTTCATAGTCTGAATGACCACTTGATAATTTAGTTAAACTTAATGAAATTTTGTAATCTTCTACTCTCGGTCTCTGATACCTCTCTCTTGCTAATGAAATGTCTTAGTGTAGAATAACAAATAGTCCAAGAGCGATGAACTTAATTAAAAAGTAAATTGTTTGTAAAATAGTTTTCTTTTTCTTCTTTAAGTTTACTGACAATGTCAATCTTCTGTATGAGAATCTCTACACATATACTGGGCGATTTTTTCCTTATTTCCATAGTAAGTTGTTTAGTTTAATCATCATGTGAACTATCCCTGAAAGTATGGCAAATCTTTATAAAAGCGGTCAGTATTTGGATTGGCAGATTACATGTATTTAAAAAAATAAATAATGGAAGGGACTTGTTGACTATGGAACCCTTAAAAGTCAGGAGTACAATTGTAAACGTTCTTTATTAATAGGCATAATTACACTAAATGGTACATTTTAGAATTTGTAGATCATAGATTAGGAAGGCCAATAATAAAAATTAAGTTTCTATTTCCTTAAGTTTCGAATTCATTGAAGGTATAATAATTTCAATCAAGTTTGAAACTTCTTTTCTAAAAAGGCATAATTGGTATTCATAACTACATTTTATAATGTAAACATAATTATGTGACCACAGTAGAGCCTCAACTAATCTACCCAAAAAATAATTGATCGATCACTATCAAAGATCCGTTCCCGATACATGTCGCATACTAAATTATTTTTTAACCAATATTCCCAGTGACATGTGTTTCGACAGTCCCGCCCAAAGAAATTAACATACAGTGTACGAACACACAAAAAACTTTTTTAAACCTGCGACATGACAATGATGCGTTAACATACTGACAATGCCCCGTTAAGGTAAAATGGGAAGTGACGTCCGTTTAGTATTCACGTTCAAGTTATGTTTACACAGCAACTATAGACAATTTTATTCTTCTTTGTGTTTATTTGTAGAAAGTAATCAAAATAGTACGTCTTTCATGGGTCACTGTATACGTTGTTATAATAAAATCCCCGAGACCATTTTGAATCTTTCCGAAAACATGTTTAAAACTCAGATCAAAAAAGTCCTGTGTAAAAAAAGCATATTATAAACTGGATGATTATTTAAATGATCAAAATGCTTGGGTCTGGGTCACTAGCTTATAGTTTATTTACTTTACTGTATAGTATCAATTATTTTATTAAATAGACTATGTATTATTATATACATAACTTTAGCTTAAGAATTTATATTGTAATAGTTATTAAGTCGTGTTATGTTGTAGAGTTTCTGGCCGCATCTTCTCTACAGCGACAACACGTTCCGACGCGGTGGTAGCTTAAAAAAAGATTTGACGTTTGATAAGTGTGCTGTAAGCTCCTATATTGAATAAATTATATTGACTTTGACTTTGACTTTACCTTTTTAAAATCAAATAAAGGCATAAATGTCATGACATTAATTACAAAAAACATTTTGTCGTATTCTGTTTTTTTTTTGTGTGATCCAATTTTACTGTATTATAAAATACTTTATTATCGCTTTATTCAAACTAATTAGAAAAATAATGAGAAATTTGAATATTGAAAAGTCCTTTCTTAGTGCACCCCTAGCAAATACTAAAACGGTGAATTCAGACCATCAAACTGAACAACTTTCACTATTGAGCAACCCTTAGGAAACGCGAAAAAAAATCCGCTGTTTCAAACATTTCAGTCGAGTTAGTACAGTTGTTTTGTAAGGAGCAGCTGATTTTTTTATGAGGGTGGCTCCTAGGTGAAAGTTGTTCAGTTTGATGGTCTGAATTCACCGTTTCAGTATTTGCTAGGCTATTTACTTACACCCTGTATATTCCAAATTTAGTTTTTCTATCTTCAGCGGTTTTGGCTGTCAAAACCACTCAGTCATGGAACTGTTTTATAAGCATAGATTTTAAAATTCGCATAAGTATTTTGTTTGACATGAAATTATTATGATATTTCCGTTCAACATTTTTATCGGAGCAAGAATACGATTTTTTAGAACACTAAGGGCCTGTTTCACCACTTCTGGATAAATACTTAATAGTTTATCTGAGAAATCGTTTGACACCTTTTCTCATACGAAATATGTCAAACGATTTGTCAGATAAGCGATCAAGAACTTATTTATAAGTGGTGGTATAAAAAATTAGTCTTGACTAAAAATATTCTAGTTACAGAAATATAAGGGATATTTTTAGTCAAGACCAATTAAATGAAAAGGTCAGTTAACCCTCTATATTTTGTATGCTTACAGTGTAGGTTTTTGGGCACGTTTTAATGCTTAGTCACAAATTCACAGCGAAACTTGTTACCTTTAGAAATTTTTATTAATGATCCTTACATCCATTTTGCTTCGAATATGCGTATAAAAGGCCTATAATTTACTTGTAAATTTGAAATTTGGTTAAGAGCACGCAACTCGCTACTATATTCAAATAAATTAAAAATGATAAATTTGGAATTATAAATTTGAATAATTCGACAATAAAAAGTGTCGTCAAATGTTTTGTCATAGGACGATTTATCGAGCGTAAAAGCCGAATATATTCCTATGAATTAATTCTTTTTTAGTCACCTCCTACGCTGTGGAAGAGTACACTATTTATAGAGATTCATTTTACGTTATAATAATTTAATGCGCAGTTAAACCCATTAAAAAGCATTCAGGTCCATCGCTATCTCGGAGTGCATTAACTTATGGACCAGAAAGTGTGTTACTTTAATAAAATGAGAGTATCCCTTTATAGTTGTCGTTTAAATTACATATGCAAACGGTTATTTTATGTTTGTTTTTTACATTAAATTTAACAGTTTTTAGTATTATCATCTATTTTTAGTTGCATGAGAAAATTTATAAAAACTGTAGGTTTGATATTACACAAATAACATCTGTAATAAAACATCAAAATATTTCATTGAAACCACAGGAGCCTAAAATATTAGAATGTAATGATTAGTTACGAACTCAACGTGCGATCAAATATTTTATATTAAATACTATAGTGATGTGATCATGGTGAAGAGTCGATGTTATTTGGAAGCGTGTCTAGTTTTTCATAAGTATCGAATATGGATTATTTAGATTAGTATTTAGTATTAACAGACTAGGTATATTCTGAGGTACAGTTTAGTAGGCGGCGACGTATAAAACGGTTGGTAGTTTTACTTAAGTGCAGAAGCAGACTCAAGTCTGCCGCGGGTTCTTCCTAATTTGAGTTCAATCTGGCGTGCGATTTTTGAATCATTCTCATGATTCAAAAATCATGATTGAGCGATGCATAATCTCCGTAGTCATTTTGTAATTTTCTACTGCAGATTTGAACGTGTGGATTTCCAAAACTGCACTACAGTAAGTACTCGAGTACAACGAGTACCTACCTACCAGGAACGTGGAATAGGTATTGTCTATACCTGGAGAGCAGACTGCCTTACAAGCGATGAAAAATGAAAATACTCCTTTAAGGTCGGTAATGTCCATTCTTATTTCGTAAATTTCCGTCGTTGATTCCAAAGTCAACTTTGACTCTATGTAATCCAACGACAAAAAGTGATAGAAAGGGACAAACGTAAAGTCGGAAACATCGACGACGGAGACTATGGTAAATTTTCGTGTTTCAATGCTTGTAAAGAGGATTGCTATCTATTGGTTTAAATCCATGCTACCTACCTATGATAAGGCAATACCCGGCACATCTCTATTGAATGCCACCTGCAGTTTGGGGCAACCAATCCAATAATTACGAAGAATTTGACTCTAATGGTCTACTATCATTACAATTTATCGTTAAAACGGAGTTTAAATCTTGTACATCTTCACGGAACGAGTTTGAACTGCATATAAATTGAAACTTTAGTAGCTAAGTATGTTTACTTAAATAATGAAATTAAAGTTCAGGGGCCGATAAATGACAGAGTTTTACATATAAAATTACGTTTAATTATAAGATAAAATTTTGATCGCTCCAAGTAGGAGGAGAAACAAAGGCCTAGGCCGGTATTCTATTAACTTCGTATCAGAGAGTTAATATCGACGATAATAACAGGGTACCCGTTAGTTCACTGCTCTTGGAAATTAATTTAAAGTGCATGGGAGTGGTAATTACATCGGCAAGTAGCTATTATAATAATAAACAGGATGATTCATACTGGGATTTGCATATTGATGTCGAACCGTCGTCGTGTTGGCATGGAACGGTATTTCCAAGTCGTTTAAGTTGACAGCACTGTCTATGTTAGTGACTCGATGTTATGAATTATAGTTCCGACGCTGAATTTCAGGGAGAAAATTGTTGAAGAACGTTTATAGAGTTTTAGTTCTTTTGTTGTTGTAATCATTTACAAGCCATAGGTCGTGTTCGCATCAAGATTCGTACTGTAAAATTTCATCATTTTGCCATTATAGAAACAAAGAAGGTGGACGAATAGGTAACCTACCTTTTTAAGTATGTCTATTGATGTAGATGTTTTGGAGGAAGAGGTTTTCGGTGAAGGAAAACATCGTGAGGAAACCTGCATGCTTCAATTTCGAGGCATGTATTGTACCCACTGTCCATTATAAGTGGCGACGGGCTCACCCTCCGTCACATTGGGCAGAGTTTCGGTACTACTGGTGAATCGTGGATGTTCTGAGGTTTCAGAATATCTCTGACTATCCCCTCGGGGAATATAGTCGTGAGCATGTGTATGTGTGTGTGTGTGTGTTTTTGAGGAATTCTTTTAAGTAAGAGTTTAGTAGCCTTGAAGCTAAGGCTTCAATTAAAAAGTAAATATCAACGATTTAAATTAAACCCCTTTGGATCTTCAGCCCCCTTGACCCCGACACAAGAGAAATTCCATCCCAACATTGAGTGCGTTAATTATTTTTATTCGTTCGCCAATTGTAAGCGCGTTGTTTTGTTCCGTGACTAAGTTTAAGCTCGAGATATAGCCACGCCCCGACCGGCTGGCAGCTCTGATTGGTCGAGAATGGTCTTTGTTCCTCACCGCACTGCTTTGTTTTACCATCTTTAAATTAGCGATTACGAGATTTCAGATTACATTATAATGGTACGCTAAAAAGACAAGAAACGTAAAGCCCGCCGTTGCGCGCTACCGCCGAGCCGCGCCACTTTATTTTTATTATCAGGTTTAATATCATTTTAATTTTATGACCTATAATTTTGTGTTGAGAATATCTAGTTTGAAATTGTCGTAAACTGGTGTACTAAACAATTAGAGAAGACGTTGACTAAAAGTTTTAATCGACCATTGTTTTTGAGTAGGCGGAGCACGAGTTTATACGGGGTCTTTCCTAATCTGCCGACAGTTTTTTAAGAGGATGTCCAGACAATCAAACTAAAATCCAAATTGTGGGAAAACATCAACTGTTCGTCATAAAACTGCAACCCTATTCGACCCAAATTTAGGCATGGGAGATTTGGTTCTTATAATCGCGATATCGATGGTCTGATCATTCTCTTATGTAGGTATACTATATTATTGTATCACCATAGAACACGATAATGTATTCATGAGAATTCGAGTGGGTACCTATACAGGGTCCAACTTAATATGCTGACGGTTTTTAAGGGGATGATCAGACCATCAGACTGAACAATTTTCTCTATAGGACCAACATCGATATCGCGAAAAAAATCTGCTGTCCCATACATTTGGCTCAAGTAGGTTTGCAGTTTAGTATGGAACACCTGTTTTATTTTTCGTGATTTCGATGTTGGTACCAAAAAGAAAGTTGTTTAGTTTGACGGTCTGATCATCCCCTTAATAAAGTTTCAGCATTGATGGTCAGTTAATATGTTCATTCAAAATGTATATTGTATATGATAACTAGCTATAAAAGCAATATTATGCAAGAATATACCTACGTATTTCTTTGAGGTACATACTTATTAAATAGTGGTAGAGAGTATTATTAAACTAGAGGTAGGGTACTAGGAACTCAAAGTATAAGATTACACAGCGGGATTAAGTTGTTTACGAAGATGGAATTCTCTGCTATTTAAAAGAAAAACCGAGCGTAAACGAGAAAATTGTGGAGATTGCAGTTCAACGGGGACTCTACAATGGCACAATGACTGTTGAAGCAATTACTGAGTAGTTAAAATTTATAAGGAAATGTTTTTTAAAATTCTCGGTAACAGTAAAGTAAAGACAGGAGCTTGTAGTTATATCGTAGTTAAATGGTTCGTGGGTGTTCGTCTTGCGTGCAACACGCATGTTACCCACGAGTAATTGATACAAGTTAGAAGATGAACAATGTTTGGAAGAATGGACAGATAACAAACTGTTCAAACCTTGAGTAATGTTGCGAACATCTCCAATAAGCCCCTTTCTATCAAGCATTAATAGTTGAGGGTGGAAAAGATGAGATGAGCATTGACGATAAGGGTTTTCCTTTTCTAGAGAGGTAAAGACTGTATAAATACCTACGTATATTTATAACAGTTTTGGTTCGTAACAACTAGGTATGTGCCTTAAATAAAACAATAAGAAAAATGTTAAAATTTGAACTCATCAAAATTAATCCTTAAAAAGGGTTTGTATAGCCAAATATTCGAAATACTTTCGGGAATTTTTTGTTACATATCTCAACGTAAGATGAGAAAATAACATTTGTAAAAATCTAGAAATGATTGAATGTTGTGCCATAATTAAGGCAATAGTTAAATTATTCACACAGAAAACCTAATAATTCAAAGTAGGAAATTTATTGAAGCTTTCCATTTAAGATAAAATAAAAATTGGTTTAACCAGCGAATTAAGTCGCAAACGCAACCATTCGCTTAGAAAGATAACACAGAAGCATTCACACCAGTTAGCAATCGCATTCAAATCATTTTCGTGTCTACCATAATGCGGAAGGGACGAGTAGAACCTTCTAAATTCACAAGCTGTCACGGTTGTTTGTCTACATTATTGTAATAGTTGACATCCAGTTATTACGTGTCTAAAACGGTCGTCCGATGGTGTAAGGCGAGCATTTTGTAGTTTTTTTTTTGTAGTTATGTTCACGGCTCCAAATCGTTCAGTAATGGGACGTAATGAGTATCTCCGACACGCATGGGTTCTCTTGGCTATCGTTCCAAACTTTGTATACCAACATGACCAACAAAAACGTAGAGGCTTTATTAAAAATTTATGGGACAAAGTTACCAGAGAACACTACCTACATAGAAATGCCGTCTGTCAATGTATTAAAAATTAAAAATTGTATGCTTTCAATGTACGTATGATCCTTAGTTTTCATTCGATATTCTTTATTGGATTTCGTACATTTGTCATTTAATGTAGTGTGATTCGATTATTAAAACATTAATGAAATACCTCGGGAGGGAAATATCTTGTAGTAGTAAATTGTGTTGTTATAAGTAGATTATAGTACCTAGTAGTTAATCTATCAGTAGGACTACCATGAGTTTTCACTGTTACTATTGTAGTCACGTCACCAATTCGTATGGCAGACATTAATTGTCAACGTAACGACTAGGAGCGCTGTACGAAATTCAATACAAAATCGGAGACGCAACTATAGTAGTAACGTACAGTAAAAACTAATGATAGACCTATTGTAGTGAGATTTTTGAAAGTCATTCGTTCAACCGATTCAAAAAATAACATTTCAAAATTAGATTTGTAAATTAAATGTTCTATTAGTCTGCTAAAAATAGTGGTCACATAATATACTCGTACCTACTACCATGGCGGGCTCCTAGAATAGCATAGGTTCATAATTTCTTTCTTTCTTTTTTCCTTTTTAATTTCTGTTTCCTATTATTATGATCGTTATAAGTTCTTTCTTTTCTTTGTTTCACTGTCTATATTGTTTTCTACTACTAGATATTTTCTTCCGTGTAACAAACACAGTTCAACTTATTGACACAAACATAGGGCTATTTATAAAAGTGACACAGGCACGATAGCTATGCATATTTAATAAACCTTTCACCGCCCTGTAACACAGACAATGAAGCGCTAGTAATAAAACAAAATAAATTCAACCTCCTCCACGGAATCATTGCAATTACTCGACTCAATGAACGCAAATCGATTCAATGCTTTACGACTGACAATTTCCAATATCATTGTAAAATCGAGCTTGTAATAATTTCATAGAACATGGTAAGGGACGGCTCCTAAAAAAGGACTCGTTGTCGTCGGTTGTTATGATCAGCCGTCAAGAGAATGGGTAATTTGTCTTGAGTAAAAAAAAACCTGCAAATGGGCCTTAACGCTGTAATAAAAACAGAGATATGGGGTCTCGTGGGTCGGATCGAGAAATGAATTTAGATTACAGGTTAACGCCGACTAAGTGTGGGTTCGTAGCTTCACCTGTGCTTGAAAAAACATCGGGTAAAAACATTGGAGCGGCGGCTGGCTGCCTCAACTGCATGTGATGCGACGTGGAACCTTTTTGGGCAGGCGCTGTCATCCTGCCGGCTTATTATGAATGTTTTGGAACTTGAGAGTTTTTTAAGAACCCCGCGGTTGATTTGGCAGGCCCATGGAGGCGAACTCGTATGAGAAAAGTTTAAAGAGCGAATTTTTTACCCACTTTATTGACAAGGCTTTTAGTATTAAAAACAAGAAAAAAAAGAGCTATAAATTTCAGTATTAATAAAGCTCCGACTCGAAAATCAGGGTTTGTTTTGAGATTATTGAATATATTTCTTGGCAAAGCAATGGGAAGGGGGTGCTTCAGTCAATCAAACTGAACAACTTTTACTATTGGACCAACATTGAAATCGTACAAAAAAATCAACTGTTCCATAGAAAATGTCAATAGCTAAGCTACTCGATGTATTAAACAGCTGATTTCTTTGTCCCAAAGGTTGTTCAGTTGGATGGTCTGCAGCACCCCATAACATATGTAACGTATTAAAGTTTACACCCTGTATCTAAGTCTGTTCCCTGTTTAATGAAATGTTATTATATAGGGTCCTTCTTAATATGCTGATACTTTTTTAAGGAGATGATCAGACCATCAAACTGAACAACTTTCTTCTATAGGACCAACATCGATATCGCGCAAAAAAAACTGCTATCCCATACATTTGGCTTGAGCAGGTTTCCATTTTTGTATGGGACAGCTGATTTTTTTTCGCTATTTCGACATTGGTGCCATAGAGAAAGTTGTTCAGTTTGACGGTCTGATCATCCCCTTAAAAAAGTGTCAGCATATTAAGAAGGAACCTGTATAGAAAGTAATATTATTTTCCAGCGACACGTAATAAAACAAAGGTGGACACGGGGCATGTAGTCCAGCGGGGTGCCCACTGCCCAGGCCCGCCTGCATTAACGACCGGTAAAAATAAAAGCTCTCGACTAAAATTAATAAATTTTAATTGCATAAAAGTACAGGTTGCCGCCGGCTTTAAGTGGTCACAGTATACTTCGCGTTTATGGATGAGAATTATAATGATGTTAAATTGGATATTCCATGTCAAATGGGAGAATGATAGATTCTTGGTAACATTTTTAATGATTTTATACAGAAATAGAAATTGAAGTAACAATAATCGCAATGAGTATATAATGATGTATGTATGTATGTATATGCTCACGACTATATTCCCCGAGGGGGTAGTCAGAGATGTTCTGAAATCTCAGAGCAATGGACAGTGGGTACAATACATGCCTCGAAATTGAAGCATGCAGGTTTCCTCACGATGTTTTCCTTCACCGAAAAGCCAGTGGTGTTACAAATCGTACATAAATTCCGAAAAACTCATTGGTACGAGTCGGCCTGGACGGGGATCAAACCATCGCCTCCTGCACGGCAGGCAAGGTTACTCGCCACTGGACCACCACATGATGTTAAATTGGTTATTACATGTCAAATGAGAGAATGATAGCATATTTGAAGAAACAATGACTACAATGGTGACTCCAAAATTAAGCAAGACATGGAAATAAATATAGTACCAGTCGAACAAGCTCTCTCAAATTGATTGATATTTTTCCAATTTCTAAACAAGGTGACTGCAAATGTTTGAACTATGGGTATGTCCTCACTAAAATGTGTTTCGAAGTGGCTTCGCTCAGTGCATCGAAACCGGTTCTACGAGAGAAATAGTTTCGAGCGTGAACCCACTATACTTTTATTAAGCAGCTATAGTTACGGTGGGACGGACCCGGCCGGGCCCGTGACTAAATACGCGCCCACGCTTTACAACTTATGATGCCTCGAATCATTCCTTGTCTGCGCCTGCGCCGCTCCACCATGAACCTACCATTTCTCATTCAGAAGCGTCACTTTTAGGGATCCGTGCCCAAAGCGTGAAAACAGGACCCTATTAATAAGCCTACGTCTGTCCTATCTATTTAGGGCTGTAACTTTTTAACCGTAATAGGTAGATAGCGATATAGATAATAAAAACGTTAAAAATTAAGGGTCCTTATACAAGAAGCTAGTTTTATCAGTGTTTTTTCTTCTCTCTCTATCGTAAAAACGGTAATATATACAAGCGTCAAACTTGGTCTGATTATAGAACAAACTCTACAGTATAACAACAAATAATAAAAACCGGCCAAGTGTAAGTCGGTCTCGCGCTAACGGTCCCGGAGAAAACAACATTTTTCTCAGTTAATATGTCGTGTGGTGGTGTGGTACAGAACCCTCGGTGCGCGAGTAGCCCGACTCGCACTTGACCGGTTTTTTAAATTAAATTTAACGCTTGCTTTACTTTAGACGCCACATACTTAATGCGATTATAATTAACTTTTTGATCAGTCGTTACACAGTAATTCATTAATAGTGCCGCGATTGTAAAACATCCAACGCTGTTAATAGATTTCAAAGGAGAATTGAAAGTAGGTTTTTAGTGTATCAACGGCAATTTTGTACTTAAGGGGATATTACCACACTGAACAGAGTTTCGGTACTTGTGAAACGTGGATGTTCTGTGATTTCAGAATATCTCTGACTACCCCCTCGGGGAATATAGACGTGCATATAGACGATATGTATGCATGCATGCATATTACCGTTGGTAATGGCAATGTGCGCTCCAACAAAACGAAGTCTGGTTATATTTTCAATACTAACCATTTACAGTCAATGAAATTTTTAGACACGATGTAGAAACCAATATTTGTGCTTTACATTTGTCAGATTTCCGTTAAAATATATAGTTTCAAAGTTATTGTGGGTCAAAGTTTTCCATAAAATTCTTAAATCAATCCTAGCATTGAAACTATATATTTTAACGGTAAGCTACGAACAAATTACAGAGTTGGATGTTATTCGCAGACAGAAATAAGTCTTTCAGACAGAACCTGAATTACAGTCTGAACCTGATCAAAGTAAAAAGCCCGTCAATTGAGAATAGAACTAAATCAACTTCTCTTTGACATTCATTAGTTTCATAAAAATACCTCTCTAACTCCGTATAAAAAGTCGGCGAATAAAAGGTCGTTAAAATCACTCGCTGCTCGACCCCGAATAAAAGTTTCGAACGCGTTTTTACCTAGTTAAAAAAAAGAGAACAGGAAGTGAGGCGTATTTAATTATTACAAGCTCGGCAGCTATTTTTTCATCTCCTGAATTAATTTCAATTTTGATTCTATTAACATAATAAAATAAATCAATGTGAGCTCGCGGGTATGAGTGGGAAAGCAATCTCTAGGTAAGATCAGAAGTCTTATGTTGACGGACGATTAGAGGAGCAAAGGTTAATGTTTCTTATTTGTTTGTACAGCTATTTAACTGTTTTGATGGTTTCTAAGCATGATGTGACGGTTGAAGCCGCTTGGAGTCTATAGCTGGTTTTTGTGTCGGCGCAAGACAAAAACTATTAGTGTGGTAACCGAACAAAGGCGGTTGTAATGAAGAGGCGAGGTCGGAATATCGGAGCTCAAAAAGTTTTTGTTACAAAAAATGTCCTGAATGGAAGTAAACCGTTAATTTACTCCCTATCCACGGTACTTTTTGAAACACTGAAGCGAAACATAATGAGAAACAAAATTGTAATAAGAATTCGTACATTTTTGATACAGGCAGGTAGTATGCGAGTATTGAAGTACCTAGCTTAGAGTTTTACGGTCAGTTGCACGTACGTTTATTAAAGTTAATCCTCCATTAAATCTCTTGCTAGCTTTTACTACGTCAATAAGACAAAAAGTGACAGTAAGAGATTTAATGGAGGATTAACTTTAATGATCGTACGTGCAATTGGCTGAGTAAATCAAAAGTTTTAATAATTTTTATCATTATCATCTATACCTATAACGGTTCTAAGTAGGTATATTTGCTGATTACTATTTATGTATTCAATTGATTTCAAATATCTCTCAAGATTATAACTATACCAAATATTCTTGTTTCAAATACATTTCAACATTATCAAAACCTGTACCTAATTCAGTTCGCAAAGTATGCTTACAAGTTTGCCAAGCCACTGCTTTATAACAACACAGTGAAGTGAAATGTACCATTAATAATTTCAACACAAGCAAGGGAAACAGTGTTCAAGCCATAAAGTATCCCCTTAATGGCAAAGTCCGTAATATTTCTTCCTTCATCTACATTACTTCTGCAAAAATAACAAAATAGTATTCACATAGATTGCCGTAGCCTGATAAACCTGCATAGAATGAGGTACTTACCAGTGTTGTACCTTTGTTGTCTAGTTCTCGGAAAATTGAACTGTAAGGCTATAGTCTTAAGATTGTTATTGGTGACTTTTATGTTTATCAAGGAGTTCCAGTGGTTCTGATTCGCAGACGTGATAGTCGCGCGAATGATGCTCGGACGAGCAAGGACACAACTAAAATAAAACTACATATACATTATTTTTGTTCAGATAAACAGAGTCCGGCTCTAAGTAATGTCTACCTGTTATTTTGATAAATGTTGATAACTCATCGCATATCTTGTCACAACTTCTCAGTTGTCGTTTTGTTTTTATGGCTTTCTAATGGGTTTGTCGGTATTTTATTGTCATTATTATGCTGGTATGCTTAGCTGAACGAAAAAGGCTTGGCAAATGGTCAAGAATGGTGTCAGGCACGCAACTGTTGTCCATACTATACTGGATAATCTTTGATCTGTTCTTAAAAAAACTTTACAAAGTGGAATGAAAATTAGAAACGAGATCTGTATAGGTATAGGTCTGCAGATTTAAGTATACAGGGTCCTTTTTAATATGCTGACACTTTTTAAGGGGATGCTCAGACCACCAAACTGAAAAACTTTCTTTATGGTACCAACATCGAAATAGCAAAAAAAAAATTTAGGTACTGCTCCATACAACACTGCAAACCTACTATAGCTAAATGTATAGGACAGTTGATTTTTTTTTCGCGATTTCGATGTTGGTCCCATAGTGAAAAGTTGTTCAGTTTGATGGTCTGATCATCCCTTTAAAAACGTGTCAGCATATTAAGTTGGACCCTGTATAGGTATGTGTGGATATCAAGTGAGAAATCTACTGTACGCCTGTAGGTATACTTGAAATTGTAACCGATTGTACCAATCTTTTATAGGTTCTTATTTACACTGTTGAATTCAAATTGAATAGAAATTTACATAAGTTTACCTAATTTACACATCAGAGTGCAACGTAATACTCGCCCAGGGTGTCAACTGTGAGACCAAGCGTCCAAGCTTGAATTAATAATCATTGCTTACATTTATAAAACATTTTATATGAAGTTAAAACGCTGTAGAATTTTCTTATTCCGTCAAAGCCCGCGGGGGACTTGCGGTAATCGTCTCACGTATCGCCATATTAGACAAGTTTTCAATGAATTTTAATGCGAGCCAAGAATCACGGCCATTGAATGCGGTTCTCGAGCAGTGATTGATTGAAACTGTTCGCAATCTTACAGTATATTCGTTCCATTTGTGTCAAATAAAGTGGCATAAAGTTGACTTATTGGTCTGCTAATCTCTTACGATAGGGTTGCGTCAAAATCTTACAAAAAACGTACTACTTTTGAATGGCAATTCCAACCCATTGTGAGAACGTGTAAGCTACTATTCTGATGGTTAAAACACCGTTAACAACGTAATAAAATAGTTCGGACAAACAAAAGTGCGCACTAAATTCCTGTGAAGCCAGAAAGTCGTTTGAAGTGCGGCATTATCGTTGTTACAATCTCTTGCCGGCAAGAATTATTATACCTAATGCACACATTCATGGAACCGAGGCTTATCTTCAGCTAAATTTTCTGAGAATGGTCATTATATTTAGGTCGTTTCCTATCTACATGTGTAGTTTTATTAATGATGGATTTAGCTATAAATTTTTTAGGAAACTAACGTATTTTTAGCAGTATTTTAGTAGGCATTTCAGTCACTGTTTGACGTCATTCCATCCGGAAACCTTAGTCAAATATGCTAAAAGTTAACCTTGTTATTATAAGGATACAGCCGCATGACTTCGGGATGTTTTCAAGAACCTGAGTCTAGGATAAAATGATTAAAGATTAAAGTTAAATAAAAATACCACAGATTTGTAGAGGTTGTCTATCGTGACTCGAGAAGAAAAATAAATTTTATTCAGCATTGACGTTAGCGGCCGTTTATTGATTTTGCTATACTAAAATACTAAAACAAAAAGGATTGGCGATTACTTCATCGAATACAGCGTTGCTTTATTGAAGTTCTTTCATTATGAGTACATATGACGATTTGGACTTTGGACTACTTTGGTAGATTGCACTTTATTTCAGATTAGTAATATTAGTATTCGTCTTCATAATATTATATGTCGTCGACTAAAGTGTCAGACCTCGTAACTCCATTAGATCAAATTTTACAGGAGGCAGAAAAAACGTCACCACGAAACATGGCAGCCCAGAGTTATGTGGTTTTCTATTTATCATTTTAAATTGTAACGGTTTTTTAAAAGGATTTAAGAGTTGTGCTATGGATGCATTCAGAAATTATTAATAACATTGTATAAAATGTAATTTGAAAAATAAAATGGAGTTACGAGGTTTGATACTTTAGCCAACGATGTACCTTTACCCAAGTCATGTTATACAATAGCTTTACAGGAAATAGTTAATAACCCTCATCTGTTTTTGAACAATACAAAGCTCCGCAATGTGTTAAATAGTAAAACAATATTTTGAAGCACAAAAACAATACGCTATACACAAAATGTCTTAACAGAGCCCATTTATTTTTAGTGACATATTGTCCTGAATACAGCCCATTGTTTTGATATGAAAACAGAAGGAAACAGATGTATGTGTGGCAAGTTGAGTAGGGTTATCGGAACTTAAAATAATAAACAATTTAAACTGTTTCCATGAATAATTTATTACGGAATGTAATTTATTTCCCGAGGCTTGTTATTCAGTATTCATAGGTCACAATCACAATCACAAGTAGCGAGCTGTTTAAAGGATGGCCCAGAATTCAATGGTTCTATCGTTGTAATATGATCTGAAATACATTCACTAAAAGCGTTTCAATCATTGAATTCGAACTCGTTTTCCAATAATCCACAAAACTAACTCTAACGAGGTTTCACGAATCCTGCAAAACTAATATTTTAACTAGATGACTACTACAAATCGAATTCGTACCTGTACCTGTAATTTGCGAAGACTTAAGTAGTGTCAGACAGGATCGGCACAACCCTACCATATGTGCTGCATGTGTGAGTGGGTCGTGTGCACACATACTCTAATTTCGCTTTCGGCGACGTCGGCGTTTAACATTTCGGACGCGCTCCGAGTTTTAATTTGTGATCAATTATGCGCGAGCACTGTTATTTATTGCTGTTTTATTTTATTTGCCTTCTCACAGAGCCGGTGGGTGGTCCGATCACGATTTTCGGGATGGGATGCTGACCAATAAGTTCCACTGATTGTGCCATAGAACTAAGAATCTATACTTAGAGGGATGGTTCAAACCATCAAACTGAACAACTTTCACTATGGGATCGGTCCGTTGGGATTTGGGTTATGGGAGTGAAAGTTGTTCATTTGAAACGTTGAACGTTGAAATTGTGAAAAAAACATTTGTGGAATTTGAATACTGATTAACATGCTGTATTTCGCATTTTCTACTAACTAGAAAAGGTAGACCATCATTAAAGTGAAGTCATAATAATAAGTAGGTACCTAACCTTGAATTAAATTCCCAAAAAAATAATTTATTTTAATTGACGTTTATTTTACACCAACTAAATATTAGCAGTCCACAGTATACTGTACTTAAATTAGAACCGCCAATTCTATTTGTATATCAGATCCATTACGGGCCAAGAGTTTGACCGGCCATTTTGTTATTCCGAGCGCATCGGCATCGGACGCCCCTCGGTCCGGTTAGCGGTAAATAGAACCACGTAATGTGATTCTAATTGAGCAGCTAATTCCTACCGAGCATACACTCGGTTAATTAGCCATTATCGTTCGGATTACCGGACGATTCTTGCTTGGTGCCCGGACAACCGGATTGTACGGATTAGTAGTCACGTAGATACGGTATAGTAACTACTGACTAGAAGCACAAAATAAATACCTAGAAGCTAAAAGCTTGTATAATAGCTTATACGAGGGGTTTTTGTATAGTAATAAGAGCAAATGTAATAAGATAAGAAATATTATTTATTCTTAAGTAACTAATCTGTGAGACTAGTTAGAGTTAGATAGATAAGGGTCAGTTCACACCGAGACGCGACGCGGCGCGACGCTGCGCGCACATTTTTCATAGAATATACTTTATTCACTACACGAAAAGATACACATTACATTGTGAGAATTCAGATTACGTTGCACCACGCAGCACTGCGCCTCGAGGTATTTGAGTATCGTCGCGTCGCGTCGCGTCTCGGTGTGAATTGACCCTTACTCGTTTATTTCATCAAATCAGAACAAAACGAGACAAACATCAAACAGTGACTGAAAAAGATAGATTGATAACAGATAAACACGATTTAGTATAGTGTCCTATTATTATCATATTTACTATACAGGCTGTATTTACGGACGGACAGGACGTTAAATATTTAAGGGGGTGCTTCACACCATGAAACTGAACATTGTGACTCAACCCAAATGTATGGAACAGCTGATTTTAATTTCGCGATTTCAATTTTGGTTGATAACGCATTTTAGTTTACTCGTATACCCTTTATAGAGTAAAGTATCTTAACATTAACAGCCAGTAGCTTAATTTGCTGTGACATTAATAAAAAACAATCTTTCATAATTTCCACTCACGTCCAATTAAAGTTGATTAGAGAGAAGTAATTTAATAAAACAACTTCATAATTAAGTACCATGTAAAAGGCTTTTTCGCTCAATGTAACTGACTGAGCATGTCCTATAAATTTAAAATAAGGCAGCTCTACAATTATTCGGAGAGATAATTATCTTCGTGCTTTCGTTAATAACAAGTTTAATAGCAGTCTAATAAGCCTCTTGTTATTGTAATAGCCGAGATGCCGAAACAAAGCGAAAACAAACGAAGAGTTGTATCATAACATAATCCTTATAATAACGAAAATTACCCTTTGTTCCTCCCGTGTAGGGTTGCCATGTATAAAATTGAAAAGTTTTGACAAAACCGGATTGGTTTATAGTGTTTATACGTTAGATTTGAACGGAGAATAATGTTTCAGTGATAATGCTCAAATTGAGATCTCGGCATATATGCTGCTTTGCCCTTAATCATCTATACTTATAAAAGAGTTCCGTGAATGACTGACTGACAGACAACGCACAGCCTAAACCGCTGAAGATAAAAACATAAATATTTGGAATATATATATTTACAGAGGACGTAGAGGTGCACTAAGAAATTATTTTTCCAAAATCGACCCTAAACGGGTAATCCGCGAGGATGGCAAGTCAAGTCATAAATATAATTCAAGTAAAAGTCATAAATCCGAAAATAATTTTAATAATTGTGATTAAAAGTGTTAGTTAGAAAGCATTGAAAACAAAAAAAACAACTGAGCGGCAACATTTAATTTTTTCTTTAAGCTAGTTTCAATGTTTTACACTTTTTATTACGTTTATATTAAGTTTTGTTCGTTTTGATTACAGTTCATTAATGTGTTTAAATATTTATTTGTATCATTAAAAAGTTCGAACGATACCAAAATCCCTTAAAAATCCTGTCATGTCCCATCAAATCTTAATGTTTAGTAACCCTACTCCCGATCAAGGAGTACATCGTACGAGTATCGACACTGAGCTTAATCGGGCGAACGCTTCGCAAAATTATGATTTACGATCTTTTGTGAAAACTCTTGAAGATAATCTGAGTAAATGTTGCCATTAAAATGTTTGCTAGTGAAATTAATAGCGAAATATTTTTGATTTATGTTTGAACAGTGTGCAGTATCTCTGAAGATAATGGAAATGTGTTAGAGAATTTTTCAAGCCATTTATTTATCACGAGCATTTACCCGTGACTTCGTTCGCAGGGGTTCCCGTCATCGTAGTGAGATAAATGATACCAGATTTAAAGTCTTATAGTAAGCTTTAAAACAAAACAAAAACATCAAAATTGGTCCTGTAGTTTTAGCATGAAGCGCGAACAAACTGATAGACGGATAAGAAATACAAAAATTGGTGATTTGGAATCAGGGACACCCAAAAACTAAAAACCAATATCGTTACTTTTTAGGATTCCGTACCCAAAGCCTATGTTGTCCGTCCGTCCTACCTATTTAGGGCTGTAACTTTTGTACCGTGAATAGCTATTTTCAATTTCCCACATCTCGATTAGTAGAAGAAATCTACCTACTTTGGTACCATAGAAAGAGTTGTTCAGATTCTCTTAAAAAACCGTCAGAATCCTAAGAAGGACCCTATACAGGATCCCATACATTTGGCTCGAGTAGGTTTGCAATTTTGAATGGGACAGCTGATTTTTTTTCGCGATTTCGATGTTGGTCCCATATAGAAAGTTGTTCAGTTTGATGGTCTGGTCATCCCCTTAAAAAAGTATCAGAATATTAAGAAGGACCCTGTATAGGATGTAAGGGACAGCCCTCCGCAAATTGAAACGGTGAAACTCAGACCATCAAACTGAACAACTTTCACTATGGAGCTTACCTCCGGAAACGCGAAAAAAAAACAGCTGTCCCATTCATTTGAGTCTGGTAGGTACAACAGTTTTGTATGGGATCGCTGATTTTTTTCGCTTTTCCGGAGGTAGGCTCTATAGTGACAGTTGTTCAGTTTAATGGTCTGAGTTCACCCTTTTAGTTTGCGGAGGGCTGTCCCTTACACCTTTTATACTTCTGGTCTTATTTCATTTCCATGTTAAATTAATATGTTTAAAATTGATGCATGTGTTGAAAGATTGTGCATCGATTTTAATGAAAACGTTACAATTTAAACCCGTTGACACAGGGTTGAAGTGAAACACGACAATATAGTGGACGTGAATAATTTATAATAATAAATACAATTTCGGTCTTTGCCTTTTCAAACTGTTTGGTTTGAAGGATGATATTTGCGTTTTTTATACGTTATTAGGAATTATATAGTTCTTTGATTATGTTTGACTAGTTTTTGCCCACGACTTCGCTCACGTGGTTTTCGGAAAACCGCAACACCCCGTCGCTCCTTTTTAGGGGTCGAATTTCGAAAAACCTTTCTTTGCACCCCTAAATAGTAGTACAGTCATACATGCATTCCAAATTTCATGTTTCTATCTTCTGCTGTTTAGGCTGACCGTTGTCTGCCATCCAGTCATTTACGGAACTTTTAAAGAAGATAGATAGAGGAAGATGAAAGATAGAGCCTTTCCACGAATTCCCATTTGGAGTTCAAAAATATTCATTATTCGAGGTAACTATACACCATTTCAAAGACCAAAGAGATTTTAAGGCTGTTTTTAATTACAGAAACAGAGATATGAAACACTTTCTCTCACTTATTCTTAGTACAGCTTTAGTAACGACAAAGATATGTCGGATAGTATATCTTTCTGATAAATAAATTATATTTGTAAATCAGAATTGGCCACAAAGCTGGAATCGGAAAATCTTGAACATTGAGTAGAAAAGAATTATTTATTGAACCTGCAAATACAAGGTTCTGATGATGACCAAGGTAGTGAGGGTTTTTTAAACATCCATTTTTTTTCAATAGGTACCTAAGTTAAATTAAAATTCAACACGTCTAGTCAACTCAATTGTTAACGTGGATTATTTCTATTATCTTAAATTTAAGCGAGCGATGTGTTATGAAATAAATGTTATTTTCAGTGAAATGAAATTTCTGATACCGTTCATTTCATATTTTAATTCCCTTAAATTTTATAATAGACTGATGTCGTCTACTTACTTACGATTTTTACTTTCCTTTGATTAACAATACAAAGGATTAATCCAATATGAAAAAACCGATTTAAAAAAATTCTTTTCATAAAAATAAAACTGACATTCATAAAATTTACGTGCGTAAACTTTTTCAGCAATTTGCCTAATAATTATTCCCTAAACTTAAAAGTTATTTTTTAAGTTTTGCAACTAATCTAAACTAAGTTATAAGTTGTTTTAATCGTTCTTTTCTTTGTTTTAATCTAAAATTATATCTTTTCAGGTAATAAGCGAAGTTTCTTCATAACCAGGTGAATGAAATCTTCTGTACTAAATGAAAATGTAAGAATAGAAAATAGAAATCTAAATTTTAACATAACGACACTATGAAATAATTTCTTTGTGGGTCTTAGCTTAGCGCACTCGATGACCGCCACCACAACCCGACCATGGAAACCGGGAACTGTTTACTAAACGCAACAATTGACAATGACAATTCAGAGTACATTGCTTGTTACTTATAACGATAAACTTGCAGTGCTTCATATGTCCTAGCGTTCTCAGTAATGTACTCTGAATTGTCATTGTCAATTGTCACGTTTATTAAATAGGGCCCTGGTCGTGATCCTGGCTGTTGAGTACCTCGACCACGACCCGTTTCTTTAGATTACTTGGGCACTGCGCGACTAAGAAAATAAATTAGTTTCTACGATCCATAACATAGCACTGATCGAGGAGGTGTGTCACAAACATAACGGACTGTGATCAATTGTCGATGCCTATCATTAGGACATCAACGTGAGTGTGTGGCTGTACTATCGAAACAATAATGATATGCCTAGTACATGCGAAACTGTAGTGAAAGTCTGAGTGAACAAGCCCTCAACCAGCACATTTGTTTTTAGAAGTATCATTATCATTTTCTTTATTGGAATAGAGTTGACAATTGAACGAAATTGATTCGACATTTCTAAAATCGAAAGTTCGAGACCCTGGCCAGTCTGCATTCGGTTAATACAGGGTAGACAGGTGTACAAATGATACTGAACAACTTTCCCAAAGGAGCAAAAGGAAATCCACAAAAACAAATGTAAATTTTCCTACAAATGTCTGATCAGCTGATTTAATTGCATTTAGTATGGAAAGTGAATTTTTTTTTTCTAATTTTCAATAGGTTTCTTAGGAAAATTTGTTTAGTTTCACGGGTACAAAATACTGTTATACATCAATCAGTCAACATATTTGTCAAATGCTTCCATTGGCAACGTCCACAACAAAGAAATGTTTTCTGCGAATCCTGAAAGCCTACCATGAGTTTGCACTGTACTTTACTACTGTAGTAACGTCACAAATTTCTTATGACAGAAATTAGTTCTCAACGTAACCACAGGAGCGCTGTACGAAATTCAATACAAAATTGGTGACGCAATACAGTAGTCAAGTAGAGTGAAAACTCATGGTAGGCCTACTGAATTAATAGAAACCAACGCTGAGTAAATTTCATTGATAAATTAAAAACATTAAACAGTAAAATCTTCATTATCAATTGAAAGCGACGAGATAAACAAATGACGGTGTTAACCAATAATAATTACTGCAACACCGCGCTGTTGATAGAGGTAATCAACAATAAGAGTAAATTAATTTATTTCCTCCAGTCGTTCTGACTAGTGATGTAAGAATAATAATAAATATATCGAAAAATATCATTATCAGTATCGATTGATATTGACTCTTGTGTAAGTTAAGAGAGTAATAGAATCGAAAAGTGTCAAAATGGAAAGGAGGCTTAGGGTTGAACCAGCAACGCATCACATTTTTCCATCGCTCCATCCTTTTCTGTCACTCAGGAACGTCATTTGCTAGAGCAAATAAGATAGCTGGAACGCGAGTTCACTCTGCAGTACCGGTAGTGCTGCGACCTTTCTCGCTCTCTAGCAAACAACGATCCTGAGTGACAGAAAAGGATAGAGCGTGGAAGAATGCGATGCGGTGCTGCCAGATGAGGCTCAACCCTTATGCCCTGCAGATTGTGAGTACGGGCTGATGATGATCGAAAAGTGTCTGTAATATTTTAATGTTGCAAGGCATATGAGGTTTTGCCCAACTTTGTAACATTAGACTGGCTAAATTTAAGTTTTGGTGTGTATCTGAGACAATGTTGTGTCCTAATTATTGTCGGTACAGTTTGGTAGAGATCCTCTTGTTATTCTTACGTACCTCATTGAACTGACAGTCGTACAAGGAATATTATTATGTACTCGTTCTTTAGAAAACAGGGTGTTAGGGTAAATATAGGCAGTTGCATTACTTTAAGAGGTGATTGTACTCATGATACTGAACAACTTTCCCTAAGAAACCTATGGGAAATTAGAAAAACAAATGAACTTTGCACACTAAATGCAATCAGCTGATCGAACGTTTGTTTATATGAAAAGTCGTCGTTTTCTTTTTTTTGAAAACTTATCTTATTTTCCTTTGGGAAAGTTGTTCAGTATCATAAGTATTATACTCATGAAAGTTAACAACTGTCTTCCCTAACACCCTGTAACTCATTTCCTTATAGTGCGAAAACTCAATGCTTACGAACAAAACTATCGATATCGATAAATAAAATTAAAGACAGCACTACTGTGTCGAGATCCTCTTATTATTCGTTTGTCATTGAACTGACATAGTCTCGCATGGACCTGAAGCATACTCGTATTATAGGAGAACGCTTTGAGACGGTTTCAGCTCAAATGGTTTTCAAAGAGGATTTTTGCGCTTCTTTACATTACTGTCTTTGTCTTGCAATTTATGAAACTTTAAAAAACATTTTGAATTAGATTTTTATAATAGGGTCTTGGTAAATTGAAGCTTTGCAACTACCTCTTTTCAATCGTTTGGTACTCAAAATAGTATTTAAATCCCATACTCTCAAAGTCTTAGAGGCGATGTCTAATGTCTTCTTTAAACTGTATTATAGGTACTAGGTAGTTAGTTACTAGATACTAAATACTAGGTACTATATTATAAAACTGTTACAGAAGTGTGTCTGAACATTGAAGATATTTACAAATAAAAATTACCATATGGTTTTTAGGTTTCCCTAACACCGAATCAACCTTTTTCAAGCTACACAAAATCAATATAAGCTGGTCGGGCGCAGTTTGCATAACCAATACACTTGCGCGGCCACCTTTTTTTGGTTTTGTATTTGTGTCGCCGTGTGTACATCATTCACAGCAGGTTTATTATAATTTTAATGTTTACCAACTTTTTTCGAGCTGAATTTAAACCCGATCAATAAACCACGACCCTTCTCATCACTTCTAGAGTTTCATGTCTGTTTTATCCCTACAAAATTTAATAGGAAAAACGTCCCACGCCCCAGACATTGCTTATTCTCTTGACATGGTCCTCTAAAGGCATTTTCAGGGTTCCGTATTCAAAGGATAAAAACTCTGTCCGTCCTAACTTCAGAGGGCTGTTTCTTCTGAACCGTAATAGCTAGCCAGTTGAAATGTTAACATAATATGTATCATTGTATTGGATTTGATTATAAATAATTTAAAAAATAACAAATAGTAAAAATTTATGAGTAAAATACAAGAAACTAGTTTTTTCTTTTGGCTCTATCGTTAAACCGGTAATACATACAAGTGTCAAACTTGGTGTGATTGTAGATTGATTGTAGTGCATACTCTAAGGTAAAACCACTAATAATAAAAACAGGCCAAGTGTGTGTCTGGCGCTCTTTAAGAATCCCGTAGAAAAAACTACGTTTCCGTAATATTGTATGATGGTACGGAACCTACGACTCGCACTTGACCGGTTTTTTATCTTATTCTTCGGTACGTCCTCAACATCACCCACGCCTCGCTGTCTAATTAGTACAGAAATAACGCCGGGAGATTTGTCAACTTCCGAACTTGTTGGCATTTGTCCCACATTGGTCCCATGGATCAAGTTGTTTTCAATCTTAAGTCGTCTAAATAAGACTTCTGTTTGGGACTCGTTTTTTTGGATGAACATTTAGGCATTCCTTTGAGGTGCCCGCCTTATGTCCCACGAAGATGCAATGTAAATAGATCGTTAAGCGACTGTGAAATATCGTTTTGAACTTTGAGGGTGGTCTTTGACTGAATGATTTTTTATTGAATTAATTTTGAGAGGTTTGTTTGTTGATCGCCTTTTAGGTTTCTTGTCCGGTTCTCTGAATGGCCTTTCTATTTATTAATAATCTATTAAATACGTTATTCTTCGCATACCTATTAGCCGACGAAGCGTATTGTGGATTTTATGTATTACCTACGTTCTTTTGACGAAGCTTGTCGTGGATTTTTGATTATACATCCTTTTGGATGAGGCATGTTGCCAATTTTATAATTAACTAGAGTATAATATATTCATTGAAAAACAATGAAAATGAGATGTTGTCGGACACGCCCATGATAGGGTCCCGTAGCCATTGTATAAGTCCACCTATCCCCCGCCACATAGCATAAGCTATATCGACATTTAGAAAATTATTAATTAACTATTCAATAGTTGTAGCAACTTTACTAGAAAATTTGTTGTTGTAAGTATATTTTAGTTAAATCAACAAGAATGTATAGTTACAAAAACAAATTATTAAGTAAACTCAACAAAGAAGAAGATTGTCACAGAATTTTCTTTGTAGTACCTACTAACAGTACCTACAGAATCTACGCGGTACTCAGAAAATCAAACAAAAGCTCCCAGAAGCAACAAAGAGATAACATTTAAAATTTGCAGCGTGCAAACATGATAAAACTAACTTTACAAAGTCAATACGGAGAGAAATTAATCTAAAGCTAAAAGAAGCGGCCCTCGGAACTTATCTGGAGGAAGCAGGGGCATGACCTCACAATCAAATGTCAAACAAACTTTTATCAGAGCAAAGTTGACAAATAAATCCCTCGAACTTTTCTCATAGTCTACGCAGCGCGACGTGATTCGGCTAACTCTATCGACCTTATTGTGTTTTGGAATACTTACCATGTACATAGGGTTGCCTAATTTTGTTTAGACTACATATAGTATTTCGAGCCTAATGTCCGAAAAATATAGTAGATCGGGGAAAAATAAGAAAATATATAGTATTTATCGAATTTATTGATTTAAAATTGTCAAAATGAAATTTCTTTTTCTACTGTTGTTTTGAATACCTACTCTTACTACTATCTCTCCATTTCGTATTGGTTAGATATAGAAAATAATGCATCCTATAAACGCAGAAGTTGCTGGAGTTGATACAGAAATTATATATATATTTTTTATTAGATTAACCTGACTTTAGGAAAACTTGTTGTCATTTTTCAGCAGTCGATTTAGTAGAAAATTGTTAAGAAGTATTTATAACATAGTCAAATGTCTAGATCAAATGGAACAAATTTGATAAAGAGAGAGAAAATTGTTAATATAATGTTTATTGGGCATTTTTATTTGGACCTACGTACTTAATACGTCATATATTTAAATTCACTATAAATTATTTGCTCATCAAAATATAGTAGTTTTGCCTACTATATATTTTTCTCAGAATTATAGTAATAGGGTAATATAGTAGGATACTTATATAGTAGGGTTGGCAATCCTACATGTATCAGACTATCAGTCCCATTACTTCTAATATGAATTATTAACAATTTATAAATCTGAATGACGAAATTACACGGATTAGCTGAGCCAGTATATCTAGACGATGGACAGGCTAAATAGACTGGTTAAGAGAAGTTTATTCCGAATGCGTAAATGCGCGCTGCATACAAACGAAGTCTGGTGACAGTTTCAATGCTAGGATTAATATTTAAGATTTGTATGGAAATATTTGAGGCACTGTTACTTTAAAACATTTTAACGAAAATCAAGATATAAGCATAGAGATTACTTTCTAGATTGTTTCTGAAAAATTTCACTGATTTAAATTGGTTAGTATTGAAAATATAACCAGACTTCGTTTGTATGGAACGCGCCAACAGTAATAATACCCTTAGATGGAATCATTTATCTGTGTTTTGGCATTGGAATTAGAAGTCTATACAAATACCTGTCGTTCCGTCTTCGACACATATAATGTATTGTATGAGCCACAAGGGTGTGATCAACAACCCACGGATGTCAAGTGAATGTTTAACAAAAGGAAGCTCACATTTTTCGTCTTTCAGTTCCCTATATTTAAACATCTTCGCATGTTTTTTACACGAGTGTTCAATTATCCCCGGACGCCATGTTTCCACAAAATATTACACAGTAAAAATTTTATATAATTTTACGATAAATGTAAGTAACGGGATATTTATGTCACTTTTCAAAATAAGAGGTTGTTTACAAAACGTTTTACGATGCAGTTAGGTAGGTAAAGTATCAAAAGCTATAAAACAGTAAAATAATTTTACAAAAATTTGGTGAAATCTACTTTATTGTTGAAAGGAAAATTTTCTCAGACCTTATACTTAAACTTGGAACTTATATTTCGTGGCTTTCCTGAACTATAAGTGCTCGCAATTCAAGAAAGAGGATCTGTGAAGTAGATTTATTAAATCTCTTTTGTCTTTGCTGCCAGGAACGACTGAAGAACTTTGGATTTTATTTATTAGTTTTATCAGAAATTCCACTGGTATAAATAGAAAAGTAACAATCACCAGCATGACTTCAACTTTCAATGTCCCATAGTGAATGTTTTTCAGTTTTGATGGTCTTAACTTTGAAGTAATAAAACCAAATTGTATATACAAATAAACTTTTACTCAGCGTGGACAAACTGTAGCCTAAAATTTTACTCTAAACTGAGCAACTTTTGCAATGGAGACAATATCAAAATCCAGAAAAAACACCTTTTCCATACGTTAGCGTTGAATAGGTACTGCAGTTTTATATGGAACAGCAAATTCTTTTTTCATGATTTCAAAGTTGTTCAGACTGACGAGTAAAATACATGGTTAAAGAATCCGCATTGACTCAAAATTTTGAGATGAAAGTTGGTCCCATAGTAAAAGTGGTTCAGTTTGATGGTCTGAAACACCCCCTAAAGTATGTAACGCATTTAAGTTATAACCCTGTATATTCCTAAGTGTGACAAGTGCCTTGAATTTGAAGCATGTAGGTTTCCTCACGTAGCGTAGTTCTGCATAAAGTCAACCTACGAGTATAATAGTTAAACACCCTACATAAACGATAGGATCTGTGTGGGCATGTACCCTCACTCGGGTATCAGTCTCGTAGGTAGTCAATAAATTCAGACAGGCAGGTATTCCCTCTGGGGGAGTGTCGACTCTACTTGAAGAGAAGCACGCCCATCTTATCTCATGTGATAGACTATTTAACACCTACTTCATTTTTTCTTAACCAGCCTTTTTATACAGGAATAATATAAAATGTAAGATGTAAGCGGAAATTTACAATAGGTATTGTTCTCATCGAATTAAGTAATCTTTTTATGAACGTTTTAGACGATCAAACTGAACAACTTTTTGTTTGAGACCAACTTTCATCTCAACATTTTGAGAGAAATAGTAAAATAAAAAAGCTTTTGTCCCCTACATTTGAGTTGAGTCTGTGCGGGTCGGCCGTTTCAGTTTGATTTTGTAAGAAACCGATTTTCTATGTGCAAAATTTTAATTTTCTTTACATTAGAAAATACCGGATAATTAAATAAATAATAAAAAGTATTTGGCAATATTTAAGAATATCATGAAAAAATTTAAATTAAGAAAAAACTTGTTACTGGACGGGACTTGAACTCGAAACTGGCAATATGGGGTTGTGCTTTCATCCAACCGATTAGATAGCGGTATAGCTGATAATTCTGTATGTGTATGTAAATAAGTGTTGGGATAAAAACCTTTTTTTTAGTTAGCTTTTCCCAGGAGAATAGTAAAAAAATATTTAAATGATGATATTATCAGACAAGAATAATGGTCGTAAGTTTTGATAATTAATTGTCGTTATAAATCTTCAGACGGCAACAACTAGAGTTTTGCTAATAAAATAAATGGGCTTAATGAGGGATTAACTGAGTAGATTATTCAGTACCTCACACCAAAAATTGTCTATACTTCATTCCAAATAAGGACGACGGGATTTTCCGATTCCTATTTCGCTTTCTCATCAATTCTGATTACCAAATGTAATTAATTTATTGGATACATATACTATCCGACATATCTTGGACGTATCTGTTCTAAGAATAAGTGACAGGAAGTGTTTCAAATCTGTGTTTCTGTAATTCAAAATAGCCTTAAAATGTCGTTGCTATTTTGAATGGAAAAAATTAAGTAAGTTCTTAAAATAGCGTTACATCTTTGTTCCATCTAAGTTCTTAATCTCAAAAGTGCCTGAAACACTTACTTACGCTTAAAATGTATCTTTGTCATACTTAACCATTAAGCAGCGGAAGTCTCAATTGTATTTTATAATGTTATCGTTGGAATTTAAACTATGAACAGCCCCTCTGTTAAAGACATCCTTCCCCAATAAATAGACATAATCCTAATTAATGATCCTGAACTAAGACCTTTGGCACCCTGTTACAGAAACATTCTGAAATTTTTAACTGCACATGTGCTGTGCATATTTTGATTCTTGTTAATATTTTGTGTCTGTTATTTCAAATATACAGGGTCCTTCTTAATATGCAGATTTTTTATTAAGAGGATGTTCAGACCATCGAACTGAACAACTTTCTCTATGGAACCAACGTCGAAATCGCGAAAAAGAAATCAGCTGTCCCATACATTTGGCTCGAGAAGGTTTACTGTTTTGCTTAGAACGGCAGATTTTTTTTCGCGTTATCGACGTTGTTGCCATAAAGAAAGTTGTTGAGTTTGACGGTCTGATCACTCCCTTAAAAAAGTGTCAGCATATTAAGATGAACCCTATATTTAATGCTGGACAAAAACCTTTTTGGATTGAGCTTTATTTAAGTTTATCATTTTATATGTGAATATGTAATATACAACGTGTTAATGAATTAACGCAAAACTAGAAAGTAGTTTGTTTAGAACCAAGAGCAGAATCGAATTATCATGGTTTCAACATAGGTAATTGTTTTCAAAATATTAAATAATTTGTTTGTAATTTACTGAACGTGATGTCAACCCACCGCTCGGGCACTCTCACCCTACTTACTACCAAAACAAGATTCTTAAAATGTATCCAAGAACATGTTAGCGCTTTCCTTCATTGCTGAAATGATAACAAATCATTTTTGTCTCAAAACTTAAAATGCTTTAAATTTTAAGTATGAAAATAATGAAATTATTGTTCTAGTATCTAATTATTTTGTTATATAGCAGTTGGGGTGTATGAGGTTTTGCGCTTATTCATTAACACGTTGTATATGTATGTGAAGCCTAACTCAACAAGCTTATTATTAAATTTATAATCGAATTCATAAGTATCTTGACATGCAATCCCGTTTCTCTAATGACTAATATTTTATTTTCTAAACTACATCACACGACGACTGGATGAACAGAAAAGAAAACAATCGTATTTTACAATTCAATTGTGCCTAAAGTTTTAATGTCAGAGAAGAATAATTTATTTATTAAACTATCCCTCGGTAAGTGAACAATAAAACGTTAGCTTCTCCTTCGTTGAAGAAATAGATTTTTAAATTCCCACTCTACTAGGAACGATGACAAAGTTCTCCATCTGCTACGATTCTGACAAACCTCCATCCACATTTCATTCACGTTCCGTGCACGGACGTTCGTGTGGAGTCGCGAGTACATTGAACTAGGTCACATGAGCGAGGTATTTCTTTGAAATACAAATCTTTAACAACTCTTTTCATTAAACTAACTCTAAACTTTTAAAGTGTGACATCAAAATGAAATGTCACGGCTGTTATTTGTCAAGTGATGACCAAAAGTGATTGATAGGGAGAATTTCCGCTTTAAAACGGAGACTCTACTAGACGGCATTGTTATTTCAGTCGTCGGAAACGCTACGAATGGGAAGGTTCAAAGTGACGGCACACATATATTTTATAAGAGGCCATTTGTCGAGTCGCATATGTGTCCGCCGCTTGCGCTGAAATATTTACGAGCTATTAGTGCAACAAGAACAAATATCTTGCGCTCGCATCGCATATCTCTCCCCTTCGAGATCGAGACGTCTCTTAGCAAATGACTGATTTAGTATCTACAGAATAAACCCCTCTAATTAACGTGGCATCGTCGATATATTTAAGCGCCCTTTGATCTAAAACGTTATACGTGTTGGTTGTCTACTTATAATTTGAAAGCGTGAGGTTATTTAATTAAGACGGAAATGTTAACTCAAAATGAATAATAAAACAATAAATTTAACATTTTACGATTAAATTATAACTGTCTCAAATAATACAATAATTATAAACGAAACGTGAACAAAATGACAGCAAAAGTGTGATCGGTCACATTATTGAAAATGCAAGTGTGAAATGACGGAATTCAATAAACATGGAAATCTGTTTAATGAGTGCAGTTAACGACCCTCCCTGTTTCAATATGGGCACAGTGCTCACTTGACAAATTGCTTAATTTTATAGAGTGGTCACATCGGCTTACCAAATGTTTGTTTACAATGAAATAGTACCCGGCTGATGTCATAACGCCGCCCTGATGCCGGTGCCGTGCCGCCCTGATGCCGGCCGCTCCTGCGTTGTGTAAATTCACTGAGCTGTTACATTAGCCGTCCGCGACAAAGAAACAGTAATGGCCCCTCATATATATGCAAATAAACTTTCCAAATGCGTTTAAAATTAAAATAATCCCAAATTTATATGTAAATTTGTGACCGCACTTTGTCCTTCGCGGCTCCTCGTTTCAAAATCGATTACGTTACACGGATTCTGGCTTAGATCACTCTGATAAGTTTAATGAAGGGTTTTACTTAAATTGAGTTTTTTAGTTGAATCAACTTGATTGGTGATCTTCTACGATTTGCGGTTTTAAAGGTCGGAAATAATCGCTGATTAGGACTTTAAATGTGGAACGTAAATTACGATTAGAAGTAGACTTCTTAAAATTAAACAGCATTGACATTAAAGTTTGATAAAACATAGTTTTTACTACTTTTGCTCTGTTCCCAGAAATTCCAGTATTATCTAAATTTTTATGTCGCTTACCTTTTAACTGGCCTCCCTATCAACCAATATAAAAGCTTACAGTTTATGGGACCACCCGGGCACTTTGGAACTAGCGTCAATCTATGTGTATTCCCCTTATGTAATTCCAATTAGTCATGATTAAGTTTAATTTATAGGTTCGTTTAATGGTCCATTAACTAACTCCCTGTTGCCTAATGACTTCTTATTGTGAAATCCTACAATTCCATATAACACTTTCAGTTAATTAAACAGATCATTGAAATGTTGATGTCTATTCAGTTGTCTATTATCAAAGTAGACAAATTTACGTTGGGAGAATAACATTTATTTTAACTCATGAATAATACACAGATAATTGCCTGAAGGAGTAGAAAACTTCTTGTACCTAAAATACAAGAAAATACTTTAAAATATGATTCGCAATTTTTGTTAATCTCCAAGTTTGAATAAAAGGAAACACAGATTAATTTAAATTTGTAATACCCACATAATTACACGATCACAGTTTTCATTCGAAAACCACTCCAGGCATTTTAATTAGTAACTAAGGTACAATCTTTTATTTAATAAAATCTAAGTAGATGATAAATTTTATTACTAAGAAAAATGCCTTATTTACTCGTAACGAAATGAAAGGAGAAAATATACATTATATATTTTTCCTCTAGAGAGAAATGTTTGAACTTAATTTTAACAGGCATCCAGTAAGGTTTCATTTTGTACCAGACAACGTAAAGTACGGTATTTCGTTTGAGATATTGCACATTTTAGAACATACTAGGTTTTCGCTGATGATATCTGAGTACATTTCAAGTGCTGTATTGTTCTTTTATGTTATAAGACAGCTTTTGTCTGTGGTCAGGCAAGCGTGCTCTTTATTACTGAGCCTTTACATATTTTTGTTCGATAAAGATCGTGATTCCTTCTTAAATGAGTTTCAGACCGAATTTCCCAGCGTTTGAACATCGCCTGTCATTCACTATCACTAGACATGTTTTTCCTGAGAAAATTTGATGGTATTATTACACTGGCTTTCATTAATTTTCGCACCCATTCAGATATTAGTATTCAGTCTGTGTTATCGGTCGATAATTACAACAATTAATTTTTTTTAACCGTTTCACAGATTTATAATAAGTTACTACACCGTGTAGTTATGGCTTAGAATCAAACAACCCATTTATTTGGGTGTCGTATGAGGTGACAAAGGCTTTTTATGCAGTGTTTTTGTGGGCATGATGCCACCTATCACTTCTTGATATCATTCCAGTCTAAAAATGTGCAAAATGTTGGCCATCGCTCAAAATATTATGACTCGTGACGTGACTTTTATTTTTATTTAAAGGAAAAACTAATAAGAAATCTTTTCTAAATTGGTATCATTAATTATAAGATTCAATTAGGTAGGAGGTGTTAGAAACTAGACCTTATTATCTACCTACTTATCCGCTACGGGGAATTCTTACAAGAAATTCTCAATCTTCTAGTGGAAACAGCTTTATACTGTTAGTAAAATATGGGATAGAAACTCTCTTCTCTTGTTCATTATTGTGATCAAATACTACTTAGCGCATGGTTTCTTAACCTGGAGTCCATGGATCTATGAGGGGTCCATGACTTGAGCGCCAGGGGTCCATGTCTACAAGATAAATGCAATAATTTGTAATACCTACTGTGCGTGGTCTATCATCTTTTTCTCAATATAACCTAACTATCCAACATAAGATGCAGCAACCTTCTTAACAGAATAATCAAATTAATAACCAATAAGGTGTTTCGTAAGTTATTTCTGCGAAAGCGTTTGGTGGATTTTACTTTGTTAAGTAGACGAAACACGTTGCGGATCTTTAACTGTTTTTTTTAAGATTTTGACGAAGCATGTTGTTGATTACCGGCTGTTGGATTATGATTGACGAAGCACGTGCTGACTGCTTGTTTTATGTATACATTAACAAAATATTCTTTCGCTTTATGAATCTAAAAGTTAGCTGAATAAAGAATGATTTAATTTAATTTAATTTAAATTCTTTTCCAAAGGGGTCCATGAGATTTTTGAAAGGCGTCCATCCTCGACTACAAAAAAGATAAAAACCCTAACGTAGAGTATTAAACACGGCATTGACTAAATGTCAACATTGAAAAATATTAGAGCATTGAACTCCTTGTGTATTGCATGATAAATTGTATTCAATTTGCCGGCCGACAGCAGCCGAGGAAAGCATTTGGGTAACAAATGCTTATGCTGAGAATGCACGCGATATAAACGTATGGATATGGCTATACTGTGGACTATTGTTGACTACGACTATGCAGATGAATAATTTAACGATTTAGTTTGATATTCATATTCGCAATCACTTTAAACCTTTGGAAAAGAACTTGTTCTCTTCTAATGGTAAAATGTAGACACAAACAGTCAAACATAGTAAATAATAGATTACAAACTAATACAAGCATATGCAGTCATTCAGAGGGGATGATAAACATTTTTTTTCTCTGTGACCAACAAAAGTTATTTAGTTGGTTTGTTATCAGTTCACCCCCGTAAAATACCTTCAGCATATTTAACTGGCTTCTGTAGTTTTTTTTAAAATAAAAACCATATATTTTGGGTTTTTGATAGGCTTCACCAATACGAGTTGTAAGGTATTCGTATATTATTTTATTTTATAATTAACGCAGCTACGTTGAGCGAGAACAGAACACCCCTACAACGGGTCCTTCAAGGTTTTAAGTACATACTGTATACATTGGTTCATTAATCATCACCCCCTAATGCTGAGGGCTAAAGCGAACATGTTTAAGCTGAGGCTGAGAAGGCAAAAGGCTTTTTACGCTTTCGAACATTCGCCTAATCTTATAGGCAGTGGGAATGACGTGCGGCTAAATAATCGCTACTGTGTATGAATTATTTGCAAAGTATTTTGTTACTGGTTTACGTAGATTTAATGCGTCCAATTGAGTATTAAGTACACATAGATTGCGTTATAAATGACTCTGTGGTATATGTATTGTTACCGATATCGTAAACTTTTAATCTCTATCAAGTTTTCTTCGAAGTAATTAGGTATGTCCCGAATGTCGTTAGCAAGGTACAATCTCGATTTTGGACGGCTAACAAATAACCGTATGTAATATCAAAACTAACAGAGCGGGCAGTTAATCATAGCTAATCTACTTTCAATCTAACTTTGGCGGAGTGTAGATCATAATTAAGTTGTGCACTGAATCGTCGCGGCCAGGAAGCGTTTTGTTTCGTATCACAACGTTCATCGCTTGTAACAACCATGTACACCCACCCCAAAAAATACTCAACATTATATTTACATATACATTTTTTCATTCCAAACACGCTCGGAACTACCGCAATTTACAAAGTACTACACTTCATAGTTTAGTTAAAATGGTTTGTTTGCATAAAATTATATTACCGTGTCTACATAAAAGAGTATGGAGTAAAATGCTGAGCACAACTTGTTTCATAAGCCGGCGCAGAGCTTAGGCCTCGTCTTGCCTTTTCCGAGTTTTTCCGAGCTCGCAGCGAGTTCCCCTTACAAAGTGCGTAGTTGACCCTTCTTGTCTGATTTGGCTTTCCCTTCTCTCCCTCGTCCCGCCGCCACGCGACGTTGGGGGACTCAAATTATAATTTATTTCAAGACATCACGAAGTAAATTCTTAAATAAAACTCCTAATATAAAACAATTACCGTCTGAGCTGAACGAGATGATGGTATAATCGTGTTATGAGATTACTTTAATAACTTTTTCTAACAAACTAATACGGTCTTCATATTACTTTTAAGCGTAAGTTATGATTTGAATTTCAAGAATTTCTAGAGACTACGTTCTAAAATATCTTTGAATTTATATCTTTCAATTTATGCTGAGAGATATGGAGGAATGTCAATAGCAATATGCATGGAACCGACATATTACGTGTCTCTTTAAACATTCCCGGAATTGTGCTGAACGTGAGTTGGGAGACAAATTGGGTACATTTTTCGACCTTCCAAACCAACGAATCAGAATATGTTAAATCCGTTATTTTTTAGCGTGAGAATACTCGTAGGTTTTAGAAGAGCGAGTCCAAATAATAAAATGATTATGTCTAGAATAAATTCTTATTTCAAAAGATCTGCCGAGATTAGCAGCGATTGTCTTAAAGCTTATAGCTATTCATGTCTCAGAGATTGCGTGCAGATCTTTGAAGCTCAATAAATATAATGGTTGGTTTCTGTTATTCTTTGTTTGCTTTTTAGTCGATAAAAAGCCGTTCGTACCGGGTTTTTGAAGCTCCTTCAATGCGAGCTAAGTGTAGTGGGGAATAAGAATAATTCGTTTTTCATTTTTGTTTCATCATCAACGAAGCAAAAGCTCAAAGGATGGAGGGCCATCGATGTTGGAGTGGCTCAGACTTTATTATTGGCTCGTACTCGTAAATCCGTACCACTCGGAGGGGAATGTAAAATGAGGTCAATATATTGGCCGTACGTTCGCAGCCTGTTTTAACTTAGTTACGCGTAGCTCGTTCCTTTGATTTGGATTTTCGGTTTCATGAAAATGTCAATAACATTCGGTTTCTAGTAACAGAAAACGAATATGTTGCCTTGTTATTTGTGGTTAATTTGAGTACCAATCCAAAGAAAAACATTGAGATTAAGGCGCGTGTCATACGGCTTAGTTTTGATTAATTTAGGCTTTATTTCATTGCAATCAGTTCATTCAATAAAAAGTTTATAGTATTTAACGTTTTCACCCTTTTCAAGCGAACGTCTTATAGTCACCGAAATACAACGATACATTTCCCACGTAAATGTGGACCGGAATAATTGAAATAAAGCGATTGTCATTTACTTTCGCGTCACGCAATACTCAAAGATTAAAGTTACTGTATTATTTCGTACGAGGATGTAGGAATGACATGTAATAATAGAAATGTAAGAAGATTGTAGAGTTCCCTAGGGTATCGTGGAACTATATTAAATCGGGCATATACCGTATTGAAACATTTTTATGTAAAAATTTTGAGTACGGTACTTAATGAAGTTTAATTTTGTTGACTTCCACATTTTGAGGTTCGTGTAGAACGAATATTTAGATTCAGCAAGGTAGTTAAAACTGGTATCAAATAGAACAAAAAACCTGGATTCCCAAAAATCCTCTTATTCTACTTTTGTACGTCCAGTAGGGCCAGCATGCTACGCACGACAGCGACAAAACAAGAAAACCGTCATGCCGTGCTCGCTTTCGGATACGTAAAGTAACACAGACAGATGCTCGTCTCAATTTCTATCGTTTTCTCGAGGCTGGCATGCTAGATCCACAGCACGGCTAGCATGCCACCCGCGCGCTCACAGATGGAGGCACATTTCTATTTGTATCGTTTTGTCAGCAATTAGAGCATTATACTCGTATGATTATGTTGATAAACATTATACGAAAGTACAGTATAAGAAAAAGTACGGTACTACGACGAAAGCTAACATGGAAGAAAGCTTGCGCTTAGATGGCAGTTCGATTCCTTACCTACGGCTACGTTACTAAAGATACAGCATTAGACTATTCAGAAATATCAAATATAATTGATTATAAACATGTTACAGCCATCTGGTGGTATATCAAAACAAATTAAAGATTGACAAATTTAGTCTCGGGCGGGACCTGAACCCGCACTCTTCCAATCGGGGGAATTGCGTTTTCCAATTTCGCCACCGAGTGCCACGACTCTTAAAGACGCAATAGTTAAACAATTTCGTTCTCTGGGTTGTGGGCTCGGTGGCGGTGACGATATGGTTTTTAGGTGTCCCTGGCTCCAAATCAACCTTTTTTATAATTATTGTCCGTTTGTTTGTGCGAGCATCACGCATAAACTACAGAACCGATTGTGATGAAATTTCTTGTTTGATAGCTTATGATTTGACTTAAAATCTGGTAAATAATTTGTGTAGACAACCCTAGTTTTAACTAAATTAAAAAACTCGCATTGAAAAGGAAGCGTAACAGACGATGCTCCGGTAAAAATGTTTCTTCTCTGTATTTCTACGTAATGTTGTTATACAGGGTGGTACGTGTATGACGTTGATTCTACACCCTTGTCAGCGGAGGTGTATCCTGTAGCGTTATATAAAGAAATCGTTAAATAAATATGTTAGGTTAAAACACAGTTTACGAAAGAGTATCTATAGGGCCCAACTTAATATGCTGACACTTTTTTAAGGGGACGATCGACCGGCAAACTGAACAACTTTTTCTATGGGACCAACATCGAAATCGCGAAAAAAAATCTGTTGTCCCATACATTTGACTCAAACAGGTTTGCAGTTTTGTATGGAAGAGCTGATTTTTTTTTCGCGATTTCAATGTTGGTGCCATAGAGAAGGTTGTTCAGTTTGATGGTCTAATCATCCCCTTAAAAAAGTGTCAGCATATTAAGAAAGACCCTGTATACTTCATTTCAAATAAGGACGATAAGATTTTCAGATTCAGAAAGATATACTATCCGACATATCTAAGACGTTACTAAAACTGTTCTAAGAATAAGTGAGAGGAATGTTTCAAATCTCTGTTTCTGTAATTCAAAAAAGCATTAAAATTTCTTTGTTAACATTAAAATAACACGTACATACACAACAAGAAATAAAAGCGCAGGCAGGTACAATTTATGCGGTTGGGTTTTTCACGACGACATAAGAAAATGTTGGAATTGGAAAAAAGATAATTAGCCTGATAAGTTAGATTAGGTTATTTTGTTTGAAGTATTTCTAAGAAAAAACGGTTTTATTTAAGCGCCAAAAACGTTTTAAATATAATACTGAAATAACTTAACGGCATGTCATTTACATTTGTAAGGAGAGTGAAATTCTCGTGCGACAAATTAATAGTTACTTAATTTGGGATTTATTAATGTTTTATAAATTAAGAGAAAATTACGATTGCTTTTTATACCACACTTTCAAAATGTCACAACTACGTGTGAAAAAGTTTCTAACGAACCCAAATCTACTTTCTAAAAACTCGATCGTAAATACTTTATATCAAGATCCATTCACACTTCGATATGGGTCATTTTAGTCACTAAAGTACCTTATTTTAGGAAACAGGAAACATTTTGGCTCGGTCGCGTAAAGTTCGTACCTTTACTTTAGGAATTAATTGAAATAAAGTAGATCGTGTTACGACTAGTCGGCACGCATGCTGTTGATGTACGACTGAGTACTGTAAGGCTGCAAGGCTGGCCTCAGACGGACGTATTGGCTTTCTGTCTTCAGTAGGCATAAGATTATAGTGTGGGCAGTAGTTTAAAGTCCGGCCGCTGAATGATTGCGTTTGACAGTTACCATAAAATTGTAAAAAACTGAATGAAAATATTGTTTACCTGTGCTCACTCTAGTACACAGGGCACTAGCTGCCCTTTTAAGTTCAAAAAGCTACTAAATAATGATCGGCATTTATAGTTTTCATTCAGTTTTTTACAATTTTATGGTAACTGTCAAACGCAATCTTTCAGCGGCCGGACTTTAGTTCTGACGTAAAACCACTGGCCAATAGTGGATAGATGATTCATGGACGTATTCCTGGGCGGTTTGGCTGGCCACGTGGCTCTGTAATTTTTTTTTGGTCAAACAGACGAACGTATTGGCTTTCTGTCTTCAATAGGCCTAAGATTATAGTGTGGGCAGTACTTTAGTTCTGGCGCGGATTTTGTATACAGAAATCAGTTTCCAAAGTAAAACCACTGGCCAATAGTGGATTGATGATTCATGGACGTATTCCTGGGCGGTTTGGCTGGCCACGTGGCTCTGTCATTTTTTTTAGGTCAAACAGACGAACGTATTGGCTTTCTGTCTTCAATAGGCCTAAGATTATAGTGTGGGCAGTACTTTAGTTCTGGCGCGGATTTTGTATACAGAAATCAGTTTCCAAAGTAAAACCACTGGCCAATAGTGGATAGATGATTCATGGACGTATTCCTGGGCGGTTTGGCTGGCCACGTGGCTCTGTCATTTTTTTAGGTCAAAAGTGTTGTTGTACATAAAATAATCCTTGAAATTACGATAGTACAAACTACTTGACATTGGCAGAATTGCAGTGCTAAGCATATGGGACCGGCCAATACTTAAAAAACCGCTTGTACCGCTGTATGAAACAAAATTGGAGTAAAACTACTTTATCCATCCACTCGTGGTAGGCCTGTAGAACTGGAACTCAGAAAGGTAAGGATTTCGTACAATATATTGCCCAACTCCACAGAGCTGAGTAGAGTAGAGTTTGCTTTACCTAGAGCAAATGTTTTAGTGGTACTAGCCGTAAGAGGACATCAAAGTCTCGGATAATGCTGAATGAAAATACCCAGACCTACAACAGTATAAGAAAAAGTACTACATACAGTACGGACCCCTACCAATTTAACCTCAACCTCTCTTGGCAAACGGGTGGCAGAAAACAGTAGGTAATGGTGTGTAGTCCCTCTCACTTACACATGCTTTCCTCGACTTGTAAATTTGTTCCTTTTTAATTTTGTATGAAGTGACAGCTAACTGTCCAGGGTGTGCCAATACTTTCCACCAATACGCAATGAAAGTTATATTCATTGCTATGGCGCATCTTTACAAAGTTCGTACACAAGCTACAGATATAATCTCTCAGTGACGTATGTGATACCGGTCGGAATTTGGAATAACCTATGAATTTCGTCCCATTTAGATAGAGAATCTTGCATCTGAGGCTAGATTTGGGGTTCTATGCAGAGATTCGCCCACGGCAAGGATGAATTACGATCAAGATTCAGCCTAGATCTTTGTGTGGGTTGTGCTTATTTCAATGTTATTGACAATAGGTATGACTTATGTAATGTTCGTCGCTCCTTCGTGGGCATAATCGTAGAGCACAAGTCAAAAGATTTGCGTAAAATGACCAAATAATATACGGAAGAATCACTTCACTCTCGATTCTTTGGATACAGAAAGAAGAACCTAGGATAAAAATCATTATTGACATAACGACGTAATTAAGAAAATTAAAAATATGTATAGGGTAGTAAACAATCGTGTCGTGAAAATACGATTTTATTTCTACCGAGCGTTACATAAGCGTTGTGTAAAAGCAGAATCTCTCTTCTCCTAATGCAATTTGAAATTTAACTACTGTTTGATAAAGTTCATACCATATCGATCAAAAGCAACGCACGACAATCATTAAAATGGAAGGCAAAGAATCCTAAGTAAACATTATGGCAATTGAAGAAAACATAACTAACAAATGATTGCAATTTTTACTCAGTCAATCACGATTCCTGAAGAACAATTCACGATTAACGCAAAAACTTGTTCGGAAAAAGTTTGTATTTTATGGGAAAACACATCAATATTAGTCAAGGTTATTGCACAACTTTATTCAGGATTGTGAAGCTAGCAGTCGCCATACAAAGTGCGAAAATATTTTAACCACACTAAAACCTTAGAGCATATTAGATGGATTTGGTCTTATTCGATTCAGTGCACTATATTATAGGTTAAAAGATTTCGTTTTTAATTTAAAGACTTTTCAATATTTGTGAAATTAATGATTTTATTTTACTATGCGAAAATCGAAAAGTTTATATCTTCTGTAATGAAATTCAAGAAATTCATAAACTACTAACCTATCAATAAAACCTTATTATACTAAAAGAACATTAGTTTTTATCATTTAATTTTGTGCTGTACACATTAAGTCTGCCTCATACTTTAGAACTGTCTCTGTTGCGGTTCTGCTGTAAGAAATATCTTTAGAGATAAGGTCGCCCTTTGTACATGTCTACTTTAATTGTTTTTTCTGTAATATTGTGTGTACACACGGCGACACATTAAGCTACGCAAAACCAAATTAAGCTGGCGGCGCGTAGGTCGAGTAATGCATAACGTCGCGCGGCCAGCTTATATTGGTTTTGCGTAGCTTGATGTGTCGCCGGGTGTACAGTAAATAAATAAATGTGTTGAATAAATAAATAAAATACATAAACATATTAATTAAACTTTGTTAAGTTTTAGTAGTGTAAAAACGTTTTCGCCTTTAATATGAAGGTTGCTAGATTCACATTCTTCTTAAGACAGCCTTTCTGTTTATTTAGAATTTAGATTAACAAAACATTCGACATAGACTTTTCATGAAGATAATTTTAAATACCAGTTACCAAGAAAAAATAAAAATCCATGCCCTGACCCGTGTTCCAAAAGTGTTATATCAAGCGTCATTATAATAAGTCAGTTTCTTCGTCCCTCTTTCTTTGGAAGTAAAGACAGATATGAAAGAAGTTTGTTATTGCGTTTGGCCCGTATCATTGTTTGCGCAAGCCCTATAATTTTGTCCGTACAGCCTTTAGCACGTCTCGCAATTATGAGACATTAGAGCTAATGCGCGGGATTATGGGTTCATCTTCGTTAGGTATACGAAACTGTATTGTAACACGTTTCATGGTAAGTCTAAAGGTCAGGTTGTCTGTATTGGTGAATTGTATCCAATAAACTATGTTGGTGAGCTCCGTCCGTTAATCAGCACCATCTATCGGCTAGTATTGTCGCTTATTGATGAAGTGATCACTGGGTCGAGAGGATGTAGAGGTGTAATAACTAAATCAAAAGTAACTTGGTATTAAATGATTCAAAATTTATCCCATCCCATCAAACGTTGGCACTAAAAGCAGAAGCGTTTTTGTCAAACGTTGGTTCTCCATTCATATTCATTGCCGCTCTTAAATTCTCATCAAACTCTGTTTTTCAATCCAAAGCTGATGTTCCAGTTAATTAAAAATGAAAAGCTTGTATTAAAGGTATATTTTCAAAAACCCCAACTTTCAGGAACATTGTTTTCAGTGATATGCTATTGCATATCCAGTGTATTTTACTTATTTATTATAAACGACCTTTACTTAAAATTTCAACGCATCGTTTTTAGGTATTATTCACATAATTTATTTAAGTAATCGCGTAAAATCAGGATACTGACGAAAAAAAGTTAAAAATTAGGTTACTTTAGGAACATTTTTAGAAGGTAGGTATACGGTTGAATATATAGTTTACGTAAAAAGAAAGTTTATATAATGTTAGAAAAACAACGACGCGACTTTTTGAAATACGAGTAGGAAACACACAAACATTTTAGTCAAAATGAAACAGTCTGATTACCATACAAAATACCGAAGAAATTTAATGTCTTGACATCCTCTGACAACTGCAAAACTATGCTTGTTTCAGATTTTTTTCATTGTACGACAAGTGATGACGTCACGTCCGAAAATATAGCCTTAAGTATAAAATATGTATAAATAATGCTTTAACACCCTGAAGAAAAAAATAGCTAAATGCAATTTACCTACATAAGAAAACGCAGTCGATTATCATCATGCAATATGTAAATGGACTTGTGTACCAAGTACGTATCTATTGAAACTTCAACTGGGAGCAAGCCTGTCCGTTTGAACCCCGGATCAGATATCCACTTACTACACCCATTATTTATGCACGATTTTGTCACTTACTCAGTTGAGGAAAACTTTTTGGGGTACGGATGTCTAAAGGTGTGCATAATTTGCAGACGCGGATTCGTACCGCAATTCCCTAGTTAACACAGAACGCTTGAACAGTCAGACTTATAAATTTGATATCATAAGTTGTCTAGACAGAATCTATGAAAAAAAACCCTCGATAACTTTTCGATCACTCGTAAATCCAGCAGACATGCACCCGACTGGCAATTAACTCGTTCCGTAGAGTAATAGACTAGATCTATTACTGGATCGTAGAAAACACGATGAAATTTTAGAAGAGCTCGCATTGTTAGGCATCGGTCTATTGTCGGTGCCCTCACATATACCCAGACCTTTTGTGTCTGAACCGACCTGCTCCTGACGCCGGTCTGTTAAGATAAATGACGACGAACAATTATATTCAATTCACTAAAATGAGCTTGCCTTACTATTATTTTAAGTCCGTGATAGTGACGAGGCTATTTATATTATTGATGTCAGATTAGGTTTTTGTATTAGCTCTATCGAAAATTGTTATCGAGATGAATGGATGTTCACTTTTATAGATGTCTGATACAATTTACACTAAAATTAAATGTCATGTTTAGGTCGACAGAGCACAAATTCATTACCTTCGTTGCAAAAAATTTTATTCAGATTTCTACAGTGGTATTTTTGAAAGTCGCACGTTTAAATCAGCAATAGAAATGTCAAAATTACTATAGAGGTTATGCATCATTCGATCATAATTTTGAAAGTGTGTGATTAAAAAGTAGCACTTTTGTTGTTCGTTAATTTCATTATTTTGATGCTACGGACTTTGATGAAGTTATTTGTCAAAATATACAGTCGAAGCCACCGTCGAAAAAAATATCACCCGAGTCTAGGATGATAACTGATAAACCCTATCACTATGACGCACACAGAGATAAGTTTTATGACGCCTCACGCACACCATCATAAGAAAGTTGGCTCGTTTGTTTTAGTACGTTAGAAGCATGAGGCTCTATTTTGACATATAATTAATCAAAGGCTATGGACGTATACTCGTAAGTATTCAAGCTGAGTGGTTTAAAAACTCGTTGCGGAGGCATAACATATTAAAATAACACAGAACTCAACAGCATTTACCAAAGTTACCGTTCCTAATAGAAAAGGCCGTAAGTTCTACCGTCTAATCCCATTTAAAACCAATGGAGCGATAACGTTCACCATCATGCATATTCGTCTACATAATCGTAATCCAAATGAGCGATTAGAGTCTCGTGCGCAGCGTGGGCGAGGCTTAGCATTCATTCGAAATTTAAAAGGCCCGTCCAAATTAAAAAGAAAAACGTTATCTGGCTCCAGCAGCATAATTATAATGCCGTCAGTCAGGTGACAGGCTTTTCACCGCGAATTAGGCCACTAAATAAACTCTTTAGAGATCGCATCGCGTTTCCGTTCTATTATGTTAAGATACGACTGTTTGCGTTGCCATATGGTTCCATTAAGGAAAGCGCATATTATGAGGGGTCACATTGGGGCGGAGCGGGCCGCATCTCAGCGGAAAGTGCGTATTTGGCACACTAAAAGGGGCACCGTCGCAACGCATTTACGGATTTTTAGTTTGACGTTATACTGCAGACGGACGTCATAAAAAGCTCCGCTTGGTATGACATACTACGGCGGGCCGCATCGCACGGACTGAATTCCGCCGCGCAATAATGCGACCTACTCATGGCGCTAAGATCTGCGCAAATAAAGCTCAAAATTTCAAAATGTGCTTCTTTAAAATTATAAAAAGGGAAAACATGCTTAAAAAGAAGCCGACGCATCTTTTAAAGAATATTTCATTATTTACGAATAATTTTAATTGATAATTTGAAACTGTTAACGTCTGACATGGCTGTAGGGGCTCGACCCCTTGGCCTTTAAAAAAGGGAAGGCACAGTCTTGGCATGATCTCTATGGAACGATGAACGCCATCTGTTGAGTTTTTAGGAAGTTTCAAAAAAGAAATGAAAATCTCTCATTGTATAGATGCGATTTGGGCGGATCTTTGCGTTGCAGCTCTCACTCGATGCTGCTCGTCGAAATATGTACTTACCTTTAAGATACGACTGTTCACGTTGCCATATGGTTCCATTAAAATTCAACAGATAATAAACAAGATGTAGGTTAGGATCGGTGTTTATTTTCTGTTAATTTAACGTAAACAATCAGACGTTTTCATTTATTAATTATGATTCTAGTTTCTCGTATGAGAACGGATACCATATTATTCTGTTTCTTGCAGCTTTATTTATTCTGATAGTAGTACATAATTTAGGTACTGATTTCATTATTTACTGCAGTCACTACAAGTGAAATTATTTCGAAAAGTAAAGAAGACCAATTCGAATTTCTCGTAAGGTACTTAGGTACGTGTGTCTTTTGCATTCTATTCATAATACAGGGTGTAAAATTGGATGCGTTGCATATCAAAGAGGCTACTTTAGACCATCAAACCGAACAACTTTCACGAAATCGCGAAAAAAAAAACAGTATCATAGAAAACATCAATGGCTGCCCGACTCAATGTATGGGACAGAAATTTTTTTTTTTTTTGCAATTTCGATGTCGGCTCCATAGTGAACGTCGTTCAGTTTGATGGTCTGAAGCACTCTGTTTAATATGTAACTTATTTAATTTTACACCCTGTATAATTAATACCTTGCGATAGTCGATTAAATATAATGCATATGCATTAGTTGTAATTTGTCGTCTATCTAAGATATTTTACGCCATTAAAGCGTTCTTATTTTCGACGACCAGGTGTAATGGTTGCCGTGCCGGACTCCCAAACTAAAGGTCCTAGGTTCAAATCCCGGTTCGGTCGTGTATGTTATAATTCGTTTATGTCCCTGTGATTTCCGAAATAAAAAGCTTTGGTGTCTTTGAGCTTTATTTATTTTATACAACGTGTTAATGAATTAACGCAAAACTAGAAAGTAGTTTGTTTAGAATCGGGAGCAGAATCGAATTCTCATGTTTTCAACTTAGGATTTTTTTTCAAAATATTAAATAAATTGTTTGTAAAATTTAAAATTTACTGAACTCGATTTCAATCCACCGCTCGGGCACTCTCATCCTACTTACTACCAACACAAGATTCTTAAAATGTATCCACGAGCATGCTAGCGGTTTCATTCATTGCTGAAATGATAACAAATCATTTTTGCCTGAAAACTTAAAATGAGAATAACTTTAAAATGTAATTATCAAAATAATGAAATTATTATTTCAATCTAATATTTTGTCATAAATCAGTTGGGGTGTATGAGGTTTTGCGCTTATTCATTAACACATTGTATAAGACCTATAGTAATTTACGAATGTTTGCCTCAAAGTACCTAGTCTGGTCTGGTACAAGTAAAACTTTAGAAATTTTGTTTGCACTAACTTTTGTGGCTCGGTAATAAACTTTGTCAGAATGGATTAAAAGAAGCTTTGAGTAAACAAATCGTTTAGTAAGTAATTTTATAGGGCCAGTGGCATGTTTTCAAGTTTAAGTCCTCTCTACTTGACTAGTAAATTCATTAAGGTGATTTAAAATGCTAATGGGCCGTCGTCTGGAACGCAGGGACTATAGATTAGGGATGTTAAAGCCATGAGGTTTCGGATAGGGATAATATTGATGATTTTGATTTAAATGAAGAGTTATTTTAGGAAGAAATTTGCAATGAGCGATGGGTAAAGCCAAGAAGGTGAATTCATCGAATCTGACAAAAATTTGCAAAAGTATGGAATTGGCAAAATAACAAATAAAGCGTACCATTCCCCAAATAGAAATGTACGAACTAAAATATCTGTACCCATGTTCTAGATTTGGTTTCGATTACGGTTAGGTATTAGAACTTTTCTTTTTTCACATTTGTTTTTTTGGAGCTTCTTATATCTCTACAATTATTTTTCTTCCGTGACCGCATGAGCTGTATCGCATGACAATTACTCATCTCTATAATAGAGCAGATATTCGAAACGGATTTAGGGTTCGGTTTAGGTTATGGATATAATTTTATTTCAGTTATCCGCTAGATTCTGTTATGGATACGGATACGTTCCATAACATCTCTACTATAGAGTCGGGAGTAGATGAATAATGAAACATTCGATACCAACCCGGCATACTGCAGTGATTGAAGTGTCTCTATTTATAAATCGAGCCTAAATCCGCGTCCTACCGGATTAACGTTTTCACTGTTTTTAAAAAGACTTATTGGCGCTTGACGTTATTAGTAAGTTCTTTTAGAATTAAATTTCCTCTTCTCAAACATTTTTAAGCTTTTAAGCTAAGGATTTTTATTGTATTTAAATTTACTAACAATGAACTATACTTGCCGCATACGCTATGGAATCTGGCACACAAAAACGATGTAAAAGGTTGTCTAGAGCTGGACTCTAAGATTTATCAGTTTTTAATAATTAAATTTAAATGTAAATTCCTACATAAAGTATTGTAATTTGAATAGGATCTTTTTTCGCCGATCGATTAGTCGTATGGGTCGGATACAACGTCAATACCAAATTTAACTCATATACAGGGTGTAATAAAACACCCTAGTTATATAAAAAAGGGTGGTTTAGATCAGACCATCAAACTAAACAACTTTCTCTATAAAGACAACGTAGAAAAACAATAAAAAATCTGCTTCCCCATACATTAGAGTCGAGTAGGTACTGCAGTTTTCTAGTGTAGTAACAGTTTTTAATTTTGCTATGGTGTTTTGTTACACCCTGTATTTTTAGTTTCATTTGTAATGCAACGGTGGTGGAGGCAGTGTACAAATTGTTGTCTTTAGTAGTTTCTAGTTTCCAATAGCGATAGGATAGTAAACTTGTGCTTTCCTCAGCACCTGTGTACTTGATACATAGTATGTGACTATACTGCACTGGCTTGCCAACCAAGCCACACCTGATAAACACAAGATTTCCTCCAACACAATGATCCGACTGCATTATTGGCTTACACCGACCGCTGGAGGCTTTTCCTCTATTCCATTTCGTATGTAACTGGCACCTTATCACCGGCTGTTAAGACTGCCTAGAGGTTTAACTAAATTTGTAAATACTCAGAGTTTCATATCTCTAGAACTATTCTCTACACCACTGAGGTGGACAGTGGTGAGTCAATTTTGTTAAAACACCTTCTAGTAGCAACAAATACATTGTCAAATCTTAAAATGCCGTTCATTTATTGCGTAGGATGTTTTTAACACTTTTAGACTCTCTCCTCAACAATAATTTTATGAGAAATATTCAAGATGGCATGAATATTAAGATGGCAATGAGCTTTTTTACTAATTTAAATTTAAACGGGATTCGTTTAAGAGTTTTTGAATTTTCGTGAACTTACCTCAAAATGTAGCAAAAGCCTACCTCTTCATGGCAGAAGTATCTCATTAAAGTTTGACTCGTGTTTCATTTATCCTGTAATTTTACAGAATAGTATACTTATAATCTTCTATTTAAATGTGGTAATGTAATAGTGGAACAAATATATATTTTACCTAATTAGAATGGTTAATTAATTATCCATTGGATGACATGTATTTGTTCCCACATTATTGTGTGTGTATATTATTAGGTGTATATTTTTGTCTATCAACCTGTGTATTGATACAGGTATGTAATACATATTAAATTCATGTACAACTACTAATAGTAAACATCTACGACAAACTATAATTTGGTTGACATAAAGTATTATGGCTGCCTAATGACCACTCCAATAGACTCGTTGGCTGTCGGCTTTTCCAAGTGTTGTCTATTAAGAAATATGTGACATTTATTGTAAGTCAATACCCGCATGTGGGCAGTGTCCCATTATCGGCCAATTGGTCACTGGTGAGTCGTGTTGGTCAAGCTCTCACGCGATGACCACTGGAGTACCTTGCATTGATCCAAGAAGTCACTCAAAGCAAGCGATTTTCTTATTTATGAACATAGCAACAAGATATTTGTTAGGGATTTCGTACGTGGAACGAATCGATCTCTGACTCAGTGTATTATATGCACATAATCACTTGACACATGCCTTCCTCGTCACTTTGATGGAATGTGCTCGTTATTTTTATTATCATTTTATTGTCATTTTATTTGAACTTGTTATTGAATAATACGAACGTAAAATGGGACAAATAGGAGCTTTATACTATTAAGTAATACGAGTTTTCTAACTTAGGGTGGTCAAATAACAGAATTCGAAAACACAATTTTACGGTTTTTGTTTAAAACTTTTAGTTCTACTAGTATTTACGATCATCGGCAGTACTGCTTAAATTATGGCAATCGATACGTTGTTGATGTTAATTTTATGTTAGAGATTTCCTGCCTACTGTATCGTTTAATTAATTAGATGGAAGCAATGTATAATCATATCGGCTTAAACAATGCAACGCAATGCAATAGAATTTGGTAACGAATGATAAATTAATTGTAATGTTTGTTGTTTACAGGACAGGCTGAGAGGAGTGCTGTTTAAACATGTCATAAGGTAATTAATCATTTCATACTATAGTTTATTTAACGCTTTAATTATATTCTCTATCTAGAGCTATGCACTCGTTTTAGCCAAGCATTGAACATAACGTCACTAGTCTTACTAAAAAACGTAACTACTTCGAGGTGATATTTCAGAACAAGGTTTTTTTCGGTTGAGTTCCATGTTTATTGAGCCAAAAATATCAGATACATACTTATGTCATTTAGTAAGCGATGATAAGTTGACTACAAACAAGTGAATAATTTGACCATATTTATGACTGTTTTCTCATTATGAAACATGATCCCCATCTAAACTTCCTCGGTGTATAAATCTTCACTATAACACAATTAGTCAATCCTTAAAAGAGATTGGTATCTGATCTATTTACACCTACTAATTAGACCTTGGAAATCCTTTATGCAATCGTCTCAATTCGCAACAAGCTCTTTATTCAGGATCCTTCGAACCCTATTTTGTCATCAAGCGATATGGTCTAAGCTTAGACTCTGCTTGATCTACGGTCCACGCCGTAGCCGTATTTACTGTCAGTAAACTGTAGGCCCCGGGCGTATGTCAACCGCTCCACTGCAGATTATGGGCTAATCCCCTTTCTCTAAACTAAGCGGCTTTCATATAGCTTTGTGCTGAGAATGTTGCGCCGATGCCCGTCAAGTGCGCCCTAAATCTGTTTTCGTGGGCCGACTGACGTCCTGTTCCAGGCTTATGCGCTCAACTTCGTTCATTAGCATACATTTCGTTTGTATGAGGCCAGGCTTACAAGTTCTCTCACCGATCCCCGCTACCCAACACTCCGCCTCGTCCTAGCAACGTCCAATGCTGAGGTCCGTACTCCATCGGGAGGCGCTTGGGCAGGCTGCTTAAGTTCTTTCACTGGTTCGGTAAACCTACCAGGGCGCTTCATCACTGGTGTTGTCCCCCATAGTCCGCACTCCGCAGTAATAAGCAATCAACGCTCCTTGAGTAATGCTGTAACAGTAATTTCTATAAAAATATACAGGGTGTAAGGAACATCCCTCCGCAAACTGAGACGGTGAACTCAGACCATCAAACTGAATAACTTTCACTATGGAGCTTACCTCTGGAAACGCGAAAAAAAATCAGCTGTCCCATACATTTGAGTCGGGTACAGCAGTTTTGTAAGGGAGAGCTGATTTTGTTTTTCGCGTTTCCGTAGGTAGGCTCCATAGTGAAAATTGTTCAGTTTAATGGTCGTTTCAGTTTGCGGAGGGCTGTTCCTTACACTCTATATACTAATGTATCAAAAATGCAGATTAACTAAACAATTTCGTCTCAAATCTCTCAACATCAACCTCCAAGACATAACAGAATATAACCGAAATTCTTGTCTCTATTCAATCTTGTCAAAATATGTGTTCGTGGCAGAAAACCCCAATAGATAGTCTCAAGTTCCTACGAGCAACAAAAATATCGCAAATGGTAATCGATGGAGAGCTAATGTGGGTTTAATGTGGGCCCGAGTCAGAAGCGCGTGTCCCGGCATCGCCCGTCGAGATTACTGAATAATCCCCGCTTCTTTGTGCCTAAGTCACTTCGTTTTCCCGACCTAAGCCGCCGACGGGATTTGCCGAATCAATTGCGATTTAAGATGTAAATTGTCCTTGGAATTTTATTTCGAGGCTATCTTATACATAACATTCCTTTATTAAACTGAACAACTTTGTCTATAGCGCCAACGTCGAAATCACAAAAAAAATCTGCTGTTCTATACAGAACTGCTTATACCATATACAACGTGTTAATACATACATAAACTCACGCCTTTTTCCCAGAGGGGTAGGCAGAAACTATAGATCTCCACTTTGGGCGGTTCTGACACACCTCTCTTGCTTCCTCTAAGTCCATACATCTTCTCATGCATTCCCTTCAATTTCGGCTACTTTTAACCTAGCATTTTTTAATAACGTCCCTGACCTGTTCTAGGTATCCTAGGTCTGCCTCTACCAATGTTTCGACCAAATAAGTGCAAAACCTGATACACCCCAACTTATTTATGACAAAATAATTAGATTGTAACTATAATTTCATTATTTTGATAGTTAAGATTTTAAGTTATTCGCATTTTTAAGTTTTGGGGCAAAAATGATTTGTTATCATTTCTGCAATGAATAAGAGCGCTAGCGTGCTCATGGATACATTTTAAGAATCTTGTTTTGGTAGTAAGTAGGGTGAGAGTGCCCGTGCGGTGAGTTCAGATCGGTTTCAGTAAATTTTAAATTTTACAAACAAATGATTAAATATTTTGAAAAAAAAATCCTATTTTGGAACCAAGATAATTCGATTCTGCTCTCGACTCTAAACGAAGTACTTTCCAGTTTTGCGTTAATTCATTAACACGATGTATGCATGTTATGGGACAGCTGATTTATTTTTCGCGATTTCGATGTTGGTCCTATAGAAAAGGTCCAGTTTGATGGTCCGATCATCCCCTTAAAAATCCGATAGCCTATAAAGTTGGACCCTGTATTATTTTATGATACAGTGTAGGTTGTTTTCAGCAGGTAAGTAGATGATTGTTCTTTTTAACTCAGTTTTTATAGAATTTTAGGACAGCTAAATTAATAAAGTATTCTTGATAATCTAGCTTGAGCCTCGCATAATCCCCTCGTTTCGAAGTCTTCGCAGACGATTTCAATGCTTTCTTTTTTCGTTTCACTTTATTTGAGAGAAGTTAATCCGTTGGAGATAGAATAGTTCAATTTCAAATTAATCTTGGAAGCCCTGCAGAACAACTACTTAATTAACTCAAACAAAATGAACAATTTTATAAACTTTTCAAATATTGGGCTAAGATAACAACATAGAAATTGCTAGGATAAAGCAATTTATGTCTAGCAAAACGTAGGTAATTGTTCCAACCATTTACAAGGGGTATCACGATTGCGGCATTACCCTGTAAAGTCCTGGGAAGCCTGTCAACTCCGCCCTAAATCTGTTTTGACAAACCAACCGTAAAGTCAAGTTTAGAAGTACATATTATTAATTTTCTTACCTAACTTATTTGTAATACTCGACAAACTTTTACATAAGCTTGAATAAATACGTTTTTTTTTTCTAACTTTTTGTTTGAACTTCTAAGAGAATTGAGGTATATTTCCGCTATGAAATTTGAGACCGTTGGTTAACATAATTTGTTTAGTAAGTAATCTTTTCAGTTCCATGTTTTTTAGGGTTCCGTACCCAAAGGGTGCCAACGGGACCCCGTTAATAATAGGTAGCGAGCCGAAATTATCACAGTAGGTGTTGTTGTTTTAGACATGCAAACAAATCATTAAAAAAACTAAAAGTAAAAAAGATTAACAGGTTCCCATACAACAAACGTGTTATTTTTCAAGATATTTTTGTTTTCGTTCTATAGTAAAAACGGCGATACATACAAGCGTCAAACTTGGTATGATTATAGTGCATACTCTAAGGTAAAATAACATGACAAAAACCGGTCATGTGTGGGTCGGGCTTGCGCTAAGAATCACGGAGAAAACATAATGATGTATACAGGGTCCTTCTTAATATGCTGACAATTGTTAAGGGATGATCAGACCATCAAACTGAACAACTTTCTCTATGGGACCAACATCGAAATCGCGAAAAAAAAATCTACTGCTCCATACAAAACTGCAAACCTACTTTAGCCAATTGTAGGGGACAGCTGTTTTTTTTTCGCTACTTCGTTGTTGGTCCAATAGTGAATGTTGTTCAGTTTGATGGTCCGATCATCCCCTTAAAAAAGTGTCAGCATATTAAGTTGGACCCTATATATTTGGGTCGAGTAGGAGTGCAGTTTAGTATGGAACAACCATCAGCTGATTATTTTTTCGCAATTTCGATGTTGATGGTCCCATAGAGAAAGTGGTTTAGTTTGATGGTCTGAATATCCCCATAAAATCGTCAGCATTAATAAGGACCCTATAGATAGGTTATGTGTAACAGGAGAATTAATTAGGGCCTGCACGGCAAAGGTCTCAATCCAAATTGAGCCTTATTCAACCTCATTCTAAGCATATGAATAAAGCAAAATTTTAGTTCAGATCATCAGCAAGTAAACAATCTTATTATCAGCAAAGTTTTGACATAAATCTTCCAAAGGCGAAAATATGATTTATAGCAAGTACAGAAACAGAACACTGGTTTTTAAAAAACCAAATACCAATTTCGTTCCGTTTGTGTTTTTTTTTCGGTATTTGTTTGTGTAAGTTTTAGTGGCGCACGTGTTGTCTATATTCACGAACTGTTTTGTTTTAAAACAAAATAGAAATAACACCACATGTCGCGTAGATCCTCACAATTTGTTTGTCTTAGCCCCTGTGATAACAACGGAGCCCCTGGCTAGACGTTCCGTCTGGGAGATGTTGAACTGGTCTTGAAACCAATTATTGTAAAGGAGCCTTTAGAATCTCGTTAAATTATTGTATCTTCGTATAAAAAAACGATATAATAATGAAAAATTGCAATAAGTCGTGATGGATTAAGGCGAGCTTAACTTTAAAAGAATTTTCTTCCAGCAAACCTATCCTTTTGAAAATATTGTAGCTTTTCAAACATTGTAAATATACAGCTATATTACGTATACAGGATGTAAACTTAAATGCGTTACATACTTCGGGTACTTCAACTATGGTACCAATATTAAAATACCGAAAAAAAAGATTGTTTACGACTATTCGACCCAAATGTACACCCCGTATACAGGGAAAAGACTTGTCATCTTGCTCTGACCACACTTGAGTTTTCTCATTCTACTGAATATAAAATCTCAAACACTAAAGCTATTATAATAAAGATGTACCTAATATTAGAGAGAGATAGATATAATATAATAAGATATACTATATGCACATGTTTTCCAAGTTTTTTGGTTGTTTTCTGCCTACCGAAAAGGAAAGAGAACACAATCGTGAGTTTACGTATGAATGTCTTCGTTTCTTATAGCTACCTATAACCTTCGGTATTTATCTTATATACCGATCTACGATTTAAAGAACACTGGCCAGTGTTAAGGCACTTTAATACCCGTTTAGTTTTCCGTTGAAACGTTAGCATCGGTTTAACGTATAAATAAATAAATAGATTCTGACAATTATCCATTCAGTACATAATGGTTTTGTGGAAATTTGAACTTTGTTAGCGTCATCTGACTATCAACTATCTTTGCATGAAACAAATCTGGAGGCAAGGTAGTGCCCCCTCCAAGGCGAGCCAATCGAAGCGCAAGGGCACTGCTTACATTTTCTCGAAGCGCTTCGTCGTTTTTTTTAACCCTCATAACCTGGGTTTGGATTATACCAGATAAACAAAATTCTCGGGTATGATGTCAATAGTGAACTTAATAGACGTATAAAGTTTCAATTGCATAGCTCTTATACTTTAGATTTTATTGACATCTAAAAAACCCAGATTTCGTCACTGATGATCATAAAATTCTTAGTGTACTTCCTGCACGTCTAGCATGATTTCTCTACTTGTTTTTCCCATACTACAAGTCGCGGCAAGCGCGGCTTTCGCTCTCCGAAACGCGCGGGAACAGATTATTTTCTATGCAGCGAAGGCGCGTCGCGCGCGTGTAGAGAAATCATACGAGACGTGCTGAAGTCCTAGAAAGCTGAAATTTGGCATGTAAGCTAGTATTAGTACACAAATAACAACAAAACTCTAAAACTTTTTTTTTTAACTCTAAAACTTGAAGAACAAAAAACGTTGTCACAAGCATCTTACAAAAAGAAGTGAAATCCTACCGAAAACATTTTCATATAAAATGTTGCCAAGACAAGACCATATGGCTCGCACTATAAAAAAATTATTTATCATATTATTATAATTTATTCACTTTTCATTACTTTTCTGTTATATAATAGTTTTTGTAGTATCGAAATGCCCAAGCCAAATATTTTGACTAAGGTGTAGAGTTTGTGAAGTTAGGGATTGTATAGTTAGGGCGTGTAGAGTTAGATTAGAAGCTTGGCTTTACATGAGATCAGATAACTTTTTGACAGTGCGATAACTCGTCTTGATAACATTTTACATGAAAACGTTTTGGTTGGGATTGTTATTTAGCTGTAAGTTCTCCAAAAAGACAAATACATATAAATTAATAAATTATGTACGTACGTTCGACCTCATAGGAAGTATCGTCGGGCCCTCCCTTTCACACTATGAGGTTGCATGTTTTGACGAAGCGAGTAAAGCTTGGTTTGATTCTGGCCCGAGCCAAAATTTACCCACAGACCCAAAAATACAGAGGAACTGGGATGACATCGCCTCTAAATACACATTCGACTCACTACTTTCCGTTTCATCAGGCTCCGATCGCGCTAGGCTCCTTGCTGCAGCTACGAAGGAGTCGGGGCACTGGCTACGTGCCTACCCGTCCGCCAACACCGGGACATACCTAGACCCCGAAACCCTTCGCATAGCAACGGGCCTCCGAGTCGGCGCGGAACTCTGTACCCACCACCAGTGCCCCTGTGGCATGAATGTCGATCGCCTGGGACACCACGGGCTCTCATGCCAAAAAAGTGCCGGCAGATTTCCTCGCCACTCCACTCTTAACGACATCATACGCAGGTCTCTTGCCACTGTCAACGTACCGGCCACCCTAGAGCCAAATGGTATTGTACGGGAAGATGGCAAGAGACCAGACGGGATGTCTCTCGTCCCCTGGAAGATGGATCGGATGCTGGTGTGGGATGCCACCTGTATGGACACTCTGGCCCCGTCCCATCTACGGGGAACGAGCAAAAGAGTGGGCTCGGCGGCGGAATCTGCCGAAAAGGCAAAAGAGGAGAAATACAAGGGTATCGGCACCCAATACAAATTCATGGCATTCGGTGTCGAAACCCTTAGACCGTGGGGTGCCGGCGCCCAGGCGCTTTTTAAAGATCTGTTAAAGCGCCTGGTAGACTCGTCCGGAGATCCAAGGGCTGGCGCTTTCCTCGCTCAACGGATCAGCTTAGCCATTCAGCGAGGAAACGCTGCCAGCATCTCGGCTACCCTCCCGCGCGGCCCAGACCTGCACCATATTTTAGGTTAAGTTAGTTATAAGTTCTCTTTGACTAATTATTATAAGGACTAGCCTTCCGGTAGCATTTCCCCTCTGCCACGGTATAAGCACAATTGATCTTGTGCATTTACATTCAATTTTACACTTTATCACTAAACGAGACAGCCTATTAATTGCGAAATAATAATTTCGAATTTAGAACGTTTGGGGTTCACACGAGACCACTTTTCACGATTTTTAACATTCAACATTAGAATCTAAAGTTATGGGGAATAAAATCTAAAGTTGCGGATTTCATGTTACCTCGTCCCCCCGCAAAAAGTGGTAGAAATGTTTGTTAGTAGAATTACACGCGTAACCAGTCCACATATAAATAGTCAAAGTAAGTTCTCTATATTTTTAATTTTTAATTTACCTACCTACATTTATTTGTTTTGTGTTAATAAATTTTTATGTGAATTAATAAATATAACATCCACTTTTTATTACAGGTTCAGTTTGCTCGTATTGTATTTTATACATAAATGAAAATAAAAACCAGTCAAATGCGAGTTGGGCTACCCGCGCACCGAGGGTTCCGTATCACATATTAACTTACAATAAAGTTTTGTTTTCTCTGGGACCTTTAACGCGAGACCGACTTACACTTGGCCGTGTTTTATTATTTGTTATTATACTGTAGAGTTTGCTCTATAATCACATCAAGTTTGAGGCTTGTATGTATTACCATTTTTACAATAGAGCGAGAAGAAAAATCTTTGATATAAACTTGTATGAGGACCCCCTTGATTTTTAAACTTTTTTAAATTGTTATTATTTGTTAGCAAATCCGCCATAATAACGCACATTCTGTGAAAATTAGCTAGACAGTTGGTCTAGCTAATACGGTTCAAAAGTTACATCCCCTAAATAGGTAGGACAGACGGAAGGACAACGTATGCTTATGAATAGGGTCCCGTTTTCACCCTTTGGGTACGGAACCCTAAAAAGGAATTTATTTTTCCCATACATTTTTAAGCTGAACTGTATTTGGAAAGGCTTACGTCTGTTGTAATAATTCAATATCTGTATTTTTGGCTTGAAAATATTGTAAAATTCCTTTTGATGTTAATAAAATTGAGCCTGATATTTTTGCTTTTGATGGGTAGCTTTTCATGCAATTAAATACAGAAATGAAAAAAATCCCATTTAAAAAACCATTCGGCTTAATCATTTTATGGTATGTACGGTTTTCAATCACACTAATTTTTATTCATTGCATCTACGCTATATTTTGTTCGAATTTAATAGTTATATCGTAAATTTTTACGTATACACCGTGTTCCTGAGGTTATGCATTAACTTTGACCTGTTATTGAGACCATTAATTTGATCATATTTCACTATGGGACAAACATTGATATATATATAACGAAGTTATATACACTACTGCCGTGAATTTTTTTAAGTAATTTTTAATTTATTTAGTAATAAAGGAAAACTATCACCGCTAAGTAGGCTTTACAAGTTAACGAGTAATAGTCGACTAACTTGTAAAATGCACTTTTTAGACTTTATTAGCCGTTAAACCGTAGTGTAAAACAAGAAGCCCCCTTCTAAGTCAGTATATCATGACGAGTTTTAAGGTTTTTTGGATTTTTTCTACCGGAAAAACGGTATTACATACAAACGTCAAACTTGGTGTGATTATAGAGCATACTCCAAGTCTACGGTAAAACAGCAAATAGGTTATAAAAACCGCTCAAGTGTGTCTCGTTCTTGCGCTAAGGATCCCGGAGAAAACACATTTTTAGATATTGTATGATGGCACGGAACCCTCCGTGTGCGAGTCCGACTTGGCCGGTTTTTGAAGTTCCTCGTTACTACAGCATGTGAGCAAAATGGCCTGTATTATTAGTGACGTAATATACGTGCGGTTGTTTAATAATGTACAACCACCGTCGTCGGACGTTTGCCTGCATGCTGCCCTAATAGGCACGTATTGCACTCGTGTGGTTATAACTTTCCTTTATGTGTTACTTTAGGTTGTTTGATTTAATTAAACTAATTAGGTATTCGGCTTACTAATAAGTACAACGTTTTGGTTAGAACTGTTAGTTACTGCATACATTTAAGTCCATTTATAATCTTAAGAACCTTTTAAATTTTGGTGTTATCAGATTCGTTGATACTACCTTTTTACCATTTATATGAATATTCACTAATTTCATCTTACTTAACCACAGTATAAGAAATGGTACAGTAGTAATACATACAGTACGTACACTCTCTGCCCAATATTAAACTCACCCGTGGCAAACGGGCGGCTGAAAACAGATGTAGTATAGTCCTTTCTTACTCGCACTCACTCAGTATTACACATGCTTACCTCTTCTTGTCAGTTTTTCCCATATGTCTAGGGTGTGCTTAAACTGAAACATAATATTAAAATTAAAGTAATGCTGCTGAGTTGACAAGGTTCCAGCCTTTGCTTCATGTAATTGAACAGCCTCGATTTCGGCCAGGATTTCGAAGTTTGGAAATCGAGTTATTACATAGTAAAATCTCGAGCTCACTTCGCTCGGTCCAAGTATAGACCGCATTGCGCATCGACTTAAATATTGCAGTAAAATCTCGAGCTTGCTTCGCTCGCTCCAGTTTTACGATTTTACAGTAAAATGTTGAGCTCGTAAAAATGTCCAGGAATTGATAAGCCTGCATCTGGCAACCCTAATGACATCCATGGGAAGAAATAGGGTGGCACTTTCCTAAGCCGGGAATCAACAGCATATTATGTAACTTGCATTATTAGCTTGATAAGATTAATGTGAGTAATTAACGATTTCTGTTAGCTTACGTTATAAATCTGTCCGCACGGAACCCTATCAATAAAATTCCCAAAAAACAAAAGAAATATTGTCACACGACTGAACTAAACAAATCAAACATTGACTAACACAAACGGAAAGCCATGTCTAAAGCCTCGGGCGAAAATATCAGTCCTGAGATCGTGTATTAATCGTTGTATTTGGTGAATAAATTTACTTTTGTTTGAGTTTGCTTTCGCTACGACGTTATTTATTCAGTAGAACGACCCCGGCTAGGGAGATACTCATCATGTTTACATAACATTTTCGTCTCCCACTGTAGCTGTTGACTTGCCTACTCCGTGAACCTAACTGAATTTATTAAGTAAGTATTTGCTAAGTTATAATCCTCTCCTTTTTGTCTGATGCGCGAATTAGTTACTACATTTTGGTTTAGTTACACTTCGTCTTTTTATCGTGTATGCAGTAAGCCCTTGTGTCATGAGTTTTTTCAGACCGCCTTACGGTCTCTGACGTAATTTTTATGTTACACTGAGGAGTTTTAGTGTCAAATGTTTCTAAAAGCTGTTTTTTGAGGACTACTTTTTCGCTACAACTACACCCTTATAAAAGTACTTCTTACTGCCAGTTGCATGTACGTGCATTAAAGTTAATCCTCCATTAAATCTCTTGCTGTCACTTTTTGTCTTGTTGACGTAGTAAAAGCTAGCAAAAGATTTAATGGACGATTAACTTTAATGAACGTACGTGCAACTGACCGTTAGAGTATCTGAACGCCCCGCACAATAATACGGCCGTAAGTTTATTTATGCGCCATAATCCGGTCGTGATCTGCCTGGACATTTCATGAAATGCCTCCATTTCATAATTTGGCTGATTATTCCACGATGTGCATATTATGTTAGAAAGTCAGACAGATCGATGAGAGCAAGCAACCTATATTCCCATACAGCTAAACACTTCGCCACATCATTATATGGCCGGGAATACCGTGTAATATGTGGTTGGATTTCACGCCGCCGGTAGTGGCGCGGACTTCACATTATCCGCTTTATAAAATAACATTAAAAAACAGACCAAAAATAACATAAATTGTGCGGAAAATAACATTAGAAAGCCTAATTCTAATCAAAACGTTTTTTTATTTGCTGCCCAAACAAATGAAATGACGGCGTACGTATCACAAAATGCTTAGGCAGATCACAATCAGACTACGACATATCGACGCTCGTAGGAATATTTCGCTTCAATGTATAAGAACAAAATGCGACCATGCTCAAATTAGCGTAATAATACTGATACATCGGTATCAGTAATAACATACCCATGTAGACTGTATGTAGATGTTATCGACTATATGAGACTTTATGCTTTCTAGTGTCATTGAATCATTTTGCTTCAAAATAAGCTTTTTTTTCGTATTCTCATCAATCAAATCAGCCCACATCAACTCACTACTGGGCGTAGGCTTTCTTTTTATTGCGCCACTCCTCACGCTCCTGTGCCAATCTGATCCTTGTCCGACCCGCAACCCTGACAATGTCGTCTGACCAACGCATCGGTGGTCTACCCACGGACCTACTTCCTTCTCTTGGCCAACATTCCGATATTGCCTTGGTCCACCGGCCGTCTTTCCTTCTAGCCAAAGGTCACGCCCATCTCCACTTCAACTATGTAATCCGGTCTCCTACGTCGTCGACCTTAGTTCTTCGACGGATTTCTAAGTTGGGTGCACGGTCCAAAAGCGATATGCCCAGCATGGTACGCTCCATGGCTCTTTGTGCGACTTTTATTTGGTGCATGTTTTGCGTAGTATTCTCATAAACTAGCTTTATTGACGAAACGATGGCAAATAGTAAAGTGCCGAGTTTAAATTCCTCAGCGAGTTAAGACATAAACCCGTGTTAAATCTATTTTGATGTTTTGAAATAAGTATTTTCCTATGAGTGTGAATGTTCGCAGCAGATAAGTTTTATTTTATTGCTTCGGACGCCCGCACAGTTGGCGTAAAGGCAGCTATCGACATGTTTATAGTGGCGGATCGCTGTGATGCGCATGTGCAGAGCGCGCGCGTAGCCTGCGCGTAGGCGATTGATTTACGCCTGTCGATCGCTAGTAGGTACTTGAAGTGCAAGGATTACTGCCCACTTGTTATACAGGGTGTAACATTAAATACGTTACATATTAAACAGGGTGCTTCGGATCATCAAACTGATCAACTTTCTCTATGAGACCAACATCGAAATCGCGAAAAAAATCTGTTGTCCCATATATTTGGGTCGAGTAGGATTGCAGTTTTGTATGAATCAACTTTTTTTCGCGATTCCGACGTTGGCCCCATAAAAAAAGTTCTTCAGTGTGATGATCTGATCATCCTCTTAAAATAACGTCAGCATTTTAATTCGGATCCTGTACGGGTATAAGGAAAACTATCATTAACCTTTAACCACATATTCTACCTATCAAACTGAACAAATTTTACAATTGCAGCCCTGTCAGAACTAAAAAAATATCAGCGGTTTCACGCATTTGAGTCGTGTAGGCATCGTAGTTTAGAATGGAACAGCTGATTTTTTTATGTGCTGACATGTTTGCTCCCATGGTAGAAGTTGTTTAGTTTGATAGGTAGAGTGTGGTTTAAAGGTTAATGATACTCTTCCTTACACCCTGTATACTTAACAAGTCTAAAGTTAGTAGTGTGGGCAGTAATCCTTGCTCTTCAAGTACCGACTACTAGCGATCATCCCCTTAAAAACCATCGGTATATTAAAAAGGATCCTATTATAGGTATACTAGTAGGTACGGTACATTCCAGTGACTACATCTATTGTATTTTTGTAACACAAAATATCGTTTATTGAACATCGTCGGATGTTTACTGTTCCGTCTATGTTTATGTAAAGGTACGAGTATTCAAATCCTGAGAATTATATTCCAAAACAAAAGCGTTTGAACATCACGATACTTCGCTAGGAATTAAAGCGATTTATAACAAACGAGAAATTTCATTTCACACGTAATAAAATTTAATGTCGAAAATAGGAGATTGGGAGACTGTTCGCATTCAAAATTAAGAAACACTCTTACCGTAATGAACGAACGGGGACGCCATTAAAATAGCGGGTCATAAATAATTCAGGCGCGGGTTTGGCGTCGTTTCAAGACATTTCCACATTAAATTTCATGAGAGGTTCATTTTTCCGGCGAGACGAACGCGGGCGATCGTGCGCGAGTCCGCGACTACTGTGTTACGAGTAATTGACCATTTTGTCTGATTACCGGAACTATTGGCTGCGTACCAGTTCGATCTAGCTCTTTAAACTTTCTCGGTGGTCTGGTGAACCGACCTTTTCAAAATTCTTATTTAAGTTCAACTGTTATCTGACGATTTTCTCTGTATTACAGCAAAAACAATTCACACTGTGATTTTGCAGAATGGTTTGTAATTTAAAGAAATAGTGCTTATGAAGCTCAACATCTTTCACTCTGTCTGTATAGGTACTTTTGAGACAGTGACAAATAGCTCTTATACGACTCAGCGTCTCGAACCTAGTTTTTGTGAAAATTTCTTAGAATCATAGAGTGCAAACTGTGTAAATTGGAGTGTCAGACAGGCAGAATGAACGAAAGTATAAGGGTCTCATGTTTGATTACGGAACCCTTGAAAAAGGCGCTGACTGGGGTGTTAAGTCGCCGCGCGAACAGAATCCCCTTGACATAACTACCAATGTATTTTGAACTAAGCAACCTAGTTAACAACCCTAGGTTACCTAAGGACCCCACCTTTAGGTAACCTAGGGTACCCTACAAAAAGTAATACAGAAGACGTCACAAAATCAATTGTCCTAAGTTAAATTGTCGACTATTAAGCTGAATAGCGAAAACGATGAAAGTTTTCCATGATTTATTTATACAAACAACAACAATGCGCAATTCTGAAACCGTTCCATCTTAAGTATTTCCAGTGTTGGAAGAAATCTTGTTTCATCGTTTTGTGTCGTCGCCTCAACTCCGGGAATGCTGACGGGAGACCACTCCGTTCCTTTTTATTTTTACGTCGTAAAGCAAAGTCTTCTTATGAACGTTGATTTATATAGTTCTTGTCATATTTTTAAACTTAGCTGTAGTTATAGTTATTGTTTATGCGATGCAGTTCAGAGGATATAATAGTTAGCGCGCCCCATAAAACGAAGTTGATTTTTATTTTGGATACTAATATCCAAACCATATCCAATACTAATCCATATCTAATATTTTAATAATAGGTTACTTAGGTAACATTCTGTAGAAAAAAATATTTCTGCCTGTGGCTTGTCAGATTTTAGTTAAATGGTGTATCAACGATACAGTGGCTTAAAGATTTTCATACAAATCTTAAATTAATCCTAGCATTGAAAATGTGTACTTTAATCGTGATTAAAAAATGTCATTGATTTTAATTGGTTAGTATTGAAAATAGGTTCAAACTTCGATTGTATGCAGCGCGCTGGGGTGCTCTGCAAAGACTATTCTTTTAACACAGTAGTTTTCTTAAGCACCTTCGTGCTCTTATTTCATAGCATGCTATTTCTTAAACTTGGTAATAAAGAAAATTTAAATTGTAGGCATTATAAATAATTCTTTACAATTAATATCCATACTCATGCACAGGAAACATTAAACTACGTCTTGTGAATTAGGTGGTTTGTTAACTGGACAGTCGGAATCAAGTGTTCTAGGTTCGAATCCCGATTCTACCTTTCATTTTATAAAACGACTGTACTAAAGGCTTTGTAGCTTCAGCCTAGGCTGTAAATAATGTATTTGCCTGCAAAACAAAAGTGCTTAGGTGCTTTAGTCTACAAATGCTTAATTTATTTATTAGCACAGTAAATCGTGTAAAACTAAACTAAAATATTTAATGTACTAAAAAAAAATCGGTTACGGTTTTAAAGTAAAATACATAATTACTTTCCACCCCTCCATAAATTGACTGTTCTAATACCATAAAATTAAACTAAGTAACAAATCATGGGTTTTCAGTCAAGGATTCAAAAGATTCAAAATATCTTAGGGTGGCTGTTAACATCCGTAAAATTGATCTTTAAAATTGTCATTCACATAGTCAATTGTCGCAGTCGATACAAAGGTTATACGCAATCAGGCAATCTTGTGCTTGAGTTACTTGTTTGTTAACATAATATTTAAATATTAATAAGCTTTTATATGAAACTATCATAGGGTTCAGCGACTGCCAAGCGACATCGTACAGATCGATCCATCACTTTACCATCAAAATGTGTAGTTGACATAAAGTGGATGAGAAAATGATTGATGCGCAGCAGAGACCACTTCCAAAACTCATTGCCGGCAACCACAAATAAAGTGGTAATAGAATAAACTGATATAGGGTGTGTTTAGTTGTTAGTAGGAATGGAAATAATTTAAATAATGTTACCTATTTTATAGGCAATTGATGATAAGTGATAACATGCATCTAATCTATTACAAAACTGTAACAGAAGTGTGTTGGCTGTCGCTTATTTCTTTGTTTGTTCGAGCATCACGCTAAAACCAATGAACCGATTTTGATCAAACTTTTTTTGATAGTGGACGACGTCGCGGGTAAACTCTAGTAAGTAAATAAAATTATAAACACGTCAAAAAACATCCCTCCTTTTGATTTCGTCGTAACATTTTGTAAAAATAGGTTAAAGATTCCAATTTGGAAAAAATAGTATCATCTACTCGGGACTCGTACGTATAATACAATTTTAGTTCACAAACATTCGTATATTTTGAATATAAAAGTTTTGTTACAGTGGATTTGTGTATTCGATACTTTTATAATACGCTGTCAATAGCGTAGGATATACAATTAGGTAGGTAGGTACATCCGCTATAAACCTGGGAACAAAATATTTAATGAAGACTATTTGGATTATAACATTTTAATATTTATGACGATGTCTGGATGTTCGTGACTCAGTCACGCTTTTTAACTGCTGCTGGACTGATTTGGGTGAAATTTGGCACACAGATAGAATAATTATTTCCTGGCTCAACACATATAGTTCTTTTTAAAAGACAACGTTGACAAAACCATGGGCTATACCGGATGATTTTTTTACCGTGTCGACATTTTCAGAGGTGGTTCAGACCATCAAACTGAACAACTATTACTATGGGAGCCAACCTGAAACCGCAAAAAAAATCTGCTGTTCCATACTAAACTGCAATGACAACAAATGTATAATAAAATACTAAAAAATAAATAAATATTGAAATAGTTTGGAAAATATGTTATATTTTGGTAGAACAACATTTATACCACACAACAATTTAGCTATTTTTAAACTACGAGTAGAGCTATAGTTGTCATGTGTCTGTTTGCCTGTCACTGCGTCATATTTATGGCCTGTTTGTCATTTGACAAAGCACTGTCTAACCAATTTCAAACTTTATATCAACCATTTTGGTGAACACAATTTTATATATTTCTTAGGTTAAGGGTTATTTATACACATAATCGAATCTTTTTTGTTAATAAATAAATTATATATATATTTCTATTATGTAAAAAATTCCAGGAGTGCGATTTTTAAACTACACGTTCAAAATCATGATGGAATGACGCATAATCTCCATAGTAATTTTGACATTTTCAACTGCTGATTTGAATGTGTGACTTACAAAAATTGCACTCCAGAACGGTAACCATCGTCATCAACATCAGCCTATGTACGTCCCAAGGCAGGCCGCATGCCTCCTCTCATGAATAAACGTGAGAGATCCATAGTCCATCAAGTGGGAACAGTTCGGGTCGTGGACGATCTGAAACACTTAAATAAACATTTCTTCACTCAATCAGTAAAAATAATTTTGTTTCTCAGTCTTGAAAAAACAGAGTTATCATAGTATTTTATGATGCAGGCTCTCTCACTGAGACTCTAGGCATGATAGTCAATCTCATTCTGAACCAATCCAGAGTCTATAACTTTATGAATTTTGATTTACTTACGGTCTTTTTCACCACTTCTGGATAAGCTCTTGTTAGCTTATATGACAAATAAATAGACCAATTTTTATACTAAATATGTCAAACGATCTGTCAAATAAGCTTACAATGACTTATCCAAAAGTGGTGAAACATGCTCTTATACGAGTAAACTTCTAAAAACCTAAAGTTTTATACAAATCCGTCGTGTCGCAACGCGTCGGTTTCATAGTACATAATTATGTTCAAAAAAAAACATTATCTATTCTACAGCATGGCGCAGGCCTATACAGAGTGAAACTGATATCATTTGCATCCTTTTAAACTAAGAGTCTACCCATCAAACTGAACAACTTTTACTATGGGACCAAACCGATCGGAGGCACCGATATGGGCACAATTTGCTTCCATAGTAAAAGTTGTTCAGTTCGATGGGTAAACTCTTAGTTTATAAAAATGCTATTGATATCAATTTTACCCTGTATACCCTCAAGGACGATCTATGAGCCGTACGTCGTCCTTGAGGGTCACAAAGCATGGGCGTTATTCCACCACGCGCGCTTGCACATTCCCATCAGAATTTCATCTTTAGCATATGCGATTCGTATGTAAGAAAAGTTTTAAATGTAACATATTGCGTGATGTTTAAGTATCGATACTCCACAGCTATTAGTTTTCAGGTTTGTATTCATTTGTTAACACCGTGTAAACTATTATTTTTCTTCAGAATTCCACGAATCCATTCATTTTACTCTATACGTTGTTGCAAATTCGTGTATACAGGATGAAAAACTCGGGTGTTCATTAGTTTAGTGACTTGCATTGTGAACACGTTATGTAAATGGATTGTACGTTACTATGTACCTACATGAAGTAAATGAACTGACTTTAGAATCTTTGTTTAAAATTTTCGTTTCAATACTACTTACTTGAATACTTAAAATGAAAACATATTATTATAACAGATCTCACCAGATACTTCACGGGCCGTGGTCCTGGACCTTTGAGAGGCTTGCGTGGGGACCCAGCACAGGTCCAACACGTAGAGGCCCCATCAACACACTTTTATCTAAATGTATAGAGTGGAGTGGAGTGTGTGTGTTGTATCTTGTATCTATGTTTATGTGTATCTATTTGTATGTGTTTGTATGTTTATGTGTGTGTTCTTGTATGGATCTTGGTTATTTTACTATCAGGGTGAAATTGATATCATTAGCATCCTTTTAAACTAAGAGTGTGCCCATCAAACTGAACAACTTTTACTATGGGAGCAAACCGATCGTAACAAAAAAACATCTACTGTTTCATACACTTGAGTCGAGTAGACATTGCAGTTTAGTATGAAAAAGCTGATTTTTTTTGCTACGTTTTGTATGTGATATAGACATGGGTGTGTCTTTTTAGGGTTCCATAGTCGAACAAGGAACGCTTATACTTCCGTCCATTCTGTCTGTCTAGGTCTTGTCCAAGTCCAATGGAAAAAAACTCCAAAATGGCTACGGAACCCTATCATGGGCAAGTCCAACACGTTCTTAGCCCTTTTTTTGTAGTGTAATGTCTTATTTTTGTTATGAAAACTTATTTAGAGTTGAAGTTTAAAGTGTTAACTATGGTAAGCATACATCTTCTAAACCTTATTGTAATAGAAACAATATTTAAATGAACTTTCGTTGTCCAATTTACATTTTAGTTAGTCTTTTCATACATAATTAATCAATTGTACTAAAAAAAGCAGAATTCAGATTTCTTTTCCATTATAAAGTTTTGTGTACAATCTTAGCGTAGAAAACTTGAGATAAGAGAATTTATATAAATATTGGAGCTTTGAGTAATTTAGCTCCTCAAATGAGTCTATAAATTTGGAGAAGAATACCATTTTTTTTTTAAATATGGATCTTGTTCTTGAGCTGGCTTGAGCAAATGAAGACGTTTATACCCAAAAGTAACAAATGTGATAATGACAAGTTATAATATTTGATAGGTAGCTATGCAAATTTGACGTTATTTGTTTTGAAAGGAATTTTATACAAACGAATTCCCCCTTCTCTAAATTACTGGTTCAAGTCGCTTCTAGCGATCCTACTAGTTTTAATATACAGGGTGTTGGGTGATACTGAACAAATTTCCCACAGGAATTTATTAGAAATTCGCAAAAATGCTCGACTTTATATAGGCACTGAATGCTAGCTGATCGAACGTTTGTATGAAAAGCCAATTAGTTTTTGCTAATTTCCCTTACATTCTTTTGGGAAAGTTGTTCAGTATAATTACTACAATTAACATACTAACAACTGTATAGAAATATAATATGACAGACACGGCCTGCATATAAGATTATTTATCCGCAGTTAGATAACCTAACCCTTTCTAGTGACTCCATAATTAGATTACAATGATACCCTGCCGTTTCAAACGTACGTTTAGTAGATTTAGGTTAACGTGGAACAGCTTTATTTGATTGTTTTCATGACTTGCATTCCCACCGGAAGAGCTTAATACAATGAGGTTGTGGGGTCCTCTATAAAATCTTTCTACATAAATGTATACATATAAAACAGTTCCGTGCTGTCTGACCGAAAAACTGTCTGATAAGGATTTTTCGTAAATCATCCCTTAAGGGGGTGAAACAGGATTTTGTAATCCATGCGTAGGACGTTGCAGGCAAAAGCCTTCACAATATACACCAACGAGTACTTCGTGAGAAGATTTAAGATATTTATTATAATTAAATGTTTCCAAATCAATGTATAATACTTAATAATATAAGTATGCTCATACTAGCAGTATGCATATAATTAAAAATTTTCTGAACATTTTAATAATATCAAACTAAATAATTAATCTAAATAAAAATAAATAATTAATCAAAATAATACTGTCATATACCTAGATAGTTTTTTAATGAATTTTTATTGACTCTACCAACGCGTCGAAAAGTTTTCCGTTGGAGAGTAAAATATTTGTATTAAAGTAGATTTAAATTGGATTACGTGCAATTGGTTTTCAGGTTTTGCGTTCATTTGTCAATTCATTGCATTTAATCCTATACTATAATACTTTAAAGTCCAAAATTGAGTGGCGAGGTAACTTATTAAACCATCACAGAGCACCGGCGTGCTGTTAATGAACCTTTGAAGCTTCGACTGTTATTTCGAAACGTGTCAAAATAAACAAATTGATTAAATAATTAACAAAGGCCCATGTTGAGGTGAGTGGTCATTAGTCCACGTGACTTGCAATGTAAAATCGTGTGTCACTGGGCACTCCCTTTAAACGGTGGGTCCCTGCCTGCGTCCCGTCTCACTACCCTTGAAACCTCATTCGATTTACCTTTGCATTAAGCTGATTAAACTTTGAATTTAGAATGGTAATGTTTATTTTACGCTTGTATTTATGTGTAGTGTGGGATCGTAAAGGAGGCGTGGGATAGATTACTTCATTAATTTCTTCCTGTTAAAATCGTTCGAAAAGATCAGAGAGTTTTTGCACATTGTTTTCAGCCGCCTACACTAATTAAATTAATATTTAATAAAACAGCTTTAATTTCTATTAAAAATATAGTAAGTACTTTCTTATACATTTTCATACATATAATCTAGACCCAGTTATAGTGCCAGAATATAGTCCAGACTTGAATTTTGGACATTAGACAACAATAATATGTTGTCTAGTTGTTGTATAGAAACATCCATGAATTGATAATATAATCAAGTTATTAATTATATCATACAATCCTGACATTCTTATTAAAATATTGACTAATAAATTCTTTGGGTTCATTTGGCGGTTTAAGATTTAGTGAAAATTATTGGACTGCCAAATTTTAAGCATTTTAAAACCAATTAACGTCAAAGTAATTCGTTTTTGGCAAAATAATTATTGGAATTTTAAAACAAAATTATTCTGTTTTATTGCCTCTTAGCGGTTTTTGGTAATACTTTATTTTTAGTTATTACCGTTCCTCTACATGGGTGGGCCAAAAAATTGAGAAATGTTTGTTTATGTTATTTTATATTTTTATTTGTAGCTATAGCTCAAATACTAGCTTTAATAGCTTATACCTATTTGGCTATTATAATTCTGTCATCATGATATATTTTAAGAGGATGGTATAATACAATCAATCAAACAAATATACTTAATTTTACAAAAAAAGAAACAGTAAAAAAAAAAGAAGATTGCCTTTTTGGTTAATTTATATGATGAAACTGGAGTAAACTAAAATGAACTAAATATTCCTTACATACAATATGGTCATGGAGGGTGCGTGCATCTCGTTTCGTATAATTGCAATTGATATATAATTTAATTTTCATAATGTTCAATTTATATAATAAACTTAAGAAATACAAACTATAAGCTTAATTTAAAAATTATCACACATGTTTTCTATTTGCTCATTTTATAGTTTTAACTCATATTATGATCATTATTTTACTCAGTAAAGGAGCTTATCCTTTGACTACAGGGTGTTAGGGTAAACAGTTGCATTACTTTAAGGTATGATTGTACCCATGATATTGAACAACTTTCCCTAAGAAACCTATAGGAAATTCCGAAATAATTGTTAGACTTCCCATACTAAATGCAATCAGCTGATCGAACGATTGTATAAAAAGTAGAATATTTTTTTTGTGAATTTCGTATATATTTCTTAGGGAAGGTTGTTCAGTATCGTGGGTACAATCACCCCTTAAAGTAATGCAACTGTTTACCCTAAAACCCTGTATAATAATTCTCCTACTCTTTCGTGTCAGCATGAGCTATATGGCATGACAATGACTCACGCTGCAATCACTAAAAATAAATGTGATATACTCTACGATTAAAATTGACGTAATTGTATCTAGGTTGACGATGATATATGTTTAGTGGCCACAATTAAAGTTTCCGGGTAGGGTGCATACGGCGGCAGGGTTATCAGTCGAATGAATATCGCCGATAACGCTACCATAAAGATGGGCCCTCATCACACCATTTCGTAATTGGCCATAAACCCCAGTATTATAACCTGTCCTTTATAAGCTCGCTTCTGCTTCTTGGGAACTTTATGTTGAGAAATATAATTTCTTCTAATAAAAAACCAGCCAAGATCGTGTTGGACTCGCCCATAATAGGGTTCCGTAGCCATTGTATAAGTAGAAAAAGAAGAAAAATATTCAACCTGTTTATCTTACCTACGAGACATTTTTGAAACATGATTTATTTTCGTGAAATGCCATCTAGTTTGTCATTAGAGAACAAATATATTTTACTGGATTTCTTTTTTTGGGTTACTGTAATCTGTCTTCAGGCCAAATTTCTATTCAATAGGCGCAAAAATGAGCGAGTTATTGAGGCGGGGCATACAGACAGACAGACAGAATGGACAAAAGTATAAGGTTTCCTTGTTTGACTACGGAACGCTAACAAGGCATTTAATTTTAAACGATATAGGGGTGTTACAAAAGTAAAAATAAAAATTTAAATTTTTAATGGGGTTGTTTAGACTTTCTCTATAGGACAAACAACGAAATCGCGAAAAAAAATCAGCTGTCCCATACATTTGGCTCAAGTAGGTTTGCAGTTTTGTATGGAAGAGCAGATTTTTTTTTTGCGATCTCCATGTTTGTGCCATAGAGAAAGTTTTTCAGTTTGACGGTTTGATCATCCCCTTAAAAGTGTCAGCATATTACGAAGGACCCTGTATAATAAAATAAGTTACAATGCGATTGTTATACAGTGTGCTATTCTCGAATCACACACTCTCTCTGTCTTTATTAATTCAGATACGGAACGGTGCAACTGATATTGTATGCAGCACTATTCAACGCTCCAAACGTGTCAGACAAACATCGCTATCTGCAGAGATACATTACCATATTGTGATATTGCACAGACTGATTGATGTCAAAGGTTGTCGAATGTGAACTCGTATATCTGCTACTCGATATTCCACGTATCGATGAATGAGTGCTATTACTGTTTCGTATCGGCAGCGGCGCTATTTTAATTGTTACTTTGTTTTTGGTGGGTTGAAATAGCTCCTTTGTTAGGGTTCCGTTGTCCTACCTATGTAGGGCTGTAACTTTTGAATCGTTATAGCTAGACAGTTGAAATATTCACAGAATATGCGTTATTACGGCGGATTTGTTATAAAAATGTCAAAAAGTTAAAATTTAAGGGGGGTCCCGAAGAAACTAGTTTTTATCAACGTTTTTTCTTCTCGCTTTATCGTAAAAACGGTAATACATACAAGCGTCAAACTTGGTGTGATTGTAGAGCAAACTCTACAGAAATAACAAAAGAACAAATAATATAAATCGGCCAAGTGTAAGTCGGTCTCGTGTTAAAGGTCCAGGACAAAAAACGATTTTTAGTTATTATGTTGTGTGGTGGTGAGGTACGGAACCCTCGGTGCGCGAGTAGCCCGACTCGCACTTGACCGTTTTTTTTTAAATAATTTAATGTCCTTTAAAAGTAGTGTAGTTATTATTTGCTCCTATTTAGTTGACTATCCCTTTGTAGGTACATTAATTTTGTCCCAGACTATACAGGGTAAAGTTTTAGTCAATGCGGGAACTTTAACCATTTTACTTGACAAACTGAACTTTCACTTTCGGGCTAACTTTGAAATAACGAACAAAATAATTATCGATTTCATACAAGACTCGACTCGAATGTATGGCACAGCAGATTGTTTGTTGGACCTATAGTGAATTTTGCTCAGTTTGATGAGCAGAATACATGGTACAATTACAGGACGTAAACTTAAATGTGCTACATTCACTATCGGACCAACATTGAAATAGCAAAAAAACTGTTTTTCCAAACATTTGGGTCGAGTAGCTATGACATTTTCTATGGAACAACAAAATTTTTCGTTGTTATTTCGATGTTGGCTCCATAGTAAAAGTTGTTCAGTTTGATGGTCGAAAGCATCATATGTAACACATTTAGATTTGCTCACATCCTTTACAAAAGATGAATTTTTGGTCAGTGTGAAAATTCTCGTCAAAATAAACGACTACCTAACCACCTACATCCACAGAAGAAACTCCTCAATAAAGAAAAATGTAATTTAGGTGGTTGCAAAAGGTTCAGAGATCTAATTTAATGCGTTTGATATGTTTTAATTAAATGTCATCGTGTAAAAGTAAATACATCAAAACGAAACGCGTGGAGCTACGTCCGGGTAATCTAAGCGGCGTGATGGTTACAGTATCTTGTTATTTCGCAGTTTAATTTAAATATGTAAATTTTATTAGGCATAATACAGGCTGAGGACTCTTGAATTGCAAATGAATGTGACATTACGTTTTATAGGCTGGTAGCCAATTCGCCGGGCCGTTTCCTTGAAGCTGACGGCAAATTTTCACTTAGAAATGTTCTCAATTTTAGTGGTATTTTATTGTTTACAATTTTAGTAAGTAACAAGATATTTTTGCTTTGCTTTTGTCATTCCACAACAAGAAACAAGTTTACAAATTCGTAAAAAAGTTATAACTTCAAAAGTACAGTCGACAGCATCGTAATTCTAGACTCTCATCTTAACTATTATAAAACTGTAACAGAAGTGTCTGTATATTGAAGATATTTACAAAAAAATGGTTGGGTTTTTAGATGTCCCTGACTTCAAACCTTTTTTTAGAATTTTTGTCCGTGTGTTTGTTTCTGCGAGCATCACGCAAAAACGACAGAACCGATTTTGATGAAACTTTTTTGTTTGATAGCTTATGATCTGACTTAAAATCTAGTAGGTATATAATTTGTGTGGACGGAGTCGCGGGTTAACTCTAGATTGACATAAATCTTTTCGGATGGACCAATGTTTGACGAATATTTAAAAATCGGTTCTTGAAGATAGATCTAAAGTCATATTAAATAAGAGATTGAGTAATACTGTAAGGAGATCAAGAACTTTTCCTTAATCACGTCAAAAATTTAAAGTTCGCATTCGGAGCAAACACTCAAACAAAGTACCTAAGTAATATAACAACAGTTACATTACATACTCAATTTAATAGAACACGATTCCAACAATTATTGAGTCCTCATTCCAGTTAAGCACGTCCGTAATTTCGTCTATAAAACAAGTATGAACTCACGGATAATTGTTAAAACAGAGAGCCTATTCTTACGTAATGTGTTCTTGCCTTTACTGAATTTTAACGACTCAGGAGCCAGAGAGAGAATTCTGGGAATTGATGTTGAATCATGAACGATGGCAACACGAAATTCTGTTAAAACTTTTGACGCGCTTTATTATGAAGCTCTTTGAGGTCTATAATGTAACCAATTTACGGGCACGGTGACAATGGGGGCGTGTAATTCTGTTTTCTTGTTTTACGCGCTAAATTCGCGGCTCCAAGTTAAGTTAAGGAATGATGTTATTGAATTACAATATTTGGTACGTTCTTTGTGTCATTCTTTTGTTATAGGTAAAAATAACATGACCACGTAATATAAAGGTTAAGAAAAAAATAATGTTTTTGAATTTAGGTAAGAATGACACAAAGAACGTATTGTAATTTAATAACGTCATACCTTTTCTATTTAGTTTCTTTCTGTACTAATGAGAATTTACATGATCCTATTTTTGGAATAAAATATCAACTCACTTAGAATCCTCGATTAATCATCGATCATACTTCAACCGTAATCGAGCCTAAAGTCAAAACCCTTATAACTTTGGTGGGCTATTTAGATTAGCCTTTGTTGCTGTGGCAAAGTATGTTTTAATTCATTTTTAATGGCCGGTTACTCTGTCTGCACTGCGATTCTTCCAACATCAAGTAGTTTAGTGTAATATCAGGTAATATTTTAAAAACAACTTAATGGGTCGCAAAATGGCGGAGTGACGTGGCCAGCCAAACCGCGCACGTCCTTCCGTGAATCCACTAGCCATGGGACTCCTCAAACAAAAAAGTTTGTATTGACAAAGTTTTTAAAACATAAATATAACTTACCTAAATAATATTAAATCTATTCTTGGAAACTTGACATTTATCGAACCCTCCAAAGTTTAGCCTATCAGAGAGGACGCCCACTCATAAAGGGAATATAATTCGGAGCGACAAACGAAGTCTGGTGATATTTTCAATAATAACTAATTAAAGTCAATGAAATTTTTCTGAAACAATCTAGAAACTTATCTCTATGCTTTTATGAAGTCAGATTTTCGTTAAAAATCATAAATTAATCATAGCATTAAAACTGTATATTTTTAAGAAAATCTAAGTTCATAAAAGCATAGAGATTAGTTTCTAGATTGATTCTGAAAAATTTAATTGATTAGTATTGAAAATATCACCAGACTTCGTTTGTATGCAGCGCGCATTTACGCATTCGGAATAAACTTCTCTTAACAGATTCCAGTGCAGACATAGTATGCCTCTAAATACAGCCCCGTAGTAATAAAAGGCGAACAACATTCGTGTTTAGTACCTAGTATTTTTTATAACATCGCCACTAGCGTGTCGTATCCACAGTACCTAACTAACAGGCGTTTTTCATTATCCCATAACTCGCACCTCTATTTTCTAATATTAGCAATTCCGTAACGAAATAAAGTCGTAACGGTTTCGTTCGGAAAGCTTTGTAAGAGTATTTTCGCACATTTTATTAACTACTCCCTCGGCAGTAAAACGTGGAGATCTTCTTAAAGACCACTTAATGGATTTCTGCGTTGAGTGTCGCCTTTAAATGGCCACTTCAATCCGAAATTATCTTCGCAGTTACATTTGTTAATAAATAGTTTGGGGTCAGAACCCTTTAATAAGTCCTTTTGTATTAAAATCTGGTTTCGATTTCAAAAATTAAGCGGTTATTTATCGTTGTCGTAAAACATTTTACCAGTAACTCTAACAATACGAAATTTTAGGATCTTGTGATGTAGTTATTACTATCTCTAGTTTTTGCATAAAATAGTATTTAGTGCAAAACTAAGATTACTATTTTTTCCACTAAATATCAGTGGAATACGCATTTTCTAAAATTAATTATTCAAATAGTTAATTGTTTCTGTAATTTTCTGTGTGTATAAATCATACACATACATCGCTTTGTTGATCATTATTATACATTTTATTTACAGAAATATATTACCATACATTACAATATAAAATGAATAGATCTCGCATCTTCCATGGCCTTCGGGTAGGTACATTGAAAATGAATCTGCCAAATGAACTGGATTAAATTTTTTCACCTAGTCTCAAAGGTACAACTTCTGAATAACCCATCAGTGATATCCAATTTTTTTTTAAATATAGCCCAAACTCACATCTCTTGGTTTTATTTTCGATATCTCATTTCATTTTCGAGATATGCATTTATTTTTTGACCAAAACTGGATGAAAAACGATCGCATTTTTCACATTTTCTCGATTTTCAAAAAGTGTTCCTGTGTTTTTTAAAAACTAATTTTTGCTTTTTGTAGCCCTCGTCGAGACGCGTCTTTTTACACCCCAATCATCTATATATGTAGTCCCAAAACCCACGACACCAGGGCGATGCCGCACTCCTATTTGTAGGTACCTACACAGTACATACTTCGTTATTAATAGAAACATATTTAAAATTAACTGAAATTATGTAATATATAACTAAGTACTTAATTACCCATTATACCTACTAAATATAAGCAAATGAAGGCAATACACTGAAAACCATTTGAACAGAATCAAAGATGAAAACATTTCACCTATTCAGTTATAAGTTCAGAAGAAATGATAAAGAGATTTTACGTTTGTTTATCATCACGTAGTTAAGTATATTTTATTAGGGAACCCTAATGTTTTACTACCCTCTTGTGTCACCTTTCTGGTAATTAATTTACGAAGAACAGTGTAAGCTTTAATTTATATTAATGTCAAACGTGATAATTATGTAGAATATGATATTTCAAATTTCGCGAAGAAAGACTAGACTAGACGAGACATCCATAATATAAAAATTGATGTATAAACTTTTATTATCTAAAATAAGTATTTGCAATTCATTTGCATACTCTGAGGAGGCCCTTAGATTAGTTACCCTTTAGTTTTCAGGTTTCCTGGAAAAGTTATCAATCATATTAGATTTTTTGTGGTTTGGTATTTAAAAACCGGCCAGGTGCGAGTCGGACTAGCGCACGGAGGGTTTCCTACCACCGTACATATATTTAAAAAACAACCAAAAATGGTATGTGACAGCATTATCTTATGAATAGGGTTGATTACGGAACCCTAAAAAAAGGCAACTATATTATGATTTTAAAACACTACAAAGTAAGCATGCATTGAAGTTAACGTGATGACCTGAGTCACCATGTTTACGCTCAACGATTCGTCACAGCATAGAATATTAATCCACCGGGCTATTCATAAAATATTAACATTCTTTCTCCGGGGTCATGCTTTTATTAAATGTCACAAACCCATACTCAAAAATTCAAAATCAATTATTCGTATTAGTAATGTCACATTTAACTTTCTGACGTTATTTTATTGAGAATTTACCACCGCTTTGTAAGGTGCTGTTATGGCTGTAGAGATTATGCTGACAAAACTACTGATTAAGAAGAACAAAATATCGTTTAAAATTTTTTATAAAACATACTTATGTGATACTAAAATTAAATACAAGTCTATTGATAAATATCACTTAATAGTAAGTTCTAAGGAGAGTGCTTTAAGTACTAATTAAAGTTATTTGACTGATTCGAGAAACAGTGTCTCAATTTCATTAATATCATCAAAGATGGAATTCTGAGCTTGATCAATAAGCTTTAATTTGTTAAAAGCTTTAGATGCTTAGATATTGTACAAAATTGATCGATACAAACAAACTCATACGAACCTTTTTTTTTCTCTAATCTGAACGTGCTGATTGTAATGAGCAATTGAAGTGCTCATTATAATCAGTGGTTTATATTTGAAAGGTTTGGCTGTGACTATCATTATAGTCTGCAGTGGTCAACTATTTTACTTCTTCTGGACATCTGGCTGGTAGTCTATCGACCGGTCAGTCCAATGTAAAAATAACAGCTGCAAACTTCAAGCGAACTGTACGCAGCCTAAAACAATAAGAAAATATGAATAAATGAATTATGAAATTACAAGGCATGAAAGCAATTAACATGACAGCACCGACACTCGTGCCAACATAAAACATGAAACCACCAAGGAAATAATTTTATCTAACGCAGGCAACACATTAGTAACAGCAATTACGTATTTCTCCATGACACATGTGTCCACGCCGCAAAAAACCTATTATTTATAATGAATGGACACGAGGGGTGCATAGAAATTGAAAACACTTATTATCTTATCGACGAATGATGGATGATAATATTATTGTAATGACGTTAAAGCTGCGGGGAAATGTTGTTATCTCACTTTTTTGAGGAATTTTGTAAACGACGTGGTATGTAGGTATACAGAAACCTATTCTTGAATGACCTTTTTATTGAGTGAAATTAATTAATAAAAGTCAAGTCACGTCCCTAAAATTATTCAAAATAAACTTTTTATTGCAATTAAATCGCTGTTACAACCGTATGATTTTCAACCCTCAGTGATGTATTATTTCCTAGGCTTAGTTGATGCGAGGGGATAAAAAAGAGGGGAAACAGAATTGTGCTTATATCACGCGCCAGAAAATTTATAAGAATTTTTTGTAAAACTATTGCCATTATTTATTTTACATCGTAGTTAAGTATCTATGCAGAAGTATTATTGTCATAAAATTTATTTTATGACAGCGATTTTTTTTTCTGTACATTACCTACTTTTTAATATTTAACTTTGCGTGGGATTCTATGGGTAGATAAAAATTAGGTACATAGTTTGCGAATTATCAGAAGCTGTAACATTAAATTGGTATAGATATAACTTGACGTTTAATAAGTGTGCTTCAAGCTCCTATATTGAATACATTATTTTGACTTTGACTTTGAAATTTATTTCTATAGCAATATTAACGTTCGTTAAAGTATAACCTTTACATCAACAAAGTGGACTAACCCGATGATAAACTTCATAAATACAGTTTTATTTTTAATGCAAAAACACATGATAACTAAAAAATTATCATTGCACGGTGTAAAAGGGGATTATAATCTGTGAGAGAAGCTATGGCGTAATATGCTATAATTGTCATAAAGCTATAAAGACCTTTGCTCTGCTTTGATACTATATGCTATAAATTTATATTGAAAATAGATTTTTCTAACCTACAAACCAGAATATTATACTATCATGCGAACCCCGTTATATGCTAATAGAGTTCTGTGCTAATGTAAATACTGAATAATAGCGCAGCGTTCAACAGAGCTAGAACTGTATTTTCTATGTTCCCTGTTATTTTTCTAACGTTTCATTTTGTAACTTATTAAAATATTTATGCTGTATGAAATTATCATACAACCTAGAAAGCAGATGTAATGTTAAAGACATTTTTCATTATTACTACCAACGATAAGTTTGCATTATCAGATGCGGTGGCTGATTACCGCTCTAAAAAACTTTCTTTAAAAATTCAAACGGCCAGCAAGATCTAAGAAGTGCCTATCACCAATTTACCCTCGAGCAAACAGAGGGGATCCGAGCGAGATTGTGACACAAGTTAGGTGAACTTAGTACGTCTTTACGGCCGTATACGCAATAGAGGACGGCGAGAAATCCCAGGGCGAGAGGCATAACAAATTATTGTCCCGGCCGGACGGTCAACGAGCGCTTTACGAGCCGCTTCCCAACTCTGATGATGATTTAGATGCAAGGAATATCGGGCGGAAGCAAGGCGATAAACCGCGGGAACCATTGCCGCGTTGCCATGACAACGGGCAGGGCGCGTCCCTACACCCGCCCTCGCGAGTTTCGTCTCTAGTTCAGGGACACTTATCGTTATCGTAATAAATTGGTCTGGAATTCGTGCAATAACTTCAAGTGGAATCGCAATAAAATTGTGATCTGGAATTTTGTTACTGTGATGTCGAATAACTGAGATATAATAATGTAAAAATACTTTCTCTCGTTTTTATGGCTTGTTATCCGAAAAAATATATATTACTCATATTTATTAAATCAGTGACCTATAAACTTCAATTACTGTCATCTATCCGCTCATTATTTTTGTAATAAAAAATAAATTCAATCTAGTATAGAGCCTGCATGTTTACCCTATTGTTATGTGTAGCATAGCGATAGATAGCGGTAACTTGGACCGTTCTCATAATAAAAAATGTAAATTTAAACTCGTTGTGGAGTCCCGATTTATTATCCGACGACTGATGATGATATATCGACGTCGGCTGCAATGTTGATCGTCACTTACCCTACCCTTATCACGGAGCATGTAATATTGAATTCATTGCCCCCAGCTCAACGCGTGTGTCGGGGACTTTAATAAAACGAAATATTTCGTCTCAAATATCTTCTTTACGTCCTTTATGTCATACTTACGAAATTTTAATGAAACATTTTTCTTGTCTTTGCAGAAATTAATTTGATATGAGAGAGAGATGAGCCATGGAATCACGAAGCGCGCCGCCAAGCCCCGACGAGTCCGGGGAGGCGGTGTACGACTCTCGTTGCGGGCGTTACCAGCATCCACCTTCACTGCAAAGGACCTTCGCCAGCTGTCGAGAGGCAGCACGGCCTCGCCCGCACCACCGCCACGCCGCCTCGGAGCCTGCACGGCCCGACGACCGCGTTCTCATCACGGCCGAAGTACACGACTACCCATCTTCAGAGTCAGGGATAGCAGCCGACTGCCCACACCCTCACACCAGTAACGCTGATGACAGCCCTTCCTATGACCGATCCGATTATGAAGGCAACTCTAGCTACAGTCTCAGACACACTCCTGAATATCATCACACACTGGATTGTAAACACCGTCCTACAGATTATCGTAGCCATACACCGGATTATAATCACGGACATACATCAGACTGTGACCGCGGCCATCCACGATCACAAACATCGCGGCGACCGCATAGAAAACACAGGAAAGAAGAAGACGATGGTGCCCAGTCACTCGACGAGCGATGTGCTCGAGACCTTGATGAAATCCTACCAGCCAGACTTGCAGCGGTCCATTTATCACGAGAACAAACACCACAAACGTGGAACAGAAGCAACATCGCTGCAACAATGGAGCGATTTGAACCCGTCGATTATTCATACGCTTACTATGACCATCATTTATCAATGCCTTCGTCCTCAAGAAAGGCGAATCGTCAGCGAGGCCGCGGCGGTATACCACGCGATCGAACCGGTCGACATAACTACGTCACTAGATATGGTACAGAGGAAAACATTTATGAGGAAATCACAGATGGCACCAGAACATGTCCGAAACACCGATACGTTCCACGCCAGTCTCTTGTTTCACTAGATCGGAGCGTCGTCGAAGAGGAAGTACGTCGGGTGGAGTCTAGGCATAAACGAATATTGGGAGAGCTAAATCTCAGCGTTGAAGCTATGTTGATGCCGGAGTGCGAATCCCCTGACTCAGAGCGAGCGGAAGATAGAGATAATATCGAAGAGCTTTTAAGGGTAGGTCCGACGGACGAACTACTTTCTCCAGCTAGTTGTAACCCTCCAGATTTAGATAGCGGATTTAGTGGGAGCAGTAGCGGTGCGAGTTATGTGGGTAGTTTACGACGAAAACCGACGGGATCAGTGCCACACTTACCTGCGGTGGCATATGGGACTCGTGGTGCCGGGGTCCGTATCTTGGGCGCGGAAGAATGTGGTTTGCGCTGTCCGAGGGATGTCCAATCACCCCGAAGCTCTAGCTGTGGAGACGCTAAAACCACCGGCTTCTGGAACAAAAAGGCTTGGAAGAAAATATCCGGATTCTCTAGTTCCAATAGCATCAATAAAGCAGGCCTCACAGGTTAGTTAACCAATGTTTGATAAAAATACAAGTTTCGCAAAACTTATGCATGCCGTTACATATTTTTGTTCTCTAAATATATCATATAATTTCTTATTTCGGCTAGTGCTGCTAACTATTTAGTTTCTGTATTTAGCTCAAACAAACAATAAATACATAATTTCGAAACAATCATCACTAACAGCCATCACATTTACCAACAAAGCTACTTACATTATTCAGTACAAAATTGCACGTCGTACCTACAAAGTTCCATTCTCACATAAAACGTGAATGAATCCGACCTGTATCAAGTCATGAAAACCCAGAGGGTATCATTTCTTTTTTTATTTTCGCCCGCTTTCGTCCGCCATTGGGCGTTTTTCAGATGGACGCGCGCGTGGTTCTGTGTCTGATGTTTTCGTTTGGTTTTTTTGTTTGTTTTGTTAACGGTGCGGCGTTTTGCATTGCAGGTCTGCTCGTTAGGTACACTTTCCGGCGTAAGTCGGGCTCGCAGGGCTCTCAGGGCAAGCGGCGTGCCGAGCCCGTCAAATGCGATGCGTGCCTCTCACAACGATGTTAACCGCACTATGGTAAGGGTCCCACTACACAAACATGGCACTTTGCTGGCAGAAAGTATCTGAAACATATCCATAGATTTTGTATCATACAATTTTTCTCGCCTTATAATTTTATTGCTTTCTACCAGTAACAACGTTTTATTTTTATTTAGCACATCAAAATTGGCAAAAGCGCGTCCATTAAAAGAATCTCTCAGTTACATCTTCAAGGATTTCTTATCCTCAATCTTGTATTTTATTTTTAAAATAAAAAAATACACGGCACAACCTGACACTGACAATTACGAAAATCTTAATTATCATGGGAAAAAAGACTAAAGTATTGATGTCATAGCTACCAAGCGGCACAACGCGGCTAGATCAGAAACGATTAACAAAGTCGATACAAAGTTCTCTCATTAAGGTATCGAAGATATTACTTCTGCCAACTTCGACTTACGATAAGTATTGTTCCGCAAGAACCGAGACAATAGCATGCGCTACCACTTAATTAAGCCTCGTCGATACGATATGAAACTACTATGCGGAAACTTGCCGTTTAGTCTGCCAACTGAAATCTATTTAATAACTAGTTGTTTGCGATATGTCGCTGGTTTAAAGATTGAATGTCTTGGTTGCAGATGAAGCCTGTAGGCCAAGCAGAGCTAAATCCAGAACAGCTACTATACCGTACAGGTTAACAACAATTATATATTTATACATAATATATACGTAACTTGACCCATCTGCTTTATATAAATACGAAAGAAACGTGTATTTATGCGAACTTCCAAGTAAACGCTTAACTTTTATTAAACACTAAAAGAGCTCACCTGAAAAAATGCCACTGGCGTTCAAAAAAATTCCGTTCTAATTACAAATTTTTCCTTTGTTACAGCTACTCCAACGGAAAATTGGTGGTGCCGTTGGATTCCCTAGCACAGAGCTGAGGGGCCGGGCCCCCTCGCCATACCCGCCTCCAACTCCTCCGAAGGTCTCCTCAACGCGAAAGGTCAACGATAAATACGAAAGTGGCCTGAAGCGACCTAATTAAAAGACTGCCGCGTATTGGTGCGTTTACCCTATGTTCGTGAGACTTCATACTTTGTTATCGAACGATATTTCAGACATTAGAACGTTTGGACTTTTAACGGAAACATTCCATTGGACTGCAACAAAAAACAACAAATAGTGCGTCTCAAAGACAATCTAGGTTTGTGTTTTGTTTTAATGTACATACAGTGTAAATAGGACGAGAGACTTTAAAAAACCGAGGCGAGTATACGTTGAAGTGATAGAAAAGCCTAATTAATTATTTGTAATGTTAACAATCGTTTCATAGAAACGCAATGACAATGTTGTTGTTACTTATCAATTTTTAGTAGGTAATAGGTACATGAAAAGGCTGAAACAGTTGATTCCGATTTTGTACGTGGTGAATAAAAGTTGCCATCTAGCTGATACAATACTTTTTGGATACTGTAATTGATGTTCTGAAGACTTGTTATATCAAACGTTTAAGCTTTGTGTAATCGACCTAATATTTATATACTTAATTATAACCTCTGTTTGACGTCACGACTATTTTGTATAAATAAGATTTACGTGATAAATGGAAAACTAATGTTTTATATTTTCAAGCCAAATGGTACTACTACACTACTTTTGTAAAACAAAACATTTTTACTATAAATTAATGTGTTCATTCGTGTATATTATTACAATCTTAATTCAGCCAAAATAACATAAGTTAACGTTTGAAATCCAGTTCTGAAATTTTTCAACTTATCTATTTAATATCTCAATAGTTAATTTGTATACAATAATATTTATGATGTACTTCGTAAAGAATGTTTTTCAGAGAGTGACGTCATTGTTAATACTTGTTAGTAAATAATTATTGTATATTTGTAAATAATGTTTAAATGAAATACATGGTGCACTTTCATTATTTTATTTATGTACATAAATATAAGTACACAGTCACTTTGAATGTTAGACATGAATGTTTTATTTATATGTATCAAAAGGAAATTTTAAACTAAAAATGTATCGAGTACTGTAAACCGTCAGCCTATGTCTACATTTTTAACTCTATCGTTACCAAAACACTGTTTGTCTATATTGATTGACCTGTAATTAACTGCCAGTCATACGTGTACGGGGTTTTGCTTTCATATATTTTTTTTAAATAATGTTGCATAATTCACATTTTGACACAAAAGATTTAAATGAATTTGTTTCCGATATTTTGTCAAACTTAAACTACAATGCTTGGTATTACCTGATAGAAAATTTTATAACTGGCAGTTAACAATATTAATATACAATTACACACATTAATTAAATTGTAAATGTGATTTAATAATTAATAGCTCTTGCGCGAATGTGTTCAATATGTGGACATTTGTTGACGTACTCTAATTTTGTGTTGACCAGACATATAAAATTCAAATTCAAATTGCCGTAATGCACAGAACATTATAAGACGGGACAGAAATGCAAAGTAGCGCTTTTGCTTCTGAGACGGCTGCCGCCACTTGTCTTACCGTTCACGCTGCTACAATTATTTATGCCCTCTCGCTCGCACCACGCCGTGCGCCTTATGGTGTTATGCAAATCATTGCATAACCTGTGGCGACACGTTCCACGCCTACTTTGCACTTCTAACCCCTCTTATAATGTTCTGTGCCATAATGTAAGCAAAAACCACCCAAGCTGTGTAATAAATATATATTTTTAAAACCTTATATCATTCAGTCAATAGAAACTGTGCACTATTTTTTAACAGCACCAAAAGTCAGTTAAATCAAGATACTATAAAAATAACCTTAAACAATTCATATAATGCACTATGTAAATAATGAATGTTCAATTGTTCACATCAGTCACTTTTGTTTATAATGATTGCTGTAAGCTCGACTGATATGCGGTAATCTCAATCAGTGTTACATGAAAATGCATATTTCTTTAACTGTATGTAATTTAGTGATCGTGTTCAAGTCAAAAGAGATTTTTATTAAATAAACCATAAAAAGTCATTGTTTTTCATTTTAAACATACGAGTAGGTGTGGAGTAAAAGAGACGATCTCGTATGGTCGTGGGTTATATCACATTCTTATAAGATTCCGTTCGTTTAGTAACGCTCTCATCACAATAACAAAGATTTCTTAATAAAGAAACCCAAAATGAAAAATGCTACCACAACTTACTAGAAAAGCCTAAAAGCTATTTTTATAAAATGCTATTGAATACTTTCATAGGTTCTAAATATTTCTCTTTTAAGAATATCGAAATAAATGTAAAAGTGGCCGCTTGTTTACCTTTCTTTAAAATTGTAGGTTTTAACCAATAAAACACATATAAGAGTATTTCGATAACAATAGTTTAAAGGCTTTTGTAGTCAATCCATCAATCAATTAAAATTGTTTATTCAAAATAATATCACATAGCTTTCTGACGTCATTTTTGACTCATACCACCGCGTCGAAAGTTGTTCCGTTCTAGAGAAGATGTGACCAGAAACTCTACAACACAAGTCTTATTTATAAACAAAACAAAATATTCAAAGTAGAATTACAAATACAATATTGAATTAAATAGTTTAACATTGTCAAGACCAGACTTTTTGGTCATTCATATAATCATCGAATTTATAGCAACCTTTTTTACAGAGGGACTTGCTTAATATGGGACTTAAACTTTATGTATGGCAAGTTTAGAATATCTTCTCGTGTAAATGGCAGTAACCCTTTTTTTTATTTAGGTTTTTATTAATGAGAAATCTTTAATATTGTGATGAGGGAGCCACTGAACGGTAAAAGGACTCTTAAACTTTGATAGTGTGATCTTGTCGTAGAGGCGTGCCTAATTCGCTGATATTATGATCTGTTTTTTTTTCAAATAACGCCTCGACACGTTTTGGCATAGTCTCAATCATGGACAAATTAACCTAAAACACATCCAAGCCTTTCTTTCTTTCATATGAAAATATTCAGCAGCTATTTAAGATGAGGGGTTAGGTACGAGAGCACGGATTAACTGGAAAAATGTTCATTCAGATACAATTACGAAGTGATCATCAACTGAAGATAGATTTTTGAACTGCATACATTTCTGACTTTCTTTTTTTTCAAATTGGGGCTTTTAACCCTGAGGTTATGCCAGGTCTTTCTTCATTTGGATAATAGCAACCGAACACAGAAATAAAATCGTTACTACTTTTTAAGTACCCACTTCTTTTATGAAAATATAATTACAAAGAAGCAGAGAGCTCTACATGACTACGAGTATGTAAGTACAATATCAAAAGTGTCTGTATTACCTAGTTTTCTACCGTAGCATCAAAATAGAATGATAAAATAAATCAGCAATACAGTAATAATATCAACTATGCACTTAATTACTAAAACGAATACTTAAGGGGATATAATTCGGAGCGCGCTACATACAAACGTACTATGGTGATATTTTCAATACTAACCAATTTAAGTCAATGAAATTTTGCTGAAACAATCTTGAAACAAATTTCTAAGCTTGTATGGAGTCAGATTTTCGCTAAAATATACAGTTTCAATGCTAGGATTAATTTAAGAATTGTATGGAAATCTTTGAGGCACTGTAACTTTAAAACTATACATTTTAACGAAAATCTGACTCTATAGAAGCATAGAAATTTGTTTTTAGATTGATTCTGAAAATTTTCATTGAGTTTAATTGGTTAGTATTGAAAATATCACCATAGTACGTTTGTATGGAGCCCGCTCCGAATTATATCCTCTTAACTGAGCATTAACAAATCATAACTCATATTCGATTTTGGTGGTTATGTCAGCCAACAGATAATATTTGAGTTGTGACGCGAACCCCAAACTAATTACAAATGCTGCTCAGTTCATTAAATTTTAATTTATTTCACGTAACAAGTACCTAAGCCATATTGACAGTTTATGAAATACTAGCGAACTGCCCCAGATTCGCCCGCGTGGGGTCTATAATGTAAGTAAATATACTATAGTCCTAGGGTGCAATTTTCTGTCACTCCTACAGTTACCCAAATGCGAAACATAACGCCATAATATCAGTTTTTCTGTTTATATTTGTCTACATGTAGGGCTTTATAATTACATTACATGGCGTTATGTGTAGCAATTTAGTACGGCAAGAAAACTGGACCACACTTGCACCCCAGGACTATAGTTAAATAGTTTTACCACAAAAACCTTCCTAAAGAATTTCGCTAAATGACAGAGAAAACCATATTAAAATCCATTGCGTCGATTAGAAGAAACGGAGAAATAGAAATTATCAGGACAGAGCTTGTTTTGTACTATTTATACATTATAATATTCACTCGATGATTTAATTGGAAATAAGAAATTAGGAACCCAAGTTTATAAATTACCTACGTACCTATTTACAAAATACCGAACTGTGAGACTTCCTTACTTATTAAATGAACTTTGCAGCGCATTCACGAAACCGCTTTCATCCAGGACAAACGCTTTATAGTTCACAATACCTTGAATGAGTATAAAATTTCCAGGGGAGGGGGCCACAGAAATTGGGCCTTTTGTGCCACCGAACGGGTTAATTGTTTAATTGCCAATAAAAATAAAAACAACGTTTATTGTTCCTAATGTACGATATAGGACGGCAGATGTTTGCCAAATTGAAGGGATTTTTTTTATTACCTGGGACATGATGCGTTTAATTTTTAGCGAGAATTTATTCTGCTAGCTAGTAGTCAGCGTCGTGTTTTAAATGTATGGTCAAATTTAAAATGTAACTAACCATATCTAGAAGAATTAAAAGCTCACTATAATGTTTCTATAATCCCACTACAGAACCTTTGCTCTGTTCTTTGTCTGTATAGAGATGCAAAGAAATGAGAAATGTATAGAAATGCAGATATTAATAAAGTTTATTATTGTGTGTATCATCATCAGCAGCCTGTATGTACAGGCCTAACCTCAAGGACGATGTATGGGCTTTAGTTCACCACGGGTGCCCATTATTCGAATCACGCGATCAGATTCTACAAAACCATGCATTTTATTTTAGGCGAAACTGATATCGTGATCAGAATGTACCTTTGGCGCGTGATCTGTTTCCACTAGCAACGAATCGCGTAATCAGTGTGGACTAACCCATGCGGGGGTTATTGGTAGACTTCGCATACGCATATCTTGTTCAGCATATTATGTTTCCTCACGATGTTTTCCTTCACCGTTTGAGAGCAATCGGTTTTACGCACCTATGTTATAAAAACTCATTGGTACAATCAAATGGTACATGGCATGTCGTCCGTGTGGATTAGAATCCGAACCCTTTGATTTAGTGACCATACTTCTCCGCAACGCGCCACCGACTCTCTTATAGTGAATCTAATTATGCATATTGTGAAAGAAGACAGCACATAACATTGCTGCACTGAAATTAAAATCATTAGCATCCTTTTAAACTAAGAGTCTACCCATAAAACTGAACAACTTTTACTATGGGAGCAAACCGATCAAAGCAAAAAAAATCAGCTGTTCCACACTAAACTACTGGGTCTACTCTGGACTCAAATGTATGCAACAGCAGATTTTTTTTCTGCTCCGTAAAAGTTGTTCAGTTTGATGGCTAGATTCTTAGTTTAAAAGGATGCTAATAGTATCAATTTCACCCTGTAGACTAAGATAGATAGATATTATGCATACGAGCAAAGTTTCAATTTGTCGATTTAGGGATCCGTTAGCGAAATATTAAGCTTTAAAGTGAAAATTTTTGTTAGAGTCAAGTGCCCCCGTAAAAAAATTCACGGCAGTAGTGCATAATATAACGAAATTAAAAGGAAAACTATCACCGCTAAGTACGCTTTACAAGTAAACGAGTATTAGTCGATCAACTTGTAAAATGTACTTTTTAGACTTTAATAGTCCTTAAACCGTAGTATAAAACAAAAAGCCCCCTTCTAAGTCCGTATATTGTGGCGGGCAACTATGGAACCCTACCCAGCGCGTGGCCCGACATGCAATTGGCCGTTTTTTTAATCTCTACTTCGCTCTATACCTGACGTCGGACCAAATGTGTCGACTTTGGAGACATCGCACTTTGTCATTATCACTGCGAACTGCGTTCAGCCATTCCATTCGATTATTAACTAAAATTACCCATAATAAAACAATGTTTTGCTACATGCAATATTATTCACATTCTAAAACCACAATTAAATCAAAATATCTGTATCAACTAGTGGTCCACATAACGTAAGTGTTCTAATGTATTGCTATAATTGAATACCTTCCAATATCTATCCCATCCCATATGCAGTCTGTTTCAGTTTCGCAAATTATTCTTCCATACAACATACACGTTATGTATTGTAGAAATGTCATTTGGATTTATTAGATACTCTTACCTATCTAACAAAGTCACAAAGGGATTCCTGCATTCGGATCGCCTTTTATTAATCTGTTATTCGTTCCGCCGAGATTTCTGTGTGTCGTCCAATTAATATCAATAAAGAGTAGAGATGGTTAAAGGTATTTGGATATGGACATTCTGTAGTAACTGCCTGATACGACCAATTTATAACGGAAACTATTAAAATAAATGTGAACTTCTACTTATCTACAACGAGGAGTCATTGCCTGTGTATAAATTTTTGTAACAGCTTGATTAAACGTGTTCAATATGCCTCGATAGATGGCGTTGACGTGACCTGGGTCCGAAGATGGTAATTTAACCTAAATAGTTAAAATAAATGCACGTCACTGGTTCAAACGAATCCGTTGATCCGTTCTTCTTGTTTTCCTGATTATTTAAAAAAAAAGATTATCACGTTTTTATTTATATGTTATAATTGCAAGATTGCACATCTATCTCGCATCAACGCCATCTTTCTTGCAATTTTAATCACTACCCCACGTAAATCATAATATAAGCAAACATTTTGCATCGAATTTGGATTACGTTTTTTTTCGGATATCTGGTAATTTCGGTTACGGATACGATACGCAGCTTCATAGCATTCCTAATATATAACACAGATCGGAGCATTCCATCCAGATGGCTAGCATTACAATATCTGAAATTATGTTTGCCAGAACGAATAGTAGCGGTTTAATAAATTAGCGGGAAATATCTATCAATCCGTAAATATATTGGAAGATACGTATTGTATTGACATTCCATATTATTTGTTTAATTTAATGAAGCTTATTATTGATCCATTGCTAGATGTGTTGGTAAGTAGATTTATTTTGAAAACAGACCAGTAGACCTACCATGAGTTTACACTGTAGTATACTACAGTAGACCTACCATGAGTTTACACTGTACTATACTACAGTAGACCTACTATGAGTTTACACTGTAGTATACTACAGTAGACCTACCATGAGTTTACACTGTAGTATACTAAAGTAGACCTACCATGAGTTTACACTGTAGTATACTACAGTAGACCTACCATGAGTTTACACTGTAGTATACTAAAGTAGACCTACCATGAGTTTACACTGTAGTATACTACAGTAGACCTACCATGAGTTTACACTTTAGTATACTACAGTAGACCTACCATGAGTTTACACTGTAGTATACTACAGTAGACCTACCATGAGTTTACACTGTAGTATACTAAAGTAGACCTACCATGAGTTTACACTGTAGTATACTAAAGTAGACCTACCATGAGTTTACACTGTAGTATACTAAAGTAGACCTACCATGAGTTTACACTGTAGTATACTACAGTAGACCTACCATGAGTTTACACTGTAGTATACTACAGTAGACCTACCATGAGTTTACACTGTAGTATACTACAGTAGACCTACCATGAGTTTACACTGTAGTATACTACAGTAGACCTACCATGAGTTTACACTGTACTATACTACAGTAGACCTACCATGAGTTTACACTGTAGTATACTACAGTAGACCTACCATGAGTTTACACTGTAGTATACTAAAGTAGACCTACCATGAGTTTACACTGTAGTATACTACAGTAGACCTACCATGAGTTTACACTGTAGTATACTACAGTAGACCTACCATGAGTTTACACTGTACTATACTACAGTAGACCTACCATGAGTTTACACTGTAGTATACTACAGTAGACCTACCATGAGTTTACACTGTAGTATACTACAGTAGACCTACCATGAGTTTACACTGTAGTATACTAAAGTAGACCTACCATGAGTTTACACTGTAGTATACTAAAGTAGACCTACCATGAGTTGACACTGTAGTATACTACAGTAGTTTTACTGTTGTTTACTAAAGTTTTTGTATCAAATTCCGTACAGCGCTCCTAGTGGTTACGATGAGAACTAACTCTGACATTCAAAATTGGCGCCGCAACTACAGTAGTAACGTATAGTGAAAACTCATGGTAGGCCTACAGAACAGAGAATCCGGCTTGAAAATAGTAAAGCCAAACTTAACCAAAACAGTACAAGTAGATCAACAAGGCAATCTACATCAAATGGCCTCTAATAAACACAATATCCACCGAGTATTAGCATGAACTGCTAAACTTTAGCCAAAACCACACGTCGAAATGAATATTAGGTTTAAGAGGATAGTTTTTGCTGCGCGTTCCATACTAACGAAGTTTGGTTATATTTTAACCCCCGGCGCAAAAAGAGGAGTGTTATTTTGACGCCTTTGTCGGTCTGTCTGTCTGTCTGTGGCATCGTAGCTCCCAAACGGGTGGACCGATTTCTACTTTTTGCGAGAGTGTTCTTAGTTTAGTTTCATAAAAATCGGTTAAGCAGTATTCAAGTAACTTTAAAAATTACGAAATAACATTAAATTACAAATCACAAAAAACGTTTAAAAAGTGAAAAATAATTCTGTCACCTATTATTTTTGATGTAAGCAAATGAATGCTTTACTATTTAACTCTCTTTCAAGATATTTTACAATCTAGAGAATCTAGAGAAACAATCTAGAGTCTGATCTCTATGCTTGTATGTTGTCCGATTTTCGTTAAAATTTATAGTTTTAAAGTTACTGTGTCTCAAAGATTTTTAAACCAATCTTAAATTAATCCTAGCATTGAAACTGTATACTTTAACGAAAATCTGACAACATATAGGGTCCTTCTTAATATGCTGACACTTTTTTAAGGGCATGATCAGACCATCAAACCGAACAACTTTCTATATGGCACCAACATCGAAATAGCGAAAAAAAAATCTGCACAAAGATTACCCGGTTTCTAGATTTTTTCTGAAAAATTTTACTGATTTTGACCTCGTAACGCCCAGGCTTTTTTGACAAAACATTAGCTTACAGGTTCACATAGTACCGGCCCAGAAGGTTTTTCAAAATTGTGTCTTCCTTACATATCATATAGCACACACTATTTAATATCTTATGACACATTCAAATCGAGTCTTTTAAAAGGTGGTGGGGCGTCTATTGCATGAAATTGGATTTCATCTTGGGCAAGTATCACAATGGAGCTGAAAACCTTTTAAAAAGCATCTGGGCGTTATGACGTTAATTGGTTAGTATTGAAAATATAACCAAACTTCGTTTGTATGGAGCGCGCTGCAAAAGCTATCCTCTTAATATTATAATGTAGATAGGTACCTATATAGGTACGTATAATAAATGGGCTTGTAATAATAAATGCCGGGACCATTGTTTTTGTTCCTGAATTCCCGGAGTTCCTGTCGAGACGGGGTAAGATGGGGTAAGTTGAACTTAAGTAAACATTACAGCTGCCTTACTGCAGACCTTCCTACGCCGCCGGCTAAATTAGTTCTTAACACCGACGTCAGAAGAGTGGGCAACAGACGAGCTTATCAAGGATTATTGAAGCAATGAAATTGTGTCTATATTTTTGAAATATACAAGGTGTAACAAAACACCCTAGTAATATTTAAACCATAAAACTAAATAACTTTTACTATAGACCCAAAATCGATCAAATAAAATCTGCTGTTTCATACAAAACTGCAGTAGATATGAATGCTAATGTATGGGACAGTCGATTTTTTTGGCATTTTTCGTATTAAAAGTTGTTCAGTTTGATGGTAAGCCGATCTGAAAAAACTCGAACTGGGCTTTGCCCACACGATAAAAAGAAGTTTGATGGTCTAATCTGAACCCAATGACATTCTATTAAACAAGGACTTCGCATCAGTGCGCTATTAACGAGACCGCTAAAATGTGTTTAATTGTTTTACATTACTGCTTTGCGACAGAGGATATTTGAAAGGACTGGAATGTCAACAGCAACGTTTGACAGCCGAGCATAACTGAGGCAAACTCAGGTGACATTAGAGACATGTGCCATTTTTTTTGGTTTTGTCTAAACCAAAATTTTTAAACACTACTACGTAACACCTTGTAACTTCTTAGTATCTAACTATCTACTTTGTTCTATCTAAAGTAATTTTTGGTAATATTTTAACTCTATTGTAGTTCAGATGATGTCTGCTGCAAAAGTAAGGATTATCTTTTTTTTTTACATTTATGTACCGACCAGACGACTATAAAACTTTTCAAATTAAAAAAGTTTACTCAGCTCAAAAATTGTAAACGAAGTGCACGTCTCAGTTTTGCAAAAAAAAAGAAATAATAAAGTTTTCCATTTGACATGCTTCTAACACTCACTGCCTTTTCACAAAAGCGTAAAAGCTCTCATTTCAAAATCATATTTTGTAAAACTCTACGTTGCAAGCTTGAATACACAATCTTGCGAACGTAATGTACAAGTTTTAGTGAAGAAAAGGGCGTTATTCGCCCTCTTAATAATGCAGTCACGTAATAGCCGCTAATGAAAATTGTTTCGTGACGACTGAATTCGGAGCTATTTTATTTCGAATTAGGTAAAAGTGAGGCAAATGTACCAGTGCTTGAATTTGAAGTTGGCTTCCTATGTAATCTGATTATTGGTAAATAAAATGCGATGAGATGGGATACTCTTGGGTATATGAGTGAAAGCCGAAATAAACATGTATTAAAAAAAACTATTCTTTAAATAATGGGCTTTAAATAATTTATGTTACTTTAGAAAATAAGAATAGCAAATCGATGATTTTCTATTTGTTTAATGTTAGTTTAAAAGCATTTCTTTCTATTGTAATTGGTTACAATATGCATATCTCGGACGTATTAAATTTAGGTTTCGTGCGGCCTTGATTTGGTTCTGCTGTGGTCCATAAAACAGTGGCTAACATTTTGCGTACTTTGACGTTCATAGGTCAAGTAAATCATTTTATTTTAGTAGTAGTAACAAAAATGTTTGTATTAAACACACAATCTAATATCTAATTTTAAGGCGTACCAACCACTGGTACATTCACCTTACTAGTAGTAGGTACATCAAACGAATCTAATTGAGACTTTCGGTAGTTTATTTACCGCGTTCTTGTTGTCTGGGATAATTAAATTATTCTAAAGGTAAATTAGGTGTAGTTGAAGTGGAGTCCGACTATTTGATGTTTTGTCATGTGGAAATTCTGTAAAAGATACTTGTCCGAAACATTTACTTCCAAAGGAGCTCTCAATGTTGAATAACAGTGATTTATGAGGAATCCACAAAGTGTAAATTGTTGTTGTTTAAACCAAAAACGTTAGTACTTAAGTACAAGCGATAAGACTGTTTTCAATAGCAAAAACGCACGTATAAAGTGACAGAAAAATAAGACACTGAGCACCTAGATGATTTCGTGCTCCTTCACTATGTCATAAAATGATATACAGGGTGTAAAATTAAATGAGTTACATTATCGAACGGGGTGCTTCAGACTATCAATATACAACGTGTTAATGAATTAACGCAAAACTAGAAAGCAGTTTGTTTAGAATCGAGAGCAGAATCGGATTATCATGGTTTCAACATAAGTAATTTTTTTCAAAATTTTAGATAATTTTTTCGTAAAATTTACTGAACTCGATCTCAACCCACCGCAAGGGCACACTCACCCTACTTACTACCAAAACAAGATTCTTAAAATGTAACCATGAGCACGTTAGCGCTTTTATTCATTGCTGAAATGATAACAAATCATATTTTCTTCAAAACTTAAAATGCGAATAACTTTAAATTTCAACAACCAAAATAATGAAATTATTGTTTCAATCTAATTATTTTGTTGTAAATCAGTTGGGGTGTATGAGGTTTTGCGCTTATTTATGAACACGTTGTATAAGTATTACCGTACTATCTTATGTTGTGTCTTCGCCTGCTTGATAAGAAGTAGGTATCTCTTCATCTGAATGCCAAAGAACAGACAATCAGCGTATCATAACATGGCGGTTGAAGAACAAGAGTATCAGACAATGTTCTTAACCACAAATCTTTTTAAAGCTTCAAGTACGGCAGTAGGATAATATGCTCACATCATAACTATATGTTCACTGAAGGGAGTCAAAGATATTATCAAATATACCATATTCGGCAAGCATCGGTGGCTTATTGTGGAGAGGTATGGATACTCAATCATGAGGGTTCGTGTTGGAGTCCGCACGGATGACATCAGTTTTTCTATCTTATGGACGTAATCCCGATTGCTCTCAAACGGTGAAGGAAAACATCGTGAGGAAACCTGCATACGGTGAAGAAGAAATTCTGATGCGTACGTATGTGAAGTCCACCAAATCGCATTGGATAAGCGTGGTGGATTAACGCTCATACCCTCCTAGAGATTGTGCCCTGCAGTCGGATGTGTATAGGCTGATAATGATGATAACTTATTCAGAAAATCCATATTTCATTAGCTGTGACCAAAATCTGTTCAACCCGCCACTTTTAAGAGGATATAATTCGGAGCGCGCTCCATACAAACGTACTATGGTGATATTTTCAATACTAACCAATTAAAGTCAGTAAAATTTTGCAGAAACAATCTAGAAACAAATCTCTATGCTTGTATGTAGTCAGATTTTCATTAAAATGTATAGTTTTAAAGTTACAGCGCCTCAAAGATTTCCATACAAATTTTAAATTAATCCTAGCATTGAAACTGTAAATGACTCCATACAAGCATAGAGATCTGTTTCTAGATTGTTTCCGCAAAATTTCATTGATTTTAATTGGTTAGTATTGAAAATATCACCATAGTACGTTTGTATGGAGCGCGCTCCGAATTATATCCCCTTAATAGATAATGCATGCCTCGAAACCGAAGCATTTACCTATAGGTTTCCTCACAATGTTTAGGCACGGTACAGCTTAAAAAATTACCCGACCTTAACTATTTAAAGGCACTAATGTAACTACGGTAAACAATTCCTCCGTTGTATGAGTTCCAGTTGCAGTCTGCGGCTTGGCGGGCAGGCGTTCTTTGTGGTGCAATTAAAATTTTACGCCGGAGCTTTTCCACTTTGCCGTAACTATTGCCAGCGGATAGTTTGATGGCATTTCGCACCCAAAGTTTGTTTTGTAAAGTAACAGAAATGATTGTACTCGTAGCTTTTTAGTATTGGTGGCATTTTGGTTTTTGCTTTATTGTAGTTAACCAATTCGCACTGACCCTCTCCGTGTCTCTAAGATTATTAGTGAGTGAAGGCCTATGCCTTGTAGTGAGACGTACAAAAGCTGATGATGGCTAAATGGCATTCTTTTAAGATTTATCGGCATCTAAAGTTGTAGTAAGTATATAAGCTATAAACAAAAATTTTTGAATCTGTTTCTGTCAACACAACAAGGAAAGAGTGACATACTCGATAGACAGTGTTTCAAAACGTTTATACAGGGTGTAAAATAAAACGCGTTACATATCAAAGGGGGTGCTTCAAACCATTAAACTGAACAAGTTTCGCTATGAAGCCAACATCAAAATTGTGGAAAAATATCAGTTGTTTTATCGAAAACGTCAATTTTGAGTTTGAGTCCACCACGCGTGCCCAATCCGGATTGGTACACTTGACATACGCTCTGAATTTCTTCTTCGGCATATGCATGTTTCCAAACGCTGTTTTCCTTCGCCTGCCTTCTTTGAGAGCAGTCGGTATTATGTATAATTAAGTTAGAAAAACATGGTACATGGTACATGGTCATTGGTACATGGCATGTCATCCGAGCGGATTTGAACCTTTACCTCAAGATTAAGTTTCCATAGCGCTCCGCAACGCGCCACCGACGCTCTCTTGTTGGTTCCATACCTATTGAACGTTTTTTAGTTTGGTGTAAGTATTATCTCGTTTGTACTGCTTTTTCTTTCTTTCTCTCTAAACACAATTTTCTTGTTCCTCCGTTATCAGTACTTCAAGTGCTAGTTCCGAACTATGAATACAATCTATCTGAACTAGTCAACCTGGTTTCAGGTCAAGACTCATAAAAGAGCTTGAGCCTATCAAAACCTTCCTTCATCACTCTGGCATTGATTAAAGACTGGCTTTCTAAATACAGACTGTTCAAAACAGCACGTACGCACCACTAAACATGCAAAGCACATTTTCACACGGATTCCAATTTTCAAATTCTGTCTGTCTAGACTCAAAATGCTGAAATCCGGATCTAAATTTAGAATGCTGTCTGAGCCTAGCTTTAAATGCGTGTAAACGTGAGTGAGTTGCAAGGGTCATCGACAAAATGAAATATTAATCCGAATACAGAACGTAACAAAGAGACAAAAACGTTATTCTACCGTGGAACAATTTTGTTAGTAAAAGTTTAGTAAAAAAACAAAACCCTCCTTCTGGCGCAGTCGGGTAAAAACATTCAGTCACACAGATAATAATAATAATAAATATCTCGGACATTGTCACACAAATTATCCAGTCACATTTAAAGTACCAGAATTTAGCCTGGACTTGTGTTAAGATGATTAGACAACGATATAGAATAAATATATAGATACAAAACGTCCAGGATTCGGGTACAAATATTCATATTCATCATACAAATATTTGTCCCTTACGGGATTCGAACCCGCGACCCTCGACACAGCAGGCAAAATCTTATCAAAAAGTTGATAATTTCGTAACATCACATTATATATTCTTCTAAATAATGTTCATCTTTATGATCCATACTATTTTCATTTGCATTTGTGATTTATTGGGCTCGGCCATATTTTGACAAAGACGGGATGCAGGTTCCCTCGTGATGTTTTCCAAAATCTTATTGGTACTACTAAAATCTAACGCCACCTCTTGATTGAAAGACAAGCTCTTCGTAAATAAACACACACACACAGCAATTTTTTTCAATGCAGTCAGCATTGAAAAAAATTGATGCAGTGTTATTGCTAGAAAACAAGCAGTGTGGTTGAAAATTTGATGGACAAATCTACATATTTAGTTTTTAAACGACTTCAAAAATAGTAATTCTCATAAATTTAGCGTTTCTTTTTCATTGGGAAATTGAAAAAAGATCCTTTTTATGACTTTGTTTGTAACAGTGTGTAATTTTGAACTACATAACTAAGTGCTTATGAGATGTCATTTGATAATACATCTTTTTTGACAGTGTCAATAAAATGTTAACCGCATGAAATAATTGGAATACTGTGTGAATGTGGTAAACCATGACCTACCTAACAAACAACTTACGAGCTCACCAGCAGATTACTAAACCACAGAGTGACTTACCTAGCTGTGACCTAATAAAGATTCAAGAATCTAAATGTTCAAGAATCTATTCAAAATAGCCCCGTAGTTAGACATTGGATTAACCACCCTTTTTCTTTCGGTGGGTTTCTTATGAAGCGACTAGTCAAGGACTAAGCACGCTCAAATAATAGTTGGTGGTCATAGTAGAGTGTTCTCTCTATCCCAAATAGAAATATATTTTAACAACGAAGGGATGAAGGAGACATTTATTATCCACATCTTTGGAAAACAAGATAAAATAAATAAATTCACCAATCAGGAGCATGTTTTTAGAAAATAATGTTTTTATTACTTCAAATTCTATTTAGGAAAAAGAACTTAACGAGAATGTTATCTTTTGAAAACATAAAAGGGCTCAAGATCAAGGGAGGAAAATGCACGAAAATATTTATGTGAAAACTTATCTAGGTTGTAAAAATTCGATGCCTAGTTTGTCCGCGCTCGCTTGGGCATATTGCTGGCCGTGTGCCAGATCAAATACCAGGCTTGAGGCATGGATAGAAGCTGGGACATGGAACGACACTTAAATTTAACATTTTCCAAGGAAAATTCTTGATAGGATGTTTACTAAAATGTTACTGTAACTTTTACGCCCGATGCAAAAAAAAGGGGGGGGGGGGTGTTATAAGTCTGTAAGTTGGTGTGTCTGTCTATGTCCACCTAGGCGGCGAAATGGTGGTTTGTTTAAATAACAGCTTTTTGCCAATAGTTCCATTTATTATTTTTATTTTATTTATTTGGCACACAAAACAGGAAACAATCAGTGAAATAATAACACATAATATAAAAAACTTAAATCTAGATTGCAACCCTAAATATGCATGCACAGTAACATTAACAATAAAATTGCGACTTAAAACCTGGATATAATTATAATTTAACCTTATTATAGTAAATATGACATAAACATTTAAATTTATAACACTAGTAATTAATAACAACGTAATTAGCTAATAACTAAGTAACAATTAAGTAATAATTTTACTTAAGGATTCGTTTAATATTATTTTTAACAGCACCAATTTTGTAATTAAATATATCAAACTCTGTGTTATCATGGGAAACCGTACATAATTTTCTACAAAGTTTTGTTGTTAATGGACCGAAAAAAATCATTTCTTTTGTATTTAGTTATCAATATGTATAAAAATGGAAAGCAAAAAAATGTGAGGGAAACATCAGAGAACATCCGAAATGAAATGAACAGAAAAGTAAAGAGAATTTGACTAAAAAAAGGCAAGTCCGTTCAATAGACTGACCCGTATCTTACAAATCCCTGGACATTTTATTTTGCATAAAAGCTCGTGGGTCTAGGCCACAAAGGAATGTGATATTAAATTTAGGTTATAAAAAGTGAAATCTACTTATTTCTCTTTCAAGGTTTTCTGAATTTTATATACCTAGTTGGTGTATTTGGGTTCTGTATTTAAATAATGGAATTTCTTTCCAGTCCGTTTCAAAAACTGTTTCGTAGCAATTTTTTGGTAGGTAGCAAATTCAATGTATCAAAGTTAATCATCATGGTTTGATTGCCTCATTACTACTACAAAAAAAAACATTTGAATGAATGATTTATGTCTAGAGACATAAAATGTTTACTAAAAACAATTCGATCGAAAAAACACCAGACTGTTAGCAAAAAAACTATTTATCTCTATTCCACCTTTGTGCTTAATCTATTATCTTTTTTCGTAATTGCTAGTGTTTTGTAAAGAAATTGTTTTTCCAAGAAAATACATGTTCGGATAAGAGGTTAATAACAAACAACAGTAAAATCCCTATTAGTTTCTAAGAAGCACAACCGTGATAATTAACAATTTAATTGAACATGTCAATAGGCACAAAAGTACCTCTTAAAATCTCCATAATAAAAGGAAATTAAGAGGATTCACGTAATAATTGTGTTTTTAACTAATTAACGAGGGTTGAAACCATATGGAAAGTTAAATAACGTATCCGAAAATATTTTCGAGGAAGGTAAACGAAAGGCCAAATATCAAATTGGCGTGTCAGCCCGAATAGACTCCCAAGGGATCTCTCTGGAAACGTAGTCGTTTAAACTTACCTACATTTTTCGACATTTCAATACAAATAAAGCCTTATGAAGCTTGAACAATTGTCATTATGATTGTTTATCCTAATTACTTAGGTAAGTCTTAGGTAGGTTAGGCAATTATCAGGATCCTGTTGTTATATATAGCTTCAGTTTACACTTGCGTATAATAGATATAATGTATCGGATATGAAATTGTTGATATTTTGAACTAAAATCAAAATGAATTTAAATGAGCAGTCAATTGTTTTGGTTCATTTTACTAAGGAACTGATATCACCTTTTTACTATTATAGATGTGCCGGAATGTCTAACGTTAAGTTGCAGAAACACTCATTAGAGTTAATCCTCCATTAAATCTTTTGCTAGCGTTTACTACGTCAACGAGACTAAACGTGGCAGCAAGAGATTTAATGGAGGATTAACTCTAATGAGCGTTTCTGCAACAGAGCGATAGTGTAATTAAACTAGTGGTTACACCCGGCGGTCGTGACAGGTCAATCGTGCGCGGTGAGCGGGGACGGGGGGAGCGTGTCCCAGTACGTGCTAGTACCGACGTTACCTGCGCGCGCGGTACCGTCTTTGCCGGTGCCCCGTCCCCCGCGCACCGCGCGACCATAGACCCGCCGCGACCGCTGAGCGCACCCACTATTGTTATTATTACGCTATGAGATTGTACTACAAAAAACTCAAAAACTATTGACTAATCGAATATAAAGTTTTAGTTTCTCAAAACCATAGAGTATAACGCTCGAATTGTCATACAAAAACTGTCGCATTAAACATTAGTCAGTAAGATCATGCTTCTATTGCTCAGTGCACCAGCAAAATAAATATTTGAAGAATTTTCTTGAGCATTTTGTACGAAGAACCTCTCTGTGTCATTGGAATATTCCCCCGAGCTATGAGCTATTTAGAATTCGGTTTCTGACTTACGAAGGTCGGTGGGAGAGCGGTCGGTATTGCGGTCACAGTTATTTGCTAAGTCTATAATAATACCAAGTTTGCAATACTATCAACCCATTTAAATGTCTATTATTATTACGTCTTATTCTGTCTTAACCTGATGGCGCCCGCGATTTCACATGCCTATAAGTACCACAGTAACACGTACTTCAGAACATTAAATAAGTAAGCATTGTTTAAGAAAACCGATTACGATAAAAAAATAAAGGCTAAAAATGATAGCCGAAACAAAGCTTTTGTGAACACCCAATCCTGAACGGCTCAGATGGTTTTTAAGTGATGCGTGCACAAATAAAAAGACAACAATTCTATTCCCCGGTTCTTTAGTCTAATCATCCCCTTAAAAACCGTCAGCATATTCGGAAGGACCCTTTAGATTACGTTTACGTTAACTCTTTAAAGGAGTGAGGTGCGCTGTAGTCGAAACCGACGGGCATGTATGAGAAGAGAAGATGTATAAACGTGGACGAAGTAAAAGAGATTTATAAAACAAATGGCATTTTTTAGACTATCTGACCCATCTGCCCCACCAAGACATGGCGTCATGTTATAGATAGATTATCCATCTTTTTTGGCACGTACACTCAAATGGGTATGAGTAAAGGTATTGCAATTTTTAAACAGTTGCGGCCTCCAATGAAAGTATTGTATAGTACATATTATATATATATATAGTTATAGTGCTATAAAACAAATATATTTTGTTATTAAACTTATGGCCTAGCTCGCATCGGATCTGAGATATTGGACTCTAAAGGTTCATGAAAAAGTAACCAAAACCTTTTTGAATCGACTAATTTTCAATCAATCAATCGAAACGTATTACCTACTCAGCAAAATATACAGTAAAGAAGTACAGAAGATACAAAACAAGGCGGTCTTAGAGCTAAAAAGCGATTTCTTCCATACAACTTAAAAAGTTATTTGTACCTTAATAGCACATCTCCGATGCGGCCTAGCAATAGATGTGATGTTTTTAATGTATTTTGAAAGGCTAACTTAACAACCAATCCGTGGCCGCACAACAAAAAAAAAAAAAAATTCTCCATTCAAACCTTACTCATACTCATTTGAAACATGTACACACGGCGACACATCAAGCTATACAAAACCAACATAAGCTGGCCGCGCGTAGGTCGAGTAATGCATAACGTCGTGCGGCCAGCTTATTTTGGTTTTGTATAGCTTGATGTGTCGCCGTGTGTACATACTCACTTGGGTCCTGCTACTTTGGACTAATTGGGAACCAAAACGTTTTATTAGTAACTAGTTGTTTCCCGCAACTTGCGTGTAATTTGTGTGCATATGTCCTTCCTAAGGGTCTAAGCTATCTTAATACCAAATTTTATAAAATCCAGTTCAACAGTTTATCCGTGGAAATGTAACTGACAAACAGGATTGAGATACTTTCGGATGTATGATATTAGCGTGCACGATTTACTTCACCAAATTTCTAAGTTCTAAGTTTCTACTTTTCCTTTTTTTTGTATCGCTTATGTTTCGTAATTATACAGGGTCCAACTTAATATGCTTACACGTTTTCGAGAGGATGATCAAACCATCAAACTAAACAAGTTTCTCAATGGGACTAATATCAAAATCAAAATCAGCTGACATTTGGCACGAGTAGGTTTTCAGTTTTGTATGGGACAGCAGATTTTTGTTTCGAAATGTCGATGTTAGTCGCATAGAGAAATTTTTTCAATTGGATTGTCCGATCATCCTCTCCTCATATTAAGAAGGACCCTATATATCGTTATAAAATCTATATTAATTTAAATATGGTACGATAGTTTGAGAAAGTGTACGCATTCTATTTTAAATCTCATTTTTATATTCAACTAGCTGACCCGGCAGACGTTGTTCTGCCATTTTCCCTACCCTACACCTACCCTACAACTACCCTACACCTACCCTACACCTACTCTACACCTACCATACACCTACCCTACACCTACCCTACACCTACCCTACACCTACAACTACCCTACACCTACCCTACAGCTACCCTACACCTACCCTACACCTACCCTACACCTACCCTACACCTACAACTACCCTACACCTACCCTACACCTACCCTACACCTACAACTACCCTACACCTACCCTACAACTACCCTACACCTACCCTACACCTAACCTACACCTACAACTACCCTACACCTACCCTACAACTACCCTACACCTACTCTACACCTACAACTACCCTACACCTACCCTACACCTACCCGACACACACTTGGCCGTTTTTTTTGTTTATTAACCTTCCCTGGCATATGCACAACAACCCACCAAAGTTTCATCGCAATCGGTCCAGCCGTTCAGGCGTGATGCCGTGACCAAGGGAAATAGGGATTCATTTTTATATATATAGATTCATGTACTAAATTACATAAAATTTGTTAAAACTCTAAAACGAACTGAAATATATTTTCAACGTCAGAGATAATCCGTATCACAGCACTATATAACATTTTGCATACAGATAAACTTACAATTTGTGTGAAATAAATGTATAAATTCACAAAATGTTAGGCCCGAAAAAATGCGTTTTTGAATTCATTCCCATTTCCAAATAAAAGTACGTTATCAACGTAGGTAGCTCGATTTTATCCTCGATTTTATTTTAGTCCAAAAAGAAAACTACCTATACTTCTAAAATCGTCCAAAAGTCGCAACTGTCCGACGGTCCCAGACTAGTAAGGATTATAGATTTCAGTATCGAAATTTTAAGATAATAAAACGTGCATATAAAGTGGATGGGAATATTTTTCTTATATTTACTGGCTTCGCACGAGTTTGTTTTTTTAATAAGATATAGCTTATGTTCATCACGGATAATGTAGCATTCTAATGGTGAAATACATAATTATTCAGATCGGTCCAGTAGTTTCGGAGTCTAATCTTTCCTCTTTATACTATTAGTGTAGATGTAGATATACACAAAACGTGGAGTTTAGCTACTGAATTACTAAATTTTGAGTAGGTAAATAAAATCGTAGCAACAAGAATTCCTTTCCAAATTCAAACAGACCAAGATTACCTCAAGGATAAATCCTAATAGCTTAGGCAATGAATAATTGTGGATGGAAAAGTCGAAAGCAGAAAATTTGACTTAGGAACTTTGTTTGGACTAGTTAGGAGATAGACATACTAAAAGTCCTTACCCCTCCGAGGTGCGCTCGAGGGGGGGGAGGGCAAAGAAGGTCCCGTTTTTTGGTTTTTTGTATACATCTCGAAAACGGTGCGTTGTACGAAATTTTGTTGTACTACATAATGGAAACTGATAAAATTCTCTACAACTTTGGCTCTTCCACTTTTTATCTATCTCGAATCGTTGCCTAGCTATGAGCTCTGAAAAACAGCCAATTTTCAAAAATGTGTTAAATTATCTGTAGCACTTTGTAAATTTGCCAAAATCATTTGTTATGCCACAATTGCAATGGAAGTTGCACAAATAGCATTCTCATGTTGGAAGATAACGACAATGACGACGATGGTGGGGATGATGTAGAAGAAGCCTGCGTTCCATCATTTGATAATGATTCGACAGATGAGGAAGAAGAAGAGGCAAACAATGAGGAACCACAACCAGGCCCGTCACGCTCGAAGAGGCGGCGAGTGATTACATAATCGTGTAGTTGTGGGTGTTTTTAATTGGGTGAGCAATAACAAATGATTATGGTAAATTTTACAATGTGCTACAGAGAATTTAACACATTTTTGAAAATCGGCCATTTTTTAGAGCTCATAGCTAGGCAACGATTGGAGATAGATAAAAAGTGTAAGAGCCAAAGTTGTAGAGAATTTTATCAGTTTCCATTATATACAAACAAACCAACAAATCGAACCGAATCGAATTAACAGCTGTTGATTTTATATAATTTTGATGCGCTTAATATCTATTCAGACTATCTATTCATAAAAGCATTCAGATTAATCACCAAAATATAGCGTCCTAAATAACAAAGATACACAAACAGACATAAATAAGCAACATGCTTTTTCATAACAATGAAATACAAGCTCAGTCAAATAACCCACCTCTTGTCGAACCTGGCGCAAAGGAGCCCATAATGCTAGCAGCGTTGCCACGTTGAATTGCTACGGCTAACCTCTGCACCAGAAACGACCCGGAACGGGGATCACAACTTCGCTCCCTCAGTCGACGGCCACTCTCCGCAACGAAGGTCTTTGCCTGGGCACCCCAAACCCCCGTGGTCTCAACGGCGACAGGTACAAAAAGATAATCGGCCACCAGGGCCGAGTACGTGTCCGACTTCCTAACGGCAGCCACCGCGGCTAGTACTTTACCGATAATTATTAGTTGCTTGATTTGCATGTCAATGTTTTTCATCCTTATTTCATGGAATCATTGGTCGTAGTGTCATAAACCCACGATTGCAATACACTGGAGACAAGTCAGTTAGCCTTGTTCCTAATGGACGCGTAAAAAATCAATAATCTATCTGAGTTCACTTTCATCAGGAAGAGACTACCGGCAGCTTTCCTTTACAAGTTGACTAAATATATGCGAAATACTAGCAAAACTTTTTGCAGTAGTAAATTAGGTTCTTCATCTCTAAAGTGGACGTACGCGCTGTAAAATTTAGGTCAAGCGACTCTGGCCTGTATTGCATACTCTTCTCCGCCCAAATGTCGCACCTCATTTTCCTTTACTTAGCTTCACATTGATCTTATACATTTCAAATCATAACAACCTCTCATCTGCTACTTAAACTAAAGCTTTGATCAAAAGAAACAAGGTTCATATTTCTCTAAAAATTCTAAGAAAGTTACGCCCCGGAAAATTAATGCCATCGCCTTTGAACGCCCAGTTTTTGATGAGTAGCAGCAAAGAGCTATGTTTTAAGCATCTTTAATGCCTATGTATGGAAAAAGTTACAAAGGTTTTTTAATATTCAAACCCTGTAAGATACTTTAATGTTTGTTGAGTGTCGCCGGGTCCGGAAAGTTGGAGAAAAAGGGCCAAGGGCCTCGCCGCTTCAAATACTTTTTATCCAATTGTCGAGAATGACGTAAAGGCAAGACGTACTCGTATATTCTTCCAAACGAAATGTCTAAAAATTGCAAATTAATCAAGAAAAGTCTATAGTGTCATCATAATATAAATATAGAAAAACATAACCGTCCTTCTGGCCCAGTCGGGTAAAACACCATCCATTAAAATAATTGAACCAAAAAACTATATAATATTTAATAATAAAAATTATTTATCTGTATTCAAATGTATGTTCTGTTTTGGTGTTCAATAAAGTATAATTGAATTGAATTGAATTGAATAAAAGAAAGTGAAAAAGTGAAAAAAGTAAAAAATGTGTAAAAAGTAAGAAAATGAAAAAATTTCAAAACGTGCAAAATTGTTTGTAATGGAATCGAAATCGAAATCGTGGTGAAGAAATCTGATTTTATTCGCGATTTCGATGTTGGTCTCATTGCATGTTGTTCAGTTTGATGGTCTGATCATTCTCTTAAAAAACCGTCAGCATATTAAGTTGGTACCTGTATAGGAGGGACAACTTAATATGCTGACGGTTTCCCAGGTAGCAATAACAATTTTACGACTGTACAATAGTAGTTCTTTAAACTCGATTTTTTTAGGTTGTTTATAGAATTAGAAATTTAAGTTTATTCATGAGAAAAACCAATTGCGGTAAGTTTAAATATGCAGCTTTAAAATGCAACTACTTTACATATTCCAGACTACATGTAGATTGAGCGCGCGCCGCGCTAGCCGAGCAAACGCGTTTGCAATACTAAACTCAATGCTTTCTAATCTTTGTTTCACTAACTTGCTGGAAAATACATGTTTACTGCGCTGCCTACGAAACTAGCAATATTCTCAAAATGTTTTAACTACAAACTAGATGAAAAGTCTACCAATCCGCATTCGGCAAGCGTGGTGGACTAATGCTCATTACACTGTACCCTGCAGTGCAGTAAATTAAAATACGTTGCATACTAAAAGGGGTGCTTCAGATCATCAAACTGAACAACCTTTGCCAGTTTCCTGTTCCTGTGTGCGAAATTAAAAGACATAGATTAAAAACCACAACCTCAGAGGAAAGACCACGACCATAACCTACTAATTTTAATTGTTAGTAAAAGAAATCAAGTGACTCTCTACTTCCGGCAGGCGCTGACGGGCTTCCGGCATCGATCGCCGCATACTGCTATTGACCCTTCATAATAGTGGCGGCATCAAATGCAATGTAAAGTTTTCATATTGGAAAATTCGTACATCACATTTACGTAAGTTAATTTCTGTGCAGTAAGACTCCGATTTGATTAGATAATATGTTTTTGTCCGCATTCAGTATTTTTGTATTATGATGCACGTAAACTACATAACTTGTTTATTTTATGTTTATTGATTTGATCTTATCACTATAAAAGTAGGGGCGCTTTTGCCCTGTCAAAAGTGAATGAAAAACATTTTATTATTGTCAATACGACACCGGGGAGTGTCGGAAATACGTAATCAATTAAACATTCCCAAAAGGGAAATATTTTTGTATTGATTTATTCCGTGTATTATGTTGTAGTGTAAATGTTTTTAATTTATAGAAATTACAAACTTTTGACGTCTTCTGTGTTTTTTAAAATGTGAAATAATTTTTGTAATAAATAATAATTTTCTTTTCAAAAGTATTATGAAAGTCTAGGTCTAAAACCGATTAGGTTCGTCTCGAATAGTCTTGATAAAGCATATGCTCACGACTATATATCCCGAGGGGGTAGTCAGAGATATTTTGAAACCACATAACATCCACGTTTCACCAGTAGTACTGAAACTCTGTCCAGTGTGACAAGGGGGCAGAGCCCGTCGCCACTTATAATGGACAGTGGGTACAATACATGCCTCGAAATTGAAGCATGCCTGGACGGGGATCGAACCATCGCCTCCTGCACGGCAGGCAAGGTTACTCGCCACTGGACCACCACGGTTTATTAGTCTTGATAAATACTACAAATAAGTATAATCAAGATTTCTATACAATTATCATCAAGAAAATTGCCTATAGGTACAGGGTACAACTTAATATGCTGACGGCTTTTTAAGGGGATGATAAGACCATCAAACTGCAGAAATTTCTCAAGGGGACTAACATCGAAATCGCAAAAAAAAATCAGCAGCTCCATACAAAACTGCAAAGCTGAGCAATTAAGAAAAACTGTCAGCATATTAAGAAGGACCCTTTATACAATAAAAGCTAGTAAACAAATTATTATGCATCGGCGAAACCCGTTGGCATAAAGCAAGTTTCATACTTAAACACTAATAATAATTACATAAACTAGATATGTTTACTTTGTCATTATTACTTAAGGGACCTGGGTTTACTGATAAATTTGATTAAGTGCAGGCCTGCCATTAAAAGCCCAAATTCAAACTTTGGAACAAACTATTAAGATGCCCCAGGTGACCAAGTGTTTATATTTGAGGATTGAACTGTTTATACTTGACCCCATGGAATATTATGATACTTAGGCCCTTAACTATGTATTTTATGACAATTGCAATGTCTACCTATACAGGGTGACTGGTTTGGCCGAAAATTAATTGTTTTCATTACCTACTTTGGTAAATACAAAGATTACAGAATACAAAATAATAAGTAAAAAAATTAGTAGTTTTTTCGTGATTTCGATATTGGTCCCATAGTGAAAGTTGATTAGTTTGATGGTCTTAACCACCCCCTTAAATGTTTTTTTCCATTTTTGTAACACTGGGTGATTTTGTAAACACTTACCAAATTTTCAGGGGTGATTCAGACCATGAAACTGAACAACTATAACAATGGGAACAAATCTGAAAACCCAAAAAAGAAATCAGCTGTTCCATACTAAACTGCAGTGCCTACTCGACTCAAAAGTATGAAACAGTTGATTTAATCCTATAATGATAGTTGCTCAGTTTGATGTTCAGCATTTCCTGAATAAAAACAGTCACCCTGCATTTCCCAGCACTCAACTCAACTATTTTAGATCTTAACAGTATTAACACAGATACGTTAACAAATCCTAAACTACGATGCTCAAAAGGCACTTCGAAGGCCCATGATTACTAAATAACTATTAGAGTAGTATCAACTGTGCGCCTCGGGTCGTATGTCAACCAGCGCCCCAGCGCCCCCATTTCTGTGAGACGAGCAAAATTAACAACCTACGCTTCCGACCTCATTTCTATCAAACTACTTGGCTGGCTTTCACGGTTGCCTTTCTAGGGTTCAGCGGAATGGAGCAGGAATTTTCTAGCAGTTTGAATCTGTCAAAACGTTTAAGTCACGTAACAATCGTCGCATTTATGTGTTTTTGTACAAAAAACATTATTATTATATACCGCCAACATTTGCTATTAACATTGTTGATTGGCAAAATCATCTACACCATGGTGGAGCCACAATTTTAAAATTAGAATTATACAGAAAGCATTACATTATCAAAGGGAGTACTTCAGACAATCAAACTGAAAAACTTTCACTTAAGAGACAAAATCAAAATCGCAAAAAAAAACTGCTGTTCCATCGAAAACGTCAACTACTCGACCCAAATGTATGGAACAGATGATAATTTTTTTACGATTTCGATGTTGGGTCCATAGTGAAAGTTGTTCAGCTTGATGGTCTGAAGCATCCTGTTTAATATGTAAAATGTTTAATTTTACACCCGTATAGTCGAATTCGAATCGTTGCATTTGTTACTTCAAGGTTACGATAGTCGTGATTTATCAATCGAAAAAAAGTTTACATTTGATGAACCTAAAATATTTATTTTAAACCATATGTTGCCCGCGACACCGTCTGCGTGGACTTTAAAAAAGTATCCTTTGTGTATTCAGATCATATTCTATCTGCATGTCAATTTTTAACCAAGTCCGTTCTACCGATTATATGTGAATGAGTGACAAGACAAATTTCCATACATATACAGGGTGAAATTGATATCATTACCATCCCTTTAAACTAAGAGTCTACCCATCAAACTGAACAACTATTAATATAAGACCAAATCAATCAGAGTATAAAAAAATTGTTGCACACATTTAGTAGTAAGTAGGTATTGCAGTGTAGTATGGAACAGCAGATTTTTTTTTGCTCTGTTTTGGGTTTTATGGGTAGACTCTTAGTCTAAAAGGATTTGATATTTTTAATTTAGTGAGATTTTTGTTTATGGTACGGAACTCTCTACATATTTTCAATTCCTTCTTGGCCGATTTTTTTTAATTTCCTCTGAAACGAAGAAACTGGTCCATTGAGTCGAAAATTATACCTAGAATAAAAATCTAGTTGGCACAAAACGTTGTTACTCGTATGTAAAACTTGGATAGGATAGGAAATTAAGTACGTGCTTGAACATTTATGAAAGCTAAGCAAATGTTCAATTAAAATGTACTTTATAGTTTTGTTGGTTTTTCACAATGCAAGTAGATAATCATAATTATTATAGTGACGTTGTGACAAATCTACTAATGATATTTAGGTAGATAATTAAATAGTATGCCGTAGAAAATTCTTTGTCAAAGGAGTATGCGATGGCACAGAATAGGTAATAGTATAATTATAGTTCTACATACAGAACGGCCACTCCCCGCCCCTCTCTGACTCCAGATACTCTACCTCACCTCACACTTTCTGGGGACACTTTAGGGGAGCCGAGCAAGGGAATGCAGTCAGGCGCACGCACCCGTAGTATTTGACTACATTAAATTGTTTGAAGTGCCGGACCTGTGGCAATGGCTTACAAGGATTTGATTTCATGAATATGTAGTTGGTCTTTTTAATTATGTCGCACCAAAAATGCTGTCACTGTCATCAGTATGAGCAGTGTGAGAGACAGAGCGATCACTAAATACGTGTAAATACTTTTTGATGCAAGATTGTTCGATTTCCGAAAACACATTTCAATATTTTTAAGTAGGTCGGTAGATTGTAGTTGTACTTGAATGAATTTAAATAAACTACCTATTATTACCTAACTAAAATTCTATTAAAATCTAAGAAATAGACCTTCTACAAATAGACAAATCGCAAACTCCCCATGTGTGGTCCAACGATTAAAATAGTACCATCCTATTACAGTTTATTTCTAACCCATCATTTCAATAGCAATCTCGCTCTCGCAGAGTAATTTCCTACGCTAATAAGGCGTGAAGAAATCAACGCGGGCGCAGCGCAGCGCACACGTGCTTGGCTCCCCGGATATATTGCATGGCGATATATTAAAACTGTCGTGTAGCATCCTCTTTTTGCTGAGTTATAAATTGCAATAAAGTGACGGACATATTGTTGGATTTCATATTATTGTCTATTAACTAAAAAATTTTTTGGATGAGGCATTTTCCACGACAAGTAAATCGAAAAATCACTAGTTGGCAATATTACTGATAAACCTGTCACGTTGACAGTAAAAGTGCTGTTTGTTTATGGTTTGCATCAATTTTTTATAATGTCTTTAACGGCTCTGGATACTAGTCCTTTTGAGCCATTCGTTATTTTTTATCTTTATATTCTTTATTTTGATGATGGAATGATAACTCTATAATCTAAATTTTGACGATGAATCTGTGGTCGATTTCGTAAGCTCGCGCGTTGCCGCCAAAACGACCGTACGTGTACGAGTTAACTTGAACCAAAACTTGTGTTCTGTTATCGGGTTCGCATCAAGTCTCACAGGTGGTGTTGGCAGTGGATAAATTGTTCACTACCAATAAATAAGCAAAGCACCGAAAATGTTACGTAAAAAAAACATTAACTATACAAAAACTCGATTAATACAAAGTCTCATCTAAACGTTGTTCACATCATAATAACCTTCATAATCCTTAAAATTAGAGAATTCACAAAAAAATTGGCCGTCACGGGACGCCCGTCAGATGTGAAACTTCTCCTGATTTAAATTTCGAACTTGCACGTCATCCTTCCATTTTTTTAAATGAAAGCGCCTCATTGCTGGCTTGTAACTAATTAAACTAACTCCGCTAGCTCAGAGATTCAAAGTGGGTTTTGGCCTCCGCGACAAAAGAGCAGTTAAAATGCATTATATTTTTATTTCTTTAATCATAGTTTGTATTCTCTCACAATTTCAACAGCAAAGAAACTCCGTTTTAATTTTAAACAGGAATAAATTTCAACAATCTCTCTCTCAATTTAAGAACTCAGTGGATGTAAAATAATTATAATCTTAGTAAATGAGTGTGCGCTCGACTTTACGGCGACATCAGCGATGCGTGCATTCGCTTGCGACACGTGTACTTCATCCTCAAGGGACCACCGTCTATTCTAGATTTTATTCTCCTCTCGTATGAAGGCGATTACTAAACCGACGTTTTTTTATTTTCTATACATAAAGTAAGTTATAGCCTGTATAATTCCACTGCAGGGCAACGGCCTCCTCTCACGAATAAGGGTGAAAGGAAGTGGGCCATACTTAACCACGCAGGCCCAGTGCGTGTTGGTGGAGGCAAGTTAGTGGTCAACTTGCTGCCAGAGAATTTTCAAACCACCTTTAATAGGCCTCTGACCTGGCTTAACGAATAGTTACAACGCCATCTGTCAGAACTATCCGAGACCACCTGCTTAACGTGCTTTCCGAAACACAGAAACGCTCGAGATGCCATACCACTAAACGGTCACCCATCCAAAGACTGACCGGACCTGACGTTGCTTAACTTCGGTGATCGTTTCCAATGTCGAAGCTCCACTACGCCAACGAGCGCTTCGTTTATATTAAAAATAATAAATTTAAATAAAGTACCTAAAGTGTAACATTTCATCTTTTTCCTGTTTTAAAGCCTGTGCTAGTTGTGTGATACAACCAGAACTTTTATTGTTATCACTGCTATAAACGTTTGCTGTCCACGAATGTGTTAAACAACGTGGCCTACGTTGCTTAACACATTACTGGACAAGTCTTTGGATAGGTGACTGATTTATCTCGAGTGCCTCTAAGCTTCAAAATACATGCTAATCAGTGGGTAATGCCGCTAAATAGCGTATTTTCTTATGCCAAATTCTATTGAGACTATTGGAAAAACTCTGTGTGCCATTTGACGACTAACCTCCACAGTTTCGATTGGTTACCAATTGATAGTTTTATGACACTAAAACTAATTGAAAAATAATTTTATGTGCAGTAAAATTTGGATGGCGGTCATGTGGGGATCACGCACACTACAACGACTGGGCGGGCGGCCACACGCGCCGTGAACACCATTCCTTAGAAAACATATTTTATTGTAAATACAACTTAATATTTTTATTAACTAGGTTTCCATTCGCAAATGCAAATAATTTTTAGTTATTCAGAATATTTGATTGCGATGCAGTTTTATTCCACAAGTTTAAATCTTGTTTCAATTTAAAAAAAATCATAAAACAATTTATGTTTGTTCATGTTTTAATTAATTTTGATTATTTTTCTCAACTGACCACGTCATTTCATCTGGAAACCATAAAAGTAAACGTTGCTACTTGCTACTGCTAACTTGCCTAAAACATTGTTGTACCTGTAGTAAAGTCTTTGTCCACCCCGAAAGGGATTACGATTCTGAGTTTATATAATTGTATTTCTAAATTTATTAGAGAAACGTTTTTTATATACCTACACCACTAGTTTTCATTATTAACATAACTTTAGTAATGTATTCAGATTTAGTTTCACTATACAACATTCCCTAAGGAACATGGGTCGAAAAACATGAATTTTTTGGACCTTCCATACAAGTGCGGATCAGCCGATCGATTTTCTATGGAAGGTCCAAAAATTTTTCTCTTTTTTCGACAAGGGAAAGTTTACTTTCATTGTCAGAATGCTGTGTATGTACATTTTCATTAAAACAAAAGATATTAAAAAACTTGTTCAATGGAATGTCCTTTAATCGGTTTATAAAATTCATAATTATTCATCACAACATTGTTACTGTTTACATTTATTTGTAAAAACGTTAGGACACTTCTGTACATCAAATTAATTACATACATATGGACCGCGACCACCCAAGTTACGGTATTATTATGATTAATATTTCGACGTGAATTCGATGTCCCATATATTTTAGTCAATTTGGCGTTGGCTACAATATCATAATTGAAGCCATCTGCTGCATCTACACTCGAGGGCAATGAATACGGGTCACCAACAACACAAACCTGAATATCTCGGAAACTAAGAATGATAGCTTATTCAAATAAAAAGTATTTCATAGACAATTTAATACTGCTACTTAAATTAATAAAATTTTTGGTTGCTGTAAAGTAATGCCAATAAAAAAGGCTATAAACTATACAACAGATTTTAAGAATTTTTTTTTTTCAACATTTATTATTAATGTGGTAATTATATCACTAACACACACTAAAATGTGGGGAAATTTTATTTCTGTGATAAAACATTTTATATTTTAAATTTTTGTTGTGCGATAGAATTGACGCCTTTGTATTTTAATTAAGTAATACAAATGAATACTAAAAATTGTATTAATTTAATTTAAGAAGTATTAAATAGCCTATCAAAAACTTTTTATTTGAATAAACCATCATTCTTAGTTTCCGAGATATTAAGGTATGTTGATGACCCAGATGCGTTGCTCTCGAGTGTATGATTCGAGACATGCAAACTAGGTCACACACTTAGATGAAACAAAACAAGCGAAAGGAAAATGCCCATGACAACTAGTCAAATCAGCAAGTCTTTATCGGAAGCCAAAAAGAAAACGCTAAATAGGTATTCAGAATATCATTTCACTCGCAATAGGGCAAATTCAGTCCAGGAGTGCGATTTTTGAAAGTCACACGTTGAAATCAGCAGTAGAACATGACAAAATTACTATCAAAGTCAAAGTCGAAATAATTTATTCAATATAGGAGCTTGAAGCACACTTATTTGACGTTTAGTCAATTCTTTTTTTAAGCTACCACCGCGTTGGAACGTGTTGTCGCTGTAGAGAAGATGCGGCCAGAAACTCTACAACATAACACGACTTAATGGCTTTACAATATAAATTCTTAAGCTCTCTGAAACTGATATAATACCTATTTTTATTTTGTTTAGTAAATGGAGTCAAACGTTTTAGTTATTTTATCGCAGTCTATATGTTAACTGTGTATAGTTAATGCTTTTATAAAATAAATCAAGTATCAATACAAATAATAGCAAAATATTCCCAAACACTATCTCTCGATTATACGAATATTTGAGGCAATTTCTGCCTATTTTACTACCGTTAACTTCCCTCCATCGTCGAACAATTTCCCTTATTTCGTTACTAAATGTATCCACAATGTACACTAAACTAATTAGATTAAATTTTAGCTTCGCACAAGTTGCTAGTATCGCCTGGGGGGATACAAGATCCATGTTGTGTACGCCTAAAACGGTACCTACATGATCATATCACAGAAAGATGTTAACAAGTGGAAAATTATAATAAATTTACATTTACAAGTCAAGCTCACCAGTTCGCCATTGTATACTGTTTCGGAGGTGTCAGTTACTTTGCTATAAAGTACAAACTAAAGAATGCAACTGCATCAAGACAAGATCGATTTTTAGTGCTACATAAAAAGGAATGCCAACGATTAGCTCACCATAATATCTTGTCTAATTGAAAATCAAAAGTGAATTAAATGTTATGAAGAAGTCAGTTTTGCTTTTATTTATGAACTACTGTTATGATTCGAGTGTACTTGCGGTTCTTTGCGGTGCAAATGACTGTTACTTTCTACTGTATTTATGTCTTTTTTTCATGTTCTATGTTCACTGGGCAATTTTTAGGTACCTTTGTGTTTTACCGATCATCATACCATTGTCTGTAATTGATTACATAATTATTAATGATCAGAATCGCCAAGAACTGTCAAAAAACACCACGTAGATTAGATACCGATTGAATCGGGTAGTTATACAATAGTGCCCTTGCTGACGCGGTTTCATTGTAAGTAAGGTAAAAAAAAACAAATCAAGTATAATTGATTGATTGTGCGCAAAAGACAATGCCAGGTTTCCAAAGAAACTTAGGCCATCAGCGTACACATATGAAACTATATGGAAATAATAGTATGTAATGCTAATTATTAAATGGCAAATGAAAAGGTTTATAGAAAGTTCGTGGTTTGAGAAATTACCAATATTTTATTTGTAGTTTTACCTGTTTTCGGGATCCGTAATATAGTTTGCAATTTGATAATGATCCCGGGATCGGTTGGGAGGCTTTTTAACACGCCTATATTAGCTTCACCTGTATGTAAGAGAAAGAAAGAAATCATGCAAAATCAATGTCTTTATCTTCGATACTCAAACAGTTACGAAGTTCTAGTAATTAATAAATAGTGCGAGAAATTATGAATGAATATTTTATCAATTTAATAATTTAATGTACACAACACATCAAGCTATACAAAACCAACATAAACTGACGCGCGTATGTCGGGTAACGTATAACGCCGCGCGGCCAGCTTATGTTGGTTTTGTATAGCTTGATGTGTCACCGTGTGTACACTCCTCTGGGTCTAAATACGGCGTCCTCCTTTAATTGTTTGAACAAGAATTAAACTTGATAGATAGCAGAAGAAGTGATAAAAACACAGATGCCATTATACGGGGTGTAAGAAAAAGTATAATTAACCTTTAAACCACATACTCTACCCATCAAACTGAACAACTTTTGCTATGGAAGCAAATCTGTCAGAACAAAAAAATATCAGTTTTCTTATACATTTTGGTCGAGTAGGCATTGTAATTTAGTTTGGAACATTTAATTTTTATGGGCCGACAGGTTTGCGCTCATAGTAAAAGTTGTTCAGTTTGATGGGTAGAGTATGTGGTTTAAAGTTTAATGATATTTTTTGTGACCCTGTAGTGTGTGATATTTGTCTTTTCTCGCGGCTTCCGATTGACCCTACGCCACAGGTCTCCCGTTCTACAAATGTGATTTTACTTCGTCAGCAGTATCATTTCATCAACACCGAAAGTTCACACAGCCCGAAGCGATTTTTCCAATTTCAGTTCCATTCCACTAGCGAATTGGACGCATCCGTCGAATCGAAAAGGCTTGTTGAAAATTTACATATGTTGGCAAATAGATAGGTACACAGACGCAGCTGGATAGAGGCAATCAACCCGATGCAAACATCGACGGACCGCTGTTCTTTTATTTACAATCAAGTTTTGAATAAATACATTTATGCTACATGCGCTTACAACAATCAAAATCAGTTATTATTGACAATTGCGACGCCGAACACCAAAATGTCGTACGCTTTTATAAGGTTCCTACATAATGAATGAATTGCGAAATTGTATATTAGACTACTTACTTACAGGGTCCAGTTTAATATTTAAGTGGATGGTCTGATCATCAAACTGATCAACTTTCTCTAACGGACCAACATTAAAATCGCGAAAAAAATCTGCTGTCCCATACATTGGGGTCGAGTGGATTGCAGTTTTGAATGGAACCGCTGATAGTTTTTCGCAATTTCGATGTTAGTTCCATGGAGAAAGATGCTCAGTTTGATGGTCTGATCGTCCCCTTAAAAACTGTGAGCGTATTAGGAAGAACCCTATACAGGGTGTAAGGAAAAGTATAATTAACATTTAAATCACATACTCCCATCAAACTGAACAACTTTTTCTATGAGGCCAAAATCGAAGTCGCAAATAAAAAATCTGCTGTTTCATAAAAAATATCAATGGCCTCTCGACCCAAATGTATGACACAGCAGATTTTTTTTTCGCGATTTGGAAGTTGGTCTCGTAGCGAAAGTTGTCCAGTTTGATGGTCTGATTATCCTCTAAAAAAATAATCAGCATATTAGATACCCATCAAACTGAACAACTTTTACTATGGGAGCAAAACGATTGGAGCAAAAAAAATCTGCTGTTGCATACATTTGAGTCGAGTAGGCGCCGCAGTTTAGTATGGAACAGCTGATTTTATTTTTACTCCGAACTGTTTGCTCCCATAGTAAAAGTTGTTCAGTTTGATGGGTAGACTCTTATTTTAAAAGGATATTAATGATATCAATTTCACCCTGTATATTTCACGATTGTGTCAGCGAGTACCTATATTAATCGTTAAAGAGGATTTTTTTATTAATTTCAAGTAATTGAACATTAGAGTAAATAAGAATCGTTTTTTGAGAGCATAATAAGTATAAAATAACACTGATTACCGCTCCCCTATGCCTGTGACAGTAACGACTTGTGTAATACGAGCCATTTAGCAATTAAGAATGGGAACGAACGTTATGTTTGAGTTTAGTGTTACCGGTTTATTATTCTTTTTGAATAGATTTAGCATCTTTTTACCGACTTGTGGTAGCTACAAAAACATTTAATAGGTTTCAATTATTCATCTTTACTTTAATTTTTTCGCTCTCAAACGAACTGCTACTCCCAAAAATATAAAAAGAAATCAAAAATCATTTCTTGGTAGTGCAAGATTTCAGACCGAGAATATGGCTGGCTTTCAATAGCTAAAGGACACTGGGCAATAATGTATGGCCACTGGTCCAAGAGCCCCCCGCTATGGCACAAGTAGGGAAAGTTAGAGGATACCCTAACGTACATGGTGTACACACGGCGACAGATCAACCTACCCTTAGTTGAACTCTATGTACATGGACATAAGTCCAACTATGGGTAGGTTGATCTGTCGCCGTGCGTACAACGGGCACCAAAATATTTTCGAGAGGAAAAAAGATACAGGTTGTTTTATTTATACGTGCTCATTTTAGGAAGAAATTATTTTACATTATGGCCCAAAAGATGTAATTTCTTTCGGGGTGATCTGACACTTAGCTTAAACAGTAAGAAGGCTCACGTGTACTATAATGTCAATTTCAGGCTGGAATAACGGTTTTCTTTTTTTGAGTTTACGAGATGCTAAGGTTTAAAGATTCCTTTGCATTAATAATAATAAAAAACCAATAATACTAACTATATGAAACAAGGAATTCAACCAGCAGATAAAAATAGCGGTGAAACGCTAACGAAAAGACGCTAAACAAAACACACTATATCTATTTTTCTCTCGAAAAGATATTAGTGGCACATATTAAAAAAAATTATATATTATACCCCCTTTCAAACGTAGTATGTCACTTAGGTGGGGGCTCTTGCATTACACCTGCCCACTGTCCTTTAAATTTCCAATGTGATAAAAGTGAGCTATAAGTACTACATTTTGTACACTTGAAGGGTAGTAGGTACTTGTAGCAATTTTTCCGACCACCCACCCCTAACGGGAAAATGGTCATGAGTTTATGTATACACTTATGTAAATATCTGTTAAGGGTATATTACCGTTGGCGCGCTCCATACAAACGAAGTCTGGTTATATGTTCAATACTAACCAATTAAAGTAAATGAAATTTATCAGAAACAATCTAGAAACTAATCTCTATGCTTGCTTGTTGTCAGATTTTCGTTAAAATGTATAGTTTTAAAGTTACAGTGCAAACTTTCTGCACAATTTCATTGACTTTAATTGGTATGCAGAACGCATTAGCGCGTTCTGAATAACCTTCTCTTACTAAACTAAACATATGCTAAAAGTGAGCTTTGCTACACTGCATATTTTAAATATTGTTGCTATTTGTATTAAGTTAATGGGTTCTGAAAACCCCAAAAAGGATCACGGTTGTGAATCTATGCCGGAAAACGTTTTAATATCTCACCTTACTACCAGTCAGAAAGTCTGTTAAAAAGTAATTTGCCCAGCAGTGGGACAAAACAGGTTAGGAAAAAATGTCCTACTCTCTTTTCTTATTTAAAGCAGCGTTTTCTCTACTAAATCTGGCAACACAGCCGTCGGTCACGTAACAAAAAGCCGATTGCTCATACCCATATATTAAGTTAATGGGTTCTGGCACTAAGCACGCCCTTGACTTTAACGATGCACCCGAGGAGGCACGAAATAAATTTAAATTGGTCGGGCGTCGGCCAGTGGTCTGGTCACTCACACCGCTATTGTCTGGTACGTACACTGTGGGTACCTTCGCGAAGATATACGATACAGAGTGTCATCGCAAAGATTTCCCCTTTAGAGGTGGATTTTCGATAATCCTTCCTTATTGCACCTCTGTAGAATATATAGGGTCCAACTTAATATGCTGATAGTTTTTTAAGAGGATGATCAGACCATCAAACTGAACCAGTTTTTTCTATGGGACCAACATTGAAATCGCGAAAAAAAATCAGCTGTCCCATACATATGGGTCGAGTAAGTTTGCAGTTTTGTATGGAACAGCAGATTTTTTTATCGCGATTTCGATGTTGATCCAATAAAGTTGTTTAGTTTGATGGTCTGATCATCCCCTTAAAAAGTGTCAGCATATTAAGAAGGTCCCTGTATATTCCTCATGTTTTATCTTCAGCGCTTTAGGCTATGCGTTATCCGTCAGTCAGTCACGGGATTCTTTATCTGTATTCAAATGTATGTTCTGTTTGTTTAGATAATGCACACACACACACATCACACACGTAAGTAAGTAAAAAATATGAATCTAACTGCTGAGTGTAAACCTCTTTTCACGCCCTCTTCACAAAGCACGTGCCCACGCCCCGCGGGTCAGGTTAAGCCATAATCGTGTTTTTGAAAAAAAAATTGCAACGTCTTGAAATTACCTATTTGAACAAAATCTTTATTTTGGTTCGAAAGGTTAATATTGCTATTAGCTAATCATATTGCTATAAAATATTGAGCTCGCTCCATGTTTTATCTATTATTGTAACGACCTAACTTGACTGAAAAAAATCTTGTTGGTACGCGCTTGGAGGCATGGGGCGCCAAAGTTATGCCCCGGCTCGGATAAATCGTAGATCCGGGACTGACTGACCTGTCGCGACCGCCGAGTGTTACAAATAATCATAAGCCCAGCAATTGAATTCATCGGGCTGATGATGACTATTATAAAGATAATAGCAACCTGTATACCACAAACTGCATGTCCGTAGATCGGTCTAGTGTACAGTTTACAACATAATTATGACTTCACGTTCCAGACATTATTACTGAAATAGACTTTCATTGCATAAACTGTAGTTTGGTAAGTGTACTTTTTTTGCATGCATATATATACAACGTGTTAATGAATTAACGCAAAACTAAAAAGTAGTTTGTTTAGAATCGAGAGCAGAATCGAATTATCATGTTTTCAACATAGGAATTTTTTTCAAAATATTGAAATAATTAGTATGCAAAATTTAAAATTTACTGAACTCGATCTCAACCCCGGGCACGGGCACACTCACCCTACTTACTACCAAAACGAGATTCTTAAAATGTGTCCATGAACACGCTAGCGCTTTCATTCATTGCTGAAATGATAAAAAATCTTTTTTGCCTCAAAACTTAAAATGTGATTAACTTTAAAATTTAACTATCAAAATAATGAAATTATTGTTACAATCGAATTATTTTGTTATAAATCAGTTGGGGTGTATGAGGTTTTGCGTTTATTCATTAACACGTTGTATATACATAGGGTCCTTCTTAATATGCTGACACTTTTTTAAGGGGATGATCAGACCGTCAAACTGAACAACTTTCTCTATGGCACCAACATCGAAATTGCGAAAAAAAAATCAGCTCTTCCATACAAAACTGCAAAACTACTTGAGCCAAATGTATGGAACAGCTGATTACTTTTTCGCGATTTTTGATGTTGGTCCCATAGACAAAGTTGTTCAGTTTGACGGTCTGAATATCCCCATAAAAAAGTGTCAGCATATTAAGTTGGATCCTATATTTATTTTCGATTTTTAATAACGCTTTGTAAACTTTTCTATTTTTATAAAGGTAAAAGTGAATGATGACTCGATTGCTTGATAAAGTAATTATAAATGAATATTTGTTAAAATTTTATTACATATTTTGTTATTAGAATGGAATCATTTTATGTATCTTTTCAAACTGCCAAACATCCGAATCGTCTGGACCTCACCTCCCATACAAAAGTGCGGATCAGCCGATCTATTTTATATGGGAGGTTCAAAATTTGTTTTCTTTTTTCGACCCATGTTACGGAAAGTTGTTTAGTTTCGTTGTCTGAATACACCCTTAAAAAGAAAGATTCTCGTTGATTGCAACCCACTATAACAATTATACCTACGTATAATTTATTTAGTGATGGACACCCTCATCAACCCTGTAAACCCCACTGCTGGGTTTATAGCCCTCTTTATTTCCACGCCAACCAGAACGGTCCCACGTTATCCCTCATCCACTGTTTGCCGGCCACTCTACATTATGTCAACCGACCATCTGGCTGCTAGTCTGCCCCCATTCCCAGCGACAGCTCAATCTCTTTATATTAAAAAAAATAGGCCAGGATCGAACAAGTCTGCAATCGGTATATGTAAGTTTACGCTGTTATGACAATGAAGAGTATGTTATTGCGCAGTGATAACGTCAACTCCCGAGCGACTAAATTGTTCGACGCGAGCTGTAAACCCCAAATAAACTCCACGTTAAGGCTCCATAGGTTCAGGCGAATATTTTCTATGAAAGACGCGATTGCTGTATTTTCGATTAAATAGAATTAATAAAAGTATTATATATTTTTTTTAGAATTCACTAGATAAACTAATGGTGAATATATGAGTAAAATTTCAGTCATTATAACCGGTTTCAAGTTATTCTAGTTTGGAAAAAGAATGCTAAAAATGCGTTCTTAAATTTCAGAAGATTAATTCTATCGTGTGAAATAATTTCAATCGTGTTATTCAATTTATGATTTCACTAGAAAAATTATCCAAGATTACCGTAATTTTTGTTTGTTTTGGTAACTAGTACAAATATTGTAGAACAACGAACAATAAAATACCCCTTCCCAGGTAAATATGGGACATATGGCCCCTTAAGTTGGGAGCCATTGATATCTTTTATATAACAGAACTAGATAAACATTCAACGCTCCAAAAATGGCAGAGCAGAGAGAGAAAATGGCTCTGTCATTTTTGGAGCGTTGATTGTTTTTTCGACTAGCTGACAGTAAACAATACCAAAACCCAATAGCCTGCATACGTGATTTGTGTGGTGTCGATTGCTAAGATATTTTGTATAGAAAAACAACTGAGAGAGCTATTTTACCCGGAGTTAATCGTGGCAGGCTGACGAAAGTGGGGCTAGTAACCTAACATAAAACCCAACTACAAACTTTGTAGTAAAAATATTCTCATGTGTAAAAGTTTGATTCAACCACAGTAGATATTTCAACGCCCAGACTACCCTCAACCTAGACAAACACAGCATTTTAATAAGTTAGTAGATGTAGGAGAAACCTACTTTAAATTTAAAATGAAGCTTCTTATTTTCCTTGCACATAACACGATTGCAGGCATGATCTTGGAGGTAAAGGCGAAAAATAAAGAAAACTACATAGTTCCAACTGCAGACTGTATGTAAGTGCGAATGAATAATAAAAATGTATTGTACGGTTTTGATTTTACTTTCGTTTTCATTGAATTCTCAAGATCTAAACATATTTTGTATCTTATAGTTTAAATTATTTACTCATTATAACTACTTACATACATTTATCTTTACCATCTGATAATAATCATGCATAGCATAGCATATGCTCACGACTATATTCCCCAAGGGGGTAGTCAGAGATATTCTGAAACCTCAGAACATCCACGTTTCACCAGTAGTACCGAAACTCTATCCAGTGTGACGGGGGGTGAGCCCGTTGCCACATTAATGGACAGTGGTTACAATACATGCCTCGAAATTGAAGCATGCAGGTTTTCCTTCATCGAAAAGCCAGTGGTGTTACAAATCGTACATAAATTCGAAAAAACTCATTGGTACGAGTCGGTCTGGACGGGGATCAAACCATCGCCTCCTGGACGGCAGGCAAGGTTACTCGCCACTTGACCACCACGGCTTTTTGATAATAATCACTAGCAAAGTAAAGAAAAATAAAGGTATCCTATGAATACTTGTCACTGCTAGTGAAATTTTAAGTAACTAGATAAAGGAGGGTTCTTTTACCAACATACCATATGTTCACGACTATATATCCCTAGAGGAAGTCAGAGATATTCTGAAAACTTAGAACGTCCATGTTTCATTGGTAGTACCGAAACTCTCGCTCTTTCTTTCTCTTTATCTACTAGTCAACAATTTTACTCTGCAAGTTTTTGGTAATCCAAAAATATGCAATCACAGACGAAAGTACTGCTAAATGCATAATTCAATGTCCACAGTTTCTATTAACCCAACAAAGGCAACTTGCCAAAAATAAACCCTTTGGCGAACTGCGAACTACCTTTTGGCCGATACCATAGCAATCATGCATGATGCATCAGCATCGCTCTTTAGTCCGATCTATCATATGACGTCATTCGTTATCCAACGTCCACTGCACGAAATTTCGAATTTACTTACTCCATATTACGTACGTTGTCTAAAAGCACTTATCCGGAGTACGGGCCTAGAAAGCACTAGAAAATTCCTAACAAGACCTACGGCCTTTCTCTGCTTCGAACTAATAACAATGCTCTACGAAAGTTCTGTTTACAATTCCCTGGATATAGGTCCAATTCCTACTCATTTATTCTACGTGACTGGATGCTTAGGAAACCTTTTGCAACTTTAATTTGTATAATCAATCAATACTCTGCAAACTTTAACAAAAATCTGTTTCAATGAAGAATCGATGACTCGGCTCGACTTTATAAAAGTACAAAAATGCTTATTTTCTCCACAAAAAGTTTAAAGATGGACGCTTCAAAATTGATAATAGGATTGAAGGTGGAGACTGGTGCTTGGTAAGTATGTGTTTTTGCATACCTGTACTTCAAGTCACCAGGTCTACTCCCTCCACAAAAATAAAAGGACATTTAGATATAAGTTCTAGAGATCAACATTCGATAAACACAAAGCAAATAAAAAGTACAAAAAGCAGAACCATAAATAATATTAATTTTTTAAAGTTAATTTTATCGCGAAGCTTAATAGTACATTATGATACAAGTGAGCAAAGTTGGTCAGTACAGCCGAGGCGGGATTGCAGCACGAGTCGCCAGACGAGTGCTGTTATGCCAGCCGAGGCTGTAATGACCAACGCTCACGAGTTTTATACGACGTTTATTTTGAAACGTTATTCAGAAAAAAGTTAGATTTTGTTTTACATAAAAACTCTTTGCGGTGATTTAAAAACAAAAAAAGTAACATTACCAAACTAGTGCGATAATGTAAACATTTTCGCACGTGTGTTCTATAAGCTGCATTATTTACCTAAAAGCGGTGCAATAAGAGCCACTTTACGAGCAAGTATGTTGAAAAATAAATACATAATACAATCTTCTCCAGATAAATAAGACTAAATGGTGTATGATATTGTACATCCGAAAAACTTAATGATCTTATTGCAAATTGGGGTGGTCAGAAACTATGCCTCAATATATCATACTATGTGTCACTACTTTAATTTTTATACTGGGAGAAAAATTTAATCATTTCGAAATTATAAAATATAAGTTGCGTAAAAAATATAAAGGTTGACGAAGACAATGTTTGCCTAAACTAAAACAAAATGTTTTATTTTTATCCACAAATTTAAATACAAAATAAGATTAAGTTCAACGAGTGGACTCATCCCAAGCTATTATTTCGCCTTTTTTACACTCGACTAAATAAAATTATTCCTAAATTAGGTAATCTGCAGACAACCAAATTCACACTGCAACTAAAGTTTTAGCCGGCTAATGAGCAAACGCTAATTTCTTTTAAAGTGTCTATTATGCAAGCTGGCCGCTTATCTGCGGCCGCCTGCCTCGCTTCCGCTGATTTTTGTTCTCTATCTACAGAGCTCAGGTGCCTGATAGGGCTGCCACCTTCGGAAAAATAAAATTTCCGGGAAGCTCGTTAAGTTAGTTATTTATTATGATGATGATGATGTACCACGACGACGTATCCATCGACAGCGACTTTTGTTTTGAATAATCTGTTACACGCAGCACGATAAAGTTGGCCAGTCGAATTGTACGTGAAGGTATAAGTTGGTCTTCTTAAATAATATCGTCTATCTTCTTATGGGATTTTACTGGGTTGCAAAGGCCTCTTCTCTTTCACAAATGTGAGAAGCGAGTCATACTATGTATTTAAACATACGGGATTAAGTAGACATGAAACAACAATTTATGACGGGAAGATCAGTGCGCGCATTACAATTTATTGATTATGAATTTTCCCAAATGTCTGAAAACCGCAAATAATAGTGGCTGCGACGAGGAATTTATTATGGGAATCTGATAATGACAACAGAATTTGATGTTTAATATCTATTTATAGCCGAGAGGGGATTCAAATCTATATAGATCCTCCATTCCAAATAGTAACGAAATGTTAAGGCTATTTTGAATTACAGAAACAGATATTTAATTAGTCTCACTTATTCTTAGAGCAGCTTTAGTATCGTAGAAAGTAAAGATATTATGTCGGATAGTATATCTATCTGATAAATAAATTAATTTTGCTAATCAAAATTGGCTAGAAAGCAATATAGGAATCAGAAAATCTTTTCGTCTTTCTTGGAATGAAAGGTCGCACTTTTAGTTCGGCATTCATCTATTATACCAAACCGATCTCTAATTTACTTTATATCTCGAGTCATTACAGTTTTTTCGAAAATTTATCCATCTTACATCCCTAACTACAACGTTGTAATTAACCGCCAAGCTCCTTCAATTTATTGCTGTGAAATTATCTTTGTTGACCCACGCGCCTCTACCAAGGTGCTTAATTTTTTCGCTCTTTGCCTTTTTCATACTCGTCTCGCTGTTTTCGCCATTTTATTTGCAGTTGTTGTATAATAATTTGTTTAAATGTAATGTAATGAAAAGTATTTTTATTTAATAGAGTTTCAATGACCTAGAAGAAGAATGGACCTTAATACCTTTCTGAGTGGTCAAATACTATGCCAGAACTACCACCTATCCACATAAGCATGCAGTTGTAGCAAAGGTCAACCTTAGTACCTATACAGTGTAATCTTAAATGAGTTGCTTATTTAATTTTACTATGGAACCAACATTGAAATCGCAAAAAAAAAATCAGCTGTTCCATAGAAAACGTCAATGGCTACTCGGCCCAAATGTAATTGAACATCCGATTTATTTTCGTGTATTCGATATTGGTCCCGTAATGAAAGTTGTTTAGTTTGATAGTCTAAACAACCCCCTTAAATGTTTATTTGTATTATTGTATGGTCTGGAGCACCCAGTTCAATATATTTCGCATTTAATATTACACCCTGTATAGCTTCTTTTTAGGGTTCCGTAGTCAAACAAGGAACCCATTCTTTCGTCCATTCTTTCTGTCTGTCCGTCTGTATGCCCGTCTCGATTACTCGCTCATTTTTACACCTATTGAATCGAAATTTCGTATGACGACAGATAATAGTGACCCAAAAACAGTAATGAGATAGTCATGAAAAAACTCATTTTTTTGACATCCCATACAACGAAAAGGGGGTTGGGAAAAAATAGTTTTTTTTATAAATCGAGTGCGGTGTCGTGGATAGGTTGTTGTCCAATGGAAAAAAACTCCCATAGAAACTAAATCATTATAATGCTTCTGTTTGGAGATATCTGCGCTCAAAGTCAAAAATAGGGCAGAAAAAATATGTCAATTTTCTACAATAGCTTTTGGTAAGTACCAATTTCCATGAAAATTATAACAGATACTGTAGCGCAACCAGTTTCGGAACAAATAAATTGAATTTCTAACAACAGTATAGATGGCATTGCACTTAGTTAAATCGCGGTATCGTTATGTTTCAAAAAATTATCTTTGTTAAGATAAACAGATTGATTACTTTTCTTCGTTTATATGTTTCTTCTAAGTTCTTATATAAAGGCTACGGAACGCTATCATGGGCAAGTCCGACACGCTCTTTTCTTTATTTAATCGTTCGTCTTTCTCAGAAAAAAACGACTTTAGTCGTTGTAGAGAAAATTATTAAGTTTGATAATCTGAACATTCAAAATAGTGAAGGTATTTCTCGCACAAAATCACTGCATAAGAAACAATAATTTATTAAACATTGCAATAAATATTAAGTACCTACACGTAATTTTAGCACCGACATTCCAAAGCTAAATTAGTTAGCTGGTATTGTGTTCATTATACCCAATATCTCCAAATGATCGATCGATAAATTGTATTGAACATGCAATTTATTATAATACTGATTAATAATACATTTATTAACATAACACAAATAAATGCATGCAACAACAACATGCAATTTTAAACATTCCAAATTAATTTTCGGATTAACCGCAAAAAAGAACTTTAACATTAACATAATTTGATTCGAAATATTCCTACTAAATAACTGCATAGTATAATTATACCAAGCTAACACAGAGAGCGCACTACCAACTGTTCTCGAGACAGGCAACAAGAGTATAAGCTAATAGGAGAGTTGCTCGCATCTGCGCGGAATGACGTGCATCTCGCCGCCATTGCAGCACTAATGCAACGTGCATTTTTAATTCATGTCAAGAGTCCCGAGGGCGGCCGCAGCGGGGCTAATGTTCGTTCCACTTGCGAAGTCTCACGATTTAACACATTTTCATTCTTATAGCGATGGCGTAGGAACTTTGTGTAAGGTCTTCTATCGTGGGAAGCGCCGTAAGTGCGCCATGCACCAGCCATGATACAAGATCGCCGCAGTTTATGGTGGTAGTAATGTAGGCAATTAGATTTAACGTGTTGTGTTTAGGATATAATGCTGTTGTTTGCGAAACTAGTACCTATTTTCTAAGCAATATGAGAATTATGAGCTTTATTAGAATATACAGGGTCCAACTTAATATGCTGACACTTTTTTAAGGAGATGATCAGACCATCAAACTGAATAACTTTCTCTAAGGATCGAACATCGAAATAAAAAAATAATCTGCTATCCCATACATTTGACTCATGTTTTGTATGGGTCAGCAGATTTTTTTTTCGCGATTTCGATTTGGTCCCGTGGAGAAAGCGGTTCAGTTTGACGACTTAAAGAAGTGTCAGCATATTAAGAAGGACCCTGTACAAGACATTTTGAAGTAATTTTGTAATTATTTATGCACCTAAAATCCTTCTTATATCATTAACATTCGCTATGGGGCCAAAATAGAAATCGCGAAAAAAAATCTGCTTCCCTTTGTATTGAATAGCAGTTTTTTTATCGCGATTTTGATGATATAATCATCCGTTCAAAAATACCGTCTGTATATTAAGGTGGATAATATCCTAAACAGGGTGTTAGGGTAAACTGTTGCCTTACTTTAAGGGGTGGTTGTACCCATAATACTGAACAACTCACCCTAAGGAACCGATAGGAAATTCGCAAAATTTCGCAAATTTTGTTGTTGTTGTTGTTGTTGTTCATAGGTACAACACCCCTTAAAGTAATGTAACTGTTTACCTTAACATCCTGTATATCATGCATAGGCGCACTGAGTACTTTTGTAACCTAGCAGTCGCTGTAGATACATTTTTAGAAAAAATCCTAAAGCAAAATAATTTATAATGCCTATCGCTCTTGACAATGGTTACTCCATTCTCAAATCCTAAGTAAGCAAAAACCTTGGAAAAAATAACCTGAACTTTTATCAACCCTACAGTCGTGTGCTTATCTTATATTATGTATTCATATGTATACAGAATGTAAATAAATTACACAGATGAAAGACTCTACAAATTGCGTTGTTTTTTTAGACAAAAAATGTTTACATACTAGAACAAATTGGGTCAATTCAAGTGACAAGTTTATAAAGTCCAAACCAGGCCTGACAGATGCATTTTTTACAAATCGTTCGGTCCAGTAAATTTTATGTCCATCCTAAATCTACGTCCGTTCGATTTTCTATTTTATTCCACGTAGGTTTTGCTTTAAAAATGTTTTCTATAAAAGACTGCAACAGTGATCTATTTCAAGCGCAGATTTTTGGACGTATAGTGTGAAAATTGAAATAAATGGTTGCATCAATTACACCAGCTGAATTGACTTTATATTTCATGAGCCTCGTCGACTCACATAAGAGTTGTGATAAAAATTTGTTATACTGTAATTACCGGACATTATTAATAATACGTGTTAGAACTTAGAATATATGTTAGGATTTGCTGATTAACCTTATTTTACAATAAGAAAGACTCGTGTCAGATGTCTTGTTTGAAAACTATGTACACAAAATCTGACAACTATATCTACCATTCAGTTTATGATTTCTACAAACCTAATAGATAACTGTAAGTAACTTTTTTACCCTACTGCGCCAGAAGGAGGGCTTTGTTTTTCGAGCGTATGTACGTAAGTATGTATGTCTATATGTCTATTTCTTTTTAACGCCCTTAAGCCGTTTAGAAACTAGATTTAGATTCGTAAAAATTGTGAGAGTGACATAGGGTATTATTTCAATATTCTACGAATTAAATAAAAAAGACAGGGAATATAGCCGATTAATGATTATACAGGGTGGATAGGGTAACAGTTGCATTACTTTAAGGGGTGATTGTACCCATAATACTGAACAACTTTCCCTAAGAAACCTAGAGGAAATGTCGATGTGCCAGGGCTACAGTGCCACAGAATAGGTAATACTATATATGTATATAACAGTGTTATGACCCTTGCTGCATTAAGTTGGTGGTAGTATAAAGGCTTTTGATGACCCCGAATGTTTGTGAGTTTATGTCTACATTTAAAAGATTTTTTTTTAGGATCCCTTTTGCAGAGGATGTGTTTAGATACCTACAGTGCCTACCAACTCGGCAAACCACTTGACCAATGAGGGGTGTGCGCAGTAGTGTTTTCGCCTACAAATTTTGTTCTGCGCAGAAAAGATTTTTGAGAAGTTGTTTGCCGGCCGTTACATCCTAAATAGATGATCAGGGCTGCAATCGCGGTAAATATTTGGTGATTGGACTACGTACGAACCATAACTTTTGACACTTTTGGTATTGTGCTAATCGCGGTACCTCTTGACAGCCGTTAGGGCCGTTTTGACAGATCGCTCAGACGTTAAAGGCTGTCAGTTACATAGATTTTAGCGCGATGCGGAATTCAGCACAGTTGAATAGTAATTGGATTGCAATGTTATTAGAACTAAAATTGTAAAAGAATAGAGAATAGAAAAGTAAAAGAATAGAATTTCGAACATATCAGGGTCCTGATATGTTCGAAATATCTTCCAATATCTAATTATTATGGCTCCAACTATATCCCAATCTCAATCCAAAACATATCTGATAAACGGTGATGGACAGACATGTTATTGTAAAGTTGCATGAACGTCTATCCTATAGTCACTTCATACAATAGATTGTTTACAGTGTTCACGAGCCCGCACATACTGGGGCGTTATGATATGACGTTACCGGCTAAATGCTCGCACCTATGACAAAACAACAACTTCGTTTCTATATTGTTTCGATGGACATCAAACTTTAAACTCAATCGGTGCAGTGCAATTTTTCAGTGAAAAAAATGGTTTTGGTCCATCAGGAAAAACTTTACTCTCAGTCATGTTCAGGACAGACTATTTTGTTAGTACCCCTTATTGCACGACAACCATCGATATCTACCTATAAACAGGGTTGTCCGAACGGTAACGCGAACATTTTTTACCGTGTTTCTCGATTTTTCGTAGTTTAAAAGTTATGTTTTTTTATAAATGTGTATAAATGCGAATTTTGTACCGGGATGGCTTAAAAAATGCGTAACTTTTATAGTCGAACAATTAATCGAGTAATGAATTTTTAGTTTTCTGTTGCTACATAACCGTCTTGAATTATTCTTCCATACGTTAAATAATCAACTACACAACACTTATACAAATTACCAAAAAAAGGTTCGAAAGTGAAAATTGTTGGTTTGTGTTAGACGGAACCACATTTTAAAAATTATCTAAGGCCGGACTCGACCAAACTTTGATTTATTAAAGATTAACTATACAAGGAATAATTTTACTCTTAGTATTCACTTCGACATAACTTAATTTGTGTTCTACCGCACTAAACCCAGACTAAAGTTATTCTCGAATGAATTTAATGAACGAATGTATAATCCACCTAAAGAAAGAGGTCGTTGTATCCGTACCTATTGCAATGTGAGTTTATGCAATCTTATTTCTTAGGTTTATACGTCACTTGTGGTTTTAAAATCAGAGTGGCATTTCACTAGTCTCGGTATAAGCTTTACGCCCTCAAAATTCGCCGGGTAAAATTTACTCTCGCATGACTCAACTTATTCATAGCTTAGTGGTCGGTAAAATGGTGTCTTAATCTAAGAATAAAATTTACTCGCGTTTGGGCGAATCCGGCCTTATAGATACAAAATGGATGTTCCATAGGTTCAAACTAATTTTAAAAACTTTTATGACTTTTAGCTTACCAAATAATAAAAATTCACAAATCTCGTGTCTTCCATGACCTTCGGGAACATTGAAAATGAATGTGCCAAATGAACTGAATTAAATTTTTTCTCCGCATCACAAAGGTACAACTTCTAAACAATTTCAACACCCAAAGTCACATCTCTTGGGTTTTTTTTCCGATATCTCATTTCTTTTTCGAGATATGATTTTTTTGTGACCGAAACAGGGCGAAAAACTGCACATTTTGTAGCCCTCGTCGAGACCCGCCTTGTGACACACCAATCAGCCACGTAGTCCCAAAACCCACGACACCAAGGCAATGTCGTTCTTACAGTGAAAATCGGGCCTATATCGAAGCGACTCTGAATCATTTACAATGTTAAATAAAACCAGTCAAGTGCGAGTCGGACTACTCGCGCACCGAGGTTTCCGTACCACACCACCACACAACATGTTTGTTGTCTTGGACTTTTAACACAAAACCGACTCAAACTTGGCCGGTTTTTATTATTCATTGTTATACTGTAGAGTTTACTCGGTAATCAGACCAAATTTGACGCTTGTATGTATTACAATTTTTATGATAGAGCGAGAAGAAAAAACGCTGATAAAAATTAGTTTCTTGTATGAGAACCCACCTTAAACTTTATTTTTTTGTCATTTTTAAGATTTTTTTAACATATCCGCATGTAAATAACGCATATTCTGTATAAAATTTCTACTGTTCATCTATTCCGGTTCAAAAGTTACAGCTCTAAATAGGTAGGACAGACGGACGGACGGACAGATAACATTGGCTTAGTAATAGGCTCCCGTTTTCATCCTTTGGTTACGGAACCCTAAAAAGGTGATTATTAATAGGTCATTTTTCGCTGAAATCGGTTTCCATAGTTAGATGATATTTTAAGAAAAAGTTTTTTTTGAAAAATATGGTTAAGCTTTTTTCACTCTTTATTTCGCAAACGACAAAACATACTTTGCTTACTTTTTATATTGTATCTAAAACTAAATGGGTGTCAGTTCCCCACAAACCTGTTATAAGTCCCGGTCCGGCGGCGTCTAACTATAAACCCAGCATCCATACATCGGACGAGCGTGAGACTCCGCACAAACGATGAATTATTGCGTGTCATCAATTACTAGACCGACACGATGGTAACACCCATCTGGATATAAAAATTTTCTAGAAGGACTTTTCTTCAGTTTATTGTTAAATTGTATGCAGGGTCTGATCATCCCCTTAAAACAGTGTCAGCATATTAAGAGGGAAGGAAGGAATTAAAAGAGAAACAGTATAAATCGTTAGGACTATATTTAATTTAAGAACTGTGTGACCAATACACAAATAAATAAACAAGTTACCTAAAATCTAACTTTTCATTTGGGATATATGTTTTCCGAGAAAAAGCCGCCTTTTTGTATCCAGTATCGGTTTTTCTTTCCTGTTTTTGTATTCGGTACGATGGTAATGGTACACGTGTAACTGTAGATGTCGAACCTGTTTTTAAAATCATATGGTGCCGACTGTACAAATAATGGGAATCGGTTAGTATTAATCTCTTTTAAATTTTATAACTCAAAATTTGACTAGGTTGTTAATATTTATCAGCCCCTCTTCTATGATTTATCTATTTGCGCGTGACTTTGTTTTTTCCATACTATTTCCATTCCATACTTACTGTACTTGAAAGGAGGAGGTCATTTTTTGTGCAGCGAAGGCATCATACTAAAGGCTTTTTGGCTGGTTTTGTAAATGAAAAAGAAAACAGAGATGACGATGATAATATTGTGTAAGATCATGGTAGATAGCTAGTACACTACTTTTTACCCGTTTTTTCTCTACGGAACTTTACTCTAGACCCAGTAATTCTCACGAAATATGTTACATTCTGAAAACGAATCATTTCTAACTCAGAAAAAATAACTTTAAAAGATAACGAAAAAGTTGAAAGAACAAATACGTGTCAAGACATACAAAAAAATCGGACAGAAAATTGGTAATGATGATGATGATGATGATGTGTGATGGTGATGTGAGGTAGAGTCTTATCTTGTTATTTCAACTATCTGGTAATTGCAACTATAGAGCAATTGCACTTATAAGTATCAAGATTAAGCTCTTCTCTTTATACCAACACCTGCCTTCTAGATGTTTATTGAGAGAAGAACTGAATCGTGATTCTTAAAACTTAAAGTATTCCAAACATGTCAATCCAGCAACAACACTACGCTTAAATAACAAAGCAATGTATGTGCCGCTTCCATATAATCTATATAAAACGAGTGCATTCTATGTTCGTATAATGGCGTGTTTACACCACCCTGCCTTACATAGTACTGCTTAGTTCGATAAACAAACAAGCGCCCGTTGTTCATGGCATTGTGCTTTCTCTATTGATTTGAGAAACCGATTAATCAGATTGAATTGATCGAAAATCTATTTGCGCAGTTCGTTGCAAGATTCTATTGAATTCAGATGGGAAAAGCATAATCAATATAATTAATCGTCAGTCGAAAAGCCTACTGAGTCTGACTCGAGTACGTTATTAACTCAGATTTCAAAAATATTGATGAATAGGTATTCAAATTGTTCATCAAAGACATCCATTAGCTTAAAAAAGTATTAAAAGATATAATAGTCCACTTTTCACAGAAAATGTTGCTTTATTGAAAAACCGTGTTTCATAAAAAATATCTTTTCGTTAACGCGCCGCGTCGTTATTGAAAATTGATTTAATTAAATTTTGCTTTCATTCATATCAGGACAGACTATTTCGGAAAGTAAAATATTTAATGTAATCAAAATAAAGAGAAGTGTTTCAGCCAGCTTTCATTTTGGACTAAAAACATCTTCGTTGGTAACTCATACAAAACTCTGAGGCGTGATGATTAATGCCAGAGACGTTTTCACCATTTATTAACGTTTTAGCTGTCATTACAGTCATGAGTCCTTAACATAGGGACAAAACAAATTGTACGAAACGAGAAGGCTAAGTTTGTGTAGCTCAAAAGTTAATTCTTCAGAATATTTTCCTAAAGAAGAGTGGCGTCTTTCGACTGAGATGATAATGATTGAAGTTGAAGAAATTTCAGTATCGCATACATAATGTAGGTAATAACTAATAACCTTAAAAATTATAAGGCAGCAAATTCATGTTCCACGAACGCAAAGCCGCTTGGGTCGGGTCGGGTCGACATGTACCGAAATATTCCACGCTCCTACTTAAAGAAAGATCTTGGAAGAAGCCTGCGCCTATTTGATAACGATGATCCCCGTACACATTGCGTCTTCGTACCTAAACCAATTCATGTGCAAATTTGCGCAATAAAATGTTCATTACACGCATGCCTGCCCGAAGCGCTAGACCAATAAACTACCAATTGAGCTATGTTATTTAATACGACCTTTGGTATATTGCATTGCATGTATAAGATATACACGTACCTACATTGTTTAACGTTACTGATTGATAGTCAAGGAAGGGTTAATAAGATGAGAATGGACGAAAAGAATTTTACAAAGGAAATATTTCGATCGATGCAGTGATCCTGGTCCTGGCAGTGGCTATTTGGTGAATTAAACCCTTAAAAAATCGTGAGTAACCTACAGAAGCTACAAGCAGAAGAAGAAATTCTATTGCATTCCGTCTAATTCATAGAATTTTTTTTTTTTTTATTTTACAACTAGTGTTCAAACTTTATGGTGCAGTGGTCGATTCGCAGTAATGAAAAACTTTTTTGCCGTGATTTGCTCTAAAGTTCCTATACAATCTTCAACACCCATTTTCACGCCTACCTAAAGAATAGGGTACGAATGAATAAATTAAGTTTAATAAATCTCAATAAGAACAAAACATTGAAAACCCTAGCTCCTAATCTGATATGCCTGAACCCTTGGAGCTAATGTCGTCCCAAAATAGTTTGGATTTATGAAATTTTCATTTTCATAAGCCTTAACTATTTGGAGTTTTCGTGATAGGTAAATTTAAAACAAGGTAATTTTTTAGTACCTACTTATCTGAATAATAAACAAAAGTAATTTTCTGAAGACCACAATTCCAAAACTTTAGGATCAGTAATGGTGCTGTCTCCGCCATAACTAAAACTTTTTGTGACGCTCCACGTCGTCGGCGAAACTTTTAAATGTTTTCCATTATTATTCAATTTTCTACTACCTTATTCATCCTTATAATGAATTTAACACTGTGAAACACAGGTTTTAACATTAAATCTGCAAAGAAAAAAAATACAATGCGGCGATTTTCAAGACTACTACATAAAAAACGTAGGGTGCCGTAGTTGCCTGTCACAATATACGGACTTAGAAGGTTTTTTTTTTATATACTACGGTTTAACGGCTAATAAAGTCTAAAACGTACATTTTACAAGTTGGTCGACTATTAAAAGCCTACTTAGCGATGATAGTTTTCCCTTTTAACTTCGTTTAGCTAGCAGAGAGAGGGGGGCATTTGCACTTTAAAAAACAAATTGCATCCCCACTTTTCGTGTAGGGAAGGTACCCTAAAAATATATTTTTCAAAATTTTATTTTACAAGTTTGTCGGTGTGTCAAATTACTGCTTTCTAGTACTAAGCGTCTCTGAGCTAAGCCGCGTACAGACGGACAGACGGATGGACATGGCGATACTATAAGGGTTCGTTATTGACTACGGAACCCTAAAAAAATCAATTCAATTCAATTTTTGTTTAGTGGCATGCGATGCGTTATCACAATTCAGACAATGTCTCGTTATGTGGATATTATATGAAGGAAAATGATCAGTGGTATTTATTAAGTCTAGAGTGGCAGTTTTGCCAATGTAAGTAGGTTATAATCTCAAGTGATTGTTTTAAGGTTAAAACACAAAAGAGTTCACAAAATGGTGGAGCCACGTGCAATCCCGACGCGTCGATACGCAAGCGTCCGTACTCCGCCAGAATTGCAACGCGACTCCCTAAAAAAATCACTATGTGGCGATATTGAAATAACTTATAAACCTGTCATATTGACGGTAAAAAGTGTTGTTTGTCTATGGTTTGCATGAAGTCTGACAGGTGGGGTAGCCAATGGATAAATTGTTCACTACGAAAATGTTAGTTTGTGATACGTAAAATGAATATTAACTGCACAAAAAATAGATTAATTCAAAGTATCAAAACACCTTTCACATTTTAACCTTCAAAATCCTATTAACTAATTATTAACAAATCGCCCCATTAAAGCGAATAAAATAATGTCAATTGTCTTGAATAATCAGCATTGTAATATACATTCTTTGTTACAATACCTATCAAATTAGCAGCTATTCAGTTACATGTACGTTACCTACGTTATATAGGTATAACATGAATAATTACATTAGAATCTTATCAAACATTCGCCAGTTTATTACGAAATGAACTGCGAAAAGCTTAATTAAATTTTTAATTGAAATGTGAATACAAAGACGTCTCTCTCATTATGTACCTTATACTAGGGCATGAGGGAATATGTTAATAGGCCATTAAAATTTAAACTGAATTTATAATTGTCTAGTAATCTAATTTCAACCGACATGCTGTTTGATGACAGGTAAGAAATTAATTAACGTAGCAGATACTGCTTTAGGTGTCTTCTGGGCAATTATTGACATATACTTAATTATAACTCAATGAGGTACAGGATGTTATTGTAGACAGACATTACTTTAAAGGGTGTTTGTACTGATAATACTGAACAAGTTTTCCCAAGGAACCGAAAGGAAATATGCAAAAAAATTTGTTCTTGCGATAACAAATGCAATCAGCAACGATTGTTAAAAAAGTAGAAATTTCTTTTTGCGTATTACACTTAAGTTTCTTGGAGAAAGTTGTTCGGTATCATGAGTACAATCACTCTATAAAGATTTGCACCACTTGAAAGCTGTATACCGGCGGCGGTGTCTATTCTAAAAAATAAACTAATTTCCCACTCAATTTCATTCAATTTAATAAAGTGAAAGAGAAGTAAGAAAAATAATTTAAAAGTTTTCATCTGTTATCGATAGCACGTATGATACTAAACAAAAGATTGTCAACATACTCAAAAAGAGTTAAATTACTTACCCAAAGCGAACAAGCATGTGTGTTGGGTATGAGTAGTGTGACAAACTTTGTCTCCTATTAACTTTTAAGTACGTTCAAAAATGTTATACAAGAAAGATAATTTATTTACAAAGAATAAACTACAGTCGCTCATCGCTGCAATTCATTGCTTTTATATCTATTCAATTTCACAATATTGAGTAGCATCATGAAACATCATACAGGCAATACAGGGTGAAATTGATATCATTGTCATCCTTTTAAACTAAGAGTCTACCCATCAAACTGATCAACATTTATTATGGGAGCAAACCGATGAGGGCAAAAAAAAATTGTTGTCCTATACTAAACTCCAATACCTAATTGACTCAAATGTATGCAACAGCAGATTTTTTTTTGGTCCGATCGTTTTGCTCTCGTAGTAAAAGTTGTTTAGTTTAGACTCTTAGTTTAAAAGGATGCCAATGATATCAATTTCACCCTGTATAGCATTCATAGCAGTATATGTGATAGCATCATCTAAATATGTTCTCTTTTTCGAAAATAAAGTAAATTGATATACCCCGTTTTACTGCACAGTGGGATGGTAATAGCATGACATTATTGCCTAAATAAGGAGCCGTATGCCTCATAAAAGTCAACTTGCTTGAATCTCAGCAATAATCAAAGTATTATTGAGCTATAAATCTTTATCGCCACTCTCTACGATGATATCGCCGCGAATATGTGAATATTTTGGTAAGTTTTCCATTGCCTTTTATGATGTAACTTTAATAAAATCGACAAAGTAATGAGTTCCATGAGTATCTGTATTTTATTATGCTCTTTTATGATGTTTCAGTGCTTTCAATAGGTTTTGTTATTGTATCGAATTCGGAGTTATAACATAATATAAATGCGAAAGGAAATATTTGCAGACAAAAAACATACAAATACAATTGTATTGTTGAGTTTTTTAAACCGAATAACTAATTGTAATCGAGTAATTAATATTTATTTAAGACATTATGTATATTTTTACGTAAAAAATCCAAAAATAACTTGATGAAATATTGAAGTCGATATGATCGAGTGATGACGATAAATGAAGTCCTTTACTCATTTAATTACAGTAAACAAGTAATTCAAAAATAATAGGTATATTCGTGGTTGGTGGAAGCACAAACAACTAAATAAAAGAACAATATCAAACCAAAGTAGAAATAAATAAACCAAAGAATCAGACTGCAGATGGAACACCGATGATGATAATGTTATGCAAAACCATCGATAATAAATAATAGAAGTAACAGATCATGTGAAATATTCGCAAATGTTGTTTGTGATGTCTTAGCCCGGCTCACACTAGGCTGGTTTACCGTATTTACGATAGAGCAAAAAAGTGTATAAAATCTAGTTTCTTGTATGAGGCCTGTACCTCTTTAATTATTAACTTTTTGTTTTTCTTTATTATTTGTAATCAAATCCCTATAATAACACATATTTTGTGAAAATTTTGGTTACCTATTACGTACGGTTCAAAGATAAACGGTCAGTTGTACGTACTTTCATTAAAGTTAATCCTCCATTAAATCTCTTGCTTGCTTTTACTACGTCAGGAACAAGACAAAAAGTGACAGCAAGAGATTTAATAGAGGATTAAAACTAATGAACGTACGTGCAACTGGCAGTATGCCCTTTAAAAGTAGGACAAATGGATGGATAGACAGACGGACAGAGAGTCGGATCGATGGACAACGTAGACTTAGTAAATAGGGTCCCATGAGCGCCCTCTGAGTACGGCATCGGTACCTTTAAGCAATTATGAAATGAATCGACTGGTTGATGATTGATGTCTTTCTTGCTGATACGGCGACTGGCGACTGCTGCTGGTATGATGGGCTTTGCTGATGTGCACTATTATACTAAAACACATGCTATTTTACGTGGATCCGGGAGTTTATTTTTCAATTCATGATAACGTCATATCTCACAAGCTACAATTCCGACAATCTGATTCCCTCGGCTTTTCCACATTCATTACCAGCTTCCTGCACACTCGCATTCAAAATGACAATTAATTAATTAAAATCTCCGCTGAACAAAAGACGTGTGACGACACGGATTCACATGCATTTAATGAGAAAGAATGGCATCGCGATAATTCCATTATTTTACTTTACAGAACTGGCATGAATTAAAAAAACCGGCCAAGTGCGTGTCGGGTCACGCGCAAGGTTGGGTCCCGTAGTTTAGTTGCCCGTCACAATATACGGACTTAGAAGGGGGCTTTTTGTTTTATACTGCGGTTTAACGGCTAATAAAGTCTAAAAAGTACATTTTACAAGTTGGTCGACTATGACTCGCTAACTTGTAAAGCTTACTTAGCGGTGTTTTCACTTTAAAGCTTGATATTTCGCTAACGGATCCCTAAAATCGCTTTCCCACGCTTACATTATTTTTTAAAGACCTATCCAACGATACCCCACACCATGGGATAGACGAGAAAAAAAATTTGCACTCCCTCTTTTCATGTAGGAGAGGGGTACCCTAAAAAAAACATTTTTCAAGATTTTATTCTACCACTTTGTCGGCGTGATTCATATGTATACAAATGTCAAATTACAGCTTTCTAGTACTAAGCGTCTCTAAGCTAAGCCGCGGACAGACGGACAGACGGACAGATGGATGGACATGCTGAAACTATAAGGGTTCCTTGTTGACTACTGTTGAAAACTGCAATCTTACTCGAGCCAAATGTATGGGACAACTGATTTTTTTTCGTGATTTCGATGATGGTCCAATAGAGAAAGTTGTGCAGTTTGATGGTCTGATCATCTTGATCATTCTTAATATGCGGACACTTTTTTTAGGGGATGATCAGACCATGAATCTGAACAACTTTCTCTATGGGACCAACATTGAAATCGCGAAAAAAAATCAGCTGTCCCATACATTTAGTTCAAGTAGGTTTAAAGTTTTGTATCGAACAGCAGATTTTTTTTGCGATTTCGTTGTTGGTCCCAGAGAGAAAGTTGTTCAGTTTGACGGCCTGATCATCTCCTTAAAAAAGTGTCAGCATATTAAGAAGGACCCTGTATAAATCTTCTCGTCAAGCAAAACAATCGCCGTTTACACACGACAATATCGAAACATTTGGCGACATCTCTAACTATCGCGAAATCACTAACGCGAAATCACTAACATGATCGGTCCTGTAACATTTTATTAAGAAATACCTATTGTACAGTATCAACGATTCTCACAATTTCAATAAAGCTGAAGTAAATGGCAGTCAGTAAGGCTTTCTTTTTGTATTCTCGGTAACGTTGTCCCTAATGAAATTTACGAGTAACCCGGAACATCTCAATTTTGCTCAGAACCGCCCATTGGAGCTTTCGAGCCTTTTCATCTTACAGATTAATTTTAAATTAGATTAGATTAGCAACCACCGGGTCCTTACCGTTTACGTTTTTTCTTGAATCGACTTCTTTTCTTGTTGCTAGTTCGTTGTTAGCTTATTTCGTCTTATTTTACTCTCTTAATCGAATGCAGAGATATTCTGAAAACTCAGAACGTTATGTGTATAGTATCGAAACTCGATCCATTGTGACGGTTAGTGAGCCAGCCGCACTTTTTAATGGACAGTGGGTACAATACATGCATAGAAATTAAAGCATTCCTGGTTTCCTCACGCTATGTTTTCTTTCACGGAAAAGCCAGCGGTGTTAGAAATCTGCAATGCCTACACGAATTAAACGTATGTGAAACGGCTGAATTTTTTTTGTTCTGAAAGTTAAAAGTTGTTCTGGTTGATGGGTGGAGTACGCAGTTTAAAGGTTTGCCTTTAGTTAGTTAACTAGAGTTTACCCGCGACTTCGTCCACACAAATTATATAGGTACCAGATTTTAATTCAGATCATAAGCTATCAAACAAAAAAAGTTTCATCAAAATCGGTTCAGTAGTTTTTTCGTGATGCTGTTACAAACATACAAACAAACTAACAAACAAACAGACAGACAAAAATTCTTTAAAAGGTTGATTTGGAGTCCGGGATACCTAAAAACCATATCGTAATCTTTTTCTCGTAAATATATTCAATGTACAGACACGCTTCTGTTACAGTTTTATAATAGTTAAGATAGGATAAGATATACTGGATATCACATTTATATAAACTCACTATCTTATTCCTTTTAGGGTGGGTGGGTGGTCAAAAACTTTGCTACTGTAACAACTACTCAAGCTGGCATTTATAGCAGGGTTCTCCTTTAGTCTTGCTTTAGAGTTTCAGGATAGAACGACGTTTCATGATTCTAGCATCTCTACCATTGTCCACAATAACATATTATATCATTCGATTTGATGTATTGATGATGCAGTATAAAACACTTACGAGAACCTCAAATAAGCCGTCCCGCTTTGTCAAATAGTTACAACTTGATAAAGACTTTATTACTGAACACCCCTATGTTTTGAGATTTATAAAAATAGAAACATAAAAATCATTGTATTGTGTACTTACTCTACTATACATAAAGCTAAGTACAGACTTGACTGTCCACTCGTTTCGACAATACACTGACGAGGTTCTTTTGTAAACCCGTCGCGACCCCGACCGGGTCAGATTGTCCGCATCACGATTGCACTGGATTACAAACCGATGAAAAATATGTGAATAGCGAATAGAAAATTGAATAGAAAACGTAGTTTCGAACGGTCTGATACGAGCTTTGTGTTCCCTTTGTTCTCTATTGCTTTTGTACACTCAGCTTACAATGTTACAAATTGTAATGAAATCATTTTCTGTATTTGTAGATCTTCGTTGTTCGATTGCATTTTGAAAAAAATTTTGGAGTTTATCAATTTGTATGAATTTTTTGTCTGTGATACATTTTCGGCATATTTCTAATTGATTTGAAACGAAAGCCACCCGAAAATGTAAGAAATATTGCACTGCAACTGTCGATTCCAGGACAGAGATCAAGAGGACGTCCGAAGAGTAGATGGATGGACATAGTTCGTAGTGATATGATATGACCGAGTGCAATGTTTCTGAAGACGACGTCAGTAATAGGGCAAGGTCTAGAGAACAGACGCGGAAGGCTGACTCCACCACCATATGGGATTAACAAGCCAGGAAGAGAGAGAGAGAGAGAGAGATTTCTTATTGATTTGTATGATTTTTAGAAGAAGATACCGCCAGAATGACAAAGATCTGATGAAATGCTTAGAATAATGGAAAATGGAACTCTTCAACGGTTGACAGCAATTGTTTCGTGTCTATGAACCGTTGTGTGTAAAAACCATATCAGGCACTTTATTTATCGTCGTATGTCGTCTCAAGAGAGTGCTTAAATCCTGAAATCAATTCACATTTCTGTCTTGTTGAGGATCGGAAAGTTACTGAATCCATGAAAGTAAGTTTTCGTCTAACGATAAAGATAAAACTCTTGTTTGTAGCGCGAGCTAGAGCGTATTATCCTATCCTATCGAATGCGCAAATTATTGTATTTATATTCTAAGAGTGCCAATTTGATTAAAAAATATTCGTACTTGCAATAGAAAACTAAAAGTAATTTGTTTTGGGGAATTGAAAAAGTCCCAAAAACGCAAAATACACACATATGCACATACGCACATACATACAGGGTGTAAACTTAAATGTGAGTCTTCATGTGGACCTTACAGTTTATGATAAAGGAAGGACATCAGTAAAATATGGTAAAATGTCTATATAATTTGTATGACTCTCTCACTCTTCTTCTTTCGTGTCAGAATGAGCCTGATATCATTTGTCGCATGAGATTTACCTGTCTCCTCATACTGCAGAAGAAAGATTAGCCAGTCAGTAATGGTGGCTGACTGCCTATGGTGCGCCAGACGAACTCAGGGGCACTTTGAAATTGGTGTGCTATTTGTAGCATTATAAACTCTTTGTTGGAGGAAAAAATCGTTAGGATACCTGGAGCAGGAAAAAATAAAAATGCGTATGCGAAGTCCGCCGATCGATTTGTGCACCCGTGGTGGACTACACACGCTGGATAAATGCAAAAGCGGCACAACTTCTAAAATTTTCAAATTTGAGTTAGCACCGGATTCTGGTTCTATATCGCATACTTTATCTTGTGCAATATAAAACTTACTCGATATTTCACTTAATTAAGAGATGCACCCTTACCATGAGAGGTAGACCTGTGGCCCAGCAGTGAGCACGTATAGAGACTGATGGTGATTGTGACGTATGGTTTACGCCAAAATTTGGTTAATTTCACAAAGGGAATATCAGCATTTGAGTTCTAATAATAAGTTTTAGTACGAATACCAAATACCACCTATCCATACCTGTCACACCCCTCATAATCCTCAGTTATCTCCAAACATCCCTTACCTGGGAGGGTGTAGAACGAAGCGGACACGCTGCGTCGCGACTTATCACTCGGCTTAGTAACGGCTATCACCGACACTGATAAATCTACAATGTCGTGTGTGTAACGGCCTTTAAACGTCGCTGTTTATACAGGGTGGATAAAACGAACCCTACCTGGAGGGAAAGTATCCTTAATATTGAAGATAGCAAATTTTATTCAAAGGAAAATTTCCTTTATTTTAAAAAATAAATAAAACTGCATTCATTGATTTTTGAAACATCGCTTGCCTCAGCCTGTTACAGAACCGACTAAAATCGAAAAAATTACATCCTGTACTTTTACGGCACCAATCGATAGGGTCAATCATAAGGATCAAATCTCTAATAAAAATTTGCATCTTAAATTTAAGGAAGAACATGAAATCTAACATTAACTTTTTAAAATGGGACAAGACGAATCACTTTAACTGTTGGCGAGGGCTAATCTAGACTATCTAAAAATCTGCTGTTTCATACAGTTGAGTAGAGTAGACATTGCAGTTTAGTAAGAACAGCAGTATTTTTTTTGCTACGATCGGTTTGCTCCCATAGTAAAAGTTGTTCAGTTTTATAGGTAGACGCTAAGTTTATAAAATAATGCCAATGATTTAATTTCACTTAAAATCGCCACGACCGTGAACAAGGTCGTATAAATCGAGGTAGGTACGGTAGTATTTATCATTTACTAGCTCCGCGGTGAAGGAAAACATCGTGAGGAATCCTGCATTCCCAAGAATGAAAAGAAAATTCCATAAGTTCAGGGGTATGCGTAAAATATGGGTGAGCTTGGGGCGAGCACAAAGGACCAGTGATGGTCTAAGTGTTACAATAACGACACCCACACCCAACCACAAATCATCAACTCATAGATCGAACACCCATAGACTTCAAGTTCAACATACTTTACCAATGACAAGATGGAATAAAATTTCGTGGACTTTAAAATTCAACTGCAGGTCCACATATTTTTACTTTATGACAAAAATAAACACTAGCAATAATAACTTTCAAGCCAAATGTTTACCATTACGTCCTAAATAATTCATTTTGTACACAAGCTGCAATATCCGTGCATTTCCTTTGATAATTCTTCAAGGAATATTCCTTGAGGTAATGTCGACTACCAGGCATAGCCATGTCACCCGCCGGCAACACATTTGTTATGTCATTATGAGCCTTATTTAATACCGCCCGTGATAAATAACAGAACATTCCCGGGGGTTGCTGGGATTAAAATAATAAGAAAGAGTTGTAGATGGGAATTGCTGTGTTGATCTATGGGGAGTGGTATTTATATGGTTTTGTGAAATATTTGAAATAAAGAATGCGAGGCGCAACAATGGATGTCCGCAACATCCATTGTTGCACCTTGCATTGTTTTCGAATCATTTCGTGACATGAGAACTAAATAATCGCTAAGATTCAAAATGATGAAGCGGTCAATGATTTTAAATAAAATTATAGAAACAGATTTTACATTTTATGTTTAACAAGATGTAGTCAGTTTCCTAATGGATAATTTTGGACTACAATTACGCAATTGTGATTAAAAATTCATTTTCATTTTTATGAACGATCACTACTACAGGGTGAAATTGATTAGCATCCTTTTAAACTAAGAGTCTACCCATCAAACTAAACAACTTTTATTACGGGAGCATACAGATAAAAATCTGCTGTTTCATACAGTTTAGACAAGTAAAAATTGAAGTTTAGTTTGGAACAGCAGATATTTTTTTGCTACGATCGGTTTGCTCCCATAGTAAAAGTTGTTCAGTTTGATGGGTAGACTCTTAGCTTAAAAAGATGATAATGTTTTCCCCCTGTATAGCTAAACACTTTTCAAACGTAGGTAGTGTCAAATTTTCGAACGCATTTTCATTTTCAAACGTAGAGTTCTGCGAAATTCGGAATCAGAATTTCCAGTGTAGTGTAAAGTATACAAAAACCGTTTTGGAACAATGTTTGTATGAATCGACATATTTTCAAAACTTCTTGATTGCTTTAAAGCAATCAAGCAACGTCGACGATAACACACGGAAAAAAATCTGTGACAATCCGTTTATTTTGTAGACTTTAGGGAAAATTGTTGTAGTAAATCGAATTCTGGTAGATTTAACTAAAATTATAGAGTGATATTATTAAAATATTGTTATTGTATTTTTTTATTTTATTATTATTTTATCATTTCCCGCGCGGCCCAGACCTGCACCATATTTTAGGTTAAGTTAGTTATAAGTTCTCAATATTTTTAATTTTTAATTTACCAACCTACATTTACTTGTTTTGTGTTAATAAATTTATTTAAATTGTAAATCATAGAATAATTAATTCACTATTCTTATGCTAAAATCTACTTACAACACCAAATTTCTAGTACTTTAAAAAATCACAGAAATTTCTATCAGTGCACCAATAACATGCTAAAATCTACTTACAACAACAAATTTCTAGTAAAGTACTTTGAAGAATCACAGAAATTTCTATACGTGCACAAAAAGCAACGCAAAATGCCTGAATCATTTATGATTGACAAAGTTGAAAAAATATTCACACTTGTTACTTAGCCGATACTTTTTAAATTTTTTTCTTTATTATAATAATTAACTGAGATACAAATCTTTTTTGAAACTAAAATATGAAACACAAGCATATGCTCACTACTATATTCCCCGAGGGGATACTCAGAGCTATTCTGAACACTCGGAACATGCACGTTTCACTAGCAATACCGAAACAAAAAACAAACAAAAAATCACGTAAAATATACCAAAATTAAATTGATGCTTCAGACCATCTCAAACTGAACAAATTGTACAGTGGGACCGACTCATACATTTCAGCCGAGTAGCTATTGAAATTTTCTACGGAACAGCAGATTTTTCAAAGAATGGAATGACAGCCTGTACAATGTGTTAATGAATTAACGCAAAACTAGAAAGTAGTTTGTTTAGAATCGAGAGCAGAATCGAATTATCATGGTTTCAACATAGGTAATTTTTTTCAAAAATATTAAATATTTACATTGTAAAATTTGAACTTTACTGAACTCGATCTCCAACCACCGCTCGAGCACTCTCACCCTTCTTACCACCAAAACAAGATTCTTAAAATGTATCCATGACCACGTTAGCTCTTTCATTCATTGCTGAAATGATAACAAATAATTTTAGCTTGAAAACTTAAAATGCGAATAACTTTAAATTTCAACTATCAAAATAATGATTTCATTGGTTCAATCTAATTATTTTTTTAATAAATCAGTTGGAGTGTGTGAGGTTTTGCGCTTATTCATTAACACGTTGTATAGTTTAGTTTTGTTACCACCGTTTTAATAAAGTTCCAGCGCAAATGAATAAAAAACCTTTCATCATTCCTAATAGAGAACCTAAAGCTGTAGGTTTTACAGTTTTCAATAATATCACATTTTCCACAGTATCTTTTTAGTTTTCAATCAAATTAAATTAGATTGAAATTTCAGACAAAGAAACCTCAAAATTGTTTGATCGTGGTCGTAATTAAGTTTCAGCTGAATTTTGTATTAGTACCAAATGGGGAATTTATAATTATTATTATCATATTGTTGCTTCTATTCGACTAACATTAATTAATATTTCGATAATTTACTCGAGATTAACCGGTTAAGCTCAGGTCAAACTGAAGTGAAGAATACTGGATGTGCGATTTCTCCGTAAATAATCCTCTCAATCGAATGCGGAGTTAAGTAAAAAAGATATAAAAGCAATCATCATCACCATCATCATCAGACTATTAACATCCCACTGTAGGGTGGCCCTACCTTCAGCAAGCAAGATGTATGGGTGTAGGTCCCTCACGCGGGGCCAATACCAACATACAGACTGCTCTTAAACGGTGAAAAAAACATCTTGAGGAATACGCTGCATACGCTGAAGAAGTCATTCTGATGTGTAACTGAAGTCTACCAAACCGCATAAAAGCAATAAATTATTGAAAAACTGAAATTTTGAAAGGAAAATGCACAGCAATGAATGATGAAAGATAGGCTAACGATAAAATCATTCATTCATTAAAATAGTGTCTAATTGAATATATATCAGTTGGTCTTGATATCCAAGTCCATTACAGGAGTGCGATTTTTGAGAGTTACACGATGAAATCAGCAGTAGAAAGATGCATAATATCCATAGTAATTTTGAGATTGTCTACTGCTGATTTGAACGTGTGATGTTCAATAATCGCTCTCCAGGTAACATCAAGTCTCATGAATAATGATAAATTATCAAGAGTTTTTCGAAAATTTTAAACTGTTTACATTTAACATGGCTGTATGAATTTGATCCCTTGGCTTTTAAAAAAAGGTATGCACGGTCTTGACATGATCTCGCATTCTATAAAGTAATAAACAGGCCATCTATTGAGTTTTTTAGGAAGTGATAAAATCGACAGGAACGAATCTTTTCCCCCCAGCGCATTTTTCGCCTCCGTCTAGCCAGATCTTTATCGTCCATTATAAAATTAATCGTAACGTTACATGTAGCATGTAGGTATTTTATTGTTTGTTTGTCATCTATTCAGCGTAGTGAGAGTTCTCATAAACTGCCATTCAACATTTAAATTATTGAGGGCATTAATTATTTGATCAATGCATTGAGTCTATTATACTATCGTTAGGGTATTAATTATATGGAATACGTTAGGGTATTAAGTATAGTATTCTACCATAACATAAATCGAATCTATTGAAAAACTGTAGCAGAAGTGGTCTTTTACATTGAAGGTATTTACAAAAGAAAGGTACTATTGACTCCAAATAACAGAATTTTAATTTTTTGTCCGTCTGCTGTTCGAGTATCACGCAAAAACTACTGGACCAATTTTGATGAAACTGTTTATATCTACAATATTACCCATGATTACTGATTAGACTTATAAACTGGTGTATATTTTAACTTGCTACGATGACGGGGACCGCTCCGCGGACAAATTCGCGGGCATTGTTTTTTCAAGAGATATAATGAGCAATAGTCATTTAAAACATAAATTTTAGATAGCACCTTTAGTCCATGGATGGCAATACGTTTATCACAATTTGTTACAAACTTGTTGTAAAATTCGGTATAACAAGGCCATTCAACAGTAATGTTATTAGTCAAATCAGTCCGCGGCCAGCGCACAAAAAGACAATTATAGAATAAATTCGATTCAAATCAATTACACTTTATTGCACACCACAAAATAAGGTCCTCAGTAAGAAAAATAAATTAGTTTAACGTTTTATCTGAATGAAATCCAATACATAAAGGGTTCATCTAAATTAATAGTTTTTTAAGGGATGATTAGACCATCAAATTGAACATCTTTCTCTATCATCATCGAAATTGCGAAAAAAAATAATACAAAACTGCAATACTGCTCGACTGCTCTAAATGTATGGGACAGCTGATTTTCCATACATAAAGTGGTTCAGTTTAATAATCTCATCATTCTAAAAAAAATCGTCAGTAAATTAAGTTAGACACTGTATACAAAAAAAAAAATTATGATGTAAACGTAGAGGGAGAAGTAATAGAGGTCGGAACGTGTTTTGTCCTATTCACTCAATAACAGATGCACATAGCAAAATTCGCTCTAGTTGAAAAAGGACATCGCTACCTTATTGATGTCCTTATCGACGTAACTACATTTTTGTACTACGGCCACCTGACTCCAAAATGTCACTCCATATACATTGTATAGGGTTATATGACTATCGCTGTCTCATACGCGGTTACGCTAACATTCTGTCTTCTAGCGTAAGCGAAAATTTGTTCGTCTATGGTATGATATGATATAATGATAGATGGATAACGATCTCAAAATAGAATGGAATAATTCATCGACATAGAATGACGCCGATGAATGATTTTTTTACTATGGACGCAGGGTCGTGGCATGGTGCGGGCCGCGCGCCCGCGCGTGTGCGTAGTCGGCCGATCAAACGAAAACTGTCGCGTAATTGGTTCTCTTTTTACGTTTTGGTGCCCTTTTGGTTCGGACACTTTTGAGCGCGGACCCTACATCTAGTAGTTGGTAAGTCAATGGAATAATTATTCTTTTTTAAATGGTTTTATTTAGCTTCCCTTTTTATTTGCTTGTTTCAAATCTTGAGACAGTTTTTATACATTTTCTTTGGCACAGGGTCGTTGACTGGAACATTTCTTTCAACCCCATACGCTGTGATGTCACATAGCACAATCGATCGCTAGAAACAAATACCCAGGGGTCCATGTAGTGGAAGAGATAAAACGTGCCGGCTTCTGTCGAGATTTACTGGGTACCTGCTTGCTTGTAGGGCTAGTATTTTATTTCAGAGGAATAAGGTTCAAAGTAAATAGTGATTTGGGAGTACTTAAGACGATGGGGTGATTTATAAAAGAATGATACATAATTAAAATTACTGTTTGAGACTTGAAATAAATCAGGGGTGAGTATGGGCTTCCTATAGGAAGATTTATGGATTCATATATTCATAATGACTTTTTACGAAAATGTCTGAAAATAGATTCTTCTGAAATCAGAAAGAAAATATTAGTAGAAACAACTCTTACATTAATAAATGGTTATGAATTATAGTGACCAAAGAAGGGTGAATATTATTACAATTATAACCAAACATATTTGAAAATCATGTTGCGCTACACATGTCAAAGCAAAACGAATATATCAAGAAACATAACGTTTTGAAGATAATCAGCCAAGTGGGAGTTGAACTGTCGCATGGAGGATTCCGTACCTACCATAAATTTTACAAAAAAAAAATTTTTTCTTCGGGATCTTTAGCAGAACCCCGACAATCACTGAAATATAATCTCACCAAGTTTAAATATTACCGTAATTATAGTCATGTTGTTTCTACTTATTTCCGGATAATCATGAAACTCTGCTACGAAAGACTTCGTAGCGCCACTCGTAGCGCCGTAGCACGGCGCGGCGTAGGCGAAACATTGCACTACGCAGCCACATGGCCAAAGCCAGTGATAAATAAACACAGAGTTGAAAATTATGGCAACAGAATCACTCAGATAAATGAAATACATTTAGCTTTGCGGCGACTGAGCTCTCATTCAAATACAATTTGGCTAATGTAATTGCAGGGAGGTGATTCCATTTCACGAGTATCGCTGAAAACTGAAGAAATATCTTTAAAGCACGGACCTGCTTTAAAGTTGAAATAAAGTATTATAAAATGTCAGTCTTTTCTGTAAATTGAATTTTTATTCGCAATAGTGAGTCAGGTATGAAAGCGTCAATTTAAAAAGTGCACTGTACACGTTTACGGTTTATTTTATATTCATAATTCTAAGGGTGCTTTCACATGAACGCAATTATTTTCGGCTCGGACCGCGCATCTATCGTAGCCGCTGCTGTCTCGTATCTAAATACTTTGCCTCTTATCCACGTCCACATTGATCTTAAGCAATAGCACTCGTTCAACGCCCAAGCCACAACCGCGTCGCACACTATTGACGCATTGGTAACGTATTATGACAGTACTTTGTAATTTTTAAGTAATATTTGAATTTTAAGTTAAGTTTAAAGTTTTATTTGTATTTTGGTATGTTTTCTTTGACGAAGCCTGTCGTGGATACGCAATATGTATTTTATTGAATAAATTTTAGTAATCTTTTGTTTCTGTAATAATCATATTAATGATCTGAAATTCATTGGGTATCTAAATATTAGGGTGGACGCATATCTATCCGCGGCGAAGGAGCCAAAGGAGGAGAACGAAACGAATTTACTTTGAATTCTTCTGACCATTCGTCCGATTCGCCGCGGATAAGTAGTGTCATAGAATTTCATGCAAAGAATTCTAAAATTCGATTCTTTCGTCTTCTCCTGAAGAAGAATCTCTTAAAACTGCCAAGAAATTCCATGTTGATTTGATATCAATTAAATCGGGTAGTTACGCAATAAGACCCCTGAGCGGGAGCGACGCGTGTACGACGCGTGCGTGATTTAAAGACGACTTGAACGCGATCAACGTGCGTCGTTCGCGACGTTATAAACGCGCACTTACCAGCATTAGCTAAATGAAAGCCAGAGTGATAATAGCATTATGTCGTAATTTTTACTCAGGCCGCATAAGTAATGAGATTGAGACGTCTTCGTAAAAAATATAAAGGCTGAAAGTGTCGGAAAATTACTTTTAAAAGGTTATTTAATTGAAATATTTGATAGGTCTGGTCTAGTATCTGCTCAGTGCTTAGTGCGGTTCAATTTTAGTTAATGATCATTTTGTGCATTAACATTTCAAACTAATATACTAATATTCACATTTGTGGTTATATGTTTTAATTATGTCACGTCAATAAATCACGTATTTAATCTAAATCATGACTTTAATATTTTTATCTTTTTCTCATAGATTGGAGGAGGCTTATGTCCAGCAGTGGGTTTTAGTGGCTGATCATAATTTATTGTACAGGGTGTAACAAAACACCCTAATAATAACTTAAGTGGGTGCTTCAGACCATCAAACTGATCAACTTTCACTATGGAGCCAATATACTCCATATCCTATAAATCTCCAATATACTATAAATTTATATATTATTTATTTTTTTGATGGTGGCTCCTTAGTGAAAGTTGTTCAGTTTGATGGTCTGAAGCACCCCCTTAAGTACTACTAGCGCGTTTTTTTACACCCTGTATATGAAAAATATATTTCCCTACACTGGGCTTAGAGGCTTTACTAAATCGCGAAAAAAAGAAGAGTTTCTAGTAGGGGTAGTAGGTTTATTTTCATATATTTTCAATGTATGGAAAATCAGATTTTTTTTCGCCATTTCGAAGTTGTTCTGTTTCGTCATCTGAAGCACTACCTATATGTATGTAATGCATACAGTTTGACATCCTGTATACAGGGTGTAACCAAACACCCTAGTAATATTTAAAGAGGTGGTTTAGTTACACTATCAAAGTTTAACGATGGAGCAAACATCGACATCGAGACAGCAGACTTTTTTTCAACTTTGTCTCCATAGAAAAGTTGTTCAGTATGATGGTTTAACTAAACCACCCCTTTAAATACTATAACATTGTTTTTCACACCTTGTATAATGAAAATTTCAATGACCTAGCGTAGTATGTAGAGTTCTAATAAAAACTATACGGTAGAAGCAATGTGAGTGAGCCCGCTCTGAAACACTTTTTGGGTTCCGTACCCAAAGGGTGAAAACGGGACCCTAATACTAAGCCTACGTTTTCCGTCCGTCTGTCTGTCTGTCCAACCTATTTAGGGCTGTAACTTTTGAACCATAATAGCTAGACAGAATAGATAGAAATTTTCACGAAACTGGGAACTTGTTGTCAGCATCAGTCTATCAATTTTTCTTTGTATACCTAAATCAAACTGGTACTTAGCTGTAAGATCTTCAAAAAGGAAATAAATTTTAAAAAATGTGTGTTATTATAGCGGATTTGCCAACTAATCATAAAAATGACAAAAATAAAAATTTTAGGGTGGTCCTCATAGTCCTCATGCAAGAAACTAGTTTTGACCAACGTTTTTTCTTCTCGCTCTATCGTAAAAACGGTCATACATACAAGCGTCAAACTTGGTGTGATTTTAGAACAAACTCTACAACTCTACAGTATAACAACAAATATTAAAAACCGGCCAAGTGTGAGTCGGTCTTGCGCTAAAGGTCCCGGAGAAAACAAAACTTTTTTACATGTTAATATGTTGGCCGTTTGGGTAACGGAACCCTTGGTGCGCGAGTAGCCCGACTCTCTCTTGCCCTTTTTTTCCTTTTACTGACTCAGTGAATAGCGTCCCTGCTCCAACAGTTAGTTTCAAACATTAATCCCCAACGACTATTTCCTTAGTTTAAACTAAAATTCGTACATCGGGACTGGTTACTCGCAAACCGAATGTGGATTAATCAATATCTAAACGCCGAGAGCGCGGAAGTTAATAACAAGTTAGTTCATGAACCATGTATAATGTGTCCACATCATCTATTCAGAAGAGGACAATTAGGGAATGTTAAATTTAGCCGTGCATTACTTTTAATCAGAAAAATTCACGACGTTAATCTCTTCCGGGAGAGTCAGGAACTTTGGTACAACAATTATCTTAATAAGCGTGTTGTGCCTTTCTTTTCATATATACATGGTGTTTCGTTATTTAATGCGTTCCTTTAGTTGATCAGACCATCAAACTGAAAACATTATCTATGGGACTAAAATCGAAACCGCGAAAAAAATCAACTGTTCCTTACTTAAAGCGCAAATCTATGCAACCCAAATGCATGGGACAGCTGATATTTTTGCGATTTTGATGTTAGTCCCATATACCTGTATATGGGTAACAATAAAACACCCTAGTAATATGTTGTATTGTATGAGACAGCAGATTAATTAATTTTTTATCGATGTTGGCTCCATAGTGAAAGTTGTTCAGTTGATGATCTGAAGCACCCCCTTAAGTATTACTAAGGTATTTTGTTACACCCTTTATAAAGATTCTCAGTTTGATGGTCTAATCATTCCCTTAAAAAGGAACGCATCTAATAACGGATCATCCTGGATAGTCACAGTCATAATAGTTTATTGCTTCATGTGGTTACATAAGTTTTTTTATGATAAGGATTTTTATTGTACGTACCTATTTTTCGTCAAAATTATATCATAATAGACGACTAGTAAGAGACGTACGAAGATAACTGCAATAAGGTCCATAGATTTCACAACAAAAAGCTCTTCAAAAATCTTGCATAGATAAATAAGCACAAAATCAATTTTTATGAAATCATTAGGTGGGAAGTTTTAGTCCATCTGTAGAAGCGTCTTTTGGTTGACTCTTTCAGTTGTTTTTTTTTTTTTAAATTATTTTAAATTTTCTGCTATACAAAGGGTACTCAAATTACTTTGTTGAACGAGTTCATAATTTGAAGCACAATTTTCTTCGACTTTAAAAGCAATTTTAACACTTTCAATGCTGTGTTCGAAAATGGCTCTTTTCTCCATGTAAAATTATACCCTAGGCGTGTTTTTTAGCAATTTGTAATGAGTAAACTGAACACTTTTTGAAATATATTAATTGGAATTGGAAAATCGGGACAGTTATCTTCAAAGTGAGAGAATGTGCTTCTCGTGAATCGTTTTTGGAAAGCAGGATAATCCCGCTGGATGCCTTACGTATGGTCACACTAGCTATGAACTAAGTTAGGTCCCAGCGCCGAACAGTCGGCAAAGGAGGATATTGTGTTCTCACACTATACATATAATTGCATTAAGTTAGCGTTAGGTTACAAGCAACTCAAAGACTAACTTGATCTAACGCGGAAATTAGTAACAAATACTAAAATGGGAGAGATAACTATACAGGGTGTAAACTAGAATGTGTAACATACTTTAGCACGTGCTTCAGACCATCAAACTGGAGTGCAATTCTTTAAGCATCACGTCGCTGTCAAAAATAGTGGTGAAACGATTACGATTTCGATTAATCGTAATCGGCTATTATTGGCATTTAGCGATTAATCGAAATCGACGATTATCTTTGCGATTATTTAACGAATACTATTAGTCAATTAAAAAAAATTTTACCCGAATTTAAGAGCATATAATTCGGAGCGCGCTCCATACAAACGTACTATGGTGATATTTTCAATACTAACCAATTAAACTCAATGTAATTTTTCAGAATCAATCTAAAAACAAATTTCTATGCTCGTATAGAGTCAGATTTTCGTTAAAATGTATAGTTTTAAAGTTACAGTGCCTCAAAGATATCCATACAAATCTTAAATTCATCCTAGCATGGAAACTATATAATTTAACGAAAATCAGACTCCATACAAGCATAGGTATTTGTTTCAAGATTGTTTCAGCAAAATTTCATTGACTTTAATTGGTTAGTATTGAAAATATCACCATAGTACGTTTGTTTGGAGCGCGCTCCGAATTATATCCCTTTAAGTTAATGTAACGCACTTTTTAAACGAGTAAAAATTTCTCACGCCTCAAACCATCATTCGTTGCCTCAGAGAAACAGTTTTCTACTGCCTTTAATAAAAACCTAAAAGAGAAACAACCTGAGATCGGACAACTTACAAATAATTACGTTTTTAAACAAAATCTGCAGGTTTCTGTAAAGGAAAATTGAAATACATACCTATACATCATTTCCTAACTTTCAAAATATGTGTATTGAGTATGGGTCTAAAATAATCGAAATCGTAATCGACGATTTTTTGGGGAATTAATCTAAATCGTAATCCCTAAGTAATCGTTTCATCACTAGTCAAAAACATCGATACGTTGTACTTCCTATCTCTATGCGATGCGCTCACAAATGTAAGATCCTGCAGATCGTCGATGTTTTATATAAGTTTGACACATGACATAACTTTAGCGAATACCGAATTGACAGCTCGCCGATGTTTCAACGACTTGGTGACGATGTTTGCGCCTTTAATAAATTAAATGTCGGAGTCACTCTGCAGGTTCTGACCCGAGCACTTTGTCTCGCGTGATTTTCGCGCGTCGCGTTTTTGCCTGCCAGTAGGCTCCGCAATCCTCAATCTCTTCTTGTTCTTGATCAAAAACAAACCCTGAGATTGGGATAGATACTCCCACTAACTACTTGACATTGTCAGTAGTATACCCATGTCAAATTACAGCTTTCTAGTACTAAGCGTCTCTGAGCTAAGCCGTGGACAGACGGACAGACGGACGGACATGGCGAAACTGAAGGGGTTCCTCGTTGACTAGGGAACCCTAAAAACCAGCCAAGTGCGAGTCCCGGAGAAAACAAACGTTTTTCGTAAGTTAATTTATGTTGTGTAGTGGTGTGGTACGGAACCCTCGGTGCGAGAGTAGCCTGACTCACACTTGACCGGTTTTATTTATATTTCCTCTTAACCTTTCGGCTCCTAGCGACCGGTTGTCGGGTTAGATGAACAAATGATTCTTCTTAATTATTTTACGGGATCTGAGAAGTTAAAAGCAGCATTCAGCGCATAGGTACTCATATTATTGAAGTTACCCGAACCCCAGATCACAGATTATTTAATAGTTACCTACTATTACTGAATTTTACGTGCTTTTACAGCCAACAGCGACGAACGACGAACTAAAAAGCGCCTTATGTCAATGAGCAAAAACCTGCACCCGCGGCATGGCGATGGCGGCGCGATGTAGCGCTTTATAGATGTGCCATGGATGGATGCTGTATCGTGTGCGATACTCAGCGCCGTAGGTACTTATCTCAGCTGTCAATAGGGTATTTGTTAACCTAGTCAAATCAGCAAATCTTTTCCAAATGTCAAAATGCGCGCTTTGTGTGAACATTATACTAAAATCACTAATGACGTCATACAACTCACAAATTGTTTATAGTTATTAAAAATAGTACTCATGCTTAAAAATGACTGAAAATGTGAGAAGATAAAAATAAAATATAGGGTCTTTCTTAATATTCTGACACTTTTTTAAGGGGATGACCAGACGTCAAACTGAACAACTCCCTCTTGTCTCTAAGACACCAACATTGAAATCGCGAAAAAAAATCTGCTCTTCCATACAAAACTGCAAACTTACCTGAGCCAAATGCGTGGGAGACCTGATTTTTTTTTTCGCAATATCTATGTTGGACCCATAGACAAAGTTGTTCAGTTTGATGGTCTGATCATCCCCTTAAAAAAGTGTCAGCATATTAAAGAAGGGCCCTGTATATTTCTTGTAGGTAAATACCCTATTCTAATAAAAGGATTCTAATCAGTAACAAAAAGTAACATTTTCTTTGTGACTAAAATAGCTTCGGATAAACCCTGCACCTACTGGGCTTAATAAAATCGAGTCAGACTGGAACTCTAATTCAGTTATTCAGACCACAGTTCATATATAAAACACTATTTGAGCAGTATAGATACTATTTTTTTTATTTCATTTTTAATTAATTGACTTTTTGCTTGTGCGTTAGCACCGCATTTCCGCCAATGTCAAGTAGTTTGTGGGAGTATCTATCCCAATCTCAGGGATTGTTTTTGATAAAGAACAAGAAGAGATTAAGGAATGCGGAGCCTCGTGGCAGGTAAAGACGCGACGCGCGGACAACACGCGAGACAAGTTCTCGGGTCAGAACCTGCAACGTGACTCCAGTATAGAAACTAAGTTCTCATGATCGAGATAGTGAGGGCTGTCACCGATCACTAAAGGTGACTTGGCGCCACGACACTGTACAGGGTGAAATTGATATCATTAGCATCCTTTTAAACTACGAGTCTATCCATCAAACTGAATTTACTATGGAAGCAAACCGATCGGACCAAAAAAAAATCTGCTGTTGCATACATTTGAGTCGAGTACGCATTGCAGTTTAGTATGGAACAGCTATTTTTTTTTTGCTCCGATCGGTTTGCTCCCATAGTGATGACGATGCCGACTAAATACAACAGATTGCGGACCAATTACTGCAAGAGAGTGTCTTTTGTTATAATTATCAACTACTGGGGTCCGATCGCGCTAAGTAAAAGTCCACTGTATCGTCACTGAACCACTAGCGATTCACAATTTTTTTTCACATTCGGTATCGCACTAATCATTCGACAGCAATTTGAGTAGTAGCTCAATCGTCACCGCTGTCAATCAAATACTAAATATGTCAAGCTTAGCGCGATATTGAATTCCACACAGCTGAATCGACACTGGGTCGTAACCAAAACTGAATCTGCGCCATGTTCATCATGTTTTAAATTATAGTTAAAGATAGTTTAGTTATCTGACGTCTAACTTTTGAAAATTATCTGTGTAACCAGTGGTGTAGCGTGGATTTCTGCCGCCCGGGGCACAGACCGATTTTGCCGCCCCCTTATTTTACCTACACAAAAAATAACGGAGCTAGCGAAGCGAGAACGAAACTTTTTTGCACTTTGATTGGGGTTGTTGTCAGACATCTTTTGGTTTATCCATGCAAAAATAGAAACTAGTAATAAAAACAAAAACTTAGAGCGAGCGAAGCGAGCTCGACTTTTATCTGTTCTACGAATTGGTTATACCATTATGGTAGAACTAGCACACAGCACTTTCTCTAACATATCTTTGTCACTGCATAAGATAGCAGGCGCGACAAGATTCTAAACTTTGTGTAACATGCTAAACTTATTTTTAAACCTATGATGTCACAGTACTTAGTCTAACAATAATTTCCAATAAATATAAAAACTTTGTACTCAATTATAGACAGAACTCTCATCAATCTACATATATTTTTCCCAAATTTGCCGCCCCTAATAAAGTGCCGCCAGGGGCATTTGCCACCCCACCCCCCTTCTGCACCCCCCTCGCTACGCTACTGTGTGTAACGGGTCAGAAGATTTTTTTTTAGATATAAGCGCGATCTTTGTCTACATCATGTATGATGTGTTTACAAAAAGTCTAGAGGAAGGGTCTTATCTACCGCTACTGCTTGAGTTGTTTATTAGGAAGCAGGCTAGACTCTAGAGCTTCTATTATTCGTTTTCTGAATCCGTTTCAAGCCATTCCGGCCCCGTTAGCCCAAATTAAGCTGTAAAAAGATTTAACAGTCCACTTCGCACCTCCAATTTGCGTTAATTCATATGGGACAGATTAATTATGCTTTTACAGCAACCTTACGTGTTAATATTTAATTAGAAAATAACGGTCGCCTTTTATGTCATAGAGGGGTTGACATTAAATATTTCCGCTTTAAATTTTTAATAATCCTTTCGAAATTATAAAGTCAGCTCCTACGTATCGTTTCTTATAATTTAAAATTAAACAGAACGCCTAGTGGCAAAATGGCAATGAAAAAACAGAATAATTAAAAACGCCCGTCAACATTGAATAGCAAAAACAAAAAGCGGAGCTAAATGGTAGCTTCTAAAATAGGCGTTGTTATAAAACCAACTAAGAGATTCTCAAACTTTATTTGTTTACAGAAGCAGCGAAAAATACGTAGAGTATTGTCACCGTTTCGTCAAATACGACAAAAAAGAGGTTGCTCAATAGTCATACAAAAATGATGTCATTCTATAAGCTAGAGTACCTACTTAGTAATTGATACAGTGAAACTTCTTCCTTTGTAAGTCATTTAATATTTGTATGGTATATAATCTTAACTATTATAAAACTTTAACAGAAGTGTGTCTGTACATTGAAGATATTTACAAAAAAAGATTACCATATGGTTTTTAGATATCCCTGACTCCAAATCAACCTTTTTTACAAATTTTGTCTGTCTGCGAGCATACGATTTTGATGAAACTTGTTTGTTTGATAGCTTATGATTTGACTTAAAATCTGGTTTATAATATGTGCGGACGAAGTCGCGGGTTAACTCTAGTATAACCTACAATTAGGTTATTGTAATTTATAGTCATCATAATTATAATAGGCTAGATTCTGATACTTAGATTTATACTATGACAATGTCAAACATTTTAGCCTCTACAAAACAATGAAAACATAACACTTCCCAACTAAAATAAAACTAAACACTACTGACTATAAATAATATAAGAGTTCCTTGTTTGACTACGGAACCCTAAAAAGGTACACCATTTGAGCCTCTTCCGTTCCGACACGTAGGGGCGGCTAAAATGGTAACAAAAGAGCCTACAACCAAAAGGTTTAGTTTCAAACTATCATATAGTAAAAATCTCAGCGATTGATTCCGGTCCGGGCGCATACTAGTAAAATGTTCATATTTTATTTAAACGCGGCAATAATATGTCGCTATTCATTATTTCTGTCTAATGAAGTAATTAAGACTAAAACAGGGATTCTTAAAAACCATAGATTGGTGTCTAGATGAACCTTGCAAATTTAGTTACCTATAGAAATAAGTAGGTACAAGCTTAGATCAAAGTCAAATTAATGGCAAGTGGTCCATACAAACTAGGTCAATTTATCTGTCATCACGGGACAAATTTGAAGTATACCATTCATTTGTTTCTCCTCATTTTTCTGGTCTGAAATGATCGCGTAAGGATTATCCATTAATTTTACTTTGATCTAAGGGTACAAGTCACGAACAAGACAATCGTATCTATCTAGTAAAGTCGGTAACAAATGTAGAGGCCCTTGCCGACCACAGTTTGAAAACCTCTGAACATTCCAAATTTAGAGCGAGATGATATCACGTGGACGAAACACGAAAGTTCCATTTAACACCTTGGCACGGCGAGAACGGCACAATAAACTCGAATACAGTCACGAAATGTTATCATTAGCGAAATTACACGTGACCGTATAATTGTATGGACAGAGTTGTGGGTTGACGGTCCATAACTTTGATGTGATGTGTATAATTTGTAGAAAAGCCGACTCTAGTACCTATATTACTAGAGTTCGAACTGTCTAAAACTGAAACTCTAATTAGATAGGTACCTATCATGCGACAAGTTCTTCTGGGTAAACGTTATTCCAGACCTACTAAAATAGTCTCGGCTTTGTCGCCCACATATGATGTGATCATCTGGAACCAAATCACAGTATAAGAAATAGTATCTAGTACCTACCTATCTACTACATACCTATGCATTACGGACACTGTCCCCACCAATTTTAACCACACCCCCGCTTGGTAGGAAGTATGCCGGAAAATGTAAAGTTTACCAATGTCGCTCAGAGAAGGCCTTCTTCTGATCAATGGCGTATTCGTGTCTCGCTCGCACTCACTCATCGCTCACCTATTCTTTTAAATTTTTCTTATTTGTATGAAAATACAGCTGAGTGACCCTTTGATTAAATTAAAATACAGAAAATACGTTACGTTCTTACATTACGTACACGAACAACGGACCTGTTTATGCCACAAACACATTTATTCACACAGGAATGTTAATATTTTACATCAATAATGAAAGAGACTGAAGTAATCGAACAGGTAGCGTGCGAGCAAGACGATGTATTATCGCCATAATATCAATCATGCACGCGTGTCATGTGAATGCCGCTTGGATTGCGACTGAGTCAAATTAGGCGACGCGTGCTCATTTTATGCGGCCCATGCGCTAGTAGCTAGTACCGTATCTTCCGCTATTTTAATTTAATCAAAGGAGTGACCAGAGGAATTAAACAAAAAGCAACTTCTCTTTTGTCATTTGTTTACAAAGGAGCATATAATTAGTTTCAGTAGTATCTATTGCACAGGGTGCAAATTTAAATGCGATAGATATCGAACAGAGTGCTTCAGACCATCAAACTGAACAACTGTCACTAAGGAGCCTGTATAGGCTGTATATGTAATTTTTACTGTAGTCCTGTATTAAAATTCCGTAATCAAACATTGGGATTTTCATCTAAAACATTAATTAAAATGTTTTGTCAGCATAAACGTTATTATGTTTAGCCAAACGTGATGACGGACGAATCAACGACAACGGGAAATTACGTCCCTAATCAGATTATTTCGAGCGAATGCTGACAAGTGACAAGCCAGTTGACGGTTCGGATTCCATAAATTGCGTTTTGCATTCTGGTTAATATCAATCAATGCTACATTATCGAACAGACTGGCTTTGAAATCAATATCTTGTACAGCCAGTCAACAACAAAACCCGCTAATACATTATAGCTTCTACTTATACATAATTATATGATCGTAGTTTCTACGTGCATTCGTGCTTTCCTTCGTGTCAACCCTTATTCGTGAGCACAAGTCTTAGCCTTGCAGTAGGACCCTACATCTATAGAACATAACACTTCTTTTTTTTCATTAGTTTTAACAAAAAGAAACTTGTTATAGCTTAGCACTTATTCGCCTAATAATAGGTAAGCGAATCGGTGCAAATTATACAGGATGTAAGTGACAGCCTAGCAAATATTGAAACGGGAAACTCAGACTATCAAACTGAACAACTTTCAATATGGAGCCTACCTCAGGAAACGCGAAAAAAAATCAGCTGTCCCATACAAAACTGCAGATTTTTTTTCGCGTTTCTTGAGGTAGCCTCTATAGTGAAACTTGTTCAGTTTGATGATCTGAGTTCACCGTTTCAGTATTTGCTAGGGACCCTTTATTTCCTAGTGTCATTACATTGCCAGGCAAAGCTTTCTCCCAAGCTCTTTTAGAACTTATGTGTATGAAACCTACGCCATACCAATAATATATTTACGACTGAATTACAGTAGGTATATTAATACCTACCTACACGATACAGTAAAGAATATCGCTCTAGTGCCCGGAAACATTACGCGATTTAGATACCTATTCACTTAGTTTGACAGTTATTGGGTCAGTAAACACGATTAGGTAATTGATTATTGTGATAATTCAATTAAACATAGGAAATATATAACTTGACTTTTCACAATGGCCTAACCTAACTACAAGAGATTATCAGTTTACATACGCAGTCGCAGATAGCTATCAAAAGACCGTTTCTTTTTTTCGGATATTGATACAATTTTGTAATTTTAGAACAAAGATGCACATGTGACACAAATAATAAACAAAAACGTCCCGTCAAGACGCAATAGATTGAAAATTTCGTTCTCTGTGTAGTGGGCTCGGTGGCGAAAGTGGATAACGCAATTCCCCGGTTTGGAAGAGTGCGAGTTCAAGTCCCGCCCGAGACTTAATTTTTCAATCTTTAATTTTAATAAATAAACATTTTGAAAATGTATTGCCAGCAGATGCGGTCTTTATTTATGCCAAAACGAAGGTGAAGAGCAAAATCTAGTAGATAACGTTTTGTAAGTGTGCTATTGGCGTTTAATAAGTGTGCTTCAAGCTCCTATATTGAATCAAATATTTTGACTTTGACTTTGGAAGGTGTCATCTCGTGCCAGGAAGCCAAGACAAGTGCCGTGCAAGAGAGAAACCAGTTAGGTGATAGTGATTTTGAATTTGTTTGGTTTATATTTCTCCTGCTACAAGTATTTCTTAAAGTTATGGATCGTAGAGGGAGAAGTAATAGAGGTTGGATCGTGTTTTGTCATATTCACTCAATAAGAGATGCACATAGCAAATTCGCTCTCGTTAAAAACGGAGATCACTACCTTATTACTGTCCTTATCGACGTTCCCACTCTTTGTACTACCACGGCCACCTGACTCCGGAGTCACTTCATATAAATTGTATACAATTTTCTGACTCTCGCTATCTCATACGCAATATATAATACATATATTTACGTCCATCTAAGTATCTAGTTTTTATCATTTATGCTGTATACATTTTGTCTGCCTCACACTTTAGAACTGTCTCTGTTGCGGGTTTGCTGGAAGAAATATCTTTAGAGATAAGCTCGCCCTTTGTACATGTCTACTTTAATTTGTTTTTTCTGTAATGTTATGTGTACAATAAAGTGTTAAATAAATAAATATATAAAATACGCGGTTACACTGACATAGATATTAAGACTCTTGTTTAGTCAAAAAAGATTAAAATAGCGGAACCCCATTTACAAAAAGATATAATCGTAACAGAGATGAAATTCTAAAACAAGAGTATCAAGTATCAAACGATTTGAATTTCTATCAAATTATCGAGAAGGTGATGTAAGAAGATCTTACAACGCTTTGGCAAAAAGGCAAATCGTTTCAACAGATTTTAGGACCTATTCACAACGTTTTCGAAGACTATGACATTATGCTACGACGATCGAGGTACTGCCACATGAATAAACCAGATCAACCAGAAGCCGTAGCATGTTGCGCGTGATACAGCTATATCACGCCTTTTATCTCGTTCGTTCACGCGAAAATAGAAAGAGAGCGAAGGCGCGATAGCGCTGTATTACGCTGCCATATTACGGCTGCAGAAGACAAGATTCTTACAAGCGCGCACAACTGCATTAGCTCGAAAAAAGTCGTAATCTATTGCTATAAGGATCAAATTTACGTACCTATACACGAGTCTAATTGCATATACCGGGTGTCCGGTAAGTAATGGATAACTCGGTAACTGCTGATAGAGGACCTCAATCCCGTTCAGAAAAGTAAAAGAACCGCGGTTTTCGAGATATTTGGTCTTTTAAATTTTTTCTGAAAACTACTGTAAAAGAAACCTTATCCTTTAGTCACCTCATACGATACCTACAGAAATAAATGAGGTCATCTATTCTAAGCCGGAACGACACAGAAATCCATAGGAACCACGCGGAAAATCTTGTATAAAACGTCTAAATTCTAACAAATTAAATTGAAAATTGCATAATTTCCTACATAAAATTGTACTTGAATAATAAATTTGAGCTTTAATTAAGTTGCAATGTTTTCAAAGGAAACACTCGCTTTGAGTTTACCGAGCCTCCTAGGGTCTTAATTAGTGTTAATCTTAAGATAATAAGCCACGTGTTTTCACTAATTGGTGTTAATTGAAAAAGAGGAAAATCCTTTAAAGAAAACTGAGGCTGCTGCAAGACTAAGCGAACGCGTTCTTTACTCAGATTCCGTTTATATTTTTAACGTTCTTTAATTTGATATAGAATTTCCACAACATTTTTAACAAGATGTAAATATTTATATATCTGCGATGTACGGTACATATAACCTCGATTGTTATTCTTTTCAGAATGATCATATACATTGCGACAACTAATGAACTATCTTTTTTTATTAGCATGCGGTCATAGCAAGATTCAGATTAGGTTTAGCATACCTTGATTTAAAATTTTCAGGATGAAATGAGATATATTAGGTAAGTGATAATAGGTAGGTAGTACGAGTATCTCGCAGACAAAAGACAGCAAAAACTAAATACACCCATGGGAAGAAATGGACTGTTCTATTCTAAAAGCGGGAACAACAATTTTTTTTTTCATTCCTATATTTTCTCTAGACATAATTATAAAGCACAGGTGTAGGAAAAGGTTGATGTCATATCACGTATCAGCAAAAATTAGATTGGCGAATACTTCAACGATAAGAGGGGATCATGTTCATGGGTTTATGTAGATATAGATGTGGTCTTAAGTCTTGATTATTGCCTCAACCAATCAGAACTATGTCATTGTGGTTGAGTACTCCTAAAACATATTGGTGAGAGAAGGCTTGCGCTGCAGTGGGATTCCAACAGGCAGTCAAAATTATATCAATCATCAATTTAATTAATGATAGTTCATTCGCTATAGATAGCGCGATAATAATGATCTTGTTTCAACGAGCTATCTGCCAAATGTTCGAACTCTTGGGAGCTTTATAATAGCTAATTCGGCGTCCGCATCATCTACATAAGACAGAGGACAGAGTTCCGGTAATACTAGAGAAACGTGAATGTTCTGAGTTATCCGAATATCTCTGACTACCTCCTCGGCTAATACAGTCATCAGCATAAATGATTATGCTTATCAATCGAATATTTGTCGGCTTATTTTGAATACTATTGTTAATAGGGCTCAGACTATCTTCATAGATGGATTCTGCTTACTGCAAAAACTTAATCATTTTCCAACAACAAAGCACAAGCTTATTGCAGCTCCATTTTTTCTTCTCCCTTTTTTTCTCAATAGCTAGTAGGTAGGTACGTGAAGATAATCAGTGCGGGAATTGTATTTCTTCGTAATTAAATTTTATAAAAAGGAAACCTCGCATGTTCGCCTGGGGGCTCTCTTTTATAAGTAAGCAACATTTTAAGGCATTAATGCTTTCATTTATAAGTTACATTCTTAGTTAAAGGCTGCGTTTGTAGGTCAAAATTATTGCATTTTACCTGCATAGTTCTTTGTTAAACTAAATTATATCAATATTCTCGAAAGTCGTTTAATCCTTGAAAATGAAATTATATTGCAAATCATAATCATTATGAACCAAAGATATTCACCATTAGACATAGAGCGCTCCATACAAATGAAATCTGGTTTAGTTTTCAATACTAACCAATTAAAGTCAATGAAATTTTTCAAAAACAATCTAGAAACTAATCTCTATGCTTGTATGTTGTCAGATTTTCGTTTAAATTTTAAAGTTACAGTGCCTCAAAGATTTCCATACAAATCTTAAATTAATTCTAGCATTGAAACTGTTTATTTTAAAGAAAATCTGACAACATACATATACAAGCATAGAGATTAGTTTCTAGATTGCGTCTTAAAAGTGTAATTGACTTTAATTGGTTAGTATTGAAAATATAACCAGAAAAAAAATCTGCTGTTCATACATTTGAGTCGCCTAGGCATTGCAGTGATTTCTGGTTTGCTTCTATAGTAAAAGTTGTTCAGTTTGATGGACTGAAACATCCCTAAAATTTGTCAATTAATTTCAAAGTCACCCTGTACAATAATGAAAACTAACCCTCGACAAACATAGAAGAGCCATGTATGTTAACCTGTTTTATTTGTTTTATTAGATAAAGTTAAAATAATCTCTGAACTTTAATTTGATATCCCGAAATAAGTTTACCACTTACAAACAAATAGAATTATCTGTCACTCACACCGACTACGACTGCTCGGAACCCAGTCGATAATAGTGATAACAAAGAATGAAATAAAGTGTATCTTACACGAAGAGAGCAGGTCCGAATTTAGAAAATAAATCTTTAATTTTTTTCCAAAAACCAATAAATTTTTACAAAAAATATTATTTATTCCCTCTCTATTTTGTTATTCATAGAAGCCATCTTGATATACTTGACTTGATCATACTCTATGTCACATCCACGATTTTTACGAATCTAAAGACACCTCATACGTTAAAATCCATCAAGCCGTTTAGGTCGTAGGGTGTGCCAAAGAAATAGACATACAAACATACATATATATAGTTACATACGCTCGAAAAACATAACCCTCCTCTGGCGCAGTAAAATAAAGTTGTCTTCGGGTAAAAAACCCGGCATCACTAAGATATGTCTCACTTGACTCTCACAAAAATTTGCACTTTAAAGCTTTATATTTCGCTAACGGATCCCTAAATATAAAAATGGTTTGTCCACACCCAAAAAATGTTTAAAAGACCTATCTAACGACACCCCACACCATGGGATACACAAGATTTCTTATTCGCTTTTATTTTACCAGTTGTTGGCATGATTGTAGTAGCATGTTGGCATACACGTACAAAGTAGTTTCTGAGCTAAGCCGCGGACAGACAGACATGTCGAAACTATAAGGGTTCCTTGTTGACTACGTAACCCTAAAAATCCAACTTTCGAAATAATACCTATTACATTAAATAATCTGTAGCATATTCCATAGTTCCATAGATAGCTTTATGATTTAAATTTTTTTACTCTACCACCGCGTCACGTTGTCGAAACGTTGTAGGTACACTGACTACATACCTGCAAACCGGTGTGAAGATATCCGACGTGTAATGTCAGAAACAAAGCGTCGCAAGAGGGGTGGGGTCGATGTAGCGGAAACTGATAGAATAGAACGGAATCCTCTCGAGCACTATTTGTACGGGAATAAAGGAATAATGCAGAGTCTCGCGAGACAACGACAAAATGCGCAATTTGTTGAATCACTCGTCGTGACGATCATACTCTTACGAAATATGAGACAAAACGTTGTAAAAGAATATGATCGAGCGTATTATGGAGGTTGGGTAGGTAACTACGAATAAAACTTTATGAGCAATCATAACTATACATATAAATGTACGCAGGCTTAGGTATATAGGCCAGGCTTTTTTTACGTGAAAACTCTTTCATTTCGGTCTGCATAGTAGGGGGAAGGTAGGGAGTCACTTGCTTAAACCATATATAACGAAATGTATGTTATGACAAGATGGTTTATTAATTTAGAAGTATGGCACCTCCCGTCATTATTTTATTACTATTATTTAGAGGATAAAAGCCATTACTCGGAACAAAACGTTTCACGTACTCCACTGCGGCTCCGTCCCTAATACTGCCTACCATATTTTTCGTTTTTTGATTCCAGGCCTATGACAGCTTTAGTTCCGATATAGCCGTTTTGGCTCTGAAGTCACATTTTTCCTCATGAAACGTCATCATTGGATGATGATAGGACGCGCCATAATATCTTTGATTACTTTGTTCCTTGGTCAAATATCCCTATTTTTGTATTCCGGAATAACTGTATACATCACCGTCTCATTTGTAGCTTACTACATATCAGTAATCTGTGTTTGATTCTATAAATCCTAAAAGTGGCAGTTGCGTTTTTTCATATTTCAATCCACTTAACTCTGAAAGTAAACTTCTAAACATTACGAAGATGAAGTTAAATAAAAGAAATTTAAATAATAATAACAAATAAAAACAAAGAAATAGGTAGAGACTTTTAAAGATCCTAATACCTAAGATATAAAGTCATCAGTATATCAAGTAGTTGCACAAATCGCGTGCAAGCGAGCGTTTTGGAACCCGCCCCGATGTCTGCACCGGAAAATAACAGTAAAGGAGCTCCTCATTGAATTTCGAGCACAATTTGACGAAGAAACCCAAGTTTAACCTTCTGTGTGAACGTAAATGCAGCTATGAAGACTGCATTTGTATCGTAATGAGAGAAAACGATGAAGCAAATAAATAAATACTTAATACTATCTAAATATTCCGGCTGGCTGCTTTCAAATGGTACTCGTACGTGAATGAAAACAGGGTGAGGAAACCTGTATTCGCGGAAGAATAAATTGTTAGTTGTAAGATTAACCACTGAGAGGTCATACGGTGGGTGGATCTAGTTTAAAGATCCTTTGGGTAGGTACATAGCTCAAACTGTTTTTTTACAAAAAATGATTTTATTTTCTGGACCTCCCATAGAAAATCGATCGGCTGATTATCTGAAATAAATAATTCGAATTTAATTGATTCGCACTTTTGTAAAGGTCCAAAAAATGTTCTCGTTTTTCGACCGATGTTCCTTAGGGAAAGTTGTTTAGTTTCATTTTTTGTGTTTCATTATCCTGAAAACATCCTTAACATTTTTTGGTAAATGAAAATAAGGGTGTATTATGTGATGATATTTTTCGAGTTATAATTAGAAATACGGGAACCCTACACTATGAGTGATTCGACACGCACTTGCCCAGTCTTTTACACTTATCCAACCCAAATACCGAAAATTGATAAACGAGAAAAATGTATGGTATCTTTATATTTCCCCGAAATTCTCGAACAAAATACAGAGTACCTAAACAAGTATCCGTGACACAAAACATCCATCAGATACACTCCCAAAATGCTTTAGTATTTTTTATGAAAAGTAATGCTACATTTATGTGATCACTCAGTCAGAGCCCCTGGAAAAATTATATAGGACAGATAGGAGCGACGTAGGTATTAAAAATAAAATAAAAATACATAACATAAAACAACGGACGCAAATACGGCGTAAATGGCGATTTCCCAAAATAAAATACGTCGCAATATAAATGATTTAAACATCAAAAATGTTCTCGCAAACGATACGTGGCCCTGGCACCAAATATTTTCTCGTCCCGAATGTTTGAGTGTAACAATCCGTAGGCCGGTGCATTTTCAATCAGATTTATATCGAAGCGGATTAAAAATTTTAACGAGTTGTCGTCACACGGGCTTTATTCGTCTTTGTACCGAGTGCCTTTGTTATACCGTATTTGCGAGAGTAATAAAACGGTTAAAAATAACGATGAGCTCAAAATATTAAGCCCTAGAAAATTGTTGTGGACGGTTACGTAAGACAACCTGGGCAAGTGCAAGACTCTTGTACAATTGGTGTTCCGTATCAAAACTCGAAACAAATGTCGATCTCTTTTTCACGATCGGTTTCCCGTCCATGTTTCAAGATTTTTATTTTTATTTCAGTACCCAACCTCTCGAATATTTATTACAAATTTTAGGATATGCTCTTCAACTTCTACGTCTAGTTAGTTAGTTATAACCTGCATTCAAAAGTCAAAAAGTCAAAATTGTTTATTCAAAATAATATCACATAGATAACTTTTTGACGTCATGTTTTTGAATCTACCACCGCGTCGGAAGGTGTTCCGTTGTAGAGAAGATGCGGTCAGAAACTATACAACACACTTCTTTTAAACAAAACAAAATATACAAAGTACAATTACATAAATTCATTGGGCAGGGCAAAGGCCTCCTCACACGAATAAGGAAGAGAGTAGGCAGTGGGTGGGCAATATTCCACAGGCCCAGTGCGGATTAGTGGAGGCATATAGTGATCAACTTGCTGCAAATTTTTAAACCGCTTTGATAGGCCTCTGACCTGACATAACGAATACCGGCATGTGACGGAACTATACGGGACCAACTGTTGAGCGTACTTTTTGAAGCACGAAGACGCTCTAAAGACCGAATCTCCACTACGCCAACGAGCGCCTCTCTACATCTAAATATCTCAAAATACTACATACATATAGACAGAAACCGAAGACTTAACACAAACATTTCGTTTTACCAATGATGGTACGGAACACAAAAAAAAGGCATTTGTAAGATACGGCGAAATTTAATTTGCGTCGAGTTCTGAGTATTGTTGCTCTCCAAGAAAATGAAAATTACAGTCGGCAAACGTAATTATACGCTCTAAATTAAATTGTAATGATAGTTGTAACAGTTGTTATCCCTTTTAACGACCCTAGTGAAGCCTTTGCTTTAATTTTCATCAGTGTAACTTAGTTAGTAGAAGCTCACTCTTTTATATCGAATTACGTTGATAAATTCTCTTTGAAGTAAAATTACTATTCGTTCGTCAGTTCGTGTTTTTTTCATGAGCTTATAGAGTATTACTTCGTCCTTAATTAAGTTACACGTTAATTTAATAGGCTAGGTTTCATTTCATTTCTCTGATCCTTAGCTCTGATCTGATTTATTCGTAAAAGTTTACCGTTGTTTTTGAGGTCAATGACCTAATATTAATATTCAAAACCGAAAAAAGAGAACGAAAATAAGTTTTGAACTGGGATTCATAATGGATCCATAATATTATACCATTTTCAGTATACGGGATATACAGGGTGTAAGTGACAGCCTAGCAAATACTGAAACGGTGAACTCATACCATCGAACTGAACAACTTTCACTATAGAGCCAACCTCAACAACACGAAAAAAAATCTGTTGTCCCATACATTTTGAGTCGGGTAGGTACACATCAGTTTTGTATGGGACAGCTGATTTTTTTTCGCGTTTCCTGAGGTAGGCTGCATAGTGAAAGTTGTTCAGTTTGATGGTCTGAGTTCACCGTTTCAGCATTTGCTAGTATTTGCACTTACACCCTGTATAGGAATTGGATAATCTTTTCGTCCTTATTTGAAATGGAGTATAAATGTCTTTCAGTTTGACGAGTACAATGCAAGGTTAATATTTTCGCACTGACTAAAATATATCCAGTACATCACCCAAACTCTTGACTGGATTTCATAATTTGCGAATGCATCTCTAATTTTGAATTATTTTGCGTTTTCAATTCCAATTATCAGACGTTAAGAGGATATAATTCGAAGCGCGCTCCATACAAACGTACTATGGTAATATTTTCAATACTAACCAATTAAACTCAATGATTTTTTTCATAATCAATCTAAAAACAAATTTCTATGCATTTATAGAGTCAGATTTTCGTTAAAATGTATAGTTTTAAAGTTACAGTGCCTCAAAGATTTCCAAACAAACCTTAAATTATCCTAGCATTGAAACTGTATATTTTAACGAAAATCTGACTCCATGCAAGATATTTGTTTCAAGATTGTTTCAGCAAAATTTCATTGACTTTAATTGGATAGTATTGAAAATATCACCATAGTACGTTTGTAAGGAGCGCGCTCCGAATTATATTCCCTTAAGGTATAAATTCCAAACAGTTGTCCTAACATAGCACCTAGTAAAAGTGAATAGTGACATACATTTTTGGAAGCTTACCAACAGCCAATACCGAAATGGTTACTTTAGACGGCCCCGAGTTTCACAGCGTCGGTCGGGTCGCGGGAGCTATTTCGGAAATTGCGGCCCTCCAGGCAGCTTCCCGTGATATATTCGGGCTATTGTTACTCCCAACGGTGGGCATTTGTTATTCCAATTCTACCGTTATTTAATACGCCCTAGATAAATATCGTGAACCCTTTTTGTGTCTGCGGTACGAGATGCTGCCTAATTTTGTAAGGATTTTTGCATAAATCTTTTTGTTTGACGATGTGCATGTTGAATGAACTCAATTCATGGTTCGCTTATTGTTTAAATTATATACTTATTGATGCACTTATTTGTGAACTGAGCTAAATAAAGAATAAAAGTATACGACTCTAACCGCGTATTTACTTAAAAGTAAAACCATAAAAATGTTAGTTTAGGTTACCTATAGCAAAACTTTATATCGCTTTACAATTATTTCGCAAACTGCAAACTTCACCTCCATCCTTTTTGATCCTAAAATTTAAATCCAATCAATAACTAATACAAAGACTAACGTAAGTACTCTAAGACTAGGGTTGCGACCAATTTGTTTCCATGAAGACGAATTCGGGGATGCTAGTAATAACTAAGGGGGTAGTGTAGAATATAAAACTATCACTATAGAACAAATGTCGAATAAAAATTAAAAAATATGCTGCTTCATATAAATCTCCAGTAGTGTAGGTGTACTAGTTACGTACTCGACTCAAAAATTTATGGGGCAGCTAATTGTTTTTTTCGTTCCGTTGTGAAAGTTGTTCAGTTTGATGGTCTAAACCAACATGTTTTGTTACACCCTGTACACAAAAGAACATAACCTCACCACTGTATTCCCTTTCGGAATAATAAGAAACTTTTCTAAAACTGTAAAGCGAATGTCAAAAGGCCAAAAGGCTCTATAACCAGATTATCTATTATAAAACATCTGTAGAAAGAAATGGTTTGTTTTATTTAGTCTACGTGTTCGTATTTCGTACATCATTCAAAACTACTGAAACGACTTTGCTACGGTTTTCACTGTTCGAAACCCAAAAAAGTCGTAAGTATGTGGCATTTCAAATGAAAAGTTAATGTTTTTCTGCTCCCTGGTAAGAGATCAGTAAAGCGATTAAAAGATACCTTTTCATCTAGAAAATAATTACAAAACATTCGCTATCGTATCGAAAGTGAAAATTTGCGACAACCCTACTAAAAGACAAGCACAGCAACATCATAGTTTCTCTAAGACCCAAGTGGTCTCAAGAATCCAGTGCAACTTCCATATCCGTAGGGGAGTTTTGGAACTATGCACCAAACGGGGTCCTGACACCGTACATGTAGTTTACACTTTATTGATGAATTAGACAAGTTGTTAGCTTGTATTTGAGATTCGATAAACAAATATACGACGTAGATTTCACGACATCACGTAAAAAGTGGCTCTGTAAGTAATAAAGGATTACACGCAATGACAACTCGTTACGCAAAATAGCATACGCATATTGACAAATACGCAAAGACGTAATGGATAATCCTGTACCTGCTGATAGAGGACCTCGAACCCGACTTTTAAGTTTTTTCTGGAATATGGTATTTTTGTCACTCTTTTGACCGTCATAGCCACAAACGAAGAGATTTTGGTGGCTACGGAACCCTATCATGGGCGGTCCATTGTATTAGTAGAAAAAGAAGAAAAGTTTTAAATCTATTTATCTTACCTAAGAGAAATTTTTGAAACACAATGATAGCGCGATTTAATGTTTCGTTGTATGGGAGGGTCGAAAATAATTGTTATCTTCATAACTACTACATTTCTGTATTTGGGTTACTGTTGTCTGTCTTCATGACACATTTCGATTCAATAGGTGCAAAAATGAGCAAGTTATTGAGGCAGGGCATACAGACAGACAGAATGGACGAAAGTATAAGGGTTCCTTGTTTGGCCACTGAACCCTATAAAAGGCGCGCTATGGTATTGGGATATGGGTGGATCTTGTTTGTCTGTTTGTTTGTTCGAGCTTCATGCTAAAACTACTCGACCGATTTTGATAAAATATATAACGGGAGCCGGATGCAGAAGAAATCGCGGGCATAACCCTGTATGTCTACGACAACACTATTATATATATATATTACCAACCTCGCGGAGCAACATCAACGCGGGACAGTTGTCGACACTGGCTCGCCGCCATTTTTTCACCTTTTCGGAACGATACGAACTGAGCGGACGCGTTTCCCAACGAATATTGTTAAAACAAAGTAAAAACCAGTTAACAGTCCACTGCATTTTATTTAAAGACCATCTGAGCCTAAACACTGTAAACCATAAAGCTGCCTGATTTGTGTAATAAAGTGTAGATATCAAGAACTGAGTTGTCATTTTCACCCCACGCTACCTACCTTCAGTTGAAATTAATATGAGTTCGCTTTATTACAAACCTCGTCACAAGCCAAAGTCGGCTCTAACTTGGCTAACCTGCTTTTACAATCTTAGACCTGTACTTATACAACTAAATTTCCAGGCGAATAACGCCTTTACTATCAAAGCACAAGGTGCAAATCTGCCTGTTGAATGTACGTGGGAGAAGCAAATTAGATTGGCAGAAGGTAACAAGTGGAGCTAACTGTCATTGTCATGCCATGGCCTTTGTACTGGAAACAGGGCTAACTTAATACGCAATGAGAAATTGACTCTAAAACCAATTTAAGTATTTGAACCGGAAGCAAATAAGTTTTTGTGCTAGATTTCCGCTTCCCTAAGGTTGTCCGTAAGAACGTTTTATTGGAGATAAGACCGACGTATAGTGCGCGATGGTTACGCTCAGCGGCCGCTACAGGTCAATCGTGTGCGGTGAGCGGGGGCTGGGGGGAGCGTGTCCCAGTACGTGTCGGTACCGACTTACCTACGCGCGCGGTACCGACTAGCCACGTACATCGCTCGAGCATAGACCCGCCGCCATCGCTGAGCGCACCAACTATTGTAGTACAGGAAAAACAGGGTATTTTGGAGGCAAAATTTGTACATCAATGAAACTTTGTTTTATAACTTTATCTTGGCACTAGAAATGAGGAGAAATGCAGAGTCCACCCAACATTTTGGGGTCCTTCCAGGGGTTATGGGTAGGGGGGAAATTTTGGAAAATGCACATTTTACAAACTAGGCGAGTGACATGTAATTTTTTGAGCTGAATCGAATGAGATCCCCATACTTATTGGACCTTGTTCCGGCGCACTACCGAACCTTTTTCTCGAAGACATTCAGCGTATTTTTGAGTGCTCATAATTTCGTTCTGGATAGTACCTGTACGTTCAAATTTTCAGGACAGCTTGTGGTCATCACTTTTATAAAATGTCTGAATCTTATTCACGTTATTGAATCGTATTGAACGGGAAATATTATGAAACAATTGAAATACCATGTATCAAACGACGTGCGCCACATGAGGTACGAAGGGCGCAGGCGGGTGAAAGAGATAGCGATAGCGATTTACTAAGAAAGTGTGGCGAGAACGCCTCAAAAAATGGGATAGCGTTGTAACGTGCAGTTCTATTTCTAGCATGTAGTACACAAGTAGTAGGTACACAGGGTGTTAGGGTAAACAGTTGCTATACGTTAAGGGGTCATTTTACCCATGATACTGAACAACTTTTCATAGGAAATCCGTAAAAAAAATTTCGACTTTTAATACAAATATTCGATCATCTGATTGCATTTAGTATGGGAAGTCCAAAATTGTGTTGCCAAAAAAGTGGTCCAGTATCATGGATACAATCACCTCTTAAAGTAATGCAACTGTTTACCCTAACACCCTGTATAACAGTTCAATGTATAAAACCAGGGGAAACGTCAACGTATTAAATGCGACAATTTTCAAAGTTACGGGTTGTATCAAAGGTTCTATGCATGCATGCATATATGCATATGCTCACGACTATATTCCCCGAAGGGGTAGTCAGAGATATTCTGAAACCTTAGAACATCCACGTTTCACCAGTTGTACCGAAACTCTATCCAGTGTGATGGGGTGTGAGCCCGTCGCCACATAATGGACAGTGGGTACAATACATGCCTCGAAATTGAAGCATGCAGGTTTCCTCACGATGTTTTCCTTCACCGAAAAGCCAGTGGTGTTACAAATCGTACATAAATTCCGAAAAACTCATTGGTACGAGTCGGCCTGGACGGGGATCGAACCATCGCCTCCTGCACGGCAGGCAAGGTTACTCGCCACTGGACCACCACGGCTATATCAAAGGTTCTATCTACTTTGAAAGGGAAAACAGTCATGAAGCATGTAGATTGCATTGTAGTGAACCTAAACAAAACATTTTTACTATAAACCCTGAGCATTATAATTCGCAACGTTGCCGCCACGTACACAAGCATAACAATTATGCATACTTACCTAATTTAATTACTTAATTGGATCAAAGAAAAGCAACGTAATAGGAAATTATGTTAGTTTGAAAGGCCCACCCCCTTTAGTTTCATGCGGGCCACTGGGTAGTTCACAAATGATTAATTACTATGCAAGTAAGCATATGCTTGTGTTTAGCATACGCACGCAATCAGTCGACGTTCTGTTATAAATAAAGGGATTAGCCTGTTCGTTTTGATATAATAATAGAGGTTGATAATTTATGTGTTGTTGTATATGTGTTTACTACTATAGGGATTGAATTTAATGGTTTTATAATGTAGAAGAAATGCAATTTAAAATTACGCGCCCCTGCATTCTTAGTATCTATACTCCATTCAACGGCAATTTTTAATTACAGAAACAGAGATTTGAAACACTTACTCTCACTTATTCTTAAAACAGCTTTAGTAACGTCCAAGATATGTCAGATACTACATCTTTCTGATAAATAAATTATATGTGCTTATCAGAATTGGCCAGAAAGCTAAATAGGAATCAGAAAATCTCGTCGCCTTATTTGGAATGAAGTATACTTTGAAGTATACTTTATGAAAGAAAAGATAAAGATGCATTTATTTGTATGACATGCGTAGTTTTAGAAGCAGGTGTTACAATAATTATTATGTCCTACATGTCCTACCTTACGGCTTACAAATTATTATTATGATATTGTCAGAGATGCTATGTTATTTATTACACAGAAATAATGATACACTATAATTCGACAGGTAATAAAAAGAAAGAAAACTAGAACTAGGTACCTTAAATTTTAGAAAATTAAAAAAAGTGAAACAATGCGAACAACAAATGTTTTTCTAATTTCTTTTTACATTTATGATTTTAGCAACATATCGATTAAGTGTGTCATTTATTACAACGCTATACTCTACACCCATGTGTGTTTAGACATTAGGGTAGACAGTTGTTATACTTTGAGAGGGATTATGCTTATGATACTGAACAACTTTCCAAAAGGAACATAAGTGAAATAAAAAAACATTTCATACAAACGCTCGATCAGCTTTTTGCATTTTGCATGGAAAGTCCAAAATTGTTTTAGCTCATTTCCTGTAGGTTTCTTAGGAAAAGTTATTCAGTATTATAGGTACAATCACCCCTTAAAGTAAAGCAACTGTTTACACTAACATCCTATAGATATATACTGGTTTAAAAGTCATTTCACTGGCTTTGTCATCCTAAGTATACCTATAGAAACCGAAGACTTCTACTTTGTATCCAACAATCGATGCTTGGCTTTATTACAGGCTTAAAGCGATTTAAGTCGAGACGGGGCTTAGTCCAAAGTGTCAGTGGCAGCCCTCGCATTCCGAGACATGGCCAAGTTAATGAGCTCAAAAGTACTGTAGTCCCCTTAATAAAATTCAGCTAGTTTATCATGGTCACGCCGTATTAATGAGTTTGTTCAACTACCAAAAGTAGACAATTGCATTTGGAACAACTCGGTATACATAGTGTGTCTTCTCTACAACGGAGCATCTTCCAACGTAGTGGTAGAGCCAAAAAACTGTAGAGCATCAGTAGACCAAACACCAAACACATTTATAACAAACTATATGTATAGGTAGTTGGAACTATTATACAGAAGCACAAGTCAACAAGTCACCGCAGGGGGCCTTATCTAAAATGAGATGCCCCTGGACATGTCCTCGCAAACGGTGGTAGGGATCTACAAAACAAATAATACATAGCACTGCTGCAATCTTGGCTTGTTTCACCTAAATTCTGATACTGCTTAAAATAGTGTCACTTCGGGTGTTGCCACGTAATCTAAAACTACCAGTTGGCTAAAGCTTGGGAAAAATAATTGTAACAGCCATTGAATCAAAGATTAGTTTAAAATGTTACTTTTTTATTTTTGGAATGTCGGTTTGAAGTTCAGAATCTGATGAAGAGTCCTCTAATTAAATTAACGCAAGATTAAAAGGCTTTGAAGCAGAACAGTACAAAAGCTTGAGAATAAATACCGTATTTGGACGTAAGCATTCGGTACTTTTGAAATAATTCGACTTTGACTCTGTTAAGTTAATGGAAGAGAGTGACGAATAAAACAAAATTAAAAATATGAACATGTATACAAACATAGGGTCCTTCTTTATATGCTGACACTTTTTAAGGGTATGATCAGACCATCAAACTGAACAACTTTCTCTATGGGACCAACTACGAAATCACGAAAAAAAATCTGCTCTTCCATACAAAACTGCAAACCGACTTGAGCCAAATTTATGGGACTGCAGATTTTTTTTTCGCTATTTCGATGTTGGTCCCATAGATAAAGTTGTTCAGTTTGATGGTGTAAAAAGTAAAAAAGTGTCAGCATATTAAGAAGGACCCTGTATGTAAAAATCATGAACATTGCCACACCGATTGTCGACTAGCTTCAATTTCAGTACTTACCTACCAGAATTTAGTATAAACTTATTACGACGTTTAAATAACGATATAGAATATATTAATAAAACATCAATGACTTCGGATAAACTTTAATTATACAAAATAAGTATTTCAAGCAATTTAGATTTACAAAAAATGTAGGATACCTTATAAATGTGGACAAAGAAACGCTAGTAGATACTCACCATTCGTCTTTAGTTCATAAAATAAGGAAAAATAAAGAAAATCGTTTCTTAGAATCTGACAATATACCAAAATAGATCGCGAATTCTCCGAATTCCTACAGCCTTCGATGTTATAAAAATAAACAATTAAAATCTTTGAGATTGTCACACAGAATAAGTTATCCAATGGAAGTCCCAGCACAGATCCCAGTCTAGTCCGACTTGGTAATATGGAAACAAAGTAAAATTATTAATAATTATTCAGGGGAAAATATTGGAGACGCAGAAAAAGATAACGATGGACCTACTATCGTAATAAATTTTACAACCAAGGCCTTCTGTAAAACTTCGGCATAATTATGTCCACCCCAAGATACCCCCCCTCCTTCACGGTGACGTCAATTGATGCAGTTGGGGCTGACCAAGCTAGTACTTTCCAATTCGAAATCGCCACTCGAAAACCTTTATTCCATTATAAATGTACCCCAAGTCACAGAATAGGTAATAGTATATAGTTCTACATACCCAAGTATAACCAAGTCAATTTCCCAAACCTGTGTAGGCTCCAACCATCTAAACAATAACATGCAAATGAAATACCTGTTTATCTCGCTATAATGTCGGTGAATCCTTTGAACTGCGCCGTCATCAAATAATGTCGCTTATTACGAAACATGGGGGGCAAAATTTCTCTAACGTTATGGCGTTTCAGAACCACATCAAACATTATCCTTGCCGGGTTGGACACTATGAATAATGGATCGGAGCCTCTGCCCAGCTTAGTGTCAATGGGATCACGCGCAGCCGCCTCCATATTGGATTATTGCGAATAAATGGCGAAAATTTTCAGTAGTAAAGAATCGGCGCTGAACGTTAACCGAGTTTGTAAATAAAATACAATTTAGGGATGTCTCGTAGCTGGTGTCAGAAGCAAGACCCGATAATGCTATTCTTATATTTCTCGTGCTATTCTTGATAAAATTGTGACTCATAGAGACATTATTTATATTGATACTTAAGAGGATAGGCGAGTACCGTTTTTTTCATACAAACGTATTCCCGTGTTTCCTTCCTGGATAATGACACTAGAGCAAAACATTTTTTACCATACAATCTATGTTACCTCTGTTATGTATGTCCCTATGTTTTGCTTTTTTGCTTGAATTAATTACTGTATGAACTAGGGACCTTCGAAAATGACCAATTTTACCGCCCGTTTTCAGACATCCAGCAAACAAATTTGACGAATAAAAACAAAAAAAGCAAAACATATAGACATAGCCAAAGTCTTTCTCATGTTATTCTTCAAATAATTATTAAAATCGGTTTAGTTTTGGAGGAAGAAACAGGGGAATACGAAATACTGTTTTCGTCGATTTTATGTAGATAAAATTGGTCCGAGCTGCAGTGGTCTCTTTCGCACTCTAGTCGGTGGGATGTATGGGTGGGGCGGATCGGACAAATATGTATACAGTCGGAAAAGTGACCTAATCTCCAAATTAGCATTTCAGCCCGCCTATCCTCTTAATGTACCTGGGCGATCGGATTATGCACCCGACCAGTTAGCTCAGCTGGAAGTGAATGGTTATATACGTATTTATTACAAGCCCTTGTAGGTAATGCTGCTTGCTGAAACTGCTGAATTGCCTTGAAAATGTTCACGTTTCAATCTCATTCTTTGCTAGCTTTTGCGTAGGTACAGAAGTTTAGTACAATGTAGATAAAAGTTATGTCACCAAAAAAATTCAACAAAAATTTCCTACATCAAACAAAAACGGTAAGTATTTCAATATCCGTTATGCGACTACAATAGGACGACTTGATGGAAGATGCATCATTTGATAATTTATAATAGTACCTATACAGGTATAGATATACCTCGACGTAACGACCACCCGTGGCCACCCCATACAGATAAATATTTTCCAAACGAACGCGATTTTCCCCCGGGCCGTTGAATTCATTAGCTGTTCAGAGGGAAAATCTGGAATGATTTTAATATTTCTTTCGGATAATTATGGAAAAAAAAACGAATCTTTTTTACGAATCGCCCGCAGCAACACAGGTAAACATCACCGCGTATTTTAGCTCCCTTGTAATTGAATGAAGACCCCTTGCTGATTCCGCGGTTGCTCGCAAAATAATTCTATTATCGTTCCCTTTTGCTCTCACTTGCTAAGCAATACTTTTAAAACAATATTTATTACCTTATTAAAATCTAAGAATAAGAACGAATTTAATTATCTTTTTATCTCCTTTTGAATAAAGAAACCTTTATATGAAACAAACGAAATTATATTCTTGAGAACTCGATTCTGAAAATCTTTGTTATCATTTGGGTAATTCTCGGTACCTGAAACCGTTTGGGGTCTTTTATTACTATAAACTTTAGTTTAATTTGCAATAAATGTGTCCTATTTTTTCGTGAAAATATCGTGGATTTCATGATTAATGAAAATAATAGACTGGATATTTACGTAATTAAACTTTGTAAGTGTAGTATTCATATACAGGGTGAAATTGATATTTTTGTTAAAAGTTCAATGAATCAACTTCTGCAACGGGCTGGCATAACCTCTGGGTTAAAAGCCCCTATAAATATATATATATAGAATAAAAAAAAAAACTTCTGCAACGTCTAATGTTCATTCCAAATGATTCTTTACTGTAACTTCTTCTTCTTTTCAGTTTTATGGTCTGAAGCACCTCCTAAAGTATGTAACGTGTATTAAACACATAACTGAAACCCGCAACATAACAACAGCTCATATTTAATAAAAGAGGAATTCGCTCGTAACTTCAAGAACTCATCTAATTAGAAGTGTAGGATACTTTTAATATGTATAAAATTTAATTATGAAAGCTGAAGCTTTCCTAAAATAAAACTGCGACCAATTAGGGAAACAAGGTGGCCTGCCTTCGGATTAATATCCTTAATTAACGGTTAAGGAGGCAGGGTGGGTCGTTAAAGCCTCCAGGAGTGAGGCGACAGTAAACGGGAGTCGTTATGCTGTAAGACTTTACTGCTGTGAAGATCTAAGAGCTGCTTTCATCAGAGGTGATTAGGTATGGTTAGAAAAAAGCCCAAAGAAATCCATACTGAACTCTTACGTATTTTAAACTACTTTGAACCTAAAAAGAATCAGCAAACAACTTAATCGCCTCGAAATTTTCTAATATTTTCATAATTCGAAAAAAAATACAAAATTATGAAGAAAAAAATAATGTTTTTCGATACTGCAATGTTTTTATCGTCATCCTTTCGAATGTGACGTTTGATACTTTAAATGCCACCAAGTGCCTTAAACTGACGACGATTGTAAGTCAACTGATTTTTATTTATTGAAACAGGCTGTTAATTTAAATAGGTCCCTTACACCCAAAAAAAAGGCGTGGTGGTCCAGTGGCGTGTAACCTTGCCTGCCGTGCAGGAGGCGATGGTTCGATCCCCGTCCAGGTAGACTCGTACCAATGAATTTTTCGGAATTTATGTACAATTTGTAACACCACTGGCTTTTCGGTGAAGGAAAACATCGTGAGGAAACCTGCATGCTTCAATTTCGAGGCATGTATTGTTACCCACTGTCCAATTAAAGTGGCGACGAGCTCACCCCCCGTCACACTGGACAGAGTTTCGGTACTACTGGTGAAACGTGGATGTTCTGAGGTTTCAGAATATCTCTGACTACCCCCTCGAAGAATATAGTCGTGAGCATATTCTTATGCTTATGCCCTTACACTCAGTTGCAGAAACGCACATTAAAGTTAATTCTCCATTAGATCTCTAGCTAGCTTTTACTATGTCAAGAAGACAAAAAGTGACGGGAAGATATTTAATTGAGGATTCACTTTGATTAGCGTTTCTGCAACTGAGTATATGACCGTTAAACTGAACAACTTTCACTATCAAGACGAAATAGAAATCGCATAAAAATTACAGCTGTGCCATACAATTTGGTTTGGCGTTGGGAGTAGCCTGTGACGTTTTCCATGGACCGACTGTTTTTTTTTTCGTGATTTCGATGTTGGCTCCATAGTGAAAGTTGTTCAGTTTGATGTTTAAAGCATTTAATTTTACACCCTGTATAGAACGTATTTCCAAATAAGCACTAAACTAAAAAAACATTAAAAGACGTAAAATTCGTATTTCGTCTTTTGATTTTTCCATAATTGAAGATAGAGACTTGTAGAAAAATTGTTACACCCGCACATTGTAACTTATAAAAGAAGCTCTGTCTATTTCATAGACTAGGTATCGGAATCCGAAAAAAGTTATAGCGACACAATTATTAACCCAGGGATCGATGCCGTAAAAATAAATGATCGCTTTTACGACAACGGTGGGCCCCATTTTATGATGTGGGAATTTCAGTAGCCACCGTAGCTGCATAAAATTACGCTTATCTATATTTCTTCTATGACTATTTTGTCTACTCTATTATAATAAATCACGACTTATGATGCTGTAGGAGCTTTTAGTAGCCATGAATACGTCGATAATTGGATGTTATCTGTATTCTGAAACAATAAAATATAGTCTAGCCTACTACTTGCTAGATCTAGAGCAACAATGTTTAAAACCTTTTCACTTTTAACAAGAAAGAAATGATGCAAAATTTTTACTATACAGGGTCCTTCCTTATATGCTGACACTTTTTTAAGGGAATGATCAGACCGCCAAACTGAACAACATTCTCTGTGACACCAACATTGAAATCGCGAAAAAATCTGCTGTTCCATACTAAACTGCAAATCTACTCGAGCTAAATGTATGGGACAGCTGATTTTTTTTTCGCGATTTCGATGTTGGTCTCATAGAGAAAGTTGTTTAGTTTGACGGTCTGATCATCCCCTTAAAAAGTGTCAGCATATTAAGAAGGACCCTGTATTTATAATGGCTTTTACCAACCAAATTATGTACTACAGAATACTATAATACACACATAAATAATTAAGTATGTACATATAAATCCTATTGTAATTTTTTCTAAAAAAAAATGCATCACATAATTCAAGTACTTTTAACAAAAAACCGTTAATTACTTTAAGAGATGCTTCAGACATTGACAAATGAACAACTTTCACGATACGTATACTCCATTCAAAATAGCAACGAAAATTTAAGGCTATTTTGAATCACAGAAACAGATATTTGAAACACTTCTCACTTATTCTTAGAACAGCTTTAGTAAGTTCTAAGATATGTCGGATAGTAGGTATATCTTTTCTGATAAATAAATTTTGCATATCAGAATTGGCCAGAAAGCTATATAGGAATCGGAAAATCGTTTTGTCCTTATTTGAACTGAAGTATAGGATAATGGTACAGACCTTAGGCATAGAATAAGTAATTAATTATTCTTAAGCCTTAGGTGCAGACATTGAAATAGCAAAACGAAATCGGATGCTCCGTAGAAAATGTCGATGGCGACTATTGGCATCTCGGTTCAAATGTATGGAACATCAGATTTTTATGTTATTTCAATGTTGGTTCCATAGTGAAAGTTGTTCAGTTTGATAGTCTGAATCACCCTTTTGATCATGTAAGGAATTTTACACCCTGTATAGATAGAAACAAAACATGTATCGACTGCTTTGACTAATTATTATAAGGACTAGCCTTGCGGTAGCATTTCCCCTCTGCCACGGTATAAGCACAATTGATCTTGTGCATTTACATTCAATTTTACACCTTATCACTAAACGAGACAGCCTATAATTGCGAATTTACTTTTCATGATTTTTAACTTTCAAAATTAGAATCTAAAGTTATGGGGAATAAAATCCAAAGTTGCGGATTTCATGATACCTCGCAAAAAGTGGCAGAAATGTTTGTTAGTAGAATTACACGCGTAACCATTCCACATATAAATAGTCAAAGATCAACTGTGATCCCGGCTTAAAATAGACCACCTGATTACCTCGTGGGTGTCTTAGAATCAAAGCGAATGAGGAATAATCTTGAATAGACTCCAAATTCTGATGGCAACATCGTAGAACAATAAACATGTTCTCGACTCGGTTACGACAAAGTTACCGTTACGTAGAATACGTTCCGAGCATTACAAACGCACTTTACAAGGTATTCCTGTGTGATATGTTTGCGGGAATAAATTGCATTCCTCTCCTCACAGCTACATATTTCGCCTTTCCATACAAAGGGAATATGACACGCGTTATAAATTGTCTATCCATAGTGCAGCTGTAGCGGTTGCGAACGTGAAGAACATTAAAATGACAAATTGTCCATTGCTGTGATTCCATTTTTCATACGACGAAGGAGGTACGCCTACCCGTTACGACACAGATTGGAGCTATATTTAATTCGCGCAATTTCGTTTAGCGCCGCCGATTGACGCTAAATTGACGAACCCAAAAAAATGCTCGAAAAATTTCCAATATTCATGAATTTTCATTCGATAGACAGCGGTTCACGACAGAATTTACAAGGTTCTCCGAAAAATCATGGCAATATCGTACATACTATAAGGACGACGAGTAAATGGATTTTATTAAACTCGGAAATTTTTACTAAAATTTTACTTTTCACGCATCGGGAATTCGGGACAAAATTCAGGTGGAAAAAAACAACATTCATTTTGAGTTTCAAGTTAAATAATTCAGAATGTAGATATAAAAGCTAATGCACACATTTTGCTTTGCCATGCGATGGTTGGTAGGTATATAGTATATCGGCCCGAGCCCAGCAGCCGTATTTCGTTTTCCGGAACGAGACGAACGGACGGCGAATGTCATAGAGTGTCACACCGACTCGTACTACGTTAAAACGTTCAACAACTGAATCTGGGCTGCAATCGCGATAAATATTCGGTGATTGAACCGTGATCGGACTACGTACGAACCATAACTTTTGACACATTTGGTATTGCGCGGTACTGCTCTTGACAGCCGTTAGAGCCGTTTTGACAGATCGTTCAGACGTTACGGGCTTTCAGTTACATGGAGTTTAGCGCGACGCGGAATTCAGCACAGTTAACTAGTAATGGGATTGCAATGTGATTAGAACTGAAATTGGATAAGAATAGAACTTCGATGTTTTAACTTAGCGCAATCGGGCTCCTGAATTTGACTTTTTATTCTTTATCGTTTTTATAAATAAAAATCCACTTTGATCAATCTTCGTAACACATGTGGAGGTAAACTAACCATTCTGCGTTGGTTCTAGGTACCATAATTAAATTAATCAATCGTCATTTCTGACGGTTACTCTTTCGAGTATTAATTAATTTAGAAAGAAATGTAGCCCAAACACAAAATAGGCTCTGAACTCGATACGATTGACTTTTAGCCGTTTTCTGTCCTATGCCTGCCGCAACAATCATATGTGCGACGCAGCCTCTATATGGTTCCGTTCCGTTGGCTCATCAGCCAGCAGTTCTGCTGCAAGGATGCAAAGACGACAGCTATATAAAGGGTGCTGGCGCTATAACTCTACTTGCTAGCTCAGAGTATTGCAATGCATGCTATCTGGCTTGATAGTTAGGTTTTCAACATTACATCTATTAGCCTTTTAATCCTTTGCATGGCAATAAAGTGTTCATACGAACTGTGAGCTGGTGCTACGCTTGCATCCTCCATAATATAGAGTCTATATTATAGACATTGGTCCTCTCCTGTTTTCGCAGTCCGGATGTGGAGAGAAAGGTGGTTGCAACCAACCTGAAACAGGTCAGTCAGGTATGTGGGAGATAGATACTAATCTTGGTGTGTAATAAACTAGAGTAGTAGTGCGGAGCCTAGCCTCTATTTAGTTGGTTTTTTTTGTACGTATTGATGAGAATTGAAACTGTATATTTTTCTTTCACGTATGTTAAGCCAAGACATGTTTTATCTATCACTCACGTAACTACTTCTGCTATGTACCTAACTCTTTGTGCGGTGATTGAATCGCATAACAATATGTTAGTTCCTTACGTTTTTATCACATTTTATATGTGATGGTGTGACTGAGGTCCACGTAAGTCGCTTAAATTCAAATCGTCGTGTAGGTCCTCGTAGCGCGGCGGTCGCGTAGGATTGAATCGCTTAGCGACAATGTCGTTCCGGTTCGCCTCAAATTACTCCAATGGGTTTTCGATATACCGCTCATTGGATCGGGCCCTTTCAATATAGGTGAAATCGCTTTGCACAAATTGTTAGGTACCACTAACTTTAATAGCGACACGTTCCTTCTGAGGATCCTCTATTAGGTTAGATAATACTTAATAAAACTCTTTGTTCTTGGGTATAACAACAGAGCAGAAAGCTGGAAAAGGTATTGTTGGTTCTAAATCCATGAGACAGAGTTTCTCGTAAATCAAAATGTTTTACTTTTAACTCAGTTCAGGCTGAATGGTTTTTGTTGTAATTTTTTTACTAAACGCGAAGCCTATTATCTTTCAGTCCTCTATAAACGAAACTCCGAAAAACTAATATTCTTCTCAAAAAAAGTTTTTATTTCTTTTGTTATTGTTCCCTGCGAGAGGAATCCAGCGATGAATTTGAAGATCCGTTCCATAATTTTGCTAAAACACTTTCCGGCGCGGCGCTGCGAAATATAATAATAATATGAATTTATGTCTGCTTCATCTTTCTGTCTCTTTTGGTTTGCGGCCAGTTTCAGGAATTTATATTTACAACAACTCAGAATTGAAACAAAACATTCCTTCCCCATGCCTGGAATTTATAATCTCTTGACATTCACTTCTATTTATATGTACCTATTTATTCATTAAAGTACCACGTAGCTATCAAAATAACCTAAAATATAATTCATCTCAAATGAACCGCTAAACTTTTGGGGCCACAAATGATTGGTTCCATAAATTGTGCCACAAACATGCGCAAAACATCAACAATTTCAGATACGGACTTGACAGGAGGCAAATTAATGAAGAGCGGTCAGAGTGGATTTATTAAGGGACCCTCTGAAACCTTCTCTCGTCGGTTAAAGTAGAGCTACTTGCTTAGTGGATCGTCCTTTCAGTCGTGAACATTTGAAATGCAATAACATAATTAGAAAATATAAACAATAACCTAAAATTCAATATTTATTGTGTTCTTTACCGCGTTCATGACATTTTATGAATTCTCTATTATTTAATACCAGATCCTATATTAGTTAACAGTGTCGGGCAAATTTAATTAATTACTAAGTAATTACATTTTGAGTAATTGCAATATGCAATAATTTGAGTAACCGTACCTAAATTAATTTATTAATATACTTAAAATGACCCAAAATAGTAGTTCTGTTGTCTCCGCGTACCCCAATAGGAGAAAGGCGTGTCAATGAATGTATACATCTCGTAAATAGGTTTTAATAATATTAATACTAAGTAGAAAGGCTAGGTTTTCAGGTAGAAAATATGAAATAAAACCAGTCAAGTGCGAGTCGGTCTACTCGCGCACCTAGGGTTCAGGACCACAAGACATATAGGTACACAACATATTAATTTACAAAAAAAGATTTGTTTTCTCCGGGACCGTTTGAGCAAAACCGACTCACACTTGGCCGGTTTTCATTATTTTTTTTATTATGCTGTACAGTTTGCTCTATAATCACACCAAGTTTGACGCTTTTTTGTTTACCATGGTTACGATAGAGCGAGAAGAAAAAACGATAGTAAAATCTAATTTCTTCTATTTCATTTTTATTATTTGTTAGCAAATATTGTGATTTTATTTTAATTTTGTGAAAATTTCATTTGTCTAGCTATTACGGTTCAAAAGTCACAGCCCTAAATAGTTAGGACAGACAGACAGGCAGGCGGACGGACAACGTAGGCTTAGTAATAGGGTAAAATTTTCACCCTTCGGGTACGGACAAAATACAAGTAAAATAAAATTACGTAGGTACTATCTCGTATCGAGAAAAGTTTCATAAATTAACTGAAAAGAGAAAAACAAGCTCTAAAATCACTAATCAGCTATAACAGCTTTATTCGAGCTAATATAATTTGAATGTTATTAGATAGGTATCGCAAACGGTGACAAAGGAGATTTTTGGTTGGTTATTTTTGTCCCCGCCTGCAATACCTACCTAATAACATTCAAATTATATTAGCTCGAATAAAGCTGTTATAGCTGATTAGTGATTTTAGAGCTTGTTTTTCTCTTTTCAGTTAATAGGTTTTTTTTGCAGTCGGGTTTTTTGTTTATCTTAATAATTTAGTTTATTTCATACTTTTTAGTCTTGTGTCGAAACGGTAACATAAAAGTACTATAATATTTATATATTTGGAATCGTCTGATCACTAGCTTTCATTTGATACCCATATTGTAATTTTTAACAAAAAAAAATTGTTTATTCCCCCTCTCTTTTTTAATTCGTAGACGCCATCTTGAAATAATATACCCTATGTCACTCTCATGATTTTTACGAATCCAATGACACCCCATACGTTAAAATCCATCAAGCCGTTTAGGCTGTAGGCCGTGCCAAAGAAATAGACATACAAACATACATACATACATACATACATAGATACATACATACATACATACGCTCGAAAAACATAACCCTCCTTCTGTCGCAGTCGGGTAAAAAGATATAAAGTTCCGTACGTGGAAAAACAATTTACGACTCTCATTTTGAACAAAGGCGTATTATTAAGTCTTTTGTCAAATTTAGGTCTATACAGGGTGTAAGTGACAGCCTAGCAAATACTGAAACGGTGAACTCAGACCATTAAACTGAACAACTTTCACTATGGAGCCTACCGCAGGAAACACGAAAAAATATCAGCTGTCCACGGTCTAAGGCTGTTTTACCTACCCGACTCAAATGTATGGGACAATTGATTTTTTTTCGCGTTTGAGGTAGGCTCCATGGTTTTGTATGGAAGAGCAGATTTTTTTTTTGCGATTTCGATTTTGGTGCCATAGAGAAAGTTGTTCAGTTTGATGGTTTGATCATCCCCTTAAAAAAGTGTCAGTATATTAAGAAAAGGACCCTGTATATATTAGGATACATTTTATGGACCTATATTTTTTTGAATTTAAAAGTTCAGCATGAATGTTAGATACCGTTGTATGAAAGCGAACCTGCCGTCGCTTTGACTAGTCCTTCTCTATTTAGTATTCAAACTTGGTACGAAACCCTTCCATTCAAATTGAGATATACAGGACCGAGGAAAGGCTATTACGGGCTGTAAAACGATGAATTTCATCAATAGTTTAATGTAAAGGCGACTTTATGGCACTTAAGGATTTGGTTAATAAAGCCCGAGACGATTGTGCACTGCATATATTAATTTCTAATTTAACCTAACATCAATCAATCATTAAGTAATCAGTAATTGTAAATGTGATTGAATAAATGTATTTTACTTTTAGGATTCCGTACCCAAAGGGTGAAAACGGAACTCTATTACTAAGTATACGTTGTCCGTCCGTTCGTCTGTCTGTCTTTGCTAACTATTTAGGGCTGTAACTTTTGAACCGTAATAGCTAGACAGATGAAATTTTCACAGAAATAATAAAAATGTCAAAAAAATAAAAATTAAAGGGTCCCCATACAAAAAACTAGTTTTATCATCGTTTTTTCTTCTCGCTATATCGTCAAACGTGGTTGGTGTGGTTATAGAGCAAACTTTACAGTATAAGAACAAATAATAAAAACCGGGATTTTGGGATTAAAACGGATAAAACGTTTTAATCCCAAAGGGGTGCTATAAGCTTGACGTCTATATCGGTCTGTCTGTCTGTTTGTTTGTCTATTTGTCTATCTGACAGTCTGTGGCATCATAGCTCCCAAACGGGTGGACCGATTTCGATGCGGTTCTTTAAAATGGAAAGCTAATTTTTGAAATAGTGTTCTTAGTTTTGTTTCATGAAAATCGGTGCAGTAGTTTTCATGTTACTTTGAAAGTTATGAAATAACATTATATTAAAATTTTAAAAAACCCCAACGCCATAAACATATTATTTAAAAAGTAAACATTAATTCGGTCACCTATTATTTTTGATGTATGCAAATGTAGTAATTTAGGTCAATTAATGTATCGGGGACCGCAAGTGATTGTAAAAAAATCAATGGGCATTTTATAGCGGCCCACTACGCATTAATAGATCTAAATAAAATATCTTAAAAATAGTTAAGAAGTAAAACATACATTTGCTTACATCAAAAATGACCGAATTATTTTTTATCTACTTTTTAAATGTTTGTTATTGGCGTTTGGGTTTTTTAAATTTTAAATTGTAAGTTAACGTACCTCTTTACACCACCACTTGAATTTGTTTTTGATATTGTTTTGATCCACCGACCGTCTTCCGTTTTCTAATTCAACTTTATCTTGGTTTATGTTTTAATGATATTATCCAAATCGGGTCATTTTTGTACTACCTACCGAATGTTATGCACGGCGTCATAAAAATAATGCTGACGGTTTTTTAAGGGATGGTGTGACCATTAAACTGAAAATCTTTCTCTATGGGACTAACACCGAAAAAATAACCAGCTGTTCCATACAAAACTGCAAAACTACTCGATTCAAATGTAGGCGATAGAAGATTTTTTTTAAAGATGATTATGTTGGTCTCATAGAGAAAGGTTGTCAGTTTGATGGTCTAAACCACCCCTCTTAATATTACTAGGGTGTTTTGTTACACCTTGTATTATTGTTAAGGCGCAATAGTAGGACGAAATGCCTTGGAGGCATCTTTTATTTTTCATTTATATACTACATTTATATAATTTACCGAAACCAAGGTCATACCTCAGTATTATTCTTGCATAGTTTATCTAGTCAAATCATAAATAGAACACACGGTTGGAATTACTTCACTCGATGAAAATCGTCACAAAGATCGTCGTTTTAGAAGTACTTAAAATAGTTTCCGATTTATGGTATTTATACTCACATCACTTCACATATCACCATCTCACCATTAGTTTATCTAGAGAAGTCATAAAAAAAATCGATAAAAAGTACTTTTGTTAATTCTTTTAAATCGAAAGTACGACTCACGTACGCACTTTTTGGAGGGCTGCGCAATCGCGTTTCTCTGAGAAAATATTCGTCTGAACCTATAGCCCCTTAAATCTCAGATTTGTTAAAAAAATCAAAACCGACTTTTCACACAAAGCCTAAACATGAATCAAAATACAACCAACAAAGTTAAAGTACACAAAACAGATAAAAAAATCCCTATCCCAATTACTATTATCCGGTTCTCCGACTAAAATTACGAAATATTGAGGGGAAAGCTTAATCAACGTTGATCATATTTCCGTGGCAACGAGAATCTGGGTCATACGCACACAGGAGTGACAGTTAACCGTATTTCTGAGACCAAATTACAAAGCAAAACGCAATTTATTTTCTATCTAACCTAGGTATGTTTTCCAACTTCAATATTCCTTCAATATGGACTTGAATTTCCTTGTATGTGCAATATGGTTGCGTAAATATAGCTTTTCAGGGGTGGCACAGACACACTTTCTTTTTAAAATAATGATTATTTATAGATTATCTTGATATTTTTCAGAGATTTATTATTTAGGTACTAATTGTTGCCCGCGAACTGCGTCTCCGTAGACCTTAAAAATTAAATCCTGTTTTAATCCAGAATATATTCTATCTGCGCGCCAAACATTCAAACCTGTTTAGTCGTTTATGCGTTGAGTGTGCAATTGAGAGACAAACATCAAAATTTTGGAAATTTATAATATTAGTGAGATGAGATAATATCTCATCGAACGTCTTATACGTACAGGTCGGATCAAAAAGCTTTGTTAGTAAATAAGAACCCTTGTAATTTTTAGATTTACTTCATATTTTTTTATAAGCTTTTAAAAAACCATTAAAAACCACAAGAACATCTGTTTGAGTACCTACACATGTGACTCGACCGTTTTCGATCGATGAAATTTCTCAATCTATCACAAACTACTGTTGAAATTCATGTGTAAGATGTCCTTATATAAATAAATACAAATTACGTTCAAAAAAAAACTATTTGCTACGGCGTAGCACATTCGGTGACTTACAACTCTTATTGTAGGTATATTTCGTAGTCTCATCTCTTAAGAACATTGTCTTAGCTTCGATATCGCTAGTAATATTTACAACAATTGTATAGGAAACATTGGAATCTCGGCAAAGCCCATGCCTGAACGCTTACCACTCGATCCATTTATACCGCCTCCGAAGCTAAAATCACGTCCGCGCGGGATTTCCCTTACTCTACTTGCTGTTGTTTATTGGACGGATCTATAGTCACTTTATTTATACTCGTAGAGGCAACAGCGTTGCAGCGTTGGAGCGAATGGAAACATATTATATCGACCTACAAACTAATATTGCAAAAACTTACGTAGAAAGACTTTAGTATCTCTAAATATGGTAGGTTTCAGATTTTGTATCAACGTAGACGATAAACCGTGGCGTACTTTTTTAATCGGGAAATAGATAAGGGAAAGGACAATTTATTTTAAGCTTCTTGATTGTATTGCAACGTAGAATGTTCTTTCCAAACATTATGCCCATCGTGTCTTTTATCGTAACACGTCATTTTATATTCCGTAAGTTTTTTCACCCTACATCTACATCCTATCTGTAGTTTCGTTTCTTGAATCCTAGCCTCTGGTAAAGTTATTAGAAGAACGTAGGTGCCTAATTTCACCTCTGAAAAGGATCATATGGACAATTTCAGCAAAACTTAATATTGAAATATTATTAATAATAATTACGAACTTTCAACCGAATTCTTTAACAAAAACAAACCACAAATATTTCGAAACAATTTCCCAGCCCAGAAATCCTTCAAACAGTTTTTTTTTCTAATACACCCGTTATTAATAAATTTTACGCCGGGAAACTTTCCTCAAGGCAACAATGCAAGAACGAAGTTAAAGTTACCAAGTTTTTCCCATAACTTTTTTGTGGTCATTGAATTTGTTTGCCGTCCACTCGCTACCAGCGATGAAAGTTTGATGAAAACTTATACTTTGAGAGAAGCACTTCTGCCCCTTTTTGTATGACTTTAAATATCCCCAAGTTGTGAAACTTGACTTGGAGAATAATCAGGTTTTCTTGTTTAAGAGTACAGAGTTCATATCCTCTTTTTATGTAGCCTGTAAATGCGTTTCTCCTCCAACTCTCAACTTCCTTAACCAATGCAAAGTCTGTCCAAACTTTTAGAAAGTCGTTTCCCTCCATCTATTCTTGGTTACCTCCCTGTACGTCGGCGTTCATCTTCTCTGTAATTTTCAAGGTTTTAAAAAATAAACGCAAAATATTATTATGAGCAGTTAGTCCAGAATCGACGATAAAACATTTTGAGACATTTTGGTTTTTCACAAAAAATATCGGCCTTTCGATTTTCATATTTCCAGGTTTGAACCAGCATACTACCTTAGCGCTAACAAATCATTTTATCAAGTTCAAAAGTTCAAAATCAGTTTCTACGATATAAGTGTATAAACAGCCAAAACATTTTTTTTAAAATTCCTTTGAGAATTCTACTTCTATTCTTAAAATGATACTTATAATTAGTTGCTTTTGCTTCTAATCTAAAACCGATTCCTACGGAGGTATTACAATACATACCGAAGATGAAATCGTAAACCTTTTGACAGCCAACCGTAAAAAAATGACAAAGGGACTCTGTATGAAGATTTCTCTTTTTATTTAGCTTTCCAGTCCGCTCGTAAAATGTGGAGCCTACTAATAAAATGTGTGCTCCAAGATTGTTCGAGTCCCTTTTTGTAGCTAAAGTCGTTTTTTGAATAACAATAGAATTTAATTCTAACTTGTTCCCTTGTTCCCGTGTGTTTCTATTATTGTTGTTTTCCTTTGTGAATTTGGAAGTCGCCTTTAAATTGGCGAATTGGGTTGTTACCTGACGAAAAAAGTTCAGTCAGTCATGATGACTAGGTAATCTGTTTAGAGACTGATTAATTCATTGCTTACGTAAGGTACACAACCGAGGACAATTTTTATTAATGAATTCCTAGTCTAAGAAAATAAATGAATTCCTAGTCTAAGAGAATACATACGTGAAAAAAATCGAAATTTATGCAATTTCGTAACTAAGGATGGAAGGAAGCCTGTAAAGTGAAAAAGACCATGTATCATTCCTAATTCTATGTTTTAACAGATAAGACTGTCATATGTACCTTTTTATGAGTTTATTGTGGAATTTTTGTATAGAGTCCATGTGCACGTCTCAGGTACACCTTGGGTGCACTTAAAGAACATTTATAAATGAATATGATTCCATGTTTTCTTTTAATTTGTTATTTTAAATTTTTTTTTAATTGGGGCTTTGTTTAAGACTGAAATAATTATTATATTTCTTACAGAAGGTCATAAGCTACGTACTTAGATTAAATATTTAAATGGTACACTTGAAAATCCAACGCAAAACGAAAATATAAACTATTGAAATTTTTGTTAATTAAATAACAACTAAAAAGTCTAATCAATTAAATATCTTCATCAGCAAACAATTGACGATCAAAATGTCTACAGCCTCTTCAAACGATCGAATAAAACCTTCTTACGTTAACGATCTAGACAATGAGAATCTTTGTAACAAAAGACCTCTTTACACGATAAAATGGCAGTTAAATGAGATTGGATATGATAGGGTCACGTTCTGCGCTATGAAGCCTGCAAAGTCCGCAAACCACTGAACATTGGAGCGAAATTAAGCAAAATGATAGTATTCACGCGTACGGACTCGCTGCTAGGGCTACCAAACTTACAGATTTGACTGGACATATCCGGATTTTAGCCTTAAGGGTATATTACTGTTGGCACGCTCCATACAAACGTAGTCTGGTTATATTTTCAATAGTAACCAATTAAAGTCAGTGAAATTTTTCATAAACAATCTAGAAAGTTATCTCTATGCTTGTATCTTGTCAAATTCGTTATAGTTTTAATGTAACAGTGCCTCAAAGATTTCCATACAAATCTTAAATTAATCCTAGCATTGAAACTGTACATTTTAACGAAAATCGGGCAAGATACAAGCATAGAGATTAGTTTCTAGATTGTTTCAGAAAAATTTCATTGAGTTTAATTGGTTTGTATTGAAAATATAACCAGACTACGTTTCTATGCAGCGTGCATTTACGCATTCGGAATAAACTTCTCATAATAACCATCCGCATGCAAACCTCGTGCGAGACCTGACTGTCAAGCCGGCTGGTTTTGAAAACGACCGTAAGGCCTGGGTTAAGCTTATCCGGTTTAGAACCAACCCAACTATCATTTCTACATGTAGGGTATGAGGGAGACTCCGATGTGTGACTGCGGGGCACCTGACCAAACCCTCTTCTGGCGTGGTTTTTATGTAACGACTACTACCACGAGAGATAGTAGCTGGGACCAACGGCTTAACGTGCCAACCGAAACACGGAATCATCTTTCTATTCAGACAAACAGGTGATTCAGCCTACACTGTCTTAACCAACTGGGGAAAAACGCACAAAGTGACATATCACTAGGTGTCCCCCGTGTAAATCGAACCCACGACCTCCGTGTAAAGAGTTCAATTCTCTTAACCATCAGACCACAGAGGCAGTATGTTATTGTGAGGTTGTTGTATGAAGTGGCGAGTCCATGTGTAGAATGTGATTGATGGTAACCCTACTCTTAGCTCCCAATGGACAAGCTTTTATTAAGGGTGTAATTACTGGCTCTGTTTAAAGTGTGACAACATGAGTCGTGCGTAGCTGTAATTAACCTGGCTAGTAACCATGGAAACTAGAATATTTTGTTTGTTGACAAATAGGGCCGATCACATACTATGCTGTTCGATGTATTCAAAGTTAATACTACTATTATATCATTTTGCTTATGCTATGTTTAAAATTAAAAAGTTTAAAAATAAAACTAATTATTTGTTAAATGTCTTTGAAACAAATCGAATTTATTAAAACGGCTTATATAGGCTCCTTCTTAATTTGCTGAAGGTTTTTTAAGGGGATGATCAGACGATCAAAATGTTCAACTTTCTTTGTGGGACCAAAGTCGAAATCACGCAAAACAAAATCAGTTGTTCAATACAAAACTGCAATCCTACGCGACCTAAATAGTTGTAAAATTTAAAATTTACTGAACTCGATCTCAACCCACCTCTCACCCTACTTACTATCAAAACAACATTCTTAAAATGTATCCATAAGCACGTTAGCGCTTTCATTCATTGCTGAAATGAATTTTTGCCTGAACACTTAAAATGCGAATAACTTTAAATTTTAACTATAAAAATAATGAAATTATTGTTTCAATCTAATTATTTTGTTTTAAATTGGTGTTGTAATTGTTGTTGGGGTGCATGAGGTTTTGCGCTTATTCATTAACACGTTGTATAAGAGACAGCAGATTTTTTCTCGCTATTTCGATGTTGGTCCCGTATAGAAAGTTGTTCAGTTTATTACTCTGATAATCGTTTTACGTAACTTATGTAGCCGCATATTATTTATCTACTTTACTTATAACAAAATTTTTAGGATTGAAGGGTTCCGCCGATATTCGTAAAACCTTGTGTCGTGTTCAAAACAGAAAGATTATAGTGTTTTTTGTTTTATTGACTAGTGTTGTTGTCTTTTGTTTTATTTACTTGCGACACGCCTCGCCTCTATATGCGCCAGTGAACTTTGACTATTTATATGTGGACTGGTTACGCGTGTAATTCTACTAACAAACATTTCTGCCACTTTTTGCGGAGGGCGAGGTAACATGAAATCCGCAACTTTGGATTTTATTCCCCGTAACTTTAGATTCTAATTTTGAATGTTAAAAATCATGAAAAGTAGTCTAGTGTGAACCCCAAACGTTCTAAGTTCGAAGTTATTATTTCGCAATTATAGGCTGTTTCGTTTAGTCATAAGGTGTAAAATTGAATGTAAATGCACAAGATCAATTGTGCTTATACCGTGGCAGAGGGGAAATGCTACCGCAAGGCTAGTCCTTATAATAATTAGTCAAAGCCAGTGAATGAATGAATGAAATATACTTTTATTTACACCAAACACACAGGTACAGCATTAAACAGAAACAAAAAAGATAACTGTACAGATTAAGATAAACAAAAAACCCATTTCGACACAAGACTAAAAAGTATCTAATATAATTTGAATGTTATTAGGTAGGTATTGCAGGCGGGGGACAAACCAATAACCAACCAAAAATCTTCTTTGTCCCCGTTTGCGATACCTATCTAATAACATTCAAATTATATTAGCTTAAATAAAGCTGATGGAGCTGATTAATGATTATAGAGCTTGTTTTTCTCTTTTCAGTTAATAGGTTTTTTATGCAGTCGGGTTTTTTGTTTATCTTAATAATTTAGTTTATTACATACTTACATACTAAAATATAATTATATATTTGGAAACTTTTGATCACTTTCATTTGATACCCATATTGTAATTTTTAACAAAAATGTTTATTCTCCCTCTCTTTTTTATTACGCAGACGCCATATTAAATTAATATAGCCTATGTCACTCTCATAATTTTTTACGTTAAAATCCATCAAGCCGTTTAGGCTGTATGCCGTGCCAAAGAAATACACATACAAACATACACACATACATACGCTCGAAAAACTTTACCCTCCTTCTGGTGCAGTCGGGTAAAAAGCTATTTCTTCCAGACAACCTTCCAGTGCCGTCGTCTTTTGTCTTATTAACTTGCGAAGCGCCTCAATATGGTCGTATGTCTTCTTTTTATTACAATTTCTTATAGTTATTTGACTATTAGATTCCGAATATCATAGTAGGGGAATATGATACCACTGGTTAAATTGAGATGAAATGCGATCCCACGAGGAACCGTGGTCGCATACCAAGTTCGTAATACGTCGGCCAAAACTACAGCTAACTTATCATTTGGAGTTTACATAGCATTTGAATTCGAACTTTATTTTCAATTGCTTAGGATTGTTGTTTGTGTGCCTGATATACGTGGAATCACGTGACTTAACGTTTAATGATGTTTGGATAAGTTTATGCTGAAAATATGTAATGGCTCATCTTATACGTGTCTATACTACCTACATACTAGTCGTCTATTATCTTCGTAAACCTACGGCTAGACCCGACTGGAATGAAAATGATGACATCTATTCACCGTATCCTATCAAAACATAGGTACCCAATAAAAATCTCCTTATGGTTCTTCTCGAGTTAAAGTTAACAGTCAGTATCCCATCCCTTTTCGATTTGTCGACAGAATCCGACTTAAATCGTAATACACCACAATTTTATACATATACTGCAATATTCATGAAAACATTTTTTTATTTTGCACACCCTAGAGAAACGAGATTTTTTTAATGGATAATGAGCGAATCAGCCGATGGATTTTTATGGGAGATCCAAAAATTTATCTTCTTTTTCTGAAAGTTGTTGAGTTTCATTATCTGAATACTTCCTTAAAATTTTACAGTTATTAAAAATATGGGTGTATAAGAAATATTCTACAATTCTCATAATCGCGTTCACTCTTCATAGTCTACAGGGTGAAATTAATATCATTAGCATCCTTTTAAACTATTGTTGTTGTTCAGTTTGATGGGTACACTCTTAGTTTAAAAGGATGCTAATGATATCAATTTCACCCTGTATTATTTGCTGATAATCGCTCCCATAGTCTTCTAAAGAAATCCAGATAGTTCCTTTCCTTCGCTATGCCACAGTATAAGAAAGAGTATGGTACTATATACGGTACGGACATTCGCTACCCGCCACGAATAACTTCACCCTTACATGGTAGGAAGCTCGCAATCATTGAGTATCGCGCATGCTTCTCTCTTCTTGTCAGTTTATTCCATTTGTATGAAGTCACAGCCAAGGTGCAAGGTATGGCTATGCTGTGTTAGCAAAAACCACAGCATAGGCATCACAGTGAAATTATTGGAACACTAGGACTTTTCAGGAATCCTAAAATTACAACGAACTCTACAAACGTTGAAGTGCTCTTTTGCAAGTTTAATTGGCTCCCCAGCGATTTGGAACTATCATGAAAATGTTCAGAAACATTTAATTTACGTTTAATTTTGTCCAAAATGAGATGGAGCTGAATCTACTAATAATTTATCGATGGCTTCCCGTAAAGCAGAAGGTAATAAATTGCGATAAACCAATTTGCCTCAATAAACGATTTCAGGAACGCCTTTCATGTTTCTTTCAAGTTTTATGGTCATTTCAGAGGAACCTCTATAAATTTAGGAAGGGAGGTGATTCGCCTATCGAACTCGACCATGCGAAAAGAAAAAAAAATAAAAGCTTCAAACGTAATTTTCGACCTGGTTACCTTAACTACGTATCGTACGTGAATAAAAAATATCGTTCGTTTCATAGAATAAAATTGTCTTGGCTAGGAAAACCGAAAACAATCATATTATATGTACACTAGAGTTAACCCGCGACTTCGTCTGCACAAGTTACCAGATTTTAAGTCAGATCAAACAAAAAAGTTTCATCGAAATAGGTTCAGTAGTTTTCGCGTGATGCTCGCACAAACAAACATATAAACAGACAGACAAACATTCTAAAAAAGGTTTTTTTGGAGTCAGGAACAACTAAAAACCACATCGTTATCTTTTTTTTGTAATTATGTATCTTCAATGTACAAACACACTTCTGTTAACGTTTAAGTTGTAGCCTGTCCTATTCCACGGGCCAAACTCCTCTCACCAAAGAGGGTGTGAAAGAATATAACATACTCCATCCCAGGGCCCCAATTGCGCTAAATAAACGTGATTGCACCAAGTGCGAAGCTCAACTTTTTACACATTCAGTATCGCGCTAATCATTTGATAGCCATTTGACAGTTCGCTCAAACGTTTCAGCTGTCAATCACATAGTAAATTAAGTCAAGTTTAGCCAAAACACTGTTAAATAGTAATATAACTTGATTGCAATATGATTATAACTGAAATTGAATAAGGATTGAACTTCGATGTTTTAAATTATAAACTTTTCGAGCTATTTCTCATGTAGGTTACATACGTTTTGGTTTAATATGAAATAATATTTATTTTATTTATTCAAAGTAGTTCTGGCATTATTCAGTTTATTTCGCGATAATGATATTGAACCACACTAAAAGTTATTCAGTTGGATTGTCTGTAAAACTCCTGACAAGAATTATCTCTATACTCGATTAAGTGTATAGTAAGGGAAGAGCACAAGTTTACTAGGTAATGAATTAGCATTCGCTAATAAAGTCGTGCTCGAGGTACACGTTGAAAGTAATATTCCACCCAAATTGACATCAAAGCGTTAATGAAAACCGCTTTTAGAAACCGCAGAGTAATTAAAATACAGAAGACACTTGTAGCGACAGAGTAAGAAGCTCCGCGAAACAAAAAGTTAAACAAGTTAGACCATTAAAACTGTTAAACGACTGCATAATATTAAGTCCGACCTTTTCTAAAAACTTTTTGGGCCACTCTTTTTTGTAAGACCGTTGGGAAACCAGAGATATAGTAAGAATATAGTACAGGAGTTTTATTTCATGTAAATTGAATGAAGATTTATCATGAGCTTGTAAAGTTAGATAAGTTTTTTAGTACATAAAAACAAACCTCAATAAAATCGGTCAAGTGAGAGTCGGGCTACTCGCGCACCGAGAGTTCCGTACCACACAACCACACAAAATAATAATTAATTATTTATGTCCTGGACCTTTAAAACAGGACCGACTCACACATGGCCGGTTTTAATTATTGTTGCTATACTGTAGAGTTCCCTCTATAATCACACCAAGTTTGACGCTTGTATGTATTACCGTTTTTGCGACAGAGCGAGAAAAAAAACGATGATAAAACTAGCTTCTTGTATGTACTCTGTATTAACATTTTGACATTTTGATCAATTTTTAACAAATCCGCTGTAATAACGCATGTTCGGTGAAAATTTCAACAGTCTAGCTATTACGGTTCAAAAGTTACAGCCCTAAATGGGTAGGACGGACGGACGGACGGATAACGTAGACTTAGTAATAGGGTCCCGTTTCACCCTTTGGATACAGAACCCTAAATACAAGTGTTATAATCTGAAACAGATCAGTAATTACGTAAGTTTGATTTGCACTTGGCCAAAAAAAGAAAAATGCTCATAAGAAATAAATTAACTTTTGGCACCATCTCCCCTGACAGAAAATTTGTATTTAACATCATGCAAAATGCACACACCAATTAATCTGTCAGATCAATTAATGTAATTAGAAGTGCAGAACGTTGAGGAATACTTACGATATTGGATTGGTTTCCAAACGGATCGATTCCATCCACTGGGACAAGCATGGACGAAAAAATGGTTTTTACTTATATATTTGCAAAAAGTACGCCTGTGGTTGCCAGATCGGAGCTAGACGATCCTAGTTTTTGCCGAATAAAAGATTTGATACCGAAATAGAATTTTATTTTCTTTTGTTTCGATCTAATTCAAACCTAGAAATTGTAGCTTTCCTCGCTGTTTCCTCAGAATGTTTTTCACAAAAAAAGCCATCATTATACAACGTTAATCAATAAGTGCATCTCATAGACCCCAACTGATTGGTAACTAAATAATTTGATTGAAACATAATTTAATTATTTTGATAGTTAAAATTTAAAGTTATTCGCATTTTAAGTTTTCAGGCAAAAATGATTTGTTATTATTTCAGCAATGAATGAAAGCGCTAGCATGCTCATGGATACATTTTAAGAATCTTGTTTTGGTAGTAAGTAGGGTGAGTGTGCCTGTGCAGTGGGTTGAGAACGAGATGATTAAATTTTAAATTTTACAAACAAATTATTTAATGTTTGCAAAAAAAACTATTTTCAAACCATGATAAATCGATTCTGCTCTCGATTCTAAACAAACTACTTCCTAGTTTTGCATTATAAACATGACATAAACATGTTTATACATTATACAATGCATTACTTACATTATAAATAGTCCTTCTTAATATGGTGACACTTTTTTAAGGGGATGATCAGACCATCAAACTGAACAACTTTCTCTATGTGGGACCAACATCGAAATCACGGAAAAAAAATCTGCTGTCCCATACATTTGCCTCAAGTAAGTTTGCAGTTTTGTATGGAACAGCAGATTTTTTTCAGCAAAGTTGTTCAATTTGACGGTCTGATCATCGCCTTAAAAAAGTGTCAGCATATTGGGAAGGACCCTATATACTTTATTTAGAGGTTACTTCGGATCATAAAAATCGTCAACTTTCACTGTCTGTGGGATCAATATTAAAAAAGCAAAAACAATCTGCAATTTACATTTTCTATTGGACAACTAATTTTTGTTTCCCAATTAAAATATCGGTCCCAAAGTGAAAGTCGTTCATCTTCAGACTATTAAACTTAGGACACCCTGTATAAAACCACTTTTGTATGCAGGCGAGGTCACTAACTACCAGAGTCTAGTAGTTAGTGGCTATAAATGACTATAAGTGACTAGACTACTACGATTTGCTTTTCAAAAACGATGACATCGTTCCTCTTGATAAACTCACAGCCTAAATAAATATTACTATAACAACCTTATAACCTGATTGACCTTAAAAGTAATGAATCTTTGTGGTAACTAAGAAAACAATTATCCTAAAGGTTATAGAAATAAGCACCTACACGATCTAGAAGGTCACTCCATTTGGATAGGTCGTTGGTTCCACAAGATCCCACAGCTCATAGACTCATTAGAAGTCACTAGACAGCATCCTAATGTCTTGCGTGTAAGTTTGAAAATGGCTTGATTCTTGTGTCATGATGTATGAATCGAATGTAGATTTCATGTAATGTTGGCTCTAAATTAATTATAAACTGCGCTGAGTGCCTCCCAGGACTGGGTCGGACGTTATTGTGACGGAAATGCACGCTTATTTGGTACTAATTCAAATTGGTGTGAACCAGGTCAGTGCGTGACATCTATTGTATACTATATCCTAACATACCAACTATGTGATTCAAATATTTACTTACACAGGACAATAGTGACTACACGCATACTGATCTTCTTAGACTAAGATCCCTCTGCAAGTTTTCTACACCCACATGTTATATACAGGTTCCTTCTTAATATGCTGACACTTTTTAAGGAGATGACCAGGCCATCATACTGAACTCCCATACATTTGGCTCGAGAAGGTATGCAGTTTTGAATAGAACAGCTGATTTTTTTTTCGAGATTTCGATGTTGGTGCCATAGAGAAAGTTGTTCAGTTTGACGGTCTGCTCATCCCCGTAATAAAGTGTCAGCATATTAAGAAAGGACCCTATATACCAGTAACTAACGCCCATACCCTCCCTGAGGGTAGGCCTGTACTCTGCAGTGGGACATATAATAGGCTGTGATGATGATGATGGCATATACCAGTGGAAATGTCGTACTTTAAGGATCCTAAAAAATAGGGCTACCACTCTAAAGCCTGCCCGTAACCCTTTTATACTACAGTCGATTTCAGAATATTAGAAGTGATATGTTATGATGTAATAAAACTGTAGTATGAAGGTTTTATATAGAATGTGATGGTTAGCTGTCAATAAAATCAGTTGCTTTCAAGATGTCGTATCATTCGGAACCCTACACTATTACATGGTGTCAGGTGTGGGGTATTATTCGCCTGCTCAACTTCTCATGAGTCGACAGTTAAGGACTAGATTGCCTGCTGTAGGAAACACTTTGGATCCAAAAGTTGTAAATAAGGAAAACGTGATGGTGGATCGACGGAGGAGAATTGAAGAATATAAATATGATTACGACAAAGGAACGAGAAATTTATTACCATTAAATGACAATGAGTCGATCAGAATGAGGTCTGGTAAGGTATGGGTTAATTCTAAGGTTATCAATAAAGCTCGGGGAGAGCGTTCTTATTGGGTACAAACTGAGAATGGAAACGTTTTACGTCGCAATCGGCAACATTTGCAAAAACTTCCCAGGAGTCATTATAATAGTTATCGTGTTCCGAACGTTGAATGGGAGGATGTCGTTTCAAATTCGGATCAGAGACAGAGCTTATTGCTGAGCGGCACGGGTTCAGTGCAGAGTGGACTGCAACCGGTATTCACGAGAAGTGGTCGTGTGATACAGGCACCTAGGCGTCTTATAGAAGAATGTTAAAGTTGTTTTAATTCATTATTGTTTTTTTTTTGTTGTTTTGTGTTTTAAAAAAAAGAAACAAGAAAGATTAAGATGTTGTGTTATTTAATTAAGGTTATTACATATTACCATAGGGAGGTAAGTAGGTTTTTAACAAAGCTGGAATTATGTTTGTTTTTAATCATTGCTATAGAAGGGAGATGTAGTATGAAGGTTTTATATAGAATGTGATGGTTAGCTGTCAATAAAATTAGTTGCTTTCAAGATGTCGTATCATTCGGAACCCTACACTATTACATGGTGTCAGGTGTGGGGTATTATTCGCTGTAGGGCCATGTAATAGTGTAGGGTTCCGAATGATACGACATCTTGAAAGCAACTAATTTTATTGACAGCTAACCATCACATTCTATATAAAACCTTCATACTACATCTCCCTTCTATAGCAATGATTAAAAACAAACATAATTCCAGCTTTGTTAAAAACCTACCTTATTCCGTGTATTATATCCAAATCTTAACATCCATATTATTGATCTTACTAGTTTAGTATATTTAGAAAAATATTCCTGTAATTTTTGTAGTATATTCCCTTCTGTAATAGTATTCGTACTACATAGTTTTCTTCATTTCCAGGTGTACCTCTTTTTCATCTACTGTCAGCTCAGACTTAGGCCATCGTTCAGGAGGCAGGAGCAACCAGTCAGGTCCAGCCCACCAGCAGCATTCTAGCAGCGTTTTTGCGTTACAGCCTCTTGATGCCAAGTCCGCCCAGTTATATTGACCTGGAATATGTCTCCAATTTTCTATATTAGTATTTTGCCTTATTTCTTTAACCCTGTTACCTACAAAGGTATTCCAAGGTAGTTCACGCTTTATCCAACAGAGGGCAACACCTGAGTCAGTCCAACAATATTCTTGACATGATTTTATCTCTAGATGAAGCCGTGCCTGTGTGAGTAACCGTGAACCTATCAATGCGGCCAACAATTCTAATCTTGGAATTGTTATTTGTTTTGGTGGGGTTATTCTAGACTTAGCTGACACTAATTGTACCGTTACCTTCTCCTTTCCCTCAGCCCTCAAAAGTACACAAGCTCCATAGCCATCCTTACTTGCATCACAGAACAAATGTAAACTAACCTGACTCCCTTTTAGGGAATTGGTAGACAATCGCCTGGGAACTCTGCATTGATCAAGGAAAGAGATTGACTCATACCAATCATAAAATTTATCTTGTAAATCCGACGGTAAGTTCTCATCCCATGATATTTCACGGTGCCATGCTTCCTTTAGAATCAATTTGGGCGGCAGCATTACAGGAGAAGTATATCCAATAGGATCAAATATTTTTTGTGTCAGTGATAGGACTTCTCTTTTAGTGACATATTTTATATCCTGTTTTGGAGGCAACGTACTAGTATTACAGTAAAGTTCATCTGACTCAGTGTCCCACATTATTCCTAGGACTGAAATGCTTGACTGTCCAGTTTCATTGAGCTTCATAGGTGATGTGACCCACTGTCTCAGGTCAAACTTTGCGTCTCGCATTATCTGTATACTATGTGACTTAAATTGTTTTACCTCCTCTTCAGAGTCCAGGCTTGTGATGCAATTATCGACGTAGTATGACTTACTTAGTAGTTTAGCCGCCTCCTTACGCTGACTTGTAGCCAACTGCTGCTCATTTTCCATCTCTTGAAACAAGTGATGTTGTATCGTAGCTGATAGCAAGAACGGACTCGGTGTCAGGCCAAATACTACTCGACAATGTCTAAAAGTCACCATTTTAGTCCTTGAACTGTCTTCCCACCATAAGAACCTCAATCGGTCTCTATCTTTTGGAGAAATTGATATTTGAAGGAATGCCTTTGCAATATCAGCTGATATGCCGATTGCTCCTTTTCTAAAGGCTACTAATAATGTAGGTATTTTCTCCAAAAAGTTTATACCCTTCTCTAAACAGGAATTAAGGGACTTTCCATTTTTCCAAAAACCTTCCCAGAAATAAAAAGATTTCATATGTGCAAGACTGATCAAAATCAGTTCAATATAATTTCCGGCAAATCTTCCCCATTCGTACGACCGAAAATAATGTGGCCACCCTACGTAGCGATCATCATTATACAAGAAATTTTATTGTTTCATGTAGCTTTCAATTTTGTATAGAATTTATAGCTTTAGTAAATGAGGGTATAGAAAATCGACAGGAACTAAATTTTTGCATCCGGCTTCCAGGGGGTTGTGACAGGCTTTAGTGTAGCAATACCTAGTAGCAACCCAATTTTTTAAGGACTCCTTAACTATAACCTTTCTACTGGAATAAGCCTAAACAGAGGATGTAAAAAACTTTCAGTGGAATTTTGGAGTATACAGCATAGCATAGCATATGCTCACGACTATATTCCCCGAGGGGCTAGTCAGAGATATTCTGAAACCTCAGAACATCCACGTTTGACCAGTAGTAGCAAAAAGCCTAGTGGTGTTAGAAATCGTACATAAATTCCGAAAAACTCATTGGTACGAGTCTGGACGGGCATCGAACCATCGCCTCCTGCACGGCAGGCAAGGTTACTCGCCACTGGACCACCACAACTTTATGGAGTATACAGGGTGGAACAAAACACCGTAGTGATACTTAAGGGGGTGTAAAGGGGTAATACTTCAGACCATCAAACTGAACAGCTTTCACCACGGAGCCAACATGGAAATCGCAAAAAAAATCCGCTCTTACATACAAAACTGCAGTACCGTCTCGACTCAAATGTATTGGAACAGCTGATTATTTTTTTCCCGATTTTGAAGTTGGCTCCATAGTAAAAATTGGTTAGTTTGATGGTCTGAAGCACCCCCTTAAGTATTACTAGGCTGTTTTGTTACACACGCATATAAAAATTCCTACAATTCGAAATTGTTTGGAATAGAAAACTCTCCCCTACTTGTCCTGTAACCAAAAAGTTATCCGAAATTCAAAGGCAGCTTATCGCGTCAATCGTCCAACATAAAACCAACCGCATTCCAAAGTAGGTATCATTCAGGAATGCAATACCCAAATCCGCCATCTTGTCTCCCCTCAGATTTGTTCCCCAAGGACTTTGCGACGCTGAATGAGGATAGGGGGAGATAAAAAATTACCGCTTGTGACCGTCCCAGCTGCGGGGTGCATGTGCATTCCTATTTGATAAATTATTCTAAATTCTAAGTGATGAAATTTCTCAAAGAAGATTACCGTAGGGTCCCGATGCGAATTGAAAAATGTATTAGGTACACGTTTGGAAAGATGAAATAGAAATGTTTTAAAACAACCTCGCCATGATTGTCCAAATTTAAAAGAATTTATGTAGTCTACTCCAAATTAGACTCAATTACAAAATGTTTTCAAATACTTAAAATTATTTTATACGCGAAGAAAAAAAAATAGAACACTACGCTATTATTCTATAATATTGCGAAATAGCATGAAGAATCAAATTTTATTGCCATAAACTATATGAAAAGTTACGATGAACCATTGTATTAATATTTTATTTGTACCATCATCGTTTTTGTTTTCTACGCTGTATCTGTGTTTTGATGTAAATAAAAGTATACTTCATTCGGTCATTTCATTCCTGCAGTCGTTAGGTACGTTCTCACTCTATATTATAAAGTCAACGTATGAAATACGTGCTTCCTCTATTTTCATGTTATATAGAAATAATATTACCTCCTTACTTTAATCTTTAAATAATGTTATGTGTTGAAGTAAAGTTTTATTACAGTATTTCAGTGATATATAACAAGGGATAGTAAAGATGAACTCGTCACACTTCAGCGACCCTCGTAAAATTTACGTTTTGTCCCTACATTCAAGTTTTATATTCTTATGGAATTATTCTGAGAACTATAGCATTTACGACACAAGTACCTAGCCCACCCATATAAATGTATTAAACATATAGAGCTAATACTTATAATTCGTCGAAAAACTAAATTAACAAAAAAGTTTTTGTGTAGCTAGTCCGAGGTCAAAATCAAATATTATGAGGCAAGTATTAAAATTTAACAAATGAGTAAAGTGTCTGTGATAAACATACACAACTGATAATTGCTTTGAATAAATTAATTCAACTTAACTATTTCACTGCAATGTACTCCAATATTTGTAATTTTCAATAGGTACCTAACTCAAAAGACACGTAAGTCCGCGTCGTCGATGCGAAGTGCCGACGAATTAGGTATTCGCACAATCGCTTTATTAAGCAAGGGCAGGCACTAAAGGCACTTGAAGCACTCCATTGATTGCATCACGACTGCACAAAGCGCTGAAAGATCTCGAGGAATCCTGCGCAATTCACTCCTGAAACTAAATCTCCGGATTAGAAAGTCGAGCTGTAAAGCTATTCAAAGCGAGAATTCTTTTAATGAAACGAATAAAAACCTTCCTTTGAATTCTTTTTACGTTTAAGAGATGGTAATGAGATACAATAAATAAGTTAATGAGGGACTGCTGTTTGCTTTTAGGGACCTTAACGTGGTTAAATATGTTCGTCAGAGAGTGTTGATATTTATTACCTTGATTTAACTTTTCTTGTATCCTGCTCTTCCTACCCGAATACCTGCACGCAAACTAAGCTTATGAACTCTGCAGGCCGGCCGGTAGTGCTATATCCGTGCAGCAAAATACTGGGCTGGAAAAAATTAGAAATTCGGTGAAGGAAAACATCGTGAGGAAACCTGCATGCTTCAATTTCGAGGCATGTAATGTACCCACTGTCCATTTGAAGTGGCGACGGGTTCACTCCCCGTCACACTGGACAGATTCGGTACTACTAGTGAAACGTGGATATTCTGAGTTTTCAGAATATCTCTGACTACCCCCTCGGGGGATATAGTCGTGAGCATGTGCTGTGCTGTGCTGAAAAAATTAGAATGCCATTGAATCTATAGAAGCTTGATTTGATACATCATCAAATCATTATTATCATCATATCTTCGATGGTACAAATTATCAAATGCAGTTTGCTATCACAATGGTTGTCTACGTTGCATGCGTATTCAATAATTACTGAAAATCTTTTTAAAAGTTCAAAATAATAATTCATCATGGGTCTCACATCCGTTTATTTCCTAAAAGCAGTAACCGAAAACAACTTTTAGAGCGTCACGATTATAATGAAATCTACAACAGCTTTTAACAAACACATTGTCCAGTAATTGCTGGATAAAAGTAAGAATATAGCAAAATATATACATATATAAAATGCTAGACAAATAACAACACAGCACAATCAACCCTCATAGTAAAGTGTAGATTAAGTTAACAAGCTGAGCTTGCACAAGCCATATTAAGCGACAATTGCATGTGGCGGGTGTAAATGAGTCTACCGTTTATTTTTCCTTTTGGGGACAATACTGAGCTCTTATCCCCCCGTTATTGCCCTCGGGACAGCCGGAATAAGTAACGTAAAATATCTAATTGAATTTTTCATTTCAGTTTTCACTCTAGGATTCTCTTTATTAAGCTTGTTGAATGGGGCTAGAAGGGGCAATCGCTCCCTTGATTTGCATTACTGGGATGAGCTAGCACAAAGCAATGGAATCTACTAGCTAGGAATTCATTGCGGTGCAGACTGCTAAAAGGACCCGTAACGGACATATTCTGGTACACAATTTTGATTTCTCAAAGGGTATTCTAAAGCCGTTGCTTTATCTTAAAAGCTAAGCGTTGAATTTACTGCAGTAGGTAAAATAATAGCATTGGTAAGTGGTACCTACCTATACAGGGTGTTAGAGTAGACAGTTGCGTTTCTTAAACGGGTAGAATCACTCATGATACTGAAAAACTTTCCCATATGAAAACAAAGGAAATTCGAAAAAAACGTTTAATACAGACGTTCAATCAGCTGATAACATTTAGTATGGAAAGTCAAAAAGTTTTTTGCTAATTTCCCATAGGTTACTTAGTTGTTCAGTATCATAAAAACAATCACCCCTTAAAGGCAACTGTTTACCCTAACAACCAATACACAGAAAAGTCATCATCATCAGAATCATTAACCTTTAAACCGCATACTCTACCCATCAAACTGAACAACTTTTACTATTCCAGCAAACATGCCAGTTCATTAAAAAAATCAGCTGTCTTATACATTTTAGTCGAATAGGCATCGCAATTTATATGAAACAGCAAATTTTTTTGTGCGCTGACAGGTTTGCTCCCAAAGAAAAAGTTGTTCAGTTAGATGGTGTATGTGGTTTAAAGGCTAATGCTACGTTTACTTGCATCCTGTATAAGGAGGTCCTTCTTAATATTCTGACGGTTTTTAAGACCATCAATCGAAACAACTTTCTCTATGGTAACAAAAAAAATCAATACAAAACTGCAATCCTACTCGATACAAATGTATGATGGGACAGCAGATTTTTTTGTAATTTCGATTGTCCCATAGAAAAACGTGTTCAGTTTGATGGTATGATCATCCCCTTAAAAAACCGTGAGTATAATAAGAGGACCCTGTATGTAGTGTAGTGTACTTCATTCATTTATAATTTACAATTTGGTCTTCGTATCCGCCTACATTATTATTTCGGGATGAAATATCTTTTTCACCAAGTAAATATCTTTGTTAAAATTAAATGGGGAACTTGCACCAAAATTATAATGAGAAATTATCTTAATAATTCAATAATAATAGTTGTGCATAGAACATTACTGAAAGATTTATTCTAAAGTTTTTATTTTTTACGAAATATTTCAATTATGAGTTACGTGGATCGGAACGTAATTTCAAACGCCAATAAGCGCAAAGTGACGAACCGATTAGCAACTTGCTTGCGTTAGAAGAGTACGGCAACATATTTTAGCGGATGATGAAAAGAAGTGACGTCACGTCATGGCAGTGAGCGTTTTGGCGCGGAATTTGTAGTCAACTTTTGATTTCCAATCAGAAGGCTGGAAAAAGGTATTGGTTTCCAATAAATAAATAAAATGGTGCATATTTTACCTTTTTTGTTTTTGGTATTTTTATGTAACCCTTAAATCTTTACGATACACTAAACTGTGCAATTTCCCAATTACCTATTTCCCCAGAAAAATATTAAGGCAACAGATTTAAAAATGCTTTTATCGAAATAATACCGACATATTTCAAGTTTCTTAATAATCACGTGTATCATATACAGCGGGAAAAGAAAACGTGTGTGCTGTCTGTTTGTATGATTTATACAGCAGTTTATTGACAATGATAAAGGTCTTTCTGGCGCTGACATTTCGTTTGAGGGGTGAAAAATGGCGTGTTAGCAGAGTACAATAAACTGTTTTTGCGTTATTATTAGCCTGTGTTTTGTTGGAGAAATATCCAAGACTGTTTATTTTTCATATTTGGGTTCCGTACCTCAAAAGGAACAAACGGAACCTTTATAAGATAATTTTTTTGTTCGTTTTGCTGCCTGTGTCTTTTTACGATTATAACCTTACATTTTGAGTTGGAGCATCGACCGTGATGTAGACCGATGAATGGGAGAAAATTTGTTTCCAAATTAAGTTTTTTCTTCATATTAAGTTTGTATGTAAACCTCAGGGTGCAAGTCCGACTCGCACTTGTTTGATTTTTTTTACTTATCCCACTTTTAGATGTAATTTCGATTTTGACAACGATGTTTGAAAAGTCTTTTTGATATTTAAACGGATGACTTCTAGAAAGTACTAATCTTGTGAAGTTTTGTTGTTATAAAAATAAAAGGGGTTTCCTGAAAGTATCTACCGGCGTGTAGACTTTAGTGTGTAGACACCTTAAAATATTTCGAAAGTAAACCTATTCTTGTCACTATGCACTTTAATAAAACAAAATCTACTGCAAACTCAACACATTACGTTCCATAATGTGGCATCAATCGTGAGCTTTGTTTATAAAATGAAGTCTAAAACCAAATACACAATTTCCCCTCCAAAATCCCCGCCAACAAAGCTCGATTCTAACAATTTACCTTCTGATGCAGATTTCGCTCGTTACCATAATAACTACGGATAACTTCCGCGCAAGTTACATGTACGCAGGTGTTTGAAACGCACAATCAACCCGAGAGAACCACCATAGCCTTCTCATAGGGAAATTAGATTCTCAACGTGTACTAGCTTATATTTAGCTTTATTAGATAAAGCATTATGACATTATTTGCTACTAGCTGATGATAACCACAAGCAAAAATAATTACGGAATGTAAAGTATCGTAACTTCGTAAAGTTACAATTTAGCCCATCTTCCGTCGTGCCTCCATGGTCTAATGGTTAAGAGTATTGAGCTCTTGACACGGAGGTCGTGGGTTCGATTCCCACGGGAGTGATATGTCGCTTTGTGTGTTTTCCCCAGTTGGTTAGGACATTGCAGGCTGACTCACCTGATTGTCCGAAAAAAAAGATGATAACGTGTTTCGGATGTCATGTCAAGCCGTTGGTCCCGGCTACTATCTCTGGTGGTAGTAGTCGTTACATAAAAACCACGTCAGAGGCCGTAAGGCGGTTTGAACGCTGACACCATGGTTTGCTGCCCACACGATATGAAGAAGTCCATCTTCCACAATATGTTGTAAATTTTGCTTGTTGTTTTAAAGGTAAACTAAAGACAGTAATGTACTTCAAAAGCGCAAGGTGTGTGACAGTGCAAAGACGGCTTTAAGTCTGGATGCATGTTTCTCCATCTCTTTATAGCTTTTTTTACCAAATCTATGATACACGCTGTACCTGGAACCTTTTGTACATTATCAATAATAAAACAAAATTATTTTTAGTTAGGTGTCTTTTCGTCCAAATAAAAAATTTTCATATAAAATTCCATCTATCCATTTTATCCAAAGCTTTATTAAAATCTTTTTGAGATTGTTATAACATATGGTCCTTCTTAATAAGCTGATACTTTTAAGAATATGATCAGACCATCAAACTGAACAACTTTCTCTATGGCACCAACATCGAAATGATGAAAAAAGAATCTGTTATTCTTTACAAAACTGCAAACCTCGAGTCAAATTTATTGGACAGCAGATTTTTTTTCCCGATTTCGATGTTAGTCCCAGAGAGAAAGTTGTTAAGTTTGACGGTCTAATCAATCCCTCAAAAAAGTGCCAGCATATTAAGAAGGACCCTGTATATTGAATTTCATTCATCACTTCTATACAGGTTTTAGGAGGCATTAATACTGCAGAGGCACGCAAAATTGCGGAAAAATTCATTCATTCATTTATAAGCAAGTAAGTACCTATATATACCTCTAATAAAATACATAGATAGGCATTATCATCCATAACCAAATAATTTCCATAGGCAAGAGTTCGTTCGTTGGAAACAAAACACCGAACGCCGAACAACTTGCTTATTATGTTATACCTCGAGCTGTTGTTGTAATGTTGGGAAACACCAACTTTGTACAAGGAGCCTTTATATTTTCACTGGAGGCAAATTAGGTAGATATTTACATAGGAAAGCAAATAAATGCTGTTATTAAATGTTATTTTGTTATTGTTACGCTAGTGTGTTTTTATTTTATTGGAAACGATCACCAAAGTTAAGCACCGTTAGGTCCAGTCAGTCTTTGGATCGTTTAGTGGTATTTGATCTCGAGCGTCTCCGTACGGAAGGCATGTTAAGCAGTTAGCCCCGGATACGGTCAGATGGCAGTCTAAATATTCCTTAAGCCAAGTCGGCCTATTAATGTGGCTTTAAAATTATTTGCATAAGCAATTTGACCACTAACTTGCCTCCACCAATCCGCACTGGGCCCGCGTGGTGGAGCAGGGCCATATCGGAATTATAATAATAGTGGGTGCACTCAGCGGTCGCGGCGTGGCGGGTCTATGCTCGCGCGGTGTGCGGGGGGGTGAGACACCGGCAGTATTGGTACCGCGCGCAGGTAAATTGGTACTGGGACACGCTCCCCCCGGCCCGCTCACCGCGCACGATTGACCTGTCGCGACCGCCGAGCGCGCTCACTAGTTTAATAATTACACTATGGCATGGCCCACTGCCTCTTACCCATGTTCGTGAGAGGAGGCCTTTACCCTGCTGTTGGATTACTTAACCTAGTTATTTCACGTCCACGCGTAGAGTCTACGCGAGTACAAAGTTTTAGTGGACTACGCCGTAGACAACTGAAACTCTACTTGTTGTTGAAAACTTTAAAAACTCAAAACTTTTGATTGAATGAGCCAATCGCGTTGAAATAAAAACGAATTGTTACTCCAAACTAAGCTTTATGCTTTTTTGAAGCCCTATTTTGATTGGTTCAGCCATTTTTATGCACAACAATCAAACAGGCAGAAATAAAAAAAAGACTTAATTCAGATGATTTGACTTCAGCTCATCTAATCTTAGACCATATAACTAGGGACCAGCCTTGCGGTAGCATTTCTCCTCTGTCATGTTACAAAATCAATTAATCATGTTCATTACATACAATTTTATACCTTATCACTAAACGAGACAGCCTATTATTGCGGAACAATAACTTCAAACTAGACGCGTCTGGTGTTTACACGAGACTATTTTTAACAATCAATATTAGAATCTAAAGTAATGGAATAAAATCCATAGTTGCGGAATTCATGCTACCTCGTCCCCCTCAAAAAGTGGCAGAAAAGTTTGTTAGTAGAATTACACGCATAACTCGTCCATAGTTATATTGTCTGTAAGCATCTAATGAACATTGTAGATACACTTTTCCTCACGTCAGCTGAATTAAAGCGTAAATCAGTTTCAAATAAAAACGTTTTAGCTTAATAATTATTCCTCACATCCAATAATTTTTTTTTTAATATTTTCAATATAAAGCCAAGTTCACAATTTTAAATTAAATAAAAAAAATTGGTAACAACAATTTAGAGTAACAATTACAGGAAATAAGCAGGTATGTGTTAGATATGAGCGTGTGTGTGATATACTGTACTTATTAAATGTAATAGATCAATCAAAACAACACGATATGTTGTTATCGTAGAGCCTTTATATATAATTGTGCTTCCTCCTGTTATTTCTTTGTGAGACATAGACATCTATCTCGTCCCGCCATCTGTGCCTGCTAGGACGCCTTCACGTGCGTTACATCAAAGGGCAGAAAGAGATCCAAAGAATAGATGGGACTGGGAGGCAATTGTACAACTAATGGAACCTACATATACACTATTAAACTGTAACGTTCGTCTGTACCTACATTGAATATACAATGTGTTACAAAAATACCTTTGACTATTTATATGTGGACTGGTTACGCGTGTGATTCTAGTAACAAACATTTCTGACACTTTTTGCGAGGGGCGAGGTAACATGAAATCCGCAACTTTGGATTTTATTCCCCATAACTTTAGATTTTAATTTTGAATGTTAAAAATCATGAAAAGTAATCTCGTGTGAACCCCAAACGTTCTAAGTTCGAAGTTATTATTTCGCAATTATAGGCTGTCTCGTTTAGTGATAAGGTGTAAAATTGAATGTAAATGCACAAGATCAATCGTGCTTATACCGTGGCAGAGGGGAAATGCTACCGCAAGGCTAGTCCTTATAATAATTAGTCAAAGAAAAATACAAATAAACATTTAAGAGGGTGGTTTAAACCATCAAACTGAACAACTTTCACTATTGCACCAATAAAGAAATCGCGAATAAAAATCGTATGTGCCTTAAGTAAATCTACACGAGCTTAATGTATAGGACAGCTGATTTGTTTTTTCGCGATTTTATGTTGGTCCCATAGTGAAAGTTGTTCAGTTTAGTGGTCTAAACAACCCCCTTAAAAGTTTTAAAGGTTTATTTTTACTTTTGTAACACCTTGTATTTACAAAAATAGTTACGATATGGTGTTTAAGTGTACCTGTCTCCACACATCACATATTACACCCTGAATCACTTTTTTTTTAATTATTTGTGTCATTGTTTTGTTTGTTCAAGCATCACGCAAAAATACAGGAACAATTTTGATGAAACTTTTTGTGTTTACAAACTTATGATTAGACCTAAAAACTATTTATCGATTATTTTTTTGGCGCGGCTTTAGAATAAAGTAACAAACAAAACTTGTTATAACAAGTATATCTCTAAACTCTGTCCGAACGGAGATATAAAGGGTTGAATTAAACGTATTGAATATGTTTGCATCTTCAAGCCATCATCTCCGTTCGGACTGAGTTTAGAGATAAACACGTTAACAAGTTTGGTTTGTTACTTTATTCTGAACCAAAATATTCAAGATTGCTTGATGGGTGCGCCAAAAAATTTAGGCTTAAGAAAAGACGCCACCTTTCGTAAAAAAACCCGCATTGTCTTTTCTTATCGAATTTATTGTGAGTAAAAACCCATTAAAAATATGGTTCATATGGTTGGTGGTTTTTTGGTTGCTAAGTCGAAGAACTAAATCCAACAGTGGATATAGAAATTTTTGCTAAGTCGAAAGGGTGTGATTTCTCTTATAAAACTCTGTGGCTTATATTTTGGTCGGATACTTCACAGATACTAAAAAAATAGGTTTCATACAACTCAGGCTGATCAGTGTAATGTATGAAGAAGATGATACCTAAGAATTGGGTATTTGACAACATACAATATCGAATTTATTGATTGATTTTTTTTTTTTTGATTGGATTTTTTTTCATACAATATATTTTATTCTTATCTTCTCAATAAAAAAAAGATTAGTAAATATCGCTACACTCCCATTTTCATTGAGTTTTTAGCTTGAATACCATTTTTAATTACAAGATAAACTTTAAAAAGTAATGAAATGTTGATGACGTCACAACTCACAATTGAGTACCAATTTCATACAAAGCGCATGTTTTGACGTCTGATAAAGAGTAGCTGATTTGACTAGTTGTCAAGTAGCCTATTGTACAGTTTGAATAGGAATTTTAGACCCACACCAATTTTAAAGTTACACACCATCCATCATTCTCATACAATAATATTAATAGTTCCTATTTTTGAAACAATTAATGTTTTCATTAAGTTTACTCAAACGTTTGATGTTCGAGAAAACTAGGCATTCATTCTACAAATGCATGCCTATTTAAATAGTAAAACTCTAGTAGATAGATAGATAAACAATTGTATTTCCATAAGACATACAACTAACTATTGTATTACATACATACATAATATTACAGTTCACAACAAGTTTACAAAACAAGAATAGAACGAAACATCAATAGAACAATATGACATTTAGTACTCAATTTAGTTTCTAGGCTACCTAAACAGTTACAACAATAGATAAGGCTAACAAACATAACAATGAACTATAGTCATCGCAATTTACAGGCCACTTAAGAAACATAAGCCCCCAAAACAGTTCGAAGCGGACAACGGAACCCCCAAATTAACTTAATTGCGATTGTAATTGGCCGAGAAGAGACCGCAATAAAGGGAAAATATTTTCATTCCCACAAATAGCGCCCTCTATCCGACTCTTTTGATTATAATATAAATTGTTTTAATAGTCTTTGTAGAGTTACCGTGGAGACGTGAACGGGTTACCTAAGTAGCATAGCGTAAAAATATAAGGGTCGTTAGTGAAATGACTAGATAAGTTATTTGAGTCATATCACACTTCATCAGCATATACGAGGTGTAAAATTAAATACGTTACATATCTTAGGGGGTGTTTCAGACCGTCAAACTAAATAACCTTCAACATCGAAATCGCGAAGAAAAAAAAAAACAGCCGCTCCATAGAAAACGCCACGAGTACTCGACCGAAATGTATGGAACAACATATTTTTTAGCGATTTCGTTTCAAAGTATGTAACGCATTAAATTTTACACCCTGTATACGCAGAGCTCACGAATCGACGTAGAGGCGATTCCCATACATCACCACGCGTGCCAAGTGCTGATTGGTAGATAATGGTCATCTTGCTGTCAAATACATCCAACCAACCACCACTGTCCACAAAAAACCATGCTCGGGTATAAAAAGGGCCTATAGAGTTCAAATTTTTGTCCGAATCTGACACATAACCCACACAAATCAAGTATGCATGCTGTTGGGTGGTACGAATATGTGTTTTTGGATAAATTAACTTAGTCGAATTTGGCATGTTTACTGTCAGCTAGTACAAATAAAACCGGTCGAGTCCGATTCGGGCTACAGGCGCACCGAGGGTTCCCTACCACACCGCCACACAACATAATGCCTAAAAAAACTTCTAGACTTTTAACACGAGACCGACTTACACTTGGCCGGTTTTTATTATTTTTTGTTATACTGTAGATTTTGTTAAAGTGTATAAGGCAAATAGTATGCCTCGATAACACCTAGTGCTTGTATGTATGTCTATGGGATTGTCATGATGTTATTTTGATGAATGATTATCTGGCAATACCGGAAACTACTGATGACAACTCAACTCGTTCCTTCCGTTTCCTTTTCTCTTTCATTACCATCTGTCATCGCAGCTGTATGTGTGCTAAAATTGTATCGTGTTAAATCATAGTTGTTAACGCTGTTAATAAACATCAAGTTATTCAGATACACAGTGATTTATTATTTGACCGCCGTTACAAGCTAATTTCCCATCCTGCCTATGCATCGATCCACTTGGACTCTCACAGAGTTTGCTCTGTAATCGCACCAAGTCTGACGCTTGTATGTATTACCGTTTTTACGATAGAGCGAGAAGAAAAAACGTTGATAAAAACTAGTTTCTTGTACCCCCCCTTAAATTTAATTCTTTGTAATTTTTATTATTTGTTAACAAATCCGTAGTAATAACGCATATTCTGTGAAAATTTCAATTGTCTAGCTATTACGGTTCAAAAGTTACAGTGCTAAATAGGTAGGACGGACGAACGGACGGACAACGTAGGCTTAGTAATAGGTTCCCGTTTTCACCCTTTGGGTACGGAACCCTAAAAAGAGCTCTTATGAGCTCTTTTGGTGCTGCCACTTTTCGAACGTTGATTGTGTATCTAGTTCAGATTTAGAACGTCCACATTTAATTAGTAGTACCGAAACTCTGTCCAGTGTGACGGGGGGTGAGCCCGTCGCCGTCGTTCTGAGGTTTCAGAATATCTCTGACTACCCCTTCGGGGAATATAGTCGTGAGCATATGCTATGCTATGCTTCAGATTTATAAGATATCAATGCTGTAGAAAAAGATTTCTAATGAGAACCTTAAAAAATTTTGGTACCATTCCAACAAAGAATTTTAAAACATCATTTTATTACGTTACTAAAATGTCTTACTATAATTAGAAACCTTTAATCTAATTAAGTCGAAATGGCACAGACGGTTGGAAATAAAAGAAAAATATTATCATTAGCCGGGAAGAGCCTCTACAAGATTGTCAGCGAGTGTTAATAGGCTATGCTGAGCCATTTTCACGGTTTATTCAAAGGGGTTGGACAATTTTATTCGCTTCGTTAACAAAACCGGAGTGTCGACTCGGTATTTATATGAATTTTTCATCTTTTTCCGTCTGTGAAAAAGTAAGAAAAATAACATCTAATTTATGAATTTCTTTTAGGGTTGGTTGAATAAGATTTGTTACGACTGCGTAAAGATTATTCCATGAATTATAAATCTTAAAAGCTGTGACTGTTTTTAATAATACTTTTGTTTCATTAAAAAGGGAAGAACATTAATATTCTTTAATCCTACTGTCTTATTATAATCATTGCTCAACCTGTAATAACATAAGGCGATGAAACTGCGATATACAGGTCGCTAAATTAAATACGTTACATATCGTACAGGGTGCTACAAACTATCAAACTGAACAACTTTCACTAAGGAGCCAAAATCGAAATAGCAATAAAAAATAGAGCTGTTGCATAGAATATTTTAATACTCGACCAAATGTTCACGTTTTAAATGTTGGTCCAATAATAAAAGTTGTTCAGATTGATGGTCTGAAACATCTTGTTCGATATGTAATTTTGATTCTTATTTTTTTGCTGACACACCTTGATAAAACATGCAATATGCACAAGTATCCAAAGGAATAATATAAAGTTTTAAGCCCCACTTTCGTCAACCTGGGCTAGAAGTAAACTCCAGGTTAAGTTAGTAAGCCATGATTTTTTGTATAGAAAAACAATTGAGAGAGCTATTTTACCCGGAGTTAATTGCTAACCTTCTGCTAACCCAGGTTGATGCAAGTGCGGCTAAGTGTGTTTGTCTTGTTTAAACTAACAAACCGATTTCAATAACTATTTGACAGCATCTATTGATGGCATCCGTATTGAAAATGAATTTTGGAAACCAACTATTAAGTCAGTTAAGAAAAATATTTTAATAGAAAATCGACAACCAAAACTTTTCGACTGTGATTGGCCGAATGGTTGTTGACGTCAACTACTTGTAAACAGTTGCGTTTAGAGTGTGAGTGTCGTACAAAATTTACGTCATTGTGACGTCACATGCTTGTTGCCACGTATATTGTCAGAAAAAGCGTTTTCCCAGTATATTTAAATAATTTTTTTTGTTTTCTATTTTTCTAGCACTATATGTAATGGAACGTCAAATATAAATTTTCTATAGAGTCCTTAGACATCATTGATTAACGAAGAGCAGTTTTTAAAAACCTGTCAAATGCCCTATTGAATTCGGCTTATAGTGTGAGAAAGGACATAGTCTACTTGTTATCCATAAAGAGAAAATAGTTAATATAGAAAATAGTTTGTTAATATAATATACCCATCATATTCCATCATAACATCAACTGCATCCGTGGTCTCTAATGGAAGAGCATTGGACTTTTGACACGGAGGTCGTGCGTTCGATTCCCACGGGGACACCTAGTGATATGTCACTTTGTGCATTTATCCCCAGTTGGTTAGGACATTGCAGGCCGAATCACCTGATTGTCTGAAAAGAAAGATGATTCCATGCTTCGGATGGCACGTTAATCCGTTGGTCCCGACTACTATCTCTCGTGGTGTAGTGGTTACATAAAAACCACGTCAGAGGCCGTGAGGCCGTAGCACACGCTAAGAAGAAGAAGCCCATCACAATAGATCGTAAAATTTGCTTGTTGTTTTTAAGTTAAAAGGTAAACTAAAGACGGTAATGTACTTCAAAAGCGGGCAGTAATGTACTTCATAGGGCGTGACAGTGGGAAGACGGCTTTAAGTCTGGATGCCACACGTTAAGAAGATAACATCATAAGAAAACCTGCATGTTACAATTTCGAGGCATTTATCGTGTAACATGTCCATTAAAGTGATGATTGGCTTCATTACCTATCACACTGGGCAGAGTTTCTCAAGACAGCCTTTCACTTCCATCGGCCACCATCGTATAGATCTGCTTTGATGTCGATTTGGTTCACCTGGGGACCATTGGTAGTTAATTTTTGTAACCTATAAAGTTATTAAAGTAATAGTAGTATTGTTTATAAAGTGGTATACAGGGTGAAAAATTAAAGGCGTTACATATCGACCAGGGTGCTTCAGACCATCAAACTGAACAACTTTCACTATGGAGCCAACATCGAAATTGCGAAATAAAAATATACTGCTCAGTGGGTGCTTCAGTTCAGTTTGATCATCTGAAGCACCCCACAAAATCTGTATCGCATTTGTATAGTTGTAGCAATGTATCTGACCACCACGAAAGGGATGATCGTGAGTTTATGTATGTCGTAACTTCATATTTCAAATTGCACATCAAAAGCTTACACAACACCTGGGTATAAACCCGCAACATTACACAATATAACATACACAATAACTTAAGGTTTACGTTACGCCACCAAGTAATTAATCCTACCTTCTGAAATCCACCTAAATTCTTCAGCTCAGCCATATAGCTGTAAGCGTTTCATGACGTCATAAATCAGGTAAATGGGGTCTCGGCGGTTGCCGTGTCGCACGTCGTTATCAGTCATTTCTCATTCACCTTCACACATATAACCTCAAATGTACACCTATTTTAGGGAGCCTGTATAAACTATGTACCTAATGCGTGGTTTTCTTTTTAACGTAACTTTAAGGGTGTTTTCATACCATGAATCTAAACAACTTTCCCTAAGGAACATGGGTCGAAAAACGATAATTTTTTTGGATCTGTCTTACAAAAGTGCGGATGGGAGATCCACAAAATTTTCTTTATGACATATTTGTTAACAAATCCGCCGCATATTCTGTAAAAATATCAACTGTCTAGCTATTACGGTTCAAAAGTTACAGCCCTAAATAGGTAGGACGGACGGACGGATGGACGGACGGACAACGTTGGCTTAGTAATAGGGTCCCGATTTCACCCTTTGCGTACGGAACCCTAAAAAACAGTTTGAATCATAACCTATCATTCCCTGGCGTAGCTTCAATTAAAGTTTTTAATAGCAAATTTTGTTCCCTCAAGCGGTAAACAGTTTGTGGACGATCCCTAACCTGAAAATATAGACTAACATATCTTCAATCAATTCAAATCCCTGGGCACACCCGACAAAATGGAGGCTTTATTTGTTTTCCAATATCCAACTATTCTAACATGGATAAATGAATAACAAACCTTTTAGATCTGTCGCTCGCTGTCCCTTGAAATTTTTCTTTTAGTTACAGGTCAAAGTATGCAAAAGTTTTTGTTTAAGTGCTCAATGTTATTAAAGCAAAGTTTCCGACTATTCTGAAATGAAATACTGTTGTAAGTTTAACAGAGTTGAGGCACATTAGGTTAATATTTTTCTAAATTTGTAAAGTGCTTACTGACTTGATCAAAATAAAGAATTGACCAATAATTATTGACCGCAACCAGTGTAGTCGTTAATTATTTGCACTTTATCAGAGTTAGGTTATCGTAAACATGAGCTATTCGAATAACGTAATTCTTATTCTTTCGATTCGATGAGATGTCATTGAGTTGGACTTGCCATCATGGTGAAGAGATTTGCCAATCAGCCTTAAAGGCTTACCGACTGCCCAGGGAGCGACTGACATATCGGGGTCCAATACGTCACTCGGTAAGGCTCTATTTATGCACTCCAATGACCGAATCGGTTATTAATTACAACATTAACTAAAAGTAAAAATTAAATTTCAAACCAGCGACATATCTATTTATTTTAGTCAACAAATAGAAGTCACAATCACAAACCGATATACATTCTTCATTTGATACAGACACATGCAAACAAAGTTCATTATTCAGTAGCTCTTGCTTTGTTCCAAAGCGTAGACAGTAATAATAAATTGTACGTGTCTGACATTCGTTTGTATTTAAGATGTGTTCTGAACGAACTGTATTAATAATTCGTATTGTAGACTCGATCTCGAGTCGCATTGCAGTGCATATAGGCCTAATAGATGAGAGGGAGCGGGCCATACTCCACTATGTGGGCTCATGTATGTAGAAATAGTTGAAGATATTCTTAATTAATCAAGGGTCTTTGTAACTGCTAGATTCAATCTGTATCAAATCTACCTGGTGTTTTTTGACAGTTCTTAGTGATTCTGCTGCTTAATATCTAGTTATTTATTAATTAATATCAGATGATGGATATGATGATCTCAGAAACAGAATATTGCTTAAAATTACAGTACATATTTACTTTAAAATCGTAGGCTACAGTCAAAATTTGTTACCGATCTTGTACATGATATAATCGGAAACTTACACAATACTGATAAAGCTGGTTTACATATTTATTGAGGTCGCTAATTTTAAATAACATTTCTGTAGAACGAAATAAATGAAAATTCTGAGTACAGCAGCGTTCATTATCAAAGGAGATCTCGCATTGAAATCATAAACGAAAAATCATTGAATGCTAAGTGGAATGCTATTGGTGCGTTTTTCAGAGTCAAACCAAAAAAATATTGATATTTCATTCAATAAGCTACGAAAGACGAGGACCATGTAGTAACAGGGATAAATTACTTTTAAGGTAAGTACAGCTACAAAAAACCGTTATAAATAGAGAATTTCCCATAATTGCCACCGTTGCACGTTTTGGCAGGCATATTGGCGATCACTGATAGATTGTACATAACAATAAATGAACACTCCCATCGATATTATGATAGATATTATAATTAGATTCGTATTTTTGTCAAGCTCGACGTAATCTTCGTTACATCTCAGTAGGTAGGTATTCCGTATTTAGACGCAAACATGTAGAGATATGACCGGCTTAATATCCGGCAGCACATCTCAATATCCGCTCACGCATCTGTCTACTGACTACATCTTTGCTGTTCCAATTTTAGGTTAGCCTATTTAGTATTAGGACTACTGAATATTCGCTTCAACATAAACTCACGACCGTAGTCCCTTTCGGGGTGACTAGAAAGGTTGCAACAACAACAAAATAACATCTATTTGAAACAGTTGCAAGATTTTCTTTTAACCCAAGTTTATGAATGGGATATTGTTGACCCAAAACACTGTAAAACTTTTCTTTTTAAATCTTTATTTACCCCACAAACCAACTGAAGCATATTAATTAGAGTTCTATGCTTGAATCGGTTTTATTGGAAGTAATTTTATAAACCAATTAACTTATTTCACGATAGTAAGTGGACCTCATATAATTTATGCTGAAAAATAAGAAGGTACAATACTTGTAAAGGTTATGGGATAAGCTACAATATCCATCTACTTATTTTTCGGTTCAATTTTAATAAATTAACATCTAATAAACATTAAAAAAAACATAAAAACTCCTTAAAACTATTCCTCGTGCCTCCCACTACGAACCAGCAAATAATGACATTTAGTCCTTAGCATTTAGTCACATATTATACGCTCAATTTCTGAAAAGGTCATATTTCATGCCCACCTACACAATTATGGAACCCTACAGAACATTTGATATTATACAAATTATATTGTACCATTGAACTGCTTCTAGTAGTGTCACAGAATAGATAATAGTATACAGCATGTAAACTTAAATGGGATACATAAATAAGTGGGCGCTTCTGACCATCAAACTAAACAACTTTCACTATGGAACTAACATTGAAATCGCGAAAAAATAGAACAACAATTTTTTTCGTAATTTTAATATTGGTCCCAAAGTAAACATTTTTCAATTTGATAGTCTGAAGCACCCTTCAAAGTGTATTAGTAGGTACTGAGAGTGATTTCTATCTAGATAACCGATTAGTACAAATTGATTAGGCTTTGAGATGTAGTTTAGTAACGCCACAAATGACAATATATTGTATACTAGCTGTTGCCCGCGACTATGTCTGCTGGAACTTAAAAAAGTATTCTGCGTGTTAATCCAGAACATTTCTATCTGCGTGCCAAATTTCATCCAAATCCGTTTAGCCGTTTAATGCGTAATTGACGGACAAATATTATTTTAGTGAGATGGTATACACAGACCACAGTGCTGTGATAACCATATTACTTTTACGATTGAAATAGATGTGCCAAAGATTATTCAGAACAGACTTTATATGAATTCACTATGTCATAATTTAGTCATCAGTGACATCTGACCATACAGAACGTGACTCTAAAACCCATACCCAAAACTAAGAGGGTTCGGTAAAACGGGACCTTCATAACCGAGGTGCCGAATATTACGAAAGGGGGTGTAAATTAGGGTCCCAAATACCTCTTTATAGAGATTGCCTGTCCGTTTGGGAGGCTCACGTACTGTAATAATATTGTGGTGGACCTAATCGTCTGAATCGGTTGTATTTACTATTTTAGTTGAAATCTTGGTCGTGTTTGGAAATAAACGTTTCTGAAATTTTTCATGTTGTTTTTTTTTTCTATTAAACATTTCGCTTTTTTTCCATCGTCTTTAACCAAGTTTAGAGATTTATGTTAAAAAGTAATTGCATTAAGACGACTTATAAATGACGTTACTTGTACATAAAACAGAAAATTGAAAGTTGGAAAAGCTCGGAAGTATTATAAAAGGTGCATTAAATCATATAAAATAACGGATTCAAAGAAAGCCTATATTAAATATGAACGTATCTGTCTAGACGGTGTCTACCACCTGACTTGCTTCACACACTAACTATCACTTATACTTAATGGCACAGAAAAACATAATTTCTTGGATACTGTAAACATTAAAACTTTATTGCTATTCAAGGTGAACAGTGGTTTAGTGCTCTGTAATCTGCCACAGAGCATATAAAATAAGAAGTAGTAATAGAAACGACTGGATTCCCTAGGAGCACACAAGCTATACAAGGTGTTACAAAAGTAAAAATAAATATTTAAAACTTTTAAGGGAGCTGTTTAGACCATCAAACTGAACAACTTTCACTATGGGGCCAACATCGAAATCGCGAAAAAATAAATCTGCTGTCGCATACATTTACCTCGAGTAGATTTGTAATTTAGTATAGAACATCAGAATTTTTTTTCGCGATTTCGATGTTGGTCCCATAGTGAAAGTTGCTCAGTTTGATGGTCTTAACCACCCCATTAAATGTTTATTTGTATTTTTGTAACACCTTGTATACAGGGTCCTTCTTAATATGCTGACACTTCTTAAGGGCATGATCAGACCATCAAACTGAGCAACTTTCTCTATGGGACCAACATCGAAATCGCGAAATAAAAATCAGCTGTCCTATAAATTTGGCTCGAATAGGTTTGCAATTTTGTATGAAAGAGCAGATTTTTTTTCGCGATTTCGATGTTGTTGCCATAGAGAAAGTTGTTCAGCTTGACGGTCTGATCATCCCCTAAAAAATGTCAGCATTTTAAGAAGGACCCTATACAACGTGTTAATGAATAAGCGCAAAACCTCATATACCCCAACTGATTTATAACAAAATAATTAGATTGAAACAATAATTTAATTATTTTGATAGTTAAAATTTACAGTTATTCGCATTTTAAGTTTTGAAGCAAAAATGATTTGTTATCATTTCAGCAAAATTTTTAATGAAAGCGCTATCGTTCTTGTTTTAGTAGTAAGTAGATTGAATATGCCCGAGCGGTGGGATGAGATCGAGTACAGTAAATGTTAAATTTTAGAAACAAATTATTTAATATTTTGAAAAAAATTACCTATGTTGAAAACATGATAATTCAATTCTGCTCTCGATCATAAACAAACTACTTTCTAGTTTTGCGATAATTCATGAACACATTGTATATGTAGGATCGCGAAAAAAAAATCTGCTGTTGCATACAAAACTACAAACCTACTCGAGCCATATGTTTGGGACAGCATTTTTTTCGCAATTTCGATGTTGGTCCCAAAGAGAAAGTTGTTCAGTTTGATGGTCTGATCATCCTCTTAAAAAACTGTCAGCATATTAGGTTGGACCCTGTATACAACGTGTTAAACGCAAAACTCCTGTTTTCACCCTTTGGTTACGGAACCCTAAAAATTATAAACGATTGTCAAAAAAGTAGAGTCGAAAAGAAAATCTGATTCAAAAGGTAACTGAAATACAACAACACCACACGCCCAAAACGTAGACATTTCTCTCAATTGTCCTTATTCCGATCCTGTAACGTAACGGTGTGATACGTGACCCAATTCGCATGTCGGTTGACGGATGGCCTGAGCAACTGTGAGTACAAATCGTTTCAGACAGAATGTCTGGTAAAACAAGCCATTTTCGCACTTGTCACGTTGTTTTAAGAGTTCTGTCTGGGACGTATTGCATGGGGTGTTAAGTACAGATTAATGGTGCTGGCGACGCGTGCGCTCGCAACGGATTTCTGTCAAAGCTGTCATTTGCACGTGCGCTGGAGCATGTATGTTTTCAAGCCCTTTGCTGTTTTCCGTGATAAGAATAAATATTCCATCATCTAACCCTAAACAGATTCATGGTAGGTGGTCGCTATAGCAAAGATTCTGTTCACCTCAAAAGGGAATACGCTTATTTATGACTATACAGGGTGTTAGGGTAAACAGTTGCATTACTTTAAGGGGTGATCATCATCGTACCCATGATATTGGACAACATTCCCTAAGAAACAAAAAAAATTTTGGACTTCCCATTCTAAATGCAAGCTGATCGAACGTTTGTATGAAAAGTAGAAATTTTTTTTTTGCGAATTTCCTATAGGTTTCTTAGGGAAAGTTGTTTAGTATCATGGGTACAATTACCCCTTAAAGTAATGCTAACATCCTGTATAAGGTCGAACAAAATTATTTGAAACTATTTTAAGGGGATGATCAGACCATCAAACTGAACAACTTTCTCTATTGGACCAATTTCGAAATCGCGAAAAAAACTTTTTTGTCTCATACATTCGGATCGAGTTTGGTTTGCAGGTTTGTATGGAACAGCATATTTTTATATAGGGTGCGTTACATATTTTAGGGGGTGCTTCAGACCGTCAGCGTCACACTGAACAACTATCACTTTGAGACCAACATTGAAACCGCAAAAAAACTCAACTATTCCATACATTTGGGTTGAATAGCCATGACGAAACTCAAAACTCTGTATAATTTGAACGGATTGCGGAACCTATTAACAATTTCCTAATGGCAATCAGTACCCTATTTCGTAATTAAATAGTACCGCGGCTGCAGCGACGTTTACTTCGATTAAAGTAAAAGTAACTAAATGCTAAAGCCATGTTGTGCTTCAAATCAAAAGAGAGTTTGAAAAATTCGTTTACATACACCTAAATCCGTCCCTTAGAGATGCAAGAAATTAAAGATTTTGGGTCCGATCGGCAGAAGAACTGGACGAAAGCACAGCCCTTGGCAGTCAATTTCGACACGTCGTAACGCGCACGGAACATATCGATCAGTGTAAAAATATCGAACAGTGTAAAAATATAGACCAGTGTAAAGCCCGCACAAGTCTTCCCATTTCTCCACCGTCACCCCAGCCATAGGTTTTATCTTATTTGCCAGAGCTCTCCCGTTCATTGTTCGCCGGTCATTTATAACGCGAAGTGCGCATTCACATCGGCGATCCATCCATCAGGCGCATTGTCACCTTGTGGGAGACGAGGACGAAGCCACATGGTAGCTAATAAGCAGTACTGACTGCCCACTGATTTTGAGATAGTTATACGCTAACATAGAGCTAACCCCGGCAGCGGAAGACTATCTGAATCAATTTGACATCAAAATACAGGGTCCTTCTCAATATGCTGACACTTTTTTAAGGGGATAATTAGACCGTCAAACTGAACAATTTTCTCTATGGGACCAACATTGAAATCGCGAAAAAAATATCAGCTGCTCCATACAAAACTGCAAACCTCGTCGAGCCAAATGTTTGGGACACCTGATTTTTTTTCGGGAGTTTAATGTTGGTCCCATAGAGAAAGTGGTTCAGTTTGACGGTCTGATCATCCCCTTAAAAAAGTGTCAGCATATTAAGAAGGACCCTGTATGTCCCTGATGATACAAGCAATGATGATGCTTCTTATCTTGATGATTTCTTTCAATCTCACGCACACAGATGCACGTTACCGCGATTTAGTTCGTGTCCAATTTAAACGGATTCTTTTAATTTCCGATTTTACGTTATCATGATTGCATTGTCGTTACTGCTTGATTGATTAAACCTGCTACGAGAGTAGGGTTCTTTGGCTAATATGTAATAGTTCCAAATGCTGCTAAAACAATGTTTAATTTCTGAATGTGTCACTTCCCACTTGAAAATTAAATTAAACCTTTAAATAAAACCTTTTTATTTATTAGTCAGTAAATTATTTACTCATAAAGTTTTATCGATTATTAAAGAAAAGTTTTGTAGAGGATCAAGTTATAAAATAAACATATTTGTAAAAATATTGAAGATAAGGCGTACTTGAAGGCCTACGACGTAGGCATCAACTACGACGAAAGCTACGACAATAGAAAAGACATCAACTAGTACGATTTCGTTATTGTTGATTATAAAAGATGTAAGTAATTAAGATCATAATTATTTATTATTCACTCTAAGTATTATTTAAATTACAAACGATTTGTTCTAGTGATATCTGAATTCATCACATCACTCAGCCACATTTTTAATACAACATTTTTTATTTTTGGTAAAACGTAGTAATTATAGTACTCTGTGGTAAATTCACAGTAAAACCAAAGTAAAACATCATCAAGTGACATCTATTACCCAGACGAATAACTAGAGAACTAAAGCTTTTCATTCATTCATTCGTAGTTCCTCTTTGCGGTACAAGCATCGCTTACCAGATGGCGCTTTTCCCAAGCTGTTTTTGTTCAGTACACGGACTAAAGATGGCGACCGGCGACACAAATGCGAACCGGTGAGAATAACAATATTTGGGTTAAATCTTAGAGAATGGTTTAATACCTAATTAGAAGTCACTCTGAAAATTTTCAGCATATTAAGAACGACCCTATAGGTATTTCAATAGGGCATTTTATTCAATAAATTCTTTAGATTAGGTACACAACGTGTTAATGAATTAACGCAAAACTAGAAAGTAGTTTATTTAGAATCGAGAGCAGAATCGAATTATCATGTTTTCAACATAGGTAATTTTTTTCAAAATATTAAATAATTTGTTTGTAAAATTTACAATTTACTGAACTCGATCTCAACCTACCGCACAGGCACACTCACCCTACTTACTACCAAAACAAGCTTCTTAAAATGTATGCACGAGCATGCTTGCGCTTTCATTCATTGCTGAAATGATAATAAATCATTTTTGCCTGAAAACTTAAAACGCGAATAACTTTAAATTTTAACCGTCAAAATAATGACATTATTGTTCCAATCTAATTATTTTGTTATAAATCAGTTGGTGTGTATGAGGTTTTGCGCTTATTCATTAACACGTTGTATAAAGGCATCATACAATCCTGAATCTTTAATTATGATAAAGTAAATCCTGCTAAGTAATGCACATTTAAATATAAGGTTGGCACTTGCACGAATGTTTCTAATTTAAGGGAATTATGGTCGTTACTTTAAATGTGTAGGTATGTATTAAAGAAGGACCTCTTAATACAGACAATCTAAACTATTATAAAACTGTAACAGAAGTCGGTACATTGAAGATATTTAAGATTAAGTACCTATAATATGGTTTTAGGTGCTGACTCCTAATCAACCTTTTTTTACAATTTTTGTCTGTCTGTTAGTTTGTTCGAGCATCACGCAAAAACTATCGAACCGATTTTGACGAAATTTTGTTTTGTTTGATAACTTATGATTTGACTTTGAAAATTCGGTAAGTAGGTATATAATTTGTGCTAAACTCCAGTACCTTATATTTTCATTATTTGACTTCATATTAACAGCTACCATACTCTCATCTCAAATACTATTACCACAGAACAAACAAAAATAAACAACAAAACAATTACTATTAGATAGTAACTATTAGATAGTACTCTCACTAGATTAAGGTAACAGTAGCAACGACGTTTGAAATAGAAAGTACACTAAATTTCATTAAAAACCTCATTACAAGTTTACTTATACATATCATTATAATATTATTCGCACGAAAATTTAGCCTCTAGGCACTATTATGGTTGATAAGTTACCGACTGTAGTCGGCGGAATGGCACAAAGGGGCTGAACTGGGACGGATTTGGGTATGAATGAGTTTTCTGCCATTTGGCTTCAGGATATTGTGGGCAATATTGGAATTTCATGGGTTTCAATCCCATTTCGAAAGCGTCTTCTTCTTCGTATCGTGTGGGCAGCTAGCCCTGGTGTCAGAGTTTTGTCAGACCGCCGTAAGGCCTCTGACGTGGTTTTTTGTAACGACTACTACCACCAGAGATATTAGCCGAGACCAACGGCTTACTAGTAGGTAGGAGAGGAACTCCACACATTTTTGGAATGAGATGGAATTTATTCAGGGTGTAAATGTAGACCAATGCATTAATTTAAATGGTGACTCATGATACTGAACAAATTTCCAAAAGGAAGCTAAGTACCTACATATAAGTAAGGATGCGAAAAATATTTCAATTTCATGCAAACCGTCGATAGGCTGGCCGATAGGCGTTGGGCGTTGTATGGAAAGTAACCATTTTTTGTTGTTATTTTCCTATTAAGTTCCTTAGGGAACGTTTTTCAGCATCATGAGTTAAATCACCCTTTAAAGTAATACCACTGTCTATAATTATTAACTTATCGATCATTAAAAGACATTAATTTAAATACGAAAGAAGAAAGAAAGAAAAATCATGTACCTACTTATCATCGATTTTATTAACAGTTCTAAACGATAATGATCCTTTCAGGAAAACCCCTAGAACCGTCCCTGTGTTCGTGGATGACATATAGGAGAAAACGTGGAATACTGACACCAATCTGCGATGCGAACCTGAGATTTGACCCGAAGCATTCTTATAAGGAATCAGCCCGTTACTCATTCGTCGTCGATTAGGGCTGTCGCTACATTCGCAGCCAATATGCAATTAATTCTGCAAAAAAATATAAGCATGAAGTTTTTGAACATTTATATCGTAATTAAGGCATCAGACAAGAATTTCGGTATGTTCCTTTCTTAAATCAAAGTTGAAAGTTTTTATTTATTGATTTAAAATATCGTAAGCCAATTAAATAGTCCACAATATCCTTTAAGCATGTTATTTATTTACATTTACAATTAAATAAAGAAATTCTCTCTCAATATAAAACACACAGCCCTAGAAATTCGACATCTAATCTCAATGCCTGATGTGGGATTCAAAGGTATCATCAAACTAACGTTTCTACGTGCTTTAAACATGCATCTGTCAGTTGAATCTAAAATGGCTGAATGCAGATAAATCTTGAAAACGGACCCGTTTTCAAAGGCGATTCTAGTTGCGTTGAAATTGAATTATTATACAAGTTGTTACTAAAGTTGGTTTAGACCATCAAACTGTACAATATTCAATGGGACCAACATTGAAATCGCGAAAAAAAATCTATCCCATACATTTAGCTGGAGTCGATTTGTAGTTTAGTATGAAACATCAGATTTTTTTTCGCGATTTCGATATTGGTCCCATAGTGAAAGTTGTTCGGTTTGATGGTCTAAACTCTAAACCACTCCCTTAAATGTTTATTTGTATTTTTGTAACACCTTGTATACAGAAATTAATTTAGCCCGACCAAAAGTTTTCGAGCGTGGCCTCAAAATATTGCCTATTGAAGGCATCTAAACTTTTAAAGGGAAACAGTAACAATTCGAGTACCTAGACTCGAATTGATGTATTTTTACGGTAAGTAGTATAAAATAAAGATAAATGCGTTCTATTAGCCAAACAGTGTGTTCTCACAAGGGTAAGAACAACGCCAATAAGACCTAATCAGTACTTAAATGCCAATATATATTTCATTATTTTATGAGTATTTACTAGAATATACCCGTGACTTGGTCCGCACTAATTATATACCTGATTTTAATTCAGATCATAAGCTATCAAACAAAGAAAGTTAAATCAAAATCGGTTCAGTAGTTGCGTGATGCTGTTACAAACAAACAGACAGACGGACAAAAGATCTAAAAAAGGTTGATGTGGAGTCCAGGATAACTAAAAACCATATCGTAATCTTTTTCATGTCAATGTACAGACACACCTCTGTTACAGTTTAATAATAGTTAAGATTAAACATCTGCCATACCTAATGTCTGCTATCTTAACGAGAATCAGCTGCTGCGATAGTCATAGCCCAGTAATGCACCTCGTTTTTTTTTCACTAACCTGCACAGCGTGATCTGCTAACTCACCTGGCGTGATGAGTCATTTCTGTGGATATAACTGTGCGTATTGAATACACAAGTTTTTGTTTCAAACTATTACGATGAACTGGGTCACTGGCACCGAGGTGTACTTGCGTTAAGTTGTTACTTTCATAGAGTTTGTTGCTCATTCAATTTGTTTCAAAGCTTTTGTTCATGAATGTTTTATCTGTATCTACCTATACGACTTTAATTTCGTATTTTCTGCCAGTTAATGAAGTTATTTTAAAAGATAATTAGAGTAACTTAATATTTTAACCTCTAGAGGCTCTACATAAAGTTCACTCATACATGAGTCATTGATGAAGTGTACCACTTTTTATACTTTCCAGTTATTAAAGTCGAACCCTAATTTCCGCCGACCGACCTGTCCATTTCATTACCAAGAATGTGAATAAACTTAACAAAGTATTGACCGCAAATTTATAAAAACTTGCGTATTTACGTGTTAGTAATTGAATATAGGCCATACAAAACCGCGAGTTCCCAAACAAACAGAAAACAGAGAGCCCACTCCATTCAAACGTTCGATAGAAACGCACGTGTACAAGTCATCCAGTCATTAATCATCATCAGTCTCTAGGTCAGTTGAACAACCTATTTGTGACGTCGATAGTATGAGCACCTGCCTGTCTTATCTGCCAAAATTTCTTCAGACAGTGTTCTTTTCGTGTCAGCATGAATTACATCGCATGGCAATCACTCTGGCTGTAGTGTAAAGATTATCCAGGCAGCAGGTCGTATCGAGGCTGACTGCCCAGGGTGTGCCATACAGGTGGGTCATCACTCGGGAAGGCTCTTTCCTAGCACCCTACTTCGACAGTGGAAACGTGAGACCCGAAACTCTTTCTTAGATTATCTACGGCTAGATGGGATGCTTGAGATTCGGCCTTAGGTCCTTATACAGGGTGTTAGGGTAAACAGTTGCATTACTTTAAGGTGTGATTGCACCCATGATACTGAACAACTTTCCCTAAGAAATATATAGGAAATTCGCAAAAAAAATTTTCGACTTTTCATACAAACATTTGCATTTAGTATGGGAAGTCCAAATTTTTTTTTTTGGAATTTTCCTATAGGTTTCTTAGGGAAGTTGTTCAATATCATGGGTATCACCCCTTAAAGTAATGCAACTGTTTACCCTAACACCCTGTAGTTAGGGTTATGATTAGCGTTTTTCTCTTGTCACTGCAAGTGTAACCACAGGATGATCAACCTTTTGGTCAATGAGTGAATGACTTTACTTGGCAACCAATATTATGTTTATTTCGAGTCTGGGTATTGAATGTTAAACGTTTGAAATATTCTCTCGTAGGTCGAGCTGACAAGACCTACAATTACATGGGAATTCTGTTTTGGCACTGTTTAAATATTGTTAGGTATTATTAATGCAGTACTCTGAGCATTTGAAACCATGTCTTTAGATACCAATACGAGAACAATAAATATCTTGAGGAACATCATTATCATCATCAGTATACGGGGTCCTTCTTAATAAGCTGACACTTTTTTAAGGGGATGATCAGACCTTCAAACTGAACAACTTTCTCTATGGGACCAACTTCAAAATCGCGAAAAAAAAATCGGCTGCCCCATACATTTGGCTCGATTAGGATCGCAGTTTTGTATGGGACAGCAAATTTTTTTTTTCGCGTTTTCGATGTTGGGCTCATAGAAAAAGTTGTTCAGTTTGATGGTCTGATCATCCCCTTAAGAAGGACCCACTGCAGAACACAGAACTACCCTCAGGCAGGGTGTACGGGCGTTAGTCCACCACGCGAGTCCAATGTGGATTAGTAGACTGCACATCGGAATTTCTTCTTCACAATGCTTTCCGTCACCGTTTGAGAGCAGTTGATATTACATACATAAGTTAGAAAACTCATTGGTACATGGCATGTCGTCCGTGCGGATTTGAACCTGGACCTCAAGATTGAATTTCCAAAGGTTGACTCTTAACCTTTTGTTTTTGGCCATCTGTACATTCCTTATCTCATAGCGAATTCACATCAAACAATATAAGCGATTTGTTAGTGTCAGCGTGCCAATGTTCTGGGTCATTGGACTGCGCCGATGGAATAGCAGACCCAGATCTGGAATTATGTCAGTCCGTTTTTAGGTTGAACGCATCGATCACGAGTAGCTATTATAAATTCGCGTTGATTTGATTGTTTTTGGCAGAGTGATTGATTATTATGGGTGGTCGATGATGTTGATCTTGTTTAGACATGTTTTGTACAGTGATTAATTAGTTTTATAGACATCAGTAGTCTTATTAGCTTAACATGATCCTTGAATGTTGAAGCTCTTAGAAACATGGAAGTGGAAGTATAATGCTTTAATTTGTAAAGAAAAACCAAGTATTGCTGAGCGATATTGTGGAGTAGATATTGAAGCGTGAAGCTATACTGAAGAGGCAAGGGAAATGTGTCGGGATCACAGAAAGTACAACGTTCGGGATATGGGGATACCGCGTAAGGTAGGTAGGTAGGTATGTAATGAAGAAAAGAAGTAGAGACACCAAAGAGAGCATCGTTGATGTCTTTTATATTGATTATTATCATTATTGTTTCTCTGGAAGGTATTTCACGGGCTGTAGCCCGGACCTTTGGAAGGTTTGCGTGGGACACAGATCCAACACGTAGAGGCCCCTTTGAGACACTTTTATCTCAATGTGAGGGAATACACTAAGCGTGGTCTATATCTGAATATATTATGCAAATGCATCAGAAGACAAACCACGTCCGGTGCAGAGAGTATTGCAGAAAGGACAGAAAATTACTCGGGTTATGGGGGTGTATTGGGAAATCTGGGTTATTTCGGAGAAACTCGAGACGCCTGTTGTAACAAATGTCTCTGGTTTGTTAATAATGGCAGACCATGGTGACTCGCCAACTCATTTTATGGACCCCGAAAAAGGCCGTTCGCAAGAAGCGACAAGGCGGCAATATCTACTGAGCGTCTAACGTTGTAAAGAGGTGAGTTTGCGGGCGCCGCCAATTCCCGATGCTAAGCGACCAGTCAGCAGGTCCCGGCATTATGACATTTACACTTCCAACCTGTAGCATAGGTTCCGTATTATTATGAAGAAACTAATGCAAAAAACCGACTGTGACAAATCTCTTAACAAACCTTAAAGTTTATAAATAGGTTTATAGTAGTTAAAACAATTAGAGTTGAGAGTGAACGGCTCCCGATGACCTAACTTACGAGTAGCCTTCGAGTCAGCTGTCGCACCCACCTCTATTGAGTCACATCTCTCGCCCACCTAATCTCCGAAGACTAAGTCTCGCAAATCTAGCAAGTTTCATCCTTCGAACGTTGTAAATAAGAGTTTTCGCAGGGTATTTCTTATAGAAAATAGACATTCCAGTGTATTAAACATACGGGGGGTCGTCTATGAAAATTTTTATGTCTGTGTCACAAATATGAAAATGGCCTGATTCGCGAGACTTTGTTTATAGATCTACAATTTCGCACAGGCTTTGTATTGATATAAATCGGCTTCCGTGACCTTCTGTATCAAATTTCGCTACTCGATTTATTTACCCTTTATTTATCTTTTAATTAAAAATGCCTGCCTACGTTAGATTCTACCTATACTAAGACATAATCTACCTTAACAGTTTTCTTCAAGATCGTCAAATCGATCGATCGTTATACAACGTGTTAATGAATAAGCGCAACTCGTACCAATAAGTTTTTCGGAATTTATGTACGATTTGTAACACCACTGGCTTTTCGGTGAAGGAAAACATCGTGAGGAAACCTGCATGCTTAAATTTCGAGGCATGTATTGTACCCACTGTCCATTATAAGTGGCGACGGGCTCACCCCCCGTCATGCTCTGAGGTTTCAGAACATCTCTGACTACCTCCTCGGGGAATATAGTCGTGAGCATATACATACATACATTAATTAATATTTCGAAAGAAAATACCTATGTCGAACAAACTATTTTATAGTTTCAAGTAAAGTAGTATTTGTAGTTTCTAGTTAATTCAATAACACGTTGTAGAAGTATTTTCTGGCTGACATTAGTAACACTTGTCCTTGTACGTATCCAAGGTCTGTTGTCATGAAAGTACAGAAAATCTGCATCATTCAATTGTTTCGAACTTTCAAAATTCAGTTCGAACTTAAACGATTATATTTAGCTTCCAACATCCTATTATAATTTTTTTAAAGAATTGGGGTGCAGGGAAATAGCCTCCCCAAGTGACGATACCTTTCGTCTGGCGTACTAGGTACTCAGCCTCAATAAGACCATTGCTGACCGCATAACTTGTGCGGACGAAATCGCGGGTAAAAGCTGGTTATCTTATAAAGTTAAAATGTTCTGCTTACCTGACTGCTTGGTATGATATGAATAATCATCATCATTATGACAAGAATGGAAATTTATTTCGACTGATATAAACATTTCTAGGTCCAACGGTAAATGATAGAGCGTTATGACTCAGTCGGCCAAGGCATATCAAATTAATTATGTATCTTGGTTTCCGCACTATAACCCATCATACCAAATATTTATGGAAATAAACAACACCTAATAAAGTCGCTCTAGTTTTGTAATGATGACTAAAAAACCGAATTCTTCTTCAAATAAGTTTACTTTTAGTTCATACCTACCTATTAGTATTATCTCTTAGAGAAAATTTATAGTACCTAATACGTAGTAACTAGTAGTTAATCTGTGACCTAATACAAAGCCTAATTAACCTATCTCATAAAGTGATCATCATAATTTCAGCCGAAAAACGTACAGAAATAATACAAATATCTTTATTAACAAAAAGAAGAAGTCAGTCCACGTGAGACAATGGACCCCACATGCGGCAAGCCAGAATCTCGGGAAACCAACACTTTATGCATAAAACCAAGAAATTTTAACTCTGCCTCTACGAACTTGAAAGGCGTCTTTTAGTATTTATGGATCAATCATCACCATTCATCACGCTCTACGATAATCGAAACCTCCTGCGCCACGAACATCAGTTTTCAGTTCCGTGATAGCCTAAACTACTACTGAACAGTTTTTTTGTGATCCGCAATTAGCCTGGTGTAAATTATATCTATTCGATTACTAGCTGTTTTCCCATGACATCATCTGCGAGTAATTAGGCGCATTTATAAAATAAGTATTCATAGATTTTATCCCGAGAAAAGTTAGTTGGATTTAGTGCCAGCTGTATGTTATGACTTCACGAGTACAAAACCTCTTATTAGAAAACATGCTAAAGACTTGCTTAGTTTACTTACGACAATTGTAGTTAAAGTATAATTACACAATGCATTGCATGTGCACTAAAGCATCAAGCCTTTAATTAATGTCCAAACAAACAGACGTGCTCTCACATATTTGTCCAATAACAACAGTTTAATCTACTGCTTATTTAGTACTCAGCATTATAGGTCATTAGCACCTTGAACCTTGTGCTTACAACCACTGGGTTGAAATTAGCAACAAATGGAATCAACACGTACAGATCCTGTGTTTAACGACGTCCGGTAGTCAACGGACTCTAGGCTCCAAAATTAGCCAGTGCAAATGCTAAACACGCTACACCGGCCTATCATGATCATACACGACTCGAATATTCGACAGTTATGGTGTCCTGCTTTAACTTTATATTGTGCAACAGGATATAGAACAAAAGACTTATCTAACCCTCAAATCAAGCTTTTGATTAAAACCGGTGTTCTCCTTCATCATTATTGATCGTCATATGTTTTTGCTGTTAGTCCATAGCTTTATGAATTATTGCGCTATAAAATGTATCTATCAATTAAAGAGCTTAAATGTGCCCACAATTGGTATCATATTATGTTTAGTCCCTTTTGTTTTGTAATACATTTTATGTACAATATCGCCATCATCATCCCAGTCTATACTGGGTGTTACAAAAGTAAAAATAAAAATTTAAAACTTTTAAGGGGGTTGTTTAGATCATCAAACTGAACAACTTTCACTATGGAACCAACATCGAGATAAATAAAATGAGCTATCCCATACATTTAGCTCGAGTAGATTATTAGTTTAGTATGGAACATCAGATTTTTTTTTCGCGATTTCGATGTTGGAACCATAGAGAAAGGTTTTCAGTTTGATGATCTGATTATCCTCTTAAAAAACTGTCAGCATATTAAGTTGGACCCTGTATACGTCCCACTGCAGGGCACAGGCCTTCCCCTCAGGAAGGATGTATAGGCGTTAGATCCCCGCGCGTATTATGTAGCCATATGATCGCATGAATAAATGAATTATGAAAACAATCCTAACAACCAAAACAACCCTGAAGATTTTATTATTAGTTGCTCTAAGTCCTTGTATCAAAATGATTCACATAATCACGCCGACACCTAAATAAAATTAGGTCAGCAGTCAAAAACAGACCAACTTGACCTAAACACGTCACATCTAGAAGCAGTCTCTCTTCGTCAGATTAATTAGGAATCAGAAAATAAAGCCAAGGAGCATGATGCTATCTTATTTATATTAACAACATCTTGCAATACTTCAATTTAAAAAGCCTTACGAGGAATTCTTAAAATATATCAGACTGTTACAATGATGGGCATTTCGTGGGATCATAATTCCCCATCTTGTCTGAATAAGATTGCGATCAAATCTGACATAATTGTAAGTGTGAAAGAGGCCCTACAAACTATTTTCCGTAACAAGCCACCTGAAAGAACTTTAAAGGTTGAAAGATATGGATGAAAATGGCTTGATTCGCGTGACTTGTTAAAAAGGCAGAGAGAGACCTGCGTGAGTCACCGAAGCGGATTCCATGTCAATGTAACGCCGCTGAACTTGCCATTATGCCACACTTCGTCGAGCAGCCTAATTACTGATACTGTTTTCTTAATGACTGATATTAAAAAGCCGCTGTTGCAAGTTTTTGATTCAATTTTGTTTGATGGCACCGAAAGATTTTGATACGGATTATCGCCTTTTAATTAAAATTTTTGATTTACAATTACAGCGGAAAAGAAATGAACAGTTATTCCTCTGTCAACATAGAGTTGAGCAGCGTTAACAAAAATGAATGCTTTAGGGTTATCCAACTCACATTTTTCTACAGATTTTACTATTATTTATTAGGTCTGAAAAAACTCTGACACCAGGGCTTGCTGCCCACACGATAAGAAGAATACTAATTTACTTTATATCTACTCAGTACTGATTAAATAGTAGGTATATAAATACCTACTAGTCCTTCATACTGATGAGACCTTAAGTTGACTTTGTATGGTGGAAGAGATCCGATAAAATGCCTAGATCCTTATAGACATCTGTGATTATGTTTCTGGCCGCATCTCCTCTACAACGGAACACCTTCCGACGCGGCAGAAAAATTACGTCAGAAATCTATCCATGTGATTTTATGTGGAATGGAATCTCTGATTTAGTGATTAGGATACATCTTTAGATGAAATTCTCTACACAGAGTTAAATTGATATCATTAGCATCCTTTTAAACTAAGAATCTACCCATCCAACTGAACAACTTTTACTGTTGGAGCAAATCAACAAGAGCAAAAAAAAATCTCCTGTTGCATACATTTGAGTCGAGAAGGCATTGCAGTTTAGTACCCACCACCACTTGTACCCTTACGTTCTTTTTACTCTGTTAACAAAACAGAGTTGTTATGTTATTTTAGTACCTATGGAATAGCTGATTTTTATTTTGCTCCGATCGATTTGCTCCCATAATAAAAGTAGTTCAGTTTGATGGGTAGACTCTTAGTTCAAAAGGATTTCACCCTGTATATTGAGACATTTCTCACCTATGCATTTATGAATGACCGTCCTAAATCTAAAGTAGCACCATTGACATCACCCCTTTTAAACCATCTGACACAAACAGCTCTATCAACTGACGGAACTCCCAAAAATCTCACGATCAGTTTTGAGCAGCCTATTATGCAACAGTTATGCGACAACACGATGAGCTCGAGATAACAGTGACAATCAATGATTGACATCAGTCTGGTCGGGTGTTTTCACCAACCCATGACTTGTCTCGTTAACATTCCTCCAGGTGATTGGCAAGGCGTACTTTGACGTTTATTTATACACACATACACACTCACACTCACATGCTATTCATAAGTAGTATGTAAATTTTAGTATATCTTTAGACATACAGGGTGTTAGGGTAAACAGTTGCATTACTATAAGGGGTGGTTGTACCCGTGTTACTGAACAACTTTCTGCATGAAACTGATAGCAAATTCGCAACAAAAAAAATTTTGACTTTTCATATTAACTTTCGATCAGCTAATTTAATTTAGTATGGAAAGTCGAAGAAATTTTTTGCGAATTTCCTATAGGTAGCTTTGGGAAAGTTGTTCAGTATCATGTTTAAAATCACCATTTTAAAGTAATGCAACTGTTACACCCTGTAGGTATATAGGGTCCTTCTTAATATGTGAAATGTATGGGACAGCTGATTTATTTTTCGCGATGTTGGTCCTATAGAGAAAATTTATCAGTTTAATGGTCTGATCATCCCCCTTAAAAAGGGACCCTATATACATATAACAATAGATATGGAAGAGCGGGTCATTCTGGAACAGGTATTATTGATACTTACCAGAAGAATCAAAAAGTTTAAGAAATAAACATTTTTCTTTTTCATTAATAGATAAATGAGAAAGAAAGCCTCATATCGACCATAAAGTTTGGCGTGGGAAATGTAAAGTTAAAAAGTTACGAAATTAGATTGTAAAATGTTTAATAAGTTTTATAACTTAATGGAGCTTGGATGTCTCCTTTCCCTTTCATTCAGGTAGTTTCTTTCTAAACATAATTTAGACAGAAATCCACAATATATCGACTGTATCATTTGTTTTATTTAGAGGTATACTGTGAACTTTGACTCCAAAGATCATCAAGGAAAGTGGCGCCTTATTTTACGCCTATTTTTTGGCGCGGCCATCAACCAAACTTGAATATTTGAGTACCTACAAAATAAAATAACAAACAAAACTTGTTGTTACATGTATATCTCTAATCTCAGTCCGAACGGAGATATAAAGGGCTTGAAGTTGAAAATATATTCATAACGTTTACTTCAAGCCTTTATTTTATCTCCGTTCGGACTGAGTTTAGAGATAGACTTGGTGAACAAGTTTTCTTTGTAACTTTATTCAAGTTTAATTGATGGCCGCGCTAGTAAAAAGGCGAAAAGAAAAAAAGTGGCATTTTTAGGCATTGGCTTTTCTCTATACCACTATAATCAGCGATTTCGTTACTGGGACCAATAACGAAATCGCTGAAACAAATGCTGCCGTCCCATACATTTGGGTCGAGGAGGTTTGCAGTTTTCGCGATTTCAACATGGTCCCAGTTATTCAGTTTAAAGGTCTGATCAACCCCCTAAAGTAGTTTCAGCTAATTTTGTTAGACCTTATACAGGGTGTAAGTGACAGCCTAGCAAATACTGAAACGGTGACATCAGACCATCAAACCCTGTATACAAGCGTTAGAGACGAGCACAAGCTAGATTGATGAAGTAAACATAAGTCACAAAGAAACAGTTTTATTACGAAGCGAAATATGGGTCCCGCGTATAATTTTGCTTTAATGAATTTCAGTCACACTTTCAGTCAATGCAGATTTTTTATTATCAAGTGTTTACGTCAGCGTCAGAAATAGGAAGTATTTCGATTAAATTATACGAGCTGTTAAAACGCCGTAACAAGAATAAACCGTTTTTCAATTGAACCGTGATGAATTCCTGATTAAAACGAAAGGTGTTCGTAACTTGAATCGATATCCATAATTGAATCATCGTCTATTTGCTATTCAATAGAAACAGTAGCTGCTCTGATCAATCATTTTCTCCGATCACCGACGCATTTAAAACTTTCTTGGGACTTTCACGGGTGTAATGACGGATGAGATTGTTTGCTCAACTCTGCGACCACTTTTTCTATGTAAACGAACGCACCTTACACGTGACGTATCGGTAATTGTAGAAATTTTATGGAAAAGTATATTATGTACCTATATTGGTACTGGCAAGTTCTCATTCATTGTTTTAGTATCGTTAAGTTCATTGAACTTGCTTATTCAAAATGTGTGCTAAGTCTTTTCTTAGTACCTACCTAAATTGTTGTTCTTGGTATCATAGCTTAGAAATTTACAGTACATACTTAGGTAGGTCCTAACCTAGGAAAGTACTGTATATTTCGAAGCGGTGATATTCCAACATGAACTTTAAGAGATTTGGGGATCAAGACAAATCGTTTGATCTCCATCGAGCATTGAATGATTTGGTTTAAATGCGATCCTTGAGATTCTGAGCAGGATTTAGTGTAAGTTGAGATAAGTTATGGGATGAGCTAGATTTTCTTTTAAAATATACGCGATGAAGTAAAGAGTTTACTTCATCGCAATCTGTTCACACAGTCGTAAGTATTATTGATGATGAGGTGTATACACCACTAGTTTTTAATTACTAACAACATTTTGTGGGTATATTCAGACAATAGGAAAGTCAAGTTCAGTGAAACTAAACAACTTTCCCTAAGGAACATGTGTCGAAAAACGAAAAAGAAATTTGAACCTCACATAGAAAATCGATCGGTTGATCTGGACTTATGTATGAGAGGTCCAAAAAATGTTCTCATGTTATGACCAATGTTCCTCACGGAAAGTTGTTTTAGACAATGAAACTAAACCCTCAAAATTTTGTTAGTAATTAAAAACTAGTGGTGTATAAAGTATTTATAATTCAGTGGACTGCGCGTACGAATTTCCGGCCATCTCTAGTATCGAAATAATATAATGGTTACTCTATTTTATCCTAATTCGTTCAAGTTTGTGCACCATTAACATTCCAACAGCGAATTCGCGAAAATAATCGGTCAATACAATATTTTCGCGGATTTCGAAATGCAATTACTCCGAATAACAATTGCGAAACGAAAACAATAGCACGGTCTCTTTATTCGGTAATAGCCCGATACAGTAATGAAGCAGTAGTGATGAATAAGATCACCAAAAATAAACATGGAAAGTCACTCTTATACAAAAAGCGTTTAATCAAAGGCCAGAATATCCTTCTTAATATGCTGACGATTTTTAAGGCGGTGTTCAGACCATCACACTAAACAATTTTCAAAGTTGTTCAGTTCGATGGTCTGATCTTCCTCTTAAAAAACCGTCAGCATATTAAGTTGGACCCTGTATATGAGATATATGATATGATACCTGGCAAGTGAAATATAAAAAAACACCACTGAAGAACCATTGACACGAAAAGAAAGAAAGTCTATGATCTACAAAATCATCTGCGATGTCAAAGATGCATTTCTTGTAAAGACTTGTGCTTGCCATTCGAATGGGTAGTATGCAAAGATAAAGTACCCAGACAGATAACATAAGGAGAATGTTGCAGATATCATGGACGGAGAGAATTAGCAACGGGGTAGTCCTGCAGAGGATGAAGAAGAGAGTAGAAATCCTAAAAAAACCTTAAAAATTCGGAAACTTCAGTACCTCTAAAGAATACAAATAACTCAGAAAAACACAAAGATGATTCTGCAGGGCAAAATTTTGGGAAGATTAATGCATGTCAATAGTATACAGAGGACATCTTTTGCCCAGGATCCATTTAAAGGCATTTCGTTATGTCTATTTAGAGAGGGAGTTGATTTGCTTGAAAAAAGTGCCGGTCTTCAGTTTTAGGTCAATGGCTAGTAAGCATTGTCTCTACTGTTTGAGTAGTGTATTGGTGTAAGAGCGAAGTCTTCCGTGGTGCGAAACGCTAAAACTATTTTTATTGGCTTGATCTAGAAACGTCACTCATCCGTCTTGATGGTGTTGCATTGTAACTTGCTTGAGGCTTAAATTCTTCGTTCACACATCACACTCCATACTTAATTCATAAACCCCAAAGTGTTTACCATTGACTGCCTTTTTGTTGCGAACAACCAAACCGATTTCAAATAAATTTGGCATAGAGTGTGAGAAAGGGGAATGAGAGAAAACGAATCGAATTCTACTTGGGCTAAGTCTAAAGCTCGATTAAATAACAAAGATAAGTAGGTATTGCGCTTAGGATTAAGACTAGTACGTTTGGTTTGATATTAGGACAAGCGACGACCCAAAATAACCTTTAATGCTGAATATGGAAAGAATTAGAAACGAGCTAAACTAAGGGGTCTCTTATTGTGTGGGCAAGCCCTGGTCTCAGAGTTTATTCAAACCGCTTTACGGCCTCTGACGTGGTTTTTATTTAACGACTACTACCTGAGATAGTAGCCGGGATCAACGGCTTAACGTGCCATCCGAAGCACGGAATCATCTTTCTTTTCAGACAATCAGGTGAATTCAACCTGCAATGTCCTAACCAACTGGGGAAAACGTACAAAGTGACATATCACTAGATGTCTCCCTTGGGAATCGAACCCACGACCTCCGTGTCAAGAGCCCAATGCTCTTAACCATTAGACCACGGAGGCAGAAACTAGGGGGTCAAATTAAACTAGCTGGTTTATGGACAATGAAAGAGCTGCTCAAATTGTCAAATATACATTGTCGATGCAGTAAACTTCGTAGTTCTCGTACTGTATGTGCTTTGATCCCACGCTCTAAAACTTTAGTAAAAGTAGTTTCATTCATGAAACGGGTGATGTAGCGCATAAGGACCGAGTAAACTAATTTTATGACTTTACTTGACCCGTATTCCGACGATGTTGCAAGCTTAGTATCTGTTTCGAAAGGAGTCTTATCAGCCTTGATTTTAGGAGCTTACTATTCGTTATTAGAATGCCAATATATGTCTCCGTGTACCATATGGAGCAAAATGTTTAAGTTAGTTCAATACCCAGGCTTAATTCCTTTTTTTAAACTGATTATTCCAATATTCCCCCTCAGTAAAATACCCTGTATATGAGGGAAAATTTTATCGAATATAGACGGTGAAGAATCAATAACGGCTAACTCAAATTTTTGGCGAAAATGACCTTTAAATGTGGTTAGATTTAAAATTTAGTTTTACGTCTCCTGGCAAAAACATATATGCCAATATCTTGTACTTTTTACGTATTTATACTGATACAACAGTTTTTGATAAGGCAACATTTGAAAGAGCAAAATGTTTTTTCGTCTCCTGTAAAATTAGTGTTTTGATAGTTAGCCGTTATTGATTCTTAACCGTCGATATGATTTTTGATCACAAATAACCCTTTATCTTCATCTAGACTGAAACAACAGAAAACTGGACTCAGCATCTTGTCGATGTGTCGACACAAAAAAACACCACCTACTACCTAAATGTGTGTGTAATGTAATTGAACATTGCATGTTTTATTTACTACTAACTGTGATCCGTGACTACGTTTGCGTGGACCTTAAAAAAGTATATTATGTGTTAATCCAGAACATATTGTATCTGCGTGCGAAATTTCATCCGAATCCGTTCAACCGTTTATGTGTGATTGTGCCACAAACATACACCCTTACAAACATTCAAACATCGTCAAAAACTTTCACATTTATAATATTAGTGAGATGAGATTTCAGATCCCATAGGTAATAAAAGCGGTTCATTATAAAATAATTATTTTCTTATAGTAGATAAGTTGAATATATAACAGTAAAACAAAGATAATCTATACTTATAAAAGAGTTCCGTGACTGACTGACAGACAAGACAACGCACAGTCTAAACCGCTGAAGATAGAAATTTGGAATATACAGGGTGAAATTTATATCATTAGCATCCTTTTCAACTAAGAGTGTACCAAACTGAACAAGAACAACTTTTACTATAGGAGCAAACCGATCGGAGCAAAAAAAATCTGCTGTTGCAAACATATAAATCGAGTAGCATTGCAGTTTAGTATGGAACAGCAGATTTTTTTTTTGCTCCGCTCGGTTTGCTCCTATGGTAAAAGTTGTTCAGTTTGATCTTGATATGTAGCCGTGTGTACCTACACTTTAATCCTCCAGCGGGTATTTACAGAGTGTTTTTATAAAGTGTTTTCTTAATGCTTAGACTCTCAAAAATACGTCTCAAAAACTACACGTGAATTCCCGAAACTTGACAGAATAGTAACAGTAAAAACAAACTCAGAGTTCCTAAAAGCGGCACGGATGTTGAAAGGATCATTTACACACGTATTTATCTTTGTAATGTTCAATAGTTCGGAACATCGAGGGGGCGGCAGAGAGCCAAGAAATCGTTTACGTGACTTAGATGTTTCTAAACAGTCTAACGTTTATAGTTGTTGATTCCGCTTACCCTTGAAAGTTTAGGGGCATTACATTTTTTTAATAAACAAATTATAGTATACCGACGACGAGACTTCTTCATTTATTTATTTAGGGAGCTAGTGCATCCTAAGAATAACCTGCTACAACATTTTCACAGAATAGGTAATATAGTATACAGGGTCCTTCTTATTATGCTGACACTTTTTTAAGAGGATGATCAGACCGTCAAACTGAAGAACTTTCTCTATGGGACCAACATAGAAATCTCGAAAAAAAATATCAGCAGTCCCATACATTTGGCTTGAGGAGGTTTGCAGTTTTGTATAGAACAGCTGATTTTTTTTCGCGATTTCGATGTTGGTGCAATAGAGAAAGTTGTTCAGTTTGACGGTCTGATCATCCCCTTAAAAAGGGTCAGCATATTAAGAAGGACCCTATATAATTCTACATAACATTTTTGTACGTAGAACAAGCGTAGAACTTCGGCAGCGGCAGCGGTGCAAGCGTGTAAATTTTTTTGAAAATTCTGAAACGTAAGGGCTTTTCTTCAAGTTTTCTTAGTGTGAGGTGCGAGATAGTTTCTTGATCTATACTACTTTTCTTCATGTACTTCCAAACCTTAACATAAATAAAATACCATCCTATACTCGTTACTTTTCTTAAATGTTTTCCTAAACATTGCGTACCAACAGTTCATCGTCTGACGAAATTTCCTTTGCCTCATTTTTATTTGCGGTCACGTAAATTAATAGCTAAAACTGTAAATTTTATCGATTTTACAGAGATAAAAATTGTTTTACGTCTTACGTACCTACAGTTTTGGTTGAAACGAATTCAGGGTGGAAGAATGATGGGAGGTCATTATAGGATCTCACCTTTTTTTTGGAGACGGTATCATACCTAAAGTAGGTACTATAGATACTCCTTTTTATACTGTGCTATAGTTTAAGAGATTTAACAGGTAACTATACTCCATTCAAATTATCAACGACATTTTAAGGCTATTTTGCATTACAGAAACAGAGATTTGAAACACTTCCTCTCACTTATTCTTAGAACAGCTTTAGTAGCATCCAAGATATGTCGGATAGTAAATGTATCCAATAAATTAATTACATTTGGTAATCAGAATTAGCCATAAAGCTAAATAGGAATCGGAAAATCTCGTCGTCCTTATTTGGAATGAAGTTTAGATAGCTTATCCTGCTACCACTATACAAGTTTGATTAATAATTATTAACCATTTTAACATAGCTTATCATACCAGCTCCTCTCGTGAATGTAACTAACAATTTCCATACTGAAATTTGATCGTTTTTAACACAGTACTGACCAAGAAGATTAAACTACGAGAAGTTTAGGATATATCGACTTCAGAAATACGATAAATATTTTGGTTTAATATGTTAAACTCAACCTACGTTTAAAATATGAAAGTATGTATACCTACATCATTATAAAACCCTTAAAAATTAAACTGCACGTTCCAACTCCGGGCGTGCGCACACGCCGGAAACCGCAGGTTCGCAGAAGCGGCGCGCAGCACGCGTGTAAATATTATTGCGCTGAAGCATGGCTGAAGCTATAGCGCCGCAGCCCTTTAATGATGTGGCGAAATAAAGGCCGCAGTAAACATCCAGACTTCAGGCCACTTTGTAGTGGTACGTCTCTCAGAGGTTTCCGACTGACACTAAAGCGGAGGTGAGGCGGTTTGTTCTGAGAATAGTTTCGAGAAACGACTTTGCCTTTATTCCTTTGCATAGTCTTCTTTTCTAGCAGTGTTCGGTTTATACCTTAAGATAATGGGTGGGATCCTTAATGTCCTTAGACTGTTAATGCCCCTTTAATTGCCCGCAGATCATTTAAAGCAATTAATAGTCACCCTGAAATCAAGAGTTTAAAAAAACTTCCTCAATAAATTCAATAATCCCTTTCGCTCTCGAATCAAAACAACTTCTCTATTAGGTATGTTCACAATTAGAGAAAATAATTATTTTAAAAGATAGAAATGTATGAATATTTTCTTACAACCCAGAGCCTATCCATTGCACAATGACTCTCTCAACAGTTGACTAAAGACGATTTCCTAACAGCAAACAGTAATGAAGTGACATAACGTTCAAAAAGCACCGACATATAAGAACGCATCGGTCCACAAACTGGGCCAAAGTAAACGAAACTTTGGTGCAAGAAGTAGATTTAACGGTTCTTCGAGAGACACAGTACCGCTTGTTAATGTATGTTTACAAATTAAATATATAGTATACAAGGTGTTAAAGAATTAACGCAAAACTAGAAAGTAGTTTGTTTAGAATCGAGAGCAGAATCGAATTATCATGTTTTCAACATAGGTCATTTTTTCAAAATATTAAATAATTGGTTTGTAAAATTTAAAATTTATGGAACTCGATCTCAACCCACCGTTCGGCCACTCTCACCCTACTTACTACTAAAACAAGATTCTTAAAATGTATCCATGAGCACGTTAGCGCTTTTATTCATTGCTGAAATGATAACAAAACATTTTTGCCTGAAAACTTAAAATTCGAATAACTTTAAATTTTAGCTATCAAAATAATTCAATTATTGTTTCAATCTAATTATTTAGATATGAATCAGTTGGGGTGTATGAGGTTTTGCGCTTATTCATTAACACGTTGTATAACTTGTACAAACTCGTCTTGAATGCATCTACTTAGAAATAAAAATTGCAATGCAAAAATACATTCACGAAAACTTGAGAAACAACTAATTTAATATACGTATTGTTAACTAAATAAACAGAGTCCTCTGTGGCCTTTCTCCCAATTCACACAAAAGAAACTTTCAGTCGGAAACATTGTCTTAAATACCTCACGTATTTGTCTTAACAGATGCGAACATTTTTGCTTAAGAGCTTGCTTAAGTTAGAATATTAAAGTCTAAATACAGCAGAACATGAGTAGACAATAAGGGATGTGTCGACAACCGACAAAGGAACGAGCCACGACGCTATTAGTCAGTCATACACAACTGTCTCCGAGGCCCATGCGCATACTGATGAGACAAAACCTTTACATGAACCTTACAATAATACTCTTGACTGCCTCGAAGAAAGTCTCATAAGATTTCACGTTTGAGTTCACAAATCATTTGCACATCTCGTATCATTACAGCATGATTCTAAAAATAGTGAAAGTGAATTTATTATAGGCCCGGAAATAAAACAAGTGGCATATCAAACAATTCCAAATCAAGGGAGAGTGAGCTCATCTAAGTGAGCAATAAACTTGATTTAAGGGCTTATAAATTAAACACCTCTCGGTTGTAACTTTCTTTTATTGATTACATATGTTATTTTAAGTCTTATAATGGTAATAGTTAATTATTCAAAGCTATAAATGAATCCAATCGAAGCTTGATTGGAAAATACGTTTCTAATTCATCATCTTTTAAAAGTAGGGTAATGTTTAAATTTTTAATTACATTATGGTGCATTCCAATCTAGGTCTCAATATTAATTAAACTCATAAGTCAACGCCGAGATATCGATATCATTTATCACTGTACAAGTAAAAGCTGAATGAAATTAACTCAATGATCATCGCCGTCAAAACAAAAATAGACATGACATTATCCCTTAGTTATTCTAATAAGGATCAACTATTTCCTTCCTATAGTTCCCACATATTGAACACGGCGGAGCGGGCACCGCACCGGCGGTGATGAGTCACTACGACTCGGGGTCAAGAGCACGCCGCGCCGGCTGCCTACCTGATGAGCTTGGCGTGTGCCGCAAACAACAATAACCTCACTTTTCCACCATATAGTTACAATACTTACTGAAGAAGGATCCATAGGATTGTAGCCCAAAGTATTGATGATAAAAATGAAGTTAGACCGGTAATTCGAAGGACAAACTGGTCATGCTTCTCACGATAGTCAAGTGGTTTCTGTATCAATGGCTGGGCTCGTTCACGCCCACGCTTCCACTTTCATTTCGGGCCCGCGGTCACACGTGACCGGCGGACAGGAACGCCATTCTTTACTTATTATTGTACGACCACTTCGAACAGAGATCGAGTACCCTTGCCATTCGCTGGAATGCTTGATGGGTGAAGCATCGTAGAAGATTTGCATCACTGTCACTTCCATCCGTCTTGTGTGTAGGCTCAATGGTCTACAATTACTGTGAATGCTTTATTATTGGGGTCACAAAGGATCGAAGAAAGCTATTAGTGGTAATCATAGAAATCGGAACGCGCCTCTAGGGATCGCCGGTTAAAGCATGGAGAAAATCGTTGTGATGAGAGAAGTATATGGCCGCTATTAGACTATCAATGATTTATGGTCCAATAATCCAATATGGCATATGAATTAGGAGAAAGAGAAAAGATGCAATTATAGAGATGGAGAATGCTAGATGCTAGTTCATATTATAGCATTCGCCTGCGTCTTCGTCTGCGTAGATATTGTACTTAATTGGTAGGTATCTTATGTGATTGTTGTTTTTTTTTCATTATGGTTCGACAAATTTATAAGATACAAAGCGCTTCGCTCATTTAAAGTAAAAGATGTTCTAGTATTCATAAAACTTAAAAAAAAAAGGAAAAAAACATCAATAAATAAAATGATCATCTCAGTCGATAAACGTCCACTGCTATGGGCATCCTCCAAGGATCGCTTGTGCCACCCTCATCCAACACAGTGACATTAAGTGACATTAGTGATTAGTGCATAATAAATATATCAGTGACATACTTTTTGTGCACTAATTTAACAAAAATTACTCTGTGTCTGTACGCACGAAAATAAATTATTGAAATATAATTAGTAAATTCCTGAAGTATAGCAATTTGTTATAATAACACAATAAATTAACGCAATACTTTTGGTAACATGATACAAATTTCGTAAGCGTTATGAGAAAATATTCAACACTGACAAATAGAGATGATCCAATGCAAAACCTTAATTGTTAACAAAACAATTCGTGTACCTAAACAAAATTACATCATAAAATGTAACAAGCGTAACAGTTATATTACTTAAATGAGTTTACGACAGTTGATTACTTTTATCTACACGAGAACATCTGTTTACGCTACTTGTGTATAAGATAAATGTCTGTACACATTATTTATGTTTCACTTGCGACACAATACGTAATGCCGATTGTATCATTATGTTTCTATGTTACGGAAAGTGAGATTTCTAATGGAGGATCTATGAAAAAAATGCTTTGGCTCGTTAGTGTGAGTCGTTAAATTTTGAATGGTTTTTTTACGGCGTCAACGCAAGCGCAGGGCCGGTAAACCTGTTTGTGGGGGAGGAGCGGCCACACACTTCGTCCAGTACTCATATTAACCTTCAAGTTGTTCTTAGCCTATGGCTCAAGGCTCAAACCTGGTTTGCTGATAGGGATAATTACCTATTTGCATAGCCGACAAGATCTTATGCAATGTCATTAAAATATAAAATACAGCATGGCGTTCCTTAAAACCAAGTGGTAGGTATAATCATTCTAAAACCCTTTTTTTACTCAAAATAAGGCTTTATTTTTATGGGGTTCCCTACTGTACCTAATGCATCTGATGATCTGATCTAAAAAAAATAAGGTTGCTTTGAATGTATATTACTTACAGCAACTAAACGCCTAAAGTAAAATATATTCAATATCGACAACTTATTTCCCCTTACTAAATGAGTCGATTGTTTAACCAGTTACCATTTAAAAGTACGATGCAAACGAAGATGATATTTTTTATATCCAACTACCTATTCGTAATCCAAAATCTTATCAGTGTTTTATCAATACTTCCACATATAGACGACCAATTTCGCAAGTTGACCGTTCCAGTGCTGTCAACCATGTTAACATCGGAGATAAGCTTAGTAGATTACGCTCCAAAAACTAGCACACAGATAACGATAATAAGGCTTAACCCAATAGGGAACGAGACCAAATTGTATCCTTTTTTATTGGTACCACAAAATACATTACCACTTGTTAAAGCATAACAAAAGACCCCAAGCAAATATCATTAAATTTAAAACCTTGTGAAAGTCACTATAGGATAATTTTATTTTCACTGTATAAATTCATGGAATGCTGTTACAAGCACAAAGCTTACCACCCACTGTTTGATTATTCAGCAAAATACACTGATGAATTACCAGAAATTATGCAAAGTACTTGTTCGGTTCGGTCACACACTTTCGCTGAGGCTATTGAGACAGTTTGGAGTCATTTTCCCATCTTACATGCACCAAACATCCAGATAAAGTTGACCTCTGCGTTTATTCACATTTTCTTTACAAACCATAAGTGAAGAAGCGATGTAAATATAGAGATAGGTCAGACAGTATTGGTTACATGCGATATTACGAGACCACCCAGGCGGTGCTCGGTCCGTCCGTTCGTTTATTTCCTATAATCTTATCTCTTTGTAATGATCTGTATGGGTCTCAACGATGTAAAAAGTAATGTCTAAGTTTAGTTTTCTTGATCAGTTTATTATCCATCATGTGACATTTTTAATTTACATTTATCATCTCTTTCGTATGTAAATGGTAATTTTTCTACCACTATGTGACATTCAAATTGTCCTCAAGGATAGAAAATACTAATACAAACATATCAGTTTGATGATGTGATGACCCTTGATGATGAAATGAATTAAATTTTTTAACTTATTGACTACTGAAGCTAAACACAAATCTCAGTGTTAAGCAATGTTTAAATCATACTGTACTAGCGATTTTACACGAGCAAAACACGTAAAAACCTAAAATTCTAGGTACATTTTCACTTCCTTGATTAAATTTTATGTATTCAACAATAAACGTGTGTTTCCGACTCTGACTTCATAAAGGAAGACGTGGAGCCTTGGCCGGTTATAACATAACTTGTCAATGCATTTAACACAACTACCAAATTTAATACGGTCCAAATACAAAGCGATCAAAACAACGAGTTTCGCACTAATGATACCAAAAGAAGATTTATTGAAATAGCTCTAGAAATGCAACATGGAGGAGTACTTGGGAGATTTCACATCGAAGATCACGATTTTATTATTTGCCTCGGCCGACATGCAAGTGTTTGGACATGACAGTAAAAATATTTGCCCAGCACTCCGCCTCTCGCTCGACTGCTATTCTGATTTCTTGATCATTTTTATTACACAATCCTGAACATAAATATTACTGACCGTGACCTCTTTGAATGGCTCGTTTTTGCATGTTTTAAGTCATTTTCTGTGTTCCTTACTGAGTAAGTACGCAAAAGTCTAACAACCTGTTACATTCTTAAAGGTATGTTTTCTCGCAAGCCTTAGGCATGTGAATTATGTAGAGTTGTAGAGTGCCTTTTATGGTACTTGTGCAAGACATCACACTAAGGGCGGGGACATACATTTAAGTTCGACGCGGTCTGGATTTGGTACGATTGGGTTCAGTAAGCATACAACAACCGCAAACAGCAGTAGACTATTTTGAAAAAACCATAACGTAGGCATTCCCAAATTATACAATTTGCCAAAGTGCCTTTAATAATACAAGTTCGCCTAAACGATGACAAATCCAAAATGGTCCTTTCGTCTTTCTGTATTCTCATGAAATCCAACCAAATTAAATCCGATATAACCTAGGTATGTAGGTATGTCTCTGCCCTAAGTAGTTACTTGCTTTTCACTATACAACGTCACCGCCATATACTTATATTATGATTTACAAACATGGCCGATACATGAAGCTAAATGAGAATTTCGTTGTCGAAATCGCCCGTGGAACCGGCTGTAGGAAAACGTTTGATTGAATAGCAACAATACTTTCACAGAGATTCCGCAAACAGGTATTATTCGATGGAATTTAACTCTTCTCGATTCAAGTGTTCTCTGTTTTGATTTTATTCAGGATGTTTAATTTCTCTTCTCTGTTACTACCTATATTTTGTAAACAACTGTGAGGGATCGATTGCAATTATTTCATGTAATAATCATTTGTGTATCAATTATGGTAGATCATTTTCGAACCCTTTTGTGTAATGATACAATGAATGAATCATCCTTATACTCATTCTATTATTAACAGTAGACAATGTGAGAAAACACGAAAAAGTTAAACAAGTTGTAAGTACTATTTAATAGTAGCATATGCTCACGACTATATTCCCCGAGGGGGTAGTCAGAGATATTCTGAAACCTCAGAACATCCACGTTTCACCAGTAGTACCGAAACTCTGTCCAGTGTGACGGGGGGTGAGCCCGTCGCCACAATGTACAGTGGGTACAATACATGCCACACACATAGTACATAGATTTAATAATAGTTCTAATTGACTGTTATTATAAATTCATGGATATTATTGCAAAATTTCCTCGAAAACATTGTCAGGAACTTTCTCGCGCAAAAGCGCGAAAACGCGCAAAACTGAACATAATAATATCGTGTTCAGTTGCGCACACACACTTAACGAATGGTGTTCGTCTTCTAATAACTAAGTTACAGAAATAACTACCTATGGAGACATAATATGTTGGTCTATAAGGATATGGAGACATAATATTATGTCTCCATATCCTTATAGACCAACAACAGTTACTAACTTCACAAGAGTAAGCTAAACCTGTAAATCTATAATAATTTTACTCTTTATGGAGATGGAATGTTGTACCAATCATGTAGTTTTGTTCTATATAAACATTGCAGATTGAATTGCATCAGACGTCATAAGACGTTCATGCTACGCCTCTCACTCCAATAGGGTTAGCAATATAAGTTGTTACCCAATTTCTCTGGACAAGATTAAATGGTAATAAAAAAGCTAGACCTAAGTTATGTTAAAAACAATTAATACCGACTTGGTAAAAAATTGTCCTTATTAGGTTGTAAAAATATGCAAAGCAAATTCTGTCTGTCTGTGTGTTATCTTTCTTTATCTTTTCTTTATCTTTTCTTATATGTAATAATAATAGCGAAGAAGTAAAGCTAAACTACTTCAACTTCGAATTTGTTATTCTAGTCTTAACTGCCCAATTGTCAAAACGAACGTGCTCTAGTAACTTCAAAACGTTGACTGTTTGAACAGCCATGCAAGCCAAAAACAAAGCAGTTTACTTTTGTTTTTCTAAAGACCGGAGTTTTAGCCCTGACCTGTGCATTAGCAATTTCACAAACTGTAGATTTTTCCAAACTGATGACATTGACTTATCTAACCTACGCGACTATGACGCGTATAGAACGTTTATTGAATAGTTAAATTTCAAACTAATTAAAACTTGAAAAATCCTACCTTCGTTCAATACAGTTTATTTAAATACATAATTAATGCGAATTGTAAAGTAAATTATTAGGCAACCCTAAAGTTGTAATAATATTGACTTGAGTTGTTAGCACGTCTGGTCTGCTAGGTACATGCAAAGTGTAATTTGTGCTCACGGTTTTCTTTGTCAATTCGAAGCAAATATTGAATTCGCAAAATGACCGTCATTTCGCATGTAACTACTTAACATGTATCAAGTTGGTAATCGTGAATAGCCTTGATTCTGTTCCTTAGTTTTCTAAAAGTTTGTAGACCCGTTAATATACTACTGGTCATTATGCATCATAATAGTTGGATGTTAGTCGTGTAAGGTCATTCTAACTCAAACCTTGGTCAAACTCAGTCAAACTGCATAACGCTTTTGTCACTTCCGCAGTAATTTATTATCCTAAAGTTAGACCGAAAATGTTGCCTTGACAATGCTTGAGTGATTACTAAGTACCGAACGAATTGGCACTCCTACTCGAAGATCAATTTACAATGAAGCTCTTTCTAGTCTTCAGCAATTTATTCGACCCAGATACAAAAGAAAAGTGAAACTGGCGGTCATTACCACTTGATTAATACGGTGTCATTCAATAAAGTACATTTCTACATGATTGAGATTGATGTTACGCGTTCGCGGGACATAAAAATTCAAGATAAAAATGTTAATGAGCGGCAAAACTTTTGTTTGACTTGAGAGTGCGACCGCTATGCAAATAACGAATGTTTACGCAACAAGTGACTCGGCAGTGACAATAATTTACCAGCGACCTCGACCTTGCTGGCGCGTGCTCCCACGGATTACGACCACCGAACTACTGCAAAGTTGAAAACAACAGAATTCACAATAACCCCGCCATCATCTTGAACCAACCTGCGTACGCCATTTGGCGAATCCTTAATCTGGGACGCGCACAATGTAAATTTTGATGACCTTAACTTTATAGCCACAGGTTTTAGTTTAAGGCCGTCTTGTTTTTTTTTCTTGCTTTTTGATTGGATTTAATATTACCTGATTTGATTATTCATTAACATCAAATTACCTTAACGGTACTCTATGACTAATATGACGATCCTCCTATCCGCGAATAACAGCATATGGGGAATGAATGAAGATGATGAGAGAGGGTATGAATGTGGAGGAAGCGAAAGAGGTCAGTCAGGAATAGTCAGGATCGCAGCAAGTGATGTTCCATTGTCTTTGCTTACCCGATTGGGAGACAGGTGTGAGAATATGTATGTATAAAATATGGGACAGAAATATCCAAGTCTTTAATTATGATTTACTTCAGTCCCATATTGACAGTTAAATTAGATTTGAATTAATTGACTAGAATAAAAAGATCAATGTATTATATCGTACCTACACAGAATGGAACACAGAATGACAAATAGTTCATTTGTCATGGATCATGATAATATCACTAGTGCGGCTTCCACTTGACGGCAGTGGTAAATTAATTGCTCTACCAGAATTAAATGTTATTGTGTCAAGGTTGACTGTATTTTGGGTTCACTGCTAACCTCCTATAGGTACACGTAGTCGAATAGTCTTCGGTCCCAAATATAAGACGGCAATCTAATTTAGAGAGATTTTAGAGAGGACGCTTGCAAATTAGTCACGATCTCTTAAAATCGAAATAGTAGCTTAAGCTTGTCAGAAATCTTTATAGAGCCACAGTTTTTAAGTAATATCAAAAATTATTTAAGAACGAAACGTTGCGAAAAACTATTTTCATCGTCTATTTACCTATTCCTATATATATTTCTTGAAAATCATGGATTGTAGTGTTTTCAGCGGTTTTGTTAATATCTAACGCAGAAATAGGTACCTAAGACAGGGGTTCCCAAACTCTTTCAGTTTATGACACACTGACAGGATAAAGTATTTTGTCACGGCGCGGCGCCCTTGTCAAAATAGTCACGAAAAAGCCGTGGTGGTCCAGTGGCGAGTAACCTTGCCTGCCGTGCAGGAGGCGATGGTTCGATCCCCGTCCAGACCGACTCGTACCAATGAGTTTTTCGGAATTTATGTACGATTTGTAACACCACTGGCTTTTCGGTGAACGAAAACCTCGTGAGGAAACCTGCATGCTTCAATTTCGAGGCATGTATTATACCCACTGTTCATTATGTGGCGTCCCCGTCACACTGGACAGAGTTTCGGTGCTACCGGTGAAACGTGGATGTTCTGAGGTTTCAGGATATCTCTGACTACCCTCTTGGGGAATATAGTCGTGAGCATATGCTTTGCATGCATGCCCTTGTCAAAATAATATAGGTGAAAGGACACTAATAAGGCTCCTTCTCAATATGCTGGGACTCTTTTTAAGGGGATGACCAGACCACAACTTTCTTTATAGCACCAACATTGAAATCACGACAAAAAAATCTGCTGTTCTGTTCCATACCTACAAAACTGCAAACCTACTTTAGCCCCATAGAGAAAGTTCTTCAGTTTGACGGTCTGATCATCCCCTTAAAAAATTTTCAGCAAATTAAGAAGGACCCTTTATACTTAGATAAATGATTGGTCTTCGCTGTGCTCCGACTAGATTATAAAATTATATATAATTGGATGTTGCAAAGGGAAAAAAGAATTATTAAATCTTTTTAACTAAGAGTTGGATGTAAATTTTTGACTGTTATCCAACTCTTCAAAGTCCATGAGCGATTATTTTGCGAAGTGAATTCTGGTGGACTTTTATGTTTGTTTGGCAAGTAAGTATAGTATGTAAGTAAGTTTTTATTTATTTCACCCACTTTATCACTTTTTATTAGGAAAGTACCTTAAATATCACATATTTGTTCCTTCATTGAATATGTGTGACGCTTTACATGTGACACTCCAGTCTGTACAAAATCATTAAAAATATTTTAATTATTATCTATTTCGTCTATGTGATTATTCTTTAATTATAATATTTTCTCTTATTTATTATTATTACCCTACCACATTCCTGAGAGAAGCCTTTTGCCCTGCAGTGGAATCCAGCAGGCTATATCAGTGTAGCATACAAAAGCAAAGAGAGTCGTTGACCGAGTTACAAAACCATTTCTCATTTTTAGTAGAAACAATTCAACTTAACTGTCTGCCTACACGACAATGTATCTACAAAATATCATAACTTGACAGTACCAGTTGAAAGAAATATGTCGTCGGATTCTACGCTTTCTATTTGACAGAATTTTTCCTTACCGTACCGTGGATTCTACTTAATCAAACTTGAAATATTTCTCCTAGCTTTTGTCCCAAACTTCGGTCCCGTGGACAAGTAAACTATTTTCTGTTTAGTGACCCGTCCCTGCATCGAATGGATACCACAAATTCCTCATGAATCAGTCTATCTATTAGTGAAAACCGTGTCAAAATCCCTTTAGAGGGTCCTTTTGAACGTATTCTGAAGTTTTTTTTCCTTTAACTCAATATGGTCTAACGCTTGGCTTCAAGCTCATCTGATGAAAAGTGTTGATGAAGCCGAGGATGTAACGCGCACACCCAGAAAAAGCATATTAACTCATATTTTAAAAATATCTAATTGTATTTGTTTGGAAAAACAGACGCAGTTCCAAACCATAGCGGTTCCCATTTTAAAATAGATATCAGACCATCAAACTGAACAACTTTCTTTATGGGCACATTGTTAAACCGCGAAAAAAATCATCTTTTCCATACAAAATTTCAAACAGTTCTATGGAACTGCTGAGTTTGATTACCCCCTCAAAATACCGTCAGCATATTAAGAAGGACGCTGTGTTGTTTCTGAGAATAGGATAGGACAGATAGGACAGAAAACTACACGTTTTCTGTCCTGTCTGTCTGTATAGACCAATCTCAGAAACAACACTTTTTCTGTCCCGTCTGTCTGTACAGGCTAATCTCAGAAACTACACTTTTTCTGTACTGTCTGTCCGTATAGGTTAATCTCAGAAACTTCACTTTTTCTGTCCTGTCTGTCTGTATAGGTTAATCTCTGAAACTTCACTTTTTCTGTCCTGTCTGTCTGTATAGGATAATCTCAGAAACTACACTTTTTCTGTACTGTATGTCTGTACATGTTAATCTCAGAAACGACACTTTTTCTGTCCTCTCTGTCTGTATAGGCTAATCTCAGAAACTACACAGCGTTCTTCTTAATATGCTGACGGTTTCTTTTAGGGGATTTTCTGAGATTAACCTATACAGACAGACAGGGACAGAAAAATGCATAACATGTTAGCGTTGACGAAGTACCTAACGCATCAAATCTTCGTTCTTATAATACTTAATGAAGAGTAGGTACCTATTGGATACGTAGTAATTTAATAAACATTGTCCAGGCATACAAAGGAATGCTTACATCATAACATGACTGGTTGCAATACAGATAATGTTGAATATAAAATGATAGGATTGTTAAGGACCAGTATAGCCTTCTACGCGTTAATTAAAGACCCTTTCTTTTATTTAACTTACCGCATTTCAGTTGCTTCGGTAACAATGATATCGACAAAACCTTGCATAACAGTGGAAAGTGAACCTGTCCTGTTATGTACGATTGTGTACGATTGATGTTTTATCGCGTATCCGATTGGGAAAGGACAAAAAGTGGTTCGGATATTTACAGAAAGTTGTCGCCAAAACGGGAGGCGTAGCATTCGCTTTCGTCCATCGAGTACGAAAGTGTATTGTTGAGCCATCCGGTTTTCTGACCTTGGTCACAAAGCAGCACCAAATAATTTATAGCATCGTGACTGGGCTATATAGAACACAATAAGAAATCATTTGCGAACTTTTTTTAGCACGCTAATCTCAAACAGTCTGATCTAGTGAAAGTTTACTGCCATACAAGCTACACTTACGCACGCATACTCAATCCCACATGCCTTATTTATCAGCCCATCTATTAATAAATTTCTTTAATAAAAGCTAAGATACGATTATTTAAAGAAAAGAAATTGCACGAGCCACATGCGTGGAGCCTGCGGCCGGCTGCGTCGCGCCATTATTTTCAATTCCCTCAATAGATTTTACAACTAAGATTAATCAGTCTTAATATTTTCATATTCAGATACTTAAGTAACTGTCCTATCTCAATAGAAATGCACATGGATTCTGTAAGTACTAGATGTGGCGACTAGTAGAGTCTCGACTCTATCTATAAGTACTCTTACCAATTACCATCTCATAATAGATAATTTCTCCTTTCAATTTCTGTTTAGATTTCTAACTCTTAAAATAAATCGACAAATCGTCCAATTAATACGTAATAGCTTTACACAGATGTGTTATAAATCGTAAAATAACTTTTAGAACGGCGAGTGTGCAGTTATGGTGATTTGACCAGTTTCACACAACACCATTGAGTGATTTCACATAAATGACCATTACGTGTAATCGATTTTGTCTATTACTTGGGCCATAAAATCTTGAGAGTTCGATGACCGTGTTTAAACTTCGGCTCGCTATTGAATAGAGAAAAAACGCCTAAAGCGTTTTAAATAAACTGAAGGCGGAGTAACAATTTCTCTACAACGTTAAAGTTACGTAACATTATTTTTCAATTACCAAGTCGTAATAGGCATATCTTTGACAAATTATCAGAGTCCACTCCCTATTTGTGACAATGCAAACTTTCCTGGAACCTCATCATCATATAATAAGTCTATCAATCAAGTAGATTATTGTATTACCTACATCTTGGTTGCATTCAAATTAGCGGAGCGTGACCGTCGTCAAACAACAATACGGGTACGTGCATGGTTCCCTGTTAGGTACAGCACTTTCACCGGGGACGTTATCAGTATCTATTCAGCTGCAAGAGTACGGAGCTCGGAGCCAGAGTGCCGCTGCCGACGCCGGGCCGGATGCTCTGCGGAACCCACGCCGTGCCGAGCCGCACCACCGATTACATAAACATTATACAAGCCAGGATGACGACTATAGAACATTAATTACACGCCTTTCTTTCTTATCTTTTGTCATCTAATTACAAATCTGCACAATGATTCCGCAGAAAGTGAGTTCGTCGGTTAAACGGTCATTTAAATATTTTAACCGTCGATGCAATAAGGAAAAGTACGAATTAGGAAACATTAAGTTCGTGTAACGATACTCTCACGTAAAATTTTAAGATCACCATTTTGATAAGTTTGAAATCTTGAATTAATGTAAAATTTAAATGTTAGCCGACATTGAGATTTAAATTCTTGCTCAATACCTTCCATGAATGCACTTACCGGTTATTGAAACGGTAAATATTATCTCCGAACTCAAAATTAGGGTAAGTTGATTGAAGGTAACCTGCTGGTTTTTACTTGCATGTACGTGGCTTGCGTGGCCCACGTAATAATAAGTAATAGGAACATGACGTTGGATTGCATTCTTTCGTGTTTCGAGTCGATGTGGGTACATTTTGTATGCCTCGGGCGCGCCGCTCCGTTAACCTTGTTATCTTCATTGCATGTGCCGCTGTGCCCACACAGACATCACCGTTACGTTGCTATGAAATCGGATTTAACATCTCCCTTGATGACAGAAACTCGTATTGCGAAAGCAAAACGCTTTAAATAAGACACATTTATTTAGAACAGTCGGTCGAATACATTATTCCTCTCGATTATTTTTATAAAACTGTTCGTTTTGTCAATCAATGAAAATAAATAAAGCACTAGTTAATAAGCTAGAGACCGATTTGACATTTTATAGAAAATTATTTTATGAAACAGTATCCAGATGTGAATATTTCAGATAGAACTCCAAAAAGCCACCATACTGAATAGGTACGTGTCGAATCGTAAAAAAACTTTTTACAAATAAACGTAGATGCCTGTGATCTAAGAATATAAGAGTATTTCCTAATGTGTCATTAATTAAAGTACGTTAATTAAAGTTAATCCTCCATTAAATCTCTTACTGTCACTTTTTGTCTTGTTGACGTAGTAAAAACTAGCAAGAGATTTAATGGAGAATTAATTTTAATGAACTTACTTGCATCTGACCGTTTGTCCCGTAAATGGTTTATGAAAAATAGAGCTAAGAAATTGCAAAGAAACAAATACGTAAATAAAAATAAAATACTAAATTAAGAGCCTTCTTTAATTGGTTTTACAGATGTTTATTTCAAAAAAATGAGGTTCTCTTAATTAAAACAACATAAAACAATGGCTCATAAATCTTAAAGGTGAACATCGTTATTTCGGAAAAAGCGAGATTTTTCATAAAGCAAAAAGTCATCGTTTGCGTAACGTGACTTTATCCGACGATTCCTAAATACCTACCTACCTAGTTTCATCGTATCAACATGAATGGAGGAACGGAATGTATAATATTGTTCAATGTTCAATCGACCACTGCCTTTGTTCGGGACAGGTCAAGGGAATTCGTGCGATAGACAAAATATGAATTGAAACTAGCCCGATATGGGTAGAGCTTTCGATTTTCTAACTGTAGTTCGAAATGTCTTGGGAAAACAATGAAACTGTTAAGTTGCAACGGTGTAGGTATCTCACGGTTTTGTCGCTTTGTTTGTACAGGTTGCTATTTTACGGGGTAAAGTAATCAGGCCGGTATACCTACATATACACACGTACTTACACCTACTTAGACTAATGACCTCTTTTGGGAGAGATCAGAATCTTTGCTATACCTCATACTTTAGTATTTATGATGAATAAATTAAGGCAAAATAAAGAAATTATTCAATCGTATTTTTTGAACCAGCCTCATTCTTATGGGTTTCAAGATAGAAATAACGACCATTTTTGACGTAATTTATTTTTTCATAGTTATATTACGTCAGTCATTCTAAGTTACCTCAAAATTGGTGGCCCAATTATTATTTCCAGTAGCTCTACCGATATATTCTATGAGTTTTATAAATATTTTTCAGACATTCTGTTTAATAAGTACGCCAAATTAGTAAATATACATGTTAATTCAGGTCTCCAAGCACGATTAAACCAAAGAAATCATTTTTTATTACCATAATGTGTGCGAGAAACCAAGTAAAACTGCATTTGCAGATCACTTTTCTGCAAACGTCGAGGTATGGATTGATTGTAAAGTTAAAGAGACATCCTATATTATGAGCTACGGTCCCGGTGGCCGACATTCTTCACGATGAATACCAATAGACCAATATAACAGACTAGGTACTCTACATTGTTGACGCCGAGTGAATTAGCAATGCACACATCGTCTTGCTCTAAATTCTTATTGCGTTGTAAATTCCATTGATTTATTGACAAATAGCACGAATTGTTGATTATTTCAAAAGGGGTTTTTTAAAAGCCAATTAAAAAGAAAACAATAGATCCAAATGGCTCGATAGATAGCGTTACTAATAAAATAGTAAAACATACACTACACGAGCCGAGAACATATTATGTTGAGCAATGGAAAGTTGATGATGATTATAAATCCAAGTTAATATACTATTTCTTAAGATGCTTACGACACCCTATTTAGAACGACTTAAAGAGTTTGTAAGTAAAATCTGTGTAACTGATTGATGCTCAATCAATTTTTTATCTGCTTTCCTGAAAACTTTGTTCTTTCTAAAACACGTTTGAACGATGTTATATCGGTCGAAAAAAATTACAAGTCATCTTCAATAGGACTGCTAGGAAATCATAAGAAAAACAAATTAAGGGAATATAATTCGGAGCGCGCTCCATACAAACGACCAGACTTAAAATATCAGAGAGAGAAGTAAAGTCACTGAAATGTTTCAGAAACAATCTAGGAACTATTCTCTATGTTTGTATGAAGTCATATTTTCGTTAAAATGTTTTGCCTCTATCAGCCTTGCAGCTGACAAGTTGTTTTGCGTCAGTGCCCCACAGCCCAAGAGGCAAGAACACGTATCTCTCCCCTATGTTTTGATATGTTCGCCTCTTGAAGTAGTGCTAGTATTCAAACGTTCTCAATAAATATTTCATTCAAAGTACGGAAGTATCTGGTTGATTATGTTCGTAACGTTTTCGGAGTAATAAAAAAAAGTAGAACAAAAAAAATCAACGCGATCTATGGTCTTTCAGTATTCTGCATGGAGCATGATCAAAACCACTTTTGACTGCATTAAACAGTCAAAAGTCCCTTAGTCAAAATAATATTTTCGAGTGGACTAGGTAAACAGTAGTAATTCGGTTCTACTCGGTCGCAAGAAACCTAACATGCTCGAGTGAGCTAGCTCTGGGGTCTAAAAACTCATAACCTCCTTTAACTGATTTGCAGTCAAATGTGGTTTTGACCGGTTGAGTTTTGACTGTAACATACTTACCTTAGTCTCTGGATAATTATTATTGCTCATTACAACTTGTATATTCATACACATAATATACACGTTGGTACTTAGGTTTTCAGTTTATACCTATGAAACAGCAAATTCTTTCTTCGCGATTGCTTTGGTCAAATAGAGAAATTATGTTCCGATCATCCCCTTAAAAACAGTCATCACGCCCGCCTATTAAGAATAACCTGTATAGGAGCACTTCCTACGCTATTCAACAACAATTCCAAGAATATTTCTATATTAAACCCCCCTAAACACATTTCCAAGATGGATTTCTATTTTTATATTCATGTTACGGCAGCTAGATCTTAATTACGATAATTCAATCTCATAATCTACATAGTATTCTATTCTAATTAATTAACAACCGGATTTGAGATAAGAAAATGACATTGCAGATAAAGTAAAGCTTTACAAGCCTGTAAAGTTATTCGTAGGTAATTCAGTTATGTTAGTTACATGACTGACACCCACCTGTGGTCGCGCAACGCAAGAAAGCAAAAGAATTATTAGAATAACTGTTTTAATATAATCAAGGCATTGAACTTGCATGTCCATGCGTGTTATTAAACAAGAATACTTTCACTCAACAACGGCCAGTTATCTCGCAGATGAGTTTGAATATGAACATGTGAATTACGACGGAGTCTTCATAAACCGAAGTTTTATGAATAATTTTCTTCTAATCTTAATACTTGGAAACAAGTAGGTACCTAGGTACTATCTAGTAAAAAAAGTTTTCGAATTATGGAAGTTTTGTTTAAAACATTAAATCACCTATTATATGGCCAATTCTGATTAGCATATATAATTTATTTAAGTATCAGAAAGATATACTATCGTACTTATTTTGGATGTCACTGAAGCTGTTCTAAGAATAATGTTTCAAATCTATGTTTCTGTAATTCAAAATAGCCTTAAAATTTCGTTACCATTTGGAATGGAGTATAGATTTTTTTCATTTTACCTATAATTTTTTGTTTTCAATACTTACATTACATAAAATCAGAAAAGAGCAAATCAAACTTTGGGCAATCAGTGTTCCGTACCGTAACACAAATAAGTTGTGTTTTTAATCTTTAGGGTTCCGTATTTTTAAATAAGTATGTTTCATTTCATTATGAAAAGAAGAAGAATCCTTCAGTTGAGCTTGTGCTTTTAAAGCTATTCACTAATACTAAATTATATAATTAATGATAAGTCTCTTTTTATTTTTCATGAACTCTCTCAATGGAAAACCCACGTCAGAGACCGTAAGGCGGTCTGAAAAAACTAAAGACACCAGGGCTTACTGCTCACACGATAGGTACGAAGAAGAATGGAAAAGCCAATAGTCCGAATTATAAAAGGTTTTCAATTTATCGAGGTCCTATTGTAAAATCATTAAGAGGATTATACAATTTGATCAGTGATTCGATGATTCAGCTTGCGATGGCCGATAACTCGGTGTCATCTGTAGAACTATAAACGATGAACTTTCGATAGTTACGTCTGTGCTTAAAGAAAGAAAGCTATTTTCTTTGTGACTAATGAGACGGATTATAATTCGCACGAACTCTTATCTCATGGGAAGAGGCTAAACGGATTTGCTTAGTTAGAGAGTTTAGACAAAAACTGTTTCGTAATGTACAAAGTTACTATAAGCATGACATTTTGGAACTTAGTTTCAATAGTAATATAAAAAAATATTCTGTTTATTCCAGTTGTATTAATTCATTTTCTTAACATTTGTAGAATGTTAGGGTGCTGTTTTAACCCACGGAAGGGAAACCTGCTGGCCAATTTTTAGCTATCCTTGTCGACTAAGCTACGATAACTAAATACACGGTCCTTCTTAATATGCGGACACTTTTGTAGGGGATGATCATACCGTCAAACTGAACAACATTCTCTATGGAACCAACATCGAAATCTCAAAAAAAACAGGTCTTCCATACAAAACTGCAAACCCACTCGAGCCAAATGTATGGGACAGCTGATTTTTTTTTTGTGATTTCGATGTTGGTCCCATAGAGAAAGTTGTTCAGTTTGATGGTCTGATCATTCCCTTAAAAAGTGTCAGCATATTAAGAAGGACCCTGTATATTTTTAATTCAATTATTTAAGTTTAAAACTATTGAAGTGTCTTTATGATTCGATTCATCAGTCATAATAAGAACTTTACTAACCTCATATAGCATATTAAATAACAACACAAGGATGATAGGTTTTCAGAGAATGTGTACTACAAACCGAAAGAACATTAAATTTTTCTTTACGAATCACACCCATAAATTTCTCCAAAGTGCATTATTAAAACATAACCACGTTACGTCTTAAATTAAAAAAAAAAACTATTGGCCTGTAATTGGACGTTTAAATTATGAACCGTTACGTAACACTAAGCTTTAAATATTAAGCTACGATGCCGATGATTATAAAGGTTATAAATAAAAGTTGATTACCATTCCATTAAAAACAAATTTTCTTGAATAACAAAAAAACCGGTCAAGTGCCAGTCGGGCTACTCGCGCACCGAGGGTTCCGTACCGCACCATCACACAAATTAAATTACGGAAAAAACTAAACTCCGGGACCTTTAGCGCGGGACCGACTCACACTTGGCCAGTTTTTATTATTTGTTGTTATACAGTAAAGTTTTCTCTATAATCAAACCAAGTTTGACGCTTGTATGTATTACCGTTTTTACGATAGAGCGAGAAGAAAAAACGTTGATAAAAACTAGTTTCTTGTTGTTCTCTTAATTTTTATCTTTTTGCCTTTTTTATTATTTTTTAACAAATCCGCCGTAATAACGCATTCAAAAGTTACAGCCCTAAATAGGTAGGACGGACAACGTAGGCTCCCGTTTTCACCATTTGGGTACGGAACCTTAAAAAGGAACGAAAGTATAAATTATCAGTTGACATTTTCTCCGCATTTCTCCGAATTTATGATTTCACACACTGTCTCATTTCTTTTATTTACTCAGAAACTGTTGATAACACTTATCTTATTGTATAACAACAATAACATAGGTGCATTGACCTCAGCCCCTAGCGTTACGGATTGATAAGGCCAGGTTAAATGGGCCGTGCCATGAGAGCCCATAAAGACAGCATAAGACCGACCCCGACAGAACCCTTAAATCCACGTGATAAGGAACAAAATAGCTCAATTCCTGGGACATTACGAACCTTAACAAAATAACAATCCCTATTGATACCGGCCATTCAATTCGCTAATGCCCATTTAATTGGTTGAATGATTTCTCTGAAAGTTTGTTAAACACGATTCAATTTAAAATTGTTTGTTGTTATAGGTACTTTTATTGTTATACGTGGAATATAACATTGAGTTAATTCTTTGATGTCATACACAAAATATATTATGCACATTTATATGTATACAATGACATAATAATCCAGGAGCCCGAGTTCGCTAATTTAAAACATCGAAGTTCTATTCTTATCCAATTTCAGTTCTAATCAAATTGCAATCCAATTACTATTTAACCGTGCTGAATTCCGCATCGCGCTAAACTCTATGTAACTGACAGCCTTTAACGTCTGAGCGATGTGTCAAAACGGCTCTAAAGTGCTGCATCACGATTAGTGCAATACCAAATGTGTCAAAAGTTATGGGTTGTACGTAGTCCAGTCACGGTTCAAACGCCGAATATTTATCGCGATTGCAGCCCTGTACAATCCTTGTTGTGAAAAGTTCTAGATTTTCTTACATGTAGAATTTTATTATTTAGTATTTCTAATTTAATTATTTTGACAGATACAAGCACAAACTAATACTCAAAGGACACTGGGTAAAAATGAATGGCCACTGTTCCAAGAACCCCCTGCTATGGTACGGTACGGACAGTTAGAGAATATCCTAACGTACACACGGCGACACATCAAGCTACGCAAAACCAAAATAAGCTGGCCGCGCGTAGGCAGAGTAATGCATAAAGTCGCGCGGCCAGCTTATGTTTGTTTTGCGTAGCTTGATGTGTCGCCGTGTGTACACGGCGTACAAAGTGCATCAAAAAAAAAAGAAACAGGGTGTTTTATTATGACATGGCTGAATTGGGGGGTAATAATTTTGACATTAAAGACCGAAAGGTGTATGTCTGTTTCGGGGTGAACAGACACTTAGCTACAACTACTAAAATTAATTACTAAGCGTGCAACAGTAAGGCTACCCTGGACCACTGCTGCCCACTGTACTTTCGTCTTTTAATCTCAGCCACACGATCAAAGGCAACGATAGAATATGAATAGGATCCAAGGAATATTAAGATCCTCTTCTTATTCCTTAGAATAAGTAATTTAGTTTTCAGCAAGCAGACATATGTGAAACGTCATCAACTCATCACCAAAAAACAACCTTATGATAAATTGATAAGTCATCGTCTTCTGTCGAAAACCAGGGACAATGATCACATAAAAACTTGAAGGAAAAAATTTGATGTTTGCACGTTTCCACTGCACGATACATTGAGGGGTAAAATTGTTGATGCTTCATGGCCGTGTTCGACCACAGCGACTGATTATGGCTGTAGACTTTGAGAGCTTCGTCGATTTGCTCTTAGGTGGTTGATGTAGCCTATCTTGGCTTTAAAAGTGCGTCCACTCAGGCTACAAATCATTTTCCATTAAGAGAAGTTTATTCCGAATGCACAAATGCGCGCTGCATGCAAATGAAGTCTGGTGATATTTTCAACACTAACCAATTAAAGTCAATGAAATTTTGAAGAAGCAATCTAGAAACAAATCTCTATGCTTGTATCTTTTCCGATTTTCGTTAAAATATACAGTTTCAATGCTAGCATTAATTTAAGATTTGTATGGAAATCTTTGAGGCACTGTAACTTTAAAACTATACATAAACTATACATTTTAATGAAAATCTGACACGATACAAGCATAGAGATTTGTTTTTAGATTGTTTCTGCAAAATTTCATTGAGTTTAATCGGTTAGTATTGAAAATATCACCAGACTTCGTTTGTATGGAGCGCGCCAACAGTAATATACCCTTAAGATAGTTGTATTGGATGGCCGCGGGAATCGCGCTTTTCATCGAGATCAGACGCTTAGCCTCAAAGTCGAATACCTTATTCTAGACAGTGTGCCTCCACCCCGGTCGATCTTTAGCAAGCTCCTCCCAACAATTCGGATCGATTTCTCAAAGATTCATATGGCGTTTTTGCACATCTTTGTACCGCAAAAGCTGCCCACCTGTACCGGCAGGTAGAGTTAGACTCTACCTATATTATAGGTATATTATACTCGAATCTCGTATAGGAACTCAAAGTGTTTCTTGTAGAGTTTCTGGTACCTAGCATCTTCTTTACAGCAATAAGAATAAAACATTAAGAAGAAAATCTAGTCGATTAAAAAAAGTGAAACCAAGAACATAAATGTAGCATCACGATTTTAAAGGATAACTGATTTTCATCATCATTTTGAAAATTCAAACTAGACAGAAACACCCAAACACTCAAAAACCAGCAAGTTTTATGGACGTCGGGTCCGTGCTCAAAAGTGGCCGAAACAAAAGAGCACCAAAACGTATAAAGAGAACCAATTGCCGCGATGGATAGGAAAAACTACGCAAACAAAAAGAAAAAGTATTTTAGTATTTTCAATGTTTATATTACTAAACACGTACTTAGGTTTGTGTAGGTTAGACTCGGACACTTTTTTTCTAGAATTTTGTACTAGACCCGGCGTCCATTATTTTTTATGTCAGTGGTAAGTAAATCAAAAAACACGTATGTAGTCAAAGAATGGAAACCATCATCGTCAGTGGTTGTCGGCGCGGTGAATCGACGGAAGTCGCCGGGGCGACGCGATATTTTGAGCAGGCGCGCCGCGCCAGGCATGCGCCTGCGACTCGTAAGTATAAATAAAAGTAGTTATGTACTCTGTCTACTTACTTGCGCCACTTGACTAAAAACTTGAAGATAGCCGTATCTTAAACATGCGTGTGAAATGCTGAAGAGCATAAAATTAAACATGGGATCAAGTTTTCGCTGAAAAATTCGATGTTCGTTTTCATCCTACTTACTCGTAGTTTTAGTAGTGTTAACAGTAGTACATTTGTCTACTGCTAATTAGGTATTTTTAGTTAATTTAAGTTGTAGATAGCTGTACGCCAATTATCTAACTCTTCTATATCGTTGTCTAGTCATCATAATACAAGTCCAGGTTAGATTCTGGTACTTTAAATGTGACTTGATAATTTGTGTGACAATGTCCAAGATATTTTAGTAGTTATCTTAATGTTATCATGTAGTTAAGAATGAAACCTGCAATAATTGCACTGTAATTTACTGTGTGATGAATAACGTCACGCAGGACAGGAATTATGGATCTCCCGCTAAACTCGTTATGGAGTTTTGGGGAATTGTATTTCTTTTCATGAAAGGTACTCCTGTAAACGTTAAATAAATAATTAAAAAAAGATACCTAATTGATTCTTTAATAATAAGTATTATTTTAGTGACTATCATAAAGGTATGCAAAAGCAGCTGAATAAACATTAATTTTCCGTTCAATATCTGATTGTATCCTATTGACATTTCGAGCACAGTAATTAATTCAGATTCCTATCAGAAATGTTCAGGTTTACTTAGCACGACACTTCGGAATGGAATGCCTATTTGACAATAGTTAGGCACGCTGACAAAGAAGTGAAATATTATAAAGCGACACTAGGCAGGTCCTACTTTGCATTTATCCTTGGGCATAAATAGAAAGGATATCCGTTTGAAATACATTCAATTGTTATTGAAGAACCATGCATGTCTACATTTCAATTAAGTCTAGTCTAATGTTAAAGCTGCACACATTAGTTGCCAGACAACAAGACTATCGAGTTGTCGATAACAAAATAAAAAGTGGAATAGAAATTTCCGGTCCCAATTGACGAGTTGGCTCTCAAGGACGCACCCAACCCGCACCCAACTTCCGTTCCATGAATTGGGGTAAAGTGTATAGTTACCGAGCAAAAACAGAAGCCAGATGGCTCCTATACGCCACGGAATAGGACCCCGCTGTTAGCCTACAGGTGAATACGTGATATCACGGTTAATTTAATGGCCAATTACGTTGTAAAACTGTTTAGTGAGGTCACAGACAAAGTTCGCGGAATCCTTTCCTGGTTCGCGACTGGAAAGGGACGAAACACTATGATCAAGTTGTCGCATTAACACTTCACTTTCCCTCCAACCCAGAATTTCAAGCATTTACTCATCTGCCGGCAAACTACCGGTAATTACAGAGGGTTGCAAGAGAAACCTGCCGGTCCCTTGATAGATCGACAATGAAGGATCGCTTTCTCGAAAATTGTACGAAAGTGTGCCGTGTGAAATGTTATTTTTTCTTGTTCGAAAATATGCAATGTTTCTCGCGGATTTCTGTCGAAGGCCAACCACCGGTGCGCATGCTTTCATCAACCGCCTGAACCGGCCAGCTGCTTGTTTATATTTCCATTCGCGCATGCGCATGCCGCGTTCCACCCGACCCGTTCGTCTACTTCAATGGTCGCTGGTGAGCGTGCTTGAGTGTTGTAGCCTGTAGCCGTCTTAGTTATGAATTGAGTTGAGTGCTCGAGAGGTGCGGTGCATACCGTCAAATCGACACTCTTGCTCGGTCATACTAACTACCTAGGTAGGTACTCGTACATATAACATAGTGATAGCATAGTGACTGTGCTGTGGTCATTTAATAGGAGGTGAATGGTCGTGTAGTGTTTTTTTTTATTACCTAGGAATGATGACTCCACACTGTACTTACCTAGTTATTTTGACATTTTCGTATGTATACGAATTGGAATATAACCTACCTACAAATACGAGTCAAGAAGAGTAGGTAGCTAGTAGGTACTCTTCCAAGGTACCTACCTAGGTAAGGGTAGTGGTAGGTATGAACAAGGTACTTGTGCTTCCTTTAGAGCGATTTTCTATCCTGCTGGGATCAGGATATCTAACCTAACCGAGATATCTAAATGGAGAGTACGACAGTATAGAGATAGAGGTAGTACCATTACAAATATGTAGAGGCATTCATAAGTTACAAGGATTTCAAAGCGGTAGATCCATAGGTACGTAACTGGTTCGTAATCATAACGTAACATAAATCCACTTGCAGTTTGCATTGCAAGCGGAAAATGCATTCGATAATCTCTGCATGCAGTCTAGTCAGTCGAAAAGCGAACGCACCGCTTTGAAATAAAATAAAATGAACGTAACGTAATAATGAAATGACTTGTGAGACGAGGCGGGAAGGGTAGAGGGCGCGGTAGGCGGCCGCCCCTCCACCCGCCCGCACACCCGCAGTCAAGCGAGAGGCGACAGCCAGCTGCGTTGCGCGTCTTGTGTTTTTCGGATTTTGCGGTGCGCTTGACGTTTCTAACTGTTATTTTCTCATTATTTTTATAAACAATGACTTATTTGTTTTTACACGCGTGTGAAAATTACTTCTTGATGTGGTTAACAAACTGAATCCCGACATAGCTGTCTGGACGTTCGAAACATTATCATTCGTTTGCTGGCTATGACTGGATGTGTTCGTTGCATGGGTACCAGTGCCTTTTGTCTGTAAAACAGTGGATTATATATGGATGGTAGTGTTTAGTTCTTCAGTACAAAGACGTAGTGCCAGCAGTGTGACCAGTGATTGTTGTCGTGGCAAGTTTCCGTGGAGGAAACTTTCGAAACGTGAATAAAACTTGGTAATGCTTTCCTAGCGACTGCGGGCCCTGCCTGCACGCATTCCATTAGGAAGCAAGTGTTGGCAATAAGCATTTTACGGTGAGTTAGCGCTCTCAAGTTCATCGTACTTTGACCTAAAACTGTGACGGTGTCGGTGCTGTGCTGACCAGTGTCAAATGTCGGGTCAAGCTATCCCCGTATCTGCTGCGGTAATTACTTTTACAATGGCGTAATGAGGGCATGGTAGTAATGATGCATTGGCTGCAGTATCTTGCAGGGTAAAGGTTCAAACAGCACAGGACAGCCAATATTTTATTGTACATAGAGGTTACTTTGTTTGAGGATTAACAACCACAAACTACCTGTTAATATAACATAAACGGGGCTAGTTAATACCCTGTCTTACTCCTAATATTTCCTGGAATTGCTCCCCAATTTGTATAATTTTAAACTATACTCCATTCCAAATAGAAACGAAATTATAAGGCTATTTTTGAATTATAAAAACCGATTTGAAACACTTAGGCCTGTTTCACCACTTCTGGATAAGTCATTGTTACCTTATTTGACAGACCTCGTATGAAAGATATGTCAATTTATCCGTCATATAAGCTAACAAGAACTTATCCAGATGAGGTGGAAAAGGCCCTAACTCTCACTTATTCTTAGAACAACTTTGGTAACATCCAAGATAGATTAAATAGTTTATCATTCTTATAAATAAATTGTATTTGCTAATCAGAATTGGCCAGAAATCAAGATAGGAATCAGTACATCTTTTCGCCCTTATTTGGAATGAAGTATAGATCTGTAAATGAGTGAAATGAATAGGAAAGTGTGCAGTCAGAGTGTGATCTTAGGCCGAGATTCAGAAACGATTTTTTAGTCTTAGATCGAGCTAAGCAGGGCGAAAATGTATGGGTTTTGACATACGTATAGTTCAAACTATGACTTAAAAATCGTGTCCGAATCTCAGCCTTAGAGGCAATTGCTTCAAGACACACAGGAACATTAAGATTTGCTACTGTATTGAATGAAAATGTTGATAACCAGAGGTCGGAATCTGCCGGTCATTCCAGGTCCTCATTTAAGTGATATGAGTGGAGCCCTCTTTTTATATTGTATTGTGACAATGGGAGAGGGCTACTATGGATTGGCTTTGTTTGCTTATATGCATATGCTTACGACTATATTCCCCGAGGGGGTAGTCAGAGATATTCTGAAACCTCAGAACATCCACTTTTCACTAGTACTGAAACTCTGTCCAGTATGATGAGAAGTGAGTCTGTCGCCACTTATAATGGACAGTGGGTACAATACATGCCTCAAAATTGAAGCATGACGGTTTCCTCACAATGTTTTGAAAAGCAAGTGGTGATACAAATTGTACATAAATTCCTAAACTCATTGGTATGAGTCTACCTGGATGGGGATCGAACCTTCGCAACCTGCATGGCAGGCAAGGTTACTCGCCACTGGACCTCCGCAGCATTGTTTAGTATTTTAAAAGAACAAGGAATTCATTATTATAACTATACGAACTTTTTGCAAAATACAGATAAATAAAAATTAAAAAGTGGGCCCTAGTCATATTTATATTACATGCAGACCTGGAATAACCCGCAGATTCTGACCTCTGCTGATTACTAAAAGTTTAATAGAAACCAACCAATTATCAGATATAGCACAACATTCAACTGTTAAAAGTAAACTAACCGCACTCTAATAATTGCAAAGCATACTGGGCACAGGTTGGTTAATATATTTACGTACATACCTACTTAGTTTCTAACTTCTCCTGACGCTCTCCTTTTCTAGTTACATTATTTTAGTGACATTTACTAGTTATTTTCTAGCTTAGATTTTACTAAACACTAGCGTTTACCCGTGATAAGCTATCAAACAAAAAAAGTTTCAAGTAAAATTGGTTCAGTAGAACCTAAAAACCATATTATCGTAATCTTTTTCATGTAAATATCTTCAATGTACAGACACACTTTTGTTACAGTTTTATAATAGTTAAAAGATTAAAACAATTAGTTGATTATTTAAATTGGACAATCTCAGTCATCTGAGTTTGTGACTCAATCACACATAAACAGCTAAACAGATTTAAATGAAATTTGGCACGCAAATAGAAAATGTTCTTGACTAATACATAAGATACTTTTTTAAGGTCCATGCAGGTAAAATCGCTGGCAACATCTAGTTAGTAAATAAGCACAAGCACTGTACTAAGGACAAACATTTGCTTTTCTTATCTACGAGTTTGTCATCAACAAGGAAAACACATTAGAACAGAATATTATATTACCTACCACACTTGTGTATCATCAGCTTGGAAAGTATGCACTTTGAAAGTAATACTTATGCACTGTGCAAATATTTTGTCCTTCCGGCTTTGAATATGCCATGCTATTTCTCCCCATCGGTGCGGTATAAAGGTATCTAAAGCAATGTTTTGTCTGTAAAAGTAGAAGATGTGTGTTGGCTACCTTGTAACACATCAATCTATCCTGAAACAAGGATTAATTTTATTATAATAAAACTGGTCAAGTGCAATTCGGGCAACTCGTGCATCGAGGGTTCCGTTCCACCTCACAATAAATTAACTTACAAGTATTTTTTTTTCTGGGATTTTTATCGCGAGACCGACACAGACTTGGCCAGTTTTTACTATTTGTTATTATTCTGAAGAGTTTGCTCTCTAATCACACCAAATTTGACGCTTGTATTTATAACCATTTTTACGATAGAGCGAGAAAAAAAACGTTGATAAAAACTAGTTTCTTGTTTGAGGACCCCCCCTTAATTTTTAACTTTTTGACATTCATATTATTTGTTAGGAAATACGCCATAATAACGCACATTCTGTGAAAATTTCAACTGTCTAGCTATTACGGTTCAGAAGTCTCAGACCTAAATAGATAGGACGGACGGACGGACAGACAGCGTCGGCTTAGTAATAGGGTCCCGCTTTCACCCTTTGGGTAAGGAACCCTAAAACGAACTAAAGTGACAGACTTTGTCCAGTCCAAAACCTTATTCCTTATTCTTGGCTAATTTAAGTGAGCCAAATCGGTCCACCCATTCTCAAGTAATGCGCTTACCAAAGAAAGCATTTAATTTTTATTTAGGTACATAGAGGCATAGGTTGTAGTTTAGGTTTTTAAAGATTTAGGTACCTATATCCTTGAAGATCCTATGTACACAACTGAAATATTCACTACAATAACTATTTAATGAAGCCTATCTAATATCTTTGAAACCATTACAATGACAATAAGAGTGTAAATATTATTAAATGAGTCAATTCCAAATATACATAATTTGTAATGCTTTATTTATGTATTGAAACAAAGCTAGGTATCTGTAACTAATGAGTATACTGTAGAAAATCTAATCAATTTGTTATAAATTATTCTCTATAATACATAATATGAAGAATTTTACAGATTTATACACAATTCATACACATGTAAACAGCTATAATATTTCCTTTATGTAGGTAGGTATTTAGGAACTTTGCTACAACTAAGATTTAAAGTGTTCAGTTTAGGGTTTCAGGAGGGACTGATAGAACATAACAAAATATTTTGAATCAGTACAATGATTAAAAATCAGGGTTCGAAATTATCAAGATAATTATCCAAGCTGATTCTTAGTTTTGAGAGACATTTCTAACAAAAAGTTCTAAAATTGCTGTTTTTGCTTTAATAAACTCTTAACCAGAGCAGACCGCACCTAGTATTTGACATTGTAGTTTCTCATCACAATGAATAACAAATAATTGAAAAAATCCACAGAAAACAGTGAGAAAAATGATTTCATGTTTTTGAGCTTCTTTTTTCGCGAATGATCGGAAATACAAGACGTGACATTGCTAGCGCAAGCTTTTTGTGTTTCCAATCAATTTCATAATTATAAACGCATAATTATCATGATAATTACTTCGAACCCTGTTAAAAATAACCAACAAATCGAATCTGCAACACAGGCTTCCTCAAATCCAGGTGTTTAAATTATCTATTTTCCTTTCTAATCTGTATGTATTACTCTCTCTGCTGTGAAGAAATCAAAAAGTTTATTTTGAATGTTTTGCTCTCTTAATTAATGAGGCAACACCTATGCTTTTACTAAATAAACATGGGGATGTCGGCTTTGGCACTTCCCTAACATGGCTGACTAAAATAGGAATGGAAACCTGAGGGAAGAAACATTTTTTTTAAAGTGAGAACATATGGGCCGACAGATAATAAAAACACCAAAAAGAACATCTGCTTTGACTGTGGTTTATCAGTGTTCTATTTTGAGTGTTTCAAATGAAATGATTGGTGGAGAGAGGTGAGCTAAGGTCACATTTTTTGTAAATATTTGTTTTTTGGGTGGTCTGACTAAATGTGTTCTAGATTTTCTTGTTCTTTAAGACAGTTTATCTAATAAATAGTATATTGCAATATTTATATTAAAGACAATAGAGATTACAAGATAACAGATTTTTCTTCAGATTTTGGATTTCTGATACAGATTTGGTGCAGACAACAGATTGTACTCTATTTTTAGCAAATGCATTTTCAATAAATAATCCACAACTCAACCAACCATGATCAAATCACACAGATTTTTGAGATTTTATAAGAATAGGTTTTTGTATATAGGGTCCTTCTTAATATGCTGACACTTTTTTAAGGGGGTGATCAGACCATCAATCTGAACCACTTTCTCTATGGGACCAACATTGAAATCGCGAAAAAACATGGTGTGTTAGGCTCGTACACATTTTAGACAATTGTAAACATATTTTTGGAGTTAGTTCGTGGCAACACTGCATCAAGCTGAACGAAAACTGAAACTTCTGCTGTAAAATAAAAATAGGTTAATTATAAATATATTCGCGAGAGGAAGCCTTTACCTTATAGTGGGATCCCACAGGCTCTTACCCTATTAACAAAGTGATGTGTATTAAAACTATGATTGCAATTTTCATACTTTGCCAACTACATAGAAAAGTTTCTAAATATAACCTTCACAACAATCCAAAGTCCAAATCAAACAATTGACAACCTGTTGAATAACAATAAGAACCGGTTAGAATGAATCATCTTTATGCAAAGGTGGATGATATACTGATGCTTCCTCGCAAAAACTAGTTAGTGCAGCTTCTTATTATCTATATATATAAAAATGAATCCCTATTTCCCTTGGTCACGGCATCACGCCTGAACGGCTGGACCGATTGCGATGAAACTTTTGTGGGTTGTTGTGCATATGCCAGGGAAGGTTTATAAACAAAAAAAACGGCCAAGTGTGTGTCGGGTAGGTGTAGGGTAGGTGTAGGGTAGTTGTAGGTGTAGAGTAGGTGTAGGGTAGTTGTAGGGTAGGTGTAGGGTAGTTGTAGGTGTAGGGTAGGTGTAGGGTAGTTGTAGGTGTAGGGTAGGTGTAGGGTAGTTGTAGGTGTAGGGTAGGTGTAGGGTAGTTGTAGGTGTAGGGTAGGGAAAATGGCAGAACAACGTCTGCCGGGTCAGCTAGTTATAAATAAATATCTTGGACATTTTCACACAAATTATCTAGTCACATTTAAAGTACCAGAATCTAGCCTGGACTTGTATTATGATGACTAGACAACGATATAGAATACATATATAGATAGAAACATCCATGACTCGGGTACACATATTCATATTTATCATACAAATATTTGTCTCTTACGGGATTCGAACCCGCGACCCTCGGCACAACAGGCAGGTTAACTACAGACTGTGATATCGGGCCGTCAAACATTATAAACATTGAATTATACATTAGGAGGAGTCAATAATAAAATACTTAACTAAAACAAATAAAACCTGCCTTTATGTTATTATCTTTGTAAATTACATTACTATTACAAGGAACTGTGCTATTATGTACAGCATCCTTCTTTATATGCTGACAGTTTTTTATGGGGACCAGACCATCAAACTGAACAACTTTCTCGAACTCTTATTTAAACTCGAATAGGTTTGCAGTTTAGTATGGAACATCAGATATTTTTCAGCGATTTCGATGTTGGTGCCATAGAGAAAGTTGTTCAGTTTGATGGCCTGATCATCCCCTTAAAAATTGTCAGCATATGAAGAAATTAAGAAGGACCCTATATGTGTAATTTGACGGTCTTTAATATATTAAATCTATAGGTAAATAGGTGTAAATAAACATTTCAACAGTTTAGGAAAAAAGACCTTACTGCGATGTTATAATCAATCAATCAATTATACTTTATTTTACACCAAAAAACATAGTATACAGAGAGTAAATAAGGGGGCGTCCATTAATTACGTGAGGTGTTTAGGGGGAGGAGGGGGTCGTGCGAAATCTCACCCAATCTCACGTGGGCGAGAAGGGGGGTCTCGGTAAATATCACGTAATTTTTTTTCAGCAAGGTACAAAGTAAAATTAAGAGAAAAGTTTAATTAAGTAAAACATGTTTCTACACTGAAAATTTTAAATTATAACGCAATCAAACACAGATTAACGCATTTACACTAAAAATACGTATTTTGAAAAATATCACGTGAGATTTGGAGGGGGCGGGGAGGGGGTCGAGCTAAATCTCATGAAATCTCACCAAGGGGGGAGGGGAGGTCGAAAAATCACAAAAATCATCTCACGTCATTAATGGACGCCCCCTAAACAGGAAATACAGATGGTACAAAAATAGTCGGTCTTATCGCTAAAAAGCTATATCTTCCAAACAACTTTAGGGTAGAGGAAAAGGTAAAAGAAATTTGGTAGGCGGTGTAGATAACAATAACAGTATAGGTACATAACACATACAAATAAAATATTTTTGATGTTATTCAAAAGTGATTTTGTAAATTTTTCGGCCATAGCGATGGTAATCGAAAAATCATTTAGCACTTCGGAATCGCCTTTAAGTTAAGAGACGCCTTTTGAGCATAAGTTGAGTCGAAGTAGGGTCGAAAATGTATGGATTTTGACATACGGGAGTTCGAACTTAAACTTATAAAACGTCTCTGCATCTCAGCCAAAATAAAATGTCGATAGATGAACCGCAAGTTACACAATTTTACTACGTTAGGATTAAATAAATAATAAATAAATAAATATCTTGGACATTGTCACACAAATTATCTAGTCACATTTAAAGTACCAGAATCTAGCCTGGACTTGTATTATGATGACTAAACAACGATATAGAATAAATATATAGATAACAACGTCCATGATTCGGGTGCAAATATTCATATTCATCATACAAATATTTGTCCCTTACGGGATTCGAACCCGCGACCCTCGGCTCAGCAGGCAGGTTCACTACCGACTGTGCTATCGGGCCGTCAAGGTACTCCTTACATATAGATTTAGTTTCTTTGCAAATTAGTACAGCATTTGTTCCGGTGACCATAACATTTAGGTATGCACAAAATACTACCTTTCGCTTCAAAAATACTGAAGTTTATGCACAAGCTCTTTATTTGAGCTAACAACAACAAAATTTCTGTCCAGTAATTTTAACATATTTGACAGCTTTACAGTTCGTTTTTTGGAAAAACGCCTGACAATCATAATATTAACCAGGGTTCGAAAATACCAGATATTTATACAATTAAGATTTTGCATAGGGGTCGTAATTTATAGAGAAAATAAAAATTTTGCGTTTGTAAACTAAATGATTTGATATATACATTATATTGTTGATATATATATCCAAGAATAAATATCCTGATACATATCACTTCTTCTTATCGTGTGGGCAAAGCCCTGGTGTCAAAATCACCTGATTGTCTGAAAAGAAAGATGATTCCGTGCTCCGGATGGCACGTTAAGCCGTTGGTCCCGGCTACTATCTCTCGTGGTAGTAGTCGTTACATAAAAACCACGTCAGAGGCCGTAAGGCAGTCTGAAAACTCTGCAACCATACATATCACTGGTATAAATATCATCGAACCCTCATATTATTACCATAAACCTACACACAAGACTTACTTTGTTGCCTCTAGGCCTCATTCCTTTTCCACTTAATGATAGGAATGAATCTTGCCATCCCATTGCTTCCAAGAAGCACAATTCTACATGTTCACATCTCAACTGTAAAAGACTTCCTTACATACGTCTTTTCATTAAGATGATACACTCGTTAGCGTACTCCATACAAACGAAGTTTAATTTGAATAAGTACTTACTAATTTAGGTAATTCATTGACATTTTTAAACACCTAGAAACGAATATCGGTGTCTGATTTGTCAGATTTTCGTAAAATGTATTGCATGGTTACAAAGTTACGATTTAAGATTTCCATACAAATCTTAAATTAATTCTAGTATCGGTATCGAAACTATTTAACGGAAATCTGACAAACCACGGACACAGTGAAAATACGCTTAAGATCAAACTTGGTTTGTATGCAGCGCACTCGGATGCGCTGCTCTAGCAAATGACGTTCCTGCGCGACAGAAAAGGGTGAAAGCGTTAAAAAATTCGATTCCGTGCTGCCAGATGAGATTCAACCCTTACAGTGACGGGAATATCTGGTGAGCCTATACCCGTAAGCTCAATCATAATTACTCACGAAGCTATGTAATTAAAGAGTCATCTATCTCCATGGATCACGCGCCATTGGTAATGACAATAATTTGTTTGCAGCGAGACGATTGGCGCGGGTGGTGGGCTGCTGACCATGAACGCCACCCAGGTGCAGTGCGAGCCCCACGACTCCGTCGTACTCATTAAATGTAAGTAACACCCACCTGATAAACTACTCGTAATTTAGGTCTAAGCATGTTAGTGTGGAGGCACGATACGAATGTGATACAACTTAGAAGCTTTAGCGAATACGTTGTCAAGATTATTGGCAAGACCAAATGAGATTTTAGCGAAATAGCAATATAATTATCCATGTTACCGGCAATTTTTATAATTTAGGTATTCTATACCTTTGACTTATTATTATAAGGACTAGCCTTGCTGTAGCATTTCCCCTCTGCCACGATATAAGCACAATTGATCTTGAGCATTTACATTCAATTTTACACCTTATCACGAGACAGCCTATAATTGCGAAATAATAACTTCGAACTTAGAACGTTTGGGGTTCAAACGAGACTACTTTTTATGATTTTTAACATTCAAAATTGGAATCTAAAGTTATGGGGAATAAAATCCAAAGTTGCGGATTTCATGTTACCTCGCCCCCCGCAAAAAGTGGCAGAAATGTTTGTTAGTATAATTACACGCGTAACCAGTCCACATATAAATTGTCAAAGTTATAGAATGCCTGAGGCGTCCAGGCCGTGTATGAAATATTATGAATATTATTGTCCATTACATACTTTACCTAGGTAATGTATACAATGCCTAGGGATTGTATAGAATAACTGCTGGTCCACCGGCAATGTGTAAAGTAAATGGATTTTACTCAGTATTTATTAATATCAGATAGACAGGACAAGAGAGGAGAGGAGAGGGATCCCCAGGGATTGTATACCTGCTGGTCCACCTGAAATGTGTAAAAAAAAGTTGTGTAAATTGGTAACTTTTTGTGCCTTTTGTCTTTCCACTTGACACAACACATACATGCACAAGTCAAAAAAGTGGACAGCCTTGCAATGGGTATGGCTCCCTCTAGTAATCCTTTAGGTATAATCTCTTTGGCCATACCTATTTGAAGGCTGTCCACTTTTTAGACGTTTGTGTATGTAAAGTAGTGTCAAGTGGTCACAAAAGAGACAACTGCCCTAATGTTTACACACACTTAACACACACACTGGCACAAAAACAAGTGGACAGCCGCATCAACGTACAGGGTCCTTCTTAATATGCTGACACTTTTTTAAGGGGATGATCAAACCATCAAACTGAACAACTTTCTCTATGGGACCAATATCGAAATCGTGATAAAAAATAATCACCTCTTCCATACAAAACTGCAAACCTACTTGAGCCAAATGTATGGGACCGCAGATTTTTTCTACGCGATTTCGTTGTTGGTCCCATAGAGAAAGTTGTTCAGTTTGACGGTCTGATCACCATAAAAAGTGTCAGCATATTAAGTTGGACCCTATACAACGGTTTAATGAATAAGCGCAAAACCTCATACACCCCAACTGATTTATAACAAAATAATTAGATTGAAACAAAAATTTCATTTCTTTGATAGTTAAAATTTTAAGTTATTCTCATTTTAAGTGTTCAGGCAAAAATGATTTGTTGTCATTTCAACAATGAATGAAAGCGCTAACGTGCTCATGGATACATTTTAAGAATCTGGTTTTGGTAGCAAGTAGAGTGAGAGTGCCCGAGCGGTGGGTTGAGATCGAGTTAAGTGAATTTTATATTTTACAAACAAATTGTTTAATATTTTGAAAAAAATTACCTAGGTTGAAACCATGATAATTCGATTCTGCTCTCGATTCCAAACAAACTAATTTCTAGTTTTGCGTCAATTCATTAACACGTTGTATATGCATTATGCTTTTGTGGTTTCATTTACGACATTTGTAAATATTTACATGCAATTTCTATATTGCATAGCACTTTGGCGTCTAAGCCAAATACGATTAATCAGTAACATATGGCTCGCACTAGTCTATTGCAATGTGCTTGTATTTTTGGACCGGTCTGCATACGGTGTCACCGATGTGTTGTTGGCTTACACGATTATTTGATCCTATGTAACACTTATGTACACCAAATCTTTGCTTGAACGCAAAACTTTTCCTATTCACATACAACGTGTTAATGAATTAACGCAAAACTACCTGTAGAAAGTCGTTTGTTTAGAATCGAGAGCAGAATCGAATTATCGTGTTTTCAACATAGGTAATTTTTTTCAAAATATTAAATAATTTGTTTGTAAAATTTAAAATTTTTTGAACACGATCTCAACCCACCGCACGGACACTCTCACCCTACTTACTACCAAAACAAGATTCTCGCTTTCATTCATTGCTGAAATGATAACAAATCATTTTTGCCTGAAAACTTAAAATGCGAATAACTATAAATTTTATGTATCAAAATAATGAAATTACTGTTTCAATCTCATTATTTTGTTATAAATCAGTTGGGGTGTATGAGGTTTTGCGTTTATTCATTAACGCGTTGTATAAACTATTCCAAAAATGTGAGCATTGTTTTGAAATTATGGTCCCCCGAGCCGGATTTACGATAGAAAACCGACAGCATATTTTCATATCAAGCCATAGTCCTTTGCGATTGGATCAATCCCTTGCACATGCTTGCCATTTTCTAGAAATAGCCACAATTGCGTTTATTTCCGTCACCAAAAGTTCCCCCGTTGCGTCGACGCTCGCGCTCCCAATTGACGCGGGAGGCTCACATTTACAATTAGCTTTGTTTAGGGCCAGTAATAATAATTGCCATATACTGGACGCAAGCCAATGTTGATATTTAACTTTTTAAATTGAGCAGGCTTAGCAATTGACACAGTCAGCGACAATTATGTTAATCCTGGTTAGTTTAAAACCGACAGTGCAGAGCGGTGCACGCTGCGAACGATGCATTTCTTAATTAATATTGGTTATGTGAGAAAGTTGAATTGTTATTGTGACTGTGGCGGTGTCGTGCGACAATGCAGTTTACGTTGGTAATCGTCGTAAACAAGGTGAAGCTATGTCCGGTGATAGAGGAACCGACTGCGGCCAAACATGGTAAAAAAATTAACTAAGTTATTTACTATCAGTTGTTAAATTACCATAATCTGTTAAAGTCCCAAAAAATAAAACGCTTTACTTATTATATGAGGAGGAAAATATATACTTAAAGAAATAGTTTTTAAAGTTATTTTATTCATTTTAGATCACATACCGATTACAGTCACTATACAAGACAATTATTAGAGTACTATATTAGAATCCTTTTTGAATTAGAATGTTTACATGCTATGGTCTACATTTCTGAGTATGGCAATAGCTTTGTATGTAAATCTCTAAATTTTTTTAAAGTTTAAATTGGTAATAAAACTATTGGAAAATAAAGACATAAACAAATAGATTAAATTAAAAAAATAATTTGAACTCTCTTCCGCTATCTTACCATTTACTAGTTCCATAAAAAGTGAATTTTGAGGTTCAGTTATATACAGGATGAAATTGATATCATTAGCATCCTTTTTAACTAAGAGTCTACCCATCAAACTGAACAACTTTTACTATGTCGGAGCAAAAAATCTGTTGTGCTGCAATGCCTACTCGACTCAAATGTATGCAACAGCAGATTTTATTTGTTGGTCCGATCGGTTTGCTCCCATAGTAAAAGTTGTTCAGTTTGATGGGTAGACTCTTAGTTTAAAAGGATACTAATGATATCAACTTCACCCTGTTATGAGATCAATGAATTTGAGCAAGTTTACAGACATAAATAACAAGTATAACACACTTACTCAATCAAATAGTAAAGCCTCGTGACATTAATTTAATTTAATGAAAGACACAAAGAACAGAACATCTGCGTAAGTAGGTGGTGGTACAATCCCACAGTGTGGCAAGAGCCATCCAAACAATATTGTAAGTGACATTCTTAACCATCTGAATAAACGTAATTGAACAATTTCTATCAACCCATTGCCCTTATCTACTTGCTAGATGGACAAATTCGATGCCACAATTGGCCGCAGCTGCTAATCATTGTTAAGGATGTTGTAAAGAGGTCGTAAAAGTAACTACTATAATATATTAGAGTAGGTACTGTCATGCATAATATTTACGCTAATGCTGGCGCGAGTTGCGGTTAAAACGGGCAGATTTCCAGTCTCGCTTCCAGGAATTTCCTAACGCTTATTCATTCGTCGCTTCCATTTCTCAGGTGATTCCACTTAAAAGTGACTATTATTTGACGTCAATTCTCATTTTATAACATTTGATTCACTTAGTGGTAGGTAAGAGAACAATGAACCCACATACGGAGTGCTCCCGCACACGGACCGAGCTTGAGGAATTGTGTCAAGCGCATAATGCCCTGTTCATAAACGATTGTTCGCTCGCAACGCCCTATTTGCTGAATTCTTATCTGAAACTTGTATTGTTATGAATCATAGCATCTAGGTTAAAACAATGATCGTGTGAGTGACGGGTGCGCCGGTCGGCCGCTCAGATCTCGACCCACTGAGATCAGATACTGCCCGACCATAAATCGATTCTTGTTATGGACCTGCTATTTCGCTATTTACATTTACCTACATCGGGTTAGTATTCCATCTAATGAGGTCATCGGTTCCAGCCAATAACTTGTACCCAGTGACTTATCTAGTGCTCTATTGCTATCTTGGACTTGAAAGTATTTTCATGTAACTTGGGAGTAAAAAGCTGTTTCTGCATGGCCACCCATATTCAAGAGAGCTATCGAGTCTAGGAATGCTATCTCTCTGTCGATATGATTTATGTTGAATAGCGCCGCTATCTAGTGTAGTGAAAGGGTCAACAGTGCTCAGGATGTGTACATCTTAATTCCACCCGCTGTTGAGATAACGCTGGACGTAGGGCTAGCATCTGCTGCTTTATAATTTTAGATCCTTATCCATGAAGATGTAATAAGAATACTAATCCATACTTGTTACCTACCGCACGGATTGTCGCGTGGAACGGATGTGGCGATGGCGACCAGCCCATGTTTTGGAACTTAAAACGTTAATTACAAGGGCTCGTAAAAAACGTTATTCGTATATAATGTAAGTACGCATTATATTCGTTTGTTTAAAAAAAAACACAACGTCTGGCTCCTTTGTAAAGTAGACTCAACATTTTTTTTCCGTTAGTATATTTGTAAATCTATTTAATCCATCTAATTATATTTTTGTAAATAATGTACTAATTACGCTCAGACAAAAAAAGGAGATTAAATTAGAGTTTACATAACAAACATCTCGTTCGTTACCAATTTCATAATAAACAATAATTACTCATTCACTGGACATCTGTGCAAATAAGTACTTCAAAAACTATTATGTATTACCGGTTAACTGGCTAACGTGACTGGGTCGTTCAACCCTGGTCAGTTGAGGCCCAAGAACAACCAACTGGAATCTTATAACTATACCATTAGCCGCCCATTCAGTAGTTTTAGTGTGGGAGCAAACATTGTAGTGACGACACGTTTTCGTTTTAATTCTCGCTTAATTATTATTCTGTGATAATGATAAAGTAATTGTTCTCAAACTCATGTGTAAATGAAGTTAGTGAAGTGTGAAGCTTAATACATGTTTGTGGTTGAGTAGTTCAGTGTTCAGTTCCTTAGTTTTTGCGGTCGAAACAACTCGAAACCTTGATCTAAGAGGGCAATTACGATTACGTAATATTGTAAACGTGTGATGGATAGACGAAGTGACGGTGACACTATGAAACGGGCAAAAAAGAGTGATAAAATAACAAAATTTAAACACAAGTTGATAAAGAAACACAAACTAAGTAGGTAAATTATTTAACCTGTTAAGAGAAGTTTATTCCGAATGCGTAAATGCACGCTGCATACAAACGAAGTCTGGTAATATTTTAAATACTAACCTATTAAACTCAATGAAATTTTGCAGAAACAATCTAGAAACAAATCTCTATGCTTGTATCGAGTCAGATTTTCTTTAAAATATACAGTTTCAATGTTAGAATTAATTTAAGATTTGTATGGAAATCTTTGAGGCACTGTAACTTCAAAACTATACATTTTAACAAAAATCTGACTCTATACAGGCATAGAAATTTGTTTTTAGATTGATTCTGAAATATTTCATTGGGTTTAATTGGTTAGTATTGAAAATATCACCATAGTACGTTTGTATGGAGCGCGCTCCGAATTATATCCCCTTAAGTTAAACCATGGAAATGCTATCTTTGTTCTTTGAAGTCAGAATATGTAACTCTTATATCATTGTAATTTTATAGAATGTTAAATATTATTGTGCAAAAACTCGCCTGGCTGCCTGCTGCCTTGCCTCCTACACATGGCTTTCAAGGTCTACAGAGCTAATTTGTGCTCCGATTTGTCGAAAATTATCATGAAGACCTTAACCTAGCAGTCTTGACAAATAAGTTTATTGAATAAAGATTGTAAATATTTTATTGGCACGTGTAGTTATCCTTTTGTGTGAAAAAAAGTATTTATTCGTCCTTTACTTACCTTCACAATTGTTATATTTTTTATTATATTGATGTTTATTTCAATATTCTTTTGATAATATCGTGAGCATTATGTATTTAGGCATACTTATATTTTTTGTAGTAATCCATGACGAGATGAATGTCTTCGTTATTTTGGCACGGACACCGTCATGAAGAACCACTGAAGATCTCTTTCTAACTTATGGTAGTTGTAGTAAAGTTTCTGATCAAATGAGGTTGCCGTCGTGAGTATGTACGTTTGTTTCAACTCGCCTATCAAGCTATGCCTAGGATAGGTATTTTGAGTGGCTTCAGTTTAATGTATCTGTTAACAAAATGATATAATAATCCCTGTAAAATTTTCTAGCTATGTAGTAGTAAATTTTGCTGCCATACCATTTTAATCAGTGTTTAGCATAAACTATAATTCAACTTTTATAAGATATAAAATTATTAATGATAATAATCATCATCATCCCAGCCGTCCCTTCCTGGACATAGGTCTCGCCTGAGGATCGCCACAACGGGTTCCGGCCACCTTCACCAAGGTCCTCGGTCCACCTTAACAGTCGTCGGTCAATTAATAACAATGTAATCAATTAACAGCCAGTAGCGAGTAACCTTGCTTGCCGTGCAGGTGATGGTTCGATCCCCGTCCAGGCCGACTAGTACCGATGAGTTTTACGGAATTTATGTACGATTTCTAACACCTTTGGCTTTTCTGTGAAGGAAAACATCTTGAGGAAACCGGCGTGATTCAATGTCGAGCATGCATTGTACCACTGTCCATTACAAGTGGCGACGGGATCACTCCCCGTCACACTGTACAGAGTTTCAGCACTAGTCGTGAAACGTGGAGGTTCAGAGTGTTCATAATATCTCTGACTACCCTCGGGGAATATAGTCGTGAGCATATGCTATGCATGATATCAATTAAAATAGAACAATGATTGTTCCAGATGAGCACAGATCGGCGGGGGGCAGCTGGGAGGAGCCGGTGGCCGCTGTCCGGAATGCGCCTCTGAGGCGATCGCAGAGGCTCAACTCAACCCTGGATTCCAGGTTAGATACCTCCTTCACACTACAACGGAGATGTGGATCATTTAGGTACTTTTAACAACTACTATTTTCCTTTTTTTGTTGTCTTGAAATCGAGAGCGCAATTCCTGGAACCCTGTTAAGAGTGGAATCACACGTACCACAACGACAATAGGTGGACCTTATTTGTATGAAAACCACCCACCATTTTAGGCAAAATGTGTTAATGTCTGTGTGAATAAACTATTAATTTCCATACATATTAGCGCCCGTCTACGTGTTGTTGTGGTTGTGGTGAGGTTTTTGTACGTTTGATTCCACCCTTAGCACATGTATACCTACTGCTTCTGTTGGTTATGTGTGTGTGGCTAATGGCAATTACAATTTTGACATCTTAGTCCCATTCTAATCAGAGAAGAGCGTCCAAATCCAAACTAAATTAAGAATGTGTGCTAAGACAGAAACCAGGAAGCTGGCATAGGTAGTGTCTTTGCCTGGAGAACAGACTGCCTTACAAGCGGTGAAACATGAAGGCCATGGCGGTCGGTGATGTTCGTCCTTCTTTCATAAATTTCCTACCATGTTCCCAACGTGTTAACTTTGTCCCTTTCTATGATGCGTAAAATCTAAGTGGAAGAAAATTAAACACGTTGGAAACATCGACGAAAACCTATACGAAAGAAGGACGACCATTACTACCATGGCTAATTTTCGTGTTTCGATGCTTGCAAGGAGGATTGGCTTGGCATCCATTGGTTTATATCCATGGAAAGAAACGAAGTATTCAAGGTAACATTCCATAAACCCATCCTAACAAATACGCAATGATACATCAAACAGTAAATATGTTTATGTGATGTTTTTGTAACTGGCACTGCGTCTATTTTTTTCTAGAATATTACTATTAGCGTTGGCCTGCGGTTTTGACCGCGTTGAATTCTTTTAATTTTCGAGATAATAAAGTAGCCTATGTTCTTTTTAGTACATTCGCCATCAGATATATCGTAACATACAAGGTGTTCAAATATATCTGAGCAGTGTAAATTTTCAATAATTGTTACCAATTATATCTAAACGTATATTATGTCATAAATATGTGAACTGCTAATTTTCAATAATTTCTTTACAATTTTTATTTAAAATTGAAATGTGTAACAACGCAGTAAGCTCTTTTTTCCTAAACTGCTCAGATGTTTATGATCACCCTGACTGCGTAGATACATTTGATGTTCTAGGCGTTCAGATATTTCTGTTCGGTTATGTGTAAAGAAATTATTGAAACTTAGAAATATTTACCACCTTGTTTGCTACTACTGCTGTACTAAATGCTGAACACCTCAAAAATTTCATAAAGATGGCGTAACCATAGGTAGGTTAGAAGTGAAAAAAGTAACAAACAGAGCAGCAGCATTATTTATGTACTTTCTGATTTGCAATATGGTTTGGATCACAGAACCCGAAATTAGTTATTTGGTTTTATGTAAAACTAGAGTTAACCCGCGACTTCGTCCGCACAAATAATATACCAGATTTTAAGTCAGATCATAAGCTATCAAACAAAAAAAGTTTCATAAATCGGTTCAGTAGTTTTTGCGTGATGCTGTTACAAACATACAAACAAAAAACAGAAAGACAAAAATTAAAAAAAATAAGGTTGATTTGGAGTCCGGAATACCTAAAAACCATATCGTAATCTTTTTCATGTAAATATCTTCAATGTACAGACTCACTTCTGTTACAGTTTTATAATAGTTAAGATTAACCTTAAAATTGTAAAACGTATACTCCGGTCCGGACTGGATAAGAATTTGAAACAATTATTGTTGACAGGAATTCAAATCATTTGCTATTTGCAAACCTCTTTGTATTCATATCTAATGAATTTACTGTAGGTATTAAGTATTGCTTTGTTTTAGCGTCGAGTCTTGTTGTTTAGTATTGTTGCCAAGAATACCAAGCGATTCCGACCGTAGACCGGCAATCAACTGCGTCTGCGACTCTTTTCTGTACTAAATATGGAACAACTTTTCTGTCGTAAATGCCCAAAACGGTTAATGTATAAAAACGTATTTCATTTGTTTTTCTGGCTACGTTTCGTCTTTTGTTTTCACTGGGTGAGGATGGCATTATACAACGTGTTAATGAATTAAGGCAAAACTAGAAAGTAATTTGATTACAATCGAGAGCAGAATCGAATTATCACGTTTTCAACATAGGTAATTTTTTTCAAAATATTAAATAATTTCTTTGTAAAATTTTAAATTTACTGAATTCGATCTCAACCCACCGCTCGGGCACACTCACTCTACTTTCTACCAAAACAAGATTCTTAAAATGTATCCATGAGCACGTTAGCGCTTTCATTCATTGCTAAAAATTATAATAAATCATTTTTTCCTGAAAACTTAAAATGCGAATAACTTTAAATTTTAACTATCAAAATAATTAAAGTATTGTTTCAATCTAATTATTTTGTTATAAACCAGTTGGGGTGTATGAGGTTTTGCGCTTATTCATTAACACGTTGTAGAATATGCGTTTTACACTTTAGATCAGTAACAGCACAGTATAAGAAAGACTATGGTACTACATACAGTACGGGCACTCCCTGTCCCCCAACAAATTTTACCTCCCCCTCGAATGGCAAACGGGTGCGGTGGCAGAAAACAGTAGGTAGGCTATTGTATATTTCTCTCTCACTCGCACTTAGTATCGCACGTGCACGCAATTCTTGTCAGTTTTAACCATTTTTATGAAGTGACAGATAAATGTACAGGGTGTGACTTTAGTCTCTTAGCTAAATGATAACATGCGTCCATGTATGGGCCGTTCGGCTAAATTGTGATATGATATGCATGTGATAGCTTTGCTATACGCATTATAATATAGATGAATATGATAGAAATACGAGTACAATCCAATTGCAAAAATAGCCCCAAATAAAGTAATTTTGGGTTACAAAATATTCAAAGTAATATTATGACAACTCGAAGTAATTACAGTTAGATCTTTCCACTAAATCCGATACGACTTTTTTTCCCGCCATTTTTGCACAATTTGAACAAAAATATCCATCATGAAATTCAAGGAACTCGTTTGTACGACTAAATATATCGTTGAAATATAAATTTTTAGTAATGTTTATGCTAACTATTATTACCATATTTTTATGAAGCCGCACATAACATTCGATGGTACAAAAATGGCCCGTTTTGGAGGTTATCTTTTATTGCTACACTATATGCAAAATTATTTTGGGTTCAGTTCAACTTATTTCGATTTCTTCTTTCGATTCTTTCATGTTTCCAACTTGGGTAGATCCTTAAAAAATTTGGCCGCTTTTCATTTGAACAACACCGTCTTCTGATGCAGACCCCTAATAAATGCATTCTATAAACTGGTCTTAACTGCAAGTTAATACCTCTAAACGAAGGAAGTAGTTTAGAGTAAGTGTACGACAGAACTAACTATGATTGATAGCGATTCTAAAATTAGGTTCAATTCCCGGTTTTTAGAGGGGAACTAAAACGGGGCGCGTGTGTTGAACTATTCACCGTAATTAAGCGAGAGTAAGAAGTTTAACAAAAGCGTTGACTGACTTACAAACGTGGCTGGATATTTATTTTAAACTAGCTTTTGCCTGCGTAGAATTCGTTTCGTTTTCGGATGAAAAAATTCGTTGACGTTTCTCACACTGCAAACTACCTCTCTGCCAAATTTTGTTTGGTTGTATTAAACGAATACCACATTCTAGTGATGTTATAACAAAGGAATGAAGCTTCGAGGTAAATCTAACATTGTTACCACAATCAAATACAGAAACCACAAAGATAAATCATTGGAATATCAAAATATTGGCTGTCCGTGACCTCCACGCGCCGAATGGTTGGCGTCGCACTATAGTTTTTTCCCGCAACTGTGTTATACAGAACATATTCTATCTGTGTACCAAATTCCATCCAAATCCGTCCAACAATTTATGCGTAATTGAGTCACAGACATCAAAGTATCGCCACACTTATTATATTAGTAGGAATCGGGATACTATTTTGTCATTTATAAACGAACGAAAGATTTGATTAAAATCTGAAGCAAAATCTATAAATGTACGCCCTAGTTTAATATACTAACAGATATTCAATAATAATAAGGGCCTGTTTCACCACTTTTGGATAAGTTCTAAGCTTATCTGACAGCTCATTTGACATGTTTTGTACTAGTGACGCCCGCGACTTCGTACGCGCAGACCACAGACTTTAAATACTCATAACTTTTGATTGAAGAAGTAATTGGCAACGAACTCAAGCCTAAATATTTATCCAAACTAAGCCCTACGCTTTTGTGAAAACCCCATTCAAATCGGTTCAGTCGTTTTTAAGTGATGCGTGCACAAAAAAACAAAAATGGTCTCAATGCATTGGAATACGTATCCTTAACGCCCACAATTAATATTTTTGCAAATATCTCCAATGTACATCCACGCCAAGTTTACAATTTTATTTAATATGTATAGATGAAATATCTGTCAGATATTCTATTAAGAACTTATTCAGAAGTGGTGAAACAGACCCTAAATATACATGCTTGACTCACGAAGTAACCTATAGTCTAAATAACAATGGTAAAGTCACAAATACATCTAGAAGCCTACAAACCATTCCTAACGCGTTAACCCGACATAGTTATGATTATGAGTCGAGATGACAGTTGGCACATGCGACTTCCTCCCGTTGCATTGGTGTGGTCCCGTCCCGCCGAACAATTAGCGAGGGCCGCAGCGTCAATTAACATGAACATCCTGTGCTCAAACTGCGGCCAGTTAAGGGCAAAGCCTCCGGCAAAATGACCGCGAGGTGCCACTCTAATTATACGTTTGAGCTAAAGAGCTGTGTAGGTACATCTTCGAGGAGATAAAAGGGAAGTGTAAGTTCTGTTAATATTTTTATTGTTGGTCCAGAAGGAAAAATCGAGATGTGCCTCCGAGTTTGTTACTTTACGGCTTTACGTATTCCAAAATGAGCGCGTATGTTTTCTCGTGTTGTCGTCCGTGCTAGCCCTACTGTATAGTGTGCAGACAATAGACAGATCAAGCTAATGAACATAATAAAAAAAATGATTACTTTTTTGTTGCTAAGTTAATGCGAATATACAACGTGTTAATGAATAAGCGCAAAACCTCATACACCCCAACTGATTTACAACAAAATAATTAGATTGAAATAGTAATTTCATTATTTTGATACATAAAATTTAAAGTTATTCGCATTTTAAGTTTTCAGGCTAAAATTATTTATTAGTATCATTTCAGCAATGAATGAAAGCGCTAACCTGCTCATGGATACATTTTAAGTATCTTGTTTTGGTAGTAAGTAGGGTGGTGTGCGCGTGCGGTGGGCTGGCAACGAGTTCTGTAAATTTTAAATTTTACAAACAAATTATTTAATATTTTGAAAAAAAAAAGTACCAAAGTTAAAACCATGACAATTTGATTCTGCTCTCGATTTTAAACAAACAACTTTTTAGTTTTGCGTTTATTCACGTTGTATTATTATTATTGACAAACCTGAATAGGAATATCCATATTAGGAATTATTTTACGTTTTACGTGTTTTCAAGTTGTGTAGAAATCAGGGTTCTCATTTTGTAACTACCCGATTCCGTCAATATCAAATCGACATGGTTTTTTTTTAGAGTTCTTAACGATTCTGCTTCTAAATATTTAGTTAATCAATTGCATACAATCAATATGATCGGAGAAACACAATGCTACTTAAAAATGGCCCAGTACAGTCATGAATAGAGTATCGATCTTGTATCAATATGTAACCGGAAACTTAAACAATCGCCCTACAGATCAAATAATGAATACAAAATTAATGTAAAATCTCAAACCTGATTAAAACACAAATTTTTTGTTTATCACAATGACGATTACAAGGCTACAAACAGTCACAGATACTTGTGACATTCTACATACTACTGTACAGATAATATTTAAAAAATAATGTCAAGGCCCGATGCCACAGTCAATTTGCATCTACATAACTGATAATGATAAATAATTCACCAACTTTAACCCAGCAGGGTAATTATTCAGGCCCCTATTGTCGGTTACCTCAAGGACTATAAATAGTATGATTTCATTGTCAATAAACATAGTTTTTGTTACTTTTCGTGTCTCTGTCTTTGAACATAAAACTATAAACAGATATATTTATTTTTCTTTTTGTAGAATGGGGGATTTTTAGACAGCTAGTTTAAAAAGTAAAAAGCTTAGTTCAACAAGCCTTTATGGATGGAGTTGACATGACTTGTCTCAGAAGTTGTTAATTTAGGCTTAAAAAGTAGAAACATCACAGTCACTGAGTCAGACGCATCCTTTGACGAAGTGCCTTTTCATATTAAAGAAAAGAAAATTTTTCAATTTGTATTTTATTAACAGCAAGGCACAGCCATCTAGCATCAACGCATTCCAATCAGAAGTATGTTTTCGTTTTAAATGACTGTCAGAAAATCCCCCATTGGTAACAAACGCTGTATTAGTTTATTACAAATGGGGACACGGTCATGCTGTTCAGCTGGCTAGTTTAGCTTATTTTATCTATTGTCATAAAGAACCACTTGTTTCCTAAACAATAGAAAAACTTAAAAATTGTTTTATCCAACCAATCAGTAACGCGATTCATTAACATTGATGGGTTTGTCATTGACTACAGTTTTTATTTTCACTAATTGGGGTCAAGTGCCTGTTAGCTTTACAGCCAATGAAGGAAATCGCTTTTATTACACAATATATGTACATACTTATACATTTTTCTATCTTCTAAACATATAAAACAGTTCCGTGGCTGATTGAATGTCTGACTGACAGACAACGCAAAGCCTAAACCACTGAAGATAGAAACATGAAAGGCACACCATATGCATGTGCATGTATGGGACAGAGAGGGGGGTTTTGAGGTATACGCAGACGAAGTTGCGGCCATAAGCTAGTATGTATACAGTGTGTAAAATTCAATGCGCTACATATTTGGGGGGAGGGGGGGGAATCGAATCAAATTTATAGAAATGCAGTTTTTTTTCGCTTTTTCGATTTCGTCTCTTTAGTAAACGTTGTTCAGTTTGATAGTCTAACTGCTAGTTGCACATACGTGAATTAAAGTTAATCCTCCATTAAATATCTTAATGTTACTTTTTGTCTTGTTGATGTAGTAAAAGCTAGCAAGAGATTTAATGGAGGATTAACTTTAATGAACGTACGTGCAACTGACCGTTTAACACCTACTTAAGTATGTAACGCATTTAAGATTACGCCCTGTTTTATATGGCATCAATACTACGATATGGCACATGCTGACACGAAAGAAGTTTTAAATGCGATGAAATTTGACCAAATTGCAGGAAGGTAATCATTACAGTCATACGTATATATATATATATAGGTATAAATTTACTCAGAATCCAGATAAGCCAGATTTCCACCTGCTATACCACCTGCAATCCAGACACATTTCTCTCGCCTCTTTTAAAACAAACTGACCGGTTATGAATACATTTAACTTTGTAATTTTGATTGCGAACTTAGTTTCGTCGGTTCATTAAGCGAGTGTTAATGCGTAAAAAACGCAACAAAGCATTTTACGCCCAGGGTCTTCTAGATAAGATAGCATGTCCTTCAGCACACCTGTTAATGTGGCGTATCCGGGCATTATACTTATATCTATTAAATATTACACTTTTGTATATGCTGTGCCCAGGGCTGCCAGGTTGTATAATTGGATACAAAAACTGTATAATTGGGTGGCTTTTTGTATCCTCTATGTATCCTATATTAATTTTGTTTTGTATCGGATGTTTATACACGAGAGGTGTATAAACATCCGATACAAAACAAAATTAATGTTAATGAACTGAAAAGCTCTGCTGGAGTACAAAAATCGCAAAAGAGTGCTTCGTAAAAGTTCTGTAGAATCTAGTTTCTTTGAACCAACAAAGGCTGAAGTTGGTGCAAACATACCTTAGGTAGTGAATTAAAAAAAACGACTTTAAGGTCGACTAATCAGGAAAAACACAATTTTAGAAGTTTATACCCCTGTATGTATCCTGCGAGACAAATTCGTATAATTTCAGGGGCATGGCTGAATAATTGTAAAAAATGAACTGGCAGCCCTGGCTGTGCCTTTGTTCCAGTTAATAACTTACCACAATTTATCTATGTAAGATAAAGAGTGGCATCCAGACTAACTGACTCACTCATCACGCTTCTAGTTCCTATTTAACCTTGAATGTTTACATTCTTATGGATATCTTGCCAGGAATTGAATAATTAAATACAACGTGTTAGTGAATTAACGGAAAACTAGAAGGTAGTTTGTTCAGAATCGAATTATCATGGTTTCAACATAGGTAATTTTTTTCTACATATTAATTAATTTGTTTGTAAAATTTAAAATTTACTGAACTTGATCTCAACCCATCGCAAGGGCACTCTAATCCTACTTACTACCAAAACAAGATTCTTAAAATGAATCCATAAACACGTTAGCGCTTTCATTCATTGCTGAAATGATTATGATAAAAAATCATTTTTGCCTCAAAACTTAAAATGCGAATAACTTTAAATGTTAACTACCAAAGTAATGAAATTATGGTTTCAATATAATTATTTTGTTGTAAATCAGTTGGGGTGTTTGAGGTTTTGCGCTTATTCATTATCACGTTGTATATCCAGATTTTTTTAACACCATAGCCGAAAATAAACATTGAAATAAGAATCCCGTTTTAACAAGTCATATCTCTCTTAAAATTTTAGGTACACACAGCTATATTTTAGCATGTCTTTCATTGGTTTCACACACATTACTAAAGAATTTCTTCGAATTCAACTACAAACAAAAAGGGTTTCGACGAAGTCTCTCTTTGATCCACTTCGAAGTAAACTTTTCACTAGTTCTTAATATAGCGTAACAAACAGGTAAAACGGCCAAACCGCAGTCAGAACGCGGTCACGCCTGTTCTGTTTCTGTCCATATAGTTCTAAACTTTATAACCATGCTTCGCTCTAAAGTTTAATTGTTTAGTCTGGCCTTCTGTCCGACAACCCAATAGACTATGCGCTATGTTAATTAGCGGGTTGGCAACACTTCTTTTTGTTCTCAAAGTCATTCATAAAAGATTACGGTGCTGTCTAATTAATTATGATATGAGTACAAGTAAAGGCCGAATCGTGATCAAATAAACTTTATTAAAGTTTCATTAATGATCTATTAAAATTCTTATATTAAAGATATCAATTGGATACGCATTTTTTTCGTAATGAAACAATCTTACACAAAGTAATATGAGCCCAGCAAGTTACTGCAAAGTCGAGTCATTCTAAAAAGCTATTATTAAAAAAGTCCTTATTAAAACCTCGTATCATGCTATCTGGGTGGTCTCTGTAATTGTAATACGAAACTCATTTGAGGCGAAACAAAAGTTGCAAGAACGTATGATATTAAAGACGCTATTTTATTTTATTACTCCTCTTTTAATGCCAAGTCTTTGATTACAACTCGAGAGCAGCTGTGATGTGCACACAATGATTGATTGCTTTATCTAAGTGTTACTTTATGTTCACACCTTTTATGGATACTTGTCTTGATGTTGCTGATGCTGACTCTTTAAGGTTTGACGGTTGATAGAATAAAGAGTATTAAATTACACCACAATTAAAATAATAACTTACGCTTAAAAGGTCATCTGGCAGCACGGAATCGCATTTTTCACGCTCCATTCTTTTCTATCGTTCGCGAACGTCATTTGCTAAAGTGAGGAAGATAGCGGGAAAGCGATAGCACGCGGCAGCACCGGCGCTGTGCTGCGACCTTTCTAGCTCTAGCAAATAACGTTCCTGAGCGACAGAAAAGGATAGAGCGTGAAAAAATTCGATTCCGTGCTGCCAGATGAGGATCAACCCTAAAGGGCCTATCATAATACGCTGTCGCTGACGGTGTTTTAACCATCAAACTGAACAATGGGACTAACATTGAAGTCGTAAATATAATCCGCTGTCCCATTCTAATTTTCAAACCTACTCGGTCCAAATGTATGGGACAGCAGATTCTTTTACCATCTCGATGTTAGTCCCAGGAAGGCTGAGGATAGAGTTTTGTGGCGGGCCTTGGCCCACCTATGATCAAAAGTGGATTATGATAGGCTGATGATCATGTTAGTCCCATAGAAAAAGTGGTTTGGTGCTCTGATCATCTCTTTCAAAAACCGTCAGCATATTAAGAGAGACCCTGTGTATATGAAAAAAATACGGCCTTGAATTGGAATTGATGGGATGTTGTTTCTCACTTCGTAATGTTGACTAAAAACAAATAAGTATGATAATAAAGCTTTATTCCCTTAAGTACCGTAACCGATACCTCATAATAAAATTGCATTACGCAGATTGCTTGTGAAGTAACCACAAAGACATATCTTTCATCACATTACCAAATACGACCTAATGTATTCGCTTGAACAAACAACTCATACATAAAACATGTAATATACAATTGCCTATACCTATGTACCAACCTTCATCAGATTCTTTGTTTAGTATTTTGTCAAGTTAATTGCTCTATTGTCATTTTATTATTATGGATCGATTGTCCAATGAGTTGTCGTTTATTTGCAATGCGTTTTGAGTTATGGTTCTTTGATTTATGACAATGAAAGGTTCATCTCAAAGTACTAAAGGTTACTTATTGCAACAAATTGACAAACTCTACGCCGCTTCAAAGATACCTGTTGTGCAGTCTTGCTACACTTTAATGATAGAACTATTAAAATAAATAGTCAGAAAGTAATCTAACAGCTGTAACAGCTCCAGTTTCTATTTCAAGTTTCTCCAATTATTGTAATGTTTTTTCTCTCATTAATTGAGCTTCCGTGTTTACTTAATTGGCTACATCCTACAATTAGTCAAGCTGTCTGAACGATATGTTAAAAATACTCATCATTTACAGATACACAGCATCTATTGATGCTATTTTAAACGGTTATTAGAAGTCAATAGCAGTTTTTCTATCTCTCTCCTAGTCGAAGCTATACTTAAATTCTTAAATGATCACTATAAATGGTGAAAACCACAAATCAAACGTATTTAGCCACAACCGCAATGGTGCAACGACTGACGGTATGTGACTGTAATTTAGTAACAGTAACTAGATATTAGACGTAGTTGATTGCAATCTCATTGTCATGAGACAACTCTATGGTCTATAGAATATTCTATTCTTGCTCCAGATTACTAAATAACAAATTAACATGACTAAAACTGGATTAAAATTCTCTTGTTCGCAGGACAAGCGGTCAGTTGCGTAACACGCTCAGCCGCGCTCGGGAACTATGCGAGCGCTGGCGCAGCGGCGGCGCGACCCCGGCGCCGCCTGCCCCCCCGCCCGACGACGAGGGAGGGGGGCGGCTGGCGAGGTGGTTCAGCGTGAGGAGGGGCTCCACGCATCAATACGATATGCATGCGCAGGAGTCCGACAAGATGCCCAAACTTCCAGAGGTGCGTTTGGTTTGGCTAGTTTATAGAGAATGTTCTTATCAGACGTCTCAGTGCAGATCTAGTTCCTTTCCAATCCCGCAAATTAGATCAATTTCACATTTATACAACATTATTTTTTAATTATTAACATTCTCGAAGGAATATGTGTCGAAAAACGAGAAATTTTCCATGGGAGGTCCAACAATTTTTTCTCGTTTTTCGATCCGTGTTCCTTAGGGAAAGTTGTATAGTTTCATTGTCTGAATTCATCCTTAAAGTTATATTAGTAATTAAAAACTGCTGGTGTATAGCGCTGAGTAGACACAACATAACAATATCAGTTTAATAATACAATTAAATGAACAATAAAAAGCAAAGGTCGTTAAAAACCCGATTGAAAGAATAAAATTCTCACTATAGATACTTAATACATTATAGTCATTGCTTGTGTAAAATAATAAGGTTAACAAAATAAAGGTATTGTCAAAACTGGAAATACAACTTCATTCAACTCTCATTGCAAGCAATATCAATGAAACAGACGATGCGTAGTCATAAACAATGGTCATTGACTCGGTACGTTGACAATTTCTGGAATTAAAAGACTCGTTTCATTGGATCAACATATGTGCTAGAGGAATCTTACAACTTAATGCACAGTAATGTGCATTTATGATTCACATTTATGTTTTGGATGAATCATGTTCGGACCATTGAGTAGTCATTGAACAACAAACCGCAGTAACGAGCCGGTCTACTCGTAGTGTAGTGTCGCCTACCACACGGCCGTCCGTCCGCCGACTTAAGTTGCTAAACAAATAATCTATAATAACATGTGATATAATGATGTGCGATTGGTATACAGTGAGCTACAACTATGGAGTCATGGCTACGATTGTAATATCTTTGCTTCAGTTTATTTTTAGTGTGACTACGTGAATAACGTGTGATTCGTAAATGTCAAAAGTTGATTTGTGCGTCTTTTAAACCTTAATATAATCGTCATGTTTTGTATAAAGCTTCTGCGCGATAAGGCTCAATATTCATTGTCAGAATTTGACAAACGAGTAAGTCACGTGGTGGTTCGAGTGTTACTTTTGACGTTTACGTGTTTACATCATAGGGAGCATAAAGTAGAACAGTGTCCAGATGGCCTGATTTCATTGACTCATCTTGAATTTAAACTCGAATTTCTCTAACTCAAGTGTGGAATCCAGCTCCAGACTAAAATATCATTTAACGTCAGCGATAAATCTAGAAATGTTCCTTTTAAACTATACTAAGATTTCAAAAGCTGTAAATACTCGCATGTAATTTGCAACGGCCTTGCAACTCGCTCGCTTGAAAACGTCATCGAGACTTAACAAGGAAATGAGACATATGATGCTAGCAATATTAATTCAGACACACGGAGGAAAATAATCATAATATTTATTTGATGCCATGTAAATGTACCGACGAGCATGTTAAAGAGATTTGTCAGAATCGTAGTATGTAGCGATCTATAGGCCTCATGCCTATTATCGGCCATCAAGCCATTTAGGGATTCTAATTGAGGGACACAGCTATAGATTAAAAAAGAACGTACTTACAACGTCCCGTTCTAATCTATAGATCTGTCCCTCAATTAGAATCTGAATTCAGGAAGGTGTAACAGCTCCTTTTGTATGTATTTATTTGATAGTAATCAAGAACGGGATTCGATGATATACAACGTGTTAATGAAAAAGCGCAAAACCTCATACACCCCAACTGATTTGTAAGAAAATAATTAGATTGAAACTTTAATTTCATTATTTTAATACTTAAAATTTAAAGTTATTCGCATTTTTAGTTTTGAGACGAAAGTGATTTGTTATCATTTCAGCAATGAATGAAAGCGCTAACTTGCTTATGGATACATTTTAAGAATCTTGTTTTGGTAGTAAGTAGGGTGAGAGTGCCAGAGCGGCCAGTTGAGATCGAGATCAGTAAATTTTAAATTTTAGAAAAAATTATTTAATATTTTGAAAAAAATTTCCTATGTTGAAACCATGATAATTCGATTCTGCTCTCGATTCTTAACAAACTACTTTCTAGTTTTGCGTTAATTCATTAACACGTTGTATATCAATGATATTCATGATATATATATATCGTGATATTTATTCTTGGATATATCAACAATATGCAGGGTGTAACAAAACACCCTAGTAATACTTAAGGAGGTACTTCAGACCATCGAACTGAGCAACTTAAACTATGGAGCCAAAGATAAAATAAAAAATATCTGCCGTCCCATACATTTGAGTCGAGTAAGTGCTGCAGTTTTGTATGGGACATCAGATTTTTTTTAAAAATTTCTCGACTTTGGTTCCATAGTGAAAATTGTTCAGTTCCATGTTCTGAAGCACCTCCTTAAGTATTACTAGGGTGTTTTGTTACAGCCTGTTTATATAAATATCGGATATTTTCGAACCCTGATCAAGAACAAAAACAACAAACAAAAGAATATTATCCGTGCGACCAATGAACTTCAGTCCATTTTCATGTTGCTAAATTAAAGTAACAATTTCAGTTGGAGGAGGACATGTTCTCGTGCGGGGGTGAGGTGCGGGGCGGGAGGGTGCCCCCGCCGTCGCTGGGCCCCCCGCCCGACGCGCTGACGGCGGTGCAGCTGCGTCGACGCCACGTTGTCGCCGCCATCATACACAGCGAGAACTCTTACGTCGCTACTCTACAGAGGCTTGTCAACGTTAGTATTTGATACAATTAGAGTTTACCCCAGACTTCGTCCGCACAAATTATATAGAGTGTAAAGAAAAGTATCATTAACCTTTAAACCACATACTCTACCCATCAAACTGAACAACTTTTACTATGGCAAATCGATCAGAACAAAAAAATATCAGCTGTCCCATACTAAACCAAATTTTAAGTCAAATCATAAGCTATCAAACAAAAAAAAGTTTCAAAACAATCGATTCAATAGTTTTTGCGTGATGCTGTTTCAAACATACAAACAAACAGACAGACAAAAATTTAAAAAAAAGGTTGGTTTGGAGTCAGGGGTACTTAACAACCATAATCGTAATCTTTTTCTTCTAAATATCTTCAATGTACAGACACTCTTCTGTTACAGTTTTATAATAGTTTAGATACAATGCAACGGTAATAATTGCTAGCATTTGTGCGCTATACATAATGTAAAGAAAAGTATCATTAACCATAACAAAATATCGTATAGTCATTACAGTTTCGTATGGAGCAGCAGATTTGCACCTGGTATTTTGTTTAAAGGTTAATGATACTTTTCCTTACATCCTGTATATGCCTATACAACACTTATAACATCACCAACACAAAATAGCAACCAAAAAACAATATCAGCTAATGATGAATTAAATACTGAACACTAGGAACGGAATGCCTACCGACTGCGCCAAACAGTTTATTTATGTATTAGCATATCACTGATTATTATTAAAGATGCATTTTGCTCCCAAAAAGATCAAACAACTAATTCAGATTCTGAAATAAACAAAATGCCTACAAAAAACCCGCCCAGAGCTTAATTAAACTTTTTAACATGTCGCCCAGTAAATAGCGGGTAATTAGCCATACACAGCCGTTTCAAATATTTGCGTTGCGCAATTGCTGGCAACTGAAGTAAGTATGTATTGTCAACATGCCCGGCCTCCAAGCCTCCAATACAGTACGCAAACTGGTTCCTATCGCTATCGTAACATCTCGCCTCCACCGGCGATGTCTGAATAACACACGCTGACATTTTCTCATGACTCTAGAGAAATTCGTGATCGGGAAGGAAGTTTAGATTGATGGCAGGCTAACCGCCAATTATAAGTCAAGCATACGAGAGACAGCTCATATTACGCAATCTGTCAAGCAAATGGATGCAAACAACTTGCCACTTTTGTTTCTATTACCGCACGGAGGTGTGACAGACATGACAGTACACTTAATTAAATCGTAAGCTGACAGTTGCAAAACTGCGCCTTACAACCGAACCGTTGACTCTGTGTTTATTAATGAGATTAGCTGATCGGAAAGTGGTTGGCGGACTTTTGTAAACTACTACTGAATTTCTGCCAGCATTGCGTAATATGCCACTTAGTTCTGACATGTAGGAACCTAAAGGGGTGAAAGTTGTGGGAAAGACTAATAGATTCGCGGCGCCCATTGTGGAAACACTGTACATTACATACAATATCTTTATCGCTCAGTTTCGGGCTCCGTGTTGTATCTTTGATCTCAAAAAGACAATTCCTTTTGTCGTGTGTGGGTTATTGTTTCCGAGTTAGGTTTTCATGTCACGGTAATTTTGTGAGATTCACTTTCAGAATTGCCGTATTCAGACATTTTCTCTGACTTTCTTTTCTGGTAGCTCATGAATTTGTATGTTTGAAAACAAACATTTGTAGCCTTCTCTATGAAACTGTCAAAAATCTGTACTTGTATGTAAATATGAAACCTGTCTGGCCCACTTTTGTATTGTCTCGCCCACAATTCACATGTTAAATTATTTGCATATTAGGAAGTGGGCCAGACTGAATAGGTATTCGCAACTCGCCAGGACGAGGTCGTCCCTCTGTTAAAATGGCGCCACTTAGTGGCTAATTAACTTTTTTTGTTTCTATTAATAGTATTACATATTGTGCATTAATACCAGAGTTTTTTGACATAATAACCAGTTATTTTTGAATATATTATTCGGTCAAACCAATGATGAATCAACTAAAGACCGGCAATATCAGTTAGTTAAATGTCACCACTTTTTAAGCAAATACAAGCTAATTTAAACATTAAAGATAGGACATAACGTAGTGCTACAGCTGGATCCGTAGTGACACAAGGTTTCAAGATTGCTTCTGTTTACTATTAACATCTCGCTTATTCTAATGGACGGTCGTCACAAGTGTGAATGGATGTCAAGGAACCCTTTGTTTTTGTCTTGCTTTATATTTTTCATCTACCGGGTAGTTTGACCCATATATATAGTATAGTGTACTCGTAAATACTACCCTATACAACATATTATATAATTATATAGGTCATACCTCTTAGAATTTAAATAGTATCCAACTATAGATCCAGGGTTAGTAATATTGCTTCACTACGAAGTCTGTGTTCTATTTCTCGTACGCTATTGTACTAAACAATACTGTTTAGTTTACTGTCATCCTTCACCTAGTTACCTAGCCACCGTTCGATGATCATATCCATCGATAATGCTTGTTATGACCATGCATGTTGTGAAGATTGAGGATTTTACAACTATGCCATTAATTGTTAGTGATTCACACTTGGTTACTTAATCTTCACCTGGTCGTTTTTGTCTTATACATCATCACAGAATAGGTAATAGTATATAGTTCTACATACAGAACGGCCCCCGCCCCTTTCTGACTCCAGATACCCCACCTCACCTCACACTTTCTGAAGACACTTTGGGGAGCCGAGCAAGGGAATGCAGTCAGGCACGAGGCTACATCATAGTATTTGACTGCAGGAAGACAAAAATGCCATACGATATGATGATAAAAAACGTTGAAAAATAACGCTCAATTCACATTTTCAGTAATTCTTTAGCTCGAACACTATTTTTAATAACAGAACGAATAATAAAACGTAACGAAATGTAGATATTCATACGATGCGTGATAAGTCAACCCTACACATATGTCAAGGACAACCAAGTGCGCATGTGCGAACGCCATCATGTCAAAAACGTTGTTTGAAGTGCCGGACCTGTGACATCGTGCTCAAGATGTTTTGCAATGATATGATTCATACCAAGAGAATGGACAACTTTAAATGAAAACGAATAGAGGGTTCTTGGGAATAGAGGTGGCTAAGCATTGAAAGGACAAAATGTGATCACCTTCCATGGAAACTAGAACAATACTTCCTATAATTTTAATGTAACGTTGAAATGAGTCGACAAATTCTTAGGGGTGGTTCGGCCCATCAAACTGAACCAATTTTACTATGGGAGCAAACCTGAAATCACAAAAACAAAATCTGTTGTTCCATATAAACTGCAATGCCTACTCGACTCAAATGTATGAACAGCTGTTTTTTTTTGTAATTTCAGGTTTGCTCCCATAGTAAAAGTTGTTCAGTTTGATGGTGTGAACCACCCCTAAAAATTTGACGACTGATTTTAATGTCACCATGTAGTTTCATTGTGGTCTTACCCACCTCTTAAAATTAACGCATAAGATCCTGAATACCATGTATATTCACTTATAATAGGTTATAAACGTAAAATTAGCCGTAGGGCAAAAGCTGATATAATCTTATGTAAACCTTTTCTAGTAATCACATACAATGTTCAAATAAAAACGATTCTCTTTCTTTTCAATTTGACGGACGAATTGATTAACCTTTTTAAACAAATGTGTTATATCATTTCATAGGAATTATCTTCTGTGAACGGAAGTATGTCATAAGTTATAACTCTTTTATAATTAGGTGCCACTGCTGATGGCAAAGCAATAAGTAATAAAACCGGTAAAGTGCGAGTCGGGCTACTCGCGCACTCGCGGGTTCCGTACCACACCACCACACAACATATTAACTTATAAAAAAAAAAATTCTTCGGGACCTTTACGCGAGACCGACTCACACTTGACCAGTTTTTATTATTTGTTGTTAAACTGTAGAGTTTGCTCTATTATCACACCAAGTTTGACGCTTGTGTGTATTAACGTTTCTACGATAGAGGGAGAAAAAAAACGTTGATAAAAACTAGTTTCTCGTATGATGATTCCGTAAATTTTTTACTTTTTGTCATTTGATGGTAAATCCGCCATAATAATGCACATTCTGTGAAAATGTCAACTGTCTAGCTGTTACGGTTCAAAAGTTACAGCCCTAAATAGGTAAGACGGACGGACGGACGGACAACTTTGGCTTAGTAATAGGGTCCCGTTTTCACCCTTTAGGTACGGAACCCTAAAAACCAACATATACATACAAGGTTCATTTTGAAGTGTTTGCATTCAATACACGTTACGCGCCTATTTTAAGAGATGACGCCGGTTATGACGGATTACAAGAGTTTTTATTCTCATCACGTGTGAGTAGGTGACAGAGTTTGAACTAAAGTCAAGGCAGTCATTAATGTAACCGGTAATAATATGGTAATTTTATAATTTAAAATGTCACTGCTTCTCCACGTAATTGAAAAAACAACGTTTATACCTCGAATCACATTTAAGAGAAATTTATTCCGAATGCGTAAATGCGCGCTGCAGACAAACGAAGGCTGGTGATATTTTCAATAGTAACCAATTAAAATCAATGACATTTAGCAAAAACAATCTAGGAACAAATCTCTATGCTTGTATCGTGTCCGATTTTCGTTAAAATATACAGTTTCAATACTAGGATTAATTTAAGATTTGTATGGAAATCTTTGAGGCACTTTAACTTTAAAACTGTACATATTAAGGAAAATCTGACACGATACAAGCATAGAGATTTGCTTCTAGATTGTTTCTGCAAAATTTCATTGAGTTTAATTGGTTAGTATTGAATATATCACCAGACTTCGTTTGTATGGAGCGCGCCAACAGTAATATACCCTTAAACCCTAACCTGAAGTTTTAACATTGAGAAAGCATTCACTGAAAAGCCATAGTTTACTTAGAAACAATTAAGTTTTATGACTGTACTGGGCATATTTAAAGTAATATTTTGTATCAGTGATCATCATATCAGTTGGCAGAATCGCTAAGAACTTTGAAAAAACTTTCCAAGAGCGTGTCTATTTTACTGGTTTTTTTCTAAAAGTGGTTGAGCTACAGCATCCGTTATATTTTTCACTGAAAGTACTTATCTTAAGCTATATTTTATAACATTTTTCAGATTTTTCACTCCAGTATATTAGATGTTAGAGGGCGCTCTACGCCCTAGGTACGCCCTATATTTGACTTTGAGCGTAGATATCTCGAGACAGAAGCATGATAACGATTTAGTTTCTATGATATTTTTTTCCATTAGACAATCCAACGACACGTAACAAGATTTAAAAAAAGGTTGGTGGGATTATTGTAAGGGAAGGGGCCGAAAAAAAATGTTTTCTTCATAACTACTACATATCTGTTTAGGGTTACTGTTATCTGTCTTCATGCCAAATTTCGATTCAATAGGTGCAAAAATGAGCGAGTTATTGAGGCGGGGCATACAGACAGACAGAATGGACGAAAGTTTAAGATCGGGTAGTTACACAATAACACCACTGGTCTGACTAAACAGGTCCTTGTGTTTATTCCGTATTGCTTATTATTTTATTGTCATTATGCGAGTGTACCGATTAAAATACGTTTGTGTGTGACATATGTTCAATAAATTCGCTATATAATTCCTGGTGACGCATGAATTGTGTGATAGTGACGGAAGCCTAACTATAAAAATACATTTTTATATCACATAATGTTATCAATGTCTGTGTTTATTATTCACATCATCCATGGCTACCGTACTAGGGTCTAACAAGGATCGAAACAGCCATTATAGCTTTCTGAGAAAAGCGCTGTTGTTCGGCCACTCCGTCGACATTAGAGACGTTTTCGTATATGTTGTGACGTTGTAGAATATCAAGCTGACATGATGATTTGTGGGTGGGCTATGCAAGCAAGGGTCGTTATTGTAACACTGAGACCATCGCTGGGCCTTTGTGTTCGCCCCAAGCTCACCCATATTTTACGCATACCTCCGAACTTATGGTATTTTCTTTTCATTGTCGGGAATGCAGGTTTCCTCACGATGTTTTCCCTCACCGCCGAGCTAGTAAATAATAAATTCGTACAGTACATAAAATCCAAAGAACTTAGTGGTACAGGCCTGGAATCGAACCGCCGCCTCATGATTGAGGCGCTAGCTCTCTTCCAAGCTGACAAGGTGTGATTCTAATTGTTGAATAGTTACCTACCATTTAACACGTTAAGGATGATATTGCAATTTCAATATTAGTAGGTACTATAAACTTTATTCAATTTGATGAATATAATTTCCCCTTTCAGCTTTGGTTCCATATAAGGTTCGACAACATTACGTGATGACGTTAATAAGGAAGAAATTATGAGTTAGTGCTTGGCAACCCGGTTTTCCTTACTGCTGAATTCCTTTTGTTCGTCACTAAAATTATGTCATTAATTTAGACCAAAATTTTCCTGAGAATTTGAAACTTGCACACATGCATAATATGCATAGGTTACACCAATTTAGAAACAATTTAGGTCTGTGCCGATTCCAAATACATTGACATTACAGTACATAAATTATTATATTATTAAAGATTAAGAATGTTGTTTATTCGAACTCTCACAACGTTCATCAAACAGTCTTATACAAGAATCTGTTGTTCGATATAAAAATCAATGGCTGCTTAACTCAAATGTAAGGAATAGCTGATTTTTTAAGTTGTTCAGTATTATGTCTAGTCTTAGTTTAAATGGATGCCAACATCAATGTCGCCCTGTATGTCATATAGTTGCTATATAACAGTAAAAATGTTGTTATCAGGACTACAAAAAGCCGCTAGAGGAAAGCAGCCCGGCAATCTTAAACGGTAGCAAGATCCAGACGCTGTTTCACCGACTGCCGGACATCCTGCAGTGCCATCTGCACTTCCGTACTGCGCTGGCCGACTGTGCGCGCACGTGGGACCGCGATGAAAAAATTGGTAAACTTACAGTACCTACTGTTGCCGTTGTTATTATAAATCTCTATTCTACATCTATTTATACTGCCTCCGTGGTGTAATGGTTAAGAGCATTGGGCTCTTGACACGGAAGTCGTGGGTTCGATTCTCGTGCACCTATACTCCATTCAAAATAGCAACGAAATTTTAAGGCTATGTAGCATCCAAGATATGTCGGATAGTATATGTATCCAATAAATTAATTACATTTGGTAATCAGAATTATCCAGAAAGCTAAATAGGAATCGGAAAATCTAGTCGTCCTTATTTGGAATGAAGTATAGTGTCACTTTGTGCGTTTTTCTCCGTTGATTAGGACATTGCAGACTTAATCACCTGATTGTCTAAAAAGAACGATGATTTTGTGCTTCGGATGGCACGTTAAGCCGTTGGTCCCGGCTACTATCTCTGGTGGTAGTAGTCGTTACGTAAAAACCACGTCAGAGGTCGTAAGGCGGTCAGAAAAAACTTTGACACCAGAGCTTGCTGCCCACGCGATAAGAAGATCTATTGAGAGTCACGATGCAGGTTCTGACCCGAGAACTTGTCTCGCGTGTTGTCCGCGCGTCGCGTCTTTGCCTGCCACGAGGCTCCGCATTCCTTAATCTCTTCTTGTTCTTTATCAAAAACAATCCCTGAGATTGGGATAGATACTCCCACAAATTACTTGACATTGGCGGAAATGCGTAACGCACAAGCAAAAAGTCCATTAATTATAAATTAAAAAAAGAAGAAGATCTATTTATACATGGATTCGTAGTTGATTTCTACTACAGCGACTGCAATCTGTGCAGAAAAGCAGTCAGATAATTATGATATCTTAAAGTGCATAAGTGTACGTGCTAAACACAGATGCACTCTCTCGTCCTTACCCTCCGATGTCTGATGGAACCGAAGATCTATACGATCAGAGGTGGAGTCAGGTGCAGTTGCTATAACTGGCAGCTACACGGTTTGGATGTTTTTTTCCGATTTCGATGTTACTTCCATAGAAAAAATTTTGTATTATGATGGTTTGATCTCCTCTTAAAAAGCCTTCATCAGCATATTAAGAAAGATCCTGTACAGAGTGTAACAAAAGACCTAGTATTATTTAATGGGCTGGCTTAGACTATCAAACTTATCAACTTTCAATATGGAGACACAAAATTTAAATAAAATAAAAAATCTCTCGGAGTCGAGTCGGTAGTCGGGAGTACTGTTTTATATGAAATAGCAGATTTTATTTTATATCGATGTTGGCTCCATACTCAAAATTGATCAGTTTGATGGTCTAAACAAACCCATTAAATATTACAAATTTACTAGGGTCTTTTGTTACAATCTGGTTTTTTAAATTATATTGGGGCTATTAACCCTGAATAAGCGAAAATAACTCTCCCAGCCAATCGTCATCATTTCTTCCCCATATTCCAGGCGAGGTCTTCCTTAACGCGTTCTCGAAGGCTGTGGTATTGGACGTGTACTCTGACTTCATAAACAACTTCTCCGTGGCCATGGAGCTAGCTAAGATGGAGTCGAAACGCAAGTCGGCCCTGGCTGACTTCTTCAAGGTGAAGCAGATCAGTGCCCACGACCGCCTCTCTTTCTTCGGCCTTATGGTCAAACCGGTGCAGAGGTTTCCACAGTTCATCATGTTCTTGCAGGTTTGTATTTTATGATTATGACTTTAACACTCAGTTGCAGAAACGCTCATTAAAGTTAATCCTCAATTAAATCTCTTGCTGTCACTTTTTGTCTTGTTGACGTAGTAAAATCTAGCAAGAGATTTAATGGAGGATTTACTTTAATGAGCGTTTCTGCAACTGAGTGTCAGACACATAGCTAGCGCGAATACAAAACAAAGATTACTTTGATAGGTATGGTAGCTATAGCACACTATCTAAACATATAAAAAAATTGCTTTCTATTTAAAAAACCGCAGCGAAATCGGTCCACCCGTTCGAGAGCAACGATGTTACAGACAGACACACAGACATTGGCGTCGAACATATAACACCCCTCTGTTTGCGTTGGGGGTTAAAAATGGATGTTGGTATACAGGTGTTAGGGTAGACAGTTGTATTACTTTAATGGGTGATTCTGCTCATGATACTGAACCACTTTCTCAAAGAAAAATAAGATAATTCGCAAAAAATATAAACTTTTCATACAAACGTTCGATCAGCTGATTGCATTTAGTACCATATGGAAAGTCTAAGATTTTGTTTGATAATTTTCTACAGGTTTCTTAGGGAAAGTTGTTCAGTATCATGGGTACAATCACCACTTAAAGTAATGCAACTGTTTACCCAAACCCCCTGTATGTTTGAGATTAAATAGACTTCGACACCGATTGACCGATTGCGATGAATCTTTAGTGGGTTGTTGTGCGCATGCCCGGGATGGTCTATGACAAAAAAAAAAACAGTAAAAAAGGTGCATTGCATCGCATGCCGGGCACAGCTAGTAAAATATGTAAACAAATTTTAGAACACATTTATATTCTTTATGAACGAACAGTGATTACCTTTGCATTTAAAATAGGTGGCTTGACTTTTACAAATATATTTCCCTGGATTGTCCTAACTCAAGTATGACTATAGAATACCTTTAATGTATTCAAGAACACATTTCTAATATACAAAGTAATGAATGTATGTTCAGAGCAGTACTATTTTCTCTGCTAACGCCCTCTTAAGATCGTTTTTAGAATGGCATTGGCAGTACAAATAAACATCAAAGTTAATTGCAGTTGACTCATGTGATAGCTTTCTATATTAGTCTCAAATCGGCAATGAATCTGTTGAGTAGTTTCCGTGTTGTCATGCCAACCAGTTGAATCACCTTTCCTCGCAAAAGAGATATAAATTTGAGGTTTCCAAATATTCAACAGTAAACAAAACATACAATACAGTAGGTATTTATTTCTGGCAACTTTTTTGAAGATTTTTAGGGCTCCGTATCCAAAGGGTGCCAACGGCACCGGTTCCCTATTCATAAGCCTACGCTGTCCGTCCGTCCTAGCTTTAAAGGGTTGTATCTATGGAACCGTTATAGGTAGAGACTAAAAATTTTCACTGAATATGTGTTATTATTTTGGATATGGTAACAAATAATAAAAAATAAAAGATATGGCGGCCCCATCGCCGTTTTTACGATCAGGTAAAAAAAAACAAAAAACAAACACCTCTAAGGTAAAACAACAAATAATAAAAACCCGCCAAGTGTGTGTCGGGCTCGCGCTAAAGGTCCCGGAGATAAGAAAATTTTTACGGTAATATTTTATGGTGATACGGAGCTCTCCGTGCGCGAGTCTGACTCGCTCTTGGCCGGTTTTTATTTGTTTACGGGTTGAAATGAGTGGGTAACTTTCATCGGAATACCATGCCGATGACTACGTAAATAAAGATAGGTCATAGTTACATAGGTTTTACAGTATATTTTTGATTGCAGGATCTCCTCAAACACACCCCTCCCGGACATTCAGATCGCGTTGCTTTACAACGTGCTTTGACAAGACTAGAAGCTTTAGCTGAAGCTTTGAATGAGAGGAAACGTGACGCTGAAAGGACTCAGGTAATTAATTTCTCCAGGATAATCCACGTTTCACTAGTACCGAAATTCTGTCCAATGTGACGGGGAGTGACCCCGAACAATGAACGATTGGTACTAAAAAAGCCTCGAAATTGAAGCATGCAGCACGTCTAGTATGATATCTCTACACGCGCGCGACGCGCCTTCGCTGCATACAAAATTACCTGTTTCCGCTCTTTTCGGAGCAAGCGTGCCGCGCTTGCCGCGACTTATAGTATGGGAAAAACCGAGTCGCGCGCGTGTAGAGAAATCATGCTAGACGTGCAGGTTTCCTCAAAAGACAGTGGTGTTACAAATCGTACATAAATCTTCGAAAAACCGTAACTAATCTATATAAATTTCTAATCGATAACTAAATTCGTAAGGTCCTTCTTAATTTGCTGACAGTTTTTAAAGGAGATGATCAGACCATCAAATAACTTTCTCTATGGAATTAACATCTGATCGCCAAGAGAAAATTGTTTAGTTTGATGGTCTGTTCATTCCCTTAAACCCTTAGTTTATAAAGAAGGATCCTGTATATTCGCGATGTGATAAATGATACTTTACTCTTAGATATTTTAATAAGCTTCACGCATACCTAAGTAGGTAAGTATATAGACTACTCCAGTATGCGTGTGCATTACAGTGTAATGTCAGAAGAATGCAGTCTTTTCTCTTCATGTAATTATCATCTTGTAAATATTGAAATCCACGCTTTGTGGCCGTGCTAGACAATGATATTGTTATGTGATTGGCAATATGCTGACGTTGGAATTTACGTTATAATCAGCACTTGGTGAGGCGGAAAACTCAGTAAAGACTGCAGATCTACCCATTTATATGTACCCATATTTTAGGGTTCCGTGTCCAAAGGGTGCCAACAGGACCCAATGTAAAAAGTGTGAGTCTGGCTCGCCATAAGTAAATTTTTTGTTATTTCTGACATTATTTCTTAGACTCTCGCTACTTTTTCTTTTCTTCTACATACATTACTTTTTGTAATATGTATGTTACAGGCGTTCAGAGCGGCGCTTCGGCGGCTGACGCGCGGCGGCGTGGCGGGTGCGGGCGGCGCCGGCGGCGCGTCACGGTTCGGCGCCGCGAGGCTGCTGGCCTCCCGTGCCGACAAGAGGCATCTACTGAGGCAGGACGATCTGCTGCAATTGGTTAGTTACGCTATTTATTGTGTACCTCTATGGCGGGCGCCGGCGGCGCGTCGCGGTTCGGCGCCGCGAGGCTGCTGGCCTCCCGCGTCACTACCACCATGAACTAGCTTTTGCCCGCGAATTCGTCTGCGTTGACTTTAAAGGTACCCAGTGTTAATTCAGAACATATTCTATCTGTGTACCAAATTTCATCATGATTGTTAGATATCAATGTTTAGCCGTTTATGCGTGATTAAAGTCAGTTGCAAACGTCTAAACATCGACGCAAATTTGGCCACAAGCGGTTGTGTCATTCGAGCGAGATTAGGATAGATACGCCTAAAAACTACTTGACATTGGCAGAAATGCAGTACTAGACACAAGCAATACACCAGCTTACAAAAAAGACACATTTATAATATTAGTATATTTATGGATCATGTCTGAAATAAATAATTTGAATTGAATAAGTAGGATATGTTTCAAATGTTTCCACATCATCGCCCAGTTCCCCATGGATCTTATATTGTGCTGTACTCATTTGATGCATATAATAATGCCCTTAGTGATTCCAAAACAATGCCTGTAAGGTACTAACTTTTTTCAACATTGTCTTCACAGGAATTCAACCAATCGGGTGGCATATCGAAATGCAAACCTCGCAGACTGCTGCTACTAAACGACCTCGTCGTTTGTGTGTCAGTGGGTGCGGGCGGCGACGACGCGGAGAGACTGGGCCTCAAGTGGGCACATCCAGTGCAAGATGTGGATGTTCTGGACACCGGCACCTCTCCTACACTCAGCAGGGTTCTTGCTCAAGGTACTGTTATATTTAGTGCCAACTGGCTTATACTAAAAACTATTAATATGTTTTAACCACTCATTAGAGAGAGTATGGCTCACGCCCTCTCACTCTTATTGCCATGCAGTGGGATCGTACAGGCACATAACCGCGTAATGTTTGTGTAAAATATTCGATTCATCTTTCTATCTCTTCCTGTCAATGGTTCTAAGGTCTTGGTGTTTTATGTTTTACTGGCCAGGTATATTCGGCGTATAGCTGTATTTAAGTTCTTTCTCGGGCACAAGGAATATTCTAGAAAAATTACCCATCGACTGGATAGGTTCGCCGCAATCACACTGTTTGTGATGACACACCTGCCGAATTTACGCAGCCGAAAATACGCGTGACTTGAATTTCAGTACTAATCCGCTTCCTATGACACGCACCAATTTTCTAGTAGACGCGTAAATTCGGCAGATGTGTCATCACACTTAGGCCAGGATCCGCGCCAATTCTAAAATACCGTCTTAACTTGCAGGTATGAACCGGAGTGGAAGCCTCCGTTCGAACTCAAGTGGGACCCAGATGAGTACAACAGGCGACTCTCTATGCAACGAGATGTCTGCTCTGATGCACGACTATGAAACAGTGTCGAGGATGGCTGACCTGGCCGCCTCGCTGAGGACGCCCTACCCGGAGCTCGCGCCGGACATGTTCAGAGCTTTGTTGCAGAACATTCAGAAGAGTATACAGGTTCGTTAATTTAATTTATAATTAAATAAAATACCTATAATTTTAAGAACACATAATTTAAAGAGACTACCTTGTTTGAACAGTAAACTCAACACCGAAATTACTACTGTACGTCATTCACTTTTCGATAGTATTTTCTGTAATTTTGCCAATTTAATTTTTGATGTTCGATTTTGCTATAACAACAAAAATGTAATATTCTACATTTTGCCGTGACAAACCCCTTAGGAATCTTAATACTGTATTTTGCACGTACTTTGTACATGGTACTTCATTTTACACCAAAATATGTATTCATCTGGTAGGTGTTTTTTTTATTCACGACAATAATTCATAATTAATTTATAAAGGTCTTACGATCACGTTAACCCGTACTTGGATCACATCTAACCTTTGTCTTCATCCACTTACAACTTAATTAACACAAATTTTATCATCCCACAGAAAAAAGACGACGAAATGGCATGGGTGGACTCGTGCTGTTTACAACTAACGATAAGAGGTCGGGAGGAGCCGGTCACATTCCGTGCTAGCGAGCCCGGGGCCAGGCTAGCGTGGGCCACGGAGCTGAGGCTGGCCCAGCTGGCCCAGGCGTCCGCCAACAGCCCAGCGTGGCGGCTACCGGCGCCGCAGCAAGCACCTGCTCATAAACTGCCTCTGTTTGTCGCTGCCACGCCCGTTTATTCTTCTAAGTTTTTGACAGAGGTGATTATAATGATTGGCTTAAAGCTTGACCTTTGACATGAAGATTACGCCGAACTATCGGTGTAAAATTTTTTCAAACCTCTGTGATATACAGGGGTGACAGTTTAATATTAAAGCGGGTGCTTAAGACCATCAAACTGAAAATCTTTCACTATGAAGCCATCATCGAAATCGCGAAAAAAAAAACTGGTCTACACATTTGGGACGAGTTTTCATTGAACACCAATACTTTTTCGCGATTTCGATGGTTGCCTCATAGTGAACCACCATGCTCAACATATAACACATACAATTTTACACCGTCTGTATTACTGGGAATCGAATCGATAAAAGAACAAAGACGAGAATAATGAAGATCATACTCGATATTTTCTCATAATAACAGTAATCAATACATATTTATATTTATACTGCAGGTCCGGTGTGGTTGTTTCTACACGTCCACCGGTAGCAGTACACGCGGTGCATCAATGCGTCGCGCCAGGTCACTGCTGTGGGTCTGCGCGGCGGGAGCTTCTGACAGCCACGTCGCGGTCCTGACGCATCGCGCCGCAAAACTAAAGACCCTCGTCACGCTAGACCTACCCGACACCAAGGTGAATACTACCTTATCGTGTAAGAAATAGAGTCGTAACAGATCTGACAGCCACGTCGCGGTCCTGACGCATCGCGCCGCCAAACTGAAGACCCTCGTCACGCTAGACCTACCCGACACCAAGGTGAATACTACCTTATCGTGTAAGGAATAGAGTCGTAATAGATCTGACAGCCAGACCAAACTGAAGTGAAATTGACAAGTGAGTGAACGGTGTCAAATAGTTGCGTGGAGCTACGCAACTTTTTGTCACCGCGTCTCGCTCACCTTTACAGGCCAATTATTTACGGAAATATTGCGACATAGATCATCTTATCCATGCGAATGGGAGATGTTGCCGAAGTTCATCGAAAATAGCTACTAAGACGTTGAATATTTATCGTTGACGTATCACTGGCATTGACGTCAAATTTCACCCAATGATAAGATAAAGATAATATACAAACAAAAGACGAGCCGATCTTAACTTTGTTCTGTTTTCGCAGGTTACCTCGATGGAGTACGCAAAGGGACTTCGACAAGCGACCACGCTGTGCGGCGACACAGTGTGGCTCGGCACCGAGGACAAGAAGATCATCATCTTCTCCGGCGTCGAACCGGAGAAGCAAGAGAAACTCTCAGAGGTACCCACTATTGCCGCCATCACTCAAATCAAATATCACTGCGATTCCATGTTCGTGGGACTCTCCAATGGAAGAGTATCCGTGTTCAGAAGGAACCACGATGACTCGTGGGCGCTACAAGAACCATTAGCTATAGAACTTGGAGATAAAGCCGTCAACTGCGTTCTACCCGTCGACGGCATCATCTATGCGACGTGTGCCCGAAGAGTGTTCGCTATAAACGCACTCACGGCCGAAATAATGCGCATATTAGAACTCCAAGGCGAGGGGGACCGATCTGTTAGGTATTTAGCACATTCAGGCGTAGGTTTGTGGACTGCCTTCTCTGATTCCACGTTCGTGAGCTTGTATCACGCCGAAACGTTTGAACACTTACAGAATATTGACATTGCTGCTGATGTAGCTAAGACTATTGGCGCTAGAGAAGGTAGCAAGCCGGCCTATGTATCAGCTCTCTTAGCCGTTCAAGGGCTACTATGGGTCGGAACTACGGCGGGAGTTAGTGTGACGGTTCCACTGCCAAAACTAGAAGGGCTACCGTTGACCGGAGGACACATAGGCGTATCGTATCACGCTCACGCGGGCCCCGTTACGTTCCTATTATCTTTAATGCCAGAATCTCGTGATGTAGACGTCAATGTAGTTCGAAGAAACTTGTCCAACGCCCGCGCTCTCGCTGGAACCTCCATTTTACACGAAGAGGACTCTAAAGATGCTGAAAAACCGAAACTCGAGAGGCGGATTTCGGAAGAACTGAGTCCGTACCGCCCGCAGCGAGTTCAATCCGCCGTCGTACGGCGCAAGAAGCCTGGAGATGTACGTCTGAGCAAAACATTACCAAAGTGCGCTAATCTAAACGCTTGTGATGTGTACGGTCTCTTCGGCGATCTTATGTTCGTGAAGGACTGCGTAGGGGAGGCGGACGTCAGTGGGTCCGGTGGCGAAGCATTACGGCGGAGTGACCCTGAGCTAGCCGCCATCCCGTTCCGTGTGAGCACGCTGGACAGAAGGCTTAAAATGCGGGCGGGACGACCGAGAAGTTTAGACTTATCGAGTTGGTCGGTTGACTCTCGAGCTTCTAGTTTATGTACCTCGTCCGGCAGCGAGGAGTCCATGGCGCTCCGTGGTGTGTCCCGAACTAGTTCAGGTGCGTCCGGGGCCGCCAGTCTCGCTCCGGTCGCCGTTTCGACACCTGACTCATCTTCGAGTAAATCCACGACATCCGATCGATCGATCTCACGAAGCGATTCTGCTACCGTACCCGAGACAAGGACGGTATCAAAGAGTGCAGCTAGAAGCCTCCGCGGTGCGGATTATGTAGTTGGCGAGAGCGCGGCGCGTAGATCTGTAGTTACCATTATGGGTGGGAGAGGCTATGTCGATTGGAGACAGACGGCAGACGCGGCGGAAAGGCCCGCGCACGCCGCTGATCCCAACCCTAAGGACGCGCATCTCGTACTGTGGGAGATGCGATTGTGACCTGCATCACAACTACCTAAGACTCAATTTTGTACGCGCGTAAATGTTTACGTGAGAGTATGTTCCGGACGGATCCGTTAATTCGAATCTGTATTTTGTGTCATATTTGTAATCGACTGATTACATGTAAATACTGGTGCGCTATAGACTTATTGTAAAGACTTATTTGTAAATTCCACATTTTAAAGGGCTATTATTATTTAGTATACGATAGGTTATTATACTAAAACTTGTAAATTAAAGTCTAACATTCATTGCAGTCACTTTCATTTTGCACTGAAGTATTTCGTGGAATCAACAATGTAATTATGTATGTATTTTAGTGGATGAGAAAATTTACACTGGGTGTAAACTTATGTGATAAGCTTTAAATTATTTTTCGACGTTGGGCTTTTGTCGTTTAGCCAAATGTTTACATTGGTATATAAATGTATAATATGTACACACTAGTGCATTATTTTGTGATTGTTTATAGATGTTATGCATTGATAATGATGAAGAAATTATAAATATACAATAAATACATTTTGTTACAACCGTTTACAAATACAGCCAAATGTGTCAAACTTTCAATGTTATATTTTATCTTAATTATACCACATCTTAGTACTGCAAGCATTAACTAATTCAGTAATGACTTTGTTTTAAATTCTATGTATTTTGTAAATTATAAGTTTATTATGATTGCAAATATTAATTCTAACAATCCGCCATATTAACGTAGTATAAGTTCGAATGTAAATTTGTAATTTATTGCTGGTTTAACAAATACCAAGATAAATTCATTACTTAATTGTAACTTGTTTTGATTGTTACTATGTAACTAAATTGACACGAAACCTAGTGGCCTTATTTCTGACATTAAATTTTCCAGTGTGTTTGATTTGATTACATCATTCGTTTAAGCTTTATTGTTAGACATAATTATAATGTCGCTTTAAGAATTTAGACTGATTTAGCGTAAGCGTTAAAACGTATTATTAGTTGAATTATAGTTACTAAGACGAATGTACGACATTTCGAACGAATAATTCTTTTCACAAACTGTTGAAACTAAAAGCGGGTCTTTCATTATATTTACTAATTTGTGAAAATTGTGTGACAATTACATTTTGTTTCAAATCACAATTGGAGCTAAAATTCGACGATTTCACCAGCATGCCACCTCCGAGATCGAGAATAATCGAGATGTGCCTATGTCTTTGTTACTTTGCGCATGTCAAAATAAGCGCGCATGACGGTTTTCCCGCTTTGTCATCGTGCTAGCATGCGACGCACGACAAAGCAACAAAGCGAGGAATGTTGATTGAATGTTATGGCGTGCGCAAAGTAACAAAGATAGACAAATCTCGTCGTTTCTCATTTTCACGATGTAGGCATGTTAGTCTACTGATATAATCGAATAACAAATTTTCATAGGTATATTTTGTTTATCGTTTTGGTATGAATGATGTACAATTTGTTATGGATCTTATTGTTTCGCGCTGGACAAGATGTGACCAAGAACTGTTTTATTTGGGAGTGCTCGCTTTATGGAAATAAAAACGGTCCAGAATTAGGACGGGGAAGGTATTATGTCCCCTTTCTAATAGGTTAATTGTGCCAGAATTCAAGACAATGCCTTTCGCGCAGAAATTTTGGACCGTTTTATAATTAGTAGTGGGCAAGCGCGCACTCTTCAAATTCAGCTCTATAAATGTTTCATTTCACTATACAATTTACAGTTCTAATCTTAGACCATGGTCTAAGGTTTACTTGATCTGATATAAGCTGCATGGTTAATCCCGTTTTGCTCGTCTATAATGTCACAAAGTTATATTTACTAGTTTTGCTTCATACAGCAGCAGTTGAATCTCTTTCAATTTTATATCGTTGTTAATCGTTGGAATGTTGTTTTCGGTCAGTAATACATAAGGTATTTTGCACAAATCCAAAGAAGCTGGTTTATTTACTCTGGCATTATTAAAATCTTGATGAATTCTGCCTTTATAAACTTTTTCACTTGATTTTGTTGTGCCAAATTGTAAAATATCTGAATTTTTTTGTGTTATTGTATATAATTTTACATTATATTTGCTCAGCTCGTGTTTTTACAAAAGATTTTCTAAAAAATATGTTTAATTCATCAGATTGTTATAATCTATTTGTCATATAAATCCATTAATGTCTTCTCGAATCAGCAACTACGAAATCCAGTTTTGGTTACTTGAATTGATAACGAATATGTAACTTTATTTATACTACAAAGCGTCACAACATTTATGTACTAAGGTGTAAATAAATTTATGTTTATATGTATACACCTGTATTTTTGTGTTTTATTTTATTAGTAAACCCTTTATTAGTATCTCGGGTTAGTACATTCTGATCATGCGATCCGTTGCTGGTAAAAACGGATCACGCCGAATGTGCACTCTGATCACGAGTTCAGTTTCGCCTAAAATAAAATGCATGATTTTGTAGAATCCGATTCCACCCTCGAACGATCAATTTAAGCAGTAGGCCATGAGTTTTTCCTATAGTAACGTCACCAATTTTGTATTGAATTTCGTACAGCGCTCCTAGTGATTACTGAATACTGATTACGTCGAGTACTAATTTCTGCCATACGAAATTGTCGACGTAACAACAGTAGTAATGTACTGTGAAAACTCATGGTAGGCCTACAGATACGTCTATTGTGATCATTAGGCCATACCATGAGTTTTCACTGTACTTTACTACTGTAGTTACGTCACCAATTTTGTATTGAATTTCGTACAGCGCTCCTAGTGGTCACGTTGAAACTAATTTCTGCCATACGAAATTGGCGACGAAAGTACAGTAAAAGCTCATGGCAGGCCTACAGGTGCCTAGAGATCCTATGTAATCTTAGAAAAACAGTCCTTAAAAAAATCTTTACCGATCAACTTCTCTTTACTAAATCTAGAATTGCATAAAAACAGCGTAAAGAAAATTATCAGCACGCAAATATAAACAAGAAGTTGTGTTGTGATTAGTTTATTTTGTGCTATTTATTTTGTTCGTGCTTGGGTAACTGGATGCCGGATACTGCTTGAAGTGACTTAGTTATTGCACTGCATGGTGCTAAGGTATTCCTGTACAAAAATAAACGGGTTATAACAAATTTTCACGCACTATTTTATATTAATTACATAGTTCATATGTTTTCCGCAATATGGCGATTGGCGTGTTCCCAGCTTTTCTATGGAACATGACGTCATCAATATGCATCAATTTTTTCTCGTTTTGTTTCCTAGAACTATACAGGGTGTAAACTTAAATGTGTTACATACTTTATGGGGTGCTTCAGGCCATTAATCTGAACAATTTTTATCATGGGACGAACCTTGAATTCGCGAAAACAAAATCTGCTGTTTCACACATTTTGGTAGTAGCTGTTGACATTTTGGTACTATGGAATATCTAGCTGTTTTTTTCGCGATTTCTATGTTGGCTCCTTAGTGAAAGTTGTTCAGTTTGATGGTCTGAAGCAACCTGTTCGACATGTAAATGTAACTATTTTACACCCTGTATAGCACTAGCATTGTGGCGATCCTTGGGGAAGTCCCAGCAGTGTCGACGTCTATCGGTTGAGATGATGATGATACTAGCATTTGACCCGAGCTCACTAAATTGTACCATCCTGTAATCACTAGATTACTTTGAGAACTGATTTTGACATACAAAATTTGCACAGTAACTACTCTAGTTTCCTACAGCGCAACTTCATGTAGGCCTACAGATGGGAACTACCCTCGTAAGTTACCACACTCGATACTTACTGTTCCGCCTTTTGCATTCTTTGAGTGCCTCGTTGTACTGCTGGCATTCCGCCAAATTTTCGTGATTTGTCGCGCATTGAAGGAACTGCGAGATTTCGAAGGCACATGGTCCATTGGGTTCCTCGGCCAGGTTGTAGTTCTGAGGCAGCGCTCTTTGGACCTCCTCGCGCCTTCGGCCTCCTCCGAAGAGACCCGATATCGCCTCCCCTGCTAAGTGACCCTATGGCAATAACATGAAGATCACTTAGAAATCAGTATCACACACGGCCAGCCTCATACAGGTGTAAACTTCAATACGTTACAAATTTGAGAAAATGTACTAATTTCCTACAAAATGGGCAATCAATCCATACGCACATAATATATTAGAGGAAATTTAAAAGTAGCACCTATGACGGGAAAATTGCAGGTAATCGATTATCGTGGTATAGGCATGTGATGCGGAGAGACGAAGTGTCATGTTACGTGGATGGCTGGGGTAGGAGAGGAAGACCGAAGAAAAGACGGATGGATTGTGTGAAATAACTGCTGAGAGATGAATGGAAGAGGATGAGGTTTGTCATTAATAAACATTTTTGTAGTAGGTATGCTTATTTTCGATTTTTTCCTACCTAATATATTATGTATAGGGTAAATCTTGTACCACATACCACAGTTGTGCCCACAGTGACACCACCGGCCACGGCCGCCGCATCTCTAAACATCGACCGCTGTGGCGTCTGCGTGATGACAGTGCGGGGCGTGCGCGCGGGCGCGTGCGCGGCTGAGCGCGACCAACTGCTAGAGGATCGACTTCCACTGCTGCAACCAATGTCTTGATATGTAAACAAGAACCAAACTGATAAGCTTTGATTAATTATATGCAATGTGTATTAAGTATAATTGAATTGACATGTCAAGATAGAGCCTCACGCTTCTAACGTTCTAAATCAAACGGCGGCCCAACTATCTTATGTTGGTGTGCGTTAGGCGTCATACAACGGGAGTCCCACTAATGAAAAATTTAAAATAAATCAACCCCTTCTGCGAGTTCAATTAATTTAATTCCGAGGCATGTATTGTACCCACTGTCCATTATGTGGCGACGGGCTCCCCCCCACTCACACTGGACAGAGTTTCTGTAGTACTGGTGAAACGTGGATGTTCTGAGGTTTCAGAATATCTCAGACTACCCCCTCGGGGAACATAGTCATGAGCATATGCTTATGCTTCTGCGAGTTTCCACCACATCTGCTGCAATTGCTCTCATTGCGATCACTTCGAACGACTAGTGCGTCTAGATTAGCTCTCTAGAGTCTAGATTCCTATAAAAATGCAAGGGCAATTTCTATAGGAATTAGTAGAATGTACTGTCTTTGTGTATGCACCTAGTAATCTAGACGCACTACAAAGTTATACACTGTTACAACTATAAATAAAACAGCAACTTGGGTGGTTTTGTTTTTTATTAATGATATAATATAAATAAAATTTTTACGCACTTTCTAAATAATTACGTAAAACAATTGGATAATAATATTATAGTAAAGTATCTACATCACATAAGAGTTGTCTTAAATACAACAAATAAAAGCGCACTAAAATTTTTCTAAAAATAAGCGGAAATCAGATTTCCATCAACAGAATTAAAAATAATAACTACTAGGTAGATGCCTAGCTTTTTTACTAAAAACAAATGTTTGTATATTGAGACGTCCTTTCAAAATATTGATTTTATTTGCGTAAATATTGTACAATTTAGAAAGTGATCTTTGGAAGAAGTATAGCATATTGTCAGATTAATTTAAACTATGGCATCTTGCAATTGTTCTAGTTTACATATGGTTGTTGACTTTGCACTGACGTAGAGCTTCGTTGAAGCCTTCGCAGAGCGACAAGTCGTGTTGCTGTTGAGCGCATTCAATGAACTGTTTGATCTCCCAAGCGCAGGGGCTGGACGACTGCTGGCCCTGGTCGTAAGCGGCCGTGGCAGCAGGAGCTTGCTGCTGCTGCTGTGCTGCCGGTTCGCTGCTGCTTCCACCACTGAACATGCCAGTTAAAGCACTACCAGCAACGTGACCCTGCAACAACAATTATAATTTTAGTTAATAACTCAGTAAATTAAATCAATTATTATATAACTTCTTATTGTGACTTTGGATCGAAACATTTGACTGATTTATTGAAATTATATTCTTTCTCAGAATAGAATATTGTCAATTTGCTCTCAGGAGCAAAGTATTAACCTCTTGAGTGTATTGGTTCAAATGCACAAAGAACAATATATTTTCTATTATGTCTAGAATTGTTCGTTCTTCGAATTCTTCGTTTGCGAAGAGTTAAAGGTGGAAACAAAAAACTGGCCGCATTCAAAGAACCCTTATCATCTAAGTTTGACGTCGCTATTTTAATTTATGTTGACCAACAAGACCAACAGCACAATGCAATAGATTAAACAGTATTATATATAAATTACATAAAAGTCCTCACTAATTTAATCTAAGTTTAAAATTGTAGCTCCATAGTGTTGATGATTTTGCCAATATCTAGTTTAAAGAGCAAAAGTGCATGGATATGGCGATCTCAAAGCCCTGTTTTTATACAAAAACACAAACCCGAAACCGCAGCCGCGCGGCCATCTAATTCGCGAGCCGAACGAAAGATGTCTACTCGAGAGCCCTCTAGCCACGCGACTCAAAACTCCTCACTAATATCGATGAAAAATAAAGTAAATTATAGCCTGTAGAATCCCACTGTAGGGCAAAGGCCTCCTCTCACGAATAATAGTGAGAGGAAGTGAGCCACACTCCACCACGTGGGCTCAGTGCATATTGGTGGAGGCAAGTTAGTGGTTGCTGTCAGATAATTTTCAAGACGCCTTAATAGGCCCTCTGACCTGGCTCAATGAATAGTTACTCGTACAACCCCATCTGACGGAACTATCCGAGACCAACTGCTTAACGTGCCTTCCGAAGCACGGAAACGCTTGAGATGAAATACCACTAAACGGTCACCCATCCAAAGACTGACCGGACTAAGCTAAACTATGCCAACGAACGTGAAAAATAAAACATGAAATTAATTAAAAATAAATAACATTGATTTTCGTTTTTGTGGTTAATCTATTGTTTAAATTTTTTTATGTATGAGTTTTTTGGTTCTTCTAGCAATTACCTTCATACCATCTTTTATAAGTATTTTAAAAAAAAAAATGTTTATACATGGGAAAAACTTGAAGTTACAATAAAAACCATCAAAATCGATTAAGCACACCTTGATTATGATTACAATTGGAAAAAATTTAAAGCACAGAAGGGACTCAAACAAACAATTAAGACAAAATACGAGTCATGCTCATGCCCACACTTCACTTGGTGAAGCATATATCTTTATTTGCCTGAATATGGCAATGTGTAGAGGACCCATTCAATTCTGTCTACTGTATTTGCACAAATATGACAAATAACACTGATATCAAACTAACATTTCCATTCACATCGTCCCCTCCACGGCAAACTTGTGAACCTGTTGTTTTCATATTTTACAGGGGAGCCTAAATTGTTTTAAGTGTTCTTTTATTGTGTGCCCGCTGGTAATATATATATAAATTCACTGACTGACTGAATGTATTATATTTTTAAACATTTCTTTACATTTTTGTATGATAAATCATATAAAAGTAAAAAAATCATATTAAGGGGATATGATTCGGAGCGCACTCCATACAAACGTACTATGGTGATATTTTCAATACTAACCGATGAAAGTCAATGAAATTTTGCTGAAACAATCTTGAAACAAATGTCTATGCTTGTATGGAGTCAGATTTTCGTTAAAATATACAGTTTCAATGCTAGGATTAATTTAAGATTTGTATAGAAATATTTGAGGCACTGTAACTTTAAAACTATACATTTTAACGAATATCTGACTCTATACAAGCATAGAATTTTGTTTTTAGATTGATTCTGAAAAATTTCATTGAGTTTAATTGGTCAGTATTGAAAATATCACCATAGTACGTTTGTATGGAGCGCGCTCTGAATTATATCCTCTTAAGTAGAGCCATTAAAAGACCGTTTCCCATGCTCAGTGTGAGGAGTGCCGTGTAGAGGACGACATGTTGGTTTTTCAATAGGCTGGTATATTGTCAAGTGGACCAATTTTGTCAGCGGGAAAATTAAATCAAATAGCTATAACTTTTGTTCTATAAGCTCTTATTTTGTAGCGACGACTAGTGCAGATAGGAATTTATAAAAAAATATGCTTTCTCTTTATGTAATATGAGCTTATACAAAAAGTTATATCTATATGACGTAATTACCCCACTGACGAAATTGCAGTTCGAATTAAAGGTGTATCTGGAATGTTTATATTGTTTACGAATTTATCAAATATTTCGCCAAAGACAGCGTAAATGGTATGCCAAATGGCTCGAGAATAGGGTCGAAAGTCTTAACGAAAATATAACACGCAATAATAATTCAGCAAAATATGTTTACTTCCTTTATCTAGAAAGAACAGTCACGATATCGTCACTATAACATGTGATTTATCTTTATTTTTGGCTTATTGCCATTGACACAATACGGTTATTCTATTTCACAAGAAATGTTATATTTTACACAATAAAGGTTTTAAAGGCTTTAAAAATGAAGTTCAAGGGTGATACTGTTTATGTTACGTAATTAACTGTTACATACCACGGCAGATCCTACAGCGACTCCTCCAGCCGTAGCTGCCATCTGTTGAAACATGGACGGCTGCTGTTGCTGGGCCTGCATAGGTGCTGGCGACGATGGAGGAGCATGAGCTGGCACCCTGCTTGGTGGCGGCGCAGCCCTGAAAAATAACCGTGGAAGAGGTTATCTCCATGATGACACGGAATTCATTACATAAATTAAAGTAAAATACATACCTTCGCTGCGGCGCTGGTGGCGGGCTTGCTGAACGTCCTCGGCGAGGCATGATTATTTATTTAGATTTCAATTAAAAACGACAATCGCTAAATTTCTTTTCTTGCACAGTACAAAAACGCGTACTCACTTTATGTCACAGACTAAAACTGAATGAAATTGATTGAATGAAACAAAAAGTCAAGAATATTCTTTCTAGAAAATTTAAATATGGAATATTGTTTCTTTCTCACTTTCACATACACGAACTAGGAGTGCCAGAAAGAGATACCTAATTTACAGTCAGACCAACACAACGACAAAATTTAATGGATGCGTTCAATCAAATTGATTTGTTAATTCAATTCGAAACCATTGCGATTTTATTTATTTCTTTATTAATGAACTGACTCATTTTTACTGTAATAATTAGAGGACTACCAATTCTGTTAATTATTACTCTTCTTATTTTATAAATGGAATTATTTATTTATTTACAACAATATACAACAATATAACATAATAAACAAAACTCTTCGTTCACATTTTCATTTATAAATTTAACTAGACAAACAGAACGCACGCGCCTTTTTAATGCTTTTTTGGTGGCAGACAGCATGCATATTTTCGTATGCTGCCTTAACCAGCAGCAGCATAAAATGATTTTTTCAACGTACTTGCTCGTAAAGTGGCTCTTATTGCACCGCTTTTAGGTAATCCAGCTTATAAAACACGCCTGCGAAAATGATTATATTATAGCACCAGTGCGGTAATGTAACTTTTTTTTGATAGTTTGTTTTTAAATCTCAGCAAAGAGATTTTATGTAAAAAATGACTTTTTTTTTTCTGAATAAATTAATCTGTTTTAGTTAAAATATGATAAGTAAACAGACTCATTTCATCAAACAATTTATGTTAGTTGACAAATTAACATTAATTTGGGTTATAAATACATAAATATTAAGTTTATAACGTTTTTAATATTAGGTTGTTTGCAACAAAATGTCGTTGGTTGAATGTCGGCTAAAGTCATTGCCTCTTCGTTGACCTGCGCGCGCATAGTTCTCTCAACTAAAGGCACATAACGCAAAAAAAAAAGATAACCAGCGCCATTTTTCACAAATTTTTGTCTAAAATTGTTGTATTTTACGAAATTTTATTACTTTTTCCTCGCAAGTATGTTGAAAAACTTCGTATGAAACGCGTGAGCATTAGTCATTACAGCCTTGGCTATCGGCTATAATGACCAACTTTGCTCACTTGTATCATAATGCACTATTACTGCCACATGTCCATAATGAGTCGGGGTGCCCATAATTAGATATGTCATGCATTTGCTTGGAAACATAAAAAACCATTTGTTGTGCCATTATCTAGAACAAAATGTCTCGGAAGAGGAGCAGGAAGTAATAAATAGGACAAGAGAGAAGAATTATAGGTACGAGTCGCAACGACTTACGAAAATTAGGAACTAGTAGTTAAAACCATGAACCTAGAAAGTTATAACAGTAATTCCATTCTCTTTGCTAATAGTACCGGTAGGTACTAGATTTATTCTGTGCTAATAGTAGGTAATTACCATAGTACAATAAAAACGAATAGTAGTGAAGCTCAGCGGTCGCGGCGAGTCAACGCTCAGGCGTTTTAGATTATAACCACCATAATGCTATTTTATGAAATCAAAAAAACCCGGAACACTTTCGATCTGACAGCAAAATTCTTAAGACAATACACAGACAATTTACAGACATTCTTCCAGTGTCTCCGAACAATTTGATTTTTATTAATGAAAACGCCTCATTAAGGCCTCCAAAATCGGGCCCGTTTGACTGGAGTAATCAAAACACCGTATCGCTTTAAATGTGGACTTTTACCTGTACCTGCATAGGTAGCATAGCACCGTGATATAGCGCTATCAAACCTTCGCTCTCTTTCTATTTGCGCACGAACGAACGAGATAAAAGATGGCTGTATCACGTGTAACATGTTACGGCTTCAGCATAGGTAGCATGGCACCGTGATATAGCGCTATCACACCTTTGCTCTCTTTCTATTTGCGCGCGAACGAACGAGATAAAAGACGTGATACGGCTGTGATAGCGCTATATCACGCTGCCATGTTTCCCATGCAGGTGGTCACGGACAGGGCCCTATTGATTAGGGTAGTTAAATCGCTGCTTAAAAATATATACTCAGAGACTTTTTGAGGCCAAGATTCAAATAATAATATCTACATAGAAATTAATAATTAAATTTACCCTCCACCTCCTCCACCTTTTCGGCGCATATTTCAGGAGTAATATCTTTTATTTATTTTAAGGATTTTGTATTATGTGAGCACCATGATATGACTCAATATGCCTTTTGATTTTAATTATAATTTTTAATGTCAATTTTAGATTGTCTGGATATAAAATCATAGAGATAGGAAAGACTACGTACACCAAAAAAGTATCTATGTAATTCTTTTTTATTCGTTGTTGGTGTGAGATTACCTACCTAAGGAGATTGCACTCAGTTTTAATAAGAATCGACACGAGTCAAAATCATTTCATTTGAATCCATTGTAATGTTATTGACGAGCGGGTTTTCGGAGTATCGTAATCTCAAGGATTGTTTGTACTCAAGATATTTGCTGGAAATTTTACACACAAATCTGCAAACTGACTTGCAACGCGACTCCCTTCAATCATTCTTTCTACCTAAGGAACTAGTTCTCACACACAGAACAGCACTATCAGCTGTCATTTTGACATTTGATTTGAGGATGAGAGAAAACCGGACCGGAGACGGCGCTTCATCGCGTGCTACTTTGCGCGGTATTTGGCTGCTTCATTCCGTTCAATCAATTCAGTAATAGTGGATTTGTGACCGCGTGATCACAGCCGACGTGATTATAAATTTGGTGTCGTTCTAGCAATTTGAGTAAAATTTTGAGTGAAAATGGGCGACAAACAAGCCGGTCAAAGCACTAACGTGTTCCTCTTAGCGGGAATAACGTTTATTACATGTGTAATAATACACTTTATTTACAAGACCATCTTCGGAAGCAAGAAAAAGGAAGGACAAAACCATGAAGTCGAAAGCGATTCAGGTAAAGTATTGGAATTTGTTGTAAAGAGTTAAGTTTGCAAGTCGGAAACCATGATCGCACATGTGAATTTGTGCTTCGCAGTAGGGGAGACCCCATGTGCGGTTTTGCGGTCTAGTCCATGTGAACGGATGCTTCCACTAACTGTATAAACATTAGCAAAGAATGCCGCTGACATACATTTGAGTTACTGTACTTATGATGGTCGTAAATTTATTTGCGAATCATTCGTTTCACTGCTTTCAAACATTTTTAACGTACTATAATAACCACGTGAAGACTCGTCTTGCAGTCTATTTGAATATGGTAATGCATATAACGGAGGTTATACATAAATTAAAATATGGTAGTTTATTTATGTAATTCAGAATCACTGAATACATTTTCTTTTAACCTTCTTAAGACAGAAACAAAATAACTATAGGAACTTAGATTCTACATTAAAAAAAAAAATTGTATAGTAGGTATTGGAATAATATTGGTAAGTATTGATAATGTGCCAAAATTATTTGGTAACATGGTAACCATTTTATTTAGGAAATCACATAATATTCTAAATAACATAAATATTCTTTATACACCAAAATACACAGAAAGTATAACACTTTAAATGGTACATGAAGAAGAAGGGTACAAAGAGAGGCCTTATCACTCAAAGTGATTTCTTCCTAAAAACCATTCATCATATGATTATCTTTTTGTTTTATTTTCATTAAAATGAAGTTGTTAATTATTACCGATAAATCTAGTATACTTATTCTGTGCTCCATCAACAGATTGAAATCCCATCAATCCCATTTACCTTTTCTTTTTAACCTGGTTGCTCTTTATTGGTTTTGCAATTTGTTTATGTTGTTAAGGTTCCCATGTGTAAGAAATTTACAAACTCACATTAATCATTACCTAATTAAGTACCTTAACAAAAGAAATCAGGCATGCTAGCATAATATAGCATGATAATTTATTTAAGAGTAATTTATAATTTTAACAGATTTAACATAATGCCTTTGCAGTAATAAATAAATTCATGTGCAGTAACAATACAAATAATACCTAACTAAACCACATCTAAATTATATAGGGTCCTACTTAATATGCTGACACTTTTTTAAGGGGATGATCAGACCGTCAAACTAAACAACTTTCTTTATGGCACCAACATCGAAATCGCGAAAAAAACAGCTGTTCCATACAAAACTGCAAACCGACTTGAGCAAAATGAATGGGACAGCAAATTTTTTTTCACGATTTTGATGGACAAAAAAAAAAGAAACCAACAAGATCATTGCATTTTTGCTTAATAATTAAAGTTATGGTTGAAATTAACATTAATCATAAAATATAGTTTTAATCTATCTATTATCTATCTATCTCAACTATTTTAAAACTCTGACAGAAGTGTGTCTGTACATTGAAGATATTTACATGAATAAGATTACGACATGGTTTTTAGGTATCCCGGACTCCAAATCAACCTTTTTTAGAATTTTTGTCAGTCTGTTTGTATGTTTGTAACAGTATCATGCAAAAACTACAGATTTTGATGTAACTTTTTTTGGTTGATAGCTTATGATCTGACTTAAAATTTGGTATGTAATTTGTGTGGACGAAGTCGTTGCAACTCTAGTACTAATATAAAACTGTAACAGAAGTGTGTCTGTACATTGAAGATGTTTACAAGAAAATTATCATGATATGGTTTGTAGGTGTCCCCGACTACAAATCAACCTTTTTTAGAATTTTTGTCTGTTTGTGTGAGCATGACACAAAAACTACTGAACCGATTTTGAAGAAACTTTTTTGTTTGATAGGTTATGATCTGGTATACATATAATTTGAGCGAACAAAGTCGCGTGTAAACTCTAGTTGTTACATAAAATTTTACAAATCTTTCACCTCATCCATCTCTTCAACTTGTATTCTAACACAGGCCTCTTTCAGTGACTCTCATGGGTTGATCATACAACTATTTTTGTTATGGTAATGTAGGTATAGCCACAGGTGCTCAGGCTTTGGGTTTGTTTCGTCTGGCATCAAGCTTTGTTCTTCGGCACACTTAAAATTGTACATATATTTTATTTTGTACAAAAGAAATTCCCTTCTAATTGAGTGGCTGTCTCTAATTGCCTTCCCTTAAATTCCCTTCTAATTGAGTGTGTATAAACAAAAATGATTTTTAAAAAAAACGTTGAGAAAACAATAAAAAAAGGGAATGGTTTTGTATCATCAAAAATGATAGTACCTATTATTTGTGATTGATAAAACTTCACATGAAAATTACTCCCAGAGTTAATGAAATGATTGATCACTTAGATTGAATATTCATATTCATAATCATAACACTTAAACCATTGGCCTGAAAATCGTATTACACATTAACATGACATTCATGCTTAAATTGCATACCATTATATTACAATGTGACATCTCACATCTGTACAAATGTTATTAAATGATACCTGTCTATAAAGGTAAAAACCTGGTTTTTATTAAGTAAACAATGATATACACACATTTGTAGAAACATTTCTTTACATGATTCATTGGTAAATAAATATGGTCCAAGATAAATACACAATGTCACTTGGGATTGTTGATAATTATAAAGTTATTGATCTCATAATTTAATTTATTCAAAAATATTTCTCTTCACCTAGGAAAGTACACGGGGTGACACATAAAGCTGCGCAAAACAAACATAAGCTGGCCGCGCGACGTTATACATTACTATAGCTACACGCGGCCAGCTCATTCTGGTTTTGCGTAGCTTGATGTGTCGCCGTGTGTACCTGTATAATATTAAAATTAACAGTTTAATTATTATAAATATTTTACACAATCCTATAGAAATCGATATTGATATTGGTAAGCAATATGTCAGAATCTAAAAGAATTCCTACGAATTAACAATTCCTACTAAAACAGATAACAATATTTTTCCAAGATTTTATTTGTAATTCGTACTGTATTAATTACAATAAAACCATGATAAACTAGTTACCTATTAGATTTTACACCACAATCTTTTCTTATGACATCTCTTCACAAAATTATTATAGATAGTTAAATTAAGTCGAAAATTTAATAATTGTATCATCCTGGCTGTAGTATCAGGTCGACACGATACAGTGGGCCTAGCATGCCTCGCACGACAAAGCGACAAAACGAGAAAAACCGTCATGCGCGCTCGCTTTCGCATACGCAAAGTAACCAAGACAGAAGCACGTCTCGACTTTTTGTCGTTTTCTCGGCGGTGGTGGCATACTATTACCACTGGTTTTTGTATTAGACAGTCTTTTTCAAAATTAACGTCGTTTTCAAAAGAAACACTTTTTTAATGTAGTGTAAGCTTCCTTTTCCAATAAAAGATTACCAACGAATGTATTGTGGTTACTTGAAGGAATCATTTTATGCCAGCTTTCAATTCATCAAGTGTCGTTTTCACAGGATTGCGATACACTTTTTTGTCACTGTAAAGGAGTAAATTGATGCTTGAGTGTTATGCCTTCTATTCTAACTTATTGCTTCCTGGTATTTAATGACGTAAAATAACGTTTGATAGACCGTTTTGTCATGGTTCTCGGTGTAGAATACACCATGATGTTCCTCATGTTGGGTGTCGTAGAGCCAAAAGGGTGACAAAAGACCAGCGATGGTCGCAGTGGCACAGGTAAACCCTGCCAAGCCCTACCCCAAAATAATGACTGTCGGATATGAGGCGACTGAGGGGAAAAAGACTATTTTGCTGTGTTTTTGCGGGCGAAAGGCCATCTTATTGTCCACCACTTCATGCTATAACTACACAGGATAGATGTACCAACATTATAATAACCCATACTTAACACCATTACAATTATCTACAGTAGCAGGTAAATTCATTGTAAATATTGTGTATTTATCAACAATTCGGCACGCTTATTTCAGCGTAGCATCGGTCCGTTCCCGCTCACTTTCACTTGCCAGATAAATGTGAGTTTTCTTACGTAACTTTAGCCACTTACTTTCAAGAGACACTAAATTTTGTCTGACATTTATTGTTCTTCGTTTAAATATCGTTATATTTCAACCAATTTCACCTAGTTCGCCGCTTTTGAAACTTCGTATAAGCCGGATTAAAAAGCTCTGAGATCAATGAGGGTTGTCGATACATTATTAATGAATTAAATCTGAGATTCACAAATGAAATTTGAGTTTGAAATCGAAGCCCTTATGACAAAATCCGTACGTATTTTCAAAATTATTAACACTCAACTTACGCTCGAGATACTTTTCTGAATCTCTGCCTAAGAGTTAGTTAAGAAGCTGGTATAACTATGTCCATACAATTTAAAAACTAAATAAAGATTCTTGTAAAGGCAAAAGTATATTATAACAATAATACAATAAGAAAAAATAGTGATTGGATCGGAACGCTACTAAAAAAAGATAAGGCACGTCAAACATAAAAAGAATTACTCTAGTAGTCATAATTCTACATAACAAAACGATGTATCTGTTACACGTAATTCATGCGCGTTATGTTTTTATTGTTTACATTTCCTTGTTAAAAATTACGTCGTTTTTAATTACAGGCGTGCCAGCTGAGACTATCAATGAAACTGCCGTAACTGATAATAAGGGCAGTGGGAAGAGCAAAAAGCGTGCGACGTGGAAAGGAAAGACAGAGTTTAGCCATCCCTGGCTGCTCAAGAATCTCAAGGGGCACCCCGGCACCGTTATCCTCGTGGATTTCTCGGCGAACGGCAAGTTTATGGCCGCTACCTGTGATGGTAAGTTTTTATAATGTTTGTATTCTTCTAGTTGTCGAGAACGCTTGCTGGTTATGTGGACCTAGCACGCCACCCCCGAGAAAACGACAAAAATCGAGACGTGCCCCTGTCTTTGTTACTTTGCGTTTTGTCGAGTATGGCATGCTAGCCCTATAGATAACCAATTTTTAATGGTCACACCACTAAAGCGTGTTTAATAGTCCACGATTCTATGCGTTCAAAATTTAATTTAATTTCGTTTAAGAACAAATGCTGGTTTCCATTTTGGTACAGAACATTAATAGCACAATTTTGACTTTTATAGTCAAGGAAAATGATACGAATTTCCTGCCTAATTCAAACTCCTTTGTTTAACCAGTTTTTAAAGTGGACCTGGGACCATTATAGCGACGGTATGAATAGCAGGAAAAGATAATCAAAAATAGTCACGTAAAATGTTATTACTTTTGCGTCATTGCTACACAAATAAAATTATAATGCTTTCCTGCTGTCCGTCCTGTTAAAGTGATTTTGAAAAAATGTGACTAATTAATTCAAGCAATGAATCTACTTAGTCCCAGTTTTATATATCTTAGATATTATGCTCAATTGAATAGAGTACTTACATTTTTTGGACATTGACCGTAGTTTCGTATTCATTTAAAGTTGTTGTTTTTTGGTACCTTCCTACTTTTATTTAAAACACAATATGTATAGGTAGATGCATATTATGCGTCACAGATTTTTGGTTTATACAAATTATATTAACGTGTGTCTTACTAAACATAATATCTTCGGCGCGTTAAAAGACCCAAACTGTATAATTACACGTACATTTTTGAAAATGAAATCTACTTCAATCTAAAATTCAAAATCTTTAATGGAATCTAAAAATATTTAGAAGAATAAAAACATCTTCGATGTCATTATAAGCATATCATAGCATGGCACTGCATAGCATATGCAACCTCAGAATGTCCACGTTTCACTAGTAGTACCTCCCGAAACTCTGTCCAATGTGACGGGGAATCATTATAAATGGACAGAGTTAGGTTTCTTTCAAATTTTCGATTGAAAACGAAACTACATTTAATTATATTCGAGTCTTCAAAACTGTGACTTGGTGATTCATACATTTAATGTGATAACTTGGTTTAAATTAAACGCACTGCTCGCGTATTGACTTCAAACTTTTTACTAAAGGTTTTAATTTAAAACAAACTTCATAATCTCATAAATTAGTCAATGTATTTTCAAGATGCGAGCAGCATGTTTAACTGAAAATAATTTGTTGAGTTAAGCTTAAACGTGCAGCTATTTGATGGGATACACTATAGAGCTATTGTATAGTAAAATTATATTACTAAAATGTCAAATAATGTTTCAGTAAGTAAAAAATGAAGTTGTCATCCCAAATGGCTGGACGAGGAAGCGACGCGCTGGCTCCCCCGTCCGAGACCTTGCGCGTTTTTTTCCCACTCCGACACGCCACTGTTATGTGTAATTTGGAGGTCCGCCGGTCGTAGACACCAAGGCTATAAATTTAATTCTTTACAAATAAAACTCCACTGACGAGCTAAAATAATACTAAAATTTTCAAAAGTTTGGAAATTTTTCTGTATGTTAGGAGTGATATACTAACTACTATAAAATGTAAGTGAATATTAAAATATTATTATAACCATGTTCCGTGTTGTGTTACACGAACACGATATCAGCTGGCCTACCATGAGTTTTCACTGTACTTTAGTACTGTTCGGTACGTCACAAATTTTGTATTGAATTTCATACAGCGCTCATAGTGGTTACGTTGAGAACTAAATTCTATCATACGAAATTGGCGACGTAACTATAGGTACAGTAAAGTAGAGTGAAAACTCATGGTAGGCCCTCAGATAAAAATGCGTGTTAAAGCAACGTATAAAATATCTAGTACTTCTATTGCTAGTAAATTCAGTTACAAATTACCGTAAATCCAAAAGACAGAAGATGTCAAATTACAGGGTTTAAAAAAAAACAGTTGGAACCTCCAGTTGGTGCTTCAGACCATCAAACTGAAAAACTGTCACTATAGAGTCAACTTCGAATTCTCGAAAAAAGAATCAGCTGTCCCATACATTTGAGTCGAGTTTGTACTGCAGGTTTGCATGAAACTGGTGTTTTTTTGTCGAGTCGAAATCTCGACCCCATTGTCAAAGTTGTTCAGTTTGATGGTCTGAAGCACCCCCAAAGGCTCCAAAAGGTTATTTTTCCCTTTGTTTGAACATTGTACTAGAAATCAGTAATTTATGATGTGTTATTAGTATGATACTTTTATAGTTTAGCTTATTATTAAAAAAATTTTGTTCAAGCTTAAAATTACTGAAATGAAAATGCGAGTTTATCTTTATTTCCATTTTTTTTTTAATAAGGAGATAAAAATAAAACATAGTCCATGTACGGAAATACCCTAATGTATAAAAGATAATATTCGTAGACCTAATAAAAGTATGCCTATATCTATAACCAGAGAAATAAACGACTAAATATGATAACACTAATAAAAGTAGGTTGAAGAATATTTAATTAACAGAACACGATTTCACGAAGTCGTTTTAATTATGGTCGCAGGTTGACATTTGTAGAGCTATTGTGATCGTACGAGAGCGGTTAAATCTGCGTAAAAAATCAGTTTCTCGCTCTAGTTAGAGCGGTTGCGGCGACACAGTGCGGCACTGGCGCAGCTGACATGACGTCGCGACAGAAAAGAGATACACAATTATACAGTACAGCAACCTCATGCAAGCGCTCGAATTGAAGCACGCACACAGAAGAGCGCCACGCACACCCTAAAGTATTCGGGACGTAACAGTGCTGAAGTGCAGTACCAGGTTTATAAGTCTTACCGATGTAGGTACCGGCGCAGTTGACAAATTTTAATAGCGCGAAATTATATTGACCAATCAGGATGTGCATTCATTCCCTTGCCGCTACTGGCTAATTGTTTTCGCGCCCTTTTAGCTGGTTTTGACGCCTTCGACGAGGACTCGGCTCTGCTCTGCGCAAATGAAGATTGACGAGCGGAATTATTTTCCCGGTCGTACTGTACCCTAGCACCATGACGTATCGCGTCTGTGCGTGTGTCGATACGACCGCTAGCATGTACTTGCTGTACTGTTTATCTCTTCTCTGTGACACAGTGCGGCGCTGGCGCAGCTGACGTGACGTCGCCGCTCATGATAAGGCTCCGCTAACCGGAATGATCGTCGCGATACCGGGGTCGCTCACCTCGCCGAAACGTCTGCGACCCCGTTGTGCGTACTTTTGTTTACACCACATAGTAACTGGGTCGTACTTCGGTAAGGGGGCGTCCATTAATTACGTGATGCGATTTACGACCCCCCTGTGCCTCTCTTGGTGAGATGTCGTGAGATTTGGCTCGACTGACTTTAAATACTTATAACTTTTGATTGAAGGAACCAATTGCGATGAAATAATGCCTAAGTGTCAATCCAAACTAAGCCTATACTTTTGTGAAAACCCCATTCAAATCTGTTCAGTAGTTATTAAGTGATGCGTGCACAAACAAACAGACAGGCAGACAAACAGACAAAAATTCCAAAAACTGTACTAATGCATTCCATTACGTAGACTAAATGGATCTCAATTAATTTTTTGCAAATATTGTCAATGTACATCCACGCCATATTTAGAATGTTATTATATGTAATAGGTAATATATATGTATAAATAGACTACCATGTGACCATCTCCCACGTGAGATCACCCCTCCCCCCCTCCCCCCACCTAACGCCTCACGTAATTAATGGACGCCCCCTAATATTGATATTATATCGGCAGGTCGCTGCGTAGTGTCACGCCAGGGTTGTAACATTGCGAAGTGTAGGTCAATTTACATAGGTGCGCTCTTTGTTAGAGATACACTGATAGGTTTTTCAATTGAGAATTTTTACATAGAGTGAGGAGAACTAAAGAGTGGTATTCTCCATACTAAGCTGTGTACACCGGAATTTAGTACACTCTAGTTCGCTCGTAATATTTCCTATGTTAGAGATTTCAAAATGAAAGGAATACAGATATTTTAATAAAGTAACGTAGAAAAACTCCTCGGTAAACTTGAAATCAACATAAAATAACTGGCAATTAAGAAAAAAAATCACTATATCAGAATTTGACATTTAATTTTGCCGTTTCTGTTTCCAGCATAAAGTTAGAAAGAGAAGGCAGGTGTTTTTTTTAAATATGCTTAGTTTTTTCTCCATGGAGTTCGAATGATTTTCTCGCGACCACTTTTATCATTAATAGATAACAGTTAAAAATTAAATGTATATTAGATATTGATAAACTCGATGAATGACATTAGTTTCTTGAAATGATGTCTTCTATCCGTAAAAAATATAAAATAAAGACAAAAAAAACATGACATACCGAATTTTCGATCTACTACTCTGCTTAGTTACCTAAACCTTTCGTAGATGGTTTGGTTCATAATACTGGAAGGCTAATCAAAATTTCTTAGCGTATATTGGCAATTCGTCTACTCGCGGGCAAGGGGTCAGCGCCACCTAAGAGACGGGATTTTGAGCTTTTTCCGATGTAGGCTACTTGGTATGGAGAATATCACTCTTTAGTCCTCCTTACTCTATGATTGTAAGTATGAACAGGTGTTTTAATATTAATTACTAGGTCGTGAAGGTCGATGCCCTAAGTTGTTTTTTAACCCTTTTCCCTATGTAATAAACATTATTTATGCTATTTAAAGAAAAGAGTTAAACGTTATTTCAATAAAGAAGGAAAAAGAGTCCTAACGATGTATGAATTATGCAAATCTAATGAGGATATTTGTTCAAATAAAAATCACAGATTTTTAAATATTTTCGCTACTATGACGACGACTTGCGTGAATTTCCTATAATACATTTTAATTTATGCTCTTCGTCACGGAGATTCCGAATATTCAGATTATAGTTGCGATCTGCCTCCGTGGTCTAATGGTTTAGCGCATTGAGCTCTTGACTTGAGGTCGTGGGTTCAATTCCTACAGGGGACACCTAGTAATATATCACTGCGCGTTTTCCCCCAGTTGTTTAGGACATTGCAGGCCGAATCACCTGATTGTCTGAAAAGAAAGATGATTCAGTGCTTCGGATGGCACGTTACGCCGTTGGTCCCGGCCGCATAAAAACCCCGTCAGAAAAAAGTAAGGCGGTCCGAAAAAACTCTGACACCAGGGCTTGCTGCCCACACGATAAGAAGAAGAATAGTTGCGGAAAAATATTTTTTGTTCTATAAATAAGTAGTTCGTATAAAATGCACATTAAATGTCGTTCTGGTCCGGCAGAACTGCGAGGACGCTGGTCCTAGGTCACGTCATGGTCAACTCACGCTTCACGCGTCATCGCTCGCTGTACTCGACCCGTGACTACCGTAATGTTTACATTATAATGTACTTAAACCTTTTAAAATTGCTTCAACAGGGTGTTAGAGTAAACAGTTTCATTACTTTAAGGGGTGATTGTAGTCAATTGAACAACATTCCCTAAGAAACCTATAGGAAATTGGCAATCAAATTTTGCGACTTTCCATACTAAAGGCAATCAGCTGAACGTTTGTATGAAAAATTGTATTTTTATTGCTAATTTTCCTTTTTTTTTCCTTTGGCAAAGTTGTTCAGTATCATGAGTACAATCACTCATATCATAATGCAACTGTCTACCTTAACATCCTGTATCGGTCCATCTTAATATTCTGAAGGTTTTTTTGGGAATGACCAGACCATCAAACTAAACAACTTTCTCTTTGGGACCAACGTCGAAATAGCGAAAAAAAATACTAAACTACAATCCTACTCGACCCAATTGTAGGCTAGGTAGGTTTTTTTTCGCGATGTCGCGTTTCGTCCCATAGAAAAAGTTGTTCAGTTTGATGATCTGATCATCCCCTGTTATACTAGACAGACCACCCAAACTCAATAGTGAGACGGAAGCGTTTATTGTATCATATCGACCTACGTCAATAATGCTTATTAATTAGATGCCGTCCATAACACAGTTCGAAGGCTTTACTTTGAGCAAACATTACTAAACCAAACATCGATATTGCTAGTAAACTTAAACAGTTTTGTATATTTAAGTGCTTATACACATCACGTTTTTTATACGAGCAGACGACGCGCGTTTACGCCGCCGCGCCGTAGTGATCCAAAAATTCAGATTGTTGTATTTTTATCGATACAAACAAACGCGCGTATAACAAGATGCATAATGCGCGTTTGAATCCGAATAAATTATAAGAAAGAGTATCTAGTCTAGTACTACATACAGTACGGACACTCCCTGCCACCCACCAATTAACCTCACCCCCGCTTGGTACGAAGCGTGGCGAAAAATGTGGGCGATGGCGTATTCCTGTCTTGATCGCACTCACTTGCTTACCTCTTGTAAATTTTTCCCTTTTGTGTGAAATGACAGCAAAGTGTCCAAGGTGTGGCAGAGATTTACCGACTGAATCTCGTTTAAAGCGCTCTAACCGCCTGGCCACGGGACAGGGCGAACAGCGGCGTTTATTGCGATTTTAGAATACACTGCCTACGAGCCGCTGCGTGCTTGCGTAAAATGTAGGGAAATAACGCTCAGTGTATTCGCTTTCGCCGTTCGCCCTGTCCCGTGGCCAGGCGGTAACGCGCGTTTTTAGCGTGTCATCTGTTCGTATAAAAAACGTATGAGTGTACAAGCACTTAAAATTCTAAAATATCGTAGCAACGTTGGTTATTTAAATAAAATGTTAAAATCAGTTCCTTGGGCTTGCGTGTATTCGCAAACTAATGATAAGAATTATCTCGAGCTCACATCATAACGTTAACCTTGATGATACTTACATTTTAGTACTTCCTATACTGACACTGTTGTTCGTCTTTTTTGACCTTAGATATTTTTGCGAAATAATTTTTAAATGAAATATGATAAAACAATAATTATGCAGGGTACTTCTTGATATGCTGACACTTTTTAAGGGGATGATCAGACCGTCAAACTGAACGCAGACCGTCGAGCTGAAAAAAAAATTCTGCTGTCCTATACATTTGGCTAAAGTAGGTTTTCAGTTTTGTATGGAAGAGCGTTTTTTTTTCGTGATTTCGTTGTGACCAACAACGAAATCACGAAAAAAAAACGCTATTGAGAAAGTTGTTCAGTTTGATGGTCTGATCATCCCCTTAAAAAAGTGTCAGCATATTAAGAAGGATACTATATACTGGCCTTTTTAATATGTTAACGGTTTTTATGGGGATGATTAGACCATAAAACTGAACAACTCTATGGGATCCACATTGAAACCGCGAAAAGAACTCAGCTGTCCCATACATGGTCGAGTAGGTTTGCAGGTTTGTGTGGAACAGCGGATGTTTTTTCGCTATTTCGACATAGGTCCTATAGAGAAAGTTGTTCAGTTTAATGATCTGATCATCCTCTTAAAAAACCGTCAGCATATTAAGAAAGACCCTGTATTGTATGATGAACTTGGAAATACAACAGATTTTCACTTTTCCTGAAGTTAGCTCCATTGTGAAAGTTGTTGAATTTGATGGTCTGAATTCAGTTTCAGTATTTGCCCCGCTATCCCGTATGTAATTTTAAGAAGTGAACGAATGTGCATTCCAACGTAACGTTAACATACATAAACATATTTAACTCGTTAACACATTTAAGTTACGTAAGTGCAAACGAGGTAAACGTTTAGGTTTCATAAAAATACTTTTTTTCTTTGCGTATACGCCGTAAACTAGTTATGTATTTGTGTTATTCAAGTTTCATAATCGTAGTTCTCACTCAGCGTGACCACTTTTTCTTCGAGAATCTACCAAAAATACTGCTAAAATCTACCAAGGCTTGTTTCAAATTTCTACCATTCTATGGCAGCGTGTAAGGATATATCACGCCTTTTATCTCTTGTTCGCTTGCAAATAGAAAGAGAGCGAAGGTGCAATATCACGCTGAAATAGTATAGTCATAGTCGCAGGTCGCTAATATTTAAAATAAAACGCGTCTTAAAACAAAATGTTGATAATTTAATCTTAATTCTGATCATTAGAATTACTCATGTGATTTTTTATAATTATTTTTCGTGTTTTGTTGTTACATGGATGTTTCAGTTTCAAAATATTATTGGATGTCTCAATGTTATAAAAGGATGCACGTTTAAAGTACAGTCAGGCCTCCGTCACTCGACTGTACTTATCGCGATAAGTGCCTACACTTTCTGGCAGTGCCGGATACTCCCTCGCTAGTAGATTGCCACAAGCGCAAGCGAGAGCGCCGAACTAAATATCGCAGCGAGACACATATATACATAAGCTCACGCCATTGTCCCATGGGGGTAGGCAGAGACCACGGACCGCCACACACTACGACTCTGACACAGTGCTCTCGCAGCGAGAAAGAGAGTTAATTAAAGCGTGGGAATTTATGGTATTCTAAGGGAGTAATGTATCTGTTACGTAGTAACTGTTTAATCTGTTGTACAGTTTCCTGTATCTTATAAACCCTCGTTCGGTAAAAAGACAACTGGCACTTAGGCTATTAGATTAATTTTGCATTACAGACCACTAACGCTTTACTAAACGCAAAAACGTATTTTCGCCTGGATCCTTGCATTTTTGACAAACATTTTTAAATACAGAATTTCTACCAAAATCTACTAAACAATTTCGCACTACTAAATCAACGTCCTCTTTGCCCTAAATCTACCAGAAAAGTAGAAATCGACTAAAAGTGGTAACACTGTTTTGACTTCTTGTTTTCAGCTTGTACTGTTGCACGCAAGATACACATAAAAGCGAGTTAAACATGCGATAAATACTTTTTAATGTAATGCGACTCCATTCATGTAACAACTGTTGTTTTAATTCAGTTGCTGTTGTTAACCGAGTCAAATGTAAAGGGAATACAATAGGCTATTAAATTATAATCGAGTTACATGGTCAAGACATCGGACATGCCAAGTGGCTTTGCTGGCCTTAGAAAGCGAGCTTGGATTACTTAGCTACTGAAAATTTTGTGTTGGATATAACGCTATTTTGAGAGGAGTAAACAGGATGCTAGTCTATGACAAAGATTAATAAATAGGAAGTAAATTGATTAATGTCACTAAAAGCATTAAGAATAATCACAAAAATATAGTGGTCAGCACAAGCGTCGTCAAAGATTAATTAATGATATTTGTAAATCCTCCAATAAATCTCTTGCTGTCACATTTTGTCTCGTTGACGTAGTAAAAGCTAGCAAGAGATTTAATGGAGGATTATCTTTAATGAACGTACGTGCAACTTAGTATTAGTGTCTTGAATTCTTGATAACTTTAAAAGCGCATATTTTAATTTATGTACTAGAGTTAACTCGCCACTTCGTCCGCACAAATTATATACCAGATTTTAAATCAGATCATGTTATCAAACAAAAAAGTTTCATCAAAATCGGTTCAGTAGTTTTCGCCTGATGCTCGCACAAACAAACAAACAGACCGACAAAAATTCTAAAATAGGTTGATTTGGAGTCAGGGACTCCTAAAAACCATATCGTCATCTTTTTTTTGTAAATATCTTCAATGTACAGACTCTACAGACACACTTCAGTTACAGTTTTATAATAGTTAAGATATGAAAGGTATAAAAACCTAATAATTGCAATCCAAATCCATCTATTAGTCAAGACAAGCTAGCCAAATTTTAGTTCATACTAGTTTTTAAATAAAATACGATAAACCTAACATATTCACTAATTAGTAAAATTGACAAAAAAATCTATCATGCATTCCAGCAGACGTTTTCCATTAAAACGACAGATTTAACAAGTATTTTAATTAATGATTAGCATTAGTCGATTTACTTGTGAGATTGACCAGGACGATCGCCTTGACATCCTTGCGAAGCATCATCTCATCACAAGCACACTATAACTTCTTATAAGTACTTATCATTATTGACTTTAAAACTGTTTTTATCAAGTTCAGGTATCGTTGTTAACATTTTAATTAGAGAAGTTTATTCCGAATGCGTAAATGCGCGCTGCATACAAACGAAGTCTGATGATATTTTCAATACTAACCAATTTAAGTCAATGAAAATTTTGAGAAACAATCTAGAAACGAATCTTTCGTTTTAGTGCTAGGATTAATTTAAGATTTGTATGGAAATCTTTGAGGCACTGTAACTTTTAAAACTATACATTTTAACGAAAATCTGACTTCAAACATGCATAGAGATTAGTTCTAGATTTTTTTCTGAAAAATGTCAATTACTTTAATTGGTTAGTATTGAAAATATCACCAGACTTCGTTTGTAAGGAGCGCGCTCCGAATTATATTCCCTTAACTCTCATGACACATGACATGGAGATTTCGGGAAAAAGGCGCTATCACCACGAGTTTTTCGAGAAATAAATTCTAGTAGTTCCGAACAAAATATTCGTAGCGAATATTATTAACATCTTGTTAACTGATTAATTTTTTTATTAAACAGAAAACTTATTTGGGGCTACAACAAGGTATCTATTATGTAGTGTTATCTTATATTTTATCTGTAGGTCGTATAAAATGCGTGGTAAGCAATATAAGAATTATAATTTTATGATTAAAACCAGTGTGATAATTTAAAAGAGGTGTGGCACGATCGTCATTGGTAGGTTTGTCATCTCTACCTACCGCGTCTTGAGACAATCGTAGGTATGTTTGGGTACCTCATACCTTCAGTCAGATATGACGCATGATGACGGAGTGATGCCATACTCATAAACCATAGTACAAGTAGTGTTCAGAGTCTCTATACATGCGAAAACGTTCTTACCTCGCAAAATCTTAACATATTTGGGGCTTGATTCCGATCTTGATTTGATTCAGTGCATTATGCAGGGAGTAATATTGAATACGTTTCATACTTTACAGGGTACTTCAGATCATCAGTCTGAACAACTTTAACTAAGGGACATAGATATCGCGAAAAGAAAAAAACTGTTGTTCTTCAGCAGCCGTCATTGACGTAGAATACTATGGACGCCAGGTCTAGTACAACATTCTCGAAAAAAGTGTCCGTGTGTGTCTACACAAACCTAAGTACGTGTAGTAATATAAACCAACTAAAAACATTGAACTTTCTGAAATTCTTTTCCATCCCACTCCGCCATCTGGGAACGTAGTCGGCCGATCAAACGAAGACTGCCGCGTAATCGGTTCTCTTTTTACGTTTTGGTGCACTTTTGTTTAGGACACTTTTGAGCGCGAACCCTAAGTACAGTAGTTGGTAAGTCAATGGCAGCCATTGACATCTTATGTATGAATTTTATTCTAAACGTAAGAGTAAGTCAAATTTTAGAACTAAGTTTGAAAATGTGTCGTAGTATGTCTTAAAGTTATGGTATATAACTTTATAGATACTCTTGAAAGCGATTCGATTGATTCGTCATGCAACGCGTCATATACGCATTTATTAGATCGTCTGGACGATATTGTCGATATTTCCCCAAAACAGATTAGTGAACGGTAATACATACACTTTAAGGAAGTAGATAAGATAAAAATATGCTCAAAATGAGATATCTCTGATGTAATACTATATATTCTGAGATTTATTATCTACTACAGGCAACTTATTAAAGATTAAGTTTTAAATAAATACAGGTTGTCATGTAACAATCAATTATTTATACGTATTTGTAAAATACCTACTGTATATTTATACAAGCTTTTATTTAATTTGTTTTGTATACTCAATTCTCATATCACGATTCGTCTACGACCCTCGATACCTATTTATTTCCTAGTTGCGTGATTCGACGTTCTGTAATGTAAACAATACATTTTGCATCTATTTTTAACTGATCTACGTCATTTCACTTAAAATGCGAATAACTTTAAATTTTAACTATAAAAATAATGAAATTATTGTTTCAATCGGATTATTTTGTTTAAATCAGTTTGGTGTATGAGGTTTTGCGCTTATTCATTAACACGTTGTATATAGTATAAAACTAATTATTCATGGAAATTAGATGCGTTACATATCGAACAGGGTGCTTCAGGCCATCAAACTGAACAACTTTCACTATGGAGCCAACATCGAGATCGTGAAAACACGATTTCGTGTTTCATGCATTCGGGTCGAGTCGCCAATGTTTTTTAGAACAGCGGTTTTTTTTGCGATTTCAATGTTGTTCCCATAGTGAAAGTTGTTCAGTTTGATGGTCTGAAACACCCCATTAAGTTTGTAACGTATTTAAGTTTACACCCTGTGTATTATCTCTTAACTTCAATGACAGAAAGTACTAGTATCTATAGGGTCCTTCTTAATATGCTGACACTTCAAGGGTTGATCAGACCCTCAACTTTCTCTATGGCACAACAACGAAATCACGAAAAAAAAAATCTGCCGTTCCATACAAAACTGCAAACCTACTCGCTCCAAATGTATGGGACAGCTGTTTTTTTTTCATGATTTCGATGTTGGTCCCGTGCAGAAAGTTGTTCAGTTTGACGGTCATCATCCCCTTAAAAAATTGGACCTTTTTATTGACTATGAATATTGTTTTCTGAAGTATCAGTACAATGTAGACATTACATGCTAACTTGGTACATAATGGAGGCATTGTCATTATGAGATCAGCAATGACGAAGCCGGCGTCTCTAAGGTCAGACGTACGTCATTTTGGACCCATGACTACCTACATGTTTTTAAGAAGCACCTTTATATGGAAAGATGAATAATTACAGCGAACTTACAAAAAAATTCATGGAAAAACTTGTTCGTAATAAGTTGCCGAGAGTTCATGGTCTCAAAAACGTTGGTTAAAAGTAAATGAGCGTAAACGTTACTTTCCAAGAACGGTCATTCAAGATTTTCAAAAAGAAATCCATCAGTGACAATAACCTTTTCCCCATTTGTATGCATTATCGATTGTGACCTTCTATTGTTATGCATGCATGCATATGTTCACGACTATATTCCCCGAGGGGGCAGTCAGAGATATTCTGAAACCTCAGAACATCCACGCTTCACCAGTAGTAGCGAAACTCTGTCCAGTGTGACGGGGGGTGAGCCCGTCGCCACATAATGGACAGTGGGTACAATACATGACTCGAAATTGAAGCATGCAGGTTTCCTCACGATGTTTTCCTTCACCGAAAAGCCAATGGTGTTACAAATCGTACATAAATTCCGAAAAACTTATTGGTACGAGTCGGTCTGGACGGGGATCCAACCATCGTCTCCTGCACGGCAGGCGAGGTTACTCGCCACTGGACCACCACGGCTTTTCAAGAACGAACGGTTTTTCAAGATTTTCAAAAAGAAATCCATCAGTGACAATAGCTTCTTCCCCATTTGTATGCATTACCGATTGTGACCTTCTATTGTTAGTTGTCGTAAATAGGCGGTGTTTAGCACACACGGACACGCTAACTTTGTTCGCACGAGCGCCGTTTCCGTGGATGATTTCAGCACAAACTGAAAGCGAAAGGCGATATTTTCAAACAAAAGTTTTCTTTCAAACCGGCCAAGTGAGAGTCGGACACTCGCACGGAGGGTTCCGTAACAACATACAATTTTACTAAAAACTTTTGATTTTACGGGATCCTTAGCGCAAACTCTTGACCGTTTTTTATTATTTGTTGTTTTCGAGTAGGTATACACAATAATCATACCAAGTTTGACGCTTTTACGTATTACCGTTTTTACGATACAGCAAAAATACAATAGGTTTCTTGGATGGGGACCCCTTAGTTTTTCCTTTTTTGTATTTTTTATTATTTGTCGTCAAATCCAATATAATGATACATATTCTGTGAATTTGTCTTCAACCGGCTACCTATTATGGTTCGGAAGATACAGCCCTCTGAAGCTAGGACGGACGGACAGCGTAGGCTTATGAATATGGTCCCGTTTTCATCCTTTGAGTACTGGAACCCTAATAAAAACGGATGTGGTCTTCACAGACGAGCAAGTTCCGCCTGATAACGGTTTTGAAAGCGTAACAGTTGCATATTGTTATTTAATTCTCTTAAAACCGGCCGTCGAAATGTTGCAAAAATCGAATTCGGTTTGTAAATATAAATAACAGTGATATAATCGGAAAGACATCGGATAAGTGATATAATGTATGCGCGAGGCGCCCGCACTACTTTCTCTCGAATTCGGTCGCGAAAGTTGTCTTGCAGCACACTTTCTACAGTTCGGTGCAGTCACAATGCCTTGTTATTGCTGTGATAATATTTTATTATCTAAAATTGTTAGTGTTCCGTACAAAAATTGGCAAAACGGAACACTTATGGAATGAACTCGGTGGTCCGTCCGTCCGTCTGTCACAGTCATTTTGGGGCATAGGCAGCTTAAACTTTGTACAGTTATAGCAATTAATGATTCAATGACATAAATAAACTCAAAAAAGCTTAATGTTTATATTGAGAGTTTTGGGGGGTAGAAAGAGATAAAACCTTTTATTTTTACAATTTCGTGTGGGCAACTGAAAGCTTATAAAAATAAGAGTCTAAAATATTTTTCCCAATTTTAATCGAAACTTTGTTGAACAAAATAAACTCAGAAAAATTCTTGACCCCACCGAAATCTAAAAAATTACGAACATAAGGTGTAGATGGCGAGAAAATTATCAGGTTGGATCTAACTAACTTGAATGGTTTTACAAAAAAAGTACTACCAGCGTAAACTGATCTGCATTTACTATCAGCCTATTTACTGGTTATCACCTACACCCCATGTAAAACAACTGGTAGCCCGCAACACGAATTCCGACTCGCATTTGGCCGGTTCTTTTAAATTTACACGAGAATTTTACGGAACGCTAAATGCCCGACTCCCGACTCGCACATGGCCCGTTTTTACCCGACTGCGACAGAAGGAGGGTTATGTTTTTCGAGCGTATGTATGTATGTATGTATCTATGTATGTATGTATGTATGTATGTTTGTGTGTCTATTTCTTTGTCACGGCCTACAGCCTAAACGGCTTGATGGATTTGAACGTATGGGGAGTCATTGGATTCGTAAAAATCGTGAGAGTGACATAGGGTATATTATTTCAAGATGGCGTCTACAAATTAAAAAAGAGAGGGGGAATAAACAATTTTTTTTTGTTAAAAATTACAATATGGGTATCAAATGAAAGCTAGTGATCAGACGATTCCAAATATATAAATATTATAGTACTTTTATGTTACCGTTTCGACATAAGACTAAAAAGTATGAAATAAACTAAATTATTAAGATAAACAAAAAACCCGACTGCATAAAAATCTATTAACGAAAAACAAGCTCTAAAATCACTAGTCAGCTATAACACCTGTATTTAAGCTAATATAATTTGAATGTTATTAGGTAGGTATTGCAGGCGGGGTCAAAAATAACCAATCAAAGATCTCCTTTGTCCCCGTTTGCGATACCTACCTAATAACATTCAAATTATATTAGCTTAAATACAGGTGTTATAGCTGACTAGTGATTTTAGAGCTTGTTTTTCTCTTTTCAGTTAATAGATTTTTATGCAGTCGGGTTTTTTAAAATTGACACGAGTATTTTTCTGAACAGGATATCGTTCCTCCCGCTTAGATATAAATCAACTTGCCTTGACTAATTTTTGATAAAATTACTCAAGACCCGATATCTTTTACTACGAGTAGATATTACCGATAGTATTCAATGATATAATGCAATCGATAATCATTTATTAATAAGAATGACTATTAAGGCGCAATAGTAGGACGAATTACCTTGGAGGCATCTTTTATTTTGCATTTTTCGACAAGATTTATACAATTTACCTCAGTATTGTTGGATAGTTTATCTATGCTCACGACTATATTCCCCGAGGGGGTAGTCAGAGATGTTCTGAAACCTCAGAGCATCCACGTTTCACCAGTAGTACCGAAACTCTAGTATAGTTTATCTAGTGAAATCATAAATTGAATACACGATAGGAATTACTTCACTCGATAGAAAATCGTCACAAAGATGACGTATATTCATGTATTTTAAACATTTTTCGGTTTTAGAACTTAAAATAGTTTCGGATTTTTGGTATTTATACTCACAAATTCACCATTAGTTTATCTAGTTAAATCATTAAAAAAAACTATAAAAAGTACTTCTGTTAAGTCTTTTTAATCGAAAATACGGCAGACGCACGCACTTTTCTGAGGGCTGGGCAATCGCGTTTCTCCTAGAAAATATTCGTTGAACCTATAACCCCTTAATTTATTAACATGATGTTAAAAAGCGTACCGTTTTATGACGCTGAATAATTTAATGCAATTATGAGTGAATGTTAGGAATATTATAAAATGATAATAATTACAGTATGCGTTGGAAAGTGAAGTGAAATGGTAAAGTTAGGTGTAAACTGCAGGTTAACTAAACAAGTCGATCCACTTTCACCCCTTAGTGCAATCTAGACATGTTCAAAGTTTGTTTTCTACCAGCTATATCTACTTTACCAACGTATCTAACAATCTGTTCTGATCATTGGGTCTGATCCGTAATATACGTTACTTCTTAATATGATGACGTTTTTTTAGGGAATATAATTCGGAGCGTGCTTCATACAAACGAAGTCTGGTGATATTTTCAACACTAACCAATTAAATTCAATGATTTTTTTCATAAACAATCTAGAAACTAATCTCTATGCTTGTATGAAATCAGAATTTCGTTAAAATGCATAGTTTTAAAGTTACAGCGCCTCAGTGATTTCTATAAAAATCTTAAATTAATTCTAGCATTAAAACTGTATATTTTATCGAAAATCTGATACAAGCATAGAGATTAGTTTATAGATGGTTTCTGAAAAATTTCATTGATTTTAATTGGTTAATATTGAAAATATCACCAGACTTCATTTGTATGCAGCGCGCATTTACACATTCGGAATAAACTTCTCATAACAGTTGCGAATAGAAAAACATGTATTAATATCTGTTACCTATGTAATTTCTATTAATAATTATATGTAGATTTTACAACACGAATACCGTTTTACCAGCGTTTCCGTATATGTTTATGAGCATTGCTAATTTTGTCAGACATATTTTTCAATTATCGTTACTGTAGGCACAAATGGTTTTCAGGTTTTGCGTTCCGTTGCTAAAACCTTGTATAAACGTGGTCCATTTACTTCAAATAAAACACCAACTAAGATGGATTTTTTTCCAAAACCATTACATTAAAAAAGATACTGTAAATTCTTTTCTTCCGCGTAAATTATGTTGTCTATCAACTAAGTTTGAATATCAACAATAAGATTAGTGGTTGTAAGTACGTGTACCTACACAGGGTGTTAGGGTAAACAGATGCATTACTTCAAGGGGTGATTGTACCCATGATATACAGGGTCCAACTTAATATGCAGACAGTTTTTTAAGAGGATGTTCAGACCACCATTTTTTTTTTCGCGATATCGATGTTAGTGCCATAGAGAAAGTTGTTCAGTTTGACGGTCTGAGCATCTCTTAAAAAACTGTCAGCATATTAAGAAGGACCCTATAGAACAACTTTCCCTAAGAAACCTACAGGAAATTCGCAAAATTTTTTTTCGTTTTTTCATACAAACAATCGATTAGCTGATTGCATTTAGGATGGACAGAAAAAATGTTTGTCTTCCCATACTAAATGCAATCAGCTGAGTATCATGGATCCAATCACCCCTTAAAGTTATGCAACTGTTTACCCTAACACCCTGTAGTATTGCCGTGGTGGTCCAGTGGCGAGTAACCTTGCCTGCCGTGCAGGAGGCGATGGTTCGATCCCCGTCCAGGCCGACTCGTACCAATGAGCTTTTCGGAATTTATGTACGATTTGTAACACCACTGGCTTTTCGGTGAAGGAAAACATCGTGAGGAAACCTGCAAGCTTCAATTTCGAGGCATGTATTGTACCCACTGTCCATTGGGCTCACCCCCGTCACACTGGACAGAGTTTCGGTACTACTGGTGAAACGTGGATGTTCTGAGGTTTCAGAATATCTCTGACTACCCCCTCGGGGAACATAGCCGTGAGCATATGCTTATATGCCTGTAGTATTGTAGTAATTGTATCAACGTTCTGCTTGACTAATATTTAGTAACGTTAGTCATAACCACGTGCTAGCTATCTCATGCACCGCGTGTTGCCGGCCACGTGGTCTGTCTGTAGTAAATTAAAGTTTGAATTCGCGTACAATAAGTAGGTACTGGTTACACAATGTTTTAATTGTTACGAATGTCTAGCGAGATCTATCGTTTTGCTTCTAAACATGTCAACTTTAATTAGTTACTGATTACTAATGGTTTCGATATGGTTTGTGTACCTAAAATAATTGTTTATTAATACGTTACAACGGATTAGGCAAAATGTCGCGCAAAAAGCGTAAACCATCAGAAGATTCAGAAGTGGTCACTCTTATGCATTCGATTATTTTATATGAATGAAATGCATTCTTTACTTATAAAAATGTTCTCCGAACCCTATACTTCATTCCAAATAAGGACGAAAAGATTTTCCGATATCTGTATAGCTTTCTGGCCAATTCCGATTAGCAAATATGATTTATTTATGAGAAAGATATACTATCTGACATATCTTGTCTTGGACGTTACTGTTCTAAGAATAAGTGGGAGGAAGTGTTTCAAATCTCTGTTTCTGTAATTCATAGTCTTAAAATTTCGTTGCTATTTGGAATTGAGTATAGTTATTGCATTGTAGGTTACTTATTTGGTTATAAAATTACCAGTATCTTGCTCTTTAGATTGAACTTTCTTGTCGAAATCAAGCAATCTTTGAGCATTGCAGCCGTAACAAACGTCTTAATTTATATTATTACTTAGTTAATTCATCAATTTGTTACATAAACAATAATTTAGATTCTTAGTGGAAAGATTTTCGAAATAGTAGAATTGCCGGTTTCGTTATTATCTAACAATATTTATAATGGTATAGTGTTGCCATCTAGTAACAAGCTCCGGAACAAATTGTAGCACTGCACTTACTTTCGCTTGTTCGTATAGTCGTACTAAGATGGCGCCACTTTACCTTTTCAAGGGAATCTAGATACCTACTTAGGTACTGTAATTTTCTTTTAGTTTTTACTATTTTTTTCCTAAAATATATCGTGGTGTTTCCCTTCTAATATCTATGTTTTGGGGATGTTTTTGAATGCACTTTTAAAATTAATCACATTGAATTTTCTTCTACCATCGCACAGATACATTTGACTGTACACACGGCAACACATCAAGCTACACAAAACCAAAATAAGCTGGCCGCGCGTAGGTAGAGTAATGTCATTACGTACAGGGTTATATTCTGACACTTTTTTCAGGGGATGATCAGACCATCACACTGAACAACTTTCAGTATAGGACCATCATCGAAATCGCGAAAAAAAAAACAGCTGTCCCATACATTTGGCTAAAGTAGGTTTGCAGTTTTGTATGGAGCAGTAGATTCTCAGACAATCGCGAAAAAAAAATCAGCTGTCCCATAAATTTGGCTCAAATAGGTTTTCAGTTTTGTATGGAAGATCTGATTTTTTTTTCGCGTTTTCGATGTTAGTCCCATAAAGAAAGTTGTTCAGTTTGATGGTCTGATCATCCCCTTAAAAAAGTGTTAGCATAATAAGAAGGACCCTGTACAACGTCGCGCGGCCAGCTTATGTTTGTTTTGCGTAGCTTGATGTGTCGCCGTGTATACATTTTTGAACTTTATAACTTTTTTTTTCTAATAATGTCACTTTTTTTTTACTAAAAACGTTAAAATACAAGTAATTGTTCGTTTTCAAGGGCAGTAGAATACGTAAGAACCAGGAAAAAGAGTAAACTTCGAGGTCTTTTGTCACCAAACAACGAACGGCGTCACCCCACTGCGGAAGGTCTTGTAGTGTTTATCGTTGCCTTTATTTATGCAAACGCAGTTAACGTATGTTACTTTTGCTGTTCGAAATTTGTTTCAGTTTGGACGCAAAAATCATTACCATTTTATTTTTACCCGACTGCGCCAGAAGGAGGGTTATGTTTTTCGAGCGTATGTATGTATATATGTATTTATGTATGTATGTATGTTTGTATGTCTATTTCTTTGGCACGGCCTACAGCCTAAACGGCTTGATGGATTTTAACGTATGAGGTGTCATTAGATTCGTAAAAATTGTGAGAGTGACATAGGGTATATTAAAACAAGATGGCGTCTGCAAATTTCAAAAGAGGGGGGGATACAAACATTTTTTTTGCAAAAAAATACAATATAGGTATCAAATGAAAGCTAGCAAATAACAGATTCCAAATATATAAATATTATAGTACTTTTATGTTACCGTTTCGACACAAGACTAAAAAGTATCAAATAAACTAAATTATTAAGATAAACAAAAAACCCGACTGCATAAAAAACAAACTCTATAATCACTAATCAGCTATAGCAGCTTTATTTGAGCTAATATCATTTGAATGTTATTAGATAGGTATTGCAGGCGGGGCAAAACAATAACCAATCAAAAATCTTCTTTGTCCCCGTTTGAAATACCTATCTAATAACATTCAAATGATATTAGCTCAAATAAAGCTGCTATAGCTGATTAGTGATTATAGAGCTTGTTTTTCTCTTTTCAGTTATTTTATAGCTATTCGTAGCGTAGCAAGTAAGTCACGCTGGTTTTTTTTTTGGAAATGATTATTACAGCGTTGCTCAGGGAGCAGTTACTGCTCATAAGACTGCTCATTCGACCCATAATGATATTTAAGTAAACTTCAATATCATCAACTATACAGGGTCCTTCTTAATATGCTGACACTTTTTTAAGGGGATGATCACACCGTCAAACTGAACAACATTCTCTATGGCACCAACATCGAAATCGCGAAAAAAAAATCTGCTCTTCCATACAAAACTGCAAACCTACTTGAGCCAAATGTATAGGACAGCTGATATTTTTTTCGCGATTTTGATGTTGGACCCATAGAGAAAGTTGTTCAGTTTTATTGTCTGATCATCCCCTTGAAAAAGTGTCAGCATATTAAGTTGGACCCTATATACAACGTGTTAATGAATTAACGCAAAACTAGAAAGTAGTTTGTTTAGAATCGAGAGCAGAATCGAATTATCATGTTTTCAACATAGGTAATTTTTTTCAAAATAGTAAATAATTTGTCTGTAAAATTTAATATTTACTGAACTCGATCTCAATCCACCGCTCGGGCACTCTCACCCTACTTACTACCAAAACAAGATTATAAAAATGTATCCATGAGCACATTAGCGCTTTCGTTCATTGCTGAAATGATAACAAATCATTTTTGCCTCAAAACTTAAAATGCGATTAACTTTAAATGTTAACTATCAAAATAATGAAATTATTGTTTCAATCTTATTATTGTGTTATAAATCAGTTGGGGTGTATGAGGTTTTGCGCTTATTCATTAACACGTTGTAGTTAGGCCATTCTTCTTTCTCCTATACCGTATACGTTTTTATCTCCATAATATTTTCTTTTATTTCCATTATTGTCTGCTTATTGAACGATAATATTTTTTAATAAAAGGAGTTGGTTGCCAAGTGCCGCGTTTTGCAATATTTATTTATCGCGCATCGTTTTCATAGCCTTGTGCAGTTCGATAGCATGACAATGACAATAAACCCATCGCATACCGTCTGGTCTGGTGTATTGTATGTCCTTGTGTATTGCAGTTTTATCGTTATAACTATACAGGGTGTTAGGGTAAACAGTTGTATTACTTTAAGTGGTGATTGTACCAATGATACTGAACAACTTTACCTAAGAAACCTATAGGAAATTCGCAAAAACTTGCCATACTAAATACAATCAACTGTTTCGAATCGAATGTTTGTATGAAAAGTAATTGTTAATTTCGATTTGTGCCTTGGAAAAGTTGTTCAGTATTATGGGTAGAATCACCCCTTAAAGTAAATCAACTGTTTACCTTAACAGCCTGTAGAGTTCACAAAATGTTCACCTCGTTTTGCTATATCTAATATAAAGGGTATTTTTAAATATGCGCACGGTTTTTAAGGTGATGATCAGACTATCAAACTGAACAACGTTTTTCTATGGGAAAAACCGTCAGCATAATAAGAAAAACCTTCTAACGGTTTTTTAATGAGATGATCAGACTTTCAGACAATCAAACTGAACAGCTTTCTCAATGGGGCTAGCATCGGCGTCGTTCTCACCGATCCCAGCTACCCAATCCGCCGCGTAGCCCCAGCAACGTCCTATGCCGAGGTCCGTACCCCTCTGGGTGCCTCTAGGTCGGTTGCTTAAGTTCATTCATTTGGCTCGGTAGACCCATCGTGGTCCCTCCAATAGTCCGCAGTAAAAAGCAGTAACTGCTCCCTGAGCAACGCTGTATTAGACATTAAAAAAAAAAAAAATCGGCCTCGTCCTCGCGAAAAAATCCGCTGCCCCATACATTTCACTTGTTCACATGTTTGCAGTTTTGTTGTTTGTTGTTTGAACAACAGATTTTTATTTCGTGATTTCAATATTATTAGTCCCATGTCCCACAGTACCCGTATGACGACCCGGTTGATGTAATGGTTACCACACAATGGACTGTCAAACCAGGTTCCCGGGTTCGAATCCCGGTTCGGTGTTTATGGTAACAATATTATTATGTCTGTGCCGTTGTTGTATGATTTCCATAAAAAAAAGCCTAATAGTTTATTTGAGTTGAGATCATTACAGTGTAAAATGTGTGAGCGTTATTTGTTTATTTATAGAGAAAGTAATTTTTTTCTCGATTTCGATGTTGGTTTCATAGAGAAAGTAGGTCAGTTTGATGGTCTGATCATCTCCTTACAAATTTCAGCATATTAAGAAAGACCTTATACAGGGTGTAAGGTAAAGTATCATTAACCTTTAAACCTCATACTCATCCCATCAAACTTAATAACTTTTAATATGGCAAACGTGTCGTCAGCGCAAAAAAAAGCTCCATACGTTTGAGTCGAGTAGGTTTAGTATGGAACAGCTGACTTTTTTTGCGCTGATAAGTTTGCTCCCATAGTGAAAGTTGTTCAGTTTGATGGGTAGAATATATGGTTTAAAGGTTAATGATAATTTTCCTTACACCCTGTATAACTTGGATGTCAGCAAGGTTCGAACACCTAACGACAAAATATCCTTGAGATCCCTGGTGCGAGATCCCTAGATCAAATTGATTATTGTATATGCATACTCATTTTGGCAATGCCAATTATTCCGACAAAACATTTTTCAAATTATAGCTATATTATGGACATACATACGAAACGAAACGTGGATGTTCTGAGTTTTCAGAATATGACTACCCCCTCGGGGAATATAGCCGTGAGCATATACTATACATGAACAAGACCAGGCTAGATTCGGATACTTTCAATGGGGGAGGGACTAGATTAATCTATGTGGTAATGTCCAAGATATTTATTTATTTTTATTTTATAAACTCACGACCGTATGCCCTTCTGGGTGGTCCAGAAACATTGCTGCAACTACCAACTTTTAATTTAACTACATATTATTTCCAGTAAACTACTGTATTATGTACAATATTTTATTTTTATGTTTGTATTCAAAGGTTTATTTATTTAATTTAACTATTTTTATTTTTAGTTATGACCGCATGGACTCTCGAAAATACACATGACAGTAAATATTTAATAATGATTAAATAATAATTAAGACTAAAACAAATTAACCTAACTTAATTGTTATCTCATGATAAGCTTTATTAATATTGGTGGTGGTTATCGTAAGAACTATTTAAGATTTTTTTTTATTTATTTTAAGTGCGAAGCTTGTTATATTCATAGAGTCGAAAATGGCGTGACTTCTATTTACATTGTCTATTTTATTTGCTGGTTTATTTAACTTCTTGCGTAACTGTTACTAAACGTTGTTAGGTAAAACCTTCGCAGACTGCCTAAAAAACATTTTACTTTTCAATGTCATTGTAACGAATCGAAAAAATAGGGTTTTTGCAACGAATTCGATTGACCTTCGGGCACATTCACTATTTTATTTTGTAGATTCACTGAATTTGCATATTAGCTTAGGTACCTTAACTTCCGTTAAGGAGTTAACCAGTCACCTTATCTAGAATCATAATTATGTAACTACCTTAATTTTCTATTTAAGAGTATATACCCGCCAGCGCGCTCTATACAAAGATAGATAGATAGATAACTCATTTATTTCATCAGAACAATACAGGATAAACAGTGACAGACAAAGACAGTAAGTAACACTAACACGAAGTTTAATTCGATTTTAATCTTAACCAATTTGAATTCAAAACAATTTTTTAAAACAGTTCCGAGAAAATAATATTTTCTGTGTCTGTTGTTTATCAGATTTACGTTAAAATTTATAGTTGCTAAGTTAGAGTAGCTTAAAAATTTCCATACGAATCTTAAATTAATTCTAGCATTGAAACTATATTTTAACGGAAATCTGACTAACCACAGACGCAGAGATTAGTTTTAGAATGTGTTTAAATAATTTCATTGACTTTAATTGGTTAATATTGAAAATAGGATCAAACTTAGTTTGTATGCAGCGCGCTCGAGCGCCATGACGGGCATATCCTCTTAATATACAATTATTACAAATGGAGGATGATTAACTTTCATTGAACTACCATAGACAACATACAAGTAACCACAAGAACATATTTCTTTCATAATCAGTTCTTAAATAAACACGGGAGTACGTCAATTTATTAAATGTCCTCATTTTAATTTTGGGTTATATCTTACGCGTCTTCAAGTATGTAACAGGGAGATAATTCTTGAATAATTAACTTAGTTTAAATATAAAAATACAGTCATTTCACCGATATCTTCTTTTATCTCTTCATTCTGGGTGCTGTGTTTGTTTATTTTGCATTATCTTTTCCCCTTCCGTACTAAAATGTAGTGGTTAGATTTGCGGTGACTAAACTTTTATTCTAGTCGCTGAGGATATGATAATTAACGAGCATAGATAATTAAATGACAGTTACATTACGGTGATCAACGACATGAAAAATCATGCAACGTCACATAAAAATAACTGGCCCAGAGCCCAAAAACAAAAAGATTCGTCCGGTCCGTTATTTCCGTTGAACGTCACTACTCCCAACTCTCGCATATAAAAAAAACTGTAAAATTTTGCATCGCTTCCGAACTAGTGATCTAAATACATTTTAATACAATACGGAAACACAGGCGGATTTTTAGCTACCCGACTGATAAATATTATATTCAACAGTGAATGATTGAATAATTTTCTAGTCTTATATTTTATTCAGTCTCATACATAGAATAGACTTGTAGAGAAACATATTGCATCGTCGTCGTATATATTGTGTAGTGTGTGTGTTTGATTCAAGACAAGGATATATGACGGCCCGAGATGATAATATCGTGACGTGAAACAAAGCGCACATTTTTATACCGTGGGATATTCGACGAATCTTACATACCAATGTTCTGAGGAAAATCGTTCGCTTTACCTCTTGGATTAGTCCTATGACTCATGTCAACTGGAAACACATATCCTCTAAGATTCTTTATGAATAAGTCTTAGTACGTCAGATGGTGTTGCTAAATCGCGTAAATAGTCAGTTTCTAAACGGAAACTCTTGGCAGTGTATTCGAACGTATGTTGGGCAATCACTCAGTCAGTCATTCATGTAAAGACTTCGAAGGTCTAGTAACATCAATATTATATGTTCACTTTTCTTCAACGCTCGAGGCGTTGGTTTTGTTTGGCTATGGAAGTAGGCAAATGACATAAATTCCTAATAATTTGTGTAATCAAAATTTGCATAAAGATACACTTAGTGGTGCGAAGCTGGTCGACTGCGACGGTCTATAGTAGGTGATCGACATCAAACCAGTTGTATCACCGTTAACATGACTTGAACGCTTACGCTTTAGAATGAACTAAACACCATGTCTTAGAAAGCGGAGATACCAGAAACAATTACAACATAGGCGTCAGCGGATGCTTTGAAGGCATTTCTTTATATCTTACCCGGACCTAGGTTAATAAACTCTTGATTATTTTTATCCTTATCTCTCGGAAATATATACAAATAGTGCAGTTTAGCTGGCTTAGTGCCAATAACACATGCACTATATACGAAAGAACATCTTGTTACTCTTGTTTTTGTTTTGTTTACACATTTTTCCGTTTTCTTTATAATTTGATTCGCCACTGGCATTTAAACAGTAGCTGAGATCGTTGCTCTGTCCTTTAGTAACTGTTTGTTTATACCTACATATGGCTATGTGCTCAATATATTAGTACTAGCAATTTGCATGTGGCAACATCATAGAGTCGTTGACCGCATGATAAGAGGTTACTTCGGATTCTAGTATCTGTTTAAAATCAATGACCGAAGTCCGTAGTATACGATATACATACTCTTACATAAAAAAGACGAACAATACCCTACATTTTATAAAAAATCTCTTTATTCAGTTTGAAAATTCCCGGATATATTTGCTCAGTGGGTACTAAATCAATATAAGCCAATGGGTAAAAAATATGTAATATAATATATCGATATGGACGAAGTAGGTAAGAATACAGGTATTACGGTGACCGGGGATTCCATAACAACCTAGAATGGAAACCCAATAGCGGATATTCCACACCTTGCGGTGTTTAAACTTTATGCAGTTATATTTAAATAAATATAACTACGTTTAATGAGTTTTTATATCGATTCTGAAGGTTTTAACATTTTGCGCCCATTCATGGATATCTTGTATGAAACTATTATAATTAAAACCTGAATCAAATAACGCTGCGTCTTCCTATTCAAAAATGTAGGTTAAAACGTAATAAACGTTCCAGCGTACAAATTTAAAGATAAATTTGAATCATTAAGTCGTGACGTACTAAATGTGTTAACACTAATATTTGTATACAATAATGTTACTCATGAAGAAGCGACTGCGTGATTGAACATCCAACTAGTTTCTCTCTACTGCGTAGTATCATTTAGATAAACGGTCAACTAGGAAGCATCGGTGCTTGCTTATAATCAGTTAATTGCAAATAGGACACATAATGTTTGATTTGAAGCTAACGATAAGTACTCGTTTGCATTAATAATGGATTCGACAACATTATTTACTAGTTTCAATGAATATTAATGACGAAAAGTCAATGAATCACACGTACGTTTCAAAGGTATTTAGGTAAATATAGCCAACTTGTAAATTAGTTCATTGAATTCATTTAAGTGTATCAGTATTCGCAAACGATACCATTTGTAATCGATTATTTTTTATAATAATAGGTATGTTATGCAAATCTTTCTGTTCTTTTGTTTCTTATAAAATGTTTGTAAATTAACTACTGTATTATTTTTGGCTTTAAAGAAAATCTTTACCATCAGCTTACATACGTCCCATTGCAAGGCACAGGCCTACCATCATGGAGGTTGTATGGGCGTTAGTCAACCACGCGTTGGATTGGTGAACTTCTCATTAGACATTTTTCTGCAGCATTCCTAAAACAAAACCATACCAGCAACAAAAAACAACAACACAATCTCCAAAATAAACAACAACCAAAATCACACAACAACCAACAACGTCATCAAAATCTTACTCTCATGAAATTGAAACTTTGTCGTAACAATGAGTTAATATTTTTTAAACCAGAAGAATTTTTGCACAAACTAATCTTCCTGTATCGTCATATCCTCATCAATCAGTACTATTGCATCAATTAATTTTCAATAATACGAAGATTTTTACAGATTCTAAGTATGTTAGTTACTGCAAACAATTGTTATTTTATATTATCTGTAATTTAAAATTCTTCCTCGCCAATCTGTATTCATAGTTTACGCGTATGCAAGATGTAAATATTTGTTAGTTCTAACGACAAAGGAGCTGATAAAATTATAGTATTCTACACTCGTATCAGGTAGTGATCGTGCGTGAAGACCGCGTGGTCCACTAACGCAGACGTGTCCCGAAAACGTTATTTTTCCGGTTTATTACGGACTCGTTTTGTCTCGTCTCGTCGAAAGACCGTTACCTCAATAGGCCGCCGTCCAACATTAGCGCGATTTTGTCAACTCTGCCGCTTATTAAAATAATGCCTTTCACAAATTTTCGATGAATTTGTAAACTATTTCTATGCCGTGATTTTTCAATGCGAAACTTTCAAGGATTTGTAACTGTTTAGTTTATTCAACAGTCTTCGGTAATTTTGTTAACTTTTGGTATAATATCATTATCATCAGCCTATCTATCCGCCTATCTGTATATATGTCCCACTGCAGGGCACTGGCCTACCCTAAGGGACGGTGTCAGGGGCGTCAGTCCACCACGCGTGCCCAATGCGGGTTGATTGACTTCACATACGCATCAGAATTTCTTCTTCAGCGTATACAGGTTTCCTCATGATATTTCCCTTCACCGTTTGAGAGCAGTCGGTACTACGACTATATATGGATAGTAGTATAGGTAGAGAACAATATGCTTGGTGTAATTAAAACGTGTTTCGCAGACTTTCGCATAAGGGAAGCCATTCTCAATAACTTGCGTAGAGCTTACCATTGATTCATGCAGTTAGTCACCGTGGTAACAAGAGCTCCTTGACCCACTTGGAGTCGTGACGTTGGTCAGTGCACGCCTGATGATGTACAACTTTCACCAAAACAAACGTCACGTGATATTGTGCACGAATGCCTTTTGCCGATTCCCATGTTATTGTTCTCGTCTCGTGTGTTCTTTTTGGGGTTTGAAAGACTGCAAGTCTTAAGGATATAACATTATTTAGATGTTCCTTTGTTATTTAAAGGTCTTCGACATTTTTTTTTTGTTGATCTCTGTCTTAGAAGATAAAATCCTTCCAAAACTGTCTTGAATATGAGTATCTATTTATTTATTGTTTACTTCACTATTTTAATTTTATTACTTCACTATTTTGTTTAAATTCGACGTCAAGGCCCCAGGAATGAAATTGAATTTAAGTTCCGGTAACTCTTCATTTGCCCTGGCCCACTGACCGCGATTTTGAGACCAAGTGGGCGTTTACTTTTATAGGCAAAATTAGCTTGGCTTTATAATATGAGAGTTATAATGACAATAAAAAAATGTACGTGTATCATTTCATTCAAGTTCAGTGAGAAGTCAATGGAAGTAATTTAGCCTCATTAAAAGAAGGTCGTAATAATACTTATTTGTATACACAGTTGTGAATTATTATCATTCATTTGATGATGTTGTGACTCTTTTTTAAGAATTTAGCTTAATTGAGTAATTAATAAACGAGCACCATTAAAAATGAGCGTTACTTGGAAGAATTAAATTCATATAATTATGGTTTCTTGAAATTTAAAAACATTATCAAAATCGCAAGCCTTTATCTCGGCTACCTATGCTAAGTAAATGCGTAATCCTTTAACAAGGCAAAGCTATTGAAATGCGAAATGCTACCTGAAGACAATAAGCCCTTTTACCCCAGATATCTGCCTCTACATAGTCGCAAAATGTTCGTGAAATTCTCATCAAGTCTATTTATGCAATAAATATTGATTCTGCGCTGTTTCTGAATTCAACTCTCAATTGATATACTAGACTATGTATTCATAGAGCTCTACAAAGAAATTGCGGTTTAGACTCTACTATATGTGGGCTCTTTCTCGCCCATCCAAGTCTGAGCGGGTATGATACCGTTCGTGGACTCGATGTGCGTTCTGACATCGATTCGAAGGTTATCGTCGGTGTCAGCGACCAGCCGCCGCGCCCACACGCGCTTCTGTATACAAACAACACGCACACATGCGAACTAACTGATATTGGTACATGTAGTACAGTAGAATACACGAATACAGCACATACGGGCGCTCTGAGAGATGTGTTGCGCTTCTCATGGGCCGTATCTTCCATGGCTACATGCGCTAGATAGTGAAGTTCATTTCAGATTGTTGATCCGAATAAATGTACGTTTAGCAATTTCTTGTTATTAGGTTTTGTGATTTTCTAACTTCGATGACGATTCCAAGTAGACTGTTATTGTGTTTTGAATTCGGGGGAAACTATAAAATTAATCGATGAAGAGTATTATTTGATTAACAAATATATGCCCTTCATGTGTTTCTTGATCTTGACTTGTCCTTTAATTTGCATACAAATTGCAGAAAAAAACACGTATTTGTTATTCTTGAGATATTCAAAATGAAATAAGAGCTAGATTTTTTAATTGTGATGTTTGTTTTCGAAATCAAAATTTCAGTATGTAATATAATTCTGGGTGGGTAATATTATATGTATTGGATAGAAATGATCAATGACGTCAAGTAAACATAAAAATAATACGGCCCTAAAATGTGAGAATTGAACGCTGGTTGGGTTGGGCGGGTTCAGGGTGCAGGGCAATGGCCGTCCTTCCTTGAACCAACGCCCGCCCGCCCTGAGCGTCTTCATTCATGTTTTATGAACCATTTTACATTCATTTTAAACAGGACTCTTCTTTGTCTTATTATTCCAATAAATCGCATTTTTAATGGACTATTTCGTGAGGCAGGTTACAAAATGCAATAATTTTATTTTGATTCAAATCTTGATTACCTAATTTTCCTTTAGAAATGTCCATTAACACAACATTATTATATTACCAATTAAATAACAATGAAAAAGTTCTGAAAATAACGTTATTTGAACGCGTTGTTGTAAGGCGCGGCACAATCAGCTGATCCGAGTAAACACAGCGTACGCGTTTTCGCTCTCATTCTCTTTCGTTTTACTCTGGTCCATTCCATCTATTGGCAGAAATTTGTCTTTTATGTATTAACTTGCTAAAGTACAATAGGTTAGATGCTTTATGTTTTTACACAAAGAATTCCTATTATTGTTTAGAAAAATGAGAATAGGCCGGTCGATTGGCATGTCCCGTTAACGAACGCGCTACCTACGTGACGTATAAAGCGTGGGCTGCCCCACCAGCGCGCCATTAGTACAGCGCCCGCGCGCGCGACTGCACGTATCTACTCGCTCCAGCTCCGCGCTCACTTTCTCGACTCTATGTGTATACAAGCTCAGCAAGAAACATGCATTTTTGTACTCATTGGCAAAATTGGTTTTATCAAGAGACCTCCGCGACGGTGGACTCTACCAGCGTTGCAGCACGCCGGCGCAAGCCGCGCGATCGACGCCGCCCCCCGGCCGCGCCGCCGTCGCCGTCGACGCCGCAGAGGATCTCAGCCGAAGAACTAGTTGAAGCTCTCCGGCCTCATCTCCTGTCCCCGAAGCGAATGTGGGCTTTGGGGTATCCGCTGGAGATAGAGCCGAACTCGTCGAAGGCAGTGGTTTACATAAATCCGCCGCCTCGACCCAGACCTCTTCCATTGACTACGTGGGACGTCAATGCACCGGAGTTTGTGCCTGGAACTGGGCATTCTCAAAGTGATAGTGGACGAGGTTCGTGGGGCTCGACTCCACGATCCGACAGTGACGAAGAAGCGGATGCAGTGGAACACTTGTGCGTACGTTGTGATAAAATGTTTCGAATGACTCGTGAAGGTGAATATGTAAGGGAGGAGCCATGTTCCTACCACTGGGGCCGTGTAAGCGGAGACAGTCGCTACTCTTGCTGCAGCATGATGTTGGGCTCAAGAGGATGCAGCATAGCACGCTTCCATGTGTGGAGCGGGACAAAACCTGGCATGAACGGACCTCTCGAAGGATACGTGCGTGCACGCTCGCCTCGAGGCGGAGTATACGCCATCGACGCAGAGATGTGTTACACAACGGCAGGACTGGAATTAGCTAGCATTGCAGTAATAGCTGCTGATGGCCGGCTTGTATACAGATCGCTAGTGAAACCAAGTTCGCCCGTCGTCGATCACAACACCCGCTTCTCGGGCATCAGGCCGCGCGACTTGGCGCGCGCGACCAAGACGCTGCGAGATGTACAAAATGACATACTTGGATTCGTCGGAACTGATACGATATTGATTGGTCATGCTCTGGATAATGATCTGCGAGCATTGAAATTACTTCATGGAGCAGTTGTCGATACATGTGCGTTGTACCCCCATGCAAGAGGATTTCCCTTACGACGATCATTGCGCGCTCTTTCTGAGGAACTACTTGGGCGAATCGTGCAGCGAGGCAGCAATGGACACTCGCCGTTAGAGGATGCTCGTGCTGCTATGGATCTCGTTCTTCTCAAAGTGCAGCAAGAAAGAGCAGCAAGTCGTCGCATGTCCAATCAGCTACCCATATTGCAACCATATGACCCGTTAATCAGTGCCGCCTAAAATTCGAGTGATAAAGTAAATGACGACTGTTCGATAGACACGGAAAATGTTTGTTGATAAACAATACAATGTGGACAATATCCTTAGTGGTATAGATAATTACGTTGACGGAGTGCGCGTACTACTCAGTATGTGCCTTCGAATTGCTAGGGCAATAAACGTGATATTTTTTACAATTCCTTGTTTTTTTTTACCCAAAGATACCTGATCCGAGAGATTCAGAATCAAAGATTTCCCTTCGAGAAGCAATACATTATCATTCAAAACAACAATCTTGAAACTGGCACACACAACACTAATCCATATTAAGTATTCATAATAATATTGCTATTAATTCAGAACATGTGCCTTTTTGTCTTTATAGAGTCGTGATAAACACTTTCACTAAGCTGGGTTTCTCTACTACATAACTAGCAGTTGTTAGCGTTTGTAGCACGTAGGATAGGTGGGTGGTATGTGCTACATTATAAATGTTGTGCTGTGCAGTTATCTGTATTAATAAGATTCTATTTCTATATCGAGTTTAGTACTTACATAAAACAGTTTTGCTTTCCGTTTTTCCCTTTTTAGTAACGAATGACTTGGGTTTTGCACTGTGACGTAAGGGATTCCCGTGTTACGAAACAATTCAAGTCCATGATTCATTGAATGTCTGGGTCACAAATTAATAAACAGGAAAATGACACGCGCCGCTTTTATAAGAAATAATAAGACATCATCAGTATATTCTTACCTTGGTTATCAAACAATGTTTGATTTATATTATTATCTGTGCCAACATGACTAAGCGGACGCATTCTGCTTTATTTTTTCGTCACGATTGAGTCAGACGAAAACTTGTGGCTTCCCGGTATTGCTCAGGTGATGTGACGGCGGCGATCATGCATCAAATTCATCAGTATATTTATATTTATTCACCATGTTTTCGTAACTGAAAATACTAGGAAATCTTATACATAACATGAATATAAAACTACCACCTTTAACATTTGTAATCTTTTAAATTTCGCTCTACAAAGTTAGTCTCTTCTAATTATAGTAGATACTTGCAAACGACCGTGCACTCGAAGCAAGTTTACATAATCTACTTACATAAACTGATGACGAAACGAGTGGTAGATGAGTAAACTTAATAGCTTCCACCTTGGCTTGACTTCGTGTGAAATCATTGAAAGGTATTGCAGTGTTACCTGCTGTAAAACGTTTATGTCTTTTACAGCTTATAATAAAGAATAGATTTGAGTTGCGAGTTAAGAAAATAAAAAACAATAGATGATCTAAAAAGTCCATGTTAGATATGGATATGGTAGTATCAGTGAAGGAGCAACGCCCCCGCGCCCGGTCGTCTAAAGACGTTTTAATGTTTACGATTCGTGTCGCCAAATTCATGTTTGTGTATACCTACACATTTATCTGCTCGGACTAGATACAACTGTTAACAAAGATATGGATTGTGGGCATAGTAGGCTACTAATCAAATAAGGCCACATTATCATTAAGGACAATTTATATTTCTTTATTTCCTTGTTAGATAACTTGGTAACTATGCACAATTTGTTCCGAAGAGCCATAATAATTTGTGCTATCTTTAGTTTAATATTTATTACAGATATTATGTTTTGAGGGCATTAATTGTACGACCATGTCAATAGATAACCACTTTTAAAATTATCTTTATTGAATAATTTGCACTCAATTCCAACTATTATAATCAGTAACACAGGTTATACAAAACAAACATGTTTTGGTTGTTGATTGGATCACAAAATAAAAGAAAAATTGTTGTTGATTGCACACTTATACCGCCTCAATTTTGAGAGGTTATACAACATTTTGTTCCTCATTTGTAAAATCGGAAGTAAACAAATTTTAATGAGAGTTATATCTATGAATGCATAATAGATGATAGAAGTACGACGCTCAACTATGACGCTAATGTCATTAAATCATCCGATATCATATTTCCACCAATGAGACTGCGATGTATGCCAGCTCACAAACAAATCAATGGACATAGCAGAAAACGAAAATAGAATAGAAACATAAGTAAGTACCTATACCTTATCAGAACTGTTGTAATCACCGAATTTATTTTTAAAACTGACATGATTTATACATTGTAAGTCCTATTTTTAAATACGATCTCTTATGGACTTTCGATCGCAGTATACTAGTTTATACACTTCTGTTTTTTTCGAAATGTCTATTTTCTAAGAGCGCTATCTAAATTCTTTTGTGAAGCCATTACAAAGTGTCTCCGGTTCTTCATACTCTGGCGCCGTTTAGCCCGCCTTCGGTTCAATACGTCTTTCACAATAAGACTCTTGCACAAAGTGAGGTACTGTTTCGTCATAACACTTCGACACGCCTACGAGTACGAGAGCCCCCCACCCTGAAAGTTGGTTGTGTGAAAACGCGCTTTGTATACATATGTCTTCTTGTCTGCCATCGTCAAACTTCGGAGAATAAAAAAGCTTAAGGTCTTAACAATGATAGTTAACATCCAAACACAATTAAGCCTCGATGTAAGGATACCAGGTCCTTGATCTGTAAAGACTGAAGAGCTGTAGAACGAAAACAATAACCCAAAGTACCTGCTTCATTGGGTAAATTGAATATTGATAATGAAATCAAAATGTCATTCAACTCTGTTCCTTTCAGTGACTCACAGCTTTTGCATTTGAGAACGAATACTTAGAATTCTGAATAAATATACCGGTGCCTGAAGAATGTAATATAATTTAGTAGAATGTGACTAATGTCTTACTAAACAAGAACGGTTCTTTAAAAACATATCTTCATTTTGACAGCCTTATATGGTGTATCTCTTTTACCCAAAATTTTACAACCTACAGAAATATAATTTGCGATGCTGCTCGCCTCTGCTTCGCCTACAATGGCAAAGAACCTTGAATTTGGTTCAAGTACTTCTGACACAGACAGGTTTTTGTCTTAATAAGGCTTAACATAGCTTATTATTATTTTTATTTATATACCGGTGTGATGACGTGATTTTTTACTCAAAATATTCTGGTAGGTAACATACTCTGTAACGATCAGACGAATGATAGTTATTTTAATTATTTTTTTGCATTACAATAGCAAACTTCCTAGTTCCCTTGAAGTTGGAGAGGCCATTGAACGAAGTCATTCGTATCTTGGCCATCTGCTTGATAATCATTACATATACGATTTATGTTTAAAGCGTTGGTAACTCTTTATTGAACTTTGTTTATATAAGTAGGTAAAATAATGGTATTTAATCCTTTTACAGCTCTTCACATTTAAAAAACATTTTTTATTACACACATTTTTTATTTAATGGTTTCTAACGATCAGCATCACCGGTTTCAAAAAATCTAGTAGCATCTAATCAATTATTATTATCGGTAAAAATTTTAATTTTATATTTTTTGATATATTAGTCATTACAAGCCATCACAAATTGTAACGTTTGAGAGCGTGAAATCGGCCTGTTACCGCGTTACAGCTTTCGTACTACATTCAAGCACTTTGTAAGTTTGTAATAGCCTGAAATCTAAAGGCCTTGATATAGTGACTCAGTTTCCATATCTAAGTGGTCCGTTGACCTTTTACCGGTTCGTGTACTGTTTCACGTTTACTTTATATAGGTAGTTTTAGTTAGACTTAATCATTAAATAGTAGAAGATGAAAATGAAAAAAGATTAATATTATTAGGTACCTACTTATACACTCAAACAGAATATCTGTTCTCGAGCTAAGTCCATCATCATAAAGTTAATTGTCATTTTAGTAAATAGGAAAGCTTTTTCAAGTGCATGTGCAACCTGTGACCTTAAATCCAGAAATAGGTACTAAATAAATATATTTTTAAGAAATGCCAGATGTCGATATAAATCAGCTATAAAATAAAGCAGTTCTTACAGTCCTCACGTGGTCCTCACCATGAAGGATAAACTTATTAATAGCATCGGTTGAAGATAAAAATAGCATCCAAGATCGTTTCTACGAAATAGCCAGGTTTTCACAAGGTTACTCAGTGAGATTTGCGTGTACATACGTCTTAGGAACGTAAATATTATGGATAATGATTGCCAAAAGTAATTCAATATACACCATAGCAAACTATAACATATCGAAAATTGATAGATTTATTGTTTATCAATTACCAATGCAACACGTTATTCCGGAATTGAAATGATGAAAAACATCCAATGCTTTACGTAAGGAACCTGTCTTAAAATCTGCTCTTGGTCTTATTATTTTATTTATAGTTTTATCCCACGATAGCCCTTTCATTACAATTCTGCGAAGGTTCTTTTCAGTTACATAATTAATATACTCCAAGGTCCTACAAATACTCCTTGTTTATAATTGCATCTAGCATCCGTGTTACGGCGTGGTGGGTGAGCTGAGCAGGTACCTAGATGAAACGGACACGCGGTGCCAGCGCGTTATCATAATACAATATTCAGTAGCTAATATAAATAATGCACATCCTAATAGGTAATACTTGTGCTCAGATGGCTCCGTGATCCTTTGGGACATCCGGGACCTGAATCAGAAGGAACACAAGACGTTGCGCGTTAACATAGAATTCGATCGAGCTTCATTTGTCGCTTGGAGTCCTGATTCCAAGGCGTTTATCGTCCATACGGTCCAGGAGAACCACATCATTGTTTACAAGATAGAGAAGAAGAAGGATGGTACTATTGGATCTGCTTCGCCCGTTATCACATTTGAGAAGGTAAGTTTGTATCATTTAATACCTATCTTAGTGACCTGACAGAACATACGTAGGTACCTACTTCAAGCCGATAAACTGGCACGAGGCGGTGCATGATAGAGAACGGCAGACTTGTGTCGGAGGCCAAGTTCATGCCATTTGATAAAACTAAGGCAATTGTTATTTCATTCATGACGACATGTTAACCCATGCCAATTTTGCTAAAAGTAGCTTTGATATACGCTTTGGTGTAACACCAGCACCTGGGGGTCTGCTGTGACCATCAGATTTTATAAGTATGATTATTTCTTATTTCGTATGCCTTTGGACTAACTTAAACTTTTTGCTATAAATTGACTCTTCAGGTCTTTTAAGTTCATACGCATTTTTAGGGTTCCGTACCCAAAGGGTGAAAACGGGACCCTAGTACTAAGTCCGTCCTACCTATTTAGGGCTGTAACTTTTGATCCATACTAGCGAGACAGTTCAAATTTTCACAGAATATGCGTTATTACGGCGGATTTGTTACCAAATCATAAAAATGACAACAAGTTAACGTTTTTTCTTCTCGCTCTATCGTAAAAACGGTAATACATGCAAGCGTCAAATTTGGTGTGTAACAGTGTTGGTACAGTATAACAAAAAATAATAAAAACCAGCCAAGTGTGAGTCGGTCTCGTGTTAAAGGTACAGGGCTAAAAACATTTTTTTAGTTATTATAAAAAAACGATTATGTCAGGAAACACATTTTTTTTATTACATTTACACTATGTTGTGTGGTGGTGTGTTACGGAACCTTCGGTGCGCGAGTAGCCCGACTCACACTTGACCGTTTTTTTAAAGATGTATTCTCAGAGAGTAGGTACAATATACTGGGTGTTACAAAAGTAAAAATAAACATTTAAAACGTTTAAGAGGGTTGTTCAGACCATCAAACTGAACAACTTTTACTATGGGACCAACATCGAAATCGCGAAAAAAAAAATCTACTGTCACATACATTTAGCTCGAGTAGATTTGCAGTTTAGTATGGAAAATCAGATTTTTTTCTCGATTTCGATGTTGGTCCCATAGTGAAAGTTGTTCAGCTTAATGTTCTAAACAACACCCCTTAAATGTTTATTTGTATTTTTGTAACACCTTGTTTATATTATTAACAAATTTCTTTCTTATAGGTAATACCAAAAATTTGAACCAAACATTTCTTGGCTGGCATACTTTTGTTCAACCGAAAGTAATTGTCTAACGTCTACTATAACAGTTACAATTGTCGAGGGGGATTGAGACACGCAACTACCTACGTCAGATTTAGTAACAACTAGATTGTTATTGTTGTTATCCAGATATACCTATCTATACGTATCTACGTTGCAGCTGCATCATACAATATTCTTGCGTATTGTGTCACTGGGGTCAATCAATTTGCTGGTTTCATGAAATGTAGGTCACCAGATTATATGCTTATCTTCAGTAGGTAAATATAACTTTATTGCGAACAATTTTTGATGTAAACTGTAGGTACCTATTCTTTTAATATAGTCTAGGAAAAATAAGGTTTGAGATTGCATTAAAGACACTTTAGTAAATGGTGTTTGAAATAATATTACTGTTAGTCGTAGTAGTTAGTAGTAGTAGTTATTAGTAGTAGTTATAACACTTTTGTCGAGATTTCGTGGTTATATAGGCTCAGGAACCTGAGAAATACCTTAAAATCGATATGAATGTACAAATGGCAAGCTTATTTCTAAAATTATTTCGACCAGCATACCAGCAATAGAGACAGTTAATTATCAATTGGCAAATTTAATGTGTAAAAACAAACAGCAAATAATTTAGTTTTGAGGTTTTAATTTTTGAAGACTTACAAAATATTAAATATCTACCCAAATTAACGATATTAACCGTGGATTATTATTGTTATAAGTAAAACGTATTGAACGAAGCCATCCTGTACAAAATCACCAGTTTTCCATTTTTTGTTCATACCTAAATTTAATGTTTTGTAAATGTATTAATTATTCAATAATACAACATAAAAAATCGGGGATTATTGAGAATTTATGTTTTTCAGGTATATATCTACTATATTCCAAATTTTCACCAAAAGTGCAATTAATGCAACCTACTCCATACAAAAATCGGTAGATTTCCCCGACTAATACGAATTTTTGTGTTTCCATGCGCACTGCGAAGGATGTTTTCAGCGGATTAAATTTGACCTCTTATAAAATAATTAAATAGGAGGTATTGTTCAGTAGTCATTGTTTCTAGACTTTTTAAAACTGTGGGTAAATACAGCATTGTCTTTTTATGCATTTCTAAGGACACTGCATTGCATTAACGTTTTTTTTTTGTTGAAAAATACCACTCCATCTAAATCCATTAACTCATTAGGTATCATACAAACAAGATAAATTGGCAATCTTAAAACATGCTAAAAAGAGAACATACTCAAATTGTGTTTTGAGAATTCAACCTCTAAAATTATTTGAAGAACGCGGTTGTTTTCGCTCGTCCAATGTCACCATTTTGCTCGTATTCTTTGCTCTTACTTATTGAATGGAGACTTGTTTATTGTATGGTGAAGAACGTTTGGAGCATTGGCCCCGATCCTTCTGATGGTCGGCTGGTCGGCCGGTCGGTCGGGATCACTTTGACGCAATATTGTGAAATGCGCATTACATATAGCGTGAACGAAAATAGGTGGGCGTTATATTGTAAACGTACGCTCGGAGCGTTGGCCTCCATTGAAAATTCAAATTACTTACTAGATTTTACATCCATCGAAAATCAACGAAGAATTGAAGCGGCAACTGTCTGCCAAGACTCAATGAGATTCAATGATTTATTCAGCATGTCATTATAATTGTTAAAACCAGATCTGCTTTGTATAGTGGTTTATTAAACTGGCTCTGTAAGTTATTCGTAATGTGATATTCATTTGTTTTTCTGTTTTGTATTTTGTACCGAAAATACAAAACAGTGGCAAAATATCGATGTTTTGTTGTTAGCGTGGCGCCAACTGATATCTGATTTCTAATTAATTTTCAATTAAAATGTAGTCTTTGTTTATTGCTTGAAATAATATCAAGAACTTCAATAGTTACTAGTTATGTCACTGTTTTTACTATGAGTTGCAATAATCGTCAGAAATACAAAACATGTGAGGCAACTCTATTTTAAGAGAAGTTTATTTCAAATGCGTAAATGCGCGCTGCATACAAACGAAGTCTGGTGATATTTTCGATACTAACCAATTAAAGTCAATGAGATTTTTCAGAAACAATCTAGAAACTAATCTCTATGCTTGTATGAAGTCAGATTTTCGATAAAATGTGTAGTTTTAAAGTTACAGTGCCTCAAAGATTTCCATACAAATCTTAAATTAATCCTAGCATTAACATTGTATATTGTAACGAAAATCTGACTTCATACAAGCATAGAGATTAGTTTCTAGATTGTTTCTCATAATGTCATTGACTTTAATTGGTTAGTATTGAACATATCACTAGACTTCGTTTGTATGCAGCGCGCATTAGCGCTTTCGGAATAAACTTCTCTTAAAACGAATCAGTCGCTAAATAATAAATATCTTGGACACTGACTGTCACACAAATTATCTACTTAAATTTAAAGTACCAGAATCTAGCCTGTACTTGTATTATAATGACTAGACCACGATACTACGAGTCTAGTCTACCCATCAAACTGAACAACTTTTACTATAGGAGCAAACCGATTGTAGCAATAACAAAAACCGGCCAAGAGCGTGCCGGACTCGCCCATGATAGGGTTCCGTAGCCATTGCATAAGTAGATTGTCACCGATCCCCGCTACTCGATCCGCTGCGTAGCCCCAGCAACGCCCATTGCTGGGGTCTTACCCCTTAGGGTGCCCCTAGGCAGGTTGCTTAAGGGGATATAATTCGGAGCGCGCTCCATACAAACGTACTATGGTGATATTTTCAATACTAACGAATTAAAGTCAATGAAATTTTGCTGAAACAATCTTGAAACAAATATCTATGCTTGTATGGAGTCCGATTTTCGTTAAAATATACAGTTTCAATGCTAGGATTAATTTAAGATTTGTATGGAAATCTTTGAGGCACTGTAACTTTAAAACTATACATTTTAACGAAAATCGGACTCTATAGAAGCATAGAAATTTGTTTCAAGATTGATTCTGAAAAATTTCATTGAGTTGAATTGGTTAGTATTGAAAATATCACCATAGTACGTTTGTATGGAGCGCGCTCCGAATTATATCCTCTTAAGTTCATTCACTGGATCGGTAGACCCACCAGGGCGCTTCGCCGTCACTGGTATCACCATAGTCACCATAGTCCGCAGTAATGAGCAGTAGCTGCTCCCTGAGCAATACTGCGTCATTAAGAAAAAAAATTCATAAGTAGAATAGGAAAAAAGGAGTCAAATCAATTTTTTATTTAAAGAAAATTTTGAAACTTAATGAGAGCGCGAAATTATTTCCTACAGCGCCATCTAGTTTGTAATTAGAAAATATATTTATGTTACATGTTTTTTCAGAAACATTATATCGCTGAAAGCTATATTTTGTAACATTTTATCAGCATTTTCATTCCAGTATTCTGGAAGTTAGAGGGGTTGGGGGTTATTGAGGCGGGGCATACAAGACAGAATGAACGAACGTATAAGGGTTCCTTGTTTGACTACGGAACCCTAAATATCTGCTGTGTCATACATTTGAGTCGAGTAGGCAATGCAGTTTAGTATGGAACAGCAGCTTTTTTTTGCTACGATTTGTTTGCTCCCATAGTAAAAGTTGTTCAGTTCCTCGGGTAGACTCTTAGTTTAAAGGGATATCAATTTCACCCCGTATAACGATATAGAATTCATATTTATGTATTATGTATGTGTTTGTATGTATTTAGATATAAGCATACATGTACCGGGTACTATATTGGTATATAATATAATATTGGTATTCATCATAAAAATATTTGCCCTTGCAGGATTAAAACCCGCGACCCTCGACTTCGCATGCAGGCTCACTACCAACTATGCTAACGTTCATTTATGTTTCTTGTGTTTGTTTAATTACAACTCACAATAGTTCTTGACAGGTCACAGATAACATCTAAAAAGGAAGCGGCGACATTTACGCCTCTGCATGCTAAGTAGAGTCCAGTGGACTTGCTTTGTTTAGTCCCATCAGCAGGCTTGCGCTTGTGAGACTCTGTCACGACCATAAATCTACAAGGTGTACCAAAACACCCTAGTAATATTTAACCGTATTATAAACATTATTGTTTAGACTATGGAGCCAACATACACTGAGAAAAAAATGCTACGTATACGTAGCCCGTCGCAGATTATACGTAAGTGTTACGTCGCGGCTTAAAGTTGTCGCGTACTTCATGATGACGCTTCATTGTGAAGTACGAGACAACTTAAATACTGATGCAACACTCGTAATCAGTATCACGTCGTAAGCTACGTGGTACGTAAGCTGCGACGGGCTACGTATACGTAGCATTTTTATCTCAGTGTAGAGAAAAAAATTAGAAAATCTGTTGTTTCAATACAAAACTACAGTAGCGGCTCTATGGAACAGCTTATTTTTCTAAATTTGTTCGACCGTCTCTATAGTGAAAGTTGTTCAGTTTGAGGATCTGAACCCCTTTAAATATTACTAGGCTATTTTGACACACTCTTTATAATGTGAATAATGTGTCTTAACATCTGTCTGCGATTGGGACTACCTTCGAATGGGAGGAACAACGAACGGGACGACCTGCGAATGAGCCGAACTGCTAAGAACCTTTCAAGCTCATCAAACTACGACGAATTTTTATTTTATGGTTGTAAAGTGTAAACTCATTTTTTAGAGTATGCCAATTCTTCTCCATTTTGGTTTTATACACGACATTGTACGTGATTAACATAACCTTGGCAACGTCAGCCTTCGAGGTGTCGTAAATTTGATTGTCGTCAATGGATTATGAAAGTGATCTTCTACAATCGCGATGCAATCAACAGCACGTAAGAAAAGATAAAAGCAAAGAAATACTCGAGATCAGCGTTCAAGCAATAAGTTTTGCAACTATGTGTTTGTTACAAAAAACATCTCGACATTTCCTCGCTTTGTTTTTTGAAATGAGGAATGAGGTATGTACTTTGTACGCGCAGACCACAGACTTTAAATGCTCATCACTTTGGATTGAATTAATCGATTGCGATGAAATAACGCCTAAATGTCAATCCAAACTAATCACTATGTTTTTTTCTAAACCCCATCCAAATCGGTTCAGTAGTTTCTAAGTGATGAGTGCACAAACAAAGAGACACAAATTTTAAAAATAATCTCAATGTATTCCATTACGTATCCTGAACGCCCCTAATGAATATTTTTGTAAATATCTTCAATACCAAGTTTAAAATTTTATTATATTTATGTATTTATATTTATAGTGATTATTATATGTATAGATAATGGGTTTATACAAGACGCAGTTTCTTCCGCTATGCGGTCAAAATTATTGAACTGGCGGTCTAACAAATACCGTTTGTGTTGATCATTATCACAGAAGTTTATTGATTTTTAATTACTGTTCATTAAAGTAACTCGAGGTTTTATTAAAATTAAATAAGTAGCTAAAGGCTTTTGATATTCGCCGTAAAATCGTGCTACTTTGGATGGCGAGGCGCCAGTATTTTAATAACGTGAGAAATACGCGTAACTTAATAGAATAATGTTTTTATGATTTAAGATTAAGAACTTACTTCAAAAATAAAAAACCCGCCAAGTACGAGTCGAACTCGTGCACTAAGGGTTCCGCACCACCATACAATATAACTAAAATAATGTGTATTCTCCGGGATTATTAGCGCAAGCCGCACACACACTTGACCGGTTTTTATTATTTGCTGTTTTACCTTAGAGTATGCAATACAATCACACCAAGTTTGACGTTTGTATGTATTATTTGAACATCACCTTTAGGTAGTAGAGAAGTCTTGAAGACTGAACAACTGTCAAACATCCTTAAAGTTATTTTAATGCTCTGTGTCCTAAATAACCAGACCACTAAATATCAAGAAATTGAAAACATCTATGTGTGTCATGCATTGCTTACTCATTTTACAGTTTATGCCTCCAATTATTAGTCACCATTACACATACACACCCACTACTTGCCATTGTTATACATTATATTATAGATTGTTATACATTACATTATAGGTATTATAGATGAGAGCAGATTGACGAGTGCAATCTATAAGCAAGCGTAAGTGGAAATGTTGGAAGGGGACGGCCGAGACGTACATACAGGGTCCATCTTAATATGCTGACACTTTTTTAAGAGGATATGTGAAAAAAATAGGATTCTTCAAAGCATCATATGTCATGAAGTACTAACAGTAGGAGTATGATTTGCAGATATGTGTAAATTGAACATATAATTAAAGTTTTGATTAGAGCCACAACACGATTAAGATACATTTTCTCGATAGAAAAATAATCCAAAGTAGCATCCGTCTTTATCGATAAACGCTTGGAACTGCGAAATGGAGAATAATAGAAACACGAGACTTGATTTAAAAAAAAAAGAGATTGATATTTGATAAATTTTGATTAGAGCAGAAATGACCTTACATAAATAGTACAATCACAATGAAATAAAGTTTATTTTACGCTTGTGTCGTTTCAGGCGCGCACGCTGCCCCATCTCTTTCTCTCGCATCAGGCAGTAATATAAGCTATCACACACCCATTTCGCTTCAATTATTTTTCGACATAGGCCCTTAAGGGGATGACCAGACCATCATACTGAACAACTTTCTCTATGGGATCAGGTTTGCAGTTTTGTATAGAACAGCCGATTTTTTTTTCGCGATTTCGTTGTTGGTGCCATAGAAAAAGTTGTACAGTATGATGGTCTGGTCATCCCCTTAAAAAAGTGTCAGCATATTAAGATGGACCCTACATACGGACCAAATTGGCGACGTGCTTAAAAAGGGCCAGGTCAGATCTACCCGAAACCGACGAGCATGCATGAAAGGACTAATTAATGTGGAGGAAGCTAGAGAGGTTTGTCAGGATCGTAGCAGGTGGCGTTCCGATGTCTGTGCCTACCCCAGTGGGAGACAGGCGTGAGAATATGTATGTATATTATAGAAACTGTTTAATAAGTACAGGGTGTATCAAAACACCCTAGTAATACTTAAGGGGGTGCTTCAGACCATGAAACTAAACAATTTGCACTATGGAGACAACGTCGAGAAAAAAAAATGATTCCATACATTTGAGTCCACCAAGGAGAGGGTACCTAGACCAGGTCAGGGACGTCATTAAAAATGCCAGGTTAAAAGTAGCCAAAATCGAAAAAAAAATCTGCTGTTTCATACGTTTTGAGTCGAATAGGCATTGCAGTTTAGTTTTTTTTTTTGCGCTGAAAGGTTTGCTTCCATAGTAAAAGTTGTTCAGTTTGATGGGTAAAGTATGTGAATCAAATTAAAGATCGAAAAATACACACACAAACACACACATGCTGCACAACACACAACATGGCTGTAACCTGTGTATAATCAATAATAGTGCAGTAGAATTAGCACGAAATAAAGCATCATTTCACATTAATTGTGGTACTAATGATAATTTCCCCATCAACAGAGTTATGTATGGATATGATTACCTTAAATTTGCAACCGATTTGGAATTACGGAAAATGGTGAAAATTGGGAAAAACCTTAATTATTTAATAACTCCAAAACAAAAATTGTGGTACTAGTTGCGATTATACCATTTATTTAGAGAACCAGTACCTACCTTCTCAGGAAATTTGGAGCGGTTGCGACATACGGAACCTACCTAAACTTGTAAAACAGATTTTTCGTCTTTAACTCCTAGGCAAAATTTGTGGTACTAGTTGCGAACTCTTTGACAACTTGTATTAGCCTTCGACATTTAGTTTTAAGTTCGCAACCGGTTGCGACCTACGGAACCCTAAAAAAATACTTTTTTCGAAATTCTACTTCGGGCAAAATTCGCGTAGTCTGGATTATTGCTTCTATCATATTTATAAGTCGTATTCTATCTACCTTGTAATCGCAACTTAAGAAAACATTACGGAACATTGTCTATTTCATAAATAAAAAGCGCGGGTGATGCGAGGGGAATGCGTTGCGGCGCGCGAGGGCGGGTCGCAGCTTGTGCGTGTACGCGGGTGTTGTGAGACGCGCGGGATGTCGCGGGGGTTCACGGCTCGTTACTACTACTCGTTATTACCTATTCTGTGACTTTACTAGACTTACCTTATACTACACATGGACGGATTAAAACCGTTATTGTACACAGCCAGCACACATCGTTCGTACGTATAGTCAGTTACAGAAAACGTATACATAGTCACATTATACAACGTGTTAATGAATTAACGCAGAACGAAAGTAGTTTGTTTAGAATCGAGAGCAGAATCGAAATATCATGTTTTTAGCTTTTCAATTTTATCAAAATATTAAATAATATGTTTGTAAAATTTAAAATTTACTGAACTCGATCTCAACCCACCGCTCAAGATCTTCAGAGCAAGCTATGCCTGCGGTGACATACCGGAACAGTGGAGTAAGGTTATATTCATACCTAAGGCTGGAAAAAAAGACTTCTCATTGCCGAAGTCATTTAGACCAATAAGCCTCTCCTCTTTTCTTTTGAAAACAATGGAAAAGGTACTGGACAGACACATCAGAGATGGGGTCCTAATTAGCAGACCCATCCACCCCAACCAACATGCCCACCGCAGAGGTAAATCTACGGAATCTGCTCTGCTCGACCTGACCGACACAATAGAAAGGGCACTGGAGGACAAACAAATTGCACTGTGTGCATTCCTAGATATTGAGGGAGCTTTTGACAATACACCGATCAGAACACTGGTCAGGGGACTCGAACTGAAACAGGTAGACCCGATCACGATCAGATGGGTTAAGTCAATGCTCTCAAACCGAAGAGTAAAACTTACTCTTCATTCTACCACGGTGGAAGTGGCCACGACAAGGGGCTGTCCGCAAGGTGGGGTGTTATCGCCCCTATTATGGACCCTTGCTGTGGACCAGCTGTTGCATAAGATGGCTGACCTCAGAATTGACACTCAAGGCTACGCTGATGACTTAGTGGCAGTAGACAGTAAGGGGCAATAGCCAATACATGATATCAACCATTATACAAAGAGCTTCTCAATACCATAAGTGCATGGTGTAGAGAAAACGAATTATCGGTTAATCCTGGTAAAACAGTTATAGTGCCGTTTACGAACAAGTGAAAGCTTGACAGGCTTGTGCAGCCTACACTGAATGGCAATCAAATACAATTTTCCACGGAAGTTAAATATCTGGGCGTAACCTTTGACCAGAAGCTTACCTGGAACCCTCACTTAGAAAATGTACTGCAGAAGGCCAAAATTGCCTTGGGCACATGCAGTCGTATGGCAGGGCTGAACTGGGGACTAAGACCCAGAACAACCTTGTGGCTGTACACCGCCATTGTGAGGCCGGTAGTAACATACGCCTCTGTGGTATGGTGGAGGAAGACCAAACAGCGGACTGCAATCACCCAGCTAAGCAGTCTACAAAGAACCGCCTGCTTAATAGCAACCAGAGCCATGTCCACCTCGCCTGGGGAGGCGCTAAATGCACTGTTGGGGCTGCCGCCCTTGCATTTACACGGGCAAAGAGTGGCAATGGCCAGTATGCACAGAATCGCCTCTCAGACCACAGCGAACTGGCTTTCCGAAGGATTGAGATCTTTTAAAGACTCAGTCATGGCAATTCCTATTCTAGGCATGATAACAGATGTTATGCAGCCTAAGAACGTATGTATATAACGCTTTACTGTGGAGCTGCCATCCAGAACTGACTGGCTAAGTGACAATGTGCACTGGAAAGCCGGCAGTCTTATATGGTTCACTGATGGCTCCAAGTCTAGAAATGACGTAGGCTGTGGAATATATGGAGAGCGTCCGAGGTTTATGAAAAGAACAAATCTCGGAAAGTACGCCTCAATATTCCAGGCAGAGGTATATGCCATCCTAGAATGTGCGGAGGCAAATCTGCAAAAGCGCTACGTCAACCATACTATCTACATAAACTCCGACAGTCAAGCAGCTGTATTAGCGCTGGCTTCCGACACAATAAGTTCGAAGCTAGTGGAAAACTGCTTGACTCTCCTCAATACCTTGGGTGCATTGAACAAGGTAATTTTAAGATGGGTTCCTGGGCACCCGGGCATCGTAGGCAATGAAAGGGCCGAAGAGCTAGCGAGAGATGGTGCTGGTGGCACGCAGTATGGACCAGAGCCGTTCTGTGGGGTCCCTAAAAGCCTATTCAATTTAACGCTTAGGAACTTATGTCTTAAAAAATCGACTGATCACTGGATGGATACGCCAGGACTAAACCATTCCAAGGCACTAATTGCGGCATACGACTGCAAAATGGCAAAGGAGAGAAACGCGCTCAGCACGACAAACTTGCGCATTATAGTGAGGGCGCTGACGGGGCACTGTAGGCTGAACAAACACCTTACAATCCTAGGCATCAGGGACACGAAACTCTGCAGATTATGTCTGGAGGAGGACGAACCCCCCATTCACATCCTTTGTGAATGTGGCCCACTAATGCACAAACGATATGCACACTTGGGTAAACACTTTGTTCATCCGAGTGAAGTAAAATCTTTCACTGCTAAAGAAATCCTACAATTCCTAAAGGAAGTGGGTATTAGCAGTGAACTGTAACTATTGTGGCGATCACATAAGATCTAAATAAGGTCGAAGTGATACTAGTCTGCAGAAGACTCAAATAGCCGCTTTACAACAATAAAAAAAAAAAAAAAAAAAAAAAAACCACCGCTCGGGCACTCTCACCCAGAGGTGGCCGACCTGAAATTTGCCGGCGGCGGCGCGGCGGCTCTACGCCGTGGCGACAATATTTTTTTTTGTTGAAAATTCACACTATAGGTGTTAAATGTTTATCTTGAAGCTCCAGGAGCCAGAAATATAACGAGAACAAAAAGAAAAAACGTGCTCATGTTATTACAACTACAAACGCGATCTCTCAGCATTCAAAAAAACCAATCTGACTGTAAAAAAAAATAACGGGGTTCGTATTAGCAGGAATCGCTAGACTAATCCCGGTATGTGTAGAAACCCCGCTCTACAGTTTAAACCGGTAATAAGCGCTGGCTTGGCTTGGCTGTCACCGCTGGCAGCCAGCTCGGCAACCCGCGCCGCCGGCACTTAACTCGGCAACCGGGGCGCTGCCAGCATTTAGCTTGGCAAGCAGCGCCGGCACTGATATGGAAAACCAGCGTCGGCAACCAAATGAGCGACTAGCGCTGTCAGCGGAGAGTGGCCCTTATAAAGTAGTTTAGGCCTGTAAGCAGCCAACTTGGCTGTCGGCGCTAGCAGTAATCTCGGCAACCAGCGACACCTGCACCTAACTCGGCAACCAGGGTGCTGCCGGCAGCTAGCTTGGCAAGCAGCACCGGCACTGATATGGATAACCAGCGTCGGCAAGAAAATGAGTGACTCGCGCCGTCAGCGAAGGAGTAGCCCTTGTAAAGTAGTTTAGGCCTGTAACGAACTTGGCTGTTGGCGCCGGCAGGTATCTCGGCAACCGGCGCCGCCGGCACCTAACTTGGCAACCGGGGCGCTGCCGCCAGCTAGCTTGGCAAGCTAGCTATATGGATAACCAGCGCCGCACACTGTTTTCAAATGGATAAAAAGTGGACTTAGGGATTTTGAACCTTTTTTTGGCTGGCATCCTATGCAATTTATCATTTCCTTGAACGTTTGTATGACACACTTTTCAAAAAAGCTACAGTTTCAAAGATATTATAACTTATAGGATTTTTTTGTATTAAACGTGAACTATTTATTACATTTCAGAAAAACTGATTCATTTGGGACGCCTCTCTCTTAAAGTAGTTTATAGACGGACTTTTCCAGAATCTATCACAATAAGAACTAAATCCCAACTCGTCCCGGTTCTCGTGATATGGGGCGAAGAAACATACAACAATTAAAGTTTCACAATTTCAATTTTAAATGATAAGTTTTCGCATGTGGAGTAGCCCATGTAAAGTACTGGAGCCCGATTGCGCTAAGTTAAAACATCGAAGTTCTATTCTTATCCAATTTCAGTTCTAATCACATTGCAATCCAATTACTATTCAACTGTGCTGAATTTCGCATCGTGCTAAACTCTATGTAACTGACAGCCTTTAACGTCTGAGCGATCTGTCAAAACGGCTATAACGGCTGCCATGAGCTGAGATGATGAGATGTACCGCGATTAGCGCAATACCAAATGTCTCAAAAGTTATGGTTCGTACGTTGTCCAGTCACGGTTCAATCACCGAATATTTCCTGCGATTGCAGCCCAGTTTAGGCATGTAACTGTTATATGATTTAAATTGGAGATAATTATTAAAACACCATTGACATGTTTGAAGTCCAGTTCCAGAAGACCTTTATTCATTTTAAAAACATAAAACCTCATTTAACATTATGACAGTAACTAGCACCGACACCCAACCTGGCTGCCGGCAGCAAGCTTGGCAACCAGCGCCGGCAGCTAGCTTGGCAACCAGCGCCGGCAACCAAATGAGCGACTGGCGCCGTCAGCGGAGAGCCCATGTAAAGTACAGTTTAGCCCGGCAACTAACGCCGGCAGTACCTTAACTCGGCGGAGGCGGCGGCGGCGGCACGGGTAACCCGGCGCGGCGCCCACCTCTACCCTCACCCGACTTACTACCAAAACAAGATTCTTAAAATGTATCTATGAGCACGCTTTCATTAATTGCTGAAATGATAATAAATCGTTTTTGCCTCAAAACTTAAAATGCGAATAACTTTAAATGTTAAGTATCAAAATAATGAAATTATTGCTTCATTCTAATTATTTTGTTATTAATCAGATGGGGTGTATGAGGTTTTGCGCTTATTCATTAGCACGTTGAAAAAGTGCGCACGTACAAAATGTATATACACACATACATACATAATAACATACGCGTACGTATACATAATTAATTAATTACATTGTGTTTATACGTACATAATGTATACATGGTGTCCCAAAATTCAACGTCAAGCCGAATACAGAAGATAAGTGAGTTTATAACTGTTCAGGGAAAAATACAATAAAAAAATCAAAGTTTAATAGTTTTCGAGATTTTGAATAATTTTTTACATTTGAAAATTTCGCCACCCCGCGCTCAACTTTTAGATGTAGTTACTACAAATTTGTAAATTTTTTCATGAAAATACTTGTTACGCATTTGACAACATTTCATTTTAAGAAAGGTATCAAAATAAGGAAACCGTTTGGAGATTAAGTGATTCAAAGCTTGTATCAAAATTATTAGATTTTTCTATCCATTATTTTACTTAATTATTTTAGAGGTTGAATGAGATTTTATTCCTTTGCCTGCTGGGCTTTTCTATTGTATTTGACAGTTTTTATTTTTAATGTTATTGCGGCCAAGGTATCTTAGGCATAATTCCTACGTTTTTCATAAAATTCAAAAGTAAATTAAAAATAGAAATATCGGTCAAAAATAAAATCAGAAAAATACGTATCTCTTATTTTTTAACCTATTTTATATTTTTTATTAAAATTAAGTGGTTAAAAAAATTTATATTGTCAATTCTGAATAAACTTTACAGACGACAATTCAAAAATAAAGAATTAGTTCCATACTTTTTACAGAAAACACCGTTTTCCATCAGACCTCTGCGGTGCATTTTGTTTTCTATGTCAACTTTGAGTTTACACCCTGTATCAAAATGTATCGTCCTAACCTGGCAAATTATTTTAAAAGTTGGCCAATTGCGTCGAGCGCTCGAATCGAGAAATTTTTGTTAGAAATCGAACGAAAATCAGTAGAAACACCCGCGTCCACGCACAAGCTGCAACCCGCCCCCGCGCGCCGCAACGCATTCCCCTCGCATCACCCGCGGTTTTTATTTATGAAATAGACAATGTTCCGTAATGTTTTCTTAAGTTGCGATTACAAGGTAGATAGAATACGACTTATAAATATGATAGAAGCAATAATCCAGACTACGCGAATTTTGCCCGAAGTAGAATTTCGAAAAAAGTATTTTTTTAGGGTTCCGTAGGTCGCAACCGGTTGCGAACTTAAAACTAAATGTCGAAGGCTAATACAAGTTGTCAAAGAGTTCGCAACTAGTACCACAAATTTTGCCTAGGAGTTAAAGACGAAAAATCTGTTTTACAAGTTTAGGTAGGTTCCGTATGTCGCAACCGCTCCAAATTTCCTGAGAAGGTAGGTACTGGTTCTCTAAATAAATGGTATAATCGCAACTAGTACCACAATTTTTGTTTTGGAGTTATTAAATAATTAAGGTTTTTCCCAATTTTCACCATTTTCCGTAATTCCAAATCGGTTGCAAATTTAAGGTAATCATATCCATACATAACTCTGTTGATGGGGAAATTATCATTAGTACCACAATTTATGCAAATTGATAATTTAATTCTACTGCACTATAATAGTGGAAAGTAGAGTATGTGGTTTAAAGGTTACACCGGTATTATATAAATAGGTAGGTAGGTATGGTATAAGGATGTGTATCCTCACATCCTTATACCATATAACATAATAAAAGTCCAGGCTAGATTCTGGCTAGATAATTTGTGGGACAATTCCTAAGACAATGATTTTTGTTTGGTCTTCGCTGCGCTCAGCTCTGCGCAAAAAAACTGTTGGTCAAAGATTTAATTTAGGTAAGTAATTTTGTAGTCCACGCATCAGCTTTGATGTTATCGTAATATTTAACAACTACTATTATGTTATGACCTACCACAATTTCATGTTCGATTATAATCGCTGATGGAAACATAAATCGTACACACTTAATTTACCTATACCTACGCCCGTAATTTACGTAGATAATGCACGAATTACCGGCAGCGGTAATTTTTTCACTAAGATTACCTTGTTATACTTATTATTTATTTGCAATTAAAATACAGGGTGTTAGGCAGACGGTTGGACAAAAGGGTGGGGGAGATAATTTAGAACTTAATTACCTGGGTAAATGTGCAAAGACCTAAACAAGAACTTTACAATGTCGTTCAATCGTTTTCGACTCTTTAAGCTTATAATTTTTTTTCCCTGTTTGCATAGTCAGATTTTTCGGCAAATTTTAGATAATAACTTAAATATCCGTGCGGCTTATCAATGTTACCATTATCACATAGGTAAATTTAGTAATAGGGTCCCGTTTTCATCCTTTGGGTACGTAACCGTAAAACTGCGATAAAAACTAGTTTCTTGTATGATCCCCCCCTTAATTTTTAATTATTTGTCATTTTTATTATTTGTTAGCAAATCCGCCATAATAACGCACATTATGTAGTTCATTACGGTTCAAAAGATAAAGCCCTAAATAGTTAGGACAGACAGACAGACGGACGGATGGACGGACGGATAACGTAGGCTTGGTAATAGGGTCCCGTTTTCACCCTTTGGGTACGGAACCCTAAAATGAGTACAAGCTTAGGGGTTGTCGTCCGTCGAAAATGTGTCCATTACTGAGGCTGCCTCGATGGCCAAAGATGTGGTTTGGACCAAGAAGGAGACGGAACGAGTGTTCCAACCTAACATAACTCTTCGTGAGCATAATTTGCTTATGCTTACAAGGTGTTAAAAATTAACGCAAGACCTGAAAAGACTTTACAGATCGATTTTTCACATCAACTCGAAAACCGATCGGCGACCACGGTTTATACAGATTAAGTAGGTACTGTAAATTTTCCATTGTTATAGTTCAGAAAGAAAAAAAGGGTAAGTATGTTTTTAACACGCTTTTTTAAATTCAAGTAGTTAGATTTTTTGTTCATTGTGTAAACACCAGCGCTATGGTTCCTTGTTGCGGGTGTATTCTGAAGGCGAATCCTCAATGCCACAGACACAAAATGAGTCACACAGTTGATAAGCTTGCATTGTTTGACGCATAATCTTTGTTTACCAATCGATTTGTAAATTGATTCTAAATTATACAAAACAAACTTACAATCATCTTTTTCATTAGCTTTTGCCCACGACATCGTTCACGTGGGTTTTGGAAAACCTATTTAGGAGCCCTACATCCTCTATACTCTATAGAATATAATTATTATTCCCATTTTCATTTTTCTATCTTCAGTGGTTAAGGCTGTGCGTTGTGGGGCACACTGAAAGTTTTTAGAACGGACCAGTTAGTGACAAAGCCAATGATTTTTTTTTTCAAATTAACAACTCTTTGGTAACCTATTGCAGATTTTTTTTTCGATTGTCATTAGTTTTAATAAATGTGCGTGTCGAGAGGCAAGATCAATTTAGCAAGGAAAAATAATTTCTTCTCAATTTATTACTATTTTCGTTGTGGCCTTCTTCGGTAACAAAGTTAATGATCGATTTCAATTAGTATTTCATGATGATGCCCCATCCCTTGACAATTGGATAAATGAGTTTACGCATGATCGTAGCAATCTCAGTTATTATCTGCGTGGGAGACATCCTTCAGTGGCGACAACTGAGGAAAACGAGAGAGGCTTATAAGAGAGTGACCTACCAGCAGATTCAGGAAAGCTTCAGCATTGCTATGAGCCAAGTACAAAAGATCCTATATGAATATCTAGGCGTCGGGATGCTTCGGACTAGATGGATACCTCATAATTTAACCGATTTCAATAATTCCATAGTAGAGCAGAGGGGCCACTGCTTCTCACAGAGGTTCCATCGAATGCGACGATCCATAAAATGGAATGGAGGCTACTTCTAAAAATAATAAAAGTGTTCCCAACCTCCTACTTTGTTCCACTTATTATTTTCTAAAAACTTTCAGTGTGATATAGATAGATAGTTATAAGGTTCAGAATTCGTTTGGAATCGATACATCTTGAAAAGTCTGCAATATAGTTTTGTACTTTTTAGGGTCCCATACCCAAAGGGTGAAAACAGGACCTATGACTAAGCCTACGTTGTCCGTCCGTCTGTCTGTCATACCTATTTAGGGCTGTAACTTTTGAACCGTAATAGCGAGACTTCTGAAATTTTCACAGAATGTACGTTATTACGGCGGATTGGCTAACAAATAATAAAATGTCTAAAAGTAAAAATTTAAGGACCTCATACAAGAAACTAGTTTTTATCAACGTTTTTTCTTCTCGCTCTATCGTAGAAACGGTCATAGATACAAGCGTCAAGCTTGGTGTGATTACAGAGAAAACTCTAATAAAAACCGTCCAAGTTTGAGTCGGTCTCCCGGTCGGCGTGCGAGTAGCCCGACTCGCACTTGTGCGGTTTTTAATGTAGTCCTCGTTTTAAGCACAAGCGATGCGGGTTCCGACGACATGTTTTATAAAACAACACTTTTGTTATTTAAAATTTCATGGATATATTAATATATTGTAATTCCTATTATGTTTAGAATTGCATATAACTGTCTGGGCTGCAATCGTGGTAAATATTCGGTGATTTAACCGTAACTGGACTACGTACGAAACATAACTTTTGACACATTTGGTATTGCGCTAATCGCGGTACAGCTCATGACAGCCGTTAGAGCCGTTTTAACAGATAGCTCAGACGTTAAAGTCTGTCAGTTACATAGAGTTTAGCACGATGCTGAATTCAGCACAGTTGAATAGTAATTGGATTGCAATGTGATTAGAACTGAAATTGGATAAGAATAGAACCTCGATATTTTAAATTAGCGTAATCGGTCTCCTGGAATGTATATATCAAACAGTTCAATGAATGTGTTGTTTTTATGGTAAATTATTCATTAAAAGTGTGAAAATTACGTTCGAGGAAAAGCAATACCTAGTCACATTGTTTTGAGTGTGAGGGCAAATAACACGTTTTAGTCACCATACACCGATGATTAATTGAACTGAATTGAGAACAAAGATTGTCCTTCTTTGTGTTCAAGTTTGATGATGCATTTATGTATACGTGTGAAACCAGTCGGTTTTATGTTTATTATCAACTAGTACACGTATGAATTGTCGTAATCTCTATTAATTAAGGTCTGCGTCGTCTGCCCTCAGCTGATTACTAATGGCGTGTCAAGTTACTTCTATTATGCAAACAACGCCTTCCGAGCACAAATTAGATAGGAACAGAAGGCCGACTCCGTGCAACGAGCGATACGGGCCAAGCACACATACAGGGTGAAATTGAAATCATCGGCATCCTTTTCAAACTAAGACCCTACACATCAAATTAAACAAATACTATGGGTATTGATTGAAAAAATTTTACCGTCACGACTGTGGCGACGGGCTCACTCCCCGTCACACTGGACAGAGTTTCGGTACTACTGGTGAAACGTGGATGTTCCGAGGTTTCAGAATATCTCTGACTACGCCCTCGGGGAATATAGACGTGAGCATATGCTTATGCTTATTATTCTGTCATCCCAACAAAAAAAATCTGCTGTTTCATACATTTGAGTCGAGTAGGCATTGCAGTTTAGTATGGAACTGCTGATGTTGTTTCTGCGATGACACGTTTGTTCCCATTGTAAAAGTTGTTCACTTTGATGTGTAGAGTCTTAATTTAAAGGATACCAATGATTTCTGTAGACGCGTACGTACGGCGATCTCGGATCAAGTCAAACGCCAATACTATCTATAAATTTTGAGACCGTACTTACGCGTGTGTGCGCCTGTATCACTTGTTGTATGGAGCCGGCCTTCTGGTCCTGCCTATTTTGTGTTCTTACGTTGACTGTTGACGTGGTTTAAAGTAGATAATTATCGTTACGTATGTATAGAACAAAAGCGTCTCTCCATTGTTTTCTGTTGCTGTGAACGGTCATTTTCAATCAGATCGGTCTATCTTTGGTAAATATATTTTGAAATTCAGGCAAACTAAAAGGGGTGACCACATTAATATGGCTTTCCGTCATATAATCGCAAAGGAAGCCTTAAAGAAGTGAAAAGTTTTCAAAGGACTTTTACAATTGTAAATGCGTACTTCAGAAGTAATTTAAAAATATTGTATTTTTATATTCTTTACATTTTTTTGTTTTGTTGCGTAAAGAAATGGTATTTTATTTGTAGATTTTGCCCTTTAGTGGAAAAACTTATTGAAGGTGCTTACTATCACTCTACTACGCCGTAGCCTATGTTATAAATCGGTAATCGTTCACAAAAAATTATATCAATATTATTTTAGAGTCTCGAGTCTCTAACGTTCATTCTAATTCGATAGCTCAGCCAGTAGTGAACCTGCCTGCTGTGTCAAGGGCCGCGGGTTATAACCCTGTAAGGGGCAAATATTTGTAAGATTAATATTTGTTCCCGAGTCATATGTTTATTATCTATACAGGGTCCAACTTGATATACAGGGTCCTTATTCATATACTGCCAGATTTTTAAGAGGATGACCAGACCATAAAACTGAACAACGTTCTCTATAGGACCAACATCGAAATCGCGAAATAAAAAACAGCTGTCCCATACATTTGACTCGAGTAGGATTTCAGGTTTGTATGGAACATTTTTTTCGCGATTTCGAAGTTGGTCCCATAGAGAAAGTTGTTTAGTTTGACGGTCTGATCATCCCCTTAAAAAAGTGTCAGGATATTAAGGAAGACCCTATATAGACAGTATTTTAAGAGCATGATCAGACCATCAAATAAAAATATGTGCTGTTCCCTTAGACGAATTATATACGGACCCGCCTCGCCTTAGCTTTTCCCCTCTGCCAACGTGCAAGATCAAAAGATCTTACGCATTTACATACAATTTTATACGCGACAGCCTATAATTGCGGAACAATAATTTCGAACTTATGACGTTTGGGGTTCACACGACACTGTTTTTCATGATTTTTAACATTCTAAATTAGAATCTAAACTAATGGAATAAAATTCAAAGTTGCGTATCTCGTGCTACCTCGCCCCCGCAAAAAGTGGCAGAAAAGTTTGTTAGTAGAATTACACGCGTAACTTGTCCTCATATAAGTAGTCTAAGGCTGTTCCATACTAAACTGCAATGCCTACTCGACTCAAATGTATAAAACAGTTTTTTTTTGCAATTTGAGTTTTGCTCCCATAACAAAAGTTGTTCAGTTTGATGGTCTGAACCACCCCTAATAATTTATCGACTCATTTCAATTACACGCTGTAGATATTAGCAAAAATATGCAAGTTTCAAAAAGTAACGATTGTTCTTGTGTGATGCATACTGTATCTAAATAGCATGAAGAGCCATTAGTTTAGAATTCTTGTATTGTGCTTCATGTTTTTGTTCGCAATGTTGTCATTGTTAGCAAGACTGTACGATCACAAGATTTCGCTGATTATGGCGGCAACCGAGACTCTCTGTCTCAATGCTGTATTATTCCCATCATTATCATTATAGAAAAGTTAAGAAAACGGCTCGCAGTGAACTCGTTTTATGACACTTCGTTGTAAGAAATCTTTGATTTATTTTCATAGATGTATCGATCGGTATTTCCTTTCTGCACCGGCAGATTGGATTGGAAAATATAAAAGATGAGAGATCAGGAGAAATCTAATAATCTGTGATTATGGAAAACATGGACTTTTAATTTTATTAAAAAGAAATATAAGGTGTAAAATGAAATGCGTAACAATATCAAAGGAGATGCTTCAGACCATCAAACTGAACAACTTTCACTATGGGACCAATATCGAAATCGCATTAAAAAATCTGATGTTCCATAGAAAACGTCATTCGCTACTCGACCCAGATGTATGACACAGTGATTCGATGTTGGCTTTCTTTGTTTAAGTTGTTCAGTTTGATGGTCTGACCTGAAGCACCTCCTTTGATATGTAACACAATTAATTTTACTACTAATAAGTAATAATATACAATATGCAATGTATCTTTGACTGGCAAATAAATATTACTATCACCTATACAGGGTGTTAAGGTAGACAGTTGCATTACTTTAATGGGTGATTGTTCTTATAATACTGAACAACTTTCCCAAAAGAACACAAAGAAAAATCGCAAAAAAAAATTGACTTTTCATAAAACCGATAAGCCGATTGCGTTTATTTATTATCATATTTTATTTGCGTATTTCCTAGGCTTTTTCGGAAAGATTTTCAGTATCTTGGGTAAAATCACCCATTAAAGAATGGCGACTGTTTACCCTAGCATCCTGTAGATTAAACAGTGACGCAAATAAAATCCAGATTGCGCTGGTCGCGGCCGCTATGTACCTAGCGGCATCACGGCATGAAATGTCCGGAGTCTCTTACGCAACTCTTAAAAGTAATTTGAAATAATTTCATTGACGTAGGAAGGCATTCACAAATAATGTAACCCACAAAGGGTTCGAAAATGTTGCAGGCTAATGACGTTTGTTAGAAAAATCTAGTTAAAATAAAGTATTAAACCATTTTTATAGTTTCACCATGTCCGTCCCTCTGTCCGCGGCTTAGCTCCAAGACTCTTAGTACTAGAAAGCTGTAATTTGACATGGGTATACATATTTATTACACCGACAAAGTGGTAAAATAAAATCTTGAAAAATATTTTTTTTCGGTTACACGAAAAGTGGGGATGAAATTTTTTTTTCGTCTATCCCAAGGTGGACCATATAGTTGGATAGGTCTTTTAAAAATATAGTGGGTATGGGAAAACCATTTTTGGATTTAGGGATCCGTTAGCGTAGTATTAAGCTTTAAAGTTTAATTTTTTGCTAGAGTTTGTGTGAGATGTACTTTTCAGACTTTATTAGCCGTTAAACCGTAGTATAATACAAAAAGACCCGTTCTGAGTCCGTATATTGTGACGGGCAACTACGGAACCTTACCCTGCGTGTGGCCCGACACGCCCTTGGCCGTTTTTTTTTTATACGGAGTGGAATAAAAGACTTTTTTATTTATTTATTTTATTATAAACCTACATCTATCACGCGGCAGCCTGGAAATTGCGTAAATTGGGGTCAATTTTACGAGTATCTCGTTAATTATGACAGGGTCATGCTACTGTACGATTATTATTTATTTTCGACGTCTAACTGGCATGCCTAATTTAAATAAGATGTTTTATATATAACTTTAACATCTGTCGCTGGACGCTAGAAGTAGGCTAAATTTAAATTGCCAATTTACATACATAACATATGAATTTGTCTAATCGTTTACTTTGGGGCCTACAGAAACATGAGAGAATAGAATGACAGGTATTTGCCTCAAAAATTGTATATTTATACCATACCGTTTTTTTTTGTTGTTTTTTTTTAATTTATTTATTTAATCTAGGTATTTATGTGTTGTCCAATATATTTCAACATAAAAATAACAAGTCAAAATTAAAAATCTTGTAGAATTAGTAATTTTTCAAATTACAATGTCCAAGTTCTTACAATATGTATACCTACATAAATTACACTTGTATTGTCTGACATATTTCACCATAAAATGGCAAGTAAACATTTAAAATCTTGCAGAATTATTCACTTATCAAATTAGAATGTCCATGTTCTTTGTATGTATACATACTAATTACTTTTTCTAAAAATTAAAAATACATGTCATAGCTAAGTACCTATACCTATTTCTAATGTTGTTTCGTCGTTAAATAATTAATTTGTACATGTAGTAATAAGTATAATTACATTTTCTAATTAAATGAGCTTCCTTTGTGATTGTATTTCGTACACTTATTAAATAACCGATGGCTTTATTTAATCAATAAGTGTTTTGTAGTGAGCTCTCTCAGTTACATAATAATTTTGTTAAAAATCTGTACAGTCATTAAATACGAGTAGCAGTTCTTTTCAAACAATGCAGTTTCACAAAATAAAAAACTAAAATACCTATTTTCCTAACGATTGTAAGAAATGAGATTAAACTCAAATGAGCGGACTAGACGCACACTAGACTTGCGTCATCCAGGTCACGAACTCTGAGCTAGAGGTCCCAAGTAAGTCTATTGTGATAAAGTCACAAAATTGTATTGTAAAACGAGTTTAACAAAAAATATCGCATATCTGTATGCGGGCAGAGCATCGGAGACCTTCTAGCGAACAATGGCACTCGGTCTCTACCTCCGTGCATGTACTCGTATGTATTATCGACAGTAAAGTTAAGTACGTAGCGTGCAGTACGGAGGATCGTCGCACGCGCAGCCTCGAAAATATTATTTTTAGCTGTAGGAAGGCTCCCGGTTGTTTTCCTCGTCCACATTGCTTGCATAAAACATGATGCGTGCTATCTGCCGGGAATATTCTGCATATTTTATAATAAACGTAGTTCCGTAATCCGTAATATTATCATACCTAGTCTAGTCCTTTATGTTTCAAATAGATTTCTGTTGATCTATGCCACGATATCCTGGGAAACTAAACCGTGTTGATATTTAAAACATGTACCTTTAATAACAATTAATATAATGAATATTTACAATTGTTGCGGACTTCAATTCCTTTAACAGTATGGTAGACAAACAAAACAATTACATCGCACCGTTATATTAAAACCGGCCAAGTGCGATTCGGGACTCGTGCACCGAGGGTTCCATACCCACCACTCAATATACAGGATCCTTCCTAATATGCTGACAGTTTTTAAGAGGAAAATAAGACCATCAAATTGATCAACTTTCTCTATGGGACTAACATCGACATTTGGCTCGAGTTGGTTTGCAGTTTTGAATGGAACAGCTGATTTTTTTTCGCAATTTCGATGTTGGTGCCATAGAGTAAATTGTTCAGTTTGACGGTCTGATCATCCCCTTAAAAAAGTGTCAGCATATTAGGAAGGACCCTATATGAATCCTTAGTGCGTGCCCGACTCACGCTTGGTCAGTTTTTAATATTTCATGTTTTACCACATGGGTATACAATATGCAGTGCATACTCTAAAGTAAATATTATGCTGTATAAGTAAAGTATGTAAGTGTATACTTGAACTAAAATCACACCAAGTGTGACGTTAGGTACCTGCCGTTTTACGAGAACAAAAACAAAAAACGTGTTGTTTCTTGTTTAGGGAATAGAGAATTATGTTGAATTTGCTAAATAAAAACAAAAAGCCCTTAATTTCGGGCTTTTTCTTTTTATTTAGCAAATTAAACATAATATCACGTATTCTGTGAATATTTTCAACTGGCTTCCTATTACGTTCCAAAAGATACACCCTTTTAAAGTAAGGGCAGACGGACGGACGGCGCCGGCGTAAGCTTAGTAATAAGATCCCGTTGGCACCCTTCGGTTACGGAACCCTAAAAACCGTGGTTTACTACTTGTAAACAAATAAATTAACCACGTATGTGTTTTTCATCGACAGGTCCACGAAGACGACGTCATCGGCTTCGGAATATCCAGCAACGGCAAATACATGATGTCTTGCTCATCTAAAACCGATATGGTCATATGGGACCTCAAAGGTCAACAGCTAAGCAGGCTCGATACATATCTAATGAGCACTCACACGGCAAAAATATCGCCGTGCGGACGTTTTGTCGTTGCCACTGGCTTCTCGCCCGATATCAAAGTGATGGAAGTGTGTTTCACGAAAACCGGCGAGTTCAAGCAAGTAACTAAGGCGTTCGAGCTAACAGGGCATAATTCTGGCGTCTATGACGTGGCATTCGATGTGGATACATCGCACGTAGCGACCATATCGAAGGACGGCACGTGGAAGCTATATCATACAAAGAGTAAGTATAAGCACTACAAATGCGTAATTGGCTCTAGATATCATGTTTACGTAATTTGCAGCTAAACGTGTTTCATGGGAACGATTGCAGGTAATACAATTTTGGTAAATCGCTAGCGGGAAGGAAGGAAAACTATATTGTTTTAATGTGTATCCCCAAACATTTATCTTTTCGGCAAGATTGTTTTGTTTTCGTAGCTGGGTTTTTATCACTTTAGATGCATATTATATCATGCTGTATTCACTTTCGGGTGGCCAAAAACATTACTAACAGACTAATTAAAGCTTGCTTATGGATAATTATTAACACCTTTTGGATTTTGCATGTTTTAAGAGTCTTTTTACCGCTCCGTGGCGTCCTCATTACAAAATATATGATTTCGAAATGAAGAAAACATAAAATAAACACAAAAGCCTAAAATTTATTTTTATAGAATACCTACTTTTATAGGTTTAAACATACTAAATTGGAATCATGATACTATCTTAACTATTATAAAACTGTAACAGACGTGTGTCTCTACATTGAAGATATTTACATGAAAAAGATTACGATATGGTTTTTAGGTACCCCGGGCTCCAAAGCAACCTTTTTTAGAATTTTTGACCGTCGTTTTGTTTGTTGTAACAGCATCACGCAAAAACTAGTGAACCGTTTTTGATGAAACTTTTTTGTTTGATAGCTTATGATCTGACTTAAAATCTGTTATAGGTATTATAATTGCGGACGAAGTCGCGGGTAAACTCAAGTTTATTTATATTTTCTTAAAAGTGGCACGTTTAGAACCTATATAAATGTGTTATATAAATGTAGCTTTAGTAATTTTGTGTTGCACCTTTTATTTCGATTTTCTTGATATTGGAATCCTTAATTTTGTGATGCGCCACTGCGCGGTAAAAGGTCTCTTAACACTTTATTGTCTTAAATAAAAAAAATATGAATTCAAGAGAGTAACCAAGTAGGTACAAAAAACGAGCTTATCTCTAAAGATTGTATTGTTTCTCCTGCCTCGTCATAGTATAGAAGTGAGACGCAACATTGTCTGGCGCGTTCCTTTAGTCGCATTACCACATGTGCTGAATCATGACTTTATCGTAAACTCAAGTATATTATGCAGTGTGAACATTTTAACATCATTTCCTGGGTACATTCATGGACATCTGAAGGTAATGTAGACCATTGTATATAAGTTCAAACGAGCAATGTTCAATGTTGTGACATTATTATTAACATACAAACCATCCTAATCATGCATGCCTAATTGACACAAACGTTGGCAGAACGTACCTTGTTGTTGCGTAGATTTAGCGAGAGGTCATATCACAACGGACGTTGCGCAAATATTCTGCTTTTCGAAAAAAAAAACAAATATCGTGTTGTCTTTAAAGAGAAAAGCCAACGCTCGATTTGTTGATACGACGATAGCCAATGACCTGTTTATTTTAATTTTATTTACGGGATTACCGGTTTGATCGTGTGACCCACGTCAATGAATATATAAATACACTTAATAATTATTAGTAAGACGTACTCTGGAAACAGTGAGCGATAAAGCTATTTAATAACTGATATCAAATGTGATGCCGTGTGGTCCAGTGGCGAGTAACCTTGCCTGCCGTGCAGGAGGCGATGGTTCGATCCCCGTCCAGGCCGACTCGTACCAATGAGTTTTTCGGAAATATGTACGTTTTGTAACACCACTGGCTTTTCGGTGAAGGAAAACATCTTGAGGAAACGTGCATGCTTCAATTTCGAGGCATGTATTGTACTCACTGTCCATTATGTGGCGACGGGCTCACCCCCCGTCACACTGGACAGAGTTTCGGCACAACTGGTTAATCGTGGATGTTCTGAGGTTTCAGAATATCTCTGACTACCCCCTCGGGGAATATAGTCGTGAGCATATGCTTATCGAATGTAATAATGACAACACGTCACTTAGGGAACTTGGGAATATGGAAACGGATTTCACTCACTATTAAATAATTGGAGACTTACGCAATGAGAACTGGAAGTTTTAATAAGATAAATAAATCGTTTTTCCGTATGCATCCCGTGGACGATGTATATGTCCCAGACAAATTGTAGATTTCACCGCATTACATAACGGCTAGCCGTTTTGTATTACTGCGGATCAACCCTTAGCAGGATTGTCGTTTCTACAGCACATTGATACGTTCTATAGTAAGGCGGGCCACGTTTAGCCGCATTGTAACCTAGTTGCTTTGTAAGGTGAGGTTGAAGGGAGCTTGTAATGTTAACGAACATTGGTGGATAATAAAATAAAATCACTGTACAGGGTATAACAAAACATCCTAGTAAAACTTAATGGGGTGCTTCAGACCATCAAACTGAACAACTTTCACTATGGAGCCAACGACGAGAACAAATAAAAAATTCTGATGTCCCATACATTTGAGTCGAGACGGTACGGTACTGCTGTTTTGTATGAAAGAGCATTTTCTTTTCGCGATTTCTATGTTGACTTCATAGTGAAAGTTGCTCAATTTGATGGTCTAAAGCACCCCCTTAAGTATTAATAGGGTGTTACACTCTGTATATCCTTAAAGTCGATTGTACAATTCGCCGCTTTACATATCGGCTAGCTATTATGTAATACGGCGAATTCTAAAATTTGGCTGCCACATGTATATCCCATGGCTGAATGGAAATTAAAAGTATAAGTAATGGGATTAAATCCTCATTGTTTTTTTAGAATGGTGGGTATTTCGAGAATAATCCACTATTTTGTGTCGTTTAAGTGTTTGATTGATAAAGAAATGAATTCGTATTTAATATACAGGGTTGTTAGGGGTTAAACAGTTGCATTACTTTAAGAGGTGATTGTACCTATGATTCTGTGACACAGAACAAGTTTCCGAAGGAGCAAAGGGAAGTGCGAAAAAACAAATCAGCTGATTGCATTTAGTATGAAAAGCGCAAATTTTGTTGAGAATTTCCTATTGCTTTCTTAGGAAAAGTTGTTCAGTATCATGGGTACAATTATCCTTTAAACTGTTAACCCGAACACCCTGTATATAAGATTACACCGCAACTAAATTCAAAGATTGTTGACTTGAATAGCCTTCTTGTACAATACCTACATAACACAGTTAGCCGAAGGAGGCTCAAGGCTCCTCTGACCGGACAGTCTGTTGTCAAAGCGTAAACATTGCTCAAACGTCCATGGACAGTGCCTGCTACTAAATATGTGAAAATATAAGAAAGATCGTAACGGTGCGTTAGTTTATGAGGTGTGAAGTGCGTGGAACGTGGGAGATAAAAGTGGGACGCCACAGGTTACTCGCATGCAAAGGTAGTGATTTCACGATAGGTCGGTTTGTTTGTATGGAGCAAAACTCGTGGAATATCGTTTGGTGTAAAAATTTAAAATACTGAACTTTTTTCCTCAAAATGCGTGTCTCTGAAAAGTTGTTATATTAGGCTAGACTAATTGCAAATACCCAAATCGGAATGACGCATAAATTACAGGTAACATTCATCTAACACTGAGTTCAGTGATCCCATTACCACACTTGACCGGTTTGTTACCTTTTTCTTAGTTCAGACCCGAAAATGATGTCCTTGATAGATATTAGTCCGTTTATCCTTTTATAGCATTTGTCTTTAACTGCAATTCATTCAGCCTCTTCTTTTCAAACTCTTATATTCATCATCATCATCTCATCCGACGGACGTCCCCTGCTGGACATAGGCCTCCCCCAATGATCACCACTACGACCGGTCCTGTACTGCAAATTATGTATGTTATCCTAACTACTATGTTTCAAAACGGAAACAATGGTTTAAATTCAGATGTTTGTTGCCCGGCTTATCGCCCCAAGAGGAGTTTTGTCTAAATAAAGAATACTTTGGTGAAAGTGACATCAAAATCGGCTAAGCAGTACCTCGTTTTTCTGCAGGTCGAGTTATCTTACATACATACTCCTATACAGGTCATTCTTAATATCGGCTTTTAAAGGGGACAACGTGACTATAAAACTAAGCGATGTTCTCTACGGTACTAACATCAAAACTCGCGAAAAAAAATCAAAAGTCTCAATTGGGTCTAGTAGGTTTGCTTGCAGTTTTGTATGAAACAGCAAATTTTTTTGAGAAAGTAGTTTGATAAATCCCTTTAAAAAACCGTCTGCATAATGATACCTTAAATACATTATGTATATGAAAATGATCAAACTCAGTCTTTCTTTATACAGTTGGTAAAGCTAGCTTTTAGCCTTTTAATATTCGCTGTACGACTTCATACGTTCGAGTTTAATCCTCGATTAATGCAATGGGGTTCTTACTAAAGTTTTCCCCACTATGTATTCCAGTTGAATACGCCCGCGGCGAGTCGCCCCACGTGCTGGAAACGGGCACGTACACGCAAACTGCGAATCCGCCGCGCATTGCCCTCTCGCCCGACGCCGAAGTTCTCGCCGTCTCCGTTGATTCTTCAGTGGAATTCTACGATACTTACACCGGGAAACTATATGATACTGTGGAGAACGTTTATTCAGGTATGTCTTAACCTTTATTATTATTGTTGTTGGCTGCTATTGCAGACAAGGTTCGTTATGTAACACTGCGGCTGCGACCATTGCTGGTCTATTGTGTTCACGCCAAGCTTACATAGTTCCGATAATATTTTTTTTGCATTCTTGGATATGCATGTTTCCTTCACCGCCGAGCTAGTGATAATGATAAATACAACCGTACTAAATTCCGTAGGACTTAGTGGTACAGGCCAGGAATCGAACCGCCGCCTTATGATTGAGTCGCTAGCTCTCTTCCGTATGGACTATCATCGCTCTATAACTTTTATTAGGAGTAGCGTTGTCTGTTATCGGATGGACTCATGTCGATTGCGTGCTCCTCGGTTTCCAACGAAGGTCTACCGTTTTATAGTGGCTCATGTGTGTGTTTTGTGCATAAAACAATCCTTGAACTCGCCAAATATTTATTGCCGTACGACGTCTAACACTTTGCTATTCAAATAAAATATTGTCAAAAAGGAGCCACAATTTAAAGATTAACTTTTATTAGACTTCAAAAGGACCCTTTTGTAGAAAACGTCAAAAAGACGATAAACAACTTCAAAAACAAGTAAAAACGTTTGAATAAATGTTTTTCAGATCATTGACATTCTACGTTTAGGAATAACCTTCAATAAACATATTATTAAATATAATCTCAATCTCGGTGCTTACATAAATATAATCTCGGTACATAATCATAATCCATTTTTAGCGTTGTAACAGAAGCATTGATTATTGTCATTAGAACCGATCAAATTGCAATAACAAACGACATCTATTATACATATTTATTCGGTTATTATTGTTAACACATGAATAATAATGTTTTCCTCGAACGTATAAGTCCCCTTAAAGTGCGTCAGGTTATGTAAAATGTTACACACCCGTTTACCAGGATAATTATTGATGTTATTATGATGACGAATGATGGCCCATTTAGCGTACGTACGTAGACACGCTGATCGAATGGTGACGTACATGAACAGGGTCCGGCTAAACGTACCAGAAATCTATGAGCAATGAACATAGACATGATGCAACTAATGAATATTGAATAAATGAAATAGGAGAACTCTCATCAGCTGTGCCTCTAAGGCCGAGATTCAGGGACGTTTTTTTAAGTCATAGTTCGAACTCCCGTATGTCAAAATCCATACATTATCGCCCTACTTAGCTCTAGCTAAGACTAAAAAAATCGTCGTCAGATCTTACAATTATTGAATGCATGTTTTTCAAGATATCTTTATTGATTGACGGATTGGATTCTTCCATCCAATGGTTGTCTGGAAGAAATCGCTTTTAGTGATAAGACCGCCCTTTGTACCCTTCTTATTCTTGTTTTAAATTGTATTTTTCTATTTCTTGGTGTGCAAATAAAGAATATTTATCTTATCTTATCTTATTGACAGCGATTTAAATACCTAAGTTAATAAATACGAAAGAATCCAATTTGACAGCATCCAATTTCAAAACTTTAATTGGGATAGCTAGTTCGATTAGAAACAGCTGATTGCATTTAGTATGGAAAGTCCAAAAACATTTTTGATACTTGCTGTTTTCCTATAGGTTTACTCAGGGAAGTTGTTCAGTATCACGGGTACAATTATTCTTTGAAGAAATGCAACTGTTTACCCTAACACCCTGTATAATTGCGATTTAAATAGCAGTTCATGCTAAATAGTTTTTTTGTGTATATTTGTGATTTTAGACAAAGCCCCTCGATTGCATCAACCTGTGTTAGAAATTAACTCCAGGTTAAGTTGGTAATCCATGATATTTAGTATGGAAAAAAACCTGAGATAGCTATTTAACCCAGGGTTAATAGCAAACCCAGGTTGACGCAACCGAAATATTTTTATTGTAGCCGACACTAAACACGAAAGCTGAACCAATTTCGTGGAAAACGATTTCAAAAGTTCATTAGCCAAATATTTCGCATTCGCATTGATATTTGGCTAATAAACTTTTGAAATTGCATTTGCAATGCCAGTTTTTTCCTTCGCTTTCGCATTCGTTGTGACCATATACGTTAAAACCCTACTTTTAAACTGGATAGGTAGATTGCTAAAGTATTATTGTTGCTGGCCTAAGAATACATGGCATTGACGACTCAACCACACGCAATTAAAATCGTATGCAGGTGTTATCGATTTCGCATGGAAATAGAATTGATATGTAAAATACAATGAATATTTCGAAGAATATTTCAAACAAGTAGTTTTGCAATTCATCTAGACCGCCTCTTCCGTGATGCAGACTACGAATAGACATAAGGGGTAATTCACATCGAGATGGCAGCGGCCTGCATCGAGTTTCGGTAGCGCAGCATTCTAAACGTTATCTTTATTGTTAAAATACATTACAGTAATCAACTAATCAGTGGCCAAACCGTAAGAGACATAACAATAAAATCTGGTATTTAGTCGGATTTACTGAACTAGCTAGACGAAACCGACCCTCAGACCCCAAAACCCTGTAAATAAATTCTGGATCCGTCATTGATAGTGGCATAGCATATGCTTCACGACTATATCCACCGAGGAGTCTGAGATATGCTGAAAACTCTAACATCCCCGATAGCTACTGATAATAATAGCACGTAATAGTAAAAAAATACTATATAATTATCGTTTGAAGGGCTCGGTAAAGTCGAACATAATAGGCGTGGCAGTGCGCAGGGCCGTCCCACAAGCCATCTAGCTGATATACGGTCGAGTGTTTAAACTGCCGGCCGTTAGACAGTCGCTGCCATCGCGGTGTGAATAGAGCCTTAGACCTTATTAGTCAAGAGCTTGAGGTTCGATGCAAGGTCGATAAACAGAATTTTAGTCTAGCCTACATTTTTTGACACATTATTAGGTACTCCAGACTAGAGATTACGTTCTGTTTCAAAACATCCGTTCTGGATCTAAAGATCCAGATAATTGTAATCCATTTTAACATCACAAACGTATAAACATCGGTCTGATAATCCGAATGTCTGAGCGGAATACATTTGAGTCCGTGACCTTCGTTTCAGGTTAACGACTTTTTATAGATATGGTTAATTGCATTACCAATCCTTTATGATTTTATTTTTATTATTTCCAGGTTTAATAAACTACATGAAGTTTGACGCAAGTGGTAAGTATCTGTTTGTTTGCGGAGACCGAGCGGTCAGGATCCTCCACAATGTATGCGGTTATTACACTACCATAGCAAGTTGCACGAGGCTTCTAGGTCAGAAACAGACTTCGGCCACTGTCGAACGCCTAAACAAAAATATTAAAGAATGTAAAGAAACTCTCGCAAAGTTTGGAAAGTGATGTTTTCTTACAAACAATATATATCCATCTGCATTTATTTTCATACTATAGTTATATTTTTATACATCTATTGTATATGACACACATGACATGTGATGTCTTCAATCTATGTCTATTATAATAATTATGAGATGCATTTAAAATGAATATTATTTGTGGGTCACATCACATGATACTTATAGGTAAACCTAAATATATTTCGAAACCTGTCCATCTATTTTATATTAGAGAAAACGTATTACTAATACATGTAATTAACTGACTGATAGATAAATTAGAAGATAACAGAACGAATTTATTGTCATCAAAGTGTTTGTAAATCTGTTGTCTTTGTGATAAATAACGATGTAATTTTTCGATGCAAATGATGTGATTAGTTAATTTTACTTCAAATGGTTTCAGAGTCCTATAATGTAATTAGTTCTAACATAAAGGTAAGGTTTACCAGGAATTACGAAACTCAAGTGAAATTATTAAGTAATTATTTTGAAAATTTTAACAAAGGATGTATTTAGGTCGACTATTTAGTATTATTGAATTTAAGAGTTATTTTTGGTCTCAACAAAAAGAAAGACTGTTTGTTTCTCAAGATTTAGTGATTAACTTTCAATGAATAATAAATTTACATTTTAAATATTTTGTTTCTCTTAGCCCAGAGCGTTTTTGATGCGCATTTCGTCATCTAGGTCACCATGCAAGTGAGAGTTGTCCCCACTTCATACAACTCCTGACAGACATTTGTAAATGTTTAGAAGACATTTGTGTCAAAACAAAAGACTAAAAAGCTTTAGTTGGCGTCTACCTGTGCTTTAAAATAATAATTTTAATTTTCTTTACTTAAGGTGGTTGCAGAGTTGTCGATTTCACACAAAAGTTTGTCGCATAATACGCGTAGACGGTACAATTAAAAGTAATTTTATATTATGGAAAAATAGTTTAGAAAATCTAGATGCCCAGTATTAAATAGCATTTGCAATTTATAATATAATTATGAAGATATAAAGCTTTGCACTTATCCATAGAAAATTTCAAAGCTTTATATCTTCGTAACTTATTTGATACGCGGCATCTAGATTTTCTAAACTATTTTTCCAAATATAAAATATTACTGTTATTAATACCGTCTACGCGTATTATGCGTCAAACTTTTGTATGAAATTGACAACTCTGCAACCATCTTAAGCCATATTGAAGGAATAACAATGTACCCAAAATGCAGCCTTGAGGTGCACTTAATCCCTACGAAGAATTGTGGTAATGATACTTAATTGCCAAAATGTTTCAGATTACCGTACCAAGTTATCTACAATTAGATATTCCCACGACTTCGTACGCGCAGTCAACTGAAACTAAAGACGTACCAAAACACAGAATATTTATAATATTAAATAAGCATATTTTCTGATCGATTGACGAGATTCCGATAGTTAAAAAAACGTAATATTACTCCAAAAGAAAGGTGGTTTTTCTGAAAACTTGATCCGAATCGGTACAGTAGTTTAACGCATTCTATAACTTTTCCTTCAAGTTACCAAGTTAGTTAGTTAATGGTTCAAACTTATTTCCAAAAACCGTATAGATCTGGTAAAACTTTCCGACCGCCCCAGCTTTTTTCTTCATTATACTTATCCAAATGAAACAATAGTATGCAGTACTAGACACTATCTTATACAGTGACAATAGTCTCCAAGACAGTCTGCGTTACTCTAGTTCTACCTGTTTGTTTTTAATCCTGCGCTTGCTTAGGGAAGACATTAACCTTATCTTTGAACCAAATAGGTACAAAGCAATAAGAGGAGTAGGTAGTCATAAGAAATTTACCCATTGTTTGCTACCTTGAAGCAATCTGTTTTGGTTAAGAATTTTGGTTATGATTGTCACGTTCGCTATTGTGGAGTTTTAAATACAGGGTGTTTCGTTATTAGATGCGTTTCTTTTCAGTGGATGATCAGACCATAAAAAATGATCAATTTTCATCATGGAGCCAACATCGAAATCGCGGAAAAAAAATCTGATGTTCCAGAAAAAACTGCTGGATTTACGTTAGTAAATATTAAAATAATCTGTGGCAGGTCCTACTCGATTCAAATGTATGGAATAGCAGATTTATTTAATGATTTAATTGTTTGTCCCATAGTGAATGTTGTTCAGTTTGATAGTCTGATCATCCCCCTGACCTTAGAAGGAACGCATCTAATGACAAAACACCCTGATCGGCTTGTTTTTGACTTCATTTTTACCAGATTTTATCGACGACGAGGCCGAGGGTGGGTGCCGCAGAAGATGACTGTTTATTCTTGATTTTGACTTGCTGTTGTGGTGAAGAGATTGCAAACGGCACTAGCTTGCTAATTGCCCAGAGTGCGTCTCGTTCATTTCATCAGAGAGCTACAAGACAGTGTCCGAAAAAGGTAGATAACTGGTAAACACTATGGATTCCGAAATATTTCGTCACTCGAAAAGGCTTGCTTCGTGCTCTTTCTTTGTACTCGACAACCAGCGGTAATATTTTATTCTAACTGCCGCAGCAGGGATTAGACTATTACCAAATATTTGTTAGAAACTGATGTCAGATTTCTACACCAACTGGCTCTTAGGTTTTATTTCGGGGTTGTGAGAAAACATTTATAAGCAGTAGAATATTAGGTGCGTATAACACCACATTGGGCACGCGTGACGTGATGGGCCAACGCTTGTAACCTTACGAAGAGGTTTAGGGAATATGCCTCAACTGAGGAATATGAGTGAAGGTTGCTGATAACTTATTCGCCTGAGTGCCTCCTCGCGGCCAACGTGGCGTCGCGTCTAAACCTATTGTTAACTTTAAAAATTAAAAGGATTATACCCGGTAGCGCAAACGGAAGTTTAATTCTATTTTCATATTTACCAGTTTAATACAATACCATTTTTTGGACACTAAAAACTAATATCAGAGTTTGTGATTTGTCAGATTTTCGTTAAAATTTAGTTTTAAAGTTACAGTGGTACACACACATTACACACTCTATACAAATCTTAAATTAATCCTAGCATTGAAACTATATATTTAACGGACATCTGTCAAACCACAGACACAGAGATCAGTTTCGAGATCGTGTTTCCAAATTTCATTTCCTTTAACTTTGATTCGTTAATAATGTAAAAGAAAATAGGATCGACTTCGCATGTATGTAGCGCGCTCGCAGGAATATCCTCTTAACTTTCTAAATATGTATAAATTTCGAAGATAGTGGAAGGAATATACATTACACATGTAACATATTACATACACACACATACACTTTACATTTGATGTAAGTAAACCTTGTCTTTCTGATAAATAATTGATTGTTTAACTTTACAACAATAATAGTGTACCATGTGATGCTCATGCTTGGCATTAGAATAGCTACATTTCTTTCCCAGGGTATAATAAAAGGCATAGCTCAGCATATGAAGGCGTACTATGGATTTTTTTGCTGTTTTTGCAAGTGACAAAGTAGCTGGTTATCTCAACTTGAAACTTAATTTCATGAAATTCAGTTTTTTGTATTAAGGGTGTTTATTTCATTTTTTTTTTCATTTGGGTGAGAAATTCGGCTGGATATGTAAATGATAAAACAGTAGAATAGTTTTCATAATATTTAACTTTATTGTGTTTCGCACAATAGTGACATTATCGACAATACACTGAGATACTCCGTGATTACAATTTAAGTACAGTGTCACAGCTTTTGATAAATACAATTTAGCTTTTATGAGTACGATACAAAATAATGAATCAATTTAAGAGTCAATTCCATTAATGTAAAAATAGTTTTGATGCCAAAATAGATTCCATTCCTCTTCTCAAAAACAATAGGGAATTTTGTGTTAATATGCTTTTAAATAACTACATCTAAACGGTATGCGAAATTATTAATCTCACTTTACTATGCATAATTATTTCTTTGTACCAATTTGCTGTTCTAATTATGAAAATAATTGTATTATTCCGTTTCATTTGTTCGATCGTTAACATTGCCTTTATTAGATCTAAATTGTGTTAGTCTTTAAATGCACATGAAATATTAAAAGGCAGTGGCGTGCGGATACCTAACGAGTTTGTGACGGCACTAAAGTATTTCAAAATGTCGATCATCTACGAAATCTTGGCGCTTCCTGTTCGCAATTATATTTTTTACAGTAAAACAACTACTTTGTATTTTATAGACTTAATAACAATAACAGGTTAAACTGCAAAGCGAAAAATCTCAAGTTCCTTTTTTCGCAGTTGCTAGGATAGTGCCAAAATAATGTATAAGATCTCTATTATCTAATAGGTCTAAAATTCGGATGCTTCATGACCATTCAGACTTAGCACTGATTGCAAAAACACATACTTACTGTTTAGTTACTGGCGATACTGATACTACATAAGAAAGTTATAACTTCGATTATAATTGTGATGTCATAAGTATAAAGCAGGCACTACATTCTCGCCGACAACAGACGAGAATGGCCGAGAACGAGAGTGTGGATGCCCTTTATTGTTCTCGTGGCATCGTGAGTAACTTTCCTTTGGATGTTCTTGCCTAGAATTCTCGCCAAGAAATTCTAGCGAGAGTTTAGTACCTGTATAAAGAACAGTTCTACGTTTTTTTATTTATAACTTATAGTTGTTATTTTAGTATCCCTTTAGGTAAGATTAACATTCCTTATGCGGCGTCAGTATCTCGTGTAACTTCAGTAATCACATAACTTGGTGCTGACTAAGCCGCAAACAGACTATCACCGCTATTGCAATTGCAGCCTCTCTAGTATGATTTCTCTACTTGCGCGCGACTCTGCTTTTTACCATACTAAATGTCGCGGCAGGCGCGAAGAGAAGAGGTAATTATATGCTGCGAAGACGCGTCGCGCGTGAGTAGAGAAACCATACCAGAGACTTGTACATAAAACTTATCTTTAAACATACAGATTAGTTAAATTAGATTTAAGGCTGGTAACCAACAATTATAGCCTTGAATAATCACTCTATCAAACAAATATTTCGTACAGAAATATTGCGTTGTCTACCAGTCAAACATTAATCTAGCTAGAACAATGGACAGATGAAATCAAAGGAACTTTTGTAAATACACGTTTGTGTTTGATGACAAAATAACTAAAACTATAATGCGTCGTTATCACTTACATCAAACATGAGTTAGTTACTTAATTAATTAACAATTACGAACATTCGAGTTATCAAGATCTATTTAGTTGATAGTTAGATAAAGGGACGCATATAAATGATGATGCTTTAAGGCTCTGGCCACACTGGGGTATTAGTAGGGCTAGAATAAACAGCACATTTAACAAAAAGCAACATATAAACAGTACCACTTACAAACATCTACAGGGTGTAAACATAGATTCGTAACATGCTTTATGGGGTGCTTCAGACCATCAAACTGAACAATTTTCACTATGGGACCAACTTTGACGTAGCGAAAAAAATCGGCTGTTTCATAGAAAACGTCAATCGCTGCTGGACGCAAATGTGTGGGATAGGTGATTTTTTTCGCGGTTTAAGTTTTCCCATTGTGAAAGTTGTTCAGTTTGATGGTCCAAGACCTTTAATATGTAACGCATTCAATTTTACACCCTGTATAATGGATGTGATTAATGGAAGGCCTTCCGTCTCAGCCCGCACCCGCCTCAGCCTGTTTGACCGACGCTTAAGAAACATAACCGACGAATTTGAGAAACAAAACATTTTCTTATATTTCCATGTGACATGTAGTTTTCTTTCCCATCATATAAAAACTTTTCTAATTCTTTGATTGCTATTCCCGACTAGATCTAAACCTACATTCGTCGCCGTCTGCTTTTTCTTCTCGATAACACTATTATGAAACATTTTATTATGAAAATAACTTAAAACCTATACAGGATGTTAGGGTAAACCGTTGCATTACTTTAAGGGGTGGTTGTACACATGGTATTGAACAACTTTCCCTAAGAAACCTATAGGAATATCCCAAAAAAAATGTTTGGACTTCCCATTCTAAATGAAATCAGCTGATCGAATTCGTGTTATGTTGTAGAGTTTCTGGCCGCATCTTCTCTACAGCGACAACACGTTCCGACGCGGTGGCAGCTTTAAAAAATATTTGACGTTTGATAAGTGTGCTTCAAGCTCCTATACTTAATCGAAATCAATATAATTTTATATTGACTTTGACTTCGAACGTTTGTATGAAAAGTCTAAATTTTTGTTTTGCGAATCTCCTATATGTTTCTTAGGGAAAGTTGTTCAATACCTTGGGTACAATCGCCCCTTAAAGTAATGCAACTGTTTACCCTAACACTCTGTAGATATAGTAACCGCTATGAGCCTCATAATAAGATACTATCATTACGGGTTATGTTACAAATTGTACTTCCCGACGTAGTATCTCGATAATTCTTCCAAGTAGGTTAATTAGTACAGAAAATGGTTTTGTTAATTATATTTTTCAACTGTGTAGATCTATTTTTGTTCGCATGGCTTTGAAATGAATTTATATATTAACGCTTAATGCTATTCGAGAACTAGTTAGAAAAACAGCCGCGCTACCTAAGTATCATTTTTAAGAATGATATAATAACATTTTTATTGCACACTACACTGAGTTTGCGGTAATAAAAATTAATAAACACAGAAATATAAAACATTGATTTTAATCATGTTTTAATGAACTACCGTTTCGAATCTTTTTATTTATTATTAATTGAATTTTAATATATATAAAATATTGCTAAAACAGTGCATAAGTACTACCGGTAAAGTTGAGAAAAAGGTCATTTTCAGGTGATGAACGTGTTATTAAAGTCGTGTACTTATAAAGTTGCATGCAGAAAAGACCTATTAAGATATTTTTATTGTCATGAATGCATTTTATAACGATTCTTAGTGATTTTATTTCACTAGGATGCATGGCAACAGCTACATATTATATACATTCCTATCAGTTATTTTTTGCTTCAAAAATAATTTGGAGCGACTAATTCGTAACTCGGTATCTTGATTAATGGTTTTCTTATATTTCACGTGGCTTTCCGATTGTTTCGCCGTATTCCAGGATTACAACTATCTAAGTATTTCTTTCCTTTTACGTATATTTAAATGATATAAAGACTCGAATTTTAAAATCTAAACTAGCAAAATGGAAGCTTCCTCTACATGATATGGTGTTTTATCATTATCGTTGAGCAATTTATTATTGTTTTCAAACTTGACGATCTTTGAAAAGGCATAAACACGAGTAAACCTGAACTTAGATAACTTTTACGTGTAATTCTGTGTAATCTGTCTATTATTTAACATCACATTTTTATACCTAATGAATGTTGCAAACATGAAGAATAAAAAAATATAATCGTTTTTTTAATGGGATTTTATATGAACGTGGATGATGCAAGGCGGTCGTATAAATAATGTCTTAAATACGTAATGCACTTGTATATTATTCTTTAAGCCCCGGTTATAGTCTTATTCGAAATGATGTACAATAGGCCCACGTTGTGGGAGGAATTGGCAGCCACAGCACAGAAGGCTCATGTAAACAGCCAAATCTATTTTTGAAGCGACCCAAACACAACTTGATGCCACCCATGATGAATTGAAATGAAATCGCAGGCGTCCACTGCTGGACATAAGCCCTTATCCAATGAGTTTTCGCCACTTTCAGTCCTTTTTTTCGGTCCTACCCACGGTGCGTCGGAACGAGGTCGCCCCTCGAGAACTCTTCGGACCCATCGGTTATCTGTTCTACGAGCAATGTGCTCCGCCCAGTTTAGCAAATCTTCGGGCTATGGCGGCTACCTTAGTTCTTCTGCGAATATCTTCCTTTCTGATTCGATCTTGCAGGGGAACTCCGAGCATAGTCCCAGTTACTCAGAGGCAATGGAGTCCTCTGAGTGATTTTTAGCCTTCTTATGAGGCGTAAGTGAGCGACCACGTCTCAGTTCCGTATGTCATCATTGGCAGTACACACTGGTAAAGACTTTCGTCTTGAGACACTGCGATATTGGGACGAGAAGATATTACGTAGATTCCTGAACGCTGCCCAGCCGAGTTGAAGTAGAGGGTTATAAAGTAACACTGTGAAAACAGTGTGCTCACATGCCCGCTATGCGTGAAGATCTTCACAAAGAAGATTGGCTATGTTAGCCACATGAATGCTCAATGCTCATCAACGCCAGGATCGGAGTTGAAGCAGAAGTTTCATTCATCTGGCAAAGTCTCAGAGCCTTTTCACACCATCGTTTTTGCTCGTAGATTGGCAATGTATGGAAATTGGAAACGTATGAAAACGCTCGAAATATGTATTTCACACGTAACCGAATGTTGGAAAAGGACGGAGCACACTCGGAAATTCCGTTTGTTCAGCTCTAGGAATTTCAACTTTACGATATTGGCATAAGAGTTCAGTCAGTGGGCTTATGTGGAATGAACTGCATGTTATTACTCATATTATCGGAATATTGTCATAAAACTCTATACACTGCATTAATAAATATTACGTGTATAGAATATAACCGTGTACAAACAATGTGCGATTCTTTACCTTACTAAAATTTAAAACGAATTTTACAATTTTGAATAATTTGAAATATTTCTAGGAATAATAAGATAAATGCTACTATCGCACGACTAGTTAAATTAAGATAAAAAGGAAGACGTTTGCCATTGCCGCATTAGTGGATGAAACTACACTAACAAAGGTATACCTTAATTTATTGTAGACTGGACAAGGTATATCCAGACCATCTACCATGATTTCTCTACTTGCGCGCGACTCTGCTTTTTTCCATACTACATGTCGCGGCAAGCACGGCTTTTGCTCTCCGAAAAGCGTGGGAACTGGAGTGATATTTTTAAATCGTGATATTAAAAATCATGATCGAATTATGAATATTCTAATAATTTCGATATTTTCTACTGCTGATTTCAACGTGTGACTTTCTAAAATCGCTGTCCAGGTTATTATTATCTATGCAGCGAAGGCACGTCGCGTGCGTGTAGAGAAATCATACTAGACGTGAAGTAGGGCTAGCATACCACGGATGACAAAGCGACAAACCCATAAAACCATTATGCGCGCTCGCTTTCGCATACGGAAGGTAACAAAGACAGAGGCGCATCTCGATTTTTGTCGTTTTCTCCGGGGTGGCATGCTAGGCCCTCTGGTCCCAATGCACCAGAAAAGCAGTTACGGTATAGATACAATATTATAGCGTGATAGAAAAGTCTGCGATCACGCAACGAAAACGCGCGCTTTTCTGTGGTTATTTTGAATTCTTCTAAAAGTTGTTACTATAGTCGCTTCTACTTGATAATGCTTATCAGGCTGTTAGTTATCGTCGTAAGGTGTACGACAAATCACTTGTCCAGCAATCATATTCTCTACTCCAGCCACATTTAGCAGTGTCGTTCATCGGTATAATTATACAGGCATATAGTAGTTGTAACCCCATTTTAATTTATATTTCTGGCATTTGGCAAGTGTCTTCCTTAATAAACCGCGAATACAATTTTTATTCACCTTAAAGAGCGTAAAGGATAATGAAGTATGAAACTCTTGAACATGATCAACATAATTTACAAAGCGCAGACGAATACAAGAAAAAAAAACAAAAAATATCAGTCGCGAATAAAACATACATATGCCGAATATACTCGGACATCTGTACCGTAAAAAATAAAACATAGCTTAACCAACTTAATACAAAATAAATACTGTAAGTACTTAAAATATCGTAAATAATAAAATATAGTAACAGGCATACACTAGGCAACAAAAGTCATACATTTTCTTAAAATTACACATGCAATTTTAGATGGCATTACATTTTATGAACGACTGAGATGGCATGTTTAAGTTTAAGAAACGATATTAACTTGTGTTGCGAATTGTACGTCAGTAACTATTGACTTTGGTACAAGTACCTCCCACTCGCAGTCCGGGTTTATGGCCAACAATTCGATTCCCCGTTACAATACTGGACTAGCATGAAATTCGTTTACATTGTGCCTATCGGCATCTTGTTTCGTTCTTCCTTCTTCACTTTATCCTATCTGAAAAGATGGAGACAAATTATTAGAAATTAGGTTCTTCAGTAGAAAACACCGAAATTCAATCAAGACACAAATACCTAAGTGCTTCAGACCATCAAACTGAACAACTTTCACTATGGAGCCAACATAGAGAAAAAATAAAAAAATCTGCTGTCCCATACATTTGAGTCGAGACGGTAATGCATTTTTGTATGAAAGAGCGGATTTTTTTTTTGCGATTTCGATGTTTGCTTCGTAGTAAAAGTTCTTCAGTTTGATGGTCTGAAGCGAATTTTTTTAATTTTTCCTCGCAAGTTTGTTGAAAAACGTCATATCAAACGCGTGAGCATTGGTCATTATAGACTCGGCTTTTATATTGCAGCACTCGTCTGCGACTTGTGCTGCAATCCCGCCTCGTCTATAATGACCAACTTTGCTCACTTGTATCATAATGTACTATTAAACTTGTATTATTTACCTATTTGAATGATTATTTATGGTTAACCGATACTAGCACGTGATTAATAATAAGAAAACAATTAATGTGTCAATCATGAAACTTGTTTTGCACCAGTAGCCAAACAATATCTACAAAGTTCGAACCGTAGAAGGATTGTATAGAAATGCAAAATTTTTCCTGAAAACATTTTGTACGTCTTTCCCTGTACGACTGTACAAGATAATCTTGTAAATGTTTTTAATTGAATTATACAGGGTCCTTCTTAATATGCTGCAGTAAGTATTTGACAGAGGATCACCAGACTGTCAAACTGAACAACTTTCTGACCACCTGGCACCAACTTCGAAAACGCGAAAAAAAAATCAGCTCTTCCATACAAAATTGCAAACCTACTCGAGCCAAATGTATGGGACAGCTGATTTTTTTTCGCGATTTCGATGTTGGTCCCATAGAGAAAGTTGTTCAGTTTCATGGTCTGATCATTCCCTTAAAAAAGTGTCAGCATATTAAGAAGGACCTGTATATTAAGAAGGACTGTATACATGGCTTTCTTTCTTAGTAATATGCTGACAGTTTAAGGAGATGATCCGAATAAGGATTAAGCATCATCTGGCATCAAAGAATCGCACCTTTCTCACTCTAGCATGTTTTTTTCTACTTGCGCGCGACTCGGCTTTTTTCCTTACTACATGTTGCGGCAAGCACGACATTCGCGTAGCGTTCCTGAGCGACAGAAAAGGATGGAGCGACAAAAAATGCGATTCCGTGCTGCCAGATGTGATTCAACCCTAATAAACTGAACATCTCTCTCTATGGGACGAACACCGAAAACGCGATATAAAAAAGAATCACGCGTTCCATACAAAACTGCAAAACTACTCTACCCAAATGTATGGGACAGCTGTTTGTTTTTTCGCAATTTGGATGTTAGTCCCATAGAGAAAGCTGTAAAGTTTCTTGTTCTGATCATCTCTTTAAAAAACCATCAGCTTTTTAAAAAAGACCCTATACACATGCAAAAACAGCGCATAAAAATAAACTCACCATTCACCAATAAGTGTGCAGTCTCAAACAATCTCCAGCCAAATCGGCAAGTAATACCCTCTTATTGGGTAGCAGAGTTATTCCAGCGACTCTCCTAGGTTTCTTCTCGGCTAGTTCACAGGCGGCTAATATCTTCCCACCGCTTGTGGCTTCAAGGACTAGTAAAGCTGGTCTTCCGCGGACGGATCTCGTACATACGATCCGCCAGCCGCTTTCTGAATTTTCGAGAGCGACGCCTCCGTAACCTCCTCGACCTATAAAGGAAATATTTTATTTATTAATACACACAATGAATTTATGACTAGTTAACATAGAATTTTATGCAATTCTAAAATAATCGATACTTATAAAACAGTTCTGTGACTCACTGACACAACGCATAGCCTAAACCACTTAAGATAGAAATATGCAACTTGGAATATACTATAGGGTGAAATTGATATCATTAGGATCTTTTAAAACTAAGAGGCTACCCATCAAACTGAACAACTTTTACTATGGGAGAAATATACCCTGAATATTCTATAGTAGACATAGGGATTTGAGGGAGACTGTATACACTAAGAAAGGATTTTTCGGAAATCGACCCCTAAAGGGTTTTCCAAACTCCACGCGAACGAAGTCGCGGGCAAGAGCTAGTTTAAGAAAAATAAAAAAAATCTTTTTTTTTTCTTCCGCAGACAGTGCAATTCATTTGTTGAATTTTTTGTTTTAATGCAAAAGCAGAATATTAAAAAAAAATAAGTTACATTGAGGCCTAAAATTTCAAACAGCATTCATGCGTTGCATTTTTTGGTTTTAATTTTTGGCTGTGTGCTTGGCTTATTTGTCAATCTTAAAATAAATGTCTTTAGGAATCGCTAAGAAAAAATAACAGCTCCTCTCTATATCAAAATATCCTCGGTAATTAGAAGTAGTATTTGCTCCAAAAGGACGTCCTTTAGCAAAGACTGAAGTCACGTTATTTTAATTTTCAATTCTCAATGTTTAAAGGGTGGTAATATTCTGTTAATATATATTATTATTTTTGGCTGGGCTATTGCAAGCAAGGGTCGTTATATAACACTGCGACCATTGCTGGTCTATTGTGTTCGCCCCAAGCTCACCCATGGTTTACACATACATCCGAACTAATATTTTTTTCATTCTCGGGTATGCAGGCTTCCTCATGATGTTTTCCTTCACCGCCGAGCTAGTGACAATGATAAATACAACCGTACATAAATTCCGTAGAACAAAGTGATAAAGGCCAGGAAACGAACCGCCGCCTCGTGATTGAGTCGCTAGCTCTCTTCCGTATGGACTATCATCGCTCTTTAATATAATAATTTACCTTTAGGCACAGGTGCTAGTGTAGTCTTGAGATGTCCTTCCGCATCGTATATACGCACGGCCACGTCCGCAACTATGATCAGATCTTCCGACAACGCCAGACCTCCCACTAGGCCGAGATCACCGTTACCGATCTGCAATTAAATCACATACAATTAGAACAAATCGATGTTTTTTATTTTAGGATTCCTGAAGATTCGTGAAGTGCCATCTAAAATTGCAATTATGCCATAGAGGTACAGTACTGCCCTCCTAGACAAAGTGACATTCTATTGGCGTTGACGCTAGTAGAAAATGACAGAATTAATGGATTTGACATTAACGATCGTCAAAATGTTTCGATCGCTAAAGTCAAATTCATACATTCTGTCATTTTCTACTAGCGTCAACGCCAATAGAATGTCACTTTGTCTAGGGGGCAGAAATAAGAACGATGTGAAACGTAGACATTGCCTTTCGCACGCTACGTTCAAATCGGTCTCCATCTCCATCGCCAGGACATTTTTAGCTAGCCTTTTTCGAGCTAGATCTTCAACTTTGGTTATCCTCCGAACTTCATTAAATTACCCATTGCTGGGCAAAAGCCTTTCCAAACCATTCTTGTGAAGTACAAATCATAGACAACTCTTGAAAATGCTTCAATATCTATACTAATATTATAAAGAGGAAAGATTTGATTTTTTGTTAGTTTGTATTGCTGCTCGACCGAGTCTGGATATTTTTGGCCATCGACATTAAATCGGCACGTAAAGAAGAATACAGGGTGTTGGAGTAAACAGTTGCATTACTTTAAGAGGTGATTGTACCCATGATACTGAACAACTTTCCCTAAGAAACCTAAAGGAAATATGCAATAAAAATTTTGGACTTTCCATACTAAACTCAATCAACTGATCGAACGTTTATATCATCATTATAATATCAGCTGATAGACTAAACTACTAGCCTATGCCTTCCTCGTTTAAGTGAAAACTTACGATTGTGTAAAAATTATAATTATATTTTACTAATTTCCCTTTAGGAATGTTGTTCATGCGTGCAATCACCGATAATTAATCAATGTTTATCCTAACACCTTGTATATTATGTATAGCCAACTTACCTCCAGCTCAATATTGCCGCGGCTGTCGAACACGAAGACAGTCCTGGCGCCGTTGTCAGCGACAGCGAGCCGGCGCGACGCTATGTCAGCCGCCACGCACACCGGCTCCACCAGCCGCTCTGATCTGATTGTACGAACTGTGCTGCCGTCTATGTTCACCTGCAAATAACAAGACTGATTTATAAGCATAATATGCTTATTTATACAGAGTGTCCCAAAACTCAACGTCAAGTCGGAAACAGGAGATAGGCAAGATTATAACTGATCAGGGAAAAATATACATTGTTTTTTGTTTATCTTGCACTTCTAAAATAGTCGTAATGTTTTTTCTTGCCGAACAATCCGATTTAATAATAATAATTCCATACTAAAATTATTAAACGCCCTGAAATACGGCGGATTAGTACAAAGAAATATTACTATGGAATTATTGTTTTCAAATCGGGTTGAAGACAAACTTTATGGCGCTTTATGCAACGAATTATAGCAAGGCGCTCGAGCGCATACCCTGAACGCTTGCTAACTAATTATTTAGTTTATAGTCTAGAGAGATTATTCAGTTCAGCATACATATAAATTTTCCGATCATATTTTTGACATTCATTACAGTATGTTACAAAATAAGACTACTTGCATACCTCGGTAAGAGTCCGCGTCCGCCAGTTGACCGCCACAACACCTTCCGCTGTCACCGCTATCCCTGTACAACTGCGCCCCGCTAAACCTGCAATTTTTTATCACCATTTGATAGATAGCCCATAGCTCCATGACCCAGTCAGTAATTTTAAGGTAAGTCTATAAAGGATCATAGCTATGACCATTTATGAAACTAGGATGCATAGGCCTAACCTATTATTAAAGGATTTATAATAATTTGAAGAGATCCATGAACGTAACGGACTGTCGATCGCTGCTTTTGGATTATTTTACTAAAAGCAGCATTATAGGCACATGATTTTTACGCCAGAAGGCAGGATATAGTCAGCAGTGAAATATGTTCCAATAATCATATATCTTTCTACACCTATTAAAGGCACTATTTGTAAATACGAAAATACGCCGAATGAATTATTATAAACGTGGTTATACATAAGCACAGTATAAGAAAGAGTTTGGTACTAAATACAGTATGGACACTCCCTGCCCCTCGTGGATGACGGGAGGAAGACGAGGCTATGACGTAGTGCTCTCTCACACGCACTCGTTCAGTATCGCACGTGCTTACCTCTTGTCAGTGCGAGCGCGTTTATTTGAAGTGTATCACAACATAAGTCAGGGATAGTTTAGTATCAGTTAAAGCAAGATAAATACAAATCAAACGTAAAACTACCTTCATTAACGATATGGTTTTTGAAAGCAAACGTCTCATCGTCCAACACTTTGACTCTTGAATTGCCGGCGTCAAGTACGTAGATCTCTCGCCGTTTCGGACACCTGCAAAATTGAGGTTGTGATTAGAAGCACAATATATGAATAGGCAGAAAAAAAACCGCACGGCAAGCTACAATGTCGCTGGTAGTATCTAGTATACATATCAGACCAATTTATGTATGTTACAAAATCATAACCAGCCTATAAGCATACATCCCACTGCAGGACACACTCCGACCATCAAGGAGCGTGTATGGGCGTTAGTATACCACGCGTGCACAATGCGGATTGGTGGACTACACATACATACGAATCAGTATTTCTTCTTCAGCATATCCTAACATTTTCTTTCACCGTTTGAGAGCAGTCGGTATTACGAGTAAGAAAACATATACTTACCATACAAGACCATTTTATGTACATTTCGATTCATGATCGATGTAAATAGCTCTACAAATTTCCCAATCGATTAATCCATCGAGAGCACTCTTACATTTGGAAAAAGGGAATATCATATTTTATTAGAGAATTGTAAAATTCTAAACTACTACCAGTATATTTCTATCTTTTCTAGCTAAAACGATTCTTATCATTAATGTCATAAGGTTAAGTTTACAGTTTTTGAGAGTTACGCGGTTATTATTTAATCTAGAATCAAACAAAAAAATTATCGGGTACTCAACGCGGTAAGAACCCGTTAAAATGTTTAATTCTATAGGTAGATTAAGGTTAAGTTTTCTTACCTAGCGACAGCGACAGGTTGGTTCAGCTGCTCCTTGCCGGTCCCTCTTGAGCCCCAGACGAGTAGCGGCGCGGCCACGGGCAGTATTTCAGCTCTGAGCGGGGAATCTCGCACGGCGCGGGAGAACACGCAGACACGCACGCAAACCGCGCCCGCACTCCACGGGCGCATTGATATTCTGAGGAAAAAAGTTACCGTACAATCTTCAATACCCCGTTGCACCCCTTTAGGGATTGATTTCCTAAATCCTCTGTAGAATATAATATTCTAAATGTTGAGTTTCTATCTTCAGCGGTTTAGGCTGTGCGTTGTCTGTCAGCCATCCATTCAGTCACGGAACTATTTTTTAAGTATAGAAGATAAAAATAGGTAACATACACAATCTCATGACCAAATTAACATTAAGGTTCTAAACTTTACTGTAATCAAGAACCTTTATATCTAAAGGTATGTCTTTATCATAACGGCCCGACAATGCACGGATCGGTTAATTGAATAAAAAATGACCTATATGTATATGGCAATAGATAACAGTATTATTCGACCGTGAAAACACACTGCATACGAGTTCGTCGCACTTGTGCTGTACGTTCTGTCTGCAATCATATTTGTTGTAACCAACTTTTTATATTCTCCCAAACAATTTGAATTTAAAATTGTATTCTTTAAAGGGGTTGCGAATTTAAGGGGGCGCTTCAGACCATCAACCTGAAGAACTTTTACTAGATTAACATTGTAATCGTGAAATAGAGATGGTTTTTGATTGAACACGCTGATCCATGTTGTGCTCGAATGATTGTAATATGGATATGCCGTAAGCATGTAGTTTACCTTTAGCATATTTCGGGTATCAGGATGAACTAAGAACTACAGAATAGTCGAATCAAGTTCGGATAAGTACAAATTAAAACCGGCACTGATCAGACGAAGCTGAGCACAACGCATTTTTACACACATTATACGTGTTAATGAATAAGCGCAAAACCTCATACACCTTATGTTACGTGGAGTAATTTCATTATTTTGATGGTTAAAATTTAAAGTTATTCGCATTTTAAGTTTTCAGGCAAAAATGATTTGTTATAATTTCAGCAATGAATGAAAGCGCTAGCGTGCTCGTGGATACATTTTAAGAATCTTGTTTTGGTAGTAAGTAGGGTGAGTGTGCCCGTGCGGTGGGTTGAGATCGAGTTCAGCAAATGTAAAATTGTACCAACAAATTATTTAATATTTTGAAGAAAAAAAAACCTATGTTGAGAACATCTTAATTTCATTCTGCTCTCGATTCTAAACAAACGACTTCCTAGTTTTGCGTTAAATCATTAACACGTTGTATTTTGTACACAATGTTTAGGGATACGGAAGTCTTAAACCGACAAAGCTATGCGAGTCCTGTGTAGAAAATTAATAACACATTGTACCAAACGCTATTCGTGCTGGCGACACGACAGGTTTTTGAATTCCACCCATGTGTGTCAACTACCGACATCGAGTCACGTCTACACGCGGCGATCGTGGCGGTCAAAAGGTTAAAACAACATTTATTAACAAAGGAGAGTATAATCTTTATTAGCATGCCATGCCTTTTTAGAATACCTTCGAAAACTTAACAGACAAAAAAAGACATGCAATATGATGTCAAAAACAGTATGTTATTTACTTTGTTCGTAAATAAGAGATTATGATGTTTAAACACGATGCAAGTACATTAATTGGCGAGCTGACTCCGGCGCCAATCCTTAAAGGTGTCACGCGATTATTATGGTCATCGTATTTCTGCCCGATAACCCAGTGGGTAGTAACCTGCCTACTGTGCCGAGGGTAGCTGGTTCGAATCCCGTAAGGGACAAATTTGTATGATGATTATGAATATTTGTACCCGAGTCATGGATATGGATGGTTTGTATCTATATATGTTATTTTTTTCAATGGCACCATCATTAAATGCGCGAAAAAAAAAACAGTTCTTCCATACATAATTGCAAACCTAGTTGAGGCAAATGTATTGGACAGCTGATTTTTTTTTCGCGATTTCGATGTTGGTCCCATAGAGAAAGTTGTTCAGTTTGATGGTCTGATCATTCCCTTAAAAAGTGTCAGCATATTAAGAAGGACCCTGTATATGTATTCTATATCGTTGTCTAGTCATATCGTAGTATGTTTTTTAAGTACCTGTACAGTCCAGTGTCTAGATCAGTCACAGTGCAAGACAGCGGCGCCTCATCGAGCGTGGCGGCCGCGCTTACTGGATCCCCTCCAGTGCTCCGCGCTTCTCCGTGATAGTCCACCGTTCTAAGTGTCACTACCACTTCCAGGCCGCAGACGCATGGCGATTCTGAAATGTTTTACAAGGAGATTGAGTACGTATTTATATTGTGTATAGGAATATTATGTTACGTGGAGTAAGTCAAACGTACTAAGTAATTTAAAAATTAAAGAGTTAGTTTGTCTGTGACAGGCAGTCAGCCCGTCTCTAGAGATCGGAAAGACTACTAAATAATAATATAATAAATTAATTTATTTAAATAACCATGATTCATTTTGTTAGTAACTTACTTATGTAAACTATGTTAGTATTAACTTAATATTCAAATTACAATTGTTCAATGTCTCATTTACACAACACAATACAATTAAATTACATTCCAATCATTGCAATATGTCAATGAAACGATCATTAGTTGTGAGAAAGGTGCATCCTACAACAATGACCCAAGTACGGCCCGTCCAGTCTGTCAGCAATTATCGCCAGGATGCTGTTGGTGCTGTCCCGCACTCTGCGGATTAAATATGTGCTGCGCTGATAAAAGGGTTAAGGAGGCACATCTCTTACGAATTGTGGCATAAAAACAATCTGTATGCGCCTCCGAGAACTTAGTCGATGCGCTACAAAAGCGGGGCAGCCACATCAGCACCCTGAATGCAAATGAAAACATTTTCAAGTCTTTCAAAATAACGGAATAATCAAAGTTAAAGCAGATGACAGATTCCTGATTAAGTCACACTTTGTATCAAGACTAAAAAAGACAATTAAATGATTTGAGATAAGTTTAATTATTAATTTATTAGTGTAACAACTGTTGATGAGCATAATAAAATAAAATAAAAAATTACTAACACGATTTACCAAGCTGCTTTTAAAGAAGCGACGGGCTTACAAATTGTCATTCTGAACAGAGTTTCGGCACTGCTAGCTAATTGCGGATATTTTAGACTATCTCTAGACTATACCTCGGGAAACATTACGTATGCTTACCAAGCTGGAGCGTACATAATCCAGGGAAGGTGGTGCTGGTCCTGACTCTGCCCAACTCGACTAACGCCTCGACGAATCTCTGCTGAGCGTCGTTGTGTGCGAAGTCGACGGCTAAGAAGGCGTTCTCCCTGGGCTCGGCAAGTGCTGCCGCGTCACCCAACCGCGCGCCGAGCGCAGCCGCGCGGCTGCTGACTTCTCTCACTTCAACTTGCTGCTGGAGACCTGAACATTCCGCTTCCACCTGCAATTGATATTGCTAGTTATTATCGTATGTGGGTGAGGTTAAGGTTGATTGTCTAGTTAATCACATTTATGACTAAATTATGATAATCCGACTATGTTATCAAACCGTATATACTATTTCTGGATTCGTTATTATGTTATGCGTCTATGTACATGCCCTGCCCACACACAAATACAGACAAAAATGATCTTATTCGTTTTATCACTAATCCTTCACTCCCTAGTAAAAGTAGATTTAATAGAGCTAATGCAAAAATTAAATTAACTCACTTTACTCTTCTCAGCATCTATCAACTTCAGTTGCTCCTCAAGCAACTTTCTCTTATGAGTGGCAGCGGCCGCTGCAGCAGACTTCAGTTCACTATGGCGTTTGTCCAACGCCGCTCTCAGCTCCGCGAAGTGTCTGTCTATGGCTTCGTCCGCCGCAGTAGCCGCCGCCTCTAATCTTCTCAGCTCACTCGCTACTGCTTCTCTCGCCGAGCCGAGCTTACTGAGACACTCATTCGCTCTATACAATAATATCTCTGACATTCTTTTTAAAGCTATAGAGAACGGAACGACTGTATGATCGCAGGGTGTATCACTGTGGGGCCCGTCGGCGCAGTGTCGACAGAAAACGCAATCACAAGTCTCGCAAAACAGTAATTCTCTGCCGGGATGGGAACTGCACTGCGGTATGACTTCCCTACGCTGTCGAGCCATCAGATCTAGCAGCTGATTGACGAGGAAGGAAGGCGGTAGCGCTGGGACTCCGCCGCGTGGTATGGTTATAAGCTCGCGACATATAGGACATCGGAAACTGCCGGCGTCTCTGGTCTGTGAAGCTGCTATTCTTATAAGGCAGTGTAGGCAGACGGTGTGTGAACACGGCAGGAGCTTCGGCGTGTGCTCTCCTCCGTCATAAGTGCCTGAAAATAACATTTGCCACGTGTTATTATTACCTTTGTTTTTATAATCTAGGTGTTACTTGTAAGTTCGTCCGTGTGGACACGTAATTCGATTCTTGTGTTGAATTATGTGAATGCCGAACTTTTTACTAAATAGTAATAAATATCTGCCGTTTAACCGTGATTCCAACTTTCACGTAAACTATATTATAGTACGTTGAAGACGAATAACGGGGGACAATGTTATAGAACGTCAATTAAAACTGTTGGCGTTAATTTTGTAATTACAACAGGAAAATAGACAGTAATTGCATAATAATTTCCTCTTCATGTAGTTTTAGGTATATTCTTGCGTTGCTATACACTTTTGTTAATAGCACATTAAGCTAATTAACCACATATTATGTCAATAATTTATATTTATAATTGCAGACGCAAAACCTACTTATCACAATAGAGTAATATTCTATCTTTATTAAGGGCCTTTTTCACCACTTCTGGATAAGTTCTTGTCAGCGTATAGATAAATTGACATATCTTTCATACGAAATATGTCAAACTGACTGTCAAATAAGCTAACAATGACTTATTCTTAAAATTACTTTGAGGAGGGAGTCGCGTTGCAATTCTGGCGGAGTACGGACGCTTGCGTATCGACGCGTCGGGATTGCACGTGGCTCCACCATTTTGTGAACTCTTTTGTGTTTTAACCTTAAAACAATCACTTGAGATTATAACCTACTTACATTGGCAAAACTGCCACTCTAGACTTAATAAATACCACTGATCATTTTCCTTCATATAATATCCACATAACGAGACATTGGCTGAATTGTGATAACGCATCGGATGCCACTAAACAAAAATAGAATAGAATACTTTGAGGAGTAAGTTAAAAAGACACCATTATTGATGAACTTTAAAGAAACAAAAGCAAAAGTCTGCAAACTGTGCTCAAACATAGTGCCTGTGCTTGAAAACAATAATGTATGTAGAAACTGCCCCTTTACAGAATGGGCATGGCTGAAACCTAGAAAACTATACTCATCACGTCAAAAACATCAAAATATCTTTAAAATATGTTATAAACAACTATTGACAAAAAGTCTGAAATCAATTAATAACAATTCTGCATGCATTTCGTTTAATTTGTACATGTCTGATAAGCAAATAACATGACTTATTTGAGTTTATGTTGTATTATTCTTTTCTTGGTTTCAGTTTTCCATTATTAAATTGCGCCGCTTATAATAAAATGAAGTGTACTAACATAGACATGTGCCGCAAGTAAGAAAACTCTCATTAAAGTCCTCGTAGTTGATGGAGACGGTCTCGACGAGCGTGGAGCTCATGCTCGCCATCCCGACGCCCAGCCGTGAACTGTGTGCGTCATACAATGGATAAGTCACAAGCATGTATTATAAAACGAGCAAGAGGAGGCAAGGCAGCGGGGGGAAAAACGGATATTTGCTTTTCCTATTCCTCTTATCTTCCCTGGTAAAATTCTTTGCTGTTTCCAAGATTAGAGTCATCCCCGGGCTCGCTGGAGTTCGTTGTTTAGTGTTGTGAATGGTAGTCGCTGTAAATCCTGGTTTTAGAATATTTAAAGTGGTAGGAATAAGGTGGGCCGGTGGGCCTATGTCCAAAAAGTGATTGGGCAGAGTATGTGTGCTGACTGCGAGTGTTGTGATGCGGAGCAACTGTATTTTGCCTGTCTGTTCGCTTGCGTCTTTTTACTCTGTGGTCACTAAATATCTCTGCACTTGGAAAGGGCCTTCATGACAACTTGCAAGTACATAATTGTTAAGTGGCTTCGAATATACGCTTTGGTGTAGACATGAGTCTCTGCACTCCCCATTAAGCATAATGAGCGCGAGTATTTAATGTATTAAGATCAGCCTCGAGAAGATTTAAGTATACACTTTAGTATACACATTAGGTATACACTTTCGTACCACGTCATAGATTAGATATTATTAACTACGGGCAGAATGTAATATGTCCTAAAATGTCGACTGTTTTTGCCCTACGGGTTATTGCCCTTTTGGTTAAGCGGGCTCGTTTTCCGCAACTCCTCTAGGCCTAGGGACGCCGGGAAACGCATATTTGTATGTGTAAAATTTGTCAAATAGGCCATGTGAAGTGTCAGCATAAGAGTGCACAGTTATTTGTGATTTTAGGGAATATATACCAAATTTTGCTGCACAGGAAAATATACCTGTTTATAACAGAGAACAACGTCAATGCTAATTAAGTTCAAACCAGCTGCAAGTATAGCTATAACTATACTACAGTTTTAATACTTACCTATTAGAAGGGTTTCAATGATATCATCAATGTAATAAGTAAATACCTAATAAGGTTTCAATGTGAGTAATCAATAAACATGCGAAAAGCGTAAATAAACTAAACTGTTTGAAACACAGAACAATACATAATAGTTGGGTAATGAAATGAAATAAAATTTATTGCTATAAATGCGGTACTTATATGTAAAGGGGTTACAGTGTTGTAACACATTGTCATTTATAATAATATTAATTGTAATGATTTAAACAGTAATAACTAATATAACATAATATTTTTAAAATGAGAAATTCAGCACTGCTAATCAAAACCCGTGTAAACGAATGCTCACAAATTTAATAAAAAGGATTTAATCATTAAGGGTAGATCACCGTTGGCGCGCTCCATACAAACGAAGTCTGGTTTCATTTTCAATACTAACCAATTATAGTCAGTGAATTTTTTTAGAAACAATCTAGAAAGTAATCTTTATGCTTGTATCTTGTCAGATTTTCGTTAAAATGTATAAGTTTTAAAGTTACAGCACCTCAAAGATTTCCATACAAATCTTAAATTAATCCTAGCATTGAAACTGTATATTTTAATGAAAATCGGACAAGATACAAGCATAGAGATTTGTTTCTAGATTGTTTCTACAAAATTTCATTGTCATTAATTGGTTAGTATTGAAAATATCACCAGACTTCGTTTGTAGCAGCGCGCAATTACGCATTCGGAATAAACTTCTCTTAACACCACAATGAATTTACTATGTATTAACATTTTTTTGCGGTAGATTTTTGCTTGCTTTGGATTACATTTATTTAGGTCGCGACGTTTTTTACTTGACATAAATATAACATAAAAAGGCGTGACTATTGCCTCCGCCACAAAGCACTATTCTACATAATTATTACTTTATGTTATGTGGTTTGAAATAACTGTTAGAACAACGAAACAAAACATTTAGTAGAATGTATATTAACAGGAATAGGTACAATTGATTATATGAGGAAAATATACTTATAGTGAGAAGAAACAATTCCATTAATTTCAATTTGGGTATTTTATACAATTAAATTTTTTGATTTAATTTCATTTATTATATCAAATGAAGTTTTTTACAAAGTGGGTGTATGTGCAAACGACGACACATTAAGCTACGCAAAAAGACCTTAAGCTGGCCGCGCGACGTTATACATTACTGTACCTACGCGCGGACAGCTTATTTTGGTTTTGCGTAGCTTGATGTGTAGCCGTGTGTACAATAGACCTCACACGAGGATGCCCTGTTGTGTGAAGGAAGGCTAGGCTCTTTCGAAATAAGATTTGAGTACATTAATTCAAAATAAAAGCCGGTCGAGTGCGAGTCGGTCCCGCGCCGAGAGTTCCGTACCATACCATCATATAACATATTAACTTACAAAATAGTTTTGTTTTCTTCGGGACCTTTAACACGGGACCGACTCATACTTGGCCGGTTTTTATTATGTGTTGTTATACTATAGAGTTTGCTCTATAAACACACCAAGTTTGACGCTTGTATGTATTACCGTTTTTATGATATAGTGAGAAGAAATTAATGGTGATAAAAACTAGTTTCTTGTATGATATATCCCCCTTAATTTTTACCCTTTTTCATATTTTTATTGTTTGTTAGCAAATTCCGCCATAATAACGCACATTCTGTGAAAATTTCAACTGTCTAGTTATTACGGTTCAAAAGCTACAGCCCTAATAGGTAGGATAGACGGACGGACGGACAGCTTAGGCCTATGAATATGGTCCCGTTTTCACCTTTTGGGTCCGGAACTTTATTGTCTGAACCGTAATTAGTTAGACCCCAACTGAATGTCTGTGCCCAAGAACAGTTGTTTATGTACTGTGCCTAAAAATAAAAGGGCTTGACTGGGTAAGCTTGCAGATTCTTAGTTTTGAGTGAAATTTCTAACGAAAAATTGTCATGTTGCTGTTTTCGCGTTAATGCACTCGTATCCAGACAAACCAGCACCTGGTTTTCAGCATTTTAGTTTCGTATGGCAATGGATAACAAATAATTGAGAAAAACAACGGAAAACAGTGAGAAAAATTATTTCGTGTTTGTGAGTTTCTTTTTTCGCGAATGCCGATCGGATACACATGGCGTGACATTCCTAGTGCAAACTTTTGGTTTTTCGAATAAATTTTATAATTATCAACGTATATTTTTCAAGATATTTATCATTACGAACCCTGGCCCTGTTGAGATTAATGGCATCACTCATCAGTACAAAACATGCAGGATGAGACACCAGGGTTGAAAAAACGTTCTCATGAAACCATATGAAAAAAAGTCAGCCTGATCTAATGAATACTAATGCATGCAATCTTATCTATGCTAATTGACCTTACAATCAGTTTTAATTACATGTACCGTATCAATAGGATGATGGCCGTGCCTCTATCATTGCACACTATAATTAACATTATAACAAACCTAACTGGCTTTATGTCACTCTGCTAATTTGAGATAGTGTTATACTAGGGATGTAACTGAATATACGAAAAAATCTGTATGACCGAAAACTCGAATTTCTTTACAAAATATTTTTTAGTAAAAGGGGTGTTTGTACCCATGACACTGAACAACTTTCTCCAAAAAATTGCCTTTTCATACAAACGTTCGATCAGCTGATTGTATTTAGTATGGAAAGTCGAAAAGGTTTTTTTACGAATTTCCTATAGGTTTCCTTTGGGAAAATTGTTCAGTATCATGGGTACAATCACTCCTTAAAGTAATGCAACTGTTTACACTGTATAAATGTATAATTATTAAGAACTAATATAATTGATTAAGGACTGTATAATTGAGGGTTATTATCATGTTGTAACAGGTGCATTACATATTAGCTACTGATACATGCTACATACACCTTTGTCCCATTAGGATAGATAGAAAATTAATTGTACTATAAATCAAACAGAGGCAAGTGAGACTCTTTCCTCTTTAATATCCATAAGCAACTTCATAATGCCATTTTGTATGCAATGCCCATATTAATATGCAATTAGGTATGTAACATTTGGTTTAGGATCTGATATCCAATAACTATTCTATGTATTTAAACAAGAATAATTAAATATTTATATCCATATCCGAACCTGAAATACATTCAGGACATCCCTAATGTGCACAGAGTATGGCCATTTGTGACCGTGTGATTCACTGTAGTTGCTCCGCAACAGTCTTGATTTTGTTTTATTGCCACCAATTGAATGATGAATGTAATTATAGTTTAGCATTGGTTATAATTTATGGAACGGGTGTTCACAGTTTCCGGGCTTATTGTGAAACATTATATGATATTATACTTTAATAGGTATAGATTCTGACATTAGACACATCATAATTTAAAGAGAGATTGTATATGAATGATGTGGGGCCTAAATGGGTATTTTTGACTCAATTGCTATGCCTATGGCGTCAGTCTCTCTGTCTGTCTGTTCTAAATTTAAAGTGGTAGGTATATCTTTTGAACAAATCTCATGAAAGCTAGCTGGTAGAAAATTTTCACTTTTAGGTTGTCACAAGTAATGGAGAGTCCCCATATTAGAAACTAATTTTTTCTACAACATTTTCTGTTCTATGTTAAACCGAAAATGGTATATTACTGGTGTCAAACTTGTATTATAGTGCAAACTCTATAGTATAACAATAAATAATAAAAACCGGCCTAGTATAAGTCAGGCTCGAGCTAAGTGTCCCAGAGAAAACAAAAAAATTATAAGGAAAGTTACCAAAGCTAGCTTCTAAATCACAGCTTTTCTTCATACCAGCTTTCTTTTTTGTTACTTGTTAAATTATCTTTGCCTGCTCTTATGCGGGGCAATCAAGCTACAGATAAATTCCCTTTCTAAAATGAGAACTAATATGAATACTTTTTTTATTTATAATTAATGGACTTCTTGCTTGTGGATTAGCACCGCATTTCCGCCAGTGTCAAGTGGTTTGAGGGAATATCTATCCGATCTCGAGGATTGTTTTTGACTATGAACACAACTGAGAAGGATTGCGGAGCCTCGTGGCAGGCTGAGACGCGAACCGCGCGAACACCACGCGAAAGAAAAGTGTTCGGGGCAAACCCTGCAACGTGACTCCAATGAATACTTTATTTGTACCTCTATTTTGACTGACACAATTTTTCCTTAAGGTTTTAATGAAGAAAAAAGTGTGTCAGTGAATAAAGGCTATTATATTTATTTATTTGTACCTCTACCTATTCTTTTTACAGGCTGAAGAAGTAGCAGATCTCAAACCTAGTCCCTTTCTAAATGTACATACTCTCCCAATTGACATTTCTAATATGTTGTTACCCACATTATAGCAATGTAAAAAATATTATGATACTTATTATAATATCACAGAAGTAACAAATATTTTGTAAGGTATAATGTTTACAAATTATGTAACATCTCCAAATGAATGAGATAAGATACTGCCTCTTGGCTGCAGCTTAAAATTGTGTCACACTTGTTCAAAGTTCAATCACCTCTGTTGTAGGCTTCACACTTAATTTGAACATTCTCCATATTTTAGTTGATAAATATAGCTAATTTAAAGCTTTTAGCTATTTAAAGACATTTTGTATTTGGTTATTTCAACCAGGAGGCTATTTTTGAAAGACACACAATCCTAATTTGAATTTGAATAGTGTATAGTTTGCCATCACTTTTATTAGGCTGTGTAAGGATGGTTGATTTTCAAAAATAGCACTCTTAGACTTGTATTATTTGACCAATGGCCACTTACACAAGCTTTGTATTTGTATACTTAGATAGCTTGGCTTGGTCACCGGCATTCTTAGCCTTAGGATAAATTAGACCTAAGTAGCATAAATCTATAATAATAAGTCCCCAAACTGTATTTACTTGTGATTTAAGTTTTTAATATTTTTATTATTATTTACTTTATTATTTAAATTAGATTTTTTATAAAAAGATTAATTTATAAACTGCTGTTTTTCTTACATTTTTAATACATAAAGTTACAACCATAACATAACTTATGATCCCTTTTGGGGGTGACCAGAAACATTACTACAACATCATGCAATATTTGTAACAAAGTTGACTTTAAATATTGAAGTTTTCGAGATGACAATACTTATAGATTTTATGAAATGTATAAAATACCTAGCGTATTTAATTGTTATGATTAATAAGTAAATATGAGCCTTACATGAAAACAAAAACTAATGGAAAATTTAATCAACAACATCATTAAAATGATATTTGTTTGATACAAACAAAACAGTATACGTAAAACATAAACATAGCTATAATTAGCATTGCAAATAATACAGTTCGATAATATATCTTGCATATACTTACAGAAAGGAGCAACAATACATGGACGATGTGTGGTGAAGTCAGAGGCACACCTTAGTCTGCTTATCTCATTATAGACTGCGACTCAAGCTCACGTTTAGCTTTATTGCTTTTTTAAGTAAATGTGACCGTGTGAATAAACTCAGAGTCAAGCTGCGAGCGTAAACAAATTATGTGTATAACACGTTAACACGTCTCGCATACGACGATTTTAGAAAACTAATAATGACGCAAGCTACTTCATTAAACTATTTACAAGAAAAGGATTTCTTCTTAATTATAAAACAATGAAAAGAAAACGCTCTTTCGTAATCGATCGATATGTAATGGGAAAACTATTCCCCATAACAAAGAAACTTCAGTGACTTAAAGGTTTTCGGCGGCAGTTAATCATAACTTCTGTAGAGATTAAATTAACTAGTTAATTAAGAAGAATTTAAACTATTTCACTGTTGATTTTCACATAATTGAATAGGTTTTCTGTCCAAATATTTATCAAAACTATTTTGTGTCGACCATTAACCTCACCAAAACAACAACTGTCAAAGTGCAGTGCTGCCAATACAAGAAATACGAAAGGCTGCGTTCACAATAAACAATTTATTTAAGACGAACTTCAAGTGAGTCATTCCTTATAATTAAATCACTTTTTGAGTCACTTATTCATATGCGATTTATCGTTAGCCAGTATGATTACTTTTAAAAGAAATTAGAAGCGACCAGTAAAATCAGTAAAATGGTCGGATGACATTTTATAGAGTGGCAGGCAAATAGTGAATGCGACTAGCGTGGGCATAGATGAAATTTTTATCGCTTACGCTGTTACGCTACGTGAGTGTTGGGACATGAAGAGCCTGACTTACCCAGCAGTCTGATTTACCGGGCTGATGATAACTACCCCCATTTCTTCCCGTTGTTGTCGAACTATAGGAGTCGACCAAGGGATAACGTTTCTTGCTACAACTACACGCTTAAAAAGTTGATAGTTGTAGCCAAGTTGTAACGTCGCATCACGCATAGTCGTCGAAATAAAGCTGGAGCAAACGAAGCGAGCTCATGATCATGCTAACTACATAATAAGATCATTATATACGTAGCTCATGCCAAAATCGAGTTGATTTGTGTGTGAAATAAAAACTGAAGCGAGCTAGCTTAGTTTCAGAGCTCAGAAATAAAACTACAAAAGATTGAGCGAGCAAAGCGAACTCGAAAATTCTCTTTATATTTTACTTTATTTCTGACCATGTGTGAGGCCTCCATCTCCAAACTGCAGTCCCAAGACCGGAGGCCCGAGCCACCAACCAAACTGCCTTACCGCCGCTGCCCCCCCCCCCCCCCCCCCCCTTAGCCCGCCTATGGAAATACATCGTTATAATAGCATGTAGTTTAGTAGGGTTAATATATAGGCATCGTAGATATCACTGGAGCAATAAGTAAATGACGTTGAACTTGAACTGACCTCTCATATAATATACTCGTAAGATGATAAAATTGATAATAACATTTTCTAGGGGTAGCCTAGGTACCCAAGTAGTCATTCTAATTCGCACCTAATTCGGAAAAATGCCTAAATCCTATTAGTTTATTTACGAAATACATTTATACATGGATGATCCCGCCGCCCGCTGCCGGTAAAATCTAGATCTGAATAATTTTGCATACATTTGGTTAGTTCTTTTCTTTTCTTTACATTGTAGTAACATCTTGGCACCGTCTGTTTATAAACAGTGTGTCGTAGATTAGATTGTGTTTCCGGTACATCCACGATCCACGATCGAGTCAATCTAAAACAGGAATGTCAAACTCAAAGTCGTTGGTGGGCTAAATGCATAATGATTGTAGAATCAGTGGGCCGTAACGAACTTAGAGAAATTGTATCGGTCATAGATTAAGATAAACAAAAAACCCGACTGTATGAAAAACCTATTAACTGAAAAGAGAAAAACAAGCTCTATAATCACTAATCAGCTATAACAACTTTGTTTGAGCAAATATAATTTTATTCTTATAAGGTAGGTATCGCAAACGGGGACATAGAATATTTTTGGTTGGTTATTGATTGGTTGTTGAACAAAGTTGTTATGGGTGATTAGTGATGATAGAGCTTGTTTTTCTCTTTTCAGTTAATAGGTTTTTTTATGCAGTCGGGTTTTTTGTTTATCTTAATAATTTAGTTTATTTCATACTTTTTAGTCCTATGTCGAAACGAAAACATAAAAGTACTATAATATTTATATATTCGGAATCGTCTAATTACTAGCTTTCATTTGATACCCATATTGAACACCTCACACGTTAAAATCCATCAAGCCGTTTAGGCTGTAGGCCGTGCCAAAGAAATAGACATACAAACATACATACATACATACGCTCGAAAAACATAACCCTCCTTCTGGCGCAGTCGGGTAAAAAGGACTGTTAAGTACCTAATCGTTTATTTTATAGTAGAACTTTATTTTTTTCTGGTACGTTACAATCTCTACCCGTTGTTTATTTCGGGTAGGGGTAATTCTACGTACAGAAGTCAACTTCCAAACTGCATCTGAATCAAGGCCGTAACTAGAACGAAATTTAAGGTAGAGCATGGAAAGACTAAAGGGCGGAAGGAAAATGCTACAGTTATTGGAACTTCCAAATTAATTTGATAAAGTACCTAATGTTTCTATAGAAGGTACTTATTTCATTTTCGGGATCCTTGTCTCAGCCCTGCAAACTATGTATAAAAGTGAGCGAGCGAAGCAAGCTCGAAATTTTTCGCATCGTGATTTAAAACTGTGGTATGTGGTCTGGTGGTAGGGTTTACATAATATGAGAAATCTTGTAAGTCTGAATGCTTTCGGGCCGCACCAGGAAGCTCGGGCGGCAAGAAATTGCAGTGTGGTGTAAACCGCATGCGAGCCGCGGGCCGCATGTTTGACATGCCTGATGTAGAAGGTCAAACAAATTGTATGAATCTATTTATATAATTTTATACCTAGTGTTTGTAAAGTCGCGTAGCAAGCCAGACGTATTAGGGAACTCAAAAATAAATACTGTTTTATTCATATCGTGTAATACTCTCGGCTAGTCTAGAAATGCTTCTTGTTTTGCCTAATAGATGTTTTAATCCTTTCCTTGCCAAAAGGATAAGAAATGTCTACCGGTAAGTTTGTACGACGTTACTTTTATGTAGTTACATATATTATCTACTTAGGTAACTGGATACTACATAGGAACCTCTCTACTATAGAGTAGACAGGTAAGTACGTAGGTACCTAAGACTATTTTGAAATCGCACTTGGTTCGTCATTGATAATCTATAATATATATATAAGTAAACAAACAAAACACAACATTGCATTGAATTCTCTATCTCTATGATAGAAGTTATCAACATAACATACCTACCGTTCTTTTTCTTGTGGTGCTATCTATAACGTGTTAATGAATTAACGCAAAACTAGAAAGTAGTTGGTTTAGAATCGAGAGCAGAATCAAATTATCATGTTTTCAACATAGGTAATTTTTTTCAAAATATTAAATAGGTACTTACCTAATTGGTTTGTAAAATTTATAAATTTACTGAACTCGATCTCAACCCACCGTACGGGCACTCTCATCCTACTTACTACCAAAACAAGATTCTTAAAATACATATATTTACGAGCACGTAAGCGCTTTCGTTAACTGCTGAAATGATAACAAATCATTTTTGCCTGAAAACTTATAACTTTAAATTTTAACTAACAAAATAATGAAATTATTGTTTCAATCTAATTATTTTATCATAAATCAGTTGGGGTGTATGAGGTTTTGCGCTTATTCATTAACACGTTGTATATCTAGTGCTATCTCCTACCGGAGGTTGGCTATCTTTGGGGCTATGCGGTCACTGAAGACTGCAGCCCTGAGCAGGTGATGTGAGACCAAAAAACATAATTCTGGACGTCAGAAAATAATAAAAACATAAATCATTCATTTTAGGATTGCCAATTGTCGGATGCTCTCGTCGAGTGCGGAGACTAAACCATTTGATTCAATTCCGGGCCTCTCAAAAATACCAATCCTTGGTTCATTCCATCACTTCCTGCCTGTTATTGGTATGTCTGAAATACTTATTTATTTTATTTTCTCCGACACACTTGTCAGTATGGAACAGTGGCGGATTTACAAATTTTCAAGGTATAGGCTGAATAGTTTTTGCCGCCCTTGCCTCTACAATTGTCATATCATACATTATTTTTCAATGCAACAATTTCGTTGAAATTGCACGTAAAAGAATTTTTCGGTATATTTTTGAGCTAATCGAAGCTCAATCATGTACGACTATTTGAGCTAAGACTATCTCGCTATTACAGTTCAAGATTTTTTTTAAATTCCAATCGAATTTTCTGAAGCTAATGCATGTGAAGCGCATAAAAGTCGATACATAAGATTGAAATCGGTAAAATTATTCACTAAATTATTCATTATATTCGAATAAAAATCGAAAAATTATAAACAAACCATCCAGTTCGTAGCCAACCAGTAGTAGAACTAGCATATATGGGTTGTTAGTGGGAAGAGGGGAATATATTTTCTACAATTTCGCTCTTTTCACTCATAAAAAATGTGGGCAAAGGGCACAGAGGCGAGAGGCCGATTACTGGTTGAGGGGCGGCGAACTAGCTGCTTTACTCTAGAATATGGAAGTTTGCTACTCTCGGAATGTGCAATAACAAGTGAGAGAGAAAAATCTGTAAGACATTAGAAAACCGTAATGGAAAAATCTTTTAGAATTCTCTGAGGTAAAAATAAAAATTCTGTCCCCAAATTTGCCGTCTCCAAAATCTGCCGCCCTAGGCTCGAGCCTACTCAACCTGCTGGTAAATCCGCCACTGGTATGGAAACAAGAAGTATTTCAATTATTCACAACACTTTTGTTTCCGACAGTATCAAAAATTTAGTTTCATGCCAATCATGCACAAAAGTATAATTTATAGGAATTAATCGCAATTTTCAGGAAAAATCGGTCCTCCCGAAAATTTCTACGCTATGACAGACACCCTGTATAAGGAATTTGGACCCATAGTTAAATTGGAAGGTATATTTTCTAGAGCCAGTATGGTACTCTTATTTGAACCATCACATTTTGATCAGGTATAGTATTCTATTACAATTACAACCTTATGATCGGAAAATACAATAAGTTTTACTTAAGAATTGCCTAGAACAACTTTAATAAATTTAATAGTTAGGTAATCGATCGACGTTCGGCAAATCGTCTAACATAGCAATTGTAGCGCGACATAGAGGTGTCGCCCCTTAGATCTGTATCTGTTTAGGTTTGCGTACATCCGAGCGAGATAAAAGGCCCGACGAGCCTACACGCCTTACGTAAATGGTAAATGGTACCATATTTTCCAGACATCCTAAACCAGAGAGGTTACAATTTAGCCGAAATCATTTAATTATTGGCAGGTGTACAGAGCTGAAGATGTGACTCCATTGAGACCAGGGTTTGCAGCACTTGTATATTACACTCATGAGTTGAGAAAGGAGAGGTACAACAGCATCCACGGCTTAACTATAGCGTAAGAAACACTATTTAATAACCATAATGACTTAGGGGTGTACTCTTAGATATTCCGTGCTTAGGGTCAATTCCCAGTGAAAGAACAGCGCAGCGGCCGCCGCGGCGTGGCGTGGCTTACCCGTTCTGTCACCTCAACTGACATTGTAGGTATCTTATAACATGCCGCGCGCTGCCGCCAGCCGCCCCACTTTCAGTAGGAATTAACCCTTAAGGGTATATTACTGTTGGCGCGCTCCATACAAACGAAGTCTGGTGATATTTTCAATACAAACCAATCAAAGTCAATGAAATTTTGCTGAAACAATCTTGAAACAAATATCTATGCTTGTATGGAATCAGATTTTCGTTAAAATATGCAGTTTCAATGCTAGGATTAATTTAAGATTTGTATATAAATCTTTGAGGCACTGTAACTTTAAAACTATACATTTTAACGAAAATCGGACTCTATACAAGCATAGAAATTTGTTTTTAGATTAATTCTGAAAAATTGCATTGAGTTTAATTGGTTAGTATTGAAAATATCACCATAGTACGTTTGTATGGAGCGCGCTCCGAATTATATCCTCTTAACCACAATTAGACTAGACGCGTCATACCCTTACTAAAGTGAACTTTGCTCACAATCTTGTCCTTAATTTGTTCCAGTCAGGGTCCAAAATGGCGTGATTTTCGGACAAAGGTCAACCCAGCATTGCTAAAACTAAAATTAGTGAAACTTTATGCACCAGGACTTGATGAGATTGCGCAAGAAATGGTAACCAGGTTTGTGTTCCTATGATATGTACCATCGTTTCGGATAAGGTCACTCACCGATTCCCTTTTAAAAATGGTATCCAGAAAGATGGGTCAATGATATTAGGAGACACGCGGGTCCCAACCTTTGAATGTTCAATATTCACGACTGGAAGCAGAGGGCTAGAGACAGAACGTCATGGAGAAATATGGAGGAGACCTATGTCCGAAGACCAACTGATCAAGGGCTGTGATGGATGGATGGATACATCGCGAAACCTAAAAATTCTAAATTTGAAATTGGCTACTGAACTAAATGCAAGAATGAAACCACACTATTACAACCTTAGTGCCACAGCAGACGATGGATATTCTGCCTGCGGTCACGCCGCGGCTCCTCGTATGGATTTTACCACAGATGTGTGCATTACCTACGACCTACGCACTCATCCGTAGAGTTCCATCGTGCAAACGTGTCTGCGGACAACATTGTCCATCGCCTACGCTTGGTGTCAAAGCTTACCTAAACCTAACCTTTAAGGCCATGTTTCGAGCCACCCCAAAAAGGAAAAAGTTCGTGGTTTTTAAGTATCTATAATTCTATATACTTTTACAGGTTGGCAAAATTAAAAGACGACCCAAATTATCTACAGAATAACATCAACGTAGAAATAGCTAAGTGGTCTTTAGAATCAGTAGGCCTAGTTGGTTTAGGAGCAAGGCTTGGTTGTCTTCAAGACAACTTGACTCCCAATCACCCAGCAAGTCAACTAATGCAGTGCTCCAAAGACATTTTAGATATTGGATTCAAGTTGGAATTGTTCTCAACAATTTGGAGGAATTTCCCAACACCAGCTTTTAAGAAACTCATACGAACCTTAGATACACAGTGGAGGTTTGTATTCATAAATCTAATAAAAAAGAAAATACGTTTAAACCTAAATGCTTGCAAGCCAGGCTTAGGGTGCCTGTCCACTGAAGCGGAGCGAGGCTGCGGAGCAGAGAAACGAAGAAATATCAACCAATAGGATTGCATAAAATGTCGGAGTGGAGATTTTATGCAATCCCATAGGCCAACATTCCCTCGTTTCTTCGCTTCGCAGCCTTAATGTCGTAAAGCAAAACAGCCCTAAGGCCCTACGATAAATAGGCACCTGATGCTTGGTAGGACCCCTAAATTTTGGGTGAACTCTGCAGAATCCTCATTTCAAGTGCCAAGATAAAGTTATAAACAACGTTTCATTGATGTTCAAGTTTAAGTACTAAGTACAAAAGTTGGGCTTTGTATATTATTATGTCTATGTATACAATAAAGTGTTATAATATAATATATAATAAAATATATTTATTTTAACACACTTAATAAACAAAAAGCTACTCTAGCTGCGCAGGAATAAAGACTACAGTGGAAACTCAAACTCAATGACATAACTATTGCCAACGACACAAGAAGTAAAAACATTAAATGTTACATTGAACTGAGCATGGCATTTATAACTTATCTTATTACACAAACAATATTTAAATTTAATTTCAGTGTTAGTGAAAAATACATTAAGGAAGCTCGTAAAAGAATAAGCGAAAGGGACCATGACATACCTGACGAAGAAAAGAGTATAATAGAAAAATTGCTGGCGGTTGACGAGAAAGTCGCCATCATGATGGCAAATGAAATGCTGATGGCTGGAATTGACACTGTAAATTAGTTTTATAACTACATTAATTCACGACTTTATATTTGCTACAACTAAATGCTAAAAAAATTATAAGTTTAGTAGTAAGTCCACACACAATAACTCAACTACAAAAATCAGCATAGTGTTATAGCAATGTCACAGTATAATAAAGGAGTATGGTGCAGTGTGTATTCCACATTAGTCCATCACGCGTGCTCAATGCGTTGTGCATTGGTAGATTTCACATATGCATCAGAATTTAGCACGAATTTAGAAAGATACAATGCCGCCACTGTCAGAATCATTTTTCATGATCTAAAAATTACATCTTGGTTATTTCACTTTCAGTAGGTATTATCTACTTGATCTGCATATTTTAGATACGTCTAAGGATTACACTGTGATACGCCATTTTATGCAATTTTAACATGCATTTTTCATAGAACAGTCTGTGCTAACTTGCCAAAACATAACCTTTCTTTTTGCAGGTAGCCCATGTTACGATCGCTTTTATGTATAGTTTGGCAGTAAACCCGGAGGTGCAAGAGAAGCTCCGACAGCACATCAGGTCAGGGGACCAAAACAAATCATATTTAAAGGCCTGCCTGAAGGAGTGTTTACGCTTGTATCCAGTAGTATCGGCTAATTTGAGAAGGACTTCTAAAGATCACGTTGTGGCTGGGTATCACATTCCTGAAGGTGTAAGTGTATTTCTGTTACTTTATGTCATTATCGACATCATCAGCTGCTGCTATCTTTCCAACAGCAGGGGCACAGGCCTACAATCAGGGTGTATAGTCCACCACGCGTGCCCAATTCTAATTGGCATCAGAATTTGCTCTTCAGTGTATTCATATTAAATTAAAATAAATATATGTCTTGGACATTGTCACACAAATTCACGTTTAAAGTCATCGTCAAGCCGCTATTCGTTATTTATTCAATTTTAATGTATTTATGTAATTACATTATAATTTATTTAGGCATGCTTATTCATTTTTTTCTTTGCGACGAAAACAATAGAACATAGTAAAAATTTTGTTCCAGATAATAAGTAGTACTTAATATAATATTTCTTCTCCAAAAATAAAGAGAATTTCTCTTAAAAAGGAAAATACTTAGGTGTGTACTTTATTGTTGTAGATCGATGTAGTAGCTCCAAACGAATACTTGTCAAGAATGGAAAAATACTATCCGAGACCCACAGAATTTTTACCAGATAGATGGCTGGCAGAGAAATCGGATCCACTGTACTATGGAAACGCCCATCCTATGATTACATTGCCATTTGGCTTCGGCATACGAAGCTGCATCGGTAGAAGAATAGCTGAATTGGAAATAGAGACGTTCATTCACAGATTGGTACATGAGTTCAAGATTGGATGGGAAGGACCGCCTTTGAAAACTGTAACGAAAGTGGTGAATTCTTTCAAAAAACCATTTTATTTCAGATTTGAGGCAGCTTAGTAAATTGTATGAATTGAAAAGTTGTAACATTGTAACCATTTAATTTTATAATAAGTATCGAAGAAGGAAATGCCAACTGTCAGATAAATTTTGGGTAGAATGAAGAATGATTGATGAATAAAGACACATTTGTACATTTTATAACTCTTATTACCCATTTATTCTCCTTAATATTAACATCCTCAAAGGAAGTACTGTATTCGAATATGTCACAACAAAGTCATATTTCTGTCTTATTCCTTTATAATTGGATTTACTTTCGTTTTTGTGATGTTTGAGCACTTCAAATGCTCAAATATATTGTAAGATGACAATTATAAAGGTTTCCTATACTTCCCTTGAATCCAAACTCTGTACATGGTCAACATCTTTCCTCTATTAACTTGAAGTCTTCTATCTATCAAATTCTGCTCTTCCAAAAAGCCAGCCCCTTTGAAAAGGTTTGTAATTTCTTCTTGAGTGAAAAAGTAAACCATAGTGTTGTCACCTCGGGCGTAGAAATTATCGGATATGCAACGGCCTTTCTTGAATCTGAGCTGAGCCAAGTCGTATTTTCCGTAGTCACGGAACACGACAAGGCCACCGGGTTTTAGGTATTTGTAAATGTGGTTGACAACAACCGGCATTCTGTAAAGAAAGACAACAAAATGTTATTAAAATTATTAACATCAAACTGGACAAGCCTGACCAGAAAAATAAAGAAACCTGCCTTTCAATTTCAGCAGTCGAATTTTTCAAGTACTCAAATTAGTTCTAATGATTTTCTGTAACAAATGGTCAGGTGTTTTATTTTTCTAGTCTGGCTTTAACATTAGTTTATACAGGGTCCTTCTTAATATCCTGACACTTTTTAAGGGTATGATCAGACCGTCGACAAACTGAATAACTTTCTCTATGGCACCAACATCAAAATCGCGAAAGTTATTCAGTTTGTCGACGGTCTGATCATACCCTTAAAAAGTGTCAGCATATTAAGAAGGACCCTATATATTACTTTTACCGGAAAAAATCGTAAGATGTCATACATTACATACTAAATCATTTGTTGTAGTAATGTTTCTGACCAATAGAAAAGGGAACTCTGTCGTTTTTGTGTAAGTATGAAAATCGTATGTTTTTCATTACACTTAGTACAGTTACCTACTCATTCTGTCTCCAATAACAAACTCTTTTCATTTTTTTGTCTGATTTTTTTTCGTTTTAAAATTGTATTTGTTGAATCTATAATTGTGGTAAGTAAATAAAGTATTTATACATTATTATGTTCAAACTTTTTCAAAACCCACAGAAACACAGGGTTAAAAAATCACTATAAAACACTAAAGTAATTTATGTCGTTTACAACACTTTATACTACATTCAATATTGAATCTTATTATTAAAGCATTAAGTTAGTTATTTATGTGGTCAATGAAACATACTACACATGATAAAGGTTTAAAAAGTATTTCCGATTAACACTCACTTCGCAGGATCAATAGCCGACAATACAAATATCAAAACAATGATATCTAACGAGTTCTCTTCAAATGGAACCTCCCATTCTGCCGTAGCATCCAGCACAAAAACGTTACATCTCTTAGTATCATACAGTTCATTCTGTCTCATTATATCTATAGCTTTTGATGAAAAATCACATCCATAAATAAACAAATTTGGATCTTGACTGTATTGTAATATGGGGAATATTGTGTTGCCAACTCCACAGCCGATTTCAAATATGTATCGTTTGATGTTAGATTTTGAATCGGTTGGTTCACTTTGTGTGGTATTGCTATTGTTCTCTGGGTATACTCGAACCGGTGCTGATGTATTATCTGGTGCTAGCTCTGGGAACTCAGTGAATAGCCAGTGTCTGTCTTTGAAGAACCTGGAATAGCCAAGAAAACATTTTTAGTTTTAATTATTGATAACCTACTTGATAACATAAATCAAATGTGGAAATAATTTCAAGAACAATAATAAAATAACAGTAAAAGCAAAAATTAGATGATTACATAAAGATATTTTGAAACCCAAGTCTAAAGATCCCAATCATATAGAAAAGATAATTCACAGCATGCTTAGTCAAAAAGGAGGCCACCACACAATGGAGTATGTTCATGGGTCTGCAAAATTGCTTATCCATAAATGGTCAATGGAAGATTACGCCAGTTTTATAACAGACCTGCAAACCAACTCCGATAAAAGAGGTCACTTATGATCACAACATACTGAGTCCGCCGACATAGACATTCCAATATAATTTGTATCTTCGGACTGTGTCTGCGACTTGTCGGCGAATTCGGTTAGTAGACACCATTTTAGTAGATTTTTTAAAGGCTTTCTGCAAATATATGGTTGTTCTACCTACTTAAAATCGAAAATCACATAACTTTTTAATTATAAGAGGTGTCAAATCTACGCCGTCTTAACTATTATAAAACTGTATCAGATGTGTGTCTGAAGACATTGAAGATATTTACAAAAAAAGACATGGTTTTTAGATGTCCCTGACTCCAAATCAACCTTTTTTAGAATTTTATCTGTCTGTTTGTTTGTGTTTGTTTGTGCGAGCATCACGCATAAACTATTGAATCAATTTTGAGGAAACTTTTTAGCTTATGATCTGACTTAAAATCTGGTTATATACAACATGTTAATGAATTAACGCAAAACTAGAAAGTACTTTGTTTAGAATCAAGAGCAGAATCATGGTTTCAACATAGGTAATTTTTTTTTCAATATTAATTAATTTGTTTGTAAAATTTAAAATCTACTGAACTCGACCTCAAGCCCCTGCAATGGCATACTCACTACTTACTACCACAACAAGATTGTTAAAATGTATCCATGAGCATGTTAGCGCTTTCGTTAACTGCTGCTGCTAAATCATTTTTGTCTCAAAACTTAAGATGCTAATAACTTCAAATTTTAACTATAAAATAATGAAATTATTGTTTCAATCTAATTATTTTGATGTAAATCAGTTGGGGTGTATGAGGTTTTGCACTTATTCATTAACACGTTGTATAATTTGTGCGGATGAAGTCGCAGGTTAACTCTAGTAATATATAGTACTGAAAACCTTAATAAAAACAAACCTATTCTGATGAATATCATAAAAGGCATCCCAATGTTTGTCAGCGTTTTCTTCTAAGTCTTTTAAGTGATCTTCGGAGAATGTTACATGTGAGTTCAATTGAACCTTCTCTTTGGCCGCCTGCTCCTGCTCGTCGTCCCACTGCACATTGTCCCTGCAACAAGAAATTTGCATTATATCATGTATGAAACTTACAAGAAATTATCTTTTTTTACAAGTAACTTTATCTAGGGTCCTTCTTAATATGCTGACACTCCTGAACAACTTTCTCTATTGCACGAACATTGAGATAGCGAAAAAAATATCAGGTGTTAAATACAACACCCTGTAAGTTAAGACCTTATTGTACCATATACCTTCAAATAAATGAGTTCTATTCTATTCTAAAACTGCAAACCTACTCGAGCCAAATGTATGGGGCAGCAGATTTTTTTTTGCAATTTTGATGTTGGTCCTATAGTGAAAGTTTGACGGTCTGATCATCCTCTTAAAAACTGTCAGCATACAGTCTAAACCACTGAAGATAGAAACATGAACATTATCAAAACAATGTCTTTTATTCCATTCTACTAACATTCCAATGTGAAATTTAGGATGTTTGTGACTTGATCATGCATAAATAGCGGAACAGATTTGTACGAAATTGGCACACACATAGAACATGATCTAGATTAACACATAGGATAATTATTTAAAGTCAACGCAGACGAAGTCACGGGCAAAAACTAGTCAACAAGAAGTACCAGGCATTGAAAAGATAAAGTTGTTTTTCGTCCACAAGATAGCGAGATCCTCCCGGAGGTTTCTTCCTATGCCTCGTTTTCTCTATATCTATTACGTTTCGAGGTAATTTCTTACAGTATCTAACGATAGTAGCGAATACTGTACCACGCATTGTGCTTGAAAACTTCCTCAACATTCTCTAAGAATCTGTTGCCGAATTGTGGTCGTTTTTCGGCGTCCGAGTTTTCCATCTATATTTCTATTATTTGCTTGTTTTAAGTGTCATTTACGTTTAAATTATTACGTTAATTAAATGTTTTTGTATAGAAATTCCAACTTATTTACGATTAAAGGTTATATTTCTGTCAAATGTCAACGTTGACATTAACTTGACACATATGCTGCCATAAACAAAAATATTTTTCTATTTTTCGGTTTTGTATTCTAGGCTTTTAAAGTCATCTCGATGAAGTCAATCGGACTTTAGCTGTTTTGTAGCTTGAGAATGGGACATAGATGAACCCTTGGAGTTCGTTATAAGTATAAAGTTACGATGCTGAACTGATGGAAAACCCATGTAAAACGAAAATAAAAATTAAGCTTAAATTCTTTTTAAAACAAATAAAAGTATGGGCTAGGTAGTACAGGAAAAAAATTTAAGCCGTTTAATTTCGACGATTAAAACAAGATTTTTTTTTGTACTAACTAACTAACTGGCTTTAAATCCATATTTTTTCCAACATTTTGGCCATTATTAATACTAACATGAAATAAAATCTCCTTTAAATATGTATTAGTGGTATTAGGTATTAGTGAATGAAGATGAAGATTTGATTTAATTTTGAATGGGGATTTTGATTAGGGGTTTTCAGTAAAACTTTAATCCCCATGCTTAGTTTGGATTAAAATTTAGGTTATTATCGCAAGCGATTAATTCAATCATAACACAGCTCTACAAAAAAAAGTTTTTTTTGTTGCCCTGAATATCATCGCAAATTTTTACGTTTTCAAGTGCCCAGATTACGAATATATTCATGAAAGTTCTCAATGTGCTCGTATTTTCATGATTTATGCATATCTTATATTTTGAACAATTATCGGTTTGTTAAATAATGTTATGTAAAATTAAAATAAAGATTTAAAAAAAATCAGAGCAAATCTAACAAAATCATTGATAGTTTCATGAATTGTGTGCATTAAATGGACCCAAAATCATTTTCATATCTAGGGCAACCAAACCACTGTAGACCAGTGTAATTTATGATTATGAGAGTATTTCAAGTCAGTGTGCAGTGGTCTGCGCGTATGAAGTCGCAGGCGCCGCCGGCGCCGCCGCTAGTAGGTACCTAACAAAATAGGTACCGAATATACTTTAACTAGTTAGGTAGGTAACTTTACGTTACTAACTAATAAACTGTACCTACTTATAGATACAGGGATGGCATCTTAATTAAAGTTTTTCAAACATTCACCTAATCCGGGTACCTACCCATTTAGTTTTAAGGTACCTACCTAATAAGTTCATTGATCCGATTACAAATTTACTGTAGAAATCTAAGTTATTGCGCCATAAAAGTTCGTTTTGATGTTGTTCTCTGATCAGAGTAAACATCATAAAAACGATTTCACGGGTCATTAACGTCTTCCCACAAACGAAATAGCTGCACTTTGAAATTTATAACTTCATCCAAATAAAGGAACCGAATCGCAAGACGAAGAATTTAGTCAGTGGGTACTAGGTAGGCAAATAGGTAGGGATTTTAAGTCTTTAAATTGTCTAAATGCATTCCAGATTTACTTTTATTACTATCACTTATATTGATAGTATAAGAGATAGACGTACTTTTTGTTATCATCGGTTTCAAGGCTGATTCAGTATTCTTAGGGTGTAGAGTATCTCTGTGATGGCCGATGGGGATGGACCAGGTCTGCCTGCATAGCTCCAGTCGGTCTAGGAGTTACAACCATAACTAGGTTGCAAAAAATGAATATGCAGGTATTATTGTAATATTATGCACTGTAGCTATGCTAACAGTACAAAAACTGACATGGTCTGTCATTCGGATTAGGAGATACATACAGCCGTTCAAAGGTCGGACCTTACTGGTCACCCTTGCAGCTGATGATAACAAAAATACGTCTATCTCTTATACTATAACTTCCTCAAAAGTGACAGCAAATAGTTTGCTGTCAAAAGGTTCTACGGTGGGTAGGGATTCAAATAGTTCGATGGTACTCAGAAGGTAAGTAAATAGTTCATACATTTAAGTCGTGTAGGCATTCCAGTTTAGTATGGAGCAGCAGATTATTTTTTGCACTGACAGGTTTGCTCTCATAGTAAAAGTTGTTCAGTTTGATGGATAGAGTATGTGGTTTAAAGGTTAATTATACTTTTCCTTACACCATGTATACAATATTTAAGGTACTTTCCTTCCGTGTGGCATAGCCGTGTGACACACCCTGTATAATTTCATAATAAAAATGTCACAATAAAATAATGTCAGGAAAAAAATTGATGCAAACCAACAAACAAACAATCAACGTACCTACCAACCTTACCTACACCTATTTCCACACTCACAATGTTCGCTCTACTACATTCAACAGAAAAAAGTCGGACATCGTTAGAAATTCTATCTACAAAATTGTCGACCAACTTTTTAGTCCACAAAAAAAACAATATGAAATTCGACGCACAAAGTGTTCGTGTGTGTTGCCTAAAATGATAGAGAACAGATATTTGCCTTGTACCATGTCTGCACTGGGCATAAACTGCATTCGACAGTAGGTACCAAAACATAGGTACTTACATATAAATATGTATCCTATACTGCCGTTTATACAACACAAGTGACAGTTCTGAAATCGAGTGCATAACTTGCTCTAACTCTAACCCGAAGTTACTAACGTTTGTTTGCCCACGAGATAGGGATGCCGTGCAGTGGAGTGACAGAGTTCCATGTTGAATTTACGCTAGGTATGTGTTGCAAACTTTGACAACTCATATTGAATTGCCAAAGCAATATTAGGTACCTATACGATATGATTATCTACAGGCTGTTTAGTCGGGGTGGTTGAGAATATCATCCGGGGTCTTATTTGTGGTAGTACACGATTATATCGGTATCAAATCAATATTGTGCTTTTGACAGTTCTTGGCTATTCTGCTCCTTAAATATTTAGTTCATCGATTACAGACAGTGGATAATAAATGGTCGGATAGACACTATACAGGATCCTTCTTAACATGCTGACACTTTTTTAAGGGTATGATCAGACCGTCAATCTGAACAACTATCTCTATGGCACCAACATCGAAATCACGAAAAAAAATCATCTCTTCCATACAAAATTGCAAACCTACTCGAGCCAAATGTATGGGACAGCTGATATTTTTTTCGCGATTTCGATGTTGGTCCCATAGATAATGTTGTTCAGTTTGATGGTCTGATCATTCCCTTAAAAAAGTGTCAGCATATTTAGAAGGACCCTGTATAACTTAAAAATTGACCATAACAGTTATAATACATAATTTATCGATCGCTTAACAATACTACTAAACGAATTTTTAAACCCATGGACAAAAAGGTATTTACGTAAAAATCTTCCTTATGGGGGAACATATACGTTTTTGTATCGTCTTCGTGTTATCGAATAAGTACGAAAAAAATAAAGATAAAAACGTTATGATTAACCAGTAGGCCTATAGTATGCCACCTCCGAGAAAACAACAAAAATCGTGACGTGCCTCTGTGAGGAGCTGCAGACTCATGCTCACACCATTTTGTCACCATCAAAAGGATCACGCTTTACTCAAATAATTCTGTTATACTTTGACTAAGGGTATATTACCTACTGTTGACGCGCTCCATACAACCGAAGTCTGGTTATTTTCAATACTAACCAATTACAGTCAGTGAAACTAGAAAGTAATCTCCTTACTTATATCTTGTCAGATTTTTGTTTACATGTATAGTTTTAAAGTTACAGTGCCTCAACAAACAAGTGCCTCAGTGCAGTCAAAGATTTCCATGTATAGAAATCTTAAATTAATCCTATTATTGTTGAAACTGTATATGTTAACGAAAATCGGACAAGATACAAGCATAGAGATTAGTTTCTAGATTGTTTCTGCAAAATTTCATTGACTTTAATTGGTTAGTATTGAAAATATCACCAGACTTCGTTTATATGCAGCGCGCATTAACGCATTCGGTATAAACTTCTCTTAAGTAGGTACTGTTGTTAGAAGTCCTTAATCTTACTTTGCGTATGCGAAAGCGTTTTCTCGTTTTGTCGCTTTGTCGCGCGTCGCATGCTAGCCCAACAGGCCTTTAGCTACTAAATAAGAGGTAGGTAGATACCTAAGTATTTAAAAGCTCCCATTCCAATAAGAAAGGTTAATTTTAATTGAAAACCAAAAGCACCAATTTCTGGTTAAATTAATCCTTTCAAAGCGGTATTGTTAATTGGTACTTGATCGGATGATTGAATTTTGAATTCTCTTAATAAATTACGATTGTTTCCAATAATTTATCTGTTCAAATACAATAAACATACTTGTACAAATAGGGTGAGCACAAATGCAATATTAAACTGGAAAGCAAAAGAAAATTCCTAAACCCCTTAGTATATTGGGAATTGCGCTACAGAATTTTTCTCAACTTTGAACTTAGCTATAAGAAAGTCTATTTCTAAACTAGACACCCTAGCTCCATTAGAGGCTGGCATCGGCGGGGGTGGTTGCGGGGTGGGGGAGGGGGTGCTGGATCTACAAACAATCCCGCGGATATTGAACGGGATGCGTTAGGAAATGCAGCGCCCGCCGGCTGCGTGCAGCGGAACCATCTCGTCCCATTGCTCGGTGGCTCTCGACTCTCGCCTGCAATGTGCGAAGATATGAATGCCCTCGTTTTCATCTCGTTTGTATTCAGATTACGTTTCAATTTCGAAAGCTGTTGAAGATAATGCGAGTTTCGGTAATGGTGTGTCCTCACTGTATGTCTCTTAAACGGCGACCTATTGATATGTTAGGTATTAAAAATAGGAAACTTTAAAATTCATAACATGACTTGAACAATTTTTTAAGAGTGTATCCAGACGATAAAATAAAAAAACTTTCCCTAAGAAACATGGGTCGAAAAACGAGAAAAATTTTTGAACCTCCCATAATAAATCTATTGGCTGATCTGCACTTTTGTATGGGAGGTTTAAACTATTTTCTCGTTTTTCAATCCACGTTCCTTAGGAACAGTGGCCGTGACAGTAGTTTAATTGTCTGAACACACCCTTATAATTTTGTTAATACCTACTTAATTAAAAACTAGTGGTGTATTTAACTTAAATCTTGCATATTTTAGGCCTTTAGAGGATGGTCCAGACCAACAAACTGTCTGCCATTACGGGACCAACATTGAAATCAGGAAGAAAATCTGATGCTTCATACTTTTGGGTACAGCAGCCATCGATATTTTATATGGATCAACCAATTTTTTCTCGCGACATAAATTTTGATCCCTTAGTGAAAGGTGTATATTTTGATCGTCTGGAGTTTACGTAGTAACAGTACCCCTAATTTTACAACGTGTTAATGAATTAACGCAAAACTAGAAAGCAGTTTGTTTAGAATCGAGAGCAGAATCAAATTATCATGTTTTCAACATAGGTATTTTTTACAAAATATTAAATTATTTGTTTGTAAAATTTTAAATTAACTGAACTCGATCTCAAACCACCGCTCGGGCACTCTCACCCTACTTACTACCAAAACAAGATTCTTAAAATGTATCCACGAGTACGTTAGCGCTTTAATTCATTGCTGAAATGAAAACAAATCATTTTTGTCTGAAAACTTAAAATGCGAATAACTTTAAATTTGAACTATCAAAATAATGACATTATTGTTTCAATATAATTATTTTGTTATAAATCATTTGGGGTGTATGAGGTTTTGCGCTTATTCATTAACACGTTGTATAACGCATTTAAGTTTACATAAACAAAACCGCTCAAGCATGAGTTTATTAACTGTACCTACATACCTAGTTAACATAACCAGTTCTATAAGTCACGATTCAAGGAGCACCTCTTTCGTCCTTATACCGGATGATTTTTTTTATCGTTCCGAAACTTTCAGGGGTGGTTCACAACATCAAACTGAACCACTTTTACTATGGGAGCAAAACAGAAATCACAAAAATCTGCTGTTCCATACTAAACTGCAATGGCCAGGTACCCGACTCAAATGTATGAGACAGCAGATTTTTTTTTACAAATTCAGGTTTGCTTCAATAGTAAAAGTTGGTCAGTTTGATGGTCTGAACCACCCATGAATGTTTCAGAAGGGTAAAAAAAATCCAGTATTTAACTAAACCTAAAAATAATCGTACCTAATCAAGTTGGTATTTTAACAAATTCGATTTTATAACGATACGCTATACTTTGAGTTAACTCGTACCTTCTGTAGAATCCAAAATCATAGTACCTTTTACCTTTGATTAAATTAAAACAGGAAGATAGGTGACTGGCCTACAGCGTATGGACCGCATAAATAGAGCCCCCATTCGCCTAATTTCCTTAGTTGCAGTACGAGCGGCATTGCGTGATTGAGTTACTTTTTTATTCTAGTCGGTATAAAGGTATCACAATGTATGTGCTTTTACTCGTTTTAAAATCATTCAAAAATAAAAAACCAATCACACGGTATTACTTTTCACTCGGAACATACATGTAAAGCAGGTCCATTTTTCGAGTATGTAATAAATAATTAAATAAATAAAAAGAACTTTATTCATCCACACATATTGCAGTTTCTTACATAATTTAATTATAAATATGTTTTACATAAAGAGTGTACAGATGAAACGGAAAGAACCTCAGCATAGTTGCTGTTAATTTTGGTTTTCCCTTTTTTTACAATCATCGCTGCGCTGAATAACAATATTTACTAATCGTATATAAATTATCAAAATGTTACAGTGTGCGAGCCTTAATTGCTAGAGTAATATAAAATTGCTAAAATATTATTGTTAGGGTTAGTTAATGCAAGAACGTCACCTATCTTCCTATTTTAATTTAATCTAAGTAGTTTACTCGTACACAACTCTAGTCTAATTCAATTTTACAAGATAAAGAAGAGAGGGAAGATTAGAAAAAATGTAATGAATGGAACTAATGTTCTCAAGCTATGTGCTCTATTAGTCAACATGGATAGGTGGGGAGCCCAGCCATCTGTTGCGGTCAAGTGTGCTCCGTCGAAAGTGGGATGAGCCTCCATCCTTCTCCGACCGAATGAAACGATCCGAAGTGCTATGCTGTGTACTTTACTCTGCAACTGAAAGATGGAATAGGTTTTATTTATCGTTAGAAATGTTTCTTTCTACCTAATAAATGTAGGTTAGTTTAAATTGACTTCTTAACCGATCGGTATAAAAGGATCTCTAAATAAAGTTTGATGAAGAATAGAATGAAATGAGAGTTAGTTCAAGTCGGTACCTAATATTGGTTTCGATTCGGTTTTAGGGTTCCGTATCAAAAGGGTAAAAACGGGACCCTATTATTAAGCCTTCGTTGTCCGTCTGTCCGTCCTACCTATTTAGGGCTGTAACTTTTGAACCGTATTAGCTAGACAGTTGAAATTTTCACAGAATATGCGTTATTACGGAGCATTTGCTAACAAATATTAAACATGTCAAAAAGATTAAAATTAAGGGCCGTCCTCAAGTAATAAAAGTTTTTTCTTCTTGCTCTATCTTAAAAACGGTAATACATACAAGCGTCAAACTTGGTGTGATTATAGAGCAAACTCTACAATAAAACAAAAAATAACATAAACCGGCCAAGTGTAAGTCGGTCTCGCGCTAAAGGTCTTGGAGAAAACAAAACTTTTTATAGGTTAATATGTTGTGTGGTGGTGCGGTACGGTACCGACAGCCTGCTGGTAAATTCGCCACTGGCTAGCGAAAGAAAGACAGACTGATGAATGAGAACTGGGGAGAAGATGTGGAAGGTTCTGACTAAAGCTATATTTCCAAACGCAATTTACTTAATAAGCCGTGGTGGTCCAGGGACGAGTAACCTTGCCTGCCGTGCAGGAGGCGATGGTTCGATCTCCGTTCAGGCCGACTCGTACCAATGAGTTTTTCGGAATTTATGGACCTATGATTCGTAACACCACAGGTTTTTCAGTAAAGGAAAACATCGTGAGGAAACCTGCATGCTTCAATTTCGAGGCATGTATTGTACCCATTGTACATTAGAAAGTGGCGACGGGTTGGACATAGTTTCGGTACTACAAGTGAAACGTGAATGTTCTGAGGTTTCAGAATATCTCTGACTACGCCCTCGGTTATCTCTATGCTTATGCTTATGCACTATTATTAACTTATTTTAGCGATAAAATAAAAACTATAAAAGCAATAAACAAGTCAATACCTACCTATATTTTATTGCAATGCCATAAAATATGATGAGGAGGACAATCATAAATTTGAATCGGACCACAGCTGTGGTAGGATTCACAAAGATTACTGCATCCCTGGTGCAAATGTAACTGCTCGCAGACATTGTGTCTTGGACGGGCTCCAATGTTCAGCCCTTGGACATGGCTTGGTATGTCATCCCGAATAATGTTATTGTGTTCATGAAATAGGACAAGTGGAGAATCGGATACGATTTCTCGGCTAGCCCATTTGGGTTCGGGATAAGTGAGAATGACAATTTATTTGAAGAGTCGTCCTTTCTAGGTTGTAAATAGGTCTTGAAAATTTTTATTTCATTTCGTAGTTGCTGTGTAGTTTTGTACTTCCTTACTTTCATTAATTTTAAGATATACTTAGACTTTACAATTTCTAGGTAAGCAATTGGCAGCTCATCATATCAAAACTAATAGTTGATTGGAAATGTTTTTTTTATATCTTTTATACATTGTTTAAAAAGCAGTTTGGAAGCTTCTCAAACCGTACAGGATGAAAACTTAAATGCGTTACATACTTTATGGGGTGCTTCAGACCATCAAATTAAACAACGTTTACTATGGAACCGACTTTAAAATCGCGATAAACAAATCAACTGTTACAACATTTTGGTCGAGTAGCTATAATTGACATTTTCTATGGAACAGATGTTTTTTTTTTCGATAGTTCGATGTTGGCTCCATAGTGAAAGTTGTTCAGTTTAATGGTCTGTAGCACCCTGTTCGATATGTAGCGCATTTAATTTTAAACCCTATACAGGTGTAAGGAAAAGTATAATTAACCTTTAACCCACATACTCTACCCATCAAAGTGAACAAAATTTAAAATGAGAGCAAACCTGACAGGTCCAAAAAAAACTGCTCTTTCATACTAAACTGCAATGCCTACACGACTCTAACGTTTTAAACAGCTGTTTTTTATGTTCTGACCGTTTTGCTCTCTTAGTAAAAGTTGTTCACTTTGATGGGTAGAGTATCTGGTTTTAAAGATTAATGATACCTAGTTTTCCTTACACGGCGGGCTCTTGTTTTACTTCGGACACCTACCATCCTCCGACCGATATCGGGAATTCGGGAGACAGTTATGAAAAAAAATAGAAACATTTCTCCAAATTGTTTCAATTATACGTCGTTAATAATTCGCATAATTGAGATAATTAAGGAAGAGTTGGTAGCAATTAGCGTCAGTCGGAGGCGGTGGAGGGTGCTCCGTCGCGAGCGCCATCTGGCGGGGCTCCAATGTGGCTCTTCTTAACACGAGAAAATTCACTCGCTTACCGGCATAACCGTTTCACAGTGACAATTTTGCTCAAAAAGAAATAAAATCTCAAAATGTTCGCGTGAACTGGGACGGATTTGAACAATCATTATGCGGAATCCTTGCGACACTCGTATTAAGCATTGTTTTTCTTTAAAATATATTCTAAAATATGCTAAAATACCCCAAAAGGGATTATGGTCGTGAGTTTATATGCGTACCTTTATATGTTTTTTTTTTTTGAAAAAAATTTAGGATAAGTTTTAATATGCAATTACAATATTATTTTATTTATAGGTACTTCGTTCAAATAAATTTTTCCTACGGTAAGAATTTTTAGCATAACACGTTTTTAGTACTTACCTTAGGCAAAGTTCGAATGTAAGTAATATAGAAAAGTTATAATCGAAAACAGGGTACCTACCTATTCTAAATTCTTTAATAGAACTACTTATCTACCAAAACTGAAATTGCAAATCGCCTTGATAGATTTTTTGTGGTATGGAAAGGAACACTAAACCTCTTGAGCAAGACCTGAGTGCGCAGAAACAAAATTTGTAGGCAAAAGCACTACTGCGCAGTAATGTAGGTATATCGCTGTTGTTGTGTATGTTTTTATTTTGAATTGGGACCACTTCATGATTGCATAACAAGTATTTCCATGAAAAATAAACGTAGGCACTACATCTAGTTCAGTTACATTCTAGTTCGGCGCAGGGTGGCGATTTTCAGAAAGTTAAAAAAAAATAAAAAATGTTCGAAAATGATCCAACTTTGAATGTTTGTTTCATTTTTCCCTGAACAATCCTAAACCTCCTATTTTTGGCTTGTATTGACGTTGAGTTATCGGATACCCTGGATTCATCAGATTCTTCTACCTATTTATTTATTGCAGTAATTTTATTCCCATAGTACCTACTTGATGCATCAAGACCAAGTATTGTTCTGATTATAAGATACCTACAGTTTTAATGTTATTCTATCTGGCGTAGCTCCAGCCCAGCGTAGCTGTCGTAGCAAATATTGTGGAGCAGTAAAAACCATCTCAATTTATGGTTGTTACAGATTTTTAAATGTCTTTTTATGAGAACGAACGTTGAGACTGATAATAGCACTATAGACAAGAAAACTTAGCTTTATTTATAATGATATTTTACGTTATATTTCAGTAGTCATACAGGGTGTTAAATTAAAAACGTAACATATCTTAGGGAGTTCTTCAGACCATCATCGAACTGAACAACTTTCACTATGGCACCAATATCGAAATCATGAAAAAAATTAGCTGTCCCTTACATTTCGGTTGAGAGGATTGCAGTTTAAGCCTTGGTGGTCCAGTGGCGAGTAACCTTGCCTGCCGTGCAGGAGGCGATGGTAGGTACCCGACTCGTACCAACGAGTTTTTCGGAATTTATGTACGATTTGTAACACCACTGGCTTTTCGGTGAAGGAAAACATCGTGAGGAAACCGGCATGCGTCAATTTCGAGGCATGTATTGTACCCACTGTCCATTATAAGTGGCGACGGGCTCACCCCCCGTCACACTGGACAGAGTTTCGATACTACTTGTGAAACGTGGATATTCTGAGGTTTCAGAATATAACTGACTGACCCCCTCGGGGAATATAGTCGTGAGCATATGCTTATGGATTGCAGTTTAGTATGAAACGATAGATTTTTTTCGCGATGTCTATGTTGGTCTTATAGAGAAAGTTGTTCAATTTTTTTATTAAATTTTATTTCGGGGCTTTTATCATTTTCGATATACCAGCCCCATAGGGCATAGGCAGGTTTGATGGTCTGAATAACCCCTAAAAAAAACGTCAGCATATTATAAAGAAAGACCCTGTATCGAGTATATTTCAGCAAAGTGGTGAAGTGGGCAACCGGCACGCAGAGGTCGAGTGCCCCTGGCGTATTTCCAAACTATTTATTCTGTGTCTGTAGGTACTTGCTTTGTATTGATTTGACTCACTAAAACTTTAATTTTTAGACACAAGAACTATGTAAACTACTAGTATATGCATATTTATACACTGATTACTTCGTCTTATAAGAACCAAGTTAATTTAACCACGGAGGGTCTAATTGTGTAACTATCCGATAGAGGTATCCAATTAGCATGGTGTTATTTGGCAGTTCTTAGCGATTCTGCTTCTTAACATTTAATTAATTAAATTCAGGCAATAGATTTGATGATCACATGAACAAAATATTACTTAATAATTGCGTAGAATTGTTATATACATATACGTTATCTATCTTGTAAACCATAATATAGGAAAATTACACAATACAGGGTCCTTCTTTATATGCTGACTCTTTTTTAACGGGATGATCAGACCGTGAAACTGAACAACTTTCTCCATGGGACCAACATCAAAATCGCGAAAAAAAATCAACTGCTCCATACAAAACTGCAAACCTACTTTAGCCAATTGTAGATTTTTTTTTCACTATTTCGATGTTGGTGCAATAGTGAAAGTTTTTCAGTGTGATCATCCCCTTTAAAAAGTGTCAGCATATTAAGTTGGACCCTGTATAAGTGAAAATACTTATAGCAAAGAATACCTACAACCATGTACCTATTACTTACTAAGTACATACATGCACATCTCAAGACTATAAACCCCTTCGGGGTGGTTAGAAACGTTACTACAACTACTACGAGTAACTCTCTATCTGTTTAAGCATGCAGTTGTAGGAAAAGGATCATCTTTAGCATTATTAAGTTTCAGGATGGAATAATATTCAGGTTAGTTATACCTATACAAAAAGTTAATGAATAAGCGCAAAACTCATACACCCCAACTGATTTATAACAAAATAATTCGATTGAAACAATAATTTCATTATTTTGATAGTTAAAATTTAAAGTTATTCGCATTTTAAGTTTTCAGGCAAAAATGATTTGTTATCATTAAAGCAATGAATGAAAGCGCTAAGTAGGGTGAGTGTGCCCGTACGGCGGGTTGAGATCGAGTTAAGTAAATTTTAAATTTAAAAATAACTTATTTCATATTTTGAAAAAAATTACCTTTGTTGAAAACATGATAGTTCGATTCTGCTCTCGATTCTTAACAAATTACTTTCTAGTTTTGCGTTAATTCATTAACACGTTGTACATACATAATGTGGTATGTATCTATAAATGTATCAATAAGACTTTATTACTTGACGTTATAAAGTTATGAAATGTCCTCGTACTTTATGTATGCAACGTGCATTTTGATGCAAATCTCGGGCGCATTTAATTGAACGCATTATCATATTATACAGGGTGTAAAATGAAATACGTTACGTATTAAAATAAAAAAGGCAAAATTGTTTATTCAAAATAATATCACATAGATAACTTTTTGACGTCATGTTTTTGAATGCGTCGGAAGGTGTTCCGTTGTAGAGAAGATGCGGCCAGAAACTCTACAACACACTTCTTTTAAACAAAACAAAATATACAAAGTACAATTACATAAATTCAATATTAAATTACATAGTGTAACATTGTCAAGACCAGACATTTTGGTCATTCAAATAATCATCGAGTTTATAGTAACCTTTTTTACAGAGGACTAAATAAACTAGCAATAAACAATTTTGATTTGATTTGATTTTTATAAAACTGAACAACTATAACAATGGAGCCAACACAGAAATTGCGAAGAAAAATCAACGCTTCCATACATTCGGTAGCAATTGGTGTTTTCACTGTGGAACAACATAAGTTGTACAGTTTGATGTTTTTTTTCCATTTAATTTTAAATCGAGGCTTTATCATTTTAACATACCAACACCATATGGAACAGGCAGGTTTGATGGTCTAAATCGTCCCGTTGATAATATGTAACGCATTTAATGTTACACCCTGTAGAACGGAGACATTCATAATTTACTAGCGCTGCCGACTCTACTACTTCAGTAGGGACTTGAGTTTACAATCTTAATGTCGTATAAAATGCGATTTTAAACTTTATGATAAGGCGTTTATTACACAGAAATATGATACAATACAATACGATACGCAATAAACTTACAGTTTACATACAAAAATACAATTTATACTTACATAGGTAGATTTAGATATTTATTGCAAGTGCATATAGTTATTGTGTTGTTGGTAGGTTACTTAAAGATTGACAAAATCCGGCAGGAAGTCCGGTAGAAGTGTCGGTAGCTTGATTTGGTTTCCCATGAAACAACAAATCATTTATTCCGGATTGGATGATAGTAGACTCGTCCTAGATAAAACTTTTTAACAGAAGTTTACTCCGAATGCGTATATGCGCGCTGCGTACAAACGAAGTCTGGTATATTTTCAATACTAAACAATTAAAGTGAATGAGACTTCATACAAACATAGAGATTAGTTGCTAGATTGTTTCTGAAAAATTTTATTGACATTAGTTGGTTAGTATTGAAAATATCACCAGACTTCGTTTGTATGGAGCGCGCTCCGAATTATACTATTCCCTTAAAGTTCCGACAGTTCTGTTCGATCTTTATTGTGATTTTAGCAAAACATGGTTATGTGGCACGTTATCTATACCTACAATATACATAATTATAAAATAGTTCCGGGACTGCCTGACTGACTGACAGACAACTCAGTTTCTACGCTTTTACTACTAAAGAAAGAATCATGATTTGGAGTATACAGGGTCCAACTTAATATGCTGAATTTTTTTTTAGAGGATGATAAGACCATCAAACTGAACAATTTGCTCTATGTGACCAATGTCGAAATCGCGAAAAAGAAATCAGCTGTCCCATATAATTGGGTCGAATAAGATTTTAGTTTAGGATGGAACAGATGATTTTATTTTCGCTATTTCGATGTTGGTGCCATAGAGAAAGTTGTTTAGTTCGATGGTTTGATCATCCTATTAAAAAAGTGTCCGCATATTAAGAAGGACCCTATATTTATCGTACATAGGATGTAGAGGTGTACTAAGGAAGGATTTTTTTAAAGTTAACTTTCCAACCTCCAAGAGGGGTGCAATGAGGTGCAAACGTTTGTAATCCACATGGACGAAGTACGCAACAGCCAATGAAATTAAGTAATTTTTTAAGTGTAGTTACCAGAAAAGGATACTAAACCACCAAAATATATTATCTCAAAATCTAATGAGGGAAGAGACTCAAATCCGCCGACATAAGAAAAAGATAACTCAGGACAATCTACTGGGACTGTAACAGTTCCCAAACATCAGATGTCGAAGAAAGATTGCAAAAGGTAAAGGAAATAAAAAAAACTATATTTTGACTAATTCGATAGACATGAGAGACGTTAGAAAATGTTCGAGCTACAGGACCCCGATCGTGCTAATTTAAAACACCGAAGTTCAATCCTTATTCAATTTCAGTTTCATTCACATTGCAATCCAGTTACTATTGTGACTACAGTGATTGTGACAGCTGAAACGTCTGAGCGATCAAACGGCTGTGAAATGATTAGCGCGATACCGAATGTAAGAAGTTGAGGTTCGCACGTGGTCCAATCCTTAGGATCGAATCACATTTATTTAACGCAATCGGGGCCCTGGTGCAGTAAAGTGCCCAGTAGATAATAGTGTGTAGGTAAATGTCCGAGTTGTTGTCGGTATCGTACCCTCCTCGCGGCGAGGAGAGGAGAGGACTGTGGTGTATGCGGCTCTCCGTCGAGATGAAACTTGAGTGGCCAACTTCGCCGGGCACGCGGCGAAACTTCCTTTTTCATTTAATTCGCCCGAAACGAGCGCGGCTTACAATATTTTCAGCGCTCGCAACTTTCGACTCGGGCCTTAGTTATAAATTTCATAGTTAGCGGCGTGTTCGGGTTGCGGCCTTACCTTTAACTATTGCTAGAAAAACTATAAAGTTGGTTTGTCGGTTACGACTTGCAGCTACAATGAAATTCATTGTTTGTTTTGTAACAATCTTGGACGGAAATCGCTGCAATTTGCTTTGGAAAAGAGAAAGTTTTTAGAACATTTTTACATTACTTAGGTACCTACCTACTCTTTACTTTACGCAATTAGTTATAATTTCTAGCTCTTAGTTGTTTCTTTATAATAGTTATTTGTTATACAAGAGTGTAAAGTTGCTTTTTAACCGCGTGCTCAATTTTGATGACCGAGCAAGCGAAGGATTCAAAAATTAGAATCCTGAGCGTTAGCGAGGGAATCAAAAGAGCACGAGGTGAAAAATCTTTGCACTCGAGTGCAACGCGTAACTTTTCATCCCACCTCGAGGAAATTACTAAATACAACAAAAAAAAAATGTTGTATGATAAATTCGGCACCATGGAGGGAGGAGTAAATAGGTTTAATGATGTTTTGAATTCACAAACTTAGTGCACACGATGTTCTAAATTCAATTTACTTTATCCTCTAGCGGATAAAAACGGCTTTTGCACTCAGATATCGAAGAGCAAAAATACTCTTTCCAAGATGGGGGGATGAAAAATACGTTTGCCATTGCCAACATCGTGTACTGTTTTACCAAACAATCATACCTAATATTGTAGTGAGTACTAAAAAAGGGTCCAATTCTATGTTCCATTATGAACTTTAGTTTACCAAAGATAACCATGAACAGGCAAGAACTATGAGCAGCCATCAATCCAAACACAAAAGTTAGGTTTTAGTCCCTATATGAAAATAAAACATGCAGAGTTTCTTGATGTTTTCTTCTTACAAGAGTATTGTGAAAATGCACGAGTCGTTGAAATCGTGCATAACAAAATAAACATAGTATCTACTTAGTGGTAGCTTTTATAGAAGTAGCTTCTATAACATGGGCGTGAGTGTTTAAATTCACATATCCACGACTTGTAAAATGTCTTTCGAAAGCACAATCGCATTGAAATAAATAGCATTGCAACTAGTAGAGCTTGTCATGTGTCTCCTCTACCAACATTACCTATAAATATCGGGCTCGGCGTGAGCGCACGCCTCAATAGTTTCCAGCCGGCGCCGGCGTGCGTGTGCAGTCAGTATAACTCCGCATCCACATATGGAATGTCTCGCAAAGCCTTTTTAGTTGCCGACTCTGGAGGCGGCTCGTTCCGGCGCACGATAAGGGCTGATCTGCGGAAGACAGCGTTGCAGCGTGCAGCAGACGCGATCGATACTGCAACGGGACCCCACATTGCGCCCTCCCACTCGCCGCCCGCCGCCGCGCCGCCCCCACCCGCCGGCTGAAACTTTCGCGATAAGTACGGAACTAGCGCGTGGCGTACGCAATGCAATATTGTTAGCCGGTTACGAGTCTGAAACAGCGGATATTAAGGCTACAGAGACTGTACCTACTGTTTTTACATTGTGCCTCAGTTTGAAATGAATACGGAGTTACGCTGCATTGTTATTAATATGCGCAGACGCTTTCTGTTAACGGTAATTGTATGCAAATGTAAAGTGTATTTTGTCTTTAGGGTTGTGATGGGACAGTCAAATATTAACAGAATGAAAAAGTTGAAACAAAATTGCTACCCACCAAGATTATTTGTAACCTACCTGTTGAGCTTAAACGTCAAATTATCCTATTGAGAAAGGTCAATAAAAGGATTTGGGGGAGGAAAATGTAGGTATGTTAGATACTTTCCTACATTTGGGAGAGAATGAGCACCGTGGTTAAAAGAAAGTTGGCGGTGGTCGCGCGGGACGGCCAAGTTCGCAAGTTGCGACCACGCCTCCGCACATACTGCCTGATGCCTGTTTGCAGCTTCTCGCACAGATGTGACAAAGCCGTTTTATTTATTTCTTCCAATAAGATTTGCGGAGCTTAACTACGTAACAACAAACTCTTCTCAATTACCATTTTATCGCGGAAATTGGAGAAAATATTTCTAAAGTTTTATTCCTTATGGCTGAAGTTATTTGCAAAACTTTGTTTTTGATTAACAGGAATATGAAATACCTAGTAGGCACTATAAAGTCCTATCAATGTAGTAGTAACGTTTATAGGAGAGCTGGTTTGATAGCAACAGCTTTTAATGGTATTCTAAATTAACATTATTTTAATGTCTTCATTCCAACAAATGTTGTTTCTTGCTGGAACTCGGCATAGCAAAGTAATGTTTGTTGTAACAGCAGATGGGTGCAATTATAGCGCATAGTACACGGTAATGCTGCACTTAAAAACGTTTTAGTGTACCTAGGTTTGCGTAGGTACCCCGCGTTCTGGACGCTTTACATTTTTGCTCTCTAGATTAAAGGAAATGCTCAAACGCCAGCACCATAGCTATGAATTCCTTTATCCTGAAAGCCATGAAGCTGCAATGAGTTTTTAAATGGTTATTTTAGTATCTTAAAAAGTATACATATAAATATCATGGATATTGTCACACAGATTATCTAGTCACATTTAAAGTACCAGAATCTAGCCTGGACTTGTATTCTATTCTACGATATAGAATACATATATAGATACAAACGTCTATGACTCGGTTACAAATATTCATATTCATCATACAAATATTTGTCCCTTACGGGATTCGATCACGCGACCCTAGGCACAAGGCAGGTTCACTACCGACTGTGCTATCGGGCCGTCTATGGATGTCTTCGGACTTGAACATTAAGGATATCAAAGAAAACTCGGTTGAAAATATAAAGTTACTAAAGCTATTCATAGGTATTTGCTATGAATATATAATATAGCGTGAAACCACGCCAAGACCGCCAATCAAAAAAAGGGAAACCTCGGAGCCCGGATCGTGATTTCTTTGACGAGATGTTAATAAATGGAGCGCTTACACCTTATAATTGGGAAAAAGTGTCGCGTCGCCCTCTCAGTTACAGATGGGAATAAATCTTTATGTAGACGGGGATCGGCGGGTTCTGTTCGTCGTTAACTTATTCCGGGCACGCGCCCACTCTGTCCTCTGAATATAAGGAATATAAGGCGTTGTGGCCCATTTATTGCACGTCGAGCTCCCGGCTCCGCTAAAGATGTTCGAACTACGCCAAATAATGAATGGGCGACGTCACTTGGAGAAAATTTTAATTATGTCTGGACGGGGAAGACTAAATAAATTGGATGATAGGTAGGTTTTAGTTTGTTTGCTCATTACGGGTATTATTTTCAGTATACAATTAACTAATTGTACAAACACAGTCTCATACTAATGTTTGTTTGGTTAGTTTTGATTATAATACGGTATACCTTCATACATACAATTTATGACCGTAATTTCAGGGTGGTCCGAAACATTGCTACAACTATCAACTTTCTGTTTAAGAATGTAGTTGTAGTAATGCTCACATTTAGCAATTCCTGTAAAGCGAATAAAGTAACGAGGTACCTACTGAAGACTTATTGAAGAAAAGGTATAGCTAGTAGGTAGGTACGATCATTTGTATCACCGCAATTTTCCAAATATTGTCTACTCTTAAACTTGGCTTCAACTGTATCCTGATATTACAGATAGTATCGAAGATAATAATACCGTTCAGTTAGTTATCCTTACCAGAAAGTTTCCTTTTCCAATTTCTTCAGTATCCAAGTCGTTTGGTTTGTCTTCAAGTTCATGACATTACCCCATTTCCAATTACTATTTCAATCCTAGGCTTGGTCAGTAGAAATAATAGGAATACTGGTTTTAAGAAGCCGGATTCAGGGTACATTTATTGCTTTCCAACCCAACCATAATTCCGTCCACGAATGTAGCAATTATGCAGTTTGCAAACCAAACAAATCACTTTAAATGCCGTACGGTACCTAGCTGCAATGCGCATAATGTCCTAAATAAACATGGAATTTCATATTTTAATAACAATTTTTCAAGAAGTTTTGATTAATCGAAAGTTTTTGTTTGAATTTTATTTAAGAAAGCTCTAACTATACTTTCTTAATTCTTATACAAAGTAATTCGCCTCGAACTAAAGTTTAACGTATTGTCAGGCAATTTTTTGACGCATTTGATACGCCGAAAATACGCTAGCAAACTCATACTTGAGCACATATTACTAAAGAGTTACACTTGAGTGAGGAATGTGACTAATTTGAAATTAATACCTACACATTGTTTGGTGATTAATAGTTTTTATGAAGTCGTCTGCATACGTTACTACATAATATTTGTACTGAGCAGCCTCCTGTAGCTATTTTAAAGCACTCTCCTGAAATTAAAGCGTAATAGGATGTCATAAATCCCCGGCCTTATCACGTGCATTACTACGTAAGGGGACCTGATAACGTATTCCACCCACATATCTTCCACTTCGCGAAAATGACTCGAACGTGTATCCAAATTTACTAGCGAACTTACCTGAAGAAACACTTATTTGTTACTACATGTTTAGTAATAAATTCCTTCATCCTATTCCTGAGAAATATTTCGGTGAGACCGTCGAATCGATCAATTGAAATTCCACAACTTATTACTATGCGTAATATCTCTGAGAAAACTGAAATAAGTTTTATATTTTTACAGGAAAGAGGAAACCTTTCGCTGCTTACTTATGCATAGTTTCAGATAAGTTTGCATGAAAATATACCTATTCCGTGTGTTCCTCTTTACTGGTTCCATATTTATAGCACGCAGAATAAAATGTGGCTGCCTGTCGTCGATGGTTAATAAAAATGCAAACCGTAGCCGCGGGCTTGCGGCTCCGGAGTCTAGGTATCATGTATGGAGACAAGATTATGTTTAGGCAGCAAGACTACAAACAATTTGTTTATTGTAACTGAGTCGTCAATAAAAATAAAAAATCGGCTAAGTGCGAGTCGGACTAGCGCAAGGAGGGGTCCGTACCACCACAAAATATTATCAAAAAACATTTGTTTTCTCCGGGATTTTAGCGCAAGCCAAAAACAACAAAAACACAAATGACCGGTTTTTTATTATTTGTTGTTATACTGTAGAGTTTGCACTATAATCGCACGAAGATTGACTCTTGTATGTATTACCCTTTTCACGATAGAGAGATAAAAAATTGCATTGGATTTGTCATCAAATCCAATGCAATAACACACGTTCTGTGAACATTTCAACTGGCTACCTATTACGGTTCAGAAGATACAGCACTCTGAAGCTAGGATGGACGGACAGCGTAGGTTTATGAAGGTCCCGTTTTCAGCCTTTGGGTACGGAACCATAACAAGCCTCATGGCATGAGTATTCAGGGTGGTCAGTTATAGATACAGCGACGGAGGGAGAGCGGCGCGGTCGGATCCCACCTGGCCGTCAGGCGGGCGAAGGTAAACATTGTAACGTGAGCCGACCACGTGCCGAGCATGTGATCCTCTCTTCTCTCTCTCAATCCTTTCTAATAACACTTCCAGGAAATGAGATAAATAATCGTACACGGATACGATATCCTAACACCAACACACATATTTAATGATTTTTACCCACTTTTATTTTATTGAATTTCCAGCGTGGAAGCGCAGTTGCCGAGTTGAACCGGTGGGCGTGATCCAGACAGTATTGATTTTGTTTTCTCGTTTCTCTCTTCTGAGTATTAGATTGGTGAGTGGGAGAGAGAGCGTGATAGTGCAGAGACCGGCTCCTAGTGTAGAGTTTCCGCGTAAAAGCCGGCTTAGAGGCAAAAGGGTGTAACTGAGGGATGAATGAAAACGTGGTGCGATCCTGAAACGACGGCCGCTGTCGACGCGTCCGCTTCCGGTAAATCCGCTATACAACTTCGTGCACTTAGTTTTGTTTAAAACTGTTCCCACTGCTTTTAAAAATTGAGATGAGTTTTTGCTATAGCTAAAACATTAGTCTTCCACCCTATTATTCTGCTTTATAGTGTAGGCATAGCTACGAATTTGCATTGGAAAGCACTTGTAAACATCAGTGGATAGAGCTGTAATTTTTTCAATTATTTAACATGAAAATCGTTAAAAACATTTTGTTACTAGATCGTTGTCCAATTTAGTTAGGGTGAGTCTACTTTAAAAAAAGGATACAAACTTTTTCAAATTAAAAATTTTATAGATTTTATTGGTAGAATAACTACATGGTATACATGTGTATACAAGGTGCAATCAAATTAACGCAAAACCTGAAAAGCATTTCGTCAGAAACCACTAAAAATATATATTTTGGCGAACTGTTTTGTAGAACATAAGCAAACGTTTGTAAAATTATCAAAACTTGTTGCTATTTATAACAGTTTATAAGTCACTAAAGTTTGTTTATATTATTTAACGAAATTTTTTTTTCAGTTCGTTTTACTCATATTGTGTAACTTTTGGAATTAGCAAATAATTTTTTTTAATTTGTATACGAAACACCCGGGTCGTTTTTAGATTCGTATAAAAATCTAAAAAAAGTGATTTTTCAACAAAAAATCAAATGTTCAGTTATGAAATGTTTTTCAGTTCTCGTTTCTGTACGAACTTTTGGAAGGTTTTGCGTCCATTAAATTACAGGGTGAAATTAAAATCTTTATTATTATAACACTTTATTGTACACAAAGACATAATAATATACAAAGTTGAGAAAACATGTACAAAGGGCGAGCTTATCTCTGAAGAGATCTTTAGCATCCTTTTAAGATAAGAGTCTACCCATCAAAATGAACAACTTTTACTATGGGAGCAAACCGGCAGGAGCAAAAAAAATCAACTGTTCCATACTAAACTGCAATGCCTACTCGACGCAAATGTATGCAAGAGCAGATTTTTGTTGTTGCTCCGATCGGTTTGCTCCCAAAGTGAAAGTGGTTCAGTGTGATGGGTAGAATCTTAGTTTAAAAGGATGATTTCAATTTCACCCTGTATACCTAGCACTTGTAAGATTTGATACAATAACAATCAACACGTCCTCAGACTAAAAAAAAAACAAGAATCCCGCACATTTCCACACTCTCAAAACCTTTATAAAAGTTTGTGAGATATTTTCACAAATATCGGTGTAGAGAGGGCGCACCCCACGGGATGAGGACTGAAGAAAAACTTCGCATCCACCAATACTCCGGTGTTCCGAGCTTGTAAAAATATTCATTTTGTCGTTTTACCTCTTCGTAAAGTACGGTGACGATTCTTTTATGAATACTTGTAAACCGTGCGTGTTTTGTCGGTACGAAAAAACTTTAAGTAACTGCCTGTTGTGTCCTTTTTTTTCTGTTGATACCTACGAGTGGGATTTTATAATGGAATACGGGTGTAAACTTAAAATACGTTACACATTTATGGGGGTGCTTCAGATCATCAGACTGAAACAATATACTTTCTTCATATCATTTATTGTTACTTTAGCCTACCTTTTGATAGGTAGATCATTGTATAAGCATTGCAAGCGGTTTTTATTTAATTTTAAATGAACATTAGCGGATTCCTGTAATTGGTCTATTCTGTATATTCATAGTTTGTTACCATTCGTTTGTAATTTGACTATTAAAATGTATTTATTTAACTTACTATGGAACCAAGATGGAAATCGCGAAAAAACTCAGCTTTTCCTGTTCCATACATTTAGATCGAATAGCCTTTGACATTTTCTGTTGATCAATTAATCCTTTTTTTGCGATTTCAATGTTGATACCATAGTTCAGAATGATGACAGACCACCACCCCGAGAAAGTAGGTCCCGTAGTTTTAGCGTAAAACAAAAAAATAGACAGACAATAAATAAAAAAATTCTTGGTTTGGAGCTGACTCCAAGAACGGACACCTAAAAACCATATCGTATTTTTTTTGTAAATATCTTTAATGAATAAAACTGCAATAGAAATGTGTCTGTAACACACTTCTACTGCAGTTTTATAAAATAGTAGCAAATGAGATTACATATGAAAAGAACTGAACCGAATGTTTCCGGTAAGAAATGTCCTTAAAAGTTAATAAACCTATCAATAACAACATCATGTTGCATAGAATACAATATCTAAATTTAGTAGCGACAATTTCATCAGATGTACGAATAGGTTCCTACATCTGAAGTGGCTAGAATAATATAGTTACCCTAACTACAAACTTAATAGTCCTGGAGCTCTGTGAAATTCAAGTTTAGATACAATATATTGAGTATAAAGTTAACGCAACTGTTTAATATTTCTCGGCTTGGTTTAGTTTAACTATGAATAACAGCCTATCTAATGTGATAGAATTATACTCCCGTTGTAAAGTGTCGTAGAGTCGACGATAAATTTTACAATAAAAGATAGAAGGACGATTTATTTTACAATAAAAGATGGAAAGAACAAGGAATAAAACTAATTGTCAAATTTAAACAACCGGGCGTGCTAATAGCTAGAAGAATAGAATAGAAAGTAAGAATAATCGAATAGACGGTAATAGCTCATTTCCAGATAACAAAGGAGTCGCTCAGGCGAACTCAAATCGGTAAATTGCTCTTTGCTCTAGAGAGGTCATTATTGTTAATTAATAGCTAATCGTAATTTTTACGGCTCTCAAGTCAGTGTAAAGATTTTTGGACCTAATTTTCCTTGTTCACACCACACTGTCTAGAGAGAAGATCGCTCATTCATAAAGCACGTCTTTTTTTCTTTTCTGAACAAGTTTTTAATTTGAAAACTGAATAAATTATTCGTAACAATAGCATGTTTCGTGAAATGGGAATTCAAATGTTCTTTTATGATTTCTGTATAAATTTCAGTTGTATTCAAAACTCTCTGTTTAGCAATAGATAACTCAGGTTTGCCGCTATTTAAAATAGATTTACGAGTCCCTCGAGCACTTTTTCCTTCTAAAACGAAATATAATTTATATTTTACCTACCTGAGGATACTTGATTGTATGGCGAGGGGGAGGGGGAGGCCATACGTGAAGGAGTTTGTAAACATTCGAGACGGGACGATTATATTTTAGGTATCGTACGTATAAAGTTCCAAACCGTTCCCTATTGTTGTACAGTGAACTATAAAAGTGGATGGGTTTTTTCCAAATAAGAATTAGTACTATTTCAGGGCTAGTTCAGAATATCAAACTGAACAACTTTTACTATGTAAACAAACCTGTTTTTTTAGGGTTCCGTAGCCAACAAGGAACCATTATAGTTTCGCCGTATCCGTCCGTCTGTCCGTCGGTCCGGGGCTTAGCTCAGACACGCTTAGTACTAGAAAGCTGTAATTTGACATGGGTATACATATTAATCACGCCGACAAAGTTGTAAAATAAAATCTTGAAAATATTTTTTTTAGTGCTTCCCCTACACGAAAAGTGGGGACGCAATTTCTTTTTAAATTTCGTATTTGCTCCAATATTAAAAGGTTTTCAGATTGATGGTCTGAACAGATCCAACCCTGAAAATTTTGAATAGGCAAAAAAAAAATCCATTATGTTTAGGACAGTCATAACATAACATAACAAAATTAAGGGTCCAGGTCATTAATTAATATTTTTGAATAACACGTATGTATTAGGTACGTATGTACGTACGTAAAAAGTATAAGTACTTTACGTGGTAGGTAGCATGTGACCACTAACTTGCCTAAACCGATCCACACTAAGCTCACATGATAGAATAAGTATGATACCACTCACCTTTATTGGTGAGAGGAAGCCTGTGACCTGCTGCCTGTGAAATATGCTGATTATGATGAGTTACAATATGCGAAAATGTTTTATCAATCCTTAAATCAAATATACATTCGACGTGGGCCGTCAAACCCATTACATATATTTGTCCAGCAGCAATCGAAATTCAGGTGTTACATGAACAAACAAATTTCCAGCTCGCACTTATTTCAGTCACTGTACTTATGTACGTGCCATATGTGTGTGTTGTCAATTTGAATTTTTATAGGACAGCGTGAATTTGTTGAATACCAAGCACAATACAATCTAAGTTTACGTCGAGTCTCGTATACTTCATGGCTCCTACTAAAATTGGCGAGTGATTTCTTAGATTTAAAAAAGGAAAACATGATTGAACATCGAAGAAATTTTTTTGGTCTTCAGAAAAACAAGAGATTAGTCAAAGAATATTATTGCTATCGTTGCTCGGAGTTTATTCGTCTCCTAGTACCTAGTACTATGGTGGAATACGTGCTAGGTATTTAATTAAAAAAATAAAATATTTGAAACAAGAGCTGAAAATCTATGTTATAAGCTCTTTCACACAGTAAAGGTAGGTAAATACATTTTATTTGTGATATAAGCAAATATTGAGATGGATTCAATATGCTTGGGTAGAACATATCTAAGAACATGGAAGCTACCATGCAAGCATACCAATGCAGATACCAAATAGCTTTGCTAAATTCATCTGATGCCCCTGATTTGCCCTGGAATTGGCTAGGTGACTTTTTATGACACATGTGTTTATTGTTATAAATTTTTTAATTTATTTTTTATTTTATAGGTTAACGTACAGTTATTACAATGTTCAGTGAGCAAGAAATAACACAATACTGTGATATCTAATTACCTCGTACATTATATCGAAGGTTTCAACTTTAATGCTAACATGATAATTCGTGAGTTAGGTACTGCGTTTTTGAACTCGAAGATGATGCTCAAATTGTTGACCAATAACTGCCGGCTTCGATACGACGACGACACATTGTAAACTTGAAGTGCGAAAGTTTGTAAAAAATGATAAAAAACTACCTTATTAAAATCGACTCTACTAAGACTAACCTAAATATTCGTCACTAATTTGTGGATAGACAATAGAGGTGGTCTCGCAATTAGTGGAATGGCCACTGAGAACAAACGCGCGCCAACAAAAGAGTGGGAGCTTTCGAGGGCTCTTTCATTTCTTCCAAATGAGCAAACTACAGTCGCGGGGGATGATTTGTTGGTGAAGTACATTGACTACCTACTTTTATAGACTTCTCATAGAACGGCGACGAAATGTAACAATACCTAGGTCATCGTCATGCAATAAGTAGCACTGATAATCAATAATCCTATTAGTTAATAACATTAATTCCAAATGTCCAGATGATGAGATTCCCTTTTTTTTCGAAACCTACAAATACAGCATAGCTCAGGAAGCGATTGCTGCTTATTACTACCGGACTATACCGGTGATGGCAAAGCACCCTGGTAGAGATTCCCTTCATGAATAAATATGCTCTAAAATTACTATGCTTTATGTGTATGTTTTTTAATCTATCGTGGAAATCGAATTAACGCAGGAAAAGAAAGTTATTATGCAACAAGTCAATGCAAAAGTACATACTACAGAGGCCCACTGTCCTTATATACAAGGTGTAACCTCAAAGCTTTACATATTTTAAGAGACGCTTCAGTCAAACCATTGGACGTTTTCTACGGAACAACAAATTTATTTCTTGCGATTCCTGAGTCGTCTCCTAAGTGAGAATTGTTCAGTTTGATGGTCTGAAGTATCCCCTAAAATAATAAGGTTTATTATGATGTGTATAAACATTACACCCTGTAAAATGGCATTTAGTGACATTGTTTTTGTTCCACGTTTATTTGGGTGTTTATATTCCACGTCCTTGGAACCTCGGCTTGTAGCTGAATTATATGATTTGAAGTCTATAGGGTTAGGTAGTCTTTGATGTGTTGAAGAATGAAGGGCTGACGAGTGTGTGCTTTGTTCTTTACCAGCCCGTTAGGAAAGCACTTGTGAATCGTTGTTCTAATCACGATAACGCAAGTACGATAACTTGCTTTAGTTTTCTACACACACTACTACACTACACTATTGTTAGTTATTGTTGATTATTTGTGGAAGACAATGTTACCGAGAAATGTTTTCTATTATAACATCTTTAGTAATACTAAGAAAATAGCTTCAGTTTCAAAGAATTATTCAGTAGCTTGAGTTTTCTTGAGCATAATTTCTCATGCGTATCGTTGTATCGAATGCATCAAAATTGTTTCTATGAAACTCTTCGATTTATGTACGAAAGATGCGCTGTTAAAATTGTTGAATATAATTTGTCGCATTTCTTGAGTAGGTATAGTAGCTAAGTAGGTACCCATTATGAATCTTATAATAAACTCTTGCATGTAACGATATCTATTATAGTACTAGTCTATGTTTGCTAGTTTACCTATCTAGTCTATGTTTATCTATGAAATCTCATTTAACTTTGAAAAGCTTATTATGTGATAGGTAAAGACATTATTTATGTAGCAGATTTTGAAATAGAGTAGAGTAGATTTCATCCTTTTAAATTCGAAAATTCTATACGAAATTCGATAATTCCATTGTTCAATTATCGTTTCAGAACCAACTACTTTTGGGGTTGAATTCCTTATGTAGCACCTTGAATACTGTATGACCATTGACCAATACTAAGTGTTGTATAATAGAATTAAAGATGGTCATGATTATTTAGAAGTAAACTTCCAACAACTTGTAAAATGAAATGGTAGATTTTGTTTCACAACTACGGTTAACTAGGAACTGCTACGATTTGGCAGAGAGCTCCTCAGTTTACACTATTAGGTCCCCGATGGCAACGACTTTAGCAACTACCTAACTAATTTACAAGTACTAACATATTAGATAAGGGGTGAAAGAAGTTTAGTTTCTATTGTATGGTAATTCTTAAATACGGTATTTTGCGAGACTTTGCATGCTTTAAGCAAAAGCAATTTGAACGAAAATAAATCTTTAAAGTTGGACTTGCATACAGTTTAGCCTGTGAGTAATTGTACACACATTACTATTCACCCTGGCTGGTAACTTCACATATCTGTAGGTATTCACTTTTAAACATGTCTCAAGAATTAAGCAAATTCCATTTTTATAACGTAGCAATAAGTGTTTTGTCACAAGACGTTGTGTATGGAACATGTATTTATTTCTCTGTATTTTGCATAGCACAATAGTTTCCTAGACAGAGAGTAAAGCAAACGTGTCTTCGACAATAGTTGGTTCAAAGTATACAGCTTCAATGTTTATAGTTTATGCTATATTTATATTTAGTTCGTAATACTGAAATGTGCACAGTAACTTTTAAGTACTTATTACTTAACTAATAGGTACCTACTATCATTGCACGAGTTTTTGTTCTCGTCGACATAATGAATAATCTTTATCCTTATATTTACTTTTACAATAAACATTGGGATTTAGTATCTCTGCTTCTAGATGCCTTTTAGTTTTCATGAGACAAAGTGTGGTACCCTATTTGCGAATCTCAATTTTAAAACATGTTATGTTGTTATATACGAGTATTACGATGTTTAAGGGCAAGTGGGAGCCTAGCCCGTAATCTCCGACATCATTTTATTATGTATTTTTCATTTTTATTTCACTTCATTTTTATTTAATTTCATTTAGGAAATTAATAAAGATAATAAGTTAGAAAAATGAGCACATAATGTAGTAATGTAGATAGGAATAGAAATCGGTATGAGTTAAGGTATTTTCATTTTTTTACAGTCGCGGCCACCTATGAAAGTATTATATTGTATAATTATAGTTCTATAAAAACAAACATATTTTGTTATGAACGGGTATGGCCTTGCTCGCATCCGAGCTGAGATATTTGATTCTAAAGGTTCATGAAAAGTGACTAAAACCTTTAAGAATCAACTCATTTTCAATCAATCAATCAAAACATATTCAGAAAAATATACCGTAAAGAAATACAGAAGATAAAAATCAAGGCAGTCTTAGCGCGAACAAGCGATTTCTTCCACACAGCCTTAAAAGTTATTTGTACCTTAATAACACAGCTCCGATATGGCCTAGGAATGAATGTGATGGTTTTTAATATATTTTGATCCTCTAAAATCCTTTGTTAGTTTTATTACTGGCCGCTCAACAACAAAAATTTCTATTTTTCTCTATTCAATCTTACTCAAGCTCATTTGACAGTCACACAGATTATGTGACTGTCAACTATTTTACATTAGTAGCTCTTCGTAGTGTAAGAGTTAACCCTCATTTCAAATAAATAATACCTTGAGGTAAACGTTTTCATAACATAAATAACTCAATCATTTTTAGGGTTCCGAAGTCAACAAGGAACCCTTATAGTTTCGCCATATGCGTTTGTCTGTCCGTTTGTCCGTCTGTCCGCGGCTTAGCTCAGAGATGCTTAGTACTAGAACGCTGTAATTTGACATGGGTATACATATTTATCAAGCCGACAAAGAGTTAAAATAAAACCTTGAAAAATTTTTTTTGTTTTTGTTCCCTACACGAAAAGTGGGGATGCAATTTTTTTTTCTCCATGGTGTGGGGTATCATTGGATAGGAATTTTAATATTGTGGGTGTGGGAAAACCATTTTTCGATTTAGGGAACCGTTAGCGAAATATTAAGCTTTAAAGTGAAAATTTTTGTTAGAGACAAGTCCCCTGCCAGCTAAACGGTTGCTTCTAGATACGTGAAAAAATCCACGACAGTAGTATATATAACGAATTTAAAAGGAAAATTATCACCGCTAAGTAAGCTTTACAATTTAACGAGTAATAGTCGACCAACTTGTAAAATGTACTTTTTAGCCGTTAAACCGTAGTATAAAACAAAAAGCCCCCTTCTAAGTCCGTATATTGTGACGGGCAACTACGGAAGCCTACTAAGCTTTTTTTTCAATCTTAGCATGAATGTATCACTTAAAAATCGTCTCTGAATCTCGTCCTTACTACCACATAAGAAAACTATAACTGAAAATTTCACTGTGTAAAATTTTATTTTACTAAATAAATTATTCAAAAACAGTTTTGTAATTATTTCCTTAGTACTATTCATCTTTGCTGCCGTGCGACGTGCGTTGGATCGATGAGATCTTACTTGTTTTTGTTGGTGACTGTACATGAGTGTATCTTGAGGCAGATGCGCTGAAGCGAAGTATTCTGTTCCACTGAAGAGTTAAGTTTCCGTCGGTATAGACACGAAGAAAACTTGCTGAAGACAAACTGACTGAAAGCCTACGCGGATAAGGATGCGGCCTATATTGAGGCGTTTCTTGTTTAATATGTTTATGCTATTTTAAAATGAAATCTGATAAAAAATCATAAAACGATTTTTTTCTTGCTTCTTGAAGATTTATGTAAAATATTATTTTAATTACTCAGACCACTGTCCATGCCTGGTATCAAATGCTTCATACATAGGTATTTGTATCTTTTCGACTATTCAAGATCAGCTATACACGGTCCTTCTTAAAATGCTGATGGATTGTTAAGAGGATTATCAGACCGTTAAACTGAACAACTCTCTCTATGGAACCATTATCGAAAACGCGAAAAAAAAGTCCCATAGAGAAAATTGTCCAGGTTGATGGTCCGATCATTCCCAGAAAAACCATCAGCATAATATGTATTAATCCTTTCAACATTCTGAATTTTGAGCACTTACTCCTACAAGCCTTTCAAGACACGAATCTTTTGTCTAAAGCGATAGACATCAACATTGTTTGAACAAAATAACCAGATAGGAAATCTCGATCGCTTATTGTAAAGTGTAGCTCCTTAGTTACTAAATAATTGACAACATCTGCTCTGCATGTCAAGAGTCCTACCCGCTTCCAAACAGGCAGCAACTCAACTCTCGTAATGAAACACTCGATGTACTGATTGAATTGTTTACTTATGTACACTGTGACGTATGTTCATTAATGTTGCACTGCACTGCACTGCACTGCGCGGTTCGAATTAAACTTCTACGCTACGTTGATAGTTTTCAGCCGCATGTCAACTTGCGAAGCGAGTACTGTAAAAATGTTACTCTATTCCGTTTTTAATTTGAAAATTGAATGCTGGAAAAACGTTGTAGAACACGAAAGTTGTAGAAATAAATGAAACTTACATCGTATGGATATTCACGACTATAATCCCCGAGGGTGTAACCTAAAATTGTTTAAATATAGCATACCTCTACATAATCCCTTTTTGGTTGGTCAGAAACTTTACTAAACTTTAGCGTATTGGAGGTTTCAGGATGAAATGACGTGTTGATTGGCTAGCTTTTCACCCAGAAAAACACGATACAAGAAACCTTATCCCTTAGTCGCCTCGTACCATATCCATGAGAAGAAATTGAATGGTCTATTTAGCGAGCCTTTCTCTACTTTTCAGTCAGTGAACAGAAATATAGAGCGCTTCGAAATTGAGGTTTGTATGAAAATATACATATTGCAGCATTAACTAAAACAATTTAAAAACATGGTTTGTTTCTATGAACGTTGCCACTGCAGATTTTATAAAGAAATTCACTTTAAAATGTGTAAGGCAAACGTAAAATTTATTTAATGCATTATAATGACTGCAAACACAATTTTCGTTTTCAAATAAACCTCGAACTCGGTTTGCATTCAGAGATATGAAAGTCAGAGCATTAAAATAAAATTGCATACAAAGTTAACGGTGCTATTAAAACAATATTGTCAAGCTTTTCATAATAAAAAACGTTTATTTAGTGACTTTCCACGATCGTGAAGAGTTAGTAACTCGACTCGACACCCACGAATAATGGCCCAGTAATTCGTTTTTGATGTCTGTCGTGTAATATATGGCGCGCTAATCAAAATATATTGCTGCGTCCTTTATATTGTGAGTGCTCCCATTGTGGCACTGCGAGTGGTGTTACCAGATCTTAAATTAAATTTTCTGACCAGATCTAAGAATTTCCAGAAATATTGCGGGGCAGTAGGTTATCGTCATCAGGAAAATGTGCTGCGGAGAGAATGAATACAAGAAAAGTGTTCAGTGTTCATGTGGATGGCTCTAAAAGGAGAAGACCGCAAAAAATATGGATAGAAGAAAGGCGGGGCATTAAAATGACGAGTATCTAAGAAGATGAAATCGGATGAGGCAGGAGGAGGTGGTAGTTGATGTGGATAATTTTCGAAATAGTCTGTAATACTTAGGTTTAACATAAATGTGTAATACCCATATCAACCAACACGATAAGATGTTAGTAGGTAGGTAAGTACCTAGTTAAAGTCAAATGTTTCACAAACTGTAGCTAAATTTCTTATAAAATTAATTACCTCATCTCATAGCATATGCTCATATATGCTCACAACTATATTCCCCGAGGGGTTAGTCAGAGATATTATGAAACCTCAGAACATCCACGTTTCACTAGTAGTACCGAAACTGTCCAGTGTGACGGGGAGTGAGCTCGTCGCCACTTGTAATGGACAGTAGGTACAATACATGCCACGAAATTGAAACATGCAGGTTTCCTCACGATGTTTTCCTTCACCGAAAAGCCAGTGGTGTTACAAATCCTACATAAATTCTGAAAAACTCATTGGTACGAGTCGGCCTGGACGGGGATCGAACCATCGCCTCCTGCACGGCAAGCAATGTTACTCGCCACTGGACCCCCACGGCTGTTAATTGATATAAATAAGCTTAAAGCTAAATAGCTTAAAAAAATATTGCATTTAAATTATTTTTAATATTTGACATTTTAGCAAGCAATGTTAAACAATAATTAATTATTTTGCAGACACAAACGTCACGTTTCCACTTGACAAGTCATTCTATCGCATCCTAAAACTGAAATTGATAAATGTGAGCATTGCTACAACAACATTCTTAAACAGAAAGTTGGTAGTTGTAGCATTGTTTCTAACCAACACGAAAGGGATTACGATCGTGAGTTTATGTATGTGTATGTATGTACGTATAGGTATTGGATACTGTAAGAACCGCTTTTAAATGTAAATGATCCTACATATTTGAATTAGATCTGGGTACATAGGTATGAGTCAATTCCTGATATATAAGCAATATTCCTGACGTCTGGTAACCTTGCTGCGAGAGACGCGGGGTAAATGTGACTTTCTGTGACGAGTTTACCCAAAGTCGTGCGAGATTGAAACTCTCCATGTGTTTAGGCAACAACTGTGAGCAGAAGTACTTTGGAGTCACTTTGCCACCAGCGCAGCGTTCGAGATTTAGCGTTTTTGCTCGAAAGTTGGTCTGTAGGTATGGTAAATATCCGTCGATATTAAATGTTGTTCAGCAGAGTTTGTTATTTTAATTCGAAATAACTTTCTTAGCTAAAAGTGTGTGTAGCTTGTCTGTGTCTAAATTCCTTTTTATACCCCTTTTTTTGCGCCAGAAGGAGGATTATTATGTAAATACTTACTTATCTAAGCAAATAACACCTACCTATTGTACTTATAGGGTGCTTCTTAATTGTTAATGGATTTTTAGGGGATGTTCAGACCATCAAACCCAACAACTTTCTCTTCTGGACCAAACACGAAATCGCGAAAACAAAACGGCTGTGTCATTTTTAAAACTGCAATCCTTTTCGACCAAAATGTATAGGACAGGTGTTTTTTTGTCGTGATTTCGTTGTTGGTGTAGAAAAGTAGAAAGTTGTTCAGTTGGATGTATGATTATGTACTTAAAAACCGTCAGCATATTAAGTTGGACTCTATATACAATCTAGGGTCTTTAGTATTTATGTAATAAATAATTTGCAAATTTAAGTCTTCTGAAAATGGCATTTAGATACAGAAAACACACATAATGAAATATAATATTTCTAAAATAAAGATAAATTGAGAAAAATAAAATAAACCGATAAATTCAACTCAGAGATGTAAACTTCCAATACCATTGAAATAAAAAACCAGTATGTTACGAAGTGTAACTTTAATCTCATTACAAGTTTGACTATAAATCAATTGGTGGCGGAAAATCTCGTGAAACGGCGCGCAGCGATGTGTTCACGCTCTACGTCCCTACGTCCCTACAGTACACACTACCCGCCTCCCCGCCCCCGCACGCTCACCCACCCCGCTCCACCCCCGCGAGCGCCTGCCGGCTATTTTTGCGCAGACGTAACGATTGCCGACACTAGTGCCACGCGCGGTGGAAACTCGGAACCTTTTGACAGGCGACTAAAATGGCCGCGTGAACCACGCGTCCTGCCACGTAAAGTCACTACGTACTACGCGAATCGAATACTAGAAGCCGGTTTATCGAACTATGATATAGTGCTTCTACAGACTTTCGTGAAACGTTTGTGCTGACTGTATATAAATGGCTCTCCACCTCGAGACTGCGTTGCAGCGAAAGTTGAACTTCAAGATGACCACGGTAAGTGCATGCCGATGCCACTGTCTAGTGCCGCTGCCTAGCGCCCGTATCGATCGGAGTCCGCGTGGTCGGAACATATGGTCGCCTCGCCGCCGCTACCGCTACGAGAGCGTAGCGCGCTGTAACCTACGAAGCCTCACAATATTCCGTCTTGTTATGGACGCAATGTAATGACGTAAGGTTCGCTTGTTATGATCGTATCGTTTGCGATTCGTGCGAACGTAAACAGGTAAATAAACACTTGTTAGACACACGCTACGTTGTCATTTCATTACATCTTCTGCGATTATGTAGAGCGATGTTTGCTTACTACTTACGTATTTAGACTATCATTTATCTTAGATGGAACTGTTTTAAAATCTGAAAGACGACTACAGAAGTTTGTATTTAGCGTAGGTTTTAGATCTTCCGTCTTTGTCGAGGTTCTTCCTAGAGTGTGATTAAACGCCTACGCGCGGCTGAAAGGTCAGTTGGTGCCTGTAATTCGTGACAATCTCCTAACTTACATCTAAAGTATGTAGAACTATATACTACTACCTATTCTGTGTCTAAATTTTAAATTCACATAGGTAGGTATACTACTCGTAACTTTTTATACGTACATGATAAGTTCATAATTTGATGTACCTACATTTTTGAATTTTTTGTAACGGACCAGATATTTTGCGGACGTCCAGAAGTGTTTTTTGTTTTTGAATCGTGAGATTTAAAATCATGATCGACACATGCATAATCTCCATCCTAGTAATCTTGGCTTTTTCTACTGCTGATTTGAACGCGTGCCTTTCAAAACTTGTAGTCCTGCCTCCAAACCCAACAATCTAAGGTAGATTGTCATAGTCAATTTAGTATGAAAACTGATAATTTGTTAATGTAGTGTAAAACGAATTATTACGGATCGTCATTGCAATGGAAACATGCTATAGTCGGTGGAGTAATCACCAAGCCTGCCCATCCTTAACTTCTTGAAACAACACCACCCCCATCCGATTGGGGACAAACTTTAAAAAAAAAACGTAAAAATTTTAATGAAACAATGCTTTATTGTCAAGCCGCTTTGTTGTCTCATCCGGGCCACGAGGAACTCACTTGTTGAACAACCAATTGGACAACTAGTTTACCCAGTTTGGCCAATGAAAGAGACATTTCAGTAGTTTCGTTATTCCTCAGAGAAAACAAGTGAGGACTAGAGGACAAGCACCATTTAATATAAGGACTGTACGACCCTTCCACTCGGATTCACATGAATGCCCACCTTAACGTTTGCGCTGGAGTTGAGCGGGATTTACAGATAAGCAATAAACGTAATGCGTTTGAATTCGAAGCAAAGCCTTATGTTATGGCGCACGGCAACATTCTGTTAAGACAGATTAATGTTTTATTTAGCAGCGCGACATCCTAAAACGGAATGTGGAATGGGTTACCATTTTCTTTTGAACCCGCATGTCGCTGGACCAATGGCTAAGCGGAAAAGCATGGAGATGGAGACACTGGTTTTAAATGTTCAATACAGTTAGGTATAAGATAGAATCCATATCCACTAGTTGAATGTGAGCAGCCACAGAAGAGAGAACATGGCTTCGGATTAATAGAAGAAGAATGCAGATTGCAGGTGCAGCCACTGATATGGTCGATGTGACTTATCTGTTCATACATTCCGTTCAGAAGAGGGCATAAGTAACTATGAAAATTTGATGAAGAGTCAGTCATAGACTTATGATAAGGTTGAATTAAATTTGAATAGTAGTCCTCATGCTATTACTACTGGTTCTCTTTTCTTTTTGAAAACTGTTGTTTTAATGCGTTACTGAATTTTGCTTTGAATCCTAATGACCTGAGGCTCTGAATAGAATGAAAACGTATTCACAAATATTATTCTCGAGCCGTGGTCTATAGACATAAATCGCCAACATTTTTAGCATTCAATCGTATACCCTCAACAAAAGAAAGCTACACACATAAATCACGCGTACCTTTTCCACAAATATTACTTCGGGATTGAAAGGATTTCCTTTCAGAGCAGTTGTTCGTGCACCCACGCAACTTACAGTTCTGTGAAAAGTAATTTTTGTTTATAACTTGTTAATGGGTAGCTCTACTTATTCGCTATCTAACTAATACGTTCTATTTAATGTATCATGTTGACTAATCTGCCCATATTTTATATGATAAATTGCAATTAGTACAGCAGGCAGTAAAGTTCTTAGAGCGACCCGCACCGCATGGCACCGTGCAAATTTATCGTATACCTGTTACCTAGTTAGTGCTTCACTAAAAGCCCAATAATTATTCTATAGCTACTAAATTTCCTAACCTATTCCTGCATAAAGTATTTCTGTTCATACGATCCAAATTCTCAAGAGGAAACTTGCGTATCTTTAAGAGAAAATCGCAGAAAAATTGCCAGATTGAACGGTGAATACGAATAGTCATACAAACTAAAATTGCTTCGCTTCTTGCTGTTACATAGAGCATTTCCTTTACATAAACGCTAATGTGAACATCAAATGTTTTCCTGTGATTCTGTGAGTTTCGGCAGTGGTACTGTGGAAGCCGATTAGTTCGCGACTGCCTCGCGACAGTACTTAGCCACTTGTTTGTTGTTCTTAATGAGCACCGCCAGCCAACTTCGGCCCGTCCTTGCCTCAATTAAGACTACAAACATGACCGAAGTGTTGTCGCGATGGTTTGCTCGCTGTTACTCTCTTTGAGGGTGTTAAGTCCTACCGTTTCCCGAAATGGCGAATTATACTTAGCTTTATAAATGATTTCTTAATTAATAAGATTACTATTTGTTTAGTAGAGTAAATACAAAGTGTGAAGTTAGCAAAGACTTTTTAGATAAGATCAGAACATCGCTTTTCAACGCAAGTTAAGACGAATATCAATCGCATATGTTTAGAGCTTCATTAGTTCGAGTACAAGGTGCGGTTTACTTGTGTGGTCCATTCTACAACGGGGTCTTTGCCCCGTTCCACGTGCGAATAGCCGGCACACCCGTTAACGGTACTCAGCGTTCATAATTCCACATCTTTCGTATAAGTACCTCGTATCTTGGTAGTACACACATGACCAAGTGGCGTGGTTCGACGAGATTTTTTTTGCGGTCGTAGCAGGCCTAATTGTTTTAGCTGTTTAAGATGTAATTCACATCTGATTTACCGCCTTTTATTACCACATTCGTGGTTTTTAATTGAAATGTTTTTGCTTGTTATATTGTTTGTGTTATTAGGTACTTATACAAGTTAAAGAATTCAGAAAGTTAATTCCAGTCGTCATAGCGTGCACATAATTTTCCTTCTCGTAAATTTCATTCAAGATTTTTTAATGAAGAAAAACAAAACATTACACTTATTAAATAACCTAAACTTCGTCCGGTTTATAATACAACAGTCTACAACAAAAGAGTTCAGCGTTCCTTCGTTCCTTCGTAGTCTTTATAAAATAGAATAGAAAGTCGCTACACGATTGTAAAGGCTAGGTTATGGTGTAAACATGATTTTCGTTCCCCATTTTAACACGGCAAAGTGCAAACACACTTGTTTACCGATAAGCTCCCTCGATGATGTGTTTACAGACACATAAAAGCGGCACTACAATACATAAAGAATAAATATGTCAAACAAATGTCGTAAAAATATACTTTCTTCGGTGTAGTTTTTTTATAGCTGCGCTTGTAATGGCGCGATTTTGATTTTATGTGGAATATCTACAACATAAGTGAATGGTGTCTTCCTAAAAACATTAACTGTATGATTTCTGAAAAAGTTACAATCAACATTAAACTAAATTAGTCATCTAACTGGAAATCATCATCAGCATATGTATACGCCCACTGCAGGGCACGGGCCTACCTTCATGGAGGGTGTACGGGCATTAGTCCAACACGGGTGCCCAATGCGGATTGGTAGACTTCGCGTACACATCAGAATTTCTTCTCCAGCGTATGCAGGTTTCCTCAGGATGTTTTCCTTTTCCTTCGGTCGCGAGAGCAGTCGGTATTACAGTACATAAGTTAGAAAAACTCATTGGTACATGGGATGTCGTCGGTGCAGATTCGAACCTGGACTCTCAATGCGCCACCGATGTCAGTCAAATGTACCTTCTAATAGTGGTTAAAACAAGGGATGCCAGCAAACGATTATGGCTACACGAAAGAGATTTAGCTTCATTTGTAAAGTGCATACGATGCAAGTGCTCATACTGGGCACAGTGCGGTCACGAGTGCGATGTGCCAACAACAAAATGTATTTAAATTCGCCTATAAATAGCTTTATTAAAATCCGATCGGAGTCGGCTGTTGAACCGCGGCGCGGGCGCTACGGGGTGTTCGCTGTTAATTGACTGTTATGTTATGGATATCAATACTAATTCTATGTTTATTCTCTATTATTTAGGCTAGTTTTAAAGTTTACTTTTCAATCGACAAAAAATTTCCTGGTTTAATTGATTTGATATAAACAATCCGTACTGAGTTTTACTATAAATTGATAATGCTCTAATATAATACCTAAATATTATAATGGCTAAGTCCTTTTTATTACAAGTAACTGGTAGTATTGTTTTGTTGGTGTTAAATTTTATTATGATTGAAGCAAAAAGTTATTATACAGGGACCTTCTTTATATGCTGACACTTTTTAAGGGGATGATCAGACCATCAAACTGAAAACTATCTATATGGGACCAACATCGAAATCGCGAAAAAAAAAAACAGCAGTCTCATACAATTGGCTCATGTAGGTTTGCAGTTTTGTATGGAACAGTTGATTCTTTTTCCCAATTTTGATGTTGGTGCCATGGAGAAAGTTGCTCAGTTTGATGGTCTGATCATCCCCTTAAAAAAGTGTCAGCATATTAAGAAGGACCCTATATGGGTGAAAGCCCAAAAAAGAATTAAAAAAAAGAAAATTGCTGTATTTTACCTCGTACTTATTTAAAACTCGATGTTCTATTTAAGAAGAAGCCGTAGTAAGTCGCTGCTCTAATTATGATACGCAATTTCTGTAAACATTTCATAATTAAACGTAATCCGTACCACCCTTATTCTGTAATCAAAGTAACAGTTATTAATCATCCACATAAAGGTTTGGTCATTGAACAGCGACGATAGCTGGTAAACAAAGTGATATAAATAACAGAGTATAGAAGGTTATGTATTGTGTCTCGATGAGCCGGCACGTGTTTACCTCATGCCCATTTTATATTAATGGTTCCAAAGTTTTGTATTGTTTTGTTTGATTGTAGACTAAACTATTAGTACAGCGGATATAAATATGTTTGGTGATTGGAAATTTAATAAATTGTTAGTTTGAGGACCAAACTTTAAATTTTTCTCTATTGAGTAGATAGAGGATTTGCGAAGCGGAGCATACGGACGGTTTACTAAGATTTTGTAGTCAAACATTATGTTCTTTTTCGCTTTCTTCTATGTCACAACTATTTATTTACTGAATATACTATTTTGGCTAAGCATATTTAAGTCTCCTACCTATCATTGGTAGGTAATAATAAGATCAGTGCGTGAGGTTTGGGGTTTCGTTTGTACTTTATCGTTATTCGGCCAAATTGAACGCCATAGTTTCAAAATGTATAAATTGTCAACATTGACATTTTATAATACGACCAAGCACAACTGTGTGTACTGTTGATTTACTTTCTGTATTATTAATACCACAATATAGTTGATTTTGAAAAAAAATCTGCACAATCAATCGAAAAAGAACTACGAATTGATTCACGTTCACTTTTGCAAATTACAATGTGCGTTTTGATTTTATTAAATTTGTACTCGAGGTACCTACTCCTTATTTTATGGTACTCGATAAAAGCACATTCGTTGTACAACTTCACTTTCTATAGACAATCTAACAAAAATTAATATACTGAGTGAATAAAATGTCCTAAATGAATATAGAAACGCAATTATAATTATGGTTGTTTGTTGTAAACATCAACAACACACTTAGGTAAGATTACCCTACCCTATCCTCTCTGAAAAAGTGTAGAGACGACGGAACATGGATTACCTCAATACAAAAATATGTCTTTAAAGCCTTAGGGTAAATCCTTCGGTGAAACCCAACAACTTTTGTTTACAACTGCAATTCACGAGAAAAATATTGTTTAACATGCATACAAATTGCGCAAGCAAACTCAACATTTTGAAGTTTATGGAAATTCAAAAGAAGGAACAATTTTTAAAACTTTTAGGAAGTTTTATGCAAGCTCAGTGAGTATAGGATAATCTTTAAAAATGTTTGCAAGAACGAAGACTCTATTCGACATCTATTACTAACTTTGACGAAAATTTTTATCCCAAAGCAACATTGAGATTTAATACGCAAGGTATTTTATTTGGTTATTGGGGCAAGTAAGTGTTCAACACAAAGATGATCTCAGATTTAGTTGAACGGTTCTCTCTTTCTCATCTTTCTCTAGTTTATCACATTTACAGTACATTCTAGAAGAGTAACGACGGATATGCAGTGGCGGATTTGCAGTCTCGGCCGCCATAGGCCCCAGGCCATGTAGTAAGTACCAGCCGCCCCTTTCTCAGCAACCATCATATAGACTGCATAATGAATTTACTTTATTGCCAACTTTTATCGAAATCGATTCAAAAATTTTAATAATGTGCGCGTGCCTTCAGAATATTTAGGTCCTTTGAGTTATTTCTTGTTATCATAGGGCCTAGGGAAAATTCGCTACTGCGGATATGGATCAAATCACGATATATCAAATTTTTCACGTACACTTATTATGTAGAGATATCATTAAGAAGGACTGTTATTTGAGCCAATTTCAAATTTCTGGTGGAAGCCTTTCCCTTCTAGTCCATAATAAATGGGTCGGGAGGGTTATTTTAACGAGTTTTTTTAGGTATTATGTATACAGATACAGGGTCCAACTTAATATGCTGACACTTTTTTAAGGGGATGATCAGACCAACAAACTGAACAACTTTCAATATGGGACCAACATCTAAATCGCGAAAAAAAAACAGCTGTCCCATAAATTTGGCTAAAGTAGGTTTGCAGTTTTGTATGGAGCAGTAAATTTTTTGTTGCGACTTCGATATTGGTCCCATAGAGAAAGTTGTTCAGTTTGGTGGTCTGAGCCTCCCCTTAAAAATATGTTAGCACATTAAGAAGGACCCTGTATTCATTCATGATGGATTCCTAGTCGATTTCAACTACGGCGACTATTAAGGTTTATAGAAAAGCAGTCAGGTGCGCCGAATATTTTGATATGTATAAAATATGCGCGCTAAACACAGATCTCTCGTCCTTACTATTCTAAACCTGACGAAACGAGAGACTGACACTATCAGAGGTGGGGGTCAGATGCAGTGACTATAACCGGCAGCCACACGGCTTGGGCTTCAAAGATGTGTAAGACGCCTGAAGGAATTAATCGCCTCTTACAACACCCGACTGGATTTGTACTACCACAACGTACTATAATTACTACCGTAAGTACTACTTATTCAAAGCAAGACACCACAAGACGTACATTACAAGACTTACATTGATACATAGAGAAGTAATTTACAAAGGACGAGATTCTCTGTAAAGGCATTTCTTCTAGCAGACCCTAAACTTTAACAGATTCATAACTACATAAACCACTATGAAATATCTTACTAAGTACTAAATTGTTCTCACGTTGCAGAGTCAAAAGTCACGAACGAACGTTTATTTAAAACTAATTTTGCAAATTGTTTAAACCTTTAAAGGTTAAGGGCTTTAGTCCTGTATAGGAAGCACGTGACTAATGCTCGTTTAAGTCTAATTTTATGCCAATAGATGACTAACTGGTAACCGATGTTTAGACGATAATGCTGGGTGTCGAAGTCTAATGTAAATGCTGTTCATCATTGTTTATACTTAGTTATTTGTTGTAATAAATGTAGCAATAGATAATTCTAATTACAAGATTAGTAATACAAGTTGGGTAGTTGGTTATTAGCCGTAAGCGCTTGGTTATCACTCGTAGGTATTTACTTTAAATTAGTCTATATATTATAAAATTACTAATGACGGGACGGGTGAACTCCGAATGGATTATGGGTTTAATGATGGCGATGACGAATGGGTTATTCTAATTCGTTTTTACCACAAATATGTTTCATGAAAAAAACTCTATGACTAAACTAACTACTCTCTACTCAGTCAGGACTTTCCTTGTTTGCCAAAATTATTCAACGTTCGAAGTTTATTTAGTGTATTATTATTTATTAGGTATTTTAAAACAATAAACCAAATCGCTCTTTAGTCATAGAATAAACACACACATTGTGCGGCGTGATCGGTTGGACTACCAACTATAAATGCCTATTGTTCTTTTTTATCTACACAGCGCATCTGATCCGTGCCTCAGAGTGTCCCCAAAATCGCTGTCATGCATTAGATTTTGATATAAAATACTCATTTTATTTAACTACCTCGAAAACAAAACGTACCCACTCTCTTTTCCAATTTAATTAGGTAGGTACCTGTTTTCATCAAGTATTCTCCATGAATATCTTATTAAGGCACAGAATGATGAATACTGCTAAATAATAGGTGAGGTCATTAATTTATCAGTCCTATGTCTGACATGGGCATGGCGTGATGAATGATACTAACAGAGCGCGAGAGCACGGCGGCCAGATGGGCACGTTATCATTGCTGTTATTCGTAGAGGTACCTAGTAGGTACGTAACTATGCGTGTGACATATCAAAGATACATAGACTTTGACTATTTATATGTGGACTGGTTACGCGTGTAATTCTACTAACAAACATTTCTGCCACTTTTTGCGGGGGGCGAGGTAACATGAAATCCGCAACTTTGGATTTATTCCCCATAACTTTAGATTCTAATTTTGAATGTTAAAAATCATGAAAAGTGTGAACTCCAAACGTTCTAAGTTCGAAGTTTTTATTTCGCAATTATAGGCTGTCTCGTTTAGTGATAAGGTGTAAAATTGAATTTAAATGCACAAGATCGATTGTGCTTATACCATGGCAGAGGGGAAATGCTACCGCAAGGCTAGTCCTTATAATAATTAGTCAAAGCAAATAGATGATCAAACTGAACCATATGGTAGAAACATTGAAATGGCCCCGGGGAAAAGTAAGCTGCTCTATAATTGCTTTCAATTTCCAAAAGTTAATTCCTGCAAAATTTGTTCAGTGATACTTACCTACTGAAAATGACCTTGTACGTAAGTTCATACGTAATATATAAACTCACGCTTTCGGGGTGATCAGAAACAGTTTTACAAACAAACACCCCCTTTTAAAGCGTTCAGTCGAATCTACGAGGATTACTTTTAGGATAGCGAAGGATAGTATGAATTATCAAGTGACTAGGTATCCGCCCACAAAAATAGTTGCAAAGGAAACCATTTCCGCGGGTGATCTATTTCTAAACAAAGAGCAACACGGAAAATGTATCTTATCTTATCTTAACTATTAACTGAAACAGAAGTATAAGTATATGCTTACGACTATATTCCCCGAGGGGGTAGTCAGAGACATTCTGCAACCTCAGAACATCCACGTTTCACCAGTAGTACCGAAACTCTGTCCAGTGTGACGGGGGGTGAGCCCGTCGCCACTTGTAATGGACAGTGGGTACAATACATGCCTCGAAATGAAACAGAAGTGTGTCTGTATATAGAAGATAATTACAAAAAAAAGATGACGATACGGTTTTTAGATGTCCCTGACTCCAAATCAACTTTTTAGAATTCTTGTCCGTCTGTTTGTGTATTTGTTTGTGCGAGCATCACGCGAAAACTACTGAACCGATTTTGATGAAACTTTTTTGTTTGATAGCTTATGAACTAACTTAATATACTGGGTGTTACAAAAGTATAAATAAAAATTTGAACTTTTAAGGGGGTGGTTTAGACCATCAAACTGAACAACTTTCACTATGGGACCAACATCGAAATCGCGAAAAAAAAATCTGGTGTCCCATACATTTAGCTCGAGTAGATTTGTAGTTTGGTATGGAACATCAGATTTTTTTTTGCGATTTCGATATTAGTTCCATAGTGAAAGTTGTTCAGTTCCATGGTCTAAACCACCCCCTTAAATGGTTATTTGTATTTTTGTAACACCTTGTATAATTTGTGTAGTAGTAATTTATAATATCTTAAACGCACATTGGCTTTAAAACATGCACAAAAATATGCACCAATACCTGAAGACAGCATCGAACGATGCTAATTGGCACTTACTACTTTAAGTACGTATCCTTATCAACAGGCTGGTGTTTTAATCACTATCCAAATTGGTGCACTTTGTACAGAATCACGGCGCGGCGGTAGCGTGGAGCGGGGCTTAACACAGATTAAACATTAAACAGTGTTGACAACACAGGGCCGATATTCCATTATCAGTGGCCGTTAATTCGAAGCTGCGTTGAGCAGGATACCGTGTTACATTTTATGATAAAATTTGCCAGAAATTGTTTGTAAGTGAAAATTTTATTGAGAGCGACGCGGTTTTTGAAATTTTGGTATTTAATGGTTGTTTAAATTCGGTGTCACGGAAATTATGTGAATCGGATTGCAAATTGAAGCCAAGAATTTCAAAATAGTTCGATATTAGTAAATAACAGACACCATCCATCACCACACTGTCTCCACCAATCCCCACCCCGCCCGTGTAGTGGAGTATGGCTCGCTCCCCGTCTCACACACCGTTTTTCGTAAGAGGAGACCATTTCCCTGACTCGTTATTATCAGCAACAAGACAGGACTATACTTCCCAAAGGGGTATTCGAGACAATTTAAATACAGCTATACCATATCCAAAATAGCCACATTTCAGTTGTGCTCAAATATGTATGCCAGACAGGTTCCCATTAAAAAAATATTGACAAGAAGATAAGAGACTATACTATGATACGAGTATACATAGTTCTTTACCAATGATATAATAGTATGTACCTACCTACCTGTTGGTCCTGCTTTACAGGAGTTACAGTGGTGTTTATGTATGGTGTACCTAACCTAGTGACTCAAAATAGCAGCAAGTGGGGGCACCACAAGGGATGCTGAAAACATACAAATCAATCACTTTATGGATTCTCTCGTCCTTGTCCTCTGGGACCCCATGCAGGAGCAAAATCTTCCGCCTCAGATATGTCTCATGCCGATCCAGACCGAGCGATAATAGCTCCACTTGGCTTTTGAGAGTGGACAGACTATCCCACATAAATATTTTGAATTCTGCAAACTCACTTGAAAGGGCTGCAATATCTGGCGTGGGTGTTTTGATGAAGATGAAGTGGCATTTGCGAGACGTTCTTCGTATGCATTCATCCGGGATTCGAAGATCTTTGAGAACTCGGCGAGATTTGATGCGATGTCCATAGTGATGTTTTTTGTGAACCGTGCTTATAATGAACAAGGATCACTGGCAGGCGAGTACAGGTGCTTAATTAGTCAAATATCTTAATTCATATAAACTATTAAAGTCGATTGCTATTTTATTTAAAAATAAATATTGAGGAGCGAAAATTTTCGTGTACACACAATTTCGTCGCCTACCAAAAATAAAATCAATAATGTTCTGTCTATCATAAAAAGATTTTGTCACTTTTGTGATACTCAATAATGTTAACCCAGCGTGCGACGCCAACGCGGCCGACGTGACATTTGGGTAATGTTTACGAGACCTTTAAACAAAATATGTTTCAGGCGTAAAGTTTTAATTGAAAATACCTTTGGTACGTCGATATGATGTTTTCGTACGTTATCAGCTTTGTCATGTCACGTGGGGAGGGAATTGATTTCCTGAAGTTTGATATCGGTCTTTTATAAAATGGGTTACAACTTGTAAATTGTCAGAGTTCACCGATGCTTTTCGATGCATCACAGATAAAAAACTTTGATTTGATCATTGTAAATTATCTATTCTTACACGATGACTGAGGAAATTACATACTTTCTTATCGTTACGTTGATCTATCTTATTTTCTTTTAAACGTTTTTTAACTGTTTCTAAACCTTTATTTAAATTTCGTGCTCTTCGTAGAAAGAGAACTACATGTAGAGAGACTACAACTGATGTAAATATTCCAAAGTTAAACAAAGGAACGATTTTTCAATTTTGTTTCGAATATCTCCATCCCTTTTCAGTATACACGATAGCTTATCTATATTACAGTGCACGGTGCTCTTTTACACGGTGGCTAAAATTTTCATTAAAATAATGACGATGAAAGCTTTGTAGAGTGGCAAATGTAGACACGAAATAAACATTTAGTTTAGAACCATATAGTGGAAAAATAGAGTAAATAGAATGAGGAACTAGAGTGTGCAAATGTGCATATGAAAATTGCTTCCAAAATCTATGTAAAGCCAACATCAGGCAACATTTGTAGCGCATAATACATGTTGCGCATCGTATTGAGCAACTTCGCAAACAGGTTACACGATTCATCATCATTTGATTTTATCATTTCCTCTGCAAGGGCACAGGCTACCCTCAAAGAGAGTTTACAGGCGTTAAGTCTACCTCGCGTGTCTAATGCGGATTGGTGGACATTACATTATTAGAATTTCTTTTTTAACATGTGCAGGTTTCCTCACGGCGGTTTTAGGTTGCCTTGCAGTCGGTTGCGCGATTTTTTATGAAGGTAAAGTTAAAAAAACAATATACAACTACCACATGCAAAAGCATTTTCATGAAGATGTAGCTCTTAATCTTCACAGACAGTTCTAATATAAACTCAGAAATAGGCTCTATGGTGTATTCTCCTAGGATGTAGGTACCTTAAAGAACATGATATTTCAGGTTCAATATATGACTACCACTTTGCCAGCGATCGCAGACAGAAAGTTTAGAGGACCATTAACATGGTGGTTCTTGTATTATCATTATCTCGAGCCTTATACTAGTGTCACCAAACATTGTCAGGTATGTAAAAAGGACCACCTTCCCCAGTAGTGGATAAAATTTAACAGCGGTTTCATGGAGGAGCAGATCCTCTAGTTGCTAATAAATATTAGATAGGTACTCCCGTTTATGCGTCATGCTGTGCATGATGAGCAGAAACTTCGAATTTCCTAAGTCCCCGACCCAATTTCAACCCCTTTTAATAGTAGATAGGTGAGTTAACGTTAGAAATTCTAAAGAATTTTCAGATGAATAGCGTATTGTTGGCTCGTGTGACGAATATTTTTAAAAGCATACAGATTCAGCATTCAATTCAAGGTAGAGCAGAATGCACCATCGACAATGGTTCGCCCTTAACCTTTGCGATGTGTAGGCGATAGCCTCATTCGTCAGAAGAAATCCCCTCACCGAACTCTTATGCCTAGGTCGTAAGGATGAAAAAGCTTTGATTCATAGGCATTCGTAAGTGGAATGAAATGTAGGTGGTTGTAGAAGGGGTGTAGTGGGCTACGGAAAGGATGGGGGAATGGGCTGACGGTTTAACTAACGAGATCGCCGTAAATACTGTATTGTATCTCATAATTTGCAGTTTATTTGTTTGTCTTCGGACAATATAATTTAATCCGAATTGTCTGTCCGTAAGTCGTGATAATATGGAAAGCAAATGGTTATTTATTTCAAGAATTTTTAGTGTAAATTGAGTTTTGACTTTTATGCGGGTTGCACTGAGGATATCTAATTTATCCACGGATGTTGGCTGCGTTGAAAGCCACCCTAAAATTTAGCCACTCTAGGTTTAATTGAGGGCACAAAGAAAGTATATTTCTGTTGACCGAAATCATGCAACAGGCAAGAGAAACCAGTCGATAGATCCGTTTATACAGGACCGGGAAGGATGGCATCTGTGGATCGAATCGAATGGTGATAATGATTGCCAATTAGATCGGTCTTAGTTTTTTCCTCACACGGTATCTTTGCAAATTTATCGATTTGTCATAATAATTTGGTACGGCATCGGCATAGCGAAAATGCGCATTTCTTTTTGAAATGTTGCCAAGTAGAGTTTCGTTTTGACAAGATCACCTATCATATCGGTTTGTAGTTTTCAATTTTAAAACAAAACTTTTCGTATTTATTTCACTTCTAGTAGTCAGTAGACATGTTGACACGAAATAAAGATTATATTTTGGTAACAACAAAGTAAGATTAGTCAATGACAGACTCCATACATCCCACCAAAAATCACAAATTTGGTATCTAAAGGATGTAACAAAATACCCTAGTAAGATTTAACCGGATGGTTTAGACCATCATAATAAACGAATTTCACTATATGGACCCAACACAAAAAAAAAAAAAAATCTGCTATCTCTCCACTCAAAAATGTATGAGACATCAGATTTTTTTTCTAAGTTGTCTCCATAGTGAAAGTTGTTCAGTTTGATGGTTTAAACCACACCTTTAAATATTATTAAAGTGTTTTGTCTCACCTTGTATACTTAGCCCCAATTGCGCCAACCTGGGTTAGCAGAAGGTTAGCAATTAAGGGTATATTACTGTTGGCGCGTTCCATACAAACGAAGTCTGGTGATATTTTCAATACTAACCAATTAAACTCAATGAAATTTTGCAGAAACAATCTAGAAACAAATCTCTATGCTTGTATATTGTCAGATTTTCCTTAAAATGTAAAGTTTTAAAGTTATAGTGCCTCAAAGATTTCCATACAAATCTTAAATTAATCCTAGCATTGAAACTGTTTATTTTAACGAAAATCGGACACGATACAAGCATAGATATTGGTTTCTAGATTGTTTCTGCAACATTTCATTGAATTTAATCGGTTAGTATTAAAAATATCACCAGACTTCGTTTGTATGCATCGCGCATTTACGCATTCGGAATAAACTTCTCTTAACTCCGGGTAAAATAGCTCTCTCAAGTGTTTTCCTATACAAAAAATCATGGGTTACCAACTTAACCTGGAGTTTATTGCTAGCCCAGGTAGGCGCAAGTGCGGCTTATTGTATTTTATGTTAAGAAATATTGTAACATGCTAAATCCATCAAACTTTACTTATACTTTGCAGCCAGATTTATAACTACAGAAAGAAAAGCCATCACAGTTTTTATTTAACCAGTGTTTTAGCGTTCCATACATACCTACAACAAGGTTTAATAGCCAATGAAATGCTCGCGTTCTACGGAACAGCCTTTTTATCCGGTATCAAATCGATCCCTTCTAAAAGTTATTAAGTTTTGATGGCAATTTAACTGGACTCAGTTTCCATAGTCCAACGATATATTTCCCTATAGATAAATTACGTCACAGGCAGTGTCAGGGTGACGGGAATATTCCGCACCCGTAACCACAATGTTAATTCAACCTGAAAATAAACACGGTTGCCAACAAATTATTTATCAGACACAATGTATTATCTCCTTTGATGGTGACTCTAAAGCATATACGCGTATTCTTACATGACAAGAGTAATTGAATCATGTTCTTAGCCTTACAGTTCTTAGCCCATGTTTTTTGGCTTTTAGCAACTGAAACAGATTGGATTTGCAGTTACGTAGGGAACCATTGAGGGTCGATGTCGACGGATATGTCGTGGAGGACATCATCATCACTTTAAAATAGCCATAAATACAAGGGAAACACAATAATAATGTATTGGTCTCGTAACCAGAAGGCTAATTCGATGGCGTTTCTCCGAAAAGGAAAAGTGCGTACCACCCTCAACCGACGTGCATGAAGAAATCTATGAACGTGGATGAGGCAAGAGAAGTATGTCAGAATAGTCTGTAGGATAGTTGCGTGGGGTATGTATGTATGTTGTAATCAATTAATTATTTAATCAGTTGGAATCATAGATAAATTACACGCTCTCCTGTTGCAATACATAGAGCACGATACGAAATGCAGTCACATTTCCAGATAATCTATTTTGGGGTGGTCAGACAATTTGCTACTACTTGCGCTTTAATTTGTTAAAAGTTGTGTTAGAAAGCTAAAGAAAAATGGTTTATATTACTGTCGAAATGATTTTCTAAACGAGTTTCATACTTTTTTTGCAACATAAATGATCTCAAATTGAACTACCTACCCTATTTTCTAAAATATCTTCTATTATTTGTTTAATTTTTACCTGTATGTATTTGACATGTAAGACTCCTTAGGTTATTAAAAACTGTGGTGGAAAATATAACGTTGAAATTTCGCTGAAAATTAATGGTCAAGTTTCAGGCCTGTAACCTGTTATTCAAATTATCTTTTTATAATATTCGATAAAGAAACAGGGCCGGAGTCCATTCTACAATTTGTCACTGACACTTTCCGGTTACGATCACAAAGTTTCACGTAGCTTGGTGCCGTCAGTTTTTTTCCGAGATTACCAATGTTACCGATGTCAGGATGTCGCCCTACTTGTGCGAGCTAGGAAAGGTTCCCGTATTTCTGTGGGCAGCAACATTAATTATAAAAGTTTAGGACGTGTAGCTATTCTGGTGAGGCACGTTGCGAAGAGAGACCCAATCATGAGGATTCGGGTTCGAATCAGCACGGACGTCATGCCATGGACCGATGAGTTTTTCTAACTTATGTACCTTTTTTTTTTTGAATGACAGTTCAAGGAGCGGTTTCAGTTTTCTCAGGGAGCAGTTACTGCTTTTTACTGCGGGCTGTTAGGGGTGGCCATACCAGTGACGGCGTAGCGCCCTGGTAGGTCACCGAACCAGTGAGTTAAGCAACCTGCCCAAGGGGCACCCATAATGGGTACGGACCTCGGCAATGGGCGTTGCTGGGATTACGCGACGGGTTGGGTAGCGGGGATCGGTGAGAAACTTATGTACCTACGTATACCGACTGCTCTCAAGCGGGACATTGAGAAAATCTGCATAGGTTGAAGGAGAAATTCTGATGCGAATGTGAAGTATACTAATCCGCATTGGGCACGCGTGGTGGATTAATGTGCCCAGCAGTCGGAAGTATATAGGCTGGTGATGATGATGAGCTGCTCTGTAGATTCACATTTATGCATGGCTAAGTTTTCCCTCGTCAAACACGAGTCTGTGTGGCCGTTTCATTGCTGTTTCATTTCGAGCAACTTCTTGCTTCAAAAAGCACGTTAATCAGTCGTTCCCATATAGTGTCGTTAGATGGTTGATATTCTTTAAACCTATCTGGCTCAAAGAATATGCCTGACATGCAGGTCTCTTAATTCGGCCTAAAAATACTGATAACCTTTTTACTTGCTTCCACCAACCCGCACTACCACACACTATCTTTTTGGGACTACTTTCTCTCTAGTATGTGGAGTGTACTGCAGTTTTGGAATTTTAGTCTTCCATCATAGACAGTTTTACATAAATGACTACAACCTCAATCTTTATATTATTTAAGATATAGAATTTACATAGGACATTTTAATGCTACCACAGACTATGTAGGTGGCCTAAGATGAGATGGTTTTATGACAAATGTGTTTACCCACCCTTGTCCTTTATAACATATCGCACAAAGCACTGTAGCACTTACGATATTTGTTAACATTTTTTCTTGCGTAGGAATATTTGATAGCCTTATTCTGACCTTCCTTTTAGATAAACGATGGGACAAAATATTTCCCTCTTATTTTTTTTTTCGGTTCAACATTGACATGCCTTTTGTAATTCAAAGAAATGAACGGAATGAATCATTTGTAATACTTTTTTTTCATTTATTCATGAATTCTTATAGAGTTTTTACTGATGATAGGTTGAATACATTTATAGTGATTATGTCGTAACTTTTACAGTTCTTTTTGTTACTTGTTCACGAAACTCTATAATATGTAAGTATACCTACATACTGTCTACATCTAAGCTTCTCACCGATCCCAGCTACCCAATCCGCCGCGTAGCCCCAGCAACGTCCTATGCCGAGGTCCGTACCCCCCTGGGGTGCCCCTAGGTCGGTTGCTTAAGTTCAATCAATTGGCTCGGTGACCCTTCTGGTCCCTCCAATAGTCCGCAGTAAAAAGCAGTAAATACTGCCTGAGCAACGCTGTATGTCATTTAAAAAATAAAAATAAACTCTAAGCTACATGTTTATTATGAGTCATTGATCTTAACCCACGAAGCACAGAATATCTACTAGATATCTATTAGATATTTTGTAGATATCTATTAGATATTTTGTAGATATCTATTAGACATTTTGTAGACATTTGTGCTGTTAGGGAAACGACCAAAAATATAAAGGTTGTATATCTTGGAGGCCGCTTTAGACCATCAAACTAAACTATATGGGACCAACACCAAAATCGTTAAAAAAATCTGCTTCATAGAAAACTGCAAACCACAGTAAACAACAGTAAATTTTTTGTGATTTCTATGTTAGTCCCATAGGTATAAAGGGTGTAAGAAAAAGTATCATTAACGTATAGGGAAAGCTGTTCAGTTGATGGTCTGCTCATTTCAACAGCATATTAAGAAGAACCCACGCTCATCTTATTCGAAATCTAACAACTACTATTTTGAACAAATTAGCCTAAAACATTCCAATGCTATTTGCGGGTAGGTAAACCGACGAAAAGCTTTTCATGCTTGAAAATTTAAGTTAACAATAACTTCATAATCAAAGTTTGAGACTTAAGAACAAACTGGAGTCTTAAACATGGTTAATAACCATAGGTACAAGCAAAATGACCATAAAACACATAAAATACTAACTTGTACATCTATTGTTGTAAAAACCGGACTACGTTATACGTGTTAATGAATTAACGCATAACTAAAAAGTAGTTTGTTTAGAATCGAGAGCAGAATCGAATTATCATGTTTTCAACATAGGATTTTTTTTTTCTTCAAAATATTAAATAATTTGTTTATATAATTTCAAATTTACTGAACTCGATCTCAACTCACCAAACGGGCACACTCACCCTACTTACTACCAAAACAAGATTCTTAAAATGTGTCCACGAGTACGCTAGCGCTTTCCTTCATTGCTGAAATGACCACAAATCATTTTTGGCTGAAAACTTGAACTGTGAATAACTTGAAATTTTAACTATCAAAATAATGAAATTATTGTTTCAATTTAATTATTTTGTTATAAATCAGTTGGGGTGTATGAAATTTTGCGCTTATTCATTACCATGTACCTATATAGGTACATTTTTCATTAAACAAATTGTCGGGCAGCAAACATTCCATTAAAATGAAGAATTTATTTCATAAGACGATTTCAAAATTAAACATACCCACAAACCAATATCTTTTGTGCAATTAAATTAAATTTTAATACCAACAGCAATAGAAGTCTCGGTATAACAGTCAGAGAATAAAAATAAAAAAAGCTCTTAGACCCCGATCTTCCTTCTGCGAGCATTGATTGCGCCCATAGCTTTGTAGTTGAATAAAAAGTCGCTTGGTAAAATGCCAGACCGTTGAAAAGAATGGTTCGCCATAGTGAAATATTATGAGGATTGTAAGCCGTGTGCACACTGCCGACTTGCTAACTAAACCAACCCTTGTAGAATAAAGTCCGCTCTTTACCTATATAATCTAATAATAATGGATAATCTGATTATAAAGAGAGAGAGGGCTTTATTATTTTGTAAATTTTCAGCATCATCATCATCAGCCTATATGCGATGCACCATACATGGCATAAGTGTATCCTCAAAAGTCCAATGCTGATTACGAACGCGGATTATAAATTTTACAGACTCTTTTTTTTTCGGTAGGTCCAGTGTGGTTAGTGATAATAGCACGAAAACTGATTGTTTTAATTATAGAAATAAACTTCGTACATAAACATGTTATGCTAATACGTATTTAAGAAAGTGGAGATATAATAAATAGAATAATCTTTATTTCGCGGAAAAGTCCCTATCTAAAAAATTTTTCTTTCGTACCTTCTGATGTATAAAACAAGAAAATAAAACGTCGTGTCTTATAAACTAGAGTTAACCCGCGACTTCGTCCGTACAAATTATATACCAGATTTTAAGTCAGATCATATACTATCAAAAAAAAATTCATCAAAATCGGTTCAGTAGTTCTTGCGTGATGCTGTTACAAACAAACAAACAGACTGACAAAAATTCTAAAAAAGTCGATTTGGAGTCCGGAATACCTAAAAACCATATCGTTATCTTTTTCATGTGAATATCTTCACTTATGTTACAGTTTAATAATAGTAAAGATACAGGTAATACAGCATCATCATCTCTTTAATTAAACAGAATCATTTACATTCACACATATAGGTAGATATTAGTTAGAAAAGCGAGCGCAGACGACAATGACTGTCCGGTCGGCGGTCGGACGGCGGACGCCTACCCGCTCAGGGTCAAGGATCGTGCGGCTCGTGTAATCGCTTTCCTTATTTATTGAAATAAGCTCTGTCAGTGCGACCCTAATTTTACCTACCAAACAACTGTTGAAAGATGTACTTAGATGTATTTTGAGTCAAATATTATCGCCAGATTCCTTAGTGTGCACACATATTTACTTCTTCGGGAAGGGTGCCGGGCGACAGCGCCTGTCTGGCCGACGACCGCTTACCGCACAGGGTCAAGGATCGAGCGGCTCGGTTCGTGTAAATGCTTCCTATTACTTATTAAAAGTAGAACTTGGAATATCCTTTTATGGGTATAAAACGTTCGTTATCTATTCTATTTAATTTATTTAATCTATCTTATTGGATACTGTAGGGCTAAGGCCTTGTCTCACCAATGAGAGGGTAAGAGGGAATGGGGACCATAAAACACCACGCTGGCCGATGGCCCAGTGCGAGGATGGAGACAAGTTATTCAGAGTGTTAATAAATAATACCTATAGTAGGTGTAACTCGAATAAAAATAGCCGTCGTGGTCCAGTGGCGAGTAACCTAGCCTGCCATGCAGGAGGCGATGGTTCGATCCCCGTCCAGGCCGTCTCGTACCAATGAGTTTTTCGGAATTTATGTACGATTTGTAACACCGCTGGCTTTTTCGGTGAAGGAAAACATCGTGAGGAAACCTGCATGCTTCAATTTCGAAGCATGTATTTGTACCCACTGTCCATTATAAGTGGCGACGAGGTCAACCCCCGTCACACTGGACATAATCTCGGTACTACTGGTGAAACGTGTATGTTCTGAGGTTTCAGAATATCTCTAGACTACCCTCTCGGGGAATATAGTCGTGAGGATATGCTAGTAGGTGTAACTCGAACAGATTCCGCAGTGTACACATAATATTTACTTCCCGAGAAGGGCGCCCGCGACAGCGACTGTCTGGTCGGCGCGCGGCGTACGCCTACCGACCGGCACAGGGTCAAGGCAAGGATCAAGCGGCTCGGTTTGTGTAAACGCCTCCTAACTCATTGTAATGCTCTCACTGTGACTTGTATCTTAATATCATCATTTAGGGCATAATAAAAATACATTTCTAAGAAATAAATAAATGAACAGATAGCGGCTTTATCATAAACTTAATTCTAAGGAAGTAGGTACCTTTGACAAGATTCCCTCTGGAATATCATTAATATCTCCGCACGTGTAGGTATACAAATTTCAAATTCAAACTTTGAACCTATCAACTATTTCCTAACTCTGTTATCTACATAATAGGTACTAGATTTTGCCCGCGACTTCGTCTACGATCTGATACTATATGATCCTGTCATCGTATTGAGGTAAAATAATATAGGCTTGGGCGATGCTCAGACCATAAAACTGAATAACTTTCTCTGTGAGACCAGTATTGTAATCGCGAAAAAAAAATCGGTATTTCATACAAAACTGCAAATCTACTCGAGCCAAATGTATGGGACAGCAGATTTTTTTCTGTTTATAATAAAAAAATGTTTAGCATCGCCCTTTATTTATATTTATTTATCGTCTCTCTAGATATTCATAATTTTTACCGCCTCACTTTGTCTTATTCCTGTTCGTAATTTTTATTCTTAATTTACATGAAATTATTTGAACAAGCCGCGATTAAATAGTAACAAGGGGGGCGCTTACAGATCTCACAGAAAAGAGATATACAGTACAGTAACTTCATGCAATCGCTCGAATCGACGTACGCACATAGACGAGCCCCAAGTACTGAGGCCGTAGTATGGCAGCGTGATAAGGCTATATCAAGTTCGGCTTTGCGCATATAGAAAGAGAGCGAAGGCGCGATAGCACTACGGTCGATAGGGTCACGCTGCCATACTACGGCCACTGAAGCTTAGCGGGCCTTGACGTGGTGCTCGGAGTCGCGCTGCAAGTCTGACAGAGGACGGTAGCGTATCGGCTTCTCTTAGGCTTGCACGTGGCTCCGTCATTTTGTGAAGCTCTTTTATGTTTTAACTATTATTATAAAGAATAACTTTAGATTGTAAACTACTAGACATTGGCAGAATTGCCGCGCTAGACACGACGACGAAGAAAAAAGAGTGGCGCTCGTCTGTGTGCGTGCGTCGATTCGAGTGCTTGCATGAAGTTGCTTTACTGTCTATCTCTTTTCTGTGTCTCCGCTTACCCGAGTGCCGCCCATATCGCCTACGCGTTCCAAAGGGCTGACACCCACGACTTTGCAATTTGTTATCTATTTATATCACTAACAGGGACGTTTACAGGGGGCCGTGGTGATCATAATCCAACCAGTTTGTACTACATGTAGGTACTTATAGAATAATCTACTGTGGTTACTGTTACATACGTTACGACGTTACGTATTTGCGTTAGATTTGAGATAGGTATTTTTAAGTATGGTGAGAATTAGAGTGGTGGTAAACTGATTAATTTGGAAATTTTTTAGTGATCAAAATTTTCGGTGCATGCATCTCACCATCTTGTCGTAAACCGACATCAATAGACTACTGTCTTGCCCTTTATATCTAGAAATTTAGAAGATGGTTTCTTCTTTCAGGGGATGTTCTTCAAGAAACTTCACTTTATGTCATAGGCAAGAATTCGGTAGGATAGATTTCCGTAAGGCGGTCCTCATCGACAGCATTCGTTTGTCATTATATCAGTAGCTACTCAAGCATTGATGTTTAATGCTGGAATCATTAACTTACTAACTTCTGGACGCCTAGTCTAATACACAATTCTCGAAAAAAAGTGTCCCAGGCTAACCTACATAAACGATAGTTCGTGGTAGTAATATAATCCAACTAAAAACACTGAACACGGTTTTACAAATTCTTGTAGCACAGCAGCACGACATGCAGACGTGCGCGTAGACCGTTAATCAATCGAACATTGGAGTGTAATTATTTCTCTTTATGTGTTTTATTCCTCTTTTGGTTCGGAAACTTTTTAGGGCGGACCCTACATCCAGTAGTTGGTAAGTCAATGGCTGGAATACATAGGTACTTTCATAAAGAAGCAGCCACATTATAATTCAATTAAATTAAATTCATTTATTTTGTGTCAGACCATAGATCCATAGTAGGTATCTGTTAAGAAATATTAAAGTAAATTTTCCTCACGTTTTCAATTAAAACCTTCTGCTCGCTAACGAGCAATTTGCTCGTACTCGTTCGATGTACTCACTGCTCGAATATGTGTTTATTCACTTCTAATGCTCTAGCCAATAGGAGGGGAGAACGGAAGCGGTTTATGGGTTTACTTCTCTATCCATTATTGAACTCCTTATGAATCTGTGTGACATACCTACATATTTATTTACATTTCAGTCGTAAATTGTATACAGGGTCCAACTTAATATGCTGACAGTTTTTTAAAAGGATGATCAGACCATCAAACTGAACAACTTTCTCTATGGGACCAACATCGAAATCGTGTAATAAAAATCCGCTCTTCCATACAAAACTGTGAACCTACTCGAGCCAAATATACAGGTTCCAACTTAATATGCTGACAGTTTTTTAAGAGGATGATCAGACCATCAAACTAAACAACTTTCTCTATGAGACCAACATTGATATCGCGAAGAAAAAATCAGCTGTCCTATATATTTGGCTCGAGTAGGTTTGCAGTTTTGTATTGAACACCCTATGACCCCCCGCTTGCGAGGGGGGGTCTCACGACACGTATACGTCCCTCACACTAAGAGCACGTAATTGACGTCGTTCGATAGGTCATACTTGTTACGAGCTATTGTTGCTATTGCTTGTGTAAATTAACCCTTTGACCGTATCTCTATCTATGTTTCAATTAGCTTTTGAACATGTTTTTGCATGACTTTAACATTAGGCATCATTCTCAATCCGATATACAGGGTTTAACAAAACACCCTAGTAATAGTAAGACCATCAAACTGAACAACTTTTACTATGGAGCCAACATAGAGAAAAAAATTCAAAAATCTGCTGTCCAATACATTTTTGTCAAAGTCAAAGTCAAAATAATTTTTTTTATTTATAATTAATGGACTTTTTGCTTGTGCGTTAGCACCGCATTTCCGCCAATGTCAAGTAGTTTGTGGGAGTATCTATCCCAATCTCAGGGATTGTTTTTGATAAAGAACAAGAAGTGATTAAGGAATGCGGAGCCTCGTGGCAGGCAAAGACGCGACGCGCGGACAACACGCGAGACAAGTTCTCGGGTCAGAACCTGCAACGTGACTCCGTCAAAATAATTTATTCAATATAGGAGCTTGAAGCACACTTATTAAACGTCAATTCTTTTTTAAGCTACCATCGCGTCGGAACGTGTTGTCGCTGTAGAAAAGATGAGGCCAGAAACTCTACAACACAACACGACTTAATGACTATTACAATATAAATTCTTAAGCTAAGGTTATGTATACAGTCATAGTCACACTGTATATAGTCTATTTAATTAAATAAATGATACTATACAGTAAACTATAAGTTAGTGACACTCAGACCCAAGCATTTTGATCATTTAAATAATCATCCAGTTTATAATAAATGTCGAGTTGGTACTGCAGTTTTGTATGGGACAGCTTATTTATTTATAATTTTTCTTGATGTTGGCTCCATAGTGAAATCTGTTCAGTTTGATGGTCTGAAGCACCCTCTTAAGTATTACAAGGGTGTTTTTTACACCCTGTATTATCAGAGGACATAATATACCATATTCGAGAAATCTATTATATTTATGATTTAGGGTCATCTGTTCAAGTGCCATGTTCAAAAAGCCGTGGTGGTCCAGTGGCGAGTAACCTTGCCTGCCGTGCAGGAGGTGATGGTTCGATCCCCGTCCAACCCGACTCGTACCAATGAGTTTTTCGGAATTTATGTACGATTTGTAACACCACTGGCTTTTCGGTGAAGGAAAACATCGTGAGGAAACCTGCGTGCTTCAATTTCGAGGCATGTATTGTAACCACTGTCCATTATAAGTGGCCACGGGCTCACCCCCGTCACACTGGACAGAGTTTCGATACTACTAGTGAAACGTGGATGTTCTGAGATTTCAGAATATCTCTGACTACCCCCTCGGGGAATATAGTCGTGAGCATATACTATGCTATGCTATGCATCCCCTTAAAAAACTGTCAGCATATTAAGAAGGACCCTGTATATTTAAGTTACATAAGTTTTTGTCTGTATGTATAAAACTCGCATAACATCATGCGTATCATTGTTTTTTACGAATTGTTCTTCAAAATGAAAAGGAAAAATAAATAAGTCAGCGTTCTCATTTCAAACTTCCATAATGAGAAACTCTTTTATCCCAATACAATAACAAAGCAGTAGCGAGTAGACGTAATATACGCGTGAGCTCCACTGCATCTTGGAAGATTTTAGAGTAAACTGTCATTGAAGCTTCCGTGCAAAAGAAAAAAATGATTCCTGATGTCTCGATCTCGATAGATGAGGCTGGCGAAAGATGGATGCCGTCTGCCTTGTCGTTAATAAAATACAAGTAAAATAGTAAAATGTCATTATTTCAAAGAAACAGGGAAACATGACAAGATACCTACTTCGCCAGTAGAGGTGTCAGACTCAGCAAAATGTTTTTTTTTTTACTTTTTTAGAAATTACTACCTTCGGAATAAAGTATAATCTATCCATCTATTTGAACAACTTTTATTATAGGAACAAACCGATAGGAACAATAAAAATCAGCTGTTCTATACTAAACTGCAATGCCTAATCGACTCACATGTATGGAACGGCTGATTTTTTTTTGCTCCGATCAGTTTGCTCCAATAATAAAAGTTGTTCAGTTTGACTCTTAGTTTAAAACGATACTATTTCACCCTGTATACCGGATGACATTTTTTACCGTGTTTAAATTTTCAGGGATAGTTCAGACCATTAAACTGCAACTTTTAGTATGGGAGCAAACCGATCGATGCAAAAAATTATCAGCTGTTCTATACTAAATTGCAATGCCTACTCGACTCAAATTTAGTTTAAAAGGATGCTAATGATATCAATTTCACCCTGTAGTGTCGGTATTGATTGATCAGTGTATTGGGGCACCGCTCCGGTAATGCCTTTCGATTGAGGTTATACAACCCGTCAGACACAGTTATTATTATCTGTCTCTTAAAATAGCTAAGTTTACATTTTGAATTTTCAGTGGAAATGAAACACAGAGAATAGTTCGTATCTGACCCTTCTATTTTAGTTCCATTAGCGTGAAAAGGTCATCTGCAAATAACGAAAAAACTGTATTGACATGAGGGTGGACATTACGTAAAAGAACAGTGGAGAATTTAGACCCAGCCATTTTTACGAAAACTAAAAGCCGGCCTGGTTGGCAGTCATAATTATTGTAAACAGAATAAATTAAAGTTATTTAAAAAAAAAAACATAGCTCTAGAGGTTTGGACTCAAAAGTGAAAATGAGTTAATAAATTGGACATTACTAATTATTAATTTAAATTACTAACGATTCAGCCAAAAAAACAGGAATAAAACTTACCTATATTTGACAGTTATTTTCATGGAATATGATCACCTAGATATTTTTTGGTCGTTAAGGAACGTCTTTGGTTTGATTGAACTGATATAGTGTCACTTATTTCGATTCCTGCAATTATCTTAATGTTATAAGGTTATCTTGAAGCATAAGCATATGCTCACGACTATATTCCCCAAGGGGGTAGTCAGAGATATTCTGTTATCGTGAATAATCGTTTAAATAAAAACAATGAATATATAGATGATTGAGTGGACTATCTAATGAGAAAGATTATAAGGTGCACAGTCACATATTTGATTCAAAAGGTATCATAAGGAGGAACACCTTTCTCCCATCTTCTACACGTTACAACTGATTAACTTTTTCGTTAGTTTTATTTCACTCTACACGTATTGCTAAGTTTCATTGAAGTACGGTTCCTCTAAGACTGAGACCAAATTAACACGTGCATCCGTCACTCTTCTTTACAATTTTTACACATGAATTTTGATAAGTTTGAAGTCTAGATATCTTGCATCGTTGTTTGCACCATAGGCCTTACGAGCACTTTATTGAAGCAACAGAATGCATGCGTAGTAGAAACTGGGACTGTTTTCCACTTGTATAAAAGACAGCACGACACTATTGTAGGTATAGTCTTAGAGTGCCTTCACATTAAACAATAAAGCAGTGCTGTTGAATCGCGGTTGCAGGTGGATGTGAGACACCAAATTCAGGTCATTACAAGAATGCATTTGTACGAAGACATAACTTATATTGCTACGACTTTAGTGTGGAACCTTGCAGCGTCACTGCCGTTGTGTCGTGTGAAAATGGCCTAATGTTAAGGTAGCCATATCTCCAGTCAGGGGTTCGTTCGTTCTTTTTAGGGTTCCGTAGTCAACAAGGAACCCTTATCGTTTCGCCATGTCCGTCCTTCTGTCCGTCTGTCCGTCTGTCCGCGGCTTAGCTCAGAGACGCTTAGTACTAGAAATCTGTAATTTGACATGGGTATACAACGCCGACAAAGTGGTAGAATAAAATCTTGAAAAATATTTTTTTCTCGTCTATTACATAGTGTCGGATATCGTTGGATAGGTCTTTTAAAAATACCATATTTCGATTTAAAATGTACTTTTTTAGACTTTATTAGCCGCAGTATAAAACAAAAAGCCCCCTTCTAAGTCCGTATATTGTTACGAGCAACTACGGAAGCCTACCCTGCGCGTGGCCCGACACGCACTTGGCCGGTTTTTCCTAATTACACTTACAACCCCCCAGTACAAAATTCAGTTCCTAAAAATATAGCGAACTTTTAGGAACTGAATAGTACGAGCATTTTCGACACAGTTGAATCAGACCCATATAAAATGTATTACTATTCACAGCTATAAACTGTTTATACTTTGGTCGGGAGTTGTGATGTACAAGCTACGAGGCGCTAGATGGCGCTATCAAATTACGATTTACTTTCCGAGGTGCGGGGGCGGAGGCCTGGGAGGGGAGGGGGCGGGGTACACGTGGTTATCTCCTCAATCGAGACCGCTGATGGATTCCACTGTCAACGAGATACGACTATTTAATTCGAGTTTGCAGCGAGCTTTTTTTCGATATTTTTTGTTCTTTCGTTTTAGAATTAGATTTTTCCGGATCCACTGGTTATTTTAAAAGAGAAAACTATGATGGAAGCGATGCTTTAATAAGCTCACTAGCAGTTTTAATCACCAATTCTTTAGATCTCAAAACGCATTTTTTATTGGTATTGATTACCTAGAGCTATAATTATAACGTTACAGGTTATAGTTATAGCTCTAGAGGTTATAATACCTATAGGTAGGTAGGTAAAACCCTAAAATTGGTTTTCATAAAATTAATACTTATACAGGGTGTAAGAAAAAGTATCATTAACCTTTAAACCACATACTCTACCCGTCAAACGTAAAAACTTTAACTTTTACTACTAAACTGCAATACCAACTCGATTCAAACGTATGGGACAGCAGATTTTTTTTTCTGACAGGTTTGCTCCCATAGTAAAAGTTGTTCAGTTTTATGGGTAGAGTATGTGGTTTAAAGGTCAATGATACTTTTCCTTACAACATGTATACTTACCTCCTATTATTTAGAAATTACGAATGAAAAGTTTGTTATTCTGTAGCTCGATTTCCATGAGCGTTTATTTATTAATATGAATACTTAGATACTCTGTCAAAGAAACCTTTATTCCTACAACAACTACTGAACTTAAAGAGCACATTAACCTACAAGACAGACGAACAACAATGCTTGGCGATCCTACATCAAAATGAACTGAGTACAGTTCATTGTAAAATGCCAAGTCAACTTTGTTTCGTCTAGTCATCGCCATTCACAGCATAAACTTATGATACGTTGATCCCTACAACAATGAAAAGGGTAGTATCAGACACAACCCGGCGTTGTTTTTGTACTTTGTTTCCCCCTTGTCGGTCGTAAGTAATTCCGTTCTCCGAAGAAAAGTTACACGGGATCCCTACTTTACACAACGCTGTAGTTTTTTTCTTTTTATTTTTGTACGCGTATAATTCTCACTTTACCAAATAGAAAGCCCGCTTTCCGTTCTCGGCCCTTTTATTGAATTCCGTACTTCAACTGAAGGAAGTTTCGTACGCTAACTAAATTCTCTAAATTCCACATTAGCTTCGCGTCTATTATCCTTACTAAAATAAAAATAAACACACAAGTGTAGCTTTTCTTTCAAAATATAAAAGTAACGCTCACAGACATTTAGGTTAGGTACCTACCTACATTGTTATGATCACGGTTATGATTCCCAAACATAAACTACTACTACGCTTGAAACCATACAATAACGACAGAAACATGTAACATCTATCCATGACCGAACCAGAATTCGAACACAGGACGTCTGGTTTGACAGTCCGGCGTCACAGATTACTAGTTCCCGACGTGGCAACCATTTGACCATCTGGGTCGTAAAAATGTATGTATAGTTGGGTATAAAATCGATTTGAAAACTCATTCAGTGTGTGATAGCTCTCTGAAAACGTGAAAGAGCACTTTTTCTAACGGTGATGAACTGGAAAAACCGCATAGGTACTGGGTTCGAAAAGGACCCAAATTGGGATTTAAAGAAGGATATAATTTCTTATCTGGTTTCCATAACAAAGATCTCGTACTCACAATTTTGGAGTTGATTGTGCACCTCAGCATTATTTATTTTCGTTCTACTTACTCCATGAACTAAAGAATTATATCGTTATTCTTACAAAAAGAAGTACTTTAAAGCAACTGTAACTCGCATTTATCGCGCAGAAAACTCTTGAAAGACGAGCAGTTTCAAGAAATGTAAGACAAAAATAACTTGACTGGTTGCAAATGACATTTACTTTGTGTTATATCCGTGTCAAACGTAGGAAAGAAAGTCCTTGCGAGTGGCATTGCGACGTGGGTGCATTGTTCTCCTTGCACGACGGACTAGCATGTACCTAGTGCGGTGGTGCGGAATGGTACAAGCATAAGAATCTCAGCGAGTGATATAAACCTCTTTGGCATTATGTAATGGGGCTTTAAAATTGTGTGAATCGACTCAAAGCGTATCTTACTGCATTGCACTCATTGCACTGCACATATCTTCTCAGGGTCGGCCCCTAAAGGACAGACTGAATAATTAGATTTAATTAAAAGAGCACTTAGATAATGATGATGTGGCAGTTCTATATTTATTGTTAAGTCCAAAAGGGGAAGGCCCGAGTCACCAACACAGTCGCGTTATACATGCGGTATCGAATATTATTTTCTTTTATTTTCACACTACGTCAACGAGATAACGATTTGAGAGAATATTCGAACTTTAGTTAAGCAATCATCATTTTAAAAAGAAAAGCCCGATTTTCCGCTCTACATTTTCGTTTCACTTTCTTCTCTCTAATTGTACCCCTCCGATTGTGTTCTACACATTCCTGTCCTATCTCATTCAGCTGCAAATATACATATAACAAGATAATCAAAACATAAGTCAGTCTCCAAAGGATATTATTTTATTGTTCTTAACGAGTAGGTAAGGAATAAGGAAGACGTAATAACATCATCTCGCACGTATCTACCTGGAAACATTTATTATTGCGAGAATGAGAAATAATTCGGTCTGTCTAAAGTTATTTCTTAGAATTAGGAGCTTAGGTTGCGTCAATAACGGAAAAACAAATGATAAAACTTACTAATGTTATGGGTGAATCACAGTAAAACAAATTAGCCCATCCACATTTTTACGTATCTAGCTAGGTATTTATAAAAACATCTTCATCCAACTAAGAAGTGGAGGGAGTAACAATGTGCATAAAGATTGGTTGAAATAACGTCATTTATAAAAAGTTTTTTCAAATAAATAACGCTCTCAGGCACATTCGTTGTAATTACGGAAACCATACAACATAACATCCATGATCCAACCGGAATTAGAACCCAGGACCCATTTGGCATTCCGGGATGGTAACCATGACACCAAACGGTGGCTTGTCATAATAAAAATAATCCTTGAAAATCTATTATGAGGAAACACAGCGTTAAATCATGAAAACATAATAAAGTCTATCAAAACCATATAATATTTAAGTGACAGAGATTATTTATTTAGGATCAAAACGAATTATGACTATGGTTAAAACTGAAATTAAATTTAACAATCATTAATTTCATATTCATTAATAACGATTAGTTGTTTTGAATCGAATAGGCAGTATGGAGAACTATGAGTCATATATATTTACTAACGTCATTTTATTACATCGACTCTCTGACTAGACTAACTGATAAAAATGTACTAAAATAGACTAGCCTACAGGCAAACAAGTCATTCGTAGGATATGTACGAGTTAACTATCGTGTGCCCATCATATTAAATAATTGCGTCCATTTTATCTGAAAATTCAAGTCATTAGAACTATCAATTTTCCTACAAACAGTCAATTGTGTTGACGACGAAACGCTATACTAATCTCTACATAGAATACACATAACATAACATTGACCTCTATTTCCCCCATCAGTAATAGGGAGATATTTTTGAATTCATTGAATCGCTCTACGTTATAGTACTAGTATTTATTCTGTGGTATGGACCGGGATATTATAAACTCATTTTCATCTGAAAAACATAACATTGTTTGACAAACATTATGTAGGTATAACAGTTTATACAGGGTCCAACTTACGGTTGGACGGTTGACGGTTTTTTAATAGGATGATCAGACCATGAAACTGAACAACTTTCTCTATAGCACCAATCTCGAATTTGTGAAAAAAAATCGGCTGTCCCATACATATGGGTCGAGTACGGGTGCCGTTTTGTATGAAGCAGCTGATTTCTTTTTCGCGATTTCGTCCTTGGCCCTATACAGGTTCCTTCTTAATATGCTGACACTTTTTTAAGGGGATGATCAGACCGTCAAACTGAACAACTTTCTCTATGGCAACGACATCGAAATCGCGAAAAAAAATCAACTGTTCCATACAAAACTCCAAACCGTCTTGAGCGAAATGTATTGGACAGCATTTTTTTTCAGAATGATGGTCTGATCATCTCCTTAAAAACATGTCAGCATATTAAGAAGGACCCTATAGAGAAAGTTGTTCAGTTTGATGGTCGTATCATCCCGTTAAAAACCGTCAGCATATTAAGAAGAACACTATACATATACATACTATTATTGTAGTACTTACTAAGATGTGATAATTAGAAAGGTATCTCTCTCATAATTTTTTTATTTTTATAATACCATCACTTTTTCGTTATACACGGATCTAACGACTAATTATGAAAAACAATACATTATTCTACTGAATGTAAACCTTCAGAACACTAACACCTAAATGGTAGCAATTTAGGCTCCCCACGAATAAGCTTGGGATATAAAAGAGATTTGTCATCGATCAAGCCGCCAAGTGCACTCCCATGTCGCCAGTGACTCATTAGACAATCGATCCTCATAAACCGACAGTACTTGTACTGAATAACTACCAACTGCTTATAGAACACATGACAAAATTCCCTGTATTTATTTCTTAATTAAAAAGCACAACCTTACATTTATTTTAATGTTTTTTGTATCGCCATCTCCTACCGGAGGTTAGATTAGGGCTATTTGGAACTTGGAGACTAATAATGTTTTCAATCTTTAGGATGTACATTCAGTCCAACAAATAACTCATCAGTTTTAGAATTGTATATTTCGTTAACTAACAAGCATCATGCAATATGGAAATCCACCTTATCAAATTAAAATAAAATAAAAAAATAAAAAAAAACTCTCTGTTTTTGTGTGTGTAAGATTTCCTGCGGATATTTTAATATCCTTCCCCGTTAAATTATCTTTACATATATATAAATATATATACAACGTGTTAATGAATAAGCGCAAAACCTCATACATCCCAAATGATTTATAACAAAATAATTCGATTGAAATAATAATTTGATTACTTTGATAATTAAAATTTCAAGTTATTCACATTTTAAGTTTTCAGGCAAAAATGAATTGTTATCATTTCAGCAATGAATGAAAACGCTAGCGTGCTCGTGGATACATTTTAAGAATCTTATTTTGGTAGTAAGTAGGGTGAGTGTGCCCATGTGGTGGGTTGAGATAGAGTTCCGTAAATTTTAAATTTTACAAACAAATTATTTATTATTTTGAAAAAAATTACCTATGTTGAAAACATGATAATTCGATTCTGCTCTCGATTCTAAACAAACTACTTTCTAGTTTTGCGTTAATTCATTAACACGTTGTATAAAGTTTTGTTAAACAATGTTTAACGTAAATATGTATTTACCTACATTATTGATATAAATAAATAACAAATATCTTGAACATTGAAACACAAAATATCTAGTCAGATTTAAAGTGCCAGAATCTAGCCTGGACTTTTATTATGATGACTAGACAACGATATAGGATAATAGGATACGTTTAGATATCTATAATATAATGTAGTAAAAGTTTAATGTCAAGAAAGAGTTAAGTGGCCAGTTACCGGATTGTTTCACCCTCTTGTAAAGAGAACTTAAGATTCAACTTAAACACAATAAATTAAAGGAGATAATTTATGCAAAATTGTCAAGTAACTTCTTCAAATAACACAATTTTCTAGGTTTATTTTAGTAAATTGGCTTCGTTGAAATAACAACGGGTAATAATAAACGAAGATCATGGACCCGTACTGTAAATGGTTTGTCCCCGAAAGTTGAGTGGTGCATTATTATTGTGACTCACTCGTTCGTGGTATGCTCGTTATTATTACAATTGGACAAAACTTTAGTTAAAGGTCATCTGCCATACAAAAGAATGAATGAACTATACTTAGACCAACAAATTTTACCAACAATGATATAATATTATGATAAATAGTTCACAATTTGCCCTCATGAAACTAAATACATATAGTTAATTGACTTAATATTCTTTGATCAAATCGAATGAAATGAAAATGATCATAATGGTCTAAGTTGCAAACTTAAATGCCTTGCATATGTGCTTCAGACCATCAAACTGAATAATTTTCACTATGGGGGGACCGACATTGAAAAACAGCCGTTTCATAAATTTGTATCGAGCAGCCAGCTATTGAAGTTTTCTTTACAACAACAATTATAATTTTTGTGATTTAGATGTTGGTTCCATAACAAAAGTTGGTCTGGTGCACTTATAATATGGAAGGAAGTGGCGCCTTGACTTGATAGACACAGATACCAACGCGCAATGTCCCCCTTTCCCACAAGTAAGATGATCTGGCAAGCTACTTAACGATGATGGTTCAATGACATTGTTACATACGTCTTGTCATTTTGAATTCTAACACCTAATTTTAAAGTGGTAAGAATAAAATTGTGAGTCACGTAATTGTTACGGAGGCGTTTCTATTGTAGTGATTAATGCGAGAATAGAACGATGTTTCATCACTCATTAATACAGAAACTAGCCCTATTTATTGGAAGAAAATTATGCGGTACTATCAAAGTCAAAGACGCTTGTAAATACAGGCAGAGAAAGCTAGATATCTTCTCACAAGGAAAGAATAAAAAGAAAGAAGACAATATAAAATGTAGGTTCCTAAAACTGATTAGTTTTTTACCGCATACGATGACTTCATAAGTCTACGGGATAGGTACATACATAGCCAAAGCTATCATGCTAATATTTGCCTACTGACGTAGCTAAGTGTAAGTACCTACTATAATCGTAACACAGAATATCGTTAAACGTAAGCACGTCTATCTACATACGCAAAAGCAATTAGCAACCAATGATAAGGCGTTTCTTTTCTTCCAAACAAATGACATATTTCATCGTCCACGTAGAAACTGCAGACTGCATACTTCTATTCAACTTTTTAAGTTCCACCGCGGAGTTGGTTCTCTTGAATCCCTCATAGCGTCTTTGTCCCCGTACAATGGGTCCGCGTGTGTGGAATTGTGAAGAAATTGCAGCCGGCCAGCTCAGCATCAAGGATATTTGTCATGAGTGCATAGTTGCTTCCTACCACGTAGACGTAGGTACCTACGCAAAGCAGTCGAGACTCTAGACTTCTCGGCCGCATGGAATGCAGCGCGTTTGCACTCTTTTCTTTTGAATGAGCCGCTACTCGAGCCAAATTACTTGCAGTTTTCTTGCTCAACTAGGTTATATTTCATATTCTAGCGTTTCAGCTTGTGTGCTTTATTTGTTGCGAAACGAGAACAAGTCTAGTGTAAAATGAACATAAATCCACCTTGGCTACTGGTTTCTATTGTTATTCTATGAGTGTAACTAATTATGCAAGTAATAAGTCAATAATCTCGCGAGAAGACTTGTTTAGAAAGGAGTTTCAAATATGTTTTAGTCGAGGCGCAGGTTCTGATAAATTTTCCAGATAAGCGTGTGCTGCAGCCGACTCGAGCTTTGAGATAAACTCAAAAGGAATGCTAGCTGCTAAATATGTGGGCGATAAATCCCTGCACAAAATATATAGACGTCTATTAATTATCGGCTTAGCAGTTAATAAATCGTTGTATCGAGTTTGCTTATGACGTTTGGAATTCCAATTATTCTTGTCTTGCTATCACTGCTTCTACCTACACGTACCCTGCGTACGTTTGTTCTACTCGATTAATGACTGAGTACCTACCTATTCTCAGGTAGGCTTTAGAATGGTAGATACTAATAATAATATCTATAGGTATTCTGGTTTGTATCTATTTTCTCTGACACCTTTGGCGATAAGCATGTGTTATAGTGCAGTAGAGCTGATGTAGCGTGAACCCAAGTAGGTAAGCCTACAAGCTAAGGGCCAATCGAGTATTGGTCCTCGAGACGAGCACTCTGCACGCGAGAGGGTATACCTACCCCCTTTGTAATCATCGTCCTCTTTAAAAATACCTATCGCCTTCAGAGTAGATGGAGAAGCTATTGTTAATAATTTACCGCATCTAAATTATGAAAACGTTTGATATTTTAATGATCTGTTCGACTCGAAAGGTTCGAGGGGAGCTCTGAATACTTATTATTTATCTTTTTTACAGATTTCTTATTCAAGATGCTGTATTTTTATTTTCATTGGCGATTTGCGGGGATAATATGAATATTATATTGGAATATCGTTACGGATTGCGATAAATGAAAAAGAAAAGCTAGAAAATTAAAACAAAGAATCCTTTGTTGTGGATAATAAAATCGACTCCTCCATTTGATTTCATTACTGTTTCGTTCTATAGTAACATAGATAGACAACACTTTCAATGTTAGTGCAATGCATAGACTATGCTATAGACTGGTATACATGTGTGCAAAGAACCGACCGTAACATATACGAGGTCGTGCCGTAAAACATGCATAACGTTGGCTTTGTATTTACGCTTCTTCAAGACTTGTAATGAATTTAGGTCACTAGGTATTTGTAAGGGGTACAAAAAGCTGTTTACATAATTTTGTGACTCTATTGTTTCTGTGCGTTATGGACGATTTTTTTAATTAGACATGTTTTTTTTTTTTTATTATGAAACAATGTGAGTTCTGTTCTGAGTGTGTGTTAAATAAACTATTTGGTGTAAAGCGATTGTACACATTAAGCGTTATTATGCTTTGTTTTTTACTGTTATAATTTTAATAGGCAACATTACTTGTGAACATTCCACTCAGACACAATTAGGTAGGAGTTTTACCGACCCTATCAACAACGAACAACTTGGCCTCACCACAGAACTACAGTAAAGAGATTCCGACTCGCCAAAGGGAATCTAAAGCAACTTGTAGTTAAACTTTAGATTGCATTTTAAATTTTGCTCGTTAACATTACTTTATTTCACTCCCATTCAAGTAAAAGGTTTTAATTATTGAAATTGAACTCGACGGTGAAGTTGAATCTAAAAAAAATATTCTAATCTATACAGGCTGGTACACTCATTTATCCCAAGTTTACCCTCGCTAAGTAAGTAAACATTCATTATGCAAATGTATTAACAAGAACGTAGCGCTAAGAAAAATGTTTGGAATTCCGTAGTGAGCAAGTTCGCGCAAAAAGCATGTTTTAACGGTACTGAATCATATATTGACGATTGGTGTCTGCTCTAGGCATTGCAAGTCTCGTATGTATGTGATCTAATTGTGGCATGCGACCGCTGACGTAACGGGCTTAGAGACGGTTGAGTGACCGCATCGCATGCTACCAAACGGCATCCCGAACGAACTAAATCGCCCTCGTTTATTACCGGCCGCAGTCCGTCAAGGCAATCCTCTTAATTTTGCAAGATAACACGGGATGGCTTGACCACTACATTAGACGTGGAAATAGGACTGCAAGAAACGGTTTAATAGAGATTTACCAAGTCTTCGACGTGACTTTGCAGTCTAGGGTCATCTTCTGGCAATGAGACTTAACTAATAAAAGTTTGTAGTCTTTTTTTGAGCGGTTAGTTTTCATTACATACAAGGTCCTTCTTAATATGCTGACACTTTTTTAAGGGGATGATCAGACCATCAAACTGAACAACTTTTTCTATGGGACCAACATCGAAATCACGAAAAAAAATCAGCTGTCCTATACATTTGGCTCGAGTAGGTTTGCTGTTTTGTATGGAACAGCTGATATTTTTTTCGCGATTTTGATGTTGGTGCCGTAGAGAATGTAGTTCAGTTTGATGGTCTGACCATCCCCTTAAAAAAGTATCAGCATATTAAGAAGGACCCTGTATAACACGTCACGTAGGTATATGGCAGAGAAACAACAACATTTTCCTCCGAATTAAGAAATTTTAAATGGTGAAATTGCTCTACATTTTAAAATTTAATTTATTTTGCGATTTAACATCAGAAACTCAGGTATTATGTTCAGAATGCCACTTAAAGAAGTAATCATCAAGACAATTAATTAACAAATAATGTATTGATTAATCAATAAGTAATGTTCTCACTTCGTAGCTCTTGATTAACGTTATAGTTTTCAAATCACTCACAAGTCTCACACAAAATCGAATTGGAATTTCTACCGACAAGCGTGTAGTGTACCTCTATGTGTACAGTCTACAGTTCTCTCTCTAACACAAGTAGATCGAAGATCCTTGATCGATTTAAATTCAATTGATCGTTCCAGCAGGAATTTATTGATGTTATGCGTTCGTAAGTGGAATAGAGTAACGCGTTCAAGATCGAGGCTCGCACTCGGCGCTCGTAGTCGGCTAGTTCGAGGAATCCTCCACTAACTGCACATCATTTACAATTTTAATGTTGCGTTGCGTGCTTTTCTTTGAAAATACATCAGCCAATATGGAGCTATAGAAAATTACTTTATTAATGATCTGTTTTTTCAACACGCATGTTAATTGTGAAAGCCATAAATGTGATTATATCTGTCTTTTAATTACTTTAATTGGTTTTAATTACGTAACGAAACGAGTTTTGTTAAATTATTATAACCGCAAACAGCTATAATTTACATTTTATTGACTAATCCATGGAAGTAAGTATATTATCGATGGTATCACAGAATTCCATTATTAATTGTTTTGTTTAGTGTAAATATACACTCATAATTTGCTAGGTAACACTTTTACATCAGTGAAACATTTATTTAAATAGGCTCAACAATTTTCTGTCTCTGAATAAAAATATTGTGAAGACAAATGGACGGCCATTCAAATCGCACCACTTTATCGCCAGACATTTGGTTGCAAACATGTTTTACGTTTTATAGAAGAATTTTTGGAACAAATTTCTCGCTCCAGTTTTCGTTCTTAATTCCAGGTAAGTAAACCGCGGTTTCCATCAGTTTTTCATCGCACGGGTGTGTAATCCCGGTTTAATTTCGCGGCCGCTTGCGTCCTTGTCGCCGACGGCCGGAGCGGGCCCGAGCGTGGTTTAATCTTAATGAAGTTATCAAGTTACACCGACTGCACTCCGCTGAAATACTAGAACCTAGCTCAGGATTTACGGCAAAGTATTAATGCTCATATTTTAGTCAAACAGGAGCGGTTTATAGGGACCGACAATTGTTACAGAAATAGAAATTACTTCTCGTCGTATTACAGAATTCAATCTACAATGAGATGAAGTACAAAATTTCACTCAATTCCAGACACTGTCAGAGTTATTCAAGTAGAGACGATAAGTAGATTATTCGCTTCAGAAATATCCTGGTTTAACGAAGAATAAGGCTTGTTCCCATCGCAGAAACGGAAATCTATCAGATATTCTATGCACGACCTAAACGCACTAAAGCTTAAGCTGCTCGTTCACGAAGCGAACGGTATGCACTGTCGCAGAGAGATCAACCACTTTGCTAGACTCCGTGAATGATTCATAATAGTAGCCTACGCTGGCTGAGTACATCTTCAATTGAAGGTTACTTAGGTATAGATGACTAGATACACAGCACAGAACGTGTCGTATAATGCACTTGTGGGAACTAACGTCCATATACTTGCAAGTTAGTATCAAATAAACCTGAAAACCGTTTGTGTATAAATGATAGGTACATGCTTTAATTAGAAAAACTCGCAACCAATCAGTTACCTACGATGCGATGCAAAAAAATGTTATCATGCATTGTTTCCAATGTGGAATTGTTAAAAATCAAAAAATAGATACTGACGAACGACGTCAAGTATGGATAGATATCAGTATGCATTGAAATTAAACCATTAATTATCCTTATGATTAATCCTTTTAACAGGAAAGATGTAACATTTTTTATTAAGCATCCGACTATTATTTTATTAGTAGATTAATATATGATATACAGGGTGTAAGTCACAGCTTAGCAAATACTGAAACAGTAAACTCATACCATCAAACTCCCCGTATATTATTCGAACGGTAAGGAAAACATCGTGAAGAAACCTGCATAAAAATTCGAATTTGTATGGTAATTCCACAAATCCGCATTGGGTACGCTAGGTGGACTGATGCGAATACACTCTTCCTGAGGGTAGACCCGGTGCCCTGCAGTGGGACGTGTATAGGCTGATGATGATGAGACTCATATAAATAAAATTCAGTATTAAAAGTGAACTTAAAATTGCAACTTTATTTACCAAGTCGATATGAATAAAGTGATTGGCGCCACAGAAGGAAGACATTAGTTCCTATAATAAGATGCATCGGCATAACATTCCGTTTTCGCTTGAATCCGGGTACCGCAAGCGACCGACCGCTGCCCGTAACGAGCGTTCCAAGAAAAACGCTAGCTCATTTACCTTGCCTTCCGTTCCACCTTCTTGGATGAACCATGGAATGCGACTAGAAATTACAGACCCTCGAGGATGCTGGGGTTCCTGTCTGAGCCGGTTCAACGTTAGAAGTGTCAAGCTCAAACGTGTGTTAATAAGGTCTATTTTAGATTCTAATCTTATAAACTGCGAATTCGTAGATGCAGGTGCACGACCAAATAAGCATCGGTCCTAAAAAGGACTACGTACCTAGCGTTCCTTCAAGTCTAGAATGGTAGGTACCTATTACTTTGTTGAACAAAGTAGAGTTGAATTTAATCTCATATCTGAGTTAATCTACAAGTTTAGAACTTTGGAGTCTACGAACTATTTTCCACGAGATAGAGTGTTGTCACAAACTAGTCGTGCTGCGGTCGTACCTAAATAGACTTGTTCAGTACTAACTAGATTATCCTGTATTTGATGGATTATGGTTATGGTGTTTTATAAGTAAGTGGTACTAATTTGTATTTCGTTACCTTTGACTAATTATTATAAGGACTAGCCTTGCGGTAGCATTTCTCCTCTGCCACGGTATAAGCACAATTGATCTTGTGGATTTACATTCAATTTTACACCTTATCACTAAACGAGACAGCCTATAATTGCGAAATAATAACTTCGAACTTAGAACGTTTGGGGTTCACACGAGACTACTTTTCATGACTTTTAACATTCAAAATTAGAATCTAAAGTTATGGGGAATAAAATCCAAAGTTGCGGATTTCATGTTACCTCGCCCCCCGCAAAAAGTGTCAGAAATGTTTGTTAGTAGAATTACACGCGTAACCAGTCCACATATAAATAGTCAAAGTTCGTTACAGTCAAGAAACTTAAATAGCAAACTGTAACTAGTACTTAATCACAGAGTAAAAGAAATATCTTAATGTATTTTAGATGATTTTTGGGAGTATCATTACCGACGTGTCATTTTAACATAGGAAGGGCCCATCGCACGGGTAACGTCCGTAAGCTAGTTTTATTTAAATGTTTTACAAAGGAAATCTTGAAAATTAGAAATAGCGATGCTAAACATTATCAAAAATTGCTTGTCTGACATGTCTGTAAGATCCCCATCTTAGTAGGGGGAGTGAGGAGCAATCTGTGAAACCCTAATGTTTGTAGTATTTTTTTCTTTTCATGGAATCAATAAATTTTCTTTAAAGTACTTTCTTAAGCCAATTGTGTCGAGTGTCGCCATTTAATGAACGGGCTAGCCTTTCAATCAAATATCAGATTTTACCAGATGGCTGCGACATACCTATATACATTTTGAAGCTACATAAAATCATAAACCTATATATTCACATATAGTGTGTCTAATGTCCCACCATAGAGGTAACTGTACATACAGGGTGTAAGGGACAGACCTAAAGGACTGAAACGGTGAACTCAGACCATCAAACTGAACAACTTTCACTATGGAGCCTACCTCAGGAAACGAGAAAAAAATTTGCTCTTTAATACAAAACTGCTGTACATACCCTGGGACAGCTGGGACAGCTGATTTTTATCGCATTTCCTGAGGTAGGCTCCATAATGAAAGTTTTTCAGTTTGATGCTCTGAGTTCACTGTTTCAGTCTGCGGAGGGCTGTCCCTTACAACCTGTATTTCATAAATATTTAAAATCTATTATTTATATGATGTACTATGTACTGTAAGTATTCTGCGGTATGTACTGTAAGGTTAGGATTTTAAGGCTTTCTTATTGGAACATAATGTAGAATACAGCTACTCGAATTGATAATAAATACAAAAATACTTTAAAACTAAGCATAAGCATAAGCATATGCTCACGACTATATTCCCCGACGGGGTAGTCAGAGATATTCTGAATCCACAGAACATCCACGTTTCACCAGTAGTACCGAAACTCTGTCCAGAGTGACGGGGGGTGAGCCCGTCGCCACATAATGGACAGTGGCTATAATACATGCCTCGAAATTTAAGCATGCAAGTTTCCTCACGATGTTTTCCTTCACTTTTAAACTAGATAAATGATAAAACATATTTTCTTTCTTCAACAATGCGAGTTTAAAGTTGTTACGTACTGATAGTTACAGTACATTTAATTTAAGAAAAACTTTAATTTCGAGCAGTAGCTTCACAACCAGCTATCGTACATAAAATAAGTAATAAAGTGAACTGCTATAGTTTATGTTTGAAATTTGCAATATCTTGGAAAGAAAATTTAATTACTTGCGTTAGTACAGCGAGTAGCGTCACGACCGAGACGCCTCGCCGACGCTCCTCCATCCATCCCGTCGAGAAGATATTGCCCCTTTAGGGAATCCTCGATTGGCTAACTCTTGAGTCCCTCCACTATTTCATCTACTTACGTGGGATTGATATTAAGTTGAGCCACTATAGCTTTTTTTTTTTCATTAAAATTAATCATCGTAACTGTACATTCTTATGTATGATTTCTTTTTAAATGTTTCTAAAAAACCACAATTAAATTATTCTGTTCCGAGTTTTCAGAATACCTCTGACTATTTCCTCATGGGATAAAGTCGTAAGCATATGCATAAAATATTAACAAATGAACGCAAAGCCTGACAAAAGTGTCAAAAGGACAACGTTTATTTGACAAATTGTGGTTATTTGAAATCATAAAATTCTTGGCCGATTTTTTTACACCATCTGCCGTCGGCGATTTTTGAATGTGAAATTTATTATGTTTTACCGATTTTCAAGTCTTTTACACTTGTCCTACCTTAATATTTTTACTTGCATATTTCTATTACGCTTTGATTAAAAAGAAGTCCTGTGAGAGAGCTTGGGCTTCAAAATTAATGCCTCTACATAAAAAAAATGTTCGTAAAAATTATAAACGTACTCGATTTGAAGTATTCCGTAAATATAATATGTAGATGCACGCAAAAGTAAAATATTTTGTCTCTAAAGTACCTTGCCTTTGTCTAATGACGCAACCGTTTATGATAACAAATAATTAGTACGTAAATACTACATTTTTACGTCAATGTTTATCAGAAGCTTGTCAGTCAAAGTTAATGTTATTATCGATCCACTAAATTCCTTCGCTAAGTATAACTTTGAAAGGAAGCAAAAGGAATTTATGTTGGTGCAATGTAGATAATAATAATTACAACATTTTCGAAGTAGGTTTTTGAACTATGCTATCGTTCATATTACAAGTACTTCATTTTATTATTCAATTTACATTATTAAAACACCATGTTATTTGCATTGTATTTCGTCACAAATGTATTGATAAAAGAATGTTTTTTTTAATGTTCTTTTACAGTATCAACTATGATTTCCGATAAGGGAGTAAAGATTTTATGGTGTGTTTAAAAATATACTATTAGTAGCAATCTGTGCTACTGGATAGTAGACAAGAAGGTTGTATGATATTGTAGTAGATAAATTGTACTGTATTATTTATGCTCATAATTAAAAAGTTTATTTGTTCGCCTTTTACTGAAGAAAAATACAATAATAGCTGTTTAGTTAGACTTTATCCACTTAACAAAGAGAGTATGATAAATAATATATTTGCATCCAGCGAACTAGAAATTTCTCATTCGTAGTTTGCATTCAAGCACAGGCATATTTTATGCCTTATGCTATACACGGTGTAAATTAAATTGGTTACATATGTATTAAACATGGTGCTTCAGATTCAGACCATCAAACAAAGCATTGAAACTTTCACTATGAGATCAACATCGAAATGGTGAAAATATAATCTGTGGTTCCATTAATTTGTGTCGAGTCGCCAATAGTCGCCGTTGACGTTTTCTATGGACCAGTCGAATTTTTTTTGCAATATCAATGATGGTTCCATAATGAAAGTTGTTCAATCTGATGGTCTAACTCTAAAGCATCCACTAAAAGTATGTAATCAATATGTATGTAAGGAAACGAATCTTAATCGTTCCTCTAATGTTTAACATTAGCCACAAAACAGGCTATTGATAATCAAATTTTATCAATTTAACGATTGAAACATTTTCTTATATTCGAGATAATGTAACTTTAATTCGATGAAGTCGACGAACTGTCGATAATGAATGATAAACTGAAGTCATTATTGTTATCTTCTTTTATCATCTTAATGACTGAGGCACTGAGGCCGCGGATATTTTCTCAGAAATGCCGCTTCGTCGAGTGATGCTCTCCGTACCTACCTTTAATGTTCCTTAACATTTCTGTAGTAGATTCGTTTGATAATCAACCAGACGTTAGATTTATCTAAGACAAAATCATAATGAACAAATGCAGCAAGTAAAATTAACTAATTGCTAAGAGGAAAGTTTTGAAACGTCTATATACAAGGTAAACATAAATGCGTTACATACTTAAGGGAGCGCTTCAAACCATTGAACTGAACAACTTTCGACCAACATAAAAAAGCAAAAAAAAATTTTCTTTTTATGTCGTTTTCTTTGATCCGACAATAAAAGTTGTTCAATTTGATGGTCTAATGTAACGCATTTAAGTTTACACCTTTTCCTATTTTGATCAAAGTTACATTACACTAAGTATAGTGACCTTCCTAATATGCTGAGTATGGAGAAAGAGGTTCAGTTTGATGTTCAGATCATCATACCCTTTGAAAACCGTCAGCAAAATTATTAAGTTGGACCCTGTATATTTAACACATCCATTTGCACGAACTTGAAACCTAATCCTTATTACCATAAATCAGAAACTTTTTCAGTTCGTTGCTTAACGGATTACAATAAAATATTGCAGTAAATTCAGCAATCCTAATTAGGACTTTTCCTGAACAACAGCGGTGCATTCCGTGCGAGCAAAGCCGCAGGCAAATGAGAAAGTTAAACTTATTTTTAAACCCTTGTTACTCGTACTCGTATATTCAGTAGCAATACAGGGGAAATTCATCGCTATGTAGAGCAACATGACAGTTGACAAATGGATGGAGATTTGGTGGAACGGGACCAATGATTCAAAACGACATGCTGTAACTTTTCTATTACAGTAAAATTTTACGACAATTTTACTCCGTTTTTGTCGTTGTATTTCGTAAAAGTTGAAGTAGGTCTACCGACCCACAAAAGGGTTCAAAGTATTCAATAAAGAAGTAATTTTGCCTAATTTTGTTTTTTTTTAATCTTGAACATTCGTTTCCAGTTCAAATCGCGAGTGTTGAATAAAGTTCTTAGGGCTACTATACAGGGTGAAATTGATATCATTAGCATCCTTTTAAACAGAGAGTCTACCCATCAAACTAGAGAACTTTTACTATGGGAACAAACCCATCGGAGCAAAAACAAAAATCTGCTGTTGCATACATTTGAGTCGAGTAGGCATTGCAGTTTAGTATGGAACATATGATTTTTATTCAGCTCCAATCGTTTTGCTCCCGTAGTAAAAGTTGTTCGATTTGCTGGGTAGACTCTTAGTTTAAAAGGATGCTAATGATATCAATTTCAACCTGTAGATAAACGAGAAAGCTATAACGTCCTTGGGTTTCAATTCAATTATACTTTATTGCACACCAAAACAGAACATACATTTGAATACAGATAAATAATTAAAAGTTGGTACAAATAAGGCGGCGCTAAAAAGCGATTTCATACAACCTTAGGGTAGAGGAATTAACAAACTAAAAAATAGGTAGGGTTTCGTATTGTTGTTCATATAATATACCTAACTAACAAACACTATTAATAGGTAGGTACATAAATAAAGAAGCCTTATCATTATGTGGTCGTTAAAATACTTGAAAATAAAACAAATTAACGGAAGCTTACTACGTTTTAAATTGACAAAAAACCCGTCCAAGGGTTAACCCGCCTCAGGGATGGAAAACTTTTAATAAAAGAGAACGCAAAGTAATCAAAGCACAAAATGGGGGTGCAATTTTAAAGAGCGATAGACAGTTGCTATTACTACAATCTCCGTTGTAATAACCTCACGGAATGAAATCTAGGTACTCTGTTTCTGTAGTCTGTACAATAGATTTATGAATCCACTAGTTGGTCGCTACTATTTTATGACCAGGTATGACATAATAGTACCTACCTAACCTACTTAATCTTTGTTTTACTATCCAGAAAGACTTCGTTAGATATATTTTTGTTTACAGCAAAAATATACCTATAATATCTGTGAAAACTCAATTTTGACTATTGGGCTAAAAATAAATTAATATTAGCATACAAATACTACAAAAATTTTCTTTATTTTTAGGTTTGTTGTTTGGTGGCTGAGATTTTTGGGCCAAGTCTGAATTTGTAAGGTTTTTATATTCACACACACTTATTATTAATTATAATCAGGGCTGCCACCTCAAAAAATTGATTGGGCATTAAAACGTTGAATAAAGCGGAGATTCGGCGCTAAATTCTTCTCCCATAACGCTCTATTTTTGAGTTTGAGCGCAGATGTCTCGAGACAGAAGCATTATAACGATTTAGTTTCTATGGGTGGTTTGTTCTATTGGACAAGACCTATCCAACGATACCTCACTCGATTTATTAAAAAAACTATGACCCCATTTCCTAATTCCCATACAACGAAAGAGGGGGTTTCGTTTTCGGCCGAAAACATTTTTTTTCTTCTTAATTACAACATTCCTGTTTTTGGGTTACTGTTATCTGTCTTCATCCCAAATTTAGATTCAATCGGTACTAAAATGAGCGAGTTATAGAGGCGGGGCATACGTGCAGACATTCCTAGTTTGAATACGGAACCCTCAAAACTGAACAATATTATGACCTTAGTTTCTAAAGTCCACTGAGTTTGAAATAAGATCTCAACCACCCCCGGGCCTGTAAAATTATTGTAAATGGAGAGAATACCGCGGTCAAAAAAAAACGTCGTCTATCGTAAAATTCGTTTGTATTAAATTACAAGTTGGTTAGAACAACTGTTGCTACCAGCAAATAGCCAATAAGGCGACAAAATTGATTGCTCAACATCTAACCGGTGTCCAGTTTCTAGTAACGCAATCTATGTGTGATCTACTTACATCTTTGCCTCTAAATTATTTTAGTTGGTACTTGGTACAATGTTAGTTGGGTTGGAGACTTCGAATGAAAATATCTCAGCATTTAATAAGAAAAGTTCGAATGAAGCAGCTCAAAAAAAATCGTCTCGTTCTATGACATCATTAAAATTTTCTTTTTATAAAGAAGAATTTTTTTTGAGTTACACTTGTTTGTGTGATTTTATATCACTGCGGATAACTTCAGCATGTATTCTACTCATCAAATTCAATCATTTGAGTCGAATAGGTACTGAAATTTTTTTATGGGACAGCTGATTTTTTATCGTGATTTCGAAGTTGGCTCCATAGTGAAAGTTATTCAGTTTGATGTGTAGAATTCATGCGGAAGTTATCCGCAGGGATATAAAATGTACCCTGTACCTATAGGTAGGTACAATATTTGACATAAACAGTGAAACATTTGATGAGATACAGAAAGATAATGAAAGATATTTTCAGTGCACCACGCCACAGCCGCAGTGACAAAAAGGTCCCAACTCAACAAAATGCAAATAAGTTCATAATTTCAGATATTTTGGTAGTTCATTAATTGTTGCCATGTTGTATGCAACCCAACAATGTTTTTGTTGCCGTCTAGACAATTTAACATAAATTGTCAATTTCGTTGGCAATTCTAAATAAAAAAAATATATTAAAAGAAAACAAAGGAACTATTTTAGTCGTAATAAGTAAGTAAATATACAAATAAATAATTAGGTACATTGGACATCGTAATACAGATTATCTAGTCCCATTTAAAGTACAAAGTATCTAGCTTTTAGCCCAAAATTGTAGTGTGATGCCTTATGAAACTTCATAACGATATACAACACACCTTCAGACCATCAAACTGAACAACTTTCACTATGGAGGCAACATCGAGAAAAAATTTAAAAAAATCAGTTGTCCCATACAAAACTGCAGTACCGACTCGACTAAAATGTATGGGTATCAATTATGGGTGAATATTTAAATATTGAACTACCATTGTTACTTTAACCAGAATCTACCATTACTGCAGGATACATAATTACATTATATGTAATACATATCCAACCAAAAACATTTTCATGTAAAATGTTACCAAGACGAGACCATATGGCTCGCACTGTCAAAAAGTTATCAGATCTCATATAGAGCCAAGCTTCTAACTCTACACGATCTAACTTCACAAACTCTACACCTTCTTCAAAATATGTGGCTTGGGCGTGTAGAGTTAGAAGCTTGCTTCTTGTTGTAAGTTCCTAATGACAATTTTTTTTTTGTTTTTGTTTTTTCCTTAAGTTTTAGAATTTTGTTGTTGTTTGTGTACTAATACTTGCTTACATACCCAATTTCAGCTTTCTAGGACTTCAGGAAGTAGCCTAAGAATTTTGATGATCATCAGTGAGTGAGTCAGTGACGAAATCGGGGTTTTTTAGATATCAATAAAATCTTAAGTATAATTGGTATGCAATTGAAACTTTATACGTTTAATAAGTCCAATATTAAATTTAAGACACCATGTCCCGAGAATTTTGTTTATCTATCTATCGAGTTATGAGCGTTCAAAAAACGACAAAGCGCTTCGATAAAAGGTAGGTAGTGCCCTTGCGCCACGCTTGGCTCGTCTTGGCGGGGGCACTACCGTGCCCCCAGATTGTTTTGGGTTTTAAGTACATTAGTGAGAATAGGTACCTTACTGAACCCAGAAATAGACTTATCGTCAAATTGACTATATCGGTTCAGAGCAAACACACCGAACTAAATCGAATGAAGACGAAAGGGAAGTAGGTAATACAAATATCCTTTGCCTCCATGCATAGCGAGAGATAGATAAAGCTGTTGATAAAATAAACGATAGGGGTCGAGACAAAAAGTAACTCTTCATCTACTCTATTATAAATTAATCATTATATATCTTAATTAATATAAATAAAATTAATTTTTAGAAAAAAAAAGTGGTGTTAGATTTTTGTTCATGAATTGTTATACAGGGTCATTCTTAATATGCTGACGGTTTTTAAAGGGGATGATGAGACCATCATACTAAAAATCGTTCTCTATAGAACCAACGACGAAATCGCGAAAAAAGAGCTGTTCCAGACAAAACTGCAATCCTAGAATCCTACTCAACCTAAATGTATGGGACAGCAGATTTTTATCCCGATATCGTTGAGAAAGTTGTTCATTTTGATGGTCAATCATCGTAAGTTGATCAATCTCTTAAAAATGCAGACCATCAAACTGAACAACTAGAAACCTAATACCTTCTCGGCCCATATGTGATACGTGATTTTTGTCGTTATTTAGGTACCTATTTCAACACAAAGAATTACTTCAGACTTAATTATCTGCTCTAAACTATAAATTAGCAATAATTAAGTCATTTAGCATAGGAGCTTTCAACACTATCCTCCTCACGACAATACTTTTCGGAAGGCTTTCAAGTTTGACATGCGGTAGAGCTCAGTTACAAATAGTATAAAGATGGTTTTCAGGTTTTCCATTTGTTGGCCGGTAGTTGGGAACGCGCCAATTTATTTGACGTCTATCAACAAGTACTTATAGGTTAAATTAAATGTGTTATATTCCAAACAGGGTCCTTTAAACCATCAAACTGAATAACTTTCACTATGGGACCAATTTTGAAATTGCAAAAACTTAGAGCTAGACAACGGTAGTTCTTTAAAACAGTCACAGGTGCTGTCGCCTAAGACCCTCGAGATCAATCTCGTCAGCTTGGTTACAAGCTCGCGATCCCCTCGGCTCATGGCGTATCGTAGCTTCTAAATGAGAAGGAGCAAAAAACAGCCGGTCTCGGCCGACGTCCGCCCTGTCACTACCAACCTCTAGATTATATCGCGAAATCCAATTTCGTGGTTTTGTTATCGGACTCTACAGGAAATTCACAAGATTATTTTTCTCGTAATCATTTAAGTTTTATGTTGAGACTTTTAAAGTTGATTTAAGATGAACTGTTTTAAACTCATAAGCTTTGGGTTTTTAATAGAGTTTCAGCGCAGAGCAAGTAGCGCATAATGGAATACCTATACTAGACTATAATAGTCCCAGAGGTTATATCCATCAGAGATATTCTAAATATGGTGTATTCAAAATATCCAAATTTAACTACCTAGTACAGCAATACACAATATCCGCTGTCCTGTGCGACAGGTACAGAGCCCGTGGAAGGACACAATACATCTTTGTTCCAAATTGGAGCATGTAGTTTTCTTCACAATATGCTTTCATTAGCTGACATTGAAGATAACCAGTCAACTATCGTCACATAATTTATATTTCAAGTCAACATTTTAGTAAATCAAAAGAAATACTAGTTGTTTATACCATAGTCTTCTGTAATTTAAAAGTTTTATATGTAAGGAAATAAAATAACCAGTAAAAGTTTCATGTTCCGCTAAGTAGATTTATTATTGGATAAAATTGTACGAGTTGGTAATAAGATTTGAGAAATGAACGGTATGTCAACGGCATGCTACCCCGGCTTTAGGGCAAGATAAATGAGCCAACCTAATGCAACGGATCATACTTTTTAATAAAACAAACTTCGGAAAAATAGCTAATAAAGTAATAACGAAAAAGAACTAATTTTATAGTATATGGTTGAAACTATTCGATATTAAACTGAATCGTTTATGAACAGTACAGTATAGAATTAACCATTCACACTGGCTTTATAGGCTCTGAATGTCTGAATATACAAGCTAGAGAAGGCTTTATCCTAAGTACCTACATTGCTTCGAGCTTATATTCGGGGTCGAATCGACGTATTCTCTCAATAAACCTTTACGATATGTAGAAATGCCTTTTTCTGAGACGTGTAAAGCCGAAAGATATATTGATTGAAGAAAAAATAGCATGAGAGCAACAATGTTGTTCGTAAAATCGTAACGTATGAAACATAAGAACACTGATTTAAAATTAACTCGTAATAACTTTCCATCAAACATAAGCGCCCATGAAGCCATGAATAAAGGCATTATTTAAGCAGCAGGCTCATTCGTTGTGAGCTTACAAAGGAAGAGTCATTCTTATGCGGATTAAAATGAGTTACATTGTCGCACGGCTTTACCTGCATGCTACCGCAGTCGGTGTTTAGTGTACCTTACATATATTGTACAGTTTATGTTACCTCCCAGTGGGAAATTGTCAAAGTATACTACGAGCATGTAATCGAACTACACTGGTGGTTCTATTTGTGACCGACGTAGCTTGAGGGTAAATTGCAAATCTCTCGCTGAGATCCAAAACTTAGAAGCTTATGTAAAACTTAGATCATTCAGAGATGAGATCATAACATTCAAATTGACGTCTACCACTGTAGACATAGATTCGGTAAGTATTTTATCCAGAGTAAAGGCAAATACAGTGATACAGAGTCTTTCTAAATAAGCTGACGGCTTTTTAAAGAGATGATCAGTCCATCAAACTGAAACAACTTTCTATATGGGATAAATATTTAAATTGCTAAACATAACCAGCTGTTCCATACAAAAATGCAAACCTACTCGACCCAAATATATGGGACGGATTATTGATTTCGATTTTGGTCCCATAGAGAAAGTTGTTCAGTTTGATGGTCTGATCAGTCTCTTATATAACTGTCAGCCTATTAAGAAAAACCCTGTATACGTTCAGCTGCAAGGAACAGGCCAGCATTGAGTGGTCGGTAAAATGTATATTATTATGTTAGTAGCAAGATAACAGGAATATTTAAATACTTAACTTCCTTACTTAACTCGGTTCCTTTTAAGATAGAGCAGGTGTCTACGTGAGATGAGTTGTCGAACCAAACGACACTGTTGCAAAAAAGATAACTATGTAGCATCACAGGCTTGCTTTATAACGTAGACAGGTAACTACCTAATGCATAGTCAATGTGTATCGTCAATGTAAAAGAACAACTTCTTTGAATAGGCTGAACTTAGTTTTTCCTTTAAAACCATTAAGAGTAAATTCAAGGTACAAATTCTTGAGGTCGAATCTTAAGTCATAAAACCGTAAACTACAATGTAACCTTTCATATCGCATCGTACCACACATTTACATAATATGAGCGTATTACAGAAGCATTCGAACGAAGCCCATGAAATTGTAACAAACTTTTGGAACTCATGTCTTTATTATGATAACATCGCGCTGTAAAGGAAACGGCGTCGCTCGGTAATGATGTCATTTTGTAACAGATAATGTTATGACTAGACAGTAAATAACTACAATGTCCTATCGCTACAACGAAAATATGTTGGGTAAATATCAAAAGTGAACTAAATAATGAATTACATTAGGCGTAGCCGCGCTCCGAATCAATAATTTTAAATGAATGCGCCCGCAATGAGGGGGTCTAGTCGTAGCCACGGTTCAGAAGGATAATTTCAAAAGGTGGTTTTATGCGGTGGATCGTTTCACTATTAACGCAGTGGAGAGGCCAATATCTCGTATTGCAAAAGGATAAAAAAGGGAAATAAAGTAACTTGCATGGCGGGTCGGTTGCAAGATGCAGAAATCTGTGCGGGGCGTGGGCGAACCGGTCTAGACGAGATGAACTTTAAGGATCGGACAAAATAAAATAAAAGCACAACGGATCGCGACAGCACTGCGTTGTAGTTCTTAATGTCCAATTTTCGTCGAATCTTGTAGAGTCTGTCAAGTCTATTTCAATGGAAAAACCATGACCGCTTCTCTTTTCTGCGCGATTTCGTTAGAATGGCGTGAAATGGGCCATCGTAGTCATCAAGAATTTGCAATTTTTATCATGAGAATTTTTATAAATGACTCTACCTAAATCTGTGTAGATTTCAGCGTTTTTCATTAGTTAGCAGGAAAGATTTTTGCCTATGATTTTTTTTGCGTCTTCTTTAATAGCGTGAACTGATAAATACTAAACCAGACAGGAGATGTAACTTTTCGTAAACTGTTTTTCGTTTCATTTCCTACTACATATTATACAACTTTGATATTCATAAGAGCACAATGCTTTCATACACTTTCATATGTATTCATTAAACGAAATATCGCACAGTGTAGAGCTCAACAAATAGAACCAGACGAATGAGTGCATCAGGAAGTTACGTGCTCAACATAGCCAGCAAGAGCTGGGTATAAAAGTCAGTTTAATTTAATGCGATTTTTCTAAAGGCACAATGAACCGCGTCAGAGTTCGTTGTGAACTCCCCGGAGAAAACCTCTAATTTTCCTTGAGTGGACACAATTGGAAGAAAACACAAGAGAGGGCGTCGCGCCGGATTAGATTAGCGCAGATAAGATTAGTGGCGTCGCAATCGCGCGGCGCACAACCACCGGCCGTCGTCTGCCATGTGAACTCGTTAATTGCAAGTAAACTCCGCCGGTCGGCCGCTGCTGCCGCCGTCCAAAGCACACAAAATTACTCGCATATCAGCTGACACTGATTCTCATTTCACGACACCAATAATCCCATTTAATCTGTAATGATGGCATAAAAACTTGTGTCCAGCGTTTCGCAGGTCCTTTGCCACCTCATCGATTGCCGATGTTTCGGAAGCATGTTAGATCTCCATGAATATTTATAGGAACCAGGCGCGGACTTAAGTTTCGCGGGTCGGACTCGGGTTGGACTGCACCCTAATGCAATGATTCATATTATTCGGTTTGCGGGCGAGTTGAACGTCTTCCATTATTGTCATTCATCGGAGGAAGTGGGCGGCGAGGGGCGGCGCGGAGCCGGCGGCGGCCCCCGCGCGGCTCTCAGTCGCTCGCCGACACTCTCGCCGCCAGCACGCGAGAGCCGCGATGCACTTCGCCTACGCTTGACGCATTCAGTCGCGGTCCGTGTGTGTGTGTGCCCGCCCTCCTTGATCCGACATCGGAGTTCGATCGAACCGCGTGCTGTGCAGCCGCAGCCAGTGCAACCAACCGCTCGGAGTTGAGGTGCCAGTGCCAGGACGCTCTGTGCCACCCTGCAGCCTGCAGCACTGCCACTGTCTCGCCACCGCGAGCTCCCGACGGCGACCGCTCAGCTGACCGGCGTGCCTATTGCCTGCGAGCGCACGGTGAGTGCGATCGATCACTGCATGCACGCGCCCGACACATCACTTTACGTATCTATTTCGAGTCGCTCGCAAAATACGGCCCTCGATGGATCGCATGTACGCGTTTTGCAGATCACCGCCGGCCGTGACGGCTGCCAAAGGTTGATGATTTCGCTAAGGAATTGCGTAGATTTTCCAAGTGTCGCCGGGTTGGTGGCGAACGTGTTGATAAACAGTGTCAGCTTGCAGAGAGGTGCTACGAGCTACGAGTTCGACTCGTGGTGGAAAGTTTACATTGTTATGATTTAAGGAATCTTCTTTCGGGAATTAATGTGAAATGGTAATTAAAACATCGTCGTTCAGAGTGGCATGTGCATTGTGCACGTATCTAGCGGACGATTGTGATTCGCAGTTATTGCAGGTCGGTCGGTCCCTGCCCCTCTGTGGCGGGGCAGCGGCGGCGGCGCGGGCGCGGGCGGTGCGTAAGCCGGCGTCAGCTGACTTCCCGTGTGTCACACCACAGCCGGTGGGGTCGCCGCGCAAGAGTACGCTAAATAATATTCGAAGCGCCCCGTCCGTCGTTGTGTCAAATCGCCGCCCCGTCGGTTGCCCGCCCGCCCACAGCCGCTTTTTGCACCGGCACTATGGTGCTTACGGCAACGATTTATTTCACTTTTCAATCGAATCGAAAATGTTATAATGGTCACTATAGTGTGGATGGAAGTGAAGCGGCACTGGCAACCGTTATCTCTTATCAATCTGCTCTTGTGAAGGTCGCGCTGATAAGCTCTGGTAGCTGTTCTAAAATATGTACTGGAAAACTTTCTTCTTTTTAGGAAATTATAAAAAAGGTAAATTATGAATAACGAACGTTTGGTGAACGAAGAGTTTATATGAAAATAATGCAGAAAATTTCGATTTAATATTTCAATGACTTCTTCTAGTATTATTTAATGATAAACCTAAAAATGATTAACTAATTAAATACAAAAGTACAAACTAAATAAATCACAAAACTAAAATTGTTCGTAGGATCGTAAATCGTTTTGTAAATGTACTCTGATAAGAGCGTAGGTTGGCTACAAAGGAAACATGAATTATTTTAGCCGCAATACGTATTATAAATATGACGTATACTCTCGTACCTATAAGTTGCGTATAAGTCATACATGACATTGTAAAATTTAAACATACCTATCTATATCAAGCAAATATCACGGTATACCTATCTACCTATTCATATTATCAGATTAATAACTAATTACCTATTAGTAGGTACTCGGAAATATTCCCAACCCGTTGTACCATTTACTTACCCGATCACTCAGATTTCTCAGAAACTAGAATTTAACTACACTACACTAAATTTTGTTTTCCCTTTATTCAAAATAGCATAATTATAAATGTCAAATTGAATGTAACAAATCTAACCAGTTTTTATCCCTTTTAAATGTGATTCATAATTCGTAGGTAGGTATTCGAATTTGAACACAAAAGGTACACATATTTTATGGCGTCTCTTTGACTTACAATTTGGGTTTTCAGAATATATTTAGAAAATATACGTTTTTATTTAGCTACTAATGTGTTAAAAATGACAAAAATATGCTTAGACTTTGGTATTCTGCCACCCGGCAGCCCCATCGTGAATAAAATTTTGTAACGTAGGTACCGTAAAATGTGAAACAGAAGAAAATTATGTAACACTACTCGATATTTAATAAACAGTAATTGGTACAATTTTAGCCCTCCCCCAAAGTGGGAAGAATTCGATAAGACAAGATAAAGTAAGAAGAAGAAAGAAGGCTAAAATAGTACATAATTATCACATTCATTTCAGGATTCACCTATTGACAACTCTGTGTAGGTAATAAAGCTGAATATTTTCAATATAACCAAGTAGTTTTCCTTGAAGTAGTTACGTAAAATTTACACGTGCTGAATAGGCATACTGGCAATAGTCTTTTGTCTAAACATTTACGTTTTGCACTGTGTAAAGTATCTATGCTATATGTAGAAAAGGTATAACGTAGAACCCAGAGTCGATCCCTGGAGAACATCGGCCTTGATTCCACAAAATTGATGTTTTATCTCTTTCCGGGTAAAATAGGAAAAGGCTTGTGACCGCATTGGTGCAAAAAATTTACTGTAATAAATCATCATACAATTCTTTTCTTCTTTTCACACACTTCTCGACCCAAATTCTTTTCCGTTTCAAACTAACAAACAAAATTAATATCATTGTACCTACAACATTATATAACACTGATAACATTCCAAACATTTGTCTGGCATGTAGATAGGGTCACATGCGTAATTTGTATTCGGTTTCAAAGATAATAATGTAAAAAATAGGTACCACAAATCGGGCGACTAATGGGCCCGTCCACTGGCAGGACGTTATTCACCATCAGAGAATGCGTCCGGCGCATTAAGGGCAAATAGACTCCCGTATCTCCAGTACAAAAGAGTATTGACACTAGGAGATAAGCGTATCTGAATACACTAATGTATGTAGGTATCAGTGGCTGGTTTACACTCATTGTTCCGTTATCGGGTACGGTTAGCGCATTAATGTCCGATAAGCAAATAAACTTTCGTTCTCTAGTTGTCCGGCATCACGTCTCGTGCTCAGCGTCCATCCAATGATATCTCAAGTTTTTTGCAGTGAAATAACAAAGGATGCTTTGTGTACGACGCGACGCGCAGGGAGCGCATACTTCGCCACATATGTTCGCATAAATCATGCCGACATTTTACATAAATGCATTGTAGTTTTACCGAGTTTTAGTGCATACAATTTTATACATACTCAAGAGTGCAGGAGTGGAGTGCTTTGTATCTGTGCAAGAAAATACCGTCAAACACCAAAACAATGACGCGGCCAAGAGCCTATTTGGTATTATACAAAATATCACTGGGACTGGGAAACGTTTGCATTTGACCCTTATTTCTATTTCAAAACAAAGGTGCATAGCATAATAATGTGCATAAAGGTAAACAATCTTCCTCACGTGACTGCAATGTGACATTCAAACTACTTTTTTCAAATATACATTCGTTAAAATGGTTACCAAAATACTCTCGACTCAGGGCAAACTCTCGTGAAGGGCGTTTCCACAGACACAAAAGGAAAACCATAGATTTAAGACTCTTGAACTGTCTGCAGTTTCCCCTTGTTCAAAGCGATATTCGCTGACCGTCGGCGACGATGCGGCGCGTCGCGTTCGTTCACTTCGCTAGGCTATATTTAGTGGGAGCGCGTCGACGTCGGGCCTGCATGCGGAATGCAGTCCGCCGAGCGCCTGGCTGCCTGCGCCTGACCTACCGCAACACCGCTGTCACAGTTTCGGCGCACGCACAGCCTCTCACCGCTCCCCAGATGCAGTTCATGCCATCGAGCACGTAAACCCAAGCCATGACCACACCAATTACATCAATGGCAGGGAACAATTTGAAGTGAATGACGTGGGAAGCGCAAAAACGAATCAGACAAGAGGGCCGCAGAAATATTACATCTTTTCATTTTCTCGAAAACAAATGGCGAGTTACCTCAACCGTAACTCATCGCTTCGTGTCGGAAGGAAGAACTGTTGAAGTGATCCCAAACCTTTCCCTACTCTTCCAGTTCATTATTTATGGAGTAGCATTTACAGGGTGATAGAGACATTCCAGATATGTGACCGAGGGAATTTGTATCGAATCTGACTTTTATAGCAACATCAATATCGGTGTCCTCGAATCGAATCCTAAAAAGAAGTTGACGAGATTTATCCAAGGTTTATCTCGTGTTCTCTTTAGGCTTACATTACACGATATCTTATTGTTTTATTTTGCCAGCGAGTAATTCAGTTCTTTTACGGTTAATATCAACATTGAGGCGGTCCTTAGCCTGATAGTTTGGCTAGGTTTCGACAATATATCCTAGCTCTGTCTGAGACTGGGGTGCGTCGGACGCATTGGCGCCGCCTAGGTCAGACACCGCTATTACTCCCGGATTGATCGCTGCTCCGCATTCTACACAAGTCTTATTTTATCGACACGACGTTTTAGCCTTATGTATGTAGACTTAGGTTGGTTTTTTGTACGGCTTCCTGTCTAACGAATAGATAATTATAAAGTAATCAATGATTTTAGTCACCTTGACGAATCGAAGGAGCTCGACCCAGTTGACGCTATTGTAAAGAACTGGTAAAGTAAGATTGGAGAATATCTCCGCACTTTTAGATTTTACGATCAAAGTGTTTTCCTAATGTTTTCAAAAGTCTGACAGCCATGAAGATGAGAAATAACTTACTCCTGATATCGTTTTTAGAATATTTAACGTCATAAATCGAACACGTAACTTTTTATTAGTTGTTATCACTGATATTTGTTGCAATTCGCGATAAAATAAGAGGTACTTCGCGAAGCGTGCAGATAAGAACTTTTATATTAGTTACCAGGCCGTATTATATTTCTACAATGGTTTCTAAAAGATAATAGCGTGGTATAGGTATACTTTATTTTCTATGTTATCTTTATCTAACATTCCGCTTTAGAGAGTATCCTTTTAGATAAATAATGTATTGAAACCCAACACTTAAAAATAAGGAAATCCCAAATGGATATCTTAACCACACATTTTAAACTAATTTTGCTTACCTAATATAGACTTAAGTAGCGTCTCCAAGGAGGAAAGTGTAAAAGTGAACCTGTGTGAAGTTAGCAGTCAAACCTAGCAGTCAAATTTTAACCCGACCAAATTAAGAAGTCGTCGATTTGATTACATTTTTAAGACCTAAAACATGCGCAATTGATAAAAAAAGCAATACAAATTACTTATATGCGCTCTAAACTTGGATACAAATGAATCAAAAAATTATTTGCAAGCCAAAATCCAATAGAAATCAACTTTTAAATTTTTAGGTCTAAATTGAATATGCAAAGGGGAATCTACCTATGAACCAACATACCTGACAGGACAAATTATGAATAGACTTAATAAATAAGTACTAAACACTATGTAGAAACTCGTTTCAAACTATTTGATACATTAGGAGGTGTCCATAATGACTTGAGGAATAAAGGACTTTTTTCATTTACGAGACTGGTTTTACAAAAGGGATGCTGACTATGAAGGGACGTACCTGACAGGATGAGACGTGTCTAGGTACAATGTTTAGGCACTAAGCTATATAAAAGACAAATTTTGTTAACTTTGATATGTTTTGAATAGTCGTTTTGATGAGATGAAAATGAGGCATATTTTTCTTGAAATAACAACATTCAGAAGGAAATCTTTCTATGAAGCATTACACTTGAGAGAGCTCTATGGACATAGGCATAACAGCTGGATACTATACTCTATGTAGAGCTTAGTTTTAAGATCTATGATATATCACGAGTGGTTCATTCGTGGTCAAAAATTGGTTTGGGAATTTTTTGTAGAATAAAATTCACTTTCAAAAAAAGGTGCTGATCCTAAAACCAATGAAGCAAGGTACCTGACAAGATGAAACGTATATAGTTACAAAGTGTATATACTAAGCTATACATAGAGACTAATTTTGAAGCATTTGATATGTTAGGCGTGTCAAGTCTGATCAACCGAAAAAGTTACGTTCAAAAAAAGGTGCTGACCATTAAACCTATGAAGCAAGGTACCTGACAGGATAAAACGTATATAGTTACAAAGTGTATATACTAAGCTATACAAAGAGACTAATTTGGAAGCATTTGATATGTTAGGAGTGTCTCGTCTTATCAACCGAAAAAAAATAGTCAAAAAAATTTACTTTAAAAAAAAGGTGCTGAGCCTTAAACCTATGAAGCAAGGTACCTGACAGGATAAAACGTATAAATTTACAAATTGTATATACTAAGCTATACATAGAGACTAATTTGGAAGCATTTGATATGTTTGGAGTGTCTCGTCTTATCAACCGAAAAAAAAAAGTCGAAAAAATTTACTTTAAAAAAAGGTGCTGAGCCTTAAACCTATGAAGCAAGGTACCTGACAGGATAAAACGTATAAATTTACAAAGTGTATATACTAAGCTATACATAGAGACTAATTTGGAAGCATTTGATATGTTTGGAGTGTCTCGTCTTATCAACCGAAAAAAAAAGTCGAAAAAATTACATTAAAAAAAAGGTGCTGAGCCTTAAACCTATGAAGCAAGGTACCTGACAGGATAAAACGTATATAGTTACAAAGTGTATATACTAAGCTATACATAGAGACTAATTTTGAAGCATTTGATATGTTAGGAGTGTCTCGCCTTGTAACCGAAAAAAAATCGAAAAAGTTGACTTTAAAAAAAGGTGCTGAGCCTTAACCCAATGACGAAAGGTACCTGACAGGATAAAACGGATATAGTTACAAAGTGTATATACTAAGCTATACATAGAGACTAATTTTGAAGCATTTGATATGTTAGGAGTGTCAAGTCTGATCAACCGAAAAAAGTTACGTTCAAAAAAAGGTGCTGACCATTAAACCAATGAAGCAAGGTACCTGACAGGATAAAACGTATATAGTTACAAAGTGTATATACTAAGCTATACATAGAGACTAATTTGGAAGCATTTGATATGTTAGGAGTGTCTCGCCTTATGAACCGAAAAAAAATCTAAAAAGTTTACTTTAAAAAAAGGTGCTGAGCCTTAACCCTATGACGCAAGGTACCTGACAGGATAAAACGTATATAATTACAAAGTGTATATACTAAGCTATACATAGAGACTAATTTTGAAGCATTTGATATGTTAGGCGTGTCAAGTCTGATCAACCGAAAAAGTTACGTTCAAAAAAAGGTGCTGACCATTAAACCTATGAAGCAAGGTACCTGACAGGATAAAACGTATATAGTTACAAAGTGTATATACTAAGCTATACAAAGAGACTAATTTGGAAGCATTTGATATGTTAGGAGTGTCTCGTCTTATCAACCGAAAAAAAATAGTCAAAAAAATTTACTTTAAAAAAAGGTGCTGAGCCTTAAACCTATGAAGCAAGGTACCTGACAGGATAAAACGTATAAATTTACAAAGTGTATATACTAAGCTATACATAGAGACTAATTTGGAAGCATTTGATATGTTTGGAGTGTCTCGTCTTATCAACCGAAAAAAAAAGTCGAAAAAATTACATTAAAAAAAAGGTGCTGAGCCTTAAACCTATGAAGCAAGGTACCTGACAGGATAAAACGTATATAGTTACAAAGTGTATATACTAAGCTATACATAGAGACTAATTTTGAAGCATTTGATATGTTAGGAGTGTCTCGCCTTGTAACCGAAAAAAAATCGAAAAAGTTGACTTTAAAAAAAGGTGCTGAGCCTTAACCCAATGACGAAAGGTACCTGACAGGATAAAACGGATATAGTTACAAAGTGTATATACTAAGCTATACATAGAGACTAATTTTGAAGCATTTGATATGTTAGGAGTGTCAAGTCTGATCAACCGAAAAAAGTTACGTTCAAAAAAAGGTGCTGACCATTAAACCAATGAAGCAAGGTACCTGACAGGATAAAACGTATATAGTTACAAAGTGTATATACTAAGCTATACAAAGAGACTAATTTTGATGCATTTGATATGTTAGGAGTGTCTCGTATTATCGAACAAAAAAAAGATGGAAAAATTTACTTTAAAAAAAGGTGCTGAGCTTTAAACCTATGAAGCAATGTACCTGACAGGATAAAACGTATATAGTTACAAAGTGTATATACAAATCTATACATAGAGACTAATTTTGAAGCATTTGATATATTAGGAGTGTCTCGTCTTATGTACCGAAAAAAATTCGAAAAAGTTGACTTTAAAACAAGGTGCTGAGCCTTAACCCTATGACGCAAGGTACCTGACAGGATAAAACGTATATAATTACAAAGTGTATATACTAAGCTATACATAGAGACTAATTTTGAAGCATTTGATATGTTAGGAGTGTCAAGTCTGATCAACCGAAAAAAGTTACGTTCAAAAAAAGGTGCTGACCATTAAACCTATGAAGCAAGGTACCTGACAGGATAAAACGTATAAATTTACAAATTGTATATACTAAGCTATACATAGAGACTAATTTGGAAGAATTTGATATGTTAGGAGTGTCTCGTCTTATCAACCGAAAAAAAAAGTCGAAAAAATTTACATTAAAAAAAAGGTGCTGAGCCTTAAACCTATAACGCAATGTACCTGACAGGATAAAACGTATATAGTTACAAAGTGTATATACTAAGCTATACAAAGAGAATAATTTTGAAGCATTTGATATGTTAGGAGTGTCTCGTCTTATCAACCGAAAAAAATAGTCAAAAAAATTTACATTGAAAAAGGTGCTGAGCCTTAACCCTATGACGCAAGATACCTGACAGGATAAAACGTATATAGTTACAAAGTGTATATACTAAGCTATACATAAAGACTAATTTTGATGCATTTGATATGTTAGGAGTGTCTCGTATTATCGAACAAAAAAAAAGATGGAAAAATTTACTTTAAAAAAAAGGTGCTGAGCTTTAAACCTATGAAGCAATGTACCTGACAGGATAAAACGTATATACAGGGTGTCTCAAAAGAAATTTTATATTTAATTAGCTTACTGCGTGAGCGCAACGTATCCGAGGGGCGCGGGGGTTATGTCAATCGGTAGCCTGGCTCTTGGGAATTCAGTCGCTATGGAGCGTTTCTCGGGAGCAGACCGCGCGTTGTGCGTGCGAGAGTTTTACAAAAACGGTGATTCGGCGACTGTAGCGCGTAGAAAATTCCACTTAAATGATGCGCCAAGCATTCCTCTCATTCGACATTGGGTTAAAAAGTTTGAAGAGACCGGTACAACGCTAGATAAATCAAAATCCGGGCGACCTAGGTCATCAAGAACGGTAGAAAACGTGGAGAATGTTAATCAGTCTGTTCGTGACGACCCGAACCTTTCAATTCGGAAGCGCGCAAGTGCTTTAAATGTGCATAGATCATCATTACATCGCATCATGCACAAAGACCTAAAGCTGCACCCCTACAAAATTCAATTGGTGCAAGAATTAAAGCCCCAAGATGCCAGTCAGAGGCTTCATTTCGTAAATCAGGTGATTGAGCGATTTTCAACGTTTACCAACATTTTGTTTTCGGATGAAGCTCATTTTCATCTTAATGGCCACGTAAATAAGCAGAACTGCCGCTACTGGAGTGCAACGAATCCAAAACGCAAACATCAGAAACCCGATAAACCGACTTCACTGGCCCATTTGAAAGAAAATATCCGTCACGAAATGGCAGCCATCCCTGAATCCACCTGCCGAGCCGTCATAAGTAATTTTACTGTTCGATTAAATGAGTGCCGAGAACGCGAGGGTCTACATTTAGACGATATCATTTTTAAGAAATAAATCCCCAAAAAGTGTATTTCAATAATTAATAAACATTTTTTCTATATACGGCTTACTTTTTTTTTAAACGATCCACTAAATATAAAATTTCTTTTGAGACACCCTGTAGTTACAAAGTGTATATTCTAAACTATACATAGAGACTAATTTTGAAGCATTTGATATGTTAGGAGTGTCTCGTCTTAAGAACCGGAAAAAATTCGAAAAAGTTGACTTTAAAAAAAGGTGCTGAGCCTTAACCCTATGACGCAAGGTACCTGACAGGATAAAACGTATATAATTACAAAGTGTATATACTAAGCTATACATAGAGACTAATTTTGAAGCATTTGATATGTTAGGAGTGTCTCGTCTTATCAACCGAAAAAAAAAGTCGGAATAATTTACATTAAAAAAAAGGTGCTGAGCCTTAACCCTATGACGCAAGGTACCTGACAGGATAAAACGTATATAGTTACAAAGTGTATATACTAATCTACACAAAGAGACTAATTTTGAAGCATTTGATATGTTAGGAGTGTCTCGTCTTATCAACCGAAAAAAAATAGTCAAAAAAATTTACTTTAAAAAAAAGGTGCTGAGCCTTAAACCAATGACGCAATGTACCTGACAGGACAAAACGTATATAGTTACAAAGTGTATATACTAAGCTATACATAGAGACTAATTTTGAAGCATTTGATATGTTTGGAGTGTCTCGTCTTATCAACCGAAAAAGTTACGTTCAAAAAAAGGTGCTGACCATTAAACCTATGAAGCAAGGTACCTGACAGGATAAAACGTATATAATTACAAAGTGTATATACTAATCTATATAAAGAGACTAATTTTGAAGCATTTGATATGTTAGGAGTGTCTCGTCTTATCAACCGAAAAAAAATAGTCAAAAAAATTTACTTTAAAAAAAAGGTGCTGAGCCTTAAACCTATGACGCAATGTACCTGACAGGACAAAAAGTATATAGTTACAAAGTGTATATACTAAGCTATACATAGAGACTAATTTGGAAGCATTTGATATGTTTGGAGTGTCTCGTCTTATCAACCGAAAAAAAATGTCGAAAAAATTTACATTAAAAAAAAGGTGCTGAGCCTTAAACCTATGAAGCAAGGTACCTGACAGGATAAAACGTATATAGTTACAAAGTGTATATACTAAGCTATACATAAAGACTAATTTTGATGCATTTGATATGTTAGGAGTGTCTCGTATTATCGAACAAAAAAAAAGATGGAAAAATTTACTTTAAAAAAAAGGTGCTGAGCTTTAAACCTATGAAGCAATGTACCTTACAGGATAAAACGTATATACAGGGTGTCTCAAAAGAAATTTTATATTTAATTAGCTTACTGCGTGAGCGCAACGTATCCGAGGGGCGCGGGGGTTATGTCAATCGGTAGCCTGGCTCTTGGGAATTCAGTCGCTATGGAGCGTTTCTCGGGAGCAGACCGCGCGTTGTGCGTGCGAGAGTTTTACAAAAACGGTGATTCGGCGACTGTAGCGCGTAGAAAATTCCACTTAAATGATGCGCCAAGCATTCCTCTCATTCGACATTGCGTTAAAAAGTTTGAAGAGACCGGTACAACGCTAGATAAAAAGTATACAGTTACAAAGTGTATATACTAAGCTATACATAGAGACTAATTTGGAAGCATTTGATATGTTTGGAGTGTCTCGTCTTATCAACCGAAAAAAAAAGTCGAAAAAATTTACATTAAAAAAAAGGTGCTGAGCCTTAAACCTATGAAGCAAGGTACCTGACAGGATAAAACGTATATAGTTACAAAGTGTATATACTAAGCTATACATAGAGACTAATTTTGAAGCATTGGATAAGTTAGGAGTGTCTCGCCTTATGAACCGAAAAAAAATCGAAAATGTTTACTTTAAAAAAAGGTGCTGAGCCTTAACCCTATGACGCAAGGTACCTGACAGGATAAAACGTATATAGTTACAAAGTGTATATACTAAGCTATACAAAGAGACTAATTTTTAAGCATTTGATATGTTAGGAGTGTCTCGTCTTATCAACCGAAAAAAAATAGTCAAAAAAATTTACTTTAAAAAAAGGTGCTGAGCCTTAACCCTATGACGCAAGGTACCTGACAGGATAAAACGTATATAATTACAAAGTGTATATCCTAAGCTATACATAGAGACTAATTTTGAAGCATTTGATATGTTAGGAGTGTCTGGTCTGTCAACCGAAAAAATTTACATTAAAAAAAAGGTGCTGACCATTAAACCTATGAAGCAAGGTACCTGACAGGATGAAACGTATATAGTTACAAAGTGTATATACTTATCCATACAAAGAGACTAATTTTGAAGCATTTGATATGTTAGGAGTGTCTCGTCTTATCAACAGAAAAAAAATAGTCAAAAAAATTTACTTTTTAAAAAAGGTGCTGAGCCTTAAACCTATGACGCAATGTACCTGACAGGATAAAACGTATATAGTTACAAAGTGTATATACTAAGCTATACATAGAGACTAATTTTGAAGCATTTGATATGTTTGGAGTGTCTCGTCTTATCAACCGAAAAAAAAAGTCGAAAAAATTTACATTAAAAAAAAGGTGCTGAGCCTTAAACCTATGAAGCAAGGTACCTGACAGGATACAACGTATATAATTACAAAGTGTATATACTAAGCTATACATAGAGACTAATTTTGAAGCATTTGATATGTTAGGAGTGTCTCGTCTTATCAACCGAAAAAAAATAGTCAAAAAAATTTACTTTAAAAAAAAGGTGCTGAGCCTTAACCCTATGACGCAAGGTACCTGACAGGATAAAACGTATATAATTACAAAGTGTATATCCTAAGCTATACATAGAGACTAATTTTGAAGCATTTGATATGTTAGGAGTGTCTGGTCTGTCAACCGAAAAAATTTACATTAAAAAAAAGGTGCTGACCATTAAACCTATGAAGCAAGGTACCTGACAGGATGAAACGTATATAGTTACAAAGTGTATATACTTATCCATACAAAGAGACTAATTTTGAAGCATTTGATATGTTAGGAGTGTCTCGTCTTATCAACCGAAAAAAAATAGTCAAAAAAATTTACTTTTTAAAAAAGGTGCTGAGCCTTAAACCTATGACGCAAGGTACCTGACAGGATAAAACGTATATAGTTACAAAGTGTATATACTATGCTATACATAGAGACTAACTTTGAAGCCTTTGATATTTTAGGAGTGTCTCGACTTATCAACCGTAAAAAAAAGTCGAAAAAATTGACATTAAAAAAAAGGTGCTGAGCCTTAACCCTATGTCGCAAGGTATCTGACAGGATAAAACGTATATAGTTACAAAGTGTATATACTAAGCTTTACAAAGAGACTAATTTTGAAGCATTCGATATATTAGGAGTGTCTCGTCTTATCAACCGAAAAAAAATAGTCAATAAAATTTACTTTAAAAAAAAGGTGCTGAGCCTTAAACCTATGAAGCAAGGTACCTGACAGGATAAAACGTATAAAGTTACAAAGTGTATATACTAAGCTATACATAGAGACTAATTTTGAAGCATTTGATATGTTAGGAGTGTCTCGTCTTATCAACCGAAAAAAAATAGTCAATAAAATTTACTTTAAAAAAAAGGTGCTGAGCCTTAAACCTATGAAGCAAGGTACCTGACAGGATAAAACGTATAAAGTTACAAAGTGTATATACTAAGCTATACATAGAGACTAATTTTGAAGCATTTGATATGTTAGGAGTGTCTCGTTGAAGTCTTTTCTATGACCATAGCCGTCTACGACGTAGGCATTTTCAAGAGGTGTCTCGTTGTTGTCTTTTGTATGGCCATACCGTCTACAATGTAGGCTTTTTCAAGAGGTGTCTCGTTGAAGTATTTTGTATGACCATACCGTCTTCGACGTAGGCTTTTTCAAGAGGTGTCTCTTTAACTAGAACAAAGTTAACTAAGGCCCGTATTGCAACACTCAAGCATTTGTTCTGCAATACGGGCCTAATGGTGCCAAGAACGATTCAAATGGTGTCACGTGTAAGTTTTTTGTGTGGCCATACCGTTTACGACTTAGGCTTTTTCAAGATGTGTCTCGTTGAAGTCTTTTCTATGACCATAGCCGTCTACGACGTAGGCATTATCAAGAGGTGTCTCGTCGATGTCTTTTGTATGGCCATACCATCTACGACGTAGGCTTTTTCAAGAGGTGTCTCGTTGAAGTCTTTTGTATGGCCATACCGTCTACGACGTAGGTTTTTTAAGAGGTGTCTCGTTGAAGTCTTTTTCTATGACCATAGCCGTCTACGACGTAGGCTTTTTCAAGAGGTGTCTCTTTGAAGTCTTTTGTATGGCCATACCGTCTACGACGTAGGCTTTTTCAAGAGGTGTCTCGTTGAAGTCTTTTCTATGACCATAGCCGTCTACAACGTAGGCTTTTTCAAGAGGTGTCTCGTTGAAGTCTTTTTTATGACCATAGCCGTCTACGACGTAGGCTTTTTCAAGAGGTGTCTCGTTGAAGTCTTTTGTATGGCCATACCGTTTACGACTTAGGCTTTTTCAAGAGGTGTCTCGTTGAAGTCTTTTCTATGACTATAGCCGTCTACGACGTAGGCTTTTTCATAAGGTGTCTCGTTGAAGTCTTTTGTATGACCATACCGTCTTCGACGTAGGCATTATCAAGAGGTGTCTCTTTAACTAGCACTAAGTTAACTTAGGCGCGTATTGCAACACTCAAGCATTTGTTCTGTAATACTGTAATACGGGCCTAACAGTGCTAAGAACGATTCAAAAGCTGTCTCGTTGATGTCTTTTCTATGACCATAGCCGTCTACGACGTAGACTTTTTCAAGAGGTGTCTCGTTGAAGTCTTTTCTATGACCATAGCCGTCTACGACGTAGGCATTATCAAAAGGTGTCTCGTTGAAGTCTTTTCTATGACCATAGCCGTCTACGACGTAGACTTTTTCAAGAGGTGTCTCGTTGAAGTCTTTTCTATGACCATAGCCGTCTACGACGTAGGCATTTTCAAAAGGTGTCTCGTTGAAGTCTTTTGTATGGCCATACCATCTACGACGTAGGCTTTTTCAAGAGGTGTCTCGTTAAAGTTTTTTCTATGACCATAGCCGACTACGACTACGAATAACAATCGTTAACCAATGTCAGAGGCAATTGGAAAAACTTAGGCGGTCTAAAAACTCTGACACAAGGGATGGCCACTACCTCATACGAATACTGCTGCTTCCGTCTACGACGTAGGCTTTTTAAGAAGATTGCAAGAGGAGTCTCGTTGAAGTTTTTTCTATGACCATAGCCGTCTAAAGCGTAGGCTTGTTCTATACATAGCATTCAAAGTGTTTCAGGAGTACGAGATAAGAGTTGATTAACCTACTTAATTTTTGAAAATGATCTTATTGAAAAAACCTTACTGCCTTGGTTAATGGCTGATTGCGACACTTATATCGAAAGGGATAGTCCATACCGTTATGTTTCCTGAAAGATTACATCGTTGCGCATCCTATGAGCTAAATTTGATCAGATCAGACTTAATACTTGACCTTGAACTTTTATTAGTAACTATATACAATTTATCCTGTCAGGTAAAGTGCTTCATACGTTTAAGGCTCAGCACCTATTTTTTAAAGTAAATTTTTTCCAACTTTTTTTTTGTTCGATAATACGAGACACTCCTAACATATCAAATTCTTCAAAATTAGTCTCTATGTATTGCTTAGAATACACACTTTGTAACTATATACGTTTAATCCTGTCAGGTACCTTGCTTCATAGGTTTAAGGCTCAGTACCTTTTTTTAAAGTCAATTTTTTCGTTTTTTTTTCGGTTCATAAGACGAGACACTCCTAACATATCAAATGCTTCAAAATTAGTCTCTATGTATAGCTTAGTATATACACTTTGTAACTATATACGTTTTATCCTGTCAGGTTACCTTGCGTCATAGGGTTAAGGCTCAGCACCTTTTTTTTAATGTAAATTTTTTTGAGTTTTTTTTTCGGTTGATAACACGAGACACTCCTAACATATCAAATGCTTTAAAATTAGTATCTATGTATAGCTTAGTATATACACTTGGTAGCTATATACGTTTTATCCTGTCAGGTACCTTGCGTCATAGGGTTAAGGCTCAGCACCTTTTTTTAAAGTCAACTTTTAGATTTTTTTTCGGTTCATAAGACGAGACACTCCTAACATATCAAATGCTTCAAAATTAGTATCTATGTATAGCTTAGTATATACACTTTGTAACTATATATGTTTTATCCTGTCAGGTACATTGCGTTACAGGTTTAAGGCTCAGCACCTTTTTTTTAATGTAAATTTTTTCGACTTTTTTTTTTCGGTTGATAAGAGGAGACACTCCTAACATATCAAATGCTTCCAAATTAGTCTCTATGTATAGCTTAGTATATACAATTTGTAAATTTATACGTTTTATCCTGTCAGGTACCTTGCTTCATAGGTTTAATGGTCAGCACCTTTTTTTGAACGTAACTTTTTTCGGTTGATCAGACTTGACACTCCTAACATATCAAATGCATCAAAATTAGTCTCTATGTATAGCTTAGTATATACACTTTGTAATTATATACGTTTTATCCTGTCAGGTACCTTGCGTCATAGGGTTAAGGCTCAGCACTTTTTTTAAAGTCAACTTTTTCGAATTGTTTTCGGTACATAAGACGAGACACTCCTAATATATCAAATGCTTCAAAATTAGTCTGTATGTATAGATTAGTATATACACTTTGTAACTATATACGTTTTATCTTGTCAGGTACATTGCTTCATAGGTTTAAAGCTCAGCACCTTTTTTTAAAGTAAATTTTTCCATCTTTTTTTGTTCGATAATACGAGACACTCCTAACATATCAAATGCATCAAAATTAGTCTCTTTGTATAGCTTAGTATATACACTTTGTAACTATATACGTTTTATCCTGTCAGGTACCTTGCTTCATTGGTTTAATGGTCAGCACCTTTTTTTGAACGTAACTTTTTTCGGTTGATCAGACTTGACACTCCTAACATATCAAATGCTTCAAAATTAGTCTCTATGTATAGCTTAGTATATACACTTTGTAACTATATCCGTTTTATCCTGTCAGGTACCTTTCGTCATAGGGTTAAGGCTCAGCACCTTTTTTTAAAGTCAACTTTTTCGATTTTTTTTTCGGTTCATAAGGCGAGACACTCCTAACATATCAAATGCTTCAAAATTAGTCTCTATGTATAGCTTAGTATATACACTTTGTAACTATATACGTTTTATCCTGTCAGGTACCTTGCTTCATAGGTTTAATGGTCAGCACCTTTTTTTGAACGTAACTTTTTTTCGGTTGTCAGACTTGACACTCCTAACATATCAAATGCTTCAAAATTAGTCTCTATGTATAGCTTAGTATATACACTTTGTAACTATATCCGTTTTATCCTGTCAGGTACCTTTCGTCATTGGGTTAAGGCTCAGCACCTTTTTTTAAAGTCAACTTTTTCGATTTTTTTTCGGTTCACAAGGCGAGACACTCCTAACATATCAAATGCTTCAAATTAGTCTCTATGTATAGCTTAGTATATACACTTTGTAACTATATACGTTTTATCCTGTCAGGTACCTTGCTTCATAGGTTTAAGGCTCAGCACCTTTTTTTTAATGTAATTTTTTCGACTTTTTTTTTCGGTTGATAAGACGAGACACTCCAAACATATCAAATGCTTCCAAATTAGTCTCTATGTATAGCTTAGTATATACACTTTGTAAATTTATACGTTTTATCCTGTCAGGTACCTTGCTTCATAGGTTTAAGGCTCAGCACCTTTTTTTAAAGTAAATTTTTTTGACTATTTTTTTTCGGTTGATAAGACGAGACACTCCTAACATATCAAATGCTTCCAAATTAGTCTCTTTGTATAGCTTAGTATATACACTTTGTAACTATATACGTTTTATCCTGTCAGGTACCTTGCTTCATTGGTTTAATGGTCAGCACCTTTTTTTGAACGTAACTTTTTTCGGTTGATCAGACTTGACACTCCTAACATATCAAATGCTTCAAAATTAGTCTCTATGTATAGCTTAGTATATACACTTTGTAACTATATCCGTTTTATCCTGTCAGGTACCTTTCGTCATAGGGTTAAGGCTCAGCACCTTTTTTTAAAGTCAACTTTTTCGATTTTTTTTCGGTTCATAAGGCGAGACACTCCTAACATATCAAATGCTTCCAAATTAGTCTCTATGTATAGCTTAGTATATACACTTTGTAACTATATACGTTTTATCCTGTCAGGTACCTTGCTTCATAGGTTTAAGCCTCAGCACCTTTTTTTTAATGTAAATTTTTTCGACTTTTTTTTTTCGGTTGATAAGACGAGACACTCCAAACATATCAAATGCTTCCAAATTAGTCTCTATGTATAGCTTAGTATATACAATTTGTAAATTTATACGTTTTATCCTGTCAGGTACCTTGCTTCATAGGTTTAAGGCTCAGCACCTTTTTTTTAAAGTAAATTTTTTTGACTATTTTTTTTCGGTTGATAAGACGAGACACTCCTAACATATCAAATGCTTCCAAATTAGTCTCTTTGTATAGCTTAGTATATACACTTTGTAACTATATACGTTTTATCCTGTCAGGTACCTTGCTTCATAGGTTTAATGGTCAGCACCTTTTTTTGAACGTAACTTTTTCGGTTGATCAGACTTGACACGCCTAACATATCAAATGCTTCAAAATTAGTCTCTATGTATAGCTTAGTATATACACTTTGTAACTATATACGTTTCATCTTGTCAGGTACCTTGCTTCATTGGTTTTAGGATCAGCACCTTTTTTTGAAAGTGAATTTTATTCTACAAAAAATTCCCAAACCAATTTTTGACCACGAATGAACCACTCGTGATATATCATAGATCTTAAAACTAAGCTCTACATAGAGTATAGTATCCAGCTGTTATGCCTATGTCCATAGAGCTCTCTCAAGTGTAATGCTTCATAGAAAGATTTCCTTCTGAATGTTGTTATTTCAAGAAAAATATGCCTCATTTTCATCTCATCAAAACGACTATTCAAAACATATCAAAGTTAACAAAATTTGTCTTTTATATAGCTTAGTGCCTAAACATTGTACCTAGACACGTCTCATCCTGTCAGGTACGTCCCTTCATAGTCAGCATCCCTTTTGTAAAACCAGTCTCGTAAATGAAAAAAGTCCTTTATTCCTCAAGTCATTATGGACACCTCCTAATGTATCAAATAGTTTGAAACGAGTTTCTACATAGTGTTTAGTACTTATTTATTAAGTCTATTCATAATTTGTCCTGTCAGGTATGTTGGTTCATAGGTAGATTCCCCTTTGCATATTCAATTTAGACCTAAAAATTTAAAAGTTGATTTCTATTGGATTTTGGCTTGCAAATAATTTTTTGATTCATTTGTATCCAAGTTTAGAGCGCATATAAGTAATTTGTATTGCTTTTTTTATCAATTGCGCATGTTTTAGGTCTTAAAAATGTAATCAAATCGACGACTTCTTAATTTGGTCGGGTTAAAATTTGACTGCTAGGTTTGACTGCTATCTTCACACAGGTTAAAAGTGAAGCACATTGTTAAAATCAACTCCAGTGACAGAATTATCGTGCAATATATTCCATGTCTGGACAATATTTCAAAATAATTAGTACGCCCTATTTTGATATTAAAATCTGTTTATACAACGTGTTAATAAATTAATGCAAAACTAGAAAGTAGTTTGTTTAGAATCGAGAGCAAAATCGAATCATGTTTTCAACATACGTAATATTTTTCAAAATAATAAATAATTTGTTTGTAAAATTTAAAATTTTCTGAACTCAATCTCAACTCACCGCACGTAAGTAGTACCTACTTATTACCATCATTTTTGCCTCAAAACTTAAAATGCGAATAACTTTGAATTTGAACCATCAAAATAATGAAATTATTGTTTTAATATAATTACTTAGTTATAAATCAGTTGGGGTGTATGATGTTTTGCGCTTATTCATTAACACGTTGTATAAAAACAGTTTTTTTTTAATTTTTGATAAAGGGTGTAAGGAAAAGTATCATTAACTTTTAAACCACATACTCTACCCATAAAACTGAACAACTTTTACTATGGGAGCAAACATGTCAGAACAAAAAAAAATCTGCTGTGCCACAAGTTTGAATAGTGTATGTATTGCAGTTTAGTATGGGACAGCTGATTTATTTTTTGTTCCGACGGGTTTGCTCCCATAGTAAAAGTAGTTCAGTTTTATGGGTAGAGTATGTGGATTATAGGTTAATGATATTTTTCCTTACACCATGTATAAACGAAGATTTACAGATCAAATATCCTTAAACATACTACTGTACAAAATCTCTTTTGGGACGTAGCGTAGATATACATTGGCATGTAGAGACGATGCTTTACGAGGACTAGATTATACTTTACACGGGTCTTATTATGTAGTAATGGTTTCATATTTACTCCAGCGTAAAAATGTGAATAGTCTGGGAATTTAGTCTTTTACTACATAGTATAATATGTACTACAATGAATCAAAGCGTGGAGGATTTAGACTGTAAATGACAACGTTTTGAGTCATTACGCGTAGATCATGTTATCAAAATAATATTATTGTAAATACTTTACTATGTTCCGCTTAGCTTTACACTTTACACAACATATTTTTGTTATGAATTGTTTTAATTAATGGCTGACTGGCATTTAGCTTATCAGTGAGGGCAAAGGTTGATTGACCGCCTAATAGAGATTTTGACCTTTATTTATTAGTCATGCTATTATAGAAGCTATTTAAATTAATATGTGTCTTTGTTATTGATAACATGTTTAACCAAGAATGTAGAATTATTTAAGCTTTACGGCACTTTATATTGGGGTTAAATTACAGTGACCAGGCTTTCTGTTTGACCTATATTTCTGTTTATCATTTGGAGATGTTTAAAGATCATTTCTGAAGGGCTACCATGCCACGCATGATAAAGTGACACAATGACAAAACCGGCACTCGCTTTTGGTTATGCAAAGTAATAAAGACGGAGGCATATCTCGATTTTGTCGTTTTCTCGGGGATGGCATGCTAGGCCTAGTGAGCTAGCTTGGCCTATTTTGTCTTTTGATTCGACACATAACAGACACATGTGGGGTTGATTTTCTTTATCTATAGACAGACAAGTGTACATAAGTTTCGCCCTCGTCAAGACGTCACGCGGCGCGTGGGTGCTGATGATAAGAGTGTAGTCCAATCCGTTGTTCAACTGTCATGTGCTATAGTTTGCTGCACGCTTGTTCGTTACCTAACTCAAGTGTTGATATCGCACGTTGCTATCTACAGCTGGCATTTTGTATTACCTTTAAATGTTTAGAGGAAACCTGTTTGTTTGTCAAGAGTGTCAAGGCATTGTAAATAGCACGATAGCCCCGGGACTTTTTAATTACCGATTGCCGTTTAGATACGAAATTACTAATATAAAACCTAAGTCTTACAGATCACAACCCGCCGTAAGAAAAAACAATAAAATTTGTCCGAATTTTTTTTATTTCGAGGGTAGGAACCGCTTTTTTTCTATACTGGCATGTTCTTCACCTTGGTTCAATACCCATACGTAATAGTAAGACTGTCTAAAGTTGCCATACAAAGCTATAAGACCGATCAAAATTGACGTTTTCATCTGGTCTTATAGCTTTGTATGGCAACTTTAGATGGTCTTACTATTACGTACGGGTATTGAACTAAGGTGAAGAACATGAAAGTATAGAAAAAAAAACAGTAATCTCGAAATTGAATTTTTTTTCTTACGTCGTGTTGTGATCTGTAAAACTTAGGTTTCCGTACCTTACAACAATATCGGTATCGGGAAATCGGTAATCTTTTTGGTAATTAAAAAGTCCCAGGGCTACAGTACTAACAGATTGTCACTCTTTGCACAAATGCCTATAACACAAAGTGTTCTAATGAAGTAGTCTTAGAGAAAAAAGTTGTATGTTTGTGTAAGAATTATGTTATAAAATGTTAAATAGATTGCATCCGTTCCTTACTGTAACTGGCCGGTCAAACAACTTCTTGAAACAATATAAACTTTTGTTTCTAAAGACGAAGTTTCGTTTTGGTTCATTTTCGTTTTTGTAACTAACAAATTAGTATCTTTCAGCGTTTGATGGTCTTGACATTTATTTCCGAACGTTGATACCATACGATACCATATCTACAGGGTGAAATTGATTTATTAGCATCCTTTTAAACTAAGAGTCTACCCATCAAACTGAACAACTTTTAGTATGGGAGCAAACAGATTGGAGTAAAAAAAATCTGCTGTATGCATACATTTGAGTCAAGTAGGCAATGCAGTTTAGTATGGAATGTTATTTTTTTAGGTTTTTGCTCCGATCCGTTTGCTCCCATTGTGAAAGATGTTCAGTTGGATGGGTAGACTCTTAGTTTAAAAGGATGCTAATGATTAATTTCACCCTTTTTAGGTAAGATAGTAAAATTTGGCTTGAGCTCTTTCTTTGCTTGTATCTTTAGATGTCTCATTGTGCAGAATGGGCCTAAAAATAAAAAGAAAGCAAGTCGAAACGTTGAAATACAGGATGGTACAAAAGTGAAAATAACCATTTAAAAGTTTTAATGGGGTTGTTTAGACCATCAAACTGAACAACTTTCACTATAAGACCAACATCGAAATCTCGAAAGAAAAAATCTGCTGTCCCATACATTTAGCACGAGCTGATTTAGTTTAGTATGGAACATCAGATTTGTTTTTCGCGATTTCGATGTTGGTCCAATAGTGAAAGTTGTTCAGTACATACATACATACATAAGCTGCCTGAACATGCCAGCTGCCAGCATGAAGCCATTGTCCCATGGGGGTAGGCAGAGACCACGGACAGCCACACGCTACGACTCTGACACACCTCATTCACATTCATACATCTTTTCATGTACTTCCGTCGACTGAGGGTGCTTCGCACTTGTCCTTTTCGGAAAAGATCATTGATTTGATCATGGTATGTTTTCCTCGGACGGCCTCGGTTTTGTTCAGTTTGATGGTCTAAACCACCCCCTTAAATGTATATTTGTATTTTTGTAACACCTTGTAGATAATCGATTCAAAAGTCTTTCAGACTAAGTAGGCAATAATTTCGTAAGAAATTATTACTCAAGGTTTAATTCAAGTTATACCTGACAAGGGTTATATTTTCTCCCGCCTTTTAAATCGACCCCTCGTAAGAACAATTCGCGTACATCAAATTGCATTTGCCGTTTTTATCGCCTTTCATAAATCACATCAATAGGTGTTAGCAAAGTAATCTTAAAAACTTCTTTAACAATTTTTCATTTTGGAAAGTTAGACGATTCATGCGGTGTGTTTCCGGATACATTTATTTTGAACGTAGAGCTGGAACAATCATGTTACAGGAGTTTACAACAAAGGTAATTATTGCCGTGAGCATGGTAGTTGAAACATTGCCGAAATATCGGGAACTCCATAACAGTAAAAAACGCGGTAAGAACTCGTTAAAATGATACAAAGCTTAACTAATAACCGCGTTACTATAAAAACAAACAAAAAAACAAATAGAACTGTAAAAACCGGCCAAGAGCGTGTCGGACTCGCCCATGACAGGGTTCCGTAGACATTGTATAAGTAGAAAAAGAAAATAAGGCCTTAATCTGTTTATCTTACCTTAGATAAATTTTTGAACACAATGATAGCGCGATTTACTTTCGTGCAACGTCATCTAGTTTGTCATTAGAGAACAAATCAATTTTACTGGTTTTTCCGAAACTGGTTGAGCTACGGCATCCGTTATAATTTAACTGAAAGTACTTACCTTAAGCTATATTTTATAACATTTTCAGATTTTCACTCCAGATTTTTCATTTTAGATTTATTGAGGCGGGGCATACAGACAGACAGGATGGACGAAAATATAAGGGTTCCTTATTTGACTACGGAACCCTAAAAAATGGGAGCTGTAGTCACACCGGTGTGGCCATAAGTCTGAAGCCCAAAACCTTGCTACGACGTACAGGGTGTAAACTTAAATGCATTACATAATTAAAGGGGTGCTTCAAATCTTCAAACTGAACAACATTCATTACGGGATCAACAATGAAATCGCGAAAAGAAACCAGAAGTTCCATACATTTGAGTCGAGTAGCCATTGACATTTTATGGACATTCTATCTACCTTTATTCTATCTGTCTGCCGTGCAGGAGGCGATGGTTCGATCCCCGTCCAGGCCGACTCGTACCAATGAGTTTTTCGGAATTTATGTACGATTTGTAACACCACTGGCTTTTCGGTGAAGGAAAAAATCGTGAGGAAACCTGCATGCTTCAATTTCGAGACATGTATTGTACCAACTGTCCATTATAAGTGGCGACAGAGTTTCGGTATTACTGGTGAAACGTGGATATTCTGAGGTTTCAGAATATCTCTGACTACCCCCTCGGGGAATATAGTCGTGAGCATATGCTATCTACCTTTATTTTTTTCTCGTTTTTAAGGGTTTTTAAAAGTATGTAAATTTACACCAAGTATAATGTATTATATTCTGGTCCCAAATATTGCAGCAACCTTTCTATGACGATGGCAGAGCGTTTTGATCGCGTTTCATACATTACATAACTAAATAAAACGATTTGTACGGAAACGAAAACCGAACAACAAACGATATGAAAATTTTTAAAAACAGCTATTTAAATTTTCTGCTTTCATACAAACTCCAAATTTGACGAGGCCGATTTGTAGGAATAGTTGGATTTTTCCAATTTTGTAAACGCATCCCCATAATACGTACAACATGGTTTAAAGTTCGCAATGCCATTACATATTGGCATTTAAATTATTGAATGTTCTGTTGCACTGTAATTTAAGTCTTCTGAGGTAAATAGCGTTTCAATAGATTGCCTCAATATTATGTCAATTTTCCAAAAGGTAAAGGAAAAAACAGCTTCTTTTAAAATAAAATTGTCCCCCTTCCCAATAATGATTGTCACCATTAAATAGTGAACATATCGTTGTTGATGCTACAATTTTGATGTGAAAAGCTCTCATAAATCCATTCTAGTATCTTTCGTCCACGATATTGAGGGACTGACCCGGAATAGTCGGATTTTCTTCCGGCAACTGACTCAAGGTTTCCCCTTATCTATCACCGTGGGAAAGGGAAGAATTTCCCAATTTATGTTTCAAGTAATTCCTGAAACTGCGTCGATAACTTTGCGGTTCGGGACGGTGAATTTGGGTAAAGGAATGGACGCATAGTAGGTACATTTTGGTCTATTTATTTTGTAAAGTATATACCGGTGTCTGTGATATTATTTGAAGTAAATACCTACTCTTCTAATTTTTATCTTAAAATTATGGCAACATCGTACTGTTGATGATTTAGCCAATCTCCAGTTTAAATAGCAAGATGTGCTTGACGGTGTTCATAAATAAATATTTGGTGACCTCAAGGATTGTTTTATGTACAAAAGAGCCACCACAAAATGGTGGAGCCTCGTGGCAAGCCGGAACGCGACTCTAAATACTCTTCACTCATTCGTCATACAAAGAGTTAGGGATCAAACAATTTATTAAACGTCCCTGTTTGAATTAAGGGCCATACGACCCGGAGTTACCTGGGAAGGAGTCTCTTATTTTTCGTTTTTCTCCAAGCATTTTATGCAATATACAGAAACGAAAAAAAAACATAGTATTCATGGATTATCTAGTGAAATCATAAATTGAATACACTATTGAAATTACTTCACACAATAGATGTTTTTTTTTCGAAAAGTTAAGAAAATAAAGCTTTTAACATTATTTTCTCAAACTAGAATAACTTGCAACCGTTTATAATTACTGGAATTTAAATTTTCATCTAGTGAAATCATCAATAAATAAAAATCTGTAAAAGATTACTTTTATTAATACATTTTAATCGAAAATACGGCACACGCACGCACTTTTCGGCGGGCCGGGCAGTTACGTTTCTCATAGAAAATATTCGCCTGAACCTATGGTCCCTTAAAATACAAAGTACTAAACGCTTTTAGAAACTTATAAAAGTGCGCTTTTTCTTAATTCTTCCAGGAAAAGAGTAACTTTTCATGAAAATGTTGTCAGAAAATGTTTCCTTACTCACAAGGTCTTCTGTTACTAGCATTTACTAGGGTTTCACTTTAACATCGCTTTTTAGTACCTCTCAGATCTCCAAAGCTAGAGTCTTTTCATCAGGAGGGGCGCGAGGGGTGGGGTAATGGCCTACTCCGCGTGCGGCCGAGTCGTCGATAATTGGGCCCATTAGGCGTCGTCTGCAGGTGCCTCGGGCGAGCTCCGTCAAATTATTTAGAAGCCTGAACTACTATAATATACAACAAAACCTATACTAGAGGTAGATACATGTTCTTAGAAGTCGTCATTCGACGAACTCAGAAACTAAACACGGCAAATAATTCATTCCAGTGTAGTGCCGTGGAAGAAATTAAGCCTTAGCGTAAAAATACCCGGAATTCAAACTAAATTCTGAGAGTGCAACAGCAAACTTCAATGGTAAAATAATATCAGCAAAATGCAGTTTCGGAACTTTTACTAAAAATTGGAAACAGAAATGTGGACACGTAGTTTTAGTTCGTAATTCCGTGTCTAGTTAGTCTTTTCCTGTGGCATTGCACGAAGTCGCGACATCGAGTATTCTAAGTTTTAAGTCACCGAATTTCCACTCAACTTTCTGCGCCGAGTCGCTCCAGAAATGTTTTAACACTTTAAAAGATTTTAAATTCTCTTTCAGTGACTTTTATTAGAAAAAGCTTTGAAATGCGCTCATGCGAGTAGGAGGTAGCTTGATTTAAGTTTTGTTCGACGTGCCCGTGTCTAAGTCTAGACTCTAGACATTCGAGAGCGATGCGATGTCTTCTAGTAACTTCTTTCACATTCAATAACTTTGAAATTCAATAGCAACTTTTTCTGTTTCAGGTATGTAGTCCTAAACCAACATGCAATCTGCGTGCAGTAAGTACAGTATTCTAGCATCTCATCAAACAATATAATTGTAGCTGTCGTTATGTCATCATCATCAACATAAATAAATAGTACGACAGCCAGCCGCTCACGTTATTAATTTGTCGGCAAATGGTCTATGCGTATTAAGATCCGTGTCCGTGCTCCCATTCCCACCGAGCACAGACAATGCAATGATCTGTTGGTGTCGTACGGGGGCTAAACGTGGAATCTTCAATTAAATCAGAGGGTTCATAACCTCGGGAGCCGCCCGCATTATCCTGACACGAGAGCCAATCACGGGCGGGCTTAGGGCGAGCGACCAATCTACAGAACATAAATGATTTTAGGTGTCCACATGATTCATTTACAATGTTCCGTCGAGTCGCTAATGTATTGTAGATCTTTGTTAACTAATGAATTCCAGTTAATGGTTTTTCTTGTTGTCTGCCTTAGAATCTCGTTAAATTATCTTCAAAGTAAGTTGAGCCGATATTGGAGATTGGTAAACAGTGAAATTATAAAGTAAACTTTGATATTGATTTGGTTTAAACACTTCTCTAATTGTTAGATGAAAGTGAAATTGCGATTAAACTAAGTTTTAGAATCTCTTCTGTTTTAAGGTTAACCTATTTTGTAATAGCTTTTGGTTTTGTTTATGTTTTAGTATGTTTACTATGGTTTGTATAGGTAAGGGTGTATAAACAGGGCGTCGCGTCGTCGTCTTGTCGTTATGGATATCGTATATTTGTGTTGACCGCAACATACTCCACTCGATCTTGTGTGCCGCAAATATTTGCTCAGTAACCGATCGGGCGACCCTATTGACTGCCATGTGATAGCTTTTGCAAAATAACACACGATACTCTCATTTTAGAGTCATATCGGCTAAAGCCAGGCTAAAGTGCATCTTTGCGTTCAAGACTCCAACTCATTCAATTTTAAACTTCCGAGCATTTCAGATCTTTAAATTGCTATCGACTTCTCTATTATAATTTACGGTAAAAGTTCATACCTTCATTAAGTTGAGAATGCCCGCTGCGCTTGAATAACATAAAGTTTTTGAAATAGTTGTTCGGAACTAAATATTGTGAGTATACAAAATAATAGGTTCTTGCACCGGAAAGCGACAAAAACCGTCGCGTGCGGCTTGCCCCCTCCACTCCATCCTGCACCCTTCACAACCCCCACTAATTAAGAACTTTGCCGTCTGATGTAAATTAAAACGTCAGCAGATAAATTCTTGCTGTAAAATCGCAAGTCCCATTTGTAACTATAATGACAGTAAAGAATGTTGCAATTTCTTTCACAGTTGAGCATTTTTGTTGACATATTTGAGCTACGAAAATAGGAAAAGTAATTATTATGACAATAATTATACAGGGTCCTTCCTAATATATTGACGGTTTTTGAAGGGGATGATCAGATCGTCGAATTGAACAAATTTAAATCTATGGGACCAATGTCAATAACGCGAAAAAAAAAACTGCTGACTCATACAAAACTGATTGCAGTTTTGTATAAACAGCAGATTTTTTTTTCTACTACTCCTTATACCCATACCATAGCGTAATTATAATATAGTGGAACAGCTCAGAACAGCTGAGCGGTCGCAGCGGATCTATGCTCGCGCGGTGTGCGGGGGACGAGACACCGGCAATTTCGGTACCGCGCGCAGGTATGTCGGTACTGGGACACGCCCCCTCCAGCCCCTGTTCACCGCGTACGATTGACCCATCGCGACCGCCGAGCGTGACCACTAGTTTAATTACACTATGCCCATAGGTACTTCGTCTACTCGAGCCAAATGTATGGGACAGCTGATTTCTGTTTCGCGATTTCGATGAGTAAATTGTTCAGATCGATGGTCTAATAATCCAGTTCAAAACCGACAGTATATTAAGAAGCACCCTATATAATTATCTTCATCTTAAATGACATGACTAGGTAATTCGAAGTATACAATACATCAGCTGAATCATCTATAAGTAAGTAATGTTTATTCATGTTGAATGAATCAGCCCGAGGAACGGTTTATATGAAACGGTCCGTGATCGATTCCGACTAGCCGTAGTATGCGTCCGCGAAAGCCGGCGCGCCTGCGCCAGCGCTGCGCAATGCTGATTTGTAAAACAACGGAATATCTGAGTTGAAACTGCAGTCACATTCTTGCAGCGACAAAGCAGAGAAATCTGCACGTTTTACTAGGAAATTATTTGAGATATGTACCGAATTAGTTTCACGCCGCGAATGGAAGTGTCTATTACTGAGACAAGAAATGGGTAGGCACCAGGATGAAAATTCCACCGTAAATTGTAGTAGGTACGTTTACCATAATGAGGCGTTTTCCAAGACTAGTAAAACGTAAAGTCTGTAGATGGCAATATTAATATTAGAAAAAAAATCTGTCACATTAAATCATCATCATCCATTCATCATCATCTTGACAACTCTGTATCGCCAATGGATAAACATTTCGCTGCCAATAAATACGCAGTAACACTTAAAATGTTAGTTACTGCATACTGTGTATTAAACGAACATTAAATGCATAAAACGTCGATGAATTCAACATATCAAAACGACTTTTAAATTTTTGCAATCATAATGCTTTTTATGAATTAACAAATTGCTCTCTAAAATTGGGGAATCGAGAAAAACATGGTACACTTTCGATCTGACATCAAAATTATGATTGTATAATGCCATCCCTGAGTGTCGCTGAACTATTTTTGTTATTGATGAAAATTACTCACTATACTTCGACTCTCAAAAAGTGACAGTCGAGTACCTTGTTAACACAATTTCAACAAATTATAGCGACGCGGTATGTGCTATTGCCTATACGGCGGAGGATGGAATGCGAGGCGGTCTCGGTGAATCATTGCGACTGGCGAGGTGTTCCTGGGGTTACGGGGCTCCAGCATGACGTCATGGATGCTTTGTATTTGCACATCTTAGTTTCTTTTGAACTATTTTGGCAAATTCTGAGCGATTCGATGAGTGGTGACTATTACTTTTATAAGAAAGGTAACTACGCTGATAACTGGGACCCGATCGCGCTAATTTAAAACATCGAAGTTCATCTTCATTCAATTTCTGTTCTAAACACATTGCAATCCAGTTACCAATTCAATTGTGCTGAATTCCGTATCGCGCTAAACTTGACTTATTTACTGTGTGATTGACAGCCTGAAACGTTTGAGCGATCTGTCAAATAGCTGTTATGAGCTGTCAAATGATTAGCGCGATACGGAATGTGTGAAAAAGATTGTGATTCAGTTGAGATTTATTTAGCGCGAGCAGTCCTGTTAAACCTGATAAGATGGTTAATGAGATTTCCATTAATTCCATGAAATGATTGTCGATCAATAATGAAAGTAACGTATAACCATTATTATAAAAAGGGTCACGAAACGTAAAGTAGACGCATTTATAAGCTTGAAAGTAACCAGAAAAATCAGCCAATCGCACATGAATAAGTCAGCGGCGCTCTCACGCCCGAAACCGTAGAAATTTATTTAGAGACGGCACGTCTTGAACTGTTTCCAGCATACATATTTAATGGAACCACCATCAGTCAATCGATCTCCGTGTAAGTGGCGTGAATGAATGGTATGTGCTGCCACAGAAACGCTGGTCAATTCAGAGGCTATTCATCATGGAAAGCGATAACCGTCAAAATATAATAACCGATATTCCTCTTTAGCATAGTAACTATAGAGGTGTCGGTTGCGTGACAAACGGCCCTATGTTGAGGTCGATATATCTCGGGGGCGTTTATTGGCGAGAATTGGGCGCATCCCGGTTGTTCGACGAAATCGCTATCCGTCCTACGCGTTATCGTTTGATGGGACTTAGGTACTTCGGACAAACCACGTTCTGTGTGACGTTAATGCAATAACCGAATACAACTTCCGCCCCCAGCGTTACTTTAACTTCTGAATGGACTGTAACATCGCGTTCGGTGATATTGCTTTGTTGTTTACTTATTCCATTATGCTTATAGAATGTAACAAGGATTATTTATGCTGGTATCGTTATAAAGTTTAGTCATCAACTGATAATAAAAGAGTAAGTTAATAAAGGATCGGTGGTAATATTTTCCCATCGCTATAAAGCTATTAAGCCGGCCATGGATACTTGCGCGTCAGCAGCCTGGTCTCGTTAACGATTTCATTCATCGGTGGCCATCTGTTCACGTGAAACATTCACTTCACCGTTACTCGTATCTGTATTATTTAAATTTGGAATTAAATTATCAGAAATTGACTACAATTTATTGATTTACTAGCTTTTGCCCGCGACTTCGCTAGCGTTGATTTTAAAAACTGCAAATGCCGTTGTACCCTTTTAGAGGTCGATTTTCTGTAGGATATGTATTCCAAATATCATGTTTCTATCTTGGACAGTTTTGGCTGTGCGTTGTCTACAAGTCAGTCATTCAGTCAGTTAGTCGTGGAACTGAATACTGGAGACCGATTGAGCTAATTTAAAACATCGAAGTTCTATTCTTATCCAATTTCAGTTCTAATCACATTGCAATCCAATTACTATTCTGAATTCCGCATGGCGCTAAACTCTATGTTACTGACAGCCTTTAACGTCTTAACGATCTGTCAAAACGGCTCGAACGGCTGTTATGAGCTGTACCGCGATTAGCGCAATACCAAATGTGTCAAAATTATGGTTCGTACGTAGTCCAGTCACGGTTGAATCACCGAAAACTTACCGCGATTGCAGCCCTGGACACAATGTTCACCCTGAAATACCTAGACTCGAGTAAGCATCTCCAATACTGATACTGTATGATACTTATGTTTTATCATTACTGTCATAATTGTTGATTAAATTTACAATCAGTTACGTAATCATGTTGCGCTTTACTAATGTATCAGGAATGTGTTAGATATTTTATTTACATTCATTTACATAGATTTTCTAATGTCTTGAATAGACTTCTACATCATTACCATACTAATTCAAATACATACCTATATTAATAACTTTATTATTATTTTTCATATCATTAAAGAGTGTGAGTGGCGCGATGCGGAGAGGACTAGACTCTCAATCATGAGGGTCTGGATTCGAATCTGCACGAACATGCCATGTACCAATGAGTTTTTCTATCTTATGTACTGTAACACCGACTGCTCTCAAACGATGAAGGTAAACAAAACATCATGAGCAAAACTGCATACTCTGAAGAATAAATTCTGATGCGTATGTGAAGTCTACCCATCCGCTCCCATACACTATCCCTTGAGGGTACGCCTGTGTCCTGCAGTGGGACGTATGGGTGAAATTGATATCATTAGCATCCTTTTATCCTTTTTCTACCCATCAAACTAAACAACTTTTACTATGGGAGCAAACCGATCAAAGCAAGAAATAATCAGCTGTTCCATATTGAACTGCAATGCCTGCTCGACTCAATTTATGCAACAGCAGATTTTTCCAGTTTGATGGGTAGACTCTTAGTTTAAAAGAGTGCTAATGATATCAATTTTAACCTGTATAGACTGAAGATGACGAGTTCATATGTCAGTTCATCATCTTGATCTTCCACAGATAATCCAAAGTAAGTAGTAGTTATTCGAAACGGTACATAGTATTCCATTTAATCATTCAATTGATTCTTTGTGATCCCGCGTCGCATGCCTCAGTCACATCATCACTTCCCTACAATTCATTGAAGGACTTATAAATAGATCCCATTCCATATACCGTGCCTCATTCAATTTGATCAAATAACATTTAATTGGATAATCCAAAATCTTTTGTACTGAATCTTTGTAAGCATTTTATTTTTAATAATGTATTAAAATATGTTTGTACATATTTTAAAATTATCACTTTTTTCACGTAATATATAGGGTTCAACTTAATATGCTGACTCTTTTTCAAGGGGATGATCAGACCGTCAAACTGAACAACTTTCTCTATGGGACCGACATCGAAATCGCGAAAAAAATATCAGCTGTCCTATACATTTGGCTCAAGTGGGTTTGACGTTTTGTATCGAAATCGCGAAAAAAAAATCTGCTGTTCCATACTAAACTGAAATCTTACTCGACACAATTGTATGGGACAGCTGTTTTTTTTCGCGATTTCGACTCTGGTCCCATAGAGAAAGTTGTTCAGTTTGATGGTCTGATCATCCTCTTAAAAAACTATCAGCATATTAAGTTGGACCCTATATAGTATACATTATATTTATATATTTACAATACATTTATATTTTAAATCAGCCGAATACCAGGAAAACGCAATGTTAATCAGCATGTGGTCAAATCGAAAATGTTACATAGCTAATTAAATAGCATATTTTAACAAATATTTCTATAGTCGATTACTGCATATGATTTACCAAAGATTTCGGTTTCGGCTATGATAACCAAAATCTTTGGCATGAAAAAACGTGATGTTTTCATTTGAGCATAATAGAGTAACCTTGTTATTGTACCTATCTTCCAGCATATAGGGTCCCATACATTGGATATGGAATAACAGTTTTCTTTCGCGATTTTTATGTTGGTCCGATAAAGAATTCTGTCTGATTATCCCCTTAAAAAACCGTCTGTATATTAAGCATCCTATGTGCTAATCCAGAACATACGCTATCTGCGTGATTGGGTGACAAACATCCAACCATTTAAACATCCAAACTCGAGCATTTATAATATTAGTGAGATTACCCACACTACATAATTGCAAAATCATGGAACAGTGCAGAATCATCTCGCCAAACATCGTGATTGTGGCCATCATGTTTAGCGAATTCCCTCAGTGTACGTTCGTTCTAATTTGATTTGCCATAGCTGCGTCGAAACAGGAATCGATATAGACAGGAACATATGTAGTATGTAAATGTTTATCACACGAACAGACCACCGTTTTCCGGGATTAATTCAATCGGATGCGCTCGCCGGATATATCGGGCCCATCTCGAATCTTTTGGGAGGCTGCATATGCCTGCTTTGATCTGCGACTGCATGTGGTATGTGCATTTTCTATAGGCAATGTTTTGCTTACCTTGTTGCGCAGAAAGCGTAGGCATTGCCCTTTCAAGTGTTAATAAAATATTATCGTCTCCTTGGTCAACAATCCACATAAATGTGAATAAGTAAAAGAAAACCGGCCAAGTGAAAATCGGTTTCGCGGAGGGTTTCGTATCACCATACGATAATTAAAAAAATATCGCTTATCCTTAGCGCTGGGCCGACACACACTTGACTGGTTTTTTTTTGTTTTTTTTTTTGTATGCACTAAAGTCACATCAAGTTTGTTGGTTTTTTTACGCTTGTTATTTTTACGATAAGGCAAAAACAAAAACTTTGAAAAAAGGCACGTTTCTTGTATGGGGAATTCCCCTAAAAAAGGGGAGGTCTTCATTGGGAACCTCCGTATTAAAATTTAATATGTATAACATTTAATTGTTAGCAAACCCACCATATAAACGCATATTCTGTGAAAATTTTAATCGTCTAGCTATTATCGTTTAAAAGATACAGCCCTTAATAGGTAGTGCAGACAGACGAACGGACAGCCTTGGCTTAGTAATATGGTCCCGTTGGCTCCCTTTTGATACGGAGCCCTAAAAAAGTTATACATTCATAACAATGTTTACGAGAATGGCAAATTAATAAATTATGCAAAAGGCATTCAGGGAAGCAGTTTACTTTAACCATTATTTCTTGTAACGCACTTGTAAGGATAAATCTGCTCCATCTTTTTTAAAGTCTCTCAAAGCAGGGAGATTTTACTGAGCGTTATGATTGGGAGGAACAATTTCCCGACGGGACAGAGAGCCTCATTTCCTGAGTTCACGGGCTGGGGCGATGCGACGCTCTCCAAAATATTATTTTAAGCTTCCGCGAACATCTCTCAACGCACGGCACCCGTTCAAGCTTTATCTCCATTCAAATTTTCGTTTTACTTTGTTTCGAAATTACTGTGAAAACGGTTAAAGATGCTTTTATTTTTGAGACGCTTGAGACTACAATTTTAGAAAGTATTAAGTGGAAAAGGCTAAGAGTTGTTTTTGGCCAAAACAACTCTTAGCCTTTTCCACTTACCAAGACGTTGACTGTGTATAAATTAAGCAAGATTTTAGGCTTCTATTCATATCCATCATTATTCCATTTTCGTAAAATTTTTCTGTGTTTTTGTGAGCGAAGGTGGTCTGTCACCACCACACGTCATTTCATCGTGAATCCTTCAATTTGCTTAAAAGTGAGCGTTGCCAAAGAATAAATACTATGGCGTTACTACAGTATGCTTAAAAATGTAGTTGGTAGTTGTAGCAAAGGTTCTGATCACCCTGAAAGGGATTATGGTTGTGATTTTATGAATGTTCAAGATTTTATGTCAGATCATAAGCTATGAAACAAAAAAGTTTCATTAAAATCGGTTCAGTAGTTTTATCGTGACAGCATTACAAACATACAAACAAACAGACAGACAAAAATTCTAAGAAAAGGTTGATTTGGAGTCCGGGATACCTAAAAACCATATCGTAATCTTTTTCATGTAAATATCTTCAATGTACAGACACACTTCTGTTACAGTTTTATAATAGTTAAGATGTAAAATTTTAAGACATCAGCGCATCAAGCTTTTCATGGTCTAACTTTAAAATGGAAAATATGTCGGCGGATTCTCAGCTAGGAGTAGAAATATACACATTGTAAAGTGCAGAATGCGTTTTACTGTGCAATACCCACACAAGTGCTCGTTGGTAGTTAACCGAGCCGTTCAAAATGGACTGAAGAATTATTGCATTGTTTCAGCTTCCGTATGCGTGCCTCGAACACGCCGCGAGCCAAAAACATGAAAGTACGATTTAGTCGGAACAGTCTTTATTCTTTTATGTCTCCCGCTACTTTAAAATGCGAGACTCGTCTAAATATAAGATATTTTTCCCAGACAGCGTTTTTATCAAAAAGATTCGTATTTTAAAATGCAAAATGCGTGTTCTACACGTTAATTTCACGACTTTAAATATGTGTCTTCGAGCTTGCATTTCGGTGTTTAGTTAGAAATTCTTCAGTGGTGAAAACTTCCGTGAAGAATATTTATGTAGCCCGGCGAGCGGCAAGCAGCGCAACCCGGAAGCAGTTCAATTAAGGCTGGTATTTAAGGTTACCGGCGAGCTCTGATTGCGAACCACCTCCCCCATCCCAAGAGACTCTCTATCTTCCTTTTAATTTTCGAATACAATAAATACTTTTGCTCTAAATACGCCTTTTGCTGTGATTAAGCTTCGATGCAATAATATTGAAATAGGCGTTTTCTTAGAATTTTCTTTTCTCGCTTTGTGATGTTTTCCTTTGAGGTCGTGTCAATGGTTTTCTTCGTAACGTTACTGATTATGTACACAGAATCGTATTGATTTTCTTAATCCATTAGCTTATTATTTCTTATTATTTATTGAATCACAACCACCGCCACTCTCTACCATATTATTCAGGACATTAAGGGCATGTTTCACCACTTCCGATTAAGTTCTTGTTAGCTTGACAGCTCATTTGACATATTTTGTATGAAGAATATATCAAATGAGCTGTCGGATAAGCTAACAAGAACTTATTCGGAAGTGGTGAAACAGGCCCTAAAAGTAGCTTAACTAGGCAGCAGGTTATTATCACAGCCAGGTATTAAACTCTCTACATACAAGCTAAAAACTACTAAATATAAAACTACTATGAAGTAGAGCTTAATAAGACAGAAGATTAGTTTTGGATTCGGCCTCGAATACATCATCACGGATACTAACTTTATTTCGTTTCAGCGATGTACGAGGCAGTAACTACCGCTTGAAGCGCGGATGTGAACGCCGAGGCGCGCTCGCTCTCATCTCCGGTATCGTTTCACTTATAATTCATTCCAAATAAGAAGCACTGTGATGGAACACTTAGGTCTATGTCATAAGCATGAAAACGGCTTGATCCCTGGGACTTCGTATGTGGACTCTACTATAGCGCACCCATATCTGAGCGGACACACTTCAGTAACCCGTGGGGCCCTAGATTTGAAACCCATGGATATCGTCATTACTGCTAGCTGTAAGGATCAATATTATAATACCTAGAGAAAATTGTATTTAGCTTAATAAAGTTCTTTATCAAGAAAACGTTGGTTTAGTAGAGTCACTTTTTGGCTTCGTGATCAATACAATGTATCCAGTTAATTAAAATTCATACGGCACTATACGTCGATGATTCTTCATATTCAATCAATCGTTTATAAATAGTATCTGTTTTGTTTATTTTTAACTTATTCCTTTGCTTTGGCAATAAATGCATTGTACGTCGACTTCTTAAAAGAGTTTAAAAAATGTATTTCTTTGCAAACCTTTTCTTGTAGCCAGCGAGTGCTGAGTTTAATACTCAGTAAATCCAGTGCACACTCGCTCAACGTGGCAGACTACTACTAAATCTTACTCGATGAACGGCCTTTTGTTTCGTTCGTAAAAGAAATTTACCGCCTCACCTCCACTGGGTACACTGCTGTAAAAAGCTGCAGCAGTCCCGCGATTTTTGAGCTTAGCGTTTGTAGCCGATTCACTATGTTATTTTCTTGCAAGACAGTTCATTTGAGCTGTTAGCAGATAAGGTTCTCTGTTTCTCGGGTGGAAATTTATTGCGTTGTAAATCCCGCGCCGATGACTTGCAATCTCGAGTCCCTCTGAGATCGGTCCGGGAGGGGGGATGCTTTTAAAACATTTCCTCTACGCCCTTCGGGGGACATTAATTAATTTCGCCACATTGCTTGTGTCTTCAATTTGAGTGTGACTTGTCTGTTAACCCTTTTCAAATTTTAGTCTTTTAATTCGAGTTCGTGTTTTCGATGCAGTTAGGTGGATTAGCATTGTTTTGTTCTCTTATTTCAAAACGAATAGATAGATCATCGCGTCAACAAAAAAGATACGGGTTTCCCACCCCTCACGCCTGCCACCCACGCCAAACTATTTCCGTCCATACATGTCCTGTTTTTTCCACTAATGTTCCCACTCTATGGTTAGTCGTCCAATATGTTCTCCCTTCCCTTTTGTGCTAAAATCCGAGCCGTTCTCCGATTGCCGATGACTTGCAGTTTACGTACCAAGTTAATTGTGTCCGCGACTGTACCTACGTACGTAGCGCTACGAAACTTAAATGTACCAAAACCACGGCTAATGCACTGCTACGTCGACGTTTATTAATGGCTTATCCTAATTTATCGACGGTTCCAGTCTATTGTAAAGTGAAACTTAATATGTTGACACAGTTAAGTAGTTTTGTTTTGTTAATATAATGTTTAGTAAATTACAAAACGAGGACGAAAAATGTACGCATATTTCAGGATGATTTCTAGTGATGGTAAACTTTTATCTATTTACGGTATTTCACATACACAAAATAACTGCAAAACGCGACTACTCTGTTACTAAGTTGTTAAAGATACTCGGGAAAAACGATAAAGAAAAAGCACGAGGCATGTTTTATTAATTCCCCGTACACACGGCTGCGGAATGGAGCCGGCCGGCCGGCCCGACCGCCATTTTTCTGCGGACGAGATTTAAATATGGAATTCCGGTGTGCGAGGGAGAGGCGCGTGCCATTGACCTTGCGCCAGGGCCGCGCACGCGCCGCCCGCCCGCCTGCGCCCGCGCCGGCGACGACGCTGCACGCCACCAAACATACAACGCTGCACTTTGCCTATCCTATATTGCATTATTGTTGCCAATTTACATTCATATTACACTATTAATATAAATAGAATTTGTTTTGTTTACTATTGCTTTGCTACGCGCTTGTTGTTATTAGTATATGTACCTACTAGAATTTACGAATAAAATTACGCGCAAAATATAATTATTAAAAATATCGCTTCACGTCCGAACTTCTCTCTGTCAACCCTAATGAGATGAGGCCTCTATTGAAAAATAATATCTCATACTCATTTCACCGTTGTAAGGTTGTACATGCGTAACGTTTCACACATAGCCGCACGAGACGCGTAGAATCGAAACCTCTCTCATTAGAGGCGCGTGAGCACAAACACTCGACGTCGCTACACACGTAGAGTGCTTAATTAGAGAAATTGCAGTTTACATATCTGAGCTGGAAACTTGCCTAAACTAGCGCCACGTAGTCAACGACTAATTGTAAACGGGGCCAAGACGAGAGCTGCACGTCAATGATAGAAGAGGCTCCATTTACATGCACACTACTGCAAAAACAATTCTGAATAATGGAATGCATAGAACTTGCATTCTAGGAAGGCGGGCCACCTATAAGTCAAACCAATTACGGACTGATATCAAATCGTTTGAGATGGCGTCATGTTATCAAAGTGCGGTTCGCATTCTTGAACAAGTGAACCGTTCTATATAGGTACTTACCTTTATTTCAAAATAAACTCGCAGCTGCGAAGATAATTTCAAACAAGTTAAGCCGTCAAATTGAGGCCGCAAACCACATACAAGCATAAACATGCGGTTTCCAAATAGAAAACTTTGAGAATATAAAACAAACAAACATGAATGAGTAGATGTACATACATTTTTAAGAGGAAATATTTTTACTAAGCACTTTTATTAAATGAACTCGAATTTTAAGTTTTTTCTGGACCATCGTTACTCTTAATAAATGCGGAACGAAGGGGAGGAAAGCAAAAACAAGAATTTATCACCGATCATGGTGAGACTCTCTATATCTCTTTTTATAAATGACCAACAATATTTTTAGCTTGAAACAATAACCATTATGTTTACGATGAACCAATGGCTCTTTTCAATTAATTTTTAGATCCGATGCAAAAACATTAATCAAAATTAGCATTCTTGTAAAAAGTTTCATAATTATCGTATAAAATAATACAAGGGCAAATAAACGAACGGATTCGTTTGTGATCATTCGAAAATGATCACGGTACAATTTTAACTATTGCTCACAAATAAAAATGCGGAGAGACGAGTCTCTTACAAGGCGAGTGTTAAGCATGTGGATGGATGTGGTAGGAGAGGACGGCCGAAGAAAAGATGGATGGATTGCGTGAAGGATGATATGTGTAAGAAAGGAGTGAGTGCTGAAATGACGGCTAAGAAAGATGAATGGAAGAGGATGACATACAGCGCCGACGTCAAATAATGGGAAATGGGCAAGAGAATCATGCTAGAGTCGCGTTGCAATTCTGGCGGAGTACGGACGCTTGCGTATCGACGCGTCGGGATTGCACGTGGCTCCACCATTTTGTGAACTCTTTTGTGTTTTAACCTTAAAACAATCACTTGAGATTATAACCTACTTACATTGGCCAAACTGCCACTCTAGACTTAATAAATACCACTGATCATTTTCCTTCATATAATATCCACATAACGAGACATTGGCTGAATTGTGATAACGCATCGAATGCCACTAAACAAAAATTGAATTGAATTGAGAATCATGCTAACAATTACCCAATGAAATACTCTGCCGATATTTTAACCTCATGTACTACTAGGACTATAACTTTAAGAATACAGGCATTCAATACAGGGTGTAAGTGATAGCCTAGGAAATACTGAAACGATGAACTCAGACCATATAACTGAACAACTTTCATTATGGATTTCAAATATTATTGATTATAAACATGTTACAGCCATGTTGTGCTATTTCGAATCAAATTAAAGATTGAAAAATTTATTTATTTATTTCAATTAATTTAAATTAAGGGGACGTAAGACGCAATAGATTGAAAATGTCGGTCCCTGGGTAGTGGGCTCGGTGGCGAAATTGCATAAACGCAATTCCCCGGATGAATTTGGAAGAGTGCGGGTTCAAGTCCCGCCTAAAAAAAACGAAACGCAAAAAAATCTGTTGTCCCATACAAAATTGCTATACCTACCCGACTCAAATGTATGGTAACAGCTGATTATTTTTTCGCGTTTCCTGATGTAGGCTCCATGGTGAAAGATGTTCAGTTTGATGGTCTGAGTTCACCGTTTCAGTATTTTGCTAGGCTGCCACTTACACCCTGTATACATAGTTCTCACCAGTTTGCAGCCTGACCCAACATTGCTACCGAACAAAATGGTAAACTCGTGTCAGTCAGTGTCAATGTCATTCGTGTCTCGTTCGAATGCTCTCAGTTACAACGTTCCTAAAAACCATTTCTCGTAGCGCCAGCTGCACCCTATTTTATTTCATCACCGACCCACGAGAAGTTTGCGCCCCCATAATCCACTATGATGTTTAAGAGGCACTCAGAACTCTATCTTAATTTTCTCCCCTGCAAAATTGTTATGCTACTCATGGATTGTCGTTGCGACAGGTATAATAGTTTGCATCCTATGTGATTGTCTGTCGGTCACATTCATACCCTCTCACATTAACCCTCAAGGTTCGCAATAAACGGACCCTCTACACTTAATTAAAACGGCTCTTAAGGTAAACCTATTTCCTGGAATCAGGCTGTGATAAGAACTATTCTCTCGTTTTACGATTATGATCCTTTGGGTCATTGGGTCTGAATATACGTAGGTGATTTTGTGTATTAGCCTGTACTTATTTGTTCCTCTCTCTTGTGGCTGATAGGAACACTTTTCAAAGGAAGAAAAAAATCTGTTACTAACAAGTTAAGTCTTTAAAACACTTTTTAAATAGCTTAATTTTGTATTATGAGAAAACAATTTTAAAGGGCGCGTTGATATCTATTCAATAGAAAAACTTCGAAGTAAAACATAACACAAAAAATTTACTTCTCACCTAATAATCGTCAATTATAGACGCTCATCAAAGCAATTGGCGTTGAATACAAAGCTTTTTGTTGAATATTCATTGATACATTATTGACTTTTCATCAGCTCATTCCCATTTGGTGCGGGCACTATTGCCCAGGCGCACGTTAGCACAGTTATCTTTCACATACATTATTTATAACTTGGCAGCCCCTTTCCCCTCAGCCCATGTGTACCCCCGCCCGCACCCGGTGCTCGCGCATGCGGGCACCACAATGGCGGAAATGTAACAATTAATAACACTGATTTAATCGTCTATTGTCAACAACATTTATCTTTCTTCTTTTACACTTTATGAGTCTACAACGGATGATTACTCTTTTATAGATAATTGGTTGTGATGTATTATGGAATAATAAAAGGAATGATAATTGAACAATCTGTATGGTTGATATATTTTCTTTTATTACGTGACGTTTTTCTTTCACGGTGATTTGTTAACAATCATATTTGGAATGTGTGACAACTTAAAAGCATTTTTACGTAAAAAATAAATAAACATAAAAGCAAATCTTCTACGGACATGAATGAAAAGATGGTAGAGACAATAGATGTGTCGTGTGAATGAACATTTCGAAACGTAAAATTCTCACGCAAGCCTTTAAAATAAAAGAGCATACCGTAATTTCAAATTTGCAATTCATACAACTTGTAATAACTGACGTTATCTTGTTCTCAGGAGACGATCGGTCATTAAAAGTTGTTTGCACGTGCTCCTTTCGGCTGAAACTTGGAGTAGTCTTAAAGTTCAGCGCCTTACTAACCCGGCCGGTCATTATACGGTGTACTGCCAAATTATCATTAACTTTTAAATGTCACGCCGAGAATCCCAGAATTTCGCTTTCTCTTACAGTAAATACGATATTTAAATTTTAAATGTTTCTTAGTTTAGTTTGTCGATAGGTATAATCACAATAGCATCGGCCGAAATAAAGAAAACCATAGTTTTCATGCTCATACTTTAAAAAGTGTTTATTCTAGTAAGAGACCGTAGCTATTATAGGTGCAAATCTCATCTTTAATTTGCGCGAGTTATAAGCAAAACACGTCAATGTTATCACACGAGTTCGATCTTAGATTAGTGAATGATTAGCAGGGACAAACACGACCATTATGAAATATGTTTCCTCCTTTACTTCCGTGCGAGCATTGAGTTGTGATACGCATGCGTAAGGTGTAGTGATGTGCAGAGTGGACGGGCGCGGTGTGGCGCGTCGGAGAGGCACGTGTGCAGTACGCACCGGCGACAGTTCCGGTATATCGCCTCCGGGGCCCGCAACCCGTTCCGAGAGTCTGATGACCGCAACATAACGGACCGACGACGTACCACTAGAGGCCCGCAGTTGCCTGTCCCGCCCTGCGCACACGCACCCGCCTCTTGGGAACACCATTCATTTTAGCAATCTCACAGCCAGCAGGTTACGTAAACGGCCGTTAAATAAGTACCGTGTGCCTCATTACAAACCTGTTCAGTAAAATATAATGGAGATGCCATGGGAGTATCCGAGAACTCATGTTTAAAGGTAAACTATAAAAACCGGTGTCTTTTATAAATTGTTGGTAAGCTATGTCAAGATAATGTCATCACGACGGGATATTCCGCTGCCGTATAAATTATAATCACATATTATTGTCAAAGCCATAAGTTAATGAAAATGCAAAGATTCTTTGAAATAAAAACGGAGAAAAAAAGGTTTGACGTGGGTACTAAATTGCAGACAGTATTTAGCGTTTATCTTTCTTACGAATCATTACCCAAAAACGTAAAGAAATCTCATCCAACTTGGTAAGGTAAGCTCGTAAGTCTGGAGACGTCGAGGTGAAAAAACGAGCAAAACAAACAATGGATCCCAACTAAGGTCGAAGGCTATTCAGAAGAAAAAATAAAAGTGTCTTGCGATCCGCTCGTACGGCAAGACACCTGCGCGCCAGACGGGCAAAAAATTCGCGCAAACCCATCTCCACGACTCGAATGCCCGACCGACTTGACTCCGATTTCAACAGGAAAAGAATTGCAGTCTCGTTCCCGTTAGTGTAGATAGTACTATGATATCTCAGGAAATTTGCGGCTGGAATTTTCTTCCCGTTATTCCTGAATCCTATAAAGAGACATTTTACCCTTGCTATACGCTGATATTCGAATATTTCAAAAGCATTTTTATTAACCATTTTGATAAACATCGTTCCACGTCCACATTTACAAAATTGCTTTCAGCGTCGTCGTCAGCTGTGCATTAAAAAACGTACAGATTTGAATCGAGCGCACCTGCTCCTCGCGTATTTCTACTGTATTGTATTCCCAGCCAAACATGTAGACATTCCAATTCTGTATAAAACTATTGAAACAATGAAAACATCGGGATAATGCGAAATAGTCTATTTCACTCGCTCAAAATGTCGCTTAGTTTCGGGATTAATTAAAATAAATCGTGTACAAACACATTTTATTTTACAGCAATGGTTTTCCTCTAGGTACAGACTGACATTTCTATAGGATTTTAAAAAAGAACAAATAGAAAGTTTAATTATGCTTGACCCACATTTTTCCCGTCTGGTGTGAATTAGACACTGAGAACGAAACGTAGGAGCACAGATTAAATAATAGTTACTGCGTGTGTGTATTGCTCCTGACTGATTTCGGCCTCGGCGTGACTGCTTTAACTCCGTTGTTGGCGTTGATGAGCTCTCATGTGGCTAACATAGCCAATATACTTAGAGAAGATCATCTAATTTTTCAATAAGTAGAAAAGCTATCGTATATTGGCCGGCCGTCAATTATTCAGAGGTTACATGCTAAAAAGCAACAAACTAAAGAGTCAACAGTTTTGTTTGTGTGTATACTATACTAGATGTAACACGTGTAAAGAAGTACTACTTTCCGTCCCGCTAAAGGTGAACGCACTGTACCTATTAAATAAGATCTTCTGACAACTTATTACATTAACTTTATCAACGTGTATCATGATGACGATCTTTGCTGCATAGGCGGGCAGTCGTGCGCAGATTGCAAGCTTGTCAGGCGTGATGTGGCGCAATTTTGCTTCTAATAAAGACTACTAAAGCATATAAGTAATAGCAAAAGTTGTTAGTCATTATTGCGTGGTGCATAAGATGCAGTATAGCGTAGCCGATGGTTCTAGGCGGTAATTTTTCGCAGCCGGATACCGTGTTACTTTCAACAACGAGGAATGCGGCCAGTGACCAGCTTCTCAAGCGCCCCGCCGCCGCACCCGTCTGCCTCGAGTCTCAGTCTATTCCCCTCTAATGTGCTACCAGTTAATACATAATATATACGAGTAAATGCTATAAAAATTCTAGCAGTGTCTACGTTTTCGTCTCGCTGTACACAACTATTGTCTTTTTTGGTTTCCAAGTTTGGTTGAATTTTCTGATTCGTTTTGATTTAAGATTGTGCGTTAATCATGTGAATAACCAGTGTTGCCATTTGTTTGAACCTACCCCAAGCATGTTTCCTTATAAATGTTGATGCTAAAAGTAATAACCGTCGATCTGTTGGTTACAAACTGCATCGCATTTTGCAGTGCGATAGATCAAGTCTTTGTTTGAAGTCTGACGTGACCGGTTGATAACTTATTGCGAGACGAGGTATATTTCAATGCCTTCAACTTCATCATAATTGAATGATGGCCTTTCACATTACCTATCAGTTCAAATTGATATATCAGTGCTCTGAACTGGTGTGATGCAAATCATAGGTCTGTTTTCGCGTATTCCACTTAGCATTTGTAAATCAGTCATGTGTATTTATCGTGTTTACACTCTGTCTGGCCTCAGGTTAGATGACGTCACACCTCACGGCCGACGGATTAGGTCAACAATCACCATCAACGCCGATGATAACACACGATCATTGCATTTTTGTCGTCATTTCACTGTTTTATGGTTTTATGTCTACCACAGCGGACAGGGACGCGATTCTCATCACGATGTCGGCACTCGTGCCTTGTAGATGTGGGGTTTGCTTTGCAAACATAATAACGTTGATTGTTGACTCTGTCCGAATATTCGAGATAATTATCTGCACGAGTAAATTGTATTTTAGGCTTTGGTGCCATCATAGAGATATCACAAATGTAACATACACAGATTTATAAATAACAGGACTTTAATTGAATCTCAGAGGCCACAACTAACGATGCAAATGTCGCTCCAACGACTAGAGTGATTTGCATATTTGTCCATTTGTATTTGCAAACGGCAGCGTCTAGCGCTTTGCGCTTGTCGAAATTCGCAATGCTAATAATACAATGGCCAGACGCACCTCATGTTAGCACCGCATCTGTCGAACTCGGACGGAACGTAGGGTGCAATCAGTGAACTATCAACTTTATCCCATCACTATAAGACACTATTATTGAGAAATCTCGGAATTCAATTTCGCATTGAACTAGACACATAACTCAATATCCTCCTTGGGTTCAATTGAACCTCTTCAGAGCAAAGTTGGCTTTATTTATAGGTGATCTTAAATACTATAATCGTTTGTAAGTGGGAAGGGGGCTCTGTGTAGGCTGCAACTCGTATTCACGGATAACTTTCGACAGTCATTGAATGGGTAGGTCGATGACCCGACACCGAGGCGTTCGAATTTGCATGTGTCAATGACACGCCTGCAGTCACGCCGCGCCGCACTTTTCCTTTCAGTTGTCTCGCCGAGAAACAGTTTTCGAAACGACCGCGACCTCGTGACACGAGGCTGTTGCACTGATTAGTTTTTACCTCGCTAGTGAAAACGACTCTCCGTTTTTTAGAATTTTCAGAATCACTTCTCACTTTTATCTTTGGTATCTTTCCCTGGAGAGTGACGATAAACTTTTTATCTCACATTATATACTGGGATATAATTATGATGTAGAAACCTGACTATAACTTCTCAAGGACTTTTGAAAGTCAGATGTAAAATACAATTTATCACCTTACCCTTTGTCTAGAATATCTAAAGTCTAGACTAAAGTATTTTAAGACTAATATGAACAGTATTAGAGCTTCAACTGTTACAGAACGGTAGCGAAATGGAAATAGTTAAGCAGTTTCTAATTGACACATTCTATGAAAATAATCGCCAGACATTCAATTAAAATCCGGCAAACTTGCAGGCAAATCTAAAAGATCGTTTAGAGCGAGAATTAATAGCCAGCAAAGAGTTTGGCAAGAATCTTCCGGCCATCAAACACGTCGACTCGGAACGTGCGAAATCCAATAAAGAACTTTGAGCACCTGTGCCTTATTACATTCTTTTGGCGATGCTCGGTCGGTGCTCCTCTGAAATTTTCCCCAACTCTCCATGCCCGGAGATTGCTTGTTGTTCAACTTTTACTTTGAAAATTCGTTCAATTAGTATCAGCGGTGGAATGGAAGTTTCTTGACGAAATGTTTTTATAATTCAGAGTATTAAATTCCTCTTCGTTTCGTATTCGAAAAACGCAACTGACTTCAGAACATAAATAGCTTTGATTAAACTTTCGCTAATTAATGATAATTATAGAGCAAGGCGTAAAATATTTTCAGTCTGCTCTACAGTATGACTAACACGTGCAGCAATCGTGACGTACGATCTCACAAACTGATTGACCTACTAGCTTTTTCTGCTTGCTAGCAATAAAAATACATCTAGGTAGTTTATTGAGAAATAAACTTAAATTGAATTCTTAAAATAAGCTACATTTCTCTTTGAAATAAAGCCGGACTAGCCTCCTTTCAAGTCGTGTTCATCTATTTCCATTGGCTACAAGGAAGTTTATTTGAGTTGTTAAAACAAAAGAATTGGAATAAAAGAAGAAGCACTACATCAGTAAAGACAGGCGACCGTATTGTTTTATTAATATAAATGATAAACGGCGTTTTGCGCGTGCGAGACAATGGCGTCCCCTGGTGGGCGTCGCCATCTTAATTGCAAATGTGATATTAGCATATGCGCTTTGTCAGTCGTCGAAGGTGCTGGCCAACACAAGGCGATGTGATATCCTTACGAGCATTAATTACGTGACGTCATCATAAGTGTAATAGGCCAAGTGACTTGTAAAATTGAATCTTAGACCTAAGTAATGACACCTATTCTTACACCAACAGAAATGCGCTTAAAATTTGTATAACGTTTGTTCAAAACCTGGCGTTTTCATAATAAAATTGTTCAAAGACATTGGAAGGGTGGCGTTACAATCAATCGTGCCAATTTAGATGTCTGATCGAAAGTGTTCCGTGTTTTTTTAATTCCCTAAAGACAACGGGCAAAAGTGTATGGAGCTTGGTCCAAGAGCCTCCACTCATGAGACTTGCGGGAAATTAGAGTGCATATTGTCATATGATCCTGGCAAAAGCCTATTAAATTCTTCTTGGTGGCATCTCGCTGTGGTCATGTAGGTTCCAACTAGAAGTAATATGTCTTTAAGTTACACGTGGTGTTTATTTTGTCTAAGAGAACCGAACCGTGCGCCGAAGCGTCCAACGCCTAGGACTTTTTACAAATAACCCTCGTTTCCCTACCAGAGAACTCTTCAACGGTTAATAACACCAACTTGCCACCTTGTAAACCATAGACAAACAGCACTTTTTACAGTTAATGTGACAGATTTATCAGTAATTTTATGATTGCCATCTAGTGATTTTTCGATTTACTAGTCTTTTAAAAACGCCCCCTTGTCTGAAAAACCGATCTTTATTAAATGGCTTTAGTAGTAGTAAAACTTGCTGACATAGATAAATTTTTCAATCAATTTTTATAATCTGCGATAAGACCGAATTGAACGGCTAATCTCAAAATCCGAAGTGACGAAAAACAAGTAAAGAGAGACCCTTCGGGCGGCGTCTCCTAAATGTCCATTACTTTACGGCCTTCTTACTAAGCCGCGGAGAATTATAGGACAAGTGCAAATGGGACTTAATGACTCACGAAAATCTATAGATAGCTACTCAGGGCAAATGGATGTTTATAATTTAACTTATTTTAACGAAGACTTAAGATCTTTTACTGGGATTCGATGGGACCTAAGTTTGTCTGGCGCACCCTGGGTAGTCTGCTTCGATACTATCATTGCTGACTACAGAATAATTTTAGATAGAGCCTCAGGCTTCTCCCTCTACCCTGCTAAAATAAACAGGCCTACTTTCTTATGTCGGCGTGTGTGACAGCGTCATACAACTTATCTCCTAATATTTATCAGCCAACAGTTTTCTGATGTTTTTTTCGAAGCGTTCGCAGCTTTGATTGTCCATCTAGATATATACTTTATCTAAGAGCATAATGTCATGCGATAAGTATGAATCAAATAGACTAGATATAAGAAGAAGTGGGATTAGATAAAACTGATAAAGTTGAAGAGATGAAAAAGGAGAATGTAAAAATAAACTCGAAGACCTACCTACTACCAGCCTAGAATAGGATATGCCGTTAAGACCTAATGTAGCAACACAATCTATAATCGAAAGAAAATGTTTTTACACCATAGAAGAGAAGATACCTTGGCTTGGCTTGGTTTCCTCACAGCTGAAAGACAGAACGGACAACATAAAAAATTTAAAAAAAAAAGATTCTTTAAAAAGTCATAACGTGTATTAAAAATATTAAAACTAACATTTGGTCTAATTTGTGTCTTAATTGAGCTCACTGCAGCATATTTCGCAACTAATTATTAAATAGAACCACACTAAAAATAATTTTCCGAATGGTAGCGCTGAGGAAATTATAATTAGTAGGTAACAGTGTGTGTGAAATTGCGTTAATTGGTTTTAACCATTTTCGGTAGTAACATTACATTCGTTGATAAACTACTGTACATTTTTTAAATAGTATTTCTATATACATGGTATAAAATTAAATACTTTAGAAGGTGCTTCAGACCATCAATCTGAACAACTTATACTAAGGGATCAACAATGATATCGCGAAAAAAACATCTGTTGCTCCATACATTACACAGCTGATTTATATTGTCGCGATTTAGATTTTGGCTCCATATTGAAAGTTGTTCAGATTGATGGTCTGAAGCACCGGTTCGATATGTAACGCATGTTATTTTGCCCCCTATATGATGTACTATTTTTTTAATAGAGCTGTTAAAATAGTAACTTTAATAAGTATTTTAATAAAGCTATTAAAATGTAATATTTTAATGGAGCTATTAAAATAGTAGGTATATCAATTAAAAATATAGTTTTTTGTTCTAGAAACTGAACGACATAAAAAAAAAATCTGTATTGAGTTTTACAATTTTCATGAACTAATTTACAAGCATTTGCATTATACTTCATTTCAAATAAGGACGAAAAGATTTTCCGATCCCTATATAGCTTTCTGGCCAATTTTGCTTTGCAAATGTAATTTATTTATCAGAAAGATATACTATCCGACATATCTTGGACGTTACTAAAGCTGTTCTAAGAATAAGTGATTGATAAATTAGTTTCAAATCTCTGTTTCTGTAAATCAAAATAGCCTTAAAATGTTGTTGCTTTTTGAAATGGAGTATAAGTATATATCAAATTCAATATCTTCTAAAATTCAATCAACTCCAAAATAGGCTAATTTAGATCGAACACTCCTGCAATATGTTTTACGAAGAATTCCTACAGCACTACATCAATTTATCTGATATCTAAAGCCTTTACGCAATAAAGGTTTAACATTGAATTGATTAGTTTGCAATATAGCAACACCCTAGAGACGAATTTGTGTGCAACATTCAAAATATTCAAATGACAAACAATTTACAGCCGTGCTTTACCGTTTTAATTAACTAACTGAGAATTTTATTACACTAACGGGTTTTATTACAAGAAGATCCGGAGTTATTTGTGTAATTTACTAATAAGATTATGTACAGGGTGCCTTATCTCTTAATGTTAATGTAACAATTTGTGTTCGCCTCATTATTACTGGCCCTGAATATTAAATTGGACCAAAAGGTCCGATGAGGTTTTATTTATAGACAGTGCGTGGGATGGGAGGTTTAGTATGAAGTATTCTGAATAACTTACTAATAGGGATGAACCTAGTCTTTTGGGCAAATTGATTTCAATTCAAGAACTGTATAATGGAAATACAGCGTTGCTACTTTATGGGGCGATTGCTTTAGACAATCAAACTGGAAAACTTTTACCTTGGGACCAAAATCTTCTGTTTCATATATTTTGGTTGATTTGTTGGCATTTTCTATGAAACAGCTGGATTTTTTATCGCTATTTCATAGTTCGTCCCATAGTGAAAGTAGTTCGAAACATTCACATTTATAATATTAGTAGGATAGGGTGCAATGTCGTTTCATACTTATTTTATACACCGTTATGTGTCTCAGCAAAAAAAAACCGACTATCATGACTTAATTAGATTTTTTATTAATTGCATGAATATTCTGCTCATGGCAGAAGAGTCTATCTGGCCGTCTTTGACCGCAACTTTACCTGCCACAGTGGTACTTAATTTAATTTAATTCTGTTTTATAACTGGATAGATATGTTTCCTTATAAGAATGTCTATACCAATATTGTGCTTAATAATTACATATATATTAATTCGTCTTTTTAAAAGAACTGATCAATAATTTCTCGTGTTTGTGAATTAAACATACGTCGGCCCCGGCTATCTGACATTGTAATGTTTTATTTGATCACAATAAAATTTGGTTGCTTTGAAATCTCTAAAAAGTAGGTATAATCATCATAACACAAGTCCAGGCTAGATTCTGGTACTTTAAATGTGACTAGATAATTTGTGTGACGATGTCCAAGATATTTATTATTTATTATTATACATACATACATACATAAGCTCACGCCATTGTCCCATGGGGGTAGGCAGAGACCACGGACCGCCACACGCTACGACTCTGGCATATATTATTATTATTATAATAAAAAGTCGCTATCCGCGACTTTCCTCATCATTTCTGTTTCTCCGCTTATTTCTTCGAAAGCACGGAACGGATTTTGATACAATTATCACTGTCATTTAGAGAATTTCTACCGGAAAATTTATATGTATAATATAATATTTAGTTATATTATAGATCCCACCCGGGCAAAGCTGGCGTTGGTCGCTAGTATGCCTACATATAATCGAGAAATATCACTACATTATCATTTCACGGTCAAAACACCATAATTTGTAAAATAATCGTATTTTGTATGGCATCCTTAAACAGGCTAAAATAGATCCTTGCCACAACTATGTTTTACATAGTTGAAGCAATGTTTCTCATCACCCGGAAAAGGAATCTGGTCGTGAGCATATATGCGTATAAAACTGTACAAGATAATTGTTTCAAATTAAAATATTTGCAGAACTATAAAATACTTCAATTAACAAATATATTTAACATCTTTTGAATATTTGTACAATGTATTTCTACATACCTACTCGTAACTCTTGTCTATTGTTGTAAAACATATTATCATAGTTTCTTAAAATTCGTGTCTTTACTTTCAGGTACGTAATTGTGATTCAGAACAGGAGCGATCCATAAATTCAGTCACGAAACTCGAGCCAGGTGAGTCGACATATTAAAGGCATACCTTCCCTTCTTATAAACTTCGCTTTGTTGTTGGCCAATAATGAATAATCGCCTTTATTTCATGACTCAAACTTTACAGGTACGAAAGTATTCTACTTCCAGTCTATTTTGAAACTTGCACGTTTTGCGATCGAGTCTCGAAGCGAACGAATGTATCGAATTTATTGTTTGTTTACCGTTTCTGAGAATATTTTATATTCTGATACAGAAATCCGATCAGAAATAATATCGGGAGTAAGATCGTTTTTGTTATCACTCGGAATAAATGGTGCGACAGTGTTTCCACAAAATGTGAGGAAATGCAATCAAGCGGGGTGTTCCGATCGCGGCCAAAGTGTTTCGCGTTTCACCCCTCGTCTCCACTCTTTTCATCGCATCGTGTTTTTGCTTACATAAGTGTCTTCCATAAACCATTGAACATTTTGGTAAGTCAGGAAGTAAGCTCACAATGGATCGGATCGTTTCAAAAGCAATTCTGAAAAAGTCCTAACTAATTTAACTAATCTTGTTTATGCATTTATGAATTGCAAGAGTTTGTTTTTGTAAGCCAGTGTTTTAATAACATCACGTTCATTAGTATGTAGGGCGACGAGATGGGGCGGGCGACGATGCGAGATAATGCGTCACGTGGTGTACGTACGAGCCCTGCTGCGATGCCTTTACGACGTCGTATCTCGCAAGGTGTAATTGAAGGCAGCAGTGCGTGTCTTGTTTGTTTCTTCTACTCATGAAACTGGCTGTTACGTTAGAACCGTAAATCTGTGCCACGCCGCTGCTCTGTAATCCACCTAATAAGGTTATTATTTATTGGGGAATTAGAGCTCGCGATTTTTAATCTTATTTATAGAGTCAGAAGGTAATTTACAACACAGTTATTAATATTGTGGTGAATCATGTGCTGTATCATCATTAACTGAGCAACTTTCGGAAAACATTCGTTTATTGTCCTGTCTGTACCGACAATATATGGGAAGTCTTGTAAGTCAATTCAGATCGGTTACTCCCGATTGTTTTGAAAGTCTGGTAACCTTGATCTGATCCTGCAGTCATGATGGACAATCCACATAACTCCTCAACTGCAATAAATTATAATATGCCATTCATTTTGTTGGCCTCTTTGTGACTTTCTCAAATGGTTTTAAACTTTTAATTATTCAAACACGATTATCATAAATTACTTAACTCTTCAAATATAAAAACCGCATTTTTGGGAATTATGCACGATTGCTATTTTATATTAAATACGGTTTAAACCGGATCAAAGTTAGTAATTTCTAAACAATGTAGATTGTAGACCCAATTACAAAATGCGACCGTGAAATTGAAAGATGCATAACACATGTTTGCTCGTAACTGTGTTGTTATTTATAATTGTTTTATTTTATTACATAACAGTTTATTAATGTTTTGTTTACAAATTCTTTTTGGTGTAAACAAATAGATGCGATATTTTTAGGGTTACAGGGCCGCAAGGAATAAAAATTAACCTATAGGTAATTTATAGTAGTTGGAGACTAGATCTTTTTTGAACTGCAGAATGAAATGTTCACCTTCGGGTATATTTTAGAACATTCTGCATATGCGAGGAATCGTAAATGTCATATACAAAGTATAGAGAGAAGAGTCAAAGAATATTAACTGTGAGTGGAGGGTGATCCATCGCAGACGGATCCGGATATATTAATTGCTTTAGATGAGTGTAAGCATCCGCACGGAAATTATAATCAGCCATAACACGACTGAACATCATTCTTTCTCGTTATTCTACCAAACTGTCCGTGTCTCTTTACTATATCAGGAATAGTAAATTAATTAATTTACATAAGGCAAAAATTTATTAAAATGTTACCATGGGATAAAGCAAGCATTAGTTGAGACTTAAGTCAATTGGCAAAGGGCTTTAAAAAGATACGTACCGTAGCATAGTCAAGTGACCTTGTTGTAACAATAAATCAAATCGAACTATGAATTTGAAAACAGCTGTAGAAAAAAAGCTTTGCTCACTGACATCAAAAATAAACTAACTCTACAGACATATCAATTCACAATATTATTACTGAAGCTCAGAAGTCGGATCATTTTCATGGGCAAGTTTAGCAAACACGCGATCTTAAATAAACAGCCCTAGCCTAGACCAACAGAACAATTTTCTAACAACGGACATCAAACTGAAAAAAACATAAGTTATGATTTAATAAAACGCAATATGGATAAAGCTTTTAATATTGCTTTTAAATCCAAAAGAAAAACAACAGGATTTAAAGGTATTGCAACATTTTATGACGGCATTGTGAACACACATAAAATTTATAGGCGTTAACGTCTCTAGGCCCGCAATAAACAGTTAGTCCGATGAGTAAGCCCCGCGAGTCGGGAGCCACGGGATGTTTAATATTTTCTCTCGACGAGACGCTTTGAGTTTGGCAAGAGGTAGCCGCGGACACATCACTCCGCAATTAAGGGCCAGACAAAACGTCGACAACTGGGAGCGAGCGCTTCATAAAATATTAAAGTCGGCCTGCCTGCTGCCTGCTGCCTGCACCAGCACACGTACAAATCCTACGGCGCATTTAATATTTTACTTAAAACGGTCTGCGGTACCCGCCGCCGGAGTTTTCTTGCGGCTTTGCGCGGCGATTTAAGTTTTGTTTTAGTGCTCGTGAAGCAAAGCGCCCCTGCGAGCTGATACCGGCTATAGCCGCTAAATACTTGATGCGATGCCTATTATTAGGATTTTGTTGTGTTCCTTTAAACTTTGCAGCATCTTAGTCGACTATATTAAAGTTAAAGATCTTCTTTAGAAAGCTAAAGCTATCTTCTTGGGTATAACTTTTAATAATTTCGCTCCTCAACTTATCCGCAGATAAGCTGTCTGAAGACATTGCCTTATAGCAAACTGTCATACTAGATCGATGTAGAAGCAGATTTAAAATCATACAATCGTGTATTTTAATGCAGCAATATCAATTCATGACCACAAGTATCATCCATTACTTGCATAGAACGTATTGAGCTACAGTTTTGCAATATTACAAGATTTATGATCGAGTTATTTCTATGCATTAAAACCACAAGCAGATAAGAAAAGGTTCAGCACGAATGGAAATAATTATTGTGGATAGATCTTAGCTTATACATTCTAGACACACCTTTTTCTTGGTATTTGATCTTGTTTTGTTTTATGAGTTATATTTCTGGATAACGTAGGTAAGTGGCCTTTTATTAAACCTCATGATTTATTTGATCGTAAATGTTTGGTAAGTTCATAATGAAAGTATTTAGTCGATTTTCTTACGCAAAATGGCCCATAGGTACAGTCAGCGACAGTGTTATTGGTTGTAATAAGGTTCACATTTTGTTCGTTCGCAGACAATCCCCGCTAAAATTTATTTAATGAGTCTCACGAAAAAGCCATTCTGAGACATGTACACGTTGCGAGTTGCGACGTAAAACATTCCCTAAATGTGTCTGACAAAAACAAATCGTAGAATCGTGCCTTTACCCTTACTGGGACCCTGTAGGGCAAACATCTGGAAATTTAAAATATTGATGTTAATAAGAAATTCCTTGAATAATCCATATATTACATAAATTTATAATTAAAAAGGGAATTTACAAGGGCTGTCGGCAGCCCTAGCAGTCAAAAGATTGCGAATTTGCAAAATATCATTAATCGGATGCGGTATTAGCTTCCCAACTGTAAGGCTAATGAATATTCAGACAAAGTGACACCAGTTGTCTTGAATTTGCAAGAAATAATCCTTGACATCCGACAGTCATAAATCTTTCAGAAAGTACCTAAATTGTGTGAAAGAGAATATTAAAATTTACTGCTTCATTTACATATAATCGGAGACTGTTTTATCTTTCAAATACTTATTAGACTTAAAATTTACAATAGGGTAAGTCTATTTAACAATTTATTAATAAAACATCGTGAGGAAACCTACATGCTTCAATTTCGAGGCATTTATTGTACCCACTGTCTATTACAAGTGGCGACGGGCTCACCCCCCGTCACACTGGACAGTTTCAGTACTACTTTTGAAACGTGGATGTTCTGAGGTTTCAGAATATCTCTGACTACCCCCTCGGGGAATATATTCGTGAGCATATGCTTATGCTTATTAATAAGCTAATTCTATATTTAGCCAACGTTATTACTTTCTCAACAAAAAATAAATTTCAAAGCGTACATATTTCAAATTCATTTATTATACAAAGATGAGATTATCAGATCCGTCGGTATTAAACAGCGCTTTATATAAATATCATTTGAAATCCTGCGTCTCTCACACGACATGGCACGCTCGGGAAATTATATCAACATTGAAATAGCATTTCCTTTGATGATGTTTATACCTAGTCTACAAGTATTTTACGCTTCAACATAAACAATTATTAAGATAAGAACTAATTAACCTTAGCAAAGAGATCAAAATAGTTTACTTCTTAAATAAAAAGGTTTACAAATCAGTGTATTTATACACTAATGTAAAATTGTAATGAAACAACGTTCCTTGGGATAATAGACACGCGCGTGTGTTGTAGAAACACATAAAAAGCTCCCTAACCCAACACTAAAACAGATTTATCGCGTTTTTTCATCCATTACAAGCATTATTGTACTCAATTAAGCACACAATGAGGTTTCATTAAATGTAAAGCTGCCTCATACCGTTCTGAGGTGTAATGCATGTTAAAGATTAAAAGCAAACAAGCTACTTTTACAGATTTCTTCTTTTTTATAAAATCGCCTCATTTAGGCCTTATGGCGAATCTTGTCTAGTGTATGGCCTTATTACCATGGTGAATATATCTGTTCCATCCAAGAATATTGGTTAAAGTAAAACACATACTTTTATCTACAGGGTCCAACTTAATATGTCGACACTTTTTTAAGGGGATGTCCAGACCATCAAACTGAACAACTTTGTCTATGGGACCAACATTGAAATCAGAAAAAAAAATCTGCTGTTCCATAGAAAACTGCAAACCTACTCGAGCCAAATGGGGCTGCTGTTTTTTTTGCTATTTCTATGTTGGTCCCATAGAGAAAGTTGTTCAGTTTGACGGTCTGATCATTCACTTAAAAAGTGTAAGTATTTTAAGATGGACCCTATATTTTCTGTCTATCATATCTTCTACACTCATAAAACAGTTCCGTGACTGACTGATTGAATGACTAACTGACAGACAATGCACAGCCTAAACTACTGAAGAAACACGTGGAATACAAATTCCACTTAGCTAGTAAGGGTGCACTAAGAAACTATTTTTGGAAAATCGAACCCTTAAGGGGTGCAACAGGGTTTTGAAGTATACCGAAATTCACGCGGACGAATAACTTAAAATTATCAAAATTTGAATGTTTTAGATTAACAAACATAACTTTAAGAAAATAAATTGTTTCTACAAGATCTTGTCTAGAATAAGAATCCGTTGCAAGATACAAACAATTGTTTGTTAAATATTGGAGTTATGTAATTTGGTCACGTTTCATATTTTCAATTATAAGCTTCCATGTTAACGTTAATTAAATAGTTTTACACACAAAAAGTATTTTCGTGCTAAACTCCACTTGATCTACACGCTACCTAGCAAATGGCGTGTCCCCAGATGGTTGTTTTCCTTTAACACCGCCACTGTTTCGAATTCCTGCGTCAATTAAACGCTTGTTTGTAAACATAGCTGACACCGGGAACGGTGAACGCGACCATTTTCACGGAACGCGCCTTTCCGCGACCCCCCTACGACGACCACGTTCTTTGAAAACGACGCCTTTGAACGTGCAGGTACGGTAGTTTAAAATACTCGGTGAATCGCACGCTGCACAAAGGCTTGGCTAATTCACCTACACCATGTTTTTGAACGTGCCTTCTATTTGCTCGTCGTTTGAGAGGAAAGAAAGAAAATGTAAGAGAATACTCTTTATGTAACAGTCTAGATTCTGGATAGGTTTACTTTTATCTGGACGCCAATTTCTTAAATCTATCACATTTCTTTTTTATGTTGTGACACATCTAAAGATTCAGGGCTGCAATCGCGGTAAATATTCGGTGATTGAACCGTGATTGGACTACGTACGAATCATAACTTTTGACACATTTAGTAATGCGCTAATCGCGGTACTGCTCTTGACAGCCGTTAGAGCCGTTTTGACAGATCGCTCAGACATTACAGGCTCTCAGTTACATAGAGTTTAGCGCGATACGGAATTCAGCACTGTTGAATAGTATTTGGATTGCAATGTGATTAGAACTGAAATTGGATAAGAATAGATGTTTTAACTTAGCGCAATCGGGCTCCAGATACGTTTTTTTGAGCGTGACATGTGTCTGAGTAGGGTCGAAAATGTATGAATTTTTGTCTTAACATGGGAGTTCGAACTCAACCTTAAAAATATCAGTGAATCTCGCCCTTAGTAAAGTTAACGGCACTTTCGATGGTCTTTCTTTTTCATACGGCCTTCCAGAAGAGTAGTGTTTTTTGTCTAATTATATAATTGCTGTACAGTTCTAATTACTTGCGAAAAGAGCAAAAGACTTCTTTAAGGTGTCTTTAGCACTGAATCTGGATTAACGTGGAAACAAAGGCAGAGCTCGTTTTGTTCTAACGCCGGTTATTCACCGAAAACCGTTTATTGTTTTGTCGGACAAAGGGCGGCGGATGTCGGGCGTCAGGCCAGCCAGGGACTGACTGTGGCTTTAGGATAACTAACTTGGGGCCATTTTCCTACAACTGGGGTGATATTGATACTGGTTCCACATTTAGACACCGATATTTGGCTGAAAATTATGTTTTTAAAAAGTATACCGTGCTTCTGTAGGCACTCAACTGACAGTAGTTTATAATAGAACCGAGCCGTAGTCTCTGCTTGCCCCGCAGGATAATTGCGTGAGCATATAAGTAAGTTGTACAGGGTTTAAATTTAAATGCGTTACATAGATCATCAAGCTGATAACAACATCGAATTTGTATCTTTGACTATTTACATGTAGACTGGTTACGCGTGTAATTCTACTAACAAATATTTCTGCCACTTTTTGCGGGGGGCGAGGTAACATGAAATCCGCAACTTTGGATTTTATTCCCCATAACTTTAGATTCTAATTTTGAATGTTAAAAATCATGAAAAGTAGTCTCGTGTGAACCCCAAACGTTCTAAGTTCGAAGTTATTATTTCGCAATTATAGGCTGTCTCGTTTAGTAATAAGGTGTAAAATTGAATGTAAATGCACAAGATCAATTGTGCTTATACCGTGGCAGAGGGGAAATGCTACCGCAAGGCTAGTCATTATAATAATTAGTCAAAGATTTGTATATTTCGACGGAAATCTGACAAGTCACAGGCACAGAGAATAGTAGGTATCTAGATCGTATTTAAAGATTTTCATAGACTAATTGGATAGTATTGAAAATAGAATCCAAAATAGTTTGTATACTGCACGATCCTCTTAAAGACCGGACAGTCGAACATTTTCAAGACTGCTACGCTTGCTACGACGCTGTAAAAGACATTAACGGGTGCTACTTTCGTAGTCGTAGTCTCACGTTAGTCGTAGTCATACGTTTATGTTTTTTTTACTTAATTCTTACATACACATAGACACATACATTAATACTGACATCCGTAATCCCCATTGAGATACCATATAATGGACGCCAGGTCTAGTACAGAATTTTCGAAAAAAATATCGGTGACTAACCTACACAATCCTAAGTACGTATAAACCAACAAAAAACATTGAAAATGCTGAAATTCTTTTTCATTTTGCTTGCGTAAGTTTTACCCCATCGCGGCACGGCTTTATATATGTGCGCGTAGTCGGCCGATCAAACTAAGACTGTCACGTAACATAACATAACATAAATATTCTTTATTTGCACACATACAGCAACAAAACAGAATAATTACCACGTAATTACCCACATAATTGGTTCTCTTTATACGTTTTGGTGCGCTTTTGGTTAGGACACTTTTGAGCTCAGACCCGACGTCCAGTAGTTGGTAAGTCAATGGTAATCCCTGAAATACACATGCATGAATGCATAATAGTGCTATTATCCCACGGGGGTAGGCAGAGTCTACGGCCCGCCACACGCTACGATTCTGATATACTTGTCTCGCCTCGTTCACTTTCATACATCTCTTCTTTTTCGGACAAGACCATTTATTTGGTCGTGCTTACGCTCATATTGGATCGATTATACGAGTATTGGATACTATTTTCTTCATAATAAATGTCTGTATTCATTACTGATACGAATTAAATTTTAGGGTTATGTACTCCAAGATAAAACAGACGCAAAATTCCCAAGAACACGGTAAGATTCAGCCAGTCTGAGCATTTATCTACATTTAGATGTAGTAGTAATCTCAGTTTTCTTTTTTCGTTTGCGAGTTTTCATGAAAGAAAGCTTTTTGCTTGATTTAATTGAAGTAGCTTTTAGGTCTTCCTCTTTGATTATTGCACCGAGACGGACGGCAACGCTAATTAATATGGACTTCTCTTTTTTTTAAACTTCAATACAAGATATTTGTATGAATTCAGAATTTTCACCGCATTTTAAGATATGATTCATCCATTTCAATACCAATATTATAAATGCAAAGTGTTTGTCAGTTTTTCTGTTGAACCGATGTCGATGTAACCGTTGAACCGATTTAGATGAAATTTGGTGTAGATATGGCTTGAACCATGAGAAAGGTCATAGGCATAAAATTCCACGCAGGCAAAGTCATGGGAAACAACTAGAATTGTATCATTGAATTACAATTACTTACTTCTCAGATTGTCAATAAAAACAATGAAAATCGTTTAAGTTCACTCAACATTACCTTGCTGTTAATAAAATAACGTATAATATCCGGAGCGGTTGTTTAGATTATTAACTTTTCCCGGATTTCCCTGCGAGCCAACAACCCTAACTACAGCCCTGGCTGGTGGATGGGTACCTACAGGGAAAGTCACTTCCGCCGTCGCTGTGCCGCCGCGCCGGCCCACTCCTCTCCACCTACTGCACTGATTAACCACAGATGCTTAAGTAATTTCGTGTCCGTCCCTCGCTAATTGCGGGAAATGAGTTAATTAATTGTTTTCCTTTTCTGTTAGATACTTTTTTCCCGTTTAAAGTCGAACGTTTAATCAATTGAATTGATTTAGACGGCGTGCCCGGACTTGAACTGGCTCATTTGGTACGTGCACGAAATAAGCTTTGCGTTGCGTTTTTAGACTTTGTCTGGTCTCCTGGGGGAGAAATGTCTTGGGAAATTAATAACATACTGTGTTAGCGAAATTACTTGTCGACTATAATTTTGTTTGTTTTTTAAGTGAGATGAAACGAATCTTTCGCAGAACTTAAAAGTTTTTAAAATTTAAAATAAACAGTAAGCTGGCGAGACAAAGTCTGTAAAAGTCATGCATCTTATTAAAAATACTCTTTGCAAAGTGCATTTGTCTCGTGTCGATGTATTTATAGGGGCGCGGGCGGCGGCCGGGCCGGGCAACGACCACTACGCAAGGCCGACAAGCGCAAGAACTGGGCCCTTTCGTTCGACTCACCCCGATTTATTAATCATTGTACACTTATTTGTAGACACTCGCGACTTGCCACCGAAAGTGGAGTCAATGGACCAATGACCTACACGTGTACGAACTAGGTACTAGCTTTTGGGCGCGACTTTAGGGAAATTTAGATTTTAATTGGGAATTAGCATAGCATAGCATGTACTCACGACTATATTCCCCTAGGGGGTAGTCAGAGATATTCCGAAATCTCAGTACATCCACGTTTCACCAGTAATTGGGAATTAGGATATCGATAAATCCTTTCTTAGTGCACCCCTACAGTCATCCTCTATAAAGAACATACACCAAAAATTTTGAGGGTGTGTCCAGTTAATGAAACTGAAAAATTTTCCTTATAAGGAACGTGGGTCGAAAAATGAGATTTTTTAAAAACTTCATAGAAAATCGATCGACAAATCGGCACAAGTCCAAAATTTTTATCGTTTTTTGACCCATGTTCCTTAGGGAAAGTTGTTCGGTTTCATTCTGTGTATACACCCTTAACATTTATCTGGTTTATAAAAACTGGTGTAAGTATATATTCAAAATATGATTCATATGGGGGGTCTAGAGGCGAAAAAAACGAAATTATAAGGGCTCCTTGTTTGACTACGGAACCCTAAAAATTAAAATTGAAAACTCGTTTTAAATTATAATAAATATATAAGTTTTATTATAAGACGATTCAAATTACTTTATCAATGTCAGAGAAAAATGTTTTAAACGTATTTTGTAATCCCATAAAATTAATCGCTTATCTATTCAAAATTTATTCACCCTATTATCGCCTACCCCAAGTTTGGAGTAGGTATAAATTATCCGTGACGCTTAATATTTGTAATCGTGTTTCACAAACTTCCTAACTAGATGTCTGCCGAAATAACATCTGGTATTATAATCAGCATTAATTTTGCTAAACTTAAGTAACAGAGTAAGAGTTAATAGATTTTATTTTTCAATTAGATTGTTAAACTTTGAGCAAAATATTTATAACAACAAAGGGCGTGGAGAGTTTTTATTTTAACACTTTATTGCGCACACGGATATACGTGGAAGGTTTGCCTATCGTTTGCCAATGGGGAATTTTCTGAAAGGAAATTTAAAAGAAAAAATAGTTCCACATGATCATGTTCATCGATAAATGGATGTGCAACCTCGCTGTTAATAAAATACAAATAATAACAATAGAACACTTGAAAGATACTTCGACAACAGATGCCTCAGACTCAGTAACAAGTATGTTTTTTTTTCTTTGGACCCATTACTTTAAACTAGCGGTCTGAAAATCGTCCATGCTGTGTAGGAATATTTTTTAATTTGTGGACGATGATGAATTTTGATCAAAATACGTCATTTTATTGATTTTACTATTTCAAAATTTATGTAAAGCTATACAACGTGTTAATGAATTAACGCAAAACTAGAAGACAGTTTGTTTGGAATCGAGAGCAGAACCTAATTATCATGGTTTCAACATCGGTAATTTATTGCAAAATAATAAATAATTTGTTTGTAAAATATAACAATTTCTCAATAAAAAAACTCTCACCCTACTTGCTACCAAAACAAGATTCTTAAAATGTATCCATGAGCACGTTAGCGCTATCATTCATTGTTGATATGATAACAAATCATTTTTGTCTCAAAACATCAAATGCGAATAACTCTAAATTTTTACTATAAAATTATGAAATTGTTGTTTCAATCTAATTATTTTGTTATAAATCAGTTGGGGTGTATGAGGTTTTGCGCTTATTCATTAACACGTTGTATAAACTGATACAAAATGTATCTTCATATAAATTAACAAGCCCCTACCAGAGAAGTCGCATAACATCTGTTTCGATTAGACAGAAGAGATTAGTGTAAACACACCTCAGATGTGTTCGGGGGAAGTTAAATAGAATACGGATAGAGGATAATCAGATGAGATGAGTTTAGACGCACGCCATGTGCAAATAAGCAAGTTAATCTATTGCAAATCCTCTCAGCCTAACAGCTATGATTAATATAGTCACACGGCAACGTGTCAGCCAAGTTAAGAAAAAAAGGCCGACGGATTGACTGTGTCTTACATTAGACCCACGATCAGTGCTATATCAGGCTATATCACACGAACCATTTTAAGTTACATACTTTTAATTTCCTAATATTGTGTAGAGCCCCAAAGGCATTTGGGTAAACTTGGCGCCGTTTCTACTTTACTTAGTAAAATTCAGATCAACAAATCTTTATATGGAGCACACAATAGCTTAGAATAATATCGTTATAGCGACAGGAAAACGTTCTTAGGAGACTATCCTTAACTTTTTAAAACGTTTCGACCTGCAATCACAGATTTCAAAGCTCAACTAGTCCCGAGATATTGTCGTCCGACTATACAGGGTTACAGGTTAAGTCGACCTAAATCCTTTAAGAGGTGATAGTTTCCATCATTCCTGACTGATTTGACTATGGAACCCCATACCCTAAACTTAACCGTTCTCAAGTTATGGGACTTTGAAGTTTTTTTTAAAAAAATCCAGATTTTTTTGTCTAATGTCCCCTTTTTTTGTGTTTTGTACATCTAATGTTTTTGTTTTTGTATTTTTTGTGTAGCAGATTAGCTGCTTCATTATTTTAAACACAAAAACTGCAAGTAACTGTACCAACTGAGTCGTATTAGACGATTGATAGTTAAAAAAAGAAATTAATTTGTGAAGAGTTTTTTTTTTCTTTCTTTTGTATTTAAAAAAAAATCTATGACAGTTGTGCTGCAGATGTGCTTAAAAATATCTACGGTTCTTCAGCTTTCCGATAAGGTATAATACAATAGGGTATTATTGGAATTTTATAACAAAAACATCGATGATATGCTACCAGGTAGTAGTAAAAAATAACGATATTTAAGCGTCAAATTTAACTTTACTCAGAAAACAAAATAAAACAATCCAAATAGGTAACGAATGAGGTTTATTAATCATTTTTACAATACATGTTCCACATGTCCGCCCCTATTTCGCACACATACACGCATTCTGTGCCTTAAGCCACTTTTCACTACCCCAGTTGTGAGTCCTCTTCTTATTTCGTTAGCAGCATCAATTATTTTCTGCCTCAAAACATCAACAGATGTTATTGGGTTAGGTTCATCGTAAACCAAACTTTTCATGTGCCCCCACACATAAAAATCCATTGGTGTCAAATCTGGACTTCTAGCTGGCCACGGTGTAGGCCCACCTCTCCCGATCCACTTATTTGGGTAATTAGTGTCTAGCCACTCTCTGACACTCCTTCTAAAGTGCGCGGGGCACCCGTCGTGCTGAAACCACATGTTTCGAATGAGGTTTAATGGTATGTCGTCGAGCAAATCGGGTAAATCTTGCCTTAAAAAATTTTCATAGGTCTCTACATCCAAATTTGGAGGAAGAAAGTAAGGCCCAACCAGATGGTTTGAAATTATTCCCATCCATACGTTAAGGCTGAAACGTCTCTGTGACCCCTTTACCCTTTTCTTATTAGGATTTCTTCCTGCTTTCGGAGCCCAATGATGGGCGTTATGATAATTGGTTATCCCATCTTGATCAAATTTGGACTCGTCAGTCCACAAGATGCTTCGAAAAAACGAAGGATCTTCCAAATCTGCATTCAACATAAACCTGCAGAAATCCAGCCTCCTCACAGGATCTCCTTCTTCGATAACATGCACTGGCGTGTAGTGGTAGGGGTAGAGACCGGCAGTATGCACAGTAAACCACACTTTCCATTGTGAGATTCCAAGTTCTCGGGCAACAACGTTGGTTGACGTAGTCGGATCCAGTCGAAATCGTCGAACAATCTCATTATCTTCCTCTTCATCATCATCATTAATACGTGGTCTACCCAGGTCTGTTCGTCGCCTCGAAACAGAGCCAGTCTCTCTAATTCGTCGGTAAACTCCGTCGAAGACACTAATATCCGGAATTCGGCGGTCAGGAAAACGTGCTATGTATTCTTGACGAGCTTGTAAGGATACACAGTTGCAGTACCCATAACAAATCAAAATATCAGCATATTCTTCGTTCGTAAAGGTCGCCATCTTCAACAGTTCCAAATCAGAAGCACAAATCAAGGTCCAGTTAACAAGCACAGTCACGAATAGGAGGAAACAGTCCAGAAAAACAAGCTAAGTCGAGTAAAAAACGAAGAGCACCAAGTATCGCATCTACCACGGACGAATGGCGTAAGCAGACTAACCATAACCAAACACAATAACAACAAAATGGCGTTTGAAATAACTTGTCTCTCTTGCACCCGTTTACATTGTATGATATCCCGCTCGCACGTGACGCGCTACCCATTGTACCCATTGCAAGACAATGGGCGTTGCGAGCAACTTTACGAAATACCGTTATTTTTGTTATTACCTGGGAGTCTTTCATCGATGTTTTTTCCGAGAATCCTGATAACACCCTAGCAAATTATACCTTATCGGAAAGCTGAAGAACCGTAGATATTTTTAAACACATCTGCAGCACAACTGTCTTAGACTTTTTTTAAAATACAAAAGAAAGAAAAATAAACTTTTCACAAATTTATTTCTTTTTTTAACAATCAATCGTCTATTACGACTCAGTTGGTACAGTTACTTGCAGTTTTTGTGTTTAAAATAATGAAGCAGCTAATCTGCTACACAAAAAATACAAAAACAAAAACATTAGATGTACAAAACACAAAAAAAGGGGACATTAGACAAAAAAATCTGGATTTTTTTAAAAAAAACTTCAAAGTCCCATAACTTGAGAACGGTTAAGTTTAGGGTATGGGGTTCCATAGTCAAATCAGTCAGGAATGATGGAAACTATCACCTCTTAAAGGATTTAGGTCGACTTAACCTGTAACCCTGTATAAGCAAGCAATAATCCTTGAGTATACATTTTTATTTTGATCTCGTCCCGATTTTGGGGTGTCGTTATTTTTTTTTTTAAATGAAGCAGTATTTTTATTACGCTTTTCCGTTTGCGAGATAGGTATACTTGGTGTAAGTGAGTGCCTAACAAATACTGAATCGGTGAACTCAGACCAGCAATCTGAACAACTTTCACTATGGAGTCTGCCTCAGGAAACGCGAAAAAAAATCAGCCGTCCCATACATTTTAGTCGGGTAGGTACAGCAGTTTTGTATGGGACAGCAGATTTTTTTCGGTTTTCCTGAAGTAGATTCCTGTCACATACACCCTGTATAACCCCGTGGAAGATATTGATATATATGACTAATACCTAAAGCTTTCCTGTGATGGCGTCGCTGTCATTGCATTAATGGACAGGCATATATTGGATTTACCAGTACCTAAACAAAACTACTAACCACGACATAGGAAACCACATTTGAGATACGTTAAACTTTTTGAAAAGCGGTAAAACTTTTATTCCATACCTCGCTACTGGAACAGAAACGTTTATAGGAACTCAAAGAATGATTTATACATCTGGTCCTAATCTATTCGGTTTAGTAAATAATCAAGTAGGTACAACTCAACTCACGGGTTAAACAGGTTAAACTGTTATATTAGATAGGTAATTAATCTAATCGTACTTAGTGTCAGTGTATGCATTTTGACATTCGACATGACAGGTTAATTCAATAGAAATAGCAATACTTTCTTCCGAGATTTATATGGGTTAAAGACGTAGTGCACAGGGTGTGAGGAAAAGTGCCATTAAGCCTTTAAACCACATACTCTACCGATCAAACTAAACAGCTTTTACTATAGAAGCAAACCTGTCAGAACAAAAAAAAATCAGCTGTCCCATACTTACCGCACTACCTACTCGATTCAAACGTATGGGACAGCTGATCTTTGTTTTGTTCTGACAGGTTTGCTCCCATAGTAAAAGTTGTTTAGATTGATGGGTTGTGGTTTCAATGTTAATGATACTTTTCCTTACAGCCTGTATACTAATTCTATGGGTTAAAGTAAAGCGATGACATACTATAGTCTAAACAGCAGTCATAATCAAATGAAATCAAAATAATTAATTCAACGTAGCTTTTATCGAATACCTACCAAAACCTTCAATACCTATGTTAAAAAAATATATTCTAAAATGAAAGCCCAGCTCAATTTGGCCGAGTGTTCAAATGAACACTAAATCGCGAAACGATTAAGTGACTGCCATTTCTCTCTCCATCTTTTACGCTATTACAGTGCGATCTCCCCATTTACTCGTGTGTTCCGTAAACGAACTCCAAAATTGTGAATCAGACTTGATTGAATCGCAGTCGTGCCCGCGGGAATGGAGTTATTTTCCGACCTATTTCATGGTACGTCTCTCTATACGATCGACAAGTCGCGAGGCCGTGAGCCGTGCTTGCCGTGTTTGTACCCTCTCGAGAAATTCCTTCCAGTTCATTTATTTGTTTGGAGACCGTTGTTTTGCTCCCATACACACATTCGCGTATATTTTTATTAGGATTGAGAAAACATTGTAGTCAAATTGTAGAGTGTAGTTTTTTCGGAAATTTTCTTGCTCACTAATTAAGTACATAGAGTAAGTTTTATAATTATATAAATGTATATGCTCACGACTATATTCCCCGAGGGGGTAGTCAGAGATGTTCTGAAACCTCAAAGCATCCACGTTTCACCAGTAGTACCGAAACTCTGTCCAGTGTAACGGGGGGTGAGCCCGTCGCCACTTATAATGGACAGTGGGTACAATACATGCCTCGAAATTGTAGCATGCAGGTTTCCTTACGATGTTTTCCTTCACCGAAAAGCCAGTGGGCTCCGATTATATAAAGTGGGCATATAATGTGGAGAGACGAGTTTCTTGTTACAAAACGAGTGTTAAGTATGTATGTGGATGGCTGTGTTAGGAGAGGAAGGCCGAAGAATAGATAGATGGATGAATGTGAAGAATGATATGTGTAAGAAAGTGAGTGAAATAACGGCTAAGAGAGATGAATGGAAGCATAGCAAATATAGCATATATGCTCACGACTATATTCCCCGAGGGGGTAGTCGGCAATATTCTGAAACCTCAGAACATCCACGTTTCACCATTAGTACCGAAACTCTGTCCAGTGTGACGGGGGGTGAGCCCGTCGCCACGTGTAATGGACAGTGGGTACAATACATGCCTCGAAATTGAAGCATGCAGGTTATTTAAGCCCAAATAACGGGAAATGGACAAGAGAATTATGACTTTATTGACTTGTAATTATTATAGCAAAATCTGTATTTATTTATAAAGCTAAATTAGGTACCAAATAAAATAGGTAGTAGCTGCTATTATTTTTATTAGTTTGTTCTGAAAGTAAACGGTATCGTATGTTTCTATAAAATTCGAATGAACCGCCTACGGCTGTACAAAACGAACTTCTTCTGGAGGAAAATAAATTTCGAATAGCGAAGTTGCGTGCGAACCAAGATACAGATCTTCTCGGGACAGACACGAATGAGTTACACACCACCTTCTCCTTCTGAATAATGTCTGAAAACATACAAGTTAGATATGTCCCACAAGTTACTTTAAAAGGATTTTGAATGGCTGCAGAACTTTTCACGTCACTGAGTATATTTGACTGCTTAGCATTTGTTTGATTAGGACTGTCAATATCTTGTTAAATTTCTTTTTTTATTCAAATGATTTTGGCCATATTGTGCTATTTGAACGATGACTATTTATATTTATATATATATATATATAGTTACGCGTGTAATTCTACTAACAAACATTTCTGTCACTTTTTACGGGGGGCGCGGCGAGGTAACATGAAATCCGCAACTTTGGATTTTATTCCCCATAACTTTAGATTCTAATTTTGATTGTTAAAAATCATGAAAAGTAGTCTCGTATGAACCCCAAACGAGATAAGTTCGAAGTTATTGTTTCGCTATTATAGGCTGTCTCGTTTAGTGATAAGGTATAAATTGTATATAAATGCATATGATAAATTGTTCTTGTACCGTGGCAGAGGGGAAATGCTATATAAATAGTCAAAGTATTTGAAACATAAACTATATTGGCAAACTTAAATCAAATTAAGGATTGAAAAATTTAATTTACCAAGCCATTACGTCAGCAGCTCTATAATCTTCAATTTTTTCGTCTTTTAACGCCAACTACTGGCGTTTTTAACATGCTTAGGTAAATTAGCTTCACCTGTCGTCTGTATGTAACTAACAAAGTATGTAAGAAAATCTAGGAAGTCGATTTTAACCTAGTTCTATTTGACGTATCAATTTGAAACTTAACAAGCGTATGTTATTCGGATGACAATACAGTAATTTGGTATCATCGAGTTAATTTTTGAAGATGGCGTCAGGAGGTAAATAGTGAAGCTCTTGAATGGTTACTAGTAAACCCCTCGAGTTTGGGTTCATTTGGTTTGTTTTATCTAGTCGTAGTCATAGTAGTCTTTTTACTGAAAAACCGTGTTTTTAGTTTTTTTGAAACTATTTAACTTATTTCTAAGTATCAATTTGCAGGAATACTGTTACACTAGGAATTCATGCGATATACAGAGTTAAATTGATATCATTAGCGTCCTTTTAAACTAAGAATCTACCCATCAAACTGAACAACTTTTACTATGGGAGCAAACCGATCGGAGCAACAAAAATATCACCTGTTCCATAATAAACTGCAATACTCGACTCAAATCTATGCTACAGCTGATTTCTTTTTTGCTCCGATCGATTTGCTCCCAAAGTAAAAGGACTCTTTGTTTAAAAGGATGCCAATGATATCAATTTCACCCTGTAGATGATACAACCTGTTCCAATTTTTTATATTATAAAAAATTTGCCTAGGTTCGCAAATTTAAAAAACAAATTTTAAATAGATAAATCTTAATCAGCTAAAATCACGAATAACCAGCCTTAGCAGTATAATTGTCGCAATAAAAGGACTCATTTAGATGTCCAGTTGTTTCGTTTCACGTTGCTCGGACAATGGGTAGCTACCCCTCATGTCATCAATCAAAGCCCGCACCCACCCGCACCCTTCACCCCCGCTCCCCCGCACTCTTGCACCCTCAGTTTTCGTTCCACACACGAACATCCACGAATCAGGCTATTTTCAAACTTATCACGTAAGCATAGACGTTTTGTCAGGGGAATTCTTATGTAAAATTTACTTTAGCCGACAGAAACCCTTATATTACAGGTAACGTACTACGCCTTAACCCTATCAGCTTGTTATATCAACCCTGCTGTTTAATAAATTGAAGTCGGATCAAATAACCTGATTTCAGGCAAACATTGCTTGCATTGACGAAGTTACGTAGATCTATTGAAAGCATAGGCTTTACCTACTATTGTGTTTTTATGATTATCAGCTACTACCAACTGTAGGCAAGGAACTAGTTTATTATCGAATAACAGTCATAAAAAAAATGTTTTTTTTTTCGTAAATGTCAACATTTTCATTCACTAACAATCTTTGGTTCTGATTTCATATAGGAGTGTGATTTTTGAAACTCACGTTCAAAATCAAGATTGTGTATTGTAATTTTAACATTTTCTACTGCTGATTTGAACTTGTGACTTTCAAAATAACACTCCACATTTTAAAAAGCTAAATACCGAATACAAAAATTATCAGCAATCTTTTCCGAACCTTCGAAAATAATTTGAATTATTGGAATACTCTTTAATTTTTCTAATAGCATGCGTCGAAATAATTACGTTATTATAAATGATGCATATCTGCCCATGTGAATTGAAAGTTTCATTTCCATTTCTGTGTGGTCAGATGTCCAAACAAGCAGGGGACGTCGCGTGACCACTGACGTGGGGAGGGGGGGCTGTTCTGTATTGCCATTATTCTGCTTATCAACTGTTCCATCGTAGATTAAATAAAAATTGATTTTTAAATGAAGTACCTACCTATATTTTGTATATGCAGCGTGTTAACTTTAAATGCGTTACATAGTTACTTAAGGGTTGTTTCAGACCATCAAACTGAACAACTTAAACTGCCGGGACCAATATTGAAATCAGGAAAAAAAATCTGCTTTTTCATACATTTGGATTGAGTCACCACGGTTTCTATGGATCAACTTATTTGTTTTTCGCGATTTCAATATTGGTACCTAGAGATAGTTGTTCAGTTTGATGCTCTGAACCACCCAAGCTAACAAGTAAGTAAGAGCAATCGCATTTAAGAGGATATAATTAATTATTAAGGAGCGCGCTCCATACAAACGTACTATGGTGATATTTTCAATACTAACCAACTAAACTCAATGAAATTTTTCAGAATCAATCTAAAAACAAATTTCTATGCTTCTATAGAGTCAGATTTTCGTTAAAATGTATAGTTTTAAAGTTACAGTGCCTCAAAGATTTCCATATAAATCTCAAATTAATCCCAGCATTGAAACTGTTTATTTTATCGAAAATCTGACTCCATACAAGCATAGATATTAGTTTCAAGATTGTTTCAGCAAAATTTCATTGACTTTAATTGGTTAGTATTGAAAATATCACCATAGTACGTTTGTATGGAGCGCGCTCCGAATTATATCCCCTTAAGTTTACACCCTGTTTAGGAAAAAAATATTATCAAAAAGACATTCTGAAACTTTAACTAAGTAGATTTACAAAACCTTATGTTATAATAGTGTTCGTAAAGTTAAATTTGTAAAGATTAAAGACAAATCGACTCATTTTCTTCACTTTCTTGGTCCATCTTATACGAAAATGTTCACAATTTGATCATAAAATAAGGTTATTTTTGATGCCTTTAGGATTCAAAGCGCCAAAATATTTCTCTGAGTATACAGTCGCTTTCAGTAATAAGTACCATCTGTGTCCAGTAATCAGTACAATGGGTCACTAATCGACGGGTGACAGCGCGGGCCGATTGTGGTCTGGGGGCGGAAATAGCGATGACTACAATCGATATTCTGCCAAAACATCGATGTTTGAGGCTTATTTACATCTATAATCGATAAAGGCCAGTTCAAATTCAGATAGTTTGATTAAAATCATCGTGAGTTAATCCGAAATGATAATTAACCATCCAAAAGTGAAGACATGACGTTTTAGCGAATTGTTCCCACACAGCACAGAATATCTACTAGATATCTATTAGATATTTTGTAGACATTTGTGCTGTTAGTATGAAAATGTAACGAATAACTTTAACACCAAAAATTTAATCTCATATTCTATACTTCTAGAGGTTAATATAACTTTCTAACTGAAATCCATCTTGGTAAGGCACTAGTAGCACAAGTATTAAAAATAGAAAATCATTAGGGTTGAATTTTATTGAAGTAGTTTGAACCACAATATACGCAGGTATATTATGCAATATATTTTGTACCTATAGGTATACCACCTTCAACTAGTAGGTGGGTAAATAAATATCGTATATTCTAAGCAACGTTGAAACTTCAGATTCTATAATAAAATAGCCGATCTCGTTAAATAAATGTCTGCTGAATCTTTACTGAACCGAAGATGCCGAATCACTTCCTTTTAGCACATTCGGTACCGCGATAATCATTTGGCAGCAATTTGAGTCGTAGTTCAATCGCCACAGATTCGTTACCGCTGTCAATCACATGGTAAATTATGTCACGTTTGCGTGATACCAATTCGGCACAGCTGAATCGATACTGGATTGCAACAAAATCTTAATATTAACGGAATATGCACTGGACGACAATATTTTAAATTACCGCGATCGGCCCTCAGAACCCTTATTTGAACCAACACAAACCTAAGCTTTCTGGGCGCTGCTCCGCTACCAGCATGCATGAAAATGTACACTTTTAAAATGGGTACGACAAGCAATATGGCGGTCTCATAATATAAACTTCAGATACGATAAAATTCTGGCCATAACGAGTATCGAATAGGACACCACATCCACAATGGTTGGGAGTCGGACGCAAGCGGGGGCGTGTGATTAGAAATCGATAACTATGCGTCACATTTCGCTCTAAACTTAAGTATTGTTATTCTAACAAACATAGATATAGGGTTTTGCGTAGGGGAGTAAGCTGTTACTTTGTCTGAAAATAGGTGCATACATAAACTCACGACCATATTCCCTTGCGGGTTACAAACCTTTTTTTTTTCTTTTTATTCTCAATTTTTTATAATGGGGCTTTCTGCTGCAACTACCAACTATCTTAGATGCGTTTGTCTGAAAATTTCCAACATTAATCATAAACTGAAAATTTGGTTATAAATAGCAAAATTGGTTTGAATATAACTAAATTTTGATTATATGCTACAAAACAATTTTTAAGTCACTACATTTTGGTTCCAAAAAAAATTATCTTTTTTTCAATGTACCTGTTGCTTTTACTATAACATGTAAATTAATTGACTAACTATTGAATACTTATGACATATTATGGTACTTTGAGTAAAAGAAATACATAATAACTGTTTGGTACGAAAAAGCCTTAGAAGTTGAAAATATCTATATAATTCTTTAGTGGTACAAAAATTGAGTCCTTTTCGATGAAAATTTAATATTTGTTTAATAATAAAGAAACAACTTTAGCCACCTCTAGTTAGTGGGTCCCCAAAAGCACATATTTTTCTTCATCTATGGCATCAATTGTAACGTGACCCGCTGCGCTGCGCTGGCGCAGTTATCTATTGTAACGCTTTTAGTACGACATTAATCCGAATCGGCGAGGATTACATCTCTACCTTTTTCCAAGAGCCTTTTAAAATTGTTTTTTTTTTCAAAGGGACAAAAGATTAGAACGGTTTCAACAAATAACCATCTGTAGAAATAATCTTTTGTCAACTAAAACATTGAGTGATGGAGTAATTTGTTCAATGGAAGGTTAACATACTAACATTCTATTTCGGCACATATTCCTTGTGTTGCACATCAACTAACGCAATATCACTACAGAAGTGCTATTTTTGAATCGTGAGATTCAAAATCATGATTGAATGATGCATTCAAAAATCGCACTCTAGGGTGTAATTGAAATGATTCGACAAATTTTTAGGGGTAGTTCAGTCCATCAAACTGAACAACTTTTACTATAAAATCCGCTGTCCATACATTTGAGTCGAAGCATTTGCAGTTTAGTATGGAACAGCAGTTTTTTTTGTGATTTCATGTTTGCTCCCATAGAAAAAGTTTGTCAGTTTGATGGTCTGAACCACCCCTGAAAATTCTTCGAATCATTTCAATTACACACTGTAGTTTCGTCATGAATGAGAATCAGAACAAAAATCCCCAAAAATTGAGGCAAATAAATAAATTATATACTCCATTCAAAATAGCAACGAAATATTAAGGCTATTTAGAATTACAGAAACAGAGATTTGAAACACTTCCTCTCACTTATTCTTAGAATAGCTTTAGTAACGTTCAAGATATGTCGGATAGTATATGTATCCAATAAATAAATTACATTTGGTAATCAGAATTGGCCAGAAAGCGAAATAGGAATCGGAAAATCTCGTCGTCCTTATTTGGAATGAAGTATAGATGACAACTACTAGGTATATTTATCAGTTCACTCTTCACGAGCTAATAACCAGCCAACATCCTGCCAACACAGGTCATCATTATATTCAACATCTGACAGATGTTGAGTGTTCTCATTCACAGGTTATCAATCACAGAACCATCTTTCGCTCGCTGGCTAGACTTTAATGTGTACGTATTGATTTCAACTGTTAATCGTAAAACTAACCTTATTATTCTTTGAATTACGCTTATGAGACAATAGCCAATAAAACAATAAATTTGTAGGTATACATATCATATCAAATAAGTAAATAACGCTCACAAGTACATACATTTTAATCATTCCAACCCAACAAGTAGGCTTTTTATTATTGATACCATACAGAACGGGCACAAACATTATAACATCCATGCCATGACCGAACCAAGATTCTAACCCAGGACGGGGGTTTGTCAGTACAGCTTGGTAACCATTAAACCAACCAGATCGTCAAAACAAACAATGAAAGACATACGGGGGGAATATGGTCGTGAGGATATGGCAGGCAGACATGTATGCAAGAATTATTTCTTCAGTCAACTGTTTCGAGAAGGTTTGAAGATTATTACAGTCTACTGGTTTTCAATTAGTTCTCGTCACCCCAACATATTCCCTGGAGCATGTCAACCTGTAAACGTCTGAAGGCAATAGTAAACATAACTTTTATCGGTCATAAAAACGTATTAAACAAACTGAGTAACGGGTAATGTCCGATGATTCATATAGTACGGAACAAAGCCGGTAGCTGAAATAGGCAATTGATAAATGTGTCATCTTTTGTGTACGTAAGGTGTTTCTTTGCCGAGCATTCTTCCCTTTACCGTTCTCAGTAAAAGCTAAACGGGCTGTTTACAACAAATCGATGACTAGGTACTGAAAGGCTTGAAGGTTGGGTGCATTCGACGACAATTGGATAGACCTAGCCCAGAACAGAGCAAAGAGGAGCACAATATGCGTGCATATCTATGAGTAGATCTCGAGACAGACTCAAGCAAGTCTAAAATGTTGCTACAAACACACTAGATTAAATTATTTAAAGAAATATCAAAACAAATGAGTAAAGGTATTGTCATTTTTGTAACAGTCGCGGCCACCAATCAAAGTATTGTATAAGTAATTATAGTAACTAGAAAAAACAAAACATTGCAATAAACACTTATGGCTAGCTAGCTCGCATCGGAGCTGAGATATTTGACTCTAAAGGTTCATGAAAAAGTTACTAAAGCCTTTAAGAATCAACTCATTTTCAATCAATCGAAACGTATTACCTACTCAGCAAAATATACTGTAAAGAAATACAGAAGATACAAAACAAGGCGGTCTTAGCGAAAAAGAGATTTCTCCCATAAAAACTTAGAAGTTATTTGTACCTTAATAGAACATCTCCGATGCAGCCTAGCAATGAATGTGATATATTCTAATATATAGGAATTTTGGAAGGTCCTCTAAAAACCTATGTAAGTTTTATTACTGGCCAATAAAAAAAAATCAAATTTTTCTCCCTACAACCTTACTCACCCATTTGATCCAAATATGAACTGCTGTTAATTTACACCCTAAATAGCACATTGCGTGTCAGTGTTTTATTAAACTTAATGGAAATAATAATCACACGACCTTGGCTTAAATTAAACCATTTCCAGAAATACCAGCTTGCACTATTATTTGCTGAAATATCAACACTTTAGGTTTAGTTTTAGGTGAAGCATAGCTTACTACAGTATCGATTGCTGCAATTTTCGTATGATATTTTAAATCGTACAGCGTTCTCTTTTGCCCTTTGTAAATTCAATCTAAAATTTTCAAGAATATCGTCGTTGAGTTAGCTAAGCTACTTTTCAGATAATTTGTCTTGGTTTCCGAACAAACTAAATATAAATTACGAATTCAAAGGAAAATAAAGAATATGAAAATGTCCTAACTAATCTTTATTGTCCTGGACAAAAGAAGATAAGGAAAACTATATAGATTCTTCAAGCAGAACGAAGTCACGGGCATAAATAACAATTGTGTGTAAGATCCTTTGTAATAAGATTATGACGTTAACGGTTTGCACGCATGATTCATAATTACTGCACCGCTCATACCTTGAGTCCACAATAAGCGCACAAACAAACAACTTTTCCGTAGGTTATGGACCGTTTGTACACTTTATCTAATCGTTATCGTATATTTCTATTAGCTGTCTGATAATTCATTTTTTTTTAATTTCTGCTTCCGTAACTACCAGACCAAGGCTTACACGAGAATAGTTCGTATTAACCTATACAACCTATGCCATGTTTAAAAAAATGTACAAATCAAAGGCATAGAAAGTTTATCACAAAATCTAGATATCGACTCCTAGTTTCAATTATTTCCATTCTGATATGTAATCAGAATACAAAGGAAAAGTTGTATTATTAATCATAGATATAACATTATTGGTTTGCAGATTTTTCTTTGTGACGTATCTAATTATCGGAATAAAAGTCGTATATACAGCTATGTTCAAGGTTCATAACGTCATATCATGTGCACACACTTTGTAGTAGGTATTCATAGACTATTCATATCTTGTTGGACATGCCGCAAAGTTCCGGCAAAGAATTTTTATGGCTTGAAGTAAAGGCGTGACATTCATATTTGGGCGGACGCGGACGGGCGGTAGCGACGCGGCGCGCGGCGGCGCGGCGGCGGCGGCGGTCCTCGTAGTTTGGCGACACCATTACAGCATTCTGCCCACGGCCACACAATAAATCTCTCCTTGTCTCCGCAATGTATTCTGTATGCGGGAACTGCGCTTCCGACGCGACGGTCAGATCGCCTCCAATTATTACTATACGAGATTGCAAAGTTTACCGACTTTACTTTGTTATAGTTTGGATAGTTAATAGTTACTTCTTGTTTCGTTGAAAGGAATTTTGTGTGAATAATATGTCAAGTTATGCTCATATTGGAATAACTTCCCGCATTATTGCTATACATTTCCTGAAAATTCTGGTTTTGACTGGGATAAGACAATAATTATGTTACGAATAAATCTGGCGGTCCGTCAGCGAACCACTTTCAACCCGATTGATTGTCTCGATAAAAGCTGTAGAACCAAATATTGATATGCAAATGTCAATCGAGAGGCTATAAATGTCTGTCTGGAGAGGCAAGGCGCGCCTGTGTGCAAATGAACCGCGTACGCCGAAGGACGCGGCCGCATTCCGAGCTCACCACTACACCCGAGATGACACACATACCGACACGTACTGCGCCTGTGTGCGACAATACATTAATGCCAAAGTACATAAGGTACAGCACCATGCCGGTGTTAGTACCGCTATTGTGGAATTCCTTATAGCGATGCAACGCGACTCTCACGAGATTGTTTTAGAAGTTTTGTGTGTCACTGTTTGTGCAAACGAATGTGCGTGAGCTTTCAATCTGATCGAGCGAGCCACAACTTCACCGCAAGAACGCAGTAGATCAGAAATTACCCGCCAGCCTGCCATCAGTAATTCCTGTTTTTTTTATTTAAAAAGAACATCTACCTACCACCAACCGAAAAAGACTATGGTCTTTTGGCCATGTTGATACCTATTCAAAACAGTTTGCGAGGACAATTGGAATGCAAGATACAAAGCAGGAACGCGACGAATCAGTATTTAACCGTTGTTTCATGGACCGACACATGAACAGGGAGATAGAGACACAACGGAATATCTCCGGAGCGGAAACTGTTTAATCACGCAGCGTTGTACTCTGGCAGGCGCTAATCTCGCGGGCAGCCGCCGCCGAAGCGAATCGCATACAAATGTGCCGCCGGCCCGAGCAAAAACTGCTGAATAATATCCCCTCACTGTTCCAGCACTCGCACGAGCTTTATACCACACATAATGATGCAGTCACGGCACGCTGCTGCAATTTTACAACCTCATCTCGTGCATTACTCTACTACTTTCAATCCTTACCCGTTTTAAAATATATTCTGCTTGGCAGTTTATAATGATACGTATAACAGTCGGATCAGTATTCCGTATCATGTTCCTGGCATGTGCCAACTGCGTCATGGCCACGGATCGGGTGACATCATGCCGATGCCGTGACCGCAGAAGAAATGTGCATACAGTTGAGCTACGTCGAAAATGTTCATCCGCATTTTGACTAACACATTTTGTCACTTTAGGCCATTTAATTAAATTTGATTAGCGAAACATATGATTGGAGAAATGGTACTATCAAAACAATTATATGCCTGTATTGTACTGGACAACAATCTATCGATAGAGAAATCATTACAACGACAAGTCACCTCGGTAGTTTCGTTGTATCTAATAGTAGAAGCAAGTGCAATGCAGTAATTTTCCGATGAACAGACAGACAGAAAGTTAGGCGACGCGATGCACGCATTGCAGCCGATTTTATGTTCGCTTTTTTTACTGAATGAAGTAATTACGTGTATCTAATCAATGCTCTACATACATGTATAATTATAGTCATATTCTAGTGCATGTGCAATTTTATTACAATAAAAGTGACCTGACAATAGCTACGTCGGTTCTCGCTCGACAGTACAACGTCGTATTTCAATGAATCTAATGACTCAAAATAATATTTGCTTTAGACTTATTCACATTCTGTAAAATTTCGCAACTAATGACTAAAGTCCGTTTAGTCTAGACATCGTTTGCCGTGTCAGTGCATATTTTATTCGTAGTTGAGCAATGGAATGGCGGAGGATCTCTTTACATCATTACTGTGTTTATGGTAAGCTCTGTAACGTGACACAGATTGTACGGTACAAATTACTTACATCGTTGACAGAGTAACAATTTGGGGGCGGTATTCGGAATTCCGAGAAGACAACTGAGCTCGTCATCGCGGCTTTGTTTGCGGCTCGCTGTGAGCTGCTGGCAATCAGACAAAGGGGGTTGGGGGTGGAGTGGGGGCACAGATACTAGTTGAAATGTCTGAGGCTTCTAATTTGTGGAGCCGTCTCGCTACGAAGGATTGACCTCGTCTAAGACGATACTCCCACTCCGAACTTCTATCTTTTATTACAAAGTTGGCAAAATTACAGGGTTATGGTGTCGTTCAATCGCTCGGATCGAATTACCGGCCTGTGTTGCCTTTTAGGCTATTTAATACGGCCGACAATGACATCATCGTCGATATCCCGATCTGAAAAACAAGCGCATAGAGTAGGTACAAATAAAACTAGTGAAAGACGATATTTCAGCTCCTCTAAATTGGGAAGCGAATTTCAGAACCAGATAATAATAAAACGTAGACTACAGGCCAACCGTCGTGGTCGGCGTCGTCGTCATAAAATCAAATAGTAGTGTACCCAAGTACCTACATGAGTGTAAAATACATGGTCACACGCAGCTCATAGTAAATCTTCACTTTACTCAAGTCCGTTTTATTCTCGCATCAGCTGAAAGAAGTCGCGCAGTGCCCACGGGGGCTTTTATTGCCTTTTATTAACTTGCCTTCAGAACATTAACTGTCCTTCAATATACGAAGTTCAATAGCATACACTACACGAGGCTATGACGTCTGTGATACCATTAAATGTTCAGTGAAATCAATTGGCGGCTTTTACTGTTATCTGTTTTGTAGAAGGCTTCTATAGTTTCGAATTGAGTTTGATTTTCTCGTCATATCGAATTTATGTTCAACGAAGTTTGAATGGACAATAACTTTGTTAGTTCAAGGCGAACGGTCTCTCCGGAGAATTATCGCTCTACAGAAGTACCTTAGTGCCTTGTCCAGCTCTTGCTCCTGCTCTTGCCCTTTGATGTTAGTTTTACATGTTCGAGTTCAGATTTTAGATTCGTTTCTTGTAATAATTTGATTAGGTTTTTATCTCAAGTCGTTGAACTACGAGTGTTATTAACATTTTTGTAGTTATCATCTGTACATATTATCTAGTCCTATTCGAAGACTAGACTTTTATTAATTTGATTATCATCACGATTTACGATGTACTTACTAGAAAAACATGCATTTGGGTCGACTGTCTAAGCATTGATGTTTTCTATGACACAAATGATTTTATTCGATTTAGACGTTCGTTTTTTCCTTAACAAAAGTAGGTTCGTTTGACAATTAGTCAGAATTCAGTTTCTAATCAACAGCATGTATAAGACTTGGGCACAAAATAAATCATTATTAATAACGGAGAGTTGGGTATTGAGTTTCGGTACTAGTGAAACGTGGATGTTCTGAGGTTTCAGAATATCTCTTCAGACTATAGAAACTCTCTGACTACCACCTCGGGAAATATAGTCGTGAGCATATGCTTCCGCAATGCTTATTAATAACAAAATAGCAGCAAAACAATTTTGTTGATCATTATAATGAAATTAATGACAACACATAAAACACCTTTTAACTTTTAGAGTACCCAGTAAATACATCACATGTTTATACCTATTCATTTCAGAAGTAACATTTAGGTATTCGCAACATATTTTCATCTCGGACAAAGAAAGAGGAATCCTTTTCCATAACGATAACAAGTTATCTAGAGTGGTCAGGCATGGTAACAATCATTTATATTACAGCCACATGTACCTTCCAGTTCAATATAATTCCAGTAGGCCTTGGTTCGAGGGTGGGGGGCTGATGGGCCGAGGAGGGTGGGGGGACAGCAACAAGCTGCGACCCGGCGTCGAGACGGAACCGTCGCGACCCGCCGACGCCTGTGATCCCACTCAACATAAAACTAAATCTCCCAACAAGAAAATGCTATATCTCTCGCCAATAGACGACGTGACGATAGGCCTCACTATCTATTCTTTGCATTTCTCTTTTATTGGTTTCCTTGACCGAAATCTGTCACGAATGCAAACTGCCCGTCTGAAAAGGCGAGTAGGTCTAATATTTACAATCATGTTGCAAGTTTGGCCACGAACTATTGTATCATTCGCACGGTGTTCGCGCGGTTCACGTTTGAGCATGCCACGAGGCAACGCCATCTATTTTCTCAAATATGGTTTTGTTTAAAAAACAATCCTTGAGATAAGGATAGATACTCCCAAAAACTACTTGACATTGGCAGATATGCAGTGCTTAAAACGCTATTAAATAATAAATAAAAAAAAAGATTATTCATGGAAATAAAAGAACAATATGCTCATGAAGGCTGAAGATGAATAATGTAGCTCATAAGTCGTAATGCGCCCAACTTAGTTTGTATGTACATTATTTACCATACATAGTATCAGAGAACATGTAAATTTCGATCGGTATTAATGCATTCCATTAGTATTCCTTTCTTATTAAAATTAAGAGAGTATAATATAGTTATTAGTCAGGGCAAGCTTCGTGCACCGCGCCATTCGCTGTCATTAGAAATCTATATTTTACCCTAATTCCTCGGTCGGAGCTCCCACGCACTCTAAGCGGATTGCCAGCTTATCGCCTTACAGCCTTACTCACCTACTTTTTTACAGTAGCAAAAAATAAATAGTCATAGAAGCATCGGAGAAAAAAAACGACAACAAAGCCCTGATCCCTAAGGCTTTCCTGGTCGGTTTTTCGAATTCCGTGACTCAAATAATTAAGTCCAGAGATGGGGGTCGCCGGGTAAAATTATACATTGTTATTGCCACTATAAATCTCATTTTCGGTGAACGAACTCGTTTGGAATAACAAGTACGTACACTAGACGAATTTCATATCACATCTCTTTGAAAAGATGGGATTTGGGTAGGGCATTAGTTTTATGCCACTAAGGGCTGAAACAGAGAGTCCTTTTTCACAAACTTCATAGCCAATCACTGAAAGGATTCGAGTGATTGGATTAAGGTTTTCAGTATATAGAAAATTCATCTCATTAGATAGCTATTTATCATAGAACTATAAATAACGTAGCAAACTACATATTTGTTCCTAAACCTAACACACGTTATACCACAGAATTAATAACATACCTATCTAAAACGGTTCGTCATAGAATATCCAAAAGTTGACTTTGTATCCAAAATTTAACCAAGACCGCTTGTAGTACTAAAAAAGGCTATTACCTTCACATTGTCCGAACAATGGGGTAATGAATTCATCATTTATAACTAAAACTTTACAAGCGCTTTACCGTCGGCGTCGCCATCAAATCGTGTGGAAATCGATGAAAGATTATTCCGGCAAATAGAAACGGTATATACATTAAAGACATCGTGAGTACATAAACCTAAAGATATTTACAGGTAGATGCGGGCTAGACGTTTGCGAAAGTCGGCAGACACGCTTCGTCACGGCTGAGGCACACACAAGATGCCAATCTCCTATAGTCATATGTCTACGTCAGAGCCGTGATTGTGATGCAACTGCAACCACGCATGTGGGCCCCGAAGATCCATTCTCATTGAAAAATACTCAATAGAATTATAAATGTCTTTATCAGCAATGAACATCTAAGCATGTCAAATAGTAAATATGAGAAACATTCAATGCTTCTCTTTTTTTTTTGTACGTTTTAGTATGTTTTGATACAACCTTCAAAATAACTCTCTGTTTGTTAGAAAAGAAGAAGATAAAACAACTGTTCTATTAAGTAGACGTAGTTAAGGCTAGCGGGTAATTTGATACCCTACCTTCAACTACTAAGCGCGAAGAGCGTCAGTGCCTAAGTAAATAAATGAGCACTTTAGTGAAAGTAGGAAACTCCGTGTGAAAGACGCCGAGGCTCAATTTATCAAAAGGTTCATAGGACCTCCAAGTTTATAATTCTCATTGCTCCCATGTTTACTTCAATCGCTTTAATCTAAGAATGTTTCGCTAAAGTGGAAATAACGAGGGACTTTTTTCAGCATCATTGAACCCCATCGTAGGTTACAAGTTGTTCCAACTTAAGTAGTTCATTTTGCAAACTTTCTATAACAACTCACGTTAAGTGCCGGAAAAAATACACTTGAGTTTCCTTTTCTATATTTTCTCGTTTATGTTAAATGTGTATAAACAAGAAGAGTAAAATGACAATTTTAATGTTCATTATTTCTCTTTTGAACACAGGTATTTAAAGTCTTTTAAAGCGGTGATTAAACAACATTAATATTTGCCGTGTGGTGTCCTTGCAATCTTCTTCTTTTCGTTTCAATTGTTCTACAATGGTGGCTTACGATAGCACCACCCTAGGTTACAAGTGGCTTATCCCCTTTAATTGTCATCAAAATCTCTGATGCTCTCACCATGTAGTTACTGGTTAGAGTCAATGTATCCGACCCCTTCTCTGATCATTCTTATCTTCCATCAGATTTAAGATGCTAAAGACGGGAGAGCGTATCTGTTTAGCGAGCGCTTTTATGCATATTATAGATATTTCCTGCGTACACGACTGTTTTATAACCAAGCAGTCGATGTAGACGAAATCGACTATGCATCATCCCTTCTCTTAGTCAAGCTTTTCTCGAATTGTTGTATATTTCGTCCTTTAAGAGTGTTAGGGCCATCACCCATGAAGACTTTTTGTAGCGATGCAGCCGCGATACTCACCCGATGCCGCCGCTGGCCATGTAATCATAGTCACGATACAAACACTAAGCTGCATCCTACAGCATGCCATGGCCCGCCTTTGCGACTGCATCGCTTCCGTCTCACTTTGCAAATGCGACAAGCGCGATGCAGTTGCGCGTTCCTACAAAAAGTCGTCATGGGCTGATAGCCTGATGGCCTTTGGTGTGCTAATACGTGATCTTAACGATGTAATTTGTTATTTTTACAGAGGCAGCGGCGGTTGTCGTTCATCAGTGGGCGCGGCGTGCGGGCGCGGTGACGGTCGCGAGCGCGGGCGCGGGGCGCGGGGGCGGGCGCGTGGCGCGGCGCGTATGGCGGAGCGCGGGCGCTCAGTACCGCGGCGGCGCGCAGCAGTGGGCCGCGGCGTATGCGCCGCAGCCCTGCCGCTACCCGCCGCCGCAGCCGCAGCCCTACGCAGCGGCACCCAGCCCCTATACGCCGCACCAGGTAATACCACCACTACATATTCGCTCTTATTTGGTTAGGCTGCTCCTTCCACCAGAGATGTGCGAGGTAGCGAGGAAAAAAATTAGAGTGCTTCAAATTTCCCAATGACATGACGAGCGAGCGCGCTATAGGCAGATTTTTCCTAAAGACCTTTAGGGCTATGTAACATGCCTCATCCATCGTTTTCGATTCACCATCATCATCATCATCATCTTGTGAATTTTCCTAACCTACATTTTAAGTACCAGAATAACCAAGTACTGGATGTAAACCCATACAGGGTGTAAAATTAAATACGTTACAATATCAATGGGCTAAGGTGCTACGTGAACACAAAACTGAGAAGAGTGAAAGAAAACAGACAGCAGAAAGTAGGTATAATATAAGACAGAGCAAAATCATTTGATATTCCTGCAGGCCTTTAATACCCCAAAACATTTAAATCCAATGACGAGATAGCAGCGCTTTCACTTGTCGTAAACAGGATAAACACTTCAATCCGTTCGAGTAAACTCAACCTAACCCTTGAATTCAACCGTGAAACAACTGCGGAAGCGAACATTCATATCGCTAAATGCTGGAGTAAATTCCTTTAACGCAAGCCTTTCTCACAAACTTGAAGTTAAGCTTGGGTGTATTTAGCGAGACAAGTATAGCATTAAAATGGAATCTTTGACTGGCGCCATCTCCTGATGGACGGTGGTCTTTACGACCGGATTTACGAGCCGGGCGGGTCCGTCTGTTGGTATGTCCACTTCCTTGAGCATTGTGCAACGCTTAGCATGTTATTCTGTCCGGCATCTAGGCTAGACAGCCCGTGAAGTTGTATAATATTATTGCGATGTTAAGGATTATGTTATGACAGATATAAGGAGTCTGGTTTACATTTAGTAATTACTTCTGGAAACCTAGGGCAGTCTATGAACATTTAATAAGCCCTATGGTCATATCGTATCTACCGTCGCTTAGGTCATCTACCAGTTATAATGTGTTGTTTGCTTATTCCACTTTGCGAGTTAAAGTGAGTGTCACAAAAGAATTTCATGTGTGTAAATAAGGTAATGTTATTCAAATGATATAAATCATTCATGAGACAAAGTCGTTATTGCGGAAAACAAAGTTTGCTTGTGAAGCAAAGAAAAAATTGTGCCTATGAAAAATTATTCCGTCCTTTTATGTTGACCAGGGAAGGAAAGTCAACAAATTATGTCAGCGGTAAATATTTCTGAAGTTTCCGTATCATGTTTAATATAATTTTAGGTATATGGAGGGTAGAAGCCAAAAAGGATAATTGTGAACTCCCGGCGAAACAGTCAGCTAGTCGCGTCCAGTTTAATTTAAATTATACATAACTATATAAGAGTGGTCTGGCAACACTGCCAGGCTGCCAGACCGCGGACCGCGTTGCGCGTCGCGTCGCCCAGCCCAGCAGCGCCCGGCTGGATAATTAACCGACAAGTTGGCGCGTTGACACCACTCCATCAATTTCTGCTCTCGCCCTGGCTCCTGCTCGTTATGCATATTACACAAACAATATTACATGATTAATGTTTTCGACGAGTACTTAGTTACTTGGGTATACACAGTGCCACTGGATCATGATTTGCATGAAACTAGTTAATATACAAGTTTGGATTTAAATTATGTTTCCTAGGCCCTGGCGAGCTCATTTAATAGAATTAACGCATTATTGAAAACTTGTTTATCCCAAGGGGATAAGCCGGGGAAAAACCGAGGCGAAGTTTTGAATAAACAGACCGTGCTACAAATAGAGTGGCTTCGTACCATATTAAATTTACGAATTGTAGTATAAAACTTTGAAATAGCGAACATAAATACATAGCGCGATAATACCGAGTACAATGTCTCTGAAGACGACGTCAGGAACTGGGCAAGTTGGCTAGAAAAGACCAGGGAGGTATATGGGATTAACAAGTCAGGAAGAGAGAGAGAGAGAGGGAATATATATGCATAAACTCACGACTATAATTGCATTCGATGCGCCATTAATAATCAACTTACCAATATAACATATTAATGATAATCACGAAAGACGATTATCCAAATAGGTAACTTAACACGGATTTATTGGCAAAGTGTGTCGAAGTAAAAACATATTGTAAGCAGACAATCTTTCTAGTTTCACATAGTAAATAAATGAGGGAAAATGCGGGTAGTTTATTGAGTGAAGCCCAGGCAAGCGTTATTACACCACTGGCTCCTTTATTTTAGGGTGATTCTGGTAGCGTCTGGCAATCACCAATAAACGGTAATGTTGGACCTCGAATACGGTTTGCTTTCAGATGCCTACTAAGTAATACATTTGATCAAAATAAAAGCGACCATTTTAGTGATGTAAACGGAAAGTGGCAACTAACAAATCGCCCAAGATTGTTAGTGTAATTCCCATTAGACCTGTGAAAGAACACAGGCAGTCTAGGACACTTAAAAACAATGTTAAAACTGTTGTAAAGACAATTGTTTACAAATGATAACAATATTATAATAACGATAGGTGGCCCGATTGTTCAGTAGATACTAGATAGTAACCCTACCTGCTGAGCTAAAGGTCGTGGGTTTGAATCCCGTAATGGGCAAATATTTTGATGGTGAATACAAATGTTTGTACCCAAGTCATACATCTTTTTATTATTTTCTATTATACAGGGTGTTAAGGTAAACAATATTACGACAGATGCATTACTTTAAGGGGTTTACCCATGATAATTAACAACATTCCCTGAGAAACCTATAGGAAATTATACAAAATTTTGGACATTCCATATTAAATGCAATGCTGCTGCTCGAACGTTTGAATGAAAAGATGAACAATTTTTTTCGATTTCTCTTTTTTCCTTTGGGAAAGTTGTTCACTATCATGATTACAATCACCCATTAAACTAATGCAACTGTCTTCCCAAGCGCCCTATGTTCTAGTTCTATTAGTTATGTATTCTACATCGTTGTAACGTATCATAATATTATGGTTAGATTCTATGGTACCGACTTTAAATGGGACAGAATAATCCGTCGATGTACAAAAGGTTTATGTGCAACAATACATATACATAACAAGTTTTTCAGTGACGTATATTGAAAAACTAAAGAGTCATAGGTCAGATATATAATAAATGTAATTTCAAAGCCGTAAGCAAACTACATTAGCATATTAAGTTACAAACATAACGTCACTATCAGTCATTATTTCGGCTTAGACTAAACGCAAACATAACTAGAAACGTCTTGCGGCTGAGGTTTGTAGTGATTGCATGAAGATTGAGAATTGTGGTCGGGATCTAGATAATCACCCTTCGATCCTATCTTCCATAGCACCGGTTGCTACCTCAACATCTTGTTCGAAGTATCAATAATTGATTTAAACTTGATTTTGTAACTTTAATAGCGTCTGAGGCAAAATCTCCCAGAGTGTGTCTCCTGTGTGCTACAATGAAAACATAGCTCCACTTTTTACCCGACTGCGCCAGAAGGAGGTTTATGTTTTTCATGCGTATTTGTATGTATGTATGTATGTAAGTATTTTTGTATGTATATTTCTTTGGCACGCCCTACAGCCTTAACGGCTTGATGCATTTTAAAGTTTGAGGTGTCATTAGATTCGTAAAAATTGTGAGATTGACATAGGCTATATAATTTTAATATTAGCGAATTAAAAAAGAGAGGGGGAAATTACAATATGGGTATCAAATGAAAGCTAGTGATCAGACGATTCCAAATATATAAATATTGTAGTACTTTTATGTTACCGTTTCGACACAAGACTAAAAAGTATGAAATAATCTACATTATTAAGAAAAACAAAAAACCCGACTGCATAAAAAACCTATTAACTGAAAAGAGAAAAACAAGCTCTATAATCACTAATCAGCAATTACAACTTTGTTTGAGCAAATATAATTTGAATGTTAGTAGGTATTGCAGGCGGGGGACAAACCAGTAACCAACCAAAAATCTTCTTTGTCCCCATTTGCGATACCTACCTAATAACATTCAAGTTATATTTCCTCAAACAAAGTTGTTATAGCTGATTAGTCATCATAGAGCTTGTTTTTCTCTTTTCAGTTAATAGGTTTTATATGCAGTCGGGTTTTTTGTTTTTCTTAATAATTGTCTTCCACAATTTGGTTTTAAAACAAAATTGTATGGGGCGACGCCATTTTGTTTTATGTTTTTGTGTAATGTTGGCTGAAAAACATTAGCAGGAGTCACGGCTTAACGTAGCTTGGTATTGGTCCTTGTTTAAGACAAGCTGCATCTTGGGTTACATATATTTCATACATACATAAACCTATGTCCCATTCGGGGTAGACACGAACTCTGATATAACTAGCTTTGAAGGGTGCAAGGGGTTTGAAGGGGTTTTATGCAAGATTCATTTAAGCCGAATTTGTTTTAATGAGGGAGTAAATTGTCAAATGGTGATTGTTGGCTAATCTTTCACTCACCAAAACACTCCAAAAGAAACCATATCTCGTACTCGCCTTTTACGACACCCACTGGATGACGATGATGGATTCCTTGTCTGTTTCGACTACGGCGACTGCTAATCTTTATAAGGAAGCAGTCTAGTGCGCCGGATATTTTGAAGTGCGTAAGTGTACGCGCTAAACACAGAAAGAAACTCTTGTTTTTATCTTCCTTTCTCTGTTTGGAACGGGAAACGGATACGATCGGAGGTGGGATCAGGGCTGTAATCGCGGTAAATATTCGGTGATTGAACCGTGACTGGACTACGTACGAACCATAACTTTTGACACATTTGGTATTGCGCTAATCGCGGTACAGTTCATGACAGCCGTTAGAGCCGTTTTGACAGATCGCTCAGACGTTAAAGGCTGTCAGTTACATAGAGTTTAGCGCGATGCGGAATTCAGCATAGTTAAATAGTAATTGGATTGCAATATGATTAGAACTGAAATTGGATATGAATAGAACTTCGATGTTATAAATTAGCGCAATCGGTTTCCAGATGTATTGTCTACAGGTTGACATTGACATCATTAGCATCCTTTTAAACTAAGAGTCTACCTACCAAACTGAACAACTTTTACTATGGGAGCAAACCGATCGGAGCAAAAAAAATCTGCAGTTGCATACAGTTTGCTCCCATAGTAAAAGTTGTTCAGGTTGATGGGTAGACTGTTAGTTTAAAAGGATGCTAATGATATCAATTTTACCCTGTATAACCAGCGGCCACACGATTTGGGCGTCATAGATGTGCATGACGCGTGAAGGATTTAGTCTCCTCTAAAGACACCCGACTGGATTGATGGTATTCGAATCCGGCCATACGACCAACTTTGAGTTGATTAACGAAGGCAAATATTCATCTGGACTAGGTGTCGAGTATCGTTTGGTAACCACTGGAGTCCTAGCTAAGTTTACGAGGCGACGCCAACACAAACCAGATGTCGACAAAGACTATCCAGCCTCCCTCCCTCAACCCCTCCACAGGAATCTCGTAAAAGGAATTTCTCGCGTCCTTATCGCTTTTTGAAATAAAATGTAGCGCCCTGGCGTCGTACGTGTTTTATTACAAGGCGTCTCCTTCAGGATTTATCTCATGGTCTCCGATGCTATACTCGTTTTTACAACGAGAGACGTTTGGAAAAGAATTCCGCTTACCCGATTTGTTTCGCTTGTCGATTTTTTCGTTGGTAGTGTTTTGTTGACTCTACAAGTACCTACTTTGCGTATGTGCAAAGTGTAATTTTTGAATTCAGTTACATACATAAACTCACGACCATAATATCCCTTTTGGGGTAGTCAAAAACATTGTTATACCAACTGTCTAAAAAATTAATTGCCAACTGGAAATCTGTTAAAATCAGTTAAAGCCTCACATTATGAAAAACTCGTAACTACTTATTAATAAATAGTAGTATGAATATGTTTCAGTCAACGCATGTTAAACCCATAAAATTAGTCATGCAGTATAACTCAATGATCTTTAACTATCATAATAACGTTCTGTTAAAGGCTTGAAGCTATCAATTATAAATGTTTGTTTTATTTAGTTTTTGTGTCGGCGCGCCCGTTGCGGCTCGTTTCCCATCTGTATCCAAATAAACAATAATACCTCTGTATATTTATTTCCAGTCTCACTTTTTAAAAGTATGTTATTTGTCAGACATAAATAATGTATCTAAAATTAGAAAATATGCTCAACCTGAGGTAACACTCTTTCATAGTGCCACATGTTTGATTGGGTTTAGTTAGATGCGCCTTTACTAGTTTACACGTAGATATATCTACGACCGGTTGATTAATGACAGAAATATGTCAGCTGTCAGGGCTGTCACAACTCCGGAGCTTGTTAGATTCATCGCGCCCTCTCCCGAGCGTGCCAGCCCTAAATAGAGGTTACTTTTTTTTGGGAAAAGGGACACCGTTTTTTACCGAGAGAAGGATAAAGTAGATCTCTAATTCACTAGCGCGTTATGTCAGAAGCCTCTACGATGTGGCAGCGTCACCGGCCCAAAAATATCCTTTTACATAATCCCGGTGGGCAAAAATCCCGAGTCAAAGTAAAGCCGTAAAGCATTAAAGGCTTATTGCATAATTGCATATTCATCTAATCATTTCTTTGCTCGGCACCCATTAGAAGCGTCTAGTCTTCTCACTTAACCCTCGTGGCGCGCCGGTTCATTTTCGCACGCTACACACTCAAAAGATTTATGCTGATATATTTAAATGTATACAGGGAGGAAAAATTTTTGTAAATGAAATTACCACATTTATTTTCGAAGGTTTCTCTTTTGCCGTATCAGGTTAGGAGTTCCTTTTTCAATGTCGAGCGGAGTTATGTGGGTCCCTAGTTTGTAATAGAGGTAATTCGTTTTCATTCATGGCTGAGCGGCTCCCTATTAGGAATGTTAAGGCGATAGTGTCTGTCGTTCATTTATATCTAGAGCTTATCTCATAGACCCTTAATTTTAATATGAGTTCGTGGGCCCGATCTTCATCCGCGTGTGTTGACTTAGTGTACATAATAGTTTATTTTAGTACAATGATGCAGCACGTCCCACATGTGCGACCCTCGTAACTGTGTAGTGAAAGTATAAATAAACAAGGCTTGCTGATATCTGTCATCCGAAGAATTAGATTTATTTCGGCTCTGACGGAAGGTGAAGGACCCTGGCCCCTCTGTGAGGAAACACGCCTCGCCTAATGTTTTGTGAGGATATCTCACGCGGTGTTTATTGTATGTGATGACATAATCTATAACACTTTATTCAGACGCTTTTTAAAGGCAATTAAGCATTTTAAGGGGAGATAGCGACAAAGCTAATTACATCATTGACAATTTATGACATCATTTCATGCTGTCGCTGAACCTAACACTACAAAATTTTGTCAGCATAATATTTATAGGTATAGTGAAGCAAGGATCGGGTCCGATCGGTTCGAAAAAAAGTCTGTAGTAAGGGCGGGTGTTTTTTTGTTGAATTATGTAAATGTCGGAGTGACGCGGGCTGGGCCGGTCGGCTACCGATATTTAAATTCGCCCGAGCACTGGCGAACGATTTTTTTGTCGGTCCCGCTTGACCCAAGCCTATTTATGAGAAAGTGAAAACAGAGGGTGGCAATATTTCCTCTCACAATTTGTTTTGGACTCACAAAGCTAAAATTACCAGTTGTTTGGAGCGATAGCTGAGGCTCGCATAACTTTTTGCACGCAAACTCTTTTCTTTTGTACGTTATATTTTTATTTTTTTTTTTCATTTTTCGGCTATAATGAGCAAGGGATTATTTTTGTTCTATAGAGAAAAGTAAAAACTTTGTCATTTTAATCAACTATTTCATTGTTATATGTTACGAACAAGTTGTGGTGATCTCCACCCAAGGTAATTCATTAGTAATGAGATTTTAGGAATTGATGGACGATTTGCCACGCTTCTTACTTTTGACGAAGGAAAACATCACATAAATAGCATTTAGACATTTTTTTAACTTTACCACCTAGTAACAATAACATAATTTATGCCACCGCGTCGAGAGAAGATGCAGAAAGAAATTATATACAACACACACCTATTATAAACAAAACAAAGTAATGATACAAAGTGCAATTACAAAATAATGAAAACATTGAATTACTAAGCGTAACATTGTCAGGACCAGGCATTTTATTTATCCATATAAAAATCATTCAAAATCATCGGGCTCACTACCTGGCACTCTTGACAGAGTTCAGACTCTATGTACCTACCTACTAGTAAAATGTGGATGTTTTGAATATAGTATATTTAGAACATCACTGAGACTACCCTCGGGGAATATAGTGGTGAGCATATGCAAAGTTATGAAGCAAATGATAACATTAGATACTATTAGACTCAACAATTAAACTTTACCGATGCAAGGTGCGAAATAGTACCATTACCAACACATGTAACTGCCGAACAGTCAAGAACTTTAGTTTCATTATAGACAAGGCTCAAAGTATCTTGCTGCTGACTAACAATTTGACGCTCTTTAGACTTATGACATTAAGATATTCGGTTAATTAAACACGACTCATCCAATTAGACTTTAGACGACACTTCAAACGCTAATAACATTTAATTCTAAAGTCATTTTAGGTTGTAACAAGTGACAAGCATGCCTATAATAGTATCAGTAACAATTAGCAATCAGCTAAAAGAAAGAACCCTGAATGGGATAGGTAATTAATTTTGGGCGTCCATTAGAGCGGGCCTACCGAATTCTCGGCCCAATTATCTTGTATCAATCAAATTAATTCTCCTACTTGTCTTTCTATCTTTCAACGAAATTCTTGCGATCGTAGAAATTATAGATTGAGTTTATTATATTTTCGTAAAATGTGTAAAGTAAAGATGTTTAGATTTTCTATGATGTATTTATTACTTTTAGGAAAATTTTACAATATGGAGATGTGTGTGTGATAGGTAATCAACCTTTGAAGGTAAATCGGAAATTAGACTTTACATTACATCTAGTTCCTTACCGTCCAAGCAAAGTAGGTACTGAACGATATTTTTTAGTACCTAACGTATAATGGAAACTATTTTAATTGAGTTAACTCTGACAGTAGCAAGGAGTTTGGTCATGGTTCTAGCGTATTGCGAACATACATAAAAACTAAAATGCGAGATGCTTTTATCAGCAGATGCGCTCTCCGGAGTGCAGTCTGCAATCCTGGCTACGGCTACAATTCAACTATTTACTAACTTTAAATAGGCATAAAATGTGGTAGTCGGTTGAATTGTGGAGTACCTATAGGCATTACGCAAAGATTATTCCATCATAAAAATACTTGCACCAAATACTTAGTAGGTAAAAAAAAATACGCACATACAAAATCTCGTCGCCTGTCATGTTTAAATTCAAACAATAGAGTCTATACCTATATTTCAGCGATATCAGAATAAACTTGTTAAATAAATACTATTATGAACTCGAATGTCTCGTCATAGTAAACTCTGAATGAATTTACTGATTCACAGATTGAATCGTCGATAAAACAAATGGAGCGCTCAATTTAAATAGATTGAAAATGGGATTTATGTTTCATTTCATGAGATCCACCATATAATAGCTGAGGGATTTGGCTGTGGGTCTTTTGCTTGCATATCTTACATACGTGGTTAACTGTACAGTCTGAAACCAGATAATAATTAATTATTCTAACTTTGTAAAAACTCTTGTTACCTACCTACCTCTTTAAGAGTCGTTTGTAATGTCTGGGCATTATAAATTTTTGGAAGTCTATTTCCTAAGGCAAATATAAATAGAAAACAAGATTGGTAACCGAAGTTGAATTATGAAGCATACACAAACATCTATTTCGAACGATTCCCAGAGGTCGGACAAGGATCGTATTGAATAATGAAAATCAAATAGAACGTTAAATTGGGGCGGCACGTTAGAATCTAAAAGTAAAGATCAAGACTTGAATGCAGTTTTAACAGTTAATTCCTTGTAAGAAGTTCTCTGTCAAAACTCGAATTCTTATGTCGTAAGTATGAAATCGGCGTGATTCGCGGGACATCGTAAATGGGACGAACGATAATGATAATGTTATGGGTAGCGGTTGGGGTTTGCGTGAGTCGAGTTGCCGACCATGTGACGTCGGACGCGGCACGCACGCGCTACGCTATCGAGCCGGGACGGGACCAACTGTTGAGTGCTCCTCTGTGTCCCTCCTCCCCCACGCCACCATGCTGTCGAGATACCGCCTCCGCCCCTCACTCCCCCTACCCTGCGTGACGTCATCCCCGACCGTCACACCGCGCGGATGTGTGCGCTACGCTGTAATATGCCTGTAAACTGCATCTACATCAATGTAGTAGTCTTATTCAGAGGTATTTAATACGTTTCCTGGAATTATTGTCGCTTTCATTTCTGTGGAATAAACTGTCGATTTTACAGGAAAGTCTATCAGCTGTTGGCCCAGTCTGGAGTATAACGTAAAATTTTAGTATTCAGTAAAAATGTGATTATATTACCATAGATGTCTCGAGATTTAAATTGATTATAATTTCCGTTTCAGAGTCCCTTGTTGCTAAACGATGTAATAAAACTCTTGAAACCGTCTGAGGGCACTTGGGCGGGCGCGGGCGGTCCGCCCAAGCCGCTCGCTCTGACGTATTGTGCTGAAATCTATTAAATACATCTTCTTTGCTTTATTAATAACGATAAAAATTATCCAACGAGTAAGTTTTAAACGTAAAGATATGATAATTAATAATGAGTCCTGAGTAACACTTTCATTCTACATTTGTAGCGCAGAAAATATAGACAAATCTTCTGCAATCTAAATGATTAGGTATTATGAATACGTACTATTGTATAGTGTCAAATACATAGTCTATCTATAAGATAACGATGACATCATGGGGCGAGCACTATAGATCAGTAAAGGTCGCAATGTTACAAGCTCCGGCTTACAAATAGCCCTCCCCGAATAATAATGGTATCAAAGGATCTCAGACAAAATATAATCCTAGAAAAAGCTCCATCGTCGATGTATTAACATATCTCAACCTTAGTTGTTACTTTACAATTTAAATAGCATGACAACTGCGCATATGAACTTAGTAAAAAAAAAATATTCCTGACTCATTCTAATTTAAAGTTGTGGAATTGAACATAAAGACACACGGGAAATAACAACACTATTGATATGAAAAATAGGTAAAAATATAACATGCGAATGTCTATTAATACCGAGTCAACGTCACACTGGGCTGCAATCGCGGTAAATATTCGGTGATTGAACCGTGATTGGAATACGTACGAACCATAACTTTTGACACATTTGGTATTGCGCTAATCGCGGTACTGCTCTTGACAGCTTTTGACAGATCGCTCAAACGTTAAGGACTGCCAGTTACATTGAGTTAAGCGCGATGCGGAATTCAGCACAGTTGAATAGTAAATAGTATTGGATTGCAATGAGATTAAAACTGAAATTGGAAAAGAATTGAACTTCGATGTTTTAACTTAGCGCATTCGGGCTCCTGGACAGAGTTTCGGTGCTACTAGTGAAAAGTGGATGTTCTGAGGTTACAGAATATCTCCAACTACCCCCTCGGATAATGTAGTCGTGAGCATATGCCTTGTTTAAAAGTAGCATGTTCCGAAATTCCACGTTCCACGTGCCAAACTCTTATAAAGTAAATATGCAAATTTTCTAATAGTTCTGACTACCCCCTAGAGGGGGTATACAGGGTTAAATAGATATCATAAGCATCCTTTTAAACTAAGAGTCTACCCATCAAACTAAAAATCCGATCGGATAAAAAAAAACGGCTGCTCCATACTAAACTGCATTGCCTACTTTACTCAAATGTATGCAACAGCTGATTTATTTTTGGCTCCGATCGGTTTGCTCCCATAGTAAAGTTCAGTTTGATGGGTAGACTCTTAGTTTAAAAGGATGCTAATAATATCAATTTCACCCTGTAGTTAAAAGAAAATTATGATTGTTGTTAAAAGAAATAATATCTGGTGATACTATCAAATTATCAATACTAGTACCTTATTCGTTCGCAAGCTAAAACTCAACCAACAGAAGTAGGTACCTACCTCACTCGGAGAAATGACGTAACTATAAAAAACGCAAATTCCTGTTGGCAAATACCTAATACTCAGACAGACAAACTGAGACTGGGGAAGCAAAATCCCTTAAGACGCGTTTACATTGGCAGCGTAAGCAGTAGAGTGCACTAGCGTATTTTTTGTTAAAGTTGTAACTAAAAATAAACCATATCGCGAATGCTAATGCGAAAGCAAGTATTGTCGCATTCGCGTTCGGATGTGAATAATTTTTACCAAACCTGTTATCATCTTTGATGGTAAAACATTTTATGTCGTATTTTGCCATTTATTTGTAATTTTAATAGGTAGTTGAAGTGTTTAATTTGTAAAGAAATTAATGTTTTGCGCTACGTTATTGTTTACATCTCAACTTTCTTTTAGAAAAAGATTTTACGGGTATTTCTCATTTCAAAAAACGAAAAGTCCCTTGAAACCATGGAAACACTTTCAAAATCCTATGACGAAAAATATTCACTACCTTAGGGTTAATGGTTACTAGTCACCGAGCTTGTAATCCTAAAGATTGGGAATTAAAGAGGTTTAAAAAATGTCATGTTAAAGTATACATTAATCTAACTAAGATACTCCCACAAATTGATCCAAACCAACCGCTACCAACCAATCCACCAACTTCTAGTAGGTTACTCTATCGATGTAAATAAGACATTCGCAGAAACCAAGTAGGTGTGGGTAGTAAACGCCTCGCCATAATTTTTTTCTTCGAACTTTTCACATGTTGTATGAGTCGATGAACTCTGAGAGGTATCAACACACGTTTTGTCAAATGAGAAGAACGAAAACGGTCTCGGAATGGTAATGAAAGTGATATGGGACACAATTTTGGAGTGAACTTCATTTGAATATAATATGATAGGCGAAGTTGACGTCTCATTTCGTAGAAATATAAATTCCTTTTTTTTTCTCGAACGAGTTAACGATTTCGAGAGAATTCATTTCAAACATATTGATGGTACTGATTTGTTATGTAAAGAGAAACCTAATCGTGTTTGTTCTAGCATTTTACCAATCCAACTAACCTATCGGTTTTTTCATGTATTTAAAATACCGTTCAAGTGTTTGTCAAACATATTTTACTGAATTAGGATGCTTCGTTTTTCATAGGACATTAAAACAAACATATTATATAGCTTTAGACCTTTGGAACCTTATTTTGATGTTACCTATTGGTAATACATTTAAAAGTTATAACGTATGTAGTAACTAATTGAAAATACGTAACCAAGCAAATGTTAAGACTTAATTTAAAAGTACATACATACATAAGCTCACGCCATTGTCCCATGGGGTAAGCAGAGACCACGGATCGCCACACGCTACGACTCTGAAACACCTTTTTAGCCTCATTCACATTCATACATCTTTTCATGCACTTCCGTCGATTAAGGGTGCTACGCACTTGTCCTTTTCGGAAAAGATCATTGATTTGATCATGGTTTAATAGTGTAACATAAATTTCCTATCTAAGATATTACGATAGTGCTCTGAAAAATAAACAGAAGTTAAGGTTAAAGGTAAATAACTGTGGTACCCTAATAACTCGTAGTATGCCTACAGCGATAGGGAGATTACATTCAAATAAATCAAAACAAATTGAAAGGGACGAAATCCTCTTGCGCTCAAATAAATATTTCTCCAGGACTTAGGTCCACGAGCTGACAAAATAAGTATAAAAGCTTATTTTTTCACAAAACTCCGCACTTGCCAGAAGTTTGCGTAAAGACGCTGTCAAAAAGTTGGAACGTGTACGCGACGTGGTGATAAGGTACTCGTCAAGAAAAGCCCCTCCCCTCTGCTAATCCCCCCCCCCCCCCCGTTTTGATTTGACACCTGTCGATACTGAGTCAGACTGATTGGAACCACTATTACAGGCGAATGTCAAGAAATTCTTCATTTACTTATATTTTTGTGAAGGATGTGGGGAAAATAATCTCTTTGTCAACAGAAAATTGGACTTAGTAGTAGGTATATTTGTATATATCTTTTTTGACAATAACTGTAATTTTTTCGTAGTCGTAACTATTATAGTAACAGAAGCGTGTCTGTACATTGAAGATCTTTACAAGAAAAAGATTACGATATGGTTTTTAGGTATCCTGGACTCCAAATCAACCTTTTTTAGAATTTTTGTCTGTCTGTTTGTTTGTTTGTTTGTATGTTTGTAACATCATCACGCAAAAACTACTGAACCGATTTTGATGAAACTTTTTTGTTTAAGCTTATGATCTGACTTAAAATCTGGTATATAATTTGTGCGGACGAAGTCGCGGATAAACTCTAGATGTTTATAAAAACTTTGAAAATAGGTAAGCGAAATAAAAAGATAAGCTTTATGGGTATTTCTCATTTTTTAATAGAATAAAATTTTATCTACTGAAAATGGTATTCAAATGTAATTGATGATGCATTTTAATAGATTTGGTCTTGGTCGTCATGGAAAAAATACTTGCCGAGCTCGTAGTCTTTTCAATATTAAGTTAAAAGGGTTGAAAAAAAATTGCCCTCCATGGAAGTGACCCCAGATCCACGGAAGTGATATTCCTACATAAATATTGTCCATGGAAAGACCAATTAAGTCATGTTTTTAAAATAAAAAGTCCTACTATTTTATCATTTAAAAATATATATTTATCTTAATGAATATATTAAAACGGTTAAAAGAAATTGAGCTCCATGGAAGTGACCCCATCAGATCCACGGAAGAGACAATCCCTAAATAAATATTGTCCATGGGAAAACCAAATAAGTAATGTTTTGAAAATAAAAGGTCTTAGTATTTTATCATTTAAAAATCTTTATTTATGTTATGAATATGTAACACAGGAACTTTCTTATAAAGTTTGTCTTCAACTTAAAAACAAAACCTATTAAAACAGTCCAAGTTAGGGCTCTCCCCTTACATATCAATTTTTATGCAGTCTTAGTAATCAGTCTCATATTTTAAATCAACTCTTACATTAGGAAACACTTATAATATATTTATCATCTGTGAATAAATGACGATCTAATTACTAGTATTATACTTATTGTGTTTGTGGCAGTTTATTCAATATTTCTGTAATGTTTAAGTTCGATATTGCTAAAAAATAATCTTCCCCGCCGACCGAATGTAGGCTCTTTCAAAACACACATCACATCATCGCGAGGAACAGGGAATATGTCCTCAGGGTCTATCCAAACGAAAACAGCATGATCCTTTGTGATTTGTTTCTTTTTCGTGAATTTTATCCTGGGTTCATCGCCATCAAATCCAATTACTTGTCCGACAAAATGCTTTTCCGTTTTTTTTAACAAAAACTTGACAATTACCCACATCCCATCCTTTAGTTCTATAAACTTTGAATTAGGTGGCACGTTCTCGCGTACTTCATTCACTGGCACATTATCTTCACCTGTTTTTGGACTTGTATGAACATCTTCATTTATTTCAGGCCGAAAAACAACCTTTTCATCATTGGAACTCAATATTTCTTGCGATTGCGTAAAATCGGTTACAGTTGGGCTGCTGACGAAATCAGTAAAACCTTTTGACAGTGAATAGTGAGAGCAAACGCTACCAGGTTCACATGAAATACATGTAAGTTTTCTCAAATAAATCCTTTTTGGATTGGTAACAACCCAAGTGACTTGGTGAATTTTTAAGGTTCCGCTTATGCTTTTTCCTTGGTCGGTCAAAACTCTGTCTATGTCTTCAATGTTCGCTTCAGTCACGATAGAAATCGCAATGTTAATTATATTTGTCTCAACGGCTTTCATGAAAGCGGTAAAATCAGGGATATCTTCGCCTTGAGCTACTAACCGATCTGCTGTCCTTTTTACAACGGCGCCGACTCCGTCCATCGGACCCTTCCCATGACCGGCTTCGCAAAAGTTCCATGAAGCAATTAGTATTCCGTAGCGCTGCGTTAAATATTGGGAAAATAGAAAAAACGCCTTCTTATTCCTATATTGCGCTGTGGGCCCATCGCTCAACACATGCAAAGTTGTTATAGGATGTGACAAACATATGATATCGAGAATTTTTTGCATATGAGCAAAAACTGCACTGGCGTCATGCCGCAAGCATTCCGAAAACGTGCAAAAAGATTTACTCTTCACCTCACTACTGTCAGGACATTTGTAGTAATACACGCCGGTATGTAAACTTATTTGCAGTCTCGAAGCACCGAAGTGTACTGATTGAACTTCTTCGGAATACTTGCAACAATAATTTTCTGCAAAGTCTACGTGCATGAAAATCTCTCCCTCAGAAAGGTTAGCCTTAAGTTGAGTAGTAGCTAAGTACTGATGAGTTATAGTGTACTGGTGTTGCAAAAATTTGTCTAAAGCTTCAATAAACTTCAACAGCAATGTCTTTTTCGTTATTTTTATTTCTTTCTTCACTGTTCTGCGTATTTCTTTTTCCTTGCCTTTTATAATCCGGTTTTCCTTTATCACAGTCCATGATTTGTAACTTGTTTCAGTCGAGTCATCAAAAACATTAATATTTGGGACTTTATTCTTACACGTCGTGCATTTGCGTAATATGCATGTCTCTAAGTTGATATCACATACTATAGTTTTACACAGCTCCCTTAAATTCGGGTAAGAAATCATGTTGAGGTACTTTAACTTGTCAAACATTAGTTGCATGTTTTCATGAACCACGCAAAGACATGTGTCTCTTTCAGAAATTTTTCGTACTGTGATCCAAAAAGGTCTTAGTCGGCAAAACGAAGCAAAGCTAATTTTAAGTGTATTTTCTATCTGGAATTTCTTGTGTAGGTTTAGCATAGTGTCACAGAGGTATCTTTTTTGCTTTTTTACTTTATTTTTGGTGACACAATCTTTTTTGCCGGGGCACATTTTGCTATTGTCGTCCCTTTGAAGGAATTTCATAACGGCTGTCCGAAGTTTCTTTGGCTTTGATATTTCGGTTTTTACCTTGAGAGGGCTCCTCTTCTTCGTAACACTAACCGTGTCTTTCTTTCGCTCAGTTGCTCTTAATAACTTCACTCGTAAAGGATGTACTTTTTTCCTCATAGCCTGAATTGTCTCTTTTTGTTTTTTTATTATCAAATTTGATAACTCACGTCTTACTCTTGATGCCTGTACACCTTTTTTCTTTTGTCGACTCACTGTCCCATATTGTGAAGAGCTTGGACTAAGGTCTGACAGCATTGGCGGTGTCGATCTAATTAAGTCCGAGCATGTGGTACTATCACTGACGCAACTAGACGGTGGACGGGCTACTGTCTCAGGAACGCTTTCTAAGATAGATGCTGATTCTGGTCGGGTTGGTAAAACTGCCTCATCATCAGTAGTTTCTTCTGGAGTGTTCTCTCTTAAGTGATTTAATAGTATTTTAGCACGTTTTTGTTTCAATCGACTCCTTAATTTGCGTTCTCTCCACTCTTTTTGCTGCATCCGATGTTCTCTTGCTGTCATATCAACTACCAGCTTCACTTGATTCTTCTTTCGTTCTCTATCTTTTTGTTTAGTAGTTTCGTATAAGGCAGCATTTTCTTTTATGCGAGCTCTTCGCCTTCGCTCACACTCTCGTTTTTGCTGACGTATCTCTTCCGCAGTTTTTGGGCGCTTTTTAGTTTTAGGTTTCCCCATCTAAAATGAAAAATAGCAAATGAAGCAAATGAAGCCAAATAATCACGTCAAAACTACCACCCTAAAACTTGCACAAGACCTCTCCATACAAAGTCACTTCCATGGATCGCAGGTCACTTCCATGGGCAGATTTTTCTCCATGGAACCAGGGATGTGACCTCCACGGATGTGACTTTCGTCTGTTCAATCTCTGAATACATAACCTCCAAATCGGGAATGAACGTGCATATTTAGCCACATGTTTTTTACACCAAAACGCATTAAAATCACACAACCTAATTACATAGTTGTAAAGTACATACCTTTGATGACCTACACAGATGTGACTACTTATGCTCGACGAGTTTTAAGAATGAATATATATTTTTTATTTTCACACAGATGTTACGCCGCCGGTAGGAACTGACTACTGAAATAAAAAGATGGCGTCTCATGCCTTGTCTATGGCCAGTTACGTTCGAAAACGCTCGCGTTATTTTTCGGGCATGGCCGGTGTGACATTCATCCATGGAAGTGACAAAAAAATTGATCACAATTTTTATGAGAAAAATTATGTATCTTCTAGTAGCTTCATAAACATATGTTTTTATATTTACAGAGTAAATACATTTAAGATATTATTAGCTTACCTTTTTACACATTTACAGTAACAGATAAAATACAACATTTTTTTTTCTTCATAAAACCTATATGGTCACATCCACGGAAGGGACAATTTTGTTAAAAAAAATATTGAAAATTAAATAAAATTTGCATTAAATATACCGTTTTCTTTCTATAAAATATGTTATTTTATATTTACTTTAATATCAAGGAATACAACTGTATCATTTAGATACTAACAGTTACAAAATTTAGGATCACAGTATTTTTTTTGGAAAATGAGAAATACCCGTATAGAGATCAAAGTTTAATGTTGTCTTCACTGATACGAACTACATTAGAATAGTTTGACCATTAATGTTCCAACGAACTTTGTATCCAGTCTTAACACGTTCCGGCGTCCTTACAAACTGCACAGAAACTGTCTGACGATTAATCTCGGTTACACACTTACTGTCAGGGCCGAAGACTGTACCAACACGGGGCGTAACAAAACTTTAGACCGGTCCGCCCCACGGGACTGTACTGACTCACTTAATTACCCATCCAAAATTCCAACCAGATAATAAAGTTAAATTGAGTAAATTGCACAGGTGGCCGACATAATGTGAACTCGTTGCGACTACACAGTTTTAATAGCAGTAACCGCGCATTTTGCCTTTTAACAGCCACTTAAAACTTGTCTTGTTAATAGCGATCGCTTCACTTCTGAACTGTGTCAATTAGTCACATTATGATAATTTAACGTTACACTGTTACTGCTTTAATACCTTTCTTTTCGTGTCTGAATGTTTAACCAGACCTCTTGGCTTGAATGGAAGGGATCTGTTTAATGATTTGATATTCTATAAGTACATATAACAAAATTTTAAACTTGGCGTGGATATACATTGAAGATATTTGCACAAATATTAATTTTTAGATTATAATTGTTGTCTGATTGTTTATGAACGTTTCACTTAAAAACTACTGAGCCGATTTGGATTGGGTTTTCACAAAAGCATCTCATACTCAGCTTGTCATTCAGGGTTTATTTCATCGGAATCGGTTCTTTCAATCAAAAGTTATGACTATTTCAAGTCCTTAGTCCGCGCGTACGAAATAACACGCGCCTTTAAGTACATGCATAAACTAACGACGATAATCCCTTTCGGGATGATCAGAAATATTGCTTTCTTGCATACAGTTGTAACAAGGCTCACCCCGAAAATCAGCGGAGCAATAAAAAAAATCTGCTGTTGCATACATTTGGAACGAGTAGACGCCGCAGTTTAGTATGGAACAACAGATTTTTTTTGCTCCGATCAGTTTGCTCCCATACTAAAAGTTGTTCAGTTTGATTGGTAGACTCTTAGTTAAAAGGATGCATATCAATTTCACTCTGTATAGGATCCTTCTTAAAATGCTGACACTTTTTTAAGGGGATGATCAGACCATCTAACTGAACAACTTTCTCTATGGGACCAACATCGAATCGTAAAAAAAAATCTGCTGTCCCTAAACATTTAGTGTCGAGTACGATTGCAGTTTTGTATAGAACAGCTGAGTTTTTCGCTATTTCGAAAGTGGTCCCATAGTGAAAGTGGTTCAGTTTGACGGTCTGATCATCTCCGTAAAAAAGTGTCAGCATATTATGAAGGGCCCTGTATGTTATTATACAACATTTTTGGCCACGACGGATTGCCAAATCAAAGCTCCTGGTTTCGAATTGCGGTTCGGTCATGGATGTTGTTTAATGTTCCGTTGTTGTCTGGTTCCCATAATAAAAAGCCTTTTACCTATCATCAGTTTGGGGTCAGCACAATGTATGTTTGTGAACATTATTATTTATACAGGGTGTAAACTCAAATGCGTTACATATTTAAGGGGCTGAATCAAAACATCAAACTTTTCACTGTGGGACCGACATAAAAAACCGGCCAAGTGCGAGTCGGGACTCGGCTATTAGTGTTCCGTACCACCAGTTGCTTAACGTCCCGTTAATGATAACCGTTATAAATTGGTCACTTAGTATGTGGTCACATAGTAACTGAAGATCATTTTACACTGGTGGAGGTTTTTTGGGTATAGAAAAAAAACTATCCATGTTGGTTCCAACCTGATAATGTCCCCACCTTACCTCTAATGCTCATAATTTTTTTTCAGATTTTACATGACTCTAGTTTTTAAAATATCGGTGGGGACAGCAGTTTTTCTGTGTTTATAGACAAATTTTGTTCAACATAGTTTCAAAGAGAAACTAAAAGATAAATTTCGGACTCGTATTTTTACAAGCTTTCATTTGATACCCCACACGATATTGTAGATTTTTTTTTTGTATTTTGTCTCTTTCTAACCCCCTGAACTGTCTCTCAATATAAACATTAAGCTTTTTTGACTTTATTTTTGTCATTGGACCGTTAATTGCTATAACTGTACCAAGTTTCAGCTTCCTGTGTCTTACGGTCTCCGAGAAAAATACCTGCCACAGACGGACGGACAGACAGACACCGAAGTGCTTCCATAAGTGTTCCGTTTTGCCAATTTTGGTCCGGAACACTAAAAATCGCGAAAAAATCGGTGACTCGATCTCAAAGTAAAGAAACAGCTGATTCTTTTTTTTAATGCACGATTTCGAAGTTGGTTCCCTAGTAAAAGTTGTCCAGTTTGATGATTTAAAGCACCCTTTTAAGTATGTAACGCATTTAAGATTACATCCTGTACATTTACCGCTGCTATAATACGTTAACGTTTTCATATTTTCAAAACCACTCCTATTTGTTTACCGTAGCAACGATCCAAAGTGGGTATAGATAAAGAACGTGCTAATCCGACATCCTATCGTTTTTTATGTAAAGAAATAATATAGCGTGTTGTCGTAAGTAGCGACACAGCGGTGGTCCTTGCGGCAGTTTACACAAATTGCTCCAATTGCCGGCATCCACTCCACGATGCCAATTGGATTACGAATCGAATTTCATTCGCGAAAATGCGGTTCGCCCTACCAAGCCTCGTTTACACGCACGGGATAGCGCACTGTACAGGAAATCCGTTTAGTAGATACTTTTCAATTGGCTTAAATACGTACACTCTGGGGAAAATAAAAGCTCTAAACGAAATTTTTTTTTGTAAAAGAGTTTTAAACGCTTTGTAAAGGTGATCGCACACTTGTCCACGCGGAAAGAATTGACCGCACCGAACAAAACGAATTTTCTTTAGGCCTCGCGCCCAATCGGATGAATCTACGCCGCCCCTACGTTTTATATTTCTGAAGTGTTGCGGGAGCGAACAATTGTGACAGAATATGATGAAGTCATCAGAATTCGTCTGGGATTTGGGTACCTTCCGAAATCTTCCACCGATTCGTCCGATTCGGTAGTCGGGAATTCTAAAATTCGATTCTTTCGCCGCGTTCAGGAGTGCGATCACCTTAAACGAGAACTAGCAAAAATGTTCCCTTTCTAATAGTTGGAATTGTTTACAAGCCAGCTAACACGCGTACAACTGATAGTTGTCTACATTGCGCGACAAGTTGTGTCAACGACACATACAGTTTATGGGTTTAATATGTTAACTAAATGCAAATAACTTCGCCGTGTAGATACGCACCTAGATAGACGCTAATGTTGCGAATAAATTTACTTTAACGTGCACTCTCATACGCGTATTGTACCTGCGTATTTAATTATGTTTGCGCTCTACACAATTACATATTTAAAGTAGAAATTAATATCAAATGACAAGGCTATTAATAAGTCATTAAATCTCTATGTCGTTTCCACTGAAACAAAAACCAAGGAAAACTAATTCTACTGAAAGTAACCACCATCTTTTAGAAGTAAGGAATACCTGCTTACAGAATATTGCGAAGCATAATTTGCTTTGACATATCTTCTGCCTATCTTTATTATCTATAGGTATATCTATAACTTTATTATAAATCTATCTAAGTAGGTATCTATCTTCTATTGGTACTTTTAAAATAGTTCCGTGACTGACTGAATGACGCACAGCCTAAAAAAAAGTACTGAAGATAGAAACATGGAATTAGGAATACACAGATATTCTACAGAGGATGTAATTTTTCGAAAATGCTTAAAAAACAGTTCCGTTGACTGCCTGACTGACAGACAATGCACAGCCTAACCCACTGAAGATAGAAACATGCAATTTGGAATACGTATTCTACAAGATGTAGGGGGCACTAAAAAGGATTTATCAAAAATCAAGTGGTGCAATCGGGTATTGAAGTTGTCCGAAATCGATGCGTAGTTACGAACGTGGTCAAAATCTTGTTAGCACATAAACTGGATTGTAAACTGTTACGAAAAATTCTGCGTTGTAACTTGCGATCCTGATCGTCCGTCATTCGCCGCTGGTTTCTCTTAACCCGCCTCGTACTCCATGCGAGTCTATTAAGGTGCGTGCTCTGAATCGGCATGCGCTCATTACCCCTCCCTATTCATTACCCGGCTAAATAACTAATGGCTTCGTCTTAACACGTCTCACCGAAAGCAGTTATTTTCAATGATGTCGCCTACGTCGCACGCATCATTCCGCTCGTTTCGCGATCTTGAGCCGACTGTATTAACACTTAGTTCGGTGCAAATTGCCGTTGAGACTCCTGACTGACACGCGAATTACATTCCGTATGTCTATGTATGATCGCTTGGTGTATCACTGATGCCTTATCTCTCCTATTAGTATTTGTATTTTTAGTATATTTCTTTCGAGGCACCCTGCAACGACTATCAGAGAGGATAGTCCTTGCAGGGCGCCCGAGCGCGCTACATACAAGCGAAGGTAGATCCTCTTTTTAACAGGACTAACCGATTAAAGCCAATAAAACGAATTCAAACACGATATAGAAACTAATCTCCGCGCCTGTGGTTTGTCAGATTTCCGTTAAAACATAGTTTCAATGCTAGAATTAATTAAAGATGTGAATGGAAATATTTGAGCCACTATAATTTTTAAACTACCTACTTATACATTTTAACGAAAATCTTACAAAGCACAGGTACAGAGATTAGTTTCTAATTCGTGTTTCAAAAAATTTATTGACTGTAATTGGTTAATACGAAGGTATTACAAATATTATGTATATTTATATTTAATGTAAATAAACTTCGTTTGTACGGAGTGCGCTAGATGCATATGAAAATTGTTTTAAATACCTAACATGAATTGATAACGTAAAGCGTAATATAGGGTTTGTTCGTGCAGTACACGACTGGCGCGACGATGGGCGGCGGGTGCGGCGCTACGGGCACGCGGGTGCCGACGGCAGCGTCGCCGGCCAACACGGCCTCCTCCTCGTCCTCCAACACCGGCTCGGCCGGCGGGACGCGCTCCACCAGCCTGAGCACCGCCCCTCCGCCCCCGGCCTCATCTGCCTCCACAACCGGCGCCGCCGGCGAACAGCTCAGCCGCACAAACCTATACATTCGCGGCCTCAGCCAGAACACCACCGATAAGGACCTAGTCCAAATGTGCCAGATGTAAGCATTATCATTTCAATGCTATCTATGACATATCGTTTTCAGTTATCGTTAATTCGCATTCCATTTGCAGGTACGGCAACATTATTTCAACAAAAGCAATACTGGATAAAAATACGAATAAATGTAAAGGTAAACAACATTGATACCCGTACGTCCTCTTTACACTATCATAGCATACTAAAAGTAACCTTTAGTCAATCTGTGCATAGATATTTCACGTATGTATATAAAATAACATACCTATTTAAATTTATATACGTACTCAAATAGATTTTGCATCGAGAGAACTATTCGTAACTGAATTATTTAATACAGTATTAATATTTTCTAGAATACCATATACCTTCATTAAACTAATCCATCTATGGTGAGACTTTTTCCAATATATGCACGAACACTAGATATATTAAATTTGGTTCATATATTTTATGACGTACTCATATTTGTTTCACATAAGTAAGTGTTATTTACATGTAGACAATCATCTTCACTATATATTGCACCAAAGCACAGATAAATACAAAATTATCTCGTTGGAAGATGCACAATAATTTTATTTATCACTACAATTTTATCTATGTCACATCTATGTTCCATCACGCTACCAAACAATCGACATTATAATCGTGTTCATTAGTTCTTACATAAACCGGTGTATTATAGTTAATTATTACCTTATCTTAAACATTTTAGACATCCTATACTTAACAAAGCATGAATCATCAAACATAAAGACAGACGAGAGCATGACGTTGCTGCAAACACATAATTATAAAAAGTGTTCACTTTGTTTGTACAGGTTACGGTTTTGTAGATTTTGAGACAATCGCATCGGCGGAGGCAGCTGTTAAAGGATTACAAGCCAAAGGTGTTCAGGCCCAGATGGCTAAAGTGGGTATCTGGTTCCTGCGTAGACTGAACCGTGTACGTTGTGCATGCAAGTAATACTATTTATGACTAACCGCCTGCTCCTAATCCGCTCTCTAATCCATCTTTTTCTGCTCCATTTTCTCTATCAACATTTAACCTAAACTCTTCCTTTATCCTGCTATTTCCTGTTTTTATAATAAATGTCCCAATACAACAAATTTAAATGCAAAGGGTGTTGTTTACATCCTTTCCCTTTTGGCCGCAAATAAATAAGGCCCCGTTTGATTTTGTAGCCTTTCACAACATCGATTTTATCAATGGTTCAAACATCCATGTTTTATACTTAAGAGATCCATTTTCCCCATTAACTTCGACAGTCTTGCCAAAATTTATTTAGTCTGAATTTCAATGTTTTAGCGTAAAAATATGAGACTCTGTACAACATCCTCTGCCTACCCCCTTTGGCCTTACTCCCTTTTCCTTCTTCCCTTACTTATAGCTTTAGTATTTACCCTATTATCTATTGAATAAGTGCTGTAATACGTAATTGAGCATATAAAAGTAAAAAGCGTGTTTTCTATTGTAAAATGTTTGTTAGATTTGAAATTTTTATGCATATTCGTAGCATCAATCCTGCCCCTTATTTAAAGAGAAAACTTTAGTGTAAATGTAACTTTTACAGTAACTTACAATTTATTTAATTCAATAGATGTTTGAAACCTGTCTAGATAAGTAGGTCCTGTGTTTAGATCATCTACATAAAATGGGCGGTTACATTTGGAATGTAACGGTGATATCACCGTACAAAATGCCTAAGTATCTCATTTATCACTCATTTTGGGTGCCGACACGAGTGGTCGTTTGGTTGTCAGCGTATTCTCGATCAGAATGTAACACTAATGTGTTGTAAGTATTTACTCCCTTCAGTGTAACGCAATTATAACGCTTTACTTAATTCTATACTTCAGACATTGTTTCATCCTATTGATTCTATACTATTGTCGTATGCTTCAGCGTTATAACAATGTATAATCGTATTTTCGCTACCGGGCTCTGGGTATTCCTATGCTTTCAATATTATACCTAAATTAGTGTGTATGCGACTTTTAACTAGCTTAATAATCTCTATGCTGATGTATATGCCCATCTCGTTGATAACACCTACGTAATATAGTATGGTAGATCAATCTGCTGATTAACGTCAGAGCTGGCTTCAGTGTCTAGATAATCTATGCGGGCTTCAAGCTAATGTACCTACACTAAAATAACCTTCGGTTCTTTGTCTGATATCTACATGCGATAAAAACAAGCTTCGAACTATCGATACAGCAAATTTTCCATTGTTAATAAATTGTACAGCAAAATTCTAGATTCATGTCCACTATTAGTTTTGTTTGTCAAGAAAAATACTAGTTAATAATTTTATTTCCAAATCATTAAATACAACTTATGTATTTCCCTCTCTTTTGTGAATCTTTAAATTAGAATCTCTTTGTAAATATCTCAATTATAAATTTTCTTAAGAACACAAAAATATTAGAATCAGTACAGTTAAGCTTACAGAGCAGTTACTTTATCTATCTACTCGGGGCTTTTGCAGCAACAAGAACAGGATCCCACTAACCTGTACATGGCCAACTTGCCGCCTCACTTCAAGGAAAACGATGTGGACCAACTACTCGCCAAGTTCGGCCAAGTGGTCTCCACGAGGATCTTACGCGACACCCACGGCCATAGCAAAGGAGTCGGATTCGCACGGATGGAATCCAGGGAGAAATGCGAGCAGATCATCCAAGTAAGTCTATATGAAATTCGGTACCAGGTAATCTCAAAATGTCTTTGCAGTTTGCTATCGCATGAAAATTCATATACATATACATAAACATAACATAATCCCTTTCCGGTTTGGTCTTTGGGGTTTGAATATTTAAGGTTTCAGGAAAGAATGGCGTATGAAGTGGTGATAGGTGGGTTGCTTTTAGCCCAGAAAGACACTGAATAAGAAACCTTTTAGCCGAAGAATTCCTAAACTGAAGTAGCGACCGCGTAGCGGAAAGCGCAGCGTGTGTAGGTCCACAAGGGGAAGCCTATGTCCAGCAGTGGATGTTTATCAGCTGAGATGATTATGATTAAGCAACCCTTTATCCAAAATAACAATATTAACTTTGAAAACATACTTCAACTTTCAACTTTGCCATGAGTAACGCAATAAATTAGGTAGGTTGCGGAACCAAATTTTACTTAATTTAAATCAAACTGTTAATTTCAGATGTTTAACGGGAACCCGATACCCGGAGCCAAGGAGCCTCTGCTAGTGAAATTCGCCGACGGTGGCAATAAGAAGAAAGCATTGTATAATAAACAGAACGACAACAACGGGAGGGCGTGGAGAGATAATAACGAATCTATCACGCAGGTATGAACTACAAATAAAGCTCTCGTAAGAGTTAAATAAAGGCCTTTTAGTCTAAACTGTAAAGAATCCCATTGTAGAGGAAAAGCCACTCATCAGAGTGTGAAACAGACCCGAAATCGACCACGCTGGACCAATGAACGCAAGTTGATGATCAAATTATTGCCAGAGATTTTTCACGCTGCCTCTATAGACCTCTGATATGGCTTAACGACTGAGTATCGCCGTCTGACGACACTATTCGGGACCAACTGCTTAACTTTCGGATTAATTTCATATTTCTTTTTTTAACTCTTTATTCAAGTAGGTACAAAGAGCAAGCTTACTCTAAAACGATTTCTTCTAAGAGTTATAGACTCAATTCTTTATTATGTTTTTTAAAGGCGATGGGCGTGAGCGGCGTCTACGCAGGCAGCGTAGGTGGTGCGGGCGCAGGCGGTGAATGCGCGGGAGTGTACCGCGGCGGCGCCGGCGTCTACGGCGTGGCGGCGTTCCACCACCACCCGCAGCTGCACCACCACCACCACGCCGCGCACCCCGCCGCCTGGCTGGCGCCCTACGCCGCCCTCATACCGCCCGCACACCCCGCCCACCACGCCGCTCACCCCGCACACCCGACACACATACCCATCGACTCCGTGCCTAGCCAATACGTTAGTATTATCTCTATACAATCATCTATATACCCCATTCAGTTGTCATTTACAAATTCGAAACGTCTAAGAATTGGAGAGGCTAAAATTCTAGATCCTACTATCTGACATTGTCATGGTGTAAATGCAACTTGAATCCAAGGAATCAAAATCAAGGCGGCCTACATTCAGTAAACAATAACACATAAAGAACAATCAGTCAAACGACAAAACACCAAAAATGACTGATGTTTATTCTGTTTTCCAGGTAAACTGGGACAGCTTAAGGCCGGATAATGAATTATACGTGAGTTTTGACACATATTGCTGAAAAAACTGTACGCTCTAACCTTCCATGCCCCGTCGCTTTGCCCTCCACTTGCCGTTAATCAAGTTAATGCGCCTCTCTCGCTTCCTGTCCGTCACTGTCCCGAGTTAGTTTGTCGAGTAGAGAGTTGGCTGACGGGCGTGTTATGTGTTGCAGTACTTCGCGTCGCACCCGTACCAGTACTTCGCGGGGCCGACGCCGCCGATCATTCAGATGCCGATGGAGAGCGAGCACGCGTCCACGGCGGCGTCGCCGGACGAGGCCTACCAGCCGTACCCGCCTCCCAAGTAGACTAAGCCACGCTAAAATCCGTGCTGTACACGAGCCAAAAATCAAAGCAACTGTGACTTTTACAATGTTAATTTGTTTTAGTTTTAATTTGCGGCCGTTATAGACTTCATCGAAAGCTCCGCTCGCGACGCGCTCGTGTCGCCGGCGCCTTATAGTTGTAAGCCTAATTTTACTTTATCGCCTCGACTATTTATTTTCTCGACGGGCTTCGTCTCCGGTCCTCTTGGCTTTATGCTGGACGTTCGATTCGCTGTGATGTTTTGATGAGGTCTTTTGACGGTTCGAGGAGAGGATTTGATGTATAGATATAGCTGCAATTTTAAATGTGTTTTTACATTATAATTTTATTATTGTTTTATGAAATTTAAATTTAAGATTTTAGGCGCAGGTTTTGAACATGTTGACAAGATTATTTAAGATAGTTAGGTATTTATTTTAGCATAGTATAATTTCACTATTGAACTTTGAAATGTTGACTTGTCCGTTGCGACGGGATCAATGATAAAATAATTATTTTTATTTCAGTGTCATATTTAAAACTAAGAAAAACTGAAAAAAAAAATTGGTCAACAGAAATATAGACATTGATATCGAACAACACGTGCAATCCAAATATGTATTTCAGAATCGTGTAGGTATGTATTTAAGTGTTGGCGATGTCTGATTTCGTTGTATTGAAATATAAAATCACATTGTTTATTTTCCTGTGAACATCAGGAATAGAAGAAAGCAATATCTGGAGTGGTTGGATAGAAAGCTAAGTGGAAATGGTCATATCATGTGGAATCAAAAATTTATCCTAACAAAGTTGTAAACAATAAAGAGACGTTATGTCTAATGCTAAGGAAGGGTGGACACACCGATTAGATCTTGTACGATAAAATCATGCTGAAGATTTAGAATCTTCCGTGAATTAAGTATTTATAAAATACAATAGAAGAAGTAACTCTTAAGTCATGTTGTAGTTAAACAGTAACATAACTGGCAGCTTTGTAAAGCTTCAATCTAAAGTCTTACTGCGTCAGTTGGCATTAGGAGTGGGTACCTCTGACGGTTACGGAATTACGGTCGGGATTATACATATGTATATACGTTCAAAATGTGTTTGGCATGGTGCTTTAGTATTTTATTTGGACAATGGTACTATACCTATACAATACAGTATTATGTACAGTCATACTGGTGTAGTCTTCCAAGGAACGCAAAATATTTTAACCAATGAGCGTTTTTCCAGTGGTATTCTAGGGGATCGCTAGATGGCGCTTCGCGAGCTAAGGTCAAAATTTAAAAAGTGTTTCTTTAAAATAATAAAGAGGGAAAAGATGATGAAAAAGATTCCAGAGCCAGAATATTTAATTATTTACGAATCATTTTAATAGAAAATCTGAAACCTCACATCTGACATGGTTGTATGGGCTCATTCCCTTGGCCTTTAAAAAAAGGCAGGCACTATCTTGACATGATTTTGACGTGATCTGGCACACTTCTCTAAGGAGCGATGAACATGCCATCTGTTGAGTTTTTAGAAAGTAAATTTTAAAAAGAAAAGAAATACGCTCATTGCGTTCAAATTAATGTTTCAAGTTTACCACAAGGTTAGAAAATGTTAAAATATTCAATCCTCATGTGCCTGAATATCTTGGCCACTTGACTGTCTCATTGTGTGTGGTTCTTTGACACGAACGTACTACCCATTCGCGTGTAACGTTCTTAATTGCATTACATTCGATACTACTTTGGTCATCTAATAACATCTTCAACTCATCACAATTAGTCTTAATTACATTTAATTTGTTTTCGGCCTGTACATACAAAAACAAGAATGCAAGCACTCGTAAATAACTGATAACGTCGTTGCCAAACCCTAATACAGACTGAATTTATGTATACTAACTTCCAAATATTTCTCAAGCCTCGTTTAGATCCCCAAGCACCCCTTCAAGCTGCAAGTAGCACTGCGAAGTGAAACGAAACGCAATAAGGTCATCAATCCGTACGCAAACGAGTTGCTAGTGGCTAGTTGACTTCCAATGGTAACGTCTGCGCTTATAGGCACAACAGTGCTGATAATACGGCAACATTTAGCAATAAGCAGTTGTATGTAAAGTCTATTTATACATTTTACGAGTCTATACAAATTTTTGTACGTTGGAAACTCATGTTTGAATACGTGAATAATGAAGTGATCCTTTTTTGAGAATCATGTACTGAATCAACTGTAGTTGTTATTTTGTAGGCGGTCGGCACATTCCACTAGATTTGAAACTTCAAACAAAAATTCCACGATTGATTTCCACATTATAAAACGTAAAGGATTTGAAATCCAAAGTAAACGCACCGTTTTGGTGTAAATGAGCACTTTTTGTACCATCACGTAGGTTTTGGGTACACTTTATGACTTTATATGAAATTTGATATTTTTATATTGAATATATATAAATTATACATGGATATGTATACATGTATATACATTGTTGATGGGTACGAGTAAAAGCCTACTATATCGCAACTGTTTAATTCTATTTTGGCACGTCGAGAGTTTCATCAGAACCAAAGTATACAAATCATTAAAGTCGAGTAAGAAGTAGGGAAATATTTATACACCTCAGGGACTGAAGACTAGTTAAATGTTTGATATATTAACTGTATTTTAACTGACGATTAAGCGATAACCTCTTTATTCAAAACCTGTGAACCGACTTAAAACAATACAGGTACTGAGACTAGCTGACGACAGGTTTTGAATGAATAACGTAGATTTCGAAAGAATAAGTAGATCTGTATTTTGTTCTTATTTTTATTTCCGGAGAAGGCTGAAACTGTCTTACTGTTTCCTTAATTTGAATTCTATTGGGATTAACATAAGAGTCGTGAAAGGGATCCCAACTTACTGCTACATTTTCACGTAGATGCACTACAATCAGTACTTAAAACTTACAGAGAAGTTGCAAGGGTTGCAAGCAGAAGCACGTAGCTCCGGATATAGTTGTACATAGCTGACTGCCTGACTGTACGATCGCAATAGACACAATCGGTTCCGCATACATCCAACTCACGTCACAAAGGCTAATGAAAAGTGAGATTTTTATTAGTAATTACATTTGAGTAAATCGTACTGAACCATAATACTCCGTAGATCAGTATTATACCCGTATAATGTCTGATCAAGCCAAATTTATTGAACTGACTAAGAAACCGCCTTTAATTCTTGAGAAAATTTAATAACCATGAAGTGCAATGTAGTACCGGGTGTTGCGTGGTACTTAGTTAAGTAATTTGATCGTTTAGTGTTCGACGTACACCGTGGCTTCCTGTAATAACAGTCTTCCGATAGATATTTCCGCTAAACTTTGCATTTAAAATTGAACTTTTAAACACAAACTAATTTTACTTTTCAAGCACCTTAATTATGAGATGAACTGGCGATTCAACGACCTACTAAATTAAAATCTAAACCTAATTGTTTTGAGTCCATGGTCTCACCGAGACTTCGTACGTTTGAGTTCATTCCACAATGCATAATGCTGTTCCCCTCAATCAATACATACAAACTAAGTAAACAGACACCAATTTATGTGACTTGTAAAATAGCGTGGCACGGTCCTGTGTAGTATTAATGTGTAATCACTGTCAAAAGCAAATGTATTTTAGCATGAAATTATTTTTCTAATGCTTTCCTTCCATTTTAAAGCAATAAATTACTTTCATGGTAGTGCCTTCAGCTTCCTTTAAAATAAAGATCAGATATGGATACAATATAGCAGTCGCATGTGCTTTACACAATATTTTTACAGGTAATAGAGAACTTACCGTATTCGTAAACGTAGTGATAATGTAAAAACTATGTTTAAATATTTTGTATTAACAACTAAAACATGATAATGTGGCTGTCAAATCGTTGCATTTTTCACACATGATGTAAAAAATTGAGACCGAAAATAAAACGTAGATGTTCCTAGTAAACCTCACTTCGACATTCTTGACATGTGTGATAAACTTTACTTTGAGATTACGGAAGATGACGAGTTAATATAGTGACAACTATGGACACTTGGACGGAAGAGCACAAAAAAATATGCGTCGAGGAACCAATTCATAAAAACCAAAACAATGATTCTACTGAAAATCATGTCGATAAATAGAATTGAAGTGTTAAGTAAATGTTTTTTAATATAAGTCGTTTAAATATAAGAGAATGCTCGACTCGTTTGAAACAGTGAATAGTGAAGCTTTAGGAACGACGGTGAAATGACGGCTAGTTTGTAGTTCTAGGCTTAACTATAGATAGGATAGAATAGCAAAAAAATGTTTCGACGCTAAGATAGATAGAATAGAGCCCTAGATTAATATATTTCCAATGGCGGAGTGGGGCGCGCGCGCCCCCTGCCGGCTCTAGGGTAGCTTCCTATGTTAGTTTATTAAATAATTTAATTTGAATGGACTGAAGCCGGCACGAGGCGAGCTCGCCCCAACCCCGCGTAGCGTTTAAGGAGAATCTAAGAAAATTAGTGAACACATTCTTGAGATAAGTTTCAGTTGAACAAGTTTGCTTTCACCTCTTTTGTTATGTAGTTGACTAAGTGTAAAGAAAGAAATAAATGAAAAAAATCAGTCGGAGGTGTCGATACGAACGTATTTGTCCAATGTGTATTAATATAGTGTGGTGTTCTACCCAGCAGACTAGTCTAGATAGTAGAATAGTTTAGATAAAATTTAGTTAGGTAGTCTAGACTTACGAAATGCAAAAATAAAACTTCATAAAATGTAAAAAAAAATGAAATGAAATTGTTGGTAAGAAAGAATATTTTTAAGGGACATGTTGCTTCGTTGTGTTATGACGTGAGGTTTGGCATAACTATGATAATAGTGTAAAAGCATTTCTCTCAGAGAAACGACATAGAGGAAAGTTATGTATCTATTTTGTTACAAAGTGTTTGCAAGTTTCTATATTGTGCTATGAGCATTTTATGTGACCCGCATTATTTATAGTTATGCTGAATGGAACCTAAAATAATATATAAATAAAACAAAATGGTACTAAGAAGCATGTTTTATTGTGACGAGTCATGTTCCTTTGCATTCAACATATTTTGTAAGAGCAAATGATTGAAATAAAACAAGCGAAACCAAATCGAGCCCATCATTTTACTCTTTAGTTAATAATCACCGCTGCTAACGTTTCATGAAATGGTTAATTCAACCGATACTGCATATTAGTTTATACGAGGGTCTTTCTTAATATTCTGACGTTGTTTTAAGTAGATGCTCAGACCATTAAACTGAACAACTTTCTCTATGAAAGTAACATTGAAATCGCGAATAAAAAACAGCCTTCCTGCCTTATATATTATGTCCCATTTGGGTCGAGTAGGTTTGCAGTTTTGTATGTGAAACAGCAAATGTTTTTTTCGCGAATTCGATGTTACTTCCATGTTTCAATGATGATGGTGTGTTTGATGGTCTGATCATCATCATAACAAAACCGTCAGCATATAAAAAGACCCCGTAATTTATGGAAATCATTTTCTTAACCCAATATTATTGGTAACTTTCTAGTTTGTGCTCTTCTAGCACAATTAAGTGGGATTCATTCATCTCGTAAATTAAAAATTGAACTCCTTTTTGGATGTATTTAAAAAGTCGAAAAGTATAGAAAATTATATTCAATGAACATTTTCTTATTCGATGATGGATTGGTCAGTTTTAGATAAACACGTTTTTTACTTAACATATTGATAAACTATTTTATTTTAAATAATGAAGTCAATACCTAAGAATTAAAACAAAATATCCACCTTTATGCATTCCCTGTCGCGTGCTTCGCTTTGAATATTCTAAGGGTGTTGTCACACGAGCCGCTGATGAGGAGGGCTGGGTTCGACCAATCACAGCAAAGTACTTTGTCCTCGTGGCCGCTTAGGTCGTATAAAGGTGTACGCGGGCTGAAAAAAGCATTACCATGAGAACCTGACTAGATGCCTCAAACGAAATGCAGCAAAAAAACATGGTGAATATTCCTAAAATAAGTGCATGCATAGCATCAGCAGCATATGCTCACGACTATATTCCCCAAGGGGTCAGAGATATTCTGAAACCTCAGAATATCTCTGACCACATTTCACCAGTAATCCTGAAACTCTGTCCAGTATGACGGGGGGTAATCCCGTTGCCACTTATAATGGACAGTGGGTACAATACATGACTCGAAATTGAAGCATGCATGTTTTTGAAAATAAAAAAATAAGTTTCCTAAAATAAGTGACTATAATGAAAAAAGAGAGGGTCGATGGCGCGTTGCTATGAGGTATGGACACTCATGGTCATTCATGAGGGTCCAGGTACGAATTCATGCCACGTCCCAATGAGTTTACTTATGTACGTAATACTGATTGCTCTCAAACGGTGAAGAAAAACATCGTGGGGAAACCTGCATACGGTGAAGAAAAAATTTTGATGCATTGCATGCAAATTACTGATGATGACGCCTCATTGAGGGTGGCCTGTGACCTGAAGTGGGACGTTTATAGGCTGATGATGATGATAATAACATCTTTTATATTTTAGCCCTCATCACCCAGGACCTACCTCGACTGAGGGCTAGAGTGCTATAATTATGTAAGTACAATAAGTTTATTGCAAATAAATATTTTTTTCATTTTTTTTAAATTTTTTATATATTATGTATATGCGTAATTTATAATTAAGTATGTTTTTTTACTGTCGTTTCTTTTTTTAGCAATAACTTTCACCTTGGTACGAAACTCCAATCACCGATAGAGGAAGACAGTGATTACTACGTCATCTAGGCTTTGAAAAGGCTTTTTATTTCTTAACAAAACATTAACTCAATGAATATTAAATGGCGGCTTGTCACTCCTATTACCTACCCCTCAATTTAACACGCAATATCGGAACTTTATTTCATAATATCTAAAGAATTCCAAAACAAAAGTTGAGATTTAAAATTTCACATTAAAAAAAAGGGGGACTTTTTTATTTAAATGGGTTTGCTCTTGACCTCAATCCGGTCCTTAGGACAAAGATGGGGTCGAAGATGTAGCGAGCTTACCCAGAAGAAGCCTATTCACTCGTACTTTAAAAAGGACTAATGGCCTGACTAATGGTAGGCCTTCGCCATGCAACGCATCATAATCTGATGAATAAATAAAATATTTAAATTTGTAGTTTCTAACCTCCTAGTCTCCCATAGTTTGACTTGTCCGTCGTAGCCGGCGGAGAGGAACAAGTTGTCCCGAGTCTTGGACCAGCGGACTGCCTGCACCCAGCCAGTGTGAGATGTGAATGTCCCCTTTACTATACTTTCTGTATAAGATAATATACATTCAGTAAGGTGCTAAGGGTCAGCGCAGATTTGGTGGAAAACTGCTCGGTATTTTTAGATTGATGATTAATCTTCGTCCTTATCCAATTCAAATAGAGTTGCAAATAATATGAAATTGACAATTTACTCTAGTGGACAGTAATGTTTCCCCCGCGAAACCGAACGGCAGACGCCGTTTTCTTCTCGGACGAAAAAAGTTGTTCAATATTACTTCTAAGGCTAAGGGCCTGTTTCACCACTTCTGAGTAAGTTCTTGTTAGCTTAGCCGACAGATAGTTTGACATATTTTGTATGAAAGATATGTCAAAATATCTGTCGGAAAAGCTAACAAGAACTTACTCAGAAGTGGTGAAAAAGGCCCTAAGTGTGTTAATAACAATATTCAATCGATCGATTACTATGTTTTTGATATTCAATCGAATCATCAAAAACAGTAACATTGTGATCTTAGTTGGACGAAAATAAAGTTTCCTATTCTGTTCACATCAGGTCGAAAAATTCTCGAGCAGATTTCGTTGATAAATTGAGAAAAACTCAATTATAATAACAATAGATTTGACAATAGCGTGCAAGAAATAAAACCCTGTGGCGTGTGTTCACATTATCTCTTGCACGTATTTTTAACTCTATTTCAATAAACAATTTAGTTCATTGTCAACTGCTCGAGCATTTTTCCGCCTCATGTTTACTGACCATAACCCGACAAAATTACCATACAACAAAAGGTTTCTACGGCACAACAGTAGGCCTACCATGAGTTTTCACTTTACGTTACTACTGAAGTTACGTCACCAATTCGTATGTCAGAAATAAGTTCTCAACGTAACCACTAGGAGCGCTGTCCGAAATTCAATAAAAAATTGGCGACGCAACTAAAGTAGTAACGTACAGTGAAAACTCATGGTAGGCTCACAGATAATGCCCACACATGGTCCGGTAAATTACTTATGATCCATAATTGCGTTCACGAGTCTCAAGGCTAAGGACGCGTTTGTAATACTGCTATTTGCAGTCGTGTTGCAGTAGCAAAGCAACTCGTGTGAGTTTGACTATGCACATAATCAATAACAAATGAGCAAACCTGTGGATCTAGGATCGTAAAGGCGTATATGCCTGTCGGCCGATGCAGTCACAATGCTGTTGCTGATTGGAGACCAGTCCACGTCGAAGAATGCTTTGTTACCTGCACAAACAATACATTTTTAAATTATTTACCAGAATATACCGCTAGCGAGCTCCATACAAACGAAGTTTAGTTCAATTTTTAATATTAACCAATTAAATTTTTAAAACACAATCTAGAAACTATATGTGTCTGTGGTTTGACAGAATTTCGTTAAAATGTACAGTTTCAAAGTAACGCATACCACACATATTGGAATTAGGATTTTGTACGGAAATCTGGAAACGAAATCCTATTTGGATTCGGAATTCCTGATCAGAATTCGTATGCAGCGCGCTCGGGCGCCCTAAAAGAACTAACCTCTTAAGGGTGGCATAATATCTATGATTGTTGGCATGTTTGGCAATTATAATTGTAGTATGTGTGGTGGAGACTGAATGACCGGTCACATAATAGTCTCATTAAATAAAGATGTGGTCTGAAAGTAGATGATGTAGTAAAAAGGATTAAATTCAAGTTGAGATGGTTTGGGTATGTGAAAACAATGAACGAAAGAAATTTACAAGGATAATGATTTGGCAGTGAAAATAGCTCTGCGCTGCGCATCGCCAGGCCACTACTCTATCACAAATAAAAACTACTTACCAGCAATTTCCTGTTTAATGCCACCAAGTTCACAATCCCAAAGTTTCAGTAAGTGATCCCAGCCACTGGACAGTACAGTGTTGAAGTCCATCCATTGCACTCCTGACACTGCTTCTCTATGCCCTTTTAGTGTGGTCAAAGGTTCCTGCACGGAACAAGTAAAACGTTATGTTAATCAAGCTTACCTGACAAGATAAAGAAATTTAATTTTTTCTGTGTATAAGAAGTTGAAGCAGATATCGTGTCCGAAATCGGTTAACATACATAAGTTATGGCCCACCACACATATTTACACACTACGCAGTTGTCCTTTTCAGAAAAAAAACATTAATTTCATCCTGCTGTTTTCCTTGTACGACCTCAGGCCTCTCCCAACAAATCAGTCAAGAATAGACTTATTTTAGTTATTCAAAAATAAAATAAAAACAATTAAGTAGGTATATGGCTAATAGTAGATCTTACTCTTGTGTTTCCATGATCAGGTTTACTTCTTTTCTTAGCTGGTGCATTGTCTTCGTCTGATAGACCTGAAATAAATGAACATAATAAATATTTCAAAATTTACAACAAAAGATTTCTCCTTCCTTCATCTCATTCAGTGCTCAAATATTATATAGATAAGTGATTGCAATTTATAACTAAACAAGGACCGCTATAAAATGACAATAGTTTTTTATTTGAAGACAGTTAAAAAGTAAAACAAACATTTGCATACAACACAAATAAGAGATGTCAGGATTTTTTGCACTTTTTAAATGTTTTTTTGGTGTTGGGGTTTTTTAAATTTGATGTGATTTCTAAATTTTTAAAGTATTTTGAAAATGACTTGAGCAATCAATTTTCATGAAACAAAGCTTCTAAGAACACTGTCGCAAAAATTAGCTATCTATTAAAAAAAACGATATTGAAATCGTCGTTTGGGAGCTACAATGCCACAGACAGTCAGACATAGGCATCAAACTTATAACACCCCTCTTTTTGCCAAATGTTAATAAATAGGTATGTAAAATAAATTACTTGTACTCCACAGGCAGATGTTATTGTCCCAGCTGCCGGTAGCAAAACGATTGTTGTCGGCCGACACAGCAAGGCACTCAACTCCTTTGTCATGCCCTCTGCATGTCACCACACAGTCCACCGAGTTACGGGCTACGTTCCACACCCATAGCATGGCTGACTGGTCATGTGAGCCACTGGAAAACAATTATTATTTAAATCAATGCTGTATCTTGTTATTTTTAAGGTGTCGCAAACTTGCAATTAGTCACTCTCTCATGCTGAGGGAGGGAAACACTGCTTCCAACCAGTTTTCCGTTCAAAGTATCCTCATTAAAGATGCAGGATGATAAAGATGACAGTGCTTGTTCCGTGCACTGAAATATAACTTTCTGCATACCTGATTTGTTATCAAGCATTTTTTGTAGTCTAAATTGACTATGAACTTATCAATCCATAAACCAGACTATTATTTTCAACCTTTGAATATAGTGTAGTTAATAAATTAATAGCAAAAGATTCCTTTAATTCCAGTTAATTTGTTGTAAAAAACATTTCTACAGTATAAATGTTTATATACAATAAACCACCAGTCACCAGCTTAGACGAATTATATATGGACCCGTCTCGCCTTAGCATTTCCCCTCTGCCAATGTGCAAGATCAAAAGATCTTACGCATTTACATACAATTTTATACCTTATCACAAAACGCGACAGCCTATAATGGCGGATAAATAACAATAATTTCGAACTTATGATGTTTGGGGTTCACATGACACTGTTTTTCATGATTTTTAACATTCAAAATTAGAATCTAAACTAATGGAATTAAATTCAAAGTTGCGTATCTCGTGCTACCTCGCCCCCCGCAAAAAGTGGCAGAAAAGATTGTTACTAGAATTACACGCATAACTTGGCCTCATATAAGTAGTCTAAGGTCACCAGTGACTAAAAATAACTCCTGTATACTTTATTGATTTATAAGGGGCTAGTAAATTATTTTTTATTACCTTGCAAAGACAGCTTGATCGCCATTGAATGATACCCAAGAAACGGCTTTAACAGGAGATGTGTGGCCTGGTATGGCAAGCTTGTGTTGTCCTTTTGTGCTCCAGATGTGGATACTATTATCATAGCTGCCTGATAGGATCCTGAAAATTATTATTTAAGTGAAGGGGAATACAATATCAATTAGCTATACCATGGTACATGAATTTCAAGTGAATAAATATAAATTTAATCTATTACATTAATAAAATTGTAAACTTGGTGAGGATGTACATTAAAGATATTTGCAAAAATATTAAATTGGGGGCATTTAGGATATGTAATGGAATGCATTGAGCCATTTTTAGAATTTTTCTGTTTGTGCATGCATCACTTAAATATAGTAAACCGATTTGGATGCAGTTTTCACAAAAGTGGTGATATTTCATTGGAATCGGTTCATTCAATCAAAAGTTATGAGCATTTAAAGATTGGTAGTCTGGGCATACAAAGTGGCAGGCGCCGCCAATGGTAACTAACTCTGATAGACTCAAGGTGAGTCCGAAACGAGGGAGAACCCTTTAGCTTAGCTTAGTTTGGAATAACATTTATTCTTTATTTCACCGCAATCGGCTCTATCAATCAAAAGTTATTTCAACTGCTCTGCTTATAAACTAGTCCTACCTCATAAAAGGATTTTTAAAGCCCTTATTTTTTTTCTTGAATTCTATTCCAATGGGTTCCAAGAAATTTTGTTAATTATGTTCATTTTGTTAAATATGAAGACACTTTGTCTTCAAGGTTTAGAAACCCTGCTTTAGAAGCAATAATGGTGAAATATAGTATTATTTACATTTATTACTATTTACTGTTAGTGGGGGCAAGTTAGTGGTCAACTTGTTGTCAGAGAATTTTCAAGCCGCCTTAATAGGCCTCTGACCTGGCTTAACAAATAGTTACAACGCCATTTAGCGGAACTATCCGGGAACGCTCGAGATGAAATACCACTAAACGGCCACCCATTCTAAGACTGACCGGATCTGACGTTGCTTAACTTCGGTGATCGTTTCAAATTCCGAAGCGCATGATACACGCACTGGGCCCGTGTGGTGGAGTATGGCCCACTCACCCTTCTTCGTGAGAGGAAGCCTTTGCCCTGCAGTGGGATTCTATAGGCTATAACTAACTATTTACTGTAGACTAGTAAGTCTACTACAGTATCAAAATTTACCAGTTTCCATGTGAGTGTACACTGGACACCCAGTCATCGTGCATCAAACAATCTTGCGGAGTCGGAGCAGGGAACCTCTCTAAATATTCGACCTCTAGTGTCTCTTCCGTAGACACGCCTTTCTCTTGCAAGTGTTCTGTCAGAGACGTGCATAGTAACTCTCCACATACCAGGAAATCGAATTCTACAACCTTCTCGATCGACGGGTTCGTCTCTTTGAGTAGCGCATTGACCAATGTGTTAAGATCTGAAGGCTGCACATTACTTTGGATGGCATATGGACTATCAGGAACGGCATATCTGAGGAATAAATAAAATTATAAAGTTTTGTTGACTTGCGAATTTAACCACGCCGGTAAGCGAATCCAAATAAACACTCACTGTTCCTGTTTTGTAACGAATCGTACTTGAACCTGAGCTTCTGTTACTTCTGTCGCCATTGTTAAATTAAGTTTCTTCTTATGTTGGGTTTTCACTATTTTATAACAAACAATTATATTTTTTGTGAAAACACGCGTTTGCCCATGCTATTTCGAAAATGACAGAAGAGAATGAATGAGATTGAGAACGAGATGACTGACAGATGACAGCAGATACCGGTGGACCAACATAACGAAACGAATTGTTGTCTATGGTGAACGATTGAATTCGTGAATGGGTGGTTTTCTTCGACTCCATGTAGTTCTTTTTGCGCATTGAGCGCTGTAATGACAAAAGAGCATGTTTCTGTGTTTACGATTTGTATGCGAAAAACAGAGATAGAGAAACCAATTTCGATTCAAGGTCGATTTGTATCGTGATGCGATGAATGCGATCTTGTCGAAATGTAATCGAAGCCACGTGAATTTTTGTTAAATTTTTAGGTTATATCATGTGTGTTTACGTTTTGAATTCAATTTGAAATGAAATTATAATAATAAGATAAAATGGGTGTAAAAATGGATAACGATAACAACGCGCCAAAGTACACGTTCCATAGAAAAGCAGGCAGGAGTATTATAGAACGCCGACCTGTGTTTTCACCCGATGGAGAGTGCGTAATACTTCTCTAGACCATTTTAAATTTACAATTTTAATACTTAAAATACAAAGCTTAAAGTAGAATACGTTAGTCTAAAGTTACACAGGTCTAAAAAAATTACATTTGTATTTCAGATCACTATTAATAATAGTAGAAAACTTAGTTCGCGTGTACAATATACAAACAGGCGACTGTGCTCGCATCTTAGAGACAGAAGCACCAGTAAATGAGCTGGTGGGTGTACAGTTCCCAGAGAACGAGGAGTACAACTTGTATGGGTGTTCTGACGATGGCTGTGTCACCACCTGGACATGGGAGAATGGAGCTGTGCTCAGGGAAACTGTAAGATTTACATTGAATTTTAGAATTTATCCTAGTACACCGGTACCTACTTGATGTAATACTGAACCATATACACACGGAATTCCGGAGTACGAATGGAGGAATTTACGAAATACTGGAGCCATACAATATCTAAATCATGATTCGGAATTCCGTATGTGTATGACAGGTCTAAATCAACAATTCAAACTTAAAATACGCTATAATAAGAGATGAAGACACTGACCGATATATGTAGATATATTCTCAGTAAAAAGGCAACTTACTAAGGATGTATTTTGATGCGCCATCCCACGGATTTTGATGACTTGTGTGTTAGCATGCATGTCTAACCCAATCTCAGGGATTGTTTTTATCAAGAACAAGAAGAGATTGAGGATTGTGGAGCCTCATGGCAGGCAAAAACGTGATGTGCAAACACCTCACTAGACAAGTGCTCATGTTAGAACCTGCAACATGACTCCGGATGTGATATTATTGTTATCTTAAAGCCACCGGGTTATCAGGTTGTGAGGAGCTAGTACTACAGTAGAAATATGTCACCTACTTATTTTCAGTTGGTCCTCTTTTACAGAAACTTCAAATTCCAAATAACTTAAAAGTGCTAACATTCAATCTGGTGGACAATAATGAGTGTTTCATAACTGCTGGTGGTCCGAACAGAAAGAATCTTTACTACGCCCTATATTCTGTTAAAACCGGAGAACTCCTGCACGAGTTCAGAGATTCACGAGCTGCATATTTTGAGAATATGACCAGTGTGGCTATAGGATGGTGTAATGGAGAACGATTTGCTGCTATTGCTAATGGATCACCAAGATTATTTATCCAGAATTTGCATCAGCCTCACGTGAAAGAGGAGTAAGTAATTTATTTTGTTCTATTCCATCACATTTTCTGTTCGAAAACTACAGATGCTAAAGGAGCTATCCTTATTTATGAATTTTTCTGTATCTTTATTTTTAGTTAGTTTCTTTAAAATTATATTGGATTGAAGAACTAATAAAAATTAGACCAGGAGTATTATAGAATGCCAAACTGTATATACCCACCAGATCGAGAGTGCATAATATTTCTCTAAATAATAAACATTCTATTTAGAGAAATATATTCTGTCATGGTATATATGGTAAGGAGTGTTTTAAACTGAGCAATTAATCAATGTACTGTTTAATCTTGGTTTTTCGTTATAATTCTGTAAACTGTTAGCAGGAAAAAAAATTCTAAAATAGTGAAATCCTAGATGGCTGCCATTGACGCTTTGGTCAATTTTAAAAGGTTCACCGAATCGACTGAAAATTTGTATCCGGGGGTTTTCGTGGTTGCTGATTAAAATTATGAAATCTTTTTTTTTCTCTTCTACTTTCATGAGAGTCGCCATACAAATTTCATAATTTTTAAAATGCTTATACTTTCTCGGTCCTAGCTCTCAAAGGTTAGGTCCTATGATAAAAGTACATATAACTTGTTTTGTTGGAAATTTTGTCATGTTTAATTTGTACCTACAAATCTTTTCGATACACCTTATGGATTTCAAGATGGAAGCAAAAAACCAAAAAATTAGACCTTCTTTGTGCGCATCGTATGACTGATTTATTTCCATTTTAGCTGTCTTATGTTGTTTCATAATAAGCTATGGAGGAATAAATCATTGGTTGAGTGTAATCAAGGCCTATTTTGTGTGAAAGGTTACCACTATTTACTGTTTTGTTTTGTACAGTCACCTTCAGATGGGAGTGATCAAAATGATATATGGTCACCCATTCAAAGACACATTACCCCATAAGTAAATCTACATTGAATTTATCAAATTACAGGTTTGTAAACACAAATAAAATCCGAATCATGTCAGTGACCGCGCATCATACAGAAAACGCTGTGGCCATTACAGATACTCTAGGCCGTGCAACAATTTTGAGAGGAGATTTCTTTAAATTTGGGAGTCTTGGACGAGAAGTCTTGCATTGGCATTTCTTGCCTGCAACTGCTGTTGGATTTTCTTTACAGGGTAAGTTTTGTTAAATAATAATTTAATATTAGTACATTACAATACGAGTGACCTAAGTTGCCCATTATTGCACGGCGTGAAGTTAGCGCCCGAGCGCAGCGAGGGTGCTAAACGCCGTGCATTAATAGGCAAGTTTGGTCGCGAGTATCGTATACTATTTTATAGCACAAGTGACCTAAACCCGCCCCGGACGTATGCAAGAGGGCAGGGGGGTTCGGGGGGGCGCAGCCCCCCCCGAGGATTTTAAAAGAAACATTGAAATGATTTTGATTTCGAATTGAATTATTGAAAAAAAACATTGAAACCAGTCATTGGATCATCAAACATTGAAATCATTGAAACAGTTCTTGCAGGAGAATCGCTAACCTATCCCCTTGTAATTTGTTTCCTGTGCATTTCCAAGCTTCAAACGAAATTTCAAAGGGTTTTGTTTCATTTTTTTTACATATCTGAAGGTAGTCGATTCATTTACGCACCGTGCAGAAATATACGACTTAGGTCCCGGAAAAGCGTGCGTAAAGTGCGGGTTTAGGTCACACTGTGCTATAAATTTTTTTTATATCTACTATGCTATATATCAAGTGGGTTTTGTGAGTATAAATTATCATAATCTTAAGTATTGTTTTATGATCAAAAGCACATTTTGGGCTAATACAAAATGGTGGAACATGATGGTACACTAGAAGTAGAAAGCACAAAATCCTTACATACCCACTTACCATATGAATAATTTGGTTTTTTTGTTAATTCATCATTTATTGTGTAGCTAGACTGCCATTTAAATTAAATTAAATGCTATCAAACTGAACAACTTTCACTACGGGACCGGCATCGAAATCGCGAGAAAAAAAATTTTGCTCAAGTAGATTTGTAGTTTAGTATGGAACATCAGTTTTAATTTTTCGCGATTTCGATATTGATCCCATAGTGAAAGTTGTTCAGTTGGATGGTCTAAACCACCCCCTTAAATGTTTCTTCGTATTTTTGTAACACCTTGTATTAGCCAGAATTAACAATGCAAAGGAATTATTACTTCTACTTATTATTACAGGAAACTACCTATACACTGGTGGAATGGAAAAGGTGCTAGTCAAATGGACGGTCGGTAACTTGGCCAACAAAGCCAATGAAAAGATGTTTGTCCCGCGCCTACTTGGCATTATCAAATATGTTGCAACAAACAATGCTTATGTGGCTGCAACTCTCAGTAATAATTGTAAGTGTATTTTATGTTGATTAATATACAAATTTCTACGCATTAACTTACCAACTACTGGAAATCAGGTCCGCGCTAAAAAGTGTCTGAACCAAAAGAGTAAGAAAAACGTATAAAGAGTAACAATTACGCGCCAGTCCTTGTTTGATCGACCTGAAACGTGGTTTTTATGTAACGTTAACGTGCCATCCGAAGCACGGAATCATCTTACTTTTCAGACAATCAGGTGATACAGCCTGCAATTTCCTAACCCACTGGGGAAAAACGCACATAGTGACATAAACTCAAAATGTTTTATTCAAAATAATATCACATGGATAGCTTTCTGACGTCATTTCGGACTCTACCACCGCGTCGGAAGGTGTTCCGTTGCAGAGAAGGTGCGGCCAGAAACTCTACAACACACATCTTTTTAATCTATATCACTAGTTGTCCCTCATGGGGATCGAACCCATGACCTACGTTTCAAGAGCCCAATGCTCTTAACCATTAGACCATGGAGGCAGTTTTCTGGTCTATTCATGTGATTATACATAGGTTTCAGGTTTTAATTATACATATGGGGTCCTTCTTAATAGGCTGACACTTTCTCTATGGGACCATCATCGAAATCGAGAAAAATAACAGCTGTCCCATACATTTGGCTAGAGTAGATTTGCAGTTTTGTATGGAACAGCTGATATTTTGTTTCACGATAACGATTTTGGTGCCACAGAGAAAGTTGTACAGTTTGATGGTCTGATCATCCTTTTAAAAAAGTGTCAGCATATTAAGAAGGACCCTATTACTTTCTCTAAATATATCCATATCAATGATATTTGCCATTATGTTACTAATTTATCTTGCAATATTTACAGCCGTTGTGATAGCAAACGCACAAATGCGTGTTGTGTCAACTATCCTCGAGTGCGGTGGCCTGTCGCCGGTGGCTCGCGCCTTCGGTACCCCTCTGGCTTACCACCAGCGCCTCGGCGGGCTCCTCATGGCCGGACGTACTGGACACCTGCAGTTGTACTCCACTACTACGGACAAGGTTCTTTATAATGTAAGTTTACTGCTAGTACCAGTGTAGTGTTATATTGTTTGAAACCTGCATTTGAAATTCTGATGCATGTGTCAAGTCTACCGATATGTATTGGACCTTTATGCCTGTGCCCTGCAGTGGGACGTATATACATACGCATAGGCTGATGATGATGAAAATGACTATGGTTGTTGATAGACAATATGTATGCCTTGAACCTGCCCAGTCTCACTACAGTTTTGCGGCCTTGACAACGTCAGCGGATTAGACAACGTTTATTAATTATGCAGAAGTCACATAACATATTGTTAGCTAATCTAAAAAGGCTGTCCATTAATTAAACACTAAATTACCCCATACCTTATTTTGCAGATAGACATAACAGGGATCAACGACACACCACCAGAAAGGCACAATCTTTTACCGATAGAAACAGAAGTGACCTGCCATGCCGTCAGCGGAAACGGATCTTGGCTCGTCACCTCCGAGTACAGAAACGACGGCGTCACATACCCAGAGGAAAGACTCAAATTCTGGCTATTAGAGATCAAAAGCGCTACCCCTTTCAAACTCAACACCTGCGTTAATCTGTCCCACGGGGGATGCAAAATTGTATCCATAGCGTTAAGTAGTAAAGGTGAATTTTGCGTAACAGCCGGTGCCGATCAGAAATTTAGAATATGGAAAAGGGAAAACACCTCGCAGAAGCATCGAAAGAAAATGTCCTGGAATTGTCTCACCGCTTGTTATTACTCTTCGGGCATTGCACAGTTTTTGTCACACGGTATTTTGAATAATTGCAAAAATGGTAAAATGCCGCCCGGTAAAGGCGAAGAGTTTCCGTACTTGAGAGAATTTACATCAAAGAATGATATTGTGAAAAAGTTAGTTAACATTCATAAGGAGCATAATTTTGTGGATGAAAATATAGTTAATGCTGGAATGAGAAGGGATGATGACAATGACATGGGTGGTGTGGCTATATCGCACGATGGATCGCTGATAGCGGCGTGGTTTGGTTGCAAGTTGACTCTGTGGGATACGCATTTGTGTAACTTGAGGACTACGTTGTCGCATCCAGGGTTGAGGCCTAAAGGCATTGATGTACAATTTGGGAATCAGGATGCTGCTCATTACGTAAGTGTTTTCAATTTAATATCTGTACCAGAGTAGACTAGTATAGAAAAAAAAACATTTAGGCTGCCTGTCCACTGAAGCGGAGCGAGGCAGCGCAGCGGAGAAATGAGGGAATTTTGGACAATAGGATTGCATAAAGTCGCCGCTCTGAGATTTTATGAATTCCCATTGGCCAAGATTCCCTCGTTTCCCCCGCTCCGCAGCCTCGCTCCGTAGCGTAACTGTCTCAATTTTCATACAGTTAGTCTGAATATTATGTAGAACTTATTATGGCAAAAGGCCCAGTGGGGGTGAACATGATTGTAATATGTTTACCTACGTGAGTTACAAACTAGCTACTGCAATACTGGCGAGAGGTTACGTAGGATCGGAAAAAGTGGTGCTCTCTCGTTTCGGAGATCGAGACTCGCTTTGTGTTGCTGAGCCAACGGAGGCAGTTACTATAATATAATAAACCTACTTATTAATATGAAAATATGGATGGATGGATGGATGTGACGTTCTTTCATCTGGCTAATCTAATGGTGATCGCACGCCTGTCCGCGGCGAATGCGTCGAATTCTGAATATGTAGGTGTCATAAATTCGATTCGTCCGATTTGAATCTATATCGATATGATAAATTCGAGGCTATCACCATAAAATGCCTTGACTAAGATTTATTTATCTAATTTTACGGCGAATATTGAAAGACAGTGAGATTTGAACCAAAGTTAGCGTGTAACTAAAAGTCGAGCAGTATTTCTTTCTGAAGAAATATAAGTGATTACTTCTGAGAATTTATTATAATATGATCGGAAAATCTGTCCAATCTTATATGAAACGAACTAAACTTTGTTATACATTTTAGTACTAATCTAAGTATTTTTTTCCTTACAGTTGGTGTGCACAACAGAATCCTGTGTAGCAGTCTGGAGCTTACTATCGTTGACTGTTAAATGGATGGTACAAATCAATCCGACATGCCTAGCCGCGCATCCTCTTCACAATAAAATGGCTGTCGTTACCACTAACAACGATGGTAAGCCAAATTTAACCCTATGATCTAACTAAAGCTCAGTAGTATAAGAAAGAGTATCTAGTACTATATAAATAAAGGGCTAGAAGCTTGAAATACCTACAGAGGCATTTAATCTTCTTTTTAGAGGATCATCCATTTCGAGGTAACTCGAAATGTGACATTATCTTATTTTTTCATTTGTCTAATGATTTAGGATTATTCATACAAATGGCCGCATCTGAACATTCTGCAGCACTTGATTCTTTTGAGGTGATTTTCAAATATCTTTTGCCTAAGTATCAGACCCCCGACACTTGGGCAAAATTCATTGAAGAATCTTGTTTTAAGAAAACTCAACAAAATAAATCCAGCAGCGGCGGCCAGTTGATGTCACCGTAACGTGTAATAATGCGACCGCTAAACTTTTCACGCAAAACATTTAACATTGCCGAATGTCCTTGACTAAATATTTGATTAAGTCTAAACATTTTGGCTTCATTGTAGTGTTGATGATTTCGCCAACATCTAGTTTAAATGGCAAAAGTGGAAAAGTGCTTTGCGTTGTACTTTAATAAATATTTTGTGACTTCAAGAATTCTTTTATGCACAAAACGCACACTCGAACCAACATGTGATGGATGGATGGTGCGTGTGTGGGGCTTCGTTGCAATCCGGGGTGCATACAATCGACACGCGTCCACCCAATAAAAGACTTGTTATGCGACTTCATTTAAAAATTATCTCTCTCTCGTCGTCTCGAAATGGTTCGCCCTTTATTAATTCAGGATTGACATTCACTAAATTTTGTCTTAATTTCAGTGTATGTATTCACGCCTCACAGCTCGACCCCTGTTTTGTCTAAAAAGCGTTTATTGGACCCTAAGACCGGAGTATTCAAACAATGTGCTTTCGGAGCCTCTTCCGCATCTGAAAATGATATAAGACTTTATGTCGTGAGGAACGATTCTGTAAGTAATATTGAATTATTTTAATACTGATAAAAACTACTTTCGTGTTGGCAAATTAACAGAGATGTTTTACTGCGCGATTAAAGTACAATTTGAGCTGGTACATTTCCGTAAATTTGCCATATCTCATCATCTCAGCCAATAGACGTCCACTGCTGGATCATACAGTGTTGTGTTTGAAACTAGTTCATCATCATCTTACATAGACTACCACAATGCACACCACAAAACTATCCACGGCATTCTTCATTCCATCTATCCATTATATTCTGTCTACGTGTCCGTCCTAATAACAATCATTGATAAGTTTGGGTTTTCTTGTAGGAAGTCTACTGCCTAGAACCGGAGCAATCAGAAGAGGGTCGTCTAGAAGTAATGTCGCGGCGCAACCTGGCCGCTAGTAACTTCAGTGCGCTGCTAGCGGAACAGCGACTGTCTGAGGTGCGGCCGGCTCAGGTCGGCGCCGGCGCGGTGCAGCAAACGAACGACTCACTCGGCAATACTGCTGTCGCACAGGTATGTAGTGTTCTTTGTTTACAAACGAGTAGTAACTTCAGCGCGCTGCTAGCGAAGATAGCTGCTGTCTGTCTATGAACGGGAATAGAACTGAACGAGCAGCGTCTTATTTAAAAGGAGATTTTGCCCGCGCCATTGTTCGCGTGGATTTTGGAGGCTTGAACACCCCGTTGCATTTCTTTAAGAGTTCTATCTATATCTATAACGTCACGCCTCTTTCCCAGTGGGGTAGGCAGAGACCAGACCGCGCCATATACTACGATCCTTACATACCTCTTTTGCCTCATTCACATCCATTCATCTCTTCATACATGCCCGTCGGTTTCGAGTACTCCGCACCTCCCCTTTTTTAGGACGCAACCAATTTGATCAGAATACGTCCTACGAGGGCGCCCTCTGCTTCTTTAAAGTTAAGGGGATGATTTTAGAAAAATCCTTTCTTAGTGCATTCTCTGTAGAATATGTATTCTAAATTTCATGTATCGATCTTTAGTGTTTTATTGCTGTGCGTTGTATGTCAGTTAGACGCGGAACACGTAATATGTATAGATAGATATAAGATGCCTGGATTGTGAATAGAATTATATGTTGCATCCATTAGCAATTGTTCTCTTCCCCTAAGAAAAAAAGAGCTGATATAATGTTTTTGGCGTTGTCATTTTTCCCCACTGACCTGTTTAATTTTGTTAGCTATGTACTTTTGGAAAGCCCTTCAAGTACATGTATCTTGTGTTATTTTATTACCATTCACACCTATTAATAGGCAACTTTTTCCCTTACAGTTCTTATCAGCAGCTCCCCACATGGTGCCTCCCGTGAGTCTACTCTGCACGTCATTCCTCCAACACATATCGGGACAGGAACAATCGGAATCACCGTCAGACCCTCAAGAAGAAACCGCAGCAGTTGACGAATCATCCAGCGACGAAGAAGATTCCAGAGAGATCACATTAAACGGCCCTTACGCACCGAAAATAACACAGCTCTGGACCCCCAACTACGAGAAAGTTAAAGAAAAGAGGTTGCAAAAGATTGTCAAGGAACCGTTGTTGGACTTGCACGCGACGGAATCTATTTTCTGCGTGTAATGTAAGTCTTTTTAAATAAAGTTGTTATAAACTTGAACTTTGATTATTAAATCCATACTATTATAGCTAAAAAAGTACACGCCGAATTTAAAAAAATATGTTTTTATCTGTTAAATCACAAAAGGGTAACAAACGCCCAATTCATCTGGCTGAACATTTTCATATTGTTTATAAGTAAAGGCATACAATTTAAAGCACTGTTATATAGCCCCTGGACGTTTATAACAGCGCTACAAAATTATACGCGTTTTCTTGGAAAGAAGATAAAAATGTTCGGCCAGATAAATTGGGTGTTCAAAAGCTCTTAAATATACACCCACAACAGCCTTCTCTCGTTAAAGAGGGTAAGGCCCGGATCTGTTTAGTGATTTTAGTACAATAATTGGTCATACATGTGTTGCTGATTTGACAATGTTGGACCAATTTAGACTGTTCTTAAAATTTCTATATATAACATTACTTTTTATCTTTTCATTTTAATTCGACATGAATATATAAAAGGAAATAAGTACTAAAAACATACATTTTATTTTATCTCTGTTTAACATTACAAAATGTTGATCAAATATAGTAGATAACTGTTATACATTGCAAATAATCTATAGGTAGCTACACTGTCACATGCGTAGTCTGTGCCTTTGTACAAATCACAGAGCATAACGTTTTTGATTATATAAGTGCTGGAAATATCGGATATCTCAATGAATAAACTCTTTAATGGTCGAGTAACTCTAGCACACAAAATAATGTGGTAACTCAATCACATCCGCCTAAAAATCAGTATAATCAAGTATGGTTGGAAGTAATCATGATTGTTCATTTAAATCTCTTATATCTAGCTCTTTTCTTTGTTCAATAGATATTAATACTACAAAAAAGCCTGCATATTTATACAATCTAAACTATTATAAAACTGTAACTGAAGTGTGTCTGGACATTGAAGATATTTACATGATAAAGATTATGATATGGTTTTTTGGTTTCCCGGACTCCAAATCAACCTTTTTTAGAATTTTTGTCTATCTGTTTGTCTGTTTGTTTGTATTTTTGTAACAGCATCACGCAAAAACTACTGAACCGATTTTGATGAAACTTTTGTTTGATGGCTTATAATCTGACTTAAAATCTGGTAGATAATTTGTGCGGACGAAGTCGCGGGTTAACTCTAGTATAATTATAAAACTGTAACAGAACTGTGTCGTCCAAAGTATTAGGAGCATCTCGCAAAAACAATTGTACCGATGTTTATGCGATTTTCACAGTTCGAAACTCTACGGTACAATTTAATAACGAAAAGAAACGGAACGGAATGGAACGGACGGATACTTTTTTCCCGGGATTGTATAGGATGGAATCCACGCGTACGTTTCCACGCGAAATAAGTCACAAGCAACAAAACTGAGTACAGCTAGTTCACTATTAAAAAGGTAACCTACACTTGCTTGCGATGGATTTCGTTCCTTAGGGCCTTATGTTTGTGATCCAACTTTATTTAAAAAGGGCAAGCATCGACTGTTTCACAGCTATGTATCGCCCTGATATTTGTGAGATCAAAGTGTCGCGGAATCGCGGCGATAGCGCGGCAAAGTCGCGACGAAAACGCTCAGTCAACGGCTGTCTTTAAAATCGCAGCGGTAAAGTTGGTTACATAATAGGAAAAATCTTACTCGATTTATCACACCTCTATTACTAAGCAAATTTAAACTTTATAGTTTCTTTACATTTATCATAAGTAGACGTAGGTACTAATAATTAATTATTCTACAAAATGGAACTGCTGAACCAAGAAGAAATATCATGTATAGTAAAAGAGTGTGGTTTTGAGAAAGTTAGTAAATGGCATATAGAAAATTATGCAGATAAATTAATAGGATATTTGGGTGATCATTTGAGACTGACGATGGAAGTAGAGTCCGAAGGAATTAAAACGAATCTGAATTTGTTTGTGAAATGCATGCCGAGGTTCGACAAGTGGAAATCTGATTATTTGAAAGAATCCAACTTCTTTAAGAAGGAATTTGTTATGCTGAACCAACTCTTTAAAGAGTTCAGTGACGACGATGGTGAGTTTTTTAAAATAATTTTTCATAGTAGCAGACTGCATTTTATTTTAGTTTAACTTCAGTAAAAAAACGTTGTAACACCACTGGCTTTTCGGTGAAGGAAAACATCGTGAGGAAACCTGCATGCTTCAATTTCGATGCATGTATTGTACCCACTATCCATTATAAGTGGCGACGGGCTCACCCCCCCGTCACACTGGACAGAGTTTCGGTACTACTGGTGAAACGTGGATGCTCTGAGGTTTCAGAACATCTCTGACTACCCCCTCGGGGAATATAGTCGTGAGCATATACATACATACAAAAAAAACGTTTGAAAATAATTCTAAACTCGCATTTTCAATTAGTCTTCAGCTTCAATACTATTTTAATAACAAGATGAACTATAAAAAGTAATGAAGTTTTGATGACGTCACTTCTTAGTATTTAGTAAAATTTTTCTCCCCTATTAAATGAATTTTAGGCTGAAACAGGCTTATGGACGTACACAATATAATACGGTAGCAAGAAGTCGCTGTTCTATCGTAACTTGTAGATATTTAGGTTATCAGTCATATTTAAATGCATTTGTCCTTTATTTTTAAGGACCTAACAAATGGCGTCCAACCTTAGTATTCGCCAGAGAAGATTTGTACGTTTTCGAAGACGTGAAAGAAGTAGGATATGAAATGCCGTCTCACCGTAGTACCATGTCATATGATGAAATAAAGGCAACTGTACATACGTTAGCCAAATTCCACGCACAGTCTTACATTTATGAAGAAAATAAATCTAAAGAACTCGACAGACCGTATAGAATAAGGGAGGACTACAGTGATTATCTCTATGAACCTCAACTGGGACAGAAGTGGCGTGATGCTGGAAGAAACGCAGTTATAGAGTATCTAAATACTTATTCTACTTACAAAAATAAACCTAATTTCTCTACATGTCTTCAAGTAGTAGTACCTATGCTTTTCGATGGCGCTTTAACCCTAATGAAACCCAGCTCCGTATACCGAAACGTTGTAATTCATCGTGATCTTTGGTCCAATAATATATTGCTCAAAAAACAAGCTAATAGTAAAATGCATGCAATGATCATTGATTTTCAAACTGTTTTGTATTCTTCTCCTATGCTTGACTTGTCCTCGCTTATGTTCTTTAATACTACGAGAGCGTTTAGGAATAATCATACTACCGAAATAATAGAATTCTACTATAAAACGTTACACGAAGAATTGAAATCTAACAACCTAGACTTAAGTACCATTTTTGATGCAACCACATTGATGAAATCGTATGACGAAAGTGTAATGTTCGGTATCACACAAGCTGCTATAATAGTGCCTATAATAGCTATGAGCGCCGAAAAACGAGAAGAACTATTTTCAAATCCTGATACTTGCGTTAAAATAAACGAAGTCTCTAGAAGCGATGAATTCATTGACATTGCAAGAGAAGATGAGATATACCGCACTCGGGTAACAGAACTATTAGACGAAATTGTTGAGAGATATATATTTACAGGAACAAATACTGATGTACTAATGAAGAAGAAATTGTCAAGAGCCGTATCTTGTTCCTAAACTATTATACCTACCACCTTATACAAAATTGGCTATTTCCTTATTCTAGAATCTAATTTAAATTCTACCTAATAAAATGTGTCATTTTAATCGTTTCATAACTATGTACTTAAATAAAAGCAAATTCACAGCATTTCCATTACTAAGTCAACAAGGTGTATTCTTATTTACCCTCTCTTATTCTGATAGGTACTTTAATGTCAGACGTCAGTTTAAATCATTAGTAAATATAGAACCACTGATAACAGAAACATCACATTACGCTGATACGCAAAATATATATACACTATTTCACAATTTGTACAAAATTTAAACAGTGTAGACATGTAAATTTTCAATGGCATAATGGAAGTTATATTAGAAGAGCAAACGAAATCAAACGTTGTAGACTACGTAACAGAGGACGATGTCAAACAAATTGTATTAAACTACGGATGCTACTCAAAACAAGAAGTCGTCAAAATAGAAAGTTACAATGTTCATATAGCAAGTAATAAAATGCTTGGATTTTTATCCGACTATTGGAAATTAAAAGTGGCCGTTAAGACAAATAATGGTGAAAGAAAATGGTTATCTTTCTTCATAAAAGCTGTATCTAGATCTAATGAAGCTAAAGCTAACATGGTAAAGGAAATGAGACTTTATGAAAAGGAATTGTTTTTCTACACTGTAATCAAGAATGGTATGGATGTACCAGGTATGGAAAATATTTTATATGTTTTGCTTGTGGCTAACAGCGTTTGCACCCACGTAGACTTGTGTTATGTAGTACCTACCATACTCTTTCTTATACAGTACCTATGTCGTTTCTTTTTACAACATTTTATTGAAATGCTGGTTTTAATGGGAAGACGGACGTAACAAATTGTTCTTAATTGTTATAGCGTATTGTATTAATAATTCGATATAATTTTAGGTATGAAGCCCTGGTCTGCAAAATTGCTAACATCCCTTGATGACGCAATTGTGTTTCAAGATTTGAATGCAATGCAATACGACTTAAAGAACAAATTCGACAGATTCGATACGGAACATATGCTTGAAGCCTTGAATACTTTAGCCAGGTTTCACGCCTCCTCCATCATTTTTGAGGAGAACATGAGCACAGAGCTACAACAAAAATTTAGAATATCCGAAAAATATGAACAATATTTTGATGAAGGTGGCTACCGAATCACAGATCCGTGGTTTATTCAATGCATGAATGGAGCATTAGAAATCGTCAAATCATTCTCGAAGCACAGTAAAAATAGTCGATTGATGAATATCGTTGAGAAAAGTTGGTATAACATTTGGTCCACGGCGTTAAGTCTCAGCGCTTGCTCTTCCAAACACCGTAATGTAGTCTGTCACCGCGATCTATGGAACAATAACATTCTGTTCCACTACGACAAGGCTACAAGTCAACCAGATGACTGCGTTATTGTTGACTTCCAAGCGGTAAGGTGTCAACCGCCCGCTGGTGACGTAATGGTCCTTCTTTACTGTAATTTGGAGCCGAAATTTCGAGAACAAAATTTAGAGACATTTCTGAATTATTACCACCAGAAACTTAACTTGAATCTCAGCAGTTTTGGGATATTAGCAGATAAGATCCCAACTAAGGAATCATTTTTGGCGTCAGCTAAAGAGCAACGTCTGTGGGGGCTCATTGTTTGTGCATGTCTTATACCACAGTTTTGGGTAGACGATGATTTAACGAAAGACATATTCAGTGATACTGCGCAGTTTAATGAGATTCTTTCCAGAGATAAAGCAACGTTCATGAGGAAAATGATTCTATCTAACAACAGTTATAAGAAAAACGTGATGGAGATATTTGATGAAATTATTGAAAGATATTGCATTCCAGAAGATTTTAATTGTAATTAATTATGCGCTTAAGTTGTAACAATGTGGTATAAGTACATATACGAGTTTTATGTACACACAAAAACTATAATGACAACCAAATGTTCAGTTTCAAATTGCCCATGAATAATCAGAGTCGATGGCGTGAGATTATAATCTAAACAAAACTCGAAATACAATTTTTATCATTAAATCTATTGTCAGTTTAACAATCGACATTTATTGTATACTATACATGCAGCGGTTACTAAAGGGTTCTTAATAGCTGTCGGTTTTTTAAAGAGATGATAAGACTGTCAAACTAAACAACATTCTCCATGGGACTATCATCGATAAAAATCTGCTGTTCCATACAAAAGTGCAAAGCTAGCGTTATAAACACAACGTGCAAGCGAGATCGTACTACATCGCACAAAAGCATCAGTGCGAAAAAGGCAGCAATCAAATATGAAACTGTTTTTTTCTTCAGACTGTAGTGTCTCATTTCATGACTAGAGGTCGGATTCTGCCTGATATTTCAGGGCCGCATTGAAATGTTAATATGGACCCTCTTTTTGAAATCATAATGTCAGAAAGAATGTAAGACATGAAACGGATCTCCTTGGCATCAAATCTCCATGAAAACTAGGAAATAAGCGTACTCTTCAACAAAATAAACCTTCAACCTCATTCGCAGTCAATTTATGAGAGATTTATGACTTACGGTTAATAAATACTAGTCCGATTGACATCACAATTTACGGCAATTCACTTCCAACATTGTTTTAATTATGTTTAGGCTAACCCCTTCGTTTAGTCCGGCATTCAGGACTATCGAGAGCTCAAATATGACGGCGTTACTCATTGTTTTGTACATTTTTTGTTATTTTTCGCATTCTCATTTTTAAAATAGGTTCCATGTCAACATAACAACAATGCGGCCCTGGAATGACCTGCAGAATAAGACCTCTGAGTCATGACACAGAGGTGCAAAATGTTAAAATTGGAATTGAAAACTCGATTATACCTATTAGGCTAATATATTACCTACACATAAAGCTTACGATTTTAATGTATTTCTGTTGGTCAAGAAGGCCCAGTTTTCTTTAGGTTTAAACTTGTTGTCTTCTAGACGACGAGTGCCGAACTTTCTGTACCATGGGTCATCGTCGTTTTGACTGTATATGTCGCAGAACGGTCGCGCCATGAGGATGTAGAACAACTCTACGATGCTGAGGATGCTGACACCGAGGAAAAGACCGCATGTTCCGCCCGTCGACACTGCGGACGATTGAAACATATTCGTTTTAAGATGCTATTGACGCTTTTCCGTGACTTTCCTTTTTTCTAAATAGATGTAGAGAGTAGTCACAGTAAACTTAAAAATAAATTTAGAGCCGTTTAACTCTAGCGATTTCAAACCTCGCCTTTCGATGCTTGCTGTATAAAATTTTAAGAAAACACCTTTTTTACTCTTACTAGCCATAAGTGTAGCGACTAGCGACACATCTGCCGAATTTACGCAGCATAATATCGGTGGTTGCTAGAAAAAAAAAAATGGCGCGTAATAGTGTGTCGCCGGTCGGTATAGGGAAAAGCATTGCACGCATAATTTACATCGCGTAAATTCGGCAGTTGTGTCGCTACACTAATAGGCCTGATCTGGCTTTAAATATCGGTACACCACGCCAATTCTGTCAGCAAGTTGACCACTAACTATTGCCACCACCAACCTACACTGGGGCCGCATGACTTCTTCTCACCCTTATTCGTGAGAAGAGGCCTTTGCCCTTGTGTTATCCTATATGCTATCTTCATATCTCAACCGATGAACGTCAACTGCTGGACATAGGATCCAAGGATCGCCACAACGACCGGTCGTGCGCTGCCCTCATCCAACGGGTTCCCGCCGCCTTCACCAGGCCGTCGGTCCTCCTTGTTGCAGGCCTACCCACAGTGCACTTGCCGGTACGCGGTCACCACTCAAGAACTCTTCGGCCCCGCCATCGGTTCTGCGAGCAATGTGCCCCATCCATTGCCACTTTAATTTCGCAATTCTTTGGGCTATGTCCCAAAGAATTCCTATTAGCTATAACTCAACTTAAATCTTAACTTACCAACCAAATCAAGTACGCCACGGACTACATTCCTCCGGTATCTCTCGCTTGGCAACATAGCAAGCTCTATTTGTACTGTGGCATAGGTTTCCCCTGTCGAGAATTTAAAGTCTTTCATAATGGTTATCTCTGCTTCAGTGCATGACGGTAGACAGTAGCAGGACAAACCTGGACGGGATGACCAACGAGCTTTTAATACCTGGAAATACGTTTTCTTAAGTAAAAAGAGTGGCGAAAATATATCTGCTGTCAAATACATTTGAGTCGAGTAGGTTAGCAGTATCGTAATTATGGAACAACTGTTTTTTTTAAATAATAGTTTAATGGTGTGATCGTCCCGAAAACTGTTTCAGCTAATTTTGTTGGACTTTATACAGGGTGTTAACTTAAATAGGTACGTTACATAGTTGCTTCTGACCTTCAAACTGAACAACTTCCACTATGGGTCCAACATTAAAATCGGAAAAAAAATCTGCTGTACACACGGCGACGCATCAACCTACCTATAGTTGAACTCTATGTCCATGAACATAGAGCTCAACTATGGGTAGGTTGATCTGTCGCCGTGTGTACATTTGGGTTGAGTAACCTGACATTTTCCTTTGAAGAATCAATTTTTGTTGCGATTTCAATATCGGTCCCGCAGTAAAAGTTCTTCAGTTTAATGGTTTGAAGTTTGTAACGCATTTAAATTTACATCCTGTATGAGTATTTTGTGATTGAAAACAGTAGGTATACTTACAGAGAGCTCTTTGAGATGAGTACTCAGACAGATCATGCCGTTGACGTCGCACTTCTGATGATCAGGGACATTTGGAATGAAATAATTGGTGCAGTTACAAAGACGTAATTGTGCATCTTTCCTGCATTGAACCGTGCATGCCGTATAGGAATAATAGTTGTATATTTCTAGTGAATTCTCGTCGGAATAACGACATTTTCGTTTTTCTGGTGATACAAGACGAGCGCCGTAGTCGTTTGCAACGTTTTTCAGAGTGATGTATCGTCTGTGGACATGAAAAATATTACATGTAAAGCCCGACCAGAAAAAAAACAGTTGTGGGGGCGCTACACAATCCACTATAGCCTTTAACGACAATGTTTCAAGTACAAAAATTCGTTCTAATGATTTTCCGCAACATGGCGAGGTTTTTATATTTTTCTGGCTTTACAAAGCTATAATAGGGGAACATCTTGGTGCAAACGTGAATACAATCTTTTATGGTAGTAAATAAATAAATAAAAGAGACATAAAAACAAAATGCTCAATTCTAACCAAATGCCCAAAGTAAGAATGATCAGCAAATAGAAAGTTTATGTATCTGTGCCGAAAAACGTGGTAAAGCGGGTTGCGCGCGAGTAATATGATATCAAATTTGAAAACGATACTTTCAAAGTGAAGGGTAATAATTAACGATAAATGTAACTTCATTCAGCTACAGGGGCTTACATAGTACTGGTTACTGACATGACCTAACTAACGTAATCCAATATACATATTCAATAATTAGATGCTGGTTTGCTGACACCGGAATATAAAAACTTCCAAATTGTTTAATCGAAACTATTATAAAACTGTATAATAAGTATACCTATCTGTACATTGAAGATATTAACGAAACAATATTTACTATAAAATATTAGAACATAGTTTATAGGTGTCCCTAACTCCATATCACCAATTTTTGAATTTTTGTCTGTGAAAACGTGAAAACTATTGGCCTGATGTTGATAAAATTTTTTGTGTTAGAAAGCTTATGATTAGACTTAAAATCTGGAATATCATTCATCTCGCTACGATGACGGGAACCAGTGCGAACAAAGCCGCGGGTAACCTCTAGTAAAGAAATAAAATTCTATTGAATTATTATACTTATGAAGAACTTCGGGCCCAACTGTCAGAACATCGGATCCTATGGTAGTTATCGTTGGAACATCTTCCTCATTTAAAACGTATATGTTAGCGGTTGCCATAACGTCAAATTTCAACATTCCTGGTCCAGTAGTTCTGTTGCTAATCATCGGTAGTTTTGAAGTAATCTTATCTCTGGAAAAAATTACATTGATAACAAATATCAGGTATATTTTTGTAATCAGGTATTGCCTATTCAACTGCAATTTTGTTTGCATTGTGCGATGATATAGAAACTGCTCAAATATTTTAAGTTATGGTTGTATTATACGTTTACTTGCTCGCTCATTGCTTAGTCAACTATGCTTGTAAATTGTTAATTCTTATGAGAACAATAACAGGGCTGCAATCGCGGTGAATATTTGGTGTTTGAACCGTGATTGGACTACGTACGAACCATAACTTTTGACACATTTGGTATTGCGCTAATCGCGGTACTGCTCTTGACAGCCGTTTGAGCCGTTTTAACAGATCGCTCAGACGTTAAGGGCTGTCAGTTAAATAGAGATTAGCGCGATAAGGAATTCAGCACAGTTGAATAGTAATTGGATTGCAATGTGATTAGAAGTGAAATTGGATAACAATAGAACTTCGATGTTTAAACTTAGCGCAATCGGGCTCCAGGGTATTTTTGCAACTATCAAAGACTTTCATTATCAAATATTGTGAATGATATTATTATACTGTCGATTTGATAATAGTATTTTGCAAAGTTTTGTTCCTCCTTCCTTTCGAATCAAACAATGACGGCATGTGAAATAGTGTTTTTATTTGAAATATCTAAATACCTTCCCTGTAAAGTATTGATAGCAAAGCATGGGCCCAATTCGGTATCCATAATTCTAAAGTGAGTGCAACAGTCGAATGGCTCATTATTCCAAGAACAGTTCGATAAGGTCTCATGACATGTACTCCGTACCTGAAAACAAAAACCCATAGATTCAGATCGAGTAGCCTTACAGTTTAGTATGGAACAGCAGTTTTTTTTTGTTGGTATTTCGATGTTGATCCCATAGAGAAAGTTGTTCAGTATCTTGGTCTGATCATCCCCTTAAAAAAGTGTCATCATGTTAAGAACGACACTATGATATAATATGATTTGGTATGTACTAAATTAAAATAAACCATATTCAGAAAAAAATACATGGAACATTTCTACTTACCAAATTCGCGTAATAACTGGTGTTAGTTTTAATACAGCCCGGTAAAGGATCCTCTAAACCACAGAACTCGGAAATATAGTACGCTAAGCCCTTGAAATAAGCTATCTCTTTTAGCACTTCCTCCATATTGAAATCATGTTCTTCTCCCCATAAGCTTAAATAATCAAAGCGATTAAAACCTTATCAAACTTACTAGAGTACAGTCGCCATCAGATATATCATAGGAAACAAGGTGGTCAAATATTTCTAAGCGGTTCTTATTTTCAATAATTTTATTACACATAACCTATCAAAAATATCTGAACGCCTAGAACATCAAATATATCTACGCAGAAACAAAAATACCTTATTCCGTTACTATAATTTTACATTTAAATTGTTAAATAAAATTGTGAAGAAATTATTGAAAATTAGCTGTTCAGATATTTATGACACAATACACGTTTAGATATAATTGGTAACATTTACTGTAAAGAATTTATTGAAAATTAGCACTGCTCAGAAATATTTGAACACCTTGTAAGCTACGATATATTTGATGGCGACTGTACTTAATTGAGAAAAAATTTAATAGGCTACCTATCTGACACCTCCTCAATACGTTTCGTGTTATCATTTTCACATAATGCTATGGTTGGAAATTCGGTATCCCAATCTTTGTACGTAGTTTCTACGACGAATGATATGGCGTTGTTCTGAAAGGCTTCATACTGAGCAGCTATCAGCAGTGAGGAACCGTACCAGGACAGAGCTACAAGTATCGTCCAAAATACCCTGCAATGTAATGTAAGTTTTATTCTTAGCTTTACAAAATCTAATATTCAATTTGCAAACGACATAAAACAAACGAGAAACGAGTAGCGACGGGCTCACCCCCCGTCACACTGGACAGAGTTTCGTACTACTGGTAAAACGTGGATGTTCTGAAGTTTCAGAATATCTCTGACTACCCCCTCGTTGAATATAGTCGTGAGCATATGCTTATGCTTATAAAGCAAAGAACCTCTGAGGGATTCTAGTAAATAAATATACATAAACCCACGACTGTTATTCCTTTTGGTGTGTTTTGCTACGTTTCTACTGCCATAAGCATGCAGATGTGGCATCATGGTTCACTAGAATAGTTAATAATATAGTGCACTAGTGTTATGCCTAAGTCCACTTAATATGTCATTCCATAATCCATACCTACTGAAACCCTAAATAATTAACTCTACTCTCTCTCCTTTGTGGTGTTAATATGGCCCACTCCCTCTTACCCTTTCGCGAGAGGACGCCTTTGCCCTGCGTTTCTATCTAAATCGCCAGGCCTCTTTCCCAGTAGATTTTACACTACATTATTATTAAGAAACTGGTTTAATTTCAAGGGATCCTAGGCTTTAAACTTTACTTTTTTTCACCGTGTAGAATGACTTCAGACTTTCTGCAAAAATCTTAAGAAAGGTGTAAGCCACGGTTTATACAGAAGACACATGTGGCGGTGGCGGATAATCTAAGTAACACAATATAAAACTTATAGTACGTAGCATAGCGTCGTTTTGGTCGTAAAGGAGAATCGCGCCCGCGACTCCAGGTGACGTCGCCTGGAGGCGCCGGCGTAATTCTCCAAACGACGCTATGCTACTTACTATAAGGTTTATAATTTGTGTTAGGTACTTTGACTATTCGCCACCGCCACACGGACGTCTCTTCTATATGTATAAACCGCGCCTAAGTTTAATGTAATTTTTAAAATCCTATACACATAGAAGCCTGTTAGAAATTCTGTTTTCTTAATCAAAAGCTAAATTACCTTTCTATCCAGTGTCTCTTAGTGTCAGCCATAAATCTAAAACCATGTATCGATGTCGTCTCCGGCAAACTTTTAATCCCTTTCCACCATATCTGAAAATACCTTTTGAAATTCTCTTTTGAATCCATTCTTCTACACTGGCTCAGAGTTCGTACGAAATAAAACCACAAAAATTTCGACATCGATGTTTATTTCGTTTCATACATTACACGTAATAGGTTCATTAATAAAAAATGAATTTACGCACAAAGGCTATTAAGATACAGATCATTGTGAGAAATGCACACGTGTTTAATAACATTTTTTTGTGTACATCTTTACTACTTACTACTACAATACTTTATAATATAACTAAAAACATAGTCGTATTGGCTTTCTTATAAGATGACATGACATGATGAAGATGATGAGTTTCGGTAATGCATATACAGGGTGTTAGGGTAAACAGTTGCATTACTTTAAGGGGTGATTGTACACATGATAATAAATAACTTTCCCTAAGAAAGCAATAGGAAATACGCAAAAAAAAAATGTCGATCGCATTTAGTATGGGAAATCCAAAAATTGTTTTGCCTGTTTCCTATAGGTTTCCTAGGGAAAGTTGTTCAGTATTATGGGTACAATCACCCCTAAAAGTAATGCAACTGTTTACCTTAATACCCTGTAGTTAATAGTGCCGATCATAATTCAAAGATTGTAAATTCAGAGACCAAGTTTCAATACTTAGGTATCAATATTAAATATTTAAGTATTCAAAATTCTTGATCAGCTGAACTTGGTCAAGACAACCCAGAAAACACTGCATTAATAGTTCCCTAATTCCCTTAGGATTCACTATTTTCTTTCAATCGTGTAGATCCAGCGAATTCATTCCAATAAATCGGACGATATCTAGTAATAGGTTCGAAGTGCGTCGGAGTTGAATGTTCAATATTGGTAGCGACGCGACGCTGCAGTTGTTGTCGCAAGCGTACCTCCCGTAGCAACTTCACCGTAAAGAAGTAGATGAACTCTAGCACGGACACGAAACTGAAGCCCGTTACGAAACCACAAGTGGAGCCGATGTTGCCTGAAAATGACATAAAATAAAAATTACTTAAATATCTTGGACATTGTCACACAAATTATCTCGTCACAAGTACCAGAAAAATATCTCCGCGAAAAAGAAACATTTGACATGTCCTAAAGCCTTTTTGGGGTTCCGTACCCAAAGGGTGCCAACAGACCTTATTCATAAGCCTACGCTGTCTATCCATTCGCTTGTCCGTCCTAGCTATAAAGGGCTGTATCTTTTGAACTGTAGTAGGTAGTGAGTTGAAATTTTAACAGAATATGTGTTAATAACTTATTATTTTGGGTTAGCTAATACATATCAAAAACAAAAATAAAGGGAATCCCTATACAAGAAAGGTTTTTGGTTTTTACTCCATCGTAAAAAAACGGCAACAAAATCATACTATCGTCAAATTTGGTGTGCTTATATTACTGAAAGGTAAAACAGGAAATAATAAAAACACAAATGGTAATATTGTATGGTGGTACGAAGCCCTCCGTGCGCGAGTAGAACTCGCACTTGGACGGATTTTTCGAGTGCCAAGAAGGTTTCCACGATATGATATTATAGTAGGTAACGTAAGTCGTCGAATCTCATTACCATCCATTCTACGTAACAAACATATTATTTTACTTGGTTTTAGTTTAGTAGCTCTTTACTTCATGTGTTACGTAATGTAATGTCTTCCTTAGTAATGAATAACTAAGCCAACTCACTGATCAAATCGAACCACTTCATAATAATGTTTTGCTCGAAACATTCTGCCGATTCACTCGCATATTTTACGTGCACAATAGAGGTTCCGGTAAAATTCACACCGCGTCTGCAACAAATGTTCTACCTTGTTTTATTCTATTCATGCTCGTATGAGTTTTGTCGAGTTCTATGGGAAGTTTGTTGGGAATTAGTCGAGTAGAGTTACATAAAGTACGATACGTTTCTCTAGCACAGCATTTAAGAGGATAGGCGAGTACCGTTTTTCCATTCAAACGTATTCCCCTGTTTCCTCCCTGGATAATGACACTAGAGCAAAACATTTTTTACCATACAATCTATGTTACCTCTGCTATGTCCCTATGTTTAGCTTTTTTGCATTAATAAATTATTGCATGAACTAGGGACCTTCGAAAATGACCAATTTTACCGCCCGTTTTCAGACATCCAGCAAACAAATTTGACGAATAAAAACAAAAAAAGCAAAACATACAGACATAGCCAAAGTCTTTCTCATATTATTCTTGAAATAATTATTAAAATCGGTTTAGTTTTGGAGGAGGAAACAGGGGAATACGAAATGCTGTTTTCGTCGATTTTATGTAGATAAAATTGGTCCGAGCTGCAGTAGTCTCGCACTCTAGTCGGTGTATTGGTGGGACGGATCGGACAAATATGTATACAGTCGGAAAAGTGACCTATTCTCCTCTTAAACTTAGGTTGTAAAAGGTCACAGAGGCAAGCGTAGGTACGGTTTATCTAGCTTGCACGAAATCGATCAAATCGTTCGACGACTTTCGAAAGGTAGGTAACTAAACTCCATGGCAACGTTAATTTTACAGGCGTGTTTTGATGCCCTTTGATTTCGATTCCGGAATGACAAAAATGTACAATCAAACTGACAAAAATGTAAAAACGGACTTTTGAATCGGTATCTTTTGTAAAATCTTCGTTAATATTTTAACAATGTCTACGGGTCCGGGTACTAATAAGAAGGCGGGTCTTTCCACCGCCGATTTCGAAGTTTTCGGCAAAGTGCAAGGTGTTTACTTTCGGAAACATAATCAAAGAAGAGCAACCGAGCTGGGTCTGAAAGGTTGGGTGATGAACACTGCGCAAGGCACGGTGATAGGCCAACTGCAGGGGCCCCAAGGTGCCATCGGGGATATGAAGAGCTGGCTCCAGAAAGTTGGGAGTCCAAAGTCGAAAATCGAAAAGGCTGCATTTAGGAACGAAAGCGCAATAAATAGTTGCGCTTTTAGAACCTTCGAAATACGACGGTAAATTGTTAATAGCTTTTTGTAATCTATTTTGAATAAATACATATTCATGAAACGATTATTTTGTGGTTTTGCCTATGTAATGAATATATCAACCCACGCTATTCCACTGCGCTGGACAGACGCCTCTCCCAATACACACCACTGTTCACTCGATCCTCTAATTAGTAATTAGAGCGCCCGAGCGCACTTCATTTAAACGAAGTTAGGTCCTATTTTCAATAATAACCAATTAAACACAATTTTGTTTTTTAAACACGTTCTAGATATTATCCGATGATATCTTCTATTATGATTTATTTTTATTTATTTATTTTTCCATAGCTCTCCGCAACGTGCCTACGACGCTCTTTAAAAAACGTTTAGACTTTAATTGGTTAATATCCAAAATATAATTAAACATGGTTTGTATATGGCGCGCTAACGGCTATATCCTCCTACTAACCATGACCAAAAATCATTTAAAAACGTACGCTCGCTTGCCTTACGCTATATGTCTTAAATCATTGATACCTCATGCATATACAATGTAAAAAATATGTGCGTAATATAAAGTACAATTTCTTATAAAATCTTACGAAATCTAAGTAGGTACTCACAACCAATCGCTCCTACCAAAATCAGGCATAGTATTAAGTTGGTCCGGATAAATGTTAACATTGATGAAGTCATAGTTGTAGGTGGTCTTCGAGCAGGTGGGCAAGCACATGGGGCACTGTATCCCACCACCCACCATATCCAGCTCCAGCTCCTTCGCCACAGACTTTACATTCGGTCTAACGTTGATCGATTGAGCTGGGGTTAAAGAAAAAGTAATTAGTATTATCTTACAACAATCAAATTTTCACATTGCTAATATCACGTCATTTTCGGGAAAGTAAGGCCCGGTATCCACCAAAGCGAGCTGTGTAAAAAGTAAAAACCACTGACATACTACAAGATCCCACCGTAAAATTATGCACCTAATGTGATAGTTTACACAGGGCGCCGCCGGGTTGCCTAGCAAAATCTTGCCGCAACTAGCTTTATCGTTATGATTTTTGGTACAATTTTTTCCGACAATTCACCTATCTGTTTGGGAAGTAAATGAGGTGCCATCGGATGGAGACCAATCTAAAGAACTAGAAAAACTAGTTTCCAGTTCTTTAGATCGGTCTCTTTCCGATGTCACCTCATTTACTCCCCAAACCGATAGGTGGAAAAAGCAGTACCAAAAATCATAATGGTAAATGTACTTGCGGCACGATTTTGCTAGGAAACCTTTCACTTAAATCACATATCGATCACCAAACTAATAGGTGCATAATTTTACGGTCGGATCTTAAGTATATATACAATTTTAATAATAGAATTGCTCATTTTTTTCTCGCTTGTCAGATAAAACTTATGTTATTGGTTCATTTTATACGTCTCCACTCCGCTCCGCCATGGTGGATTCCGGGCTACCTACTATAAATATAAGTTTCGTAATAGGAAGTCATAGCTTGATGAGTAGGTATCAAAAATCAGACCAGACTTGTTGCTGGTTGTAGTTACAGCGAGAATTAATTACCTACATATATCAATAATCGTTATTTTGATATTTATAGATACTTAGGCAGGGTCTTCTAGCATTTCGATACCAACCGTAATACATTCTTAAGCAAGGCACGTCCTGCATGTTACACGTCCTCATATTCAACATCTTCGGCATATTAAAGGGAGTACAATTGCATTTTTCATGCAGGAACAACATTCTGCACTTTAGCATGCAATCGCTTGACGTGTAGAAGGGAAGATACGTGGACTCGTCGTAGAAAAGGCAGCCTCTTATGGAGAGGGGGATGTGCTGGATGTCCCGGGAGGCTTCTGTGAAGCTGGCTGATACCATCACCGACATCTGCGGACATCAGTTATAATTTTTTTCTTCAGATTATTATCACCCTATAGAAAATGAACAAAGAACCAGCGTTATACAGAATGATAATTTAAATACGTCACATTTCACATATTTTTGGAGGTGATTCAAACCATCAAACTGAAAAAATGTCGCTACGGGATCAACATTGAAATTGCGTTAAAAATCAGCTGTTCCGTACATGTGAATCGAGCAGCCATTTGACATTTACTACGGAACCATACTTTTTTGTCCCGTTTTCTATGTTGGTTTAGTTAGTGAACGTTGTTTAGGCCCCCTCTAAACTAAGGCATACGCCCTGTGAAGGTCGTTGTCGGCCTTTTGTCAACTTTAGGTGCGGTTTATACAGAAGAGACGTCTGGCGGTGGCGGATAATCTAAGTAACACAATATAAACCTTATAGTACGTAGCATAGCGTCGTTTTTGTCGTAAAAGAGAATCACGCCCGCGCCTCCGCCACACGTCTCTTCAGTTTAAACCGTGGCTATGCATAAGCAAAGGTCAAATTTGCGTTTTCACTTCACTGCAATACCTACATAAACTTGCAGTGATTCAGGGATACAAGGGGTATCTTAGCACAGATTCGTCGAGATCAATTATATAAATAGAGAGATAGAGTATTTCAGAATAGCGCACTAATAATAGATTGTCAAACGCTATTAAGATGATGTAACTTACTGATACCAACGGACTGACTATTTGCATCGCGAAGCTTCCACTTGGTGCATCAGGAAAATCATAAGCGTCTGAGAATTGTAACTGAAAAATAAGTTGTATTATCAAAGAGGAAGCCAAAGAAAAAATCGTTGATTTTATTTTCCGCATCGGTTCCCTTCATCGTAGCGAGATAAATTATATACCAATATACCACCACAATTCTAATCATAAGCTTTTAAACACAAAAAGATTCATGAAAATTGGTCCAGTAGTTATCACGTGATGCTCGAACAAACAGGCAGACAAAAAATTCATAATTTGGTCATTACAAGTCTAAACATAAGCTTTTAAACACAAAAAGATTCATGAAAATTGGTCCAGTAGTTTTCAAAAATTTAAGATTTGGTTATTTGGAATCAGGGACACCTAAACACCATATCGTAGGTATCTTTTTTTTTTTAACTTTGATTAAGGAATATCATTTATTAAACACAAAAACGCAAAAAATACAGAGTTAGGAAAAACTTACACACATATTTAAGATAAAAGATATCCTCCAAGGCGCTTACCCGAGGCGGGTACCTAGGAGGCTGGCCGCATTACCTCTTTTTTTTAAATAAATTACTTTAATGTACAGACTGCAGACATACTTCTATTACAGTTTTATTAATAATAGTATAAGTTTTATGTAAGGATTTAGATCTAGATTATAGTTAATCTTACTTGTGCCCCTTGTAATGGCATGTTGTAGTAAAAATCGTCGCTGTTATTGAGTCGCATCAATACTTGTAAACCCTGATCGAAGTCAAAAGTTGATTTGTTTCCGTACTTGTACATATCGAGCGTGCGAGAGCCGCTGCTTCTGCTGAAATTTGTACCTCTGATTAGACATGAAACAGACGCTAACTATTTGTAAAAACCTGCCAAGAGCGTATCGGACGTGTGTTAGGGTAGACAGTTGCATTACTTTAAAGGGTGATTGTACTCTTGATACTGAAAAACATTCCCAAATTTTTTGCGTTAGTACTCGCATAGTACTAACGTTCGTCCTCATACAAACGTTCGTCCAAAATTTTATAGGTACTATAAAACCTTTAGGTTTTTTAGGGAACATTGTTTAGTATCATGGGTACAATCACCGCTTAAAGTAATGCAACTGTTTACCCTAACACCCTGTATGGGTATGGTTATGATTTTTATTTCCATTAAATTTTGCTACAGGATCCGGTATAATTTTCAATGAAAGTATTTGCTAAGAACTGCATTTCGTCGTTGCGTCTTTAAGATCTCCTATCTGCAAAATGTAAAAGTGTTGGGAAATTGAGAGTTTAAATTGCGATCTTTTCATGACTACGCACATAAGAGTATTTTTCTTACTGTCGAATAGCCGTGAAAGTGTTGTTATGTTTGCATTCTATGGAGGACATCATAAATTATGCATTAACATAAAAAAGTGAATTTCGAAAAAAGTGTCACATAGGAGATCTTAAAGTCGCAACGACGATTTGCGAATATTTGCAGATTTTTAAAAGTATGTCACAAGTTAGAGGATGCGTCCTATTTTTAACTATGAGCGCCAATATCTCGAGATAGAAGCATTTTAATGACGTAGTCCCAGAGGGTGAATAATTCCATTTTATAAGGCTTATCCAACGACACCTCACTCGATGGGGTGGGTAAAAGTTTTTTTTTTATTTGATCAGTCATTGTACCTATTGAAATTCGGGAGGAGCATAAACAATATGTTTTATCACATTTCTGTTTTTGGGCTATTATTATCTATCTTTTTTCCAAATTTTGTTTTAATAGGTGCACGAATGATAGAGTAATTGAGGCGAGCCATGCATATAGACAGACAGACAGACAGTATGGACAAAGTATAAGGGTTCCATGTTTGACCTTAAAAAGGTCGAAGGCTCTACAGAAGTTGCGAGGATACGATAGGATATAATAACAAAAGATCGTACTCTTCAAAATGATCAGATTGTCGAAGGTAGTTGAATGTGCAGCAATACCCGTTCGCTGTGAGACGAAAATCTATCAACTCTGAGCAGTTTCTCGATTCTTCGTTCCAACAGCATGACACCATCAGATCTTCACACCGCGGCGTTAACTGTCGTTGAAGAAAATAACCGTTAGTTAATTATAAGGAAGATCTCATTGGGTTGAAGTATTGCTGGCATGCCGGCCTCCATAATACGATAAGTAGAAAGAAAATTCGTTTTTAGGGTTCCGTACCCAAAGGGTGAAAACGGGACCCTGTTACTAAGCCTACGTTGTCCGTCCGTCCGTCCTACTTATTTAGGGCTGTAACTTTTGAACCGTAATAGCTAGACAGTTGAAATTTTCACAGAATATGCGTTATTACGGCGTAATAAAAATAACAAAAAGTTAAAAATTAAGGGGGGGGTTCTGAACAAGAAACTAGTTTTTATAAACGTTTTTTCTACTCGCTCTATCGAAAAATTTGTCGCCAATCTGAAAACTATTCAGTTTTATGGTCTAAACTAAATATTAGTTGCACCAGGGTGTATTACTAGTATTAGTATTTTACTCGCAGAACCGATGGCCGATGGGGCGAAGAGTTCTCGAGTAGCGGCGAAAAGCGCAGAGTTGGTAGGCCTCCCACAAGGTAAACCGACGACCTGGTGAAGGCGGCGAGAACCCTTTGGATGAGGACAGCGTTGGACCGGTCCTTGTGGCGATCCTTGGGGGAGGCCTATGTACAACAGTGGACATCCATCGGCTGAGATGATGACGATGAGTATAGTTACTAAACTATCTTCATGAAAATAATATAGCCGAACGAATGAGCGAAACTCGATCCTATAAAAAGGTACCAGGGTTACTTATAACAATATTAAAACCTACACTTCTCATAAGTTCGTTTACGTCGTAGTCACCAAGTATGAAATGAAGTAACTTCGGGTCCACCGCGTTGCTGTCCATCGGCTGCATGTTGTAAAACTGTCCCAGACCGAACAGCAACGACAGCATTTGCTCCTCTGTGTAATGCTTATTGCGCTCCTCTTTAATCCTGTTCAAAATTAAACAGAGTTAAAAATAGGACAAAGTACAATAAATGACGCTGACATTCACATCATAGCGTAATTATAATATAGTTATATACCAGATTTTAAGTCAGATTATAAACTATCAAACAAAAAAGTTTCATCAAAATCGGTTCAATAGTTTTCGCTTGATGCTCGCACAAACAAACAGTCGGACAAAAATTCTAAAAAAGAGTGATTTGGCGTCAGGGACAACTAAAAACCATATCGTCAACACGCTCCCCGGCCCCCATACACTGTGCACGATTGACCTGGTCGTGTCGCGACCGCCGAGCCGAACCACTAGTTTTATTACACTACTAGAGTTAACCCGTGACTTCCTCAGCACAAATTATATACCAGATTTTAAGTCAGATCATAAGATATCAAACAAAAAAGTTTCATCAAAATCGGTTCAGTAGTTTTCGCTTGATGCTCGCACAAACAAACAGACGGACAAAAATTCTAAAAAAGATTGATTTGGCGTCAGGGACAACTAAAAACCATATCGTCATCTTTTTTTGTAAATATCTTCAAGTACAGACACATTTCTGTTTTATAATAGTTAAGATGGGTACAAACATTGTAATGATCCCAAAGTTCCCAAACGTAACCTACTCTACTAGGCGTTTTATTATGGAAACCAATACTAGTCAACAACAACGGCACAAACATACCTACAGGATGAAATTGATATCATTAGCATCCTTTTAAACAACGAGTCTATCCATCAAACTGAACCACTTTTACTATGGGATCAAACTGATCGTAAAAAACAGAAATCTGCCGTTGCATACATTTGAGTTGAGTAGGCATTGCAGTTTAGTATGGAACAGCTGATTTTTTTTGTGCTCTGATCAGTTTGCTCCCATTGCAAAAGTGGTTCAATTTGATGGCTAGACTCTCCATGACAAAACCGAAATTTCGAACCCAGGATCCTGGTTTGGTGGTACGGCATGGTAACCATTGCACCAACCGGGTCGTCCTTTGTACTTGTAGGCACAGTAGTATATAAATAAAAATTGAACAAAATAACAAACATGACGTGACTTATTGACCGACACTTCCATTAGCAATTGTTGCTGGGAAGTACAGTCACGTTCATTGATATTTAAACATGGAAGAGCTCTTTATAAACAGTCGTAATTCAAACCTATAATTTACTACCTTCAAACTATAACACAAACACGGTTATAATTTAACCGCTAAGTTATATCGTAAAGTTATAGTTCAATTTTGTACGGTTTATTGATACAGGATCGAGTTCAAACATGCCATATACAGTATCAATGATTTTTCTAACTTACCTACCCTATATGTACATAATACCGACTCGTCTTAAGCGGTGAAGGAAAATAACGCGAGGAAATTGCATACGCTGAAGAAGAAATCTCCCAAACCAATCCGTATTAGGCACGCGTAACGAACTAACGCCCATACGACCTCCCTGAAGGAAGGCCTCTGCCCTGCAGTGGGGCATATGTAGGCTGATGATGATGGTTTATATAGTGGGGCATTTGTCAGTGCGGAAAATTTAACCATGAATTCTATTTGTCAAACTGGACAACTTTTACTACGGAGCCAACTTCGAAATAGGGAGAAAAATCCGCAATGCTATACACTGCAGTACCTCACCTACTCAACTCAAATGTGTGAAACAGTTTTTTCTAGGACTTACAACTTGCGAGCTAGTTCAGTGACAGCTCGCTTACTGATTCTGTTATTAGAGCAGAAGCCGACAGCGGGGAAGATGATCTTGCTCACTGACACTCCCTCAGGCAACTGAGTCGTGATCAGGGGCGATTGGTAGTACTTCTTGAACGTCTCCAAGACCAACGAGACGGAGCATATTAGTGCACCAATCATTGTTACCGTCCATATTATCCTGCAAAAAAGTAACTGTCAATGATCTTAGAAAATTTGGAGGAACATAATTCTGGTAAGCTGTAACTGTCGTCGCGGACACTGCTGCAGCGGGTAACGGCCACAGACCGGCTACAGGTGTGCGGTGCGTCCCTACAAAATTGACGAAAAAGGCGTGTGAACTGCTTGTCGCTAACCACACTATGGCCGGTGGCTCGTTTGCGTCAAGCCTTACAACCCAATTTCCCGAAAAGAACGATTGCTATTATTTTGATCTTTAGCAGCTTTAGGATTGAGACACTTGACCGACGGCGAACGAACGACGGCGGGTCCATACAAAAAGCACGTTTAGTACACGCGGCGAACAGCACCGAATGCATTTCCATACTAACAGTGGTTTTCTGTATGGACCCGCCGTCGTTCGGCGTCGGTTAATGTGTCCTTACCCTTATAATAGTGACACGGTAGTCAGATCCAGCTTAAAAAAACAAATTTAAGGTTAAAACTTGTTTTCATGAAGTTTTGCTACCTTACTGTCGTAAAAATAAAAAACCGGTCAAGTGCGAGTCGGCCTCACGCCCTGAAGGTTCCTTACAAACTTAATTATGAAGGAAAAACTGATCTTTGCAGTGGAAAAAAATGCTCAGAGACCTAGACCATTATTGTAGTATTTGATATTAATTTCAACTTGAGGAATGGTTAGAGGATCTTTTCCTTAGAAAATGGGTATTGAAAGATGGACGGATAGACAGACAGAAGGAAAACAAAATGATCCTATAAGGCTTACGTTATTTTCTTTTGAGGTAGGAAACAGTAAAGGTTTGAAAAAAATATGAATTCTCACATTTTTCTCGGTGACTGTACTGTACCAATTTTCGAAAATTAGTCATTTAAATTTATGTAAAGCCTAACCAGAAAAATAAAGAACCCATTTGGAGGCCCTAAGATCAATTATACAACCTTTAATGACAATATTTCAAGTACAAAAATTTGTTCCAATAATTACCCGTAACATGGCGAGGAGTTTTATTTTTGTGATCAGACTTTACTTACTTGCCAAATTAAGGGACGATCTCTGTAAAACGGTTTTGGTAGACTTTCTGCCTGTCAATGGAAATGCGGTCCCGGCCATAGAAAAAATGCCAAGGGTTGTATACGGATGTATATTATTTTATAATGTAGGTTATATGACATTTATTGTGAACGGACCTTTAAATAATTTTTTTGGTGCAAATTTTGGTAAAAAAACACATTTAAAATATCTAAACTGGCGAACACTGGTTATTTTCATAGGATATTTTGGTTTTAAGGTCTTTTGGACCGGAGGCTTCTGATACACCCTTTTCGATCTCTTTTCTGCGACAATACCTTACAACCTTGGGAGAATCTTAAACACTATGCTAAAACATCACATATTATGCCCTGCATGCTACAGTCACTTTTATATAGATTAGATAGTGAGTCAAAGTAGGTAGTAACTTATTATTAATCTGTGCTCTAGGCTCTACGCGGAATTCCTCATTCACTTAATCGGAAATAAAACAAGATTAACTGCTACATTTGAGTACCTAAACTGATTGCAAAGTTTCCTATCAGTCACGTAACCTGGAATGAATTAAACGTGTAGCAACATATCTAGTTAACACAACCACTTGAAAACTTACCCTATATTAGATAACAAGTAGAAGTAGCTGTATGTTATATAATGGTAAACTTTAAAAGGCACCAGCAAACAACTTACATCAAACAGGCTACTCTACCTTATCAAGACCACAACTTGCTTTACTGCACGTGTATTATGATTTCTCTACACGCGCGAGACGCGCGCGCCTTCGAGTTTGCCGTGACATGTAGTATGAAAAAAAGCCGAGTCGCGCGCAAGTAGAGGAGGATTCACGAAAAAAATTGCACTTTAAATAAATTCTTAAAGTGCAATTTTTGAATCTCACACTTTCAAAATCATGCATGATCGACTGATGCATAATCTGATTTGAACATATGTTTCAAAATTCGCACTCCGATACAATATGCCGTAGATAGAAAATTTTATGTCAGTGGATTTCCTAATTTGTACAGACTGCCAAAACCTACTTACTTTCACATAAGTATAATATCTTTAGAATCTTCAGATGTAAACAGCAAACGGATTTCTTCACAAATGAACTATGAAAATCACAAAACACATCATGTATGTTCCACCACATATTCACGATTATAGTAGGTACACACGGTGACAGATCAACCTGCCCATAGTTGAACTCTATGTTCATGGACATAAGGTCCAACTATGGGTAGGTTGATCTGTCGCTGTGTGTACATAGTGGGTAATTCTGATTTAAGATAAATTTGTTGTTTACATCTTAAGAAATTTCTGATCAAATAGACTATATACCACCTTTTTTGTACGTATTGGTGAGCACTTCATGAACATGAATGTTATGTTATTATACATAGTAAAGTTACCTTTCGATAAATGATGTATTATCGCTAACAAGATGTTTTAGACCACATATAGATGACTCCGAACAGTATTCTCTGGTAATTGTTCTGATGCTTTCTTTTATTATTTCAGAATTAGTTGGTTTTGGAGCTTTTCGTTTATAACGTTGTCGATAAGCGAAGAGTTGACTGTTGTTGGAATTAGAATCCATTGTTTTAATAGCTTTTTTAAACGCACTTGTTGGTCAGTGATCGTAAAATCTTTAGTGCGACTAATTTTCTTTTATAGATATATTCTACATATAGGCAGTACATAGCTTGAAGTCGTTAAGTATTCTATTTTGCGATAAGATCACTCGATGTTGAGTTAATTGCTATGATTGATCGATTCCTCTCGTGTCCGTGGGTGTTTATTGTTTTTAGATTGTTTGAATTTTTGTACTTTTTAAATCTGGACAACAATTAGGTCAAAAGTATCAGGGCTGCCTGCAATCGTGGTAAATATTCGGTGATTGAACCGTGAATGGACTACGTACGAACCATAACTTTGACACATTTGGTATTACGCTAATCACGGTAAAGCTCATGACATGACAGCCGTTAGACCGTTTTGACAGATCGCTCAGACGTTAAAGGCTCTCAGTTACATAAGCGCGATGCGGAATTCAGCACAGTTGAATAGTAATTGGATTGCAATGTGATTAGAACTGAAATTGGATGAGAATAGAACATCGATGTTTTAAATTAGCGCAATCGGTCTCCAGGTGTCTTATTGTGTAAGTACTCGATTCAAATCGGTATCAAATTGGCATGGTGTTTTTGGCAGTTCTTAACCATTCTGTTTCTTAGTATTTAATTTAGTTCAATAATTTCAGACAATGGATATGATAATCAATGAAACAAAATATTACTTTAAAATTTCCTAGTAAAGTCATAATATTTTACCGACTATGTAGACGATATAATCGGAAACTTGCACAATAGCCCTAATATTGATTCTATAGAACTATAACACTGTATAGAGATTAGAAAGAACCTGTAATCCTTTGGGTAAAACATTTGTTGTATAACCATGGTATGGTGTGTCACATGAAAGCGTTTCTGTGATTTATGACGTTTTTGACAGTATCAGCTATGTAGGTAGTATAATTTTCATAAATATTACCTACATTGTAACCCTATTACAACTACTGGCAAAGAAATCGCATCTTCATATTATTTTGCTTAATTTTAAATTTATAGGCTTTTTAAAGGTACTAAAATCTTAAATTATGATTGGAGAAACACAATATTATTTAAAATTGCTCAGTGTAGTCATAAATACATTATCGTTGTATCGATTTAAGCTGAAACATAGACGATAGCCCTACAGGGTTTTCCCTCCGTTTCATGAACATGACAAGAGTTATTGATAATGCAGAGTACATTGCTGGTTACTTATGGCGTTAAGCAGCATGTACCCTCAGATTCACAGTAATGTATCCCAAATTGTCATTGTAAATTACAATTGTCATGTTTATGCAATGCCCCTGGTTGGTAAATTTCATGGGCATTCAGTGTTTGATTATATCAGACTGCATCGCACGAAAGGATACTAAATGATATCGTGCGGCACTTAATAATTATCTAGGTACTCATGTTGACGGTCAATTTGGTATATTATGTATGCTGTTAGTACTGTACTTGTAGGTAATAATAGCTAACACCAGACCACAGTTAAACGAATGTTCTTTTTATTGGCTATGTGCGAACTGGTGATGGGAACTGACAAATCGATCGCAGCGCCAGGGTGGCAGAAATGTATACTTTTGTTGGTAAAGCTGTGTAATAATATGCTTGAATCTATGCAAATCCGCACACTAACTTAACACGAAATCTCCAAAACTGTAAAAACTACAAACTTAAAATTTAGCACGGAAGTTTCTATTGGCATCTAGGTGCTCACTAAAAGGTTTTTTTTAAATGTTATCTCCAAAGGTGTGAAAACCGGGATACAAGTTTTGGATATAAATTGGCACTGCTAATATCGTGGATTCTAGCAAATAGGTATTTTAAAATGTTTAATATCGATAATGTTGCTAATTTCTTTAGTTTTCTTTAGATTTTTACATTATTTTATTATAAAATAACAAACTTTTAACTAACATGATACTTGAAATAATTCACGGCGGTCCGACACCGCTAGGGGACCTAGTGACGTGCATATAGCCCATAAGATTTTTTTTAAAACGTATAAGTAGGTATAATGAAATTCTACTATAATCTCTAACAGCACAGCACTCCCGTCACATCTTACACACACAGTTGCATACAGGGTCATTCTTACCTAATCTGCGGTCGGTTTTTTTAAGGAGATGATCAGACCATCAACTTTTACTATGGGAGACATGTCGATATAGAAAAATAAAAATCTGCTGTTTCATACAAAACTGCAATCCCAGTCGACCCAAATGGCAGCTGTTTTTTTTCGGGATTTCGATGCTGATCCCATATAGAAAGTTGTTCAATTTGATGGTCTGATCATCCTCTTAAAACCAACAGCATATTAAGTTGGACCCTGTATGCATAGTTACTATAATTATCTAGAATTTGGGATATCAAAGGCACTTTGATATGTAGACCACATCAGTAGCACTTTTTCATAGCAAACCATTTACAGTTATTTCATAGACGATTAAAGGTGATTGTGACATGGTTTTAAGGTGGCAAATATTTGATAGTTAACTGTACATAATAAATGGAGCCGAATTTATATATTTTTGAAATTCGACACACCCTCACAAGTTGGAAGTTAAGAAACAAAACATTAAGGACATAAAAACGAGTCATCGGAATACATTAAAGAATCTAGAATTAAAGAGACAGGCAATCACACGACTACCAACAAACACGTTGCAAAAGGTGTTAGCAAACAATCTGACCATCTCCGCCATCGCCACCCACTCCTCTCACATTCACTCTTTGAAACTGTGTAATAACTTGCAATTATGTTACATGTTTACTACACCTGCCTAAAGATGTTTCTCGACCGCGATTCATATCTCACTAGAAAATTAATGATGCGATTGAAGGAACATTATGAGGACGCTAGAGCTGAAATAACCCCTATACCTTCATCAACACAGATGTAACCACCAAATACCTACACTTTTCTAACTAGACATCGATATTATAGTGATGATTGATGACCGATTACGTCGCATCGATGGGCTAATATCTTAGACAATATAACTAGGGACCAGCCTTGCGGTAGCATTTCCCCTCTGCCACGTTACAAGATCAATTGATCATGTGCATTTGCATACAATTTTATACCTTATCACTAAACGAGACAGCCTATACCTAATTGCGGAACAATAACTTCAAACTAGTCGCGTTCGGGGTTCACACGAGACTATTTTAACAATCAAAATTACAATCTAATGTAATGGAATAAAATTCAAAGTTGCGGATCTCGTGCTACTACGCAAAAAGTAGCAGAAAAATTTGTTAGTTAAATTAGACGCGTAACTCGCCCATAGTTATATTGTGTAAGGCTAATATGGAAGCCGTGGTGGTCCAGATGCGAGTAACCTTGCCTGCCGTGCAGGAGGTGTCTGTCCGTCCGTCTGTCACAGGCATTTTTCTCAGCGAGCGAACATATGAAAGCTGAAACGACGATTTTTATGAAACTTTTTTGTTTGAAAGCTTACGATTTGACTTAAAATCTGGTATGCAATTTGTGAGGAGTTGAGGACGAAGTCGAGGGTAAAAACTCGTATGCAATTAAATACGCAAAATATGCAAGGCACAATTAGGTGTGCAACGTGCATCCATGCAAGTGCTCACGACTATATTCCCCGAGGGGGTAGTCAGAGTTATTCTGAAACCACAGAACATCCACGTTTCACTAGTACCGAAACTCTGTCCAGTATGACGGACGGTGTGTGTGTGACCTGTGCGACATTGCTCTACATAATACTTCATGTCTGTCGCTCACTCTTCGACTCGTCCTTTCCCCTTCTGATACAACTCTGGCGCCAGCCGTGGTCACTTAGTCAGACATTCTTGCATAAACTTATCTACATAAACTAGACAATAAAATCGGAAATTTTCGTTAAAATGTATATTTGTCATGGTCATTTCACGGCTGATTAAATTCTTTGAATTGATTATGTCTGTCGAATATGTTTATATATTATGATAGTTTGTGATGTTTATCGAACAAAATCGAGTTTTTTTTTTTTAAAACGACCTTGTAAAATCCCAGAGACGAAATCCGATGGCAAGAATTTAAGAAAAACAATAGGAGATCTCTAAAAAGTTTTTATGCAGAGATATTTTTAAACGGGCCACTTTTCGCAAGAAAAAATGTGTGAGGGCCATTAGAAACAGAGAAGAAAATCTTTTTTTCCCCCTTGAAGTAAAGGACCGTGAAGAATATTTTTCCACGTAAATTCGACCAGTGTTTCAGAAATTTAGCATATACGATCTCTTTATTTACATTCTTACTAAACATTTTGCAATAGAATCCATTTGAGGTCAATTATTTATAAAAAGTAAACCCGTACAAGCCAGATGATAAGTTTAATTGAAGTCTAATGACAAATCATTTAGATATCTCATGGGCATGGGCATTACCTAACTAGGTAAGTATTAAAATATGAATTCTCCTTGGATAAAGCCGAGGGCGTTATTCAAACATCTACGCGTTGGTAAAATGTCTGTTAGGTCGCTAAATGAAATATTTACCTACTCATAAATTCATCATTCAATGTTGACTATTGGTAGGTATTTTATTTCATAACAGTAAAGACAAGACTAATGCACTAAGGCACACTATTTGTTACATACCTGCCTGTGTTTATAATAAATTCATTTGTTATTTGACTATCTTTGCATTTGAGGCAAAAACTTGTGAGTGCGAATTATACCGTATTCGTTCTCATGCAATAACAAATGCCAGACATTGACCTCGAAGTGAATGTTCTAAAATATTTTGGTTTTTACCACTGAAATTGGTCTTTCGAATAGACTTAGGTAAGTATTTACGGATACACACGTTTCCCGAGAAAATGGAAAATTGGAAAGCACAAATAGATACGCAAGTAACTAGGTATGCTAAAATTACCTACATACATACTTACTTACTTAAAAAAAAAACCTATTAACTAAGAATTAACGTTTAAGAAGATTGATCAGTAAATAATAATCGTACAAGGCGTAACAAAATACTCTAGTAATATACAACGTGTTTATGAATTAACGCAAAACTAGAAAGTAGTTTGTTTAGAATCGAGAGCAGAATCGAATTATCATGATTTCAACATAGGTAATTTATATCAAAATATTAAATAATTTGTTTGTAAAATTTTAAATTTACTAAACTCGATCTCAACCCACCGCTCGGGTACTCTCAACCTACTTACTACCAAAACAAGATTTTTAAAATGTATCCATGAGCACGTTAGCGCTTTCATTCATTGCTGAAATGTCAACGAATCATATTTGCCTCAAAACTTAAAATGCGAATAACTTTAAATTTTAAATAGGTATTAAAATAATGAAATTATTGTTTCAATCTAATTATTTTGTTATAAATCAGTTGGGGTGTATGAGATTTTTCGCTTATTCATTAACACGTTGTATAAAGCGATGGTTAAGACCAAACTGAAGAACTTTCACTATAGAGACAACATCGAAAAAAATTTAAAAATACATTTAAGTCGAGTAGGCGGGTGGGTACTGCAGTTTCGTATGAAACAACAGATTTTATTAATTTTTTCTTTGTGTTGGCTCCATAGTGAACGTTGTTCAGTTTGATGGTCTAAATCACCCCTTTAAATATTACTTTTGTTACACACTGAAAATCATCGTGAGTTGAACAAATGCAGTAATTACCTACTTAACTTTAAACTTGCCCAAATCACCACAACATTTTTGACTCATCAATCCCATCAATAACAACATTATATAATTCTACGAACCAAATTAACATAAGGCCTAAAACCTTAGCGACCTCAGTTCAAGGTCACGTCTTAACCTTTACATAACTATAATTTAATTATAAAATAAAACATAAAGCAAAGTGTGGGGAAGTATAGATCGGATCTAAGAGTATTGCTGCAATATTTGCAGTAGTGGTGGGCTGGAGGCCCCGTTCTCTTGGCTGCAGCGTGCTTTGCAAATGTCAAGCACTAGTGGTAGAGTGTGAATGCCTCCTTATGGATCTAAGCATTAAAAATACAAAGTGAAGTGAGAATAGTGAATGACTTTATTAGTGCCCTATTTGGTTTTGTACTTGGGATTATTGTAATTTTAAGGTAAATTTTATAAATTTAGCTTTGACCTTAATCAAAAACGTGACCTTATTTTTCCGATATTTGACCTTATACTTAACAAATATTTTATTGTTTTCAAATCGATGCATGCACCTATGCTTTATTAAACTCTCAAATATAGGTACCTACTTACTAATTAATTTGCCGTGTAGTACCGAAACTCTGTCCAGTGTGAGTGAGTGAGTGCGTCTGTCTGGGAGTGAGCCCGTCGCCACTTGTAATGGACTGGACAGTGGGTACAATACATGCCTCTATATTGAAACATGCAGGTTTCCTCACGATGTTTTCCTTCACCGAAAAGCCACTGGACGTGTTACAAGTTGTACATAAATCTCGAAAAACTCATTGGTACGAGGAGCCAATGAGTTTTTCGAAATGTTGTATTTTCGGAATTGTAAAAAATAATATTTAGCACTTCAGAATAATTTTATTTATGAGTTAGGTACTGATCATATTTCTGAAGCCGGTCAGTCCAGTTTGGTTATCTAACTAAATTGAATGCACTGAGCTGACCAGGTAATATGTATCAGTCAGAAACTCATCTTTCATAATGCAATTCATTTCAATATACTCGTAGCTTCGTGAGCTCTCACAGTTATATTTCGCAAAACGATTTTTTTTCGCAAATTTAAAAGCATTTTGTTACTCAAATACAGGGGTCACCAAATTATGGCCCGCGGGCCAAGTTTATATGGATTTTTACAAATCATACAAATTTAATAACCAGGAGTGCGATTTTTAAACTCGTTGAACTCAGCAGTTGAAAATGTCAATATAGCTATGGAGATATGCATCTTTCTACCGCTGATTAGAGTTTCAAAAATCGCATTCCTGAAGTATGATTTTTTAAAGTCAAATCAGCAGGAGAAAGATGGACATCTTCATAGTAATATTGACATTTTCAACTGCTGAGTTCAAAGTATGAGTTTCAAAAATCGCACTCCAGACGTTATTTAACGACCTATTGAGAAACAACATTAAATAATGAAATTAAACATTTTACGTCTCTAAACATTTTTGAATCTAAAATTTTCACATAAGTAATTCAAAACTACAGTATATTGGTGTAATGTGATTGATGAGCTAGCTAAGTCTTGGCTCTTGGACTTAATGGAGGACTCAGTATGGCCCTTAGGCTAAAAAAATGAGAACCCTGCTCTAACAAGGAACGGTGTCGAATATTGACCAATGGTTCATTGTGCCCTCGTATAGCACGTTCTTCTACGTACCTACACACAGAATTTTCGTACTTATGACCAAAGCATAAAATTCTTCAACTATGAGCTATAGTGTTGAAAGTGAGTTTTGTTTGGATGGGTCGACCTTGGAGCATTGTCCGAGTGCACGCGCGCACGCTTGCCCACGCTCGCTCGCTCACTCCTCCATTGTCGATGTTTACGATCTACTGACCATAAAATTGTAGAACAAACGGGTCACCAGGTGATGCGATCATGCTATAGATGTGTAGGTTGTACTTAATGCTGACCATATTATATTTGATGACCTCTCTAGTAGTAAAATTATAAATTTTCGGTAGCAGTTTTTGTAATTTTTCCTATTAGGTATTTAACGTGCGTGGACGTCGAAATTTTTAGTGTTTCGATTTGAGATCTTATTCAATAAAAGCGAGTTTCTTGCGATACTTACTTCACCTGCAAATCGGAAACGATATCATCTACTTACATTGACATTTATTTATATTAATTAAATCTGGCCCCCGTGGGGTCGCGACCCACAGGTTAATAAACACTAATTTAGATTAACTGTTCTGTTAAACTCACACATTGGTGCAGCGAGCGATTTAGATTAAAATCGGGTCTGATTTGGAGGGTGGTGAGTAGAACGGAATTTATTTATTCGTAAATTAATCTAAAACCAATGGTTTTTAGAAATAAGATAATTATATTCTATTTATAAAAAATCGCGTAGCTGAACTAAGCTCAAGGACCTCTTTAATTTAATTAGGTATAATCTCTTTGTAGCTGAATGAAATACAACCCATTGATGTCTTTTATATTGAGACGACTGTCTACGACGTAGACATCGGAGACGCAGTAAGAAAGACATCAACGAAACCATTACCGTAACAAACAAATTGCCCAAAATCATAATAAACCTTGCATAATTATAATAAAATGAATTGTGAATCATTAAGATAGTGCAGTGACTCTAGATCTACTCGTATTTTCAGATCTAGAGCCACTTCGACTTTCATTGATTTCTTTTTATTGAAGTAAATCAAGCCTCGATAAGTAAGAAAGAACTTCTTGCATTATAATTATTGACATTACTGTAGTAAGACCAATGCGATACACAAAATAGTAAAAGAGGATATAATTGTAATGTTATTTTCACTGTCAAACAAATAATAATTGTAATTACATGGAAATCAAATGTTCCAAAAATAGTTTGGAAGGTAATAGATAACCTTTTTCGACCGTGATCTGTAGGCCTACCATGAGTTTTCACAGTACTTTACTACTGTAGTTACGTCGCCAATTTCGTATGTTTTTTCGTATTTTGTATATTAAATACAAAATTGGTGACCATTACTACAATACTAAAGTACAGCAAAAACTCATGCCTACAGATGGCATTTAAATGATAAATAAAAATTAATCAATAAAAATGTTGAATCCATGGCGCTCAAAAAGCGAAAGTGTTATGATAGTGTTACTAGAACTTTGAATTAGTTACTTAGGTACCAGGATAAGCAAAATAACTATGAACATAATCTTAATTGTGTAACTCATTGAAATCTAATCTATGGGAACTCAGCATGTAGATTATACCAACATAATTTAATTATACTAATCGTAAACTAAATACGTACCCATGCATAAACAACGCACAGGGTGCTTTAAACCATCAAACTGGCCAACTTTCACTATGGGGCCAACATTGAAATCGCTAAAAAAACAGCTTGAGACGTTTTCTACGAAATAAGATCTTTTTTCCCGATTTCGATGTTGGTTCCATAGGTAGTGAAAGTTATTCAGTTTGATGGCCTGAAGCACATCCTCTAAGTACTTTTACAAAGAATAATATGGAAATACATAACATTATAAAGGTAGGTACGAGTAAGTATTTCCAGATATACTTTCCTACTCTTTGTAAAAGTACAGGATACATTAGGAGATCATTATTGTTTAGATTACTGCTCTTATAGAAGACTCGTATTTCTTGTAACTAATGGTTTGGACGAACATTTTTAGTGCCTCTCCTTTTACGACTTTTAGTAGCGAATAAGTACCTATAAATATTTAGGGACCTCCTTAACAAGCTGACAGTTTTTTAAAGGGATGATCAGACCATGAAGCTGAAGAACTTTCTCTATGGGACCAACGTCGAAATCGCAAAAGAAAAAATCGACTGTCCCATACATTAGGATCGAGTAGGATTGCAGTTTTTAATGAAGCAGCTATTTTTTTTTCGCGATTTTGTCGTTGTTCCCATAGAGAAAGATGTTCTCTTAAAAATCCGTCAGCATATTAAGTTGAACCCTGTATAATATATTGCTTTGAGGAAATTAGTAAAGGAAATTGAATGAACAACAATGAACCCAGGTATCATAATAAAGATGCTGTCATGTAAAGACATTGCGAACCATTTCAATAGACTCCACAATGAACACAATGGACGTTTCTGGTTAATGGTCGGAATGTAGGTCAGAGGCACAAGAAGATTATATTAAAACGTAATTCTGAAGCTAACGAACAATTTACCTTTAGCATTCTCTCAATTTACTTATCTGGCCAATATTACTGTATTAAGAATGAACTCATGTCGGACAGGGGTTAAGAAAGAAAAAATCTCCCGCTCGTCGTAACGTCTAGGAAACTCTAGTCCGCTAAAGCGATACTTTTCAAATATTTTACAAGATTTGACCTTATCTTAATCGATCATGAAACTGAAAAATTTTTCCTATGGGCCCAACGTCGAAATAGCGAAAAAAATTTAGCTGTTGCATACAAAACTTCAATCCTATTCGACACAAACGTATATGCAGCAGCAGATTTCTTTTCGCGCTTTCGATGATGGTCCCATTAAGAAAGTTGTTCAGTTTGATGGTCTGACCATCCTCTTAGAAAACCGATGAATTCAATGATCTACAATATACAGGGTCCTTCTTAATATGCTGACACTTTTTTAAGGGGATGATCAGACCATCAAACTGAACAACTTTCTCTATGGGACCAACATCGAAATCGCGAAAAAATACAGCTTTTGTATGGAGCAGCTGATTTTTTTTCGCGATTTCGATATTGGCCCTGTTGAGAAAGTTGTTCAGTTTGATGGTCAGCCCCTTAAAAAGTGTCAGCATATTAAGAGGGGCCCTGGATACGATACACACGACACTATACGATATACAATGATCTGTGTATTACCGATCACCATCCGCAGACCATGAATTCGATACTTCTTCTGCTGACGAGTGTCTACGTGGCGAGCTGCCTGCCTCCCCCCCACCCCGCCGTGGTGGCCGTGCGGCGCGAGGAGGATCTTCTGCCATCACACCTGAGGAGTCCAGCTCTTCACAATCCTCACCTCAGGGAGCTGTTACCGTTAACGAGCCTCTTACATCAAGGCGAGATGGTGGTAAGCAATTTGGAGACTAATAAATACATCCACTGAAAATTCAACAAAAACCTAAACAATCACAAGAATCTATTACAAAAACAATTGTATTTTGACCGGATGTCAATAATACTCGTATCTAAACTGAATTAGAATAATAACAATGCTTTGCTGGTAAAATAACAAAACGCAGGCTTGCAAAAATGAATCGTACTTTTGGCTGTATAACTTTACTGGGTGTTACAAAAGTAAAAATAAAAGTTTAAAACTTTTAAGGGTATTGTTTAGACCATCAAACTGAACAACTTTCACTATGGGACCAACTATGAAATCGCGAAAAAAAAATCACCTGTCCCATACATTTAGCTCGAGTAGATTTGTAGTTTAGTATCGAACATCCGATTTTTTTTTCGCGATTTCGATGTTGGTCCCACAGTGAAAGTTGTTCAGTTTGATGGTCTAAACCACCCCCTTTAATGTTTATTTGTATTTTAGTAACACCTTGTATACTATTACCTATTCTGTAACTGCATCCAAAAATCTTGATTTTTTAGTCATAACTACCTATTACTTTATACTAAACTAGTCATTACAATATAATGCATACGAGATGTTTTTCTAAATCCCAATTCTCTCGTGAAGTCTATACCTACATTCACGCAACGCAAGCGTCTAAATCATAACGACATAATACATAATGTAGGCTGTATTGGGTGCCTAGAGCACATAGTAGACAAGAACGAACTATGTTTTCATGTCTGCTTAAAAATGTTCCTTTTCCAAGGTATACGAACGAGAAGCGGACAAAGCGACCCGTCAGGACATCTACAACATCCTCACCCACGCCGGCTTCATCCCTCGGAGGTACCACCAGAGGCCGCCTTCACATCACCACCGGCCCAGCCAACATTACGCGCCGAACTACCAAAACTTCTACGATCCACCCTACTTCCCTAGTCCGGAATTTTTACAGCATCTGTGATTCGCTTTAGGTTTCTTTTGGTTTCGTAACTTACTGTGATTTGGTGTTTGCATCCAAAACTATTTTTATTTGATTGTATGTTGTTCTTCTCTATTCCCGAACTCTTACATCATTGATGAAAACTGACAACAAAATAAAGTGCTCTTGTTATTGCATTGACCAACAATAAATCATTGACTTATTGTCGCATTTGCAAGCGTAATAAATTCACTATTTTTGTTTTTAAATGTTGTTATGTAAAGAACCATAGATAAGTGCAAAAATTATGTATACATAACACCAAATAAATCACGTATGTAGTGATTTATTTGGTGTTATGTATACATAATTTTTGCAACTAACCAATATTGTTTTTCGTTCTCGTTTTGTACCTAATATTATCTAGTCCGAAACTATTACAACACTCTAGTTTTTTTTTCAAAACCGTCTTTACTAAACGTACCTTATAGGTATGTATATTGGATTGGGTAGTACATAACGATCTACTTTACGTTTTATTAATGTTATCAATAGTCGCGAATTTGCAGTGTTGGCCGCCCTGGGCCCCAGGCCATGTAGTTAGTACCAGCCGCCTCTTTCTCAGCACCCATCATATAAACTACATAATTAATTTACTTTTTTGCCAACTTTTATCGAACTCGATTCAGAAATTACATAATGTGCGCGAGCCTTTAGAATATTTAGGTACTTTGAGTTATTTCTTGTTATCATCAGTGAATTTTTTGTCACGATTGGCCGCCCCTAATATCTGGCCGCCTACTGGGCCTTAGGGCAAATACGCCACTGGTCATCAATAATAAGGGACACCACGCCGTTGTTACTCTGACACCAGGGCTTGCTGCCCACGCGATAAGAAGAATAATATTTTTATAGGATCTTAATTAGCTTTACTAAACTGTTGTTGGTAGAACCAATGTATATAAAGTATTAGAATATTCCTCAAGGATTTTCATTCAACGTTGTACATAAATTAGGATAAGCTTTCTTTCTTTGTAAATATAGAGTTAAGTGGGAGAACTTTTAGTTTAGATTTGACTAGGTACGTAATTCCAAAACATGATGTTTCGTCTATAATACTTCATCTTGAGATGATTGAATTAATTGATTAAAGAATAATAAAATGTATCCATAAGTACCTTAAATCTGTTTAACCATGACCTGTCTATTAGCCAGTAAAAAAAGTATACATAAACAATCACGTTTTTTTATTGTACCTACTTATTTTAAACATTGGTATGTAACCTTGTACGTCAAGTATTTGCCGTTATGCTGCACAAACACGGCATTACACAATACAATATAATTATCATATTAAATATTTATACTATTTGCACAATATGAAGAATAGCGTTTAAACAATTAACCTTGCATTTTTTTATAGTGTCTATAACATTTCGAACCTGTTTGCACGAATATTGGTTAAAATACATAAATAGAATATTAAACCCATAATCGTAATCGTGGTAGTCAGAAACATGACTGCATTGTTTATCTATCTATAAATGCGTTGTGCTTCAAACCACCAAACTGAACAACTTTTACTATGTGACAAACTATGAAATCAGGAAAAAAACCTGCTTTCAAAGTTGGTCCCATAATAAAAGTGGTTCAAATTATAGCTTATGTAACGTGTACATGTATGTGTATACATATATAAGTTTACACCCTGTATCTACCTATCTAAAACTGGGTATGGTACCGACCTTTCAGGTATATCATGCAGCCGAAGCAATGTTTACATTCATACATGGAAGATTTTGAGTACAAACAATCATAGATATTAAAAATCGGCTTTCAAAATGCCTCCAACAACTTGTAGGGCACTATTAAAGGACTACTGTTCGAACTGTTCCTTTGCTGGAGTACATTATATCGCCGATGATACTAAACACTGGATTGAAAGGTAAGTAATTCACTTAATCGTCTCGTACGACACCGAATACGACTAAAATTAAGAGGTCCATTCTAAGCCTGGGACCACTGAACTAAGCTGGAACTCCACGGCTACACATTAAGAGATGTTTATTCCCACTGAGTAAATGCGCGCTGCATACAAACGAAGTCTGGTGATATTTTCAATACTAACCAATTAAAGTCAATGGAATTTAGCAGAAACAATCTAGAAACAAATATGCTTGTATCTTGTCCGATTTGCGTTAAAATATACTGTTTCAATGCTAGGAATAATTTAAGATTTGTATGGAAATCTTTGAGGCACTGTAACTTTAATACTATACATTTTAACGAAACTCTGACAAGATCCAAGCATAGAGAATACTTTCTAGATTGTTTCTAAAAATTTCACTGACTTTAATTTTCACCAGAAAGAAAGATGATTCCTTGCTTCTGCCGTTCACACGATAAGAAGAAGACCAGAGCCTAAAAAATATACATACATACTTATTTGGAAATTAGGAAAAAGATGGTTAACAACCGTGAGGTAAAAAGACACAAGCAAAAGCCGGAAGACTATTAATCAAACTTCTGTATCCAGATTCGTCTGGTTGGCCCTAGTGGTGCTCTCATGGTACGGCTCTACGCTGCTCATCATCGCAGCCTGGGATGCCTTCGTCCTAAGTCCCATCAGCTTCGGAGTGGAGACCACCTACACTGATTGGGATACAAAAATGCCTGCTATTGCCATTTGTGAAATAGCCAATGACAATAAGCTTTACGATGTTTCTGATACGTAAGTAATATACACAGTATTATAGTATTCTGTGGTAATACCTGTCTTCAAAATCACAATGATTAACACCTAATGTAACTTGGGGAGGTTGTGCAATCAATTAATCAAATATGCTTTATCTCTTTCTTTTTCTCGTTCTCTTTTTTTAACTTGTTAGTTTATTATTGTTCTTCTTTAAAATCATTAGTTAATCAAACTGGTTCAGGCTCTACCTTTTTTTAGTAGCTCAAATGTGTTTTTGTACATAAAACAATTCTTGAGATTACGATATACCTACTCCCAAAACTCACTCGACATCGATCGGCAGAAATGCAGTACTGGACTCAAGAAAAACGCCATTTAACTTATAGATAAACCATAAACATTATGATTATTTACATGCCGTGACCTCTATGACGTTAAACTCTCGATTTTTTTTACAGAATCTGGCCTCCAGACCACCTACTGGACTTAGAAGATGCTTTAAGAGACATAGTTTACTTCCGTGGCCAAAACTACATCCTTGTAGACCTTTGTCATTCGAATAAAGTCCCCGACCCTCTCTGTCCGACGTTCAACTACAGTTACTATGCGAGTCTGGTCCGAAGTACCTGTCCGAAGATTATAACCAACTGTTCATACAATGACCAAGTGTTCGACTGTTGCGAATATTTCCAACCGATAGATACAGATATCGGCCAGTGTTTCATTATCAACTCTATTCAAACGAAGTATGATTTATTTTTAAAGACAGATCAGATTTGATCTCATCCCTTGGCTGTTTTTCTTGCCTCGTGTTTTATTTGAAATATATGTTGTGTATTCTTTCTGTGCTTTCTTAAATTGCCTTAAAAATTTTTCAAATGTGAATGCCTGCCGAATTTGATAAATTTACATCTCATTGAGTCAAGAAGAGATAGTTAATGGATTGCTATTGCTACCTTCTAAACTAGGACATTTCTAAATTTCAGAAATCCAAAACCGTATTCGATGGTGAGCAACTTGAAATATAAACGTGGTGTCGTCAGGTTCGATCTGTCACTAGCGTCTCGGGTATGGCTTCTATTAATTTGTGAAATAACCGCTAATCCGATAAGTCAGTTGGTAAATAACTTAAGGCAATGGTTTGCTTTAGTCATTGCTCAAAAGGCAAATATAGGTAATATCGTAGACTAACTCTTGCAGGTTTACACATTGGGAGAAGATGAAGTGCCGACTGTTACGACGTTGCAAACGTCTACAATGAAAGTTCAAATAGGATATAATTACCAGTGAGTATAAACTGGTACAGATTCTTGATGTTTTCTAGCGTTACCACATTCTAGTTGCTTATATACTGGTGGTTTATGGTAATAGTAATTTGCTGTTGATACTAGCTGCAACTTCAAGGAAAGTACCGGGCTGTAGAATCTGCATTGATCTATCGTTTAAAATTACTGTTTGGATTTTTTCTCCGTGAATAAACCTATTATGTAATATGTATACAGGTACAAACGTTCAATAGTTTTAACAGATTACGACGACGATCCACTATCAACCAACCGACCAGATAAGTCAGACCACTACTGCGACGTTACAGGGGCGCGGGGGCTAGGGCGGGTTAATGTTTTTAGCGAAATGAAGCTACCTTCAGTCACAATAGTGTTACAGTACGGCAAGAATGCGCCCTCCGCATCCCTCGCCGACACCTATGTCGTTACGCCTCGTGCCCCTGTAGCGTCGCGAGCACTTCCGGGAATGGTCTGACTTATCCGGTCGGCCTATAGAAGACATACGACATATAAAGACATAGGTACATACTGTACTTTTACTTTCATCCGATACTGGACACAAATAATAACTCAAATTATGTTTAGGCGGCAAGTGTCAGTGCGTAACATTGAGAACGACCCACTAGTTGTGGAAACGACTCCGGAGCAGCGAGCGTGCCGGTTCCACTACGAGAACGAAGATGGTCTCTACCCTAAATACTCCTACAGCGCTTGCACGGTCCTCTGCCGGAAGCGCGCTCAGTTTAACATCTGCCAGTGCAATGATCACTTCATGCTTAATACCAGTAAGTGTCCAAGGGTCTGTATAAGAACGAAGACAGCCTGTACCTATCTGCATTATTCTTCCGTTACCTACTTCCACGGTCGGCTCTTATTGGCGTAGTGAAGCTTCGGTATTAGAATCCATTACTGAAGTAAAACCGCGTCATGGAAGTCTTTGGATGGTGATTGTTTAGTAGTGTTTCATCTTGACGGCCCGATAGCACAGTCTATAGTGAACATGCCTGCTGTGCCGAGGGTCGCGGGTTCGAATCCCGTAAAGGACAAATATTTGTATGATGAATGTGAATATTTGTACCCGAGTCATGGTTGCTTGTATCTATATATGCATTCTATATCGTTTTCTAGTCATCATAATACAAGTCCTGGCTAAGTTCTGTTACTTTAAATGTGACTAGATAATTTGACAATGTCCAAAATAAAAAAAAATCTCGAACGTATTTTGGAATCCGCGCTAAGCAGTTGTTCCTAGATAGTTCCATCTGGTTGCTGTGTCACTATTCGTTAAGCCAGGTCAGAGACCTATTAGGCGGCTTGAAAATTCTCTGACGGGAAGTTAGCGACCAACTTGTTTTCACCAATGCGTGGTGGAGTGTGGCTCACTCCCTCTAACCCTTATTCGTGAGCGGCCTTTCCCCTGCAGTGGGATCCTACTGGTTATAACTTACTTCCACAGTCGGAAATGAAACATTACTGTCATAAAAAAAAACAGATAACACCTGTTCTTTCCCTTGTATATATTATTATGTCCTTACTCTTGCAGCAGAAGCCGAGCGGTGCAATATATCAGGAATGGCATGTCTGCACTTACATGTGAACCACCTGACTACGCTCAAACCTCGGTGGGCCAGCCGTCCTGGCCTGGCGTGCGATTGTATGCCTTCCTGTGATGAAACAGAGATCACCGTCATTAAAGACGTTACATCGTTAGTTATAAATAGTATCTACAGTTAATTTAGAGTTAATTTCTTGTTACTATGATTCATAATTAGGCGACTAACTTAGACTTATGAATGGCTTTGATGTGGCGATAGCGTTTTAGATTCTCTTTGCAATAACGAATGGATATCGTTGAATTATAAATTGTTTTGTATTTCGTCATGCGCTATTCAAATATTTTTTTCTGGTAGCGATTGATATTCAAACTTTTTCGTCAAATGCACAAAAGTTATTGGCCACTTCGACGGAAAAAAAATATGAAAAGCTCTTTAATTATTTAAGAAAATAATTCATTATCTTTTAAAAGTGGCCACATTTAGCGCCATTCAGCCAGTTAACTGAGGCATATTAATACAAAAAGTTTTAATTGGTATTATTATTTTAACATTATTGATTTCATGTGGTACTTATTATAATATCATTCATGTTTTCAGTAATAATAAAAAGGCAAAGAAAACGAACGTTGAAATAGTTCTACCTTATTTACCTACAGAGAGATTCAAGCGAAACGTTGTTAGAAGTCGTCTCGATCTAGTCGGTAAGATTCGAATATGTCTTATTTATTTTCTAAATCATTCTCTGAACTAACATCCAGTTTCTATTGTATTTTCAGTGTCTGTCGGTGGCACGACGGGACTCTTTGTCGGCGCCAGTCTCCTGAGCTTTGTTGAACTTTTATTTTATTTTACTGTTCGTTTCATCATAAACATTTGGTTAGAGAAGCAGAAGCAAAAACAAAAGAATAGGGTCACACAGTATAGACCAACTGCTTCTGAAATAGATGACTCTAACATTTTGGCAAAGCGAAGAGATGATGAAATAAAAAATGCTCCATATGCCGACAGTGGAGTTCTAAAATACAAATTCATTTTGTGATTTGCTTTTTTCTGTGCTGATTGCTTACGACTATTCAATTACGTACTACCAAGCGTAATCTCATAACTTTATATTGAAACACTTAGTTATAAAAAATAAGTATCAAGGGTCATCTCAAAACTTGTCTAGTTAAATGTAGGTAAGTGGATTAACGGTCAGCAAGCCTCGACAGTCTCGTTACACATAAAATAATAACAAGTTGAAATATTTGGCCGGAGGATACTTATTACACTTTATCAGTTTAAGGCACTCAGAAACAATATTGTGCAATCTGTTTTTAAGAGAGCAAGAGAGCGTGGCAGCTATATTAATAGTCAGCCTTTTGCTTTTGTTCATTTCTTGTTCGAATAATTAGTAAAAATTTACTTCGCTTCGCAATTTTTAAGGAATGATGTGAGGTCAACATGACTCAATAGCTTATTACGAAATTGAGCGCGGTCTCCGGTCGCACGCGAGCGCGCCTGTAGTCCAGTAAACTCTGGAAGCGTCCCAGTTTCTGGTTACAGGAAACAATCAGTTAAAGGGCTGATGCAAGCGTCTGATCTATGTACTATCAATGTCTGTACTTTGACCTGCATTTTAAGTTCAATGACGCTTCTAGAATGTTTGGTTTCGTAATAAAAGATGTTTGCGTTTGATGTTGATTTATTTTAATCTTTAATACACAAGTAGACAAAATTACAACACGAAAAATAAGTACTTATCTACATATCAAACTCTACGTTAGCTTACATTATAAAGTTAATTAAGAAACTATAAAGGGTCCTTCTTAATTTACTGACACTTTTTAAAGGGATGATCAGACCATCAAACTGAACAATTGTATTTATGGGGCCAACATCGAAATCGCGAAAAATAATCAGCTGTCCCATTTATATTTGGCTCAAGCTGCTTTGTATTAAACAGCAGATTTTTTTTCTCGAGATTTTGATGTTTGTGTCTTAGAGAAAGTTGATCATGTTGATGGTCTGATCATCTACTTAAACAGTGTCTGCATATTAAGAAAGACCCTATATTAGTATTGCCATATCTTTTTTTGTTTACTTCAATAACAATCAATCAGAAAATAAATTCTTTGGATTCTGCGAAAGTAATTTTTGGTGATAAGCGATTTCAAACATTCCAAATTTGGCCACTTACAATCCTTTGTGAAATCAGACGTTTAGAATCATATTCAAATATAATGAATATGCAGATTCTATAAGATACCTAATTAACATTTCTATGTTTACATGCACAAGACTAACAGGGCCTGTGTCACCACTTCTCGATAAGTTCTTAATAGCGGAGGCTTAAGCAGTTCCGAAACCCGTCGTAGCAAAGTACGTTTCATACGAAATATGTCAAACTATTTGTCGCTAAGCTATCCAGCCTGCGTAGCACGTTACACGTGATACGGCTGTATCACGTCTTTTATCTCGTTCGTTCGTACGCAAATAGAATGAGAGCGAAGGTGTGATAGCGCTATATCACGGTGCCATGCTACCTATGCAGAAGTGGTGAAACAGGATAAAAAACTAACAACCATAAATCTAGAAATAAACTTAAATATCAGTCATGTAGAAAAGGTACAATTAAATCTGATAAATTATTTTAAGTTTTCCCAATTAGCATAGAAATCTATTATTATCAATAGCGTCATGTCAGCTCTCGAGCTATCAGTCCTCGTATGCCCGCGTAGTTTCCTTCAGCCCCGGTATCAGGTGCGTCTGGTCAACCACCATCGACTGCAGTGGCCGTGAGGGTGGAAGCGCCGGTACCTCATGCAGTGCCATTGCGGGATCTGCTGCATTTTACGTAAAGCTTCCATCTTTAACAATTACAATAATAGGTTAGGGAAACCTTGATTAGACATTTCAACTTGAAGAACCTTGAAGGTCATATTTAAGCGAGATAAGGGGTTTAAACTGCTTCAGACAAACAAACTGGACCACTTTTATTATGGAACCAATATTAAAAGGCGAAACAAAATTTCGTTGTTCCATATAAAATGTCAATGGCTACTTGATCCAAACACAAAAAGTTTCATCAAAATCGGTCCATTAGTTTTTGCGTGATGCTCCAACAATCAAATAACTAGCCAAATAAAAAAATCGGTGATTTAGAGTCAGGGACACCTAAACACCATTTCGAGACCCTTTTTTAGGGTTCCGTACCCAAAGGGTGAAAACAGGACCCTATTCATAAGCCTACGTTGTCTGTTCGTCCGTCCGTCCGTGCTACATTATTTAGGGCTGTAACTTTTGAACCGTAAAAGCTAGACAGTTGAAATTTTCACAGCATGTGAGTTATTATGGCGGATTTGCTAATAAAAATGTCAAAAAGTAAAAAATTAAAGGGGCTCCTCATACAAGAAACTAGTTTTTATCAACGTTTATTCTTCTCACTATATTGTAGGAACGGAATACACGCGTCAAACTTGGTGTGATTATAGAGCAAATTCTACAGTATAACAACCAATAATAAAAACCGGCCAAGTGTGAGTCGGTCTAGCGCTAAAGGTCAGGTCAAAAAAGTATGTTTTTTAAAGGTTGTTATGTTGTGTGGAACCCTCAGTGCGCGAGTAGCCCGACTCGCACTTGACCGGTTTTTTATTTGTATATTATATCTTTAATGTGCCGACACACTTCTGTTAAGAAGGAACTACACTCTCGCGAGATCTTCTCGGCGTGAATTCTCGGCAAGAACTTCCAAGAAAAAATTACTTCGGCTGAGACGACGGCGACGCCGCCGCGAAGAATGAAGGGAATTTCTCGGCCTTTCTCATCTGTTCTCGGCGAGAATGTAGTGCATGTTTTACAGTTTTATAATTGTGTAGTAATAATTCCGGAGTATGTACCAACCGGTTAGACAAAATCATATTTCTTTTTAATCTGTTCGATCTCAATTTCGTCCTTCTAAAAAGATCAGCCGAAAAAATCATGTTTGTCATATACCTACCGTGAGATTACGTATCGCTACATCAATCATACTTCAATCATATAATTATATGCAAATTAATTCTTCGTAAGTACCTAAATCGTTTTAAAAGACCACCTCACATACTTTCATTCCGAAGCTGCGATTGAAGCTGCTGTGCTGATTGTTCCACAAAAAATAAAGCAACTAGCCCTCTAAAATTCTGGTCCGGAGGAGAGTTGTCCACTTTGTGAAATGTTAGGGGCCAACTACGAAAAGTCTACTATTCACTCAATATGCTTTTTTTCACGCCGATTACGATAAAATACACACTAAATGTTACTCCAACTTAAAGATCTTATCCTAAAACTCCATACGAATCGGTTCAGTGGGTAGTTTTTGCGTGATGCGTGCACACAGTAACATTATCGAGACAAACAGACAAAAATTCTAAAAGTTAAATTATATTTTGAATATTAACCAATTTAATGATTGTCAGTATTAAAACAAAAAAATGGAATTTGTAAACGTTCATGTAACAAATTGTGTTTTTTGACAAAACCCAAATGAGTTAATTTTATTGTTTGTTACCACGTAACGTTAAGGGTATATTACTGTTGGCGCGCTCCATACAAACGAAGTCTGGTGATATTTTCAATACTAACCGATTAAACTCAATGAAATTTTGCACAAACAATCTAGAAACAAATCTCTATGCTTGTATCGTGACAGATTTTCCTTAAAATGTACATTTTTAAAGTTACAGTGCTTCAAAGATTTTCATACAAATCTTAAATTAATCCTAGCATTGAAACTGTATATTTTAACGAAAATCGGATACGATACAAGCATAGATATTTGTTTCTAGATTGTTTCTGCAAAATTTCATTGAGTTTAATTGGTTGGTATTGAAAATATCACCATACTTCGTTTGTATGCAGCGCGCATTTACGCATTCGGAATAAACTTCTCTTAAGTATAGATGTTGGTTTTTACCATAGGTAATTGTACAGACTGATTTGATTGTCATAAGAGTTTATTTTATTTTGACAGGATACTAAACGGGTGTCGTTGAGATATTGTTAGTACTTTAGTTTGATTACAAATCTTAAATTAATCCTAGCATTGAAACTATATATTGGCACACCACAGACACAGAAATTAGTTACTAGATCGTGTTTAAAATTTTTTATTGACTTTAACTGGTTTATATTGGAAATAAGATCAAACTTCGTTTGCATGCATCGCGGTCGGATGCGCTCCCAAGTATAAACTCCTCTTATTGCATTCTATCACTTAACAATTTATCCCTCCACCCCCTGTTCCACAAATGAGTAAGATAAGTATATTATAACTTAAACAATTACTCACATAGTCCATATTCCTTGGTCTAAAAGGATGAGCTTCTGATAAGAAAACAAAACACAAGATTGTAAATAACAAACACACGCTGAAAAACTTCATTGTCACAGGGTAGCAAAACAAAAACTTTACGGAACCAGAACTTTGTCGTGCGTGTGTCCCAAACCGACGTCGGGTTACCAACAAGTGTTTAAGAGTTATGTCTGGATGGGCATCCATTCCCGCCGTTTATATGGTAACAATCGCCCACACACTTTCTTCCCGGCGCACAATCGCAAAAAACAATGGGAACATAGAATAGCTGATTTTTCAATTACCTAGAGTGGTTTGTCTTTTATATGCTAAACTAAGCTTTTTTCATCCTATATTTTATTTTGTCAATGTATTCTTGTTTCTCCTTGTTGTTCCTTTGAATGTGAATTTTAATAAAATTAAAGAATGTTATATACAAGATGTTACAAAAATACAAATAAATATTTAAGGCGGTGAAACTAAACAACATTCACTATGGGACCAATATCAAAATCACGAAAAAAAACTAATGTTCCATACTAAAATACAAATCTACTCGAGCTAAATGTGTGGGACAGCAAATTTTTTTATCGCGATTTCGAGGTTGGTCCCATAGTGAAAATTGTTCAGTTTGATGGTCTAAACAACCCCCTTAAAAGTTTGAAATGTTTGTTTTTACTTTTGTAACACCTTGTATAAGATATCAATGTAACAATCAATAATTTAAAAACTAAATAAGTTAATAAAACTTATTTTGTCAATAACACTAGGATTAAAAAAATACTGGACTAATGAAAGCCTTTTATTTTTGAAAAAAAAAAATTTTTTTTATGCTCTAATGGCATTTTACATATATTTTTACGTTATTCAGCCAGTTTATACGAATAGATTGATATAAAAACTTTTTCTATCTGTTTACGCCGCGCCGCGTATAAAAAGTTGAATGCATAAAATGCAGAGTGTTGACTTTCACAGTAACATAAATACTTGGTCCTAGCATAGGGGTAATAAGCTAGCATAAATTAAATAGGTAAGTACATAGTGTAGACAAGTGTAGACCTAAGAGAATGCTGAGATCATCGAATGAGAGAATCGATATAAAATAAATTAAAGTAAAACCAACGAACATGTTTAAAAAGAGCTAAACATGTAGACGAGTAATATAATAGGCAGATAAAGATAAGAATTGAACTAAGCTTTACCTAGCTCCCTAGCTCTTTGTTCAGTGATAAAACACAAGATAAACATAAAACTCCTTCTGGCGCAGTCGGGTAAAAATATAAGTACCTTCTTAAAGTTAAAAATACTCCTAGCATGAACTTATCGTACCCCTTATTTTATAACGTAGTACTTTGGAGAGATTTATTTCATTGAATCCCACAGAAATACGAGATAAAATAAATGTGATGTCCATGAAAGAACAATAGACTGAGCTTGAACATGAAAGGCTAGGCAGATCTTTTGTGGTCACATCGAGGCTCTCACAAAGGAAACAAGCTTTTAAAAAATAGATACCTAACTAGTTTAATTATTTCTAATTTACATTGATGCATGTATTATAGACATATCCGATATTAACCGTTTTTCTCTTAATTAGGTAGTTGTAATTTAAAAGTTAAGCCTCTAAGTTTCTTGAAAAATATTTGATCAGGTAGTAGCAGGCAATACTTGCACGATATTTTTAGAGCAGTCGTAAATCGTATACAAAAACTCATCCCCAAGACATAAACATTTGATTTCATGTATAGAGAAAGTTATTCAATTTGACGGTCTGATCATCCCCTTAAAAAAGTGTCAGCATATTAATACCCCATATAAGATGGACCCATATACTATACAGGGTCCATCTTAATATGTTGACACTTTTTTTTTCGATTTAGTACTTGACTACAAATACTAAATGTTATGAAAAGCTTTGAGCTATAATGTACGTAGTAGATGAAACTGCACTTCATTATCTACGCGTCATTCAAGTGCGGCGATATCGCCGTACACTAGAATAGAACGTGTGGAAAATGTGATAATGAGCTCTACTAACAGCTGTGTGGTAAAACTTAAGAACTATTTAATTCATTATGTCACCAGAGGCCGTAGTATGGCAGCGTGATCGCTATCGCGCCTTAGCTCTCTTTCTATTTGCGCGCGAAGGAACGAGACAAAAGGCGGGATATAGCCCGCAACATGCTTGCACCTATGTTCTTACAAATAAGTTTCTGATTTCTTAGCATAAGTATAGGAAATAAAGAATAAACATTTAGGCATTTCGGTGTGCAAAAATTTTATACGAAGATCTAAGGAAAACCCCGTGGACGTTCATTTAATTTGGCATTACATTTACTGAGAATTTTCCAAGAGTCATATCCGCATTACCATTGCCCAGTTTTATAATTGTTTTGTTTGTCTGTAACCCAATATTAATTAATGAGTAAGCACATGATGCTGGAAATCTTCCGCGAACTGCAACGAACAGCATTGAGTCGGAGGATAATTGGATTAACCATGTACTACGTTAACTTGCATCTACAGAATTACGTGTTCTTGCTGTACTTTAAGCCAACGCAACGTAACAAATACATCCGGAGAACTTTGCTAGATCATTCCTAAAACAGAATCCTTTTGGTTTTGTGAGGACTCATGAGGATTCTAGACTCATGAAATAAATGAGCTGCTGTCTCCCATTAATTACAGTTGTTCGACTTTCATCTGGGATAGATCGTAGACAATTTAGTCTCATCCACATATGGCAGCATTTCTTTTAGTGCTGAGATGGTCGCTGGGTTTGTTTTGTAAAGTCTACTTTTGTGGTGCCCCCAAAGACCCCAGCGACCATCTCAGCACTAAAAGAAAATATCGTTCGCGAGGTTAATACTATTCCAACATCATTAATTTAGCACGGAATACTGATGCCAGGTTTCAAGAGTGTGTCCGACTCGATGGTCAACATTTGGATGAAATAATTTGTAAGAAATAAAATTCGCACTACTCAATCTGTATAATAATTACTAAAATAAATGTTTATCTCTCATAGTTTATTTTTATTTAAATTTAAAATCATAATTCTGCCACCGACACTCTGTAGATAAAAATCCGTATACATAAAAATTTTGGAACTAATTAAGTTGTCATAACATAACAGAACATAACAATTTAGTTCGAAGTACTCTTATTAATCTAATGGACAACAATACTACAAAGGGAATATGAAAAATGGACTGGTCTCAATAGTTCAACTAGTCGACTTCCAGTTGAATTCCTAGGACCTTAATCCAATGTCATAGGTAGAAACTGAAATAGCTAACACTGCAAAATGATACAAGTCGCACCAAACCGTTTAGTGCGAAACCTTAGTACGTCAACTTTTGAATGGTAACCACACATTCTCATGTTTAGTACCAACTACTTTCAGGACAATACGTACGAGGTTACCTAAAAAAAACACTGCCAAGTTTCGAAACTTGCTTCAGGTCTGTTAGTTTTTTTATTTTTTTTATTTCTTCTATAATTCTAACACTCCCGACCTCTTATACAAAGATCTCTAAACCTACTATTTTGTAACTGAAACAAAGTCAAAGTCATATTTTCCTGCAAGAAATGGTCGCCCCAGCGACATCCAGTATCGATTGGGAATAGAACAAAAGGGACGTAGATATACCTCCACACTGCTCACGTTTGTCGCATAAACATGGAAATGCGACCTTATTTACCGGCGATCGGAGCAAATTTACGAAATTTCCCAAAATTTTCCGCGATTCAGTGGAGAAATTAGTGCACGAGATAGTGCACACGGCTCTTTTAAAGTAAATCGTTGTTAAAATGTAGCGATATAATATGTGAAAAGACAATTCGAATGTGATTAAAGTGCCCTTTGTTGAAAATTATTCTGTAGCCATGGTAAGTTTAATGCCCATACTGATTACCACTAACGAGCTAGTTAGTTTCTACACTGTTTTTGTTTATAGTTAGCGAATCAAAAGATCTGAGCGAAATGTTTGGAAGAATTTACGAGTTTTTTAAATTATTATGTAAGTTAAGGGAACATTCATCTAGATTTTACTTCTTTTGAGACTTAATCACATCAATAACACTCTTTACGTTCATGTGCTTTGTTATTTTTGTAGCAATTTACGCAGAATGTTCTTTGAAGAGAAAAACATTTCTCTCGATTACCGTAATTTTGTCTACCCCTCTAATAAAGTACGATATTAAGAAGGTACCCAGTACCTATAAACTCCTCACAGTAATGGTACCTACTATGTGCCTGTGTTAATATGCAATCTTGTTGTCCAAATGATCACTTTTTTTAACAACTTCAAAAATAAAGAATCTCTTGTTAAAAGCTTTTTATTCATCGGCCGGTTACAGAATTATAATAATGGCAAGTGAACGGGATCGTGGCAAAATGAGTGGCACACTGAACGCGCTGGGTGGCAGCGAGGCATGCGGTGCGAGATGGACCCTGGGCGCGCTGCTGCTGGCACCCCTGGCCGCTGCCAACTCCAGCTACTGTGTAGTCCCTGCTATAGTTCTGCTAGCTCTATTTATTACCGCTGCCAGTAAGTACAAATACGAAACTACTCTCATAACGTTTTAAGATCCTGACACAACTCCAGCAATGTTCCTTCTTCTAGCTTTCACCGCTAGAGACTTGAAAAAACTAGCTGATATACTCCCTCCTCCGAAAACTGCAAGAGGCAGACGGGAAAGAAACCTCAGATCTTTTGCTGACTTCATGGCCATGTGGATGTCCTTCCTCTCCCACTTAGTGGCAGTCGCAATCTGCGCAAGGATTTTGAGTGCAACGGCCGATCATGTGACGGGTGGTCGAACGAGGAGGTGGCTCTTTGGTTACGAGACCAGGACCTTGGGCGAACCATGGCCTGATGTCTTAGGGGTAACAGTTGTCATGGTGGTTTGCGCTATGTTTATGTGCGGATTAGAGGTAAGCACAACCATCTGATGTAACTATTTATTCAGCTGCATTTTGATCAATCAATATTTTATTAATAAGTGTTGTTTCTTTTCCCAGGAAAGCATGATGTTCACTTTCATGCTGCTAATTTTGCTCTACATATTCAGTCAATTCTTCGCAATTGTTGGTCTAATAAATTTAGATATTGCCAATATAAATATGCCAATACCTATTACAATTTACGAGGTAAGTAACGTGATATTGCTTAAAAAACTAAAACTAATTAAAAGGTATATAATAAGGAAGTATTGTCTTTCAGTTATTTGCAGCAGGTGCACCAATCTCCTACGCATTCAGCATCGTTTTACCATCAAAAGAATCTAATGGCAGTATGAAGAAAAATTGGTTTCTTATGATCGGGTTGCCAACTGTTATCCTCTCTAGCTTATGCTTCCTTTACACCAATATGTTAAAAGGGTAAGTTCACAAAACCCTTATGAGTTCAACCACAAGCCCAGATATTTATAGGCAATTTAATTATTTTTCCAGGACGAGTATCGATGCAGCTCTACCAGTAACAACTCTTCTAGAAGCAAGGTCAGCAGGGTGGATCTGTCCAGTTCTTGCTGCCGTAACAGTAGCAGGAGTCAGTCTGGCTTTGACTGAGCTATGCCCTCTGCTGTTTACCGTTCTAGTGGCTCTAGCATCACCTGAGTGGAAAGTGCTGACGAGGTCTATGACATATGAGAGCACAACCACTGGGAGTCCTGTATTAGCTGTTTTTACTGCAGGTATACGACGTAACTAGTACCATTAAAAATAGTGCACTTTGGGTCGATTCATACATTACAGCAAGTGTCATTTTCTTATAGGAAGTCTGGCAGCAATTCTAGCGTTTGCTTGCCCGTTATCACACATGATAACACTAATGAATGCAAGTCATTTGATAGGAATATCGATACAAGCTTTCCACTTCATTATCATGAGATGCGTGCCCACAACTGAACAAGTGGAAGCTGGAGGTAAGCATACAAATAAATGCAATAGTTTGATATGTGTGTGCTACCTTTTCATAATTATTTTTTTGTTTCAGATGTGGAATATAAACGACTAGGAACCGAAGGAACATCCCGAGGAATGAAGTCATCTGGTAGTAAAAGCAAACGCAGCAGCCTATGGTTCATACCATCTGCGATACGACACACAAAAACTCTTGAAAGTATCAAATCAAAGGTGACTGCAAAAGGTACTAATAATTTTCTTACTTAAGCAAGTTCTAAATGAACATAATGGGAGTTTTAGAGGCCTTCCAAAATTAACAGATCTAAAGCTATGAACGACCTTGCATACGTGCGATTCATGGTAAATGAAGATAATTTATCACGAATTCACGATCGTAGATCAAGGAATGCGGTACATTCTAAATCCATCACGAACAGCGGCAAGACCTTCGTAGTCTCGTTGTTTTAAGTTTAATTATCTTGAAAATATCCCGATCAAGATATTCCTCTCGTCAACATCAGACACTGTGACGGTCATGAACATTGCATTGTTTCCAATGATAGGTATTTCTACCTCTCAAATTATCTAACTGTCGTATTAGTCGAACCGAGATCCCTAAATTAAATAATATGTGATTGGAGCTAAAAAGTATGAAAAATGTTGAACCGATTTCTAAGACGACTATCAAACCAAACCGTCTCGCAAATACCTGCCTCAAAAACAATCATCATTAGACAAGCCGGTACAGACTGAAAAAGGGCTTCTAATTTATAACATTCTCATTATCCGCCATGGGTAAATTCTTTATTACAGAAACAGAAGAACGCGAATGTCTTCTCCTTGATGAGTATGCGGGTTGTCCAGTAGAGGACACTGATCAAATAACCAGCTGCAGTAGTATGAGGGAGATAACCACGGCTGATGTCGAAGCTGCGTCGGATGTTGAAGCTAGCGACGGTGAAATATCTTCGGGGGACGATTCTACTGATATTGACGCTGTGGTCAAGGAATATAGGGATACAATTCAGGTACCTTATTCCAAGATAAATTTTCAAAATGGTGCTAGGTAGTCGGTACAGTCCTGTAATGGGTTAAGTATCACTGTAGGTAGAAAAATAGATAATAATTATATTCTTCGAACTAAATTAACGTTGGTTCTGTCTTATTTCAGTTATTATTATTACCAATTATATCTGGTGTCATCAGTCATCACAAAGTCATCTAATATTTAACCACCCCGATCCAAAATCTTTATATAAAATTTATAATCTAAAAGAGAAGCAAATTACAAGTGTGTAGTGTAGTTAACTCCTGGCGAAGCATCTAAATACAATTGGAATACGAACTTTATCACAGACTTCCATCTTCAGTGGTTAAGGCTGTGCCTTGTCTGTCAGTCAGTCACGTAACTGTTTTATAAGTTAAGTGAATATGTTCTCAATGACGACACAAGGACTGAAGTCTATTCTCAATGACTCTGAACTTAGTGCAGTAGAATTAGCACGAAATAAAGCATCATTTCACATTAATTGTGGTACTAATGATAATTTCCCCATCAACAGAGTTATGTATGGATATGATTACCTTAAATTTGCAACCGATTTGGAATTACGGAAAATGGTGAAAATTGGGAAAAACCTTAATTATTTAATAACTCCAAAACAAAAATTGTGGTACTAGTTGCGATTATACCATTTATTTAGAGAACCAGTACCTACCTTCTCAGGAAATTTGGAGCGGTTGCGACATACGGAACCTACCTAAACTTGTAAAAAAGACTTTTCGTCTTTAACTCCTAGGCATAATTTGTGGTACTAGTTGCGAACTCTTTGACAACTTGTATTAGCCTCCGACATTTAGTTTTAAGTTCGCAACCGGTTGCGACCTACGGAACCCTAAAAAAATACTTTTTTCGAAATTCTACTTCGGGCAAAATTCGCGTAGTCTGGATTATTGCTTCTATCATATTTATAAGTCGAATTCTATCTACCTTGTAATCGCAACTTAAGAAAACATTACGGAACATTGTCTATTTCATAAATAAAAAGCGCGGGTGATGCGAGGGGAATGCGTGCGGCGCGCGGGGGTAGGTCGCAGCTTGTGCGTGTACGCGGGTGTTGTGAGACGCGCGGGATGTCGCGGGGGTTCACGGCTCGTTACTACTACTCGTTATTACCTATTCTGTGACTTTACTAGACTTACCTTATACTACACATGGACGGATTAAAACCGTTATTGTACACAGCCAGCACACATCGTTCGTACGTATAGTCAGTAACAGAAAACGTGTACATAGTCACATTATACAACGTGTTAATGAATTAACGCAGAACGAAAGTAGTTTGTTTAGAATCGAGAGCAGAATCGAATTATCATGTTTTCAACTTTTCAATTTTATCAAAATATTAAATAATATGTTTGTAAAATTTAAAATTTACTGAACTCGATCTCAACCCACCGCTCAAGATCTTCAGAGCAAGCTATGCCTGCGGTTACATACCGGAACAGTGGAGTAAGGTTATATTCATACCTAAGGCTGGAAAAAAAGACTTCTCATTGCCGAAGTCATTTAGACCAATAAGCCTCTCCTCTTTTCTTTTGAAAACAATGGAAAAGGTACTGGACAGACACATCAGAGATGGGGTCCTAATTAGCAGACCCATCCACCCCAACCAACATGCCCACCGCAGAGGTAAATCTACGGAATCTGCTCTGCTCGACCTGACCGACAGAATAGAAAGGGCACTGGAGGACAAACAAATTGCACTGTGTGCATTCCTAGATATTGATGGAGCTTTTGACAATACACCGATCAGAACACTGGTCAGGGGACTCGAACTGAAACAGGTAGACCCGATCACGATCAGATGGGTTAAGTCAATGCTCTCAAACCGAAGAGTAAAACTTACTTTTCATTCTACCACGGTGGAAGTGGCCACGACAAGGGGCTGTCCGCAAGGTGGGGTGTTATCGCCCCTATTATGGACCTTTGCTGTGGACCAGCTGTTGCATAAGATGGCTGACCTCAGAATTGACACTCAAGGCTACGCTGATGACTTAGTGATCACAGTAAGGGGCAATAGCCAATACATGATATCAACCATTATACAAAGAGCTTCTCAATACCATAAGTGCATGGTGTAGAGAAAACGAATTATCGGTTAATCCTGGTAAAACTGTTATAGTGCCGTTTACGAACAAGCGAAAGCTTGACAGGCTTGTGCAGCCTACACTGAATGGCAATCAAATACAATTTTCCACGGAAGTTAAATATCTGGGCGTAACCTTTGACCAGAAGCTTACCTGGAACCCTCACTTAGAAAATGTACTGCAGAAGGCCAAAATTGCCTTGGGCACATGCAGTCGTATGGCAGGACTGAACTGGGGACTAAGACCCAGAACAACCTTGTGGCTGTACACCGCCATTGTGAGGCCGGTAGTAACATACGCCTCTGTGGTATGATGGAGGAAGACCAAACAGCGGACTGCAATCACCCAGCTAAGCAGTCTACAAAGAACCGCCTGCTTAATAGCAACCAGAGCCATGTCCACCTCGCCTGGGGAGGCGCTAAATGCACTGTTGGGGCTGCCGCCCTTGCATTTACACGTGCAAAGAGTGGCAATGGCCAGTATGCACAGAATCGCCTCTCAGACCACAGCGAACTGGCTTTCCGAAGGATTGAGATCTTTTAAAGACTCAGTCATGGCAATTCCTATTCTAGGCATGATAACAGATGTTATGCAGCCTAAGAACATATGTATATAACGCTTTACTGTGGAGCTACCATCCAGAACTGACTGGCTAAGTGACAATGTGCACTGGAAAGCCGGCAGTCTTATATGGTTCACTGATGGCTCCAAGTCTAGAAATGACGTAGGCTGTGGAGTATATGGAGAGCGTCCGAGGTTTATGAAAAGAACAAATCTCGGAAAGTACGCCTCAATATTCTAGGCAGAGGTATATGCCATCCTAAAATGTGCGGAGGCAAATCTGCAAAAGCGCTACGTCAACCATACTATCTACATAAACTCCGATAGTCAAGCAGCTCTATTAGCGCTGGCTTCCGACACAATAAGTTCGAAGCTAGTGGAAAACTGCTTGACTCTCCTCAATACCTTGGGTGCATTGAACAAGTAAATTTTAAGATGGGTTCCTGGGCACTCGGGCATCGTAGGCAATGAAAGGGCCGACGAGCTAGCGAGAGATGGTGCTGGTGGCACGCAGTATGGACCAGAGCCGTTCTGTGGGGTCCCTAAAAGCCTATTAAATTTAACGCTTAGGAACTTATGTCTTAAAAAATCGACTGATCACTGGATGGATACGCCAGGACTAAACCATTCCAAGGCACTAATTGCGGCATACGACTGCAAAATGGCAAAGGAGAGAATCGCGCTCAGCACGACAAACTTGCGCATTATAGTGAGGGCGCTGACGGGGCACTGTAGGCTGAACAAACACCTTACAATCCTAGGCATCAGGGACACGAAACTCTGCAGATTATGTCTGGAGGAGGACGAACCCCCCATTCACATCCTTTGTGAATGTGGCCCACTAATGCACAAACGATATGCACACTTGGGTAAACACTTTGTTCATCCGAGTGAAGTAAAATCTTTCACTGCCAAAGAAATCCTAAAATTCCTAAAGGAAGTGGGTATTAGCAGTGAACTGTAACTATTGTGGCGATCACAAAAGATCTAAATAAGGTCGAAGTGATACTAGTCTGCAGAAGACTCAAATAGCCGCTTTACAACAATAAAAAAAAAAAACCCACCGCTCGGACATTCACACTATAGGTGTTAAATGTTTATCTAGAAGCTCCAGGAGCCAGAAATATAACGAGAACAAAAAGAAAAAAACGTGCTCATGTTATTACAACTACAAACGCGATCTCTCAGCATTCAAAAAAACCAATCTGACTGTAAAAAAAATAACGGGGTTCGTATTAGCAGGAATCGCTAGACTAATCCCGGTATGTGTAGAAACCCCGCTCTACAGTTTAAACCGGTAATAAGCGCTGGCTTGGCTTGGCGGTCAGCACTGGCAGCCAGCTCGGCAACCCGCGCCGCCGGCACTTAACTCGGCAACCGGGGCGCTGCCAGCATTTAGCTTGGCAAGCAGCGCCGGCACTGATATGGAAAACCAGCATCGGCAACCAAATGAGCGACTAGCGCTGTCAGCGGAGAGTGGCCCTCTCTTTAGGCCTGTAAGCAGCCAACTTGGCTGTCGGCGCTAGCAGTAATCTCGGCAACCAGCGACACCTGCACCTAACTCGGCAACCAGGGTGCTGCCGGCAGCTAGCTTGGCAAGCAGCACCGGCACTGATATGGATAACCAGCGTCGGCAAGAAAATGAGTGACTCGCGCCGTCAGCGAAGGAGTAGCCCTTGTAAAGTAGTTTAGGCCTGTAGCGAACTTGGCTGTTGGCGCCGGCAGGTATCTCGGCGACCGGCGCCGCCGGCACCTAACTTGGCAACCGGGGCGCTGCCGCCAGCTAGCTTGGCAAGCTAGCTATATGGATAACCAGCGCCGCACACTGTTTTCAAATGGATAAAAAGTGGACTTAGGGATTTTGAACCTTTTTTTGGCTGGCATCCTATGCAATTTATCATTTCCTACAACGGTTGTATGACACACTTTTCAAAAAAGCGACAGTTTCAAAGATATTATAACTTATAGGATTTTTTTGTATTAAACGTGAACTATTTATTACATTTCAGAAAAACTGATTCATTTGGGACGCCTCTCTCTTAAAGTAGTTTATAGACGGACTTTTCCAGAATCTATCACAATAAGAACTAAATCCCAACTCGTCCCGGTTCTCGTGATATGGGGCGAAGAAACATACAACAATTAAAGTGTCACAATTTCAATTTTAAATGATAAGTTTTCGCATGTGGAGTAGCCCATGTAAAGTACTGGAGCCCGATTGCGCTAAGTTAAAATATCGAAGTTCTATTCTTATCCAATTTCAGTTCTAATCACATTGCAATCCAATTACTATTCAACTGTGCTGAATTTCGCATCGCGCTAAACTCTATGTAACTGACAGCCTTTAACGTCTGAGCGATCTGTCAAAACGGCTATAACGGCTGCCATGAGCTGAGATGATGAGATGTACCGCGATTAGCGCAATACCAAATGTGTCAAAAGTAAGTGTTCGTACGTTGTCCAGTCACGGTTCAATCACCGAATATTTCCTGCGATTGCAGCCCAGTTTAGGCATGTAACTGTTATATGATTTAAATTGGAGATAATTATTAAAACACCATTGACATGTTTGAAGTCCAGTTCCAGAAGACCTTTATTCATTTTAAAAACATAAAACCTCATTTAACATTATGACAGTAACTAGTACCGACACCCAACCTGGCTGCCGGCAGCAAGCTTGGCAACCAGCGCCGGCAACCAAATGAGCGACTGGCGCCGTCAGTGGAGAGCCCATGTAAAGTACAGTTTAGCCCGGCAACTAACGCCGGCAGTACCTTAACTCGGCGGAGGCGGCGGCGGCGGCACGGGTAACCCGGCGCGGCGCCCACCTCTACCCTCACCCGACTTACTACCAAAACAAGATTCTTAAAATGTATCTATGAGCACGATTTCATTCATTGCTGAAATGATAATAAATCGTTTTTGCCTCAAAACTTAAAATGCGAATAACTTTAAATGTTAAGTATCAAAATAATGAAATTATTGCTTCATTCTAATTATTTTGTTATTAATCAGATGGGGTGTATGAGGTTTTGCGCTTATTCATTAACACGTTGAAAAAGTGCGCACGTACAAAATGTATATACACACATACATACATAATAACATACGCGTACGTATACATAATTAATTAATTACATTGTGTTTATACGTTAAAAATACAATAAAAAATCAAAGTTTAATAGTTTTCGATAGATTTTGAATAATTTTTTACATTTGAAAATTTCGCCACCCCGCGCTAAACTTTTAGATGTAGTTACTACAAATTTGTAAATTTTTTCATGAAAATACTTGTTACGCATTTGACAACATTTCATTTTAAGAAAGGTATCAAATTAAGGAAACCGTTTGGAGATTAAGTGATTCAAAGCTTGTATCAAAATTATCAGATTTTTCTATCCATTATTTTACTTAATTATTTTAGAGGTTGAATGAGATTTTATTCCTTTGCCTGCTGGGCTTTTCTATTGTATTTGACAGTTTTTATTTTTAATGTTATTGCGGCCAAGGTATCTTAGGCATAAATCCTACGTTTTTCATAAAATTCAAAAGTAAATTAAAAATAGAAATATCGGTCAAAAATTAAATCAGAAAAATACGTATCTCTTATTTTTTAACCTAATTTATATTTTTTATTAAAAATAAGTGGTTAAAAAAAATTTATATTGTCAATTCTGAATAAACTTTACAGTCGACAATTCAAAAATAAAGAATTAGTTCCATACTTTTTACAGAAAACACCGTTTTCCATCAGACCTCTGCGGTACATTTTGTTTTCTATGTCAACTTTGAGTTTACACCCTGTATCAAAATGTATCGTCCTAACCTGGCAAGTTATTTTAAAAGTTGGCCAATTGCGTCGAGCGCTCGAATCGAGAAATTTTTGTTAGAAATCGAACGAAAATCAGTAGAAACACCCGCGTACACGCACAAGCTGCAACCCGCCCCCGCGCGCCGCACGCATTCCCCTCGCATCACCCGCGCTTTTTATTTATGAAATAGACAATGTTCCGTAATGTTTTCTTAAGTTGCGATTACAAGGTAGATAGAATTCGACTTATAAATATGATAGAAGCAATAATCCAGACTACGCGAATTTTGCCCGAAGTAGAATTTCGAAAAAAGTATTTTTTTAGGGTTCCGTAGGTCGCAACCGGTTGCGAACTTAAAACTAAATGTCGGAGGCTAATACAAGTTGTCAAAGAGTTCGCAACTAGTACCACAAATTATGCCTAGGAGTTAAAGACGAAAAATCTGTTTTACAAGTTTAGGTAGGTTCCGTATGTCGCAACCGCTCCAAATTTCCTGAGAAGGTAGGTACTGGTTCTCTAAATAAATGGTATAATCGCAACTAGTACCACAATTTTTGTTTTGGAGTTATTAAATAATTAAGGTTTTTCCCAATTTTCACCATTTTCCGTAATTCCAAATCGGTTGCAAATTTAAGGTAATCATATCCATACATAACTCTGTTGATGGGGAAATTATCATTAGTACCACAATTTATGCAAATTGATAATTTAATTCTACTGCACTATCTCTAAAATGAAATAAATCTTCTTCAGGTAGTAACTGCGATGCCAGAAGCGAGTGCTCCGGCCCCGCCATGCGTGCGAGGGGCGCGGTGGTCGGCAGTGGGCGCTGCTGTTCAAGTGACGGGCGATGCTTTCATTGCTGTTGCTTTTTGCAACGAAGCTGTCAGAGTGCCTATGTTAGCTTCTGGTGTACCATGTGAGTTTCTTTGTTATTCTATTTGTAAAAGGTTGTGTTCTATCGCCTATACATTCAGTTTATTGTGTGCACGACCATGGGTCTCCTTCTTATACCACCCCCTGGGAAGCCATAGAACGAACAACGATACTTCAATATTACTAGGTACTACAAAAACAAGATGGCTAACAAGTCAAACGTGGAAGTTTAGAGTTTTCAGAATATTTCTGACTACCTCGTCGGGGAATATAGTCACGAGCCATAATTATATATGCTCGTGACTATATGCGTCTCGCTCTCTCGTGCAGGCAGATATAAAATGACGTAGGCAAAAGCGCCATCAGCGTTTTGAATTCTCTTGCTCGGCTCCTCTAAAAACTACCCTTAAGTGCGGATAGAGGTGCGGTATCTGATGTTAAAGAGGGTAAGGGAGCAGCCATTCTGTTTGTAGTATTATTATATATTGTGCTTCATACTGTGGCACGGCGCTAAATTTATAGCAGCTAAAAAAATTGTGTTAAATCTAAATAATGGAGAAGAAAGACATATCTGCCGAAGAGCCCTGGAATATGTCAGTCAGTCACGGACCCTTGAACATTGAACCCTTGTTTCAACTTTCAGTGTGGCTTTGTGGCGCCTCGATCTGCGCGTGGCAGCCTGCTCATAAGCTCGGGATGCGGAAAGGTCAAGGACTGCAGGGATCCGTCACGTTGCTCGCAGCGCTATTGTTTCTGACTCCACTTCTGCTCGACTCCTGGCCAGCTATAATTCTATTCGCTGGAGCTGGTAAATTTTATCATTAACCCGGAATGTTGACGGATCAGGGAGTACAAAGGCTTTGGCTCTGTTTCTGGTATCACTGTTTCTTGACTTCTCGCCTGCTATTGACAATAGTCTATTATTATATTCGAAGGATTTAATATATTTAGAGATCTCTTTCCGCCTAAGGTTAAAGTTCTTAAAACATCCGAGCTTTCCACCAAAGACTAGGAAACATCCTTCCCTAGCATAATGTGTACCAGAATTCCGGCTTTTCAGCTAGCCAATTCTGAAATTGCACAATATAATTATGTCATCATCGGTCGGTATTGGAAACGATCACCGAAGTTAAGCAACGTTAGGTCGGGTCAGTCTTTGGATGGGTGACCGTTTAGTGGTATTTCATCTCGAGCGTTTCCGTTGCTTCGAAAGGCACGTTAAGCAGTTGGTCTCGGATAGTTCCGTCAGATGGCGTTTTAACTATTCGTTAAGCCCAGTCAGAGGCCTATTAAGGCGGCTTGTAAATTCTGTGACAGCAAGTTAACCACTAACTTGCCTCCACCAACCCGCACTGGGCCCGCGTGGTGGAGTATCGCCCACTCCCTCTCACACTTATTAGTGAGAGGAGGCCTTTGCCCTGCAGTGGTATTCTACAGGCTATAGCTAATTATGTAAACAACTCAGTAAAGGTCAATGTTATATTTCTATTGTGCCCAGGTGTAGTGATATACGCCCGCTGTGAACGATGGTGTGGAGACCTAGCAGTGCAACAAGCTCGAAGCGCGATTGAGAGACGCAAGCTGCGACCCGTGTCCGCGACCGTCCCACTCACTGGACCACGACTCACTCACATTGACACTGTGTATATCACCAGGTACAGTAATATGTACTCTAACGTTGGTTGAGAGGCCTAGCACCATCTCGCAATGGGCACCGGGAGGGAGGTGCCAGAGTGCACCCCCTGGCTGGGAAGAAAATACACAGAGATAGAGAGAGAGAGCTCTTTCACAACTGAGCCTGAGTGAAATTTCAAGCTCACTTATTTAATAAATGCTCAGCTTCCATTGTCTACAATAAACTCAAGTGACATAAGCAACTACCTCTTGATCATTGTTTTACGACGATATTCAGACACAACCATGACACTCCCATGACTCAACCATGAGTACTCAATAATTGTTCTCAAAACATAACATTTTACTGTTACTTTCTAGATGACAAGAAGATGACTCGGATTCGAGTCTGGATAATCTATTAGACGCGGAGGACCTAGAGCCGGACCCTGACGAATGACAAGAAATGGAAGCCATCGTCATCATCACCTCGTGAATTCATCAGTCATGACATGAACAATGGACTCTTTTTAAAACTTCCAATATCTTGCTGTTTTAGAGTCAAAATATACCTAATCTATTCAAAATGTAGCTCGAATTGTCAAGTCTTGCAGCAATTTAAAAAAGTTTTTGTATGCTAGTTTGAAAATTATATTTTGATAAATAAACAACTTAAATTGTACTTTTATGAATTCGCTAACATGACAATATACACTTGTCTCTAACCAATAAAAAAACGTAAAGTAGGGATTTAATAACAGTAAAATTAATGTTTCATCCGTCCATGTCTCCATATGCATTGCATGGTTCATTTCATCAATTAATATGTAAGGCACGCTTCGCAATTTGCTGAATGTTTAGAATTCACATATATTATCAAATGAGTGCCAGAAGAAAATTTTTAATAAATTGCTTATGTAACAAATGCCTTGAATTTTCATAATTAAGTGAAATATTAATATTTGTATTATATGAGAAATTATAGATAGAATAGAAGTGTAGATACACTCGGCCTATTAATTCGTAAGTTAAAACACATTAATGAATTTGTAAGCAAAACATTTTCTCATCGTCATTTTGCAATAAAAAACTGCTGGATAATAAAGCCATTTTTATTTAGCCGTAATTAATAACAAGTTTTACCTTTAAAATTCACTTCTCTAACAAATGCAGTCTGTATAAATCTTCTACCTCTTTATTGACGAAAGTTGGGCAAAATTTTACTTCAATAACTTCACTAAAGCCCTCACTTGGAGTTGGTTCACTAAATTTATTCCTGGAATAAGAAAAAATGTTGTACAGAACAAACCAATCAGTGCATAGGCGCAATAAAAACTTTCTCTTTTCCAAGCCCAAGCTTTATTTGTTACAAAGTTAACGTTGGAGATTGGGCGCATTTTTAATATAGGCAAGAAACATCTATTCTAAGTGTAGGGACACGTTCGGTTGAATACGCGCGCAATGGTTTTTCCTATACCGGCGACACACCAGTACGCGCCATTACGCGCCATTTTTCCTACTAGACGCGTATTTAACCGAACGATCAGCAGGTGTGTCTCTACACTAAAGCATTTTTTTAGCGGTTGGGTAGGGTACAGTCACAAAATCAATAATTATTTCAAATCCAACAGCATTAAATAAGTCTATAAGTTTACAAATTTTTTCTATTATCCTATATCATCTCATCACACTGCTGGGCACCTGTGATCAAAACAATCCAGATCCTTTCTAGGACAATCTAGACGCCGAAGCTCATTTTCTGGCATCCAGGGCGTAAACATTTTTGCCCATCTCTCCTGGTGCATTCGACAGACATGGCCGGCCACTAGACAAGTATTCTACTAAAATATAAAATAATATTAAACTCACTTGTAAGTATGGAAAACAATATCGTTGACAGGTACATGGTTAGACTTCATGAGTTCCCTGAACTTATTGTTGTGCTGGGCATGCGCCTTGCTTGTCACCATCTTTGCGCAACGGCATCCCACTTTCATATCTTTGGCGAGAGAAGTCCAGCGTCCTCGTGACTCCGTGTCTGGATTGGTACTGTCTACTATAACGCTTTTACCTTGCTGCGAAATAAGAACAATTAATTATTGAAAAACTGACAACTTTATAGAGACTATTCCAAGCATTCAGTAACTAACTATAATAAATAGTAGTACCACAGAGTACTATAATTACTACCGGTAGTACTCTCCTATTGGTGAGAATATATGTCATGAATACAGAATGTTAATTTGTCTTCTTGGCAATGCAATGATATCATTAAGAACATTATTATTAAAATAATGATGAAAAAAAGGTTGTTCTTCAAAATAATTCGAAATAGGAGAGCAATTATTTTTAGCATATATGTACTAGTAAATACTGGATGGTAGCACGATTGACGTTGACACGCCCTCCCTAAGGATAAGCCTTAGCTCTTTCTTTTTGCTTTGATCAGGGCTAGAAAAAACGCAATCCATACAATGGCAATGCCAAGCTGTTGTCCGCCTTATTTGCGTCACGTAAGCATCGCGCACGAAATCATAAAAGCTTCCCAATTATGTTTAATATACTTTGATACTAGTCTCTTAAATTAAGTAATTTATTTTGTTATAGTATTTATAACCAACCTGTAAAAGCTCTTTTGCTTTAGCAGCACATTTTTGCCAGGAACCAAGTTCATCCCTACAAACAGCCACATATTTTTTGCTAGACTTATGCATTATTTCTTTCGCTACGAATGATTTACCGCTACCCGGATAGCCGACTAGTACAAGAATCTGAAACGAGACAATAGAGTATAAATTAGTTTACCTACAAATTATACAAGAAGGTACACTCTGGGTGGGCTATATTCCATTGCGTTGGAATTAAATGATATTTATTCGTAAACATAGGTGGGTACAATGCTGGTCTTATGGTTATAAATATAGAGCTTTATGTTCGGTGCATACGAAAATATTGGAGCGTACAATTAGATAAGTACATGATTTTAAACATTTACAAGCAAAATACATAAACTAACAATGAATTTAATATGAATTTCTGCCCGCATCTTCTCTACACAGAACACCTTCTGGTCTACTACATCAAAAGCAATCTATGGCCTTACCTCTTTTTGATCACTAATTAAATCCTCATACTTGAAGTTAACTGGTGGTAAATCTTTGGCCACAAATTCTGGTTTAGCCATAGGGACATTTGCTATGGAATGACCGAGGAAAAATTGTTCTGGAGTATAAAACTTGAGGCCAAGATTTTCAGCCAGAAGTTTATCAGCCATGGAATGATCTTTCTTCTTGCCCGGAGCCCAATTAGCAAGTCTGCCTGCAGCATCTCCACAATAAAAACTTTCATCCATATCTATTTTGATATTATCATTCTTCTGAAAAAAAAACTATCATGTAAGTATCATAGCACATAGTCTCTGCCAAGCCCAATGGGAAATACTAGCACACTGTTATGACTTTAAAACTATCATCAATATATCGCAATAGCACACACAAGTACTTGAAAAAGTCACAGATACTGAAAAATATGGTAATAGATGAACAGCAACCTGTATATTCGTCAAAAAATCATTCAAATATTTGTCGTCGCTTTTTCTACAGCATAAAACTGGTTTCAGGCGAAATGCTAACCTATTGACATATTTTATCTGCTGTGAATTTATAAAGGTGCACTTCCGATGCCAGCGGCCGATGCGACTGACGCGCGCGGCTCGCGGCCGACGGCCGATGCGACAATACTAGTTACTATGAAAACGTATGGCGCCGCTTCCGATGCGTGAGTCAGACGCGCGCGGCCGATGCGATAGACATATGACATATGACAGAACCACGCGTCAGACGCGCGCGTCAGTCACACCGGCCGGCAGATTTCAAAGTATCTTCTTTTGTTTATTATGCATCTGTGAAATTAATAGATCCATTTTCATACTTTATAAAAATGCAATTTAGGAGAATGAAAAGAAATGTTTATTCACCAGAACATAGTAGTAGAAGCAAGACTTAAATGCAGGTTTAGGTCACACGGTGCTATAAAATAATATATATCTGATGCTCTTACCCTGTCTTTAAGAAACTTCCACATTCCAATCATCGGTTTCCTGTAATATCCTTTCCCTGTTGCTATGTAAGCTTGTATGGGAACATTTAACTTCCGAACTATGCCCTCAATCTTCTTTTTAAAATCCTCTATTTTAACTCTCCCGTTCCCTATAGGAGCTTGGTTACTCATAATAACAAGTTTAAATTCATCTGTTAATAGCTCACTCAACTTTTTTGTTATAGGAGGAAACGCTATCTGCCAATCTTTTGTATCCACAGGATGTACTTTGCCAGACTTTGTTTTTATCAAAGTACCGTCCATATCAAAAGCAGCTATTTTCTTACTAGATTTAACACCTATTGAGGTGTATATGTAAAGTTCACCTCCATCTATTTCCTCCCATGTATCCGCTATAGACTCTTTAGCGCTACAAGACATTTCAACAGTATCAGTTTTTAATGATTTATTTTTTCTTGGTGTAATTTCATCCTCTTCTAATTTCCTCTTGCTGTTAACTTTTGGTTTATCAACACCTTCAGGCGGTGGGTCGAACTCGATAATCTTGATGTAGTTGTTGAATAAGACTTCGATTCGGCTGTTGTGTCCGACTTTGTAGACACCGGTCTTTGTCAAAGCGAATCCATCAAGACCAGATGGATTTACTCCAAGCTGTTTTACTTCAACTGAACAATTTTCACAGTCAGCTTTGAAACTAACTAGAATATAATAGAAACTCACTTTTAAACCTCATTTGAAACTATTTTGTGGATAGCAAATGTGCCATGATAATCAATACTGCAATAAGGATTTTTTGGCAGGGTTGAGTTGTATATGTTTCCCGGGTTTAAAGTGATAATTATCATTGTAAATTATCTTGATAATTATATGTTGATAATTATAAAATTGATTGGAAACATAAAAAGCTTGCGCTGGCAATGTCACGCCATGTATTTCCAATCATGGTTCGTGAAAAAAGAAGCTCACAAATATGAAATCGTTTTTCTCAATGTTTTCTGTTTTTTTCTCAATTATTTGTTATTCATTGTGACTAACGAAACTATAATGTCAAATACTAGGTGCTGTTTGGTCTGGATAAGAGTGTATTAAAGCAAAAACAGCAATTTTAGAACTTTTTGTTAGCAATTTCTCCTTGGATTATTATCTGATAATTATCATAGAAAATAATTATCTTGATAATTTTGAACCCTGCCGGTAACATACGGAAACAGTTTCCATAATCATTGTGCAAGCTCTATAATGAAACTTTGATCATTATTGTAATATCTCATTCGGAAGAGGTAGAAATATACGCAAGATTGCATAGAGCTTGTCACACGGATTCCGAAAATATGGCTCATTCTGCCAAAAAATTCTTACTGCAGTTTTGATAAGCACTGCAGATATACAAAACAAAGTTTGAGCACAGTAAATTTAAAAATATCTACAAAAAAACTGTGCTTTTACGTTATACTTACTTTGCTGTCGAGAACAAGACTGGTCCTTAATTTTGGTAATTTTACTGCGTCCAATAATAGTTGCTACACTGTGGGGTAATTTTATGGGCGCATGCGAGTCCAGTAAGCACCGTAGAAAACATTCACGAGGCATATTCGAAAGGAGAACTTGTAGTCACAATATATGTTCAACTCAAAATGTATTTCGCAACAATTCACTCAATAGAATAAAAAAATTACTACCTACGTTCTGATAAAAAGTGATGAAGAAATTTTTAATTAGAAAATATTAAAAAGTGCTGATGATCAAGATGTGAGGGGAAGAGAAGAGGGGGAAACAACAGAAAATAAACATGCCAAAATTGCCAAATTGTCAATTTTGACATTGACACTTGATTCTTTTTTAAATTCTTCTTCCTATCGGAAAGCTAATGGGCTCTTGCACTTACAGTCGTTGTCTTCAGTACCTACACCTAGCTCAATCTTGGAAGCTCGAGCGTGGCCGCCAAAAACACCATGTGAGTTAACGAGAAAGAACCAAAGTTTATGTTCTGTTTTCGTATTTATTTAAGATTGGTCGATTAACACTAAAAAGCGTAGGTCAACCCCCGATCTAGTGGGGATCCAACCTTGGTCAAACCGAGGCTCGCGCCGCGGGCAGCAGGTTAAGGGGGCCGAGCGCCAAAATGAAGAGTTAGAAAAACAATTATTGCATATGCTTGAAAATATTGCAAAAAATATCGAGCTCGCTTTGCTCGCTCCTGGTTTTAAACCGTATTGCAGTGATCTCATGGTATTGCTATAAAATCTCGAGCTCAGTTCACTTGCTCTTGGTTTTAAGTATTTTGTAATGAAGAAACTGCCTTTTCATACCCATTGAATAATTATGTATAGAGCAGACAACGCGAAGAAATTCGGGACTGGCGTAGGTTAGCGAAAATTCTTGGTTAATACTAAAAACAGATAATAACTTTGTTCCTGACTAAACCACTGGCATTGGTGAAAACCAAGTGGAAACAGTCCGTTTTTTCTACTATTTGCGTTTCGTTGTTTATAGGTTACCTTGTATGGTAGGTTACAAACAAAATAATTATCCAGTCTGGCAGCACTGGAAAAAAGAAAAATAATGTCATTTCCATTTTGTAAAGTGCGAAGAGCGGCTGTCGAATTGCTAAAATAATATTAAATTACGTACAAAATATTAAAATTTTATGAAAATTTAGGTATAATAAAAGGAAAACACTGAAGTGTACAATAATTTATTGATATTCTATAAAAATTAAGGTTTATATCCAGGAAACTAATCTAAATTCATCTTTTTAGATTTCACTGACGTGTATTTGTTCGGTTGGCATTTCAATTTTCCCAATTATATTTCAGGCTTTACGGGCCATAATTATGCCTGTGTCTAAACGTAAGCGGTCACCGGAGAATGATGAATTAATTGAAAATGGTGATCCTGGGGCCAGCGGCGGGCAGAGCAACATTAAAGGAGATGAGTTCAACATTGCAGTACTGCTATTTCTGTACACTCTTCAGGGAATCCCGTTGGGACTTGCTGGAGCAGTCCCCATGCTGCTCCAAAATCGGGGCATAACGTACACACAGCAAGTATGTATAATATTATAAGTGTATCAATTACATTTTCTTTCAATATTTGAAATAACTCTGTCGGTATTTGCCTACTAAATTATTTTAATGACGTTTCTTTTATGAGCTGAATAGATTGATCACGATTTAGCAAATAAAATTTTTAAATTGTTTCTTTGAAATTAATTGTTTTTTTATTTGTAAATTAATGGCCTTTTGCCTTTTGGGGGACGAGGTAGCATGAAATCCACTACTTTGGATTTTATTCCATTATTTTAGATTGTAATTTTGATTGTTAAAAATAGTCTCATATGAACCCCAAACGAGAGTAGTTTGTAGTTATTTTTCCGCAATTATAGGCTGTCTCATTTAGTGATAAGGTATAAAATTGTATGCAAATGCACATGATGAACTGATGGTGTAACTTGGCAGAAGGGAATGCTAAAGCAAGGCGGCGATATCTGCCAATGTCAAGTAGTTTCTCAGAACTTTCTTTCTTGAGCAAAAATACAGTTGAGAAGGGATGGCACCGCACCGCACAAACACCATGCACATGACACAACTGTCTACAGCCAAACTTGCAACATGACTATAAATTAATTGTATCTTTTAAAAACTTTCAGGCTGAATTCAGTTTTGTCAACTGGCCATTCAGTGTGAAGCTACTTTGGGCACCAATAGTGGATGCAATCTTTTGGCCAAAGTTTGGAAGAAGGAAAACTTGGCTGGTGCCTGTTCAGTACTTAATTGGAATTATGATGATGATCATGTCTGGCAGCGTCACAAACTGGCTCGGTTCCGATGATCATCCACCTTCCATGACATACCTCACTATCTCGTTCCTTTTCCTCAACTTCTTGGCTGCTACTCAAGATATTGCTGTCGACGGCTGGGCTCTTACTATGTTGAAACGGTGAGTATTTTATTGGTATCACTTGTTTTTAGTCAGACTGAAATACAGGTCTTAAACAACAGAACATTTTTATGTTAAGGCTCAAACATATAGGGTCCTTCTTAATATACTGACACTCTTTTAAGGAGATGATCAGACCATCAAACTGAACAACTTTCTATATGGGGCCAATGTCGAAATCGCGAAAAAAAATTCTTTTGTTCCATACTAAACTAAAATCTTACTCGACCCAATTGTATGGGACAGCAGATTTTAATTCGCGATTTCTACATTGGTCCAATAGAGAAAGTTGTTCAGATTGATGGTCTGATCATCCTCTTAAAAAACTGTCAGCATATTAAGTTGGACCCTGTATACAGGGTTTTTCTTTATATACTGACTGTTTTTAGAGAGGATGATCAGACCACCAAACTAAACAACTTTCTCGATGGGACTAACATCGAAAAAAAATCTGCTGTTTCATACTAAACTGTAAACATACTTGACTCTAATGTGTGGGACAGTGGATTTTTTTCATGATTTCAATGTTAGTCCCATAAATAAAGTTGTTTAGTTTGATAGTCTAATCATCATTAAAAAACTGTTTTCAGTTATTCTTTAGCTTAAATACTATTTTTAATAACAGAATGAACTATTAAAAGTAACAAAATGTATAATGATGTTCATTGATGCATGGTAAGTCAACCCTACACACATGTCATGCTCAATTTGCGCAAAGTGCGTATGTGCGAACGTCATCATGTCAAATCTAAAACGTTTGAAGTGCCAGACCTGTGGCCTTGTGGCAAGCTAGAATTCCAATGACACACAACTTATCATATCAGTGACAGCATCATATTTAAACATGTTTACCTACTTTGTAAATAGTTTTTGTTGCTAGTCACCATTTATTTGTTTCATTTATTTTTCAGGTGCAATGTAGGGCATGCGTCAACATGCAACACAGTGGGCCAAACAGCAGGCTTCTTCCTCGGCTATGTCTTGTTCCTAGCCCTAGAATCACCATACTTTTGTAACAAATATCTACGTGTAATACCTGAGGAGACAGGCCTAGTTACCCTTGCAAGCTTCCTTTTAATGTGGGGCTGGGTGTTTATAGTAACAACAACTCTAATAGCATTACTCAAACATGAAGCAAATGATGGAGCTAATACAAGGGAAAGTCCAGTGAAAGGCACCAGTGATATAGTGCATGCTTATAAGCAGTTATATTCTATTGTAAAACTTCCTTCTGTGAGGACTTTGGCTCTTGTGCTGTTTACTGCTAAGGTAATTATATTTAAATTTATGTTTACTTATTTCTCGGCCATTCTATCTATGGTCTATATCATAATTAGATGACCAGCTTTGACAGGTGGAAACATCACGGCAAACTAATTCAGTCACTAATATTATTATTTTCAAATTAGATGCTAATACCATCACTGTAAGTAGCTATAATTATAGCACAATATTGTAAATTTGAGGTAGTGCTTTTCTAACCTACACAAGACTCATCCAAGCTCATTTTAGATGCGTTAGAAAGGAAGAACCTTGATTATATCTTGCTATACTTATTATAGTTCTCCTCTTTTGTCACCTTATTGCAATATAATAAATTGACCGACTTTTATTGGTGACTCTACCATTCATAATAACATCTGAGTAAACAAATAAAATAAAAATTATTTAGCTGTTTTCAAATCATAAACATTATCTTTAAGTAAAATGTTCATGAATGTTTTAATTAGGGTTTGAAGTCTAGCATATCTAATTGTTATTTACAGCTTGGTTTTTCTGCAAGTGATGCAGTTTCCGGCTTGAAGTTAGTGGAAGCAGGTGTGCCACGGGAAGACTTGGCCCTACTTGCCGTTCCATTAGTTCCAGTTCAGATCATAATGCCAGTTGTGAGTAATCCATCCTAAATCATAGTATTTATTTTTAGGGTTCTGGAAGGGTGCCAGCAGATGGTGGTAATAGGGTATTACTCAGCCTACGCCACCCGTACATATGTCGGTCAGTCCTTCCGTATCCGTCAGTCCCTCATCCATCCCTCCATCTCCATCCATCTGTCCGTCTGTTCTATCTTTAAAGATCTGAATCTTTTGAACCTTAATAGGTATCCAGTTGAAATTTTCGCAAATATGGTACCTAGCAAATTAGAAATACCGAGCCTTGTAAATATTGCAGTTTTGTATTGTGACATCCGATTTTTTTCCGCATCGGGATCGTCGCGAGCGCTGACGTTATGTCTAGACAAGTTGTAAACTGTCTGAACATAATGGACAACGTTTTATTTACATTAGCTTCGAAATATGAGGAACAATGACAATACTCCACTTACTATACTCTGTAATACAAGTGTACACGACGATGTCAGGTCCTAGTCAATACTTGACTAAAATGCCGATGCGGAATCCGAATCCAGTAGACGCACCCCATCGGCAAATCCGTTATGCCGACCCCTTCCGCTACGTACGCACTGATTCCGATCTAGTGGACGTGTACCATTAACCACACCATTCTTCTACACCCTGTATATCTGTGTATACATAACAAGACTTCATTTAAATGTTCATTTTTAGATCCTGGCAAAGCACACGACGGGTCCTGCGCCACTGTCACTATGGCTCAAAGCGTTCCCACTCCGCTTGTTGGTGGGACCGCTGATAGCGGGGCTGGTCGCCATCACGCCGAGCCTTCTAGGGGACTCCGGGCCTTCATACTCTTATCTATTCCTCTTGATGATGCTTTACGTTTTCCATCAGGTAAACAAACCTAATATGTATTCATTTATTTAATTTTAAACTGATCAAAGGAGATGAAAAAGCTTGTTCCCATTTTATTGCTTTTAACAAGTTTCCCAGAGATATCTCTTCTAAAATATACTTGTTAAAGAGTGTTACAGAATCTCGATATACAAAACATCGATGAATGTTAACACCATGTTTCAAGATTGTTATGCATGTTAACGCGAAAGACCATAAACCGCAAGATTTTCTTGAACTAAAGTCTAACTAATTAAAATACATACCTAGCTCAAAAAGTTTTCCTAAAAATGTTCTTTCTTATTTTACGTCCATTTTAAATAATCCCCTTTAAAAGTAGTTTTTAATGTTTCTCGCTTGAATGCTCCTGATCTATTCAATGTAATAAATATAGTAAACCATAGAATTATTTCTTGCTTACAGACATGTCTCTACTGCATGTTCGTCGCAGTAATGGCTTTCTTCGCCAAAGTGTCTGACCCGGCGGTCGGCGGTACCTACATGACCTTGCTAAACACCGTGTCTAACCTCGGAACCAACTGGCCAAACACGCTTGCCCTCTGGGCTATAGACCATTTGACTTTCAAGACCTGTTCACTGCCAGAACTTGGTGATAACATGTGTTCTTCTACCTTGGAAAGTGATGTGAGTATTATAATGTCATCTTTTCCCTGTAGGTCAGCATGCCCACGAGAAAACGAGCCGAGTAGAGATATGCTTCTGTCTTTGTTACTTTACTGGTGCGAAAGTGAGCGCGCATGACGATTCTATCGTTTTGTTGCTATGTCGTGGGTGGCATGCTAGCATAGCTCTGGACACTTCGTTGTCACTTGATACAATACTGATTGAGTGTGAGTGAGGACTATTACTGTTAAAGAAAAATATACTCTTAACGGTGAAAAATCGGTGCGGGGCAGGGAGTGTTCGTACTACGGTGTCGTATGAGGCGACTAAGGGTGAAGATTTCTTATGCAGTGTTTTTGGCGGCAAAAGGCTAGCCACCTATGCACGCTTGAAAAGAAAGTTGGTAGTTGTAGCAATGTTTCTGACAATAAGGATTATGGTCGTGAGTTTATTTAGGGTCCTTAATCTGCAGACGGTTTTTTAAGAGGATCAGACCATCAATGTGAATAGCTTTCTCTATTGGACTAACTCAAACTCAACACAAAATGTTTTATTCAAAACTAGCTGTTGCCCGCGACTCCGTCTGCGTAGACCTTGAAAAAGTATCCTATGTTTTAATCCAGATCATATTCTATCTGTGTGTCAAGTTTCACCAAAATCCGTTCAGTAGTTTTTGCGTGAAAGATTAAAAAACATTTTTTTTTTCGCAATTTTGATGTTGATCCCGTAGAGAAAGTTGCTCACTAAGATGATAGTCTAATAATCTCCTTAAAAAACGCGATTGTACGTTACTGTGTGTTGCATTTATTGCAATCTGTAGTTCCAACTAGCTTAAGTAATTAACTTCTTGCTATTAATCAACTTAAAGCATAGCATATCAATCTGCACTATTCACATATCTCTCGTAAACCAGACTCAATTCTTGACAGACAATACACACTGCATGCAGGTGATGATATATGTATTGTATGTGTATACTTACTAACATAGTTTTTAAATCAAATATTGTTTCTAACACATACAGAAGCATGCATCATAAGCATGTTACTAACATATGAAGAAATTAGCGGCGCCCGCGACTTAGTACGCACAGATCACTGACTTTAAATACTCATAACTTTTGATTGAATGAACCGATTGCGGTGAAATAAAGCCTTTTTGAATTTGAATCCAAGCCAAATCATACGCTTGTGTTTCAGTACTTTTTAAGTGATGCACTAACAGACAAAAATTCTAAAAACGTTCTCAATACATTCCACTACGCATCGTAAACGCCCCCAATACATATTTTTGCTTCTTTTTGTTTGCTTACTTACTAAGTTGTTACGTTAGTAACTAGTAATCTATAGCTAAGTGTCCAAGATGCATTTATAACCTACCCAGTAGCGAGGACGATAGAGGCTGATGATGATGAATGACTCATCTAAAATATTTATTTTCCAGCTTTGTAAGAGTAAAGGCGGGACGTGCCTCACGAGTATCGACGGCTTCTACATAGAGACACTGATCTGCCTTGTGGTGGGATTCCTCTGGCTCCAGTGGGGGCGACCCACCATCAACCGATTGCAGCGGCTACCACCCTCCGCCTGGAAAATCAGCCGGTTTGACAGATAAGACTGAAATCTTTTGCTATAGTTATAATATAATAGTACATTATGATTATGATACAAGTGAGCTACGTTTGTCATTAAACTCGAGGATGGATTACAGCCCGAGCCGAAGGTGAGGGCGTGTAATAGAGCCGAGAGTGTAATGACATACACTCACGCATTTCATAAGACGTTTTTCAACACATTTGCGAGAAAAAAAAAAATTACAAACAAGTTTATACAAATATTTGTGAAAAACGGAGCGCGGGTTTCGTCGCGGGTGCCGTGCCGTGTTTGATTTAATAATGAGCATGCAGGTATAAAGGAAAAAACAATCGTGTTTTATAAGCTGCATTATGGACCTAAAATCAGTGCAAAAAGAGCAACTTTGCAAGCAAGTGTGTTGAAAAATATTTTTACTTCAGGAAATGTCATGTTTGCCCAACAGTTTTATTATACATTTCCATTTTACAGATAGCTATATTAATTTTATAATGTCCGTATTAAGGATCTGCCATTCCTTTTAATTTATAAATAATTCAGCAATGCGACTGGCTGTACAGTTGAAATACAGTAATACTCGTTATCCGCAATGGTTATCTTTCTAATACTTAGTCGCCACACCAGACCACCATAACCAGAATTGGCGTACCGGAACCATTGCGCGGATCATAGGTTTAAATCATATAATCAGAATAATTCTATAGGTTCTATACAACGTGTTAATGAATAAGCGCAAAACCTCATACACCCCAATTGATTTATAACTAAATAATATCATTATTTTGATAGTTAAAAATTTAAAGTTATTCGAATTTTTAGTTTTTAGGCAAAAATAACTTGTTATCATTTCAGCAATGAATGAAAGCGTTAGCGTGCTCATGGATACATTTCAAGAATTTTGTTTTGGTAGTAAGTAGGGTGAGAGTGCCCGACCGGTGGGTTGAGATCGAGTTCAGTAAATTTTAAATTTTACAAACAAATTTTATATTTTGAAAAAAATTATTGATGTTGAAACCATGATAATTCGATTCTGCTCTCGATTCTAAACAAACTACTTTCTAGTTTTGCGTTAATTCATTGACACGTTGTATAATTTAAACTATAGATGCTGTAATTAGGTATTTTATGTTTTTGGCATTTGTTTTTCTGTTTCTCTGATCAATGTAATCTTTGAAACTTTAAACCCCTTTCTCGATAAATCTAATAACTGTCCAAATATAAATTGCCAAAAAAAGTATAACTTGCGAATAACGAGAGATTACTGTACAAAGCTTGGTGCTATTGGCCGAGACTTTGACAATTATTTTATGACGTATTTTAGTAATTACGATATAGACGTAAGAAAAATAATTGTGATAGTTTATTAAAATTATTGAAATGAGTAAAATTTGATTTTTAGTGTTCTTATGAATGGATATATTTGTATTAAACTTTTAGGTACAAATTCACCCAACGTTTTTACGGGTATCTGTATATAAATTGTATGGAGATAGGTTACAAATATACATTTATAGAATACAGGGAATGAGACAAGAGTTATGCTTTCGTTATATTTTCATTATGTACACATCAACACTTATTAAAATGTACAGGTTCGATAACAACACTATAATCCATTTAACAGAATATTTAATTATATTGACACAATAAACATTTACGCAAAACATAATAAACAGATATTTTGGATTTGCTCCTAAAGATCTATGAAATTATCTAATGTGTTTTGTATTTACCGCAACTGTTATATAAGTGTGTCAGACCTTAAAATAACTCCCAACTATTGCTCAAATACACGCTTAAAACTAAGCAAAAAAACACTGGAAGATCGACTTTACTCTTAAAATATAAACTCTATTGTCAAACAATATCAAAACGCTTTTGTGCAAGCACAGAGTTGAGTTTAAAAGCAAAATCTTATACGTTTTATAAAATAATGAACCTACTAAGAAACATTGTTGGTGTCATTCATTATAATAGAGATAATTTAGTTTGAATTGAGACGGTAGTATAAATTATTATTTATTTCTTATGTTCTTGTTAAGTTTGTCATGTTTTCTTTATATATATGAAATCGTTTTCGATAATGTTGTAAGTATTAATTTAAATTACGAATTAATATTTTGAGAGTTGTGATTTTATCCGGAAATCCATTGCGTTCTGTCTTCGTTCTGTTGTTTCGACTTTACTAACTTAATTGACCCTGTATTGGTACTGAAGCGACCGTCTAAATAAAGTCGAAGTTTGACATTGAATATAATATTTGTTTATTCTCTTTAGTATAATATTCATAATCATTCGCAAAATAGTTAGCCTACATGACCATTCCATTATAATGCAATCTTTAGAACACATTTTTTTTTTCATAAGTCACCAATGATTACTTGTTACTAAAATATATAAAAGACAAACATAAAAATACACCAAGTGCAAAAGAAATACAAATATGTGTGGGTCCCAAATTCTTTCCGTTCGTTTGGTCAGATCAAATGTCAATGCAAGAAGGTTGAAAGTTATTTGCTATACTTCATTCCAAATAAGGACGACGAGATTTTCCGATTCCTATTTAGCTTTCTGGCCAATTCTGATTACCAAATGTAATTAATTTATTGGATACATATACTATCTGACATATCTTGGACGTTACTAAAGCTGTTTTAAGAATAAGTGAGAGGAAGTGTTTCAAATCTCTGTTTCTGTAATGCAAACTAGCCTTAAAATTTCGTTGCTATTTTGAATGGAGTATACACGAAAGTGATGTTGGTCTCTACGTCAGTAATAAGAAGTCTTTGGTTGCTATTTCACAATTCTTCTTAATCTCATTATATTTCGTTTTTTTTAAATCTTGCACTTAAAAATTAAATAAAAAGCTAGACTTGACTAGATGTACTATCCCAACAAAAACGTAACTTTAAACATTGTGACTACATATCGGAGATCCTTTATGAAATACTTATAAAGCTGTATGTTCTATAAATCCACCCTTGGCTACAAATAACACTCCCTGTTAACTTGGCATACTATTAAAACATATATCTATCACGTCTTCGATTCTGTTACGATTACTTTTGTTATAAGAATCACTGTTCCCTTCTTGCCAATTCGTCGTCGCATATGATAGGTTTTCGGTCGTCTCCCTTGCTGCCTCGGCCGAGGCGGCCGACGCGCCTCGCTAACGCGCTGGTTTTCTCCACCGCACCCCATCCGCCGCCGCTTGCAGATCTCGATAGTAAACCGGTGACGCCTTCGCCTAGCTTGCTGTGGTGGATGCCGTATAGGAAGTAGAGAAGGAGGCCTGGAAACATACAAGTAAATGATGGTGACATTTTTATCAACTTTACTGTGTGACAAATTTTTATTTATATGTGAGATGGTAATTACAATAATAACACTCCTCTAACGTTTTGTGCGTGATGCTGTTACAAACATACATACAAACAAAAATTCTAAAAAAGGTTGATTTGGAGTCCGGGATACCTAAAAACCATATCATAATCTTTTTCATGTAAATATCTTCAATGTACAGACACACTTCTGTTACAGTTTTATAATAGTTAAGATTTAGATAGATAATTCTTGAATGATTCTATAATACTTTCGGTGAGAAATGAAAACATCGTGAGGAAACCTACAACCCGAAGCTTAAATTTAGATGTATGTATTGCGTCTACAGGGTGTTAGTGTAGACATTTGCATTACCTTATAGGGTGATTGTACTCATGATACTGAACAACTTTCCCCAAAGAAACAAGGAAAGTAGCAAAAAAAAAAAGAATCCCATGGAGAAAGTTGTTCAGTTTGAAGGTATGATGGTCTTAAAAAGCTGTTAGCATATTAAGTTGGACCCTGCACATGCTATAAGATTTCCATTTCCATCAAACTACAAAATTTGCGTACTTCAAATCAAGCTTTTGATGGACTAACATAAAACGGTAGACGCATGTATGAAGTCACGTCCAGTACTCACCAAAAGTCATCCAAATAGCGAAGCGTGCCCACGTCAACGCGTTCAGATTGACCATGAGCTCCACGTTCAGCATGACACTAGCTGCCGGCAGTAGAGGCACCCAGGGAACTCGGAACGGCAGCCGAGTTGGACTCTGCTGATGTGCCCAGATTATCACCAGGCCTGGATTAAATAAAATAAAATAATAAAATATTAATTGAAAAAGAACAACGACTTGGGGCCGGCGCACACCTGGAGAAGTGAAGCGCAGAGCATTTTCCACTGCCAAACCATTACCGACTTTGCTAGCCTTGAAATAACGTCGAAAATCAACTACTAGTCCCCGAGAGCATCGACGCGACTTGAGGCGAAAGGTAGGTAATAAGTTTTCGATGTTATTTCAACGCAAGCAAAGTCGATAATGGATTGGCAGTGAAAAATGCTCAGCGCTGCGCATTGCCTGGTGTTTGCCGGGCACCGGGGTTAACACGATATAATTGCTTCATTTACCTAGCCTAGCACAGCGCAGCTTTGGTGGGAAAGGGCTTCTAGGCGAGCTTCTTCTTATCGTGTGGGCAGCAAGCCCTGGTGTCAGATTTTTCAAACCGCCGAGCGAGTGTTTTTACATACAATGCGATCTAGAGATGTGTGCTATGAATGAGTGCGAGTGCATATAATTATGTCAACGTTAACGTAAAAATAATTTATTCAATATTAGGTACGGAAGCCCACTTATTAATGGTCAAATAATTTTACATCCTCGCCCATCTTTGGTGGAAAGAGTCACAGTTTCGCAGTTCCACTAGGCTTCCTCGCACAGCTCTGGTGGAAAAACCTATTGGTTCGTCAGACTTACGTAAACAAGATATAATGATAATAAAGAACACATTATGCATAACTGAGATAATAACTACAGGAGGAAAATAGGTACCTTATGAAAGATAGAACAATCATTCTCGTGTCCAATTAAATAACTTACAAGCAATAATGATGAAGCTGAGAACGAAATCGGGCAGTAATGCCCAAAGTCCAGTATGCTCCGCCAAGAAGTGGTTGTGGGCACAGAGGGCTGCCGTGGCTATTGTGAAGGTGTACACGCAGCCTGACACCGCGGCGCCAGGCGTTCTGCCCCCGACGAGCGGCTCCAGCCAGGCGTATTGTGCCCGCAGTCTACCCACTGTCAGGGCTTCGAACATCTGGAATGAGAAACAGAGGTGTCGCTACATTCCTTGGCAAAATCGTATAGAGAGGGGTCATGCACCCTTCCTCTATAAAAAATGAAAAATCGCCCTTGGTTTTTGAGGAGCCCTTTGGGCCCATTTGATTGACTAGAAGTCGTAGGATTTAAAAATGATTGACAATTTATAAATAAGAATTAAAATATTAATTTCAATATGCAGTCCTTCTTAATATGCTGATGATTTTTTAAGGGGTTGATCGGACCATCGAACGTAAAAATGTTCTCTATGGGACCAACATGGAAACTGTGAAGAAAAAATCAACTGTTCCATAGCTAACCTACACGAACCAAATGTATGGGACAGCTGTTTTTTTTCGCGATGTTCGCGATGTCCCATAGTGAAAGTTGTTCAGTTTGATGGTCTGATCATCCCCTTAAAAACCGTCAGCATATTAAGAAGAATCCTGCAGATACATAGAGAATAAGAGAGCAATTAATTTATGAATTACCTCTGAAGAAGACGACCCTCCATCAGTCGCCGGAGTGCCAGTCGCGGAGCTGTCTTCGCGATCACATGGTGACTCCAGCTGTGGCGCCCCAAAGCTCTTGTCGTCAACCGCCTGAGCGGGCCGGTACCGCAGTATGATGACCGCAGCACTCACTATCGTGTACGCCAACAAAGTACCGATCGACATAAACTCTACCAGCTTCTCCAAGTCAAAAAACAAAGCTATAAAAGCTGACGACAGACCGGATATTACGAGATTGCAAATAGGAATCTGCGATTTGTTACTGATATCGCTGAGGAATCCGAACAGTAGACCATCAGCTGACATCGCGTACAAACAACGAGGGAGGGAGAACAAGGATCCAAGCAAAGTCGTCGTCATACCACATACTGCTCCTACACCTACTGCATATTTGGCCCAATCGGCATGAACTGTACCGAGAGCTTCCGGTAATGCGGCTACAGGGTTGATGCTTTTATACGGCACCATCAGAGTTAGTGCTAGCGCAACCAGAATGTAAACAAGTGCCACGAGTGCCATAGAAGAAATTGTCGCTATTGGAATAGAACGCGAAGGATCTTTCGCTTCCTCACTAGATGCCGATATGCTATCAAAACCGACGAAGGCATAGAAACACGTCGCTGCTCCTGCTAAAACCCCACTAAACCCATAGGGCATGAAACCTCCATGTTTTTCAGACCAGTTGCCTATATCAGCGTAGTAAAATCCTAAAAATATGACGAGGGATATCACAATAAGATTGAGAATTGTGAGGCCGTTGTTGATATAGGCGGAAGTTTTAACACCTACGGCTAACACTAGAGATGCTACAATACAAATTAAAAATGCTAGGATATCAGGATTTTTGCTAAGCAGCGAATCCTGCAGTTCCCCCGTGATGGAAACAGTTGCATTCCTTATCGCTCCATCTAACAATGCATCTAAATATCCCGACCAAGCTCTTGCAACAGATGCTGCACCTGAAAATTTAATCATCAGATTAGTACCAGGTTGACTAAATTAGATACATTATTTTGAAGTTTCATTGGACTTACCTATCATGTACTCCAATACAATGTTCCAACCGATGATAAAAGCCCAAAACTCGCCGATGCTAACGTATGTATAGGCATAGGCGCTGCCAGCTCTAGGTATGCGGGTTCCGAACTCTGCATAGCACAGCGCCGCGAGAGTGGAGGTGATGCCCGCGAGAAGAAAACTGAGCGCAGTAGCTGGCCCTGCCAGGTCTCGAGCCACGGTTCCCGTTAGCACGTAGATACCAGCACCAACCATATGGCCAACGCCTGGAAAACGTGTCAACATATAAATTGTGTTAGTGAGAAATCGATACTAGTCTTATTATTATGGCTCTATTTACATAGATAGCTTCACTACTGAGTTGTAGGTCGATGCGGGGTAGTAACAGCCAGAAAGATTTCTCTTGTCTGTGTTTAGGTAACTCACGTGAAAAGAAATGAAATATATTTATTACTTACTCTACGTATCGTATAACGCACCGAGGGTTCCGTACAACCACTCAACATATTAACTTACAAAAGTTTTGTTTTCTCCGGGAGCTTTACCGCGAGACCGACTCACACTTGGACGGGTTTTATTATTTGCTGTTATACTGTAGAGTCCGCTCTATAATCACACCATCTTAGACGCTTGTATGTATTGCCGTTTTTCCGATAGAGCGAGAAGAAAAAAACAACTAGTTTCTTGTATGAGGACTCCCCTTAATTTATAACTTTTTGAAATTTTTATTATTTATTAGCAAATCCCCCATAATAACGCATATTCTGTGAAAATTTCAACTGTCTAGCTAATAAGGTTCAAAGGTTACAGCCCTAAATACCTAGGACAGACAGACAGACGGACGGACAGCGTAGGCGTTTTCAACCTTTGGGTACGGAACCCTAAAAATAATAGACAATAGAAGCTAGTAAACTTTTTCACTGGTAATTTATAAGTTGGATAGGAACTTAAAAATCTAAAATGTAATACGTGGTAATACTCACCCAGTAATGTAATATCAAGAGTAGTGAGGCATCGGTTGAGAGGAGTGTCCATCGAATCGCCATAGATCGGCTTGCGACGATTCATTTTGTGGCAAAAACCTGAGAGCACATGCCCCAGGATCTTGTGCCTGGCACCCGGCATGTTGGAAAGCCCTAGAAGATATTACAGGTGGTAGAAAGTAATCACTTTTATCCGATACCAACCCAAATAGTGTTAATCGTATGGAGAGAATAATTTAAAAACGATTCCTGAACATCTGAAATGGCCTAATTTTGAGAGTTAACTACGGTATTACGACGGTGGACCGCGGTTATCATTTTCGCCAGGTATAACATGCAAAGTTACGAGTACGGAGATAAAAAATGGTAAATATTTAGTAGAATAGAATATACTTAGGTGTATCTATCTGAGAGGGAATTATCTACTGTAATGTAAGGTCACACAACAATAATCTCATTCATGTACAGGCAGTGGGCGCGGAGATAATGAATAAGTAATTATATGCAGTTTGTTTTATGAATATGAATGGAGTTTCGGTCGTTTTACATAATTGATGCGGTTAACTAACTTCGACAGAAAAAGAATTGCGATTTTATGGACAATGTCGTAAGTAAATTGTCTTTTAAGACGCGCACAAATGTGGGAAAAATCGGTAAAGTTTCGCTTGTCACTTAAAGGTAACTTATTTATACTTAATATTAAGTTAAAAGCAACTCAGAATGTTAATACTCTACCTCGTTATTGAAGCCCCAGCTGGCGATATCAGTGATAGTTCTCACTGGATGGCGACTTGTAAAGAGACGGTCGGCGCCCGGTGGAGGCGCGCGCATCTAATCGATTTTTAGCCTCATACAACCTTATTTACATTATAATTTTGTGGGTATTGCACACTGTCAATCTAAGAGGAACTTTATTAAATTCCTCATTATTCTAATACTTTAGGTAGGTACCTGTAGATCTGTTTTAATACCTACTTAACATTCCACGTCAATATCACGATGTCTAAATAAGTCAATACATTTCCATATCTTTTGGAATACATTACCCAAACATAGGAACGAATGCCATAGCTATAAAATAATCAACGCAATAAAATGTCACCTACAATGAAGCTGTTTATATGCGTACACATTAAGACATTACCTTGTAACAAAACACCTGTTGCTCGTCAGTAGGTGTTGTAATAATCATAATCTGAACTCTCATTTGTATAATGTAAGCTACTGACCTGAAAACAAACTATTGAACCGATTTTATCCCAAGCACAAGTTTCATGAATAGTTTCAGTTTCACCGATTTTTCACTGAACTTTATAGGTAGGTACGTTAAAATATTATACAGGGTCCAACTTAATATGCTGACAGTTTTTTAAGAGGATGATCAGACCATCAAACTAAACAACTTTCTCTATGGGACCAAAGTCGAAATCGAGAAAAAAAAATCAGCTGTCCCATACAATTGGATCGAGTAAGATTTTAGTTTACTATGGAACAGCACATTTTTTTTCGCGCTTTTGACATTGGTCCCATAAAGAAAGTTGTTCAGTTTGATGGTCTGATCATCCCCTTAAAAGTGTCAGCATATTAAGAAGGACCCTATAGGTACTATATATAGGACCCTATAGGTCCAGGGTGTTAACCTAAATGCGTTACATATTTACAAGGGTGCTTCGTCATTAAACTGAACAAATTTTAGTATGCAAACAACTTATTTTCATTCGCGATTTCAAAGTTTGCCCCATATTAAGTTGTTCAGTTTGATGGTCTGAAGCACCCTTTTATATAGTACGTTTATATTATTGTATACTACTTTACCTACTTAAATGCAAGCCCGTAGCACACCCTTCATACAAATAGACTCTCACTACAAGATGCTAGTACGTGTATGAATGAGTGCGAGTGAGAGAGGAATATACCATTGCTTACTATCGTCCTCTTCCCGTAGGTACCACCGAGACGGAGTGAGGTCCAATATTATTCATAAGTATTAGCACGCATACCTACCTACAACAGCCAAGTTAAAACTACAACTTTGACCGAAAATCTGTTAAAATAACGGATTGGCTCTGAACTTTTTTATTGAGTGACTGTTTACTTACGAAAACTAATCAAAAAATATATGGAACGTTTTGAAATGAGTAAAAGTACTTTCCGTATGTATTCATACAGGTTTTAGAGTATGAATGAAGAGTGGATACTAATTAATTTGTTAGCATATCACGTTTTGTAGGTATATTCGGCACACGGAAACACATAATTAGGTCTGTGTGCATTATTTGAATCATTCCCTTTACGTTTTGAGAGTTGTACACTTGTCGGTAAAAATGTCTTGAGATTAGATAAAAAAATGTGTCAAAACGCGCAAGAATCCTTTAAACCATTTGTGGTATTTTTTTATTAACTTCGGATAAAAGCGTATGAACAGTATAATGATCATTAAAAAAACGAATTTGATTATGTGCTTTGGCTTTTTAACTTTTCAAATGTGTGTACGAGAAAAAGTTTTTGGAAAACATTGTCGGGAAACCTGCATGCTTCGGTTTTTCAATTTCGGAACATGCATTGTACCCACTGTGTGGTGACGGGCTCACTACCCATCACACTGGACAGAGTTTCGATATTAATAGTACTACTCTGTGCTACTAGTGAAACGCTGACGTTTTGAGTTTTAAGGATATCTCTTACTACCCCCTCGGGAAATATAGTCGTGGGCATATGCTATGCTAAAGGTAAAAATCCACGAAAATGTTCGAATAACAACAAAAGTCCCGAATGGTTACGAAGCTTGTTTAGTGAATAGTAAGTACCACAGAGTACTATTATGTTAATTAATTAACAGAGTAATTTAATTAATTTACACCATACTCGTTAAATAAAACTCAGACAAATATACACTTTTAAACAATTTATTAAATCCTAGTTAGTCTAATCGTCACTGCGTGATAAAATAAAAGCAAAATAATTTAACCTGTTCCATATTTTTACACAAATTACATACTTTACAGCAATAAAATTATAATAAATTCAGTTAAATACATACAAAATAAAATGCAATTCCCAGTAATTGTTTGCAAAAAGAGATAATACTTCATATAAAACATTTAATAAATCATCTGCTTTAAATAAATGTTTGTCAAGTCTACACAATCATGAAACGATTATATTTAGGCCCCCAAAATATAAAAATTATAGATTATGTATACATACCAACATGAACCATACCAATTTTCATTCATTATTTCCATCGAATCGCCAAACAAGTGAATAAAGTAGCTTCGAATGGTTGGTCATACAATTACTTCAAAATAGACATTGTAATGAGAATAGTGCATCTAAATCTACATTTTGGTGTAAAAGTATCCGCTTATCCCATAATTTTCCAGTGTGTTAATACATGTTTCCCCATTACATAGATAACAGTAAAAGGTTTACACTTTACATAGATGAACAGAAAGTGGTTATGTTTGTAATCGGTTGACCTACGAAAGAAATTTTTACTGGTGAATTTAGTAAAATTATATTATGAGTTCCACTTATGTTCCTAAATTTATTTGAAACTACTTGTGCTGAAGAAAACGTGCTAAGTTTCTGATTTCTTCTCGCACTAACGGGCCTATTAATTATCCTACTAGTTTCACAAGATATCTTTTATTTTGAATACATGGCACAAAAAGTTTAGTCTAAATTATACAGTTACCAAAGACGTAGCACGTTATTGATAGTAACCAATAATACAAAAATCATAATACTATTTGTCAGGTATCTATTACCTATTTTTTTATTTTTGTACATTCAGACAAATTGTAAGGGGGCATCACGCCTAAATTATTTTCAACATTATCATACACATATCCTACCTACCTTTTCTTTAAAACAAAAGTGTAGCTACTTCATTAATAATTTAATATATAAAATTAAAAATAAAATAGCCTGGCACCATACTGTATAATGTAGTTCAAGTTTGAACGGAACATTAACTTTCTTGCCATGATGAATGGGGAAATAACAAAAATATCGAGGCTCCGCAATCCTCAATCTCTTCTTGTACTTGATCAAAAACAATCCCTGAGATTGGGATAGATACTCCCACAAACTACTTGACATTGGCGGAAATGCAGTGCTAACGCACAAGCAACAGTCCATTAATTATAAATTAAAAAAACCAAAAATATTTAATATTTGGCTCATAATCAGATTTACATTGGCACATTTTGGGAGAAGTTCAAAAGTCAAAAATTCGTGATGAACGAAATGTCTCCGTGCGGCTAGTCGACAACTTTTTACCACTGTACTTCTAGTGAAAAAGGGTACAAGTTGAGCTGTATCCAGCTGTGTCCTTTTTCACTAGAGACACATTATCGATAAATGTATACATCTACTAACAGTTTACCAATATAATTGCTTTACTGGTTGCTAGTGTTATGGGCTTTTAAGCATTATCGAGATATTGTGAGAAAAGTTGCTATCAATTATTAGGTAATTAAAGTAAATAAGTACTAGGTACATACAATTTTAATCGAAAATCTGATAAGTACCAATTAATTTTATTGTACAATACTGTTTATAATAATTCATAAATTTTAAAGTAAAATGGTAATTGTAAGAAAATACTCAGTTAAATGATATGTTTTAGGTTTCAGTCTTCAGAAAATGTAGCGTTTTGGTATTTATTTAAGTAATACAAAGTTTAGAATTAATTAGCAGTTAATGTAATAGACATTTTTCTTTGCATTAGCACCCGTACCCTTATAGTATGTACCTACGTATTTAATATTTAGTATATGGCTGGAAAAGTTTGATCCTGTTTATGTTTTGTGTACCAATCAAAGAGTTATTCATAAAGACATGTAAGGTTTTGTGCGGTATTTCTTCTTATTCTGTGTACTAACCCGACATTATTATATCATTAGATATATTATTGGGACCGTCGAAACACATCTCGAACCCATCCAACCTTCGATCATTGTAGGATAGGTACCTTCCATCAATTTTAAAGCCTAGCTTATGCTCACAGCTACATTCATTTTGGAGGTAGTGGGGGATATTCTACACAGCAAATGCAAATAGCCAAATTTCACAAGATATACCCAAACTGACCAGTGTGACAGGTTGTGGAGCCCGTAGGCATTTTTAATGGACAATAGTTACAATACACGTTTCCAAATTGCAGCATGTGATATTTCTTACGAAGTTTCCCATCACTAAAGAGCTAGTGGTGGTACATTATTTAAAAACAAATTATTTTCATCTCATGCTTGTTCAGTAAATATGTTTTGCACCTAACCAGTTATCTTCGTCTACAGATTCAAGGTAACTTATTCAAAGTAATTCAATAATTCTGAATGCCACACTAAAGGAAAATGTTTTGATATTATTGGTTATTTAAATATTGGTACCTTCCTAGAATGAGTACAATCACTTACTTCATAACTAGGGTGCTAATTTGGTGCTAATAAATAATCTGTTGTTGACTGTACTTTGATAATAAAGAAGTACCTAAGGATATAATTATGGCATTGGCTCTAATACAATTTAAAATAACTACCAGAATTTATTTCACATGTCATAAATAAAGTATAAATAACATTAATTTGTCTACCTTTAACTCTAAAAGAAATATTGTAGGTAGGTATTTTACTTACAAAGATCATTAATTACCTAAACATTTAATATACAAGAAGACGTCTCTGTGTAGGTATTCATATACATTATTATTATGATTTTTTCTTTCAAACATGAATGCAACATTATAATAAAATGTCCACAAAATTTGAACAAATTTTCAACTTTACAATTAATTTTTGTACAAAATGTCCCATAAGAAATTTTATAAAACAAGTACAAGTACAATTTTGACGCCCTAAAATGGTCCCAAAATATTTTGAGTGCCTTTACCAAAATATTTAACATTATTACTTAATTGCATATTGACTAGATTGTTTTTAAAACTATTGCATACATAATCAATTTATTATTTAAGTAATTTATTTACGTATGTGATTTTAATGTACCATCATTCATCACAGTTGAGCTAAAGTTTTATAGAAATTTACATTTTCTTAAAGATTATTCACTACTTCTCTTACAGAGAAATAGGAGGAATATTGTTTTCTTTTACTTAATTTATCATTTAAAATGGGGTAAATAACAATAATGTTCCATTATTTTTTTAAGATAATAGCCACATATAAGACGGACTATTGAAGATTATCGAATTATTGCAGACTTCACTTTATAAAATCAAAGGTCATTGATAATTATTATAAATAAGAAATCTAAAAAATTATTCTGACCGGATTTTGACTTCTGGTGAATTTTGAAAAATTGCAACATCAATACAACTTCAAAGTTAGGAGTTACTAAAAGTTACCTACTGAAGGATGTGAGTATTTACTTTACTAATAAGTGAATGATTTTATGCATAAAAAATTGTGACTTAAATAAATCAATAAAACTAAATAAGTATAAAAAATACAACTTCTGATAGGATTAGAGCTTTCCAGTCAGCCCAAATAGAACATTCATAAATATTTAAAAAAATATAAGACAAGCTTTAAATGTCATTAATTTTAAAATGCACCTTTTGTTGCTAGCTGTAGATATGAAATAATTGCGAAAATAAACATAAAAAAATATTATTATATTACCTATGTAAGTTTTACAAAATCATGATTGATGTTTAAGTACAATTATCTTCTACCTGCCTAATGCCTGATAATATAGGTACTCATCCTTATAAAATGTTATAAGCAAAGATAAAAAAATATAAATACTACATATATTACATACTAGACTCACTTAAGAGAATCATTTAAAATATTGGGTTTTAATCAATAACCTTAAATAAAATATTATCTAACAAATAATGAAAATATTATTAATTCTTTGAGAAAATAAGGAGACTAAAATCTTATTACGGCTTAGTTTTAGGATATTTCCTATTATAACATTATTTTGACCTACATATTTCACTACATACATAATATATTATAACAATATTAATAAGAAACAACATAGTTGTTACAAGTCGTACTTAACAAGTACCTACATGTGTATAGTCCTAGAAGTTTAAATTGTCACATATCAACACATTTCTCTCATAGAAGTTCTTACCTACTTTACAAAAAACTCAAATAAGTATCCTTTCCATAAAATATCCATCAGGATAACATTCATACAATATGATCCGTCACTTAGCACCTTAACAATTACCTCCTCTCAATTTCAATATTACATTATCACATTTAAATTGCACATCCAGAAAACAGATATTTAACAAGTTAAAATATGCAACATTAATCACTGTTCATAGTAATTTATCCGTTTTAGACTCTCTGTTTTCCGTGCACACGTACACCACTATCCTCCTGTCCCATTAAAATACTGGGCGTGTTTTGTATATGGAGCTGCAATATGGTAAGGTGGGGGTTGTCCACGTACGTACACTGGCTCCGACATACCACTGGGGCTGTGCCTGTGGCTAATTACACTCGGTGGATTCGATGAGGCTGGTATGGCATCATACAAATCATACATATTTTGACTAGTGGGAGAATGAACATGGCTGTAGCTACCGTCATCCGATATCAGAGGAGTATTAGTCATACGGTATGGATTTGTAGTATTGGTATGGCCTGTAGGAGAATATAGTTCAGGTGATTGCGAAGACACATACGTAGGACTTGATGCTGAAATACCATAAATATTGGCATTTGGCGTAGCAGATGGATGAATAGGTGCAGGATAGTGATGACCGTCAATACTGGGTCCAAGGTACACATTGTTGTAGTTACTTAAGTTTGGCATTGTTGTAGAACTGACTACTTGGCTCACTGTGTGCAGTCTAGGGCTTGACAGATCACGGCTTCCATGTGGATGACAACTGTACACATCGTAATTCCGTTGACCATAAACTTTCTCTTTAGCCCGTGCATAAGTTTCACTATCATACACACTTTCGTGATAATTAGACTCGGGTGGGTGGCACAAGACTTGATCTTTCCTGGGATACATAGGCTCAAATGTAGGAATATTATCAATAATTTTTCTAGGATTATAGGAGCTTCCTTCGAAATGAGGTGCTAGTATAGTTTCAGTATTTGAGTGCCTTTCTTGTGAACTGAGACTTAATCTTTGTAATCTATTACGACCATCATCTAAACTGTTTCTAATGTTATTATCATTTGTTTGTTGATAGTTTTTATGATCCTTATGTGCACTATAAACATTTGGTGCTACTGGCACACTTATCCTATCTACATCTTGTCTGGAAGAATAGCTCTCATTTTGTTTTGTGTAATGTCTTTGTGACACATGGTAGTGGTCTGCACTGTCATTCTTAAATTCACTATTCGTTTCTCCATTGTTTTCTGGATATAAAGCATGATCAACACTTTTATAAGTCTTGTCTTGTTCATATGCTAGATCCAGAGGCCTGTCATAAGCATTTTCAGGTGGTAAATTGTCATAGACAGACAGTTTCATAGGTTCTTCATTAAGTCCATCAGTGTTATCTTTACCAGTATTCTCTAATTTTTCTTTATTATCAGATGCAAATCTCTGTTGTAATGTAGGTGTTATTTTTGCAGCTTTTATATGAACAGCGTTTTGCATGGGTGGAGTGACGTCCTGTGCTCCATCTTTGTGTATATTCCTGGCATGCTTGGCCAGTGCTCTCAATTCCTTGGGATAGGGAGTTGGTGCTCTGCGTAGTTGTCCTGGTTTTTCAGGTACCTTGGGAGCAGCTTTCATGTCTACAAAACTTATATGGCGTGCAGCCGGCTGCACTTCTGTAGTATCAGGTTTCTCATTGTCAGATTTAATCTCAATGGGATTTAAAGGCACTTGGGGGAAGAGGAAACAAGTTAGGACTTGTTCATACGTATGAGGATCTACTTCAGAATGCATAGGCACTAAAGGCTTGCTTTGATTTTCAGAGAGCCAGAGGGCTACTAAATTATCACAATTCAATAAGGATTGGGGAAGATAGCTCAGTGAGTTTCTCACTAAGTTTAAAACTCTTAAAGAGGATAAATGGCCAACTTCTGGAGGGATCTTTGTTAGTTTATTAGCTCGAAGTGATAACACAGACAACTTTGTGCAACTCCCTATCTCCGGAGGGATAGACCTTAACATATTGTCATCTATATTAAGATATTTCAATTTTCTAAGAAGTCCGACCGATGAGGGTACCTTGTCCAAGTAATTGCACATCAGCATTAGTTCCTCGAGGCTTGACAGCTGTCCTATACTCTCCGGTAAGGAATATAATCTGTTATTATCTAATTTCAAAGTTGTCAAATTACTTAGCTGCCCTATGGTGTCTGGGAGCTGCGTCAAACTGTTCACTGATAGACTGAGGTCCACTAACTGTGTGCAGTACCCAATTTCAGGAGCTAATTCTTCTATCATGTTATTACTTGCTTCTAAATGTATCAAATTTTCTAACGGCTTTATGAAGGCAGGTATGCTTGTAAAGCTATTGCTGTCTATCCATAATTCTTTCAGTTTCAAGAATCTGCCAATAACTTCTGGAAATTGTTGAAATTCATTTTGTCCTATGTCTAATCTCAGAAGTTCTGTAGACCGAGAAAGGGACTTTGGTAAAATCATTAGATAATTATCTCTCAATTCAAGAATACGTAAATTTGCAAGTCTCCCAAAATTACCAGGGAGATATTCAAGGTATGTATCATTCAAATATAAATCTTGCATTGCTATAAGATTTGTTATGGCATCAGGGAGTTTCTCCAACGGATTCACACTCAGATCCATAAACGAAAGATATTTAAGCGCCTTCATTGTTTCTGGTATGGAGGCCAATGTATTCCGGCTGATATTCAAGTGTTGTAGATTTACCAGTGAAGATATGGCAGTGGGTATGGCTTGCAATTCGTTATCACTGAGGTCTAGATACTTCAGACCATGGCACATGAAGAGTTGTCGGGGCAGCTCGCTGATACGGTTACTTTGGCAGAGTAGTGTCTCTAGTGTTCTCTCGTACACAAAAACGTCCGTGGGGACGTCGGAGAGCGACTGGTGCGAGTAGTCCAACTCCACGACGTCCTCCACGCCGGGCCTCACGCAGCACAAGAAGTCGAAAGGCATTTTATCAAAGGCACTCCACCAGCACACAAAAAATCACTCAATTTTTTTGGCCTAAACTGACGCATCGAACTCGCTCCATGTAGATGCCTCCAAAGATTACTAACTATGTCTAATTTGCACTTCCATTGACACTGTATTTCATAACTGTTGTATAAATGCACTAAATCGATAATAATAACCAAGCAATAGTAGGTAAATTACTCTGAAATGAATCACTGGAATAAATTGTGATTGACCTTCCCCTCCCAATCCGTCATTCATTCAACTAAAATGACAGACAGGTCGGGTTGCCAGGCTGGACTTCACTTTCTGAATTCTCCCCAAATAACAAAAGGTTGCGGATCAGAATTTCAAAGCCCGCCCATAAGTTTTACTTCAAAAATGTAAGTAATAATATTATCATTTCATTTCCACACCGAAATGCATAAACGATACGTTTTGCCGTATGTAGTTTTGTCAGTGTTTTCCTCAAACACTTAAGAAAATTCAAATCACTCTGACGACGACAGGTTACCTACGACCTACGACACATCCGCCGCGTCGTCTGCGTAGCTCCTAAAGTCCTAACTTGGTTCAACCTTCGACGATTCTACGTCTTCAATATGGGCAAATCAGGGCAAGAAAGATGTATGCCTGGCAACACTGAATGCATTGGTCATAGACAAGTATAAACGTTTTTATTAGTGGCCTGGAATCCTGTCTTTGTGATCTAATCAAATCGTCAAATCAAATGTTTGACCAAGTAGTTTCGCTTACGATATAGGTAAACACGGCGACACAGCAAGCTACGCAAAACAATCATAAGCTGGCCGCGCGACGTTATACATTACTCTACCTACACAAGGCCAGCTTATTTTTGGTTTTGCGTAGCTTGATGTGTCGCCGTGTGTACCTAGGGCCTTTTTCACCACTTCTGGTTAAGTTCTTGTTAGCTTATATGACGGATACATTTACATCTTTCATACAAAATATGTCAAACGATCTGTCAAAAAAGCTAACAATGACTTTGTTGACCAGAAGTGGTAAAACAGGTCCTAGTCTACGTTAGATAAAAATAAAAGATATCAATTTGGAAAATGGGGTTTGTATATGACGATTTTAGTATGGATAGTGGCCTATGACCTAAAATGCTAGTGATTCCATTCTCTTTGCTAATTTTTATACGACATATATTCGGATATTCGGATGAATACTATAAAATATATTTAGGTCGAGATTCAGAGACGATTTGTAAGTCATAGTTCGGACTCCCGTATGTCAAAATCCATACATTTTCGCCACGCTTAGCTCGAGCTAAGACCAAAAAAATCGTCTCTGAATCTCGGCTTTAGAGCCTTTTCACCACTTCTGGATAGTTTCATGTTAGCTTATATGACAGATAAATTGACATATCTTATATTATACAAAATATGTCAAACGAACTGACATATAAACTAACAATGACTTATCCAGAAGTGGTGAAGCAGGCCCTTATTTTCGCTTACGCTAGACATAAATGTTTCGACTGTCAGCAAGAATAGGTTTCCAATAGGTTTCAGACTGCAGTATTTCTCGAAGGACCATAGGCCACTAATCTTCAAACCCTTTAACACTTCCTAATTTAAGTATTATATTCATGATAAGCCAAATTATTAGTATATAAAGTGGCTACTTAATGGATATCCCGATGTACGTACTATCCCCGCGTTTGGGGAAGTTTCCGGAATTTTCAACGTTCCTTTTCTTCAGTTTTTTGCTGATCTCAGAAAAGCCGTTAAAAAGAAAAAGTAGTTCCAATATTGCAAATGTCTCGATAGATGGCGTTAACGAAACATGGATGAGCGACCTTGTTGATAATAAAAAATAAAATACCTATTTAAAATTTGTGTTTTTTTAAACACCGATAAAAATGTATGAAACTGTTTGCAGTCCTACACGTCGGACTGCAGTGAATGGGCCACTTTACTGACATGCATTTTTGGCTTACTTTTTAGCCTAAAGTACCCTTTCCATCGGTCAATCGATTATATGCTTTCTGTGAAGGCCAAATCGCCCGTTAGCCAAATTGCACGTCTAAAGGCCGATCGCAAACTTGGTCTCAGCCAATAGGGGCGCGCTGCTCTCCTCCAACCATTTTTGCTATATGGCCTTGGCAGAAAGCCTGTGATCAGTTGCCCGTCTAAAGGGCACTAAAATTTCCGTCAGGGGGAGGCACCAGATGGCAGCACTTTCTATGCTTCGGAAAGTGCTGCCATCTAGTACCTAATTTACGACGCAGAACTAAGAAAAGAAAACGATTTTATGGTCAATCTCAAATTAAATTGCCAAATTCACAAGATGGCTAAGCATCTTGCGTACAGTACGACCAGGAAAGTAATTCCGCTCGTCAATCTTCGTTTGAGCAGAGCAGACCCGAGTCTCAAAAGGGCGCGAAAACAATTAGCCAATAGTGCCAAAGAATTCAAGGTGTATTAAAATTTGTCTACTACGCAGGTACATCGGTAAGACTTATAAACGTGGTACTAATGTATGTGCGCGTTGTTTATAGTTTTCAATTTCGTGCCGATTTAGTGATGTTCTCGAGTTTCTATTGTTCTCTAACCAATGTACAGTTTACAGGAACAGTAGGGACACTGGAATTTCACTGGATCGGTGCGGAATTTAATGAAAACTACCATTCTTAACAATAATATATATCTGTATGAGTAGATATAAGTAGTTATGTCTAGTATAAGTTGAATGTTGTTGAAACAGCTTTCAGCCAGCTAGCTTTCAATTTGACATGATTGATCATAATGTTGCAACGAGTGGGTTCTCTTTTCTAATATACTAATATTACCTATTTGATTTCCGTCTTCGCATCACAACCACGAAGTTGGAATAGGTTTTGGTTTGGTTATAAATCCATGCATTCAACCAAGAAGCTTAAAATCATCCAACTCGCATCAACGCCATCTATCGCGGTATGTTGGAACTACGTTTTACTAGTTGTCAGAAAACTTCTCACTGAGAACACGTACGTTGTCTGTCCGCCGCCCACACCAATCACCATTTTATATTAAAATCAGCACGAGTAACTATATAAAGTTGAATAGTCTTGGATGTAATGAAATAAAACATTTTTAACAGTTTGGTGACAGGATGGCCACATAACAAGATGATTATTTAGTATAATTATTACAGTAATTCCTTAAATTTCATTAACTTTATTGCACTTAACAAATTATAACCCGAAAGAAAAGTTCAGTAACTGCCGCCGTAAACCTATCAGTGTAGGCCTGTCATGAGTTGATATTGTAGGATAAGCATTGAGAAAAAGGCAAGAAGCGTGCTATACTCCATGATAAGTGGCGTAAGTCGGAAAAAGCTAAAATCCAGTCTCCTAGATGGCGCTGACTCCATGCCCGCGAGATGAATCGCGAATATAGGCTAAGAAATTTTGATTAGTCTTCCAGTATTATGAACCAAACCAACTACGTAAGAGAGGTAGCTTAGATAGCTAAAAAGAGTTGTAAACTCGCGGGCAAGGAGATTTTGAGCTTTTCCCGACGTACGTCATTTAGTATAGGTATATAGTGTAGCATTCTTCTTGTCTTTTACTCTATGGTATACGTGACTGCATTGTTTTACCACAGAATAGATAATAACTCATGGGTTTCTTAGGGAGTTGTTCAGTATCATGGGTACAATCACCCCTTAAAGTAATGCAACTGTTTACCCTAACACCCTGTATAATCTTTCAGATTATTGTCCATCGACTCCAGTTCTTGCAACGACTATTATTAGTAAAATTATAATTTTACTAAGCATAATACGTAAACTCATACTAATCTCAGTTACGCCTGATCAGAAAAATAAAACACCTCGGCATGTTGCGGATAGGTAATCCAAAAGCTTAATTGGCATTACGACGGGCAGGAGCGGATGGAACAATGTAAAATAATACCTATTTCAATACTAATAGAGTTCACAGAGAAATCCTTGTGTGGCTCCGTCCTCCGCCCGTGGGGCCCGTATAGGTGTTCTATGAACTCTATCGGTATTGAAATAAGTATTATTTTACATTGCACCCTCCTCGCCCGTCCGTCGTAATGTGAATAGAGCTTGAGGGATGATCATTAGAACTAATTTCAATACTTGAAATATTGTTATTAACGGTTTGATCGTAGCGCCAGGCCTGTCTCACTCCACAGATCAGGTACGCTTGACGGCGATCCCCACCGAGTGGTGAATGGCAATAGGTTAGGTATATCGTGTAAACTTCTTCGTCAAATCTCATTAGACTTACCGCCATTTTGTGAGTAGTCAATGCGAGACTTGAAAATCCTAGCGATGTCACGCTACCAGCACCAGTTTCATGTCTAATGACTCAGTTCATTTTTGTTTGCATGCGCGCTGTCGGGACGGTTCGTAGGTTATTCGCGAATTGTACGATAGGACGGGTGCGAATAACTTTGCACCTTATTGCCGTGCAGAGAGAGTATCTATTTATTTAAATCTGTTTTCGAAGTGATCCTTCTGTACCGGTAGGTACTAGTATTTATTCTGTGGTAGCGCCTCCAAAGCAGGTTTTTTATTTTATTGGTCAAGCTTAGCGAAGCGTTCCTAGTGGCGTACAAAATGCGAGTCAAAACTTGAGTAGTACAGTAACATTATCAATTCATGGTAGGTCTAGCTGTAGTCCTCAGAGCCAAAGTTTAAATACTTGGTCCCACATTTATTACTTCCGGAACATAATATCATGGAAAATACGCAGATACTGGAGTTGCACGATATGTAGTTCCCCTCGCGGATTTCTTTTCTCTATAATCAACTTTAGGTAGATCTGCAATTTTATTTTCTTTTCCCTTTTGATTCTGAACATCAGCCGTCTTTGTTCTGCCAGTATCTGTAAAATATCATGTCTATTAGATATTAGAAAACTACCAAGACAAAAATTTTAACGGCAAGATTTTTTATCGTCTATCTGTCTCGATAAGTGACTGGAAATCAGAGTTCGGCAAAATGTAATTAGCTACTAATTACATTTTGTAATTGTTAATTGTAATTACTCAATTACTTTTTCGGTTACTATAATAAATGTATGCTTTTCGAAAGTAAATAATGATTCATTCAGCCATAATTTATAATACTATTTATAACATTATAAAATACGGCTAATGCAATCATTTATATTAGAAAAAAAAACATACATTTATAATCGTAACCAAAAAAGTAATTAAGTAATTGCAATGAACAATTACAGAATCCAATTAATAGTTAATTATATTTTGCCCAACAATGCTGAAAATTATCGAGTTAATCAAGGGAAAATAAATTGCAATTTTGCGGGAATGTATTTTAACCTTAACAAGCAGCCATTTTTCAAGCTAGGCTTATCATAGACCACGCCAAGAAACCGTCCAACGTGCCTTGAAATACGATTATGGACTTTTCTATCTACTAGTTCAGTACTCAATCAAAAAGGTATTAGTACTTTTAATATTTAAAAAGTCACATATTTTTATTTTTCCTCTGATCCTACAAACGAAAGCAAGTATCGATACTTTTCTTTCGATACCGAGCAAATATCGACAGAGTAATTAAAAATATCGACACTTGGCTGTTATAGATAATTTTACTTAGTATTCGTTTCATGTTTCACTGCGTTGATAGTTTCAAACATTTCGAAACTACGCTACAAGTTATTTTAAATGTTCACCTTTATTTTTTGCTAGATTATCATCTGCTGCTGGCTTCAAATATCTGGGATCCAGACCCAATGTACCAATTCTTCCCTGTATATCTGGTTGAGGACTATCCTCTATATTAGACCTGAAAAAGTAAAGAAAAAAATTTATCATATTTCAATTCACTGGACAGAGTTTCGGTACTACTGGCGATTTTCTGAGGTTCCAGAATATCTCTGACTACCCCCTCGGGGAATATAGTCGTGAGCATATGCTTATGCTTATACTATATTTCAATTTTCAAACCCATCAGGGTCGACCCGGGAAAAGATGGTGGGATGAACTGGATTTTGACGACCAATGGCCAGATATTTCCCAAAACAGGAACGAGTTGAAGAGTAAGGGGGAGACCTTTGCCCTGCAGTCGGATGACTAAGCCACGGTTTATACAGAAGAGACGTGTGGCGGTGACGGATAATCTAAGCAACACAATATAAACCTTATAGTACGTAGCATAGTGTCGTTTTTTGTCGTAAAGGAGAATCGCGCCCGCGCCTCCAGGAGACGTCGTCTGGAGGCGCGGGCGTAATTCTCCAAACGACGCTATGCTACGTACTATAAGGTTTATAATTGTGTTACTTTGACTATCCATCACCACCACACGTCTCCTCTGTATAAACCGCGACTTAGGGCAATCAAAATAAAAAAAAACACTAAATAATAATAGTTGTTTTATAAATTTACAATACGTACAATTTAGATGTAGCATAAAAGTTTATAGATTCGTCAGAATTGCCTTCCGTAGTATTTGTATGGTTATGTCTGGGAAGAAAGTATGGCGTCGAACTGGATGCTATTGGATTAGAGAATTTGCTTTTACTTCGCAACATGTCGGGTGGTTCACAGTTGTTTTCCATCTTCTTGTGTAGCCATTGAATTACTGCAAATTAGATAGGTGTTAGGTGGGAGATAGTGGCGCGGTGCAGATAGGCATGGACACTCAATCATGAGGGTTCGGATTCGAATCCGCACGCACGACATGCCTTGTACCAATGAGTTTTTATAACTTATACAACGTGTTAATGAATAAGCGCAAAACCTCATACACCCCAACTGACCACCACCACCACCGCATTTTAAGTTTTGAGGCAAAAATGATTTGTTATCATGTCAGCAATGAAAGAAAGCGCTAACGTGTTCATGGATACATTTTAAGAATCTTGTTTTGGTAGTAAGCAGGGTGAGAATGCCCGAGCGGTGGGTTGAGATCGAGTTCAGTAAATTTTAAATTTTACAAACAAATTATTTAATATTTTGAAAAAAATTACCTATGTTGAAAACATGATAATTCGATTCTGCTCTCGATTCTAAACCAACTACTTTCTAGTTTTGCGTTAATTCATTAACACGTTGTATACGTAATACCGGCTGCTTCAAACGATGAAATCATCGTGTGGAAACCTGAAGAAGGCATACACTGTAGAAATTCCGATGCGTATGTGAAGTCCACCAAACCGCATTGCGCACGCGTGGTGGACTGATACCCATACACCCTCTCTGAGGGTAGGCCTGTGTCCTTTAGTTTGACATATATAGGCTGGTGATGATGAAATGGGTGTTGAAAATAAATAAAAATTATTTAACATTTCAATTTAGTGTTATTTATTTAGGCCTAATACTATTTTCGCATGCAAGTTGCTCCTTCAATTCATTATGTGACGGCATCACCAGCATGGAGGAGCATGGCCCATTCCTGTACTTCATTAGTGAAAACTTATAACACCCCTCATTTTGCGTCGGGGGTTAAAAAGAGGCATTTACCCTGCGGTGGGATCTATAGGCTTTAAATGAATTTTTACACTTACCACAGAATAACCTACATACAGAATGGCCCCTCCCTAATTTCAAATACCGCAACTCACCCCCCGCACTTCGAGGGTAACTTTAGAATAGCTGAGCAAGAAGCAGACGCAGAGAGCGCGCGTGCGAGCGGGACGGCCTATTATTTTGTTGAGTTCTCATAGTTGGCTTCATAGTAAAAGTTGTTTATATTGATGGGTTCTTTCACCCCTTTGGAGTTTTCGGGAGAGGTGTTCTTACACACTTACATTTTGTTTTATAGGGAAAATAACCACATGAGGTGAACACACGGCTACTCATCAAGCTACACAAAACCAACATAAGCTGGCCGCGCGGATGTTGCATAACGTATAACGTCGCGCGCCCAGCTTATGTTGTTTTTGTGTAGCTTGATATGTCGCCATGTGTACCTGTTTTAAACATAAACAGTAAAAATCTTACCCATATTATTATTCTTGATTGTTTCATCCCTATCTTTCAAGGCGTTCTCATTGGATTCACATTTATCTTTAAGATTGTTTAATTCACTAGTGAGTGTCTCTAAACTTTGTTTCGTAACAGTAAGTTCAGATTTTAGTCCTTCCATTACTTGTGTATTGCGTTCTATAACTTTCTCTTGTTCTAGTGCTATTGCAGTTCTGCATAGAAGCTGGAAAATGTTAAAGTTTAAAAAGAGGTTATAGAGGAATTAAGGAGACTGATATTTGTCACTACATAGCTTTATCACAGTATTATTAAAGTCATATTTCACATCGGAAGGTTTTAATTAATTATTTTATTGTATATTAGGGACTTTTATACACATGTATACAGGGTGAATTTGATATCATTAGCATCCTTTTAAACAAAGAGTCTACTCTGAACAACTTTTACTATGGGAGCAAACCGATCGGAGTAAAAAAATTATCATCTGCTCCATACTAAACTGCAACGCCTACTTGACTCAAATGTATACAACAGCAGATTTTTTTTGCTCCAATCGATCTTAACTATGTTTCAGTTCTTGCTTTAATCTGTCTTAGTTTAAAACGATGCTAATGATATCAATTTCACCAATATATCAGTCCCATCGTAACCTAAACTTGATTACCTACATCAACCAATGAGAAGATAATCACATCATTGATTCACTGATGAAGTTATAAGGTAAACAATTATTTAGTTCACCACCTTCACCTGAACTAAGGCTAGCTAAAACTTTGTGAAAAGCACCTACATCTTTGTTCAACATCAATTATGCCAACATAATAACAGCGCAAATTGCTTCTTTTGTGCACCTTCCTATGTGAAATGAAGTATGAAACTGAACAAGTTTCATTATGGAGCCAACATTAACTTTAAAATACTCTACTCAAATGTATGGAACAGCAGAGTTTTGGTCTCCATAGAGAGTTGTTCAGTTTGATAATCAAATCATCCCCTTAAAAACCATCAGCATATATTAAGAAGGGCTTTGTTCAGTTTGATGAGTATATGTATACATACTTTCTCTTTCATTTCAATGAGATCTGTATTTTGTTTGGATATAATTTGATTTGCCTTTAACAGTTGTTCTGAAGTGGAATGTGCTGCTTCATTGTTTCTGGTCGCAAGTGATTCGCTTAGGGCTAACCTCTCTTCTAAACTTGTCTGTAAACAATTCAATACAATATTTATACTATAGATAAATTAATATTATCCTGACCTGCAGCAGAACTACATAGTTTCGGAACCCCGGAGCCAGGGCTACATTCTACTATTTCATATGATAATTACAACAGAGAATTTATTTCTTCGAATCATTAATATTATTGGGATTATTTCAATAATCTCCCCAGAATCTGCCAGGAGGTGGGAAATTTGTACAGAACAAAAAAATAAGGTCAAAATTAATATTTGATTCAAATTTTCCCTGACCCTTGATAATTTTAATACTCACAGTACTATATAATGAAGACTACGAACTTGAAGGCATAATGTAGAATGCCATTAGACCCGCTGGACCGAAAAAGATAGGTAACTGGCAGCGACTAGACGAAGGCTCGCCTTGGGAGAGACTTATGTTTAGTAGTGAACCATGACAACCTGAAGAAAATAATGATAAACAATACTGTAAACAAACTTACCTTTTCTTTCTTGGCTATGTGTAAAGCATTATTTAAGTCCTTAATAGTTTCAGAGTTGTCTTTTATTGTCTGAAATAATATTACAATAAAGTTAACACATGCCTTTTGGAGTGCGATTTTAGAAAGTTACAAGTTCAAATGATTCATATTCTCAAACCAGCAGTAAAAATGTCATAATCTCCATAGTAATTTTAGATTGTCAATTTTCTACTGCTGCACGTCTAGCATGATTTCTCTACTTGCGCGCGACTCGGCTTTTTCCCATACCACAAGTCGCGGCAAGCGCGGCTTTTGCTCTCCGAAAAGCGCGGGAACAGGTTATTATGCAGCGAAGGCGCGTCGCGCGCGTGTAGAGAAATCATACTACGTGCTGATTTGGACGTGTGACTTTCAAAAATCGCAATCCTGCATATGTACATTTTTCTTTTGTACTGGAAAATATACAGAGACTGCTTTCCTAAATAAGCAGAAGTCAAAATTGGCTATGAGAGGATGATGGAATGGGTGATATCCTACAGAGAAACAGCTTCATACAAGCTCGCCCTCGTACGTAAATGAGCGGTAGTTTGGTACAAACGTCGCTGCGCATGTAGGAGTGTACCGGCCGCCGCGAGATTGTATGAAGAAGTTCCTCTATAGGATATTTACTCGCTGGTCTAAGTGCTTGATAGCCGGCACAAACAAGTTTTATAATGGCATTGGCATTAAAGAAAAATGTAGCTTTGTCTTACCTTTTCTAAGAGCATACATCTTGAATTCAGTTGATTATATTGTTTCTCTTTATCAGCATTGTCCCTGTCAAAGCTTGCAATTTTAGCTTTTAATGTCACTACTTCTATGTGCGCCTTTTGGACTTCTGTCTCCAACAGATTTAATCGTTGAGATTTGTCACTGAAAGATCAAAAATACATGAAACTACAATTTCACTGTACTTGTTTGTTTCATTTACTTTTAATGTATCATTTATCCAATGTACCTAAGTACCAAGGTAATCTAATGTTGTTAATGTTAAGGTGTCCTGAAAACCTGTATCACACATTGGTTCAATAAATATTTTGTATTTTGTTTTTTGTATTCATTGCTGTGGTATTTATAATTGGGGTATAATTTCCAAGGTTATGGAACAAACCTTGTGGAAGTTGTTATATCCAGAATAAGCCCCATAAAATGTGTTGGCAAAAGTGCATAATACTGCATACCATATTATTCTCATAACTATATTCCCCCGAGGGTGTTGAGATGTTTTCTAAATACTGATACCATGTAAAGAATATACACTTGTCACATAAGCCAAGGTTGCGCAAGGAATGATGAGCACTCGGGGAAAGTGGTCGACTTTTGAGCAGGTTGATGATCGGCCAATAGCGATCACGCGTCAGCCGCCTACCGCTTCCCCCCGCCAAATAGATCCGAATTTGATTTCTGCTCTCGCGACTCGTTGCACACATACCACTTTGATATAATATTGTATACTATTATGTCAGTAGGTATACTGAAGGGTTCCCCAGGATGGTCACCGGCGTCGAGGTAGACACAGGAAAAGGTGGAGAGATAACATGGATGCCTTCTTGGAGAGTTGGCCAAAAGTTGCACACTACAGAGAGGATCGGAGAGTAAAAGGGGAGGCCTTTTCCCAGCAGTGGGACATTGAACAGACTATGTAAAAAAAATTTTAAAAAAGTATACTGAAACTGAGTATGCTCAAATTTTCCCAGATTTTGCATATATTTATAATATTTCACACATTTTGAGCGTACAGTGTTAACTTGTGTTATGGAAATACTATTATTAGTTACCTCAATTGATTTTCCAGGTGTTGAATATTATCTTTTAATTGTTTGCAGGCACCATTCAATTCATCAATTTGCTTATCTTTTCTGTTTAAATTTTCATGCGAAGCAGCTTGCTGAGCCTTCATGTTCATATCAGAATTCTTTTGGAATTGCAATCTTTCCTGGAACAAATTCATCAAATAGTAAAATTACAGATATTTTTATTTTATTTTGTCCTTTAGCTGTTTTAAGTTATACTTAACAGTCACATGTAATAAATAAAAAAAGCTGCCTACATATAATATTATTATACTGCTTAAGAAGCCTAATTGCTTGACTAATTCTGGTATTTTAGTAAAGCTGGAAGCTGCTTTTGGATGAATTAAAATTATAACAAAGGCCAATCAGCAGTATGACAATTAATCTATAATTTAATTAATCCTCAATAACCAGATTTCTTCGAGACTACTGTACATATTATCAAATTATAAAAAAATTAAGTAACTACCTGTGCCAGCCTGTCTCTTTCCTGTTTGAGAGCTTCCAGATGTTCCGTCTCGCGTCGCAACTTGTCCTCCTCCATCTTAGTGAGAGCGTGAGATAGGTCCTGTATTTTACGCTCCATGTTTATACATTTATCGTTTAAGATGGCTTCGTTACTTGAAGATGATAGCTTGAGAGCTGACAGCGTTTTCTGTGTGTTATAACAAATTATTGATTGTTAAGTAACTCTCAAAATAAAAGGAAACCTAACACTATAACTAATATGTACAGGAAATAGGAATATTGAAAATAACTTGGCTAAATAATAGTTAAATTAAAATTTACATAATACCTACACAATCAAATACATTCAGGGTCCTTCTTAATATGCAGTTTTGTATGGAACAGTGGTTTTTTTTACGCGATTTCGATGTTGGTCCCATAGAGAAAGTTGTTCAGATTGACACTCTGATCATCCCCTTAAAAAAGTGTCAGCATATTAAGAAGGACCCTATATATGGAAAAGTACAAACAAGTTACATTTGTTAGGCTGTAGTATGCTGTTTCACAAAAACGCAAATGCATTCTGAGCCATCACAGTAAGAATTGAATACCCCTCGTGTAAAAGTCATGGAAGTGGCAAATCAGATAAAGGAAAAATGCAGTAGTAACTTGATTGAGTAACCTCAAGTACATTTTTCTCAAAAGTACAAAAATGGTTGACAGTTTAATTAATTTGTGATTTGAGCATTTTTTTTTTATCTATGACAATTTTTATATTTTTGACGAACATTTTAATGTGATATCCTATAATTTATATTAACATTATATTGAAATCTTGTGTATATGGGACCTTGTATCCTGAAATAAATGACTATAATTTTTTTTTTTATTTAAATTACTTTTAGATTCATGATGCTTTCAGCCATATGTTTCTTGATATCAGAGTCCGTTGCTGGTCCAGTCTTCAGTGACAAATGAACAAGCCGCTTGAATTCATTGTGTTCAACTATTTCAAAGTAAAGCTGGATAGGATTTGTTTGCTGCATTATTAGGAACCTGTAGAAATATTCATATGATAATTTTTAGTGCTTAGGACTAGGGTTGTGAGAAATGGTGCAACAAATACAGTGTAACTACTTATGCCTATACTGATTTATAGGGCTGTCCCTTCATCATAATTCCCACTGCAGGGCATACGGGTGTTAGTCCACCACGCATATCTAATGCAGATTGATAGACGTCACATACACATCTGAATTTTTTTTCAGCATATGCAGGTTTCCTCACTATGTTTGCCTTCACGATTTGAGAGTAGTCGGTATAGGTACATAAGTTACAAAAACTCATAGGTAAATGGCATTTCATCCATGCAGATTCGAACCCGGACTGCCATGATGCAGTGTCCAGTTTTCCATACCTCTCCACAATGTGCCACTGACCTCCCGACAGACAGCTTGGTGGTTCTCCTCGGCTTTACAAGTGGCGACGGGCTCACTCCCTAGTACTCCTCTGTACTGGATGTACAGAGGCTTCTGAATATCTCTGACTACCCCCGCGTGGATATAGTCGTGAGCATATGCTTATGCCTTTAATAACCAGTCGGTTTAGTTGCAAGCACTTACATATTGTTAGAAGCACACTGCTGGAGCAGTCTTATAAGCTGTGAAGGGAAATTGTCAAAATCTATGAGTAATCCCTGTTGTTTCTTCAGATCTTCATAATCACATCGAGTCACATTCAGAACACACAAGAATGTTGGGTCCTCGTCATCCGATAGAGAAATTTTCTGCAAGTCGAAAATGTGAGAACTTTATATTAGAAAATTAGTATCTAAACAGTTATTTACAATAATCTGGTATAATTAGGTATAATAAAAATGACAATTTGGCGTGGATGTACATTGGAGTTATTTGCAAAAATATCATTGGGGGTTTCTAGAATACGAAATGGAATGCATTAAGACTATTCTTATTGAGAATTTTGGCCTGTCTAGTCTGTTTGTTTGTACGCATAACTTAAAAACTACTGAACCGATTTGGATGAAGTTTTCACTTGTTTAGATTAACATTGAGGCTTAATTTCATCGCAATCGGTTCATTGAACTCAACGTTATGAGTAATTAAAGTCTGTGGTCTGTGCGTACGAAGTCGCGGGCGCAGCTAGTATACAATATAATAAAGAGCTTTATTAAAATACTGTTAAAATATTTTCGAAGGAAGGATCCTAAATACAAATAAAGACTGACTAACCAAACTATCAGTTTCAAAAACTTTATCCACGGTCACTGTTACATCTTTCTTGCAGTCTTCAAAGCCACGTTTGAACGTCACATAGTATTTCCCCTTATGAAACGTTTTAAAAGCCATTGCATGTGGAAGATAAGCAAATATTTATGTGGAAAACTTCTGAATCTCTGCGTCTTATGAAAAAAATCTGGCGGTTATGTTTTTTGACATTTGAGTACAGGCCCAGGGATGTTGTATACAGGCCTACCTACGACAGCTTTAGTACCGATAAATCCGTTTTGGCGCTGATGTCACATTTTTACTCATGAAACGTCATAATTGGACGATGATAGGACGCCATATTGAAGCAATTTGAGCAACATCAGTGACTCAGCGTTATGCCGTGTTGTTGCGTCAGGAGCTTATATCTTGTGTTTTTCCTGGTATTTTCGCGTGAGTTGAGAATCCTTGAGAAGCCCTAATTCTTCTTCGTTGTATGACATAATAATATCGTTGATTACTTTGTTCCTTGGTCAAATATCCCTGTTTTTGCATTTCGAAATAACTGTATACATACCTATAACTACAAGTTCTATACAAAGGATGATGCAAATCCTGGTCCCACCCTCCAATAGCTATGTGTGATACATCATTGGATAGGTATTTTTGAGCTGAACAATTGTTACTATTGCGCCAAGTTCCAAATCTTAGTCCATTCAGAGTAAAAAAAAAGTTTTGTGAATCCTGGTCCCACCCTCCAATAGCTATGTGTGATACATCATTGGATAGGTATTTTTGAGCTGAACAATTGTTACTATTGTGCCAAGTTCCAAATCTTAGTCCATTCAGAGTAAAAAAAAGTTTTGTGAATCCTGGTCCCACCCTCCAATAGCTATGTGTTATACATCGTTGGATAGGTATTTTTGAGCTGAACAAAACTTACTATTGCTTCAAGTTTTAAATCTTAGTCTGTTCAGAGTAAAAAAAAAAGTTTTGTGAATCCTGGTCCCACCCTCCAATAGCTATGTGTGATACATCGTTGGATAGGTATTTTTGGAGCTGAACAAAACTTACTATTGCGCCAAGTTCCAAATCTTAGTCCGGATGAGGATGCTTGGCTCAATGATGTATCACACACAGCTATTGAAGGGTGGGACCAGGATTCACAAAACTTTTTTTTTACTCTGAATGGACTAAGATTTGGAAGTTGGGGCAATAGTAACATTTGTTCAGCTCAAAAATACCTATCCAACGATGGATCACACATAGCTATTGGAGGGTGGGACCAGATTTCATACAAACCCTGTAATCATCCTTAGCTTGACGACAGCAGCGCCAAAACGGAAATGTTGGAACTAAGTGCAAATTTCATTGTCGCATCCTCGCATCTGTAGCTTGCATTTTTTTACATATTTATATTTTCGGAAAGGCAATGGGAACTAGCCCTTACAGCCATTGTCTTTTGTTAAATTTTTTTTTGAACCTAACCTAACCTATACCTATCTCTTGAAATGCAAGGATGGTTCCCACATTCCAATGTTCAAGGTAGTTTTACGCGAGGATCAAACTGAATCAAACAGGAGCGCCTATCTTTATTTCTCAATTTTGCAAATTGTTCTCCATTAATGGTACATTATTAAACTAATTCCACCACATTAACACGAGCATAGCCACGAAAAACTAATTTAGAAAATTAAGAATCAAAGCATTTCTTTTGGCTTCCCGCGCAAAATTCTCTTTAGCTTGCTACATAGGTATTAATAATCTGTGCAACAGGCATTGCTGTTTTTTTTCATATATTATTTATCTTTTCGGAAAGGCAATGGGAACTAGCCCTTATAGCCGTTGTCTTTAGTAAATTTTTCTAAACTTTTTATAAACTAAAATATATAAGCAGCAGCTCCTTAGCCGCTCGCAAGACGTAGTACTTCCTGTCTCTATGCTCGCAAGCGGCTTAGGAACGGCCGAACGCGAGCTCTGCATTCGCGGCGCGTTCGCCAGATGTGGACGAACCATTATTGAAACGAATATGCCCAAACAATTCTACCAACATTCCAAAAAGTTGTTTTTCCCGCCCGCTCACGAACTGTCAAAAACTCTGGCAAACCTGTGTGGACTGGACTTTCTTGGTATTTCTTAAAAGTAAATTGTATTTATTTACCTAAATCGATTGAACTTGAAGCGGTAACAGTTCAAATCAACATGTGGAATGGTGAGTTACGTTTACTTTATGATAAAATGAGTGCCAATGTTGTCAATTGTTGAAAAACAACGCCTTTTCTTTCAGACCAATCTGCAACCGGTGGAGGATTTTTCAATTCTCCAAGTCAATTTGGAAATGTTACGACTCCGAATCAAGCCCAGAAAACGGTAGGCTTAACTTCTTATTGGAATCTTGACTTGTTCAGTGGTTAGAATCATTCGTACATTGAATGCTAACCTATTCTCCATAACAAATAACAACGAAATTTTAAGGCTATTTTGAATTACAGAAACAGATTTGAAACACTTCCTCTCACTTATTCTTAGAACAGCTTTAGGAACGTCGAAGATATGTCGGATAGTATAGTATTTCTTTCTGATAAATAAATTATATTTGCAAATCTGAATTGGCCAGAAAGCTATATAGGAATCGGAAAATCCTTACGTCCTTATTTGATATGAAGTATAAGCTCACTTTCTTTTATATTCTATAGGGAGGGCGACGAGCGTCCCGCACTGCGCCCATTGTGATCAGGCAAGCACTTCACAGCGGCGAAGATGGTATCAAAATCTGGGGCACAGAAATACAGATTGTTTGCTTGGTCGCTCGTGTAAGAAATATCAGAATGCAAAGCACCAAAATAACATACACAATACAGGATATGACCGGGAGGATGACGGCAGTCCTATGGCTGGACCAGGAGGCTATGGATGAAGATGTATGTTTTATTAATATGCTGATCCCTACCCAAGCCGACATGTACCAATGAGTTTTTCAGAATTAATGTACGGTTTGTAACTCCACTGGCTTTTCGGTGAAGGAAAACATCATGAGGAAACCTGCATGCTTCAATTTTGAGGCATTTATTGTACCCACTGTCCATTACAAGTGGCGACGGGCTCAATCCCCGTCACACTGGACAATTTCAGTACTACTAGTGAAACATGGATGTTCTGAGTTATCAGAATATCTCTGATTACCCTTTCAGGCAAGATATAAAATACCTCTCGACTCTATTATAGTCAAGAGCATTACATACATACATACTCTCTTGATGTTCCTCAATTAAGTTACTTCTGCGATTTATCTTATCCAATTTTCCACTTCTACGACTTCTTAATTACGATTCATATACATATCCCTGCAATGGCTCATAATTCGTAATTAAAATCTACCAAAATGTTGACATACTGATTCTCACAGATCGTTGTTATAGAGTTTGCAGTCAACCTGTGCTCATAATTTCCATTCTTTTTAATTAATAGATCTTTATGCAATTTTGAAAGTCACACAAATGTGTGACAAGTGCAATACAGAAATATAAAAACTACTTAACTTTTAGGAAAAATCTTCACCAAAAGTACAAGTGAATGACTACATCCAAATCTATGGCAACATCAAAACGAATAAAGGCAAGAAAGTGGTCATGGCATTCAAAATAATGCCCATCACAGACATTAATGCCATCACATTCCACTACTTGCAGTGCATCAATAATAAGGTCAAGATGGAAGCAGAGTCTAAGAAGGTAAACATCTCATTGATTACTTGCTTTTGTCTGCATTTTACATATACTAAGATGTGTTAATCCAGCACTATCTATCTATTCTATCTGCTAAATAAACCCTTTGACTAATTATTATAAGGACTAGCCTTGCGGTAGCATTTCCCCTCTGCCACGGTATAAACACAATTGTGCATTTACATTCAATTTTACACCTTATCACTAAACGAGACAGCCTATAATTGCGAAATAATAACTTCGAACTTAGAACGTTTGGGGTTCACACGAGACTACTTTTCATGATTTTTAACATTCAAAATTAGAATCTAAAGTTATGGGGAATAAAATTCAAAGTTGCGGATTTCATGGTACCCTGCAAAAAGTGGCAGAAATGTTTGTTAGTAGAATTACACGCGTAACCAGTCCACATATAAATAGTCAAAGGCTAAACCAAATGTCATCCAAACCCATTCAGTTTGTGTGATTGAGACATGTCACTTACATTTATAATTTTAAAGAAGGGTACCTAAACAATCAAACCTACATGTTTTTCTAGCGTGATCATAATTTTGGAAGTGCTGATAAGGTTGCATTGAAACTCTTTACATGTTACTGATAATGATCTGATAACTCATAGATAACATCTTCATCAACAAGGTTCTTTATTGAATGTATTGTGGTGGTCTTATATTCACCACTACTGCCCTAGAGGCGAGCGACACCATGGTTGCGGTTATGCAGTGGTGGGCTTATACACAGCTCCGTGCGACGACCCATCACATTATAGGAAAGAGTATGGTGCTACATAATATAGTATGGACTACGGACACTCCCAGCCCTTTTTTTCCTTGGTAGAAAGCGTGGCAGAAAATGTAGGCAATGGCGAATTCCTACATTGTCTCACTCAGTATCAAACATGCTTACCACTTGTCATTTTCCATTTGTATGAAGTGACCAAGTGTCTAGGTTCATCATGAGGCTTGACTCTTATCACATCACTTCTGAGCGAGAGAAGAGGCGTGAAAGAACCTTCTCGCGCTCATCATGCTAGGCCCTCTGGTTTTTATCTATGAAATGAATAATTTATTTGTTAGACTTGGTGGTACTTTTTAGACCATTATTATACCAAATGGTTGGTGTTACCCCTTATTGGTGAAATCTCATGTGTGCTCATAGACATCTCTAAGTAGGTGTTTGTATTTTGTAAGTTCTAACACAAATATTGTAATTTCAGGAAAAAGTAGTAAACAATAATCCAACATTCTCCAGTGGCCTGCCAGCTAATTCAATGGTTGGGGTGAATGATACTGGGTCTGTAAATGGTTTGAATCCCCGTCAAATGATGGTGTTCAACCTCATCCGGGCATCTACTTTGGAGCAGGGTATCAGCAAACAAGATATGTATGCTACACTGAAGGATAGGATGGCGCAGCCAGAATTTGAGTGAGTAGTTTTTAATTACATTTGTTACCCCTTCTATTGAGATATTCACTGTGTCCTTTTTTAATTTTGTGATAAGCCCGTATCATAAGTGGTCTAGCACCATTAAAAAATATCTAAAACTTGTTTGTGTCAGTCTTAGACAATATAACTATGGACGAGTTATGCATGTGATTCAAATTTTTCTGCCACTTTTTGCGGGGGCGAGGTTGCATGAAATCTGCTACATTGGATTTTATTAAATTACTTTACATTCTAATTTTGATTGTTAAAAATGGTCTCATGGGAACCCCGAACATGACTACTTTGTTTCACAATTATATGCTGTCTCTTTGACTGATAAGATATCAAATTGTTTGTAAATGCACATGATTAATTGATCTTGTAATGTGGCGTGGCAGATGGGAAAGGCTGGTTATATTGTCTAAGGTCATGGGGCACAAATGTTTTAAAAGTGTTTTGCCACACGATGTGATCATTGTCTTGAGATGTCTGGCTTTGCATAACACCTATCCAGATGGGCTTCATAAGAGTACTAATTCCTTCAGGCTTCACCAAGCGCCACCTCTAATTGTATCAGATTCAAGAAAGGAAGGATGAGAGGGTGCATGTGTATAGGGTCCTTCTTATATCAGACCATCAAACTGAACAACTTTCTCTATAAGACCAATGTCAAAATCGCGAAAAAAAAATCTGTTGTTCCATACTAAACTGAAATCTTACTCGACCCAATTGTATGGGACAGCTGATTTTTTTCGCCATTTCGACATTGGTCCCATAGAGAAAGTTGTTCAGTTTGATGGTCTGATCATGATCTTAAAAAACTGTCAGCATATTAAGTTGTTAATATAAATACTTGTTTTAAGTTTCAAATCGAGCATATTGTTTTCTTATTGTTTGTGATAATAAAAAAGGTGACACAATTGTCATTCACTAAATTGATAACACTTGTTAAACGATTATTTACAGAAATATATTGGAATGGATGTGCGGTGAGGGCCATGTCTATTCAACGATTGATGAAGAACATTTCCGTGCAACTGATGCGTTCTGAAGAACCAAGCATTCCTTATCATAATCAAAACTTATTTTGTATAAAGACTATTACGTTTTTTTTGTCAATAAATAAATACACACAAACACAAATAGACATCTTATTTATTCAGTTCATCTTAATTGTAAATAAATAACTGGAGAGTGGCGACTTTTCATTGTTTCAAACACCAAAATTGTACTTGAAACTTCAGACTTATAATTATTATGATGTACCTATGGAATGTGTTTACAGATCTTCATTATAATTCATCTCGCACTGCTGTATTCTTAACCTCTGGATTCTTTCCCTGGTACGTTTGGCTCTCTAGTTGAACATCTTTCAATTCATTTTGTTCTAAAAGGAATTCCTTAGCTGTCCAGGCTTGGGAACCATCTTTGAACATGAAAATAGCTCTATCATCATCTACAAGGTATCTGAAAGAAGAAAAAGATAATAAATATTTGATAAATTAGCATCCAACCGTCTGCTCTCAAACGGTGAAGGAAAACATCGTAAGGAAACCTGTATCCGCTCAAGAAGAAATTCCGAAGCATATGTGAAGGCTACCAATCCAATGGTGGACTAACAACCAATCACACTCACTGAGGGCAGGCCTGTGCCCAGCAGTGGGACATATATAGGCTGATAATGATGATTATTAGCAAGGCTTATACATACACATATCCATCCCTATGTCCAATGGGAATGGTGGAGACAATAGATTCCTATACACATTGCATCTTCATCATTTTTACTTCATACATGCGTACCAGATTCAGGGACATGTTCTTTGAGCTTTAAAACATTTATATTAAATCATTAATTCATCTGTGAGGTCACGCCACCAATTTAAATTTGAAGCAGCCATTAGAATTGGCGGATCAATGGGTCACGGGCGGATAAGATAGAGGATTACGGGAAAAGACACCAGAGATGAGTTCTGTAAAATGGATAGATAAATGGTGACTAAATTGATCTTGCATATAACCGTTTCATTTTCATTCATTGCAGAGCCTGTGAGACCCCAAACATCCTTTCTCCATTATCAAAAAGCTTCATTTTTTTTTTCAATCCTTCATTGTAATATTTATATGAGTTACCTTACCTTTCAGCTTGTATGTGGTTGCTCCACAAACTGGCCTGCCAGATCTTTGTTAATTCCTCAGTTCTCGCTCGAGAAGGCTTGTTAGCTACTGTCACAAACATCATTAGAGTCTGACCTTTCTTCGTCGCCTGCAACACGGCTTCAGGGTTCGACATATCCATTTTAGTCATATCTATTGATGGCGGTTTTCTAAGATATTCTGGCAACTCATCTTCTGGAAGTGGTTCTTCATCTTCTTCCCATTGATCAAAGAGTCTGGGAATATATAAATTATAATTATAAACTCATTAGGTACTAATGTAACTATAAAATGCAATTGGATTCGTTTTTACCGTTCCATGTCTGCGTCAGAATAGTCACGAATATCTTTCTTTGCCCATGCCGGTTTCTCTTCGTCAACGCTTTTCTTAGTAAGCGCTACGCCAAAATATAATAAAAGCACGGCGAATATTATTTGTGACTTCATTTTATTTCACACATTTATTCTTTTCTCTTGATAAATAGCCCAAAAACCACCAAAGAAAAATGCAAGGGCAGGGCAGGACAGCACGCAACGTCAGATATTTTGACATAGACAGTAATTTTTTTTCAAATTTATTTTTAAAAAATATTTTAACAGCTCTGGACGGCTTATTTTTGAGCCTGACCGTCAATTTACTTTTTTGTGCGTTAACAAACTTCTTGGCGTTCATGGATATAAACCAATAGATACAAATTCTTAAGCATCCATTAGACGGGCAATCGATTGTATGCTTCCTGCCAAGGCCGAATCGCGCGGCAGCAAAATTGCTCGGCTAAAGGCCGATCGCACGATCGCAAATCTGGTCTCGGCCAATAGGGAGCGCGCACTGCTCCCCTCCATAAATTTTTGCTATTTGGCCTTGATAGAAAGCAGCGATCAGTTGCCCGTCTAATGGGCACTTTACAAGCATTGAAACACGAAACACAGACTGGTTTGACATCCATAGAGGAGTCAGACAAGGCTGTGTAGCGTCTCCTTGGCTGTTCAACCTATTCTTGGACAATTGTCTAGTAAGTTTAAAAGAGAGCGAATGGGGTTTAAAAATGGGTGACCTACTGGTTCAATCTCTCTTGTATGCTGACGACCAAATTTTGATCGCTTCGTCGGAGTCAGAGTTACAGAATATGGTAGCCACTGTTGATGCAAGTTTAAGTGAAAAGGGAATGAAAGTGAATGTTAATAAAACTAAGGTGATGGTGTTTGAACGGGATGAATGCATGACTGGATGCAGTATAAAGATTGGGAATGAAATACTGGAACAAGTAAAGGAGTTTGTTTATCTGGGAAGTATGTTCACTAGGGATGGGAAATGTGACGGGGATATTGAAAAGAGAGTTAAAGCCGGAACGCAAGTAAATGGTGCCACCAGCGCTCTTGTGGGGAGCCAAAATTTATCTACCAAAGCTCGTTTGGCTATTCACAATAGCGTGTTGGTTCCGACTTTGATGTATGGGAGTGAAAGTTGGGTGTGGCAGCAGAAGAATGAAAGCAGAATAAATGCAGTGGAAATGAGGGCTTTACGCAAGATGTGTGGTGTGACTGTAAGGGATAGAATAAGGAATTCTGTAATTAGAGAACGTTGTGGTTTGAATGAAGATGTAGTGGTTAAAGTAGAGAAGGGAATGCTTCGATGGTTTGGACATATTGAAAGGATGAATGAAAGTCGACTTACGAAACAGATATATATGGCGTGTGTGGAAGGAAACATTGGTAGAGGCAGACCTAGGAGAGGATACCTAGACCAGATCAGGGACGTCATTAAAAAATGCCAGGTTAAAAGTAGCCGGAATCGAAGGGAATGTATGAAAAGATGTATGGACTTAGAGGAAGCAAGAGAGGTGTGTCAGAACCGCCCAAAGTGGAGATCTATAGTTTCTGCCTACCCCTCTGGGAAAAAGGCGTGAGTTTATGTATGTATGTATGTATGAAACACGAAAATTGGCTATGGTGGTCGGTAATGTTCGTCCTTCTTACGTATCCGTCGTCGTTGTATCCGACTTTACGTTTGTCCCTAACTATAAATTTTTATCATTGGATTAGAAAGGGACAAAGATGACGACGGAAAACGAAAGAAGGACGACCATTACCGATCGCCAATACATTACAGATTCGGTTTTACTGAAGACAACGGCTGTAAGGGCTAGATCCCATTGCCTTTCCGAAAAGAAAAAAATTAAAAAAAGATTGACGTCAGAAAAAATGGCGTTGTCATGTCAATGTCAAAAAATTATTCACGTCACGACTGTCGTCGGAAGACCACTTGTGTCGCCGATAATGCAGAGTTCCTAATTAATTTTCGTTAAATGTCTCTTCAATTTACTTTACATACTACTCTAATTTATATCTTTTAGGTGTATTTAAATTCTTAATTTATTTTCTTAGTCTAAATTCAATTACATATAGGCTTACGTTTTCAATCGCGTGACACTTCATCCGTGGTAACTTTGATAATTTTCGGCGTTATTACCTAATCTGAAAGTGGTGTTAGGAGCTGATAGTGAATAGAAGCAGAGTGCAGTGAAGGCAGGATGGACCAGAGTGGGATAACCCCGAACACTTCGAATCAGCAGCTGGTGACAAACGGTGACAATGAGTCTGCGACGGCGCTCCTGCAGGAGAAGCAGGCGAGGCGGCGAGAGAACCTGAGCGACGTCAGTTTGGTTGAATACATGACTGTCGGGATACTGTGCTACGTCAACCTCATCAACTATATGGACAGATTCACCTTGGCCGGTCAGTACTTTCTTTATTTGAATTTGGAACTAGCAACAACATTTTTAGGCTATTTTGAATTTGAAACCTACCTACCTATTTGAACCTAGTCAAAGATTTGAACCTTTGATACCTGTTTGATCACTTTTGGATAAGTTCTTGTTAGCTTATCCGACAGCTGATTTCACATATTTTGTATGAAGAATATGTCAAATAAGCTGTCGGCTAATAAGAACTTATTCGGAAGTGGTGAAACAAGCCCTTACTATCACTTATCCTTAAAACAGCTTTAGTAATGTTTAAGATATGTCAGATAGTGTATATGTCTGTATTAAGGGCCTATTACACCTTCCTAAATTCAGATTCTAACTGAGGTATAGATTAAAACAGGATGTACTAACAACGTCCCGTTCTAATCTATAGCTCTGTCCCTCAATTAGAATCTGAATTTAGGAAGGTGTAATAGCTCCTTTATATTTTCTAATCAGAATTAGCCAGAAAGCTAAATATAATTTCATATTTTTTTCGTCCTTATATGGAATGAAGTATAGATATTTACTAGCAATCAATGACCCGGTTGGTGTAATGGTTACCATATGGCACTGCCAAATCAGAGGTCCTGGGTTTGAATCCTGGTTTCGGTCAAAGATTTTATACAGGGTCGATCTTAATACACTGACAGTTATTAAGATGATCAGACTATCAAACTATACAACTAATCTCTATGGCACCAACATCAAAATTGCTAAAACTGCTATCCCACACATTTGGGTCGAGTAAAATTGCAGTTTTGTATGGAACAGAAGATTTTTTTTTTTGCAGTTATGATGTTGGTCCCATAATGAAAGTTGTTTAGTTTGCTGGTCTGATCATCCCCTTTAAACACCATCAGCATATTAGGAAGGACCCTATATGTTTGAGCCATTTTTGTTAAGTTTTCATAATAAAATGCCTAGTATTAGTGGCTTACGTTTGGGATCATTACAAAGTATGTGCCTGTCATCATCACCAAACAAGACATCCTAAAATTGCGGAAAAATAACTTCAAACTCATGTTCGGGTTCAAACGTGACTATTTTTAACAATCAAAATTTCTTATCTAAAGTAATGGAATAAAATCCAAAGTTGCGGATTTCATGCTACCTCATCCCCCGCAAAAGTGTCAAAAAAGATTTTTAGTAGAATTACATGCGTAACTCGTCCATAGTTATATTGTCTAAGGATAATTGTGATGTCCAGTGTGATGGTAAGTGATCCTGAATATTTGCATTCCTGATATTTCTGCAGTGTTACATATTCTACTATTAGTCACATAATCTTTAGGACAGAAATAAATTCAATTAATTAAATAGAATTGACTGTACTATATTAAGTTCCATTGTGAAATGAATTATGAAGTGAAATAAAATTATTGCATGTTGATACATGATGTACCTAATTAAAAGGGTTGCCAGAGTATATTAATAACCTTTGTATTTTTAGGTGGGTAAAATTTCAATTTCATTTCAAAGTTTATAAACAAATAACACTTGTTCTTTGAACTTTACTCGTACCTCAATCTGATTGTCATTTATTTATTATTCACACTGTGAACTGATTTGATAACCTTTTAAGTTAGGTCAGACATAAAAAAAATCTAAATTATAATAAAAAGAAATAGGTATATTATAGTCGGGGAAATTTTAATATGTTTTTTCAATGATTATTTTATATACCCAATATGTATGTCATCATCATCATTCTCTTGTCCGTAAGTAATATATGAAAAAAAACTGGTGAGGATTGTTGGTTTTTTCCCAAAATCCCCACCAGGTAATGATTATTTGACTTGCAAGGAATGGTCCCGCTGTTCCACCCTTATCTAATATTTAAATCTATAAGACCTTGTGGAGTTTTTCTCTTAAATTTTGGGGTGGAGATTTCGAATTTTTTGGACTATAACAAAATGCTGTCGGTGATTTCTGCCTTAATTCATTGTGAAACCCACACTACATAGCCAAAGAACATTATATCTATCAAAGATAATTTTTTTGGTTCTCCGTAATTATCTTCTATTAATGGGACCAGAAAAACTTATTTTCTTGGTGATTATGTTTGTACATAATATATATACCTATAGAATGATTATTGGATAATGGCATGATAAGTTATTTTCGTACTAAATGTTGCTTTAGTAAAAAGTTTTGTTGTTAGTCATAATTCTTACATCGTTTATAATTTGTGAATATAGGCAGAATACAGAGGTGTTTATGTACAATAACGGTTACAATATCTATGTGCCATAAAGACATACAAAACTATTATACTTGATATTATTAAAAATGTCATGCTACTTCATCAACATTATCATCAGCCACTGCAGGGTATAAGCCTCCTCCACTTATGCCACACTTTCCTGTCCTTTGCCAGTCGCATCCAAGTCTTTCCAGCTGCAATATCATCAGCCCACCAATTGAATGACCACTCCTCTCTTGTCTGATCGCGGTTACCATTCGGTCAACGCTTTGCTTCATTTGCAGTTCGTTCTTCTAGTCACGTGACCCGCCAACGACGTTTGTGACACGATCTCTAGCATGGCCCGCTCCATGGCTCTCTGTGCTTCTCTTATTATGTGCGTGGTCTCCTTAGTCAGCGTTCATGTTTCGTTCGGCGCCGTATGTTCGTCATTGTGGACATATAATAAAAACCGTTCCAGTGCGTTCGTGGGCTCGCGCTCGACGGAGAAAACACAATTTTTTGGCAATATTGTATTAGTACAGAACCCTCTGTGCGAGACTCCAACTCGCACTTGGAAGGGTTTCTTTATTTTACAGTCTATAATCACAAATAATGAGGTACTCTAATAAGAGTCTACATTATGTGGTGTGTGTGGGTAATGTTTTTCGTTACTTTCCTAGATTGGAAAACAATTTGTAGTCAAGTTAAACGGTATTTAAACCTAATTGAGCTATTAAAAGTCTTCACGCTAACAAATGGACCGACCCGTATCAGAAAGAGTAGGTGGAGAGCGGAGGCGTTTTAAATGGTGTTCTGGCGAATAAAAATGTGTATGCGATACAAAAAATCGCTAAGGTATCTTTTTCATAGGTACTTTTTTCGCAAAAGATAATTTAAAAAATATGGATGTATTTGTAGATAAGGTTGTTTGGATAGATATCGCGTGATGTATGACTTTGTATGTTTACAAGGTCATTTCGAGCTGGCACTAAATTAAGGAATCATTAATAGAAAATCCTAGCAAAAAAGTTACACAATTGAACCTTTATTTAGGGTTCCGTACCCGAAGGGTGAAAACGGGACCCTATTCATAAGCCTACGTTGTCCGTCCGTCCGTCTGTCTTACCTATTTAGGGCTGTAACTTTTGAACCGTAATAGCTAGACAGTTGAAATTTTCAATGACGGATTGCTAAAAAATAGTAAAAATGTCAAAAAAAATAAAATTAATGATCCTAACCTCATACAAGGAACTAGTTTTTATCAACGTTTTTTCTTCTCGCTCTATCGTAAAAACGGTAATACATACAAGCTCAAACTTGATGTAATTATAGAGCAAACTCTACAGTATTACAACAAATAATAAAAACCGGCCAAGTGTGAGTCGGTCTCGTGATAAAGGTCCCGGAGAAAAAACACTTTTTTGAAAGTTAATATGTTGTGTGGTGGTGTGGTACGGAACCCTCGGTGCGTGAGTAGCACTCGCACTTGACCGGTTTTATCAATTCTTGTCTTCAAGACATTGTTTAGGTCGTCTGCAGGAGCTAATAAGTCCTTTTCAATATGATGATCTTTTAGTATTTACATAGGTAAAAGGTATGTGGTTTGGCTGATGTTTTATTGGTAGAAAGATTGAATGATAAAATAATTATTTTTCGTTTCCTTCACCCTCTGTCGGAACCACCGCGGCGCTGACTCCCCGCTGTGGCGGAAAACAAACATTTTACTCAAATGAAAAGTAATAAAATAAAATAACTAAGCTACTAAACCTATTATACTGTCAAGATGTAATGAATGGTCAAAGTCATGACCACGATTAACGTTTAACTAGCATGTCGAAGATCTGACGATAACCTCATCTGCAGTGTCGGTATATGAACGCTAGGCATTCGAAGCGAACCTAAGTATGTCTTATAGGTAATATAGGCAACTAAGAGAAACTATTTCTAATCTTGATGAAGAAATATGCAAAACATTTTGCAATAAATCAAAGTTCTAATTCTAAATCAGTTTGAGCTACATTCGTAAAAATCACTATCATCGTGTACGTCATATTACGAAACAAAGTACCATATTCAGGCGTATTGATTGTAGGTAGTTATCGGCATATTCATCGTAGGTAGTTATCGGCATATTCAAACGACCTACACGATAAATATCATGATAATCTAGTAAGTATGCATAAGTGTAAATTCGATTAGGTACCTATCCAATCACATCAATAGAAGCGCAAACAAATATTCATGGTGTTGTTAACTTTTGTACCATTCACACATCAGCGATCTTATTAACCTTTTCATTCATCGTCATCATTAGTAACGATCTAACAATAGACGCAATAATCATCCTTTGAGTTAACCTTTTAAACTTCCATGATTCTCCGTCTAATTTAGTCTCCCCATTGGTTTTATTTAAGTGTGTAACTGGTTACGTCATTCTATGGCGTTATATTTAACCGAAACGTTTGTTTTATCTTATCAAGGATACGTCGGTAAAGCTTGCTATGCCATGCGCCAGGAGATTTATTAATATGCATTGGAGTGGAGTACTTTTCTAATGTACGGACGAGTATTGATTATGCTTTGTACTGATAAGTTTAATTGCTTAGATTAATAACAGTGTTGATGTTTGACTCCATGATTTATTCTGTCTGAATCGTGTAATTGTACATCTCTGCTTCGCTTCCAAATATTGTAAACCTTACATTTTTTTAATCTGCGTCATCTTGCATCATCGTCACATAGTAATTTCCTTTTATGACATTAACAGGATTAACTTAAAATCCTTTTATCACAAGATGCAAACTGTCTTCAAACTACGTAAGACGACATGAGCATGTTACAAAATGTTTGCTGGATCCTTTATTTACATGTTGAGTTACCGATGAAGGTACCGTGTGGGTGTCATTGACTTAAACGCTCAGGACATGAAGGTACATAAAGAAAGGAATGTTTCGTGGGCAGTTCGTGTCTTTTTACCATCGCATCGTTGGATACGTGATGGCGTGTTAACATAGGTTAAATTGTTACCGGGCACGATGCGTTAATGGAATTGAAAGGCGGCCCATTATCAATGACTGGCGACGACGACGGTCGTAACGTGTAATTGAATCGAAGTATAGTGACTTACAATAAATCGAACTCGCAACAGAATTAAACCGATTCTATTCTGAATAATAGCGTTCTTTTGATAGTAAACGTCAATAAACTATACAGTAACGAATGCTGAACACCCAGGAAGGGTCGATGTCACGTAATCAGAGAACTAATCTCCAGTGTCTATTCACGTGCGTGGGCTCGCTCCTCATTCTTCACTGAATACAATGTCGCCCTTTAACTAATGGAAAGTATGTTAGACTGATTGTTCCATGAAATATTGCATTGGTCATTTAAAACACAAACTTTGGAAAAATAACTAAACCAACTAAACAAACCAACAGCGCTGTTGTTACGAACAGTTCTGACACTCTCGTGATTAGAGAACAGAGAGTTGCGGAGAAAGTTCATATTACTTACTGGGTTACATTGTGTACTTACCGCGTTGGCTTGCTATTGCTAGTCTGTTAGTGCGAATACAAGTATACGGCACAAGAAACCCTTCAACTTGCATAAGGCATTTGACTAGGATCATGAATGTTATCTAACGCTAATATCTCATGTAACGTTACAGAAGCTCCGAGAGATAGGGTTCATTCATTTTATTGCCACAGATTGAGCGGGAATGTTACTGTTCGAGATTGTTTTGCGGGATGAGAGGGTTGATTTCCCTAAGGGTCGATCAACAAGTTGCCACCGCAATAACGAGCCCCCAAATTGGCCGTTATCTTGATTAAAATCTTAAAGCAATCAGAGGCTCAATTTGGCAATGCAGCTGCGTTTTATTTGAAACTAAAACACATTTGCAGAGGTTATATCAAAGCAGGTGCTTTCTTGTGTTTGGTTTAAAGATCTTCGTGATACGTATTGTTAACAATTTTTTAATGTATTTTTAGTTGTCTTTGGTAGCCATTCAAGGTTCCTACCTATATTCATTTCTGTAAGAATTCAATAATCAAAGCTTTGCTCATAGTTTCTTATCTGAATTATCTCTTCGTAAATTTTGCCGCATTGTAAATTCCATACGTCATGTAATGACTATTTTACAATCTTTGCCGCTATCAGTTGTCTTTCAGAGTTTGCATAAACTGATTCATTCACTTTTTTATTCGTAGGTAAGTACCCACGTCACTTTCTAGTAGGTAGGTCGTGAATATTTGAATGTAGTAATTTGTTGATGAATCACTTTGTCTATGAAGTTGGACTTTGCTATTTTTTGTATTGTTTTTCTCGCATCAGCGATAAATCGATGTGTAATGTAAACAAGTCTTACTGAATTATCAACCACATACCGACCGATGTTATTGAATGGGTTCGTAAATAATTTAAATGGGTGGAAACTTTTTATGCGTCCCGTCCATATCATAATGCTGTGTCACGCAGGCACGCAACATGACAATGTTATTTGAGATTAAAAATAAAATAGGTCCCTCCCTTCCCAGCCTATACCTATATCATAAAAAAACCGGTCAAGTGCGAGTCGGGCTATTCGCGCACCGAGGGTTCCGTACCACTCCACCACACAACATATCAACTTACAAACCATTTTTTCTCTCCGGGACCTTTACCGGGAGAACGATTCACACGTGGCCGTTTTTTATTATTTGTTTTTTTTATTTTAGAGTTTGCTCTATAATCAAACCAATTTTGACGCTTGAATGTACTACCGTTTTACGATAGAGCGAGAAGAAAAAAACGTCGATAAAACTAGTGTCTTGTATGAGGACCCCATTCATTTTTAACTTTTTGTCATTTTTATTATTTGTTAATACACCATAATAGCATTCCGTGAAAATTTTATCTATAGAACTAAAACGGTTCAAAAGTTACAGCCCTAAATAGATAGGACAGACAGTCAGACAGACGGACGGACGGACGTACAATGTAGGCTGAGTAATAGGGTCCCGTTTTCACCCTTTGGGTCCGGAACCCTAAAAAGGTATAGAATCATGGAAAAATCGTCGTTATTGATTTGATTACCTACGGGCTACGTATCTAATTACGAAATGAACCTTAAATGTTAGAAACAAATGAATTAATGTAAATAGGTCTGAATAGTTGTTGTATTGAACACAATACGTGTGAGTTCAAGGTTTTTGCACTTAGAAGTGGCAGTGGCAGCTAGGAAATCATTTCAATACCTATTTAATTTGTTCTTACCTATTCATTAATCACGTTCTATCAATAAGTCGGTATTTCTATGATCAATATCATATTTTTCATGACAGCCTATTGACTTTCCTAGTATGTCATCATATGGCTAGTTTTATTAATTTAAAGAAATAAAACCGGTCTAGTGCGAGTCGAGCTACTCGCGCACCGAGGGTTCCGTACCACACCACCACACAACATGTTAACTTTTTTTTTTTTCGCCGGTAGGTATCTTTAGCGAGAGACCGACTCACACTTGGCCGGTTTTTATGATTTGTTGTTATACTGTAGAGTTTGCTCTATAATCAGACGGGATAGGACGGACGGACAACGTAGGCTTAGTAACAGGGTCCCGTTTTCACCCTTTGGGTACGGAACCCTAAAAATTAACCTTGTTAATAATAAGGTACCTTTTTATACAGTCATTGAAAGCAGTTGCTTAACTGTGGACCTTCTGCCTTATTTAAATACAATAGAGAGCATTATTTGACCACAGCCGTTTGGATATCAAAATTCTCGTAAAATATTTATTTCACGCAGCGTGAAATAATAATACATGGTGTAATAAAAAAGGGTTCCCAGTTGTCCCCATTTTGTTCAGTAAGTTATTGCGGGGCCCGAGTGTGTGCACATCGTTTAATGAATAAAATATGTGAAAGCTTATGTCGTGTAAGCTCTTCTACGCCCATTGAGGGGTTACAAATTCGAGGGATGTTGGATTTTTGATCAATATTTGTGTCCATATACAGAGTCCTTCTTAATATGCTGACACTTTTTAAGGGGATGATCAGACCATCGAACTGAACAACTTTCTCTATGGGACCAACATCGAAATCGCGAAATAAAATCAGCGGTCCCATTCATTTGGCTCGAGTCGGTTTGCAGTTTTGTATGGAGCAGATAATGTTTTTTCGCGATTTTAATGTTGGTCCCATAGAGAAAGATGTTCAGTTTGATGGTCTGATCATCCCCTTAAAAAGTGTCAGCATATTAAGAAGGACCCTATACAAGGTGTTACAAAAATACAAATAAACATTTAAGGGGGTGTTTAGACCATCAAACTTAACAACTGTCACTATGAGACCAACATCGAAATCGCGAAAAAAAAATCTGATGTTCCATACTAAACTACAAATGCACTCGAGCTAAATGTATGGGATAACTAAATATTTTTTTCGCGATTTCGATGTTGGTCCCATAGTGAAAGTTGTTCAGTTTGATGATCTAAACAACCCCCTTAAAAGTTTTAAATGTTTATTTTTACTTTTGTAACACCCTGTATAAATGTATATTTTATAAATGGACTGTAATTAATAATATTCTATTACTCATAACTAGTAACTCTTATTTTAAAATCTAATACTTTATCACATATTCTGTGTCACATGATTTATTGTTTACATACATTTTGAATTTAAGTTAAATAAATCTGAAAACCATTGAAGCTATCATGATAAAATGTTCAATTTATTTAAATGGTCTCTGGTAAAAGCTAAATTAAGTAAATGCTATTGTAAAATGATGCGTCATGTTCTTTTATTTGATGTACTTAGTGACATTATAGACTAAAACAAAATTGTATATTGTCATGGAACAGGTTGCATTCGCAAGAAAATATACTTTCATCCCGATTCCTATTTAGCTTTCTGGCCAATTCTGAGTAGGAAATGTAATTTATTTATCAGAAAGATATACTACGTATCCGACTTATCTTCTACGTTTCTAAAGCTATTCTAAGAATAAATGTTTCAAATATCTGCGTCTTTAATTCTAAATAGACTTATTATTTTCGTATATACAGGTTCCTTCTTATTATGTTGACACTTTTTTAAGGGGATGATCAGACCATCAAATTGAACAACTTTCTCTATGGGACCAACGTCAAAATCACGAAAAAAAAAACAGCTGTCCTACATTTGGCTCGAGTAGGTTTGCAGTTATGTATGGGACAGCTGATTTTTTATTCGCGATTTCGATGTTGGTCCCATAGAGAAAGTTGTTCAGTTCGATGGTCTGATCATCCTCCTAAAAAACTGTCAGCATATTAAGAAGGACCCTGTATATATTAATTTCGTTGCTATTTAGACTGGAGTATAGTTGTACTAAATCACGTTCGTAAGAGAAGCTTAAAGCTGATCCTTTTTAATGTGGTTTTAACCTTAATTATTAATCGGGCGAGCGTGCCCGCCCATATATCATGTGGTTTGGGGATCAAAAAGGATCAGTGATACATTTATGGGCTTACGAAACTCGAGCAATACACTAAGCTTTATTTTAAATCGTCTAATATAATATTACTATGGGAAATAATCCCCCTCGAGTCAGGTGTCTTTATGTGAAACAGATTCCTGGAGATACTTGAATAGATGAATCTCAAAATAAAACAACCGCATCTGGCCACAAGACCGTATTGACGGGCTCTTGAATCTTGTGTGGACTACATTTTTAATTCAATTGCATACTGATCTTTTCTGATTTCAAAATTGTATACAGGGTCCTTCTTAATATGCTGACACTTTTTTAAGAAGATGATCAGACCATCAAACTGAACAACTTTCTCTATCGGACCAACATCAATATCGCGAAAAAAAAATCTGCTGTCCCATACATTTGGCTCAAGCAAGTTTGCAGTTTTGTATAGAACACCAGTTTTTTTTTTGCGATTTCGATGTTGTTCCCATATAGAAAGTGGTTCAGTTTGACGGTCTGATCATCCCCTTAAAAAGTGACAGCATATTAAGAAAGATACTGTATAAGTAAAAGGTCCAACAAAATTAAAAACTATTTCGAGGGGATGATCAGACTATCAAGCAGATCTTTTTCTATGGGACCAACATCGAAATAAAAATAAAATTGGCTGTTCCGTACATTCGGAACACAAAGAAGAGAGAACCTGGCTTATGGAACAGATGATTTTTATTCGCGATTTCTTAATTGATCCCATAGAGAAAGTTGTTCTGCTTGATAGTCTGACCATCCCCTTAAAAATAGTTTCAGCTAATTTTGTTTTATCTTAAATAAGGTTATAGTCGTAGGAAACGTAGAATTTGATCCATCGGCTTCGTTTAATTGGTGCGGTTGTGCGCCAGTTCCAACAATCGTTCTTTGATGTGATGGTTTGCAGCTGCATACAAGTAGGTATTGGTAGATACCGGCCTGGCCGTAGCACAAGAGCCCATCGAGACTGCACTCGTGACCAATTAGTTCCATGTAGGAGATATTTTATCGTTCAACCGTCGGGGGTCGATTATTGAAAGGCCGAAAATAAATAATGTACATGATTAAATTAAAAGTTAAATGATTGGATTTAGAGTATCCAAATTAGGATCAACGATGAAAATTTTATGGCATTAATAATTTTGGAAATAATCAACAATGGAAAAGCGGATATAAATCGCGGGGCCTGACTCAATGCGATTAATATAGCGTGGCGTGGTAAGTCGTTAAATTGTGATACGTGGAGGGAAAGTACCTTAAATAACTATTGAAGAAACTAACACATTTTATTCAAATGAAACACTATAGTTTTTTTTTGTTTTGTTTGACGCCTATGTCGGTCTGTCTGTCTGTCTGTCGGTCGGTCTATCTGTCGGTCTATCTGTCTGCTTTAAATCTCGAGACAGAAGCATTATATTGATTTAGTTTCTTTTTCCAACCCCTCTTTCGTTGTAAGGGAGGGGGGCCGAAAAATATTTTGTTCTTTTCATAACTACTACATTTCTGTTTTTGGGTTACTGTGTCTTCATGCCAAATTTCGATTCAATAGGTGCAAAAATGAGCGAGCTATTGAGGCGGGGCATACAGACAGACAGAATAGACGAAAGTATAATAGTCAAACGACTACGGAACCCTAAAAAGAGTGCCAACGTATAGTTGCATTACTTTTTACAAATTGTGTCGTGTTCAAGTGGGTAAACGTTAGATACCAATACGGGTGGAGGCGATAATGAACACTTGTATCAATTTGAGTAGTAACTGGTAATGGACTTGGTAATGATATGTCTACAACGACGGTCATTGCTTTTTTCAAAGGGCCGGCCGCCATTGAGTTTCCGATCTGCCCCAGAATGTTACAAGTTTGCTAATAGAAATGCTTTCCCATGTGAATATTAATTTTGATGTGATTAGCATTTGTTCCAATTTCCCAAATTATATCAGAACCCTCTAACCTGCAATTAAGTTTAGGGTTAAAGAACAAACTTATACAAGGTGTAACAAAACACCAAAAAAATTTTTAGACTATAAATCTGGACAAGTATCACTTTTTTTCGATTCTGGCTCCATAGTGAAAGTTGTTCAGTTTGTCGGTGTAAACCACGCCTTTAAATATAAAACAATACTCCATTCCAAATAGCAACGCAAATTTAAGGCTGTTTTGAATTACAGAAACAGAGATCTGAAACACTTTACTGTAACTTATTCTTAGAACAGCTTTAGTAACGAATATATGACGGAAAGAATATCTTTCTGATAAATACATTACATTTGCTAATCAGAATTGGCCAGAAAGATTAATTGGAATCGGAAAATCTTTTCGTCTCATTTGGAATGAAGTATAGGGTATTTTGTCACATCCTGTACATAAAAATAATGAAACATTTCAAATATATGTAGAAAACAGTAAAGCGTTGACCCGGCTACTATACGGCTTCTCAAATACAACAGAACCTCATTTCGCGCGATGACTATCAAAATAAAGTAAACTGCATGTTACAACTCCACGTTTGTTTTGAGATAAAGATCTAAATCTGCATCTCCTGGATGTTCGCTGTAGTTACTCGTGAGCTCTGACCTGCGAATACAAACGTTGTTGTGCTTCTGGTTTTGTTACTTCTTTATTAAGGGCCTATGTCGAAAAATAATTGAAGCCAAATGGGCGTGTGATAGCTTATATTACTGCCTGATGCGAAAGAGATGAGGCGGCGCGGCGCTTGAAACGACGCAAGCGTAAAACAAACTTTATTTGATTGTGATTGTACTATTTATGTATGTTCATTTCTGCTCTAATCAAACTTTATAAAATATCAATCTCTTTTTTTAAATCAAGTCTCGTGTTTCTATTATTCACCGTTTAGCAGTTCCAAGCGTTTATCTATAAAGACGGAGGCTACTTTGGCTTATTTTTCTATCGAGAAAATGTCTCTTAATAGTGTTTTGGCTCTAATAAAAACTTCAATTATACGTTCAATTTACACATATCCGCAAATCATACTCATGATATATGCATTGAAGAATCCTATTTTTTTCACATGTCCTCTTTATAGCTACTGATTTATTTATATTAAACAAAGAAGCTTAGATTCTACACATGACCACTAGATTTGTCCGATATAACATCTCTACTAGCCGGTTAATTGAAATTGTTAAGATAGCATCATAGTAAATAGATAAATTAAAATCTAACAGACCGAACGATCAAACAGCTCTTTGATGTGAATGAAGACTTTCCATTTTATGAGCAGTTGTGTAAATTAAAGATTTCTGACGCGGGTCACAACCTGTGTCAATAAAGGGAGATAAATAACACAAAGTACGATTGTCATCAACTTGCAAGAGAACAAACAAAGGGTCTTATCAATAAAAGAATGATGTTTTGGTGTCACGTTATGCAATTTGGCCTTTGAAAAATTTCCATTTGAATGAAAATACTCAGAATATCGAACTAATGTAGCATCAAAAGCGTACATATGATAATGTGTAGGGAAAGGTAAAGGACCATTAAACCACTATTGCCTCTCCATCGGGGTATGGGAATATTAGCCAGTAGCCACTTCACGCGTTGACATAATGGGGTTTCCCATAGGGGCGCTTTAGTTCTACCCTCTATGCAAAGTGCATTTTTTGCAGGGCCAGTCGGCGCCCTTGTTCCGATAAAAAAGCTTGGCATCGTCTAGTCTAGACGAAATATTTCTATCTTATCTAATAGCTTTCTATCCCAACAATTCCAAATTTATCTTTGAAAATGAATCATGGTATAATATGTATTTTTATAGATTTGAACAGAAATGGAAAGTAAGAGTCTACTAAAAAGTTTTATAACGTCCAAATATCAAACCCCGGAAGCAGTTTATTGAGAGGGCTATAAAAATAAAACTTTCCGGAGAACTGCTGTTTAAGAATATACGCATACAGTTGCATTCTGAAGCGTTTCTCTATTTTTAGTTCGAAAATTGTCTTCATTATGCAGAGTTGAAAACTTTTACGAATAAGTTTGCAATTTGTTGGTAGTTTCCAATAAGAAAATGTATGACGAGTGTTTGCATAAGAATAGGTAGGTAATTGTGTAGAAAATCCTGACCTTTTATAAATTTATTCAATAACGTAGGTACATGCTTAGCTTTGATACAAATGATCGTCGTAAACTGTATTATGTTTTAAGTGTCTGATTACATTATCGGAATTGCAAGCTGCATGCTCACGAGCCATTAGCACACCTGCTTCAAACTCATTAGTTGATTCCACAGATGTTTCTTCAGAAAACACCGTGCGGTTTATATATTTATTGATATAATACGGACTATCTGTACGGATCAGAAAAAATGTACTAGAACAAATTGCCTTTTAATTGGTTTTTATTAGGTATGTCTATAGCTGTCCACTATCTCCCATCCATAACCCTTCATGAAAGATGGTTGCTTGTGGGCGTGAAACGCTTTTTGCTTAAATTACTATATTGTTTGCTGTTTGGTATATTTATGTGTTACTGTTACCTATAAAGCAATTATCCACTGTTACGTGATGTTCGTAAATCTGTTAATGTTTATTATTCACAATTTGACTGTTTGATATACTAATCAAATTATCTAAGGTTTATTTTATAAACTACCTGTATAAACATTGTTCTGTTTGTAAATTCCTTCACGGTCGCGAGGCTACAGTTTCTTTACCTTGTTTCATTATACCAGCCAGTTTAAATGATCCAATATATCTAGTGTTTTAATTAGCCCTAGCTCTTGTCAGCGGATGTGATTGGAAATGTTTTCTGAGAGAGGTAGAGCTCAGTGGAGACTCGTGAAAGTAGATCCGTACCTTGCGGCTGAGGTTACTTAGTGTTCCTGGTATTGGCAGTTTACGCTTGCGTATGGTTACACAACTACATAATAATGCAATGCTCAATACATAGTTGCCTTGCAATACATTGAGAACCCTACTCATATATCCATTGTTTAAATATTTTCAAGTTAATTGTAAAGAAAACAATACCTCTTGAATATAGTTCAGTTTGCCTTCACCTTGTGATTCACGCGTTTCGCAATCCTTCGATTTCAATTGAATAGCTGCATTATCTCTAGCAAAATACTCCAGTTCCTATCAGTTTTCAGGCCACAAAACGTTATCTTAAATATGTTCTTTGAATTTTTACAATATTGTTGCATATGCACTTAACATTTCTGGAATTTGAAAGTTATGGTAATCACAAAACCCGTTGTCAGTACCAGCAGGCTAATTGCTTTTCTTTAAAGGTTTTGTGCCACATTTTAATGGCACTGAAAATCGCATTTCCTTTTCACGCCTGGTTTTACATCTGGGTTCTGCAAAGTGCTTTTACTGTAAAGTGTAATTTAGATTTTCATGTTTTTAGGGCATGTGTTTTAGTTTTAGACCATTGGTTTAGTTCAATATGAGGTCGCTTAAGGTACGTTGGCGTTATCGTTACATTGCTTAGACATTATAGCTTAGTAAATGAAAATGCAACGTCAATCCGATCCAGTTTCACTCAAAATAAATGATCTAACCTAGATTTTCAATAGTAAGAAAAACGGTCTGATTTACCGCTATTTCTGGGTAGGGTAAGGCCCACAACCATGCCACCTCTTAGCTACGTGCAGGGCTACATCATATAAATCAACGTCAGTTCATTACTTTGAGGCGATTGTAATAGCAGAGTAATTAATGACTTCTTTCACCAAGTCCTGAAATCAAACAGTGTTGACACGCACACTTGTCGTCAGGGTACACTCTAATCTATTTACACACTTGGCAACCGCGCTGACACTAAAATCATGTAATGTACCTTCTACAAATACGTCAACATTTATAGATATAACAATTTAATAACCGATTATAGATTGCTTTGAAAAATTTACAGGTAAAAAATTATATTTATGAAAGGTTTTGAAGCAGCTTTCAGGCAGCTGAGCTGAACCAAGGCTATTTTAAACACATCTGCGCTGTTGTTTATTCCGGGCTTGTTATTGATCTCGATCAATCAAAATATTAAATATTGTATTCCTTTTTAACAGCAATCTACAACACAAGGCAATGAACGTTTTCTCTTATTTATTCAGTTTTTGAAATTTACTTAAATGACGAGCTTGTATCAAAACTGATTACAATTTTCTAACATTATTGATTAAAAGAGTTAGTACTGAAGAACCCATTCGTTCCCCGATAAGATTATTATCTTTATAGGTGTAGTACACTTGAGTAGGTACACTATTCATTACCTACGTTGCTGGTTGTGCTTCAGTTGTTACAGTTTTTTATTTATGACATGAAGATTATATAACGCAACGCTTTGTCTTTAACGAAAGTCGGTTCAGCGTGCTGTGAGAAGATTTCATATCATCATCAGCTTTTTTCTTTATAGTAGTTAAGTTACTTGAGGCATTACTTTCAAAACGATGTTTTACTTTTATGTCATCTCCCTTTGATACAGCATCTCGCTAAACATAATATTCTGCAATTTTGTTCCATCATGTCAAACAACGTGCAATTTCCGGATATTTGCGGTGATTCTGATCGTTATTAGACCCCTGGGGTGATCTGTCATCCACAGAAAACGGAACCCCATTTGACGAAAGGGGATTGCAGGCGTTTTCATCCCACTTTCCACTGGTAAATAAATATACTGCTGTCTAGAAAATAAATCTCATTACACGCTTGGATTGACACTACGCTAAATCCCGACGTTAATGCGGTTTGATTCCAACTCGCTAGTGGTAAGTGTCTTTCGCAAGTCAGTTTTAATAATTTCTAGTAGGTATTTAAAATTATTATACATTCCTAGCAATTAAATTCCATGTAGAGCTAAAAGTAAAGTCAGCGTTACTAAACTTTGGTGAACCTTTCTGGTTTAGCCAGTAACGGGTCTGCGTCTGAATAAAGATCGATGAAACAGTGATGTCGTCACGACCGGCGACCGAAAAATAACGCGTGGCGTGCTGGCTGCGCCTGCGTCACGAGACGCTCTGCAATGTTTCGCGCTACGTATGCTCGTCGGTGATTGGACGAAGAACGTGGCGTGATGGGTCGGAGAGGGCAGGCGAGGCGGCGCGGCGGTATGCGCGGGCGCATTGATACCGCTCCGCGCCGGCGGCGCCGCCAGCAGCCACGCTGCTCGGCACGTTGCCTCGGCTGACGTATGCATCGCGCCACGCCACGCGACTCTACGCCCACCGTTGTGAAGGTCACCGTATTACATCTTGATGATGAAGTGATCGTTTGCTAGTCATACTAAATCTCATCAGCGAAATTGGTTGATGACTAATGCATTTTCAATGAGATAGATATTTATAAATCGTAGATGTGTAGCTTGTATAAAATGTTGAAAAATTTATTCAAAATAAGAATTATTTTTGGAATAACATTCTAAAACTTACATTTCCTTAAGTAGGATATATTTCCTTACAAGTCATAAAAGTTAAAATAGATCTCTCTGATCTATCTTGGGTTTCTAAGTTGATGTCGACATAGTTTCTTATTTTTTCAAAGGGACATCTTTAAGCCGCTTAAAAAAACAAATTTCTTTAGTAATGTAGGTACTTACAGAAGCAACTTATTCCGGCGTATACTTTTCGACGGCACTCGTCAGTATTGGTACCTGCAGATGTAATTATCTTTTTAAGCGTTTTCACTTATACTTTCACCGCCCATTTCGCAAAAAGCTTTTTATTTTCTATCGGAGTAGCTACTTTAAGTTATTTTAATATTTAAGCTGCAGTGTTTACGATATGTTTCAATAATAGAAACTACATCACGTGCGTGAGTGGTGTTTTGTAAATGCAGAATCCTCGACGTTTGCAACACGAGTTGTAACTAACAATACAATGCCTAGTCTATGTTTGGAATTACGTTTGTTTTGGTTAGGGAATTCCTTAGTCTGAAAATTGAAGCACTTTCGTTTAAAAATGTGACTTGCTTAGCATAGAAATGGGAAGCAAGAATAATAATGTCTGTCGTATAGTTGACCATGAACCGACCATGAACGGTTTACGTCATCATCACGCCACTTGTCGGCTGTTTGGCTTGTTTTGTGCTCACATTATTATACCCCACCTACATCATCATCATCTTCCTGCCCTTATCCCATTATTTGGAATTCTCAACAATTTCCTATACCTACGCCACCTACAAAATAATAATGCAATTAGAATCTTTGTCAGAGTCCTTCCTTCGTCCCTCTTATAGTTTTGAATTTTCCTAACAAATGATGGATTTGACGAAGAAAAAAAACCTGATTAAATAGATGTGTCATTAGCAAATACTGTTCTATCTACCATCCATCCATCCATGTTCTAACAACCATTATCGTGGGGAAATCCTTTGATATAAGGAAACATCATTTTGCGGTTTGCCTTCTAAATTTAAAGTGTATTTAGAATGTAAGCCAATTTTATATCTCTGTATGCTGCACCCGTGATAGCATCAAAGCAGTTATAAATATACAAGTATCAGATTTATACTAAAAACGCCAGGCATGAGAAAAAAAGCATAATAACACTTAAGTGTGAACGAAGCAGGCTGGGGCTTCGACAAACAACAGTGCAACATACAATGGAGGGACCGAGTAATAAAAGATATGATTTATGAATGTGTCAAAATTATACACCGGGATATAGGGAAACAATTTTATTGAATACGATTCTTGTACAATACTGTCAGTATTGGATGAAATGAAAACCAAAACTACTTATACAGGGTCCTTTTTAATATGCTGACACTTTTTTCAGGGGATGATCAGACCATCAAACTAAACAACTTTCTCTATGGGACCAACATCGAAATCTCGAAAAAAATCAATACATTTAGCTCGAGTAGGATTGCAGTTTTGTATGGAACAACAGATTTTTTTTCGCCATTTCGATGTCGGTGCCATATAGACAGGTGTTCAGTGTAACGGTCTGATCACCCCCTTAAAAAAGTATCAGCATATTAAGAAGGACCCTATATTTATCTACTCAGGTACATCCAAATAAATAAAAGCTATTATCATGATTGACGCATAAGTGAATGAGCTATCATATGGATGCAAGTTAAACAAGCGGAAGACGTGTAGTTAAACGAAGCAGAAGACAGTTACTCAAACCAAATTAACCCAATTACCAAGACTTTCTACTCATTGTGACAGTGAGTAATAATGCTCTCTGACAAGCCAGAATCAAGCATTATTGTATGATTGTGTATGAAGTAATAGTAATACCTAGTATACAAAAGTGTTGTTTCTTCAATTCCATTAAAAAACGTATAACTTGGTAACTCGTAAACCAGAATGGAATTTTCCAGAATAAAATAAAATATAGTGGATCGAATTCTAAAGATAGCAAAAACTCACGTCCGTCAGTGTGTTTGCTTACTGTTATCGGACGTTTGACAAATGGGGTTTGCGAACCACACCCTTTCCCGTTCGTTGGATTTTGGCGACATGAGCTACACGATATACCTATCTTTCTCAACGAACTATAATTTTATTCTACGCGTTTATAGTTTTATTCTACGCGTTTATAGCTTTATTATACTTTCCATAACATATTTAATTATAACAATCGAAAACTTTTACTTAACATTTAAAATTATAAAGTATAAGTGAGATTTCATAACTGGTTTTTCGCAAGACTGAATGTCAGGCCAGTCAACTTTCAAGGTCATATCGCTGGGTGAATACAACAACGGCACAAGTCAAAAAAGTTGATTTTGAGAAAAATGACATTAAAGTTGGCGCGAGAGAGTGCGCGCGAACAAATTCGTCTGTAGTTACTACACAGTAAGGGTTAGATTGTTGATGTTTGCCTTTTGTATATCTGTGTTATATCAGTAATCTATAACAGTTGAGAATTTTATTTATATACTTCAATATTTTTATTTATAGGGCCATAAATATGGGGGTTCCGAGTTATGCCAGTTTTGCATTAACTTTTTGGTACGATTTAGATTTATGCCAGATAATTATTGAGAAAACATGAAGAAATGTGATAGTAATTAGAACCCAAAATAAAACACAATTATGGCATTAGAGAAGAGACGGAAGAAATGGGAATTTACAAAGCAATGAGGAAAAGAAAATTTGATCTGTTACTGAATTGGCGGAAGTTGTCTGATGAGATCCTATCAGATCAGATACACAACGCATAAGCATATCTTATCTTATCTTCTTATCTTGTTGTGGGGGCTGGCAAGCCAGCAACACTTCGACCCAGTGGGATCTTTTGTGTTAGCCCCAACTTTCTTCACCCTTCAAATACATGGTCAATGAAGGAGGCAACACCATTTAGGGGAAGAAACCTAAGGTCTCCCGGTTTTGGGTATCCATCTCCGAGGAGGCACATGCGTTTAGCCGCCAAGACATCACAGTCACAAAGGATATGTTCCATGGTCTCTTCATCCTCTCCGCATGCTCGGCAGCTTGGATCTAGGGTTAGTTTCATTTTGTGCATCATCGTGCCTGTAGCGTAGTGCCCAGTGAGGGCTCCGGTGATGGCACGAGCCTTGCTCCTGCTGTTGTTCAGTATGAACTTTGAGACACAAGTTGTCACATTGCTGATAAATTTCTTAGAGTGTTGTAGCCCTGCAAGGCCGGACCACTCCAGCCTGTGTGTTTTATCAGCCCAATCCCTAATGGCCATTCTTATGCTGCATGCCGGGATTCCCACACTTGGTTCTGGGCCAACCATCTTCCGTTCTGACCCAGCCCTCGCCAGCTCGTCAGCATTCTCATTATCCTGGACACCGGTATGTCCCGGGACCCAAACTAATCTTACGGTATTGTGAAGACCAAGCCTGTTAAGGGTCTTCACTCCGTTTAGAATTAGCTTGGAATTTACATAATAGGAGTTCAAGGCTTTGAGAGCTGCTTGGCTGTCACTTAGGATATATATAGTCTTGTTGGCTACCTTCCTATATATATTCTCCTGCGCACAGGCTATGATAGCATACGTCTCTGTTTGGAAGACAGTTGCAAATTCTCCTAGACTGACACTTTCGTTGTAGTCTTTGGAGTGTATGCCTGCACCCGTACCTGACTCGGTTTTTGAACCATCGGTGTACCAAACAAGAGTGTTTGCGTCCGGGGTACGCAATCCACGCTTCCATTCATCCCTTGTTGGGACATATATTTTGTAGTTTTTCTTGAAGATCCGTGTGCTCGGCATTGTGACACCGATCATGTTGAACCATCTTTCAAGCTCACTGTCCAGTCTCAATGCAGTGTGCCTTAACTTAGGCATATCACTGTGCCAGGTTTGGGTCACTTTCATTCTGTAAAGAGCCTTAGCCGCTTCAGCTTGTATGAATATATGAGCATATGCTCACGACTGTATTCCACGACGGGTACTCAGTGATATTCTGAAACCTCAGAACATCCACGTTTCACCAGTAGTACCGAAACTCGGACAGAGTTTCGGGACAGATACACAACGAGTTCGATGATAAGAGCCAGACCAAGAAATTACTCGTGAGCCCAATCACATGTTGATCTCAATAGATCTTTTAGTACTGCTTAAATCAAGAACGATGTGTAAAACAATTATCAATCTCTATCTTCGGTCTTCTTACCAGCTACCCATTTTACGTAGTCAGGCCAGTTGGCCGGTGGTCGTCCCATACTATTTAATTATAAAATAACCACGCTAGTTTGTAGCTTCTGTTCTAGAACACATACTCCTTATCAGTTGCCAGTTCTTCAGCAGATATAACAAGCCTATTGCCACTTCAGCTTGCTAATTTTCAGGGCTGCGTTATTTGCTTTAGTTCTCAGACGTTACTACTTCATTTCTGATGTTATCTCTTAGAAGAACACCAACCAGTAGCTGTTTCCATAGCTCACAATGATGGACTAGTTCTATCGTCACTGTTCATGTGTCTGCCTTGATCCCTATGTTCAGGTTGAATACCTTCGTTTGCAATTGGATGAATACGTCGTCAGATATTTTCATCTGGGGAAAGCCAATGAAAAGATCTGTGGAAATTATCTCAGAGGAAATAAATGGAGACATCCTGACATCAGTCATTTGGGATGAAAGATGAATGATAAGACAAGAAGAGGTAAGAGGAAAAGAAAACTGGATTTTAAAAGCATAAAGGTAATATTGAATATGCAGGAATCAGATTTACCAAAGCTATATATTTACGAAGTAACCATACGAAAGCAGTAATAGAGCCTCACGCTTACATAGCTACGCTCTTTTCCACAAAATTACACTATCACATTGTTTTAATCTTCTGATCTGGAACTTCATACAACAGATCAGTCTTCTATCTATACTAGAAAGCCATGGTACAAAAAGCCGATTGGTAGATGATCATAAGTCAAAACTTTCTAGAAGAGATGTTATGATTCCCTGAAGAGTTGGAAGTAGGGAGGACCTACTTTGACATCACAAACCTTCACATTGTAGTTTAAAGAATATAACAGGGGTAGTTTTTGCAGACGGGAATAATTTTAATTCAACTTTTTGACTAAAAAGTGTCATTGTTGCATAACACAAAATAACAATTTTATTTAATGTAGTAGTGGCACAAATACCATCTATCGCTTGATTCAGTGAAATATCGAGTCAGGTCTATATTGCACAAGATAAAGTATGCGATGTAGAACCAGAATACGGTGCTAACTCAAAACTGCCAATTTTTGAGTTGTGCCGTTGTTGTATTCACCCAGCGATATTTTGGTGCTTTTGCTATACTGCTGCAGGTTTTTCGACCTTAGCTCGTCACTACTTAAGAGAAGTTTATTTCGAATGCGTAAATGCGCGCTGCATACAAACGAAGTCTGGTGATATTTTCAATACTGACCAATTAGAGTCAATGAAAATTTTCATAAACAATCTAGAAACTAATCTCTATGCTTGTATGAAGTCAGGTTTTCGTTAAAATATACAGATTTAGTGTTAGGATTAATTTAATTTGTATGGAAATCTTTGAGGCACTGCAACTTTAAAACTATACATTTTGACGAAAGTCTGACTTCATACAAGTATAGAGATTAGTTTCTAGATTGTTTCTGAACATTTTCATTGACTTTAATTGGTTAGTATTGAAAATATCACCAGACTTCGTTTGTATAGAGCGCGCTCCGAATTATATTCCCTTAAGTAGATTTGCAGACTTTTGGAAAGACTAAGCGTCGTTTAAACTTGTACAGGTAGATGTTGAATAGAACAGACGCAGTGGCAATAATACAATTACCTAGTGGAGGAATAGTAATAGTTATATATATATATATGTATGTGTATATGTTTTGCCCTTGTTCGCTTTACTCAAGTAGTGACTACAGTCAATAGGAAAATAGGTTAATTATGCAATTCGTGCGACGCGACGGTCCTTGGTGGAATTTGTCGCGGCAATTTTAACTAAAACTTGAAAAGTGTTCGGTTGTCCAAAGTAATTAACAGAGTATGTAATCATTAATCATTATGTATGCAACGATCAGCATAAATGGGAGGACATTGAATATTTTCGTCCTGGTATCATCTTTATCAGATGTCATTTACCCAAAGACCTTGTGGGTGGTAGTCCCGTAATCTTGCATAGTGATGGCAGACTGATTTATTTCGATTTTGATGAAACTATAAACTTTCACAATAATGCGTACTATACTCCATTCAAAATAGCAACGAAATTTTAAGGCTATTTTGCATTACAGAAACAGAGATTTGAAACACTTCCTCTCACTTATTCTTAGAACAGCTTTAGTAACGTCCAAGATATGTCGGATAGTATGTGTATCCAATAAATTAATTACATTTGGTAATCAGAATTGGCCAGAAAGCTAAATAGGAATTGGAAAATCTCGTCATCCTTATTTGGAATGAAGTATAGTTATTCTGTTCTGTGACAATATATTGTTTACGGATAGCACAATATTTTTCAATGTACTTAACCTAAGCTCTGTAAATAGTACTAACATCCGAGATCCGCATTAAACAAATTAAGATTATTATAATTACAATTATTATCACGGAGAGTACAGAGACCTTTTGACCCATAACAAGCAATAACTACAACAAAATAAGACAACAAACTGAACAGCTAAATCTATGTAAACATTATTTGAGAATATACTCGTCAGGGCGCCCGAGCGCACTGCATACAGACGAAGATTCGTCCTATCTTCAATATTAACCAATATAAACCCATAACTGTCTGTACTTGTTAGATTTCCGTTTAAATATTTAATTTCAATTTCAATGCTAGGATTCATTTAAGATTTGTAAGGAAATCTTTGAACGACGGTAACTTTGGAACTAAATATTTAAACGGAAATTTAATAAGGTACCGATACTTTTTTAACTTTTACTACTAAATGTCCAAACTAGAACGTAACTTCGTTTTGTATGGAGCGCTTTGTCCCAAATATCCTCTAAGTTCTGATAATAATGATTATAGCATCTGTATTATTGTTGCAGGCGTCCTGGGCGATGTTAAAGCAGAGTTTAACATCGGAGATGACAAGGCCGGCCTGCTGCAGACGGTGTTCGTCATCGCGTACATGGTGTTCGCGCCGATCTTCGGCTACCTCGGCGACCGCTACTCCAGGCGGTACATCATGGCCTTCGGGGTCGCACTCTGGAGTCTAACTACATTCGTTGGATCATTTATTTCGGTTAGTGGTCTTTAAGAAAACTAAGACAATCAATATTATTAGGTCTTTCTTAATTATGCTGACGGTTTCTTTAAGGTGATAGAGCATTAAATTGAACAATGTTTTATACAAGATTGCAAACCTACTCGACCCAAATGTATGGAATAGCAGATTTTTTTTTGCCGTTTCAATGATGGTCCTATAGAGAAAGTTGTTCAGTTTGATGGTCTAAACCTCCTCAGCATATTAAGTTGAACCCTGTAGTTTCATCTTTTGCACATTATGTTTGACTCACACATAAAAATGGTACCTGTTGCGGGTCTGCTGGATGAAATCTCTTTGGAGATAAGCTAGTCATCTACTTTCATTCTCTTATCTTTAATTTCATGTGTTCCATAACCCGTTAAACAAATAAAAGAAACCAACCTGTTCTTTAGGAATGGATAAGACCAGAAAATATACCTACATTATTATGTTTTAAATCAAATTTGTTATTTTCATGTAGGTAGATGAAGTCATTTTATATACATCATCTATTTACTCTACTAAACCCCGTTTTAATTGTAGTTCAATTTGATAAAATATCTGCTTGAACAGAAAGTTTTAAGACCTCTAATCTATTTATATTTCTTAGATCGTATCGTAAAGTAGTTAAGTTTATTTTTGTGCCGGCAGCATTTCGGAATGTTTGCCTTCTTCCGTTGCCTGGTGGGTATCGGGGAGGCTTCGTACTCAACCATCGCCCCGACCATCATCAGCGATCTCTTCGTGGGCAATGTTCGCTCCAAGATGCTCGCCTTCTTCTACTTCGCTATACCCGTCGGAAGGTAATCCTGTTAAAATTTGATTTTAGACATTGCTATTTTATCATTTATTTAAGGTCTAACAAAATTAGCTGAAACGATTTTAAGCGGATGATCAGACCCTTAAACTGAACAACTTTCTGTATGGTACAAATGTCGATATCGCGGAAAAAAATCTGTTGTTCCTTACAAAACTGTAAATCTACTCGACCAGAATGTATGGGACAGCTAATTTTTTCCCCCGATTTCTGTGTTGGTCCAATAGAGAAAGTTCCTCAGTTTAATGGTCTGATCAACCTCTTCAGTACAGGGTGTATTATGTTCTTACAATTTTATTCTTTATCGAATTTTACTGAATCGATGAATTTAATATGTTGTGGAAACGTTAGTGATTATTACTTATTCTGAGTTAGGAAATGTTATAATTTACTTTATGACAAATTTATAATTATTTTTCCTAGTTTAAATTACAATGTTTCAGAATAATTATAATTGGTTTTCCGCTTAAATCGTTTTATCAAAAAAGGATACTGACTAATTAACTAGAATGGAAAGCAGAACGACCGATCCGAACTACAGTTGCATTACAAACATACAAAATGTTTGAAGCTATTCTTAAACCAGAATAAACGTTTAAATGCTGACGTAATCTTATGCAAATTCCAGCGGTATGGGATACATAGTGGGATCTTTAGCCGGAGCAGCAGCTGACAACTGGCGGTGGGGTCTGCGAGTGACCCCATTCCTGGGGGCTGTTGCCGTGGCCTTGATTACCTGGGTCATGCATGACCCCGAGCGCGGAGCGGCCGAAGAGAGCAACATCAAACCGACCTCGTATAGTGATGACCTTCGTTCTCTCGTTAAAAAGTAAGTCTGATATGATAACTCAACTAAATACTGGAATTAAATAACTACTATCTGTAAAATGTGATGAATGAATTTATTTATTTACATTAAGAATGTAAATACCAAAGTTTTGATTCGGATGCAAAGATAACGATAAAAGTTTTGGCACAGCACCGCATTCGCAATCCCTCAGTGACTGTCACTAAATATAGATACAGCAACTATTAACTAAATGTAGCTATATGTATAGTGTATGTTGTGATAGTTAAATAGCGATCATGTTCAGGTGTTTATTGATGACGCGATGTGCTACATGCATCGTAGGTCGTAGCTAGCTTGCTATTTCAGCGTAACTCGAGTCGTCAAGGTTGACTTTTGTGTAGACTAGAAATATATGAGTCTAGTGCAAGGCTATTAAGTTCCTAACTTACCTTGAATGAAGATCCGGGTTAGAATGTAGGTAGCGAAGATGCGCTCAATTTTATTTTTATCTCAGATGCAGCTAACCGTGGTAACACCGATTAATTTAAGCGCGTGCGACTTTTTGTGCTCATCAAAGCGTTCATTAGATTCATCGGATGCGTCGAATGCATTGCGATTTTGCAGTTCGTAGTGATGCGTGACTGTTGTGAGATTATGGAGCAAATATCGTCTCTACAATTGCTGCAATGAACACAAATCCTATTTATAAACAAAGTGCTGTCAAACAGCAAAATTTTTCACACCGAAATTACATAACAAGCATACCGCAGAGAAATAATGCTCCCGCTGACCGCATTATCTCAGTAAACCTATGATTAAACCGACATTATCTCGCTTAGACACCTGTCATCGCGTTACAAGACACTGATGCGAAACAATAATGCTAGATGTCAGTATATTACATGATGTTAATTGCTATTTCTCTTCTGGATAATCCCACCCACCGCCACGCTAAGTTTTGCACCAATAAATATCTTGGACATAGTCACACTGATTAACTAGTCCCATTGAAAATACCAGAATCTAGTTCGGTTTTGTGTTATGATGACTAGACAACGACAAATACATATATTGATACAAAGATTCATTACTCGTCGGATACAAATATTAATATTTACCATAAAAATATTTACCCCTTCCGAGATTCGTAACCGCACCACTCGGATGAGCAGGCCAGCAGGCAGGTTCACTACCAACTGAGTTATCGGGCCGTCAATCATATACAGGGTGTAAATTTAAAAGGGTTGCTTCAGACCATCGAACTGAACAATTTTCATTATGGAGCCAACATCGAAATCACGAAAACAAAATTGGAACAGATATTGCTTTTTTCTCGCGATTTCGATGTCGGCGAAACTAAAAGTTGTTCAGTTTGATTTTCTGAAGCACCCCGTTTAATATGTAACGCATTTCATTTTACACCCTGCATATTGATATAAAGGACCATGACTGGTACAAATGTTCATAATCATCGATTCGAAACCGAAACGCCACGCTCCTTCGGATCAGCAGGCAGCATGTTCACTACCAACTGAGCTATCTAACGGGCCGTCAAGCCTTGTAATTGCCATTGTCAGTCTCATACTTTATATATTCTTATAATTTCCAGTCCTTCGTTCATGCTGTCAACCCTGGCGTTCACTTGCGTGGCGTTCGTGACCGGGGCCCTGGCGTGGTGGGGACCTCAGTTCATCTACCTCGGCCTCAAGATGCAGGCTGGCTCCTCGGACATTACTATTGAGAGGTGAGCTATAATAGCCGGCAAACAACTTGTCAAAAACCTTGACTGCGCAGAACAAAATTTGTAGGCAAAATCATTTCTACACACACCTCTCCTCGGCTCTATTGGTGAAGTTGTTTTCCGGGTAGTGTAACAGTACGAAACTCTTCACAAGTACACTTGAAAAGCAGTGTGGAACTGATACTTTGCAACAACAATTTGTTGATCAATATCAACTAATGTTTGAGACAGATGTTATACTGGGTGTAAGTGAAGACAGTTGCACTTTTGAAGGGTACTTATGATACTTTTCCTAAGAAACATGGGAATTTGTAAAAAAAAATCAGCTTTTCATACTATCATTTGATCAGCTGATTGTATTTAGTAAGCAGTCTCCATTTCTTTTTGCTCATTTTGTATGGGTTCCTTGGGTTTGTATAGTATCATGACATGAGTATAATCACCCTTTAAAGTAATGCAACTGTCTACTACACTTCACTATAAAACTGGAACTCATATTAGACAATTTTAGAGTAAAAATTTAGTTTTGTTCGAGGTATTAAAAACCTTTATAATAAAAAGTAATATCGTATGCTAAAAATAATATTCAGTTGATTCGATGCCACTCTTGATACTGAACTGGTGAGACTTTGAGTCATATGAAAGGCATCGCGAGCGTCGCTCCCTAATGCTCGCTACTGTAAATAATGTATGTCATCATCTTTTGAAACGAGTCTACATCCATTAATTTCTCTCGACTTTGTGCATTCAAAGTATGTAGAAAAAGAATAGATGAGCAAAGTTGTGAATGTTCATTTGTGTTATTTGTACATTTTTATTAGGATACTAGAGTTTACCCGCGACTTCATCCGCTTTAATTATATACCAAAAATTTAAGTCAGATCATAAGCTATCAAACAAAAAAAGTTTTATAAAAATCGGTTCAGTAGTTTTTTAGTGATGCTGTTACAAACATACAAACAAACAAACAGACTGACAAAAATTCTACAAAAGGTTGACTTGGAGTTTGGGATACCTAAAAGCCATATCGTAATCTTTTTCATGTAAATATCTTCAATGTACAGACACACTTCTGTTACAGTTTTATAATAGTTAAGATTAAGATTAAAATAGTCATAGCAATATTACATCTTGTATGAACCATGCATAAAGTACCAAACTGTAGGTACAGGTAGGTTAGGATGTAAGTAAAGACATACAAATGTTCGATCAGCTGATTGCATTTAGTATGGAGTGTCCAATTTTTTTGTTATGAATTTCCTATTATGTCCCTTGGGAAAAGTTCTTCAGTATCTTGAGTTCAATCTAAAGCGTCGGTGGTGCGTTGCGGAGAGGTAGACACTCGATCACGGTTCGAATCCACACGGATGACATGTCATGCACCAATGAGCTTTTCTAACTTATCTAGGTATAATACTGACTGCTCTCAAACGGTGAAGGAAAACATCGTTAGGAAACCTGCATACGCTGAAGAAGAAATTCTAATGCGTATGTGAAGTCCACCAATCCGCATTGGGCACGCGTGGTGGAGTAACCCATACACCCTCTTAAAGTACTGCGACTGTCTATTTCCACTCTGAATAATAAAAGAGCACAGTGTAATTATGTACGTTGGATGCGGCAGTGTGTCGTACAAGTTCGGGCTGGTGGGTATGTTCGCGGGCGCGCTGGGCGTGCCGCTGGGCTCGGCGCTGGCGCAGCGAATGCGCGCGCGGGCGCACGACTGCGACCCCCTCATCTGCGGGTTCGCGCTCGTCTTCTCCGCCCCCCTTGTCTACTTCGCCCTCATTGCCGTCGACGCCCACGTCTTCCTCACCTACCTCCTAATGTTCCTCGGAATGCTCACCCTCAACCTGACCTGGTCCATCGTCGCCGACATAGTACTGGTGAGCGCTTTCTGCCTTTTAAAAGCAGAAATCGTCCATCGGCTCCGATTGTTTCGAAATATTCCAATGAGATAAAACACTGAACTTTCAAGTCGTATCATCGTGCTCGAATGCTGCTTTACTATTCGATAATTATTGTCATGATTTAGCTTCAAACATCAGACATATTTACTAATACATCATATTTATGTTTCATAGCATAATTGAAAGCATGAACACAACAATGAATCATGAAATATCATTGCTTCAATTTTTACACTCATTCAAATCGATGTCAATGTCAATCATTTGTCTCCCGAATTAGTATTTCTAACTCGAAAGTGTGCAGTTATTGTTATTGTCACGCATCCAAACACAGTACTGAAAAGGCGAGGACATTTCCGAGTTAAGAATACGGATTCAAATAACCGTTATGAATGTAAACATTTAAATCATCGATTCTTAATCTGGGGGTCGAGACTCTCTATGGCAAAAGCGATAGTGGACGAAACGTGGCGGACCCCCCTTGCACCCAGCAAGGGGGGTTCGCAATCCGTCCAAGAAATAAGACCCATTTTCTAAACATGCTTTTATTGAATAAGTTATAAAGTATTTAGAAGCTGGGTCAGACTAAGAAACACATAGCGCGACTACGTGGATGCCCACGAAGCAGAATAGCAAATTATAGCAATAAATTACACAACTTTTAGACTATTCAGGGGGTTGCAACACCAAATAGATTGAGAAACGATGATTTAAACTAAGAGTATTCCAAGAAGCATCTATCTACAATATGCATGTGATGATAAAAGCGATGATATTGCACGAAGGGTGTCGCTAATCTTCGGCGGGATCACGATGCTGTCGGGGCTGCTGGGCGTGCCGCTGGGCGCGTGGCTGGGCGCGGCGCTAGTCAAGCGCTTCCCGCGTGCCCACCCCATCATCTGCGGCGCGGGCCTGCTAATCTCCGCGCCCGCCATGACCCTGGGCTTGGTCTTCACGGAATGCTCTTTCTACGCTCCCTTCGCCCTCATGTTCATAGGCGAAGTCGCTTTGAATCTCAACTGGGCAATAGTGGCCGATATGTCGCTGGTAAGAGACGCCTCGCGGAATTCCTTCTGTAGGGCTATTGTGTAAGTTTCCGATTCGTATCGTTTGAAAGATCGGTAACGTATTATAACTTTACAAGGCAATTTTTTTGTGTTTGCGATCATCCATTGTCTGAACATAATTAAATGAATATTAAGGGGCACGGAACCTCCAGTGCTGCTCTCAATCTTATTTTTTTAATTTCTTAGTAGGTACTTAATTATACAACATTTCCAAAAAACAATACCTAATGTCACATTAGTCATAGCTGATTTTCAAGTTATCGGGTAATTACGGATTTGTTTTATATCTTTAAAAAAACTAGGTAGGTATAAAATATAGGTTATCCTTAATATTTCGATAGATTGAAAAACAACAATGTGACATTCTTGTTTTTTGTTAACTTTGTATATTTTCTGAGAAATAAATAAAATAAAAGATTGAGACCAGCACCTGAGGCTCGATCTCCTCTTAAGAAGCATAATCGCTCAGAACTGCAAAAAAACACCATGTTGATTTGATACCGATAGTCCGATTGAATCGGGTAGTTACACAATAACACCCCTGGTTTGCACTTGGCTTTGATGCGACCGATTGACTGAGTCTTTTAAAGCCATCTGCGATCAGAAGTGACATTCTGACGTTTTTTTTTTCTTGTTGCATCATATATTTCGCTTACAATTTTGGTAAAAGCAATGTGTAAAATATGTGATGCAATCGGGAGTTGAGTAGTGTTAGTTTTGTTTTGTTTTTATTATTTTAGTTTAGAATCGGTGGCGAGATTATTATTATTGGTATTCGGTGCATGAGCTGTTTATTTTGTTTAGCATGTTTTTTGTAGTAGTTATTTTTTGCCATGCGCATGCTTAGAATTGAATTCAGTCACTCATTAGCACATATTGACGGTTCACTGTTGCCTGGTTGTAAACGGTAAATCTCATATCCGTGAATTGTTTTTGTTCTCATTGGAATATTTTGAATTTTGAATAATTCGAGCCGAGTGGACTGATTTCAATATTTTTGCGAACAGCGACATCTATTGGCGCATGCACTAAATACTTAGTATAAACGCTTAGTAAGATTATGAACTTGATGTAGTTAGTGGTTGTGCACATAGATGGCGCTGTCGCAAAAATAGAGCAATTTAATTTTTGTCATTTTATAATCAGAGACATTAATAATGATTTGGATAATTAATTTTCCAGTATGTGGTGGTTCCACCGCGACGATCTACTGCCGAGGCTTTCCAGATCTTGATTTCGCACACGTTTGGTGATGCTGGAAGTCCCTACTTAGTCGGAGTGGTAAGATATGAATCACCTTTCTTCCCTTATTTGTCATTGAATTAAATCATATATTTGTCGACTTCCTCTTTGAAAATAAAGTGACGTTAGCATATGCTGTCCTTGAATCAAGTGGATTTTGCGTCTTGACACATAAGTTTAACTATTAAATAGGTAATTCCTTGGAATCTGTTTTAAGCCAGGCCAGAGGCCTATTAAGGCGGCTTGAAAATTCTCTGACAGCAAGTTGACCACAAATTTGCCTCCACCAACACGCACTAACTAAAAAAAATAACTTATTTAATTATCTATTGCAGATATCAGAAAGTTTGAAGCGTTCATTATCCGTGGACCCGATGGAAGCGCCGAGTGAGATTGTTCAGTTCAGGTCGCTACAATACGCCCTGTTTGTGACGTGCTTCGTCGAAGTTCTCGGAGGCATATTCTTCTTCATTACAGCCGTTTATATCGTCAGGGATAAACTTAAAGTTGATAGAGCTATTGCAGGTAAGAAATGTTATCTATTTGTTTGTTTTATTGTATGTTCCTGTAGTTTGCATTTTTATTTTTCAATTTCAAAACGTGTAAAAATTACTCTGTAACTCAGAGTCTGTCTATCATCATATATTGTCTTCGTATGCTTTTTTTTTTGTATGTCACACCCCAAGTGATTTCCAAACAATTTGAAATGTAGCTTTAACTTCTAGAGGTTAGCGCATATTGGGTTTCTATACAATTTATATGAACTATCGCATTCTATACGAGCCGGGCCGGAGCGGGTCGCATTTTTATGCGGCGGATATCCGTGCGTACGGCGCGACTCGCTCCGCTCCGATGCGGCCCGTCTTAGTGTGCTATACCAAGCTGAACAATCTGTCAGTATTCAAACCACAGAATAAATACTAGTCTTGTACTACCCGTACAGAAGAATCACTTCAAAAACAGATTTAAATAAATAGCGCCTCTATCTGCACGGTAATAAGGTGCAAAGTTATTCGCACCCGTCCTATCGTACAATTCGCGAATAACCTAGCAACCGTCACAACGGCGTTCGTGCAAACAGAAATGAACAGAGTCATGAGAGCTTCCTTTACATAGTCTCCCTGTTTCATTCTTTCACGCGCTGGCAGCGTGACATCGCTAGGGTTCTCAAGTCTCGCATTGAATACTCACAAAATGGCGGAGATTTGACCAAGACGTTATACCTAATCTATTGCCATTCACACCTCGGCGGGGATCGGCCGTCAAACGTACCTGAGCTGTGGAGTGAGACAGGCCTGCTCAAACTAAAAATACGTCAATACGTTGCGACCCGTCCCGCTCTAGTGTACGATGCCGCCCGTCCTAATATGCGCTTACCTTAAAAATAAATGAGTGCTGCAATCAATCCCCTCATTACTCGACCTATTTTTGACTAAGACCAATCATGTCACTGCACAACATTTTCGTATTGTTTCAGTTACTTCAAAAGTTATTTAGTTTCATAGAGTTAACGATAGGTGAGTTGTTATGCTCATTATTGTTATTGTGCACGGGCATGGGGTATATGTCTGCTACTTTATTCATTAAACATTTACAAAAACACTATTTTCTTTTCTGTACTATTGCTGTTATGCACTTGAACTAATCTACATAGTTTAGTTAAGACTAAGAGGATCTTGAAGCAATGAAGAAAATACAATCTCCATACAAGCGGAAACGATTTTTACCCCTCCAAAACCATATAGTTATCTATAGTATTTGTATCATTTGATTCATAATACTTGGTTCGATTTCGATTTTACTTTATTTATAAAATTTTTGTGAAATAAATGATTTTGACGTTATGGGAAAATTTAAATGAAATCTATAAAACTATAAAAATATTAGAAAAAATCAAAACATACGAACCTGGTTCGATCTAGCATACCAATAACATTAAACAATTATTGAACTGCGTCAAGGTTTAGGATTAAAAACGTCTTCGCTTTTTGTATGGAGACTGCTTGCTTCACAATCCTCTTAAATGGATAAACTATAACCAGAAATAAGATAAAGGGAATTCATCAAAGTAATATTTTCTTGCCAACAATGTTAGGCAAACAAAAATATTGTGAACTTAATGAGCTTCCTCAAATTTCGTGTCCGGCTTTTCCGACAGGGATAGCCAATCGGTATCTTATAGGTAATGGATGCTAATGGTTACTGAATCGTTCACTCTTTTAATTGTAAAACAATAACACATTCTGGGTCGTATGTCTTTTCCTATGCCGTGACTGTCATTAAACAATAAAATTAATTGTTTACAGAAGCAGAAGCACAAAGTACAGAGCCGTCGCACAGTAACGCACAGGAAGACAATGTTAGTGGTGAATAGTGATAGGAAGAACAAATCATGGACTTTACCTCAGTGATATAGATATGTGAGCTGTGATCTTATCACTAACTAGCACGATCGTGAAAGAACTTATTTGTAGGGTACGCTTTTAAAACAGGACTACATTTTTGAAACACCTGGTCGAAAAACATGGCTGCTCAGAATGATAAGCCACGATAATCTTGTTACCGACTAAAATGTATCATCTAGTTTTGAATGCTACCCTACATCTAAAAGAAAGTTTGATTACATAATTGTTTTGATTAAAACGATTATTGTAATTTGATTGAGATGGTACACAAAGACTGATTTGTAAAGGCGTAGTGCATGAACAAGTCTGACTGATCGTGGGTTATGTAGTTGTATAAACTGTCGATGGTGTGAGATAGACTGTAATTATATTGTAAGGCTCTAGGAATTAGGCATCACAGACCCTACTGTTACCTATTTAATTAGAAAGACATGTGCCTATTAAATTAATTATAAAATCGCTACTGGTAACGTTTTGTTGCAGCTCCTTTTTCTTCCATATGAATGCAAGGAATACATGCATGCCAATAACATTTACATAGATATCTGTTGTTACTTATACCAAAAAATGTTTGGTACATTGCCACAAAAGTTTTGTTATTAATTTTGCTTTTGTTTTCATAAAATTATTTTTGTTTTTACAATGTCCTAATTTATTTGGTAATGCAATTTTGATTGAATACAAGTTTAAATGGAAATTTTCTTTATATCTCAGAAAAATATTCATGCAGTTTAATGATATTATTGTCGTGATGATCGTTCAAATTTTATAATGATAATTGTTATCAAGAATTATTGTAGGGTGTATGGTATAAACTGTATGTTTATAATATTGTAGGTATGAGGAAATCGCGATAGTTAATGGTGAATATTTTCATCATAATTAAACTGTAATGAATATTGATAAAGACTGAATTAATTTAATGTTTGTTTAGATTTATTTTCTATTAAATACACTTGTTTCTGTAAATATTATGTAAAGAATCGTATGGAATTGAGAAAAAATATAATAATTTATTTTTGACAACTTCTGTTTTATTGAGGAAAAATCTTAAAACAATCATCTATGTAGGTAACAAAAATAACACTTAACATGATGTACGTATACATACGTCGGTGGGTCCAGTGCTTACTCTAATGCAGGCACTACATTCTCGCCGAGAACAGACGAGAAAAGCCGAAGGAACGAGTGTGGGTTCCCTTTGTTCACGCGGCATCATGAGCCGTAGTAATTTTCCTTTTGAAGTTCTTGCCGAGAATTCTCGCGAGAGTATAGTGCCTGTAAAACATTCTAGTCTAGAAAAATACTGAGGTAGACATTGGGCTATTTTTTTTTCCATATCACATGTAGACTAAAATTATGGGTCTTGCACCCTGTTTGTGACTTTATATTTGAACACATAAGACCAGTCTTCAATTAGTTCAAACTTAAACATAATACTTGATAAGTAATTAATCTACTTTAGGTTTTTCTATAACACTAATATTGAAACACTAAGCTCCTTGTCTATTATAGAATTCTACAAAAATCTATCTTTCAGATCTGTGAAGTAATGGCACATTAGCACTAATGGTCATATTTAAACTAAAAAGGCATAATTATCAGTTGCCTTATGTCTCTAATCAATAAACAACACAATAATCAACAGTAGAATCATAACAGTTAACCATTCTTTAAAAATAGTGAACATATCAATTAAAATATTAAAATTATATCAATCATCACATTTATCGAATAAAATTGTAATTAAAAACAATACTGGTATTAAAGTTTGATAAAATACCATATATCCAAAGTAATTTGAATTTAAAAGTTACTTAAAGTTATTCTCTTTCATAATTAATGAACTAGCTACGGTTGATACACATTGGACGACGGCGGGCCCATACAAAAAGCACGTTTAATATGGGACGCCGCCCGCATCCTCCGCCGTCGACGCGGTCCGCTGTCGCCCAATGTGTCTCAACCCTAAAAGTCAAACAGGCGGGTAACTTAAGTTGGTGTAAACTTGCGTTAAGCTTACTCCTGGGAGCAAAAGCTTGTAGCCGAGCTGGTGTCATTCTCATCCTTCTGCTCCGTCCCCGGGTACACTGCAATCCTCAGCTTCTTCGGAATAGGCTCACATGAGTTGAAGCTCTCACGAGCGCGTTTTGCCTTCGCTGTCACCCTAATGACGGTAACATTTTCCTCGTCCGAGTCATTGTTGTTATTTGAGACAGTCATCTGACTGAACTTCTTGACGTCCATTGTTCGATTCAACAATGTTTCAACTCTAAGTGATATATCTGCATCCTGAAAATATTTAACTTATTAGCATGGGGCATTTTTGTAAGTGTAGGGACACACCTGCTAAACGTTCGGTTAAATACGCGTGCAATGCTTTTCCCTATACCGGCGACACACCAGTACGCGCCATTTTTCCTAGTAGACGCGTATTAAACCGAATGTTCAGCAGGTGTGTCCCGACACTAAGCTGTCACTTTCTGATTACATTTCTTGGTCTGAAAGACGATGTAGTGAATGAAAGTTATGATGAGATGTTTTGGTCATATCTACCCGAAACTGACGAGCATGCATGAAAGAACTAATGAATGTGGTGGATGCTAGAGAGGTTTGTCAGAATCGCAGCAGATGGCGATGTCTCTGCCTACCCCAGTAGGATACAGGATTGAGAATATGTATGTATGTTAAGAATAACCGTCTCTCTACCCAATATAATATATATTACCTGCATCCACGCATGGCAGAGTATTTGATCGAGTGTTATGCGCCTGTTCACGTTAACCGTGAGCATTCTCTTCATAAGCAGCTTGGCCTGCAAGCTGATGCCCCTCCAGTGAGCCGGAGAGAACCGGTAGCGTCCGTTCAGGATCTGGTCCCGCAATGAAAGGTCCTTGTAGTCTCCCGAGAATGGTAAGTAGCCCACTAGGCTGGAATAGAAGATAGATATTAGAAATGTAGATAGAACTAGAGTTAAGGGTTTCAAATGATGATTGAAGAGAAAAACGTAATAAACGTTTCTAGATTGAATAATAAGAGAAAAATAACTCTTAGGATAGCATATGGAAAAAGAACTAACCAAACAAAGAAAATGACTCCCAAGCTCCACACGTCGACTTCGGGTCCGTAGGATCGTTGTCCGTTGGCGCGGAGGACTTCCGGCGCAAGGTACAGCGGGGTTCCGCACATTGTCTTCATGAACGTGTGTTCACCAACAAACTTGCTCAGGCCAAAGTCTGTGATCTTAACTAGCGTCTCTTCTTCTTTACTCTCCAGTAATACATTCTCAGGCTGTAACAAGATTGAAGTCTAAAGAATATTTATCTTGAATGAAGAGCTAAATTGGCATCCATTATTATGATGTACTCTCTATTTCTTTAATGTAACAATCAAAGCAAGCAATGTATGCTATTAATATGTTTTAAACCGCAAGAACTATATTATACAGGGTGTAAAACTTTCACTATGGAGTTAATATCTAACAATAAGAATGATTATTGATAAGTCCATTGAAATGCATCCTATCTTATATCTAGACGAATAAAATGGAAAGTATAACTAAAAATATACAGATAACATCAAAACAGATTTCCAAGACATGCATGTGACTATCGAAGCTTGTGATAAAATAATATTATACACCATGGAATCGGGGTCGCTTGAAGACGGAAGGTAATATGCCATCAATAGTAGAATTAATTACGATGGTAAAATTTTATAAAAGTTGTAAGTAAATAAAAATTGGAAAATGTGAGAAAGCTGTCTTCGAAGACGTCTCAAACCAGTAGTAACACTATCGACGCAAGCGGGCGCGATGTCGACACTTCGAGTCGGCTTCTTGTTTCAGCGTGATAAGAAAAGCTCACTGATGTTTCTCACTCTTCTAGTTCATCTCAATTTTTTTAAATTTTACTTACAATTGATTGTAGTACTGTTGGCATATCACCTCCTTCCGACTTCAAAACGACCCTGATTCCACAGTGTCACACCCATAAAGTTATTATACCTTACAGGAGTAGAGGAACTGACATGAGTTGAAAAAATGAACTGTTTTTGGAGGTTTTCAGGAGATTTCGAGCACGGTAAAAATTCCGAGTTCTGTGTATAATTCTGAATCTTACGTGAAATCGTGGATAATTTAATGAACTAGTGTTAGTATATTTCACACAATTATCTACGATTTCACTTTAGATTCTCAATTATTCACAGAAACCGCTATAAGATCCCCTAAAACGGTTCTATTGCCTCGTGTCTCGTATCTTTCTATTATACAGTGGTGCCGCTAGATACATCTCGCTCTCTCAGCTGTTAGTCACTCGTCTAGTAGTAACTTTATGGTTACACCTTGGACACTGTCAGCTGATAGCTGTCATTTCATACAAATAGTAAAAATTGAAAAGAAGAGTTGCATGTGTGATACTGAGGAGTTCGAGCGAGACAGGAATACACATTTCCTTAAGAGGCAACCATGAAGTAACCAGAGGGGGTGAGGTAAATAGATGGTCGGAGGCATGGAGTGTCCATATTGTATGTAGTACTAGATACTCTTTCTTATACTGTGACAGTGTATAATAAAATATAACATTACTTTAAGGTCTCTGTGAGTGATGCCCTCGGAGTGTAGATACTTGACGGCCAGCACCATTTGTCTGAACAAGAAGCGGGTCAGTCTCTCCGACAAGTGTCCCTGCCTCGAGATACGGTCAAACAGTTCCCCTCCTTGCATCAGTTCCAAGATTATGTAGACCGCTTCACGCGAGTCAAATACCTCTTCTGTAGATATTATACAGGGCTGAAATAGTGAAAATAAATGATAGTAAACACAACTTTAACACTGTGCAAGGTCGGCTGTAATGGAGGGTTCTGTACATGATTCTAAGCCTGATCCCAGTGAACTGACATAGTTAATAAAAAAAATCTTTAGTAAATGGGAATACCACTTCGGGGAACAATCACAGACTATTGGAGTTTGGTAACCCTCCATAGTAAGCCATATTGGTTGCCTTAGTTCTGTTCGGCCGATCTTGATAGGAAAACACTAGTCTCAGCATTTAGGCTGCATTCCGGGCATATTCCAGTTAATAAGTTCTGTCATCTAATGGGTATTAAACCCTTCCCACTATGCACAGTGTGCAATAAGGTGGAGGACCTTATACATGTTATGCTGGAATGTGTCCGGAATGCAGATACGCGATTTAGGTTTATACGCACAAGTATTTATGGGCAGCTCAACTGCTGGTTGGCAGGCTCTCTGTCAAGCAGAGCAGTAAGATTAAACCAGTTTGTTGGGCTGTCCATTGCCCTAGAGCGATAAGAGCAACTAACTTGTATAAACCTATGAGGTCACCACAGGTGACAAAAGCCTTAAAATAAAAAAAACATTGCATTAAAGATGAAAATAAGATACAACTTAATTATAATTATACTATATTATAATTATACTATATTATAATTATATTATACTATAATTATAATGGTACTATAATATCAATCACTTACATGTCTCAGAGCTTTTGTAATGTTTACTTCGTTCATAATCTTAGCAGGGTCATTTAAATTATTCATCGGTCCATTTGTCAGTCTGCTCTTTTTTATTATTTTCATTGCATGCTTTGTGCACTTTGTCTGAAGAATAAAAATTATCATCTCATGCCAAAATTAGAAAGCTTCCCTCGTGGTAAATACACCCTGTATGGGCTTCAGTCCACCCTGTCTTCATCATACAGGGTGTTAACTTAAATGCGTTAAAAACATTTGAAATAGAAATAAAATATTCTTTATTGTGGCCTATCAAACTGAAAATCTTTTACTATGGGACCAAAATTGACATTGCATTCTACTACAAAATAGCGGAGCCATGTGCAAGCTGGAGAGATCTTCAGTGGTTTAGGCTGTGCTGTCTGTCAGTCAGTTAGTCACAGAACTGTAGTTAAGGTCTACCGGGGTAATTCATGCCAACACCTGCTTTGTAATGAAGGCAGGTGTTGGTAAATAAAGAGAAGAAATGAATCATGATTTATAAGTGCAATTGCTCCATATAGTTGTTATTACCCCATAGTTACAATTACCCCAGTAGACCTTACTTGAATTCACCAGGAGGTTTTATAAGTATGTAATGTAAGTAGGTAAAGATTACCTTATCATAAACTAACTTGACCAGTCCACAAGCCCCCTGGCCCAGAGTCCTTGAGATGTAGTACTTCTGTGAGATTTCATTGGGTACCTGATCCTGTTCATTCTTCAGTAAATCTTTGAATACAAATACTGAAATGTTATAAAAATACAGTTGTATTAGCCTGTCGCTTCGTTCATTATAATTCAATTACCATATTTTCTTTAAAACAAAAAATTGCAACTGAATCAAAAGAAAAATTGGTCGCGATCTTGGCCGTAGACCGGCACTGATATGTCTAGCAACGCCGGCTACCAAATCAGCGACCTGCACTGGCAGCACATGAATAGATATCAACCAGAAAACAAGCTTCTTACAAGCTGAAAAAATCGTAATCCATTGCTATAAGGATGAAAATGGCGTATACGGGTCTAGCAGTTGCGGTGCGCTTGTGTGAAGCTTGTTTTCTAGTGCGGCTTAGATGTTCTATTCATGTGCTGGTAGCAGGGGCATTCCCAAACAAACAACTAAATTTTTATTATAAAAATACAAGCAAAGAATAAAACAAACAAAAAAGGTGTGGTTAATTAATTAAAATAAATGAATAACAAAATAAAATAAAAAATACTTTTCATGGCAGGATGTGTGACAGCGATTTCGTCATTATCATCTAGTACTCTACTGTTCCCCTTTCCAATCTTCTCTCCATTCACAAATGTGCCGTTGTATGAGAGGTCAGTGATAATGGCGGGACTGAGTGCTTCACTAAAATACAAACATAAAGAATATTCTCAACACAGAAGACTAAAACATAATTTAAAAAAAAAACATGCCAAAAAAGTATCCGTATAGCTAGCGTACACATAAGGATCTGTATAGGATTGGTACCAATAAATAGTGCCTAATTAGTATCTAGGTCAAATAAATAGTGCCTCTGTAGATTACCAGGTAAAAGAAATCTGTATCTCGTAAAGTACAGAGGCACTATTTATTTGACCTAGGTATTAATTGGGCACTATTTATTGGCACTAATCCTAGCCTGATCCCTTTCATGTGTACGCTAGCTATACGGACACCCAAAAAAGCATAAAATGACATGCCATCGACTAGATGAAAGAACACAGAAGAATTTTCTTTTTTCGTGTTTCCATGGGCCATAGCGTATGATAATAACTGTTCATAATGTACCATGCTACTGATTAATAAAGCATGGGTTAAAGTTTAGTAGACTGGATGAAACTTTAACGAATTCGAAAAAAAGCTGAATCACTGGGGGCAAATACTAACTAAACCAAGGAATTGTAGTTCTGAGTTATTGGGTTTTCAATATTTGTCTTTAACTTTCAAGTTATTAGTACAGATCCGATAATCGGATGCATATTTACCTTTGACAAGTTGGCTATTATGGAGTGCACTTTTGTATCGAAATTTATATTTTATTTTTCATTTTATAATTTTTTTTAAAAAAATTTTTTAGAAGCTGCTTCCATAATTTCTTAGCCAAAAATGTAGTTTAGGTAAATATGCATCCAAATATCTCTAGTTATTAGTCAAGTCTTCAAGTAAGATGATTTTACATCTCATTAACTCTGAAACTATCCAGTAGAGATTCCTTAGTCGGTTTTACTAGTAGAAAGAGGATTTTAAGTATAACGGCAATTTTAATCAAAGTGGAAAAAAGCACTAACGTTAAGTCTCTTGTCATAACAAAATGTTGTTTGCTAACATTCCTGATGATGTCCTCCTTGATGATGTTCTTCTTCATAACAAATGTGCAGTTTAAGGCTCTGCCGAGACTAAAGTCAGGCTGTATCAAATCTGGAAACATGATTACAAAAAAGCTTGTATAGTACGAATCCGTGGTATTCCAGTGGCAAGTAACCTAGCCTGCCATGCAGGAGGCGATGGTTCGATCTCCGTCCAAGCCGTCTCGTAACAGTGAGTTTTTCAGAATTTATGTACAATTTGTAACACTGGCTTTTCGGTGAAGGAAAACATCGTGAGGAAATCCCAACCTGCATGCTTCAATTTCGAGGCATGTATTGTACCCACTGTCCATTATAAGTGGCGACGGGCTCACCCCCCGTCAGAGTTTCGGTACTACTGGTGAAACGTGGATGTTCTGAGGTTTCAGAATATCTCTGACTACCCCCTCGATGTATAGGATAGCAGTTCGGCACACTAGTACTTTAGGTCAGGGAAATATTTTTAAGAACTGCCAGTCAAAATGATTGTTTTTTACCTACAGTACCTGTGTACCAAACGGCTTCTGCATGGGTAGCATGGCAGCATGATATAGCACTATCACACCTTTGCTCTCTTTCTATTTGCACGCAAATGAACGAGATAAAAGGCGTGATATGACTCGTGCCATATGCTACGCTTTCTGTAGATCAATTGCAATTTTTTTCGTGTAAGTTACCGATTATGATGTTTGCCGGCCATTATAACAAACGATTTTATTATCGAACTTGTTGTAATAGTGACCTTGAGAATTTTTCGACAGGGATTTAAAAACGAACATTTAGTTGTCGCCTTTTCTGTGATATTTAAACTTGATCAGGGTCGAAACGGTGTCGAAATTACTGTTGTAAAAATCCAGAAATTGTCTTCGGAAGACTTTTTGCCAAAGTACCTTCCATCACGACAGTAAAGTAGCAAAGTTGTTAAAGTTTTTATAAGATATTATATTTACCATAGTATTCTGGATTCTGCTGGCCGTTTCTCCAGCATCCACCACCTTTTAGAGATACTTTGGTGGAATAAAGCCGTCCCCAAATCGTGGGTATCACAGACGGTGTATTTGTTTGACTCCATTCTATTTGTGAGTTTTGCGTCTGTGTCTGTGTGTTTTGACTATCTTCAGCCATTGCTTAAACGGTTTTATTCAACAGAAAACGGAACTTGAAGAAAAGCAAAGAAAGCAACGCAAACGAAAATAAAATTGAAACGAAGCGCGGTGCGCGAGAGTTGTTGTTGTTGTTGTTAAAAAATTTATCCTTTCGAAAAGGCAATGGGAACTAGCCCTTACAGCCGTTGTATTTAGTTGTTATATTTTTATTTTTCTTTGAACCGCGACGGTGGTTCCCACATTCAAATGTTCAAGGGAGTTTTACGTGGGGATCGATCCGAATCAAACAGGAGCGCCTATCTTTATTTCTCACTTTTACTATATCGATCTCCGCTAATGGGACATTATTAAACTAATTCCACCACAATAACACAATAATAGCCACGAAAAACTCATTTAGAAAATTAAGAAACAATGCCCATCCTTTTCTTATCGTTTCCCGCGCAAAACTCCCCATGCTGTTGTTGGTCGACAATAATATATTTTTTTTAAATTTATTCTTCCTAGCGGAAAGGCAAAAGGAATCTAGCCCGTCTTTTTTTCGCGTTTCCTGTACGTGGCTCCATTCATGGGCATGGTGAAAGTTGTTCAGTTTGATGATCTGAATTCACCTTTCCAGTATTTGCTAGGCTAGAAAGAAATTTTCTACAGTAGAAAATTAACAACGCTTTAATAAAATGGAGGTAATTCAGCAGTGCTCATACCGCCGGCTGCGGGTAACATAGCTACAAGTACGATCGGGAAAATAATTCCGCACGTCAATCTTCGTTTGCGCATAGCCAGTGGCGGACTAAGCCCGTCGGAGGTCCGGGGCGGCAAAACTAAATGAGAGGCCTCTAGTACAATTACATAGTTAAACTATTTTTTCAAGCAGTGGCACAACTTGACATAGGCCCTTCCCTCCATGGGAATATAGCAATCAATATTTCCCAGGGAGTTTCAGGTCCAGGTTAGGTTTTTGCAATAAAATCTAAAAACCAGGAGCAGTGAGCGAGCTCGAGATTGATACGATCTGTTTATGATTGTTGTATTTTACTACAATGTTATTAGGTCTTTGTAAACATTAGTGCAAACTCCGCAATACGACCTACATTCAATGCGTCTGAGATACAATCTTAACCAGGAGCGAGCGAAGCGAGCTTGAGTGTTTACTGCAAATACTATTAAGTCGAAAACACGGAACGAGAGTAGCAAGATCGAGATGTTACTAGAATGAGACTAGGTCGTTGCAATACTATTAAAAACGAGGAGCGAGTGAAGTACGAAAACGATTAGCCAATAGCGGCAAGGGATCGAGGGTATTAAAATTTGTCAACTGCGCAGGTACATCAGTAAGACTTATATAAACCTGGACTTGGAGCTACACCGACAATGTTTTTCAGCCCACCACGTGATGATACCTAATTTATACCAGTTTATAAAATGAAGAGGACTGGATTCACGTGTCTTCTGATGTATTAATTAAAAGTTTAGATAAATCCATTCGCTAACTACGAGTGGGATGATGTATACCTACTCATCCGACGCATGTGTTCACAGCATACCTACTACGTACTACGGTACGTACATTTAAAAAATCACGCTTAAGAGAAGTTTATTCCGAATGCGTAAATGAGCGCTCATACAAACGAAGTCTGGTGATGAAATTTTTCATAGACAATCTAGAAACTAATCTCTATGTTTGTATGAAGTCAGATTTTCGTTAAAATATACAGTTTTAATGCTAGGATTCATTTAAGACTTGTGTGGAAATCTTTGAGGCAATATCACATTAAAACTATACATTTTAACGAAAATCCGATTTTGTACAAACATAGAGATTAGTTTCTAGATTGTTTCTGAAGAAATTTTATTGACCTTAATTGCTTGGTATTGTAAATATCACCAGACTTCGTTTGTATGGAGCGCGCTCCGAATTATAATCCCATCAGGCACAATAGTAGGACGAAATACCTTGGAGGCATCTTTTATTTTTCATTTTTCGACTAGCTTTACACAATTTACCGAAACCAAATTCATACATCAGTAGGTATTCTTGGATAGTTTCTAGTGAAACCATAAATTGAATACACGATTGGAATTACTCCACTCGATAGAAAATCGTCACAAAGATGACGTATTTAAATGTATTTAAAAAATATATATTTTAAAAGAACTTAAAATAGTTTCTGATTTTTGGTATTTATACTCACATATTCACCATTAGTTCTGAGACCTCAGAACATCCACGTCAACACCAAGACCAACTAACTACTAACCAACCAACCCACCAACGGTAGTTGCTGAGTAGTCAATTTCATACAAAAGTTTAACGCATAAAAGTAATATTAGGTATATAAATGGAAAAATAGTTTAGAAAGTCTAGATGCCGTGTATCAAATAACATTTGCAATTTATAATATAATTACGAAGATGTAAAGCTTTGAAATTATCTATGTAAAAGTCCATATACAAAATATTACTGTTATTAATATCGTCTACGCGTATTATACGTCAAACTTTTGCATGAAATTGAAAACTCTGCAACCACCTTAAGTAAAAAACAAAATCCTTCTGATATTTTTTCAATACCTACCAAATTATAAAATATTTTTTCAAGGGAAATCAGTTCTTATTCATGTCGGTCGATTGACGTCAGCAACATTTCAAGTAATGAAATAGCTTCTACAGGATACAGGACGTGGATGAATAAGTTTTTCATTCAGATACCCAAATTTAAAAACAATACTTAATTTTGACCGGACTACACCAGTTATTTAAAATTAGTTTCCAGAAAATTTAAGCGCCCAAGCGCGCTGCATAAAAAGAAGTTAGATCCTATTTTCATTATAACTCTATTCTATTCATACTCGTACATCTTAACTATTATAAAACTGTAACAGAAATATGTCTGTACATTGAAGATATTTGCAAAAATATTAATTGGGGGCGTTTAGGGTACGTAATGGAATGCATGAGACCATTTTTGAATTTTTGGCTGTTTTTTTGTGCACGCATCACTCATAAACTACTGAACCGATTTAGATGGGGTTATGACTAGGTATTTAAAGTCAGTAGTCTGTACGTCGCGTACGATGTCGCGGCCGCCGCTATTCCAAAATCCAAAATATAATTAAACTTCGTTTGTATGGAGTTATTAGTAAACCACATCTGTATACAAATCATCAGCGGATTTAATAAGTTGATTACCATGGCGAGACTTCGACCCCTGTTGAGAATACTTTATATATAGGTACTTAACTGATTGCAATCCATTTTACAGTGGAATAAACAACCCCAATCTATGTGATTCTTCAGATATGACGGCACGTGTATAATCAAATAGGTATTAAGTATGAACGGATTTATATTAAGCAGTTAGTACCTACTGGCCTTTTTATATAACACTATAAATGTACCTATTATAGTGTCTAGTATAGTCTGCGTGGATCTCAAAGAAAACCGGTCAAGTGCGAGTCGGGCTACTCGCGCACCGACGGTTCCATACCTACCACACAACATAATAACTTACAAATATTTTTTTTCTCCTGGTCCTTTAGCGCTAGACCGACTCACACTTGGCCGGTTTTTATTATTGTTGTTATACTGTAGAGTTTGCCCTATAATCACAACAAGTTTGAAGCTTGTATGTATTACCGTTTTTACGATAGAGCGAGAAGAAAAAACGTTAATAAAAACTAGTACATTTTGGATTTACAGCACAGAGTGAAAGATAGCGTTTGAGAGAAAAGTAACTCTATAAAGACCAAAAAAAAATTCAGACGAAAGATACTTTTGTCACAGAAAGGAGTAGCGTATTGTTGTTTGAAACAGATTGCTACGAAGCAGAAAGTCAAATATTTTCTTGTAATCTTCCTTCCTCACCTTAATTTTTAACTTTATGAAATTGTTAGCAAATCCGCCTTAATAACGCACATTCTGTGGAAATTTATATTAGCTATTACAGCCCTAAATAGGTAGGACGGACGGACGGACGGACAACGTAGGCTTAGTAATATGGGCCCGTTTTCACCCTTTGAGTACGGAACACTAAAAAGTATCCCATGTGTTAATCCAAAACATATTCTATTAGCGTGCCAAATCCAAATCCGTTCAGCCTTTTTTCCGTGATTAAGTGACAAACATCCAAACATCTAAACATCAAAACTTCCACATTGAGTTATATTTTCCATTAGCATATGCTCACGACTATATTTCCCGAGGGGGTAGTCGCAGAGATATTCTGAAACCTCAGAACATCCACGTTTCACTGTACCGAAACTCCATCCAGTGTGACGGGGAGTGAGCCCATCGTCACTTGTTACGGACAGTGGGTACAATACATGCCTCAAAATTGAAGCATGCAGGTTTCCTCACGATTTTTTCCTTCACCGCAAAGCCAGTGGTGTTACAAATCGTACATAAATTCCGAAAAAGTCATTGGTAGAGTCAGCTTGGACGGGGATCGAACCCGATCGAATTTTTAAGATTTTTTTCGAAATGTCGAAGTTGGCTCAATAAATTAAATGATCAAAATGCTTGGGTCTGAGGTCACTAGCTTATAGTTTATTTACTTTACTGTATAGTATCCATTATTTTATTAAATAGACTATGTATTATTGTATACATAACTTTAGCTTAAGAATTTATATTGTAATAGTTATTAAGTCGTGTTATGTTGTAGAGTTTCTGGCCGCATCTTCTCTACAGCGAGTCTGATGGTCTAATCAAAACCACCCCTTTAAATATTAACGTTGTTCAGTTTGATGGTCTAATCTACCCCTTTCAAATATTACGAGGGTGTTTTGTTACACCCTGTATAACTGAAGTGTAACAGGATAATGTGCATCCGAGAAGCTAACTTCTGTCGTGACAGAAGTATTGAAATAACGATCTGTGATCCCACTACCCTAGCAACGACATTCTATTTTAAAGAGCTTTATGTAACACAGGTAAGCTAAGCTGCGGGCGTAGCATGGAGATCCGCGATAGCGATACGTATATCACATCTATCTTCGCACTGAGCTTTTAAAAAACAACAAAAAATTCAATAATTTGTGTCTGTCACAAGATGTTCGATCGTGACTATATTTTTCCCTGTCACAAGATGTTTGATCGTGAAAACTAGGACAGAACAACTAGAACAACAACAACATGAAAAAATAGGACAGTTTGGTCAGCATGAATAACTTGGATCACATGAACAACTAGAACAACTTGGACAACATGAACAATTTGGACATTATGATCAACTTGGCCAAAAAAAAACACCTTGGTCCGCATGAACGTAAAGCTTTCTCAGAATTGTATGTCACACCTATTAATTTTATCGCGCTCAATTTGTGTTCCACATAAAGACCTACTTTAACGAAATTACAGATTGAGTTGCCTTTGATACGTGACTCTATGCAAGTACGCTGTTACGCGGACTATAAAGGTAATTTAGGCTACCTACCTAATGCACAAAGCACACCCTGCGATGTTATTACCATACAAACTAAGTTTTAATTATACTTTGGACATTATTAAACTTTTCAAAAAGACTATCAGAAATTTCAAACTTATAAAAAATCAGAATCAAATTATAATACCGTAAAAAAGATAACCAAGACTTATATTAATTCAAATAAGTTTACATTGCTACCGACCGTAGCAACGTAAATAATCAATTAGTTGCCGGACTTGGGCGATAAATTAGATTAGGACTCTCAAAGAGAGCTAGGTTTGCGAGACGTGACCATATTAGCCCTTTGAAACAGGCTTGAATGTCGAGCTAATTTACCTGCAGTGATGTTGTTAGGGGTACTTAATGAAACGTGGCTTTAGCAGCTTTACCTTGACGTAGATTATCTATACACTTCGAATGATTGCCTTTAGACACATATAGGGTCCTTCTTAATATGCTGACACTTTTTAAGGAGATGATCCGACCGTCACTGAACAACTATCTCTACGGCACCAATATCACAACGCCAAAAAAAACAGCTCTTCCATTCAAACCGCCAAACCTACTTGAGCCAAATGTGTGGGACAGCAGATTTTTTTCGCGATTTCGATGTTGGTCCTATAGAGAAATTGGTTCAGTTTGATGGTCTGATCATCTCCTCAAAAAAGTGTCAGCATATTAAGAAGAACCCTGTATATTTTTTAACTAAGTACAAAATAAATTATGGGTGTCGGTATTTAGACTCTGAAACTATACAACTTTCCCTAAGGAACACAAGTAGAAAAAAAAGATAAAATTGGTTGGACCTTCCATTGAAAATCGATCGGCTGATCCGCACTTTTGAATGGGAAGTCTACAAACATTTTCTCGTTCTTCTACCTTCTATGATCCTTAGAGAAAATTTAGTTTAGTTTCCTTATCTTAATAAATGGTATATTCAAATACCTATGCCAGCTTCCTTGGTGTATGAATAAAGGCACATGATCATTTAATATGACCTTATTACCCCTAAACTAACGAGCTGAATGTCCTTAATTTACTTCATACAAAGCTTACGACCAAAATCCATATACTACCTATATTGAAAATAGGACAGTACAGAGTTATCGTTTTACTCAGGTTAGTTGAAAAGACTGTAAAACATGATTGCAAGTCATGATTTTATAGGTAATATATTGTTAACCAAGGGATGAAAATCACCCATTTCACACGAGATGTTTGTTGACCCGAACGAAGTGAGGGGCGCCATATTTCGAGTGTGAAATTGGTGACTTTCACCCGAGTTAAACACTCTGCTTTTCATTTCAACTTCGGAGAAAGGAAACAAAAGCCAGATAAATGCAAAATCAATTTCTGAATCGCTCGATGAATTAATTTAAGACTAGGTGCGTTTCAAAACGTATAATTTTATTTTAAATCACTCCCGGTGCCAATGCGAAAATGCTAGGTATTGACATTTTCTATGGAACAGCTGATTCTTTTTCGAGTTTGATGGTCAAAAGCACCCTGTTTCGGCTTCCAAAAATAAAAAAACCGGCCAAGTGAAAGTCGGTCTCACGCTAAAGGTCCCGGAGAAAACAAATCTTTTTTCTATGTTAAAATGTTGTGTGGTGGTGTGGTACGGAACCCTCGGTGCTCGAGTAGCCCGACTCGCACTTGACCGGTTTCATTTTCTATCATTGTAAAATTCTAGAACTATTTTCAAAGTGTTTTGAACAAACTATCAGATGATCGGAAGGAGATGATCACACCTTCAAACTGAACAACTTTCTCCCTGGGACCAGGGTCGAATAGGGCCAAGGATGTCCCATACATTTGGTTCGAGTAGGATTGCAGTTTTGTATGGAATAGCTAATATTTTTACGCGATTTCGACTTTGGTCTCAATGATATAGTTTGATGGTCTGATCATCCCCTTAAAACGGTCAGTATATTAAGAAGGACCATAAATATTGTAATGGTTTTGATTAAATTTAAAAAACGGAAGATAGGTGACTAGCCTATATCGCATGGACCGCATAAATTGAGGTATGTTTTTTAAGTTTTGTGTAGTACCTAAATACCTAGGTACTCATTGATATTGTGTCGTCGCGTGTATCGTCGTCATGGCTGAGGTAACTTAGTCGCGTTCACGTAACATTTCATTTTGTAGTACATACAATATAGTTTTGTAAAGTGCTTCAGATACCTTTGATGTATCAATACCTATCTGTATTCAGTCGGTATTATATTTCTCATTTTTTCCCGTAGTACGTGACAACTACTTGCTTACCTATTCTTGACTTTTGTAAAGAACTTTTCCGTTATATTCGATTCTTTAGGTACTATTAACTACGCTTTACAATTATTTGTTTTTTACCGATTTTAGAAAAGGATGTAGGTACCTGTTATAACTATCCTATACGTATACTAGGTACAAGTTTATCCTGAAAAGTAAAAACGATAATTGCAATGAACGATAAACAGAACGTTGGTAGTTGTAGCAATGTTTCTGACTACCCCGAAAGGGATTAAGGTCGTGAGTATATGTGTGTCATCATCATTTCCGTCGATGGACATAGGCCTCCGCCAAGGATCCCCACAACGACCGGTCCTACGCTGCCCTCATCCGACGGGTTCCCGCCGCCTTCACCAGGTCGTCGGTCCACCTTGTGGGGCCTACCTACGCTGCACTTTCCGGTACGCGGTCACCACTCGAGAACTTTTTGGCCCCATCGGCCATCGGTTCTGCGAGCAATGTGCCCCGCCCACTGCCACTTTCGTTTAGCAATGCTTGTGCAATTATACAACGTGTTAAAGAATTAACGCAAAACAAGAAAGTAGTTTGTTTAGAATCGAGAGCAGAATCGAATTATCATGGTTTCAACATAGGTAATTTTCTTCAAAATATTAAGTAATTTGTTCGTAAAATTTAAAATTTACTAAACTCGATCTCAACCCACCGCACGCACACACTCACCCTACTTACTAACAAAACAAGATTCTTAAAATGTATCCAGCAGGACGTTAGCGCTTTCATTCATTGCTGAAATGATAACAAATAATTTTTATGATAATTGAAATTTTAAACTATTCGCATTTTAAGTTTTAAGGTTATGTTGCAATCTAATTCTTTTGTCATAAATCAGTTGGGGTGTATGAGGTTTTGTGCTTATTCATTAACACGTTGTATATGTATATTACACTGATTTCATAGTGTAAACTGAATAACTGAGAAAACGTTTTCAGTTTTTGCATACATTAGATGGCACCTTGTCACTTTTTGAATATTAGGTAGTTTCAAATTATATTAAAATCATAAGGTACGTACCTACATACATTTTTCCCCAATTAGTGATCAATTTAAACAACATTCAACAGAGTTCGAATAGCAAAACCGAATAATAAAACAATCCTCAAAAGGTAGTAAATATTCATTGATCTAACAAAGATGGGATATCTCATATCAGTATCTTATACAGGGATACTTGTAATTCGACGTAGGTATTCCTTCCAGGATGTTAGAGGGCAGCCTAAATGCAATGAACCCCCATATGTGTGGTCGGAAATCAATAGTTTTCGAGATGTTTGGAATTTAAGGTTTTTTGCCCAAAACCCCATTTTTTCACGTTATTTCCTAAATTAAAAATGCTTATTCTATGGCGTCGATTTGAAATTGGTAGAGGACGACTTATCCATGGTCTGCAAGAAGCCCCGACTTGACCCCGTATAATTTGTATGTCTGTCTTTATGTAACACATGAAAGACCTTGTTTATCAAATCCCAGTAAACGACGTAGAAGACTTACGGCAGCGCATAATAAATGCAGCGGAGGTAATGAGATTTTACCTTTACTTGAAGATTAACTTAAAGTGAAGTAAGAAAGCGCTTGCGTGTCTGTGTTCGGAACCGGACCGTGGTTCATTTTTTACCCGACTGCGCCAGAAGGAGGGTTATGTTTTTCGAGCGTATGTATGTATGTTTGTATGTCTATTTCTTTGGCACGGCCTACAGCCTAAACGGCTTAATGGATTAACATATGAGGTGTCATTAGATTCGGAAAAACGGTGAGAGTGACAAAGCCTGTATTATTTTAATATGGCGTCTGCGAATTAAAAAAGAGAGGGGGAATAAAACATTTTTTTGTCAAAAATTACAATATGGGTATCAAATGAAAGCTAGTGAACAGACGATTCCAAATACATAAATATTACTTACTTAGTACTTTTATGTTACCGTTTCGACACAAGAGTAAAAAGTATGAAATAAACTATTACGAAAAACAAAAAACCCGACTGCGTAAAAACCTATTAACTGAAAAGAGAAAAACAAGCTCTATAATCACTAATCAGCTATAACAACTTTGTTTGAGGAAAATATAATTTGAATGTTAATTAGGTAGGTATTGCAGGCGGGGGCACAAACCAATAACCAATCAAAAATGTTCTTCCCCCGTTTGCGATACCTACCTAATAACATTCAAATTATATTTCCTCAAACAAAGTTGTTATAGCTGATTAGTGATTATAGAGCTTGTTTTTCTCTTTTCATTGTTTTAGTTTCTTTTAGCAAAATGTGTAGATTTAAATTAATAAACAATGGTATCTAATGAAATTTCTTAAAATTTTCAATTCTATTAATAAAGGTAATTGAAGGTAATTGTAATTACCTTTATTCATAGAACATTCATTCCTTTTTAGAAAGCTAACAAAACAAGGACTAACTAACAAACTTTTTGTCATACAATGTTTTTGAGATAAAACGCATGATTTCAAGACTTAAAATTTTTAGGGTCCCGTAGTCAACAAGGAACCGTTATTTTTTCAAAAATTATCCGTCATTGTGATTGATTTATTTTGAACTGTTTGGGGAGTCGCGCTGCAAGTCTGGCGGAAGGTAGACGCATTCGTGTTGGCCTCTCTTAGGCTTGCACGTGGCTCCGCCATTTTGTGAAACTCTTTTTGTGTTTTAACCATAAAACAATCACTTGAGATTATAAACTACTTGACATTGGCAGAATTGCCGCGCTAGACGCAAGCAACCGGCCATTAATTAAGAAAAATAAAAAATAGAACTGTTCAGTATGATCAGACATTTATTTATGAAAAAAGCTCTGAAAAAGTGTAAGCTATGAATTCAAATTCAAACCGACGCCATAGAATAACCAATTTTTTTTTTTGAGGAAAAAATGTGAACATCTTGGTTTTTGGGCAAAAAACCTTAAATTCCTAATATCTCGAAAACTATTGATTTCCGACCACACATAGGGGGTTTCGCCTTCTTGCATTCTTCTTGCCCTTTAACATGCTGGAAGGAATACGTCGAATTACAAGTAACCCTGTACAAGGTGTTATAAAAATACAAATAAACATTTAAGGGGTAGTTTAGACCATCAAACTGAACAACTTTCACTATGGGACCAACATCGAAATCGCGAAAAAAATATCGGATGTTCCATAGAGAACTACAAATATACTCGAGCTAAATGTATGGGACAGCAAATTTTTTTTTTTGTGATTTTGATTTTGGTCCCATAGTAAAAGACGTTCAGTTTGATGGTCTAAACAACCCCTTTAAATGTTTATTTTTACTTTTGTAACACCCTGTATAAATAAAACAATCAGTTTTGAGAATAACGTTACCTCAGTACATATATTAAATAGATTCATAGAACATTGTAAAGTCTTGAGAATCATGCCATTTTCACATTTATCAAGTGGCCATAAGAATTAGTAGGGGTCGTCTTATGTGAAACGAACTCGTTTTACCAATACGGCTAACAATATAAGCATTTAATTTAACTGACCCTTGTCAGTATACGACAAACTTCTATAATAGAGTCTGTCATCATATAATTATTAATCCAAATTATATTCTACCCTCGCTTGCACTCGGCGCGGCGCGGCGCGGCTTCGGTTTGTGTGAAATTAAAAAATGTAAGTAGTGGGTTAAAATTGCCTTCCGCTTACACAAAGAACTTAATTTTAATCGTAATAAAACCGGCCAAGTGCTTGTCGGGCCACGCGCAGGGTACGGTTCCGTAGTTGCCCGTTACAATATACGGACTTAGAACGGGTCTTTTTGTTTTGTAAAAGTCTAAAAAGTACATTTTACAAGTTGCTCGACTATTACTCGTTAACTTGTAAAGCCTACTTAGCGGTGATAGTTTTTCTTTTTTTTTACAGTACTAAGCGTTTCTGAGCTAAGTCGTGAACAGACGGACAGACGGACAAACGGACAGACGGACAGACGGACAAACGGACAGACGGACGTTCCTTGTTGACTACGGAACCCTAAAAACTGATGAAATGAGCACGGATCCATCCGAAAGGTTTAATCATTTTGGTAAATGTAGAAGGAATAGAAAATTCCGTAACGTATCATTTTAGTACCCCAGCACGGCTAGCATGCCACCCACGACAAAGCGTTTAAACGAGAAAAACGTCATGCGCGCTCTTTTTGACATACGTAAAATAATAAAGATGGAGGCACATCTCGATTTTTATCGTTTTCTCGGGGGTGGCATGCGAGGCCTAATGGAGTAGCTATGAATCCAGAGGCTTTATTGAAGCCATGTATTCATAGGCGATATTATGCAACATGTTGCTTAAGGATAGTCATTTTAGATCCTATTTTCAATAGTAACCAATTAAAGTCAATACATTTTTAACGCGATTTAGATACAACTTTTTACAGTGGGACGATTGCAGGGTGGCTTCAGACCATCAAACCGAACGACTTTCACTATGGGACAACATTGAAATCGCGAGATAAAAATCTGATATTTCATACAAAATGTCAAGACTACTCGTTCCAAACGTGTGGAACGTTTTTTTCACTATTTTTGTTGGTCCTATAGTTAAAGTTGTTCAGTTTGATGGTCTGATGCACCCTGTTTAATATGTAACACATTTAAATTTATTTATTTTAACACTTTACACCCTGTATAGGCTAACTTGTTGAACAGAGGCAAATAACAAGAGGCGCGTCATATTGCGCATCATCTGTTAGCGTCGCGCCATGGAAAACTACTGTCCCGTACATTTGGGTCGAGTAGGTTAGCAGTTATGTATGGAACAGCAAATTTTTGTTCACGATTTCGTTGTTGGTTCCGTAGAGAAAGTGGTTCAGTTTGATGGTCTGCTTCACCTCATTTCGTTTTAACTACTGTATAGTAGACAGGAAGTAGTACGTGGCCGTTGTTGTAGGTAAGCATTATAAAGTTTATTGTGCCCTAAACAAAAAGTAAAGCTTTATGTTGAGGTCAGAAGTTTCGTACCGTTTCGACTAAAAAGCGTATTTTATTGCGTAAAGTAGCCAATAAAGTCCCTTTACAAAGAGGAATTTAATATAACATAGGTTTTCGGTTCGTAGTAAAATACACATTAGATTATTTTTCCGCCCTGTTCAAAGACTGTCTTTCCACTGACACGCGTTGGCGTGTGAGCTTTGAACTTGGAATACATTATAGCTGTCTTTAGTTTCAGTAAAGACGGTCTTATGCTTGCAATATTTTTTAAATAAAATTCTTAAGGGTCCAATAGTTCGAGTGTGAATTTTGTTACTTTCACCAGAGGAAAGTAAACAAAAGCCAGATATGCAAAATCTATTTCTGAATCGCTCGATGAATTCATTTTAACTAGGCACTTCAGAAACATGTGCATTCCCTTTTATTATTTTTATTAGGGTTCCGTAGTCAAACAAGGAACCCTTATACTTTCGTCCATTCTGTCTGTCTCAACCCCCGTTCAAATCGCGCTATCATTGTGTTTCAAAAATGGATCTTATGTAAGATAAACAAATTAAACATTTTTCTTCTTTTTCTACTTATTATCATATCACATTATCCACTATACTTACTTTTTTCTGTCTTCTGCCTTGCGTAGAAACCAATAATTGTGGTTATTTAAGACTCGAATGACTAATTTATTTAACCCAGTTTCCAGCAACTTTACACTGTTTTTAGCGAGACCGAGAGATATCTTCCGAGACCCATGAGATTGGGTGAGATTCGGCTGTACCTTGTTAAACATTCAAAGTTCAAATGAGTAAATTGCTTGTATAAAACACTTCTCGTGACATTTGTATTGTCTTGCCCTAATCTGTCCTTTCTTGGTCCTTCCTATCCATGGCTGGTTAGAAAAGCCATGTTAAACCTGGGTTTTCAACAAATGTAAGCATCGGCGGTCGTGGAAATCCATTTCGGCTGCAAATAATATTGCTCATGAGGCTTATTATCCTGTTGTCAGCCAAGGATTGTATCGGATTAGCATTGATTCAAGGATTCATCTGATAATGCCATATTAGTACCTATCTATATATTACATACAATTGTAAACTTGGCGTGGATGTACACTGGAAATATTTGCAGTGAAATTAATTAGGGGAATTAAGGATACATAATTGAAAGCATTCATGTCATTTTTAGAATTTTTGTCTGTTTATCTGTGTCTGTTTGTTTGTGCACGCATCACATAAAAACTACTAAACCGATATGAATGGCTTAGTTTGGATAACATTAAGGTTTTATTTCATCGCAATCGGTTCAGTCAATCAAAAGTTGAGTATTTAAACGCGGTCGTTTTTAGGGTTTTTAGGGAAAACGGGACCCTATTCATAAGCGTATGTTGCCCGTCCGGCCGTCCGTCTGTCCGTCTGTCTGTCTACTTACTACCTATTTACTTTTGATCCGTAATAGCTAGACAGTTTGCACGGAATGTGCGTTATTATGCGGATATAACAAATAATTAAAATGTCAAAATATTACAAATTAAGGGGGGTACACAAACAAGAAATTAGTTTTGATCAACGTTTTTTCTTCTCCCTCTATCGTAAAAACGGTAAGACATACAAGCGTCAAACTTGGTGTGATTATAGAGAAAGCTCTATAGTATAAAAACATAATAAAAACCGCCCAATTGTGAGTCGGTTTAGCGCTAAACGTCCCGGAGGAAACAAATCTTTTTTGGAAGTTAATATGTTGTGTGGTGGTGTGGTACGGAACCCTCGGTGCGCGAGTAGCCCACCTTGCACTTGACCGGTTTTATTTTATTTGATAGAACTATATTATAACGATATCGCTACGGATAACGCAACGAAAAAGACTACGAGTGCGCTACGAAAATAACTACGAGTGCGCTACGAAAATGACTAAGAGTGCGCTACGAAATATGCTACGAGTTATCTACTAACATAATACGAGTGGTCCCGCCTCTGACTAACAGACAGATAACACATTGAAACATTAAGGAACTGGTTCACCACTTCTGGACAAGTCATTGTTATCTTATCTTATCTTATCTTGTTGTGGGGGCTGGCAAGCCAGCAACACTTCGACCCAGTGGGATCTTTTGTGTTAGCCCCAACTTTCTTCACCCTTCAAATACATGGTCAATGAAGGAGGCAACACCATTGAGGGGAAGAAACCTAAGGTCTCCCGGTTTTGGGTATCCATCTCCGAGGAGGCACATGCGTTTTGCCGCCAAGACATCACAGTCACAAAGGATATGTTCCATAGTCTCTTCATCCTCTCCGCATGCTCGGCAGCTTGGATCTAGGGTTAGTTTCATTTTGTGCATCATCGTGCCTGTAGCGTAGTGCCCAGTGAGGGCTCCGGTGATGGCACGAGCCTTGCTCCTGCTGTTGTTCAGTATGAACTTTGAGACACAAGTTGTCACATTGCTGATAAATTTCTTAGAGTGTTGTAGCCCTGCAAGGCCGGACCACTCCAGCCTGTGTGTTTTATCAGCCCAATCCCTAATGGCCATTCTTATGCTGCATGCCGGGATTCCCACACTTGGCTCTGGGCCAACCATCTTCCGTTCTGACCCAGCCCTCGCCAGCTCGTCAGCATTCTCATTACCCTGCACACCGGTATGTCCCGGGACCCAAACTAATCTCACGGTATTGTGAAGACCAAGCCTGTTAAGGGTCTTCACTCCGTTTAGGATTAGCTTGGAATTTACATAATAGGAGTTCAAGGCTTTGAGAGCTGCTTGGCTGTCACTTAGGATATATATAGTCTTGTTGGCTACCTTCCTATATATATTCTCCTGCGCACAGGCTATGATAGCATACGTCTCTGTTTGGAAGACAGTTGCAAATTCTCCTAGACTGACACTTTCGTTGTAGTCTTTGGAGTGTATGCCTGCACCCGTACCTGACTCGGTTTTTGAACCATCGGTGTACCAAACAAGAGTGTTTGCGTCCGGGGTACGCAATCCACGCTTCCATTCATCCCTTGTTGGGACATATATTTTGTAGTTTCTCTTGAAGATCCGTGTGCTCGGCATTGTGTCACCGATCATGTTGAACCCTCTTTCAAGCTCACTGTCCAGTCTCAATGCAGTGTGCCTTAACTTAGGCATATCACTGTGCCAGGTTTGGGTCACTTTCATTCTGTAAAGAGCCTTAGCCGCTTCAGCTTGTATGAATATATGAAGCGGTTTAAGGTTCAGTATTATGTCTAGCGCCGCGGTGGGTGTCGACCTGAATGCCCCAGTCATGGCCATACTGGCCATGCGTTGTAGTTTTCCAAGTTCTTTCTCACATGTTTGCATTTTAGTTCTCGTCCACCAAACTATGCTGCCGTAAGAAAGTATTGGTCTAACCATAGTTGTGTAGATCCAGTATATAACCTTGGGGTTTAGGCCCCATGTTTTACCGTAGGCTGATCTACACATATTGAAAGCCATTGCGGCTTTCCTTGTAGCCATCTCAGCATGTGATTTCCACGTTAGTTCTTTATCTAGGATCATCCCCAGATATTTAACCTCTGTAGACCAGGTTAACTCCTTATTATAGAGGAATGGATTCCTAAGTCTTGTCAGGTTTCTCATCCTCGTGAACGGCACAATTGTCGTTTTCCCCGGATTTATAGACAAATGCTGCTCATCGCACCATTTCTCCACATCATCCAAGGCTTTCTGCAGAAATCCAGACACTGTATCTGGAAATTTGCCGTTGATTAAAATGACAATGTCATCTGCATATCCTACTGTGTACAGTGACTTTTTGTTCAGCTTTTCCAGGAGCGAGTCAACCACTAGACACCAGAGTGTCGGTGATAGCACCCCTCCCTGTGGACAGCCTTTCCTTGTTGTGGCTTGCACCTCGTCTCCTAGGAGAGTGCACGCAATTTTTCTGCCCTTCAGCATGCAGTCGATCCACCTGCACAGAGTCCGGTCAATGCCGTGCTCGGCTGCGGCTTTTCCAATTGACTCAAACGTAGTGCGATCGAATGCTCCCTCAATGTCTAGAAATGCACCTACACATATTTCTTTATTTTCAATCGCAGATTCTGCCTTCGAGACTACGTGGTGCAGCGCAGTTTCAGTGGATTTTCCCACTTGATACGCGCACTGTAGCTTATGAAAGGGTGTCCTTTTCAGTGGTCCTTCCCTTAAGTATCTGTCTACCATTTTTTCCAGTGTCTTCAGCAGGAATGAGGAGAGGCTTATTGGTCGAAAGGATCTAGCCTCTTCATAGCTGCCTTTGCCAGGTTTCGGTATATACGTTACCCTTACCTGGCTCCATACCTTCGGGACGTAGCCGAATGCTATGCAGGCCTTATAGAGCCTTGTTAGATGTGGGCTCAGAATATTCTTACTCTTTTGTAGTAGAATGGGGTAAATTCCATCTGGACCGGGTGCCTTGAACGGTTGGAAACTGTCCAGTGCCCAGTCCAGCTTCCACTCGTTAACTACCTTCTTAGCAACCTCCCAGTCTGCCTTTGTGTAAAGTCATTGTTAGTTAGATACCAACTATGTATATTAAGTTCATATTAAGATGTTTCTTTGTTTTTAGGGTTCCGTAGTCAACAAGGAACCCTTATAGTTTCGCCATGTCCGTCCGTCCATCCGTCTGTTCGCGGCTTTGCTCACAGACGCTTATTACTAGAAACCTGTAATTTGACATGGCTATACATATTAATCACGCCGACAAAGTGGTAAAATAAAATCTTAAAACATTTTTTTTAGGACACTTCCCCTACAGGAAAAGTGGGGATGAAATTTTTATTTCTGGTCTATCCCATGGGGTGGGGTATCGTTGGATAGGTCTTTTAAAAATATTGTTGGTTTGAGAAAACTATTTTTCGATTTAGGTATCCGTTAGCGAAATATTAAACTTTGAAGTGACAATTTTTGTTAGAGTCAAGTGTCCCCCCCACCGCCAGCTAAACGGTTGTTTCTGGATACGTGAAAAAATTCACGGCAGTAGTGTATATAACGAAATTAAAAAGAAAACTATCACCGCTAAGTAGGCTTTACAAGTTACCGAGTATTAGTCGACCAACTTGTAAAATGTACTTTTTAGACTTTATTAGCCGTTAAACCGTAGTATAAAACAAAAAGCCCCCTTCTAAATCCATATATTGAGACGGGCAACTACGGAGCCCTACCCTACGCGTGGCCCGACACGCACTTGTCCGGTTTTTTGGTTTTAATTCTCACCTGAACGGCTGATCAGGGGTCTTTGGGTTGAACCTATTCTGACAGCACGGAAACGCATTTTTTGATGCTCCATCCTTTTCTGTCGCTCAGGAACTTCATTTGCTAGAGCGAGTAAGATAGTGGGAATGCGATCGCACGCGGCAGCCCCGGTAGTGCGGCAACCTTACTCGCTCTAGCCAATGACGTTCCTGAGCGTTAGAAAAGGATAGAGCGTGAAAAAATGTGATAACGTGCTTCCAGATAAGGCTCAACCCTTATTATGTATCGTCTTGTGATCTTTAGAACTAAAATTCTCCGAAATTGAAACAATTTAGGATAAACAGTTAATTTTATTTCATTGACTGGCTATGTAAATACATACATAACACTTATCTACACGGCTTATTTATAACACATCGATATAATAATATAAGGTATACTAAAATATTTGGATTTCATTGCAAGAACAACATTTATAGGTAATAATTTGATATAGAAACAAATCTGCCGAAATTACGTGGCGTGGCGCCGTCTGGTGTGTCACCGGCGAAAGTATAAGAAAAAACATTACCGACAAACTTCTTTTGCAAAACTTTGGCTGCGCAGAATAAAATTTGTACGTGAAACCGCTAATGCGAATACCCCTCTCCCCGCCAGTTTTTCAAGATGTTTGCCGGGTACTGTAATTTACGCCGCGTAATTTCAGCAGGTAAGTACCTTATGTAAATTACATCTACTTCACCAATGTTCTAAAAATATATAAATAAATAGATTTAGAGATATAAAATAAATACAAAGAATTCATGGCAATTATTTAATTCTCATTAATCTTAAACTTAAAACAAGATGTTAGACGAAGAATCTAAAAGTAGAATATTGACTAGATTAGACACTCAGTCAATCATCGAGTAATGCAGAGTCGAGTCTAGTTCCTTAGCAAGTAAATAATTAATTACACATAATATATTTGTTACTCCAATCTACAAATAGAACTTTATCCTTTACTACTATTAATTTTGTAAATAGTCGATCACGTTAATACGACATGTATTTCAAGGTTAAAGAATGTGTATACTTATTTACATATCCGTTGCGTCTCAACCCTAATAGCATTTGGTTGGTGTACATGCACTTCGTATATCCAACGAAAAATGCTACTAGGGAAAGGACACGAAATATATTAGTACGACCTTTTAGATTTTATGCGAGATGCACCATGACATTTTCTAATGAAAGTTTCAGTGAGTCCGTTATTTATTCAGTCCGTAAAAATATTACACGAAGGAGATTCATAAACTTAATTAGACAAATAAAAAAAGATCCTCAAAACGAGAAAAGCATCTTAATCAGTAGAATAAACGAAGTTATTAAACTATTTTTTAGAGCCGCTGTAAAAATTCCAAATTCATTAGCAAATGTCATAGTGCACACAAGGTAGCCTAGAGAGCTAGGCCATGCGATGGGCGGGGAGGAGCGCCTGGATTCACTTGCGGAAGCAGGAGATGGGGTTGAAGTAGCACTGGCGGAACCTGACCTGGCGCTTGTCAGCCCGCCACTGCCTCGCCAGTCGGCCGTCCAGGGTTCGCAGTCCCCAGCCGCGGGGCTCGGCTTGCGGCCATGAGCGGCTCACTCGTCCCATCCTGTGAACAGTAACAAATAAAAATAATCGTTATTCCGTAAGCAGGCACTACAATCTCGTGAGAACTACTCGGCGAGAATTCTCGACACGAATTTCAAAGGAAAATAACTACGATAAGGCTCACGACACGCCGCGAAAAAAATGAAGGGCATCCACACATTCGTTCACAGCATTTCTCTCGTCTGTTCTCGGCGAGAATGTAGTGCCTGCTATACTAGTCAGACCTACGTATTAGTTAAAGTACATTAATTAGTACTAGGTCATTCTACTCGTTAACGATACGAATGATCAATCATAAACCATCATGAATGATTGATTCGGACGCAACCATGATGTTGGTGTTTGTAATTAATTTCAATGTAGGTAGACCGTTTACTATGAAAAAGATATTAAGGATATTTTCGTTTTATTCTGCGGGTTTCTTAGACTCTACCTTCCGACCTTCGTACCTATCAGAAAGTTGCCCAACCTTGTATTTCAAACACGTTTTGATGTAAAAGTTATTTGGTTCTTAGTTTAGGTAAATAAAGTTTTCTCTTATTATTATGTAGCATGCGTAGATATAAATATGTTTCCGGCTTTTCACGAATAATACACAAACTTCAAATAAAGTTAAGCCTTAACTGCATTTAGATACAACTTAGACTAATTATATGAGGACAAGTTACGCGTTTAATTCTACTAACAAACTTTTCTGCCACTTTCTGCGGGGGGGGGGACGAGATACACAACTTTGAATTTTATTCAATTAGTTTAGATTCTAATTTTGAATGTTTAAAATCATGAAAAACAGAGTCGTGTGAACCCCAAACGTCATAAGTTCGAAATATAGGCAGTCGCGTTTAGTGATAAGGTATAAAATTGTATGTAAATGCGTAAGATCTTTTGATCTTGCACGTTGGCAGAGGGGAAATGCTAAGGCGAGGCGGGTCCGTATATAATTTGTCTAAGAGATACAAGGATTAATCAAGAATGTTCCATTCCATTTTATACAATAACCTAACCGTATAAATATTACTAATAATCATTTCAATCAAGTTGTAGAACCTACACATACGTACGTAAAATAAACCACTGACCCTGGTTTTGACCAATGCCCGGTCATAATTATATCGTTTCGCTCCTCGATAACCGAACCGACTGAGTTAGGTCTGGGGTCTAAAAACGCAAAAACAATTTTCCCTAAGGAACATTGATGGGTCAAAAAACGAGAAAATGGTCCTTCCATTGGATGAATTGGATACAAAAGTGCGGATCAGCCGATCGATTTTCTATGAGAGGTCCATAGGGAAAGTTGTTTAATCTCAGCATAGCATGCATAGCATGCATGCATAGAATAGCATTCATTAGCATGCAAAACGCTTAACATTTTTTTATTAATAAAAAAATAGGGGTGTAAACTATACAGGTTTCCTTTTGGCCTTAGCCTATATATATAACCCATGAAGTTAGAAAGAGAAGGTTGCCTTGCCAAGCTTACCCATGAGATGCATATTCACTCTTGCCTTGCCGCCACGCCACGTATATTTTTAGTAGGTACTGGTAATTTAACTCAATCAAGACTAATTAATTTCATCCACCTATTACCTAACCACATTTGCATAATTATGCAGCTGGCATTGAACGTTTCCAATCAAGATCTGCACCTAATTAAATCCCTAAAAGTGTAACAAGTACTCTCGATGCCTTATAATTTGTTATACTGTTAGTATTTTAAATGTTCGCTATTATAATTCAATGCGATTGCGACGAGAAAAAAAAATGGATCGTTAAAAACATAACTCTTGAATTTTTGCGGGGATTTTAATTTTTAATTCATCATCAGCCTATACAACCTATATATAAAAAAACGATTGAAATAATAATTTCATTATTTTGATAGTTAAGATTTTAAGTTATTCGCATTTTAAGTTTTGAGGCAAAAATGATTAGTTATCTTTTCAGCAATGAATGGAAGCGCTAACGTACTCATGGGTCATTTTAAGAATCTTGTTTTGGTAGTAAGTATGGTGGTTTGAGTGCCCGAGCGGTGGGTTGAGATCGAGTTCAGAAAATTTTAAATTTTACAAACAAATAATTTAGTATTTTGAAATGAAATTCCTATGTTGTAAATATAATTCGATTCTGCTCTCGATTCTAAACAAACTACTTTCTAGTTTTGCGTTAATTCATTAACACGTTGTATACCAAATGTATAAAACAAAAATTTCGTTATAAACGGTTTCCGATCTAACAAATGATCCGTTTGTGGACAGTAACTGGCTATAGCAGTGATCACAATAAATGTTAAATTGTGTCTCGATCACTGCCTATGAACGTGTTAATGAATGAAGAAAATTTCTTTTCGTATCTGAATGACCGGTAAGCAAAATGACCTATGCATTATAACGTCCTAAAAGCAAAACGGTCTGAAGGCAAAATTACCTAAGAGTAATACACCCTAAAATTAAAAACGACCTTATAAAGCATTATAAAGATACATAGACAAAACAAAACTATCTAAACCTCGACACGTGTTCCCGTTGGGTAAACCTAATGCCTAAAGGCAAGGATTTTATTCCGTTACCTTGTTGGCTGAAACTCTAAAGCATTGCCTAATAGTTAGGTTTAGGTTAGAAGCTAACTAGAACTAAGTAGCTACTTGCGCTGAGCGCTGCGCTGAAGAACTTTTGTCAAAATTGCAAGGCAAAACTTCTAGTCATGTTGCAACCGTTTACAAAATTCCGAACGTTAATTATTAAATAAAAAGACATGGACATTTTGAAGTATACGATCCAGAAAGGGAAAAAACTATTCTTAGTGAATTATCCAAATGAAGATGTAGTCCTAGTTGTTAAGATAACAAGGGAGTTTGAAAATAATTTATTAGATACTCGTATGTAACGCTGCGGGCAAATGCTAACGTATTACATTTCACTCTTTCAAAAAATACGGAAATCCAATCGTTAAAAAAAAATCTGCGATGAATGTTATTTGTGGAAATCGCAAACATACTGAAACATAATATAATATACAATGCGGGTCAAACAGAGAACTTAACTTTTTTGAAGGCGGTGAAAAAAATTGCCCAATTCGCTTAGGTAACCAATTGATAAGATTTCGTCTGCACGGATTTGATAAATTCCATCAAGTATTTAGATTAAAATCCTAACAAAACATAACAAAATTATTGGCTCCCGAAATGTGTTTTTCATTTTGAAATAAAAATGTTGCGTAGGGTTTTTTGGTACAAAATTTATAACGCCGTTGTAAAAAATACGTGTTGGCTTGTGACGTGACCAATAACGTAGGTGAAAATATCATTAAATAAAATATGAGGATAAAACTGAAGGCGTGAATTGCAGCAAATATATTCATATATTATACTAGCTGTCCCGTAGAACCCGATTGCAGCGTCACCTACCGAGTCCAATTGTAAATCTAAATCATCCCAGGACCCACTCAAACACACAAAAAATTCCATCAAAATCGGTTTTGCCGTTTAGGAGGAGTTCAGTAACATGCACACGTACAGAAGAATTATACAGGGTGTTAGTGGTTAGGATATACAGTTGCATTACTTTAAAGGGTTATTGTACTCATGAAACTGAACATTCACAAAGGAAGATAAGGGAAATTTGGAAAAAAACTACTTTTCACATAAACGTTCGATCATCTGATTGCGTTATAGTTTGGAAATGCCAAAATTGTATTTGCTAATTTGCTATAGGTTTGTTAGGGAAAGTTGTTCAGTATCATGGGTGCCCTTTAAAGTAATGCAACTGTCTACTCTAATACCCTGTATAATGCGTCATTTACATAAATTGTTCTCTGTATGATGTCATAAGTCCTGGGAATCTATCATTACTATCCTAAGTTTCCAGGAAGTTTTCTCTAGTTGATATATTATATTATATTGTAGTAGTTATATGGTCTAAGAATTTAGCTATTGTAGTAAGATTTGTGTTGTAGAATGTATTATGTTACCTGTCTTCAGCATCGAGTTGAAGCAGCAGTTTGCGGAGGGCAGCAGTGTTGACGGCGTCCCAGGGTCCTGAGAAGTCTGTGTCGGCGTCTGGGTGCCCCACCAGGGCGTTCTCACCCTGATCATCATCTGGTTCCTAAGAGCACATACATATTTTGTTTTAAGAGCACCCTCGATTTTGCAACGAAGAAAAACTGAAATAATAAAGTGCTTTATACTATAATTTTATAAGTTTAAAACGTTCCACTTTTAAGAAAATCTAATACTTAAAGTAATTTAATACTCCATCCATTCATCCATGTGTAATCACTATGAAACATCTTATAAACCCATGGGTGCAATAAATGATTTGTATTGTATTGTATTGTAATATTTTCAAAAAATTGTTATGTTTAAAACCAAAGGATTGTATAAATACATTTTAGGCTTAGGTAAATAGTTAAGCACTTTTTATTTTAGGATTTCATGACTAAGAAATCTTAAATTTTGCGGATAAGCATTGAGCAGTAAAGGGACATTATTAGAACTGAAATTAACTTTACCCTAACTACTTACCAATATAGGCTATACAATGGCAATAGCAGTTTAACGAAAGTATAAAAGTTTTAACAAGAAGGCATTAAAAATTGTAGTCGCTGATGAAACAAATCGTTGTATAAAAGGGATTTCACTCATAGTTATAAGTTATTTAAACCAGTTATGCAGACTCTGAGTTATGCAAGTTGGGTGCTGCGAAGTACGGAACCCACTGTTAATTATCATTATAATCTTCTACGGAGACAGTCTTAATCAACTTATGTAATACTATACCCTTTCTTACGTAAAATTAAATAGGTAACTGTTTACAGTTACCTGTACAGTTATTAACGGTAACAAAATATTATAGCGTCCCTATATCTGATACTTTGTTGTTACCCAATACATTCAGATAGAAGAAAACCTGTAACTGCGGCCACTGGATATACAATTTTTCAGTAAGTAATCAGATATTTTGTGTTTGAAATTTTGAAAATATATCTAGGTATGATGCCATTTATAAGGTCAGAAAGTCAGACCTAAAGCGTACAAATTGAATACTACTGCACCAAAACTTTAAAAGGTACACACGGCGAAACATCAAGCTACACAAAACTAAAATAAGCTGGCTGCGCGTAGGCAGAGTAGTGTATAACGTCGCGCGGCCAGCTTATGCTTGTTTTGTGTCGCCGTGTGTACTCTACTTGACAGATTTTTTATTGCTTAGTTATTGTCCACTTAGTTTATAAACCTTAAAGCAGAAGAAATAATAAAAACAAAAGTAAAATCTTTTTTTTGGTGACACTCAGTGACATGCCATCGACTGGATAGAAGAAGATAAGAATATTTTTTTCATCCCACCATCTCGGAAAGAGTATTTTTGCTCTTCGATATCTGATTGCAAAAGCCGTTTTTATCCACTAGAGTATAAATTAAATTGAATTTAGAACATCGTGTGCACTAAGTTTGTGAATTCAAAACATCATTAAACATATTTACTTCTCCCTCCATGGTGCCGAATTTATCATACAACTATTTTTTTTGCATTTAGTCATTTCCTCGCTGAGGTGGGATGAAAAGTTACGTGTTGCACTCGAGTGCAAAGATTTTTCACCTCGTGCTCTTTTGATTCACTCGCTGACGCTCAGGATTCTAATTTTAGAATCCTTCGCTTGCTCGGTCATCAAAATTGAGCAAGCGGTTAAAAAGCAACTTTGCACTCTTGTATAACAAATAATTATTAAATTTTCAAATAAAACCGTATAGCTCAGTTTTAAGATGTATCGATATTAACTTTTTATATTAGTAACGGTAATCATTTATCGATATGACGATTAAACATAGTCGAATAACACCAAAATTACGGCAACAAAGATTAATTCCAGTCGCATTTTTAAAAACTGTGTTTTTAAGTAGGTACATTTTGTAATAAAGAGTCCTAGAACAATGAACTCGATTAAAGCGACTGCCTGTATCGAACAAAGTTCGTTGAAAACGAAAATCAGTTTATCAATCAAACCTGATTAATAAATGAATTGGTAACATAGTTCATGGAAGGGAATTGTGACGAAAAAGTCACAACGACGTTAAGAGGATAACTTTTAGATTGTTTGATGGAAATCTTTGAGCCATTGTTACTTTGAAACTACCTTGTTTTAAAAAAACGTCATTGTCTTTAATTGGCAGCGCGTCTCAGGCGTCCTCGCAGGTTTTATCTTCTTAATAACATAGATTTTTTATTTAATGTAATATTCGATTTGCCGATAAATAAAGCTAAATCTGGACTATACTAGGAAATTATAATTAAGAGGATATAATTCGGAGCGCGCTCCATACGAACGAAGTCTGGTGATAATTTCAATACGGTTAGTATTGAAATTATCACCAGACTTCACAGACATGAAATTTTTCAAAAACATTCTAGAAACTAATCTCTATATTTGTGTGAAGTCCGATTTTCGTTGTTTTTGAAAAATTTCATTGACTTTAATTGGTTAGTATTGAAAATATCACCAGACTTCGTTCGTATGCAGAGCGCATTTATGCATTTGGAATAAAATTCTCTTAACTCCAGCTTCTTAAATCCACCGTGTTTACCAAACCACACGACACCCGACAGCCACAGCTCAGACTTGAGTATTACATCTCGGAAATAAAGCTGAACTAATCACATCTAGACGGAAAGGACCTTACCACAAAATATTAAATGGACCTTAGACGTTTGACAAGGTTATATTGTTATAGGTACTAATATTTTGGTAGGTACTCTCACGATTTACGACTAGAATTGATACTAATCATAAAGTACTCGGTCAATAAAAGTTCAAATGTGTTTGGACTGTGGTCTCTTGAGTTGTGTTCGCCATATACCCAACTCAAAAACAATTACAAAACTAAAAAATCTAGAGTCCTTTTACCGTTTATTGGCACCCTCATGGAAGTGCGGAAGCGTTTCTCTTTTAAGACAAAAACGACGCTATGCTACGTACTATAAGATTTATATTGTGTTACTTAGATTATCCGCCACCGCCACACGTCTCTTCTGTATAAACCGTGGCTTACTTGCTACAAAATCCCATAAGCAATTTTATAAAATAATTTTAGAGGTTCAAAATGACACCTTTAAGAATATCTATATAAAAAGTAAATGTGGTATAGTTGGTACATATTGGTATTGATGTGGTATTGGTCGTTGGTTGGTTGTTGTGGTGGTTGGTTGGTATGTTATATAGGGTCCTTCTTAATATGCTGACACTTTTTTAAGGGGATGATCAGACCGTCAAACTAAACAACTTTCTCGATGGCACCAAGATCGAAATCGTGAAATAAAAATCAGCTGTTCCATAAAAAACTGCAAACCTACTCGAGCCAAATGTATGGGACAGCTGATCTTTTTTTCGCGATTTCGTTGATGGTCCCATAGAGAAAGCGTTCAGTTTGACGGTCTGATCATCCTCTTAAAAACGTGTCAGCATATTAAGAAGGACTCTGTATAAAGTAAGGCTACTGTTGTAGTAAGTTGGATGATTATGATTGAGAAATTGTGATGAGGGCGGCACTAAAACGGTAATAGTGCCTTTAAAAGAGGAATGCTTACCACAGGTGCGGCGGCGACTGTCATCACCAGGAGTGCAAACGTGCCCATCACTACCGCCAGACTGGTGTAGGCGGCTGCGGCTTTCATTGTCTTTCAGCTGCAAATTAAAGGCCCGTTTGTATGCTGTTCTATTAAGGCGTAATCGCCCGGGAACACGACTCTCAGTACTAATCGATGTGAACGAGCGCGTGGTTCCGGTCAGAATTTTGTCGTTTTCTTGGAAAAATTAGATGATTTTCCTAAAAATAAGAACACCAAATTATTCTATTCTGTATTGTGAAGTATATTGTAAATTTTCATTTTCTACCTATCAACAATGTAAGAGTAAAATGGTTACAACTAGAAAATAGGGGTAACTTAAGATTCCCTTTTCTTCAGTTTTATTATAAAAATAGATTTGGAAAAAAACTAATCTCTTCTCATGTCCTGTAGATTATTTAATTTTGTTTTCTACTTAAAAAATGCCATAGTTAATGTATGAAATGGTTACAAAGTTACCCAATTTTACGGTAAAATCGGGCGGTAGAGCCTAAATCATCAGCATATACAACGTGTTAATGAATTAACGCAAAACTAGAAAGTATTATCATGTTTTCAACGTAGGTAATATTTTTCAAAATATTAAATCATTTTTTGTAAAATTTAAAATTTACTGAACTCGATCTCAACCCACCGCAAGGGCACACTCACCCTGCTTACTACCAAAACAAGATTCTTATAATGTATCAATGAGCACGTTATCGCTTTCATTCATTGCTGAAATGATAACAAATCATTTTTGCATCAGAACATAAAATGCGAATAACTTTAAATTTTAACTATCAAAATAATGAAATCATTATTTCAATCTTATTATTTTGTTGTAAATCTGTTGGAGTGTATGATGTTTTGCGCTTATTCATTAATACGTTGTATAATACGTTCTACTGCACCCCTCAGGGGGGATTTATGGGCCTTAATCCACCACGCGTGCCCAATTGGTAGACTTCACATACGCATCGGAATTTCTTCTTCGGCGTATGTGGCGTCCATCTTAGTATTGATTATGTTGCCAAAGTCCAGCTTAAATAGCATTTTAAAAACATATTGTGACTAAGGTTGTTTTTCCGAGAAAACACAATCTTGAGCCGCCATACAGTTGGAACTTCATCGGGGAGAGTAAGGAAACCGACAAACAATTACACAATAACAGACCCGTTAGTTTTGATTCCTATGTCAAAAACATATGATAGTTTGTGGTCAAAAATGTTTTGTGAGCTTTGATACAATATTTTACGGTTTCACCATAAACAAAGTTCAACAGGTTGTTTTATTTTACCACTAGTTTTAAGTGCAAAGGCGTTCATATGTTGTTCCGTTGGATATTATATATTATAAAACAATTGCACAGCTTCAGAGACTCCAATAACCAATACAATTACGTATCACTTACTGGAGTTTACCACAAACAAATAAGACAATGTTTTAAAACAGCACGTTAAACCTGCACGGCTAGCATGCCACCCACGACAAAGCGTTTAAACGAGAAAAACGTAATGCGCGCTCTTTCTGGATTTTTATCGTTTTCTCGTGCGCATTGACCAGGGAACAAAAGTGGGTCTACCGCAATGATTTAAAAATATTAGTAGTAAATTATTTATTTAGTAAATTATATTATAATCATTCATTGTAAATATTTCACCCTGTATAACCTATTTAACTAATAAATTCCTTTGATGTTTTATTAGTAGTAAATAATATTTCATAATATATTCAATGGTCAACTTATTTGTGGTATGGCGGCTTTGACTAATTATTATAAGGACTAGCCTTGCGGTAGCATTTCCCCTCTGCCACGGTATAAGCACAATTGATCTTGTGCATTTACATTCAATTTTACACCTTATCACTAAACGAGACAGCCTATAATTGCGAAATAATGACTTCGAACTTAGAACGTTTGGGGTTCACACGAGACCACTTTTCATGATTTTTAACATTCAAAATTAGAATCTAAAGTTATGGGGAATAAAATACAAAGTTGCGGATTTCATGTTACCTCGCCCCCAGCAAAAAGTGGCAGAAATGTTTGTTAGTAGAATTACACGCGTAACCAGTCCACATATAAATAGTCAAAGTATGGCGGAGACTGATGGATATTAAAATGGTAGTTCGTGTTTTTTTTAATAATGTGATTTTTAATTTCAACAAATGGGTAAATAAAATAAAATTATAGTTGGTAATAGATTGTAGGATCCTACTGCAGAGGTTTCCTCTCAACTATAATGAAGAGAAGTCCATAATCCACCACACGGGCCCAGTGCGGATTGGTGGATGCAATGTATTTAAATTTGCCAAATATTGTTGCTTAAGTACAATAACCTTACAGTGACTCTATAGTGATTAAGTTATAGTCTGTAGGATCCTAATACAGGACAAAGGCCTAATCCTATCTTCTTACTAATGAAGGCGAGTGCTTTGACCGTTACCGAAAACCATTTGGACGTGGATGGAATCAATACCCAAATAAATGTTCAAAAAACATATTTACTTCAAATAAAGTAATTTTTTTTTTCGTCTTTTCAAACAACGCGTTTGTTTGACATTTCTTTCTGCGTATTTCGAAAAGTTAATATAAGACGTTGTTTAGGTTTAGAGAGTTCATAAACTGGATTAGTTTTGCGTTAATTTGTTATGTTAAAAACGCTGTTTTTTTTTAGTAGTTTTGCTAACTTGTGCTATCGTTGGTAAAATAAATATATGTATTATCTTTAGATGTATTATTTTCTTCTTACTCTACAAAGTTACATAAATGTTTTCTAACTAAGTTTTTGTTGTTTCTGAAAATCACAAACTCATATACAAGAAATGGGGAAGAGCGAAATCTTGTGTTCCGATGATTCAGGAAAATAAACGTTGAAATGATAAGTTAATTGAATCCAAAGTTTGCCGTATTTTTATGTGTTCTGAAAACAAAATTAGTAACAGTTGCTTTTTCTATTTAACTTATATCTTACCTAGAGGTAAGGTTTATTATTAAAGACACAACACAGTACAGAGACACACCCCCCGTCACACTGGACAGAGTTTCGGTAGTACTGGTGAAACGTGGAAGTTCTGAGGTTTCAGAATATCTCTGACTATCCCCTCGGGGAATATAGCCGTGAGCATATGCTTATGCTTATGCAAAACACAGTAAATAAAGTACACCAAAGAATGATTAAAACTTTACTAACAAACCACTAAAAATATTATAAATAAAAATGCCCTTCAAATCGCCCGCCCAAGGCAGAGTAGAGAGTACCTAGGGAGGCTGACCGCTCTTTGAATATCCAAACTTACCCCTTGGGCAAAATAGCTGTCAGCCCTCCTGTCTCCGGTTTATTATCGTCTCGTAATTTATCCAAAATCCAAATATTATCACCGATTTGTTTCTCTACTCTACTCCGCTTTACATTTGGATTCATGACTATAGAACTTTGAAACAACAGTTACCCAAAAGTTAGGTAAAATAGCTTCAAGCTAACAATATCAAAGTACATAGCATAACATGTCTAACTAATTAACAAAATTGAATACCTACATTTTACTACATGTAACTACTAACTATGGTAATCAATTCTTGTCCAAATATAATATACAAGGTGCTGGAAATCGCTTCCGAAAACACAAATGAGTAAAAGTACCCATAAATATGAATAACTTTTATTATGGGACCAACTTCATAGTTGATCTCATGATCTCAAAAAAATCTGCTATCCATACTATCTTATTCTACCGCGCAAAATATATGGAGGAGCTGATTTATTTTAAGGTATCATAGTTGGTCCTATAGTAAAAGTTGTTCATATTGATGGGTACTTTCACCCCTTTGAGTTTTCGGAAGCAATCCCCTTACACCCTGTATATTATACACATACATAAACTCACGACCGTTATCCCTTTAAATTTAATTTGTTTTTACTAAATTGTTGTAGGATAATAATTTTCAGGCCGATTACTCCTGGCATTAAAATTAGTCTTTACATACAAATTCACTCGGATTTAGAAGAAATTCCTCGAAAATTGTGTTGCACGTTTCCATTGAAATACTCTTCAAGGAAAACGCGTTATACTTACTTCCTATAATCCCTTTACAACAATATTTTTTAACCCTCGACGCAAAAACACCCCTCGTGTCATAAGTTTGACACCAATGTCTGTGTGTCTGCCTGTCTGTGGCATCGCGTAGGTCTCGAACGGATGGACCGATTTGGATACGTCTTTTTTTACGTGAAATCAAGTTCCCTCGCGGTGTTTATTAGCTATATTTGGTAAAAATCTATTCAGCAGTTTTCATGTAACTTTAAAAATTATGAAATAACATTAAATTACAAATTAAACCCCCAACGCCAAAAACAAACATTTTAAAAATAAAAAATAATTCGGTCACCTATTTGGGGAAGCAAATGTATGTTTTATTTCTTAACTATCTTTAAGATCATTTAGTTCAATTAATGTGTCGAGGTGCAAGGTCGCAAGTGATTGTAAAAAAAATTTATGGTCATTTCATAGCGGTGGCCTACATTTTTTGACCTAAAATATCTAAAAGAGAGTTAAGAAGTAAAATATACATTTGTTGACATCCCCAAATAGGTGACCGAATTATTTTTTACTTTTTAAATGTTTGTTTTTGGCGATGGGTGTTTTTTTTCACTAAATGACGTTATTGATAACAATGCTATGTAACACCACTGGCTTTTCGGTGAAGAAAAACATCGTGAGGAAACCTGCATGCTTCAATATCGAGGCATGTATTGTACCCTCTGTCCAGTAGGTGGCGACGGGCTCACCCCCCGTCACACTGGATAGAGTTTCGGTACTACTGGTGAAACGTGGATGTTCTGAGGTTTCAGAATATCTCTGACTACCCCCTCTGGGAATATAGTCGTGAGCATATGCTATGCTATGTATATTTTATAAATTTAACTGTTTAATAATTGCTGAGATACATAGTCTACAGGCTGTGGTAGACAGAAGCCCGGACATCTGTAATACGCTGTTTGTTTTTATTTCCCTGCTGGTTTGTCCTTTACCCCTATCAAGGCGTCAATTACACGACTGAAACGTGTTAATTTGTTTTATTATACCAGGGAAGGTTTATCGCTCTTTTATTTGTATCAACAATATAATGTTTTCCTTATCTGCTTGTTCCACCCCGCCTGATCGCTTCATCCCATTGTCCACGTGTAACATAATTCAATGAAGCAGAAAGAAATCAATTTATTTATGTAAAATTGAATTTAACCACAATATCCCAACTATCCTAGCACAAAGGTAATATTTATGATAATGAAACCTTGTTTCGAATGAATCAATCCGCACTGTCTTTGACCAGTGATTACTGGCCGTCATGGTACAATAAATAAATCTGTATTTGTTTCTGATTTCTGAATTGTAAACTTGTGGACTTTTCAACGTTCGTTTAAATTTATTACAGCCGACAACAAAGGTCTCGATTCCACAAATGGTTATTTCCATTTTTCGTTTGAAAAGGCTTTACTAAGTGAAATCGAAGGACATTTAATAAATGATATAAAATGAACGTCTGTGGACATTTTGAGCAACAACTTACTTAACTTTTCTCCACAATTTTCATCTTATAAATTTTTCCAGTTTAAAAAATTGAATTGATATAATTATTTTAGCTTTGGTAAACATATAATATAGGTACGTACGAGTACATCCAAACTTTCAGAAGAGTTGATTGTTGAATATAAAAGGGCAACCTTTCTTCTCATCCTCATACGTCTTGGTAATATCCCCGTGGGGGTTCGTATCACAAAACGCGTCAATGACAACCGCCCTGTGGATTTAGAACCGCCTTGACAGATAATTGGATATACGATGCTATTTGTCAATGAATACCCCGATTTTTCTATGGGATGAAGCAAACATTGTGTAAACAAACAAATGTAGGCAGGTATAGAAGCCTGGGAAGAACAATCGTGGAGTAGGCCTATTGAGGTTTTTCCGTATACGAGTATCTACAATGCAAGCTCTTCTCGTCAGTCTCGGTGAAATGTCCGTTTCATAGAATCTTTTCTGCGGAATGAGTGTTGTTTTTAGAATTGGCATGGCAACATTATTTTAATACCTATAGTCTTTCAGAATTTTTAAATAAATATCTTTTTGCTAATATTGTACCTATTTTAGCTGAATATGATGATACTATCCTGGACCCTGAGCTTAATTTTATGAACCTATTTATCTCAAATAAATTAAATCAAATTTGCGATTTTTCTTTTTAAATCTATCACCGCACCACAGTTCTTTCCAACCAATCTTTGTTATCTTTGTAGTGGACGCCATAACACGAAAAGAATTAAAAGTTAGCAAGTTGTCGGAATGGTATTTCATTTGAAAGTCCCAAAAGATACTACAAGCCCGAAACAGTGGTCGTATCTCTTTGTCAATTTTGAAGTTTCCAAGGCAAGAATGTATTTGATTTATTTGAAGCGTCCGTATGTGTAGAAACAGAGCAGTTTCTTTTAAGAGGTACTTACCTAGTTAAAGTGTACGAAACAATGTTTGTGTACACAATATTCTTTTTATCGTTGTGGGCAAAGCCACGCATGATGATCACTAGTGTTGGGTGTGAAAAGTGAAAAGATTTGCCAATAAGCAGGAGTGATTTGGTCTGCATTTAACGGAGCCATTTTTCTGAAAGTACATTTATGAAAAAACAAAACCCGAATGATTGCAAAACTTGAACTTTAAAGTACTGGACATACTATACAGGGTCCTCTTAATATGCTGACACTTTTTTAAGAGAATGATTAGACCGTCAAACTGAACAACTTTCTCTATGACACCAACATCGAAATCGCGAAAAAATAATCAGGCCTTCCATACAAACCTGCAAACCTACTCGAGCTAAATGTATGGGACAGCAGATTTTTTTTCCGATTTCGATGTTGGTGACATAGAGAAAGTTGTTCAGTTTGTAGGTCTGATCATCCCCTTAAAAAAGGGTCAGCATATTAAGAAGGATCCTATATTGTAGTTGTACTACTATGATGCCTCATATATGGAAGAAAAACTTTTGGCCGCGATTATTTCTCTACGAACTAGCCCTTATACTTTCCAGCTTATAACTTAGTCACCAACATCTAATCTGAACGGAAACGACGTCATATTAATATGCAAAGGCGATCAACTGAACGGATAGTGTACTTGCAAATCGTTAGCGTTCCCTTCTAGACGCACGTAATTTACTTTTAATAGAGACGTTTAGTTTTTAAATTGAAGTTTTAATCACATGAATAGATAGAAGACAACGGCATGTTTGTACACCACTAGTTTTTAATTACTTAATAAATTTTAAGGGTGTATTCAGACAATGAAACTAAACAACTTTCTCTGGGGAACATGGGTCGAAAAACAAAAAAAATCGTTGGACCTCCCATAGAAAATTAATCGGCTGATCCACAATTTGTATGGTAGGTACAAACATTTTTTTTTGTGTATTGTCTTATTAACATTCTAATTTTAAAATTGGGGCATCTATCATTGTACTGATAATATTTCCGATGTAAAGTTTAATCTTAGGTTTATATAGCAATTTAACTGCTTGACGTTGTTGTACGGTTATAAATATTTTGTGACAGCAAAGGTAATTTTTCAACAAGAAAAACACTATCCTGAGCCACCATGCAATTGGAGCCTCGTTGTAGGCCAGGCAAGGGACAACCAAGGCGACGTGCGGCCCCTCCATAAGAGACCTACATACAATGCGACTCGTGCTACAACAATATTAAGTCGTAGGAAGGTATTATGACAATTGCAAAAGAGAAAACAAAAGGATATTGTATTAAACGAAGGTTACTAATTTCGTAGTCTCAAGAGATCTATTGTTCTTGGATTTGTTAATTGAATACAGGGGTCTTTCCGATATCTAAGACATTAGTTCTTCGTTGTTACAATACCTACGATGATTGTCGTTGAATAACAAAATACGCTGAAAGGAGCTGAAAGGTGATTAATGGGCGTTTTGACGCTGTCCCTCCAGAAAATATTTATGAGAGAGTGACATATTCATTATTTTATGTAATGAAATGACGTTATCATAGAACAAATTTAGTGCTCTGTGGACGTAATAAAGGGCCACAGGTAGGTACGGTCGGCAACGTAAGTTGATAAGCACATCTGATCCTTATTGTCATACAAATAAAGGTGATAAATGTACTTAAAATTTCTTTGCCGAGTGTATTTATTGTTCTGTTAAAAATCATATCAAATTAGCGATTTTTGAGTATAAACACAGTCCAGTAGGAAGAATGATTTTCTACATACTAATACAAAAATATGTCGCGGTGAAATTACACAAAAAAATTGCACAAATGATCCTGAAATTGAATGATATCGATCTGATATCGATCGTAGAATAATTTAGAATATTTCAGAAACCTGAATATGTCCTGACAACCCACTGCTGGGCATAGAGGCCTACTTTTATTGCACCATTCCTGGCGGTTCACCCATTTCTGACCCGCAACCCTTTAATTTATATGAAAAAATTCCTTCTTTTCTTTTGTCCCAAATTAATGTTTTTATCATAAGCGCAGAATATATAATAGTATATAAGCATAAAAACTTTGTTACAGCTTCAAAGCATAAAAACTTTGCTAAAGCGTGCAAAAGGTAGCGTGGTTTTCTTTCAGCATATTTAGGGTTTTAGGATGAAATTACGTTTGAAGTGGAGACGGCTAGATTTTCGGACACAAAAACAAATATTAACAATTTGATCCTGCAATGGATTATACCCAGAAAATTCTTGATATTACCCAACAAGATTATATGTATTCAACGTGTTAATGAATAAGCGCAAAACCTCATACACTCCAACTGATTTATAACAAAATAATAAGATTGAAACAATAATTTCATTATTTTGACAGTTAAAATTTCAAGTTGTTTCTGGATACGAGAAAAAACTATCACCGCTAAGTAGGCTTTACAAGTTAACGAGTAATAGTAGACCAACTAGTAAAATGTACTTTTTAGACTTCATTAGCCGTTAAACCGTATTATAAAAGAAAAAGCCCCCTTCTAAGTCCGTATATTGTGACGGACAACTATGGAACCCTACCCTGCGCGTGGCCCGACACGCACTTGGCCGGTTTTTTATTTTTCGCGATTTCGATATTGGTCCAACAGTGAAAGTTGTTCAGTTTGATGGTCTAAACCACCCCCTTAAATGTTTATTTGTATTTTTTTAACACCTTGTATAATAGGTATAAAGTTCTTGATAATACCTCTACTTTTCCATTGCAGACTCAAATTGCGTATTAAATTTATAGAATCAATTTAAACTATTTTGAACACATAAGTTTATAAACCACCATATTAGCAAAGTTACAGTCTACCAATAAATGTGTCAACTCTTTAGGTTTCCGAGGATTGAAAACCGGAAATTGCTTTGTAAGTTCGCCGTGTTAATCCCATGCCACTCCCTTCACTTGCTGCAAACTTGGACCGGCTCTTACTTTGCAACGACTTTTAATTACTCTTCGTAGCCCATGTACCTTTAACTGCCGGACATGCATAATGTTTATTTAGAGGCTGTTTGTCTCACAAAGCTTTTGACCGGTATACTTTTCTTGATGAAAAATATAATTTTCAGGCTAATTTGAATTACTGAAACATTTCTAACATATTCTTTAATAATTTTCTAGAATTGCTTTAGTAATGTCCAAGAAAATTGTGAGAAAATCTGATTCCCTTTGAATTACAATTGTAGCGGAAAACAATTAACCAAAGGTAATTCTAGGTTAAAATTGTCAATGATCAAAATTTTTTTAAATCACCTTTTTGTATATGAAACGATCTTCGCTGTTGTGTTCACGGTAACCCATTATAGGATGTAATTTCAAAAAAAAAATTAAGTTATGTATTGAACGCACTGTCCACAAGGTATATAAGTGACAACAGGCTCATTTCCCATCACGCTAGTCAGAGTTCTGTACTATACTTCATTTCAAATAAGGACGAACAGATTTTCCGATTCCTATATAGCTTTCTGGCCAATTCTGATTTGCAAATATAATTTATTTATCAGACAGACATATCTTGAACGTTACTAATAAGTGAGAGAAAGTGTTTCAAATCTCTGTTTCTGTAATTCAAAATAGCCTTAAAATTTCGTTGCTATTTGAAATGGAGTATAGTGAATCGTGGATGTTCTTCGTTTTCAGAATATCTCTGATGGGGATATAGTCTTCTTGCGCATAATTCTATGATATGCTACGGTAAACTTTAAAGTTTTACAGCAAGCTTTAAGTTTTTATTAACAAAGTTCCTGGATAGATTTTTTTATTTATTTATAATTTATGGACTTTTTGCTTGTGCGTTAGCACCGCATTTCCGCCAATGTCAAGTAGTTTGTGGGAGTATCTATCTCAATCTCAGGGATTGTTTTTGATAAAGAACAAGAAGAGATTAAGGAATGCGGAGCCTCGTGGCAGGCAAAGACGCGACGCGCGGACAACACGCGAGACAAGTTCTCGGGTCAGAACCTGCAACGTGACTCATTGGGATAGATACTACTACAAACTACCTGACACTGGCGGAAAAGCAGTGTTAACGCACAATCAAGAGGCCATTAATTTATTTAAAAACAAAAACTATGTGGAGTACCTATCTAAGTATTTTGTATTAGCTCATTTATTGTGTTTTATTTCACAAACGAATTGACCGTTACAGTGCAGTGCATAAGTATTAAGCAACCGGCGACGGCCATTAATTGAAAAAAAAAGACCAAAATGACCTCAGACTCTGCCATTTTGTATCGTTGATTATATGTCTAACTAGTAAATGTCGTATAGGCAAGAATTTTACTCTTGGGCTGTCCAAGAAATAAGTATGCAAATGGTTGAAATAAAACAACTGTTTACAAACAGCTCAAGAAAGAGTTTGCTATAAGTTCTTAATGCCATGTTATTTCTTTTATTAGGCCTACTATAAGTTGACACTGAACTGTAGTAAAACTACAGTAGTTTTCCTCCCATTTGTCTATTTTTCGTAGACCGTTTCATTTTTAGGGTTTCGTACCCAAAGGGTGAAAACTAAGCCTACGTTGTCCGTCCGTCCATCCTATTTAGGGCTGTAACTTTTGAACCGTACTAGCTAGACAGTTAAAATGTTCACAGAATGTGCGTTATTATGGCGGAATCAATTTAAAAAACGGCCAAGTGCGTGTCGGGCCACGCGCAGGATAGGGTTCCTTAGTTGCCCGTCACAATTTACAGACTTAGAAGGGGCTTTTTGTTTTATACTACGATTGAACGGCTCATAAAGTCTAAAAAGTACATTTTACAAGTTCGGCGACTATTACTCTTTAACTTGGAAAGCCTACTTAGCGGTGATAGTTTTACTTTAAAATTCGTTATATAAACTACTGCCATGCATTTTTTCACGTACAATCTTCATCGTAAACCGATGGTCTAAGAATTATCGTCATAACTTGTGGTAACGCAGAAAATTATTAATCAAATTGATGCTATTAATTAAGAGGGTACTGCCCTGAATCGTATTTTTTTAATTTCTTTGCTTTTAATACTATATTTCGTGTGTTTGTAGTTGAAACACACCAAACTTAGAAATATTTCCAAATATATTATCGTTAAAAGGTTTTAAAGATAGTTACTACAAACATTAAACATATCTGTAATGACTCAATAAATTGAAAATGAGTAATGTTTATATGCTGATGACAATGATACGATTTATTTTTTGGAAATGTTGAAAAGTTGTTATTGTACTAGTTAAAAAATTACAAAAATACGCTTAAGGGCAGCACCGGAGCCTCGGGCACCGAGGCCTTAATACAAATAATTTAAGCAACAACATTAATTAATACAGGTACGCTCGAAACACAATGAGAAACGGTCAAGGGTTTTATTTACATTCCATGAAAAAGGATTCTACCTTGGATAGATGCGATAGATGTTAACAATTATTTAAATGTAATTTATTCATTTCAATTAACTTTTGCTATGACTTTGACTGGTGTCACACAAATTATGTATTACGAATAGAATATACAGTTTGTAAACTAAATAAAGGCAAACCTTTTAACCACGTACTCTACCCATCAACCTGAACAACTTTTACTATGGGAGCAAACCTGTCCGTAAACAAAAAATATCTGCTGTTTCATACGTTTAAGTCGTTACAAACCATTTCTGCATGAAAACTTAAAATGGTAATAACTTTAAATTTTAACTATCAAAATAATTAAATTATTGTTTCAATCTAATTATTTTGTTATAAATCAGTTCGGGTGTATGAAGTTTTGCGCTTATTCATTAACACGTTGTATAGATACAAACATTCATGACTCGGGTACAAATTATTCATATTCATCATACAAATATTTGCCCCTTACGGGATTCGAACACACGACCCTCGGCACAGTGGGCAGGCTCTGAGCTGACCGACTGAGCTATCGCGCCGTCAATTTGCAATAAACCTATAGTACATTGTTTTAGCACTCTAGCCCCCAGTCTAGATATTCCTACTATAATACATATTATTGTCATGTATTATTAAATTAATATCTAAAAATATCAATCAATCAAATCAGCCCACATTATTCTTTTTTGTGCCACCCCTCACAGTCCTGTGCCAATCACAATCAGATCCATCTTTGACCCGCAACCTTCAAAATGTCGTCTGACCAACACATGTTTGGTCAACAATTTCTTCTCTGAGCCAAAAAAATGATTTTTCGCTTCCGTTTTTTTACCTAACATTTTAATGAAACATATATATTTAAAGTATTGACCACTTGAACACTGGCCTTAATTTTTCGCCCTCTATCTGATTATAAAGCTTTTAGCTAGGTACACATTTTTACGTCGGAAAATATTAGATGATCAATTGATCATGGAACAAATCGTGCATTCAAGACTTAGATCCAATATGAAGTTAAATAACTTTGTTCCAAACTTTTTGCTAATTTATTTTTTGACAAGTAAAACAGTTAATTTCAGATTTTCCGCAGGAAGTTGGCAAAGATATTGTCTAATTTTCCGTTAGTTTGAAGATCCTAAAGTCCAATGATAGCTTTTTGTAAGCAGATTAGATTTCGCCCCTTTTGATTTTTATCCTTCTCTCTTGCTTCTCTCAATCGTTTTTCTAAGACACAATAAAACTACCTAAAAAAAGAAGGAAGAAATGCTAAAAAAAAAGTAGACTAAACTTTACTACAAAACTTATTGCAAAATAAAAGTTCTAAATAAATAAAGTACAAAAAAAAATTTAAGAATACTTACATAAAATCAGCAACGCGCAAAACTAACTTTAAACAACTTAGACGTTTGTCTAACGCTCGAACTGACTTCACTTTGAAAATTGACTTGAATGAAGGGATTGAAGTACTTTCTGTGTTCACCGCCGATGGTCTTTGGAAGCAAATGAGCGGTTGCGAGAGGCGACGCGGTTATATAGGATTCCGCTCGTAGCTACTGTCCTCGCCTGCGTAGCGCGTAGGTGACGACCGCGTAGCTCCGCTACGCTGCCGCTGCTACGACGCGTGACTACGATTTGCACGTTAGCCTAAAAAAGTTTACGATACTAATAAAATGTATGTAATATCAAATATCCTGAAAATCTTGTTTGTTATTTGTGTAGGCGCAAATTTTAAATTTGATGGTAGTATTAAGGAATGAAATTACATCGTTAATATACAGTGTGTAACAAAACACCCTAGTAATATTTAAAGGAGTGGTTTAGACTATCAAACTGAACAACTTTCATTATGGAGCCAACATCGCAAAAAAATCCACTGTTTTATACAAAACTATAGCACCGACTAGACTCGACGTATGGAATGGCTTTTTTTTTAAAATCCTCCATTGTGAAAGGTTTGATGGTTTAACCCATAATTCAAAGTCATATCAATATCGAATTCTCGCAATATGAACGTGGATGAGTTGAGAGGAAGCGTATTGCTTGGATTGGTGGAGGAAAGTTACAGAAAAATACTGTGACAGCAAGTCGGCGTTGTTAAATCCTTCTATCCTATAATAATCCCTATTTACAAGTTAAAAGTTAGTAGGTAGGTTGGTAGTTATTTATAAGTTAAATTAGTTTCGTTTCTGTGTAAACTACATTATTGTACCCTTTTACGCACAAAATCAATATGTGTCATCTATTCCAGCTCCGCCCGCCGAAGATAGAAACATAAAATGTTGAATGCAAAAATTCAACAGAGGATTTCCCTACATCCTCTATTGAAAATCGTTTTGGAAAACCACGCGAACGAAGTCGCGGTCAAAAGCGAGTATTTTAGTAAAAGTTAATATCAAGTTAATATAATTTAACTTAGATGCTGTCAATATAAAAAAGGTATAATAATAGTTCTGATAGGTGATATTTACTGTCAAATTATGATATTATTGTTAGGTATTTTTCAAAATGTAACATATCGAATGTCACAGACACCTATCTAACCTATTTTGTAAGTATTACGTTAATTTTTTAACATTCTTTGTACCTTTACCACAAATTGATACAATTACTTTACTTTTACCAAAATTGCTAACAATATACATTAGTGGGACGGACATTAATCGACCATACTTCTATCGTCGAAATTTATTGACACTATGTCAAGATAGCATGTAATAACTATTTAGTATATGAATGGCGAACTGCGATTATGCTTCGGTAAACATATCGCGATAAAAATGACTAATGTAAACGATATTATTGCCCTCTGTTAAGCCGTAATCATTCTCGTGGAATCACGTGCGTACCTGTCTATACAGGGTGAAATTGATATCATTAGCATCCTTTGAAACTCAGAATCTACCCCTCAAACTAAACAACTTTTACTATGGGAGCAAACTGATGGGAGCATGAAAAAAATCAGCTGTTACATACTAAACTGCAATGTTGACTCGACTCAACTGTATGAAACAGCAGATTTGTTTTTGCTCCGATCGATTTGCTCCCATTATAAAACTTGTTCAGTTTGATGGGTAGACTCTTAGTTTAAAAGGATGCTAATGATATTAATTTCACCCTGTATATCTAACAAGATAATTATTTCCTGGTACGAAAGCGAGTAAAGATATATCTTTTGATCATTAATTCGTTAAGACTCATAATGTTATTGACATCTAGAATATAAGACTGTTTTAAACTTAAGGGTTATAGGTTTTTATTTATCTTTATATATAATTTATACGTTTCTCTTGATATGTTTTCTAAATTCATATGCTTAAGGCAATGATATTTAGTGTCATACAGAAATATGGTGGCAATCCTTAGGTCTATCGCAACCCCCTGGCAGCCGGGTGCAAAAATATTGTTTCCGTATATAAATTAAGGGAGGCAATCGTTTATTTATATTATAAGATCGCTAAACTATGACAATAGATTTCTACTGCATGGAGAAAGATATCTTAATAATAATAAAAATAGACTTTATTAGATTTTTTTTTTATAAAGCTCGTAGATTTAACTAAAGTGTACCAAATTTCAGTTAAATATACCTGAATTAGATTTATAACAACAAACGTTTAGTAAAGTCTGTTAATATTTATATAATGTCACATATTAACTACTAGATACTATATGTTCCATTGCCTTAACATATTATTAATGTAGAACACATTGTTATGGGATTTTATTTGACATAAATAAGATTTTTCCTGTTTAAATACGGTTAAGGAAAAAATGAACAAGCAAATACTGTTAAACAAAAGCTGCGACGAACAAGCCTTTTGCATTTTGCTTTAAAGAGATTATTCTCTTTACTTCAACAAGTATTGTGATGGCGAAAGATTATGGAACGACGCATAAAAGTCTCAGTCGAGTTAACACTGAGAATTTTGAAACTGGTACGATTAGCTGAAAACAGTACTTCGAAGTTATGTAATTTGGGCAGTTTGTAACAGACAAGCCATTTTGTACTAATAGCTGTAATGAAAATTAATTTATTGATGACTTTGCGCTTTCCGAAACTGAAATTTATAGAGTGATAGAAGTTTTACACATTAATTTTTTTTCTATTAGTTTAAAACATAATTATCTTGAACATAGTTTGAAACTTATAGCAAATTATTTTAAAAAAATTACTTTCTATACTAAATGTAATCAGCTGATCGAAAAAACATGTATGAAACGTTTTTTTTTTTCGTTTTGCTCTATGTTCCTTTGGGAAAGTTGTTCAGTATCATGGGTACAATCACCCCTTAAAGTAATGCAACTTTTTACCCTAACACCCAGTATAATCATTAATCAGCTATACGAACTTTGTTTGTGCAAATATAATTTGAATGTTATTGTCTGTCCCCTGCCTGCAATATCTGCATGCAATATCTATCTACCTAACATTCATATTATTATTTGCCTCTTCATTTTTTTAAACTTTTTATTATTATTTGTTAGTAAATCCGCTACAATATTAAGCCCTTTATAGGTAGAACAGACGGACGGGCGGACTGACAGCGTAGGCTTATGTCCGCCCGTCCGTCTGTTCTACCGTTGGCACCCTTTGGATACGGAACAATCAATCATAGTTTCCTTACAGATATAGGATATTTCCGTCAGGGATACCTAAAAACCATATTTTAATTTTTTTCTTTAAAATATCTTCCATGTATAGACACACTTCTGTTACAGTTTTATAATAGTTTAGATTAATTAGTTGGTCATATATCCACATAATCCATATGTGGATAAGTGGACTAAAAATTAAGCCGGTGTTTGTAGTTGTAGCAAAGTTTCTGTCTGGCCTTGACTGGAAGTACAGTCGCCAGCTTATGGATGTTTATATCCATTATTTAAAAGGCTATCAAAGTATTAACGTTTAAAGGTAACAGACCTTTAACTAATTTATCCTTAATACATACGTTCGTTCCCCTCATGTAATTTGATCCTAGTGATCATGCAATATTTTTTGACACATATTTTTCGAATGAGAGAGCCTTTCTTGTTATCCCAATGTACTCGTATCTTATGGGGTATAAATATCTTAGTCTGTGTATCAACATCACAGCCTATACAGGATCCTTCTTAATATGCTGCCACTTTTTTAAGGGGATGATAAGACCGTCAAACTGAACAACTTTCTCTGTAGTGCCAATATCGGAATCGCGAAATAAAATCGCTATTCTATACTAAACTGCAAACCTACTCAAGCTGAATGTTGATGATACTCCCATAGAGAACGTTGTTCAGTTTTATGGTCTGATCATCCCCTTAAACCGACAACATATGAAGAAGGACCATGTATACAAGGTGTAACAAAACACACTAGTAATATTTAAAGGGGTGGTTTAGACATTAGACATAAACTGGCAAAAAAAATGATATGTACGATTTATAGTTATTACAGTTCTTCCGCAGACTGAAACGGTGAACTCCACCACCAAACTGAACAACTTTCACTATGGAGCCTACCTCAGGAAACGCGGAAAAAATCTGCTGTTTCATACAAAACTGCTATACCTACCTTATTCACATGTATGAAACAGCAGATTTTTTACGTTTCCTGACGTAGGCTCCATAGTGAAAGTTTGATGGTCTGAGTTCACTGTTTCAGTCTGCGGAGGGCTGTCCTTTACACAATGTATAGTATATAACTACTGTTTATTGTTTAAAGTAATAAAAGTGTTATCTAATTTATATTAAAATAACACCTTTATATTGTAATGTCAACTTGCAAGGTAACTAAATAAATCACTTGTGAACAACATAACTTGTTTGAATATTGTTTTTGTAGACTAGGAAAAGAGTTTCTTACAGCAATTTTATGTGAACTTTGTGAACAGAATTTTCCTCGAGTTTGAATAAATGTCTGCTCATCAACTAGTCAATTTAGGTAAATGGAAAATCGGATACGATTTTGTTAGATTCATTTTCCTTTCTTATAAAGGATGTAAAAAAAACCCTGTTGGAGCCTTTAGGGTGCTTCAGACCATCAAACTGAACAACTTTCACTATGGAACCAGCATCGAAATCTCGAAAAAAAAGCACCTGTTTCCTACATAACTGCAATACCTCGACTCAAATGTATGAGAAAGCAGATTTTTTTTGCGATTTCGAAGTTGTCTCCATAGTGAAAGTTGTTCAGTTTGGTGGTCGGACGCACCCCCTAAAGGCTGCAACAGGGTTTTTTTGCATTCTATATTATGTTTAATTCTCTGGCTCATCTAACATGGCCTCCTTAAAATATGACGTCGACATCTTGTAAAAATGAATTGTGTCGCGTCGTAGGTAAATACCCTTTTAGTTCCATCTAGGTAGCTCTTGATTGAATCGAAAAAGCAATATTAATTTTAATTTTTAACCTATGCTTCAATAAAGTCGTCGCTGACGATGCAGACTGGCCTATTTGACTTTTCCTGAAAGGGCGTTGCAAAAAGGTCAATCTGTAAACATTTCAAATTTTTTACTGAAAATATAGAAATTTCATGTTCTCTTTGGTACATTATTAACACTTCATGTCTTGAGAATACGTATATGTTTAGTTTTTTTTTTATTAAACTGATAATTTTAAAGTTACATCCTAAATAATTTAACAATCGGGGAAGAAAAATGCATCTTGAATATTTATCAAAAATGATATAGGGCAGTCTGCATCGTCAGCGACGAAGTATTTCAAATATATACCCATAGAATAGTTAGCAGTTGTAGCAGAGTTGCTTACCGCTCCCAATGGGATTTTGTTCGTGTATTTATGGGTGTATAACTGAGACACAATTAAATATTTTAGTTAAATTAACAAATTAGGAAACGGACGAATTAGGTAGGGACTATTTTAGTAAAATATCAACTTGGTATTACGTTAGATACAATTAATGAATAACATATCGATTACTAACAGTGACAAACAATTTCTGGTAATTTTTATTATTTTTCAAGAGAATTTGAATTCGATACCTCGATAAAATGTTTAGTCACTTTTCATAACAAGGTTTCCGCCCTTAAAGCGAATTGCTCATCGTCTACGACCATTATCAAATTGGTTTCGTATAATTCCGAATGGTTAATTTCCGGCTTATACAGGGTCCTTCTTAATATGCTGACACTTTTTAATCAGACCGTCAAACTGAACAACTTTTAACAATGGGATCAACATCGAAATCGCGAAAAAAAAAAACAGATCTCCCATACAATTGGCTCGAGTAGGTTTGCAGTTTTGTATGGAATGGTCTGATTTTTTTTTGCGATTTCATTGTTGGTGCCATAGAGAACATCATCTCCTTAAAAAAGCGTCAGCATATTAGGAAAGACCCTATATTTTCCGTTTTTTAAATTATACTCATCTATGGAAGTATTGATCGTTTGCGAACAAATTGTGTGAAATTAAATGCGCTACACATCGAACAGAGTACTTCAGACCATCAAACTGAACAACTTTCGCTATGGAGCCAAAAATGAAATCGCAAAAAAAATCTGCTGTTTCATAGAAAATTTCACTATGACTACGAAAATATATGAAACAAGAGATGTTTTCGCGATTTCTAAGTTGGTCCCTTAGAAAAAGTTGTTCAGTTTGATGGTCTGAAGTAACGCATTTAAGTTTCCCTGTATAAAATTGAAGATTGAAGCTGTATGAAATAGAAGAGAGGCTGAATGGCGGAGAGACCTATGTCCAGCAGAGAAATAGCGTGGGCTACAGAATCATCTTCACCTCATGAATTCTGCTTACGTAAGTATTAAACATAAAAGTTCTGTTTTCGTTATCCACCCACATTCGGGTATATAGGTAGTTCGCGTTAGAGTATAATTTCTTTGGTGTAGTTCTTATTTATAACTCTAACGTCTATAAACGTAGGTGATTCGGAAATACAGTAACTACAGAACTTCTAATATTTTGGCAATATTGCATTTTATACTTTTCCCACGTAATTCTAGGATTATTAACAGCGCATTACGATTGAGTAAAAGATCTTTTCGACGTCAAAGAATGGAATAATTTGAAGTTATCAAACGAAAAAATTCAGAGCTGAAAGTTGATTGAATATATTATGTGTAGAATCCTTTGATCAAGACGAAGGTATCCGAATCAAAGATATCTCATTTATATTACTAATACCGATCTGAGGTTTGACCATAAACGACTACGGTCTTGAATTTTGACTGACTTATTAAACGTGGTATATTTAACAATAAATTTGTCTACTTCATGAGCCCAAGAAGCAGTTTAGAGTACCTACACTATTGAATACAGATAAAATACGAGTAGGTACCTACAAACTTTTTTACAGATATCAATTTCCTTGATTTTGGGTTGTAAGCGAGAACACAAATAAATTGTGTCAACAAACTGTTTAAGGAATTAGGGAACGTATCTGTTATTCAAATCTTAATAGATACGGGCTAAGGAAATAAAAGAAAATATGTAAAAGTGTTTTGTTTTTAAAGTGGTGAAATCAACAACAGACCGGTTATAGAAGAGAGTTCATGGCCACTAAAATCTCATGTCTATAAAAATTCTACTACATCGGCCTGCAGTTATTTATAATGGATTCTTAAGTGCTTTTAAAGGGTCTACGCTACGCTCTACCTACATGTTTACATAAAAAATATGTTTAGTACTTAAAATAATACTGTTAGCTATAAAAACCGGTCAAGTGTAAGTTTGACTCTACTACCGCATCACTCTTCCCTAAAACACCGTGCAACCTAAAAGAAAAAAGAATTACCTGCACATTTATTTATTTTTTGTGTTACTAACATTTATTAAAGCTTAACTTAAAAAAAAGAAACTAGAAAAGGCAAAATCATAATAGTCGCGAAAACGAGACAGACTTATACGCTAATCGCATTGTGTGAGCAAGAAAAATAAACGTAATAAATAAATAATAATCTATAAAATCCTCAATTAACGTTATTAATTTTTTTTTTAATTTACCTTGCTAATTATTATCATCCCCCTATTATTATCTCCTTCCGGCTTCAAAACGACCCCGATTCCACGGTGTAGACCATGCCACAAGAGGAATTTCGTATGCAAAATATGAGGACCGCGGAGTACTAGATACTCTTTCTTATACTGTGACCGCGGTTGGGCTTCTGTCATATGAATGTATAGTTTTAGCAGTACTCTGTGGTTTTGGTGTTAAACTCATGGTGACCTAGTGGCGAGTAATCATGCCTGCCGTGCAGAAAGCGATGGTTCGATCCTCGTCCACGCCTACTCGTGTCAATGAGTTTTTGGAATTAATGTACGATTTGTAACAACACTGGCTTTTTGGTTAAGGAAAATATCGTGAGGAATCACACATTATTTGATTTTTTGTCCGTCTGTTTGTTTCTTTGTTCGCGCATCACGTGAAAACGACTGCACCAATTTTGATAAAACTTGTGTTTGAAAGCTGATTAGACTTTAAATGATTAGAATGATTAGACTTTAAATCTGCAATCTCGCTACGACGGGACTACAACCCGTGCGGACGATGTCGCGAGTCATCATCATCATCATCATCAGCCCATCATCGTCCACTGCTGAACATAGGCCTCTCCCAAGGCGCGCCACAAAACTCAGTCCTCGGCCTTCCTCATCCAATCGCTCCCCGCTACTTTTTTAGATCGTCTGTCCAGCCGGCAGCAGGCCGTCCCACACTACGCCTACCAGTTCGCGGTCTCCACTCTAGAACTCTGACACTCACCGGATGTCAGTTCTTCGGCAGATATGACCAGCCCATTGCCACTTCAGCTTGCTAATTTTCTGAGCCATGTCAACCATTTTTTAAATGATTGTCGCGAAGATGATCGCGCAATAATATTTGAAATAATAATCTACGCCTATTCCTTTAGATAGCTAGCTTGAGATAGACATCAGTAACTTCGTTTCATGTCTTAACGGTCAAACTGCCAGTTGTTCCCATTTTCGAACACACTTTGTGTTAGACATTTATATCAGCAATGCTTTCAGTTGTAATTTCAAGACGTTTGTTTTTTTATTGAGACAATCTCAACCAAAGTCAGGTCATATTTATCAGCTTCAGATAGAGTATACAGGGTGTAACAAAACACCCTAGTAATATTTAAAGGGGGATTTAGACCAACAACTTCCCCATGGAGACAAGGTCGTAATTGTTTTTTATGTGCTATAGTTTTGTATGCACCAGCAGATTTTTTTGTCTTTCCGTTGTTGTCTCCACAGTGAAAGATGTTCAGTTTCATAGTCTTAACCATACCTTTAAATATTACCAGAGTAAATCAAGGACAATGTTAAAAAGACGAAGTAGCTAAGTCGCTGAAGGATTAATCTCAACTAAGTATTCGAGTCAAGCTCAATAGTAAGACCTTCTCAACGTAATTCATATACCTGTTGAAGTAGTGTATCTTCCTAATGAGTCAAGTACAACGGTGATTGAGTCCATTACAATCTACTTCCATATTTACGACTTGTAAAAACGATTCACTTATGGAGGCATTACGTTTCTGCGGGATACTATTTGCTTTGTTCTACTTACCACCATAAATTTACTCATAAGTACTTTTGTTATATTAATATATTATATCGCAGTAAAACTCTCCGGACTCCGGGTGGCATTGTCTGGTGTACGAAAAAGTCAAATGTACCAAATGGACTACTTACCTAGTTCCCTAAAACCTCTAGTCTTAAATTGTCTGGCTAGTGTTCTAAAATGACTAGGTAGTGACATATTAACTAAAAGGTAAGTTAACAAAAGATGAATATGAATCTGTAAAGTATACTTAAGTAAATATTTCGACTGTCTTTCAGTACATTTGTGCTCTTTCCAAAAGAGTACTATGTTATCCTGGTCTTACTCGTATGTTGCGTTGGAAACTACCTACCTTATCACTAATATATCTATTATAAAAATATTATTATTTTATACTAGCTATGCCCGGCATAAGTTGCAATGCGCCTTTTTCCCGACAAACACTTTAATTTTTTTTCTCTATACAGTGTGTAAGTGACAGCCTAGCAAATACTGAAACGGTGATCTCAGACCATCCAACTGAACAACTTTCACTTGGAGCCTACTTCAGGAAACGCGAAAAAAATCAGCTGTCCCTAACCAAACTGCTGTACCTACCCGACATAAATGTATGGGACACCTTGTCCCGACAATTGTGAATACTACAAAAAAAGAATTAGACAAATAGGTACAGCAGTTCTGAAGTGATATGCTTACACACGGCAATTGATTTTGACAGCAGTTCAATTCAGCTAGCAGCAAGCGAGATTTGAAACTACTTATTTAGTGTATCCGGTTCTAAACCACTGCCGCGTACCCCAGTAATAAGCCCCAACCGTTTGAATTCTTCAATCTTTGTCGAAGAAAGGACGTAGGCTTTCTTTTCCAATAATTATTTCTTTGATAATGCAATTTTATACTTACATTTTATTTGTAAATTAAGAGATATTTGGCTCTTGAAAATAACATAAGTTTTTTCTAGAGGGCCAACAGATTAGACCCAATCGTCCACAATGTGTTTTAACTGGTAATGCCACACGAAATGGTCGTAACGGCCGGTCGTCGCGAGTTATGACCGATAAAAACTAAACGCATGTTACTTACATTAATATTCAGAATGTACGTATTTTGTGTTGATGTAGGCTGACAACATTTCGTTTCGCCATCTTAAAAAAAAGTAAGTTAGTAATCCCACTGCAGGGCAAAGACGTCCTCTCACGAATAAGGGTGCGAGGGATTGGGCTATACAACATCACGCGGGACCAGTGCGTTTCGTTGGAGATAAGTTAGTGGTCAACTTGCTCTCAGAGGATTTTCAAGCCGCCTTAATAGGCCTGGCTTAACGAATAGTTACAACGCCATTTGACGGAAATATCTGAGACCAACTGCTCAGCGTGCCTTTCGAAGCACGGAAACGCTCAAGATGAAATACCACTAAACGGTCACCCATCCCAAGACTGACCGGACCTTACGTTGCTTAACTTCGGTGATCGTTTCCAATACTGAATCTCCACTACGCCAACGAGCGCTTCTCTTTTTCTTCATCATGTAATCAACAAAAATCCTTCGTGGTCGTTGATTTTCCCAAATTAAAAGCTAAGTAGCCTATGGTGTACAAGGAATAGGGTTTTGGGTTCAAATTCTGCAGGAGAAAAATCAAAATCATCATCAGCCTCTAAACGATACATTGCAAGGCACATGTCTTCCTGTCTTGATTAGAGAGGGAGAGCATTCAATGCGCATTAGTGGAAACAAGCTAATAATAAAATTGCTGCCTGAAATTGGTTGTTTTTATTAACTAAAGACACTCAGTTGTTTATCCAAATCTAAATGTTTAACATATTCAAAATAATCAAGGTCTATCGCTTAGGGGATAAAGGCAATTATGTACATTTAAACACTATTATAGGCCAGTTTGTAATATAATAAAGTAATCAAACTCGCAGAGATTAGCTCCCACGGGTGAGAGACAATTAACGCCTAAATTTTCAACTATTAATTGGCAGAACACCTACAGATGAGAGGTACGTACAAGCATGTAATTTCTCTGTGGTTACGTACCTATGGACCCAATACATAGTTCAAGAAGTACCGACACTAACCCTACGTTAGCGAGACCATTTTCTATGACGTATATATATGACGTATGAGTACGCTCTTAGACGCGACACCGAGGTGCGCGCCCGAGTCCAACAGGCAAACCTTAAAATAATTATTTAATTTAATACGTTCATAATTACAATACAAGAAATAAAAATAAATTAGTATTTCCACATTTTCGACTTAGTAAGGTCAACACATCTTTCATGGGGCACTGTATACGTTATTATAATAAGATACCAGAGAATATTCTTAACTTGACGGACAAAAAGTTTAAGTCCCATGTTAAACAAGTCCTCTGTAAAAAAGGTTACTATAAACTCGATGATTATTTGAATGACCAAAATGTCTGGTCTTGACAATGTTACACTATGTAATTTAATATTGAATTTATGTAATTGTACTTTGTATATTTTGTTTTGTTTAAAAGAAGTGTGTTGTAGAGTTTCTGGCCGCATCTTCTCTACAACGGAACACCTTCCGACGCGGTGGTAGATTCAAAAACATGACGTCAAAAAGTTATCTATGTAATATTATTTTGAATAAAAAATTTTGACTTTTGACTTTTAAATTAATCTACACCAATATTATAAATCGGAAAGATTTGATTTTTTGTTTGTTTATTTGTATTGAATAGGATCCGGAACTACTGGACCGAACTGAATAATTCTTTCACCATTAAAATGCTACATTATCCGTGAAGAACATAAGCTATTTTATATCTTCTACCCGTGCGAGCCGAGGCGGGCCGCTATTAAATTATAAACAAACAAACATAATGAGGAAAAAAATACGAATAAACTTATGAAATAAACTTTATGATTTTCTGTCAGGTAACGTGAAGTGTTTATTCACGCTCCTGCTTGATTGGAATACTGGACTAACTTTACCTACGTCAGTCTCCAAGTCTCCAAACTAAACCTCACTATTTTTTCTATTCCATTTTCCACAGATTCCAAAACCGTTTTTAGATATTTTCTTATTCAAAACAGAACGTGAACAGCATGCAGCAGATCAAAATTAGAAGTGCGCTTTTGATACTCTAAAATCCACTTATTCACAGAAGACACGTGACGTGCAAAGGAGTGTGATCTTTGCTGTCCCCTCGATTTACGGTGCAACTTATATTTTATTTTATTTAAAATACATATCTACGTAAATTAAAACTTTTATAAACTCTTTATCTGCTTTATGAAAATAAAAGAAAATAATTTTTATCAGATATCAGATTCCGTGAAGAGGCCTTCTCCCTCAAACGAGAGGTTCTTGCGTTAATAGTAGTCGAATTTAAATAAACTACAATTCTAAACATAATGGCACAGATAACTTTCACCAACTAAATTTAATTAACAAACAATGAAATGCAACTCAGAATATATTCTAAATGTGGCGACGGGCTCACCCCCCGTCACACTGGACAGAGTTTCGGTACTACTGGTGAAACGTGGAAGTTCTGAGGTTTCAGAATATCTCTGACTACCCCCTCTGGGAATATAGTCGTGAGCATATGCATGCATGCATGCATGCATGTAGTTCTTTTTTGTAACAGTTTTTGAGTATGAAAATCCTTTTTTTTGTCATTTACAACATTCTCAATTTACTTCCTTTTGATAGGTACCTGTTTCCTTACTAATTGTTCTACGACATAGCATTGTAACCTTTCGCTACCATCATCTTAGTTCGATCAAAATATGTCTATAGATACTGTTTTACAGGGCGGAAATATACAATATGATATTAAAATACGATGTTAAATTCGTGCCTCCCCTTTACTGACCTTGCTATTTGAAAAGTTAGTCTATTCAAAATTTAAATAGGACTGTAAATTGAAATCTGTCGACACGTAGGCAGGCAGTTAACCTTACATAAGCTAACGAGCTAGCACAGCCCTCGTTACGCGGCTCGGTGGCCACGCTCATCGCTCGACGCTCAACAAACACACATTTTATTAGCTTAATTTTACGGACAATTTTGATAATATGAATAGGAAGTATTATTAAATGAATACTTCATAATATTGCTATACGTTTCATGAAATTGTATGTTGTATACGACATGTAAAACAAATATTATCTCATAACATACAATGTAATTTCTATACTCAACGTGTTCGTACTTTTACGGAGAGATGAGCTACGGGAAAAATACATTGGCCTTCATATGTTCACCTGGGTGGACAATGCTGGTGGACCAAGGGAAGAAAGCAGGCTGAATGTAGTCTAGAGGTTTAGATGAGATACATTCTGCTTTGAGTTGGATGATTGGATGGGATGGGTTGAATGAATCATTGAATACTAAAGACAGTGAGCCAAATAGGTTTACAGGTAATTTGGATTAACATATTTTAACTTCAGTTTGGCTTGTGTAAGTGTAAAGATTATCAAAGCGAACTCAATAAATACGTGCTGAAAACATACCCTGTAAAATGCACCAACACTGATGTGTTTACTGAAATGTTATTATTGTTTTAATGTGTCTAGATAAAATAAAAAATATTCAAACTGCCAATAAATACCTAACATTCATTGTTTTTGATACCAGTAAGATATTTAAAATAGGTGAATAAATAGATTCTATGATTGATTCCTAGTTGTTTCCATAGTGAAAGTTGTTCAGTGTGATGGTCCAAAACACCCCTTTAAATATTTCTAGGGTGTTTTGTTACATCCTATACATAAAAACGCGCGTGCTATGCTTACAACTCATAAAACGCTGCATTATGCTCGTTTGAAGTGCGTCGTATTTTACGCGCGTTTGTATCGATGCAAACGCATGACTGAACTTGTGGACGTGTGCAATGGTTTACTGGCTGCAACAAAATCTCGTTTGAAGTGCGCGCGCCATCTGCTCGTATAAAAGACGTGGTGTGCAAAGGCTCTATCATTCATGCACCTTCGACATCTGAATCACTAACTCATGCCACCAGTGACCCGTAATATTCTTCCAACACCTTTTCAAATAATATTTTCTTGCAGTTGAACTTTACGTAGAGGACCTAGTGGAACTAATACGTAACAGACGAGGCTCGGTTGCCAAGCAACGCTGCAAAGATTGTCGCTCACTCGATTAATGCACCTGTATCGAGTGACATCAGGTATACTTCATAACCAGGGTAATTGAAACCATGTACCTTTCCAATTACGTTATCGTATAGGTGTAGCTACCTACGACTTGGAAACCATAGATTTAATTTATACCACCGTAATGTACGAATGTTAACGTGCTACTGGAAGTCATAACGTTTCGGTATGATTCTACGGGGTTTTAGGGTTAGCAGTTGCATTAAATTAAGGGATGATTGTACCCATGATACTGAACAACTTTCCCTAAGAAACATGTAGGAAATAAATGTAATCCAGTTGATCGTACGTTTGTATGAAAATTCACTTTTTCAAATTTCTTTGTTATTCCTTATGTTCCTTTGGGAAAATTGTTCAGTATGATGAGTACAATCACCCATTAAAGTAATGCAACTATCGACCCTAACAGCCTGTATATTTACAGGGTGTAAAATTAAATGCGTTACATATTCAAAGGAAGGGCTTCAGACCATCAAACTGAACAACTTTCACAATGGAGCCTACATCGAAATCGCGAAAGAAAATGTTTTTATACCTTCAACAGAAAACGTCAATAGAAATTCGACTCAAATGTAAGTAGGTATGAAATAGCTAATTTTTTCTTCGCAATTTCAATTTAGCCCATAGAGAAACTTGTTTAGTTTGATGGTCTGAAGTAGATTGTACCGCATTGAAGTTTACACCTTGTATAATGGTATTTTCAGACTGTAAAATATAGCTTTACGATGTTTTTTTCTTCTTTAGTTTTAGGTTGTTTTGCTTAGGTGATAGAATTGATTGAATAGATTGTACTATCTAATCATCTAAACTTACGTATTATATTCGTTCCATGGTAGTAGCTTAGTTATTAGTAGAATAGTCTGTTTTGTAAACGTCCTTTAGTTTGTGTTATCATACAGGGTGTCCCTTCTATCGTCAATAAGGGTCAAATGATAATATTTTTAGGATTAAGTAACAAGTTTGATAATAATAAAATAGCATCACTCTCAGCAAAAACGGAGGCCAAATCATTATTTCCTTAACTCTCATTTAATATGCTTGCGATACCCTAGATACGTAGTAACAGTATTATTTTCCCTTGCCTTAACAATGTCCTAAAATCAGACAAGAATTTACAACCTAATTAAATTACGTACAGGTATAGTTCGCGAATGAGGATGTATTCCGATCTCCAACGCGTTTCAACGCAAAATTAACCTGAGGCCGACTTTCAATTTGCATGTTGCCACCATGCTCCGCAGAACGACGTGCTACGATGTGACCACGAAATGCTGAAAGAGCAGAAGGCTCTCTTCCAAACATTCGATCAGTCGCGTTCACATAGTGCGTCCATGCGCTTAAATATATCTCAATATACGTTTTGTTTTGGACGTGAATGTTGAGTGACCAATTTTATCTCAAAACTTAACATGTTATACAACAATCTGTGTTTATCTCCTTATACGATCAAAGTGAAATTAGCACAGAATGAATGTTATCTATCCACCCACTTAAAATAAATTACTTCAAAATTATCAAAGGTTCAGATTTTTTGGCTATTGGACTATTATGGGCACTATTGGACTAAGCTAGCGTCACGTAAACTGTATATTTTAGATATTTTATTTGTATTTAGGTATTCCTTATTTTAGTTTTCTAGGCACCTCAACTTTTTATTTTAATTTCTCTCTGTCATTTTTGTTTTATATTAATTATCTGAGTTTTAACTATACGCTTAGGTATTCGGACGTTCGAAGGCTACAAGCCTTCTGTACTTAATATAATGATGTGCATCGGTTCTGTCTAGGGTTACTAACAATAATGTCAGTAGTTGTTATCTCACGTCATGAGTCGTTTGAAACGTCTACTGTTGTCTAATTAATTATGATAGCTTTCGGCAAACTCTCGTCTCAAGTTCAACCTTAAGAGGCTCTAGTCATTGTAACTGATAAATTAGGTTAGCATATTTTATGTAAGTACGCGATGTAACCTATTTTCTTTCAGTTTAATGGTATAAACCACCTGATTTAATTTTACTAGGGTGTTTTGTTACACCCTGTATTTGAGACGAGTAAGTACCTACTGCAGTTTTGTATTCCTGAAACAGCAGATTTTTCGATGTTGGCTCCACTCCATAATAAATATTCATTCAAATTCGTTTCATGAGATTCCCGTTTATGAATGTAACTGTTATTTTTAAATTAGTATCCAGTCACCAGCAGATATTTAAAAATAAGTTACGTTCTCACCATTGATCAGGTGTATTTTAGTATTAGCTTACGGGAAACGTACGTCATATACCTACCTACCTGAACATTTACTATAATTGAATAACGGTTACAGGAGTTAGAAGAAAAAGAACTGGAAATAGGAAATGCTTTAAGGTTTCAAAACGTATACAAGCACGGTCCCATAAGTATATCAGTATTATTTTTCAAGACTCATCTTCTTATTCTTATTCTTCTTCTTATCATCTTCTTCTAGTATATATGAAATATACATTTGTCCGATAGTCTCGCTATAACTCGAGAACGGCAGGACCGATTTGGCTAATTTTGGTTTTGAAATATTTTATTCTCTTCTTGACGGTGAAATAAAAATTGCCAAGTGTGTGTCGGGTAAAAAAGGGCATTGCAACGCATGCCTGCCACTGCTAGTTTTTTATAATAATCATATACTAAATAATTTTACAGGTTAATTAAAAATAAAAATTCGATCTCGATAAACGAAAAGTTTTTAAAACTATTTGACGTAGAAAGTTTCGTTCAGATGTTAAAAATACACACATAAAACGACCGCTCACGCTGCTACAATTACTTATGCCCTCTCGCTCGCACCACGCCGCGCGGTGTTATGCAAATCATTGCATAACCTGTGGCGGCACGTTCCACGCCAACTTTGCACGTCTAACCCTTCTTATAATGTTCTGTGCCTAGTACAGTCATAATACGTCACCGATCTTGTAAACGATATAATCTGAAACTTACGCAATTCGGTGTGTCAAGTTTTTTTTTGGTATCATTTTACATTTTTTACGGATAGAAGACATAATTTTAAGAAACTAATTTAATATTTATTGCGACTGGTCCAGATTATCAATATAAATTAAATTTTTAAATTACTTTGATCTGTAATCTCTAAATGCAAAAATGGTGGAGGGAAAATAATTCAAACTCCATGGAGAAATACTACTTCTTTATTAAAAACCAAAAAATTCCTGCCTTCTCTTTCTAACTCAATGATGGAAACAGAAACGGCAACATAAAATGTCACATTCTGACATTGTAAATATTTTTTTTTTAATAGCCAGTTATATTAAGTTTACTAAGTAGTTTACAGGTTTTCCAGTGACGTCACTGGACGGACCGAAAAACTTTGTTATTTTATTAAAAATATCTGTAATCCTTTCATTTTAAAATCTCAGGTATAGAAAATATTATTATTGACACAATTATCTAGAAATGGGTTTCGATTCAGCCCCCCCCCCCCCCAAAAAAAAACTTGACATACCGAATTAGTACTGTTAACTACCAACCGGGTTATTAAACGGTCTATTTCTAAAACTATGACATCTTTGGAAGTGGACATAAGCAAAACCTAGTAATATTAAGTTAATGAGATGAGTCACGTTGCAGGTTCTGACCCGAGAACTTGTCTCGCGTGTTGTCTGCGCGTCGCGTCTTTGCCTGCCACGAGGCTCCGCATTCCTTAATCTCTTCTTGTTCTTTATCAAAAACAATCCCTGAGATTGGGATAGATACTCCCACAAACTACTTGACATTGGCGGAATTGCTGTGCTAACGCACAAGCAAAAAGTCCATTAATTATAAATAAAAAAAAAAAGTTAATGAGCAAAACTGAATAAAACGTACATGAACCAGCGACTATCAGCAGAATAGCAAATGTTGCTATGAACAGGAGAAAAGGGGCTGATTACATCCTAAAAGTTAACAACTGCACGTAATTTTGTTAGTTGTTCGTCCACTTCAACGATCGGTCAGATTAATGAGTAAAGTGTATTTACACTAGTACAGTGCCAACAATTTGGAAAGAAACGCTTATAAAGAAATTGAACTTATTGCCACACAAAATTACAAAATAGGTTCCAAACAATATACAGGGTGTAAACTTAAATGCGTGACATACTTAAGGCGTTGCTTCAGACAATCTAACTGAACTTTTACTGTGGGACCAATATTGAAATCGCGAAGAAAAAAATAGGTTTTGAAACCCCAAATGTATGGAATAGCTATTTTTCCCGATATCAAAATTGGTCCCAAAGTTGTTCAGTTCGATGGTCTGAAGCGCGCCCCATAAAGTAAAAGAAATCCCAAAAAACGCAGTGACGAATAATGATTTTTCCTTTCTTTCTATCTTTTAATACAACAATACAAGTTCGATTTCCTTAGAATTTCAACGCTGATCCGATAGTAAAGTATGTAGCGCATTTTATTTTATGTTTTGTATTGTTAAAAAACTGTCGTCTCGTTAAGCGAAACTTCTTGGTCAATGTCCAGTATCCAATTTCCAATCATTTTCTTCTCCGGTAGTTTATCAGTTTTCAGCATGTTTAATGCACCCTTATTTGTTATCTGAACTTTCTAACTTCCTTATTCTTCTCCGACACACCTTTAAGTCTTTCTCTACCTTTAGCTTTCTATCTGTAGGTACAGACGATAAATAAACATTAGAAATGCATGTATAAGTAATTTCCTTATTTGCAGTTAAATTAAAACGGTATTTGCCCGTAAACGATAAAAACCTTAAGATCCAATATTGCGCAAGCTTCGTACATGATCAAGTTTTTCGCTGCCTACGCAAATTAGGAACGTTCGAGTTCGTAGCAGCGTGCTACGCCGTAGCTCGTAGCTAGCTCGTAGAGCTATTGCTTGTCCAATTAATAAAATATTACTTGCTTCATTGTAAAAGGAAACAGTGGGTATAATAAATTTAATATAACTAGCTTTCAGGTTCCTATGCACTTCATCATAGGACTCTTATTACCATATTGCATATTTTTATTAATAACTTACTACTTGCCCGTTTTTTTTTTAAATGGAACATTAACATAACCAAATTTTCATTCATCAGGCCAATATTATGATCGAAGCAATTGTTTTTAAGCGTCGGTGGCGATTTACGGAGAGGTATGGACGCTCAATCAGGAAGGTCCGGGTTCGAATCCACACGGACGACATGCTAATTTACCAATGAGTTTTTCTAATTTATGTGAGGAAACCTGCATACACTTAAGAACAAATTCTGATGCGTATGTAAAGTCTAACAACCCGCATTGGGTACTTATGGACTGACGCCTAAACTTCCTTGACGATGTCTAGGCCGGTAACCAGCAGTTGGACTTATGTAGGCTGAATATCGACCTACCTTTAATACTGTTTACAAGTATTTTACTGATAATTTTATTTATAAATATTAATAATTTTGTACAAAATTATCATGCACAAAAGAGATTGGACCCCTCAACTCGGTTTTAAATATATACTATTACCTATTCTGTAACTAGGGGTTAATCCAGGGTTTTTCCGCATACTCGTATACTAAAGAAACTTTTAATTTTCAATTATCGATTATGGAGAAATGAGTTGTTATCACTTTGTATAAAATCATTTCAAATATGTAGTGTGAAGGCATCTTAACGCGAGTAGTCCGGAACACGCACATCACCTTCAATTAACCGCTATTATCCCTAATTAAGACAACTAACAAAATGAAAGTAAAGCCACGTAATAGTAAAACTTATGCCGTACTTTCTCAGCTACTATTAAGAAAATCGTCATGGAAAAAGTTATTCGCAAACATAAAGTTCTTCTTAACACGTACATTACAACAATAATTAAGGTTTCAGTAAATTGCTGAACCTTCCCTTTACACACTCTTTAAGTTTAATTATTCTTCTAATTAATTGTCAGGTTACCTACAGTACCTACATTCGTCAAAACGAAAGTTTACTGCGAAAGGCGAATTAATTTGAGAACGATTGGATTATATGGTCCAGTCTAAAAACCTTATATGGATTATAGTCCATATAAGGTTTTTAGGCTGGACAACGTCTGTTGGGTCAGCCATAATGATTATGCCAATGATATTAATGTTACTAGCTGGATTATGCTAACAAAAAAATGTTTGATTTAATATCAGTTTCATATCTTTTTTGCACTATAAGCTTTATAGGTAATTACCGAATCAATTATCGTTCTATTGAGACTAGAAGTTATTATGTAGGTATGTTTTAATTTTAATGTATGCAACTTACGAAATTCGCAAATTTAAAAATCAAGTTGAAAAGCGAAAAATATAGTAACATTTTCAAATATTCTTTGGTTAAGAAATTCAGTACATGACATACCTATCTATAGTTAACATCTTCAGGTTTTGCATTAATTTGCCAAGCTACTCAGAATGTTATGCATTTTCCACACAAGTTATACAATTATGCACCTGCGACGGTAACACGCAATTTTCTCCGACAATTAGCTATGCATTTGTTACACTTAATTAAGTTCTAATTATATTATTAAAGTTACGGGGGTAACAAGAGACATTTTCAGACCTCTTGTATATGCTAGATTTATCTTTACTAATATTAGATATACACATAGCCGTGGTGGTCCAGTCACGAGTAACCTTGCCTGCCGTGCAGGAGGCGATGGTTCGATCTCCGTCCGATCAGACTCGTATCAATGAGTTTTTAGGAATTTATGTACGATTAGCAACACCACTGGCTTTTCGGTGAAGGAAAAAATCGTAAGGAAACCTGAATGCTTCAATTTCGAAGCATGTATTGTACCCACTGTCCATTACAAGTGGCGACGGGCTCACTCCCCGTCACACTGGACAGAGTTTCGGTACTACTAGTGAAAAGTTGGATGTTCTGAGGTTTCAGTATATCTCTGATTACCCCCTCGGGGAATATAGTCGTGAGCATATGCTTATGCTATATTCAGTATCGTGAATGCTATGGCATAGAAACAGGTACTATATTTAAAACACTTTTTAATGAAAATTAAACAAAAACAAATTCGTACGGCGCTCCATATAAATTGAAGCTCCGTCCTAGTTTGAACATTTAGCAACTAATGTAAAAAAAAAGTGAATTGTAGCGAAGCGAATAAGAAGTTGAAACTGTCATTTGTTAAGGGTTAGTAGAGTATGAAATACCTACTCTTTAACTGGTTATTTTCACAAGAGATCGTTGAAATCAAAGATCTACGTCAAAGAAAATGTATGCGATTGAATTGAAAAGTGGTCGCCGAAGCAATTCGCTTTGTTCGTTCACATCGTACTTTCATGAAGAAATGAATGCCTGTCAGATGTGTCCAGTTCTCCACAAAGCTCTAGTTTACCTACTGTTAAATGATTATGCGATCACAGTGAGCTTTTACTTTTGCGTTTATTTGTTAACACGTTGTTAACCTGAAAACTATTTAAACTGATTCGGTAATTTGAAAACGTATAATGTAGGTAACATTGAATAGAAAAAGAGTCAAAATAATTATCTACTTTTCAACACAACAAGTTTAGTCAAAGTAACAGTTAGTAAAATTGAGTTTTTTCCATTTTTAAATTAGCTATGTGGATTTTAACTTAGAATGAAAAAAGAATTGAATTAAAATAATCAAACTAAATTAACAATAAAATTAATCCTACTTAATTATAAAACACTTTACCCAATCTAAACAACATGCAACAATTATAATACCTAAAACAACTAAATCAATCATATCAAAAATTGATTAACTTATTGATCATGTACAAACGCTTGACAGATGTTTCACTGTCAGACCCCAGTCGAACGTGTGTGCCCGATAATAATTGTCTAAGTATTGTGTCTGTTATACAACGTGTTAATGAATAAGCGCAAAACCTCATACACCCCAACTGATTTATAACAAATAATAATTTTGAAACAATAATTTCATTATTTTGATAGTTAACATTTAAAGTTATTCGCAGTTTAAGTTTTGAGGCAAAAATGATTTATTATCATTTCAGCAGTGAATGAAAGCGCTAACGTGCTCATGGATACATTTTAAGAATCTTGTTTCGGTATTAAGTAGGGTGAGAGTGCCCGAGCGGTGGGTTGAGATCGAGTTCAGTAAATTTTAAATTTTACAAATAAATTATTTAATATTTTGAAAAAATTACCTATGTTGAAACCATGATAATTCGATTCTGCTCTCGATTCTAAACATAACTACTTTCTAGTTTTGCGTTAATTTATTAACACGTTGTATAAGGGCTTGACGGGTTTAAGCTGGCTTGAAAATCGGTTTCCGCGTAGCCATAAAAACCTACCTAATCTAAATTCAAGAGTCTCCTCTAGATATTAGACACGGAGGAGGATAATTTCGTTTCATTTATTTTATTTTAACTTTATGAAATATTAAATAATTAAAATTACTTTAATAGATGAGTAGGTATTAAGAACTGACAAAATATTCATGACTTTGTTCATAAGTTCATGACGTTGTTTGAAATAGTTGGATAAATTTGGCTAACGATTTTAAACTACTTTAGAGCCCTTTCACAATTTTATTCGGCGATTTTTCGTCGGTTCTTTTGCAGTTCAGTGGCGCCCTCATAACGATATTAAAGATTTCTTTGTAGTATTTGTAGAATGAAACCCTGTTAAAATAAAAAAATTAAAAGGAGACTTAAAAAGTCTCTGGTTTTGGCTTCCCTCTTCTCGCCCGAACCTCCATCTTGTTGGCAGTTTGTTAAACGAGTAACTAAAATTAAACAATTAATTAATTCCCTTTCGGGGTGGTCAGAACCATTGCTACAACTACCAACTAAAATTATAATAGTAATAAAACCAGATAAGTAAAAAGATTAAAGTTGTTTTTATTAAGAAGCTTCGTCGGAGTCACAAAACAAGATATTACATGGTGCAGCCGCTCGTCGACCTCGGTGCCTCGGTTTGATAAGAAGAAATTTTATGAGATTTGAATGGCGGAAACTGAGAAAGAAAATATAATCATGGACAAAAATAAGATTGAAAAAGTGCTACTCCAACTTACTACAAAAACCATTTTATACTATAATACTTTTTTATAGGTTCTAAACATTTCACTTTTATGAATATCGAAATACGTTTTTTTTTCTTTCTTCAAAGTATGTTTGAACCTAAAAATGTATATAAAAGTAAATACATATATATAAACATAAACTCACGACCATAATCCCTTTTGGGGTGGTCAGAAATATTTCTACACCTGACAACTTTATTGCAGGCGGTAGCAGTAGCTAGGCTCATGTTTAGCAAACAAAAGTATCGAAGAAAAATAGCTCTAAGCCTTTTGTAGTAAGTTGAAGTAGCACTTTTTAATTTAGGTTTTCATTATTGAGAAATCTTTAATATTATGATGAGAGCGCCACTGAGCCGTAAAAGGAATCTTAACCAAGTTTGTACTCGATGTACCTATAAAACAAAGGTTTTTAGATGAGGGAAAATGACAGTGAACTTAGTTTAGGCAGTGCTAGTAAGTTGTAGATATTCTGAATATGCTATTTTAATATAACCTTGTCAGGAATTTAATTTACTCACAGACCTTGTCAGGAATTTAGTTTAATACTAGGTATAATTACTGGCGTAATTATATTACTCTAATAAAGTCATGTTTGCCTGTAACAGTAATATATGGTGCCATCTAGGAAGTGAGCGTGAATGCAGCCTTTTCATGTGCGCCGCTAGCTCTGCCTCGCTCCGGCTCGTTCAGATTACAGATCTACTTTATTACAATCTAAGCTAGTTGTTTGAAAATCCAATAGATGTCGATGATATCAAAACCTTTTCCGTGAAGGACTTGATAAGGTTGTTCTTTTTAAGCAAAATATGGTTTATTTCACATCATTACTTTTCTGGGCGATCAAGATCATAGGCTTATTATAGGGTCATTGGTGTCCTATGATAACAGAAAACATTTTACACTCTCAACAATGTTTAAGGTCTAATAATAAGATAATAAAGTTTTCCTGTTATTTTATTTGCTACTTGGTGGACGTAAAAGGAAAGTAAACAAGTAAAGTGCATTAGCCACCTTTCTTTACTCATTCATAAAATTATGAAAAATGTTTATTATGACCTACGAGCACTAAGCCTACGAGAAAAGTAACGTAGGTGTACTGTGAGAAAAACAATCTCGTTTAAGTCCCTCTTTTATCCTTCTTTTGCGGATGCGATTTTTGTTTTATATAGGTATTAGGTAGGTTACATACTTACTTTACCTAATACAGAGTAAATAATTATCATCACCGTCATATCATTATAAGCTCTATATTAGTTGGGGAGGGATATTGAAAGCCGGAGTCTTAGGTCATACAGGGTGTATAATTAAATGTGGTACATATCGAACAGTTTGCTTCAGAACATCAAACTAAACAAGTTTTATAATGGAGCCAATATCAAAGTTGTTCCATAGAAAATAGCTGTTTGACCAAAATGTGCGATACAGCAGATTTAAGTTTACACCCTTTTAGGGTCCTTCTTAATATGTTGACACTTTTCTAAGGGGTTGATCAGACCGTCGAAGTGAAAAACTTTCTCTATGGCACCAACATCGAAATCGTGAAAAAAAAATCTGCGGTTACATACAAAACAGCAAACCTACTCGAGCCAAATGTATGAAGGACAGCAGCATTTTTTGGCGATCTCGATGTTGGTCCCATGGATCACAACTTTCTCGCGGCATATTAAGAAGGTTCCTGTATGACAATGCGATATGCCCATATTTTTACACATACCTCCGAACGTACTTTCTTTTCGTTGTCGGCTATGCAGGTTTCCTCATATTGTTTTTCCTTCACCGCCGAGCTAGTATGCAAATCACTGCAAATACAACCTTACATAAATTCCAGAGAACTAAGTAGTACCTACAGGCCAGGATTTTAGCCGCTACCTCTGGATTCAGTCGGAAGCTCTCTTCCGTATGGACTATCACATCTTTAAAGCAGAGCTAACATAAACCTCCTTCCCATTTTGTCCCTGTCCTTCTCGATTCCGTACCAAAAATGAGAATAAATAGTACTTGTCTTTAAATTTACGCGCATTACATTACATTGCAGCGCGTCTGGCATGTTCGCGGCTTTGACTATTTATATGTGGACTGGTTACGCGTGTAATTCTACTAACAAACATTTCTGCCACTTTTTGCGGGGGGCGAGGTAACATGAAATCCGCAACTTTGGATTTTATTCCCCATAACTTTAGATTATAATTTTGAATGTTAAAAATTATGAAAAGTAGTCTCGTGTGAACCCCAAACGTTCTGAGTTCGAAGTTATTATTTCGCAATTATAGGCTGTCTCGTTTAGTGATAAGGTGTAAAATTGAATGTAAATGCACAAGATCAATTGTGCTTATACCTTGGCAGAGGGGAAATACTACCGCAAGGCTAGTCCTTATAATAATTAGTCAAAGGTTCGCGGACGCTCATGGCAATGGGATTTCCACCACGCTTTACACACGATATGCCACCGCGCTGTAGAGGGTACGCGCCAGCACCATAACATCCTAAATAATGGTCTCAAGTAGATACTGTGACAGTAGCTTTATTAAGCACTCTACAATTACAAGAAGAGTTAATAGGCTTTTTATTGGGTGAGCGCGCTACATCCTCGGCTTCATCTACATTTTCCATCAGGTTAGCTGAAGCCAAGCGCAAAACCATTAGGAATAAAAAAAAATGGATCGTGTTAAGCGGTAACTAACCATGTCGAAAATTTACGAAAATGAATTTTAAACTCAGCCAAATTTTATAAAAAATCCGCTTTTTTTCAAAGACAACCACCTAAATATCTTGATTCGTTACGGAGATATAAATTAGGCATAAAGCAGACAACACCACACATTTATACTGGTAAAAGCACCCATAATATGGATAAAAATACCATCTACAAAAAAATTTATAAAAATATTTTGTAGAAAGCGCCCATCTAGATGGCTGCCTTTTGAACAATATATATAGTGCCGCGTTAGTTAGATTTTAATGGTTAAAACCAGCCTACTCTTATGGCTGCTTTCTGCATATTTTCCTTAAGAAAACATTTTAGTATTTAAGTAAGGCCAGCATATTTGGCGGTTTCAAGCGAATTAAACTGAACATTTGTCTGTAAAGTGCAAAATTACGTGAGCATTAATATTGGCGGGAAAGGGTCTAAAAACTAAGATGTCCGCTTTAAGCAATTTATAGTACCTTAGAAACATAATTTTGGTGAAAACAGCCATTGACTAAAATGTTTATAACTTCTAAAATGCTAAGACATCTGAGAATCTGTCTCGTTAATTAATCCTATATATCATTTTTCTACATTCTTAACACTTAATAATTGTTAAAAGATGATAATTTACCAAAATTACAAATCAACAAAAAAGTCACACAAAACTCAAGTGATTTTTTTTCATTTGCCTGTTTTCTGCTTAACGCCATCCAATTCAGTGTTTTTTAAGTTTCATACTAACAAAAATTCTGATGTTGTGTCTGACATTAAGAATTTTTTTTTATTTAGGATAAGTTTATTTTCGAAGCGAGATTAATACAGGTAATATCTAAAAACAAACAAAAGGGTTTCAGGAAGATGCAAATTGACGTTAAATTGTTACAACCTGAATTTAATGACTCCACCGACACCAATAATTGTTTTGCTTCGATTTAATATTCAGGTTTATTAGGAGCTTATGTTTAACAGAGACAGAGTCCAACACTTTAAGTATCACAGACCGTTATCTCACCATACCCTAAAGGTACATTCGACCAATTTGAAAATATAGGTTACCTTGGAACCTTGTCGCCATCTGCTTTATTTAGTTCATAAAGGTTCTTTGAAATGTAACTACAGGTATCATTCGGAGAAGTCGGTTTAAAGGCTCCGCTAAGATAATTTCTGCCTTTATTAGTCCTAAGGCCGAGATTCAGAGACCATTTTTTAGCCTTAGCTCGAGCTAAGCAAGGCAAAAATGTATGAATTTTGACATACGGGAGTTCGAACTATGACTTAAAAATTGTCTCTGAATTTCGGCCTTAGTCTCCCATGAAATGGTAAGCAAGTCAGCAACATTGTTCGTTGCATGTTGCATCGTATGAAGTGCTGAAAAAAAGAACCGACTTTTCGACTCGACACAACCGTGCGCTGCGGTTGACTTTGCAATCCCTGGTTGTCATTAAGGAAGCTGTAGACCCAGAACGCGGCGGTGACTATCTATTACGTTTGTATCTTATACGGCTACCCACGGGAACGATTGTTCGATCTGTTTGGAACTCATTTGGAGGACCGACTGATATAAATGAGAAATAGTTAATTATTTGAGGTCGTCGGCGCCGTGCCATGTGCGTACATTGAAGATAAATTTTAATCTAGATTTAGCATGCGTAAGAGCCAAAGCCATACGGTGCGGTTGGAAATATAATATGACTACCTGTGCCCGACATGCGTTGCAATGCCCCTTTTTTTCCCGACACACACCTACCTCGACAAACGCGACAAACCTAATTCGGCCCATTACCAGTCTAACAAAAAAATTAGAGCCAACATCAAGAAAAAATTTAAAAAATCTGCTGTCCCATACATTTTAGTCGAGTCGGTACTGCAGTTTTGTATGGGAAAGCAGATTGATTAAATTTTTTCTCATATGTGGCTCCCTCTTAAGTATTACTGGGATGTTTTGTTACACACTGTATATAGATTTTCGAAACAACATGTAATATTATTTTATGTAGTCATAAATCATAGTCGTAAAACGAATTTAAGACAGTCTAGATTGTGGTTTTTTTAAAGCTATGTTTTGAATGTATTTCTATTACGTATTTACTGAGATAAGTATACCTAACAAAACTGACTAAGAAAACACCCACGTTATATGTGATTTAAATACAAACACAACTTATCGTAATGTTTTTGTTAAAAAAACTTATAAATAATAACGGCATATATCGCTGAGTCGATATGAAAATCATCCGCATAGAAAATTATTTATGAGCCCCATAATATTTGTATTAAGTTTCGTAAGGTAAGCTTATAAAGTATGCAAACTAATGTAGCCATTATTACATAGCAATTTGAATATCTAAGGCCCTGTCTCACTCCACAGCTCAGGTACGCTTGACGGCGATCCCCACCGAGCGGTGAATGCAATAGGTTAGGTATACTGTGTAAACTTCTTGATCAAATCTCTTTAGACTTGCCGCCATTTTGTGAGTAGTCAATGCGAGACTTGAAAACCCTAGCGATGTCCCGCTACCGGCACGTGAATGAATGGAAAAGGAAGCTTTCATGTCTAATGACTCGGTTCATTTTTGTTTGCATGCGCGTAGGTTATTCGCGAATTGTACAATAGGACGGGTGCGAATAACTTTGCACCTTATTGCCGTGCAGAGAGAGTCGCTGTTTATTTAAATCTGTTTTCGAAGCGATACTTCTGTACCGGTAGATACTAGTATTTATTCTGTGGCGTAAACCAAAATGATGTTATGTAATAAACAATTGTTAAATGCTCCCTTTAACAAACATCTATTAAAAATCGGTGTTACTAACAGTCCTCTGTGCAGGTTGAGAAAACATCTGCGCACGTACTACTGGAAAGAATTTGGCTTGCACACTATCGAGCAGAACACCGGGGTATCTTTCGGAAGTCTTTGGTGATATTATCAAGCTGGTGAGCTTCCTGGAGGAGCTGGAATGGCACGAGTGAAATCATTCCCACCTCCCGCCTAAGTGGCGTATATATGACAAAATATGACGATTCATAGAAAAACATAGTTTCTTAATAATACTAGATTTAAGATTGTTGATAAAACTTTAATCTTTATTGTAATACAAATAATGAACTTGTTAATGACAATTATTTAGATTATGAATTTATGATTTAACCATTTGCAGAAATGAACATTTTTAAACGTTTTCTTTACTAATAATTCTTGTTGTCTCGCCATCAAAAGGTAAGACAAATTATTTTCGTTTATTAATATTCAAATTGGGTGGTTTTTACCAAACCGCGGGTAGAGAAAACTCTTATGAACACATAAACACGATTTCATCTTCAATTTCGTACGTAAAAGGCGCTCACAGGCTCGTTTTCCATTTCCCATGTAAAATGATTTCTTTATAGTGACCAAATAATACGTAGGAAATTTGAGTTTATTTAAATTTAATTCCAGATTATGAATCACAAATAGTGGGAACAAAGCAAACTATATCGTCGGATGCGACTCGTTTGTTTTTTACGAGCGTTTTATCCGATTTTAACAACATATTTTCGTTTCTACCAGCAGTTTGGTTCGACCTCTACATTACGTATGATAAGTATAGTAATTAATTAATAAAGTAACAAGTGTTAGAAGCACGTGACCGCGTTGAAGTAGCACCGCAGCACTCTTCCTCGACCGGTGCCGGTGCGGCGCTGCAGGGCACTCTGTTGACAAATGCACATTCATTAATTCATAATTCATTTATTTACTACTTAGGCTGCTTTTCCACCAGAGATGAGGCAGCGAGGCGGTGAGCGAGGAAACAATCCGCTAATAGCGCGATTGCTCGATCACGTCATTGGGAAATTGAAGCACTCTCATTGGCCGATTTTTTCCTCGCTAACCACCTCGCTACCTCGCACATCTCTGGTGGAAAAGCAGCTTTAAGTATTTATTGTACAAAATAGACAAAATAATTATCTGTAGCCTAGGTACATAATACACAGGGTGTAAACTTAAATGCGTTACAAACTTTTTAGGTGGTGCTTCGGACCATCAAATTGATCAACTTTTAAATCGCGAAAAAAATCTGCTGTTTCATACATTTTGGTCGAGTATTGAAATTTTTAAATGGATTTGAAAGTTGGTTCCATAGTGAACGTTGTTCAGTTTGATGTACTGATCATCCCATGAAAAAACCGTCAACCTTAAGAAAGATCCTAATAATATTATGATAAAATAATTAAATCAAAATGATTTTAATTGTGTTACTAAATATTATTAGCAGATAACAGATAGATAGAGCGCCTCTGCGTACTGAAAAAAGACAATGAAATATGTACAAAATGATTACGAGGACGTAGGATATTTTTTATAACGAATAAGAAACTCATTACAAGCAGGCGAAGCTGCGGAAAAAAACAATTAAAATTAATAAATGCGTTGGCAGCACACTTTAATGCTACTGAGTATCATAGTTTAGCGTCGTAAGCACGAAGCAAGTAGCTCTAAGGTATGCACGCGGTAAAATTAGTCTCAACAACTATAAAACAAGCGATAAATTCCATCAACTTCCCGTTTTCTCAATTTTTCTCAGGGTACCTAATACCTTTTTATTTTATCATGTCAGCTATTAAATTGACCTTTATACAACGTGTTAATTAATTAACGCAAAACTAGAAAGTACTTTGTTTAGAATCGAGAGCAGAATCGAATTATCATGTTTGCAACATAGGTAATTATTTTCAAAATATTAAATAATTTATTTGTAAAATTTTAAATTTACTGAACTCGATCTCAACCCACCGCTCGGGCGCAGTCACCCTACTTACTACCAAAACAAGATTCTTAAAATGTACCCATGAGCACGCTGCTCTAGCACTTTCATTCATTGCTGAAATGATAACAAATCACTTTTGCCTGAAAACTTTAAATGCGTATAACTTTAAGTTTTAACTATCAAAATAATGAAATTCTTGTTTCAATCTAATTATTTTGTTATAAGTCAGTTGGGGTGTATGAGGTTTTGCACTTATTCATTAACACGTTGTATAGACATAAAAAGAGTGAGAAATCAGAGAGATATGAAAAAATTGTGTGCGTGGTACACACGGCGACACATTAAGCTACCCAAAACCAAAATAACCTGCCGCGCGTTGGTAGAGTGATGTATAACGTCGCGCGGCCAGCTTATGCTTCTTTTGCGTAGCTTGATGTGTCGCCGTGTGTACATGCAGGATGTACATTTAAATGCATTACATATTGTAGAAGGTGCTTCGGAAGGCAGACTGAACAACTATTTATATATGGAGCCAACATCCATATAGCAAAAAAAAATTGATATTGCTGCATAGAAACAAGACCCAAATGAACAGCTGTTTTTGTTACGACTTCGATTTTGGCTCTATTGTAAGATTTGTTCAGTCTGATTGGCATATTTGGCCTATGGGTAATTTTTTTATGGAGGGTGGCGTCTTTTTTTTAAGCGGCCAGTAACCAAATGTTGTGGGTATTTTAGGGCTAATATTATCTTACATAATTATGCAAAATAAAATCCAACGGAGTAACGCTTCGGAGAGTTTAAAGTTTAAAAAAAATTACTCTGCAAAGGTCTTAAAAAATTAACTCGTTTTGGATTTTTTACCACTTTTTTTTTGTTTTTATAGCCCAGAATTATTAATTATAATTATTTGTGACATCATCACGCATATTTTGTGCAGGAACGCATCGCAATCCACGCTAGTTTGCGGTCTCTCGGTTGAATTAGTATGAGTTTCTACGCTGATACGGCCAAGTACTAAATGTTGTGGGTATTTAAGGGCTAATATTACCTTATATTATCGTTCCATAGGCATTGAAATCTAAACATTTTGTCGCCATGATTGCTTGTAATTCATAATATTGCCTCTTAAAACAGCTATTACGTTTCAAATCACTCATAAATAACGTAAGCAATAAATAAATTCTTCTGGAATTTATGTAGGTACTACTGAGGGAAGAGTAGGACCAGTCGTTGTAGTGAAAAGGGAGAGGCCTATTATATTTCCAGCAGTGGACTTCCATCGGCTGAGACGATAATATATTTGATAATTAAGGGGTCATAGGTTCAGACGAATATTTTATATGAAAACGCGATTGCCCGCACAAAGATTTAATAAAAGTACTTTTTACAGATGTTTTTTTATGATAAACTAACGGTGAATATGTGAGTATAAATACCAAAAATCGGAAACTATTTTAAATTCTTCTAAAACAAGAAAAATTTTTAAAAATACATGAAAATACGTCATCTTTGTGACGATTTTCTATCGAGTGAAGTAATTTCAATAGTGTATTCAATTTATGATTTCACGATAAACTATCCAAGAATGATAGACAAGAGGTATGACTTTTGTTACGGAAAATTTTATAAATCTAGTCGAAAAACGAAAAATAAAAGATGCCTCCAAGGTATTACGTCCTACTATTGCGCCTTAATAAAACTATAATCTACAAAGCGTGAGCTAATCTACAACAACAGCGAGAGAACCGTGTTATCTTGTATGTCAGCAAGGCGCAGCGGTGCGAAGCGCGGCTCGATGTCCTGCAAGTTGCGCCAAGCCCCGGGCGCTCCGCCGTCTTCGCTCAGTGCCATCTGCAGCGATCAGAAGCTTGCTGAGCGACTATTACTAAACTATGATAATGTGCGAGCTAAAATACAATGTTCAATCTGGTCTTTTTACAAAAATGTTACTAAAAGTAACTTTTCTAAGAGTATGTTTGCCCCGCTCCACCATTGTAGGGTCTGTTTTATTTAATTTTAATTTTATAAAGCCGTAAATGCCTTAAAAACTATTATGTATTTACGAGTTTGAATTTTCGCGCGGAAACGTTAGCCGCCGCCGTGCTGACCCGCTCGTGACGTCACTCCGTTAGTAAACAGTACTACTGCGAAATACCAAAGTAACAAGATTTGTAAACTATCACTATCGGAGTGACGTTACGTCGGAATCCAACATAGCGAATGTGAAAAACAGATTAAAAAAGTCGATTTTTAAAATTGAATTATAAAATGTACACTACATTCTTAAGAATAAATATCGACGTTTCTCGTAAACTTTTTTCGAAATCTAGTCTCGTTGATAGCTCATTTGTTTCGAGATATTCTTAATAAAAGTTAATTTTATAGCGATACTATTTTAGCTTTCTTTAGGTACTTAGATTTTAAGTTTAAAGGGTCTTCAAATAAAGAGTTGTTATTTGAAGAAGAAATTATGGATCCTTTAGACTTAAAATCAGGCCCATTTTAAAACTAAGAATACTATGCAGTCTTAGGTACGAAGCGTAGAGGTGCGAAGCAAGGTCTGGTTCCCAACAGCAACAAAACCGTGTGCGTGTGCCTAGTTAAACCGATCAACATGTCTTCTAATAAAATGTGTCTTTCTGTATCACGTAGTTTAAATGCGTATGTGTGTAATCATGATAAAACCATCAAAACTAAACATGATAGCTATAATATACCTAATAAAATAATGTACCTACTAAACACATAATCGGTATCAGGACTAATATTAATGAGTGGGGACGAGAATTTATATTCCCACAGAATAGTTAATAGTACCTACTTACGATATTACTTTCAAATTTCAACAGAAAATATACACCCTTTAGCTTTTAGTTACTAACAAATTTTTTAAAGTGAATGAATGAACGAGAAACGTTTTTGGACCTCCCATACAAAAGTATGGATCAACCGATCGATATTCTATTGGAGGTCCAATATTATTTTTCGTTTTTCGACCCACATTACATCGGGAAAGGTGTTTAGTTTTATTGTCTGCATACACATTTAAATTTTGTTAGTAATTAATAACTATTAGTGTGCCTATATGCAAATAACTTATGAAGACGGACAATTCTGATTCAGAAAAAGAAAGTATCTGAATAACACACATCAATAAGACAAATCTGCCGAATTTACGCGACATAAGTTACGCGTGCAATGCTTTTCTCTATATAGGCGACACACCAGTACGCGCCATTTTCCCTAATAGACTCTTATATTACGCTGCGTAAATTCGGCAGGTATGTCATAATACTAAAACATGAGTGAAACCGTACACTAGAGCTATGAATAAAGCTAGTAACATTCAAACCATATTGTTATCTTCGAAGCTGGGCACGGGGATAGTGAGCGGTGCTGTGCGCGGTCCGTTGCGGTCCGGCCGCTCGTACCGCTGCTGGGCCCCGTCCTCACGCAGCGCCTTCTGCAGCGCTATCAGCAGCCGGTCCAGCACCAGGGCCGCACGCTTCTGCGGCACTACTACCTGCTGCGATAATATACAGGGTGTAAGTGACAGCCTAGCAAATACTGAAACGGTGACTTAAGACCATCAAACTGAGCAACTATCACTACGGAGCCATCCTCAGGAAACGTGAAAAAAAAACTGCTATTTCATACATTTGAGTCGAGTAGGTACAGATGTTTTGTATGGAGCAGCTGATTGTGTTTTTTGCGTTTCCTGAGGGTGGCTCCATAACGCTGTTCAGTTTGATGGTCTGAATTCAACGTTTCAGTATTTGCTAGTCACTTACACCCTGTATACTTAGGTTATGGCGTGGTGTATACATTTCCATTTTAGTTATGGAGGATATTTTATTCCTGATAAAGCGCTCCATACAAAACGAAGTTACGTTCGAATTTGGACAATAAAAGAAATGTTGTTAACACAATCTAGAAACCAACGTCTGTGTCGGTACCTTGTCACACTTCCTTTTATAAATATTTAGTTTATCCCAAAAATAAATCAGCTGTTCCATACATTTGAGATGAGTAGGTGCCACAGATTTCTATGGACAAGCTGATGAGAAGGAAACGTTCATGGGGAGTGCCTCGTGAAAAAAGTCCCATTAGTATCTTTACGATAACTTCTATGAGTGACATGGAATCTTCTACACTTTTATAAAACTGTAACATCTGTATGTCTGTACATTGAAGATATTTACATAAATATTTCCGATATGATTTCTAGGTGTCCCTTACTACAAATCACAATTTATTTTTATTTTCGACTGTCTGTTTGTTTGTTCACGCATGACGTGAAAACTATTGGATTTTGATGAAAATTTTCGTTTGAAAGCTTATGGTTAAACTTAAAATCTGATATATAATCTCGCTAGTCGCAGGCAAAAGTTGATTTTGCATAAAATTACCCCGTGGAGGACCACAAGCCTGGCATAATAACATCACTTTGTATCTACCTGGGATGGAAGGCGAGCAGTAGTCCGTTCTCTGTGATTAACATTGTAATTTGACATTGTGTACTTCAGACTACTACGCGCTTTGTCCCGTAGCATCATCGTAGCTTGTCGTAGCAGCGTAGGCATGTCGATAAGGATATCCAAAATGTACGTCCTTGCTACAGATTCAAATGCATTTATTCATACACATATACACACACATAAACTCACGACCGTAATCACATTCGGAGTGGTCAAAAACACTGCTACAACAATCAGCTTTCTGTTTAAGATTGTAGTTGTAGCAATATATACCTTTAATAAACCTTTAATCCTTTCGTCATACAAGCGCAGCACACACAAATACACACACACACACAGAAATAATTAGTCGTAGCAAATAATGTAAGGTTAGGAATATTCCAAGGCTGTGTCCGTCGATAAACTCAATGCATGGCGGCGCGCCCCGGTAGCCGTGGCGCGAATAAAAGCGGCCCTTTTCAAAATGGTAGCCGTTGCCATAGAATAACGAATAATTCTTATGCCGTTGCGCAAATTCCTCGAATTGAGGTGATCCATTCAAAGCTGGAACAATACGGCTTAATGCATTGCATGCATTTATTCAATGTGACAATTTCTAAATGAATAGGATTTGATACAGGATCTAGCATCCTGATGTAGACAGTGGCATTACTTTAATGGGTGATTGTACCCATGATACAGAACAACCTTCCCAAAGGAAAAAAAAAACAGTTTTTCAGACTAATGTTCGTTCAGCTAATTGCATTTTGAATGGAAAGTAAAAATTTATTTTTTTATTTTCTATTCTTTTTTAGAGAAATTTGTTTAGTTTGAGTATCATATACCTTTCAAAAAATTCAAATGCATTTATTCAATGTGACAATTTTAAAGAAATAGGAATGTATAATATATTCGAATGAAATTTTTCTCTTATCGCTAGTCGCGACAGACGCTTCGAGTTTCCTTTGAGATATGTTTCGTAGTAACGGTTGTGTATTGAAAAGCCGGGTGTTAAGATCACGTAGATATTTTATTGCTATGCATTAGAAGGTAGGCATGACTGTATGTAAATAATATTGTATACGAACGTTTAGAAAGCACAACGATGTATATTCATATTTTAGAAAATTTCCAAAAATGATGTATTTCTATACAAAATAGTTAGATTTTCCATCGCCAGTATGACGAACAGAGTACCTAGCAGGAGTAGTGTAAACTATTTGTCTTCACAAACATGTCAATGACGTAGATATATGTATACTTCTTGGAATACACTGGGTGGCACTGAACGAATGTCTTTCCTTTTAAGGGTGTATTCAGACAATGAAACTAAACAACTTTCCCGAACATGGGTCAAAAAATGAATTAAAAAATTTTTTGGACAATACATAAGTGCGGATCAGCCTATATATTTTCTATGGGACGTCCAAAAATTATTTTCGTTTTTCGGCCCATGTTCCTCAGGGAAAGTTATTTAGTTTAATAGTCTGTATATACCCTTAAAACGAAAGACCCTCGTTTAATACCACCCAGTTAAGAATTAGATAACTACTCGTATTATATGAAAATGAAATTGGATTGCAATCCAATTGTATCAAGTATTAGCAATTATTATTCCATTTAACAAAGTAATACCAAATTGCTGCCACTTTAACTAAAACAATACAGTCGTAGTAATTGTTAACACAGGATGCCCTCCTCGTTTGAAAGAAGAAGCTGAATATCCAATAATTAAATAAAGACTGCCAAAGCAAGGGCAAGTAATTTATTAAAACATATTTAATCATAGCACATCATTGCGGTGCTGCATGCTGTGGAAAAAACAGTACTGCCTTTCTATTTGAGATTATACATAATACTAATACAGTATGCTGCACTTCAAAGTTCGACTTTAAAAATTTGAATTTGTCTCTAGATAGAAATTTTGTTCGAATATCTGTATAGTGGTTTTCACTGCTTACAAATATTGAATCAATTATTTTATGACAATATTTCTTACCAAAGTGAAGTATCTATATGTTTTTAAGTTCCTTTGTCTTTATATTATTTTTGTAGATATCTTATTTATTCTTAGAACTAAGTCAAAACTAGCCCATTATATACCAAAGCGAAGACGTGTCGTTAGGAAGGACAGAATATGAGATAAAGCAGTCCAGGAGTGCGATTTTTGAAACTCAGCAGTTAAAAATTTCAAAATTACTATGAAAATATGCATCTTTCTACTTCTGCTTAAGTGTGCCTGTGCGGTGGGTTAAGAACGAGTTTAGTAAATTTTAAAATTTAGAAATAAATTATTTAATTTTTTGAAAAAATTACCTATAATAATAATAATAAATATCTTGGACATTGTCACACAAATTATCTAGTCACATTCAACCTATAAACATGAAAATTCGATTCTGCTCTCGATTCTACTTTCTAGTTTTGCGTTTATTCATTAACACGTTGTAGACATTCTGTGAAAGGAAGAGTGAAGTGAGTGTTTTTTATAATTTGTATCTTCGCTTTGATGTACAATAGGCCTTACCTATACATGATCCTATACTATTTTTATAAAACCTTAGTTTTTGTTTAGATTCCTACTAACAGTTTGGCCATAAATAGTAGAAAATTTTGACAGCAGCTAAAATCTTGCGATGGTTTTACCAGGTTAATAATTTTGACGTTCTTGTTTTGTAAATATCAATGTTTGCATGTCTTATGAAAGTTAACATTTTTAATAACACTGATAGCACTTTGGTTATCTAGATTAAGACACAGATTGTTGATTAAATTCACCAATATTAATTAGTAATTATCTGATACATATAATTTCCATTAATTTTATTTAAAAATTATAAAATCTATTTTTAACAAACAACCCGATACGATAGATCAAACCTGAATGCTTTCCCGATATTCTTTTAGCTTTAACTACTAAGGATTCCAAATAAGTTTTTCAAAAGAACTTATTTCCAACTCTTTACATTGTTTGAGACTAAAGTTTGCCCAGTTAATACAAAGCCAAAGTATACAGGGTGACATTTAAATGCGTTACATATTAAAGGGGCTGCTTCAGACCATCAAACTGAATAACTTTTAGTATCGGACCAACATCGAAATCGCGAAAAAAAACAGCTCTTCCATAGAAATCGTCAACGTTTAATGGTCTGCAACACCTCTCTAAGAATGTAAAGCATTTAGGCTTGCACTCTGTACAGGGTGTATTATGTTGGTTCTTCATGTTCATGTAACACTGCGACCATTGCTATGTTCTATTGTGTTTGCCCCAAACTCTCATCATAATCTAAAACTAAATTATTTAAATAAATACTGAACAATGATTATGTTGTTAGAGGATGTTTTTTATTTATAGTAGGTATAAGTTTTGTTCTTCTTCTATTTTTCTTTAGGTTAAGTTTTATGTAATATGAATATTATTTCTGTTATTAATAAATGAATATTATAGTAATTTAACTAAAGTATCATAGGTCTTCGGAGATTTTCTATTTGCGATTTAAATTGTATTCCCCTATATATCCCCGTTCCTGTTACGCCTTCGATAATTTTGGGCTTCTCCACGACAGTAAATGGCCAGAGGCGTGAGCTTTGACTAGGCTCTGTGGCTTGGGCAAACTAAACCAACATGCAGTTTTTAACTACCTAACAGCTAGTAGGTACATTGTTTTAAAATAAGTAAAGACTTTCGTGAGGGACCTGGGCAAACGTTTATGGGATGCGGGAAACAGTCCTCGTGCTAGATCATACCTGGCCCGACGCCTTTCGCCTTATCATTTGCGATTCAACGCGGAAACGCGGCCAGCATTATGGGCACCTTCGGGCCATGACCAGGGGTGGGCTTTTCAATTAAGGACCTTGACCCTGTCGGTAGAATTAGTAGTGGCTCTAGTCTAGAATGATTTAAGTTTAGGGTAAGTTTCGTGTGTTCTAGTGCTTTTACTATTTTCTTCTATTAGTCAGATATATTTTATCTTCAATGTACATACACACTTCTGTTATATATATATCATTCCCTAAACATGTACAAGTATTTGTTTGCCATTCATGCATGCATATGCTCAATTTCTCACGACTATATTCCCCGAGGGGCTAGTCAGAGATATTCTAATAACTCTGAACATCCACCACCATCCACCTTTCACGTAGTACCAAAACTCTGTCCAGTGAGACGGGGAGAGAGCCCGTGTCGCCACTCAGTGGGTACAATAAATGCATCGAAATTGAAGCATGCAGGTTTCCTCACGATGTTTTCCTTCATAGAAAAGCCATTGGAGTTAGAAATCGGGCATGAATTCCGAAAACCTATACATTTAGTAGGGAAATAACTGGCTTTAACTTTGATCCTAAATAAAATACTGGCAACTGACACTGACATAAATTCCATAAAATTTATACGACTCAGCCTCGACGGGTATCGAAGCATCGCCTCATGCACGGCAGGCATGATTACTCGCCAGTATACCACCACAGCTTTTTTTAGTAGTGTAGTAGTAGTTTTCGGGGTAGTCAGAAACATTGCTACATCTTTAGTAGTATAAATATCTCACTGTATAATCATCGTCGAGTGCCGGAGCGGCGAGGACCGTCGACAGCGCCAGCAGGAGGAACGGCAGCGGGCTGCTCATCATCGTTGGTACATCACACGGTCAACAGCTGCAAACAATATTATACTTTAATTTTATATTGCTAAGCGTTTTAATTATTTAAACCTAGTTTTTTAGAACATAAATAGGTACATGGATCAGAACAATATCTGGATTGAGGGACATTGAAAACGTAAGCCCAGACCTGCACGTCTAGCATAATTTGTCTACTTGCGCGCAACTCGGCTCTTTTCCATACTACAAGTTGCGGCAAGCGCGTTTTTCGTCCGAAAAGCGCGGGAACAGGTTATTAGGCGTGTAGAGAAATCATCCTAGACGGGTGCATAGGCGTCAGTCCACCACACGTGCCCAATGTGGATTGGTAGACTTGACATACGCATATACGCATTATAATTTCCTCTTCAGTTTATGCAGGGTTTCTTTACGATGTTTTCTTTCACCGTTTGAGAGCAGTCGTTACACTGAGAAAAAAATGCTACGTATGCGTAGCCCGTCACAGCTTATACGTAGCCCGTCGCAGCTTTCGTACCACGTAGCTTACGGCGCGATACTGATTACGAGTGTTGCATCAGTATTTAAGTTGTCTCGTACTTCATAATGAAGCTGATGCAACACTCTACATTTCACACATACTCACACTAGCATTTTATTCTCAGTGTATTAAATACATAAGTTCGTAGTCTATAAAAATCCAATATTTCAAGAAAACAAACCGGCTAAAACAAATTGCAGTGTAGGTACTAGTGGATACACCTAACCTACATCGGCAATGACACAATTGATCCCCTATCCACAGCCGTATCATATGGAATTTAGAGCTTTATTGATAGGTGGTTGACAAGCTACTTAATGTACTATTTTATAGAGGATAACACATTTCTCGTCCGTTTATTGCGTAGGGAATAAAGCGATGACATGTAATAACCGCGGTCGTGCCCTTGTTTCGAAGCACACTTCCTCGTAGGCACATTTGAAGTTTGATTTACAGGGTCAATCCACATGGATACCGACCAATAGGGGAGAGCAAAAGATGTCTTTCAATGTCGAATATAGAAATAAGAAATGCTTATGGGGATCGTTTCGCATCGTAAGCCATACTAACTTCAAATTACAACTTATAAAAATTAAATAGCATGTATGCATTTGGTCACTATATGACTATGCCCCGAGAGATATTCTGAAACTTAGAACATACAAGTAAAAACAAATAATGATATAAAAACTGTTACCTAAAACAAGTGGTGATGGTAATTTGGTACCTAGTAGGATTAATTTTACTGCTTTGATTTTATTTACCTACTCATTATTGTTATATTTTCGGTTGGGAATTTGAATTATTAATAAGGGTGGGAAAATTTTTTTTTAAATTTTTTTCGCGAAAATGATCCATTCCTTTATTTTAAGTTAAGTGTTACTTAAAAACATATTATACAGACCGTGTCTTTTATCGACACTATTACTTTTTCGACACAGTTTCAAATTCTCTAATTCCCGAATCGACACTAATCAAATGGATTTTTGTGAGTTATGTACGCGGTTAGTAATCAAGCTAAAGGTAGCTAAGACATCGGGAACTAATATAAAAGAACAATTAAAAACGTAAGAACCTGTTAAAGTTTACTAACATCATTGGTTATAATTATTAACGTTAGCTCAAAAAGGACAGTCATAAAAACCAACATTTATGTTGTACATAATGTTAGAGTGGGTAATTGGACCCAGCAGACAGAATGGTGCTAAACACCACCAAAAAAGAACTTCAAATTCCACCATTATTACTAAATCCTTGATTAAACTATAGTTGAGGAACCTCGGGATTATGACTGAATATAGAGATTTCGAGGAATTTCTCGATTGAGGTCAGAGTTCGAGAAGGCGACTGAGAATACAAGGCCCTATTTAATTAATAAGCGAGACAAATGTAATTTACAATGACATTTCCGGGAACGTTGCTGAGAATGTTATAGGACTAATGTTACCTACTGCATTCATTATTTATATAATTAATGGACTCTTGCTTGTTCGTTAGCACTGCATTTCCGCCAGTGTCAAGTAGTTGTTTTTGATCAAGAACAAGACGAGATTGAGGATTGCGGAGCCTCGTGGCAGGCAAAAACGCGACGCGCGAAAACCACGCTAGACAAGTGCTCGGGTCAGAACCTGCAACGTAACTCCCTACTGCATGTTTATCATCATTAGTAAGCAGCAATGTACCCTGAATTTGTCATTGTAAATTACAATTGTCATGTTTATTAAAGAGGGCCCAGCGCCCGCGGCATGGTGCTTTGATAAACGTTTTATCGCGCCTGCTAACTCGGTCGTTCGCGCGCAAAAAGAAAGGGAGCTAGGGCGCGATAGCGCTTTATCGCGCCATCATGCGGCAGGCGCAGGTGTTAATCTTTTTCTCGCGTTTTCGCCAGCCAGCAATAACAACCCCGAACCGGTTAAATTACCGAATACATTACCGACATAAGTACATACCGTTGTACAGATAGTAGATTTCATTGTAAGAAGTTCTTTTTTTGCGATTAATCGAGTTTATCGTGAGTTTATAAAAAAAAACTAATTTTGTGATCTGTGATCGCTAAACGTAGGTACCTATTATAAATGGTCGCGAGAAAATGTTTCATACTCCATGGAGAAAACTTTTGTACAAGTACATAACAAAAATAAAAAAGCACCGGCATTCTCTTTCTAACTCTATGCCGGAAACAGAAACAGCAAATATAAAATGTCAAATTGATCACGTTAAAATTAACTTATACACTGAAGTATAAGCATAAGCATATGCTCGCGACTATATTCCCCGAGGGGGTAGTCAGAGATATTCTGAAACCTCAGAACATCCACGTTTCACCAGTAGTACCGAAACTCTGTCCAGTGTGACAAGGGGACAGAGAATGGACAGTGGGTACAATACATGCCTCGAAATTGAAGTTTCCTCACAATGTTTTCCTTCACCGAAAAGCCAGTGGTGTTACAAACCGTACATAAATTACGAAATATTGATACTGAATTATATTACTTTATTAATGACCTGTTTATTATAAGTTTACCATGGAGTTTACAAAGCACCAAGTGACGTCACTCGGTCACTTGAAAATCGACATTATTGGTAAAAACTAAAATGTCTGTAGTCCTTTCATTTTATAATCTCTAAAATAGAAAAAATCTTTATTGAGACAATTATTTCAAAATAATTTTCGATTCAGCCCTCTCCAAAAAAAAATTGAAATACTTACTGAATTACAGCAACCTGTTGGAATGTGGCAGAATGGAATCTGCCACAACTTTTATACCAAAAGTAACACAGAAGGGACACGTGCGTGTCGCGTGTAGCTCCAAAGTGAACTTGATCATCAACTAATTTAGTTCACAAATACTTATACTCCATTCAAAATAACAACGAAATTTTAAGGCAATTGTGCAATACAGAAACAAATTTGAAACACTTCCTCTCACTTATTCTTAGAACAGCTTTAGTAACGTCCAAGATATGTCGGATAGTATAATGTATCCAATATTACATTTGGTAATCAGAATTGGCCAGAATGCTAAATAGGTAGGAATAGGAAAATCTCGTCGTCCTTATATGGAATGAAGTATACTTTGAAACAAAAAAATGCTGACACCAAACCTCAAAACGCAGTCTCCTTCAGAATATATGCTTTTGTTATCAAAATTATTTAACAGTGGTTCTGTGTTCAAATGGCATGTATTGACGTACCTATTGTTGGAAATGCATGATCATTTGAATTGTTCCTTTGAACTTCGTTTTTAAGTTGGCGGGTTGGTGACCAAAATCCTCCAAAATCCAAAAAGAAAAATGTCAGTGTAGTTATTATTTGTGTAAAAATTAAACAATTTATAAAGAATCGTAATTTTAGTTAAAATTAACTAAAAAAAATAAGTAAACATTAATTTCTACTTACAAAAACAAATCCTCGATCACTCGTTGGATGAACAAAAAGTCACATAAATACAATAACATTAAAGTTAAAGTTTCAGTTAATAGTCCCGACAGAGTAGAGCGCAACGCGTAAGCTCGGATCGGTTTATAGGGCCGTACTATCGCCGCCCTAGCCTTTTTATATAGCCGCCCATCTATGCCAACCTTCACGTATCCGTTTACTGACTGAAACATGAGGTTCTGCATGATATATTCTTGTAAACAAATACAGATAAATAAGCGACCAGAGGACGATCGAAACCGATTCTTATCTGAATTAAAGTTTATAAAATATTGGAGTTAGCCCGCGACTTCGTCCGCACAAATTATACATGGTGGCCTAAAAGTCATGAATCATACGAAATGAAGTGATAGCTGAGCTCATTTCCAACAAAAAAGGTCAAGTGTGTTGGGGTCCCATTGCTGATGGTTCAAAATTTATGATAACTTATTGTTTATTTTCATAATATCGCATAGTGCTTAAGCGAACAGTAATTAAACAAAAAACTATCAGTGTTATCGGCTTTCTTTTTTTTATCAGTAGGTTTAAGGAAGATTTGCCTTTCCTGGAATATGTACTTTTGTTCAGCTAGCAATACATGGGTCAAATAATAAAACAAATTTAGTACAAAAGGTTTAGGACTAAACAAAAAATACTCGGTTTTCAAGCTATTAACTCGGGGAAAAAACGTACTACCAAAAGTTGACCACTTATTACAAAAAGTTGCCTATTTTGTACAAATTCTTTCAAGTGATTCATTCACTTGGTTATTCGTATTAATTTAAAAGTTATGAACTTTTCAATTACCTGAATTTTAATTTCTTTGGCTTGAAAAATAATTTTCTTTCAACTCTCGACTAATGATCGGTTATCGAAGCCTCCTCAATTTAACTCCTTTTCATTTTACATAACAAGTTAAACTATTTTTAGAATTACATATCACAAATGATTAATTTTCATGTGGTTTTGTAAAAATTATTTCAAATGTTCAGTTGTCCACGCGGACGAAGTCGGCGGCAACATCTATTCTAAAATAAAATAAAAAATAATTAATAATTCCTTTATTTGACGGAAATTACAGCAGGTGTTCAAAGTTTCTACCCCTCATTCTCAAACAGAGTCCGCATCGACGAATGAAATTTCTCTTTATGCGTCCAAAAGCGCCGGAATTATTTTTCATGTCGTTTTTTTGGTGACTGCTGTAATTTTCTAACGAATTTGTTCCTCGGTAGCACATTACCGTGATCTTAAATCCATCATTTCGCCTAGCCACGTGTCTTGTCTTGCCCACAGTATTCGGTCCCTGACGTCCTAAATCTTAGTTTGCCATCGGATCTCGACGTTTGTGATGTGGTCAAGAAGGGTGATGCCTAGCATAGCGCGCTCCAAGAGTTACTTTAATATTGTGCATAATTTCCTTTGTGAGCGTCCATGTTTAGGCACCATTATATCATGGTGGGCAAGACACATTGATTAAAAAGCTTGGTTTTCAAGCGTCGTGGAATTTTCCTGTCTTGGAGCACGTCGTCCAGTTTTCTGATTGCTGCCCACCCTAAGGCTGAGATTCAGAGAAGATTTTTTTAGTCTTAGCTCGAGCCAAGTAGGGCGAAAATGTATGGATTTTGACATACAGGAGTTTGTACTATGACTTAAAAATCGTCGCAGAATCTAAGCCTCATTGCGCACTAGGCTAGTCATTTTACTATGTTTTGTAAGGAGGGGTAAGAAGTAATTATGTATTGGACTTTTAAACTTTAACGGGCACCATTTAAGGACAAAAAGACTATTTGAAAATATATTTAATAACCCTCCTTCTGGCGCAGTCGAAAAAAAAAGAACATTTCTCTACGCAACATAGAAATCAAAATACATGTAGTATCTCCTGGAAGGCTTTGAGCTTATAATAATAACACCAATGCACTCATTTTATTTAGATTCAACAATATAAATGGCTTTTGGGCAATAAAATACCTAATATTGAAATTTCAAAAATGAGTTAATCATTAGAAAATACTAATGTATTTCTCAATTGTTTCTAAGCAGACAAAAATATTAACTCCATGTTTGTATTATGGTAAAGCGTTAAAATGTGAACAAAAATTTTACGTCAGGTTTTCTAGATTGAGATAAATGCTAAATTTTAAATTTTGGGCTGTAGCTTACGTGATTTTTTTATTTTGGTATATTTATAGGATCAAATAGGCTCTTAAATTATCTACCGAAAAAAAAAACAATTCTTAGATAACTAATCCCGGGTCAAACGCGTCAAACCATAAAATGACTGGGCTACACGTCTCGAATTGAGACCTCTTTTACTTGGCATTCTTTACCAAAGGTTTATCCTTTCCACGGTCCAAGATATACAGGGTCCTTCCTAATATGCTGACACTTTTTTAAGGGGATGATCAGACCATCAAACTGAACAACTATCTCTATGGGACCAATGTCGAAATCGCGAAAAAAAAAATCGGCTGTTCCATAGTAAACTGAAATCGTACTCGACCCAATTTGATGGGACAGCTGATTTTTTTCTCGCGATTTCGACAATGGTCCCATAGAGAAAGTTGTTCATTTTGATGGTCCGATCATCCTCTTAAAAAACTGTCAGCATATTAAGTTGGACCCTGTATAATTATAATGAACGACTACCTCTAAAGTCTCATATCCCACGTGAACGGGATCTGAGACTCCATAGGCGTTCAACCATGTAACCCTTAAAGCTAAATGATGTAACCTTAGCCTTAGACATGCTCATTATCATGCCTACACTCAAAGAAGCATCGTAGAGATCTCGCAACATGTCTCTCAGGTCCTCACTGGTTACGGCAATATACCTAGTCATCCGTAAAATGAAGGTGCGACAAGTAGACTGCATTGATATTAAATACCCTTGTCATCTCATATAAAGCATGCAAGCTGATTGGTACCTTCAATGAAAATCATTGAAACTATTTTTAAATGAACTTAGAGGCTTATACAACCTGATACGCGTGATAATAGGTACTTTTACAAATAAATGCCACAATGACTGTTAAATTCTGCCTGTTGCAATTATCGACATCAAAATATTATGCCAGATGGTGTTTAAGGTTATATTATTGGTGGCGTGCTCCATACAAATGAAGTCTAGTGATATTTTCAATACTAACCGATTAAACTCAATAAAATTTTGCAGAAACAATCTAGACACAAATCTCTATGCTTGTATCGTGTCAGATTTTACTTAAAATGTACAGTTTTAAAGTTACAGTACCTCAATGATTTCCATACGAATCTTAAATTAATCCTAGCATTGAAACTGTATATTTTAATGAAAATCGGATACGATACAAGCGTAGAGATTTATTCATAGATTGTTTCTGCAAAATTTCATTGAGTTTAATTGGTTAGTATAGAAAATATCACCAGACTTCGTTTGTATGCAGCGCGCATTTACGCATTCGGAATAAACTTACTAATGATATACAGGCTGTAAAAAATACCCTATTCTCCATTTAAAATAGCAACGAAATTTTAAGACTATTTTGAATTATAGAAACAGAGATTTGAAACACCTCTCATTTATTCTTAGAAAAGCTTTAGTAACGTCCAAGATATGTCGGATAGTATATCTTTCTAATAAATAAATTATATTTGCAAATAAGAATTGGCCAGAAAACTGTATAGGAATCGGAAAATATTTTCGTCCTTATCTGAAAGTTTCAATTTGAGCAACTTCCTCTATGGAGTGAGTAAAAAAAAAATAAAAAAATTTGCTGCTTCATTCAATACTATAATACCGACTCAACTCCAATGTATGGAACAGCAGAATTCAACAGATTTTTTAAATTTTATTTGGATTTTGGCTCCATAGTGAATGTTATTCAGTTGAATGGTCTAATATAACAAGGATATTTTGTCACACTCTGTATTACCAATGAGAGGTTATCTGCCTGCTCTTGCAGGATTTTTAATGTCGATTTCCCGGAAACAAAATTAATATGAACCTATTTCAGTCATTCGTATTAAGATGTTCAGAAACTAATAATCTTCCTTCATGTATTATTTTCACTCTAGTTATCACTTTGTGCTGAGATATGTGCTTTGCTGTATATTTGCTATGTATGTTTAATGTTCGCACGGGTTAATTAAGCAAATAATAATAATTATAAAGTCTTGCTTATACAGGGCGAAATTGATAACATTGGCATCCTTTTAAACTAAGAGTCTACCCATAAAACTGAAAAACTTTTACTAAAGGAGCAAAGCGTTTTGTTTACTCCCATAGTAAAAGTTGTTCAGTTTGATGGGTACCTAGACTCTTAGGGTCGATTCACACCAGAAGAAAATCGAAGAGCATTTGCTCGCAGCGGCAAACTTATCACTAGTGAATAAAGATCAAATTTATTTGCTCGTCGCCGACGTGTCGCTTTAATTAAATTTGACCTTTATTCACTAGTGATAGATTTGCCGCTGCGAGCAAATGCTCTTCGAAACTCTTCTGGTGTGAATCGACCCTTAGTTTAAAATGATGCTAATGGTATTAATTTCACCCTATACATTGTGAAAAGCGATAAGTAGTATTTCTAATTAGTTACTGTAAAGACCAATTTGCTCAAGATGTGCCTTTACCACAACTATGAGTTGGTTCTGATCACCCCTTGACACCTATGATTATAGCCGTGATTATGAATATAGGATTATGAGTTTATATATTATGTATGTACTTAACAAAATAGGTATTCTCTTCTCTAAATAGTATTAAACCAGAGGCGGCGCAAGACGTAAATTTGATGTAGGCAAGATGAGCTTCGCGAGGTCCCATGGCCGTACTTTTGTTTGCAGGTCACATTTTATTAAGGAAGACTTAAAAAACTGCGAGATCGATATCAAGCATATCGAATCAGAATTATACAGAAATATAGAGTGAAGTTAAATATAATTTTTTGGTAACAGAACAGAACTCTGACAGTTCCTGTGTGAATTGTGAAACATAAAAATAACAAATTTGAGGCGAGCGAAGCGGGCTCGAAATTTTTCAGCACCGGTATAGCCAGAGCTCGAATAGTGCATGAATGCAGTTTAATAATTGTATCCTAGGTTGAGCGATAGAGCTCGAAATTTATAGCACTAAGTATGATTCGCCTGTGGCTAGAACTGGTCTTATCTTTCATGAGTTTGAAGAAAACTTTGAGGTGCGAGGCCCCTCCGACCGTAAGGATGTAGGTCGCCCACACCGCCACCCACGCCCTTCGCCTCTTCTGTATAAAACAAAGTCGCTATCCGCGTCTGTCCTCATCATTTCTGTTTCTCCGCTTTCATCTTCTTTTCTCGTGGGGACACGCTAGTGCCTTGGTATTATAAAACAGTAGGTACTATCCAGTACTCACTACTGATGTGATGACTCTTATACAGGGTGTTAGGGTAATCAGTTGCATTACCTTAAGGGGTGATTGTACCCATGATACTGAACAACTTTCCCTAGAACCCCAAAGGAAATTCATAAAGGCTTCATATAAACGTTCGATCTGCTAATTGCATTTAGTACGGAAAATGCGATTTTTTTTTTTAGAATTTCCTTGAAATGTTTCTTAGGGAAAGTTTATTATTATGGGTACAATCACCCCTTAAAGTAATTGAACTGTTAACCCTAACACCCTGTATAAGGTCCTTCTTAATATGCTGGACAAACTGGACAACTTTCTCTACGGCACCAAGTCGAAATCTCGAAAAGACAAATCCGACTATTCCATACAAATCTGCAAACCTAGGACCCTTTATACTCGTATTGCCTTAATTTATATCGTCGACTCCAACGTAATAATGTGCTGTAAAGTATTTTTAGATGTAGAGAAGATAATTATACACCACACTAGTTTTTAATTACTAACGTAACTTTATGGATGTATTCAGACCAAATCTTAACAACATTCCCTAAGAAACATGGGTCGAAAAACGAGAATTTTTTTTGGACCTCCCATAGAAAATCGATCGGCCGATCCGCACTTTTGTATGGAAGGTCCAAAAAAAATGTCGTTTATCGACCCATGTTACATTGAGAAAGTTGTTTCGATTCATGGTCTGAATATACCCTTAAAGTTACGTTAGTAATTTAAAACTAGTGGTGTTTTTCCTCATTCCCACTTACCTATATAGGTTGAAATTTATATCATAAGCATCCCTTCCATCCCAGCATCAAACTGAACAACTTTTACTATGGGAGCAAACCCCGATCGGTTTGCTGATTTGCTCCCACAGTAAAAGTTGTTCAGCACAAAAAAAATCTGCTGTTCCATACAAAACTTTGACACCACAAAAAACTTTGCTGCCCACACCATAAGAAGAAGTTGTTCAGATTGATGGGTAGACTCTTAGTTTAAAAGGATGCAAATGATATCAATTTCTCCCTGTATAATGGAAAATCAATCAATCTACTTGAGAGATGACCATTATAAAACCATTTTTTACCTATAGAATTTTTTTCAAGCAATACGTCCCTACGATGTGATGATACGAAAACGAACCCACGCACGCGAGGGTTGTGCGAAATTCAACAAATGACATGTAAGACCCCATTCCAAAAGGAGCTGACACCAGCACGTCTAGTATGATTTCTCTACACTTCGCTGCATAGAAAATGACCTGTTCCCGCGATTTTCGGAGAGCGAAAGCCGCGCTTGCCGCGACTTGTAGTATGGGAAAGAGCCGAGTCGCGCGCAAATTGAGAAATCATGCTAGACTTGCAGGGCTTGCTGCCCACATGATATGAAGAAGAATAGGAGCGAACAAAAACTGCATAATTTTTTTATTTATCTTACTAAACATCACCAAACACCGGGTAGATTACGCTGTGAAAGCTTTTAGTGCTAAGGTCGCCATTCGTACCTTTATTTTTTTGTCATCTCATTTTATGTTTTTAGAGTAGGTACTATGTTTTGGGGGCCTCCCTGTGATGCGATTTTGGCGATTTTTCCACCCTCCTCTTGGTCAGATATCGTGAGATTCAGCTCGACCCCATCCAACTCTAAACGCCTCACGTACTTAATTATGGACTTCCCGCTTACCTGTTTAGCGTCTTGAAACCTTCAATATACGTAAGCCTTGCCTGCAATAAAGTTGGCAGTTGTAGCAATGTTTCTGACCACCTTGAAAGGGATTATGGTTGTGCATTTATGTATGTATGGTATGTATTTATGTTTGAACAAATATTTTTTGCATTTTGCGACCTTTTCTTTTCGTTTTCAGATTTCCTTTCTGGGACGATTCTATAGGAATATAATAAGCTCTTTAGCAACCCTGAACACCTACGCTTTGAATGATACTTTCTACCTTTCTAGAGCTTAGTTTATTTATGCCGAGAATTACCCTTTACTCAGAGTCGTGTTTATTGGCCGTAGGCGAAGCAACAAAATTTTTTTTTCTGGATTCAGGACCGCCTCTAGACACCGTTCTTAGAAGAAAAAAACCAAAACGCAAATCAGGCGAAATATATCTATACGTATCTGAAAAAAAGAAGGCAGTTTAAAGTTAAGTCTCTTATACGGTCACTCCTGTGCCTATGAGAAAATTAGCTGTGACGGACAGACTGTCCATCACAGCAAATTTTAGCTAAAGCTAATTTTCTCGGTGATTCAGTTTCAGATGTACGAGTAACATGTTGCTATCTCATACTTGCGTGGGATATAATGCCAACACGTGTCTACCTCAAAATATGTTATGTACCTAGGAAGTAAAACTTTTACTCCCTTTATGGTAATAGCCATTTTCGGTCGCAAAATTATCGAAGTGTTTTCAACTGTCGCAGTTTCGTAACTGCTACGACACATGGTTACTGTGTGGGGTTTTGTTTCTATGTGTAGTAACAAACGGTTCACTCACAATCCGACCGAGAAAGTTTCTGTCCTAACGTTACGTAATTTTTGTGATAACTGGGTACAATCGGCGCGCTGTAACTGTGCAATCGAATTTTTTGGTGTCGACTCGACAAACTCGTGTCGCGTCACTGACTAAAAAATGTTTCAAGACAAAATCGGAGTTGACACAATGTGTCGAATTTTTTTGTACCTAATGGCTACCAAAAATGGATAGTGGTAAGTAGGAGCATTTTTCGTCTATGTATTTTGCAACCCACAGTTGATCCGCCTCGCTTTTGTTCTCTCTTTACCTTACCAGCCGTAGACATTTCATGAAACGGTTGTTTTATTTGCCCTCGACTGTTGACAAAAAAACGCTGATGAATAAATAAAAACCTTTAGTCAGCATGAAGGAAGTTCTCAAACTTGTTATACTGTAATAAAACAATTTTAGTAAGCCCTTTCTGTCGTTAGTGTAGGTGTGGAACCCTCTTTGCGCTAATATGCTTATATCGCACTCGCACATAAATTCACGACCATAATCCCTTTCGGGGTGATCAGAAACATTTGCTACAACTACCAGTTGTCTTTCATGCAATTGTAACAAGGATCACTTTTAGCATATTGAAGGTTTCAAGATAACATTATTTTAAAATACGGTCTTAAAATTTTTGTGGCTCTCCTCTGTACACCAGGCGACACATCAAACTACCCAAAACCAAAATAAGCTGGCCGCGCGTAGGTAGAGTAACTAATCTATAGTAGCACGTAGCGCGGCCAGCTAACTCGTATGTTTGTTTTGCGTAGTTTGATGTGCCGCCGCGGTACCTACGTTTTCAGGCCCATACCTGAAAAAGCGTATGAACTTATTCAACTGGCATAATTAAATCAAAATGTTTGTAGATAGGTACCTAATAAAATAAAATTTGATTCGTCCGATATAGACGGCTGCAGTTAATCTCGGACCTTCGGCAAATGGTAAAATCAGAACAGATACTCGTATCACATTATTTGTAGCACATTTGGGGCACAGGCTACCCTCACTCGTGCTCGTACCCTCACTATGTCTCGGACGATTTTAATCGTATTTTGTGTATGTCATCCATCATAAACCAATGGCGTAGCGTGGGTTTCTGCTGCCCGGGGCACATACCGATTTTGTCGCCTCCTTATCTATACAAGAAGACTTAATAAAAATAACAGAGCGAGCGAAGCGAGCTCGAAATTTTTTTACTCATCTACTCGCGATTTGGTTAGACATCTTGGTTTATCCATGCAAAGATTTAAACTTAGAGCGAATGAAGCGAGCTTGAGTTTTCTCCTCAATACGAATCTGTTAGAGCTAGAGCTTTTTACGTACAACACAAATGATCAAAGTAACCTAAGTAAAAGCTTATGGATCGAGTGAAGCAAGCTCGACATGAAGCACCCCCTTAAGTATAACTAGGGTGTTGCACGTATATTTCCAGTTCATTTCGTGATAGCTATCGATCATTATATCTACTACCTGATGGCTACTTAATGAGATATGTACTTTATGAATGTACAATAATGTTAATTCAGGATGTTGGAGCTGCAGTCTGAAGGGCCGCTATCAATAGAAGATTAACGCTAATCCGGTGTAATGCTAGATCACATAATATGCTACATATTATGTGAAGTAACATGTTTTCATTGCCTTAATACAATGTTTTAGTTACCTATTCACTAGATATGTTGCAATAACTACGCTACATATATCTAAATCTTAATATGCTGACACTTTTTAAGGGGATGATCTGACCATCAAACTGAACAACATTCTCTATTGGACCAACATCGCGAAAAAAATCTGCTGTCCCATAAATTTGGCTCGAGTAAGTTTGCAGTCTTGTATGGAGGAGCGGATTTTGTTTTTCGTGATTTCGATGTTGGTGCCATAGAGAAAGTTGTTCAGTTTGACGGTCTGATCATGCCCTTAAAAAAGTGTCAGCATATTAAGAAGGACCGAAGGACCTTATATTTGTATAAGCACGTAATACCTGCAAGTATATGGTACACTATTTACGAATGGATGAGTATACAGTGTGTAGCAAAACACCCTAGTGACTATCGAACTGAAGAGCTTTCACTATAGACCCAAAAACGAAATCGTGAAAAAAAAAACAGCTGTCCCATACACATGAGTCGAGTCGGTACTGCAGTCTTGCTGTTATTTTTCACCACCTAAGTAGAATTATTAATTGGTCATTGTCATTGTGTTGTGTTAACGTTACCCCTAAAGTTAACCTTCCTACAGTACCTACGTACCTAATTATGGTACTTAGTTGTAGCCATTTTTTCTATTTTAGAGAACCTGGCCGGCGCACTCGCATAAATCCATTACCACAGAGTGATTCTATCAACAACATCTATGAAATATTTGGGTAATAGGAAGGCATAGAGGTCATCAAATAGGCGAGGGGTGGGCGACGTCTTATAAATGTAACACGGGCACCCCAGCGGCGCTAATGGTGCGGTCGTGTCGCCCAGCGGGCAGCCAACTGCTAATCATTTCGACCACTCTACTGCTACGCAAAAGAGCTATTACCGAACTATGTACCGTAACGTCTGCATTTTTAATCCCGTTTTTTACTATGTCGTTGATCCTTGATCACCCGAGCGATAAATAAAACCTATAAAACGACTGTTTCAAACCTATAATTGCAATAGTACCTTTTGAGACTCGTGTCTTTCGTCGACTTACTGCAAGAAATCATTGAGCTTGAGCTTAGTTCGAACTCCCATATGTCAAAATCCATACATTTCCGCCCTACTTAGTTCGAACTAAGACTAAAAAACCGGCCAAGTGCGTGTCGGGCCACGCGCAGGGTAGGGTTCCGTAGTAGTTGCCCGTCATAATATACGGACTTAAAAGGGGGCTTTTTGTTTTTATACTACGGTTTAACGGCTAGTAAAGTCTAAAAGTACATTTTACAAGTTGGTCGACCATTACTCGTTAACTTGTAAAGCCTACTTTAGCGGTGATAGTTTCCTTTTAAATTCGTTATATACACTACCGTTTAAATGGAAGGAAAGGAGGGGGGGGACACCTGACTCTAACAAAAATCTTCACTTTAAAGCTTAATATTTCGCTAACGGATCCTTAAATCATCAGGTTGACCAAACACACAATATTTTTAAAAGACCCATCTAACGATACCCCACACCATGTGAAAGACGAGAAAAAAAAATTGCATCGCCACTTTTCGTGTAAAATATTTTTCAATATTTTATTTTACCACTTTGTCGGTGTGACAAATATGTATACCCATGTCAAATTACCGCTTACTAGTACTAAGCGTCTCTGAGCTACGCCGCGGACAGACGGACGGTCATGGCGAAACTATAAGGGTTCCTTGTGTTGACTACGGAACCCTAAAAAATCGTCTCTGAATATCGGCCTAAGTGACAGTAAACATTATGTAAAAACTGTTAAATAGTTTTGTTAATATTGATCCTTAACACCAAAACTATTTTGAGGTAATAAAACTATTATTTTTCAATACTACGAGTAAAAATACAGTTTTATTTATTTTATAGACTGTTTCTCTCAGAATGTAACAGGTCACTTAGGCCGAAAAACGTCTCTGAATCGCAGCCTTAGTGACTTCTTGCAGTAACCCGACGCTTTAGTCTTTATACATTTTGATCGGACAAAAACTCTAATAACTACTTGGGTACCTATTCAGCATTGGCGTATCTAGGATTTTTTTCCAGGGGGGCCAGCAACGGGTAGCCTAGATTTTTGCCACTCGGGGTAAAGACTGAGGCTGAGATTCAGGCCGAGATTCAGAGACGATTTTGTAAGTCATAGTTCGGACTCCCGTATGTCAAAATCCATACATTTTCGCCCTGCTTAGCTCGAGCTAAGACTAAAAAAATCGTCTCTGAATCTCGGCCTTAGTTCGAACTCCCGTATGTCAAAATCCATACATTTTCGGCCTACTTAGATCGAACTAAGGCCGAGATTCAGAGAAGATTTTTAAGTCATAGTTCGAACTCCCGTATGTCAAAATCCATACATTTTCGCTTCGCTTAGCTCGAGCTAAGATTTAAAAAATCGTCTCTGAATCTCGGCCTAAGACTAAAAAAATCGTGTCTGAATCTCGGCCTGAATACTGAATGTATTTCCGTGTTTACAATAAAGAGCTAAATAAATAAAATAAATATTTTGTAACACAAAACTACTTTATTTGGAGCTATTTTTGCAATTGTATTTGTATTTCTATCATATTCGTCTATATTATAATGCGTATATAACTTAGCCGAACGGCCCATACATGGACGTATTTTGTCATTTGAAAATGAATGGATACCCTAGTAAGAAAGGGACACACAAGTGTTCGGGGAATCTCACTGGTCTCGTTGCCAGCACCTTAGTGTACGACCTAGTTACTATACAACATTTTTGCGATGGGCTCACTGCCCGTCACACAGGACAGAAGTTTCGGTATTACTAGTGAAACGTGGATGTTCAGAGTTTTCGGAATATCTCTGACTACCCCCTCGGGGAATATAGTCGTGACTCGTGAGCATTTGCTAAGTTAGTACAACCATTGGAATATGGTTTATTTTTGATTAAAACGAGAGAAAGATAATTTGGCACAGCTCAATCCTCTATTGGATATGGTGTTTCGTCGTATTTGAAATTCGTAAAAAAATGGTTTAGTGATATTTGTGACATAATTTCGTGCGGATTTTGTACCAAACAGTTGCGTAAAGCGACCGACGTAACAGGAATCTCAATTAAATACGATAACAGAACATACGTTTTGGATCAAGTTAACTCGTACATGGTCATTTTGGCGGCAACGCGCGAGCTTACGAAATCGACCACAGATTCATCGTCCCAATCCCATCATCAAAATAAAGAATATAAAGAAAAAAAAATAACGAATGGCTCGAAAGGACTAGTATCCAGAGCCATTAAAGACATTATAAAAAAAAAGGAGTGAAGTTTTCGGGGACGCGGTTTTGCTCTGTTTTATATTTAATAAATTTTATGGATAACTATTGAAATGTGAGTGATCTGTGTAGAAGAAATAAGTGATTACATTCATTTTACTCTCAAAAACATGTATGTGAACATTTGGTTTATCATTGCAGGGCGCGTAATAAATCGCCATCGGCTACATCGGAAAAAGACAAGAAGAAACCGAAAGAAAAGAAGAAGAAGGATGAATCGGGATCTAGTAGTGGCGACAGCAGCAGCAGGTTTGTATTTTCGCAGCATATCATTACTGTTGTTTAGTATTTTAACTTCAGTATATTTATAGGTTAGGTTGTTGCCATAAAAACTGACTTGCCAGGATATTCCATGAATAGTGGGTATTTACTCTATTCGCTCTTAAGAATATGCTGGAATCAAGTGTATTGACAAAACTTTAGCTAGTGTTAGAGTGGAGATAGTAATTTAGTGCCAATATGTGTCATTCATAAATTTGGATCAGATTTGAGCTATTTAAGCAATTTCAGTCGAATTATTATATTTTCGACGCAAATCTTCTTAATGAGGTATTATAAAACAGTAACAGAAGTGTGTCTGTCTGTACATTGAAGATATTTACAAAAAAGATTACAATATTGTTTTTTTGGTGTCCATGTCCCTGACTCCAAATCAACCTTTTTTAGAATTTATGTTTGTCTGTTTGTGTGTTCGTCTGTGCGAGCATCACGGCAAAATTACTGAACCGATTTTGATAAACTTTTTTTGTATGATAGCTTGACTTAAAATCTGGTACATAATTTGTGTGGACAGTCACGGGTTAACTATACTCCATTCAAAATAGCAACGAAAATTTAAGGCTATTTTTAATTACAGAAACAGAGATTTGAAACACTTACTCTCACTTATTCTTAGAACAGCTTTATTAACGTACAAGATATGTCGGATAGTACATCTTTCTGATAAATAAACTACATTTGCTTATCAGATTTGGCCTGAAAGCTGAATAGGAATCGGAAAAACTTGTTGTCCTTATTTGGAATGAAGTATATAACTAATAAGTTTTAATATTAAACATTGTTTTGTTTTAAGAATTAAACCTCCCTATATATGTATGTTTCTGCTCTCCAAGTGAATTTTTTTTTAATTTTTGTAACACCTTGTATAGTAATAGGCAAATCATTTCATCCTTATTTGAAAGAAGTATAGGTTAGTCTGAGACACTTTTTCGAGAATTTTCATCCAAATTATTTAGTCAGTTCCATAACTTAGTAAGTCAATGCTATTACAATATAAGTTCTTAAGGTAAGATTATGATGATATTGTTGCAGTTCGTCGGAGAGCAGTTCGTCCAGGTCGTCGTCGCGCTCGTCGTCGAGCAGCTCCGGCAGCTCGTCACGTTCCTCCTCCTCGTCCAGCTCCTCCACCAGCAGCAGCAGTAACGATCGCTCCAGGCCCAAGAAGAAGTAAGCATCTTCATGTAAACTGTTTACCATGTTCATCTGAATTCTGCACTACTGCTATTTCTTTTACTTCTTTAATTTACATTCGGAGATTCTTTGGTACCATGAATCTATTTATTATATATGGACTAGGTAGTTAAATTTTAGAATTCATCCGTTCCACTTCAGGTTTGAACCTCATATGCCAGCACCAAATCACATTTTCTGTCGCTCAGGAACGTCATTTGCTAGGGTGAGAAAGAAAGCAGAAATGCACGCGACAGCACCGGCAGTGCTGCAACCTATCTCGCTCTACCCAATGACTTTCCTGAGTGACCGAAAAAGGATAAAGTGCAAAAGAATGCGATTCGGAGCTGGCAGATGATGCTCAACCCTTAGTCCTACCTTTCTGCTTTCCTTACGCTATGATTGGAGCATATGTTTTAGACAGTTGCTGTCTTCAGCAAACAAAACGACATAATAGGGTCTTTCTTAATATGCTGACACTTTTTAAGGGGATGATCAGACCATCAAACTAAACAACTTTCTCTATGGCACCAATATCGCGAAATCGCGAAAAAAAAAATCTGCTCTTCCATACAAAACTGCAAACCTACTTGAGCCAAATGTATGGGACAAATGATTTTTATTCGCGATTTCGATGTTGGCCCCATAGAGAAAGTTATTCAGTTTGATGGTCTGATCATCCCCTAAAAAAAGTGTAAGGATGTTAAGAAGGACCCTGTATATCATCAGGAAATTTTATATGATTTGATGATATATTGCCCATTTGTATAATAGGCCCTTAGTTATTTATTGGTTTATACATAATAATAGCAGAAATAAATGTGTCATCACTGTTTCAGAACTTCCCCGAACAAGAGTCCAGCAAAGGATCGCCGTGAAGGTGACAGGGATAAAGGCAGAGACAGATCACCTCTGGGGGATAAGAAGAAATTGACAGCACCCTCCAATGAAAAATCCAAGAGCAAGGATAAACATGATCGGTAAAAACACTTTGAGTCGATTACATTACTTACTCAAACGACAGACAGCAAAAGGCCCTGAACCATATGAAGTAGACAAATATTGGCGTGAATCTTAACTGCAATGGGGATTAATGGAAGTATAAAAGGGGTGTTCACAAAGCCAGCGATTGTCGCAGTGGCAGAGGTACAAGTCTGTCCTTTTGAATAAATAACAATGTAGCTTAGAATGTATGTACTAAGCCCTACATGACTCGTTACTGCTAAACGGAGAATTGAACAAACTTATTGCATTATGCATGCATATGCTCACGAATATATTCCCTGAAGGGGTAATCAGAGTCAAGCTCTATTCACATTACGACGTGCCTGCGCGGACGTAGGGTGCAATGTAAAATAATACCTATAGAGTTCACAGTGAAAGCTCCATGTGGCTCCGTCCTCTGCTCGTGGGGCCCGTATGAGCATTATCTCTGTGTACTCTATCGGTATTGAAATAGGTATTATTTTACAGTGCACCCTCCGTCCGCGCCCGCAAGTCATAATGTGAATAAAGTTATATTCTTAAAAATCCATTTTAGAGTAGTATCAAAACTTTTGATAGTGGATACAATTCAGATTGAAATATGATTGAACAAATCTATTAAACTCGTTATGTCACTCATATAGGTCACCAGGCAGAAAGAAGCGTGAGCGCTCGCCGCCACCGCGCCCGACCCGCATCCACATCGGTCGTTTAACTCTGAATGTTACTCGTGACCACATTCAAGAGATATTTTCCACCTACGGCTCGGTGAAGGCGGTAGAGTTCCCCACGGATCGGCTGCACCCTCACAATGGACGCGGATACGCTTATGTGGAGTTCAGCAATCCGGACGAAGCAGAAAATGCTATGAAGCACATGGACGGAGGTATGTTGTGAAAGTATTGTTATGCTGCTACCTATAGGTATTGTATAAGTTTCTGATTATATCGGTTACTCTTTTACTAGGCAATTTGTAGTAATATTTTGTTTCTCTGATCATATCCATTTGAAATTAATTATACTTACTTAATTATTACACTTATTATTATATTAAATATTAAGAAGCAAAATCGCAAAGAACTGCCAAAAAACACCCATGTCGATTTGATACCGATTGGATCTGGTCCTTCCGACCATTGTCAATTAAGATTTCAAATCTCTGCAAATGTATTATATGTTGTCATCATCATCATCAGCCTACATCTACTGCTGGGCCCCTGCCTACTCACAGGTAAATAAAAAATTCACTCAGAGTCTCAGATTGTGGGTGAGACATTAGCACAACATTCATTATCTTATTACTAGTGCTAGATAATTTAATTTGGTCACAATTTGCTAAAACCTCGATAATAATTCTTGATTCTCCATAGAATGTCGTTTTTAAATGTAACCCATTTGTGTGAGAACAGGGCAGATCGACGGGCAGGAGATAACGGCGGCGCCGGTGCTGATACCGTCGCGGCCGCGCCGCCCCTCGCCGCGTCCGCCGCCGCCGCGACACGTGCCTCCTCGACGTCACTCGCCGCCACGGTAAGTATGGTCCCGGTGTACCATGCGGACCCGGTAGACAACATTTTAAGAAAGATACCAAAATTTTGAGATTATGTGAAAACAAAGCGTATAAAATTTCCAAGAATTTTCACGCTCTGGATCCCCGAAAACAGTCGTCGGCGTCCAGGTCGTCCTAGGAAGAGGTGGCGGGACGATCTAGATACTTTCGATGACGCGTGGCAAGAGCATGCCCAGTACAGATATGGTTGGAGGATTAATGGGGTGGCCTTAAATCTCATCTCATCTAATAAACTAGTAAAAAAAAACGTGGTTTTTCTATCCATTATTTCTAGGGTTATTTGAAAAATACTGAGAAATGCAAAAGTAGGATGAACGAGATGTATTATGCAACCATTGCTTGCTTGCCTTTTCTATTGACTAAAATGATTAGCAAAGTTGTTTCACGGTATCTCTTATTTTTATATTTTTCACTAAAAATGGGCGGTTACAAACATTTTCCATTTGTCCAAACGAAAAATAATTCCAAAGTCCTTTTTGTCCGATTTTGATCGGTTTATAAGACTTGAAATGCAATGTGTTGGGTGCAGGTACCGGCGCCGCAGCCCGCCTCCGCGCCGCCGTTCTCCGCCGCGCCGGCGCCGCACACGCTCGCGCTCCCCCCGCCCCGCGCCGCGCCGCCGCCGCTCCAGGTCCTCCTCCTCCTCCTCCCGATAACTACCTCACCTCCCATCACTTACCCACGCCACACCACATCACATCGCCTAGGTACTCTACACGATATGACATCAATATCGTTACGAAGGATCCATAAGACAAAATATAACTAGCCCACTCGACAGACGTCCTGTCTAAAAACATTAATCTGACATACAAGCATTAAAAAAAAAAAGAGAATATCGATCCGGTCATTCTCAAGTGATGCGCATATCGAACAGCATTTTATGTTTATGTACGATATTGAGTTTATTTCAGGCCACTAAAACCCATAAAGAAAAAATAGCTCTTCAAAGTGTTATCGTATTTTTAAATTGAATTATTTCAATATCATTCATGATTTTATCAATAAATGTAAAGCTATGGATAGTTCGCAGTTTCGCACCACCATTATATCGAGAAATTTTTCATGACAATGTTTTCGAAATTTTACAGAATATTATGACTGTTAGTAAAAATGAATCCTTCCTATCGATCAATACTACAAGTTTCTGCTAGTGAGTATAAACAGAAATATCAAAGTAAGATGACCATTCAACTATGAAGCCAGAATCGGCTTTTTCCATGTCTAATGTCACAAATTTTGAGAAGTTTTACTATCTAGCGGAAACCAGCTACATAACATGACACTACACATTCCAAAACATGTGGTAAGTATGAACCTAATTCCAACATTTAATTTGATCATAACCAGAAGTGAAGGCGGTGAAGTGTATAGGTAAGTATATTGTGTATTATGCACCTTTTGACAGTCATCGGTACTCTGCATTTACAAGACGTTTCTTGTTATAAAAGCTTGCAAAACGGAAACTGACCGAGTGAGTGCAAAAACTTGAACCCAAATATGTGAAGTGTAATGAAAATTAAATACCACTATTAACTAAGGGAAATTGACAATGTTAATAAATCATAACATAAATTAATGTTTTTATTTTTATTCCCAGATCCAATGCTCCTGGTACCATTCCCAAGTAATGTCAATTCCTGTTGTAGAATTAAGTGTCGGTAAATGGTAATTAGGAATACCTACTCCATTAACTTTTTACAGAAATAAAATTTAAATACCTATAGTTAATAGTTTCATTTTCCATAATTTAAAAAATCAAGACTTTTATAAGCGTTTAATGTAAAATAGTGATCTAAAAGTTAAATTAAAGAAATTTTGCAAAAATGCACAGAGCAAGCATCTCTTAATTAAAATACTATCTTCTTTATATTTAAGTGCATACTAAACCCAAAATTATCCAAAACACCAAACAAACTAAACCAGATGGATTCTAGGCAAGATTCTATGAATTTTAGGAGATGTTTGTGTTGCTTAGTTATTTGCTTACATCTTATGTTATGTCAGTCAGGTTGTCCCTGGGTGTACATAACTTGTTAGTAATAGGATAGGTAGGTAGTTTCATTTCATGGTAAGGTTTCTCTGCTAGCGCGTCTGTTTTTTCCATGTTTTTTTTAGGGTTCCATAACCAAAGGGTAAAAACGGGACCCTATTCATAAAGCCTACATTGGCCGTCCGTTCGTATGTCATACCTATTTAGGGCTGAAACCGTAATAGCTAGACAGCTGAAATTTTCACAGAATGTGCATTATTACGGCGGATTTGCCACAGTAATAAAAACATGTCAAAAAGTTAAAAATTAAGGCGGGTCCTTATACAAGAAACTAGTTTTTATGAACGTTTTTTCTTTTCGCTCTATCGTAAAAACGGTACCTAATACATACAAACGTCAAACTTGGTGTGATTATATAGCAAACTCTACAGTATAACAACAAATAATAAAAACCGGCCAAGTGTGAGTCGGTCTAACATTTTTTTAAGTTAATATGTTGTGTGGTGGCGGGCGTGGCACGGAACCCTCGGTGCGCGAGTAGCCCGACTCGCACTTAACCGGTTTTATTATATTTTGCTTTCGCTCTCTGAAGGGCGGTAAGAGTTCCTTCTCTATGCAGCAAAGGCGCGTAGCGCGCGAGTATAACAACAATACTACAGGGTGGAATTAAAATGAATAGAATTTTTTCAGGGGCGGTTGAACTAACAAACTGAACTTTTACCATGGGAGCAATCCTTAAAAAATGATGTTATGCAAACATGAAATCCCAAAAAAATCTGCTGCATATGCTCACGACTATTTCCCAGAGTCAAAGATATTCTGAAACCACAGAACACCACCATTTTTGCTCCCTTAATAAAAGTTGTTCAGTCTGATTTGATGGTCTGAACCACCCCTAAAAATTTGTCGATTCATTTTATTTCCACCCTGTAGATGGGCAGATTAACAAAATGATACACATTATATTTATATCACAGTATTATTCGGAAAAGAGGTCCAAACGGTAATTTGAAAAATTTATTCAATAGTATAATTCATGATGTTTTACTCGCAATTATTTTGCAATAAGTCTGATAATCAGATACTAAAACTTTTCCTTTGTACAAATAATTTTGTTCCAACTGTGGCATTTCTTTGGGTGTCCTGAAACAAACAATGAGTTATATTAAATCATTTAACAACAGTGTCATTGTAATTTATTTTCTAGCATAGCATAGCATATGCTCACGACTATGTTCCCCGAGGGGGTAGTCAGTGATATTCTGAAACCTCAGAACATCCACGTTTCACCAGTAGTACCGAAACTCTGTTCAGTGTGACGGGGGGTGAGCCCATCGCCACTTATAATGGACAGTGGGTACAATATATGACTCGAAATTTAAGCATGCAGGTTTCCTCACGATGTTTTCCTTCACCGAAAAGCTAGTGGTGTTACAAATCGTACATAAATTCCGAAAAACTCATTGGTATGAGTCGGCCTGGACGCATCGAACCATCGCTTCCTGCACGGCAAGCAAGGTTACTCGCTACTGGACCACCACGGCTTAATTTATTTTCTGTTCTGATAAAAATCGACTCGCTGGTAACACATTCTTTCAATTCAAAACAAAGATCCAGCGTTAGTAACAAATGTTTTATAAATTACTAGAGATTACCCGCGTCCGTATACATTATGCAAGGTGTCACTTCAGCCTAGCAAATACTGAAACGGTGAATTCAGACCATCAAACTGAACAACTTTCAGTATAGACGTTTCCTGAGGGTGACTCCATAGTGAAAGTTGCTCAGTTTGCTGGTCTGAATTCACAGTTTAAGTATTTACTAGGCTGTCACTTATACCCTGTGTACCAGATTTTCATAAGATATTAAACAAAAAAAGTTTCATTAAAATCGGTTCAGTAGTTTACAGTTTTAGAATAGTGTGACCACACGCTCCCCTAGGAGTGTGACATGAATGTTATGCCCATAATTATAAGGTACATTTTTATTTGAATAGAACTCAAATCGCAGTCGACTTACGGATACTGAACCCTCATGTTTTTTGGTCCTCTGACGGGATTCCATGCAGAGACGGGAGCTTTATTTGAAAGCATTAACCCCGCGATCGCTGTATAAAGCCCATATTCTTGACACATCTTTTCCTGAAAGCAAAAAAATTAGGTGTTACTATAAGTATATGCTCACGACAATATTCCCCGGGGAGGTAGTCAGAAATATTCTGAAAACTCAGAACATCCATGTTTCACTAGGTTCGTTTTGTTTTATTAGTTGTTAATACCTGAAAATACTATACTTACGGTCCATTGCACGTACGTTCATTAAAGTTAATCCTCCATTAAATCTCTTGCTAGCTTTTACTACGTCAACAAGACATAAAGTGACAGCTAGAGATTTAATGGAGGATTAACTTTAATGAACGTACGTGCAACTGGCAGTTACTACTATAAAAGTAGACATTGCTTTTAGCGAGGCGTGGCTTTCTTTTGTGTACTAATATGAACATATTTTAAATTAATCTACAACAGCAAATCTATGCTATCTTTGCAGATATGGATATGTCGCCATTTTTGACGAAGGGTGTTGCAGATTTGAAGTTTGTATTTACTTATATCTAATTAATAAACTAATTAATCTACACATACCCTCCATTCACTTAGCATAAGATCAGCATCACTGAGCGCCGAAGCAGCTTTACTAACATGCTCTGGACATGAGAAATGTGGCAAATAATTCTCTTCAAGAAAATTTAGAAACGAACTTGGCTGACTGATGAATTGTTCAATAATGTCTGTAGGTGCATGTGTGAACTGGCCGCTTTCAGTAACTGTGGGAGAAACAAATATTTTCTTATATTAGAAAACATTAATAATATGTGGGCATGATGTTTCAGAACTGGGGTCTTATTGTGTAACTACCCAATTCAATCGGAATTATATTGACATGGAGTTTTTTGGCAGTTCTTAGCGATTCTGCTTCTCAATATTTAGTTAAATACTTTCAGACACTGGATATGATGATCACAGAAACAAAATATTCCTAAAACAATTTTCTAGTACAGTCATAATACGTTACCGATTTTGTAAAAGATAGAATCGGAAACTTACACAATAGCCCCACAGATTTGAATTTACCTTTTGGGTTTAACACCCTGCCAACGCCATGCAAAATGCTAACAGTTTGGTCTTTTCCTATTGATAAGAATTTGCTAGAAGCAGGTTTTTTCTTCTTTGTGCCTTTTGTAGTTTTACTTTTGTTTTCTTTATCTATCATTATGCTGGTTTCCAAGTTTTGAGTTGAACCTGAAATAAGAGAGACGTTTATGTTACTTAAATAATTTTTACATCTTCAAATCAATCAAAATCAAATAGCCCTACATCAACCCACTGCTGGGCATAGGCCTCCTTTTTATTGCGCCACTCCTCACGGTCCTGTGCCAATCTGATCCATGTACGACCCACAACCCTTACAATGTCGTCTGACCATCGCATCGGTGGTCTACCCACGGACCTCCTTCCTTCTCTTGGCCACCATCTTACATCTTAGCTGGTCAATTTTATGTAACAAATCCGATTTTCAGTGTAGGCGTAGATAATATGTTCTAACAACGGGGCAGTAGCGTAGCGAGGGGGGAGGGGCAGGGGGGCTGCCCCGTCAAATGCCCCGGGCGGCACTTTACTAGGGGCGGCAACTTCGGGAAAAATATAGATTGATTGTCTATAACCAATTCATGGAGCAGAGAAAAGTCGAGCTCGCTTCGCTCGCTCTGTTTCTGTTTTAATTTCTATAACTACACATAAGCCTGACCACAGCTAAGACGTGGTGCTGAAAATTACGAGCTTGCTTCGCTCAGTCCATACCTTTTACTTAGGTTACTTTGCATGTTTTATACGTACAAAGCTGCGGCTTCGCTTGCTCCGTTATTTTTTGTTTAGGTAAGATAAGGGGGCGGCAAAATTGGTCTATGCCCCGGGCGGCAGAAACCCACGCTACGCCACTGCAACAGGGTGTCCGCCCACTCATTTGTCTAAACCACTGGGCCCCCGTGGTGGCGTATAGCTTTCTCATTTGTGATAGCCCTGTGCACTCCAGGGATGTTCAAAGTCTGATGATGATCACTTACCTTTAAGACAAGCAAAATGTAGATTTAAGACTGCAGATCTGACATCTCCCGTTGATGAGTTGACAACACACTCTATCAGGTCAGATGTGGGCGGTTTGTACATAGAACTGTGTTTTTTGCTTATTATTTCTGCCACTCTTTTTAATGCTGCTTTCAAACCCGTCGCCGCAACTCCGTTTAGACTGGAAAATAATCAAGTAGATTTTTTTTGCATTAATCCATGGTACATAATATGGTGGATAATAACATGGTGGATACAGGGTATGCTGACGGTTATTAAGAGGATGATCAAGACCATCAAACTGAACAACTTTATCTATGGCACCATCAAACAACATCGAAATCGCGAAGTGGGTCAAGTAGGATTGCAATTTTGTATGAAACAGCATATTTTCTTACTTAGAGAAAGTTGACTGACACTAAATCTTATTTTAACTATTATAAAACTATGTAGAAGATATTTACATGAAAAAGATTACGATATGGTTTTTAGGTATCCCGAATTCCAAATCAACCTTTTTTGTTTAGAACTTTTGTCTATTTGTAACAGTATCACGCAAAACCGACACACTACTGAACCGATTTTGATGAAACTTTTTTTGTATGATAGCTTATGATCTGACTTAAAATTTGGTATATAATTTGTGCGGGAAAACTCTAGTATTATATATTTGTGGAGAATTTAGATATAGTATAAGGTAGGGAGGTAAAAGCAATGTTGACTAATGCCAAGCACTATTAAATTTTAAACTAGTCTTACGTAATGTGATGTATTTGAAACTGTTCTTTGAGACTTGGTGTAAATAGGTTTGCTGCTGTGTTTCTGCTATCCGTATTTGATTCTGAACATATGAAAACTATGGGTGATTTAGCTCTTTGCTTATACTGTCTGAAATAAAGTAAAATTATATAGAACCTTGTTCTATTCTATTAGTTATAAAGTTCATTATTAACTTATGATTATGAAAACTGCTGGTACTTACAGTAAAACGCTCGTAAACTCAGATGGGGTTCTTATAAATGTATTAGGAAAATCTTCAACTAATACTAATTTAGTGCTATTGTTGTCTAATAGTGAACTGAAATTTGCAGCATTCAGTATGAATTCCAAAAACTTAGTTGATTGCTTCTCTTTAAATTCATAATCACCTGTGAATTAAAAGTTGCACAATAGCTATATAGTTTCTACACCTAATAAATATGTGACTGATTGGAAAATTGCATGAAAATAACTAGGTTAGTTCTAAGGTTATTGGTCATTCACCAGATTAGTGACATTCTCAATAAGGGGTGTGCGCAGTAGCGCTTTCGCCTATAAATCCTGTTCTTCGCAGTCAAGGCTTATGCAAAGTTATTGCCGGCTATGCTAGAAAGCATACTTGTATTTACCCACTGCAAAAGAAGAAGCCTCTGGATTATGCCATCCTTCTCAAGTCATATGTCCATCGCATCTACTCTTAATGTCAACCCAGCAATCGGCTGCCTAAACACACCTTGGACAATTTGCTGTCACTACTACAAATGGAAAAAAACGTACGAGAAGAGATAATGCAAACTGAGAGAGAGGATTATACCATAGAATCTTAGACCATATAACTAGGAACCAGCCTTGCAGTAGCATTTCCCCTCTGCCACGTTACAAGGTCAATTAATCATGTGCATTTACATACAATTTTATACCTTATCACTAAACGAGACAGCCTATAATTGCGGAACAATAACTTCAAATGAGTTCAAAAGCGTTCAGAGTTCACACAAGACTATTTTAACAATCAAAATTCGAATAAAAAAATAATGGAAATAAATAAAAAAGTAAATAATGGTAATGGAATAAAATCCAAAGTTGCGGATTTCATGCTACCTCGTCCTCCGCAAAAAGTGTCAGAAAAGTTTGTTAGTAGAATTAAACGTGGAACTCCTCTATAGTTATATTGTCTATGCACAGAGTAGATATCCTACCAAGCTCACGGTGGCCAGTAAACAACAGTAACATGTGCAGCGAGGTTTCTACCAAACAGCTGCTCATACTCTTACATCATGTCTTGCCACATGCAGCACATGTAGGGGTGTACCGGCCGCCGCTTGCTATGTATGACGCTGTTTTTCTGGTAGTATATCTATTCGGTGACTTTACTGTCAAAGACAAATATACTCGAGGCCTAGTTGCCTACTATCCCGTCGTCATCCCGTCTTCCGAGAAGGGGTGAGGTAAAAGATTGGTGGGGGGCAGGAGTGTCTTGTATGCAGTACCAAACTCTTTCTTATACTGTAACCATTTAGTTTAGAATAAAATAATAAAAAAAATTATTCTTACCATATTCAGTAGGAAATTCTATATCAAGTGGTGTTACCCATTCTGTAACTTTAAACTGGTATTTTTTGGCAAGAGTTTGTACAGTGATGGTCTTCCCGCAGCCCACCGGGCCAGTTAACAGCAGCATGTCACTGCAACTGCCGCCGCAAGCAGTCTTCATCCACTCTTCTATCTCTTGAATCTTCTTATTGTTTATCGCTAAGTCCTCTACTGACACGGGATCAAAATTTTTCATCCAATTTTTGTGGTTGATGTTGATCTTATCACATTTTACGGATGTGTCTGATGGTTTTTCCTAAAATTTAAAGAACTTAATCATGTGAAAACGTCTTGACGGGATGAATTAAGTTATTCTTGAGTCTGTACTTAATCCATGGACAATCATTGATATCTTATAATACACCACTAGTTTTTAAATACTAACATAACTGTAAGGGAGTTTTCAGACCATGAATCTAACCAACTTTCCCTGAGGAACATGGGTCGAAAAGTGAGAATTTTTTTTGGATCTCCCAAAAGAAAATTAATCAGTCGATCCACACTTTTATATGGAAGATGATATTGTATGGAAGGTCCAAAGAAATTTCTCATTTTTCGAATTCTACCCATGTTCCATAGGGAAAGTTGTTTAGATTCAAGGTCTGAATACTTCCTTAAGGTTTTGTTAGTAATTAAAAACTAGTGGTGTATAACAGCCGACAGTAGAGAATCTAAACTATTGTTCGTCGCGTAGATCTACGCTTCCGGCAGTTCAAAAGTTAAATAATTGTTTTTTACAATAAACTTACCTCTTCATTAGGTGTGGTTTTTCGACTGGATAAGTCTTTTTTACTCTTTTTTTTCGGTGGCTCCGGTTCATCGAATTCAAATAATGGTTTGAACCATTTCTTCTAAAATTGTTCATAAAGAATAAGTATAGAAATGTTAAAGTGTACGTGGAACTAACAGAAGTGTAAAATAAAAATATAAAGTATTACCTTCGGCAGATTGGACATGTTTCTTTATAGTAGGTACATGTACTTTCTACTTAGTAATTCTAGGTCTAGAAACAGAATTCACAATTCAGAATATTATAAAAGTCCTGTGCGTTTGCGATTTTTCGAAACAAACAGAATGTCAAAAATACAGCTGTCTATTTAAAAAAAAAAAGTGCGTTTTTGGACGCAATCATCAATATTTGAAACAGCGATAGTTATAGCGATAACAACATGAGTTTATTATCCTGTGTCTCTCTTGCACATCGCCAACGGAAATTTTACTTTTGCTTTCTATGGTTAAAAAAAACGCAGTTCTTTTTTTTTCTCTGTTTTTTTTGGCATTACTGCTTATTGATTCATCCGTATCCGAAATGGTAAAGCTAATAAAAACTATCACACGTGACATTACAAGTACTGTGTACAAAGCTGACATTTTAACGCTTTTATTTTGAAATAATGCGCTTGAACAGCTACACTAACAATTTCTCAATCATATTTTCGATTAAATCTAGTAGACTCACAAATCAATAAGTCAAGCTTTACTTTCGTTTGAAGGTATGGCATTATTTTCTATTATTTTGCAGGCAACGTATAACATAAAAAACCAAGCTTTATTTATGAATGCTTACTGTCAGTTACGTAAATTTTGTAGATTTATTTTGTAAGATCAAGTGAATTTTATCGAAAATAGTGCATGTATTGAATTGATTGTGTAAGTAACCTTATCACACTATAGCTTTTAAGAGAATTTCTAACTAGGTTTTGGTTTCAAAACCTCAAAATTATTGCACTTACTCTGTTATTGCGTTTCGTCTGTGGTTCATTTCTGACTCTACTATAATCTTTTACTTACAGATAAAATGCAGGCTATAAAAGCTTTAGTGTCTACAACACCCTCGGCAGCCCTCTCTATAGTCAAGAAAGGAGCCTTCGCGCCCCTTGTAGACCAAGTTCGTCAAACTCATTTGCCTGCCCACAATCCAAGCGTAAAACGTCCTTATTCGCCGTTTCAAGATGCATCAAATGCAGCCGAGTATGCGATCGCACGTCTTGATGATTTACTCAACTGGGGAAGGAAGGGTTCAATGTGGCCGATGACATTTGGGTTAGCTTGCTGTGCTGTTGAAATGATGCACATCGCTGCCCCTCGCTATGACATGGACAGGTATTTTAGTTTTGTTGAACAAGTTCTATTTGGTTTTAATTTAAACTCTCTCAAAGCTGTTGTAAACAGGATAACTATCATGTTTAAATCAAATTAAAATTAATTCTCAGGTGGGACTTGAATTAATGACGTACAAACATATAAATTCCAGTTGTAATACTGGACTTTGAGTTGGTTAGTTGGCAATAACTGCCAGTAGATGGCGCCACATCCCTTAAAGACGCAATAGATTGAAAATTTCATTCTCTGGGTAGTGGGCTCGGTGGTGAAATTGGGTAACGCAATTCCCCGGTTTGGAAGAGTGCGGGTTCAAGTCCCACTCGAGATTTAATTTTCAATCTTTCATTTGATTTGAAATAGCACAACATGGCTGTAACATGTTTATAATCAATAATATTTAATATCATATTTTAATTGAAATAAGTTTTATCTTCACTTACCAGAAATGGAAAAGAGCTTGAAACACAGTCCTTTATGATTAATTATGATTATGACCAAGAAATTTCATGGCAATAACAAAATTGTTAGTTGCTTGTAATTTTTTGAGATATCAAAGAACTTATTGATTTACTTTTAGCATTTAGCATATTTAGGCCCAATTTCAACAATGGAGTCATTATCCGAGAATAAATTACTCGCTACATTTACTCTATGATAACTCCGAATATGTTTCACTACTGCATACTATCACTTAGGATACCTTTACTTTGGGAGTGTTTTTAGTTATCTGTGGCGAGTACCAATGGAGTCAAAGAAGGAATGAATGAGAATGCAGCCAAAATGCATAAGTCACTTTCTCTGTGCACTAACAGCGTAGCAGGATATTTTAAATTAAAGTGTATTATACGTATGGTTGATGTTGGCCACTCCTATTGCACATCTGGTACACAATGCACACACAGCTGTTAAAAAGTTTGGCGCCATTTATATCTGAGGAATATGCCCTTTTACCGTCAACATCGGTGGTATTAAACTATACTCCTCTAACTTCATTATTCTTGTTGGTGAAATGAAAATATGATTATTTGAGTATAAGTTAAGGTTACGCTTAGAATAAGACTTATACGACTTTGATGAAATTGGCCCTTAGATATTTAGGATGGAATGTTAAATTGAAGTACAAACTCTTTATAGATATGGTGTTGTCTTCCGTGCTTCTCCTCGTCAATCTGATGTCATGATCGTCGCTGGCACCCTCACCAACAAGATGGCTCCAGCCTTAAGGAAAGTTTATGATCAGATGCCTGACCCAAGATGGGTCATTTCCATGGGCAGCTGCGCCAATGGTGGTGGATATTACCACTATTCTTACTCAGTAGTAAGGTAATGTAAATGGAATTTTCCATTAGTGATTTAAGTTTCTAGTCAAATCAAAGGCAAACTATGTTTGTTTGGTGGACAAACAATCTGCCATTGCAAAAACAATCTAGCCCTAATCCTAATTCTATCCTACCGTAATCCTAATTTTGCTGAAAAACATGCCTAGCATGTAATTTCCCAAGGGCACAGATGCAGTGTGACGCAATGTACGTCATAAAAAATGTTTTTCTTGGACATTATAACATATTATCTAGTCCCGTAGAAAGTAATAGAATCTAGCCTGGACTTGTATCATGCATAATAACTAGACGATGATATAGTATACATATTATCATCATCTCAACCTTATGGAATTCGAACTGCGACCCTCAGATCAGCAGGCAGGTTCGCTACCAACTGAGCTATTGGGCCATGAACCGAGGTATTTTTTCGGAAGCTCTGGCGTCTTATCTCTTGTCATCTCTCCTACTCTCATCTCGCGGTCTGTTGTGTGAAATACAAATTTTATATGATGAACGCCGCTGCGGCACCGTACTGGATCGTGTGGCTTGGCTCCAACAGGAAATCTTATTAGATGCACAAAAGTAGTTGAGTCATAACAAACTAGATTTGGTTATAGTTTTGTCTGTGCTAACCATAGACCTAGCTGAGCGTGTATACCGTAAAGGGATGGAGATATGATAAAAATGTATGAGAAATCGTGCCTTTGTTTTACTTGGATACGTGCCTGCTCCGTGTTATTCGATCATTGGGAAAAATCACAGTATAGAAAGAATATGTAGCACTACATAGAAAAGTATTATAAAAATTAACAAGTTAGCAAGTAAAAATAAAATTGATGCCATTTACATTTTATTATTGTCCATTCTTATAATATTTTATCGCAAAACTTTCTTTTACTATTATAATTATTTCGGTAATTATATCCACAACGTTGGTATCCACAGAAACATTTCAATAATATGTACATAAGTTGTATTGCTTTTTTATCATACTATGTGGACATGTTTTTGAAATGTTTTCTGTGAAAATGTTGAAATGATAAATACATATCTTTACACTTGACACAAGGCAGAAAAGAGTGGCATAATGGGGAAGAGGCTTATACCCTGCAGTGGGTAGACAAAGGCTGATGATGACGATGATTGCACTTCATTGCACTTGACTGCACCTTTTGCGTAAAACTTTGATATTGTCCCGCCTATCAAGTGATTTCATTTCAATATTAATAACATCGTACTTATAGGATAATAGATAAACTATAAGGAGTAAAGATAAACTATGAGGATCAACCAATAGTTTCTAATTTATGTTTTCCTATTTTTCAGAGGATGTGACAGAATTGTTCCTGTAGATATTTACGTGCCAGGATGCCCACCATCAGCAGAAGCTTTACTTTATGGCGTTCTGCAATTGCAAAAGAAAATAAAGAGAATGAGAACTATTCAAATATGGTACAGGAAGTAAAGGATGTCATCTCATCTTGTAATTATAAATAGATGATCAAATAGACGATTTTATAATACTATTTATGTTGTAACTCTAATTCAGTGAAATAAATCTAGTGGCAAGCAAAATCAGTTACCTATTTTTCTTGGCTTTTTCATCTTTCCCCATATACACATTAGGGTCAAGCACACGGCCTGCGTAAAAGATAGTGACATTTTGCGAATGTTCCATAGAAAAGTATTGTTGGTCTTTTAAATTCTGCATCCAAAATGACAAAACAACAGGAGACAGGATAGCTAAAAACTAGAAATGACATGTAATATCTTATCAAATATAAACCCATTGTATTGTCCCATGGGGGTTGGCAGAAACTACTGACCGCAAAGATTATGCCACATCTCTTCTCATAATTATCTTTTGTGCAATGATATTATGAAGCTTTTGTGCAAATCTCTTGGATGAGGAGTATGTCCCATTCCATAGTTCATGTATGTTCTTTGTTATCGATTTATATTTTTATTCGAATGGGAAATGACTAATAGACGACTTTTATTTCTATTACGAATATTTTTTTAGTTTGTTTATACTCCGCGGCTACTACGAAAGCCTTTAGGAACATATTATCTGCAGCTCAAGGAAACATACATTTTTTAATAATGATAGACAATCGTGAAATTCAATCTTCCATCACTTGAGGAAAAAAGGTTTAACGATATTGAAAAAGTCGGTTTCATGTTTCCACTCCTGGACTTAACATGCAATGAAGGGATAATGGATGATGTGGGAAAGGATATAAAAAATCTTATTGGTATAAAAATCAAAAGTTTTAATGGTATTTTCTGAATCGCACCAAGCTTTCATTTACTTTTTAGTATACAGAATGATTTTGTATAAACTATAATACACATCTGAGTCGCACTTCAAGAGATTTTTAGAATACAAATCACTAATTGTGCCTCATCAAGACAGATTCTATATCCAATTTTGTCTGACTCAATTGCCCGCTAATATTGATTGAATGGCACATAACGAGTTTCTAACATTTCATGACAAACTTTGCTAAATAATACATAGTTGATGGGTACTGCCCACAGTGTTCAAGAATTTAAAAATAATATTATTTATGTTACATTTTTATACGACTTTGAACATTACTGTAGTAATTATTAGATCTATATTACCTGAGAATAGACACTACTTCTTGAAGTCAGACAAAATGTATTTCACAATACAACAATATCACATACTTTTAAATGCATCAAAACGAAATATCCACGGCTACTAACAGAAAATTATGTTTTAGTTAACATGGTCACTAATGAAAGGAGTATAAATAATAAATAAAACTCCACTGGTACAATCGAAAAACCATTATGAGATTTTTAACGGAAGTCTAAAATTAAAACTCCCGATACAATAATAATTTATGGGATTTTTTTTCCTTTGTATGACGTTAAATAAACCGATTCTATATTTTAACACTAAATTACATCCTAATATTTACATTTTATTTATAAGTATATATAAATATGTATAATTATATCGATAGCGATTCCGACAATCCTATCTTTCACATAATCAGCAATTTGATGTATAATTAACTAATAATGGTCACAATAACAACTCGATAGATATTTCCATGTAAATAAACAAGCAGTAGTTTACAGGCCGGCGGCGAGCGCCTACTCCCCGTCCTCTATTGCACAAGTCGGCAGCGTGCGGCGCCGAGTCTCGTCTCCCGTCGTGTCTGCTCACTCTACCACACCCACACCGTCCAACATTACATTACACTACGACGGAACGGGACTAGCGACCGACCGGACGAGCGACCGTCGTCTTGCAAGCGACGTTACAATACATTCACTTACCAACTGATGGACGCGCCGGGTCTAATACAAAATTATTAGTTGTTAGTAATATAAACCAACTAAAAACATTGAAACTGTTGAAAATCATGTTTCATTCTGCTTGCGTAGTTTTAAAAAATGCTTACGGCATTAATAAGACTTGCGAGTAGTCGGTCGATCAAACAAGGACTGGTGTGTAATTATTACTCTTTAAACGTTTTGTTACTCCTTTGGTTCGGACAGGCAGCGTCCAGTAGTTGGTAAGTCAACATTACAATAAATAATTTTCTAAACCGATAATACGAAACGATATACATTTAAATTAGTCGTACTCTCACTTGCGACGTCGTTTACTCTACGTTATGTACATGTGGTGAGTCGGCGGTCGCGCCGCGTCGCTATCATCGCGGCTCCTCCTTCTTGAGCAGGTCGAGGGGTGCGAGGGGCGCTAGGGGCGGGGCGAGGGGGGGTAGGGGCGCTAGGGGGCCGTGGGCGCCGAGGGGCGGCAGCGGGCCGTGTCCGTGGCCGTGCCCATGCGGCGGCATAGGCCGGTGCAGCAGGGGGCTAGATTTCAACTGCTGGTGGTGCGCGTACGCGCTCAGCATCTTGGCGCGGTCCTCCTCGGCGCGGATGGCCGCCTCGACGAGCGGCGCGAACCGCATGTGCTGCAGCGGGTCGAAGGCGCGGTACGGGTCCCACGGCGGCGGCGGGTAGCCGGCCAGCGTCGGCGGCGGCCGCGGCGGCTCCTTACGCTCCTCCTGAAGCAATTAAAAATTTGAATTAGACATATAGATATACATAAACTTACGACCTGGTTGCAAACAAACCTGGATAAGATTACTATTTAAGAATGAAAAGTTGTGACAAGGTTTTGACATAGGATGTGCTGTCGAGACTCGTGACAGATGGCTAGCGTTTGCGGTACGGTCTTCAATTCTGCCATAAATATTATCTGGAGTTGGCTTACTAATAGCCATGCAGCATATTCTTATTGCTGTTTCCTGTTTGTGATGGAGGGAAGTCGGATATTTGTTTTTCCTACTCCTATATTTAAGTTCATTGCGAGTTTCAAGACAGATTATAGTCATCCCCGGGCTCGCTGGACTTCACTCTAGTGTTGTGAATGGTCGCAGCTGTTGATCTTGGTTTACAAGATTTACTGTGGTGAGAATGTGTTTTAAAATAAGGCTAGCCTTTCACTCTGTGGTTTTTAACCACAGCAAAATAATGTATTCCTTAGTCACTTCTATAGATCAAAATAAAGAAATGGAGTAAGATAGTCGGGATGGGCAAGGGTCGGGGTTCGCGTGGTGCAATAATAGTGACATACTTTTGGCTGTTCAGGCGCCCCGTTCCTAAGCGGCGACCTGGTCCTGATGCGTTCCATCTCCCGCTCGCGCAGCTTGCGTCGCTCGCGCTCGTCGCGGTCCCTGCGCTCCCTCTCCTCTCGCTCGCGGCGCGCGCGCTCCCTCTCCTCGTGGTCGCGGCGCGCCTCGGCGGAGGGAGGCGCGGGGGGCCGCACGCGCCACGCGTCGTGCAGCCCGATGGGCGGCGCGTGGTGCACGCCGTGTAGGGACGACGAGAGCGCCAGCTCGCGCCCGTACGCCGATAGTCCGAACGCAGTCGGCCCGCCGGGGAACGGTCCAGCGCCGTACCGTGCGAATGGTGACACTCCTGTAACGTTAAAAGCTAATATAAATGAGGCGCTCGTGGCGTGATGCAACTTCTATATTGGCACGATAATCGAAGTTAAACAATACAAGCAGCACGTTTTTGGATGGATGCCTGTTTTGATGGTATTACATATCAAACGCCTCCGTGGTTCAAAAGGCTCGCTGTACATGTGGTCTCGGATATTTCCATAAGATGGCGATCTTTTCTAAGCCAAGTCTAGCCTGCTTAAATTACTTGATAACTAATTTGATAGCAAGTAGACTACTATCTTGCATCCACTAAGAAGAAGAGGTGAGAAAATCCCACTACATTTTGCTCTTATTGCCTTTTTATTTATTTTATTCATTATAGTTATAGGAAAACTTACGGACTAACTACAGAATAATGTTGACGAACCAGTATAGCTTTGTGGATGTGCGAATCTTCTGCAGAGTTTCTTAATTGTACATCTCCTTCTGCTGTTGGTTGTAGATCTCCCACGCGATCCACTCGATGATAATCGTACTTTAGAAACAGATACCTTAGAGATGCGCAGAAGAACCAGAGTAGCTGACATAGCCCGAAGATTTGCTAAAATAAAGTGGCAATGGGCGGAGCACATTGCTCGCAGAACCGATAGTCGATGGGGCCGAAGAGTCCTCGAGTGGTGACCGCGTACCAGAAAGCTCAGCGTGGGTAGACCGACGACCTGGTGATGGCAGCGGGAACCCGTTGGATGAGAGCAGCCCAGGACCGGTCGTTGTGGCGATCCTTGGGGGAGGCCAATGTCCAATAGAGGACGTCCATCGGTTGAGATGATGATCATACCTAAGTGTGGATGATGTGGCAGGTAGGGCGCAGGCGGCAGGTCGTAGGGCGAGCGGAAGGGAGGCGGGGGCGCGGGCGCGGGGAAGGCCCGCAGCTTGTCCTTCTCGGCGCCAGGGGCCGGCAGCGCGCCGCCGCCGGTCTTCTCCTTCTGCTGGTGGTTGTAGATCTCCCACGCGATCCGCACGTGCATCGCGTTCCACTTGCCAGTCTTCTGTTATACCAGGAATGTTACCGTTTAGACACGCCTCGGTATAAAATAAAATGTGTTGTATTTTGTATTTACAATAGGGTATTTGCCAACATAGTCAAATAACCAACTATTTATCGAACGTCAAATCGCGCGTTTTACATATGAAAATTGTACTAAAATGAGTAACATGACGTCATATTACTCATGACACTTTTTATAACTTATCCGGTGATAAGAAATAGTATGTAGGCTAAAAAATTACTGAAAATGTGAATTTAGCATATTTTCTTTTAAAAAAATATATTTCTGTAGGCAAATACCCTATTCACAATTCAAACTATACTAAGATGTTTTATGTTGGTAATAAAAGACAATTATTTCATAGAAAATCATTTCGTTAAACTGTAAAATACTTTATAATTAATTCTTTAGTCTATCTACATTTGTTATAATATAGACAATGATTTTTTATATACGAGTATATGTATGTTAATTTTTAAATATCCCAAGTTATAAATTTAAAGGCGTCTAAACACTAAAAGTCGCAGTCTCGTCGACAATGTCGCCGGCGGGTTCGGTGTGGGTGGCCTTGTCGGCATCATGCCCCCGCGCGGGCTATCCGGCGACATGTCAAAGTGTCAGTGACTTTGGTGTGTAGGCATTTATAGTAAACAAGTTCATGCATAGAGTAATGAAGTGCTAAAGAGGAAACCTACCGCGACAGCGGGACGTGGTGTTGGTTTAGTGGCAGGATCGCTTGCGGCTGACACTACGGGCTGTTAACATGACGCGATGAAGGGTTAATCATCCATCCCATCACGGAGCAACATAATATAACAGATAAGCACTAAGCCAGATAGACAAAGAAAAGAAAATTTTACACCTTAAGAGTTCTTTTACAGTTCAGTGGAGCCCTCATCACAATATTTAGGATTTCGCAATCAAGAAAACCTAAATTAAAAAGTACTACTCCAACTTACTACAAAAGCCTTAAGAGCCTCATCTGGCAGCACGGAATCGCATTTCTTTTCGCTCTATCCTTTTCAGTAGCTCAGGAACGTCATTGGCTAGAGCGAGAAAGGTCGGTGCTGCCGCGTGCGATCGCATTCCCGCTATCTACCTCGCTCTAGCAAATGACGTTCCTGAGCGACGGAAAAGGATAGAGCGTGAAAAAATGCGATTCCGTGCTGCCAGATGAGGTTCAACTCTAAAACTATTTTTATACCATACTTATATAGGTTTCTTATTTTTTTTTATAAAATAGCTTTAAGACTTTTATAGTAAGTTGGAGTAGCATTTTTTGATTCTGGGTTTTCATTATTGAGACATCTTTAATATTGTTATAAGGGCGCCACTGAACGGTAAAAGGACTCTTAAACAAGAAATTAATGTACAGTTAGTAGTTTTGACATTTATACACAAGTTGAAAATCAATCAGAAATTATTATAATTATGAAACTTTAACCAGAAAATTAAGAGCGAGTAGTAAAGAAACTTGAATAGCTCAAATTTATTGATGTTTCTACAATGAAAAGTTACTATGGGAATAAGTTGAATAATTCTTGTGACGTAAAATTTACGACCAAATAATGAACATGGAAGCAACTAATAAGATATAGTCATAATTTTCGATCAAAGTAAAACGAATGGATGGGCGTAGAGCACATTTAGTTGAAGCTTACAAAGTTAGCGCCGGCGTGCAAATTTGAGCTTCTTGTATGGGCACATGTCCCTAGCATCCATGCCACAGAAAAAATGTTTACGTTGATAAAGACAGCAATAAGGTAGCGTTCTCCTTTTTTAACATGAGCAAATTTACTAAATCTTATTGAGAGAATAGGACAAAACAAGTACAGATCTCTATTTCTTCTCCATCTATAGACAACATTGACTAGCAATTGTTTCATCTTATTTTTCTCGTTTGAAATCCTCGCATAAATCCTATCCATTCATCTTACTGTTATCGAAGATCATACTAGTTTGTTGCTTCACGTGGTTACATAAGGTTAAAAAATAATCCAACAACATATTCCCATAGTGAACTTCTAGGGAATTTCTAATGAAATTGACAACTATGGAAGACACAATAAGGTCTAAATGAGATCGTTAAGTGACGGTATAGTACCTTAGGCGCGTATGTAGTGAGTGGGGCGGGAGGCACGTACGGCGCCGTGGGGTGCAGTAGACCGGACGAGTACGGGTACCCTAGTCCTAGCCCGGTGCGGTACAGCGACATCTTGCTCACGTCCTTGAACTGAAATTAATAATGGGAAAGCATTAGTATTGATTATAATTCTACATTACAAATGACTATTTAAATATTGAATCAAGAAACTTATTAACAGACAGATGATTGCATTAGAACAACGCTAAAGCTGGCGCGTTCACAGACACGCACAAATGCGTTTTCCTGTCACCGCGTCCGTCCTTGAGAAAGAGTTGAGAATCTGTTTATTATGCGTGCAGTGAGACAAAGAGCATTGCGTAAATGTGTGGTACGCGCCAGCTTAACCTAACCGACCTGAAGTTACATCCTAATCCCGGAGAATGTACGTATTAGAAAGTGGACGTACAACGAAATGGTCGTACAAGGAATTGGGACGATGGACGTTTGGGGTAAAGGACGCAACCGACCTGTACCACAGGTTCTTCTCTTTTCAGTGGATAAACCAGATTTCAGACCTCGCTTATCGCACGTTTAGACACATAAGATTGGAGTGGACACTCTTTTGTTTTTAATGGACAGTCGGTATTTCAATGTCCTCGGCTTGGATGTTACTTTGTTCCTGAATTATTACTAGTTCTGCGGGGAATGCATTATAAAAATTAAGAACTTTTCTTGTGAGCAGCGTTGCTTACATCTTAATATTAATGTGTAATATGTGATTGCGGACTATATGCGGCGAAGCGCTCGCAGTCTGAGGAGCTTGATAAACTCACGATCATAATATTTCGTGATGGTCAGAAACATTGCTACAACTGTCATCTTTTTAAGCATGCAGTTTTGGCAACAATCATTTTCAGCACATGGAATAACGAATAGCTTCCAATAGCCGGCTTACCTTCAGCAATATTGAAGGTGTAACGACGATTAATTTGCAACCACTCCCCAAAAACAATAATAGTACTAACGAGAGGCGCGTGGGGCATCATCAGCTGGTGGTGATGGGGCGCGGGTGGGTGGTGCGGCGCGGGCGGGTGGTGCGGGTGCGGCGGGTGCTGGTGCACGTGGGTGTGCTGGTGCTGGTGGTGGTGCATCTCGGTGCGCACGCCCGCGCTCGCCGCGCCCGCCGCACCCGCGGCCGCCAGGAACCTGTTGTCCAGCTCGCGACGCAGCAGGTCCGCGCCGGGGCCTGCAATGTTACGTATACATTGTTTAGCTCAAGCCATGCGCAGAAGAGAATCAATTCAATCAATCAATCAAATCTTTAGTTGTGACACAAAATAATTTTGATTTCTCAAAAAAGGCAATGTGGAAATAGTCGAGTATAAGACTAGGTGTTGCCCACAACTTCGTCCACACCGGCTACCGCCATCATAGCAAAATAAAAATATCGATCAGTTTTTAAACACAAAGTCTCATCAGAATCGGTCCAGCAGTTTTTCTGTGATGCTCAAACAAACAGAAAACAGACAAAAAAATCGGTGATTTGAGTCAGGGACACCTATACACCATCTTAAATTTTTTTGTAAATATCTTTAATCTACAGTACAGACATACTTCTGTTAGTTCTTTAAAGTGTAGATAACGTATTCAAGACGTCGGCCTGCAGAACGGTATGCCAAAAAAAGCTAAATTCTATGCCCAAAATATTAGGCCTCCATTGTAACTTTGATGCACTCTCAGTTATCCTTTTTTACCAAGTATCCCGACCATCTCAAGTCTACCTATTTAGGTAAATACGTCCGCAACTGTCAATCGTAAACAGTCAACTTTTCGAAAGTCTCAAAGGCCGTGTGGCCTTTATACGTAGATCACATCTACATATTATGACATATGTGTATAACTTACTCGTTTGGAACAATGATTCGGCGGAGAACGGGTTGTGATTGGGAGGAGCGAGCGGCGCGCCGAACAGAGGTGGTGCCGGCGCGAACCCGGCCGGCCGGTCAGCACCCGTTGACCTGCTGGAAGGAATTACACTACGTGAAATAAATGCTCCTCTATCATTTGTAGTGTCTTTTTTACATCTCCCAACAAAGGAAAATAATGTGTTATATTATGATCGTATCATCAGCCTAGATGTTCCAGTGCTCGACACAGGAAGGAGGGTGTATACGTCATGTATCCACCACGCGTGCCCAATGCGGATTGGTAGACTTTACATACGCATCAGAATTTCTTCTTCAGCATAAGCACGTTTCCTCACGGTGGTTTCCTTCACCTTTTAAGAGCATTCGGTATTACGTACTTAGTTAAAAAATCAATTGAAACAAATACATTGACTTACACACTGACGATAGACAAGCAGGTTCAAAAACATGTCACACAATATCAGACTTTGCGGTCTGTCATTTCATTGCACGAACTATTACCTAGTTCACCTGTTACCTTAGTAACATCAATGCGGTGCGGGAACCGTATTCCAGTGTAACATACAGTTCCTCCAGACCGCCTTATCTAGTACTAGTACATCAATATCTTTGTATGTAATGTCCACAAAATAAATAGCACAAGTATACTAACGTCACGCCCCAGTGTGCGGGTGGTTTAGCGCTGGAGCTGATGCTCGGCACAGTGGGCACGGGCGCGAGGGAGTGGGTAAGATGAGGCGCAGTGGGGGCGGCGGGCGTCGGCGTTGGCGCTGCGAGTGGCGCCCCCAGCGGCGCGCTTAGCGACGGCACGAGGGGCGCTGCCATAGGCGCACCCAGTGGCGCTGCTAGCGGAGCCTGCAATGTTACGAAGCCTTACTTAATTAGAGACCTTTAAAGTTTTATGAACTTGGAAAGTAATTTGAAAACAGAGTACAGGAGTCACCGCACACCTGGCGAAGCGCAGCGCAGAACATTTTTCACTAAAAAACCATTATCGACTTTGCTTGCGTTAAAATAACATCAATTAACACAACTTTCGCCTCAAGTGGCATCGATGCTCTCGGGTATTAGTAGTTGCGTTAATTTAATTACGATGTTATTTCAACGACTGCAAAGTCAATAATGGTTTGGCATTGAAAAATACTCTGCGCTGCTCTCCCTATTCTAACAATAGTTGTCATTACAAAAGAAACACATTTAAAAAAATGATGTATTGAAATTAGTATTGCATTCGGGATTCTTATATTGTACTGTTTGCTTTGATGGTTTTCCTAAGCAGTTGAATTGGATACTCATAATCAGTAAGTGATAAAATAAAATGTAAATATATCAGACCGCAAGTGGGGCGACGAGAGGGGCAGCGAGTGATGGCACGATCGCAGGCGCAGAGACCGACGCGCTCGTCGACGACGCCGGCGTGCTGCGCGACAGACTGCTGATATTGCTGCTGAAACAAACATCCTTAATAATCATAACATACAATCACGTTCACGACCGTATCGGCGTGTTCAGATACTTTGTTACCTTTTTAAGAGTTTAGATTTATGACTAGAGGATTTAATTGGCGGAGAGCCCAGATAGTTTCGGCCTACTAGTGGGTGTTCTGTTTTCAGAAAATCCCTGACTACACCCTCGGGGAATATAGTTGGGGAGTATGGGGATCACCATAATTTTTATAAATATCCATTTAATTCTAATATCACACCCATTTGTAATATTTTAGTTGTTTAAATTAATCTTATTGTAAATGTAAATGCGTTTAAGTATAAATTATGATTCTGTAAACATGACGTACCTAGTGTAGCATTCTCTGTTACAAGGACAATAAGATTCGGATTTCTCAGTCTCGAGCATATGCCATGCCATAATTAGAATAAGGTATCAATATTGATGTATCATAAAAACTACTATGTAAATAAAAGTTAAAAAGTTGTAGAGTACGTCGTAATGCTACGAACCTGAAACTCTCTCGTTCTCTGCTCGGGCTCGGGCCGCGCGGTGAGTATGAGATCGGCGCGTGCGGCGCTCCGGCTGCGCCCGTTGAACCCGGCGTGTGCGGGCGCACACCCTTTGGCGTTTTAGGCGCTACCAATGGAGACGCTGATAAACTTGTCCTCTGAAATATGAGGAAAATTCCGTAAAGAATCATAATACAACATCCAATAATTATCAATGATCATCTGAATCAAATTGGTTATTCGACGATAATACTAACCGTGTCTGTGTTTCTAGGTGAAGCAGCGGCAGGTGGTAGATAGGGACTGTGCTGCAGTGTGGTGGCGTAAGGCGCGTAGAGAGGCGGGTAGGTGCCGCCCGAGTAGACGGCCGGCGGCGGGTAGCCGTTGGAGGCGAGCGTCGACACCGCCGGGCTCGTCGTCCGCGCCGGCAGCTCGCTCGACGCCACCACCGCCTGCCTCGAGTCCACCACAGGCGGTTGTCTCGAGTCTACCATCGGAGGCGCCAGCGGATGACTACTGCTTATCGAAGCAGGGGCGACGACCGTGGGCGTACTCGACCCCGACGACGCGGCCACGTGAGAGATCGGTGCTTGTAAGGAGATGGGTGGCACAATGGGAGCGGAATGCGGGGGCATACTGAGCCCCGGGTGCTTCAAACTCGGCGTGAAGCTCGGGATTGTACTAGTAGCCGTAGACGCCATCGCCAGAGACAAGGGCGGCCCGATATGATTAGGAACCGACGTCGCCAATGAATTGGAATTGTTCATAGGGAGATGATTCGTATGGTTCATAATGGAATGGCTGTTTATTGGATGACTCAAATGCGTAGCAGTCGGTTGGCTCGTCGTGGAAGGTAAGATATGATTCGACGAAATATGGTTAGGTACGCTAAATGGCGCGAGATGCGGAGGTCGGTTCGCGTACACCGATTGAACGGAATGTTTCTGTAAACTCGACTGACTTTGAAAAGGTATCGAATGATTGTGAATACTGGAACTTATACTCGAGTTTACATGACTAGACCCGATCGACGGGGTAGGATAGGGGCGGGAAGTCGGCGCGGTCGGAGACATGGGCCGGCCGGGGAGAGTTTGACTCGGAAGACAACTCGGATTCGTGGAGGGTGTAGGGAGCGACGCCGCACCGGACGGCACACCGGCGTTGACGCGGCTCGGGAACGAGGTAGGACCGGAGCGGTGAGTCGGGGCGGCCGGCGCGTTCCGGACGTCGTGGCCTGGCATCACGGGGTGCGGCTGGGAGTGCGTCACGCGGCTGGGTAGACTGGGTAGACTAGGGTGAGGCGGCTGCGGAGTGCTCGGCGCGAGGTGCGGCGGCCGGGCCGAGTGGAGATCCAGCGGAGCGGGAGGAGGCTGTTCGGGCGGCTCGGTCCGCGTCTCGTGGTTCGTATGCCGGTAGTCTGGGAGTGCAGCGGCGGCGTGGGACTGGTATGCGGTGTGCGAGGGGAAGAGCGGAGACGGTGCCGGTGGCGCAGGCGGCGCGGGAGTCGGGCTGTCGGCGGCGGCGCGCGCCCCGGGTTGCAGCTTGTTGTTGCTGGCGGGGCGCTCGGGCGTGTCGGGCCCGGCGGCGCCGACCGGCCGGGCGGGTATCTGTGTTGCGGCGTGTCCATCGAGCGTCGGGATGTGTGCGCCGTTGTTGCGGTGCGGTGTGTCGGCACGGAAGGTAGGCGGCGGCAGCGCGGGCGGGGGTAGGGCGGCGGGCGCGGGCGAGGGCGCCGGCTGAGGCAGGGGCGCAGGCGCGGGGCTGGCGCTGCCTCCGACCGGCGCCCGCGACAGAGCCAGCGCGCCGCCACTGCCCCCCCGCGCCACCAGCTCGTTTTTGCCGCCAGCGCCAGCCGCACCCGTCACCCGGAATAGAGAGCCAGCGTCTGATGATGCCTGAAAACGAGGTGATAACATTTTAAATTATGTCAGATAACTTAGTTTCATATTTTCTAGACTACATTGTATTTGTGAGAGGTAATAGCGAGCAGACTGTACTTACATCCTCCATCGATGCATCGTGATATCGTGGTGAGGCATTTCTACTATTTCCTGGGCTCGCCTGTAACAAACAATAATTACCATAAGTCGTGTTATACAACTCAAATTAGCACGATTATTGAATTATAGCTCTGCCTTTTGCCAGCATTTAACATAACTGAGTTGTTATTAAATTATACTATTTGTACCTAAGTCTTTTGATTTAAACGAATTTGCTATAGTTAACGTATTTTAAAGTTTGGAACATTCACAGTCAATTGAAATGGTAATAATAGATACAGTTAATAATTTAGACTTCGTCATTCATAAACGTCTGATATAGATTCACGAATAAGATAATACGAAGCAAACTGATAAATTATTAGCAAATTAATTAGGTACTTTGCGTTAACTTTAACATAATTTATTTGAGTTCACCTGTCCCTTGGGACGAAAGTAAGAGGAAGGGTCGTAGGGTCCGAAAAAGATACGCCGAAATCGGAACCGAGACGGGCGGACTTGATTTATACAAGGGTCGAGATAACACCGATAGTGATATTAAGGCTTAACTTGTACTGCCACTCTGGCGCACAATAGTGGTGTTACGGAACCAAATAATTCAGAGCTTTGGGTTCCGTACTTGTTAGCTGTGCGACCCGGTCGTCGTCGGTCCGTATAATGTACTTATTAGCATTCCATCTATGCGTTACTATTGTTCTCACCTCACATAAACCCGCCCACAGACTTTTTATATCCGTCCGATAAAGATGAAATCACGTCTAACACATAAACCATTGGTAAGTAATGAAAATTTTAACCAGTCACAACTTAAGACTAACTGTCGAAACTGACATACATAAGCGAGTAAGAACTGACCGAATACGTGTTGTTAATATTAAATATGATAGTTTATTAAGTTATAGGCCCACTAACTTGTTTTTCAATATTGGTTACCGGAGGGTACTAAATATTTGATAGTAATTACAGCCAGCAATAAATGTTATTCGATCGTAAGATGCTACTCACAGATTTCACCTAACCAGTAGTAATTATCTGTTATCTAAATGTGATTGATATAATACGAATCCCCGTTGTAGTAGCTTAACAGGAACCTAGTACCTATAATTATGTGGCTAGACTTGACTGAACGAGTGTCATTTCAGATTAGAATCTTACTATTAGAGTACTCGTTAGCTGTGTTCATAGAAAGCTATCAATTCAGAAGAACCGGACTCTGTTACAAACTAAATATGTATACATGTCTAAATACTATCCGAATATTATTGTTTACTAATTGACTATTTCTAGAGTTAATTCATTACATCATCTTAATGATTGTAAAACTGTAATAAAAGTGTTATGGTGTTTAGATGTCCCTAATTACAAATCACCAATTCTTATTTTTTGTCAGGATACTTGTCTGTTCGAGCATCACGCAAAAACTATTTTTTATTTGAAAGCTTATGATTTAACGTAAAATATGGTATATAATTTGTGAGGACGAAGTCGCGGGGAAAAACTCGTATCACTACAAATGTGATTCAATTTGCTCAAATTAGCTTGTCGATTCCAAAGATAAAAAGATATACCATTCAACTCAAGAATCAAAGGAGGATTATGTTTCTGTTTTTTAACAAGAAACGAGAAAATATAAAGTGTGAAAGCAACTAACTTCTCGGAAGAGTTTTATTTATTTACTGCAACGAACCCGGAGTGTTTAAGGGGGAATGGAAAGTAATTACTTGGGGATATTTACGAGCGACCGAGAGAATGGCTCAATAAAACTAGCTGGGTAACCGCACCGTTTACGACTATGGACGCAATTTAAGTGGCATTGTCTCTTCAATCTGGCCTGCAGCGTATATCCTCTGATTCTAAGCACTAACTTTCAAACTATATGTTTTCCGCAAGGTACTAACTTTAGAGAGAACATAATCGTGAAACAAACAATAAGGAAGTAATTTTACACTTGATTGAAGATTGGAACATCTGATGAGGACTATTATTCTGACACAAATACATAATTTCTTTTCAGGATTTTGTTTCAATAATAACAAGGAATAGAGAAAGAATCAGCAAGAATTCTTCGCAAGTGGTGTATACTTTACGACACAATTTGTTAATTCCGAGAGAGCACTTAAGCACCCGAATAGTGAACGGAAAAAAGACAATCCATCGTATGGAAGGAACAAATCGTTTCAGGAGCGTTCCGGCAATTGAATGTTTAGCCTTATCCGGCGAGGGTGGGTCGTCGGTCCACAACAATGGAGTGATAAATCAAGTATGGGTCGCGCGTGCCGAGTGCCGGCGGCGGCGGACACCGGGCGGCGCGCGACGCCTCGCCGTCCGGTCTTCGCGACGCAATAAGATATCCAAAGGTGCCGCGCAACTGTGCGGTGGCTTAAAATCTTTATTTTTTTCACTATTTATAAATGTAGACAGACGTGTTGGACATTGTAATTTGAACGCGTCCGTATGCGCCGGCCTTTTTATTAAAATATCTCTGTTCTACGTCTGGGATCTGGGATGGATGTTGTTGCGGTTTTTAAGTGTGTCCTAAGTAATAGGTCTTTTTCGTTTTGTTAGTGTTAAGGAGAACAAAAAAGAATAATCTAAAGATTTATCAAAAATGTCAGAATTCTGTATTATACGGAACTATTTTAATTTTAACGTAGGTTTCTTTTCTCGCGAATAAAGCGAATCAAAGTAATGGGATAATGATGTGGTGTCTATCACCGCCTTTACAGAAAGTAGCCGCTAGACGGTAGCTGGCTAGCTGTCAAAACTATGTAGCATTATTAAAATAGATAATAAGTGGCATATTAGCGCGATGAGTGATGTCGTGTCGGCAAGTAATAATAGTCACGTCGAGCCCACCTCCGAGCAGAAACACGCGCGACACAAATACACCGCAATAAAAATAAACGGGCGCATTAGTCAACGCTGTCAAAATAAAACATGAATATTAACACGATCGTAATATTGAAAATTCTCTTCTGTTCTATAGAGGTGTTTCATGTTCTGAAAATTATCTTTTCGTTTACAAATCCATTTGTCAAATCGTTAAAGCATTTTATAGTTCGCAGTAAAACTCGTTGTTAGTTCGCAGCTGTTGTTTCAGTTTCGTGATCGCTTAGAAACAATTAATAAGTTTGAAATTTGTGAATTAATTATGTACAAATTACGAATTCAAAACAGATAGCGAAGCATAATCTCGCGATCCCAGGCCCCGGGCCGTTTTGCCCGCCCCCTCCTTTCCGTTGTTACGAAGCGGGGAGAGACGGAAAAAACGCCGTGATAGCTTTTCGCCCCTCATTCGAAATTCTAATACTTCCACAAACTTTTAATAGGATAGAACTTAAAATTCAAGGAGAATTTCGTCTCGAAGCAAAGTTCAAACAGCAGCCCGCGATCATAGCCTGCGGTGACTTTGCAAAGGTGTGTAGCGGGCTTTTATTAGCTCGACATTGGATTATTTTAAATTAAAAAAAAAAAAATGTTTTGCAGATTAGACTTTTAGAAGTCATTCAAGCATTGTTGATATAGGTACCTGAAGTAAAATGTTGCTTCAGTGTTTTAACATCTGCCTTTAACGTACGCAAAGGACGAACTGCGAATAGGACGAACTGCGAATGGGACGAACTGATAATGGGACGTACTGCGAATGGGACGAACAGCGAATGGGACAAAACGTCTAAGGGACAAACTGCGAAGAACCCGTTAAAACTGAGATGTGATAAGATATGCATTTCGTATTTTTTATTCAAGGATCCATGTAAATGGTATGGCATATGTAACAGTAGTATACAGAAACATTTTTGATCCCAGTTGCCATAGGCCCGACAAAGTCAGCCTGAGGTTATAAAAAAAGAGACGAGACGTCGGTATGGGGGCCGCTGGACCTCGCGTGTGTACATTGAGTTCGCCTTACGCCATGAATAATTCATGCAGCTTCAGTAATTTATTGTACAATTCCATTATTAACGTTCTGTGTTCGACCTTCTTTTACCAATCCGCACTTTAGTTAGACAAATAAATTATGTACAGTAAACAAAAATAACATCGAAATTCGTTAATATTGATACAATTCCAGTCGAAAGACGAGGTCAATTCAAGTTGATTCAGAATAACAATTTACTTAGAAACAAATGTCAACACAAATCTCTCAGCGATGATTATTACACTTTGAAGTCGATGAAACATTGTGAACTAAATTATAAAAGAATAAACAGTAATGTTTGTGAAATTTACTTGAAAAAATTGTACAAACAATGCCACACTTGACAATGATTAATAGTGAGAACAATTTAGTGTATGAAAGAAAATATATTTATCTCGAAATGCAGACACTAAATAGTTATCTAGCATGAATATTTAGCGAATGAATTGTTTGTTCGTGACCTGGATCCGGAGCGGCATACAAAATTTCGAGCAGTGTGACGGACCACGCATAGTAAACAGATACTGGACACAATACGTTAAGGGTATTTTACATACAAACGAAGTCTGGTGATATTTTCAATACTAACCGATTAAACTCAATGAAATTTTGCAGAAACAATCTAGAAATAAATCTCTATGCTTGTATTGTGTCCGATTTTCCTTAAAATGTACAGTTTTAAAGTTACGGTACCTCAAAGATTTCCATACAAATCTTAAATTAATCCTAGCATTGGAACTGTATATATTAACGAAAATTGTTTCTGCAAAATTTCTTTGAGTTTAATTGGTTAGTATTAAAAATATCACCAGACTTCGTTTGTATGCAGCGCGCATTTACGCTTTCGGGATAAATTTCTCTTAATATTACAAATTGAAATAGATAAACAATTTGTTTTTCGCTTGAATATAGCGTTGAAACATTTTCAAAGAACGCTATTAAGATAAGCAATTCTCCTTAAAATTTTCCACGACATTTAATTTTTTATCATCTAACAATTTCTCAAGACTAATTCAATAACGAACAGTTGACTTTTTGAAAAGATATGAAAATACAATCTAGAGCCCTGTTTAGAATGGTTAGATATAAGTTTAGGGTAAGTTTTGTTTATTCTAGTGTTTTTACTATTTGATTCACTTTATAAACAGTCGCGGTGGTCCAGTGGCGAGTAACCTTTCCTGCCGTGCAGGAGGCGATGGTTCGATCTCCGTCTAGGCCGACTCGTACCAATGAGTTTTTTGGATTTTGGTTCCATAGTGAAGTTGTTCAGTTTGATGGTCTAAACAATCCCCTTATAAGTTTTAAATATTTATTTTTACTTTTGTAACACCTTGTATAAAATTTTCCTTAATTTAAAAATCCAAAGCTTAACATTACAAGATAAATTAAATTATCATCCAACCGCTTTGTTTTTAGTTTTTATGTAGTAAATAACCTTGTTAATTATAATTAATGTTTATAATTATGACATTATGCTAATCTGTGCCTACACATATCTACGATAAATAAATACCCACTAAATTTGTATTCACCGCTGTCTTTTAACTACTTAATTGGTCGATAAATGTGTATTTATTAACGGCGGTCATTCTTATCAGATTAATTATTGTTTGTCTGCATAATTATACAGAACAACCGGTTTCATGTAATAATTTAATTACGCCTATGCGTGTTGCATAGGCGTCATTCACAAAGAAAAGTATCTTGAAATGTTATAGGTTTTATTGATTGACCCTGAAAAATGTATAGACAGCCTCTATACAGGGTCCAACTTAATATGCTGACATTTTTTAAGGGGATGATCACACCATCAAACTGAAAACTTTCACTATGGGTCCAACATCGAAATCGCCAAAAAAAAATCTGCTGTCCCATACATTTGGCAGGAGTAGGTTTGCAGTTTTGTATGGGACAGCTGATTTTTTGTTGTTGAATTTTTATAAAACAGTAGGTAGTTGTAGCAATGTTTTGGGCCACCCTGAGGGATTCTTGAACATTAAACCTAAATGTATCTTCGACTATTAGACACGAATAAAGAAAATAAAAATCACAATGTTTTGATATTTCAACAACGTTAATGTAACATTATCAAAGCACTTATAGCGGATTACAGGTTCAAAGGTGCTTATTAACCTACTTATGGGTAATGAAAAGTAAAGCCAGCGGTAGAAACTATAATTACGTGGCAGAACGTAGTGCTTCCATAAACATACAGACGGAATAATAAGGTAGGTAATAGCAGTAAAGCGACGTGTGTTAACGTTTCGGTGATATCGTGACCCAGCGCACTAACATTTCCATTAGTTTTTCAATTCGAATTTGTGTAAATTAAATAAGAACGTAGTTTCAGCTGATTGTTATCGTTAATCGTGATAATATTACAAGCGCAGGGTTATTAGTAACAGTTAAAATAGTACTTATTTCTTTTATTATTCGTTGGCTAGTTCCTGGTTTTGTTTGTAATATTTTTGAGCTTAGTATACGCGACAAGACTGTCGCTCTTTTCATCACACTCCGAAGCGCGCAATGTGAGAAAGAGCTTATGACATACAACACTTTGTCGTTCGGCCATGCTAGACTATTTGTTGGTGCCAGCGATATTTGGATTAGATACAAAAATTTATTTAATGTTAATACATAGCATATCAAGAGAGCAAATAGCTCCCTTGACAGGAGTTCATCCATATGTGTCAACTGTCATACAAACAGATGATTCGAATATTTGGTTCACGATTATTCAGTTTCAAAATGTTTAGCGTGACATTACTGTTACCTGCTTCTCAGGGTCGTCTTTGGTCGGTGACCTTTTCTGTCTCTCTTTCTCCGTCTTAGAGACAGCAGAAGTCTTCTCGTTCTTGTTGTTTATCACCGTTCCGTTGCTTTCAGCCTTTTGTTTACCGCCTTTTTTCTTGCTCTCTTTCTTGCTACCACCTTCAGCATGGCTTTTAGGAGAATCTTTGATCCGCACTATGGTAACTGTTATTTACTCTCCCTTATTGTTTACTTGTCTATTCACTTGTAAGATCACACAACATTAAACAACACTCATCACTTGGTGTTCAGTGTTAGCAAGTCACATTGAAGCTTCACAGCACTCGGTAACGCTTTGTTTGACTAATTAATTACACTGCACAGTCAACAATAAACTTCACACGATGCACTTGTCACAAGAGATAACCCACAAAATGTACAAAATCCAGATTGAGTATCACTGCAATCCTTGGGCACTGAAATCCAGTCTGGCAGCGGGGGAAAAATGTGTAGAACAAAAATAACGACAGATCGCGGTTCGAGCGGGAGACAAAGGAGCAGGTGTCGGTACGTGGTCGTGCAGTCGGCCCGGCGAGCGGGGCGATAGTGGCGCGCCGGTCGTCGGCCGCCCCGCCGCTCCCTCCCCGCCTCGCCGCGCCGAGCCTCGCGCACGCGCCGCCCGCCCAACAGAAACAGAACCAACTCGTTGAACATTCCTTGCTATCGTTTCGCTACACATGTAAACAGCTTTCTGAAGCTAATACATGCCCACAAAAAATTACCTCTCTAGGCTTTGAGGAAAATAATCTTTCAAAACTGATTTTCTCTTTCTTATAAACGTACTTTCTCATTTTATGATTCTTTGTCCGCGTTTTTCTTTTTCATCGAGAGTACGAACGGAATACAGATTTCATATAATTTCTTCGTGTATATACAAATAGTAGTAGTAATATTGTGGCCAACTTTGGTTGGCATCTAGTCAGCGAACGATTAGATTAAAAGATATAAATAGAAAATAATAATGTGCTAATAGAGACACACAAATACAACAAAATACTTAAAGTGGAACTGTTTACTTGTCTGAGACAGGTTCAGATCGTGAATTTAAGTAATTTTCACTATTAAAGTTATATTCAATAGCGATTTAAAGCAAATAAAAGTTTTATGAAAAAAATATTCCTTAAATATTTGCACATAATGTGAAATTTAATTGATATTAATTTAAAGAAAAAAAGTTTACCTAAAAGTTTAGACATGAAATCCGCAACTTTGGATTTTATTCCATTACTTTAGATTCTAATTTTGATTGTTAAAAATGGTTCGAACCCGGAACACGACTACTTTGAAGTTATTTTTCTACAATGATAGGCTGTCTCGTTTAGTGATAAGGTATAAAAGTGTTTGTAAATGCACATGATTAATTGATCTTGTAACGTGGCAGAGGAGAAACGCTACCACAGTGCTGGTGCCTAGTAGTATTGTCTAAGGTTAAGACTTTATTTTGAATAATTATAAATTCTTGTCATAAACTAGGAACCTACACGTAAATTTAATAATGATTATCAAAGTTTGCTTTGGATATAAATCCCCACACTAATGTTTAAATCTTTAAGCATTCAAGAAAAGAATCTATGATTTCAATATTATGTGGAAGGTATAACAGTTACATTCCGTTCAAAGCAATAACACATTCGCGAAAAGCAGTAAAACCGCCATAACCCGATTTATTTATATTCGTTTTATAACTTATTGCTTTACGATCGTACGATTAAAGCGGTCGCTGTATTGTATTGTAGGGTATCCAACTGATCGATTCAAAGTCAAAACTCGCGTCTTTCTGCTAAACTTGTAACTTTGCCAACGAGTGAATTATTGCTTCACTAAAACGAAACGTGGCTTATGAAACATTAAACTATCATGTCATATAATAGCAAATAAAAACCTTTTTTAAGATCAGTTTCTCTCTGTAGCGAGTATAAATCGACATTATACAATTGACATCACGCTTCTAAAAATGAACTAAGACGGAATAGCGTCATTACCGTAAATAAATCATCCAACACAATAAACGAAGAATCACAAAAAGACGTAATAAAAGATCTCCCCATGGAAAATATTAATTTGGAATCATTTATTCTGCAAGGAAAGAAACGGATAAAAGACGACCCCTTATTTTAGAGGGAAACAGTGAAGCGGCCGGGATGAGCGAGATAAATCTCGACTTGTCTTCGGCACCGGCATCCGTCTCTATAGAAAAATCTATAAAATGTAAAGAGCAATTTGTAAGAGTTTCCCTAAAGAGAAGAGCAGATTATTTTTGTGAGAAACTCTGATCTCACGTAAAATATTAACGTGTAATACCGAGGGGAAATTAAAGCGATATGAATCTCGTTGTGTAAACAGTGACAAAAAACTCAGATCAAAGAGAGCAGAGTCGAAGAGCTTCGGGCTCGTGTTTATTTATATGATTCTACATTATGAACTGTGAATCCTTCATATTGAGGTGTGTTTATCAGGTTTAATGTTAAATACATTTAGCATTTTATTTAACCTTAATAACAATCACTAATTTGTATTGATTAAAATAATGGGGACGATTTAGACAGGTTAGGTTAGGTTTAGGTGGTTATACAGGGTATAAGTGACAGCCTAGCAAATACTGAAACGGTTAACTCAGACCATCAAACTGAACAACTTTCAGTCCTTCTAAATATGCTGACGGTTCTTTAAGGGAATGATCAGACCATTAATCTGATCTATCTCTATAGGACCAACGTCGAAACCGCGAAAAATAAATCTGCTTTTTCATACAAAACTGCAATCATACTCGACCCAAATGTATAGGACAGTAGATTTTTTTCCCGAATTCGATGTTGGTCCTAAAAGTTATTCAGTTTGATGGTCTGGCCATTCCTTTAAAAACCGTCAGCATATTAAGTTGGACCCTGTGATTCAGAATTGTCCAGATAAAGCAATAAACTTGTATTTAAACAATGAGGTCCACGCCTTTGCCGGTTGCTATCCTAGGATTTAACTCGCCCCGACTCTGTTACACTAAAAGCAATTTGCATAATTAAACCGGGAATCTAATGGAGGAACTGCATTTGACCAACTCAGCTTTATTAGCCGGTTCGCAATCCCCCGTATATCAGCTGCATAAATGTCACTGCTTGTTTTGTACATTTAACTTAACGGTGCTCTATGTTTGTGTAGATACTCTTTTATAGCTAGCTACCTTATTACTGTTTACTTTGACGGCCCAATAGCACAATCGGTAGTGAACCTGCCCGCTGTGCCGAGGGTCGCGGGTTCGAATCCCATAAGGGACAAATATTTGTATGATGAATATGAATATTTGTACCCGAGTCGTGGATGTTTGTATCTATATATGTATTCTATATCTTTATCTAGTCATCATAATACAAGTCCAGGCTAGATTCTAGTACTTTAAATGTGACTAGATAATTTATGTGACAATGTCCAATATATTTAAATTTAAAAAACGTCATTATCTGTGAACGGGAATATTGGAATTGACATTGACTAGATGGTAAAATACAGTATACTAATATTATAAAGAGGTATTTTTTGTTTGTTTGTATGTAGGGGTAATCTCTGGAACTACTGAACCGATCGTAAACATTCTTTCAAAGCTATTCCTGATTAACAGGCGATTTTTTATTTTGATACGCGAACAAAGCCTTCAGTCAAAGCAAAAATTAGTAAATAATAAAGAACATAATAATTCTTTAAGTCAAGAGAATTAAACATTCAAAAAACACAAAACATTATAAGATTTTAAAGCAAATTGTTAATAAACTGAGCGTAACACAGCCTTTATGCTTGGGCTTTGTTATTCAATTGATATTTTACATTTACAAAATATTCATTCATGTTAGTAGTAAAGATTAATTTGAATATAAAAATTGAGTTAAACCAATCAATTAATCAAAAGCTGACACTTGGACAAACAATTGTACTTGTAGATTGGATTGGATTTGCAAACAAAGTATACTCCAATTAATAAAATACTCATTTTCAGAAGCGATAAAATTATTGTCAACTGTGATAAAGTGGTTTGAAAGTTAATAAATACATTTTAGAGAGAGCCGATTGTCAGAAGCCAGAGGGTAAAAGCTTATATTTTGTAAAATTGAAACGTCCCAAACGGCAGTGAGCCGGAAATTCGCTAGCGAGCGACAGCGTTGTGTTTGTTTTTTTTCTCTCGTTTTCCCACTTTCGGTCGCAATAAAATGAATATTTTTTAAATATCACTTTAGATCTATAGAGGAATCGTATTAATACTTTTATAAAACTAACTCTCAGTTTCAGTTTTGTTTGACTAAACCAAGGAATATTAACTATCTATTAATCACTACCATGATTTATTTACATGCATGCATGGATATGCTCACGACTATGTTTCTCGAGGGGTTAGTCAGAGATATGCTGAAACCTCAGAACATCCACATTTCACTAGAGACTCCGTCCAGTGTGACGGGGAGGGGTGACAACTTGTAATGTACAGTGGGTACAATACATGCCTCGAAATTGAAGCATGTAGGTTTCCTCACGATGTTTTCCTTCACAGAAAAGCCAGTGGTATTATAGGTACATAAATTCCGAAAAAACTCATTGGTACGAGTCGGCCTGGACGGGGATCGAACCATCGCCTCCTGCACGGCAGGCAAGGTTACTCGCCACTAAATTAAAGCAATTTTAATATAAGTTTGTTGCGGTGAATTTCATTTAAGCCGAGATATTATATAGGTATTCCTCTATTTCGTGATAGATGTCATAAATTATTTTTATACGACTACTGCGAAGTAAAAAAGGAGGGTTATGATTTTGACCGGTTCCCTCATAGCTTCTAAACTACTTATCATAATTTGACAAATGAGGTATCGTTGGAAGCGTCTTGATCTTCCGCTGGCTATGTGATGTCACATTAAATTAAATATGGCCCCCTCTAGAGGACATAAAGTCATGAACTTTAAAAAAAAACAATGTTTATAATGATGCCGTCTTGTAACAGAAGTGGCTTTACGATTACGACTATGATGATAAGGTTAAGATGTCGCACACTTAATATTTCTAGTAGCAATTAGGTTTAGCTGACGACGCGGTAGCTTGGGCTCCCGGCGTTGATTACGCAGATTGAAATCGCCCCTCGCGCAGCTTGTTAATGATGCAATAAAAAAGACGCTTATCGATTTAGCCGCCCGTTAAGAACGCTGCAAGGCATAATAATTTATTATACAAACAATGTTGCGTCAGTCGATGTAAATTACAGTACTCGGCGGCGGAATTATGTAACGTAGAGATTTGTTAACCGCCCGCCTGTGGAGTGACAAAAGTAATTAACACTTACAGATATACTAGAGCGCTGGTTTAAGGCGCCCGACCCTCGGGGGCCGATCTCTAATGAGGGAGGGAAAACAGACCCTCGATAACCATCTACTATTTTAGCGACGATTAAATTTTCGTGGTTCTTTAAGCTTTACTAATTAGAACCTAAGTTACATAATGGATATTTCTCTCAGACTTTCTTTACTCAAGTAGAATGTAATATCAATCGGTGAGGCACATACTACATACAAGTTACCTACTAACGTAGTTGGGGTTCAGGCATGACATATGGATATTTTTCCAAATGGATTGAACAACACAAACAGGGGTGAGATTCGAATGGGAGGTATTGGGAGTCAGACAGCGACCGCGGGATTTATTTCGAGCCTCATTCAATTTGCGGTGAACGTATTGTTGAACTGCTTTTTTGTATCACTCGCGCTTTGTATAAATGTGATTTTTACGTAAAAGGTACATATTTTATGAATAAAGTTCCGGTTTGTGATTCCGTGTTTATTTATTCCTTTTTATTTCAATATCCATTTGAATGCCGAATAGCATGCGATGCAGGATGTTAAAAGCTTTAAAAGAGAAAGCGAGAATAAAAATTTGAAAGTGATACTTGAGAATGAACGAGGCCGTAACAAAAGGCGACAACGAGTAATGCATGAGACATACAAATGTATGAATGACTCGCGTCTGCGCAGTTAGAATTATAATGAGGACCACAAAGCCGGAGCTGCTGCTGTTGTCTGTATTCTCTGTTTCGTGCCTAGTAAAACAATTAATAACAAATCACAGACTCTGATTACATTAAGAGATTGTGGCCTTAATTAATCCAAAAATTTAAGAAGTTGCTTAAACTCTCAGGTTCTATTTTGAGTTAAGTAGTAGAAAAATTGTCGCTATAGAACTACTTTCACAAAAATGTATTGTTGTTTGAAGAAGAAGCCGCAATAGGGGATTTGTGGCAAAGGAACGAGAGATGGCAGAAAAACGGAGAAGCGTCAACAGCACAAAGGGACGCCCGCTGCTCCGGATCGCACTAAAGCTCCAGTAATCTCGCTCAAAGTACTGTGCTCGCTATCGTACGATATAACCCTACACAATATACCGACTATTAAATAACTTTTACAGTACATAGTTCTTTACTTTATTATACGTAACTTGTAGTAATTTCAATTTTGGCTCATATTATGTCGTTTATCCTGTAGTTGACGCAATATTTTCAGTATGACCAAACTAAGGTTAGTTAAATTAATGAGCTGCTGCATGAAATCCATTGTGTTTAAATTGTAATGAAGTCTGTGTATGAATGCCGCAAAATGTGCTCCGATAGTGACAGCATTAAAGAGGGTGCAGAATTACGGATACGGGGGGAGAGGAGAGATGCAGTCGACGCTGCAGCGAGGCGACATAAAATTTTCAACGACTGCACCGAGTATCTGCCGGCATTATCTAGCCGTTTGCAAGTGCTCCACCGCTTTTCATATCTTTTGAATAAAAATTCTCAAGTGCAACGTTGTTTCCGCGTGGTTTTGCAAGCGTACGGTGAATTTATTCTGTGTTTAGTATATACAAATTTGTGTTTTACTACATATGAGTTTTCTCTTGCCAGATTTGGTTGTTAGTGTTCATCTTAAGACTGCAGAATATTTAAAACTACTTTACGCCATCCTACAGTCTACACATACACGTACATAATAATATTCTCAATAAATACCATGAATTTAAAGCAGACAAGGAAATGAAAACAAATTAGACACAGTGCAATATACAATCATTCAGAAATATTTCTTATTGGTTTTCGTTGCACGCGACCACATAAAGAGCTCAAAAGATGTAATGTATGCAAATAAAACAGACGCTCGAATCGAAGGAGGGGAAAACATTTCAATAAAAATTCGAAAAAGCTGCACTGCCGTTACAAGCGCTCGAAACTCGTCGGTAATTTTAGAGGGAGAAAACTTAAAAGGAAACCTTAATAGCTTTATAACTCCCGCACAAAAAGAGAATTATGCAAGCAAAAAGAGCGAGTGAGAGTAAATATGGCGACGAACGGCGGGAGCAGCGAGACAAATAAGCGACTGTAGAGGAGCGAGGGAGCACTGACAATCTCGTTATAGATGTGAATAAATAATGAGTTAGCATTAAGCTCGCCTTTCGCGCAGGGGGCGATCGCCGGGTGCCTTTGTTGTCGGCGCTGTTTACTGCGTCGGGGATTGCGCCCGCCGCAAGCCCAATTTATTCCGCTAATCGAGCCTCACCTCGCTCGCCGTAAATTAATTAACTCGACTTAACCTCCACATACAAAATTCATAAATGATTCAAAGTCAATTTTTGATTAAGGCTTACATTTTGTTTAACTAAGTGAAATTTTGGTAGACTTCATTGGGCACGCGTGGTGGACTAACGCCCATACACCCTCTCTGAGGGTAGGCATTTGCCCTGCAGTGAGACATATATAGACTGCAATGAAGTGTAATTTGACAGTAATCTACTGAAACAGTACGCGACGTTAAACTTATTAGTAACTTATCTACGAAATGAAATCAGAAGTGAGTCAAGCTGGAGTCTGGAAACTGCAGCAAATTAAATTAACTTATCTTAATTCAACTTCAGCAAGCGACTACATGAGTTAGCAAATCATTTTAAGGAGACAACTGCATCTGAGCTCTATAATTAGTTATATTTACAAATGATTAAGTTGTACACTTAATACATTTGTTAGTTTTTTTTTTTGGCTAGCTTACAATAGAAGTTAAGACTTCAAAGGGAGGCCAGAGATGCCTACGCCCACGGCCAGGTGGACACTTCCGAAATTCCCACGGAATGTGTCCTCGCGCTGCCAAGTGCCAAACCTAATGTAACTTTTGCACTCGACAGCGCCGATCAAAACATCGCGCTGACACGCGAGCTATCTGGCACATGTCTGGCAGACTGAATCACACAATCGAATACTAATAGATCATTCTTCGAGTTGTTTCATTTCTGTCAAACCCATTATTTAATTGTACGAGTGAATTGACAGTAATCAACGATTATCAAAACATTAACATTTCACACCCAGTTTAATCATTAAGCATTTAGGCAATGATTGGTGGTTATAATATTTTCAACTCTCTTTTTATTCAATAAAATCCACTTTCAAACAACGTTCCATCTAGGTAGAGCTAGCTGGGAGTGTTGTTGCATAATAGCGACCGGTCAAAGAGAAAGAGAATTTCGATGTGAGCTTTGTGCTCAAAATTGAATTGAATGTCATACATGGTGCATTCCGCACGTTCAAAGGGAATGTAATTGCTATCTGGCAGCTCCATTTGAAATGAATCCGTGCAAATCTGCGCTAAGCACGCGGCGATGCGCGGCAAGAGTCGACATGGCATCGCGACGCGACGCGACGACCAACGCCGACGCTTGTATCCAGTGTTCACATCGCAAATCGCTCGCCCATCCACTCGTGCCGCGCATAGCGACTTGGTGCTCTGCCAGCCGCTTTGTTTTATCGCTCTCGGGAACTATTTGGCATCTAAACAATGTTTTTATTTAATGATACAGAAAAATCACACTAGATATTTCAATGTGTCATCACAAACGGTTTTAGTTTGAGCTACTGCTGGTATTAGTAGTCCATTATGTAAATGTATTATTCTTGAACTTTAGCGTTGACAGGTGGCTCTGAATAATTTAAGATTACAAATTAATTATTAAAATATGCTTATTTCCTTTAAGTGAGGAGACAAAATGTCAAACCCAACAGCAACACTAATTAATTATGCACTGAGCGCAATCCAGTGCGCTGGCGCAGGCAGTCGTATCTCTGTCATATTTTATGCTAGTCCTTACTTTAATCATTTTGGCAATCTGATCTCGACGCGCTGCCGTCTTAAAATTTAATTACATAATCATAATTTATGTGCGTACATTAAACATTGTTTTATTTCTTTATTGACAAATTATACAGTATAATGTTTTAAGTGATAAGTATCACTGAACATCAATTTAATGAGTATTAAGTAAATCTTAAAATAATTTACTACATTTACATGTGTACATATTTATTTATTACGTATGTTAATATTTTTAGTATTCAATCATTCACAAATTAGTTGTTTTAAAGTGTAAATAGGTATATAGTTTAGAAGATGTAGCAAATTAAAAATGACATGAAATTATTATTAATTTTAAAGTCAATCACTTTAAGCAGTAAATTTTGATCTGAATCTATGTTTTATTAGGTATCCAGAGTTCGCTAATAAAATAATAACGCCGTAAAAAACGAGCAACAAACCGAAAGAGATAAAGAGAGAACGTAATAAAAACAGTGCAATTTTAGGGGTATTTTGTCGAGGTTATATCCATAAACTGAGCGAAGAGGGTGGGAGCCCCCACACCACCCCGCCGCCCGCCCGCGCCCGCGCCCGCGGCGGGATGTAATGAATAAACTCAACCGGGAGATTCTACCTATTTTATTTAATTTCAAAATGAGAGTGATCATACCTTTAACACTTTGTGAACTGAGTTATTTGTATTCATTACAATATCGTGACATTTAAAGCTAAAGACGGATTTAACAACGACTTTCACAGAACAATTACCATAAATCACAATAAAACTAACAGTTACATATAGGTACACACATAATATACGAGGAAAACATGGATGAATAGCAAGCGCCTCAAATTTATCAGCTAACTTATGACCGGACCGGTACTTCCTCGTATCTCAACTTTATGTACCCTCCGCTCCGATCCGAAGAGTCCTTTAGTGACCGCTCCCAACCCATTCTAGTGCTATAATCTTACAACTTGACACAAGTCAATTTAATCAAAACATTCAGAAAGGTTTATAAGGACGAATACAGTTAAGATTTGAAAAAAAAAACAGATTCAATCAAACGTTGATACGGGATAAAGACTATAAGTCAAATAATAAAGTTTTAAGAAAGGCAAAGGTGTAAGAAAGTGCATTAAATATTGAAGCACCAATCTCTGAAAGAGGTGAAATGAAGTGGAAAATATTCACACATAAAATAAAGCTGAACTCGGAAAATATTTCCGGAAAACATGAGAGCTGTAAAGCGCTGTAGAACAAAGGTATTAAAGTGAATTTCCAAGCTCGCTAGCTAGAGGAATACAGGGGGATAGCGACGCAACGGCACCACTAACTCATTTTGTTTGCTCCCTGTATAAAAATGTAGTTTGTTTCAGAGCGTTTGTCGAGGGTCGAGTGGGCGCTGGCCGCTGGGCGGCCCACGGTTCCTGTTATTACGCCGTTTCTTGTAATGACCGCCGCGCCGCACCGGTTTGGGTTGAATACTCAAACGAATTGTTCTGTTTATGGGTTTATCGCCCAGATTATACAGATGATAATTGGCTTTAATCTGTTCTTTCCTAATTTTACTGCTGAATGTTGATATTTATTTCTCTATTATAATAGTGAGAATATTTCATGTTCGGTGTGAGATTCAGCTGAGATTGTCGTGAGGAAACCTGCATACGCTGAAGAAGAATTCCTGATCCGTATGTGAAGTCTACCAATCCGCATTGGGCACGCGTGGTATGGGGGGTAGGCATGTGCCCAGCAGTGGGACGTATACAGTCTGAGATTGTCAAGATATATGTGAATATTTGCTTGAACGAATATAAAAACCAGCAAGTCAAACAATACCATCTCGTAATTTTAAAACCTTATGAATTAATGTTAAAGCTGTAAAATGATATGGAACAGGGACGAGTAAAGCCGTCGGCGAATCGTTAGTTTCAAAATAAATTTACATAGTAACGTGAGTCGAAAATAGAGAGGGGAAACTAAGCGAAACGGCGAAGAGCAATGAGGCGGTGCATAAAGTCGCTCCGAGACGAAGTATAAAATAAAACAACAAAGTGGTACGCATCTCTTGACAACATAAAGAGGGGAATAATCCGACACGAGCGCTAAAGTACCGTAGAAATAGTACTTTAGGGTCCATATAAAATAATGATCCTGCTTATGCATTATTAGTTTACGATACAGTTTAATATAAAAACAATATGATTTACGGTTGATATATCTAAATGGTTCTATTAACACCAATTTAAATATAAAGTGAAGTATTAATATTATTCAGACGACAAATTATTTTAAACGGTAATCGTGGCCGAAATAGCCCGTGCTCAATAAGCGTGGGTGCCGGCCAAGATGAGAGCGCGATAGCAGCATGTCGGCATCGATAAGGAAAGTTATTTATAGCATGTACTGAACCAAAAAAAAAAGTATACTATAATTTGATGTTTGTGTTGAAATGTAATGAACTAGGTACTTCTACAAAAACAGTTTCAAAAAGATTAATTATTGTAGTAGTAATCTACGTATCATCTTTTAGAAGACATTGTCGTGGTTTTTATTTATATTTAAGTGTAAGCTTTTGTGTAATAATGATAAATGGGAAATGATAACTTGAATAATTAATTAATTGAAAGGATAATTTATGTTTTTATGTTTTATAGTAAAAAGTAATGCCGTGTATAGTTTTTTTCTTTTTGAATGATTTTTACAACGAGTAAAAGCACACAAAGGCATTGTGGTACATTTATTCCGCCTAAAATAGAGAAAGTAACTCAATCACGCAATACTGCTCGTATTGCAACTAAGGAAATTAGGTAACGGGTACTCAATTTATGAGGTCCATACGCTGTAGTCCAGTCGCCAATCTTCCTGTTTTAATTAAATCAAAGCAAATAGATGATAGAATTCATGATCATCTTCTTTCATCTATTCTTTTTCGATACTAATTTAATTTTAGTGTCGATTGAAAGTTTTCTAATTGAGAAAATAATATCAAATATGAGTAGTACTTACAAGGAAGGAAGATATTTCAATTTATTTGTTCAGAGACAACAATAGCAAAGCAAAATAAAAAAAAAAACAAAGATATCGGTCGCTATCTTCAGCAAACATTGGAACTCTTATTTTACTATCATTATAGGCAGCAAGCAATCGGGCGATTTAAGAAGGCCGGTTCAATAACAGCGGCGGGATAATAAGATAAACACAAGGCGAGGACAAAAACCGCTTAAGGGCCTATGTCGAAAAATAATTGAAGCGAAATGGGCGTGGCTTAGTCGCAGCAAGCGCCCCGCGCCCCGCTACCGAACATCGTCGCGCACTAGCCCGCGAAAATCAAATCACTCAAAATGCGTAGAAGACGCTTCGCTGTTAAGATATTATTAGTACCTTTTGTCGTATGAAAAAACAGAATATATCATAATTAAGTATCGTTCTATTTATCCTCCTTGATCAATTATTAATTTATTACAGGATCAATTACGGACAACCAATTTATAGATAGAAACAATACCTAACTAACGATACTTTTTAATTGATTTCACTTAAAAAAAACTTAAAACTCATTAATATCATACCGAAAATCACTGTACCTATCTAGAAGGAAAAAACTATCATTACAGGATTTTGTTTTACTTTATAGTACGAGAGCTACCTGTTGGTAACTTTACGTCATTAGATCCCGTAATCAAATCAATTCAACTTATTATTTTGTACTTGTAATTGATACAATACAAGTCAAAACATTCTATGGTCAAAACATACCGACTATCTAGATGAAACCTGGAAGTTATTTTACGCCGTCAACAAAAATGTAAGAAGAACGTGAAAAAATTAGTTTCGTAATACTGCAATAATCTCAGTTATTCTCGATACCACAAGAACTTTCAGGTTGAGAAGTTGTATAACACTCATAAACCTATTTTGAAAATCTCGTTTATGTGGTCAAAAGATTCAAGGTAAAATGTCAAAAAAACTGGTCTTTAGGAAATATGTATCTTCTTTTCTATACTCTAAATGACCTTTGAAGTTTTAAGAAAAATTGTAGAACTTTAAATTTTCCTCAAATTTGGTCTTTATAATATTTAATATAGTTAACCGTTCTTGAGATAGGTAGAACACAAAGAGTTGTAACTCCCATAACGGTTTGCTCCCATAGTAAAATGATACTTTTCCTTACACCCTGTATAATATTATTTGGCGTTATTAATGAAAATACATAATTTCAATAACTATACACGAAAGAAGATGATGAAGAATTATTTCGAGTTTGAATCAATCGGGATAGAAAAACGAGTACAGAATAGCGACCCTGAGCAGCGCGCATTGAAGATATTGAATGAAACCAGTCACCGCCTGCCCGACAGACGCTTCAAAACAATACTTATATGGAAAGAAGACGACATGAAGATTCCGAACAACTACAAAAACTCACTCAAACGGCTACACAACCTAGAGAAGAAACTAGACCGAGATGAAGACCTGAAAAAGAAATATGAAGAAAGAATGCAAACCCTCTTCACTTTGGGCTACGCCGAGGAAGCTACCACACCGCCGGTGCCAAATAAAACATGGTACCTACCCCACTTCGCGGTCATTAACCCCGCGAAACCGAAGATAAGAGTAGTACACAACGCCACAGCGAAGACAGCCGGACGCAGTCTGAACGATATGCTACTCTGCGGTCCAGACTTGCTGCAATCTCTGCCGGGAGTTGTAATGCGATTTCGTCAACACCAACACGCCGTGTCAGCTGACATAAAGGAATTAATGTTTATGCAAATATGAGTTCAAGAGGACGACAGAGAGGCACTACGATTTCTATAGCGGGGCGACGAGAGAGGGAACCAGCGACCGCGAGAGTACCGTATGACGTTGGTGATCTTCGGCGCGATGTCATGACTTCAAAGAAAAGTATCCTGCAGCCGCGCGAGCCATTGAAAAGAACCACTACATGGACGACTACATAACAAGTTTTCCGACCGAAAAAGAAGCCAAAGAAGTATCGAAATCAGTCGACTACATTAATCGGCAAGCCAGCTTCGAGCTATGTGGATGGGTTTCCAATACAAATTCAGTAGTACAGCAGTTTTCCGCCAACTCGGGCGGCGCCACGGTCTCAATCGGCGGGAGCGAGGTCCGATGGTACAACGGGCCGAGCTTCCTACGAAACCACGAACGGGAATGGCCACAAGAGACGAAGACAGAAGAAGCGACCTGACCACACTCACCTACCTCGAATCGAGCGATTTTCGTCGTTCCCACTTTTGCTACGAGCTACGGCGCGCATGCTACAGTTCGTCAATTTATGTCGAAAGAAGAAAAATGAAACAGTATTGGCTACGAAGCGCAAACGAACGAAAGAAAACAATAAAAACGACTCTGATTGAAAGATTGATAAGAAAACACGCAAGAACGAGACACCGTACATGAAGAAATGAGATAGCAATACCATCGGTATCGAAGCGCACTATCTCATTCGCGCTGAGAAACTATGGTGGAAACCTGTACAAGAAGATTGTCTTTCCGAAGATTTACGTCGAGTAAGGAGCGGCGCGGCGCCTCAGCCGGGAGACAAGCTGTCGGCGCTATCAGTGGTCGTCGGCGAAGATGGCTTAAAGGAAGAATCCACGTAGCACCTGACATCGTTGAAGACACTGTGAGCCCGACCGTACTCGACGTGAAACACTACTTCACGCGACTGAACATACAACACGTACACGAGCGACTACATGGCGATATCGAAACCGTTGTAAATGAGCTACAGCAGCAACTATGGGTACTGAAGATACGACCTACGGTGCGTGAACGTCATCAAACGCTGTCAATTATGCAAGATAAGAAGAGCGAAGCCTACGTCTCCGGCAACCGGCGACCTGAGGAGGTTCGTGGCACGAAGAGGAGTGCCTAAGGAGCTATGGAGTGACAACGCGACGTGCTTCAAGGCTGCGAAGAAGGAGCTCGCCAAGGCCGCGCTGGCGGCGGTCAGCGAGGAGGCGACGGCGACGGCGCGGCGCATCACCTGCCGCTACGTACCCCCGGCCTCCCCCTTCATGGACAGCGCGTGGGAGCGCATGGTACGCACCGTGAAGGAGGCACTGCGCGTCAAACTCCACGAGCAGTACCCTAGCGACGAGACACTGCTCACCCTGCTCGCCGAGGCGGAAAACACCGTCAACTCCCACCCACTCACACACGTGGCGGTGACCCCAGAAGAACCGGAGGCGCTTACACCCAACCACATCCTGTTGGGACCCAAACGACCTCACCGCGCGCAAGCGCAGCGCGCTCAACGCCTGGCGGACGTCTTCTGGAGCCGCTAGGTCAAAGAGTACCAGCCTCTACTCCAACACCGACGGGAGCCTCACACGACCAGCGCACGCTATCGGCGACCTGGTACTCGTCTGCGACCCCACGGCCGTCAGGAAGGATCGTCGCGGTCTACCCAGGGCGAGACGGCGAGGTGAGGATCGTGGACGTCGTAACCAGCAACGGGCATGTCCTCCGGAGACCGACCAAGAGGATCGTCGTGCTACAGGTTGGATCGCAGAGCTGCGACGGCGGGAGAAATGTGCACGACAGAACCTGAATTGACTACCTTTGTACATAGTTTTTTACATTACTTTGTTTATTTCGTTTTATATACCCTTTTATACTAGTAGGATAAGTTTCGGTTAAGTTAACATTTCAATAAATAAATTTTTCTTATTATAATTAGGGCTTAGCACATAAGTTATGTAAATAGTTCTAATAGGATTCTTATTTGATTTTTCTAGTGATTCCTATCCCAGATTAGATTAGGTACACTTCCCTATTAAAATTAACGCAGAGCACAAGCAAATAAAACAATTAGAATCGAGTTAGAACTTATAAATTAGAAATTAAGCTAATAAGCTTCACTACTTCATTAGAAGGGGTAGAATCCTATTAGAAATAAGTGTTAGAAAGAGACAGAACGCTCCATCTCTGTCAGCGCATACAGGCGAGCGAGGGGGGCCCCGGCGTCCGGAACCTGTGTTATGAGGAAGCGGGGGCCGAGGTAATATAAATATTGTACCTTTCCCGCTCGTTCTGCACTCTGTTATGCACCGGCGGATGATGTACATGCTATTTTTAGAATAAGAAAATATGTATCTTAACTATATAATTATATTGGTTTGTAAGCGTAGAAATTAAGATTGTATGAGAAATAAAGAGATTTGTATTCAGGGCAAGAGTGCGCGGTAAGGAGTGGCGGTCGCTTGAAAATGATATAAAATGGCGCCAAATCGGCGTAGATTCATTCCGGATCCAGCACTCAAGAAAGAAACAACTTGGAAGAAGAAACTCTCTGCGACCACTCGCCTTCCCTACCCTGCCCTCTAGCCTAGCTCATCATACTGACGACCCATACAATTAAGGGCCACAGAGTTTTCAAACTCTCATACCAGGCAAGATGTTCCGGAGCAATAGAATCCTTCAACTCGGTAAAAATACTGACAACGGTTCATAAATACGTTTATAACCAGATTCCATTATGACAAATAAATATGATTATTTGAAGAAATTGAAAAACAAGATAGTAAATCCGAAAATTGATTTCATTACGTGACCGACGACTTAAAGATAATAACAGCTAGCTCTTGGTCTATGAAGTCCAAAAAAACTGCTATACATATTTGAGTGAGAAATATACTTAAGAGAAGTTTATTCCGAATGCGTAAATGCGCGCTGCATACAAACGAAGTCTGGTGATATTTTCAATACTAACCAATCAGTAAATGAAAAATTTGCAGAAACAATCTAGAAACTCATCTCTATGCTTGTATGAAGTCAGATTTTCGTTAAAATATACAGTTTTAATGCTAGGATTAATTTAAGATTTGTATGGAAATCTTTGAGGTATTGTAACTTTAAAACTTTACATTTTAACGAAAATCTGACTTCATACAAGCATATAGATTAGTTTTTAGATTTTTTGTGAAAAATTTCATTGACTTTAAAATTGGTTACTATTGAAAATATCACCAGACTTCGTTTGTATGGAGCGCGCTTCGAATTATATTCCCTTAAATGTGTAGCTGCTATGGCCTCGAATTTATTTTAGATTGTATTTAATATATTACACTATAATATTTACACGTAAGCTGGATAATTAATCGTAATTCGGAAATTGGGCATGCGAACGCAGGTCTGACGCGGGCAAAGGCCAAAGCCGACTGAGCTTTTTAACAGATTGTGATAGCTTATATTACTGCCTGACGCGAGAGAAAGAGATGGGGCGGCGCGCGCGCCTGACTAAATAAAACGACGTAAGCGCCAAAACAAACTTTATGTAGTTGTGATTTTACTATTTATGTAAGTTCATTTCTGCTGCAATCAAAATTTCTAAAATTTCAATCTCTTTTTTTTAAATCAAGTCTCGTGTTTCTATTATTCACCGTTTAGCAGTTCCAAGCGTTTATAGATAAAGTCGGAGGCTACTTTGGCTTTTTTTTCTATCGAGAAAATTTGTCTTAATCGTGTTTTGGCGGCAATCAAAATTTTAATAATATGTTCAATTTACACATATCAACAAATCATACTCCTACTGTTAGTACTTCATGATATCTGATGCTTTGAAGAATCCTATTTTTTTCACATATCCTCTTAAATGAGCTCGCGAGAATGTTCACTGGCAATATTACACGATCGCTCGCGCCGCCCGCCCCGAACCGGTTCCGCTTGCTCTGATACCCATTAAAAGCTCATTTTAATCTCTTTATACGTTTTGAATCCTAATTGAATTAGAGTAACCGCTCTGTTTCTCTATGGCTTTGAAGCGTACCGCCACTTTACTTAATTACCTTTTGTTGGAGCATTTATATTTAGTACACAGCTTTGTACTGTTGTTGTTAACTTTCGTAATATGATTTTATTTACATAATATGTAAATGTGGTATGTATTAGGCTAGGTTCTTTCTTTCCGAGTTAGAACATTAAGAATGGCATTTATCCGACGCAAGTAGGTTTATTATTGCAGTGTGGTTCCGGCTTAGAATGGACCACCCCAATTCTTCCCATGGGCGTGGTACGAGGCGACTAAGGGATTAAAGGTTTCTTATGCAGTGTCTATGGGAGCGAAAGGGTAGCTACGTCTCCCTACTTGACATGTCATTCCATCCTGAAACTTAAGTTGCTAAATGTGAGCATTGTAACAACTATAAAGTCCGTTTATTTCATAAAAATACAAAGTGCATATCCACAACAGGCTTGGTCAAAGGTCATCTACAAATACATTCTTAAACAGAAAATTTGTAGCTATAGCAATGTTTCTGACCACCCCTAAAGGGATAACGGTCATGAGTTTATGTTTGTGTGTATGTAAGTATATTATTTGCAAAGATAAAACAACACACAGCTTATATCAATTAATTGTCTGTTGTCTTGTCAGACACGGTACGAGTTGGTAGATGTTAGAGCCAAGATATATGGAGGGAGGATGGCGGCTGGAGAGCGTTACGACAAATTACTTATTTATTATGACAAAGGACAAGTGACAGGCGCCGACGGAGGTGCATGAACGTGCGGTGATAGCCAATTAGGTGTATAACAGTGCTGGCAGTTGGCAATAATGTGAGACACCGCGATGTTTACTTTGACCTATCACGAGTCAAAATATGTTAACAATTAAAGAGTGGTTCGAACATAAATTCAATTAGAACTTGCATAAAAAAATATTGACGGTCTGTCATCTCTTGCTGGAATAGTAGATTTGTGCTGAGAGTGCACTAAATTTAAGTCTCGAGGAGAAATGTAAGTATTCTACAGGGTGACATCGAAATGATTGGACACATTTTTAGGGGTGGTTCAAACTCTTCATACCATCACACTGAACAACTTTTACTATGGGAGTAAATCTAAAAATTAAAAAAAATAGCTGTTCTTACAATTGAATAGAATGGGCATGACAGCTTAGTATGGAACAGCTGTTTTTTTGTGATTTCAGGTTTGCTCCCTTTGTATAAGTTGTTCAGGTTGATGATGTGAACCACCCCTAAACATTTGTTGACTCATTTCAATGTAGATAGCGTCCGATCGAACAATTTATGGTAAGTTGAGGTTGGGTTCATCTCTAACATAGTACGGAGAATCAGGGCGTGGGGAAGCTGTTACGCGTATATTTAAACACCTGTCAACCCCCGCAGCTCCCTACGGATCGCCTAACTTAGATTACTTTATAATAATTCGCTGAAATTTCGCTCCAGACGGAATGTATAAATTTGTAGTCACAGCGAAGTTAGAGAATTATTAATGGCTTTTAGACTAGTGAAGTAATGGAATGGTGTATTCCACAGCTTTATCACTTTGTTCGTTGTCCTTGTTTTCTCTTACCGCTAACGATGTGGAGCTATTTACGACATAAATAACGACGCTGAAACTTGAACCGTTAAAAGTCTTATCTTGCTGGAGCGGACGGATGCTCGCTCCACCCGTGATACTTGATATAATATTTAACGACTTTTTAAAAACTTCGCCCGCATTACGCTCTCCGAGATGAACATGCTTATTTTCATAAATTATTCCTAAAGTTATATTAGAGACTGAATAAGAGTGTTTCGAACAATTGATAGGTATTGAGCAAGCGTTTACAATATTTCTTTAATACGACAATAGCCCTAAAGTAGAAATAATAACAGGATACAAGCAAGAAAAAAAACAGAACAAAGAAAAGCAAAACATTTTCCTCCAGCGTAAAGCTCCTACACTCAGTGAACAATACCTTTGTGCTAATAACGAACGGAAACGTACAATGATCCTCAAACCAATCGAAACTAAGAAAGTGGCAATCGGAAGGCAAGAAGTAATCAGCGAGGGCCGGTCGGCACGCTCGCGAACAACTTTGCACTTACACCTGCTTGGAAGTGTGTAAGCACGCGATACTAAAGTGGATGAAACAAAAGGAACTAATTCTGCCGGCTCGGGACCAGCATAAATTATGCACGGGATGTGTATCGGTGGGATCGTGGGGACGCAGTCGTGTGAGTTGCGGACCATTCGGTGAACTTTGCGGGCGGCTAATTACGGCCGGGCCGGGTCGCACACACGACGACGACGTGCAAATAGCCGGCCGGCTTATCTGCGTATCGTGCCGCGTGTCGGCCCTATGTCTCTGATAAACACCACTTCTAGTATTTAGTACAGCAATCAAAATTTACTGTTCTGGATGCAAACACGGAAATTAGTATAATATATATTTTTAAATTTAACATTGTTTTTTTATCCAAACTGAAATCTTTGCTATCAGCTTTTAAACACTCTCTTAGTTGATTATTTAGCACAGCAATCAAGTGTATAACGATTCGTACACTTAAATTGTTTCATCCATTTCATGCATTCCGCCTTTCGTGTAATAATCATAAATCATCAAGCCGTGCACTAGTGATATAACACTAGGGCTGCCACAGCGGCTAAATGCGCTTCGCATTCAAAGCACGTTGACATGCGTTTATCAGAGCGAGAGCTCAGACCGCAACCGGGCTGCACTGAGCAGTGTGCAGTGACAAACGGAATCGCAGAGTGCATCCCGAGTGAGCTGCTGATCCGACGAGAGATATCTCGACCTCGGTGTCGAGTGCTCACACTAGCTCGCCTACGGATAATTACAGCCCTTTGACGACGCGCCTTTGTCCTACACGCTCGGCAAGTGCCTACAATGTTTTTAGCTTTCATGTTTTGTGCCATTTGCAAAGCTCAACTTTCGCAGAACAACATCTACAATTGTCATTGAAACGAGCGTACAACACCGAAACAAAATCCTTACAAATGAATACGACAACGATAATACATATTTTCCAGCTAAACTTATTTCCGTATCATGTACAAACCGAGTCGAGTTAGTAAACATTTCCCTAACCATACAAACAGCTAAATGTTTTGTATCAAAAACAAAGGTAGGGTACTCGAGTCGGAAACGTGAGAGATGTAAGCGGCTATGTTTAAGGTTCGTTTTCCATCGTCGCAAGTTGGGACTTATCCAAGTCAAGCCGGTTAGAGTCGAGCACGACAGAGTAATACGAATCTCCGAAGAAGTTTGCGAGCGGGTAAGCCTGCGGGCGAGACCGGGGGTGGCGAGACGAGGGCGGGGCGACTCTTGTTATTACACCCTCTCACCTACGCAAGGGGTTTCTGCTCTGAGCCGTACTGTCGCGCAAGATTAAGACGCTCCTCGCTTTGCTGTTAACGCTCTGGCTTCCGTTCTACTCGCTCTGAATAGCGTCAAGTACACCCTCCACTTTCTGTTCGTTGACTTTAATAGAACGCGATCAAACGTTATATCTTATCCATCCAGTCTAATCTAATTCTTTTCAAAGAGCTTTTAAAGTAGGTGTCCTGTTGGTAAAGAAATTGTTGCTTTTAGACACAACTACACAATTTTTTACGCCCAGTCAAGCATATCTACTTGGATAGAAGCATTGCAATGAATATAATACTGTAGTTAGATAATTGAATACAAACGAAAATTGACGAACCATTGCTCAAAATGTTAAATATGGTTGATTCTTAAAATAAAAACCTGCTTATAAATTTGAAAAATGGCACGAGAAGCGTTTTGAAATCTATAGGGTACACACCCTACTTTACAACTTGAAGAGTTGGTTGAAAAAAATAAAACACGGGTAGTGTAAGTGTAAGTTATAGAACTAGAAAAATCACAATATCCATAGAAATAAAGGAAAAACGATGATACGAACAATAAATATGGAAATCAAAGACATAATACAAATTGAAAAGCACAAGATCGTCAAAAGACGAACTGCTACCGAGATCGTTTATTTCACGTTGCTACGTTTCAGCACTTCGGTTATAAATAAAAGTGCCGAAGAAAAGCCAGATAAGACGGAAGAGAAATAAGTTTAACCGAACGGGAGAAAGCATTATCATTGGCTGCGAGCGTGGAACAAAAGAAAATGGTGGAGAGCGAGCGTACGAGAGTACTTTATAGGCGCGTAAATATGTTTTATATCCCTCTACTGTCTGTTATACACTGGCGCGCCGCCGACCCCACACCCCGCGAGCACCCGCCTCCCCGCCCCGAGGGTTGCCTCGCTCTCGGAAATGCCGAGCTTTAATAAAACATATATTTTTCCGAGCGAGGAAAATACTGGGGAAACTCGCAATTTGTTCTTTCACTTTATGCTCGTTTACAAGACAAAAGTGGAACATTCTGGAAACATTATGTTAATCACGTAGTTATGTAGTTTAATATAATTATGCGGGCTCTTTATAACTAGGTATGGTTGGCAAAAATAAGGAAGGGTGGATGTAGAACGTTCGTAATAGATTAACTAAAGTAGGTGGTAGAATTCATAAAGCAACGTGTGGGCGGTTTCAAGCTCGGGGTTTATGTACTTGATCGGCGCAGCAGTGACAATGTAGCACTTAATGGTGCTGCGGTGACCCTTATCTCGCGTGCCGCAGCACCGTCTCGGGTGCGGGCGATTTATTGCGGTACACGTACGAACACCGCAAATTCGACCCTCTGACATTACGCTAATTATTGTTGTACTTACGCTTTTACCGTATTCATTTCACCTAATTATAACAGACGATATAAGCACCGTTACAATCAAACCTAAATTGTTTGACTTGAGCATTAATAAAAATTATGTTCCCCAAATTATTTCATAAAAGCAATTTTTCTCACTCAAAGGAAATGAAAGTAAAAAGAATTTCTTTTTGAGAAATAAGCCCAAGCCTTAAAATGATAAAATAGAAGTAGCGATTAAGATAATGTTGAAAACAAATTTATATTCCGATTCCGTGGAGTAGATTAAATTATTTTCTTGTTGCTTCTAAAACGAAATATATGAAGAGACGTAAGCGCCCTCCTGTGAGAAGGCATTAAGGGGGTTAGATACGTGTTGGAGAGAGACTGCGAGCTCTCCGAGTGCCACGGAAAACTTCGTGCCATAAGATATTACACCAAATGAAAGAAGCTCTTTCAATTAACCGAGGCAGGTTTGCGTAAGGTAAATCCAGCCAAGAGGCGGACATAAGTAAAGCTCCGGAAAATATTTTATTAAGAACGATATTTTTCTTCTATTAAGTGTTTAAAAAATACTTAAATGAGGTTGAATAAAAAAGTTTGGGAGACACGGATTACATGCAGAATTCAAACAATTTAGGTGACACGATAGATTACAGAGGACCAAAGACAAGATTAATGTTGCTGAAATAGTTGAAGACTTTTCTAAACTGGCCCTAAAGCTTTACGATTGAAAGAACATGATGTAAGTAAAGCCAATACTGATAGAGGCTGCTGGCAGGCGATCAGTATTCATGAGCTTATTAATGCGCCCCGACCTCCCCTCACGCGCAGATTGTGCGCCCACCGCGCTCGCACCCACCAAGCCTAATCGACCAGAAGTGATATGCCACCTGATGAATGATGATGATCTTTCACACGCATCTTACATGATCCGTGTCGTGTGGGGGTTTAATGAGACAAATATAGGCACAGTATACTGCGAACCCTACTTGCAAACGAATGGGCCAGGTCACCGATTATAATTAGAATAATTAACGTTAAATTAGTCACATTTATTATTGACGACACCGACATGAATGTCAATTGCATATTGCATTCCATTACAATCATATTTTCGCTAACCACCGCAATACTATCAGAAATTCAGCAGAGCTATTTTAATGCACGAATATTACACATTTTATGCAAATGAGATATTAGGCTATTAAGTATTAATTTACTCGAAACGTTTTACACGTAATATACGATTTATAAATTTGATGGGGTAATTACATGTTTAATTTGACACACGTATTCGTGTGGAAATTACTTATTCAAAGAGCAAGGAAGCAGGTGTTATTACGACACGTGCAGCGTGCATGTTTATGGTCGCAAGCGAGATCAATAAATAATGCAGGCATGCTAGTTGCATTGGCCGTAAGCGGTAAGTTACGAGTGCGCGTCCCAACGGCCTGTGGTTAGGACACAGAATTCCTATAAGCTGCAGTTTCACCGATGTTCTTAACCACGAGTTAAGCATTAACTGCCAGTTAAGCTAAAACACATTTTAGAGTCTGCAGATCGTGAATGAAGGTTAGACGGATATATGATTACAGTAAAATGTGTGGTGGAAATGGTGATGTTCCGTTATTTGTGTAAGCGGCTCCAGCTTACTAACATGGACAGGGGCGGGTCGGACCAACGTTTGCATTGCGCTCTGCAGACTACTCGAGAGTCGCTGACTCCCGTTACTGCTAAGCTAATAACAGAGTTATCTAGCCCAGGGATATTACAGAGATTAATGGTTGAACTAGACATTATCATAACCCCTATTTTCTGGAAATTTACTCTACTGATACTACAAATTACTACTGGTGCAATATGCAGTAAAATAGATTAGTTGTTTGCCGAAAGCAGATTAACTTTTATTCAATTTGAGTTTGTTTGGGAATGTGTTAATCTATTGGTGCCTATTTGTTAATTCGAGGTGATAACAATACACGTCCCACTACAGAGCAATATGCGTGAAGCCTATATATAGAATCCTAAGGTACCTATGTACCTGATAAAACCAAAAACATACAGGTTTATGTCTGTTTAACAAGTGAATTTACAACGAAACAGTTCAAAGTTAATTGCAGCGGTACTACGGAAGCGTCTACGTAATTAGCCAAAAGCGACTAGATTTGCATATCAAAGTGGAGGTATAATTAAACCCGGAGTGCAAATAGCCCAAGTGGAATCGGATCGAGTTAGTGGCACTCGGTCGGTATAGCGAATAGTATCGAGTATACTAGCGTTTACGCTTTAGCTTATAAATCCGCTGGCGCTTATACTCAGACCCCGTCAACCTCTCCCGGGATAATTTAATTAATCGACTACGGCAACAGCGGAGCCGAGACTGATTTCCTCCTCAGATATCCATTTACCGGCATTATTGTGCCACTCCACTTCCAATTCGATTATGTTTAACATTCAGACGGATGATCAAAACATTTTGTTAATACAATTACAGAGTCAATTAAACAACTGTTACTGTTTGAAGTAAATACCACTAAAATACGAACTGTTTTTGTAATTCATGATTTATAAGCGTTTACCTCTGCCTGACCTATGATATTTATTAAACCTTCTAAGAATTCTATTTTTAATGTGTTAAATACTATATATTTAAAAAAACTATTACCTATAACTTTGTTCTACACGGTTCTAATCATCTAATAAGGCCCACTTTTTCCGATCAAAACAAAAAGGAAAGTCTATTTATATTGTGATTAACATTTAACAAAAGCATTTTGGTAGAAAGTTTGACGGCTAAAACTCATTTAAAATCTGAGATTCCATTCTATGTTGCGGGGTAGATTGCTTAAAATACTTTCATACTTAAACGTTCTGTCGGTGGGGAAATTGAGAGAGCTGTAGGGTGGGGGTGTTTCGGACTGAGTCGGCAGCGAAGCGGCCAGATAATTAGATTAAGGGGAACGTGGTCGAGCTCCGGCTTGCCTCTCTGTAGGCGCTTTGCTATCAGCCTTTAAAGCTTTGGGTTTGCACTGCTGCCGCCGATGACTGTTCTTGAGTTTACTCTCTAATAAAATCTTTTCGCACTTCCAATGAAGCTTAAAATAATTAGCGAAATTAAATCTGTGATGTTTATTGAAGTTTTTGCAATAATACTCAGTGTTTTGTTCCGAATATAAATCTTCGAATACTTTTTGTAACCCCATATAATTGACATAACATTTAGCATTTGATTGTGTAGCTGTAGCCAACCGTTAGCGTTGGACAGCTCGTAAACAGGAAGACTACCACAATTTATGGCCGCTGCGTTAAAGTAGTAGTTAGCAACACTGAAGGCAGAGAAATGTATTTAATTACGGGCACTTGGAGACTGCGCCAATCTAGTAATTAAGGAACAGTCGGTGTAATCAGCGCCCTTTGGCTCGACACGCGCCGGAGTGCGCTCCACGCTAACTCTAGCCTTTAGCCGCTTTTCACTAGCATTTCACAACCTGTTGACGAGTTAGTTAAAGCCCTAGAGCGTGTACAGTCCGAGTACAAAGCGATACTCGCTGTTACCCTTCAAGTTGCACGTTTACTGGCGTCTGGCTGGCGTTTCTAACTAATTTATAGCGTAGGAGCTCGGAGATGATTTAGTTATACGGTAGTTCACATAAACAACGCTCTAAAGTGGACAGGTACTGCTATATCTCTACAAATGACTACACTCTAGTAATTTCAAAAGTTTTAACGACTTTAGTTATAAGTTGTTTATGGTAGTATCTTCGGTGTACTTCGCAATCATTTCAATGAAATATTTCAACTTATTTGTTATGTTTTCTTGTTTAGCAACAGTGTAATCAAAAACACTATTCGGAATAAACAATTTGTAAACAGGTGCGGAGGACACGTCTGGTCCCGCGAGATTAATTCTCGGCTGGAGCGAGTCCGAGCGGGTAATAAACTGGGAATAAAGCGGGAACGAGCAACTTCGCCACTTACATTACACGGACATTTATTTCCTACGCTCTGTTTCAACATTTCCAACTCTCAAAGAGCCGAGAAGTTTGAGACTGGTTTAATTAATTTACGCGATTCGTAAATATCTAGAACGTCAGCCGTGTAGCACTTCTAGATGGTAAATAATAAGAGCACTTGCCTTATCGTCGTCGCCTTCGCTATCACACTGCAAAAGGAGAAAAGTTAAGATTAATATAACATTTAATAAAACAGTAATTAGTGTGACATGCACGTAATTCTTTACTTATTGGCTGCAATGTCTGTAAATTATTTACGTTCATTACTAACGCAACTGCATGCTTTAAGTTTTTCATTTATTACTATAAAAGAAACTATAATCATATTTAATAAATAATGGAATGAATACTTTAATGACTTTTGAGTCAAATAGAAGAATATACCAACACCGGCATGCAAAGCGGTGTTTACTTCGTCTTAGTTAGAAGCTCAGATTCATAATTCATCCTAACTAAATCGTCTTGTCTTAAATTCCTAATAATTTAGAAAAAAACATTCAATTCGGAAGATCGTTATCATATAATAAAATCAACTCAAACGTTACGCGATATTTACGAGGTCGGTTCGCGCCGAGGGAAACAACAAGGGATCAGGCTGAGATATTACAATTTCAAATAAATACAGAACATGAAGTATTCAGAGCGGGCGCAGGTAATGTTATGTAGTACGGAGCGGCACCGCCTCGACAAATCTCGTGATTTAGCTGCGATACGCGCCGAATATCGAGCAGGAGCTGCGGCTATGTGTGTTTCGTGATCAGGGTAAATTTACACGTGGTAATCGAGAATTATAGCTATTACATGTTTCATTATTCTATTGGCTTTGTACAAATAGGGGTTGAACAAACCAGACTTTCAGAAGACCAAATTATTACCTTAGTCTATAAGCTTTCAAATGAAAAATTAAAAATGAAGCACACAAGAGGCATGCAGTGTTGCACGAAACAACCAAATCAGAGAAGCAAAGTCGAGTGGGCATGCAAGACATGCGAGAAAGGATCTCAGTACACTAGACAAGAACAACAATGAGTATACTCACGATATAGCCTTTTCCGGAACTACAGCGGCTACTGGCCTGTAGGCAGGAGAGAGAAAGCGAACATATGAGTGGAGTGGAGTGACTGGGGGAGGTGAGCTCGGTCCCGTCTCTCCCTCGATTCGACATCGCTATTTGTTGTCGACGAATGTTAGATCGTGCACTGGGATTTCAAACCCTCTTAACTTTATAATTTGACTCGCAAATCTGTTGTTGAATTTAAATACCAGATGTGCATGTTTTGATATCAATCAACTAAACACAATACCATATTTGCTCGAAAGTGAGAGACGGGAAAATAATAGCAACCAAAGAAGACAACATTTAACATACTTATTCCTATTACAAACTAACAGTCTTTACGATAACAACAAAAAGTGTGTATTTGTACATGCAGCTTAGTGTGAGCTCAATGTTAATATTGTACTTTCAAGATGATGGCACCAAACCTGAGTGAAGACGATACTCGCGAACAAGAGTAGGTACTTAATCTCGAGGAATGCGCTGTAAGCTCGCATACGATAAGAACTTTTCTCATAAGTGACTCTTTGCAGCTAAGAAGACATGAAAAGTTTTAAAAGTCGCAATTTTACTGTCGCATCAAATACGCTTACTTCGTCGCACAAGTTTAAGAATTTTGGAATGTTCACCGAGACGCTCGGTCAGATAGACATGGCGCTGGTGGATTATGACACTTACGTCACTAAGGCGGTCACGGGAGGAATCGGGATCGCGGGGTGCCACTGAGCTGCCCGTGAGCCTCTCAGAAGCTCGCCCACTGTCATCCGACGTACCAGCGTCTTGAAGCAGCGTTATACCCTGCAGAACGAACATTTTTTACACTACAGTCACATTGCGACGAGTTCAGATTACGCGATCATAGCAGGAATACGAATCCTTTCAAGGGCAAAACAGAAAATTCTTTGTCTCACGGAGATTTATCTGTCGGGAAAATAAAAATTGGAAAAGCTGAATTTCCTAATAGGATTAAATCGTTATATTAAAGTGCTGAGAACTCGTGTAGTGATACTTTAAGAGACCAATCCTATTGTGAGGAGGGAAAGCTTTTTTATACAGGGCTCACAATATTGAGCGGTAACTAGGATATACGAAAACTTGATAAGACGGGCCGGGAGGGCGAGGGCGGGATGAGAGGAGCCGACCCATAACGTAACGTGCCCGGGGCCCGACAATAAAAAGAGTTTTCCATTTATCACATTTCGCGTCTATTTTACGGTAGGGTTCGAAAGGCGTGCGCTCGAGCGGGGGAAGCGGCTGTGATGCTGAGCGACGACCGTTCTCCGGGACGAATAAAAGAAAATAAACGAGTAGTAACTTCTCTGTAAATGGATAACTCCCCGACCGCCCTCGCTCAATGAACTTCCACGTTATTATTACTTTGCAAGAAGTTCGCGTCCAATTTGATTTGACATTCAATTTTATGAAAAATAAAAATGAATCACGACATTCTGTAGGAAGTTTACTTTGAAAGATTTAAGTCATGCTCCGTATATTTGTTTTTAACAGGCTATGTCATAAGAAATTACATTGTAGAAGTACCTAACATTTAAGTTTGTAGCTCATCAGCATTTCAGTTTGCAGTATTACTGCAATAAAAACATTTGTATGTTGACGTTACAAATTAGCGGAGAATGCAGTTGCTACTAGATAAGAATAATTCAACGCTACTCTATCTCGACAGCAGTGATTTAAAATTCCAGTCTAATATCCGAGCTGCAAGAGCACGAGCTCAGAGGCCATTACTCCATTACTCGCGGCCGGTTTAGGTTTAAATAAATGGTGTCTGTTCCGGGAGTGACCGTCAGCCGGAACAAAAAAACTCGCAAAGAGCTTCGGAATCCGGATTGTGTCGCCTCGCGAATTTATCAAACTAACATTGACCCTTCGTCAAAATTCAGTTTGTTCGTTTTTATTTTACTTAACTTCTCCTACATTTATTTCAAGAAATGTATATCAGGTTATATGTAAACATTGCTTTACCATAACATTTAACGAAACAAAAATGTAGATTAACATATAAAAAACTATTTTTTATTGTAAATCGGTAAGCAAATAGTTTGAAAACCTGTTAATAAGATCTTAAGTAGTCAATTTAGAGTCTAAATGCAAGTTGAATACTTCCGCATCCCCAAAGCAATAGCAGACAACAATAAGACATACGCGCACGATTATGTCCCCAATTCTAATAAAAGGGATTGCTTTCCGACCCTTTACATAGATAAACGAGTGAAGCAGTTGCACATAGGGCTGACATCTAACCGGTTCTATTCAGCAAAATATTTTATGATCGGAGAAATAATATCGCTTGGTAAAAATCACGTTGCGTCCCTTGTTGAATTGATCATGAATTTTACGTTTTTGAAAGAACGCTAGCGTCAGATACCGACGTTTTTAATCTTGTTATGTCATGTATGGATTGTTTCCTGTCGATTATAATAAAGTTATGGTTTTAGTTGAAGTCAACAGTTTTGTTGAAGTTACAAGGTAACATTCCTCGGAAGCTAAGCTTTAAATCCTAGTTCTGTAATTCCTTGAAGGCAGCCCTAGTAGTACATATCAATTTAATCCGCGTCGTAAGCGTGGAGATCCTTCTAATCCGGGGTCGGGTCGTGTTGCCCGGGTTGTAACGCCGGATGTTACCACATAATTACTTTCGCTCATTACATTGCGCTCCAATTATAATGGACTTTCACCGACTTTGTCGCCTGAAAACTTTGTTTGAACGGGTTTGGCTTGTTTGACTTTCTTTGTACACAGATTGTTTTTTCAATTTATCTTTATTAATCATCCGTATTATTTATACTATTTCAAAACAATACATTGTTTTAACACGACATCTTACATTTTCGAAAAAGTCATAAATCATGAATTGTTTCTGAAATGCTTTATTTACTCAGCACAATCCAACCACAAATATTAATTATCCATCGAAACGCTAATAAGAATAAAGTTATTGTTTCAGTACCGGAATGAGCTATCGAATTTCCTCGGGCAAAATACTGGTTGGGAACGTTGTCGATTGTGCGGACCACTGAATCGCTTCTTTATGACAATCGAGTTGGGTCGGTTTCGGTCCGGCACGGCAGCGGTCGGCACCGGCGCGGCGCGGCGGTGGGAGGCAGTCGTGCCTGACCGGCGACACAACCGCTAATTGAAACAACGACCACGACCGAACATTACTTATTCATGAGAAGTCCATATGGTGGCGAAACGTGACCAACCAGATAAATCATTCAATTACATTTTTCATGAACAGCGACGTCCTCGACAGCGACCTGATAGACCTAAGCTAACATATGAACAGCAATAATTCTCATGTAATAAGCGATTTGTGCCGCAATCATTGTTTTATCTATTGCAGCTGTTAAAGTCGAATTATCGAGTTGTTTATGTTGCGGTTGTTTCTATTGCCTATTTATTTGTTGCGGTACAAGATAAGTGCGCAATCTTGGTGATTATTTATCAGTATCGTTAGTTAGGAGTCGAGAGTTGCGGAGAGACGGAGTGTGTGGTAGGGTGCGGTGTCGTTAAGTGGCGCGTTGCATAATTTATTTATGTCGCGGCACGCTACACCCATGTTGGAAGTTGTCGGCGCGGCGGTGCCTGCCGGAGCGATGTTTCTAATTACTGCACACTGAATTCCTGTCGTTAACAGGTACAGCTTTAATTTTAGCTCGTAATAATTGCAATATTAAAGTTTTATCCCGCAATTCCCGCATACTCGGAACACAAATTTAAATAGCAGTTTACGGATATATATTTATCTTTTACTTTATTGGTATATCTTTTATCGTTTACTAAACTAACTGCATAGTAATTTCAATGATAAATAAACTCTACCAATACAGGGTGTAAACTTAAATTCGTTCCATACTTAAAGGGGTCCTTCAGACCATCAAACTGAACAATATTCACTATGAAGCCAACATCGAAATCGCGAAATCAAATTTTGTTTTTTCATAGAAAACTGCAACATATTTTTTTGCGATTTCAATTTTCGTCTAATAGTAAAATTTGTTCAGTTTGATGGTCTGAAGCAAACCCTTCAGTATGTAATGCAGCCTTTACGTACAATTTATAGAGCACGGCTAAATTCCGAGTGTTGTGACATGTAGACACAAAGCAAGTCACGCTCTCACTGCACGCTATCACAGCACAGGGGATCAATCAGATACGGCAGGACGACATCAACGTTCCGCATCCAAACGGAATTTCGCGACAGACAGCTCCGACTGGATTAATATACCACGAGCCGTACGAATGTGCTTCGATTGAATTTACGTTTAAATTGGCGACCGACGACGTGATCACACCGACGATGCGATTACTAATTAGTATTCAACCGCGATGTCACATTCGACGTCCTTTTTGTTTTAATATTTTAGTCTCTTTGAGAGCGGCGTAGGTAAGCTTTATTGAGACCACACTAACCACAATTGATATTGGAAATAACATGAAGTTGGTTTTAGTTTATCTGGCATCATAATAGTATACAGAAATGAAAATAAAATGTAATAATAAGATTAATAAAACCTATCTACATAAACAATTCCAACGCTAGTAAGTATAATTAATGTAAGTATACTATTATTCTAATCAAAACAATAAACGAAATAGTTTCGCTCAAGAACTTAGTCTATTGCACTCCGCGTATCTATACTGCATACCAAATTAGTGGCATCGTCACGATTTGCATGCAGACTACATTGTTATTTATTACTATAGGAACGTGTAGCTAATGTCTTTTGCCAACAAACAACAGTTCTGAACATCGTTGACTAATTTCACAATGCTGGCTATAAAGTAGGCTGAATTTCCCAGTTGCAACGCTTGAAGTTATGAGGCGGATTATGTATGTACATAAATCACAGTCTTTTCATTTCCATGGACGATACGGTCTGCGTGTATTTTAACTGTAAAACATATAATTTAACTCCAGTTTGTCGAAAGAAAAATAGCGATTTGTAGGTTTAGTAATTACTACTTTTTAATGTTACGAGTATATAACTCATTCATTTGTTCATTATAACTGAGTAATTTATTCAAAGTACTTCTTTTAGTACCTATTAAATAGGCATAACCGTTAAATTTTAATGATCCATAGCTGGGCAAGGGACTCCCTTTAAAACGAGTGAAACGATTTACGCACCATGAAACAATACACAATTTATTATCGTTACGAATTAAATAAACTTGTTTTATTTCGTTAGAAGACATCGGAGCTCAAGTTTTCAGCACAAAGTACACAGACTTCTCAGCAAACATACATCTGGTAATGGGAAAAGAAATGCCGACGACCGATCTCTGTATCCACCGACTGCGGACTTTATTTATTTGAGTTTTATGAACGTCAACGTTTTCGGGTTAGGTAAATTTAGTCAAGTTATAATCCCTGAAGAGAAAAAAGGTTTGTTCTGTATTCTGTAAGATTTGTTTTTAAGTTAGATTACAATGATAATTATTTAATAAAGAACAGGGTCTCAATCTTGAGTCAATTATACATTCTTCTGTATATCTAATCTGTATAACTAACGCCATCTAGTGCCAAGATGCTAAAGTTATTATGCAGCAGTGTACTAGATTCTACGGTGGATGTGAAAGATGCAATTTTTCACAGTGAATTGTGAATCATAAATTGTAATTCTTTGCGGTCATAAAACATATAGAAGTAATAAAACGCAACTGACTGATATAAACCGTTAATAATAACTGCATTATTATTAAATTTCGCTCTGGCAGAGGTTCAGTGAACAATGCAAATCATCGTTTAATGTGAACCGTTGTCGAATTCAATTAAAGCTATATGAAGACATCATTCACCAATAAATCAATTAAAATGTTCACTGCGCGCTGCAAATAAAATAAGCATTTCAATTTCGCTTTGTGTTTGATTAAAATTTATGACCAAACAAGCGGAGCTATCGTATCGTACTTACAGCAATCGAACAACAAGCAAAATGTTATCGAGTCCGTAATAATATAACTGAATATGGACGAGATCAATGCTATAATGTTGCTGTAGTGAAATGGTAGCCGTGCTACTACCTCACGGGAATGGGCAATAACAAGTCACAGTGGCACAATCCAAGACAGATGTTAACAATTTACGAGATACTCGAAGCGTGGGAGGAGTGTTCATAACGATATATTTTCAGATCAGATAGGTAGGATCGACATGGGCCAGTCCAGCCGGCCGAGCTGCCGGAGACTCGTTTTCGAGATAAGGCAAGTCGAGTGCGACGTAAGCAAACGGCAATATCGTAGCAGAACTTCAAAAGAGAAGAATAAAAACATTTGGCAGTAGCGGAGTGTCTGCTCTGCGGCGGACGGGCACGGGCTACACGCCAGAGACAACACAATAAGGACGCTCCTGTCGAAAGCAATCAATTTGTGTTAACCGCAACCTATTTGACACTGATGTCAAATACTTTGCAGTTTTCACAGCAACTGGTAAATCTTAAGTATCTTTTGAACATTTAAAAATAACAGATTTCAAAAACTTCTCGTCTTTATAAAATAAAAAGAATGTTTGTCTACTTTAAAGATAAACTGACTTCGAATAGTAGCTACTTCTGCTATATATAAATAAAACTTAGTTCCTTCCGGGCTAACAAGCCAATGTGTGAATGATCAGTAGTCAAATTCATTTTAACGACAGAAAACATGCTTGCAATATTTGAATTTCTCTATTGCAGACTAGATTTGAGCTACTTCAAGGAGCAACTAGCAAAGTTATTATTAAGAACAAAGTTAGAAGATGATATTTGAATGTTCGATGACAATAGAAGGCATAATTGACGTTAGAAGCCCTTAGATGGTGTGGTAGAGGTTGGAAGTGAATTGAACTGGCTCGTAGACGAGGGCGTAACTTAATGATCGCGTACGGCGCACCGGGAGGCTATATTCTATTCGACGGCAAATTGAATCTGCGAAGAGCTATTAGCCGACACCGCAGCGGTGCGGCGCGATCCTAGCGCGTGCCAAACGATCGTGCTCATTCCCTGTTCAGCTCGCTTGATATTGTTTAAAGCCGTGATACACTCCGTAAACTGCAGGCGGGCGGACGGCAAATAAAAGTAAATGACATTGCCGCACACAACGATGTCGGAGAGTTTAACTTGTAATATTGTTGTTAAAGTATTTTCCATTCCACTTAGCAGTGTACTGTGTAGCAAAGATAGAGTTTTATTTCGTCAATTATTGGACGTTTATCAGTTGGAAGTTGAAATGTAATGGCTATACTGTAAAGTTGGTGAATTTTAGTCCTATCACGAGGCTATCTAATAGTTTATTAATTGCTAATTTATTATTATTATCATGGTTAAACTTCCATGGTTTTTTCCAGGTTTAGATGTATAAACGGTCCATCCATTTTATAGGCTGCAGGGACGGTAAACTCATGCAAATGTTTCGGTCTGAATGGTCTAAAAGTTATACTGTTGTTTTTCCTTAAAATATATAATGCTAATTTAATGTTTCCAAATTCAGGACCATGGTAAGACAAAAACAAGAGTCTAAAAAACACGGAACACATGCGTCCTATCCCGATATTTCATATTATTGGAGTCGGCATAATTTATTCTTCCGTCGGCAGAGCAAGATTTTCCGCTTTATTCAAGCAACAGCACGAGCGGCGGGAGGCAAATTGGATGGGATTGCGACATATCAGGCTGGCGGCGAACTGTCGAATCGCACAGGGGAAGCACAGAGGGTAAACTGCTCGCATTCCGCGTTGCGCTTCTTTTGCATCGGGTAGATGTGAACCTACTTACTACTGATTCATTCCTACTTGTGGAAACAGCTGTCTAGTCTTATTGACGTTTTATCAATAAAAACCGTAATTATCTCGGATTTTATGCGAAAATTAAATAATTGTTAGTAAAAGTTAGTTTCGTCCTTGTTGTTGCATGGTTTTCATAATTAAAAAAAACCTACAGTAACTTACGATTGGGATTATATCAATGTATGTGCCTGTGGAGAGTAAGAGTTCCTACAACTAGCCGCATCTTCTCTACAACGGAACACCTTCCGACGCGGTGGTAGAGTCAAAAATGACGTCTGAAAGCTATCCATGTGATATTATTTTGAATAAAACAGTTTGATTTTGTTAGAGTTATATTTTTAATCACGTAAATTTCCGAACAATTGAAATACTAAACTATAATTGTTCGTAAAAAGACAATGAAATCGATTGGAAAAATAAAAGGTACAAACGTTAGATATTCCAGAGCGGTAGCCGGGCGACGTGATAACCAAATAAAGCTTTCATGAATGACGGCCGATGTCGGCCAATAGTCGAGATTGTGTCCGCCAACGGACGTTGGCTGGTTCGTTAATAAAATTCACCATGCGATCGCAATCCTGAAAGTATTTTTAACATATTCGCGGTGAATTTATTCCACAATAGTTCGATTTGATGTCGAATGGGTATTCAATCATGGCGTTTTAATTTTTCATTCGTTAGTATAAATTAAAAAGAAAAACATTAATTTTAAACATATCGCGTCCATTTTTTTTCCATTCGTAGGTATCTAATTATATTATGGTATTGACAAATAGAGTTTAACAAAATAATGTTCATGTAATCTCAAGTAACGGTGTAATTTAAATGTGCATTGTGTTCTGTTAATTCGATAAGAGAGTATTTTGCATTACTAGTAGAAAGAATATTTAAGTAAAATCAACTGCTACCATGACGGACTGCTGCATTTTATTAAAACATCGCGTTGAAAGCACGCTCCCTACCAACGTCTCGCCCCATCCACCCTTTTATCCTCCGCCGCCGCTAGATTCAAGCGCATTGTGATTCTCCACCGCCTTACTACTTTCGCTGCAATCAAGAAGTCGCACAAAAACAACGACTACAATTTCAGAGTACCGACCGACTACCGCTGGAGCTAATGAAAGAGTAACCACTTTGTTAAGAGTTTTCATCTGGCTCCGATGTTTTTCGAACTGAATTAAGTGAAGACTTGAAATCCACTGTTTATATTAGGTACCATAGCGAAATCGAGTAAGCTCTTTTGCCTGTATAAATAAAGGGTTTATTTTCGTCGTTATTCAATTGCGGTTAATGGTTTGGTAAACTGCTGAAGATAAGTAAACAGAGTGCGCATTTCACGCGTGTTGGTTTAGCAGCGAGCTCGGAGATGAGGCGAGGCGCGTTGACAAGCCGAGTGGCAGTTTGCGTACGTTTTATGCGTTTGGCGAGAAAGCAAGGCCCGGAAGAGGCACGCTGATGGCTACGGATTTAGACGCGGCTGCATTTAGACGTGTGAGATCACCCGACGCATTAAAGGAACGGTAGATACGGAGGTGAAAGCAACGCTTCTGTTATGTACAAGGCTAATGTAGACGCACCATTTGTGTGAAATAGCCGAGAGGTTTTATTATGATGTGACAAAGAAAATGCATCTAAAAAAGGTCTACGTTTAGTTACATGTAATCGAAACTCTCGCTTGTGACAAAACTACATAGCAACAACAATCATGCTGTTAATATGTATATAGTATTAGTAGTACTCACATGCGTGATGGTGTGGCTGGGCGGCGGGTGATTCTTCGGCGCGTCTCCGACCAGGGCCGGGAGAGGCAGCCGTGTCTTGGTGGACAGCGCGATGGTGCGAGGTGACGAAGCACATTTTACAGCAGCCTGTGAATAAAAGTATCTGTGTTAAATTATGGAACAAATTGAATCTTTTTATTTTTTATTTAATAACTTTTATTTAAACTTTTATCGTGGTCATAATGAGAAGGGAAGCGTAGAACAATTAAGTAAATTCACAATTTAGCGTCAGAGAAATGTTCAGCGTGATTTTTAACGAACTTCGCAATTTAGTGTAATGAGCTGCTGGAGCCCGCCAACTCATTTACGTCCAGGCTATAAACTCCGAAGCATTGCATTCCTAGGTCGTGTAGGAGTGCAGTCTAAGTTTGTGATATGGTTCCACTTAATCATACTTAGTTTCGCCCGCCTCACTCAGTTTGGCTGAGTGCGCTAGAGATGCAGGAGCGAGCACGTAATAAGTACACTAACTTCTCGTTCTTAAGCTTTTCATGTTCTTTAGGGTTCGGTAAAACACATAATAATTAAATGAGAATAGGAGCTTATTCTTTGTAACGAAATATACAAATTAACACGTGCAAAAATTCGGTTTTAAAGATCGTAATTTTCTCGGCTGGACTTGAAAATTCTTTCAGAAGCAACACTAACAATAAATTAAAGTTTATGTTTTGCCAAGGGAGATTTATTTAATCAGTAATTTAAGGCATAACTAATCCGTAGTAATAGGACACGCACACCACTTGTACCGTAATGTAATTAATTCTTCCGCTCTCGAGTTTCATTTAAAAGTCCCGCTGACTCGTGCAACACATAATAAAGAAGGATTTTACGTGACAACGACACTGCGTAATCATGAGAAAATGCGGTATTTAGCCTATTAAAACCGTTGTTTAAACGCGCGTATAAAAAGTAGTAAACATGCATATTTTTCATTTTAAATGCATGCGAGGTAATTTGAATTTATCTCGCTTTTCATAAACCCCGTCTTTTCAGATAACAGAAATTAAGATTATCGTGGTTTTCATCGAAATACATAAAATGGAGCATAATAAGGCAGTATCGTATAAATTTCATGTACCTAATCGTACATGAAATTTATACGATACTATAGTTAACCCACGAATTCGTCCGCACAAATTATATACCAGATTTTAAGTCAGATCATAAGCTATCAAACAAAAAAAGTTATTCAATATTGGTTCAGTATTTTTCGCGAGAAGCTCGCAGAAACAAACACACAAACAGATTGATAACAATTCTAAAAAGGTTAATTTGGACACCTAAAAACCATACTTCCATATTTTTTGTGAGTATCTTCAATTTACAGACACACTTCTGTTACAGTTTTATAAGTTAAGATAAGATAGCTATTAGGTGATAAAACAAGGACCAATTTCACATGCATTGCAATCAATTTTAAACTAGAACAATTAACCGCTTAGGTTAAGTTACGTTGAAATTGTTCACATATTTATTAGTTAAGACAGTAGGTATTTGAAAAGTGACCAATCGCATTCTTTACAGACTTATCATTTTGCTGAAAGCTGTATTGAATATACTTAAAAACGTTAAGAGAAGTTTATTCCGAATGCGTAAATGCGCGCTGCATACAAACGAAGTCTGGGGATATTTTCAATACTAACCAATTAAAGTCAATGAAATTTTGCTGAAACAATCTAGAACCAAATCTCTATGCTTGTATCTTGTCCGATTTTCGTTAAAATATACAGTTTCAATGCTAGGATTAAGTTAAGATTTTTATGGAAATCTTTGACGCACTGTAACTTTAAAATTTTAACGAAAATCTGACAAGATACAAGCACAGAGATTACTTTCTAGTTTGTATTTGAAAAATTTCACAGTCTTTAATTGGTTAATATTGAAAATATAACCAGACTTCGTTTGTATGGAGCGCGCTAACAGTAATATACCCTTAAAGAAAAGAAATTAAAGCTTACAATGCAAGTTAACGTAACTTAACGTAGCGTAACGATGCCAATCGACTTTGAATGGATCTAGTTTAGTAGTATGAAACTGTATGGGCGAAGACTCGGGGACAATAACATTTTTACTGTAATGGTGTGATACCATCAACCAAACCAAATAAAATGAATAACCTTTCAAGACAACGCAAAAGATCAAAATAATGCTCTAGAAAAGGGTACAAAAAATAGGTCAGTCACACTAAACAAGTGATCAAGTACAGCAAAACAGCTTTAAAAAAACCGGCCAAGTATGTGTCGGGCCACGCGCAGGGTAGGGTTCCGTAGTTGCCCATCACAATATACGGACTTAGAAGGGGGCTTTTTGGGTTATACTACGGTTTAACGGCTAATAAAGTCTAAAAAGTACATTTTACTAGTTGGTCTACTATTATTCGTTAACTAGTAAAGCCTACTTAGCGATGATAGTTTTCCTTTTAACTTCGTTATATAGACTACTGTCGTGAACTTTGTCACGTATCCAGAAACAACCATTTAGCTGGCGGAGACGACGACGACGACACTTGACTCTAACAAAAATGTTCACTTAAAGCTTAATATTTCGCTAACGAATCCCTAAATCGAAAAATGGTTTTCCCACACCTACGATATTTTTAAAAGACCTATCCAACGATACCATTCTAAAAGAAACAAGAAACAATTTTACGTTTTATAATTGAAAGAACAAATATCCGGTTATTATATTTCATAGTCAGAAACAATACAACGCTGTAATTTTGTACCGCTATCATGAAGTTCAACAGAGGGTTGTAGGATTACGTGTTGTGAATAATTTACTACGCTAATACGGAACATGCAGTCTAATAGCGCAAGCTATTAGAAAATGAATCTGGTATCAAAATAAAATTTCCTCTTCTCACAAGGATACGAAACAATCCGATATGTCGAGTGCTGAATCGAAACTGATTTCGAGATAATTGTTGTATCGAAAATATTGATATTTTAAATAAAAATGAAAAACATTTTTAATAAAATAATTTCGTTTTTGAAGCGACCGAGTGACGTCACTTGGTGCTTTGTAAACTCCATTGTAAACTTAAGTTCACTGGCATATAGTAAAAAAGTATAATATAGGGTCCTTCTTAATATGCTGACACTTTTTGAAGAGGATGATCAGACCGTCAAAATGATCAATTTTCTCTATGGCACCAACATCGAAATAGCGAAAAAAAATCAGGTGTCCCATACATTTGGCTCGAGTAGGTTGGCAATTTGGCAAAGTGTCAGCATATTCAAAAGGACCCTGTATATATTTACAATGTCAGGATTCAGTTTTCGATGTTTGCAGTTTCTGTTTCCAGCACAGAATTAGAAAGAGAAGAAGTTTTTTTTTTATCAAGTCACCTTTGACTTGATAAAAATGTGTATTCTCGTTTTTCGCTATGGAGTTCGAAATATTTTCTCTCGATCATTTTACATTTAAAATAATGTCTATTTACTATCCGTAAAAAAAAAAATAATAACTTGACAAACCGAATTGTCGTTCATAATCATAAGCATCTCAATCTGTAGGGGTGATCGTGCGACCACCATGGGAGAAGCGTACAAATAAACAGGGGTCCCTACTGACACATTTTTGAATGAACACAAAAAGTTGGCACATTCATCGGTCCGGCCGGTGATTGGGGAGACAGACGGCTGAGCGTGGCCGGTGGGCAGGCAGGGGAGCGTGCGCGGGCTGCGGGGACCAGGAGCGGGGTCGGCCAGGAGGTGCCATTACCATAACCATTAAACGATATCTCTCTGCCACCGACACGACACGACAACTGAACTAAACGACAGATGCTGCTCGTTGTAAGATCGTGCAATAAAAACGGATTCCCTCACCTCAGCACCGAGAAATTTTCAACTAATTTTAAAGATCGCTTTGATTTTATGGACGTGGGAAAAAATTGTATTTAATATAACGTTAGTACCTTTTATCAGAATACGTACACTAGACAAAAACAACGTCATAAAACAACTAAAGAATCTCTTGCAGATTAGACAAATGTACACGCGTAACCCTTTAACCCTTGTTAAACAATAAGAGGGTTTGTTGTGTAGATTGTGTGAGCGCACGTCGAGCCCCGGCTCAGGGACCCAAAAGACACGGGACCAACTATCTGCAAGTATCATCTCATGCAAAGTGGCTCGTGCCGCGACCCGCGACACGTGTCGAGAACTCGGCTTAACGTGCCAGCGAATAAATATAACAATCAGCCGCTACGCTAACAACACAGGTGATAATTCACACGCTTTGTAAACAATAATGACTTATTAATACGACAAAGTTGTAAAGTAAGACCATCTAGTTATCTATATTTTTACATGCTTCTCTGTGTAAGCAAATTAATTACATTGATATCTATCGTGTGTATAATAAGAATATGAGAATATCAAATTCAAATACATTTTTTAGATTAAACGCATTAACTAATACAAATAACATAAAACGAATGACAAACAGTACTTAAACTTCATTTTACAAGAATAAATCTCTTCAGAACTGCGTCGAAAGCAAAATCCTCTCAAGAACTTTATGTGACTTCCACAAAAGATTTTATACAATTCATTTCAGTCTCATAAAAAAGTTATCACGAATTCGCAGAAATCGGGCGAGCTATTTTTCTGCCAGCGGCGGCGTTCCCCGTGGGAAAGGCAGCTTAATTCCAAATTCCTCCAACCATAACATTACTTTAGTTGTTGTATATTGTATCATTATTATAACAATCAATTTAGCTGTTTACTTAGTGTTCGATATTATAAAAGGGGGATTTAAATTGTTCGATTTGTAGTATGTAATAGAAACAAACAGGCTAATTATGGAGTGGTCGCCTTCAAACGTTGGAACGGGTGTTTACAAGACGCTGTCAAATAATTAGCATCGGTCAATAACAGGTAATCACCCGGTCTCACCTCACCTCACCGCGACGGCCGGCTTCGGACCAACGGTCATTTGCTGTAATTGCTCCACCAACAAGGAATTAATCACTAATGTGACAGCATCGGTACAGGTTTAATGAAGAAATAATAACATTGTAACTCTTTCTTTGTTCCAGTAAAGCCTTTAATAGCATAATTGATTGACAGAAACATAATTAAGAGTTAACGTTAATTTTAATTATAATAAACAAGTTAACGATTTATCGATTAACATATTCATTGCTTGTATAATTTCTTGAACATGATGGATTTAAATATATTTTTTATCTTTAGATTGTACCTGATTTAAAGTGTACACGGAACGGCATTCGGATACGAATATTTTATCAAGAATATAAAATAATACAAGTAGTAACTTTACACATGTATATGGATATACTTACAGATTCTTTTTGTTGCAATTATTTGTTGTGTAGTCAAATCAAGATCCAAAACCTAAATAATTATTAATTTACAGAACAAGGCGGTTGTAATCAGGATTCATTGTAATCAGGGTTTTCATTTTATAAGGTGGAATGGGTCCCACCTGCCGATAAAAATACAAAACAATATGAACAATTGTTTCATCCCATGGTTGTCGTATGAGGCGACCAAAGGATAAGGTTTTTTTGTGGTTTCGGTTTAAAATTTTGACTCTATATAAAAAAAAAAATTCGTAGGGCAAAATAATCAAATAAATATTAATAAAATAACCTCAAATTTCAGCTTTCACTGTATCAAACCGCAAATTAACAATTCGCAATTATTATTATAGAGTTGTTAACGAGCCGGAGATAGTATAATGTTCAGTGCATGCTCAATTACCCCGCTAAATAGCCAGTGGTTACTAATACCTCGTACTCGTTCTACTACTTTACCGCTATTCATAGATTAAGCTGATAGGTTTCTATTATGTAACCATAGGTACCTGCTAGTGTAAAATAGTTTTAAAAAACACGCCACTTTCGTTTGCTCTAAATACTTGCTTTAATAAATTTTATAAAGTATTGCCGCAAGTGAAATTTGATCGAGTTTTTGATGTGGTAAGCCTAATTTATACTTTATCTCATAACCATTATTCTTTTCGGGGTGTTCAGAAGCTTTGTTATATCTACTAAACACCCTTTGAAGCTTGCAGTTGTAGCAATGGTAACATTTAGCTCAATGAAGGTTCCAGGCCAGAATGACGTGTCAAGTGATGATAGGGGCCAGCCCAGTCGCTTCATACGACACCCAAAGGATAAAATGGGGTTGTCCATTCTAAGCAGGAACAGCTAGGAATATAGGGCAAATAATTATTAATCTTGTATCTACTTTAATGCAACCTTGCGACTAATCACTTAGAATCCAGGTCGGATGTTGGTGCGCACCAAATTGCATTTTGTTTTTAATCTGTCGGAAGCCGCGGGCGCAGGCGTGAACTTCAATTTGCCGGGGCTGTTTAATTAACAGCGACACGGCGGGTCATTAATTAAGTCATCAGACAAGCTTGTGGGTAAGCGTGGCCTGGGTTAGACACCGAACTGCACGGTAATGAACGATTATGTGGTGCTCTACTCGCTGCGCTTTGAGCAAGATGATTAAGTTCTGAGAGTCTATCTTTCCACCTGTAATAAATGGCGGCAGATATACTAATTTAACTGTGCAGAAGACAGTTAGGAGGGTCCAAACTTGAGTGTATGCAGCGGTTAGCGAATAGTTAACATCACACCAATGAGGCTTTTTCTAAGACCAGTGGAACGAAAGATCCTGGACGAAGACTGTAGATGGCATTATTAAATAATTAATACACTTTTCACTACCAATAATTACGCAATAACACTGGAAATTATAGTTTATTGTACATAAAATGACATTTCATCGCACAACAAGATCAATTCAAAGTATCAAAACGAAAGACGTTTTGACACGACGTTTTTGACATTGTTACTATCATAATCCTTATTATGAATCAACAACTTGGTCCCTAAAATTAGAGTCGAGAAAAACATGAGTCAGAGATACAATCCTTAGTTTTACTGAGTCTTAACTATTATAAAAATGTAACAGAAGTATGTCTGTACATTGAAGATATTTACAAAAAAATTATTACGATATGGTTTTTGATGTGGAATTTTAACCCGACTGCGCTAGAAGGAGGGTTATGTTTTTTATCCGTCTGTTTGTCTGTTTGTGCTAGCATCACGCAAAAACTACTGAACCGATTTTGATGAAACTTTTTTGTTTGATAGCTTATGATCTGACATAAAATCTAGTATATAATTTGTGCAGGTAAACTGCAGTAATAATTATTTTTTTAAATGAAATGGCCTCATAGAAAGCAAATTAAATAATCATTCTTTTGTTATTTTATTTTGAAAAGAAAACCACAATTTCCTGGCGCACATTATATAAGTAAAACAACCCATAAATAAATATAATACAAAAAAGATAATGGTTCTGTGCGCTGACTGAAGAGAGAATATTGAAAAAATCGACTGAGCAAAAAACAACAAAGAATGCTTAACATTGGGTGTTTTGTGTGAAAAAAACCTAGGAAAAAAAGAACAGGTAAGTCAACTCCACTTTATAAACAAAATCTCTGTATTATAATTACATTGGGAGCAAAAAAAATATATATTACAAATATTGCATTGAATTAAGTTAGTTATTTTAATTCAATCTTCAATTATAATGTTATAATAGTTATATGTTTATTATTTGTATGTTTATGTTTTTATTAAGACTTAAATTAGCTTGCAACATTTAAAAAACTTTAAACGTAATAAAACAATTCAAAATAATAAAACGATTAATCATAACAAGCGACAGTTCCGGACGGTGAAATTGAGCGGGAAAAGTAGTAGCGCTCGGAAACAAATACAAGGGACGTAATCGAAATGTTTGTAAACGGGTGTCGCGATCGTCGCGTGACATGGAACGATTACCTCTCGCCACCTCACCCCTGTCCCCTCCCCACCGACTAGGGAATAAAGACAGATATACCATCATCGGTCGTCGTACAACTATTATTATCTACAAATACCACAATAAAAAACCTTTTGAAAACGATTGCTTTACAGTAGACTTTTTGTTTGCTAAATATTAAAGCCTGATGTAAAATCATTCAAGCAGCTGGTATACAAACGCTTGTAGCGTAGGCAATTGATAGTTTTCTTATTACTACATTTTCAAACAAAGATTACACAGCGCTATTGTAATTTCGCACAAGAGCGCGTTCAGATAATTTATAACTATTATGCCAAGGCATGATAGATATTTTGAATAAATCGTGACCAATAAACGCAGTCGGAATAATTCTAATTGTGAATGAGTTAGCAAGCAGCGGTCGTAAAATGAGGCCGTTATTTAATATTCCCGAGAGGCAAGATTTCGCGACGGGAATATTAATTGAATTAACTTGTGACTATTACAAATTAATGGTAATTTGTAGCTTATGGTTCATTCGTTTTTAACAGCTATTGGCGATCTTTAGCATATTAATGATGTCCGACGAGATCGTACTTGTCAATTACTGTTTAAATAAGTATACTTAATATTTATGATACTCTTGCCAGCCATTTTAAAATTCAACTCGTATTTCAATGTAATAAGCTCCTTTGTTTCGCCAAACAAATTAGTTGTCTAGCCAAGTAAATAATGACAGAAAAAGAATAAAATATATTACATGCAATAGAGAAACCAAGCTAGGGAAAAATTTACAGATGAATCGTTTCTACGGGGTTTAAAAATACTTATAGTGATTGACTAAACGACTGTATAGAAATGACAAGTAATATGTCAACTTCCTATGGTATGTTTCTCTATTAACATTTGTATAGAGCGTTCATCAATCAACTCAGTTTCCGTTCTATTTGCGTTGTCGCCAGAAATCAAACGGGTCGAGTATGGCCGACATCACTCCTAGATTAACTTCTCGGCAAACATTTACTTTGGCTTGACGTTGTGTTTAACGATAATCGAGTAATGTGTTACAAATGTTTGTTATGTCGCGTAATGTACGCTAATACGAGCTAATACTTACTTCACGGTTGACAATTTAATCGATAAACATAAGTTTGTAGCAGTGGTGAAGGAGGGGCAGAGGATATTTTATTATACAATACTGAATACAATGTACCTTGTTGAAAACTTTAAATAATCAGAACGTTTGATTGATCGGACCGATTGCGAGGAAATAAACACTTAATGTTAATCCAAACTAAACACTATGCTTTATCTTATTATGGTGGCTGTCAAGCCAGCAACACTTCGACCAAATAGGATATAATTCGTTCGAGTCTTATGCTTTAGTTAAACCCATATTCAAATCGGTTCAATCGGTACACAAACAGACAATGATTCTAAAAATAGCCTAATCCTAATTCTATTACGTATTATATTTTTTTCGACAATATTTTCAATGTACATATACGCCAAGATTACAATTTTATTCAAAACTGTATGGGATTATTTCTAAATAAATATAAACCTAATAAATATACTCAGTGGAATATACTAAGGGAAAAAATTCAATATTAACTGAGTCATTTAATTGTAATTTTTGTCCACATTTGGATTGATTTCGGGATAAAATGTGTTTTTCTCTGTGCCAAACTTAATCCAAATCTGTTTGGTTGTTTGGATGTCGAAACAAACAGACAAAGTAATACAAATAACATCTTCGGATTTACAATAATGTTAGTGTGATTATCCATTTTACTTACATGTTTATTATGACAACCAATGATCTGCGATTACCCTGACGGAATTATTTGAACTATAATGTAAGATTTCTTACATTACTGACTGAATTATTTGAACAATAATGTAAGAAATCTTAATAAATATATATATGGTTTAAGATCTTTATTTCTCATTAAGAATATACATATTCACTTACATGAGAATATATAACTATTACTAAATTTTAGATTTATGAGCGTACAAAACATAGTATAATAAATAATATCTCAATAAATAATCTTAAGTCAGTTGAATCGCAGATCATTGGTTGTCATAATAATCATGTAAGTAAAATGGATATCACTAATATTATTGTAAATCCGAAAATGTTATTTGTAAAACTAACCTTAATATACCGATAGCAAGCTAGGTATGTTAAGACAAGACAGTTTTAAGTGAAACATTAGAATACAAAAGTTACAAAGGCATTCAAAAGCGAATGGTTATTTATGGACGCAAATGAATATAGGTTAGCCAACCGCTTACAACGCCACTTTCCAAACAATAACGAAAGCAAGCCGTAACTGAGCTAGTGGCCAATGCCGATCCACATTGTTGTGTTACAGTTACCTATTAGTTTCCTTTCAGCGAGTACACACACCGCCGAGTTATTTTAAAGATAATTATACTTGTTTTTGTGTTCACAAATATTTCCATAAATGTTTTTTCAGGTAATGTTTTTTCACAGCTCTATTCATCGTCTATTAGACTGTTTTGTATGTTTATGCCATTTAGTATTTTACGTGGGACTTTATGAGGCGATAATTGACACCACAGTTCAGTCAATTAGACATGGAGCTTGCTGATAAGTGTATTTACCGACTATCCAACAACAAAAAAACAAACAAAATTAGTTTACACTTAGCAGTATTTACGATATCTTTATGATGCAATTTTTGTGATTATAACGAAGACAAACATATCGTACCCTTATTGCAAAAACCAACTATCTGCAACCAACTATCCTAATTTTTCTATAAAATCTAATAAGTTTTCTTCAATTATTATCATACTTAATGAAACTAGAATAATTTTTTATTTATAAAAAGCCATTAATATATAAAATAAACGTTATTATAATATATTTTTGTGTCTTCAAACTTTCAAGTGCTTAAATCTAAAAAAACATTTTGGTTAAATTTTGGTGCAGATAATTGATTTTTGCAATAAGGGTACGATATGCAGATTTCAATTTAGTCATGTGTAATACAGTTTTTGAGAGTTAGTACGCGGTTTTGTAATTTTCATTTCAGTTTTGTCGATCATTATGAATGACTATTAAAAGGGGTAAATCTCGTCAATTGTCTGTTATCTAAATATGCGCAGGCGGTACTTCTCTAATCCATTATTAAAGTTGTGAACGATAAACGATAGAAAGCAAAGAAGAGCAGATAGTGATCAATGAATGAATCAAACGTAGATTAGTTTACGTAACAGCAAGCGCTGGCGACTACGCGTGAGCTATTCGAGGCACCTTGCGTGTGAAGTCCACTCCACTCCACTTCACTGACATTTGTCAACATTGTGATTGAGTCGTTTATTAAATACTTCAAGGTGAATTAATCGTAGTCAGTTAATAGCATAGTAAAGTTTTATTACTGGATGTAAATAAATATACATTTATACATATACTAGTCCGCACAAATTAAATACCAGACTTTAAGTCAGATCATAAGTTTTCATGAAAATCGGTTCAGTAGTTTTCGCGTAATGCTGCGTCAATGTACAGACACACTTTTGTTACAGTATTTTAATAGTTAAGATATCACTAAACTGTTTGTTGTACAAATAATAAAAAAAATACCTAATTTGTACATGTCTATTTCTTTTTTCTTATTGAGCATCTATGTATCTATTATAGAATAGAATAGATCTCATTTATTACCCGACTGCGCCAGAAGGAGGGTTATGTTTTTCGAGCGTATGTATGTATATATGTATGTATGTTTGTATGTCTATTTCTTTGGCACGGCCTACAGCCTAAACGGGTCGATGGATTTTAACGTTTGAATTATATTAGCTCAAATAAAGCTGTTATAGCTGATTAGTGATTATAGAGCTTGTTTTTCTCTTTTCAGTTAATAGTTTTTTTTGCAAGAATATGGTACAATAAGGTCTTAACTTAGGGTATAGCGCATAGACATAATCTGCCACACAGGAAGGCGTGCAAATTTTAAGAACAAAAATCAAATACAATAACATAAAGTCTGTTAGGTTACAACTGAGTTGGTATACTGGTTGTTATAACTGAGCACGAAGCTAAGAACTATTATATATTTTTTTAACCTACATCATCCCACTACTGGGCAAAGGCCTCTCCCTGCTCTTCCACTCGTTCCTGTTTTGGGCAACATCTGGCCATTGTTCATCAAATTTGTCCAGGTCATCACGACACCTCTACCTGGGTCGACCTGGACGCCCCCGACCGTTTTCGGGGATCCAGGGCATGATGATTTTTGCCCATCTCTCAGGATGCATCCGACAGTCAGACATGACAGGCACATACAGGGTCCTTCTTAATATGCTGATACTTTTTTAAGGGGATGAACAGACTATCAAACTAAACAACTTTTTCTATGGGACCAACATCGAAATCGCGAAAAAAAAAACTGCTGTCCCATACATTTGGCTCGAATAGGTTTGCAGTTTTGAATGGAGCAGCTAATTTTTATTCGCGATTTCAGTGTTGGTCCTATAGAGAAAGTTGTTCACTTTGGTGGTCAGATCATCCCTTTAAAAAGTGTCAGTATATTAAGAAGGACCCTGTATTATGGTACTATAAAATATTGAATTCCTAAATTGTAGGTAATTTTACATAGCAAAGTGCTATTTAGGTATACATATTAATACTGTTATATATTTTATTTTATCCTCGTGGTTTGAATTTGATAAACCTAATTAATAGTCGAAGTTTCCGAACAACAATATACTGAATAATAATGGATATTGTATAAAAGTCAATCGATAAGAACTCTGGGCAAGTAATACAATTTTACATCGCGTATTAGATATGCTTTACAGAGTTTGATAAGGAATTGTACAACGTCGATTCACTCAAGGATAATTGCGTACTGTTGGACTATTGGTGCTAAATATTTCACAGTGGTTCTAAAAGGTTCTCTGGAGTCAATGATAATTGCGTACTGTTGGACTATTAGTGCTACATATTTTTACAGTGATTCTAAAGGGTTCTCTGGAGTCAATGATAATTGCGTACTGTTGGACTATTAGTGCTACATATTTTTACAGTGATTCTAAAGGGTTCTCTGGAGTCAATGATAATTGCGTACTGTTGGACTATTAGTGCTACATATGTTTACAGTGATTCTAAAGGGTTCTCTGGAGTCAATGATAATTGCGTACTGTTGGACTATTAGTGCTACATATTTTTACAGTGATTCTAAAGGGTTCTCTGGAGTCAATGATAATTGCGTACTGTTGGACTATTAGTGCTACATATTTACACAATTGTTCTAAAATGTTCTCTGGGAGTCAACGATAATTGCATACTGTTGGACTATTGGTGCTAGATATATCACAGGTTCTAAAGGGTTTTTAATTGCGTACTGTTGGACTATTGGTGGAACATATATCACAGTGGTTCTAAAGGGTGCTCTTGGGGCTATTAGATCGCGATGGCAGAGTGGGTCACCGCCGATCTCGGTTAGATCGTAGAGATACACCGCGAGCGCCCCACGGCCGCCCAAGCACCCCCCTAACCCTAAGCCTGCGCCCGTGTTGTTCCCGTCGACGATGCTCTCCGCCGACATCGCGATTCTTGCCACTTGGCACGTCTTAAAACGAGTGCCTCGAGTGGGTAATACATGTGCCATCAAATTCTGTATAAAACAGTGCTTTATTCTGTAGTCTTAGATAATCTAACGCTTACAACAGTAAATAATCAAAATAATTATCCACATTATGGTTTCCAATATGATGATAAATAATTTTAATTAACTTTAACAAAAGTCATTTTAGCTTATAGTTGCAAAATAATGACAAAATATTGTTTGGAAATGACTTATTTCCCAGGAAAATATTTTCTGTGAAATCAATAAATGTAAAGTATACTAATTAAACAACACAAACAAAGAACCAGTAACGCAATTTTAAGTTACGCAGATAATATCTTTGCACTTACAGTTTATTAAATAAAATCAAGAATTGCTTTTGCTTTTAAGAAATTCACATTTAAACGGTATTATTTAAAAGCGATAACAATAAAGCCCGCCGCTTACCGGGAGGGCTTTTATCATTTTCACCCCATCTGCAAATCTGAAACCGAATACATAGCATTGCGCGGGAAATTCTCGGATAAGTAACTCCTCATTCCGCCGGCGCGGGTTATGATTTGAAACATTCTCCCTCGTCAATATTGGCCGTAATGTTATTTTTATGGGACACAAATGTTAAAATAAAATCAAAGACTGGAAAAGAAAACGTTCTCTTCAACTTCGTTGAAATATTAAAGTCAACGCATTTTAAGAACAGTTTTGTCCACTGTCTTTTCGGGCCAGTCTTTTTTTTCGTGCCCTATAAAATTTTCTTTGTGTCATATAGTATAATATAGTTATGCGTCGTCGATAAAGTGTAGTTAGAATATCTCTGACTATACCCCTGGGGATATGTCGTCGTGAGAATTTGCTGTACGATACATACACAAGATGTAGGTACACTTTAAAGTATTTTGATTTGATGCGCACAATTAAATTTACTTTTAATTTCGTTGTTGACACGTTAAACGCCAAGAAATACGTAATAAGTTTAACGTGTCATGTAAGTGATCCATAAAGTACTATACCAAATTAATGCAGTAAACGGAATACTTTTATTTCAAGTGCACCATCTCTTTAAAAACAACAGTACATAATTAAGCAACAGGCTGTCTCAATTAATTAATTGCATACTTAACGCATTTTAAATTGAGAAAGAAATTAAGATACAGAGTTGTCAAAATACTCGATTAAAATGCGGTGCATAAAATAACTTTTTTTTAAGTCGAGTTAAAAGTGCCAAGGTATTAAATTACGTAAGCGCATCTCAACAACAAGCCAAACAAGTTTACATTTGCAGAGCGTTATCAAAGGAAGGTGGATTCGCCGCAAGTAAATATTACTGCCAGATGCAGTGAAACTACTGGCAGAGGGAGTGGCTGCGGCTGAGCGGGAAATAAACAGCGAAAGGCCTCGTAATAAAGTTTTAGGATATTTTTTATGTTGCACGCGAATGCAGATGTGGTATTAATCTACTTCGTATACCAACTTTATTTCCTCTATTTAATGACTGGCGTGTAAGATAAATTACACTTATTAATAAAATTTGTCTCCAAATCAGCGTTAACTGTACCGACGGCGCATTGGGTTCATGAATGTAAAGCAGGTCATTTGCGTTCATTTAAATTTTATGAAGGTAACGCCGTTCGTACTTATTCGGGAAAAGTTTTGTCTTATATAAAGATATGGGCCTATGTAGGTACTTCGATGCTTTTATTAAACAGTCATTGTGCATTTGAATCCAATTCCACAAACGGTTTTTGTCTTCATTTCGTTTTCTGAAGAAATCAATCTTTGAAACAATGTAACGTAACATTGTTTCAAAGATAAATGAAACACTGTAAAGTTTAGACATCATTTAAAGCTCCCCAGCACGTAACATATCCACTCGCTAAGTATTTATATTCTTATAAGAAACTGCACGAATTTTAAAATACTAGCAAACAAAACTTCTATACGAACGAAAAAGTTGCAAGACAAAAGCAATTTTTCTACAATATACCTTGAGTAAATGCCGCTGTCGTGAGCCAGTCTAGTGTAAGCTGCGCCGGGAGTGTAGGGGATTTTCTGAATTTTGTGCATTTGCATGTCTGCACACCCTTCTTGCTGCAGCGGAGAAGTTAACCGCACGTTTGCGCTGTCTGACTACACTTGTGAATTATTACGATTTTCTATTTCTCAAAACAAACTTCTGAATTATTTGGCGAGCTTACGAACTTTTGAAACGATCTTAGTATAAATAAAGTCTCAATATGAAGATAGACCCACTCATCTATGTTCAAGGACGTTCCCGCCATCTCTGGTGAAGTGACCGGGCAATTTGTGCAATTTGCGACCCACCTACAACCCGAACAAACAATAATAGTTATCAGACTCGAATACTGAGAATTAGGTATTGTTATTCTTTGTTGAGGGGCTTGATTGTTAGTAATAGTAAGATAAACTTAACCTCTTGTTATAGAAAAATTAAGCCTGTTATTGAATACTAGAATAACTGAATCGATCAACAGCAAAAATAACTAGCTTGTTTTAAAACGAATACTCGCAAAGAATTGTTAAACTGAAAACTAATTCCTTGTAAGAAACCTAACAAATTCTTACTTAATAAAGCTAACAGATTGCTTACTTGTTAAAGTCTCGAACTTTACAGTAACTTACAACGTTGAGAATGGAGTGGAATGGAAGTGAAATTCAAAAAGCCACAAGCACTGTGTAATAAAAGTGGAACGGAGAGGTTTAAAGTTTACCCAGGTAAGTATTTATGTCACAGCGTGCTAACATCGAGCTCTAGGGGATACTACCTAGTAGGGGAGGTCATAAGGGTGTCTAGGGGCGTCGAGACACTCGGTCGGTGCTCCCGGCCGTCGCGGCTTGTCTTCTGTACCGATATTGATTTTGTAAGCACACGCAGAACGACAAAGTGTATCCGACATGTGTTCTGCATACTATCAACATTTATAGTGGGCTATCTATCATCTCGCATGGCGCCACAATTTGCCTACATGTAGGTAAATGAGAATTTATTTCTTTGTTACTATGCTAAGTGTTGGATTATGATTAAGTATTTGCTAAATGAAACATAGAATCAACTTCAAGGCTAAATATTGACCCGACACAATTTTGACTTAATTCCGTAAAGAAACATTTATAATAATTTACGGACAATATGGATCGAAAAATAAGTTGAATGAAACGTTTTTGATGTAATCAAAAACTCGAAATATCCCGCGAAATCGACCTTTATCCTCAACAAAAAAGTAACTTCAGAGGGTAATGGATAGCGCGCTCGCCCGCAAAAATCCGATGTCTACAATATTTCACGCCGCCAACTTCGTGCCACATCCAATCTTCGACCGCTTATCAGGTAGACGGGCCTTGTCAAACTTTTCAAATTAGTTTCGAACATGCCTCATTTTTTTTAATAAACATGTTTTTCTTCGTTGTAAAGTTTTTCTTGTGATCTAGTTATAGTTAAAATGAAGGTATAACGACGATAATAATAATAACAAGATGAGATGATATCACATCATCACATTGTGTCGATCGAAAGCTACGTGGTTTAAGGGACGTGTTCTAAGGGACTAAGGCCGAGATTCAGGGACGGTTTTTGACCGTGAGCTTATTCCAAATCGAGTAGAAAATAATGCATGGATTTTGACATACGGGAGTTCGAACTTGAACATAAAAAAAATCGTCTCTGAATCTCACCCTAACAACGATTATTTTGTATCGTTCGTAACATTGTAATTAGATACATTGTTAGGTGTGTAATTATTTTAAAGCATGTCTCGTTAACTCACTCATTCTAGTAAAAAATGTTTCCCAGATGTTTTACTAATTGTTTCGCGAACTATGCCACCGTCATCCTTGATTTATAGAATCAAATCACAAATTTTTCGTAGATAGACGCTTTGACACGAAGGGAATCAGTCGGTTCTGTAACCGCACCGTGGGAAAATCGTAAGCTCCGTAATATTATTGTAATGTCCGCCGCTCCACGGCCGCGGCCGGCACCAGCGTCGGATGACATGGTCACGCTCCACTCATTTTATTCCCAAAGTGTACTTTTTACTCAAGGAAGTATCGTCGATTCGACACTCAACATAATTAAGTGGTTTTATAAAGCGTTGATACGATCCGTGATAGGATTAAGTCGTAAAGTCATCAATCAAGTTATTAATACCTACTCGCCCGATTTCGATTGATAATTGCATGTCATTTTGTAATAGGTTAGTGAGAGGAGACTTATTACATTTAGAATTTGGTAATAAACATTTATTGGTTGATTAGCAAATCAATGTGATGCCTGTTATGTGTCTGCCGTATTGTATGTGTTGTAAGATGTAGGTATAACAATATATCTACGTATGCAGCGCTTTCATAAAAGCAGATAACGTAAATTAGGTAATGTATGTAATAGGTAACTAACAGACAAAAACAATTTTAATACAGCTCGAAGGAGGCTGACTATTATGTATCGCCTGTATTGGGATGTACCTAGTGCTAGCAGCCATCGAAATATTAAATAGCGAAGCGTATTTTTTGAAATAACGGGACTGTATGGAGAATGTACCTAAAATGAATGGTTCACAGAGTTTTATGTTAAGTTATACCTATATAATGTTCGCTACAGCTAGATTTTACGTCGTCGTTGGTAACGATTACTTACGACATGCCGCAACACTCTTTTCATACACGACTTTCTGTTCTTCGTGCGACGAACAAATGATTTTTAATAATAATATCTTTTGTCGACCATATGTCGGGTAATTCGGCGTCGTAATTCCACGGCAACCAGTTTTGAGTAGAAAATTAACTTACAACCATTGTAAGCTGAAATTGCATAAGCGTTGCGCACCGCAATGCATGTGGTGAATTAAATAGGAGCAAAGGAACCTGTTCAGGGCCTATAACATACGCGCGCGCCGCTCCAACGAGCCACAAACGGCGAGCCTGTCGCCATAATTTAAAACGATAGCGCGGAATGTAGTTTTATTGTGCACATACGAGACTTCAACGTGCACAACATATTGCCATTCGAGGACGGCGCGATAAATGAGCACAAACGAGCGAAAGCCACTTAGACCAAATTTACACTTTGTGGGAGACCAGTGCACCTCGCGCGGCGCGCTCCCGCTCAGCCGCTGTCGTCAGCTGCTCGCCTCACAACGTACACATAACTACTCCCACATCATGCAAAATACAACACGTTACTACAAAAAAGTCACTAATCGCAATCTCTATCTACATTCGCTAATCAACAAGTCTTCTAGTCATCTCAAGTCATTTTACACGTAGGGTTCATTCGATAGGTCAATGCACTTCCGAGGCGACGTCCAAAGCGATTACGGAGCGCTGTTTTTATAATGGGGATACAAATAACGAAGAAAATGTATATCCTGGTTCACGATCTAAAGCATACAATGTAGGATTTTGATTAATTAACTATTTAGATTTCGGGTAGTTTCGTGGTTATTTGCCATGGCTACGGGAGATTACGGACAATTAGAATTCGATTATCCAAAGTAGTTACGATACAATTATACTTATTATAAAGCAGCAACTATAGCGAAAATGACTATTTATAAAGTCTGAAGTAGTAAAAACATTTAATTATGTACTTCGGAGAAACTACATAAATAAGCACTGTTGCAAATGAGATTATGATGGAATTTGTATTGTTGTGATGGATAACAGTCTAATAAATAAAATAGATTTGAATTTGGAATGTATGTTATCAATCGGGCAGGGACAGAGTGGTGCACAGCACTTACCTCGAGGTCCTCGTAGGTGCGGAATGCCATTATGGCGAACCCATCGATGATGTCCTCCTCGGCCAGCGGCTCCTTGGACTTCTTTCTCCGGGCCGGAGGACGAGGCGGCTTCTCTCGGGCCGGGGACTCGTCCTCGCCGCTGTCCCCATCCTTCACTTTGCTCTCTCGCTGTGCTTGCATGCGCTGTGCCCGCTCCCTTCGCCTGTTTCTCTGATTGCGCTGCTTCACTTCTGTTTCCATCGTTCGCACATTATTCGAATCACCCGACCACCGCTTCACTACACTAAAGTCCGCACTACACTTTTATCACACATGGTTATCCTTCGTTTCTATGCCGTGTTATTCGACAAAATACAAATCTTGCACTCAGAAAAAGACACTTGCCGTTTCCAATGGCGGATCGTACACCGTTGCCGCATTGCAAGTAAAATGGCCGCGTAGCACTCGACGGGCTGTCTTCTTTCACATTCACGTAAACGGAGGCATTATTCCACTATTACTAAGATATAATACAATATATTTTAACAAGAACTAAGACAATAACACGATAAATTAAGTTTATACATTATTCTCTGTGTTCGGAATCAGTCAATAGTCAATACAATGAAAGGTGTTGCACGACGCCAACGCTGCCGTGCGGTCGCGATGGTGAACTATAGCAGTGCTACCAACATGACAGAACAAACATTCCGCGATATCGGGCGTCATTGGCAATGTGGCGCTCGGTCTACTCTCTCTAGCATATATGCTCGTCTCTTTCTGACTATAAAACAGAAAAACGCGCTGTATTGAATTGCTGGTTCCGTTTTATTACTGTGAGTAGCTAAAATGATTGTAATATTATATTTCATGATGGAAATGAACAATAATTAATAAATCCGCATGTTCAGATTTAACAGAACATGCTGTAATAGTTATTTCTGACGTTTTTGACGATGAGGTAAGATAACAAATGTAAAATTTTGCTGTACCTATACCTACTGTAAGATTTTAATTTCTCACGTTGGTATGGGCCAACTTTGTTTCTGTACGTTTTCCAACATATAAACTGTGTTTCTTTTGCACTCGTTTATCAAAGCATTGTGTCAAGATTGTGTTATTTTAGAACACAATTTTAATCTTGAGTCGTGATTCAAATTCAACTTTTCAACACGAACTGAAGTTTGACTTTGACTGTTTAACGTTCCATTTCATGTAGCAATTAAGTGATTTTTATAGATTAGGTATGGTAATTATTTCAAAAATACAGAAAATAGATGAGAAATCAATTATATTCATTAAAAAAAATCTGAATTATTTTTGACTGATATTGTACCTTTGTAAGTATTTATTTCAGTTTAATTCAAATGCTAGTAGGAATAGTTAATTCTATACAAAGATAGAGAAGGCCTAGAATCTAGATAGTCATTGGGATATTAATTAGGTACCTACCTACCTACCTATTCACAAACTAGTACCTTTCAAATTATTTGTGGTACAGCAATCAAATATACCTAATTCGGTATATCAGGTTTTTTTTTGGAGGGCTGAATCGAAAACCATTTCGAGATAATTGTCTCAATAACAATATTTTCGATGTCTGAGATTTTAAAGTGAAAGGATTACAGATATTTTTATTGTTAATAAATTATACGTCGTTTTTCGTTTTGGTCGGACTTGTAAACTCCTTGGTGAACTTAGAAAAGCCATTAAGACGCCATATAATCACAATGTCAGAATTTGACATTCGATGTTGTCGTTTCTGTTTTCAGCATAAAGTTAGAAAGAGAAGGTGATTTTAAATTTTTTAAATTAAGCAAAGGTTTTTCTCTAGATTTTCTCGCGACCACTTTTACCATTTAGAGAAAACTGTTACAAAATTAATTTATACTGATACACTCGATGAATCGCTTAAAAAATCTAATTAGTTTCTTCAAAATATGTCTTCTATCAGTAAAAAATATAAAATAAAGTCCACCTACCCGTAAAGGAACCTTCAACCCTTAAGGTGCTAACAGAGGGCGTTAACAGCAGTTAGCCCTCATTCGCACACCTAGGGTATTTTCTGTTTCGATTAATATTTGTGATTAATAGAAAATCGCCACATTGTGCGATTATTATTATTAAGTACCTAGGTATATTAAAAACGTTTCATTCGGAAGGCACGATAAGCGGTTGGTCTCGGATACTTCCGTCAGATGGCGTTCTAAGTATTCGTTAAGCCAGGTCAGAGGCCTATTAATTCTCTGAAAGCAAGTTGACTTGCCTCCAACAAACCGCACTGGGCCCGCGTTCAAAAAAATCAAATTTGATATACTTTATTTCTGAAAATATGCATAGGCATACATAGAAAAGTCCTACAAAACCATTTCCACGGTTTGTCTGTGGGATCGAGAGTGGCGACATGATGGGGTATGGCACACTACCTCTCACCCTTATTCTTGAGAGGAGGCCTTGGCTATAACTTACTTAAAATAATCTTTAAATAATTATCTGAATCTAGGCCTTAGGTACCCAGGTACTATAATTTTTATTTTCAGGGCAAAATAATAAAACACAAATTAGAATTACATTTCATAATACAGGCTGACGGTTTTATCAGCCATCGAGCTGTCGCGCCTTCGCTCTCTTTCTATTTGCGCGCGAACGAATAAGATAAAGGTGTGATATATAGGGTCTAACTTAATATGCTGACAGTTTTTTAAGAGCATTATCAGACCATCAAACTGAACAACTTTCTCTATGGGACCAATGTTGACTTCGAGAAAAAAAAATCAGGTGTCCCATACAATTGGGTCGAGTAAGATTGTATTGTATTGTATTGTAGGTATTTACTATGGAACAGCAGATATTTTTTAGCGATTTCGATATTGGTCCCATAGAGAAAGTTGTTCAGTTTGATGGTCTGATCATCCCCTTAAAAAAGTGTCAGCATATTAAGAAAAACCCTATATAGCCGAATCACGCGCAACTTGTTACGGCTTTTGAACTACGCTAGAATGGTACTTTATCTATCAACAAAATCGCGAAAAAACACTGTTCTACAGGGTGTTAGGGTAAACAATTGCATTATTTTAAGGGGTGATTGTACCCATAATACTGAATAACTAGAAACCTATAGAAAATTCGAAAAAAAAAAATGGTTTTTCCATGCTAAATGCAATCAACTGATCGAACGTTTGTATGAAATGCCGAAAAAAAACCAATTTCCTATAGGTTTCTTAGGGAAAGTTGTTCAGTATCATGGGTATGATCACCCCCTAAAGTAATGCAACTGTTTACCCTAACATCCTGTATATAAAACAGTCTACATTATTTTTTGCTATATGCTAAAAACTTTTAATTTAACAATTTAAAGTAACAAGGATTTTTTTCTCGTCTATCCCATGGTATCGTTCGATAGGTATTTTAAAAATATTGTGGGTGTGCGAAAACAATTTTTCGATTTAGGCATCCGTTAGCGAAATATTAAGCTTTAAAGTCAAGTGAATCGTTTAGCTGGCACGGTGGCAACTAAACGGTTGTTTCTGGATACGTGTAAAAATTCACGGCAGTAGTGTATTAACGAAGTTGAAAGAAAAACTGTCACCGCTAAGTAGGCTTTACAAGTTAACGAGTAATAGTCGACCAACTTGTAAAATCTACTTTTTAGAATTTATTAGCCATTAAACCGTAGTATAAAACAAAAAGCCCCCTTCTAAGTCCGTATATTGTGACGGGCAACTTGGCCAGTTTTTATTTGCTTTGACAGGTATGCTCCTATTGTCAAAGTTGTTCAGTTTGATGGGTATAATATGTGGTTTAAAGGTTAATGATGCTTTTCCTTACACCCTATACAACGTGTTAATGAATAAGCGCAAAACCGCATACACCCCAACTGATTTAGAACAAAATAATTCGATTGAAACAATAATTTCATTATTTTGATAGTTAAAATTTAAAGTCATTTACATTTTAAGTTTTGAGGCAAAAATGATTTGTTATCATTTCAGCAATGAATGAAAGCGCTAACGTGCTCATGGATACATTTTATGAATCTTCTTTTGGTAGTAAGTAGGGTGAGAGTGCCCGAGCGGTGGGTTGAGATCGAGTTCAGTAAATTTTAAATTTTACGAACAAATGATTAAATATTTTGAAAAAAAAAAATACCTAAGTTGAAACCATGATAATTCGATTCTGCTCTCGATTCTAAACAAACTAGTTTCTAGTTTTGCGTTAATTCATTAACACGTTGTATAAAAATTAATAAATAATCGCATCAGTTCATGCTGACACGAAAGAACAAGAAGAAGGATAATGAAATGTTAAGAATAGTAGTTTGACCCCGTTCCATGCATGAATCTCGCTTCTCGTGTTTTCACATCTCTCTTAAGTATTCAGTGATTCGAGATAATCTGAGTGACATCCTACGTATTAACTTTTCTTAATCTACATATTAATATTATAATGGAGTAAAGGCAATACACATTATTTATTCGTTTTTATTTCATTACTAGAGTTAACCCGCGACTTCGTCCGCACAAATAATACCTATACCAGATTTTAAGTCAGATCATAAGATCAACAAAAAAAGTTTCATCAAAATCGGTTCAGTAGATTTTGCGTGATGCTGTTACAAACATACAAAGAAACAAACAGACAGACAAAAATTCTTAAAAAGGTTGATTTGGGGTCCGGGATACCTAAAAACCATATCGTAATCTTTTTCATGTAAATATCTTCAATATACAGGTACAGTTTTATAATAGTTAAGATTCATTAATGACACTATTATATACTCCATTCAAAATAGCAACGAAATTTTTGAGGCTATTTTGCATTCTAGAAATAGAGATTTGAAACACTTCCTCTCACTTATTCTTAGAACAGCTTTAGTAACGTCCAAGATGCCTGATAGTATCAGTATTTGGTATTCAGAATTAGCCAGAAAGCTAAATAGGAATCGGAAAATCTCATCATCCTTATTTGGAATGAATTATATACAATAATGCTGAACTGAGTTTCGAAGAAAAAGTGTCTTCTTTGTACAGGATATAACGAAATACCTGGCATGACCAATCGGTATCCGGACATTTTTTATTTTTATAGAGTGGACTTTCCGAACACCAATTTAACTTAATTCGTAAACGGTTGGATGGCGATTCAAATTTAGTAGATGGGACTAGGTTTATACAAAATATTTACTCAAGCAATTTTAATCACCAATCATTTGCATAAATTATGTTTTATACTTAGGTCTTAATACCTACCCAATTTGTATCACAGTCATATCAGGATATATCAAAGCACACCTAGTGTTCAAATATTTCTGAGCAGTGTTAATTTTCAATAAATTATAAACAGTAAAAATTACCATTAATATCTGAACTAGAAGAATTAAAATATTATTTGTAACTTTTACCGTATAAAATTTATTAAAAATTAACACTGCTCAGAAATATTTGAACACTAGGTCTGCTTTGATATATCCTGATAGCGACTGTACCTGCATACCAAATTTTTTGTACCTATATGTTACCTATGTACAAATGTATGATCATGACGGTCTGTTATAAATATATCTACCTAATAACTATGAAATAAAATTGCCATAAAAGACTAAAACTAATACACTTTTATTCCAGAAATAATATGATCGTACGCATTTACCCGCGACTTCGTCCGCATGCATAGCATGCATAGCATATGCTCACGACTATATTCCCCGAGGGGGTAGTCAGAGATATTCTGAAACCTCACCACGTTTCACCAGTAGTACCGAAACTCTGTCCAGTGTGACGGGGGGTGAGCCCGTCCGCACAAATGATATACCAGATTTTAAGTCAGATCATAAGCTATCAAACAAAAAAAAAGTCAAATGGGACTAGGTTTATACAAAATATTTACTTAAGCAATTTTAATCACCAATCAATTGCACAAATTATGTTTTATACTAAGGTCTTAATAAAGTTTTCAAGATTTGTATTAGGTAATTTGTCAAGACATGCGTAACGAACTTTGGTTGTTGTAGCTGGTTTCTGACCGCACTGAAATGGGAATACGATTGAGCGTATACTTAATTAATCCGTTTAGGCGATGAAAGAAAATGATAAGCCATACGCTGGCGTAGTACTTACTTATCATTATCAATATTTTTTTAAATCACAATCATTAATTATCAACATTCTACACGAAGCATATACGATATGTTCTCGGCTTAATATTCTATAAAGTAGGTACCAATGTACCAATACCAAGTAGACGAACTCGATAAATAATTATATAGTCAAGTCAGTTAGGCCTGTGTCACCAATAGAGTGGGTTGTTTCTTGAAAATTAATTTATAAACCGAAACAAATTGATCGTGGGAGACCGTTTACACGATAGATAAGTGATGAAGCTTAATTGACGGTCGACAAGATTATGTTTATCTACACCTACAACTGAGATTACGAGTTCATTTTACAAACACGTTTAAAGGTATTTATTACTGTTGTTTTTTTACTAAACATTATATTTGAGTGTTGTGATTGCTATACTATTTTTAGTTAGAATGTTGGAGGTCAATTATTTATCATGATCGCATCATCATAATATCCGGTTATCCGGTGGGTTATATAGGTATGCCCCTAGTTATACAGGGTCCTTCTTAATATGCTGACACTTTTTTAAGGGGATGATACGACCACATAACTGAACAACTTTGAGTTTGGGAGTGTATTAAGATAATGAAACTAAACAACTTCCCCTAACGAACATGGGGCGAAAAACGAGAATTTTTTTTTAACCTCCTGTAGAAAATGGAACGGCTTGGCTTGGCTTATAAAAAATTTTACGTTTTCGATCATGTTCCTCAGGAAAAGTTGTTTAGTTTTATTATCTGAAATACTGCCTTAAATTTTTTGTAGTAATTAATAAAATAGTAGCCAACGCTTTATCATCTTATAGTTTCATAGATAATAGGTTTGCATAATACGACCATAATAAAAAGTGTTTTAGTTTTAGTCTTTTATGGCAATGCGATCTTTTCATAGATATTGGGTGGATAATATACCGTCATGACCATACATTTGTACATAGGTACAAAAATTATATATCGAAGCAGACCAAGTGTTCAAATATTTCTGAGCAGTGTTAATTTTCGATAAATTCTATACGGTAAAAGTTAGAAATAATATCTGAACTTCTGTTTTTAATTCTTCTTGTTCAGATATAAATTTTAACTTTTACTGTGTATAATTCATTAAAAATTAACACGGCTCAGACATATTTGAACACCGGTCTGCTACGATATATCTGATGGCGATATTACATAAAATAAAATTAGCTGTGACTGTGATACAAATTAGGTAGGTACTTTCAGGATAGTAAGATATCTAGGATAGGTATAGTGCGGATGGACAACTAAGGGTGGCTTGTACCTAAAATTATTTAAATGTCTCTCTCAAGATCTCCACCCGTGTCTGTCTTGTAAGGTGTTATGTATTCTCCATCCTCTTGTACGATGTTGAATCCTGGGCACTCACTGAAACCATGAGTGTGGAAACGACTTGAGGCTTTTGAGATGTGGGTATACACGAAGATGTTGACGATATCATGGACGGAAAGAATTAGCAACGAGGTGGTCCTGCAGAGGTTGAATAAGAGAGTAGAAATCCTAAAAACTATATAAACTCGGAAATGACAGTACCTCGGTCACATTAAGAGTAGTGATAAATACCAACTTCTCCGGATTATTTTGCAGGGGAATATTTTGGGAAGACGAATGCCTGGTAGAAGAAGGTCGTCCTGGCTTAAAAACCTATGTGAATGGTTCGCTATGAACACCACCTCACTGTTCAGGGCCGTAGTCTCTAAGGCTCCGAATAACCCTAATGATAGGCAACCTCCGATTGAAGATGGCACTACAAAAGGAAGAAGAAGTTGTCACTGTTATCAGTATGAGTCAGGAAGCTGGCATAGCTATGGTCTTATGGGTAGTATAAGGCACAGAGCTATCACGAAATACGTTTAAGGTGTAATACTTATTGGTGCAAGCCACCCTAAGTCTCAGCATATACTTAAGCTCAAAACAAGTCAAGATAATGTTATTCGTGGTTATTAATGTTGACTTTGTAGGTCGTTAACGATTAAACAGAAAATATTAATTTTATTTTCATTTTCAATTTCTACTTAATAAAAAATACAGAACGAGCTCGAGTGCTAATGCGATTACTGTTTCAAGGGTTTACAATAATAAAACGTTAGGACCACCGACGGACTCCGGTTTGTTTGTTTTCTTTTAATTTTTATACCGCTCGTAGCTCGTACAGTCATAATGCCGCGAGTACACGAAGGGGTGGCGAAACGAAGTAGTGGCTCCGCTCCGCTCCATACGGGTAAACGGACGCTTTTATACTTCATTTTTTACTGTTTCTGGCAGTCTACGAACACACTGCGCTCCCCTCTTTATAAAATTGATTTACAACCGAACGTGTGGATTCATTTTCGAATAAAACTTAAATCATTCATAAATGAATCGTTGTTTCGTTTGCCATCGCGTAATTTGATATAGATCTCGAATTGTAATTAATAAATTAACACCGATGTTCGTGTTTAATTCAAAATTTATATTGTTTTGATTCAATAGCTGATTGTTGTTTAATGTTGACTATTTATTAGCATATTTTCATTGTATGCGCGATAATAATTTGCAATTATCGTTTCAGTATTTATCCTCCGATACTCTATTAATAAATAATATTATTTGCATCAATTCAATTTGCATATTCATTTCGTTTGAACAATTACAATAAATCAAACTACAACCCAATTATGTTTTATTAAAAACAACGCCGCCCATTATTTTGATTAAAAGATTCACCTACTGCCAATAAATATTCTAATTATTTTCAGCTGTTAAAGCTTAAATTATCTAATCATTATCTAATCAAGTCAATAAAGTTCAACACTAAAGATCTTAGATAACTACATACCTAATTAGATGTAGATCAATGTTTCACCACATGAACTCTATCAGGGCGACGATGTAAATATTATATTTACGAGTATGTCAACCTAAGATAACAGCTGTTTTGGTCCTCCCAAGAAAAACCGATTAATTCTATGGTTATACGCATATTGACTAGTACTTGAGCGCAAATTATTAACTACCTTAGTTACAATATAACGTAAGCTTGAACTACAAAAGAGCTTGGATCATCTTTGCGGTTCTACTTTCAGAATTGAACGTAGAATCGCAAAGATGCTGCAACCATACAAAACCCATAAAAAAATTAAGGCAATTTACCAAATTGAGCCACCGTCACCAGTATTCTTCGGATAAATGTGTCAACAACATAGACCCTCTATGTTGTCGACACCTTTATCCGAAGAACCCTCTATGTCCCTAAGCTGCGTGATATCACACTCATTTTAAAGCAGTGGCCCGTTCAAATAAGTCAAAGATCGTTAAGCATAACTGCACATCTTTAGAGACTCATAAAACGACAACCCTCGACAATCGCCCCATCATTGAAGCCTTGGTTTAATTTACGCCTCCCCAGACTAAACAAGGGTTTACTTTGAGAATGAATCTGGCAAAAGCAAAAAGCCATTAACAACATACAAAACTTTCCAGTGACCAAAAATGAAGACAGCCCACCACAATCGCGCCATTATAGCAGCCGGTATCCTTGGGGTACTGGTGTCAACTTACGCCCTCTACGTAGAAATGGCGGCGGAGGCGAGGCCAGGGTACAAAGCCTTGTGCGACCTCTCAGAGCGGGCCAGCTGCTCCAGGGTATTGACGTCAAAGTAAGTACGAGTATTATGCCTTGTTGAATTTTGGTACCCTTTGAGCAATAAATTAGACAATCTGTAGGTGAGATTTTTTTCACTTTTCCTCCTCGAAATTTTGTATGAGTCATTAGGTAGATACTTGATTTACTTATCTTGTAACTCTCTACAAAACTTCGTATCATTTTACCTCATCTGCGAAGTTTGCACTATTTTCTAATAATTAGAAAATAGCTGATTTGACATATTTTTCATACAAAATAAGTTGTCAGATAAGCTGACAAGAACTAATCGGTGAAACAGGCCCTTAAAGTTATAACCTAAGTATCTTCAAATTAACTCATGTCTGCAGCTATGATTTAGATTGATTTAGGTTTTTTGTTCCAATGATAGACGCTACATTTTATTATAGTACCTAGACTACCTAGTATTTTTGTTTGGCTGGTATGCCAGCACGTCCGGTTTACAAATGTTTTTTGTTGCAGATATTCCAAAGGATTCGGCATATTACCCAAAGACTCACCTTTGGTTGTCCCTAATTGCATTTACGGAACAATCTTCTATTGCCTCATAATATTTTTAGGTTTGTATCTTTTCTACTTAAAGTCATCTAATTTGAAAAGGCTACCGTAGAAAATAGAACCTTGTCACAGTAAAGTATTTACCATGTTTTGACGTTTGTATGGAGACGAAGGTACCTATCTATCGAATTTATTAAGCTCTTAAATACCTAAACCTTTTTGTATCTTCTACCTAATTTTTATTTATTTAACAATCGGCTGGCTCCGGTCCATCTCAACGCAGAGCGAAGATCTAGCGCGCTCACTTACAAAATGTCTACATTTTATTTTCCTTGAAATACAATTTATGCAATACAACTTAAGTTAACATAAAGAGGTGTTGAACTATGCCTAGAATTCCTTATTCAAGTAAGACATCAACTAAACACAAAAGAAAAAAGCTTTTGCTCAGTGGGAGATATGTAATTTATGTGCAACTATTCGCAATTACGTATGGCAATCGACATCGCATTACGGTGTGACGTCGGTCGGTCGCGGGCAGACGAGCGCGGCGAGCAATTCGCACATCATCACCATTGCAGGGCGAGATACCCTATTGTGTACTGCTTTGAAGTAATATTAACATGTAATGTCGTTTCGTCAGCTATTTTCTCTAGATCTTAATTAGGATTTCTTGAGAGAAATTGTAAATTTTAGTGTTAAAAATAAAAAAGTAAAAAAATTAAGGGGGCGTCCCCATAAAAGAAACGTGCTTTTTTGTTTTAGCTCTATCATAAAAATGGCAATACATACAAGCTTCAAACTTGGTGTGATTAATGTAGAGCATACTCTAAAGCCCGAAACACACTTGGCCGGTTGTCGCGCTAAGGATCCAGGATAATATTTGTTTATTGTGCCTAAACATTATAGCAGGTACGGAACCCTCTGTACGTAAGTCCGACTTGCACTTGGCCGGTTTTTATTAAGAAAATATAACATCTATACCTATTAGTAAAAATTAATCAAAGCAAAAACGTCCGTAAAACCGAAAACGTGAAGGTAAAACTACTAAATGAAATTGGGTAGAATTTATTGGACACATCTAAATCTAAGGTGATATAATGCATCCCGAACAAGGCCGTTACCCTACTCGTGGTTGCAACTTGCGGCTTCGTGACTTTACCGCGAGAAAAATTATTGCGAAACCCGAAGCTCCCTCTACGCTTATTTGGTAGCTCACGAGCTGTGAATAACTGTTATCGTAATAGGCTTACATTTGTAGGCACTAGACTGGGCTTAGTGGGAATGGGAATGAAGTTTTATGTTCGTAGTGATTCACACGTTTCTCCTTGTTGATTTATCTGTCCGGGGTGAGATCGAAATGTTTGTCTAACAGCTGTTTTACTTAAAAACTTAGAAGCGATAGTATTTTATTGGGAATAGAATCTAAAGTCGTGAGGAAGAGGCGTTTTTAGGTCTTATTGGAACTCTCGTACGTCAGAATCCATAGAATTTCGACCCTTTAGATAAAGGCGGCTCAACAATATGGCGCGCCAGCACAATTGAATTGCACTGACGTTATTGACTTTTTGGTTTTGATTAAATGGTGTAGGCAAGTACTAGGTGGTCGCCCGGAAACATAGAATCGAAATTATGGCCCTCCTCCAAAATTGGTTTGAAATTGAGGCCCACCTACAAAAATGGTTGAGCAGCCTTGCTTTTAGACCAAGCTCACGCTCAAAAAACGGCCTTTGTATCAGGTTGAAATCAATCCGCATTAGGCACGCGAGACTAACGCCTATACACCCTCCCTGCGGATAGGCAGGCATATACCCTGCAGTGGGACTTATACTTAATTATAATAGACTGATACTGATACTCAGACTCACTTATCTCAATGAGACACAAACGACAATCAAAAGATTACCACATGCTTCCGACACACCTCTCTAGCCTCCTCAAAGATACAGGAAGATTACAGATTAGGTACAACAAATTAAAAAGTGTAGCCGCTGCTTATGTCCTTATACAGACAACATCTGTGAATTCTTTGATGTATCGAAATGACCGTGTAGTGACCCATCAACCTATGAATACAGATAAACATCTGAATACTCGACGAATCCGTTCAATTATTTCTCCAATAAATATTACAACCGGCCTATTAATCCCAATAAAGTGTTCTCTATTTTGAAAACAGGTTGGAGGGCTTGCGTGACCATTTATTGCAACGCTAAAATGTTAATTCCATGAAACGCGCTCGTAAAATGTCGGATCGTAGTGCCCATTGTTATTTCAGTTACATATTGAAATAAACCGCGGTATTGTTTGATTTCTGCGGTTTAGTATTCCTCAATAATTATTATGCATTTGCGAGCTTGCAAATTTAACATACGCTGCATTACGGTTACGGTAAAGCTTTTGCAACGAGTATTAACGGTAATGTTAATTACCAATTAATTATGATGATCCTATAATACGTTACATATAACATTTATGCCATACATACTTTGACTATTTATATGTGGACTGGTTTCGCGTGTAATTCTACTAACAAACATTTCTGCCACTTTTTGCGGGGGGCGAGGTAACATGAAATCCGCAACTTTGGATTTTATTCCCCATAACTTTAGATTCTAATTTTGAATGTTAAAAATAATGAAAAGTAGTCTCGTGTGAACCCCAAACGTTCTAAGTTCGAAGTTATTATTTCGCAATTATAGGCTGACTCGTTTAGTGATAAGGTGTAAAATTGAATATAAATGCACAAGATCAATTGTGCTTATACCGTGGCAGAGGGGAAATGCTACTGCAAGGCTAGTCCTTATAATAATTAGTCAAAGCATACATACGCTTAAGTACTTACCTATGTGAAACATTATTATTAAAACTAATAATGTCTTTTCTAAGTTAAATAAGTGGTACCTATCTACTTGGATCCTTAAATGTTGAGTTAAACCAATAAGGTTAAGCTAAATTTAAACAAATATAATTATAGAAAGAACTAAAAACAAAGTACTTTGTCTATGAACTTGAGAAACTTACTGACAATTATATTAAATGTTACTTACCTAAAAGTGCTCTTTGAACTAAAACTGAGACGAAACAGACGAAATTGACTAAACTACCTATGTACCTGGGGTTCTTTGTTTGATCAATGAAATAAAAAGTTGTAGAAAAGGTGAAGTTAATATTAGTTTTCTGATACCGATTTTTCTATTTCAGCTACCTTCGATAACTTGGCTGTGGTGCGTCTCCAATTAATCCTCTGCTTGACATCAGTGGCTTCATGCTTCTACCTGGCATATCTTCTGATATTCGTACTGCAGGATCTCTGTGTGGTGTGCGTCTCAACTTACATAGTAAACGGCATACTTACCTATCTGGTATACAATAAGATGCAGTTTCTTACTGCGAAGAATATGTAATGTGATAAAGTTTTAGGGCATTTAGAGATTGTGATAAATATTACTTTTACATTCGAACTGCATTTATGTAACAATTTTATTTTCTTATACTTACACTTGTTTTTGTTGCCTATAATGAGTATATAAATGAAAATGGAAAATACAACATTTTGCGTCTTTGAGTTTGAGAGCTAACAAAAACATGTCTTAACTACGTACCTACCTATTCAATCATCGCCATCAATGAGATTTCTCTGAAATGTTGAAACTCTCAAGTCTCATTAATAACAAATTAAAATTTACTTTCATTCATTTAATGAAATAAATATCTTTTAAATATTATAAACTAAATGGTTACGTCATCTACCGAAGAATGAAAGAACTTCATTTGAAACAACGCCATATAGTGTTGAATTTCTAGAACATTGAAACAACACAAGATGGCGGTGTCTTTCATTTCAGTAAAGAAACAATAGCGCCATCTGTTGTCGAGTAGAAATACTATTGAAATGTGGAAAAATCATGGAAAAATACAAATTTATGGCTGTTGGTAGTTTTGCCTTTCTTTTATAATTATAATGATGACTGTTGCAAAAAAAAAATATATTAGGACTGTAGACCCACCCTCTAGTGGTTGCCCTCAATCTATTTACTATTCAAACAAAGTTACCTGGCTACCTATTACTAACATAAAAAAAAAAATCTGTAATGTATGAAGGTCTCGAAGGCCTAAGCAAAATCAGCAATGAGAACATTTCGTTTTTGGAAACGTAATAATTGTTAAGAAATAAAAAAAGAGCTCTATTTAGGGTAGCATGTTTTTATTTCTATCTCCAACTTCTTCTAATTTTGACCTTTTTAGTTTGTTTTTATGAAATAATTCAGTATTCGAAAGAAAAACACAACAAGTCTTAACGGTTTTAAAAGGAAACAATAATGTCCGTTATTATCCCTTTGCCAACTAGCAGGCATTTCCTTGTCGGGCCTTACTGTGGTACCTACGTCTTGTCAAGAACGTGATGGCCATATCTGCGCATACGCCGACGCAAAACGTCCTGTCGATCCTTCTTTGTTTGATCGCTGGCGAGATAGTGGCCACAACGATTTGTACGTGTGTGACTTTAACTTCTGATTATCATTCAGGTTTACAATTCCAGGAGGCTAATCATTCCATCTCGAGTCTAACTGCTTACTATGAAGATTTATTGCGACAATTTTTCCATATCATGTACAGTTGCCAAATCAGTATGTTGAAGAGTTTCTGGCCGCATCTTCTCTACTGCGTCTACACGTTCCGACGCGACAAAAAGATGTGACGTTTAAATAACTGGGCTTCAAGTTCCTATTTAACATTTTTTAGTTTGAGTTAGACGATACGACGATAAGTCCTGCGTAATCAATAATCTTAGTACAAGTAAAGGTACTTAAATTAAATATTACACATACCGTTATGTCAATATGTATATATGTGACGGCCCGATAGCACAGACGGTAGTGAACCTGCCTGCTGTGCCGAGGGTCGCGGGTTCGAATCCCGTAAGAGACAAATATTTGTATGATGAATATGAATATTTGTACCCGAGTCATGGACGTTGGTATCTATTTATATATTCTATATCGTTGTCTAGTCATCATAATACACGTCCAGGCTAGATTCTGGTACTTTAAATGTGACTAGATAATTTAAAAGAAAAGTTTTAAGTCTACCACAAAATTAGACTTATAACAATAAATTGTCTAGTAACGTCTGCTAATATTTAACAGTTGTTACATATACCTACTTACTAATACCTACCAGATACTTTACTCCGTGTTCTTATATTGCTGTCTTCCGTTTGCACTGGAGGGAAGTAGAGTATTTGTTTTACTACGCCTCAGTACAGATCAGTCATCTTAGAACTATTTAAGAGTCATCCTTCCGGGCTGGCTTGAGTTCTTTGTCCAAAGTTTGAAATATGAGGTCTATATTATTGTCTGAAAAAGCTTCATTTGTTCTCGTATCACCATCGTTCAGCATGTTTAACAATTTTTTTGTATTTTTCTTGTGTCTATAATGTTCAAGCAAAATATGTCAAATTATTTATGCTTGCCGAGTACAGCGATTCTTACATACCTCTGTCGCCTCATTTACATCCATACATCTCCGTATACACCTTCATTTAATACGATTTTCATAAAAATGGTGATATGATGTTGATACGAGAACAAATTAAGCTGTTGCTGACATTCGTTACAAGCCAACACTTCAATCAATCAGCCGAGACACAAACCCAGAAACACACAATCAACCCACTGCTGGGCATATGCCTTCTTTTTATTGCTGCATTCTTCACGGTCCAACTATAGTAACATTTTCCTCAATTTTTTTTCCCATACTCAGTCTGTAGATTAATGGTAACCACTACGTAACTATTAAATAATCTGTGCCAGTTACTAGTTTATCTTTTAAACAGTTTGTTTTTCTGCACACTATATCAGATACAGCTGTCTCATTGGACGGATGGGTACAATGAATGCCGATTAAAAGCTACCGATTAACCAGAATCTTGTATAGAGGTAGCAAATTTGTTTAAAAGCAACGTTATCATGTTTGTAAATAAATCTGTTATGTTGATATCAATCTTTAATAGGAATGGAATACTTATGAATAAATTGTATTTGTTGAAACAAATCTAGGGGCACGGCAGTGCCCCCGCCAAGACGAGCAAAGCGAAGCGCAAGGGTACTACCTACCTACCTTTAATCGAAGCGCTTCGTTGTTTTTTGAACTTTTAGGAGGGTGTCGCACTACATCCGATCCGATCTCACCGATCCCAGCTACCCAATCCGCCGCGTAGCCCCAGCAACGTCCTATGCCGAGGTCCGTACCCCTCTGGGTGCCCCTAGGTCGGTTGCTTAAGTTCATTCATTTGACTCGGTAGACCCTTCGTGGTCCCTCCAATAGTCCGCAGTAAAAAGCAGTAACTGCTCACTGAGCAACGCTGTATCAGTCATTTCCAAAAAAAAAGAACGTCCGATCCGAACCCACGAAAATACGGTCCGGAGTAGTCGTAGAACTATTCTATTTCTATGGTTGTTTACGCACTATATCCGGCTTCCGTCATCCCATTTTACATACAACATTATTTTTACGGGTTCGATTCGGACGTAGTGCGAAACCTATAATAATTTATCACACACAAAATTACTGGAAAAACTCTTTGTTTTTTTTGTAATAATTTAATTCCGTTTGGAAAAGAGGAACCAAAGAGAAATTATTGGGATTATTTGGGATTTCGGAATAAAAACTTTTTATTGATTCCACAATTTATTTTGATGTGAACTGGCAAGTTGTCTTGGAAACATACTATAAAAAGCCATTAAATCTAAAAAGAAAGAAAACATTTTTCTTTTTAATTGAAGTTTGATTTGGCTCAATTTTTTTTTTCTGACTATTAGCTGTCAGTTCTGTATTTCTAAGATGAATAAAAACTCTTTGGTTGTATGAAAAATATGTAGGCGAGACATAAACACTTTTTGAATTCTCAAAATGTTTTTTAGCAATAATAATCGTACTATTCGTAACAATATAATATAGGCGAAAAAACAATTTTACGAAAAAAGTTAAACGAAAAGATGAAGGTACAAAATAATATCTTTGCTCGTATTTATTACGAGTATGTTATCGTATGAGATCGATGATTTTATGACAAACACCACAACACCTATGCCAGCTTCCTGCAAACACCTTATAATTTTAATTTATGAAATTAAAAAACCCATAACATTTTTTTTTTATTATTATAGTTTCATTTAAAAATCGAATCAAATCAAAATGTGTTTTTCAAAATAATACCTATCACATGGATAGCTTTCTGAGGTCATTTTTGACTCTACCACCGCCGCGTCGGAAGGTGTTCCGTTGTTGAGAAGATGCGGCCATAAACACTACAACAAAAAAAACGAAATACTAATACAAAGTACAATTACAAATACAATATTTAATTATATCGTTTATATGGTAGAGAGCAAGTTATTGAGGCGGGGCATAAATACGGACAGAGAGACAGAATGGACGAAAGTATAATGGTTCCTTGTTTGACTAGGGAACCCTAAAACACAAAAAAGATATTAAATTCAAATCATTTATGTAGGTATTTAATTTCGTATTAACTTTTTAAAAGTATGTTTTATGAATTTTTACATTGTACACCACCAACATTTTAATGCGTGCAGGGTTCACCATTTTCATTCAGGGCTCTTAACTCGAGCAAATTAGTATATTTTCTGTTTTAGGGTGAAATTAGGTGGTGGGCCCACAAAAATTCTGCAAAACGACTCCCTTTTCATCTCATAAGACAATCACGGCAGGTGGCATGTTCCAAGTCTTTTCCATATTCAATTTGCTTTTACTATCTGTGTCGTGTGACAGAGGTAATTAACAATAGTATTCTTAATATTTATGAGAATTACGAGAAGTAATCAAATAATGTCGACTAAATACAAATGAGTCACTTTCGTCCGTAAACTTGGCACTGCGAGTGTGGGAGAGACGAACAATAATGCTTATTGAAGCTATGTAGGTACCTAAACAGTAGATCTGCGTCATTTATATAACACCTGTGACATTATGTAATTGTTTTACACCTTAATTAATTATTGTCTTTTGACTAAGTTAGAAAATTTTGAAACGGCAATTTTACTGGCAATTAAGAAATTCTTGAGTTATTATTTTGTTGTTTCAGTTAGAAACCCTGCGTGTGGTCCAACTACATTTTATATTTATAAATATGCTGAGAACAACATACAATTTGTATTTAGTTAAAACTTACTTTAAATAATGTGTAATTTTTTGCATAATTTCGAATAGGTATAACGATAAAAATTCACAAAATATCTACCAACCATGTGTTTAATTTTTAATTTAATATAATAAGGGATTTCATAATTTTATTGCCTATATAAAACGTGTTAATGAATTAACGCAAAACTAGAAAGTAGTTTGTTTAGAATCGAGAGCAGAATCAAATTATCATGTTTTCAACATGGGGATTTTTTTTTCAAAATATTAAATAATTTGTTTGTAAAATTTAAAATTTACTGAACTCGATGTCAACCCACCACACGGGCACACTCACCCTACTTACTACCAAAACAAGATTCTTAAAATATATCCACGAGCACGCTAGCGCTTTCATTCATTCCTGAATTAGTAACAATTCATATTTGCCTGAAAACTTAAAATGCGAATAACTTAAAATTGTAACTATCAGAATAATGAAATTATTGTTTCAATCTAATTATTTCGTTATATTTCAGTTGGGGTGTATAAGGTTTTGCGCTTATTCATTAACACGTTGTATAACAATTATTTAGCCACTGGGTCAACACGTGTAAGTACGTAGCATACATTACATTCAAGATCATAATGTATTATTATAGGTACTTACATAAACAACTTGCAGGGAAAATGATCTTCTTCATGCTTGTTATAGTGCTGTATGAACAGTCACGTTTACAATACATTTATTTTGCATTATAATCTTGTAATAGTCATATAAATACCATTTTATTGTCTAGTCATACTCATATACACTTGTGACTTACAATACCTAGTAGCATTCCGCTCTATGATTTGTTTGTGCACAGTTACCTGTTCTTCCGAATGTGCAAACAAATCCTGCCCACGCGCACGATGCCTGTATTATAAGGGGTTGTTCACACATACATACGAATTCCAATGAGCTTCTGATAAATAAACGAAATACTCTAAAACGGGATCCTGGATTATTTCTTTGGCAATCCATAGGGGCGTAATATAGACAGTAAAAAGTTAATTTATTAATCAAGTTTACATCCTACTAATCTACTAATATTATAAATGTGATAGTTTGTGACGATCGATGTTTGTGACTCAATAAGGCATATACGGTTGAACGGATTTAGATGAAATTTTAAATGTATTTAGGTCCTAATATTTTTCAGAATACTTCTCTTTCATTCATTATTTTTTTACCTGCTTATTTATTTTTTGTTATTATCTGCAACCTGTGTTGTCTTAACTCACAAGTTCACAACCTTATGTTATTATTATCTACGACGTGCCTAGCCTACACGAAGCGCCATTTTTGGCACCACGCGCCATCGCACCATTGACCTTCTACTGAGACGGCTGCTGTCACAGTGTGCAAAATGATGTCGCCAAATTTGGAATATCTGAGAACTTAATCATGGTAGTCCAATGTCAGGACGTCGGAAGGTAAAATGGTACATTCGAATTCTACTAGGTGTCTAGGCCGTTTCAGAAAGTAAATGTATGTATGTATGTATATGCTCACGACTATATTCCCCGAGGGGGTAGTCAGAGATGTTCTGAAACCTCAGAGCATTCACGTTTCACCAGTAGTACCGAAACTCTGTCCAGTGTGACGGGGGGTGAGCCTGTCGTCACTTATAATGGACAGTGGGTACAATACATGCCTCGAAATTGAAGCATGCAGGTTTCCTCACGATGTTTTCCTTCACCGAAAAGCCAGTGGTGGCCAATCGTACATAAATTCCGAAAAACTCATTGGTACGAGTCGGCCTGGACGGGGATCGAACCATCGCCTCCTGCACGGCAGGCAAGGTTTCTCGCCACTGGACCACCACGGAAAATCTAAAGTAAATCGAAATTAAATGTTTAGGAATAATTGATAAAATCTGCAGAAATGAAATAATAAATTATCGGTGTTCTTTACTTTTACACAAGTATTACTAGCTACGATATTTGTAACTGGAGTTGAAGCAGTCGCCATGGCCGAAATCGGTTAGGAGCCATACATAAATACATTTTTGATATCGGATTATATTTCTATCATATTCGTAAAAGCATCATTCATATCACAATGTGGCCGAAATTCTTGATCTTGATTGGTAAAATTTATCAATTTCTGTAAATTCTTCTTCTGTCGAGTCTATGACATATCATAGAATTTGATATGCCGTCATGGTGAAGAGATTTGCCAAGTAACAGAGGCTTGCTGAATTCCAGGGGTGCGCAGGGGGATATGAGGGGTCCAGCTCGTAACTCTGGAAGCCTGTCTTCATACACCCAGTTTTTATTACGTCTTTAATTGCGTCTATACACGGACAAACTCGCGGGTAAAAGCTAGTTGATTAATAAAACACTTATATTAATAACGAGGTACAGATTTAGTCAGGAAACCTAAAAGGAAACCCACAATTCGATAAAGCTTGTTTCACTAATATCAGTAGTGGGCGACTCGTAAGCCTTGTGCAGAAGTAGGCCGATTGGCATTTTAGATGTAGATTTTTGGAATGTTGTCTATTTAACACAACTCTGCATAAGGTTTTATGTACTTTTGTTTTATATTCCGTTTTAAAAACAACTTTCGATTCTACTTTTTGTAAATAAATATTTCATTACACGTAATACAAAAATCTATAGGTAATTAAATCGGCTTAAACATAAGGCACAGATTATTTAATAGTTACTACCGAAATAGTTTGATAAAAAATATTACTTTGACTAAATTTGATCCAGCAAAATATTTCTAGTCTTTATGGTTCTAGTCGATAAGTAAATGATAAGTATTTGGTTTATAACACTACATCGAATTTTAAGATTTAATTATACAGGGTGTAAAATGCGTTAAATACATACTGAACGGGGTGCTTCAGACCTTAGTAAGCTGTTCCATAGGAAATGTAAATAGCAACTCTACAAAAGTGTATGAAACAATTTGATTCAATCATATCTATAATCCATTTCAAATAGCACCGAAATTTTTGAATTACACAAACAGAGATTTGGAACACTTTTTTTTTTATTTATTTATTTAACTTCATTCTTACAACTGCTATAAATAAAATACAAATTCGCCAAACTGCAGAACAGTTTGTTGGCGACTTATTCTCACTTATTCTTAGAACAGCTTTAGTAACGTCCAAGATATGTCAGATAGTACATCTTTCTGATAAATAAATTATATGTGCTTATCAGAATTGCCCAGAAAGTTAAATAGGAGTCGGAAAATCTCCTCGTCCTTATTTGGAATGAAGTATACATCTAGAAGGCAGGTGTTGGTATATACAGGGTCCTTCTTAATATGTTGACACTTCTTTAAGGGGATGATCAGACCATGACTGACTTTCTCTATGGGACCAACATCGAAATCGCGAAAAAAAATTCAGCTGTCCCATACAAAACTGCGAACCTACTCGAGCCAAATGTATGGGACAGCAGATTTTTTTTTCGCGACTTCGATGTTGGTCCCATAGAGAAAGTTGTTCAGTTTGATGGTCTGATCATCCCCTTAAAAAGTGTCAGAATATTGAGAAGGACCATGTATAGAAGAACTGACTCATGATTCTTATGAGTGCAATTGCTCCATAGTTGCAAATACCCAGGGAGACCTTAGGTATGTTAAGATAAAACACGTCGGTAAACAAAAAAGACCACAAAAAAAAACATACTTAATCGAAAAAGATTAATGATTTGTATAAAAATAAGATAATTAGATATATTTAAAGTCAGCTTAGAGCCGAGTAGTCTAATAATAAACAGGAAAACAGATATTACGAGTAGTTTGAACACATAATAGTCATTACGTGTGCGTTTATGAACCCACATGGAAAGATTGTACAGCGATTTGATCATGTATTGCAATTTAATAGTTGAGTTCTTTATGTAAATAATTGAGGTTGCCTGTCCATTGAGTTTTGAGTAGGTAATTAATGGTAATTGAATTTGATTTATTATTATGATGGGATGAAACGAGTATTCGTTGACAAATTTGAAAGAGCAAAATACCTATATTTGTTTTGAATCAGAGCGACTGCCGCGTTGATGTCTTTTCTATGTAGAACCGAGATCAAGTATTTGTCGTGATGACAAATAAATGTAGAACTTGATTGAATAGTTTTTATTTGAATATTGTGTTTTTAAGATTCTCAATATGAATGGTTACACCATTGATACTATACGTTCCTACTAGAAGTAAACAAATGAAGCTCTTTACCTAGAAGTGGGTGGATTCAGGCTGTGGATGATGCTGACGATGACTAGAAATAACACTACTCGTCACAATGATGTCCCATTATTTCTGGCGATATTGTCACACTTTCCTAGTAAATCGCTATCGCTATCTTTCACCCGCCTGCGTTCGCTTGTCACGCCCTCATGTGGCCCACGATGTTTGTTTGTCGTGTTGGTTCTAGTATGTTGTACATACTGTTAAAAATCTGTAAAAAATAATTAACAGACAGATTTTTTACGTCTTCTTCTACGTATAATAAAATACCTATGCTAAATTTAAAGACAGCTCAAAATAGATTTTCGGTCATGGAAACCTCAAACACGGCCAAGTATGTGGCGCTAAAGGTCCCGGAGAATTATTTTGTCTTGTGTGGTGATGTGGTGCGGAACCCTCGGTGCGCGAGTTGCCCGACCCGCACTTGAACGGTTTTTATTATTGTAAAGAAATGACGATCGATAAAAAAATTGAATGTTCATGTTTTTGAACAGAGAAAGTATGAGAAGACTATCAACGATCAGAAGAATTATCAACTTCACCTTTAAAAGTTACAAAAAAGAACACGACTAATAAAATTAATGATATGAAGCATTCTTTAACCAAAAGTTATTTAATCGTTTTGCAATCATTAGAACACTCAAATGTGGGCATATGCATGTCATAGTTCTCGCTTTCATCAGCTGACCAAACACCTGTACAATGGAGCAATAGAATTATCGTAATGCAAGCATCTTGGTGGTAAGGCTGGTTTTCCATTAGAAGCTTAGATCTAACAAAAATCTTTGCAAATTGATGTTCTTATAAGTTACAACGTGTGTGTGCAATCACAACACGCCGAACCCTAAATAGTTGCATGTTGTGGAGAGGTATTGACACTCAATCATGAGGTTCCGGGTTCAAATCCGCACGGACGACATGCCGTGTACCAATAAGTCTTCTAGCTTAGGTGCATACGTTGAAGAAGAAATTATGATGCGTTTGTTACCAAACCGCATTGGGCGCGCATGGTGGACTATATTATAACCCATACAATATCCTCCCTGAGAGTAGGCCTGTGCCCTGCTGTGGGACGTATATAGGCTGATGATTAATGTACACAATTTACGTTAGTTATTTGTCAAGATGTTTTGGGCATCGAACTGTCCCAGCCATACGTACGGGAAACAAAGTCCCACACATTAAAAATAATGCGCGTGTATGCTATATCTATTGAACACATACATTTACTATTTGTTTCGGATCTGATTGAACTGGTATTATGGAACAAATAATTAGCATACAATATCTTTATCAAATAGGAATTTTAAAGTATCTCGAAATTTATGTGGAATATTGGGTGAATTGGGTCACTGCCCAAGCAAATGCAAATAGAAAATAATATAAGATATTAATGCGTTCAGAAGTTTTGCGCCATGTTTCTTAAATTAATATATCAATGTTATTGGAATCGGCTATATAGCATTTAACTAGCACGGCCATGCTGGAAAACCAGTCTAAAGTGCTACATTACGAAGTGTAGAGACAACCTCTGTTACAAAAGTATTTGCCTGTAGGCTATCTTATATCTAACTGAGCATCTACTGTTTGGTAATGTCCGCCTGATGGTCGGCCGGTTAATTTTCTTAGTTAACTGTTCTATAGTTTATTGGAGCAATTAAACGGCCGTTAAATCTGATAAATGGTTACTACGAGATGTTATATGAATTCATGGATTAATTTAAGAATTAATGGATCTTGTTCTTAATCATAAATTATGTACCATTCAAGGTTATAGAAATCACATTATTTATACGATCTTTATGTGACTATTTGGTCGTTTTGTCCAGGAGGAAAAATTCTAATAAAATAACGTGATCGGTACAATCAATAACGAGTTTTGTGCAACAGGTTACGAATACCATAAAAACAATAATAAGGCGTAACAAAAATGAAAACAAACCAATCAGATTAAAAATTGTTAGTGGCGACCGAACTCGCAAATTGCCTGCTTTTAAAAGCTAACTCAGCCTGCTACTTTATATACTATCGTCATGAATCAATCATTAAATTATACTTATTTAACACCAAAATAGCAAACAGAGAAGAGTACAGACCGAAAATATAAAAATGATAAAATAGCGGTTTTATAGCTAAAAAGCTATATAAAACTCGGCCTCGGCTCTATCGGATTCGGCCATGATAGGTTTCCGTAGCCATTGTGTAAGTAGAAAAAGAAGAAAAGTCTTTAATCTATTTATCTTACTTAAAAGACATTTTTGAAACACAATGATAAGCGCGTTAGCGTGTCGAAAAATTTGTTTTTGTTCATAACTTCTACAATTCTGTTTTGGGTTACTGTTATTTCTGTCTTCTTGAAAAATTTCGATTCAATAGGTGCAAAAATGAGCGAGTAATTGAGGTGGGGCATACAGACCGACAGACGGATAGACAGACGGACAGACAGAATGGACAAAAGTATAAGGGGTAAAAATCAGCTGTTGAATACATTTGAGACGAGTAGGCAATGCAGTTTAGAATGGAACAGCTTTTATGGGCTCGGATCGGTTTGCTCCCATAGTAAAAGTTGTTTAGTTTGATGGGTAGATTCTTAGTTTAAAAGGATGCTAATGATATCAATTTCACTCTGTATAGAACATGTATTATTATTTGTTTGTATTGTACTTTCTCATGTGTCCTGATCTTCACCTAGCTTAGTATTATGAATGTATAGAGAAAGTTGTTCAGTTAGATGGTCTGATCATTCTCTTAAAAAACCGTCTGCATATTAAGTTGGACCCTGTATAATGTAAATGTTTGACAATGTAAACACTTAAGTTTATTTGATACAGATACCTATTTTGGGAGATTTTTTCTCCGATGACTTCATAGTCGTTAATGTATAATTAAATTATTTTTCTGCTCCGAGATAAGTAACCGACTGAGACTAATGGCGTATAATAAAACTCACAAATTATAACAGCCTTTTGAAACGCCTACACTACTAATTCTGCACAATTTGTTATGTTCGGAAGATGTAATTTACATTGTATATTTTTGTAAGTTATATACTTAGAGCATCCAGTTATATACCTACTTATCATTGGTGGTCATTGACATTAGATTAATGAAAAATAGATTTGTTAATATTGTCTTTTGGATACGGCAATTTTATCCTGTGTAAACTTAAATGCGTTATATAATTATTCATTCTTCAGACCATCAAATAGGACAACGAGACATTCAAACTGCACAACTTTTAGTACGGAGCCAACATCAAAATCGCGTCGAAACATTTTATTCTTTCATAGAAAAGGTCAATGCTGGCTACTCGGTCCAATATCCATAAAAATTTCGAGCTTGCTTCGTTCGATCCATAGCTTTTACTTAGATTACTTTACATATGTTTTATACTTAAAAAGCTCTGGCTCTAACCGATCGTATTGAGGAAAAAAGTCGAGCTCGCTTCGTTCGCTCTAAGGTTCTAATTTTCCATGGGTAAACCATAAGATGTTTGACCACGACCCGAATCGATGTACAAAAAAATGTTGCACTGTACGGCTAGACAACATATGGACCTATTCGTAAAATTACATGTTTGTGGATATTCATTTATAAAAAGCACAAACAAAATATCGAATTACAAAAGATCTAATAAAAGAACTAAGGTCTTTGTACTAAAAAAACCCTCATTTACTTATATATTACCATCTCCAAGCTATGCGGTAGCTTACGACAATAATCTGGTAAGAATATGCGGGCAAAAGGCATCAACTTAGAATAGCATGTGAAGCGTTTTCTCAAGTTTATCGCTTTGCCACAGACCATCAAGGTGTGTCCTGATGCGTACAGCTGCAGAAGGACCGTAGCAAACTAAATAATAGCATGCACTCACGTATTCAAAACGTTTATAGGGTCCTTCTTAATATGCTGACAGTTTAGTTTAAAAAAATAAAACTTTATCAGGTGTTCCATACAAATCTGCAATCCTACTCGACCAAAATGTCTGGGACAGCAGATTCTTTTTCTCGATTTCGATGTTGGTCCCATAGAGAAAGTTGTTCAGTTTGATGGTCTGATCATCCTCATAAAAAAGCTGTCAGCATATTAAGTTGGACCCTGTATATCTGAACTCATTCACAACTGTTTGATAAAATTCACTTTTAGATTCAGGTTTTTTTCAATGACTTGTAACTTACTTAATATTATATTAAATAAAAGAAAAATGTGTAGCCTAAATATTGCAGGGGCTGAATTTCAGGTAATCTGATGCATTCTCTGGTACGATGTAGTGTTGATGTAACTGCCTATTTTTGGATTTAATTGTATCTGTGAACTCTGTGTCAGTCATTCTATACAAAATGCCTTTTGCTATGGAATTATTAACATTTGTGCAACTACTTTATTACCTTTGATGGAAGGATAGAAGGTTTTTATGAGTCGGTAATACAAGATAATCTTAAAAGTTGGAATGCAAATTTTGTAGAAAAGTAAAGGGTTGACTTTTTCACTAAACACTTAATTTGCTTCGCAAGTCTTTGTATTTACCTAGGTTTGTGAATTTGATTAGAGATGGCTTACACCAAAGATTATTACAGCTTAAACATATTTAGAGATCACTCTATCTCTTACATTGCACATGGTGCTGACAGAATGCACCATGAATTTTAACATATGTAATTAATTGAATCAGGCAGGGGCAGACTAATTGATAATTATAATCTACAGGGTGAAATTGATATCATTAACATCCTTTTAAACTAAGAGTCTACCCATCAAACTAAACAACTTTTAATATGGGAGAAAACCGATCGGAGCAAAAACAAAAAATCTGCTGTTGCATACATTAGAGTCGAGTAGGCATTGCAGTTTAGTATGGAACAGCAGATTTTTTTTTTTGCCTCGATCTGTTTGCCCCCATAGTAAAAGTTGGTCAGTTTGATGGGTAAAATATTAGTTTAAAAGGATGCTAATGATATAAATATCACCCTGTATTTTGGTGGTGTTTGTACTTTCATTGTTGGTTTTTACAGCATCAGAAGTATTCGGATTAAACAATGAGAGGTTACGGATAAAAACTAATTTTACAAAAGAAACAGATCGCAAAACAGTTTTCTTCATAATTCCAGAATCAATGACTCTATCGTGTTGGCGACCACGACCAGTATTATGACATGGCTGGTAATGTTTATGCAGGATGGCGCCCACACCTCATTGGCATGCAACTGGGCTGGATAAATAAGATCTCTGGGTTCCGGCCGGTTCACCCACCCTGACATACGAAGGACTCTGTGATACTTTGCAAACCTTTCCAGATGTTAACTACCTACTTGATTGTTTGTTTATAAGACAACGTGTTTATAAATAGGAAAACTTACTACGACCAAATAAATTATCTTCTCCCAAAAGGACAAGTCCGTAGCGCCCTAAACTAACGTAAGAATATGGATGAGGCGAGAGAAATATTTTAGAATCGTATCATGTGGCCAGCTGCAGTGTCTGCCTACCCCCGTGGGATAATGGCGTGAGTATATGTATGTGGGATGGAAATAAAAAAGCTAAAATAACTTTTAGGTATTTTTATTTAATTTAAAAGACAAGCTCAAAAATAACACGTTCTCAATTACAAACGCCATCCTAGCAATATCATAGACAAAACAGCCTCGCACTCCACAGAGAAGTGAACCCTTTTCCATAAACACTTAAGGTCGGAATACACCTGAAAATCCTACAGATTCGGCCATCCTATTGAAGACTGACCTCAGGCTTCCCGTAGACTATTTACATATCGACTTGAAGCAGATTCTACTTTGAAATCTTAACTATATGATAGGCACTAAACAATAATGTCTCTTGTATCAAAAAACCAACAAAATGCTAAATAATAAAGAACTTATTCGAACAACAAACTGTGAATCTGACAACAGAAAAACCTCTCAGTTACAGTACTCTATGCTGAAATGTGAAAACAAAGTGATTGTTATGTCTTTTCCCTTCATTATTCTATTCGGAAATAACAAAACAAGTGATAGTTACTTTTAATAAGAACTCTGCTAAACAGAACTACATTAGAAAATACAACATTGATAACTCTTTCCCTTCATTATGTTACTCGGAAATAACATAGCAAGTGACAGTTATTTTTAATAAGAACACTGCTAAATAATGAATGAAATGAAATGAAAAAAAAAAAAATGAAATGAAAAAATACTTTATTGCCAATAACTACTTAAAAAGAACATAAAGAATAAACATATAAGGAATAAACAAAAAATTATAAAATTAAAACAAAAAGAAAAGATATACAGAATTACAGGCAATAGGACAGGGACTCAGCTAAGCTGGCTACAGTCAGTGCAACTGACAGTAAGCAGCGCTGTTTTTCAGCCCTGCCCTTGCTCCTAGAGATGTTGTGTTGGAGTGTAAAGAGGTAATGTGTGGGATGGCAACCAAGACTACGAAGTGTAAGAGTAAAATGTGTATGAGCAGCTGAGCATTTTGTCTACCCCAAAAATGTGTTCGACAGCGAGTTTGCTAGTATGGTCTTTAGCTCCACCTGATTTTTGTAAGCGTGCTTCAATTGTTCTGTTATTTTTTGCTTCAAAAATAACCCTCTTCGGTATTTTGCCTTAAATGATACCACGTTAATTTTTTTATGCATCGGTGGAGGTAAATCATTCCATATTTTTGAAGCTCTGTATTTGAAGCAACCTCTGAATCCTGCCGTTCGGTGCCTGGGAACAATCATCATGTTATTAGCAGCTGAACGAGTGTTTCGTGTATGTATATCCTTCACAAAAGTAAGCTTCTCAAAAAGATACACAGGATTTTTATTCCAGATAACCTTTTGGGTTGTACAAGCAAATTTCAGATCGCGTCGTGCACTCATGTTCAGGATCCCATGCCTATTCATGTAGGGTGTTATGTATTCGCGTTTTGGAATTCTATAACAGAATCTGACACAAGCGTTTTGCACCCTTTGAATTGCTTGTGCCGTATTAGCGTGGATTCTAGGCCCATAGACTACACTGCAATATGTGAAAGGAGACAGTACTAATGAGTCAGTCAGCATGGCTCGCAACTCTTCAGATAAATAGTTCCTAATGCCGTATAAAATTTTTAGCTTATAGAATGCGGATCTTATCTTCTCGTTAATATGCTTGGTGTATCTCATTTCACCATCCAGCACCAGGCCCAAATTCCTTGCCTCCTCCACCATAGGAATCGTAACGCTATTTATGGATAGTTTCAGGTTGTGTTCCACAACTTTACCAATCTGATATGGTGTCCCCATCACCAATACCTTTGACTTGGATGGATTCAAAACAAGAGAGTTCCTATTAGACCAATCATAGATTCTCTCCAAATCCTCATTAATCCTAGAGAAGGCTTCACCAGTGTTGACATGATCAAATGAGTAATATACTTGCGTATCGTCTGCGTATAAGTGATACTTGCACCACTTGATAACTGATGGCATATCAGCAGTAAAGACCGCAAATAAGATGGGACTCAAAATTGACCCCTGTGGTACCCCTCTATCAAGGTCTGCTATTCGAGAGTACTTCTGACTTCCATCAGTATTTCGGGTAGCCACTTGCTGTTTTCGACTATTCAAATACGAGTTAAACCAGCTGCAAACCCTGCTAGAAAATCCGTAGTGAGATAACTTCGCTATGAGTAGTTCTGGGTCCAGGCAATCGAACGCGCGGGAGAAGTCCAGGAGTACAAGTACACTACTGTGCCCTGTATCCGCAGCCGCGATTACATCATCAGTCACCTGAGCTAATGCCGTTTCTGTCCCATATCCCCTGCGAAATCCCGACTGGTACTTAGGCAAAATTTTGTTGTTGTCTATGAATTTCTCCATTTGCTTCAATATCACCTTTTCTATGATTTTCGACAAAATTGGTAGTAAAGAGACTGGTCGCAGATCTTTGAGCTGCTCAACTGAGGCTGTTTTTGGTATAGGTCTCACAATGGCCATCTTCCAGCTGTCAGGAAATTTACACGTTTCGATAGATTTGTTTATAATGCGCGTGATGACCGGTATGGTCTCGGGGAGAGTTAGTTTCAACATTTCAATGTTAATAGAGTCATGCCCCGCCGCTTTAGATTTAATTTTCGATATGATCTTGAAGACTTCTTGTTCCAATGTCGGTTGTAGATCAAAAATTTCGGATGTCACTGTTTTTGCTTTTAAAGAGACAATGAGCCCTGGATCTATTTGTCCATCGCCAGGAAGTTTCAGAAAGTGCTCATTTATCATTTGAGGATCGTTGAGTTCTTCCGGTATTGTTGACTCACATGCATTCTCAAACACTGATGTATTTTTTATATGTTTCCACATTTCCTTTGGATTTCTCCTATTATTGTTTACATAGTGTTGAAAGTATGCTGCCTTTTCTCTCTCTATAGTTGATGTAACATAGTTTTTTAATGTTCGATAATATTCCCTTTTTGATTCGGTCTTGGTCTTTTGTGCCTGAACTAATGCCTCATCTCGAAGCGACATCATGTATTTCACCATGTCTGTAATCCAAGGTTTAGGTTTATCTTTTACTACTAGCTGACGTACCGGAGCATGTATATTAAACAAATTTAAGAATAGCTCATTAAACTTTTCCACCATGACATTGACATCCTCCATATGCATAATATCCTCCCATAGCGTACACCTCAAATCATTTAAAAATAACTCCTCGTTAATGCTGGTTAGTGACCTACTAGTTATATGCTGCTTTACCGGTTTCGGGCTTTTTATTTTAAATTCCGCGAGTACTAAACCGTGATCACTTAAACTTCTATTGTGTACGACTGTAATTCGTTTACATTTCTGAGGAACATCCGACACAATCAGATCTATCAAGGTTTCAGTTTCATCAGTAATTCTAGTGGGTTCTTGCACCAGTTGATGTAGGTTTAACTGCGTACAAAATAAGTACAACTCTTTTGCACAAGAGCTCTCTGGCTTCAAAAGATCTACATTGAAGTCCCCCAACAGGAAAACATGAGCAAAGCTGGAGAAATTACACACGGACTCACTAAGTGCATCTAGTGCCATGGTGACACTAACGGCTTCTGGCCTATACATAGTGCCAACGGCCACTCGAGCACCGGGCAACCGTACATCAAGCCAAAGCTGTTCCAATTGAGCAGGTGGATGGTGTAGAACACGTGACCTCAATCCTTGTCTTATATAGAACCCCACTCCACCACCCACAGTCCTGGTGATGCGAGCTTTATGCACAAATCTATATCCTGATACTGCTGGGGCACTTGCATCTTGGCCGTCTTTTACCCAGGTCTCATTAACTGCAAGAATATCAGGGCGATGTCTTTCAACTGTTACTACAAAATCGTCTCGACCAGTATTAAGTGACCTTACATTTAATATACCTAGTTTCAAATAGTTTTTCAAAGTATTAGCCATTTAATATGAATTTTGTGTGTATTATTTTGTGAAGTGATGTGCTAAAGTTGGAAACAGTCATATAGGTATATTTTTCATGGTCAAAGACGCAACAGATTACAGCATTGTATTTTAAATTAAACTCTCGCGCATTTACAAAAAAAACTCGCAAAACAGTACATAACTCCACCATACATTGAAATATAATATTGAGAGTGATAGAAACATCTTTAACATTATAATTATTATTAAAAGTCTCTAAACCGAGAAAAAATCGTAGTACATAAGATTCAAATTTGACATAATTGAATGAGTTAGGGGTACCCACTTTATAAATACCAGAGATTAAGAATATAAAAACACAAACATCTTCCAGCAATATCAGAAGTTCATCACACATCAGAAACACTAACATTAAACATGTCCAAAAACCCTAACCACATCTTCTTCTGAGTACAGGCGATACCTAGGTGCACCATGTACCTCTCGTGCATAGACTCTACCTTCCCGGGTCCATACGTACTTCCAATTCTTGCATCTGGAAGCCTCACGAGCCTGACGAAAAATCTGGCGATTAGAACGAGTAAGCCTTTCATTTACATAGAAAGGACACGGAGATGCAGTGGTGGCAAGGTTTAGGTCCGCAGTAGTGGCACCTCGGCGGACCCTTGCTGCCGAAAGCAGTTGGTCCCGCAGGGCTCGGCGCGCTAGTCGCACGGCAAGGGGGCGCGGACGCGGTGCAGGCTCGCCCTCCGCCTGCTGCTGCCGCGGCGGCCCCGCGCGCTCCGCGCTCACGATATCCTCCTCAGCCAGTGCCACACCCAACTTATTGCTGATTGCGAGAACGATGTGAATAGGTCCTTCCATCTTCGCCTCTGGTATTCCCGTAATTTCAATGTCATTCACCAGCATATCCTGATCCCGGTCGTTTAATTGCCGCTTGAGTTCGGCAATAGTTTGTTCCAATATGGACGTATCATTTTTATTTGCTTGGCTACTTTGATCTCGTTCCAATACCTCCATTCGTAGTGTGAGTTCATCAATACGACTATTACAACTGCTAATAGCAGCCGTTGCGTCTGACATTACACTTCTAAAGTCCTGCATTTCAATTCGGACTGCGCGCAGCTCTTCTCGGAATTGCCGTATCTCGGCAATCAGCTGGTCTTGCTCTTCTGGCTTCTTTGGTGACGGATTCTGTTTACCTTTTAGGGGTTTACCTGTCAGGGGTTTTCGAGTCAGGGGTTTTCGAAAGGTGACATTTTCGTTACCACTGTCCGAAGAACCCCCTGAACCTGTCTGCTGATTATTATTCGTATTACGTAACGGTGTATGCGTGTTATCATTCTTCGGTAGCCTATTCTTGCATTCCTGGCATTTCCAAGAAGCTTTATGCTCCTTCGTCATTATGTTCAAGAAACGCTTTTCCGATACATTGGCGCATAGGAGATCGTATACCTTCGAGCACAATGAACACTTCAGGAATTGACGACATTCAATAATTTGCAGACAACCAGCACAAGACAGCGCCATTATTAAAGGGAAAAAAATGTGTTTTCTTTATGTAGCAAAATATCGTTGTCGTCTAGTCGATACTGCTGGATGCAGCGGTGGAAGCGCTGAATGGGTTTAGTATACTCCGCTCCGATGACTAAGCGCAGCGAGCTTGTTGCGGGTTGCGTAGGTCAGTTACACTGACCAGTAACAATATTTATTTAAACTGTTTTATGTTATAACTCACGATTCAGTTGTCTGTTCTTGATGATTTAAACACCACTACAAAGCTTATAATACCAGCTTTAAATTGATCTAAAACTTATTATCCAACGATCACTTTTCCAGCGGAATTTGAATAAACGAACGAGTGCACACAAACAAACGTTTTGTCGCCACGGCAGCCTACCCTCAGCCTTAAATAAAACTACATTAGAAAATACAACATTGATAATAACGGTTTCCCTTTATCCACGCAACCCGGACCGGGCCCCCAGAATGTGGGATGGAAATAAAAACGTTAAAATAACTTTTAGGTATTTTTATTTAATTTAAAAGCCGAGCTCAAAAATAACACGTTACCAATTCCAAACGCCATCCTAGCAATATCATAGACAAAACAGCCTCGAACTCTCCACAGAGAAGTAAACCCTTTTCCATAAACACTTAAGGTCGGAATACACCTGAAAATCCTACATGTATGTTTGTATGTATGCACCAAAACCAGAAAATACTTTGTATATGATGGATGAATAAACAACTTGTGTGTCAGGATAATACTTTATTTACACAACAACGAACATTGACACATACACTATAAAATTAATCTAAATAATACCTAACCTAATAATAATACCTAAAACTTGCAGAAAAAGAAAACATTAAAATAAAGAACCAAAACAAGCCAAATAAAAAGCAAAACAAGAACATGTAATTCGATGTAATTTTTATTCTATAGGTATGTTGATGGCGTAGTGAATTCTACGAGACATACGCTTTTATCATAAAATAGTACTATAATTACATTTATCATAGATATGACATACCAATATGACAATAATTTATGTTGGTTCTTATGTACTTTGTCACCTACAGATGATATGGCGGAAATCTTGTATATTCTTAATGATGAGTCATTAATTATGGATGGAGCTGAGATAAATAAAAGGATGTAGTCAACAATTTAACGTTCTTCTTTGTAACTTTGAGGAAATTGTAAATAAAACTATTTTATTGTCCATTCATAAAACAAAGTTAGCAATGATTTAATGAGTTACATAAATACCTATAATTGTGGAATGTGAATATACCACTAGTTTTTAGGGTTCCGTAGTCAACAAGGAACCCTTATAGTTTCGCTATGTCCGTCCGTCTGTCCGTCTGTCCGCGGCTTAGCTCAGGGACGCTTAGTACTAGAAAGCTGTAATTAGACATGGGTATATGTACATATTTATCAAGCCGACAAAATGGTAAAATAAAATTTTGAAAAATATTTTTTTAGGGTAGCTCCCCTATACGAAAAGTGGGGATGCAATTTTTTTCTCGTCTATCCCATGGTGTGGGGTATCGTTGGATAGGTCTTTTAAAAATTTGTGGGTGTGGGAAAACCATTTTTCGATTTAGGGATCCGATAGCGAAATATTAAGTTTTAAAGTGAGAATTTTTGTTAGAGACAAGTGTTCCCCCCTGTGCCAGCTAAACGATTGTTTCTGGATACGTGAAAAATTTTTGGACTTCCCAAAGAAAATCGATCGGCTGATATGCATTAAGTAAAAACGGAAGACAAGACTGGCTACATTTAATACATAATACCTTTAAATGTTTCCAAACCACTTCTATTTCAATCCCACAGACCTGATTTGCAATAAAAATAAAATAAATTTGACGTTAAAGAAAAACCTATTCGGTGCTTTAATTTAAAAAAAAAAATTTTATAGTTTATCCAACACACAAAGTCACATGAACCAAGCCATTTTATTACCATCTTCGTAGGTGTAAAAATCCTGTAGGGGGACTAACTTGACAAACAAGCTTGACGTGCGTCCACGCAGTTTTCCATGTTGATCCTCGTGCCCCCACTCCGGCGCACGCGGCGAGGTTTTCGCGGCATGTTGTAGTAAAGCCTCTCTGTCTCTCACACGGGCGTGTTCGATCGATCGCTGTAGCTCCGACGGTTTCCACCGATCCGTTTTACAAATTTTTCTGAATGAAAAGTTCGTGTAAAGTGAATTTTATTTGACTCTTAATAGTGAATGTGTTGTGCCATATCATTAAGAACAAATTTTGTAGATTTTTTCCTAAATTGTGTACCTGAATGCGTTAAGGTGTTTCAGTGACATCGAGTTTCAGTAAACAGTGTGAAAACAGCTGTTGAAGATTTTCATTGTCGGCCTTTGCCGGCGCCATTGTTATTCAAACGAGGTTTGTAAATTATTTATGAATAACTTGAATTCCTTTGACAGTTTTAACGATTCAAAACATTTTCCTTCATATCATAATATACAGGGCCTTTCTTAATATGCTGACACTTTTTTAAAGAGATGATCAGACCGTCAAACTGAACGACATCTCTAAGGGACCAACATCAAAATCGCGAAAAAAAAATCTGCTGTCCCATACATTTGGCTCAAGTAAGTTTGCAGTTTTGTATGGAACAGCAGATTTTTTTTCGCGATTTTGGTCCTATAGTGAAAGTTGTTCAGTTTCATGGTCTGATCATCCACTTAAAAAAGTGTCAGCATATTAAGAAGGACCCTGTATAGTATAGAGGACTAGAACATAACAGTTATTTACAACAGTAATTTGGGACATAACAAAACTTATTTTCGCACTCTTCTCTCTATTAGAGATGTAAACAATGTTAATTATGATTTTCCGGCGGTACCAAAGCGTTCTAAGGTTAGCAATGACATAACTTGTCGATTTATGCAAATACAATATCCATTGACGCATGTAGGCGACTTAAACATACTCGAAGGCATTATGCTAACGTCAACACCTTCATATTTGAGTGATTATGAATGTTATGTTAATTTGAGTTTATCCCTTGTTTGTAAAGCACATACTAGAGTACCTGGTACTGCTCAGCTTAATGTTTCAATGTCTTTTGCGGTTCTAAAATAGCACATACAAATAATTGACGATTTGAATGATACTTTCATGATACTATTTAGATACTACCATGATTAGTATCATTCAGGAGGTACTGGAGGTAAATATATTTATCGGCTAAATTGTACAATTACGTGATTTAAATAAAAATATTATTATTATATTCGATGTCAATAAAACTAATCGTTTATGCATGACAGGTGTGAGAGTGACGTAAGATTACCATACTAATCAATAATCAATCAGTTCCTAACATGGCCCACAGACGTCAATTAGAATTAAACGCATTTCCCGCAATTTCCTGCGCGCACGCAGCGGATTTCTCGCCCCAGAAGCGCAGGAAACGGACCAAACTCACTGAGCGGCTAGAAAACGTTGTGTCATTTGGGTCATCTTTTGTTTTGAACACACTGAAAATAAATATACTACTCGTAGAAACGTGCGTAAATTTCCATAATACAAATCCGGGTAGGTTTAGGCCCAGTACTTGAAAATATATTCCATGGAATTCCATAAGCTAACAAATACGTCGTCGCACACTGAAAACAAAATCAGCATGGAACCATACTGTTTTTGTTCGCGTTGCCTTTTTTTTAATTATTAAAAATGGGTTCGTTCTTGACCTCAATCCAGTCCTTAGGACAAAGGTGGGGTCGAAGATGGAGAGAGCTAACCCAGAAGAAGCCTATTCACTTCGTACTTTAAAATAATTCGGGTTGTAAGAGCTTGGAAATACTGACGCAGGCAGGGCATTCCACTCCTTGGTTGTGCGCATTCGACTTTGCTATAAAATATATGTTTGATATATTACTACAAAAAAAGTGGACCTTTTTGACACAGATGTTCACTTATTCTTCTCTCATGCTGATAGTTTTGTTTCATTCGGGGTTCATCTTAGTTCACAGAAATAGAAGCCTCGTCAGTTAGTCTTCACTGACGGTATTTTAAGCTCAAGCTTGTCAAGCTCTTGTCCAAATCACATATAAATCCGTATTCGTTCACTGCATCTCTACCATATAACTACAGAATAAATACTAGTACTACACATAAATAACAGATGTATATCGTAATAGTATGACCGTATGACAGATGCAAACCTATTATCACTTGTTACACAAAGATCTTGAATCATAGATCAATGATCTAATAATAACATTTAACAACAATGACTTCAAGCTTCAGACCGATAAACAAAAGCATGCGTAGGCGCACGTCAGGCGACCAACATCTGTCATTATTTTCAATCTAGTATAATAACGCCTCCACGAATGTTTTGCGTCCAATTTTTTGTCTAACGTACGAACTGTAATTACATTGTCTGGACAGTAACCAAGATGCTTTGTATCTAAGTAGTGTAATGATTATAATTTTGTGAAACTTATATAACGTCAGCCAATGTCAATTTATTTTATACACTCGATTACTTTGATAACTCATACCTATATTGATAGCTACTGCAACAATTAATGAAGCATATTATGTTTTTTAGAAAAAGTATACAGGGTCCTTCTTAATATGCTGACACTTTTTTAAAGGGATGATCAGACCGTCAAACTGAACAACTTTCTCTATGGCACCAACATCGAAATCGCGAAATAAAAATCAGCTGTTCCATAAAAACTGCAAACCTCCTCAAGCCAAATGTATGGGCAAGCTGATATTTTTTTCGCAATTACGATGTTGGTCTCATAGAGAAAATTGTTCAGTTTGTCGGTCCGATCATCCTCTTAAAAAAGTGTCAGCATAATAAGAAAGACCCTGTATAGCTTAGAACCTCTCTTTAATGCTAAAGGGCCAGAGGCTTGCCAGAGGGCCTAGCAGACGAATCCCGAAAAATCGAGAAAAATCAAGATTTGCCTGTGTCTTTGTTACTTTACCCATGCCAAAATCATCGCGCATAAGGGGTTTTCTCGTTAGTCGCTTTATCGTCCGTGGCATGCTACAGGAACGATTATTTGTGTGATGAATTCGAATATATAGGGTTCAACTTAGTATGCTGACACTTTTTAAGGGCGTGATCAGACCGTCAAATGGATCAAACATCGAAAACGCGAAAAAAAAATCAGCTGACCCATACATTTGTCTCGAGTAGGTTTGCAGTTTTGTATAGAATATTTTTTTCGCGATTTCGATGTTGGCGCCACAGAGGAGGTTGTTCAGTTTGACGGTCTGATCATCCCCTTAAAAAAGTGTCAGCCTATTAAGAAGGACCCTATATTTGTACCCAAACCGTCCAATCGTTATGTAAAAATCAAAAGTTCAGGCCTCTTCATTTTGAGAGTCACGGTCGCTGTACCAATAGAATTTTCCTAATAAATTTCAAGGTGCTGTCGTGGGTGTTTCGCTTCATAAACAAAACAAAATTGTTTTATTGAGCCTTTAATGAGTAACCCAATGACTCACACCGTGGCAATGTTGTGTCAAGTGTTTTTGCTATAATTGAACTTGAATGTAACAAATTGGATTTTGTTTGTAATCTAATTACTACGAATAATCAATGTTGAGGTCTATTCCCAAAATCAAAATTAGATTTAATTATTTTTTGTCTCAATAACAAAAATCATAACATAAAAAACATTTTAATTCCTACGTTAAAACAAAAAGCATTCTTGTTTTTCGTGTGGCGTCTCTTTGGTGCCGGCCATCATCCTTACCCTATGAATATATTATCGCAAATTGTTTGCCTTACATCTTACCTATACTACATTTCAAATAAGGACGAAAAGATTTTCCGATTACTATATGGCTTTCTGGCATATTCTGATTTGCAAATATAAGTTATTTATCAGAAAGATATTATCTGACTTTCTTGGATGTTACTAAAACTGTTAATATAAAAAAGAATAAGTGAGAGGAAGTGTTTCAAATCTGTTTCTGTAATTCAAAATAGCCTTTAAATCTCGTTGCTATTTGAAATGGAGAATAGTATACATTATTCTTATCACGTTTTTGTGCTTCTATATGTATTTTCGACCTAAATTTCGAACTATTAATAACCACAGCCATAAGAACTACGACGTCGATTTCTATGAAACGACGATAACATTTTGCCATTCAAAAAGATTAGTTATAAAATGTATCTTTATAATCATTGATCGTAGAGAAATAGTTCAGCTTTGCGTTTTTTTTCATGTACAGGTTGTGTATAGGTAGTTTTAAAGTTTTTAATAGTATCTAAGTTTTAATTTACTAAGCAACTTGAGTTCATGATTTATGTTAGTCACATCCGTGCGTGACAAGCAATCGCTTCCAAGAAACTTTATCATTACCTTAAGCTAGACTTAAGTTGCGACTTACTTAGTCAAGTTAACTAGGTACTTATTTACTTTATGACACATAACTACAAGTTTCTTGAACTAGCTTCATGTACCGCAATTGTGTTTGTTTACTTTGCACTTAGCGTTTTTCCTTGTACCTTTGACAAACGTTAAAAATAGTTGTATATTAACCGAAAAATCTACTTTCTATAGCCACACTAAATCAACAATCGGCTTTATGTTATTTGCCATTTGACATAAATTAGTATTGTCGTCCAACCATCGTAGCAGAGCTTATTCATGAGGCTTAAGAGCCTTTTGCAAAAATTAGCACGGCCAAAAGTCACTCCACAGTTTTATGAAATTTGGTTGAGCAAGTTTAAGCTCATCATACGAATCTGTTCTTACTCTTCTTAAACAAATTACTGCAAAAAAACACCTTCGGGTATCGCAAGGATTACGCTCAATATCGCACGGATGTTGAGGATAATCAGTGTCATGTTGTGATTTAATGAAGGTTCTATTTAGCCACTATAAGCAGGATACATTGACTCTAGTTCAAGTGACGTGATTATTGGTACACTATTGGTTTACAGTTAAAGTAAGTTATAGCCTGTAGAATCCCACTGCAGGGCAAAGGCATCCTCTCACGAATAATGGTAAGAGAGAGTGGGCCTTACTCCACCACGCGGGCCCAGTTCGTGTTGGTGGAGGCAAGTTAGTGGTCAACTTGCTGTCAGAGAATTTTCAAGTTGCCTTAATAGGCCCCTGACCTGGCTCAACAAATAGTTACGCCATCTGATGGAACTATCCGAGACCAACTGCTTAACGTGTCTTCCGAAGCACGCAAACACTCGAGATGAAATACCACTAAACGGTCACCCATCCACAGACTGACCGGACCTGGCGTTGCTACCATTATCTACTTAGTTGCAAGGTATCGCTCAGTATCGCATTGCTACTATGGACAGTTAGATTCATGTTTGTATTGTGATTTGTTGAATAGACCCAGTTAGCCGCTGGAGGCAGGTATCCGAGCACATTCCTGACTCGGTCGAGCCAAGGCAATTATTAGTATTTACTTATACAGTTAGTACCTAACAAAGAAATATTAACTCTAATATAACGAGCGTAACACTAGTACAGTCATGGGAATTATTTAGCAATATATTTCTTAACATTATTATAGTAGTTAAGCTCGGTTTGTTGATTTGGTTGAGATGCAGATATATATTTTTTAAGGCTTAGTTCTAACTCCCTTATATCAAAATCCATGTAACTATATTAGACCCTACTTAGACTTTCGAATTACGCGCAAAAGACATAATATAGGGTCCAACTTAATATGCTGACACTTTTTTAAGGGGATGATCAGACCGTCAAACTGAACAACTTTCTCTATGAGACCAACATCGAAATCGCGAAAAAGAAATCAGCTGTCCTATACATTTCGCTCAAGTAGGTTTGCAGCTTTGTATGGAAGAGCTGTTTTTTTTTTGCGATTTCGATGTTGGTCCGATAGAGAAAGTTGTTCAGTTTGACGGTCTGATCATTAGAGAAAAAAAAATCTGCTGTCCCATACAAAACTGCGAACCTACTTGAGTCAAATGTATGGGACAGCAGATTTTTTTTCGCGATTTCGATGTTAGTCCCATTTGTTCAGTTTGATGGTCTGATCATCGCCTTAAAAAACAATAAAAAAAGTGTCAGCTTATTAAGTTGGACCCTACATGAGTCTCGGCCTTAAAAGTTGTTGAAGCTGTTATTGAAAAAAGGAAGTACTGTCTTTTCAAATTTTAGGTTCATCATTTTTAAAAATGATGTTTCGTAGGATACATTTTGAGCGAAAAATCATAGGTGGGATTTAGGGTTCAGGGTTTAGCAAAAAAGTGGTTTCCATAAACACCTGTTGACTAGGGTGCAGTGCACAATAGAAAATAACATAGACGTATTCATATTATGAAATAACAAAATACTTAACTAGAAATAAAACAATTCTCAGTAATCTTCTGTCTTTTTCTTTATACCTCAATTCAAATTAAGTCTCTTAAAACTTGAATCTAAAATAATGGAAAAAAAAGAACCAAGAGGACCTGGTAAAACCTGTATATGGGTTAAGCCAATTTTTGTCGGAATTATTTTCAACAGAGGTCTTATAAATTTGATATAGCGTCAGCTTCTAATTACCAGTTTTTATAGATTAATTCCAGGTACGAATTAGAACCTTCAAAAGATGGTCACTTGTCAAAGTATCAAATTACTGAACGGACCGGACGGTAGCCTTGCCGTTTTTGCTAAATCGCTAGTTCCGCTAGTCGAGCGAAACATGGACGATGATGATGATGCAAGAGTATTTATACATAAAATACATGGTAGTAACATATCTTGGATACTGTCATACATTATTTAGTTGTCCCAAAAGAAGTATCTACCTACCGAATGAACCTATTCTAGACATATATTATTTATAGATATCGAATACACATAATACAGAGTGAACTTAAATACTATACATACATAGGTGCTTCAGACCATCAAACTGAATGACAGCGAGAACAAAAGGAACAACAAACTCGACCCAAATCTATGAAACAGTTTTTTTTTCGCAAATTTCATGTTGGTTGCGTAGAGAAAGTTGTCCAGTTTGATGGTTCGAAACACGCATTAAAGTCTGTAACCGTTACAATTAAACATATAGAATGTACCTTTTTGTTTGATTAATAAGGTTTGATTTCAATATAATAATGAGTCCATCATTCCCTAATTTATAAATTGTTGTATATCCATTGCAACTGCTTGTTGGGTAAAATTATTTGTATTTATTACGACTTCATTCATCTTGCTTTAAGATATTTGCAGTTTATCTCTTGAAGCAATATTCAATTCCTATTATCATTCCAGTGACCATAGCCACTTCATGAATGAGTGAACACGACGCGTCTATATCCCCGAGGTCTGTGTTTACTTGTAACTCTGACTATGAATGCTCTAAGGTTCTGCTTGACTTCTGTCACGGTTACCTTCGAGTCGACTATGACCCTAGAGGCCAGTGCTAGATCATTTATACATGTAAATTGTACTGCTTATGCGCCCCAAAACATACAGCGCTCTTGGCCCGAGAACCCAACACCCCTGAGCCAACCCATTCCATGCCATGGTTCGTCATTATCATCAGTCTATACACGTCCCACTGAAAGCGTTACAGCGTATAGAGCGTTAGTGCGTATGAGCGTTAGTCCACCACGCATACCCAATGTAATTTTTTGGCTCAGTAAAATGTTATCTAATTGTTGCAATTTTTTAATAGGCTACTAGGGAACTTTAGGAAGAAGAATGGGTTTTGTTAAGTTTAGTTAGAGTGGAGCTTTTTCTCTATTTAATTTCTTGACAGTTTTATTAGTTTTAATTTTAAAAAAACGATGGAACGACCTAAGGCTTGGCATCTCTCTCTATGTCTTAATCCGGCCCTGCTTGAGGGAATTAAATAAATTGTCGAAAATCTGAATTTGCTTTTTAACAATCATCAGCACAGCCTAAATACGTCCCACTGCAGGGTCGCTTACCTTCAGCGAGGGTTTAAAGGCGTTAGTCCACCACGCTTGTCCAGTGCGGATTGGTAGACTTTACATACGGATCGGAATTTCTTCTTCAGCGTATGCAGGTTACCTCACGATGTTTTCCTTCACAGTTTGAGAGCAGTCGGTATTACGTACCTACTTAAGTCAAAAAAACTCATTGGTACATGGCATGTCATCCTTGAGGATGCGTACCTGGACCTCAAGATTGAGTTTCCATAACTCTCCGCAAGGCGCCACCGATGCTCTTTTATTGAACAATAGTTAGCTTATAACAGAACATAGAATAGCACTCCACAAAGACCGACCATTTTCCACCTCATGAATGAGTGAACACGGCGTGTGCGAATCGTCGAGGTCTGTCTCCATTTGTTATTCTAAGCACGAGTGCTCTATGGGTCCGTCTCACACGACTGTCACGGATAAACCTTCAGGTTGGCCTGTGACCCTTGAGGCAACGCGAATTTTATGAAGGTCCTTTTGGTTTATGGTAAATTTTATTTTGAGTTAGAGTGATCGTTTTCAGGGGAATATCAACAGTTCTATTTCTGGTGTGTGTACAGATTAAGTTACTAAAAAGAGACATAATGCTGAATAAGATAAGTGTGAGTTAGTTAAGTTTATGTTATCAACTATATTTTACCCGAGACTTCGTAGCAAAGACAAATTGTAGTACGCGACGTAGCGAGATGTCAGTTTTAATTCCAATCATAATAAGCTTTTAAAAACACAAAGCTTCATCAAAAGTGATGCTTGAACAAAGACAAAAAATCTAAAGTCCGTGAATCTGAGTATTTCGGAGTCAGCAGTGCATGCATATGCTCACGACTATATTCCCCGAAGGGGTAGTCAGATATATTCTCAAACCTCAGAACATCCACGTTTCACCAGTAGTACCGAAGCTCTGTCCAGTGTGACGGGGGGTGAGCCTGTCGCCACTTATAACGGACAGTGTGTACAATACATGCCTCGAAATTGAAGCAAGCAGGCAGGTTGGAGTCAGGAGTGGTATATTTGAAAGCATTTTGAAAGTCATAAGTCAGAATATCTCTGACTACCCCTCGGGGAATATAGTACTGAGCATACGCATGCATGCAAGCATACAGCCATTTTGAAAGTCATACGTTCAATTCAAAAATCAGCACAAGAAAATGACAAAATTACTATGGAGATTATGGATCTTCGATCATGATTTTGAAAGAGTGAGCTTAAGAGCGGAATTAACACTCCAGGGTACCAATACTTCTATTACAGCTTTATAATAGTATAGATCGATTTATCCCACTGTAAAGTGATCAGGTAAAATAAGTGTTAAACAGTATTCATAATAAATAGTAGCAATAAACACTTACAAGTGAAACAAATTGACGTTATCATTGTTCTGTCAGAGACAATGACTTTATTTATTTTGGGAACTACGTTAAGAATACCTTCAACTGGTAATCGATTGCGGAAAAACAATGCAATAGTAAGACATCGTCAATCCTCTGACAAGGCTACTACCCGATCCAATCGGTTTCATATCGGAATCGTGTTTTAGGTAGTTATTAGCGATTCCGCTTTTTAATATTCAGTTAATTATTTCTAATAATGTATTTGATGATCACAAAACCAAAATATGACTTAAAAATTGTCTATACTTCATTCCAAATAAGGACGAGGAGATTTTCCGACTCCTATTTAACACTCTGGGCAATTCTGATAAGCACATATAATTTATTTATCAGAAAGATGTACTATCTGACATATCTTGGCCGTTACTAAAGCTGTTCTAAGAATAAGTGAGAGTGAGTGATTCAAATCTGTTTCTGTAATTCAAAATAGCCTTAAATTTTCGTTTGCTATTTTGAATGGAGTATAGTACAGTCATAATACGTTACCGATTTTGTAAACGATATAATAGGAAACTTACACAATAATGTAGCGTTAGGTATAATATAGGTATTAAATTTCTTTTTAATTATGATTTTTGTTGCCAACTGTTGTAAAGAGCGGTAGGCTTATATTGAGAAAAACCCTTTTAGTAGTTTAGCGTTAATATACCCAAAATTAATATTGTATAATTAAAATATTGACAAAAACGGACAGAGTTTAGCTATAATCATATGTGATTATTATCAAATAATGCGCCCTAATATCATTGGTCTATAACATAAATTACTTGTAAACAAATAAATAGTTGAGTTTTTCGCAATTTATGTACGATTTGTAACACCACTGGCTTTTCGGTGAAGGAAAACATCGTGAGGAAACCTGCATGCTTCAATTTCGAGGCATGTATTGTACCCACTGTCCATTATAAGTGGCGACGGGCTCACCCCCCGTCACACTGGACAGAGTTTCGGTACTACTGGTGAAACGTGGATGTTCTGAGGTTTCAGAACATCTCTGACTACCACTCGGGGAATACAGTCGTGAGCATATACATACATATACATACAAATAGATTTCATAATATTGAGACAATCTACATACAAACAAACAAACTCACCATAAACACTTTCGGATTTGTCCGAAACATTGCTACAACTACCTATTTTACTGCAACATATTTAATGTTTCAAAATGGAATGATGAGTAAAGTGGTGATAGGGGGCTAAGGGGATACACTGAGACAAAAAAAAAGACAATATCCTCCAACGTCCTTTTTTATAACAAAAAAAGTTTATTTTAACATAAGGTATGATCAAGTCGTTGATCGTGATATAGACGACATCTTTTACAACAACCGGAAAACCATACATATTTGTCGAAATAGTCACTTAACATAACGTGTCTATGGTGGCAACGTTTTTTCCCACGATGTTTAAAAACGAACCATTTTAAAAGGAACCTAATAATTTTTTTGTTAAATACTTAACGACAAACAATCAAGTCGGTTAGATGTCTTCTTACACTGGTCCTAGACAAGCAAAATATATGAATAGAGACATGACAAAACGGCTTGTCAAAATGTTTACATAATAATGTGATGTAACTGGTTTGCAAATGTAGAGATGACTCTATTGCCTTTACCTGTATTTATTTTAACACTTTGTTGTACATAACATACATACGGCATGTATAGTAACCAACATAAAGTATAAAAGACAAAAAGCTTATTTTTTAGTTTTTTGGAAAAAATCCAATTACGATTTTGTCATAATTATTTAGACCTCCTGTTTTTAGGGACCAGTTCTCTATTTCCCTTTGGACATAATATAGGTATTAAATTTCTTTTTAATTCTGATTTTTGTTGCTAACTGTTGTAAAGTGCGGTATACTTAACTTTTTTTGTCCTGTTTTCTTGTTTCGATTTTATCCGTTTTTAAATAGTTGAAAATTTAAAGTCCAATAAAATACAATTTATGGCCAGTTGTGATCGTGATCAAAATTAATACTGAATGTTATTTAGTCAGGTAGAATACCAGTTTAGGTTACAACTAAGAGAGGTTACGTTAATAATTCGCAATGTCAATGTAAGGTCACATATTAGTAACATAAACTAGGATGTGTAATAAAAATAAAATAACCCTATTACTTTTAATATCCAATGTGATTATTTCGTATAATTTAAATGTAAGATTTTTTTTTTGGCTTGGGAGACGTAATGGTAAAAGAAAGAGGGAAAAGCCAGAAATTCAAATCAAACAATAAACTATACTGGGTGTTACAAAAGTAAAAATAAAAATTTTAAACTTTTAAGTGGGTTGTTTAGACCATCAAACTGAACAACTTTCACTATGGGACCAACATCGAAATCGCGGAAAAAAATTCTGTCCCATAGATTTAGATCGAGTAGATTTGTAGTTTAGTATGGAACATCCGTTTTTTTTTTGCGATTTCGATGTTGGTCCCATAATGAAAATTGTTCAATTTGATGGTCTAAACCGCCCCATTAAATGTTTATTTGTATTTTTGTAACACCTTGTAATATTAATACTCAAAAGAATCGAATAGTATAGAGCTTCGGTGCCTTCCTGAAGACCTCCTTATCTACTTATTATGAGGTATTGGAGGAAGAAAGAAAGGTTTTTGTCCAGTATTGGGATACTCAACGGCCACGTACATAAAATTGTATGACGCTGCGCTGAATAAACAAGCATTTTACTCTTGTTGCCATACGTTTTCGTGGCATATTGAAACGACGTCATCTTCGTTCGTTGCGAAGTCGTTTGTCGGAACAAAGCCAAGTTTAAAAGCAAATGCCATTCCCATATCTGACTGAAATAATGATGCAATTTGCACCAAATATCTAAAGACACTTTTTACCAACTTTACACTGTCAAATTACGAACCAGATTTTTTGGTCGTTCCTTTTTCGGATGAGGTCATCGAATTATAGTCGAATCAAAAAGAAATGGCATAGGACGCAAAGAAACTTTTGAATCACAAAACAGGCTAAAAACTCAAATCTGTTTATAAATCAAACATGACACACACTGACAATATACGAGTAAAAGAAAATTCTGTCGGAAAATAAAGATTGTTTACCAAAAATTACATTGTTTTGGGCTACGTTTGTTTACATTTTACGTCAGGCCTATTGGGATGAGGTATACGAGTGATGTAAAGGACCTAAAGTATTTAAAGTTGTGTTTGTAAACAGGATAATAACAATGATGAGCAAGTCACGACGGCCAGGTACCTTATGTAACGCAGGGTCCAAATGTCAGGGGACCCTTCACCGCCCAGTGTTTGTCAGAGGCCGTATAATAATCTGTACGGTATTCAGTTTACGTCTCAAAAAATATTTTGATTGAGCGTGCATCACGTCAAAATGATTCGTAAGTTCATAACTACGAAGTACGTCAATGCTGGGGATAGAAGAAGTTTGTATAAGAACGTTTTAGCGTCGAAACTAAAGCTGTCTCGAAAAAGATTTCTGTGTACTTTACATTACACACACACATATTATAAAAATATAGATATATATATAGATGTAATAAATAATAATACATTACAGTAAATAACAGAAACATTTACTTCTTCATTAACACAAAAAAACAATCAAGGGTAGGCGTAGTTACGTACATTAAAAATAAATAAAAATAGTAAGAACTTAAAAGTAAAGACCTTAAATAGAAAACTACAAATAAGAAATATAATAAAATGATCAACAAAATTGTATAACGAAATGGGTATGAGTAAAGGTATTGTCATTTTTTAACAGTCGCGGCCACGAATCAAAGTATTATATAATTATAGTGTTATAAAAAACAAACAGTGTAATAAACACTTATGGCCTACCTCGCATCGGAGCTGAGATATTTGACTCTAAAGCTCATGATAAAGTAACCAAAACCATTAAGAATCAATCGAAACATATTACCTATTCAGCAAAATATACTGTAAAGAAATACAGAAGATACAAAACAAGGCGTCTTAGCGCTAAAAATTGATGTCTCCCATACAACCTTAGAAGTTATTTCCTTAGAACGCTCGGATGCAGCCTAGCAATGAATGTGATGTTGTTTAATGTATTTTGAAAGGTCCTCTAAAAACCTATGTAAGTTTTATTACTGGCCGATAAAAAACAAAAAAATTGTCTCCACACAACTCATACCCATTACGAAATGTATTGTTTTGGTTGTCATAAAAAATTGTGAAATAAAAACGCATATTTAAAACCCACATCATTCACTTCTTTTCAATCCAAAAAGTAGAATTCTACCTACCTACTTTACTTAATAAACACCTACGAAAGGTTATAAAACCGATCGGTGTGTAGCTAGAATCAATTTAAAGGCTTGTACGTGTCGACCACACGCAGAAATCAGGTGGAACTATTTCGCATACAATGGGCTCGTGAAGACGATTATAATGTTTAACATGTTGATGGACAAAGCGAACAGGAGGGCGTAAAAATTTATTGCTTTAGTGCTTAGTCTGACGAGTCATCTGCTTTGTACGTTCTCTATTGGGTTACTTTATTATGCAGTGATAGTGTTGCTACCTACTAAGGATTTTAAAAGGCTGTAGGAAAGAAGAACTGAATACATGATTTAAAAACAAAAACCGGCCAAGTCCTTGTCGGGAAACGCGTACAATAGGGTTCCGTAAAATTCATCCCCAATTTTCGTGCAGAGGAGGTACCCTAAAAAATACTTTTCAAGATTTTATTTTACCACTTAGTCGGCGTGATTAATATGTATACCCATATCAAATTACAGCTTTCTAGTACTAAGCATCTCATAGCTAAGCCGCGGACAGGCGGACGGACATGGCGAAACTATAAGGGTTCCTTGTTGACTACGGAACCCTAAAAATTGTTTGTTAGTATGTGGCATTGTCATCAGGTTTAACGTCCTACTACAAGTTACAGTTTCTTTTCACGAATAATTAAGGTAAGAGAAGGCCATCAGCAGAGTCTAGTTAGTATACAGGGTTTTTCTTATGATGATCAGACCATCAAACTGAACAACTTTCTTTATCTACTAACATCGCAATCGCGAAATAAAAATCTGCTGTTCCATACATTTGGGTCGAGTACGTTTTTTTTTCGCTATTTCGAAGAGAAAGGTTTTTAGTGTGATGGTCTGATCCCCTTAATAACCGTCAGAATGATTAAGAACGAACCCTGATATAAAAAGTTTTCTTTGATAATAAGAGAAGCATTTTTCTTTTAAGAAGGTAAACAATAATTCGAGGCATTGTTGTTTTATATAAAGGTGATTGGGAAAATAATAATAATACATTATTATTTTTACAGTCGATAGTAGAATTTTAATTTTAATTGAAGAGGTATTTTAAAGTAGTTTTAATACCTACTAGTGGATTTATTAATTGGAATTCGAATAATAACATGGGTTTAATGTCCTTGTTTGTCATTTAAGTATGTACCTACATTATAAATTATCCTCTCAATGGAAGGTAAATTAAAAAATACCTATAATAAAAACGTTTTGTCAATATTTACGTCGTGCATCTTTACTCAGTTTAAGTTATTGACAATAAGCTCATAAATGAATTAATTTTATTCTTTTAACACACCGATATAGTGATGCCTAATTTGGTAAAACTCATGAAACCTTTTTTTTATTGCGAAGTTTTTTCTCATATCGAAACCTATAAATATTGATTCGGCGAACCCTATTGTACGAAACCTCATGAATAATTTATCGATTCTGCATCTGATATCGACGAGTTTGGCGAGATTTCGAAAACCGATAAATCGATTCAACACTTACAGACGTTTGGAACAAAAATTAGAGGCGTGTCACTATCGATTTATTATCGATAAAACTTCATGTGGGAGAAAACAGAAATTTCGTATTTGTAACTGACAATTTATTAAAAGTGAACCATATTCTGCAATTGGGAAGTTGACTGCGTAAAATATATTTAAGTTTAATCTTCTCAGTAAAAAAAAGGTTTGAAACTAATTGCTAAACTCAAATTTTGATTTTTGAAACTTTGATTTAAAAAAAAACTTGAATTTTTATTTTAATAACAGGATAAACTATAAAAAGTAATAATACGAAGACGAAAAACAATGACGCTACTTTACTATTTAATATTTAGGACAATTTTTCCAACAAAGCGCGCGCTTTGACGTCCAATAAAGAGTTGCTGAATTGGAAACTGGCGGATTGTACGCGTTTGAGTTTCTAGCTGAAAGGGAATATGATTAATTGTTGTGTAGGTAATTAGGAATACAACAAATTACAAAAAGTTATCAATACAATGGACAAATAGTTACAAGCGTGTGTGATGCTAATAGTGGCCTGAAAAAGCCAAATAGTACTTTACTTTGTTCCTCGCTTGTTGACTTGCTTTGACTGAAGTAAAAATAATTGACAATGCTTACTATGAAATCGGTAAAGTTAACACAAACGGTTAGCCTTCACGCTTAATTAGTTTGTTGAATCGTACAATTAACATTGCGTATATTTCATGGGAACAGGGCCGGTTTAAGGCTTCGTAGCTTTGCTATCATTTACACAAGAAATATTGAAATAATTCGTTTGGGAACATTCTACTTTCTTATATGTAATTTTATTATCAATAGCGATTACCCCGTTTATCTTCCTTTTCGGTCGGTATTCGCGTCTGTCCTCATCATTTCTTTTTCTCCGCTTAGGTACTTCTTCTAAAACAAGCAACGGATTCTGATACGGTTTTCACTGTCATATAGAAAATTTCTTCCCGAAGATTTATGCACTGAGAGAAAAATGCTACGAATACGTAGCCCGTCGCAGCTTATACGTAGCCCGTCGCAGCTTACGTATCACGTAGTTACGACGCGATACTGATTACGAGTGTTGCATCAGTATTTAGGTTGTCAAAGTTGTGGTATCAGTATGAAGCTTCATTGTGAAGTATGAGACAACTTAAATTCTGGTGCAACACTCGTAATCAGCATCGCGTCGTAAGATACGTGGTACGTAAGCTGTGACGGGCGGATGTGTGTATAATGTATTTATTATTTACTTATATTATGGATCCTACCTAGCTGGGGCGAGCTACTAGTGTATTATAAGTAAAGGTACTTAAATTCTTTAATACTTTTGTAAAGCTTTGCAATTATGTTCGGTTCTGAATCTGGCCCTGCCTATGAGGATACTGTTCGATGGATCGGAGGAGTTTAGTTGCGCAAGCGCAAGTTTGGTGCTCCTACGCTCGAATCGGTGAGAACTGAGAACCAGTCGTAACAGGGACACGCCTGGACGGACAATTTTGTGTATCAATTCGATTCACACACGGAAGTCCCGCGATTAAGCTATTTTCATACTTATGACGTTAATGTTAAAGTTCTACTGTTACTAGTGGATGAAAGTGTCGATGCAACACCTAAACATTCTTGTTGCGAAACTATCCCAACTTATAATCGTATACTTGTTTGATTATAAAGTGCTGCAAGTGCGCTGTGTGAGTTTGTTCGGATTAATTTGTTCAGGTGGTTATTTGTTTCTTCTTATACGACAAACCTTTGGTATAACGGATACATTTTTGAAACGTAAGCACGTATTTCTTGCATGACGCGATCTAAGCTTTTATATCGAGACGTGTAATCATTGCTGGAATTCGTCTTGCTTCCTTCATGAACTTGATTGCCATGATTTCAATGTTACCACCAAAATCACAGTCAAGTGGTTCAAAATTAGACCCTCTCTCCCACTAGCATTATTTTAATAAGCAACTGAAACTCACCATTATATTAGGGCTCTCGTATTCATGCAGCAGCCTCTTGCTACCTTTTTTGCTTATTATCTCGGAATTCGACGACTACCGAATAATCAGAATGATTGAAATTATATACACTCCATTTGCAGCTCTGAAACAAAATCTATTCAAACTTAAACCTTAAGTTACATCAATAAGGACTACAAAAATGTTGCTAGCAAGACTTTATTAGGTTGTTTGTGATCAGATGAAGAAAGTACTGTGATGGACAAGTTTCCTTTTCAGACGTAAGTGAGGTCAAGACAAGACAGTGACTCATCTGAATCGAGGTCTTGTATGGTAGAGAAGGCTTTATGGGTACTTAATTGCAATTTGATTGTGCACTGTTTTGGATGTGAGAGAGAAAGATAGAGTTAATTGTGATCTCTGAGGTTCCCCTTACTGTTATGTAAATGAAAGTATCTCTAGGTATCTGATATTTGAAATGTAGTATGCTAATGTTTAATTTTGCTAGTTCGCTAAGTCGCGGTAACATACAAGAACGCGGGAGTTTTCAGTGGGTATCAATATTTGACAAAAACAACATGAGTCAATAACTCTGCCTGAGTATGAAAACAAAGAAGTACGTATTATTCTTTATTCTCGCATAAACTACGTCAAATTTGATGATTCTAAACGATATCTTATTATATCCTTGATTAGTCAATAAAACATACAATGCAACGGAAAGATCTGATCCGTTTTATGCCTCATTAAATACCTATCAGGAGGCATTAAATAATTGGAAACATAAATTCGTACTTTACAATAACACTTAGGTTCAAATTAATTAGGATTATTTTGCTGCTACTATTATTTAAAAAATAATAATCCTTCAGGACCTTGGCGTGCGAGAAGTCTATTCATTATTTATATGAACATAAGGTTTCTAACATCGGATTAATATTGCAGGAAGTATATTCGACCTCTAGTTATTAACATGTGTTAAGATTTCTGTAATAAGATGTTTCTAATGAATAAAACTATAAAATTACGACTAGAACACCAGCTTACATTAAACTGAATCCCAGTAAAGAATGCAATAATTGTTGCATAGTATTTCGAAGAACGTTTCCTACGTCCATATATCATGGTAATACATACTAACACTAAAACTAAATTAATTTTGTCCCATTCAATAAACGATAGCTACACACTAGTAAACTCCAAATTTACACATGGCGACACGAACAAGATACATCAGCTGACCCTCTAGCATGATTTCTCTACTTGCGCGCGACGCGGCCTTTTCCCATACTACAAGTCGCGGCAAGCGCGCCTTTCGCTCTCCGAAATGCGCGGGAGCAGGTTATTTTCTATGCAGCGAAGGCGCGGCGCGCGCGTGTAGAGAAATCATACTAGACGTGCAGCATAAGCTGGCCACGCGACGTTTATACCTGATTCAAACAACGCGAGGTCAGCTTATGCTGGCTACGTATAGCTAGATTTGTCACCGTTTATACATAACGTAAAATACTGATACGTAATGAACAAAATATGTTGGAGAACAAGCTTTTTATTCATTCAATTGTACAAAGAGATAATCCCACACAATATAGTTATCAGTACACAGTATACTAGTTTCATTCATCAAGATTCATCCGTGGTTACATGTCCGTAATGAATTGAGCAATATGTCCTGACCTGTGTGATCTCCTCTCATTCATCTAGCTGATTTAAGGCCGTATTACCACTATGAGGCACATGTGTTTGTTATTTGAAGTAGGTACCTGCATTTTTTCTGCAACTAAAGACAGCGATGTGCATCAAACTTACAAGCACGTGTGTAACAGTGAGAAGACAGCCTTAAGCACAGTATGGACATTGGTATACTTAGGAGGTTATAGTTTATAGTTCCGCAACGAGCTGTTGTTGCATATTGTACCATATAAATGTTTGTCATTGAAAAACTCGATGGATATATCACTGGCTGAATATATCTCAAAACTTTGTTTGTGCGATTTTAAAAAACCTAGGTACGCACTTATCATGGCAATAACAATTTTGTTTCCCAAAAATAACATACATAGTGCATATCTTGTGTTGAATGCAATGCTATTTATTACCGACAGCGCTTGGGTGATGTTCCTATAAGTACCAAACATTTATATTTTCGAGAAACCTTAACTGAGGTCACATTGTAAATTCGCAACTGAAATGATACAAGTTCCAATCGAAGTTGACGTATAATTTATCCTTATATGGTTACATGAAGTAATCGATTAAGCATTCCGAGTCATTATTATGTCGTAGAGGCGCATGCGCGGTGCTAATGAGGAAACGATACATCTGGGCATGCTGGTGCCATGCCGGTGCCAAAGGTGAGGCTAGTCTGTTTCCTTATGTTGAAAGCCTGTAAGGCAGATGCAAGTTTGTTGTGACTTATGATTATAAGTTTAATATAGCTTGTTTGAACGGCGACTTCGTCCGCACCAGCTATGACTCCCGTCATCGTAGCGAGGTAAAATATACTTTTTAAGTCGAATTATAAGCTTTTTAACATGAAAAGTTTCGTTAAAATCGGTCGAGTATTTTTTGCGTGATACTCAAATAAACAGGCAGAGACAAAAATCTATAATTTGGGAGTCAGGGACATTTTCAATGGTTAAGATAGCTGATTAATCTCATCAGATGTCAGTGGTTTTATGAGTTTCAATTTTCGGTATTGATCATAAAACGATGACATTAAAAGTGAGTAGAGTTATTTATACACATTTTGATAGCGTCTTTAAGAATTATTTTCGTTAAATTGAGTGCAGAAAGAAAGATAAAAAATCGAACTATATTTATATTGACGGATTTCAAACCAAAATTATTTCTTCTACGAGATGAATATTTGAATGGAAATATTTCTTATAAAGGTACCTAAAATAGAGACTATCCGTAGAGGCATAAGAATAATTGATACTGGTAGAAGATTCAGTTAAAGTTCGAAAAGAATGGGCGTAGTTACTATGTACCTCATTTCCAGGGACCTGGTTTCAATAGCATCCAGCTTTTCCACTCTAACAGGTTATCAACTTTATTATAGTAGCTTAATATAACACTTTACTAAATTATAAAACATTTCAATAAATTTCTCATTAAATATACCATAAAGTGTAAAATGCTATCGATAGTAAATATTTATTACTTAGTGCTGAGCAGGTATTTCTCACTTGGGGTCATGATGGTCATGACCATCAGTTTTGTCACCATTTACCGTTGCTACACCACCTGTATCCGCTACTTGGGTGGTGTTTTTATAAAAAGTATGAAAAGTTCAATTTACGGGAAAGAAATGTTTTGTATTGTCGTATATCTTCTCTACTCTTTGTTTAGCTTCTTATATAATTGTACTATTCTCCATTTGGCAGTCATAAGGTTATTTTGATGAGATCCTTCTTGTCGACCGTGATCAATTCATTTCATGATACGTATTGAGAAAACGATCAACATGGTCAACAAATGCGTAGATACAACCAACGCATAATGACTTTTATGTATAATTAGAATTTTTCTGTATAATTATGACAGTGAGTTTTGTTGGGTATGCAAATACATTTTTATTATACATAAATACGTAAGCTCACGCCATTCTCCCATGGGGGTAGGCAGAGACCACGGACCGCCATACGATACGACACTGACTCTGACCCACCAATTAAAATAGTTTCCTCTCTTTCTAATGCTCATCGTTGAAAACTGAGAGCAACACGACTCCCGTCACCGGCCGTGTTGCTATAAGGTTGAAAATAATTATGAATTATCAACCTTTTACCTCATTATTTATAATTAATGGACTTTTGCTTGTGCGCTAGCACTGTATTTCCGTCAGTGTCAAGTAGTTTGTGGGAGTATCTATCCCAATCTCGGGGATTGTTTTTGATCAAGAACAAGAAGAGCCTCGTGGCAAGCAAAAACGCGACTCGCGAACACCAGGCGAGACTATTGCTCGTGTCAGAACTTGCAACGTGACTCCTACCTTTACTTTGGTCGAAACTATCAACATTCAGAATGACATTGACAATGACAGATACGATTAACAGGTATTTCTCTATTTTCGGGGTCATGAACGGCAGTATTGTCACGATTTACCGTTGCCTGCATCCACTTCTTGGGTGGTTTTATTTATTGACATGCTAATGAAGACAGCATAGATTAATTTGTGTTAAATTAATTTGTTAAGTCCGTAAACCTTGACCACAAGAGATAGTCTGTTCCGATTTTCAGGGTTTTAACATTTTTGCAATATCAACAAATACACTTTGTCGGATCCTTTACATTTTATGAGTATTCCTTATATGTCATGAGCAATAGAAATAAGAAATTACAAGCATATAATTCAAGCTTTATATCGTTGTTGGGAAAACTAGCTCAAGACCAAGTCTTCTATTGTATCATTAGTGTATTAGTCTTCGTGTTGAAAATTTCGTATATATTTATTCGAATAGAACTATACAAGGTGTTACAAAAGTAAAAATAAATATTTAAAACTTTTAAGGGTGTTGTTTAGACCATCAAACTGAACAACTTTCACTATGGGACCAACATCGAAATCGCGAAAAAAAATCTGCTGTCCCATACATTTAGCTCGAGTAGATTTGTAGTTTTTTTGGTCCCATACTGAAAGTTGTTCAGTTTGATGGTCTGAATCACCCCCTTAAGTGTTTATTTGTATTTGTGTAACACCTTGTAAAGAATCCTTTTTCGTCTATGAAATAAGAAACGGAGATAAACGTAAATAAATATCAATGTAAGACTTCATTAGAAGCTTTTATCCAGTAATTGGAAGAGTGACAATTTGATTGACAGCGTTTTTAATTGAACCTCGCATTCTCACGTTAAACTTCCTTTTCGCATGACCGCATTAACAGCATTAATAGACAATTCATTAACATTCCAGTGTGGTGTAGCATTGAAAAATAAACTCTGTCGACGTAGGTTAGTCACGGTGTCATCGAATATGGTAATAAGTGTTTATACAGTCGTCTCTTAGACGCCGCATTCGACCAAGGTCAAGTAACATATGTAATTACATTTTATTAAAGATAATCTGTATTTCGTCGCCGAGTGAAGACCTCGGGAATGAAATTTTAGTATTTTTTATTAGTACGTTTCTGGAAAGAAAATCTCACAAACTGTGTCCTGATTTCACTCAAAAAATTATCTGATACTCGTAATGCCATCTGTAGCGTTTAATAAGAACCTCGCGAATATTCCCGAACTTGCAAAAAAAATTTATATGACTCCGTTTTTTATTCCTCCTGAAAAATTTTCTCTTTTGCACTTACGAGTTCTTCACTCTAAGGCGTCGTTTTGTACATATTACACTGCTTTTTGTAAATCCAAGGTAGAAATTATATGTCATTATTTGGCAGCAATCTAACGCGAATACCTATAAGGTAGTTCTATTGTGAATCTCAGGTATAGGTAGATCTGAAAGCAAATAAAATTAAAAACATTGGTATATTTTAATAGGAAATTGCTAAACGCAACACTCTTTACTACCTACTAGTCTACGCTACGCCCAAAAAAGTACCTATTTCAAAATGAAAAGAAATATTTTCCTTTAGTCACCTCGTTTAAACTTACGGGAACAAATGGTGGTCTAATCGAACCACAAAACGGATGTTCGTTTGTATGTATGTATGTATGTATATGCTCACGACTATATTCCCCGAGGGGGTAGTCAGAGATGTTCTGAAATCTCAGAGCATCCACGTTTCACCAGTAGTACCGAAACTCTGTCCAGTGTGACGGGGGGTGAGCCCGTCGCCACTTGTAATGGACAGTGGGTACAATACATGCCTCGAAATTGAAGCATGCAGGTTTCCTCACGATGTTTTCCTTCACCGAAAAGCCAGTGGTGTTACAAATCGTACATAAGTTCCGAAAAACTCATTGGTACGAGTCGGCCTGGACGGGGATCGAACCATCGCCTCCTGCACGGCAGGCAAGGTTACTCGCCACTGGACCACCACGGCTTCACGGATGTTCGTTTGTATGACTTCGAAATCCGCCATCATTCTGTCCACAACTTTGTTCCGGGTAAATAGTGATTAAACTCGATAAGGAGTCCATTGACTTTTATTTTAAGTACCGAACCAACACACGCACTGTACCTACACGTACACCATAAAATCGTAGACGCCAACGTCATTGATAATCGATCTATCTTATCTATACTTATAAAACAGTTCCATGACTGACAGACAACGCACAGCCTAAACCGCTGAAGATAAAAACTTGTAGAACATTATATTCTACAGAGAACGTAGGGGAGAAATAAAAGATTTCCAAAAATTGACCCCTGAAGGCGTAAAACTAGGTTTTGGAACGTTTGAAGTATTTCGAAATCTTTGCGAGCGAAGTTGCGAGTGAAAGCTTGTCAACAATAAATTAGAGGGTTTTGTTTTGACTTCATACACAATTTGATTTCTTTCATCGATTGAAGTTTTTGGTAGTTCTGTAGGCACATTATAGTCAGGTTTTATAAAATTTACTTTGTATATTTTAAAAGAAAATGAAATAATATTATTTGAAAAAAGTAATATATCTGGATATGTATTAAGATATTAATATCAACCAACCATAAACATACTTATAGGTACTTACTTACTATACCGACTCAGGGACCCGAAGTGGGTCAGGGCCTCCGACAACAACGCCATTCATCTCTTTCCTGTGCCATCTCAGTCCAGTTGGGCACCTCCAGCTCCTCGAGATCCTTGGTGACCATACCATATACATATAAATAACATTATGTTTTTATTTACAGGTCACCAGTGATGTACTGACATGCCGATAGCCGCCATATACCGCGAGACGCCTCCCGCGTCGCCACCTCTCCACCCCACCACTTATGAGGAAGCTCTTGCTACCGTAAGTACTTGTATTATAATATCTGTTCGTAAATATTTAGGGTCTTTCTTAATATGCTGACGGTTTTTAAGGGGATGATCAGACTATAAAACTATTTACGACTTTCTCTATGGGACCAAAAACGAAATCGCAAAAAAAAACAAACGTTGTTTTGTACAAAACCGTAACCTGCTCGACCCAAATGAATGGAACAAATGTTTTTTTTTTCGTGATTTGCATCCGTTGGATTGGAAGTAGTTCAGTTGGATGGTCTGAACCACCCCTGAAAGTATCGGAACGTTAAAAAAAATCAACCGTATGAATGTCGACCTTGGTCTCATAGAAAAAGTTGTTTAATTTGATGGTCTGAGCATCCCCTAAAAAAAGTTCAGCATATTAAGAAGGACCATGAATATTATTTGCTTCTTTTTTTCACAGTAACGCCATTAGTACTGAAAATTTCATAATACCTTCAGCCACATAAATAAATCATGTACTATTAAGCTCAATGTTTGTAAACATTTGATGAAATTTTATCAAGGGCGAAATATTTGGTAAATCTATAGATAAAGAAAAAAATGTGCGGGTTCTACAGTAAGTTGCCCACTAACTTGATTTCCATCAATCCGCTCGTAGCTCGTGGGGATCCATACCATAACAGCAAGGCCATCTGACAGTGGGATGTAGAGATAAATAGGGTCCAACTTAATATGCTGACACTTTTTTAAGGGGATTATCAGACCGTCAAACTGAACAAGTTTCGCTATGGGACCAACATCGAAATCGCGAAACAAAATATCAATTGTCCCATACATTTGGCTCAAGTAGGTTTGCAGTTTTGTATGGAAGAGCTGATTTTTTTCGCGATTTCGATGTTAATGCCATAGAGAAAGTTGATCAGTTTGACGGTCTGATAATCCCCTTAAAAAGTGTCAGCATATTAAGAGGATCCTGTATAAATAGCCTGATGATGAGCGAAAAATTCAGAATTCATATTGTATTTGCGACGAGAGATAGATGTCAATACACGATTTTTCTTGTTATGTAGAGTCTCAAGGTTAAGGTACGATGGGCCTGACAACCTAAGGGTTGAAAGCCCTCATATAAATAAAGATGATTTAAAAAAAACATGAAAGTTTGCGACTTGGTTGGGATAGGATCTATTATTGAATTTCAAACATAATTTGTATACTAATATTTCATGAACTGGTGTTTGGATATTTATGATACACAATTCATATAGGTAATGTACACACGGCGACACATCAAGCTACGCAAAACAAACATAAGCTGGCCGCGCGACGTTATACATTACTCTACCTACGCGCGGCCAGCTTATTTAGATTTTGTGTAGCTTGATGTGTCGCCGTGTATACACCGGTTTAAGTAAATGCCGGAAATTTGTACTCGACGAGTAAATAAGCTACATTGAGTCCTACAATCGCATTACAAATTTCCTAGATAGCAGAAAGCTTTGTTTTCCGGAAGCGTTTGGCCCATACGCAACCAAGTTTACTGGTCCGTAGGAATTTATCGAACGAACATGTAACCTGTGTTTATTGCTCTATATGGCAAGAATTGAACACCAAATGGTCTAACGGTGCCAGGATACTCGCTAACATTGGCTCGAGATCTGTATTGTACCCATTGTTGTAAATGCTCATTCGATAATGTTGTGCAATTTTTAACTTTATTTATTGATTGAAAAAACTTCCAATGCTTTGACGGTAATCCAACATCTACAAGGTGTAATAAAACACCCTGGTAATATTTTAAGGGGATTGTCTAAACCACCCATTTAACAAACAGAACAACTGTCACTATGGAGCCAAAATCGAGACACAATTAAAAATTTACATCGTATAGTTAGTTGAGTCGGTTCTGAAGTTTGTATAAAGCAGCTGATTTTTTTTTTGCGATTTAGTAGTTGGCTCCATATTGAAACATATTCAGTTTTATGGTCCAAACAACCCGTTTAAATATTAGGGTGTTTTGTTACACCCTGTAGAGTACAGCATAATTGATATAGTGTTGTATGGTGTCAATTTTATAAAAGAAAATCTTATAAATGACGTTTCAAAGTTTATATTATGCCTCTTCTGCTCAATTGTATACCATAATTAACTATGATCGCAATGCATTGCATTTCTAAACTTTTTGCAACACAGAAAAAACATTAGCGAATAATCAATAGTGGCTATTAAGTATCCTTAGGGTTGAACCTAATCTGTCAGCACGGAATCGCATATTTTTATGCTCTGTCCTTTTCTGTCACTCAGGAACGTCATTTGCTAGAGCGATATTGCCGCGTGCTGTCGCTTTCCCGCTCTATCTTTTTTATGCTAGCAAATTACGTTCCTGAGCGACAGAAAGGGATGGAGCGTGTAAAAATGCGATTCCGTGCTGCCAGATGAGATTCAACCCTTACCGGCTATTTTGTACCAAAATATTTTACTGCAATAAAAAGGCGGCTGTTTTGTCTCAATTGTAAAAATATCCCTTGAAACCTGCAAATTCACATTAATGATTTATTCGAAAATTATTTCGGAACAAATAATAAACAAAACAAAATTCGAAAATATCGACAAAATGCCATGATTACGAATTCACATAAAAATTACTTTATTGACATTACAACACTAGTCAAACAGAAATTTTTGGCCCATAAAGCATTAGGTCAGATTTCGTATCAAACATTTTCACGCAACTTAACATAAGTAAACTTGGATTTGACATGCTAATTCCTTATCACCTTGGCATAGGATTTGCACAATGGTAGGTACGTTGCTAAATTTACTTTAGACTAAACGTGAGTTAGAATTACAACGACGTCACGTATCGGCGACGACTTAGCGAATGGATTGCCCCACTGTGTGAATGGAAAATGTCCATAATACCAAACGGACGGACAGAATAGTGAGGGGTACTATGCTTTGTGAAAAATTTAGGACTTTCCTTTCTTTTTTATTTTCTTGTCTTTTTCGAGATGTTGTTTTAGTCTTCTAACTTTCGTAACTGTTTTAGGATGTGGTTAAACCTAATATAGTGACGCTCTGTCGCTCATACTGGTCGTACTGATTGATGACAGCATCATATTTAAAAATTTTTAGCCTCTTTCAATCAAAAAAAATAACCTCACAGCTTTTTCCAGGTCATGTAAATATAACAGTAAAATAAAATCTTTTGATTGAAGATCTTTTGTAAAGCATTTAAAGTTTTATCCTAATCTAGTATTGCGTTCTCTATATAAAATTTACTTTGTATTTTAGATTTACATAATAACTTAGTTTGACAAAAGTATAAAGTTACTTTTAACTATACCTATCGCTACTGTATAGTTCGAATACCAATCACTGGAACATTATTCTGTGTCACAGGCAAAAAAGGTAATGGGGGCTAATAGAAAAATCAAAATGAAATATGTTTAGGATTTTTCGACACAGCTCTAATGTCTGGTCACCCTACATATACTACAATCCACCTGCATACAATAGCTTAGTAGTTTAGTGCAGTTCCCAGCATCCGACGAGCGGCCTTCTCGCGAATACGTAAACGAGCGTTACGAATTAACATGTTCGAAATTTAAACATTTAAAAATAAAACGTCTATCAGTCACAGAAAATTAATAATATTCTTTGCAAATGTCATATGTGTGAATTTTGGTGGCCAGTGTTTGTGTAATAGTTTAAAAGTGGTAGTGATGTCTATGAATGTTTTTGTTTTAATTTTAAAACAAAATATCGAGTGTCAAAGAGAAGTCGTGGCTAAAAAATATCGATTTAGCTAGTTCTGTTTTTAAATTGTTGGATTTTTGGCATTGAGAATGGCAGAACACACAGGATGGGTAACATTTTCCAACTTTTAGGCAATCAAAAGCAACTCAGTCGAAAGGACTATAATGGCGGAATAGTTTTATGTTTACATTGAAGAATTCAATATACAATTGTATCTCTTTTGTTAACTATCTAACTTGTATTAACTAAAATGTTAACTAGATCGCTAAATAAGGACCAACAACCATTTTTCCAGTCTGAAACCAAAAATATGCTAAAAACATATTTAGTTGGCCGTTGCAGCAATATTTCCGCAACCCGAGCGGTCGTGAGGTTATTTATGTATGTATGTCCACCACGCATGCCCAATGCGGATTTGTTGACTATACATACATAGTTACATAAACTCACGACCTTAATCCCTTTCGGGGTGGTCAGAAACATTGTCTGCATTGTCTCAGAATTTCAGCATTCAACAGACTCATCAGAATTTCCTCTTCAGCGTATGCAAGTTCCCTCATCGATTTTTTTCTTAACCATCCCCACACACCAATACAAGCTCCTTGTGAGCCTGTGTCCTGCAGTGATACGTATACACCACTAGTATTTAATTACCAAAAAAAACTTTAAGGGTGTATTCAGACCATGAATCTAAAAAACTTTCCCTATGAAACATGGGTCGAAAAATGAGAAATTTTTGTGGACCTTCCATACGAAAGTGCGGATCGGCCGATCGATTTTCTATGGGAGGTCCAAAAAAAATTCTCGCTGTTCCATAGGGAAAGTTGTTTAGATTCATGGTCTGAATACTCCCTTAAAGTTATGTTAATAATTATAAACTAGTGGTGAATAATACAGGGTCCTTCTTAATATGCTGATAGTTTTTTAAGAGGATGACTAGTCCATCAAACTGAACAACATTCTCTATGGGACCAACATCGAAATAAAAAAAAAAACTGCTGTCGCATACATTTGACTCGAGTAGGTTAGCAGTTTTGTATGGAACGGTGGTTTTTTTTTCGCGATTTCGATGTTGGTCCCATTGACAAAGTTGTTCAGTTTGACGGTCTGATCATCCCCTTAAAAAGTGTCAGCATATTAAGAAGGACCCTATATAGGCTGATGATGTAGGTTATGTACGTTATAATGTTGAAAAAACTGCTTTCCAAGTACTATTAATTAGATCAATTTTAAAAACATCCTGTGTATTAGATTGCACTTAAAATGGCGTGAATAATTCGCGTGTGCATCTAACAGTAGGTTCCATGGACCTTGGCAATTATTTTTATTAAGAACGATCTAATTAAACAGTTAACAAGGCATTCGATCTTTTGTCCTGCTTTCTCACGACCGAGTACGCTAATCCTCTATTAGTCACGATTCTGCTTTTCCGAAGCCACGTGTTGTTTTATTGATAATTTTAAGTGTCAATTGTTTACGGTTTTCCGTTATTAATTACATTAGGTAGATCACGACCGTTACCTTTGACTAATTATTATAAGGACTAGCCTTGCGGTTGCATTTCCCCTCTGCCACGGTATAAGCACAATTGATCTTGTGCATTTACATTCAATTTTACACCTTATCACTAAACGAGACAGCCTATAATTGCGAAATAATAACTTCGAACTTAAAACGTTTGGGGTTCACACGAGACTACTTTTCATGATTTTTAACATTCAAAATTAGAATCTAAAGTTATGGGGAATAAAATCCAAAGTTGCGGAATTCATATTACCTCGCCCCCCGCAAAAAGTGGCTAAATGTTTGTTAGTAGAATTACACGCGTAACCAGTCCACATATAAATAGTCAAAGACCGTTACCCTTTTCGGGGTTAGCAGAAACTTTGTCACAGTTCTTATATGCTTGATTGCTTTACTATTCATGTGTCTTGTTTTACATTCATTGAGAGTAGTGCCCAGGGAGGGGCGACGTATACCGGGTCCTTCTTAAAATGCTGACGGTTTTAAAGAGGGTGATCAGACCATCAAGCTGAACAACTTTCTCTATGGGCACCGGCGAAAAACAAAAACCGACTGTCTCATACATTTGTGTCGAGTAGGATTGCAGCTTGGTTTGGAACAGCAGATTTTTTTTCTCGTTTTTTCGACCTTGGATTCATAGAGAAAGTTCTTCAGTTTTATGGTCTGATTAGCCCCTTAAAAACCGTTAGCATATTAAGAACTATATAGGCTGATCACGATGATGGGCAGCGTGTCTGTCAGTTTGTGTCTATTGTCAACGTAGGTCCAGATCGGATGAACAGATTTACATGCGATTTATCAACTTCAAAGCTGGTCAATCAATATCTGTCAGAATTCATATAGTAAACGGAATCGGTTTAAGTCAATATAATTCCTAAAATATGGGATAAACTCTAAGAAAACGGTGTACATAGCTTTCAGATAACGCTACAACATTGCTACGCCATCATGCGTTGTGCTACGCAGCAAAATAATTCCTACGAGTACATTTAGGGCTTGTTTCTCCACTCTTGGATAAGTTCTTAATAGCTTATCTGACAGATAATTTGAAATATTTTGTATGAAAGCGTACCCTTATTGCAAAAACAAAATAATATAAAATACTATAAAATCTAGTCAGTTTTATTCAATTATTATCCTACTTAATGAAACTAGAATAATTGCGAATTTATAAATAACCATTAAAATATAAAATAATCGTTATTATTATACATTTTTGTGTCGTCAAACTTTCAAGTGATTAAATCTCAACAAAACATTTCGGTCAGGTAAAATTTTGGTGCAGATAATTGGTTTTTGCAATAAGGGTACGAAATGATCTGTTAGATAAGATATTACAATTATCCAGAAGTGATTAAACAGGTCCTTAACGTAGTAAACAAAAAGCACTAGTTGATAACCACTTGTTGACTCAATTTAGTTCACGAAGAAATTGTAATAACAAACATAGGGTATGTGCTGTTTACGACAAAACCGATAAGTTACGCAACGGTATTCACAGGCAGTTCGAACAACGACAGTTTAAGAATAGCCGTTCACCTTGCCTTGTCGTGGGAGCGCCATTTTAATGTAAATTCCATAGGGTAACTACCGGATTTCACTGCCGTGTCTATTTTACTGTTTTGTTATTTAGGGTCCAATTAGGGCAATTTATAAATATATTTTATTGTGACTTATACAATACACATACAATTACAATATCGAAGGAGTCAGTACATATGATACAATGGACCCCGCATGCGGCAAGCCAGAGTCTCGGGAACCGATACGATTAATTAGGCAAAAATTTCAATTTTAGGACAGGTTGAGCAAAGTTAAATTGATTATGAGAATTAAAATTACAGTAATAATGTCATTTTAACTAGAACAAAATATAACGTGACTGCTTTCGCTCTTTACTGGTTTAACCATAACTACAATTACAGCTTATTTTGGAAGAGATAAAATTTTTTATGTAAGTCATACCATTTATTTGTAAAATTTTTGGTCATGAGATTTTTCTGCTCAGTTACACTGTATGTGTAGACATGCTAATGTAGGGCTTACCGCGACTTTGTTGACAGTTGCGGTAAACCACAAAAACCTGTCAACGTTGTCTTATTTACCTATTTTTATCTACTTCGTACATAGTGTAGATATAGTCACATTATAGCCATACTTATGTCATAGATATATGTTATTTGTTGCAAAAACGTTAGTTTGTAAACTTAATATGCTCACGACTATATTCCCCGAGGGGGTAGTCAGAGATATTCTGAAACCACAGAACATCCACGTTTCACCAGTAGTACCGAAACTCCAGTGTCCAGTCCAGTAAGTCCAGTTTGACGGGGAGTGAGCCCGTCGCCACTTGTAATGGACAGTGGGTACAATACATGCCTCGAAATTGAAGCATGCTGGTTTCGTCAAGATTTTTTCCTTCACCGAAAAGCCAGTGGTGTTACAAATCGTACATAAATTTCTTATAACTCATTGGTACGAGTCGGCCTGGACGGGGATCGAACTATTGCCTCCTTGCCTCCTGCACGGCAGGCAAGGTTACTCGCCACTGGACTACCACGGCTTTTTATTACTACTTTAGTATCATGTTAAATATTTTTAAAGCAAAACTTTGAAAATACATGATGTAATAATATGTGTCGAGGAATAACTCGTACCTATTAACAAAATAATTATGAAGTACTACGAAACGGTCTGTTTGACAGTATTCTTCGTGTATCTAATACGAGTACTTATTATAAATAAAGGCTATCAAACGGACCAGACTGCAAATTTAAATGGTGAAATGGGGAATGATTTCAGTTATCACTTGTATCTAAGAACATAATATGTGTCGAGGACTTTTTTATTTTCTAAGACAATATGTTAATATTAGAAGTACAATGTTTTTGTACGTTGGCTAGTTGAGACATGACGACATAATACATTTTTTACCAATGTCATAATAAAACTATTATTAGCAGTCGACCGTCATCGAATAATCGATGTTAATTTATTGTGCAGGATCTTGCTAAAACTGTGATGAATAAACAATGATATATACAACGTGTTAATGAATTAACGCAAAACTGGAAAGTAGTTTGTTTAGAATCGAGAGCATAATCGAATTATCGTGGTTTCAACATACGTAATTTTTTTCAAAATAATAAATATCTTGTTTAGTAAAAATTTAAATTTACTGAAATCGATCTCAACCCACCGCTTGGGCACTCTCAACCTACTTAATACCAAAACAAGATTCTTAAAATGTATCCATGAGCATGTTAGCTCTTTCATTCATTCCTAAAATGATAAAAATCATTTTTGCCTCAAAACTTAAAATGCGATTAACTTTAAATTTTAACTATCAAAATAATGAAATTCTTGTTTCAATCAAATTATTTTGTTACAAATCAGTTAGGGTGTATGAGGTTTTGCACTTATTCATTAACACGTTGTATATAAAAAGAAATGAATAAACAAAAGAATCGACTCTCGATAAAAACCAGAATATTGGAATGTGTTACTTGAAATCAACATAATATTTCATTTGCATACATAATAATACCCTCTTTATGTAGCACTTCTAACCGAGTTTGCAATAAAACTAAACAAAAAGAGTACGATGGCACGCGATCAAATTATGCCTAATTATACATCGTTGTGTTTACATGGCAATTATGTATAGTTGAATAGAACAGAACATTAACGTTACGAACAGCATTTCATCGATCTTGTCAGGCATAATGCATTATGCGGTTTCTAAAATATAAAAGGAAAATTACTTGTCCAACCTGTATCAAAGAAAGCTTTGATACTGATTTTGTTGATGAAGGGATTGACAAGTAACAGCTCGACATAATTTCTTTAACCACCTCGTATGTATATACTGAAAATAAATTGTATTCGATTTCAATTAAGTTCATCACCATCATTGGCTCTTGACCCATTATTTAAGCTCGGTGCAATAACGTACCCCTACCGCCTACGGCTTGGCAAAAATTTTACAGCTGGCCATCGCCTGACACCCCAACCGTTTTTGGGAATGAAATTATTGTGGTTTCTCCGCTACTAAAGTGGCGAAAAAGGATGCAAGGTGGTATGCGCCAAGATATTGCTGCCCCTCCCTTACCTAGTCGGTTTTTACGACACTAAGCTACGGGTTGGTAATCCTATTCTTTTCCAGGTACTACAGGAAACAATATAATTTCTAATAAATTATTTTATCAAAATAAAAATATAGGTAAGACTCACGACTGACTAGCTGTCAGAGAGATTCTAAATATTTGAAAATATTCCGATTAGCCACATTTGAATGTCTTAAGATTCATTGCTCTTTTATTTTATTCTACACAAACATCGATATCTTCGCTTCGCTCATCATCGTCACATCACAACGCTGTCTAATAACATGACAGTCACACAATACGAAACACTTTCGTCAATAGCCTGTCAAGCCACATGACAGCCATATTGGGCAGTGCAGTCACCTTGCTGTAGGGATCGCCTTGCGCCCGCGCCGATGACTCACGCAACTCGACACCGAGCCGATCATGCGTCGCGTGTGGATCTGTTACAATACGCATGATGAATTGACAGATTATGTTATAAATATTTCTTTAAAGAAAGAAATCTAGATTTCAGAAGACCCCCATGACTCTTGACACTAACCTGCGAAAATCTTAATCGTCGAAGGATTGGAGATTACACCATCGACAAGAGGGAAATAAAGGAAGATAGATAAAAGAATATAAAGGAAGGACAAAAGGGAGCCCATGAAGAATACCATTCAAGCTTATTAGTCCTGCCTCTTTTTGAAAGTAATTTTTAATAAATAAGTGTACTTCTATTTTAGAGAAGAAATAATAACTGATCTAAGAAGAAAAGTCTGATGATGACATGGGCTTTTGTCTCTTTGATTAAAAAGCTGTACGTATAGCTTTATTCCTCTAAGAGGTACATGATATTTCTTTAGAAGAAACCAGGAAAAGAGAACTAGTAAAGGATATCAACAAGGACAAACAAAACCAATACACCGACACAAAAAATAGCGAACAATACAAATCTGATAATGAATCAGACTTGATCTGATTCAAAGAACAAAGCCTCAATAATGGTCACGTAACTTCAAACGAATATACAAACAATATGTTTACTATACATATGTTCCAATGACGTTTAGACCTTGTAACCCATCGGAACCGATTTGGGCAAGAAACCGTTCATTATGAGACTTGTATGAATATGACTCGAAGGTCCAACCGTTATGGAAATGAACCCTATTCGGAAGTTCTTTTATTTTAGGACAGTCGAGCATTGAGTGAAGATGAGTTGAATCCAACGATATTATCAAAAAGAAAAATATCATTGATTGAATCCAGAAAATCCTTTACCGAGATCATGTTAGAGATTCAGTAACGTTGTCAGAACGTAGTTTCCGTTTGTTTGGATTGGAGTATTGAATTTAATTGCATTTTTGTTTTACTCTGAAAACGTGAATAAAGGCGATCCTTGAGATTGGGGAAGATACACAAACTACTCGTTTGACATTGGCAGTATTGCAGTGCTAAGCATTTAAGCAAAAATATTTAAAAAATCTCATAAATGAAATATGATTCTGGTTATCAGAAGTGAAATACATATTATGTCACTGTCCGTGTCCACACTACACATTTCTTGAAAATACGTTGCGCAGTGTACTAGTGATATTTTTGAATCATGAGATTCAAAATAGTGTTCGAATGATACACAATCTCCATAGCAGTTTTGAAATTTTCTACTGCTGATTTGAAAGTGTGAATTTCAAAAATCGCACTCCAGATAGGTACACCACCTTTTTAATATCTGAAAAGTTATTATATTTACATTACAGGTACTTAAAAATAAAAGCTTAAGGAGAAGGCCGCATTAGTGTTAACTAGATTTGTTTAACTAAATGACAAGTATTATACTTCTAGCTCTATTATACTCTACTAGCTCTATTATAGAGCTATAAGTGGACGGCCTTGCACTGAAGGGTCACTTGCTCGGTCAATGGGCAAGTTTCCTTGCAATGTTTCTCTAAGTACTTCGACTATGTCACTCTCGGTTTCTTATGCGTCCAGAATTATGTCACTTTGTAGTTTGACGAATGAATACATACCTTATTTGTACTCTTTTGTGTTTGTATTAACAAGGTTTTTCTTTACTACTATTTCTGCGTAGCCTTACATAGAGTTGATTTAAATTGTTGAACAATATTAGTCTCTTTTTAGTTTGAATATTTATAAATTAAAGAAATAACTTCTGGCTGGCTTGTCTCCGGTTTTCGGAGTTCTGTCTGTGGATGTGCCTGGGTACCTATTTGTTCTCGATATATAAGTTTTGGTCGTAGCATACAGGTGACATAGTGAAGTTTCAGTACTTGTTGGGGCAATTTGAAAATTCTTTGACACCATGCCTACAAAACTTATCTTAGAGATATGATTTATTATAATACATTATTATAATTAGGACGGGTTCGACCAAACGCGAGTAAACTTTATTCTAAGATCCGACCGTCCCTAGACCGTCCTGATTTGATTTTAAAACCACGAGTGACGTATAAACCTAACAAATTAAATGTATAACCACACATTGCAATAAGTAAGGATACAACTACCTCTTTCTTTGGGTATTATTCCTTGTATGGTTACTCTTGGAGTTTGGTTGAATCTGGCCTTAATAGTAAATAAACAATTTATCATTTACTATAATTTACTCGTACCTTCTAAAAACTATTGTAGTGTAAAAACAATGCACGATAATTGCACAAAGGTTCAAGCACCGACCTTTTAAGTATAGTCAAGGTAGAGCCATAATTTCATACCTTGCTATTATTATTTTGGTAATCCATCTCGCTTTATTTGGTGCGACCTTTCGACTTGTTTCGAAAATGAACGCGTTTTAAAACAAACCAGTTGAACTATTTTCCTTCAGGGATTTTTTGACATTTTGTTTAATTTCCTGTAAAGTTTTGAGAATGCAAGTCAAAATATGATTTTGTTAATATTACAAAACGTTGAACTTCTCTTGTTTTGCCATTGAACAACACGTCAAGCTGCGATTAATGCCATTAATCAAAATGTTTAACATGACAATCATAATATCTCCTGTCAAACTGTCAGTCTCACACTCCCACATTGAAATACAATTTTCATTGAAGCTTAAATACTGCCACTAGGTTATTGACCTGGTGCGTGGCCCGCAATGGATCACATAAATAGTTTTTCCATGCCATCGGTTGTTAATACAAGTATAGATGTTTGGCCGATAGCAGCCATTGTGTCCGGCGTACAAGGCGATAGTCCCCATTAGTGGCCGACTAAATATTGCTTGAAGGGATGTATGGTTGATTTTAGTAAGTGAGTTGATTCATTGATGAGGAGATTCAGAAAATGAACCAGTGAGATCACTATAATTGTTGATCAGCTCACATATCGCTCTTGAATGGCTTGGCTGGCATCTTTATCCTCAATATTCATCCGTACTTCTGAGATTTTTAATTTTATCTTAATCTCAAGGATTGTTTTATGAACAAAATCACATTAAGAATACAAAAGTGCGGGGCCACATGGCCAGCCCAAAAACACCCGACCGTGACAACCGCCTTTCAAACGACTTGCCAAGCGACTCCCTTCAAAGACTTCACTCATTAAAGTCAGCTACGATTGACAGCACGGACAGTTGCAATAAACATGAATTAATATGCAATTAGGTAAGCATTTATTATGCTACATCGGCATCGGATAAGGTTATGAAATGTCCGGACTGACATTTCATTAAAAAGACTTGATTCTTTTCCAAGTGAATCATTAGTGCTAATTTATTCCAGCCCTACGCACCTATTGTACATGAACCATCCTAACACTTCATTGTTTCAAGCAGCCCGTGTGTCCGAAATTGATGGCCAACGGTGATAGTTCGCGATACCCGCAAGCAAGGTATTTAAAGTTCGTTCCACGTGCTGCATCCGATTAATCAAGCCATTTTGATACCTCTTTTGTGGAGATAAGACTTTTTAAGGAGACTTCTTTCAGGAAATGATCCGTGATGCACGAATGCAAGGTCCAAAAGATTTTATTCCGAATTATTAATTGAATACATTCACTAAATGGGCGTATTTTTGTTGCAGCATTTCGTTTTGGTTCGGAATGCCTTTGATCCTTTGGTTCTAAATCGATTTCCTTATTTGGGGCTCTTTGATTGCTTATTCGTAGTTAGTGCGGTTTTGAATTTGATTGCTTCGTTGCTTGTGTTTGAGGCCAGTTTCAAATGATTATATCATTTAAACAGGCTTAGCTTTTTCTCGTCAGTGCAATGCTCATAATTTCTTAGTTGCAGCTTCACTTCAAACCGTATACACTCTCAATACTTTTGGTACACTTTTGCCACCACAAAACCACAGATTACGACAGAACTTGACATTTGCTAAACTAGGTACCAAACTTTTAAAGTGGGCAGTTGAGGCAAAGCTTGCCTTCAGCATAGGTATAGCGAAAGTTCAGGACTATAAGACGTGTTTAGTGGGAATAGGTGGTATTTGTGATCTTTCACTTATTTTTACCCGACTGCGCCAGAAGGAGGGTTATAATTTATGTATATTATTCTGGTTCTTCTGCGGATCTCTTCATTTCTGACTCAATCTCGCAGGGAAACTGCATAGCCCTCTCCATTGCCCTTTGGATGACTTTCAGCGTTTTAAAGCCCAAAAATTGCTAAACTAAAGTGGCAGTGGGCACATTGCTCGCAGAACCGATGGCTGATGGGTCCGAAGTGTTCTCGAGTGGCGACCGCGTACCGGAAAGCGCAGCGTGGGTAGGCCTTCCACATTGTGGACCGACGACCTGGTGAAGACGGCGGGAACGCGTTGATTGGGGCAGCGCAGGACCGGTCGTTGTGGCGATCCTAGGGTGAGGCCTATGTCCAGTAGTGGACGTCCATCGGCTGAGATGATGCTGATGATGACTTAGTTTTTCAATCTTTAATTGCATCTATGTACCTATGTAATAACGTCACGAGTCTTTCCATGTTTCTACCTACCCGGCAGAAACTAGGGCGTGCCATTTACTTAGATGAGGTGAAAGAGGTACTGTCTAAGGCACACCCATCTTTCGTCTCATTCTTATATACATTTTATTCTATATGGTCCTTCTTAATATGATGATCAGACTGTCAAACTGAACAACTTTCTCTATGGCACCAACATCAAAATCATTAAAAAAAAATGCTCTTCCATACAAAACGGCAAAATTACTCGAGCCAAATGTATGGGACTGCTGATTTTTTTTCCACGAAATCGATGTTAGTCCAATAGAGAAAGTTGATCAGTTTGATGGTCTGATCATCCCCTTAAAAAAGTTTCCGCATATTAAGAAGGACTCTGTATCTCCTTCCTGTATGTCCTTATTTATATGTTGACGATTTTTAAGGGGATGATCAGACCATCAAACGGAACATCTTTCTCTACGGACCAAGATTGAAATCGCGAAACAGAAAATTAGCTGCCCCATATAGCGGAAATGCCCATACATTTGGTTCGAGTAGGTTTGCAGTTTTACTTTGGTAGGTATATGAAATAAATGATTTTCTTTTTGCGATTTCGAAGTATTTAAAAAGAAACACTGCATAAAATAATATAATAGGTGATATTTTTATGAATGGAACGTAATGCAATATAAACACGCCAGCGTTACTTCCATGTGGCGAGTATTAGCTGGACAATTAATAAAGTTCCGTGTCATCTATCAGATGCACAGTTTCCGGGACACGTGTCGGATGACAGACAAACGACGGAGGTCATGCCCTTGTTCAGCGTCAGTGCAGCGCGACCGAGGCCGAGTGCATTGTTGATGCACCCAGTTTAGTGCAGGCACAAGTCGACGGGCGCGGTGTGGTGTAGGGCTTAATTGGGTCAAGGTTTTGAAGCTAAGATTTTTGTCTGTAAAATAAGGGGAGATGGTGAACTTTTTTTAAGACGTAAGGACACTGCTCTGATAAGATTTGTGTGGTGTGAAACGGAAGCTAGAAGAAACATATTTTTAAACTACTTACCTAATACTTTTGTAGAATTATTTGTCATAATTGGTAAACCCATTTTAATGCAGCAGGGATTTGATTGATTGATTCTCTATTCAATGTCAAGAGAAGATTATTTAGATGAATTATACAAAGTTCATGTACCTACGGTTGAATTCTTAATTATCACTAGCTTGGCTCTGAAAGAAAATACTTAAGTGCGAAACAATCATATAAGAAGTTTATAAGTCACCAAGTAAGACTACGCAACGGTGTGAACCAAAAAAAAGCATGTTTTGAATATCTGCATCTTTAGAAAATGTCCTTTAATGTCACTGCCAACACAAATAACGGAATAAAACTTTCTTTTCCTAATCTATTGACATACAAAAGTCTATAGTAGCCCCATTACCTACTATAAATCCATACAAAGAAGTGGATAATTAACGGTCATCTTCTGAATATACGTTTTAGGTGATAATGGACATGCTAATAGCACTTTGAAATACCAATACAACCAAATTTGTAGCTACTTACTGTTTTTATGTCTTTGAAAAGACTTGATTTCACGCTATAACACAGTTTTTGCCGATGATCTCATTAACTTGATACTCTTGATAGTAAAACAATCGAGGTAGACAGTCAATCAAATCGTTAAGTTTTTACGAGCTTCTGTCGAAGGCTAAATAAAACATGAAGCGATTATATCTACACTGTGCTACACTTGACATAATGTTAAATCACGGCGCAATAATTTGTCGCGATGTGACTTTGTGATTGTGCTTCTTTTACCGTTGTGAGGTCGTGATCGCGAACAGGAGTGAGATTTTTGAAAGTCACACGTTTAAATCAGAACTAGAAAGATAATAAATTTTGTCATTTTCTACTGCTAACTTGAACGTGTGACATTCAAAAATCGCACTCTTGGTTCTTGTACTTGCCATTAGTAGGTGATTTTGTAATCACTTTCATCAGATTGAACAACTTAACAGACGGAGCAAACATATAATCGCAAAACAAAAAAATCTGTTCGATACTAAACTGCAAATAAATAGCTGATTTTTTTTACGATTTCAGGTTTGCTCCCATAATAAAAGTTGTTCAATTTGATGATCTGAACCACATCTGAAAATTTTGATAGTCACCCAGAATAGTTCTTATTCCCAATTGCAGAATTTTTGCGTTTTGAAATAGGTTTTTGACATAGTAAAAAAAAGGAAGCTAATTATCTCAAAAATCGGCAAAAATGTAAAATTAAACCTTTGCAAACTTTTCAAAGGAAGATAAACAAAATCATATACTAGATATGTAATTGCTTTCACTCTACATTCTAAATACCGTAATACTTACCAGAATTAACATTTATACCTAAATATATTTTAAGGGGAAGATAAGACCATTAAGGTGGTTGCAGAGTTATCAATTTCATACAAAAGTTTGACGCACAATACGCGTAGACGGTACAATTAAAAGTAATATTTTATATATGGATTTTTTTTTAGAAAATCTAGATGCCGATAGATAATTGCAAATGTTATTTGATACGCGGCATCTAGATTTTCTAAAGTATTTTTCCAAATATAAAGTCTACGCGTATAATGCGTCAAACTTTTGTATGAAGTTGACAACTCTGCAACATGCTACGGGAGCAATATTGATGCCGCACAAAATAACACTGTTGTTGTTCCTATAATCTTAACAAATAATTATGTATTACCGACTCAACTAATAGGTATGATGTTGGTGACACACAAACGTGCCTCGGAAAACTACAATTAATTAAATACCTAGTATTTTTAAACTTCTCGGTTACCTTATTTGAAAGATTCGTTCTTATGTAATATTACAAACATATTCAACTTTCGATACAGGTAATAAGTTTGAAAGTCACGTGCAATATTTTCTCTGCTTCCCCGGGGAGTTGGCGAAAATGGAAAAACTTTCCCTATCGTTTATATTGATATAACTCCGCTGTGTATTCACTTTGCGAGGGTCTTGATTCATATAAATTGTTTCTATTTACTTGTTTTGATTTTATAGGTATACAGGGTGTATGGGACAGCCCTCCGCAAACTGAAGCGGCGAACTCAGACCATTAAACTGAATAACTTTTACTATGGAGCCTAATTCCGGAAACGCGAAAAAAAAATCTGCTGTCCCATACAAAACTGCCGTATCTTCAACACTCAAATGTATGGGACAGCAGATTTTTTTCTCGTTTCCGGATGTAGGTTCCATAGTGAAAGTTGTACAGTTTGATGGTCTGAGTTCACCGTTTCAGTTTGCTGAGGGCTGTCCGTTACACACTGTATACTATTACATTTAATTTACCAAAAAATCAAATCGATTTTCTACGGAAGGTTTTCTACGGGAGGATACTTTGATTAATTATAATATGTCAAGATAGAGCCTCACGCTTCTAACGTACTAAAACAAAACGGGCCAACTTTATTAGGTTGGTGTGCGTGAGGCGTTATACAACCTTATCTCTGTGTACGTGCTATTAACACGTGATAGTGACAGTGTTTATCAGCCTAGACTGGGTGATATTTTTTTCGAAGCGTTCGTAGCTTATCATTTATCAAATCCATTTGGTATTAGGATCCATGTTCTTAGGGAAATGTTTAGTCTTGACTTTAGTAAGTAGCTACCAAAAGATGATTCGATAAAATAGGTACTGATTGAATGTACAGGAATATACAGGGTGTAAACTTTAATGCGTTACATACTCAAGGGGTTGCTTCAGACTATCAAACCTAACAACTTTTACTAAAGGACTAACATTGAAATCGCTAAAAAGAAATCAGCTGTTTCATACATTTGGGTCGAGTAGCCATTGATATTTTCTACGGAATAACCATTGACTTACCACTACTGGACGGAGGATCCGCGCTCAAAAGTGTCCGAATAAAAAGAGAACGAAAACGCAAAAAAGAGAACGAATTACGCAACAGTCTTCGTTTGATCGGGCGACTACGCGCACCGTGCCCCAATGGGGGAGTAGGACGCAAAAGAATTTCAGCATTTTCAATTTTTTTAGTTGGTTAATATTACTATATGTACTTAGGTTTGTGTATTTTAGTCTTGGACACTTTATTCGAGTATTTTGTACTAGACCCGGCGTCCATAGTATTTATTCTACGTCAATGGGAATAACCTTTTTTTTTCGCGATTTCAATATTAAACCTGTACTGAAGATGTTCAGTTTGGTGGTCTGAAGCATACCCATAATGTGTAACGCTAATATTTTTAGTTTACAGCCTGTATACAACCCTTGCTTGTAAACCTTGACTACCTACCTTTGTTGGTATTTTGGCACTCCCCAATCGTAGCATCAGTTGAATAGACGACGTCCCAACGGAAGCAGCCGCAGACTAACTGAATACACATTGCGTTACTGTCCATTCCTCATTAGAAATCACCAAACATAACTCATGTGTCCGTACAATAAGTATGAAAATAGCGCGATTCACAGGACTTGGTGTGTGAAAAGTATTGTGAGCCAAAAGAAAATGTTAATCCATCCGTTCGGTAATTATATTACAGTTAAGCCTTGGTTTTCCTTCAGTTAATTATCGACTATGAGTTAGGGCACACGATTTCTCTTTGATTTATTAAAATTCATCACGATAATTGCAGTGATTTTCGCATAAAAACTCATAAAATTGTTTATGTTGGTTGTGACGGTGTTGTGATTTTTTAATTTATGTTTTAGTAAATTTTAACTTAATTTCAACAATATGAGAACTGATTGCAAAAGTACTTTGAAAAATACAAAGTGATGGAAAGTGTTTAAATAATTTCCCGCCGAAAGTGTTTTTGTATGACGGATTTCCATGGTAACAGTTTTCACATTAAGTGACCATGGCGCCATCAAGCGACGGTCGCGAGTATTACTACAATTCATGTCTAGGTCGCCCGAGCGAGAGCCCGAGCTGTGTAGTTCTAGCTACTCGGTAAGAGATGGCGCTTTATTAAACTATTGTCGAAAAAATATTTTAATTTGATAGAATTTTCATTAATGTTTTTGTTTTCCTTTCATTTTCAGGCCGAGCCTGGAGATACTATAGCAACAACCAAAGAAGGTATGTACTAAAATTGTAATTAGTGCTTAAGTGTTAAAATAAAAAACTATTTTGTTGTAAGTAGGTGGTACCTAAGTACCAATGATGATGGAGGACCAATCAGTGAAAATAAAGAATTGGACGTCTAAAAATTAGAGATATACAAAGCTATTCCTCAGTGAGTCAAAAGGCCCTAAATCTCTTTTTAATGCCCAGAGAACTATATCGTAAAATACAGGCAGCATCTAACTGTAACTGGCCCACTCCCATTTCTCACAATGAATCTCCTTTCCTTCAGAGGAATGGGTTACAAAGAAGAAGAGCGAGGTGACGACGACCCGTCAGATCGCGACGAGGGTCAAGCGCGAGCTGGTGCTGGAAGATGGCAGGATCCTGAGCGACACCGGACCTAAGATATCTACCTCCGTGAATGAAGATACTCATACCACGAACTATCAGCAAACTGAGGTCAGTTTATATCAATATTGCTAAAGTTGAAGTTTGCGGGAAACGTGAGGTTTGAGGAAAAGATCAATAAGATTGAAGAAATGTGGAATTCTTGTCATTGATTAACGAGTATCCTTGCATGCACGTCTATAGCACTCGTAGTGGGTGGAAGCCCTAATTGTGTAAAGCGTGAACCGAACCGATTATGATTTTTTATTTTGTTTGAAAGACTATAACATTCTTTCCATGTGGTCTCATTAAAATTTCATTTAATTTAATGTTGTTGGGAAATTAAAAACCACTTACGAAGAGATTTAAGAACACGCCGCCGTCCCGTTGAAGTCTTTTGTATGAAAGCGAAAATTACAGTTACTTTTGTATTAGACATAACTTTGTTTATTTTAGGAATATAAATGTTAATAAAATATACAGGGTGTAACAATACACCCTAGTAATTCTTAAGGGGGTGCTTCAGACCATCAAACTGAGCAACTTTCACTATGGAGCCAACATCGAGATAAAATAAATAAAATCAGCTGTTCCATACAAAACTGCAGTACCGACTCGACTATAATGTATGGGACAGCAGATTTTAAAAATTTTTCTCGAAGTTGGCTCCATAGTAAAAGTTGTTCAGTTTGATGGTCTAAACCCTTTAGTATTACTAGGGTGTTTTGTTACACCCTGTATTAACATACCTACTAATACTATTATGTCAAGTAAACGTGCATATAGCGAGATAGGCAGATACCTTTTAGACCTCTTTATATTATGCTATGATCCTGTGATAGCCATTTCGCCACTTAAACGTTCATAACATTCATAAGGTTTTTTTAAAATTATTTTGATACTAATTTAGAAAAAAATTAAGAAAGAAAGTATATAAAATCTTTTTTGTTTAAAGCACCGAGTACCTGATGACCAAATAGGAGAAGAGGAAACTGCAGCACTTCCAGGACAAGTTAACGGGGCTATTGGAACACCCTACGATGGTAAGTGTTATAAGTGGTATTATAACATCAATATATATGTTTTCCATACTAATATTCGACACTTATTTATTATTAAGGTAAGGTAGAGTCATCTTATTAAGGTAAGGCAGATTCATCTTATTAAGGTAAGGTAGATTCATCTTAGTAAGGAACTGTTTACTTGCCTGCCTAATTCTGACATACCACTCTTGTTTCTTCAACATTCTCTTATGAATCATCATCATCATTTTATTTAAGTGCTACGCTCTTGTTACTGAAGTATTCACTACTCCAGTCTCTTTTCCGCTAGTGTTTTGAGTTCCTAATATGACACGACATCAGCCTTTTCCTACTCTTATGCTAGATAACTCTGTCTAGGTCTTTTATGAATACCTATCTAAGTATTTTTTTGTTAGCAAGATTAAAATTTAAAACAAAGAATTTTACTTCTCTGTAAACATTGTATTTATGTAATGTCTATCAAATTTAATTGAAATCGGTTTTGTAGCTTAATTGTGGATCGAGTCGTAACTAAAAAGCATATTTTCAGTACCTACTTACAGTTCCTAAGCGCTAATTATTTACCTCTTTCCTCATAACCAGAAGTGGACAATCCAACGGGCGTGGTCGCCCCAGCCGGAGCCAAGGTGCTAGTGTCATCTCGCGTGGTCGCCAACCCAGACGGCAAGGTGCGCGAGAGTCACGACCGCCGTGTGCTCACGCGAAACGTCACCGACCGCGTGAAGGAGACCGAGGAACGGTTCCATCGCGGAGACACTACTCATGACGTAAGTACTTTGATATACTTTGTATTGCGTAAAACCGAGTAGTACACGCTTATCCATAAAATGCCTTTCTCACCTGGAAGTGAGCGTGAAACAGAAAAGACGTGGCGTATCGCTTGGTGCGAATTACAGGGACCCGCATGAGGGCATGCTACTCCCGCTGCGGCTTGTCGTTCGGTGGTAGGATATCAATCGGGCAGGACAAAAGAGGGCGCTCGATATTAGATTTAGCATGCCACATACACATAAATTGAGAAAACCGCCATGAACGCTCATTTTGGCATCCGAAAATTAACAAAGATAGAGGCTTAACACGATTTTTCTCGTTTTCTCGTTGGCGGCATGTTAGAGCCACAGTTGTAGTTGGCAATGAAAATTTTGTCGAGAGTCACAATCCGCATGTTCATCGATTGAAGAGCGTTTCCATCGATGCTACACTCTATATGAATAAAGTAATTCGAATTAGATTACGTTACACAAAATTGTTATCATGCATCAAATACTTTAGTGGAATAATGAGTCACAAAGTACAGAAGTTATTTATTGGATATCGCTATATTTTTTTAAGTTCACTTCGTTCTTCTGTGCTGCTTAGTCTTCTCAAATAGGTTGCTCAATTGATAATCTTTATAACTTTGTGGGTCGAGTTTAATTGGTTCTTTGGGCTTCCTTAATTGTTATTATGTAATCTTTTAATTTTCGATTTGTTGACCCTGATATAATATTGTAATTGGTTATTACCTGATCTAGATATTATTCTTGAATACGTTATGTCATATCATATTACTCCCAATTGGACTATTGAATTAATGATCTTACTAATCATGTTTATAACTAGAGCATTCAATGCCTAAATTTTCGAAAAAATAAATACTTAAATTCAGGTCTTGGTCGATTTGAAAAAAACGTATGTTTAACTCTGGTTATTTTGACACGTTACAACAATGTTGTGCAAACCAATATTATGTTAGAACGAAAGCTGTTGAGTGCTTGATTTCATAGGAAAGTTATCATAGGAAAAATGACTATACTAAATAATATTGCTTGCGATTTCAAGCTATGTCATCCTAGGTGTTGATTGCTGATTGCTGCTATTTACGAATGCTTTTAGCTAGGGGCGATGACGGAATTTATCTTACCCCATAAGATGTGAGGGACGTATTGATACAATGTCAAGGTTTCGACGTTGCTCGATACGGTCTGATAGATGCTAATGGATCCCTGGGAACACATAGCAGATTGGATTGGTTCGCTATTTCTGGATTACTTTATGAAAATTATTTTTAGCTCAATTTTTATGTTAAAACTTTATGAAGAATCATTCAGGAGTATTTCAACTTAAAGTAACATTGACCTCAGCATGTTATGAGTATTCTGTCGTCATGATATTTGGCAGATATAATGCTTATTCCATGTGTGACATTTACCTTTGGTATTTCAATATTTCTATATAAAATTTACGAGCGATTATGTTGACATAAAATCTAAAATTGGCAAATGATAAATACATCTTACGTACGCTTAAGTATTTGTTAATACAATCTAAAATAATAGTGTTACACCATACCTGCTCAGTTAAACTTTACGTTGCCTTTTCATACAGAGTGAAATGCTTGTATCAAAAGCGTCCTAAAAGACATAATAAGTAGGTAATCGTTCAATAATAGCCTTAATTATCTGCCAATATATCGTTGAAAGATTATTTCAAAACTAACTAGATAGATACCACGACTGTTAATGTCTACTTTATTATACATTACACCATAATATGTGGGTCAATCAATGTGATTGTGTGCTAAGTACTAACTAAGTCGATGCATAGAGTCTTACGTGAGTTCCTGTTTACAGAGGTCATCGTGAGCGAGGTGAACTTGCTGGCATTTTGGCTAAGGGCAACTGCATCCGTAACCTTTGAAGCATATATAAATAAGACGCATTTTGCTTTGGTTAAAAACTTCTTTATCAGAAATATTACAATATTTCATTTAAAGACAATTTATCGTGAATTTGACAGATAGTTACATTATCTCTGACACCTTGTTAATCAAATGAATCCAATATCTTGTACATCAAAGCTTGAACGTGGACGTTCTTAAAGGAAGGATGTCATAAATACGTCATTGATTCCTTTTAAAGCAAAGTTAATTTGCTTATTCCGAAGAATTTCAATTACAGCTAACATATTTATTATTATTGGAAAAGTTAAAACTTTAGAAATATGTAACGTAAAAATATTTTATAAAATATTATGGACGAGTGCGAGCTAATTTTGTAGACTGCTTCAAAACGCCACAGTTTCAAATCGACAGGATGTTTAAAATTATATCTGGCGCCGCTGTCTCGCCTTTTTCCAATAATAAGAGCCTGCTTCCCTTACTAATGGCTCAAGAATGGCATTTATTATGTACTTATTATAAAATGGAATCAGTGGTTAGTCGTAATCAACTTAATTTGCATACGAACAATAATGACAGAATAAAATGACCGATGCGTAAAAATAACCAGCAGGTTCATTAAAACTCTAACATAACTCTGGTGTGTAACAAGATAAACCGCATTTTTCTATCGAAATTGAGATACCTAGGAATAGATTTAATTTTTTTACGCGTTTGGAACAATTCGAGTAACAATAGTAGTCGATCCCGTGTAAAATGGAGCAGCGCTTTATTCAGATGAGCGTTCACATAAATCGATGGGGATTTTGAAATTATAATTTGTTCACGGAGATAGGTCGCCGCGGGCGCCTCGCCCACGCTCCTCTAGCAAAATGCACTTGTATCCTTTGAAGCGCTTTGCAGAATCGCAGCTGTGAAACAATAAATATGTTTTTTTTATAATAAAAGTGGCAAAGCATCGTAACTAATGGTAAGTCATCATAGTGGATAGCTAGATTGGTTTATTCGCTGCGGGACACAGAAACGCTGGTTTTATTATTAATTTTGTTTGCGATTATGTCCTCGAACTTGAACAATACTGCCGTTGTTGATGTAGGAACTCTTTCTTCGCTGAATGTAATTACCTACTTCTGTGAATTCTTGTATTATCACGTTATGTTACCTGTCAGAACAAAAAAAATATCAGCTGTCCCATACGTTTGAATCGAGTAGGTATTGCAGTTTAGTATGGGACAGCTGATATTTTTTTTGTTCTGACCTATTTGCTCACGTAGTAAAAGTTGTTCAGTTTTATGGGTAGAGTTTGTGGTTTAAAGGTTAATGATACTTTTTCCTTATATCATGTATAGGGTCAAAGCAATACGACTCCTCTTAAAATTATATAATATTTTTAATAATAATACCAGACTTGTCTGTTCTGATATATTCATAGACCTCTATGTTTAGAATCATGTTTCATTGAACTTAGAAATCTAAAGGAATTAGGTAGGTAGTATAACCTAATTCCTTTCATTGAAGACATTTTAGGGAAGTAGAACAAAGAAACCTTTAAAAAGCCTAAAATATAACAAGGCATAGGCGTGATCAAATGAGTTCACCAAAACGAGTTGGGGTACAGGAAAAGATTTTGTTATTTAGTTTAGATAGCAAGGATAAGGTCCAGGATCGTCAGGCGTAGTCATCTCTACTAATCAACTTTTTGATAAGTTTCTATCACAAGATTTTTTTATGTATATGCATGTCTATACTACAGTGTGAAATTGATATAATTAGCATCCTTTTGAATTAAGAGTTTACCTACCAAACTAAACAACTTTTACTATGGGAGCAAACCGATTGGAGCAAGTTCAGTTTGATGGGTAGACTCTTAGTTTAAAAGGATGCTAATGATATCAATTTCTCCCTGTATAATCTATAATCACAGGAGTATGATAAAATATAAGGTTGGATTGAAAAAAACAGGATAATATTACATACCCATATTGGTCCCGAGTTTTGATAAAATCCCTAGACCAGACTTGTAATATTATGAAAACATTTTAATGTGTAAGCTGTGTAATAAATCAGCGTTTATGCAAATGGGCTTCAAGTCAAAACAAGCATTTATGAAAAAAAAAAAATAACTAAAAGTAATGCAGAAGTAAGAGATGAGCATCTAAAAGAATTAACTTTGCATGCCATAAACCAACAACATGAAGTATGGTAGAACTTAATATCGACATTTACAGGAATTATCTAAAACATATTTCGTACCAGGTTTTGAAGCATATTCAGCAGCAGCTGTAAAGCTGTATAATTCTGGCTAAAATTCCACAGTTAGGTGTGATTCCGTGACGTGACCCGCGGTAATGCAATCAGTTGTGCAAGCTGCACTTGTATTTGGAATGGGCGAATTATATATTCTATCTTCTATTTGTTACTTTCGATTATGGTATATTCAGCTTAAAATCATATTTGTGGGTTAGCTCTTAGGCGAGGCTGGATTATGGCTTTGGTAAAACAAAAGATAACTCTAATTTCGTCTTTGAAAATGGCTCTATTTTCGGAACTTTCATTTATGATTTTTATCGTTCATATCGATATTTAGACGTTCAGTTTGATGGTCTGATCATCCCCTTAAAAACCGTCAACATAAAAAAGAAGGACGCTATACAGGGTCCTTCTTAATATGCTGACACTTTTTAAGGAAATGACCAGACCATCATACTGAACAACTTTCTCTATGGAACCAACATAGAAAACGCGAAAAAAAATCTGCTGTCCCATAAATTTGTCTCGAGAAGATTTGCAGTTTGTATAGAACAGCAGATTTTTTTTTCGCGATTTCGATGTCGGTCCTATAGAGAAAGTTGATCAGTTTTATGGTCTGATCATCCCCTTAAAAAGTTTCAGCATATTAAGAAGGACCTGTATAATTAAGTTAAGATGCTTTAGGTCCATGCAGAGAATATACGATTGTTGTAATTTACTTTATTTAAATAGGTATACATAAATAAACTCACGACCGTAATTCCCTTTCGGGATGGTCAGAAACATTGCTACAAATACCAACTTTCTGTACTGAACGAAGTTTTAGCAATTTAAGTTTCCGGATAAAATGACGAAATGAATGATTTAAATAATTATAATTCTGGTAAATCTCATTACCCTGTTAGATTTTTGTGTTTATCGAAAAGAAGATGCTGTAAGTAGGTACAGGCTTTAGTCATAAATCCAACTGTTGCTAAAGAGTTCACATTCATTACATAATCAGGCTCTTTCTAATAAACAAATAACCTATTAGCTTTACTACGGTCGTTTAGTAATGCTATTCGGGGTTAATTCTGTTACTCATTCGACCCGGATTGTATTGACTCATCTGATCTAGAACTAACAGTATAGATAATGCAATCGCATCTAAAAATATGTTCGACTCTTGTTTCAGTGAAAATTATAATTTAACTTTAGATTTCTTGAATATGTTAAATGTTAAATATTTGTGTATAGACTAATATTAACCGGCTAAGTGTGTGATATTGTTCAGAAAAAATAGCTTCGTATCTATGGGATTTTTATTATTATTTATGTAGGAATATTATCTGGTATTTATGGGGTTTCGGTTCTATACAATAGTGAAACGTGGATATTGTGAGTCTCGGTAATGTTCCCCACTATATGTTTTTATAAATAATTGTAGGTTTTTTTTGTATTACTTATGGGTTTGCTCTTGACCTCAATCCAGTCCTTGGGACAAAGATGTGGTCGAAGATGTAGCGAGCTTACCCAGGTGTCACTTTTATACATTTATTAACGGTGTGTATAATTTTATGAAGTAAAATTTTTCATATATATTCTAACAAATTGATATTTTTTTGTGGCATTAAAAATTTGTAATCATAGTGATGATCTGTTGAAAATGTGTAAAAAAGGTGTGTGCGCTGAAATGACGACTAAAAGAGATGAATGGAGGAAGACGACATATTGCGCCGACCCCAAATAATGGGATAAGGGCAGGAAGAAGAAGAAGTGATGATCTATTCATTTGGCGCAAGACATCTGGTATTATATCTATGACTATAGTTAATGTTCTAAGACTCCACACACCGAAGGCGTAGAACTGCGCTTGCGACACCGAAAGTGATGTCCAACGAAAGTGATCATCTATTTCTGTTGCACAGGTTACTTGTCGCCCGTAGCGAGGCTGTTGCTATACGAATCTAGTTTATGATTAGTTCTGTTATTTACGACACTATGTTGCATCAAAAAGCCCTTTGAGAGCTCTCTACGGGTTCACGCACTCTAGGGTTTATTTGGTTCTAACTTTTTTCAAAATAGGAATATTTGGTTCTTAGGTTTTTTTCAATAGCGGAGAGAAACTAGATTTTTTTGAATGCACATACAGGGTGTAAGGAGAAGTATCATTAACCTTTAAACCACATACTCTATCTATCAAACTGAACAACTTTTACTATGGGAGCAAACCTGTCAGAACAAAAAGAAATCTGCTGTCCCATTATGTTTGAATCGAGTGGGTACTGCAGTTTAGTATGGGACAGCTGATATTTTTTTTGTTCTGACAGGTTTGCTTCCATAGTAAAAGTTGTTCAGTTTGATGGGTAGAGTATTTGGTACTTTTCTTTACACCCTGTATATCTGTTTATACCTCGTGTGCGTTTTTATTTAATTCCTAAATAGCGTCCAATTAAGTTGGACCCTGAAAAAAAAAGTATAATCTAAAAAAAACTAAAGATAAATAGTCTAAAAGATAGTTAAAGAAAGCATGTATCATAAGACGAACATTATGCGTCATTAAATTGACAAAGATTAAAATTTATATGAACTTGTTGGTCAATGTAACCAACAAGTTCATATAAATTAGAATCATTCATATCAGAAAGAATCTCAAACAACAAGAGATAAAATTCAATCATACATTACAAAGCAAATTGTCAGCGAGGCGGGTTAAAAAACATAAAACCTGCCTTATATTACGTGGTAATAGGCCGCGCCGTGTTACAGTCAATTGGAAACACTTGCAATCCCACTAAAACTATTTTTTATTCAACGCAATTTGAGCCGGGCTATCTAAGCACTCGTAGTTAAGCACGGTGGTGCATTTGTTATAGATTTTTTGGACATCAAACACGTACCTTAGGCATTATTTAGAAGTTTTGAAGGGATATGGTGTCAAGTGGCGGTATCTGGTTAGAATTTTCGTCTTTAAAATACTGCTAACAATATTCCAGGAGAAGGAATTCGGTGGTGAGTTTACGGATGCATAATTTTTTTGTGTAATCGTCGAAAATCTCATGAGTGTTCTCGAATCTTAATTTTAACCCTGTAATGGAGTTTTGAGTTAGCTCTTCATTTAATCTCTCTCTCATGTCACTGGGGTAACATACAATTCCTCTATACGCATTCTTTAAAAGTGTCTAAATAAGTTTGACCAAAACACACCATACAATAGACCACTGTGCAATGTTAGCTAGTAATTTGACCTTATGCCGAGCATTAGTAGGAGTGCCCCAGCGTGCTTTCAACACGGTTAGCAATAAAACCACAAAAACTGTTCAACATTAACAAAACGTATGAGAATGTTGGATGTGACTTTTTTGTGAAATGCCAATCGTTGGGTCGTTGTCTTTGTTACAACATTATCTTGAGGTAACGCTTGACTTTTATAAGTTCAAAGCAACTTTGAACTTATGACGGGACAATTTGAAAATGTGCTTTGTGTAACTGTTTAATCCGTAGACAAATTAGCTCTAAGATATCACTTCATGTCACTAAAATAGACGAAAGTGAGGTACAATAGTGATTGAAGGGTACCGATTGACTGAAATATCTCTAGTTATAGTGGTGAAGTGAGATTCATTACCCAAGACAAACAATTCCTGTTTGTGAGATTTATCACTGATTGAATAGTTGCTGATTCTCGCCCAATCAACAGTATACGAAAGAGTATGGTGCTACATATAGTGCGTACACTCTCAGCCCCACACAATTTTTTTACCTCAGCCCCTCTCAGAAGACTCGGAAAGAATACAGTATAGGCGTTAGAGGTATATATTTCGTTGACAGTTAACTTTTTTTCACTTGCATTCATTTACTATCTCACATGCTTAACTCTTCTTGTCAGACAACGACGTATACAGGTTGTGCCCAATTTTAGTATGGAATGCGACAGTTTTTGTACGACAATTCTAATGGCGCTTTTGTACGTAAATGATTGTAATCTTTTTTTCAAATAAACATTCAAAGTGATTGCTTTATGATAGAAAGTTCATAATTGAGCTACGAAATCAAACTAAGCAAACTAATTATCATTTCGATGCAAATTCATTACAAACTGAGATTGATTTCATGATAAATACACTATAAACAACAATAAACTTATAAATTTGCATATTATTGACGTAAACAAGAAATAGTGCCTCATCCAGACTCGGTAGCCTCCTAGGTTATAACGCAGGATGAGAGCCGAGGTAGCCGATCTCTGGACAATAATTTAAGATGTTTAGATACCATCTACAAGACCGTGCGGTGTGCCCAAGAATTCATGTGATCACCTTTAGATCCAATCTTAGATTAGCTAGAGGAGGTGATGTTAGGAAAAATTATCTCCTTCTATAGGGCCTGTTCATTGTCAAAGTTTATGTATGCGTGTGCGTGTAGTTATTTGTATATTTTGTTGTTTATGCGGTCGCCTCGTTTAGCAAGTGGTCTGGGAATGAGCTTGTTTCGATCATCTATTAATTGAAATATAAATAACTAAAGCTTACTTATATACTAAAGCTATAGTATTTATAAGCTGATATTTAGTATATCTGCTGTATTCAGGTACTTGTAACGGTTTTGTGAAAAAAGATGCCATTAAAATTAGAGTGGTTTCATTTATTTTTATTAAGGTGAAGTGACACAGCTTTTGCTCTATGCAACTTAAACAGACTTAGTGAAACTCTGAAATCTTATTCTTTCATGTTAGCATGACCTGACGTAGCTGATATCGTATGACAATCACTCGTGCTGTATAGTTAGTCCAAGAAAGCTTCGTGATTTTGACACTCGGTTTTAGACATTTAATTTTACTTTTTGAAAATGTTAAGTTGTCAATATTAAACTAAACTAAACTCGTATAGAAGATTAATAACTATGTTGGACGCACTATAGTGGAAAGGTTAGCCAGTCAGAAATGGTTTTATCGAGGCTGATGGCCCAGGGTACACCAGATGTATTAAGGTTTCGTCACTAGGGAGCTTTCCTCGTACTCTGAAATACAGGGTCCTTCTTAATATGCTGACATTTTTTTAAGGAGATGACCAGACCATCAAATTGAACAACTTTCTCTATGGGACCAACATCGAAATCGCGAAAAAAAATCACCTGTCCCATACATTTGCCTCGAGTAGGTTTGCAGTTTTGTATGAAGAGCTGATTTTTTTTCTCGATTTTGATGTTGGTGCCATAGAGAAAGTTGTTCAGTTTGACGGTCCGATCATCCCCTTAAAAAAGTGTCAGTATATTAAGAAGGACCCTGTATAGAATGTTATTAAAAATGACTTGTTTTAATTTAAGTAAATGTTAGTTGCGCAAAATACAAGCAGTGCCAAACTGTTAGTGTGTTGCAAAGAGAATATATTTTCATATGCGCATACCTGCATGCAACATAACATATGTTTAGTCTGGTGTTTAGTAACAGTTTTCGTTGCAGTATTACGTTGGTCATTTAATAGTACGGTACTCGTGATGTTTTACCTTAAGAAACAATCTTAAATTCTCGTTAATTTTATAAGCATTTATAAATGAGTCCGCATCGGGTTTCGGATTCCTAGATAGCGATCCACCTTGACCTTAAGGAACAAAAGAGAATGCTTTATTGCCTTTTTATAGATAAATCAAAATTGTGACCATTTACAATGAATCGTTAAAATTAATTACATTACTGCTCGCAGTTGGAGGTTTTGTATTTATTGGCTCGCCTATTGTTATTATCAAATTTTTATGAAAGAGAGCAATGTACAGTAAAGTCGTCACTGTGACTAATATTTTCAACCTTGAACTTTGGTTCGACGAAGAATTTGTCTGCCTTGTGTATTCTAGAGGTCAAATAATTGCATTAACACAAATTTTTAAAATGTTGGAAATCGAATCCGGGTAATCAAGTGATGCTAAAATGTTTTGTCCATACCGGGATTATATTACAAATAGTTTGCTTTTAAAGTTTTTGTCGTGTGAACAACAAGGTGCAGCAACTTTAAATGCAAAAAGAACCAATTCAAAGATATAATGTACGTGACTGAAAAAACGATAAAAAAAGCGAAAAATGTATTGAAAGCTAGATGGCCTGTAGGGTCCGACTGCATGGCATAGGCCTCCTTTCACGATTAAGGGGAAGAGAGAGTGGGCCATCATTAGAGCCCAGTGCGTTAGAAAATTTTTCAAGGCCACCTTGATAGGATCTGTCAGCCTGACTTAACGAATAGTTAGTTACACCGCGATCTGATGGAACTATCCGGGAACCACTGCTTATCGTGTCTTCCGAAGCACGGATATGCTCGAGATGAAATACCACTAAGCGGGTCATCCATCCAGAGACTAACCGGGCATGACGTTGGTTATCTTCGGTGATCGTTTCCAATACCGAAGCTCCTCTACGCCAACAAGCACCTCCTTAATTAAATAAAGCCCGGCCAGAAAAATAAGAAACGTCGCCATATTGTGTAAAATCATTGGAACGGTTTTTTGTACTTGCAATATTGTCCTTAAAGGTTATAGTCGATTGTAGCGCCCCCAAAACATGTATTTTATTCGTCTGGTCATATTTTAATTAATAAAATATTTTTCAGTATATTATTTTCGTTAAACAGTATAGATATACAATAATAAATTATGTTTTGCAAAACGTGCAAGATGGAATCATATTTATTTGTTTATGAATAAAATAACATTGAACTTTCTAGCGTGATTTTCAGGCTTGTTCGAGCGTTTATAATCGGTCTTAGATTCATAGATAGATAATTGCTTTTCAAATAGTAATTTGCCTAACAAACGATAATTGGTATATTCCGCATTTTGTGAAGTAAAACCGACAAACGATTTAACAAAAACATGACGAGTGACACGCAAGAGATTCGCTTTAGGATTATAAAATATTTGTTATAATAGTCGGATGACTTTGTCAGGTTAATTTCAAATAATCCACGTTAAAACTACTAATAATTTTAAGTAGAATATACAGAATGTAAGAGTAAACCGTTGTATTACTTACCTCTAGTTGCACGTACGTTCATATAAGTTAATCGTCCATTAAATCTCTTGCTAGCTTTTACTACGTCAACAAGACAAAAAGTGACAGCAAGAGATTTAATGGACGATTAACTTTAATGAACGTACGTGCAAATGACCGTTAGAGGGGTGATTGTGTCCGTGATATTCAACAGCTTTCCCTAAGAGACGTTAAGGAAAACCCGAAAAAAATAATTGATCTTTCCATACTAAATACAATCAGCTGATCGAACGTTTGTATGAAAAGTCGAAATTGTTTTTAGCGAGTTTCCCTTTGTTTCTTCGGGAATGTTGTTCAGTATCATGAATACAATCGCAATTGTCCACCTACCCTAACACACTTTTAGCACGTCACTGTTAGTGAACTTTGGATATTCAGAATATCTCCGACTACCCCCTCGTGGAACATAGTCGTGAACATATACAGACATACACTTCCCTAAATCTAAACTTTGGCATATCTAATATTATTTTAATATAATGCGTGCCGTAAGGTAGTTTGTGTTGCGCGTTGATGTCTTTTGTTTGATGACAATACATACTTAACTTCTATTGATAAAATCATTATAGAAATTACTTTTTCAGACATAGATGTAATGTTAGTTCTTTTGACTTGATCGTATGAATTTGTCATTTTAAAAAAATGGCCATGTTCTCCAAAAAAGCTATAGTGTGAAAATGCAATAATCGAGCTCCATTTTTAGTATAATATTCTATCAGATTATCTTTTTATCAATATTTTCTACAAACACAAACAATTCCCAGTGTTAAATTGGTTCCCATCAAGCGTATAGTTGTTAAAAAAACAAAAGTAAAAAAGATAAATCGTAGATTTGCGTGAGTTAAGCAATTTAGACGGCCATTCAAATGACTGATGGATATATCGGCAGGCGGTTGCAACATATGTACTATTTCTATTTAATTAATATAAAGTACTTTGTGTTTTATAAGTGCTGTAAATTATATGGTCAGAAACTAAAGAACACTTCAAACGTCTTGCCGAACTTGATAAACATATAAAATAATTGATTGATTTAATAATATTTCCAATAATGGCAGAGTTAAAATTAATTAATAAATTATTAAAATTAAGAAAATAACGTTAACTTTCACAAGGTATGGTTTTCCGGTTTCGAATTCATTTCGATCATAATCTAAAATACATTTTATTTGATATACAACTGAACAACAGAGGATTTAATTTTTCTAATGCGGATTTCATAAAGTTACATTATCAATGTTATCGATTCTGGAGTAAACGGTTTTCAGAATATGCTTATTTTAAAACTTGCATCGATCTGAAATAATGACATTGTATGTGTTGTTGTAGAGTTTCTGGCCGTATCTGCTCGACAGCAGCGATAACAGTTTCCGACGCGTTAAAAGTGATTAGTACAAAAACCTTTTGAAACAAGATATTTTGAATTATAATTTCTGTATAATGTACACTGTGTACCTATCTCATACTACGCATAACCAGCGAGGCAGTGCGATAAGCTAATCAGGAACATCTCTAATTTTACATTTTATTGTTTCTTTATTTTATTTGCACTTCAATAACAGCCCAAGTCTAAATGTTGTAAGGCTACCGACGGTAATATCCCGAGCTTACCCATATATTAATTACCTCAAGATATGACTATAACTATTAAAAATAAATGAACCCTCCCACATAGTCACACAACCTATAAAACTAAATAGGTATCGATATCAATATTAAAGAGTTTTTACTCCAACTCCAGCGTATCAATGGACGCATATGGCTAGTGCTGGAAGCGCGGGCTTTAACGGACCTATTAAAGGATGAATTCAAGAGGATTGCAAAAACATGTTAGCAATTAGAGTTAAGCACCAGGTTCAATTCCTTGTTGGCCGGCAGGGGGCGGCGGGGTTCCTATTCGTAACAGGCATGGGGGAAAGACGTGTGTTGGAGAGGAGATTGCAGAGATATATTAAGTGCTTTGTATGGGAGGTAAAGAACATGAATTTTTTTAATATTGTCGCTATACTTCTTAATATGCTGACACTTTTTGAAGGGGATGATCAGACCGTCAAACTGAATTACTTTATCTACAGAACCAACATCGAAATCGAGAAAAAAACTGTCAGGTGTCCCATACATTTGGCTCGAGTGGGTTTGCAGTTTTGTATTGAACAACCGATTTTTTTTTCGCGATGTCGATATTGTTGCCATAGAGAAAGTTGTTCAGTGTGACGGTCTAATCATCCTCTTAAAAGAGTGTCAGCATATTAAGAAGGACCATATATGTGTTAATACTGTCTAATTAATATCGCTGGAGATCTAAATTCAATCTCATTTAAGTGACGTTAATAAAAGTAATGCGTAAAATGTTTACCCAAATTGGTGATAAGGCTGAATGAAAGACATATAATAAATAGACTTCAAATAATTTCCGAAGCTTCTCTGTAATTGTCTATACTTTGTTCCAGATAACAAAAGAATTTAAATTGTATTTTGATTAACCTGTTTCTGTTAATTTTGTAACAATTCCTCTCATTTACTTTAGAATGGATTTAGTAAACGCCCAAGATATATCGAGTAGTAGTATTTCTTCCTCAAAAATGAATTACAATTGCTGATGAGATGCAGGCAGAAGACTAAATAGGAATCAAAATAGCTTTCTATTCTTATATTGAACGAAGGATGGGTAGGATGAATTGTAAATGTAAAATAACTCAATTAGCTGCCCCAACCCATAAGATAATTCTTAGATACAAAGCCGAGGTAACTCCCTAGAGTGGAACCTTGTCGAATGTTGGCGGGCGAGCCGCCGAGACGCTACATTATTATCCATTCAGAGCCGACAGATTGCAAGATATGGTCTATTTAATAATATAGGCACTGACTGTACGCACACAGTCCCGGATTGGAAGCTTCTAATATTACATTCATTTGTTTTAATGATTGTTAACTACTTACAGGGTCTTTCTTAATATGATGACGATTTTATAAGGAGATGTTCAGACCACCATACTATACAACTTTCTCTATGGGGCCAATTTAAAAATAGGAAAAAAAATCTGCTGTTCCCCTAAAAAACTGCAAACTTCCCTAAATGTATGGGACAGTTCATATTTTTTTCGCGATTTCGACGTTGGTTCCATAAAGAAAGTTGTTGTTAGGTAGTCTGATCATCCCCTTAAAAAACCACAAGAATATTAAAAAGTACCCTATTTGTATTATTAAAATTGTATAATAGTTTGTAGTACGCGCTAGTTGTACTTGTTGTTGTTGTTTTATTTATTTAATTTCATTCTTACAACTGCTATAAATAAAATACAAATTCGCCAAACTGCAGAACAGAACTTGATGATTAACCCAAATGTTTTAAATTATCTTATAGCTTTGTGACAACGCGCGAGCATTAAAAATATATTAACTACATACTTTTATCATCAGCCTCTATCGTCATCACTTCCAACGCGAATTGGTATTAGGATTCACATTCATTAAGCTACCCAAGGAAATAAATATATTAAATTAAAAATTCACAAACCCATATTTCAAACATTATCATATAGACTTTTGACGTCTTTCTTTTGACTTTACCGTCGAAAGGTGTTCTGTTGTAGAGAAGATGCGGCCGGAAACTCTACAACAGACATCATTTAAACAAATCCAATATCTCAGAAAAATATACTTAAAAATCTAATTACGTAAGCTTTTTGACATGTTAGTATATTTAATGAGCATCTAAATGGCCGCGTCGACATTTAATTGCTATAAAATAATTTTAATACTAAAATAGTAATTAAATAATTAACATTAAGAATAAACGCATACCATTAAGAATAAACGCAAGCATTATAACTTATAATTGACGTCTGTGCGTTTAGTAAAAGACTTATATTTCAGTTCGAATTTATAACTGAAATAGAAGTCTTTTACTAAACGATTGATACAACAGTAAATTTAATTCTGTAAAGCGCAATAGAAAAGCTTGATCTTAACTTTCCTACTCGTTTCTAAACCTATTTTCTTTGAGAGTAGTTAAGTGACAACCACTTCGGGGCTTCCGTTCATTGAAAGAAACTCTCGACTTATAAAAGTTTTCTATAAAAGAGAAGTCTCTGGACGTCCAAAAGAACATTAATTTTATTTATGACTAGCGGGGCCCGCAACTCAGTATGCAAGATTACTGAATATACAGTACGCAGATCACTGACTTTAAATAATCATAACTTTTGATTGAGTTGACCAATGCGATAAAAAAAGGAAGCCCTATTATGCCCCATACAAACGTCAAATGGTTCGGTTGTTTTTAAGTGGCGTGTGCACAAACAAACAGGCAAACGGACAACGAACGGCATTCCATTACGTATTCTAAACGTCCCCAAGTACGTGCAATCTCACAAGTTTATCCACGCCAAATTTACCATTTTATTATGTTATTAGTGATTGGTTATTCGCATTATGGGTTAAAAATTGTCCTAAAAAAGAAAAAGAATTTGGTATCATTGGTTTATTGCATTTATGGCGCTTTAGAAGAAGTGATAACCTTTTAGAAAGCTCAAGTTCTCACCTGTAGTACAGTCATCCGCACAGCCACTTAACTCTTTCCAATACAATAACTATCAGCCCAAGTGTTTTACACCCACGTTGCCGGTTGTACCACCACGCCTATCCGCAAGCCACGGCAATATATTCTAAGATGTAGTACAGCCCAACCAGGAAAATAAAACTAGTACCACTGGGGGCGATATTCGGCTATTAGATTTAATAGGACAATTAAATCGGACTAAATGCCATGTCAACGAAATTCGGTAGTGGCGACAGGCTCAATACTGTCACACTGGACAATGTTTAGGCATTGGATATTTTGAATATGGAATATTGAGAATATCTCTGCCCCCTGTGGGAATATTTGTGATCATGCTAATTTGGTGCATCGCTGTCTAATCATTCCATACATTCGTGTCAAGTATTGGGCGACATTTAGTCCTCGGTTTGGGTATTATTGGGTTTAACACTAGAAAATAAAATAAGATGCACAAAATCACAGTTTATTTGTGATTATTCAACTGTTAAATGTGGCACGTATAGTATCAACTTGTTTCAATAAAATAATGATTTAAAGTATCTACCTAATTTTTCATAATACGGCGAGGCTTTATGCATCTGACTATGGCTAGGGTTTACAAGTACAATAGTTTGTGCGTTACACCCGCTCCTTTGTGCAGCGCGTGCGTTTGCGCACCGCCGGCCATTTCCGAGCTATGAAGCGGCAAATCGGCAATTTAGAAAACTAGTTCTGCTCGCGGCTCTACTTGCCTTTCTCATTGCTTAGGCTATTTTCTTGTTAATGTTTGTAGTACGTACTTTAAGATATATTACATTGCCATTGATGATTGCCTGCGAAACGAATATAAAAGCCAGCGTGACATCAGTTTTTATACGAGTACCTACGAATTACGTCAACACTTTTGTCACCTTAAGTACGATAGTAAATGTTGATGTGTGACAATTTTAAATTAATTAATGTATTTACAGTAATGTAAAAATAAAAATAAAAAATAAAATTAATCAATCAACTAATATTGGCTACAAACCCTATAGATGTAGTACACACTTATACTAAGAGAAAAGTGTATACAAGGTGTGCACAAAAATGCGTATCATAATTAAGGGGTTTAGGGGATGCTTCAGATCATCAAAGTAAACAATTTTTACTATGGGACCAATGTTGAAACCGCGAAATAAAAATCTGCTGTTCCAAACACTCAGATCCGAGTAACATTGACGTTTTCTTTGGGACAGAATATTTTATTGGTCCCATTTTGTAAGAATTGTAAAAGCAACCTATTTAAGTTTACATTCTGTATACGTACAAATAATGAAAACGGTTATTATTATCAACGATGCGTGTTCTGTAAAAACAATCCAATTATTAAATACAGAGTTTGATAATGAAATGTTTATTCATTATCTTCTTCATTTATGGTTTCTCACGTTAAATTAAGTAGATGATCTTAAGTAAATCAGACTGCTATCCAATTTAAGCCTTAGAAATAACTCTCTGGAGGTTTTGTGAACCGTTTCTCATTCCCAGTAACAATGTAAAGTGACTACCTCTTTATGCTTGTTATTCAATATTGCGTGCTTTACTGATATTAAATTATACACACTAAAGAGGATCTATTCGACATGATGCCTTAACGCGCTGCATACAAACGAAGTTTGATCCTATTTTCAGTATTAATTAACCAATAATTAGTCAATGATATTTTTCTTATTTTCTATGTATGTAATTTTTTAAATACGATTTTGAATCTAGCCTCTGTGTTTGTGATTGTGACGTAAAGTGGATGGTTATATGTGTGAAATGAGAATATTAATAGCGCTTCTAACATTTTGTCTGACAATGTAACTTTTGATGCACCATAATAAGTTGTTATAACACATTATGTGTAAGTGCTCATTAGCTTATTTTCACAAATGACTGCCATACACGAAACATACGTAATTTAACTCAAATTAGTTGGATTACTTTATTGTTCACTAGCTTTACCTGTGACGGCTTCAATAACTAAAATACAGACTTTTTCGTTCTTTGTAAAAATATAAGTTAAATGTTCAATTTTCTCTTCACATTTTTTACAACAATAGAATCAAGATGCTTGTATTGGGAGGAACTTGCAACTTACTATATTAAGACAAGCCAAGTAGGTTATGTATTATATAGGTAGTAGGTTGGATCCTTTTAATAAAAGGAAGTTCTCAAAATTTCATGATTCTAGATCCACTAGTTATAGCTATGTAGAAATGTAAAGTGGGAAGTGGGTTTTAAAATAGGTAGGTACAATAGTTGTTAAATGGGATTGTAAACTTTTGGGCATAGTCCTGAGTAACGTACTCTTTCAAAACAAAAAAATAGCCCCAGATTCTCTGATTCTCTGATTTTAATTTATTTCTCTTGATTGGAATCTCTGATTCCAGATCTTTTAGTCCAATTATCTCCATAATGTGACACTTTAGGACATTATCTTGTATGTCATTTTTTGTTCATCTATATCCATCCAATTCAATTCAAATATTTATGTTTCGTTGTACGACGCGATAATAAAAAAAAAACAATCGAGACTATGCCAACCCCCATTATAAAATGTACAAACCCCTTTATGAACTGATTTCGTAATATCCTCTGAAATTAATGAAACGTTAACTTTAAAGTAACCCAAGGACAATTATCTTCACACCCACAGATGTCAAGTATCAACATAATTTACGATCGATGTCGATTATAAATCGTTGCATATCGATCGATCGATATCGATCATTAGTAGAGTTATTTACCACTGGACGAGTAATTTATAGAAGATATCGTAAATAGTTCAGAAATAGTTTAAAATTGCAGAAGTAATCTTGATCGATTATTGATGAATTAAATATAGGTGATATTAATTGCCATAGAATGGTCTTTACAATTATATCTGGTTTGAGAACCAATTAAAGTAAGTAGATATACACATAGATTAAAGTAAGTAGATCTAAATGAAACTGTAGGTGTTGAACGAGGTAACTAAGGAATTCGTTTTCTTCTGCTATGTTTATTATTGTCACAAGCTGACCTCCAATCACTTCTTGGAACATTTTCCTTTGCGGTTATCCTGAAATCCTAACCCTTTTCTTGCATTCAAATAATTCGTCTGCTGGGCTTATATTTTAAATACGTTAAACGTGCTAGCATGTACCTTATATTGTTGCCACACACAATAAAACAATACAGTCATCATATCATTTATCGTAACATGAATATAAGATCAACTCTACACGTCACGCCCTTGCTTCCACTAAGTAGCAGTAAAAGTAACAATTTCGACAATTCATAACTCACAATGAATGCTCAGCACAGATATCAGAGAGACGAAAAGAAAGGCATTAAAGACTCGCTATATCAATGGAAAGCAGAAACGTGACAGTTTCCACGACACATCGAGGTCGGCCATTGTAGTTTAACTCATTGTCTACGCTTAATTACTTATTAAATTGGCGTTAACTTGAACGTGTATGTTAAAGTTAAAGAAATGTAATAAGACGATTAAAGTATCCATTAACATTTGTTAAACTTGCTATTTTCTGTAGAGGAGTTGTTGACGTTAAATAAGAATTTTATTGTTTTGAGTCCTGACATATTGGACAAAGAAAATACATGGAAAATGTTTCATTTCATTTTTATTTACATAGCTAACATCGAAATCGCATTTTATAAAATCTGCTGTTTCATATTGTCTAAACTTCAATCGCTGCTCGACCCAAATGTATGGAACAGCTAATATTTTTGGTCCCGTAGAGAAAGTTGTTCAGTGTGATGGTTTACAGCACCTTATTTAATAAGTAACGCATTAAATTGTATACCATGTATACTAAATATACTAAATTCATACGACATGAACACCAAATATTTTTTTTTACGGCACCATTTCATTTCTAAGTTTTTTAAATTAGATCCACAGTGAGACTTGACCGTTTTATTTAGAACATAATTAACATCTTAGTGTGAGATTCTACGAAAAAGTATCACCTATTTTTTAGGAACATTTTACGGTTTTATAACATAAAATGTAAAGTTCTCTTAAAGTTTAAACAGGTTGATGACACAACGGTCCTTGCGAGATTAGATAAGAAATTAAAGGTATGCTAAGTCATAACTTCACAAGCAAGAGCTTTGTCATTTTGGTCTAAGTGTTGACAAGTTTTTATAGCGTACCATAAAAACATTGTTCGTTAAAGCGGATAAGGTACGTAAATATTACAGAATGCGCTCGCTTGAATCAATCAATTTCTACTCGATGTTGTCGCCTCTCTGTAATTGTATACACATAAATTTTTTGTTAATGATCTCAACGATGGAATCTTGGAAATATGGCTAAAATCAACGTCTTGTACCTAATATTCTTGCTTACTAAATTATCCTTCTTCTCCCTCTATCTTCCATTCCTTTTTATAGGAAAACAAAAAGCGCAGTCTCAGTCTATTCAGATTATTTCAACTCATCGAAGTTCGTACCGTTGCTCTGAATTAGCTTGTACCATATCAATGAGATTTTGCAACGCTACATAACAATCAATGTAATCTAAACCGCTAAATGCTATAACTTGCGACCCAAGAATAAAATGTGAATATTTCTCTACTGTTATCTTCCATAAGTATAACTGTACCAGGCCGTGAGACTATGACTTAATTTAACTTAATTATTGTACTAAAGTCCCTTAGATTTGCAACATCTTACTTGTAAAGATAACATTTTGATTGAATAATTATTCTTTATTAAGTCACTTCAAATTCCTGTAATTTTTAGCCGTAAAGTAGTTTAGTTTGTAAGCATTAATTACGTATGTTGCCTATGTGAAAAGTGACGACAAATAAAAATAATTTCGAACAACTAAGCGAGTAAGATAAGCTCGGATATGAGCAACCACAGTTTCTTAGTAAAACGCGATAAACGTACTGGCTTTAATTATAAAATTGTCGCCGAAAAAAAAAGATAAAAAATAGAGAGATGCTGTGCAAAAAAGCGAGACGCACTGGCTAGCACCTGCCAATGGCGTGTCGAGATACGACGTTTATATTTAGAAACCACTTTATTTAACTCACCGCCGGCTTAAAGCTCCCGATAAAAAGTTTAACTTAGTGCTCTTGCGGTGCATGGTTTATTAAGAACCATTTACTTTTCACCATGATTGTATCAATCGACCGCACCGTCTGGCCTTGCCTTGCCCATAAATTAATATTATATGAAAAAGTTGAACATCGCTCTTACTAAAAATAACGATTGGAATTCCAATAAGACTGTTGGTAAATGTGGTGCGGTTCAAGTTTGCAACATTTATGTTGGGCCAGTTCAGTATTCATTTTAAAAACAAATATCCAAGAGACAGACTACTAAATTGGGGAAAATACAAGTCTCTTGAGTGGCATAAATTACAGTAGCGCGTATCCCTGTGATTATACAGGGTGAAATTTTTATCATTAGCATCCTTTTAAACTAAGAGTCGACTCATCAAACTGAACAACTTTTACTATGAGAGCAAACAGTTCGGAGCAAAAAAAATCTGCCATTCTATACTAAACTGCAATGCCTACTCGACTCAAATGTATGCAACATCTGATTTTTTTTTGCTCCGATCGGATTGCTCCCATAGTTGTTCAGTTTGATGGCTAGACTCGTAGTTTAAAAGGATGCTAATGATATCTATGTCAACCTGTATGTTGTATATCTAAGCCGATCATAGAGGTTTTATTATTTCTGTGAAAATATGCATCCAGGAAACTAAAAATGTCTGTAGAGATTCAAGACAATTTTCAATGCAATTAAAAATTCAATCTTTCTAAATCACTCCGCTGGTTTATTGAATAGTTTCCTTCCAATGCAAAGAGTAGCGTCACTTCTGATCCTCAAAAAGTTTTTTTTTTCACATAACACAGTACATTGCACAGATATGTTTTATGCCTAACTGCATAACACATATTACATCTTTGTTTTAAAACCATAATATAATAGAATAGAAATATTTATTTTCGACCAACTGGGGTCACAATATTGTTAGTAGATAAAGGAAATGAAAAAGCTCTAACTATCACCGAATAATGTTGATACTTGAAAACCACAAAATACGTAAAGTATCAAGACGATCCCCTAGCACGTTATCAGGAACCCTATGTTTATTGGAGGAGATAGTACTCGGCTGCGCGCCGGGTTCAGTATTCAACTAACCAGCGAAGGTGGAGCGCGTCTTACGTCGCTCATAGAACTTTCAAACCGTTTATTCGAACTTTTGAGAGACTTTATACTTTTGTTTTATTCTTAAAGGGACGAATATAATTTTGTGAGGATTTTACCCCTTTTGTGAAAAGTGTTTTTGTGAATTTTTAGATTTTTGGTGTGACTTTTGAATTTGGCAGTTTGTGAATTTTAAGTGAACGGGTAAGTGGTTAGTTAAGATGTATTTTATGATTGATAGTTTTCAAGTTTGTAACATTATTGGTTGTTGATGAAAGTGTTTTGTATTTTGTTTTATTGATATTTCCAGTTGCCATGGTTATAGGAAATAATTTTAGGTGGAAACCATCTTCATTCGTAAATCATAGTTGAAGTCATTGGGTTTTATTCTGTAAACTTACTGCGTCTTCTAGTTTAGTAGTAAAATGACAGAAGATGCTAATAATGAATGTAATTTGCCAAGTTGGAAGCGGCACGGCGCTGGCGCAGGCAAAAACGACCGGATGCTGCGCGAAGCTATTCATCTTTACTCAATTATCATGCACATTCTAGGAAATGTCTCAAATTAAAATCGGTGGGAGTCTGCACGGTGCTACAATTAATTCTAATGAATTTTTAACTGGTTTTGTAATTAGCCTTTATTTCATTTATATCAACCACATTTGTGACTGCTCTATTAGATAATAATCTATTCATGAAAGTAGAATAACAAACTTGATTTTAATACGAACTAGTTAAGCAGGTCTTTATAATATTAATAGTCTAGCTTGCAATCGATTTGTAACCGGCGAGCTATAATGCAAATTATTCTAGAATATTAATTACCAATTCAATGTATGCAGTAAAATCCTTTGGAACTGTTGGTCGATGTTTCGAAAGCGCACCACTTGCGCGGCGCTGCATTCTTGCATCCAAGCCCGTCTGACCGGCCGGGAGCTGAGGGGTGCGGGAGGGATGACTACCACCAACATTACATGACCCCTCTTTCCCTCACTAGAACTTCAATCGAAGAACCTCCAAGAAGATCAAGCTTTCTGGACTAACTTGTTTGTTAGGTTCGACGTCTGAAAAAGCTTTTTCGTTTTTTAAAAAAGTTTCTGGCTGACGATAAATGTTACTGTTACAAAATGGATAATAATGGAATAAAACATCTTTGTTATTTTGAATAGAACACAATAATAAAATAATAGACAAAATGTTATGAGTAACATACGGTAGGGTTTGGTAAATATACATACCTACATTTATTGGTGTGTAGTTGAGGATCTGCTCTCCCCATTCTGACACATATCATTTGTCTATTATATTATTGCGAAACACAAAAAAATCTTGTACTGTTTTAAAAAAGATGCTATTGCTAAAAAAACGTTAAGTCTGGTTCCTTTTTTTCAACTTTACTTTCTGATAAAAGAAATAATCTGTAAAGTTGCATTAATTAAGGTTATTGACCAAGCAAATTTATAACAGCGTGGCTAACCTAATATCAACTAGTCATAGGGCTGACATAACCTCAGGGTTTAAAACCCCCATATGAATAGATAATTAAAAAAAACCGTAACAAACGTGTATGAATATACAATCTTCAACTTAAATTTATATCAGTCACGTTTCTGTGTTCAAGACCCTTCAAAACCCAAAGAAATGTCTAACTCGATATGTGATGATTAAATGTATTGTTCTATATAATTAAGAGCATAGTTCAATGATATAAATCGTAATTCAAAAAATGTAATTACTTTAGAGGTAAGGATGTGATAATGACCGGTGATACGGCATGACCGATGATTACGTAAGATCTACGGGCAAAAACGTTACGGTCGTAAATAGTGGTCGTGGCTCGATCGTGCTGATCGACTGTTGACCGACGAGCTTCTATTTGGAATTGGATTTCCGGATTCGTTGAAGCTTTTAGTAGAATGCTTGGAACGTTAAAATAGCGCATCAATTACTGAACACAACTGATGGATTTTAGGCTGAATTACAGAAGGAAGTGCATAAACTCAAGAATTTGTAATCAAATATACATATTAATCTATGTTGTATTCCCTTTGGACGATTTGAATATCTTCTCCATTAAATAGTTCCGTGAATGAGAGACAGACAATGCACAGTCTAAACCGCTGAAGATAGAAACATGCAATTTGGAATATACAGGGTCCCTTTTTATATGCCTGCACTTTTTTAAGGGGATGATCAGACTGTTAAACTGAACAACTTTCTCTATGGGACCAACATTGAAATCGCGAAAAAAAAGCTGTTCCATAAAAAACTGCAAACCTACTTGAGTCAAGTGTATGGGATAGCTGATTTTTTTTTCGCGACTTCAATGTTGGTCCCATAGATGAAGTTGTTCAGTTTGATAGTCTGATCATCCCCTTAAAAAAGTGTAGGCATATAAAAAGGGACCCTGTATATTCCAAATTGCATGTTTCTCTCTTCAGTGGTTTAGACTGTGCGTTGTCTGAGACCCTGTATATTCTTCAGAGGATGTAGGGGTGCTATGAAAGAATTTTTCGAAGATCGATCCCCAAAGGGGTACTACGGGGTTTTGAAGTTTTCCGAAATCCTCGAGGACGAAGTCGTGGGCTAGTTTGTTATAGTTACCTATTAAAGCTTGCAGAAATACACTGTATTGTCAAAAAACTTGACAATACAGTGTCAAAGAAATTTAATACTTACTCAATTAGATCAAAATGATCAACATAACCTAAAACTGAAATTACATTTTATTCGTGTTGCAATCAATGTTGAAATACATTAAATAATGTATGATAAATGATATCGGTATAACAAATTCGACCTCGTCAAATGTATGAACGTATTTCAATGATTAATGTATCCTAGCTACCTAGTTGAATACGTAACTTTAAAAAAAACTTGATTCTGACGTTCAGTACAAAGTTTTCATTTCACTTTCCAGTAGCAAAACCCAAAACGTTTAGATAAATTAAATTTAACTACCACTTATGATATCAAATATGCAATCGAAAAAAACATAATGACTTATAAAACATGCAATAAAAATGCATGTAACGCTTAAAAATCAACTAAATAACACCTCATTAAAATTCAAATTCGTTTAACTGATAATCTTAATTTTTAATTGGTTCCCGTCGTCACCCGGCCTTGAATGGACGGCGGTCAACGGCCAGAGAAAGGCATGCCTAACTAATGTCATTATGTAAACACAAACAAGTTTGATAACTATCACATAATCGTTATTTATTGTCGGAGTTATAGCTTTCAAATTTGGTAGGATATTAACAGCGGATGCTGAGAATTGGTATGATTAATTGGATTTGTATGTGTACTTTCATGAAAAGTCAATAATTTTTTACAGCTTTGCTAATGAAAATTATTGTGTAATTAAAAACTACTTACGACGCCGACGGCTTGATACCTCAGTCGGTAGTGAACCTGCCTGGCTGTGCCAAGGGTTTGAATCCCGTAAGGGGCATATATTTGTATGATGAATATGAATACTTGTACCCAAGTCATGGATATTTTATTTTATAATTTTTATTATGTTATTTATAAATCGTTTAGTTAGTTAGTGCTAGATTCTGGTACTTTCAATGGAACTAGATAATCTGTGTGATAATGTCCGAGATATTTATGATTACTATTAAGTACTACTTAAGAAATTGGAAATTTTGTAGCATTTTAGCCCACAGCTTAGTTCAAGTAAATTTTATAATATTTATGGATCATAAAAGGATTCTAGACCGATGCCTAGTTACTAGACTAACTACCTTATTTCTAGTTTCGTGATGAAGCAGCTAGACAGATAAACAGTAAACACACTTTAGGAAAGTATTGAAATTGCTCACATTTCTAGGTAACAATAAAGTATAAAGCGTGTATGGGAAAAATTGCAATTGCGAATATCAAAGTCGGTACGGGCATGATCAATAAAAATCAATCTATCTCGTTCAGATACAAAATACAATACTCAATCATTTCGTGAGTACGTGTCTAATAAAGAAATACAATTTGCAATACAATAGCCCACGTATACAATCAAACATCTTGTATATTTAGATTTATTTTTTTCGTAAGGTGAAAAGGGTTTCGTGTAGTTATCTTAACAAAAACTTAACGATCCCTGGCGCAAATTGCTTGGGATCGAACTGTTCGAACACACGCATCGATGAAACTGGCAAAGGCTCGAGAACCTGTCTTGATAGCTTTCCTTGAATCGCCATCAATGGTGTACAACAATTCGCATTTATATTCTAGATTTTAAGTCAGATCATAAAGATATCAAACAAAAAAAGTTTCTTAAAAATCGGCTCAGTAGCTTTCGCGTGATGCTCGTAGAAACAAAAACACAAACAGACAGACAAAATGCTAAAAAAGGTTGATTTGGAGTCAGGGACACCTACAAACCATATCGTCATCTTTTTTTGTAAATATCTTCACTGTACAGACACACTTCTGTTACAGTTTTATAATAGTTATGATCCATATTTTCGTCATCATCAACTGTCTTTACACATCTTGTCATCAGTAACAGTTGTGAGAGAGAGTGGGCCATACTATAATAGTATTGCGCGTGGTAGATTACGCGGGTCCTATGCGGATTGGTGGAGGTATAAAGTTAGTGGTCAACTTGCTGTCAGAGAATCTTCAAACTGTCTGAATAAATCTGGATTAACGAATAGGTTACATTCTTAAATATTCCTTTACAGGCCTGTAATAATGTGAAGTATACGGTTTTTCAATTGCGCTAATTTAAAACATCGAGTTCTATTCTTATCCAATTTCAGTTCTAATCACATTGCAATCAAATTACGATTCAACTGTGCTGAATTCCGCAACGCACTAAATTCTATGTAACTGACAGTCTTTAACGTCTGAGCGATTTATCAAAACGGCTCTAACGGCAGTCATGAGCTGTGTCAAAAGTTATGGTTCGTACGTAGTCCAGTCACGGTTCAATCACTGAATATTTACCGCGGTTGCAGCCAAGGTTTAGCACACATTTTTAAGATTTTTCTCATCGTTTGCCCTGGCCGTATCTGTCTATAGATTATAAACTATAGCAATAGATCTAAATAGCAACTATGATCGTATTGCGTGCGTATATTATCGCGTAATTGCTCAGTTTCGTTGCGGGCGACACCGGGTTAGATGGTATCTCGCTGATGTATCGGCGTGCGGTGCCCTCCAGCCGTTGTTTATTGATGGCCCCTGCCTCCGACTTGGTAAGACTACCCTCTGTAGTCCATTTAACGTCAGAAGTCTCCTAAAATAACTCTTAAGTCTATGTTGTAAGCCCGAACGTGGCTTGGTTTGTGAGATTTTCTACTTGGAACGAACTGTAGTGGTAGAAGTCGGGATAACGCATTATCGATATTCATAATGCTGTCGCTCGTTACGGCCGAGAATACTTTAAAGGTCTATCGTAGTTCTTTTTTTGCTGCCAGTGTCAATGAAGAAGTTTTTCATTACTTCATTTGTTGAACAAAGTCAAAACAAAAGATCAACGGGTTTTTTGTTTTGACTAGATGCAGACGAACAAAATGTGTAAACAAGAATTCGGTATTTTATGGCATTATTACATGTATGAAAGCGATAACTACAGGGTCCTTCTTTATATGCTAATATGCTGATAATATTTTAAGGGGATGATCAGACCATCAAACTGAACAACTTTCTCTATGGGACCAATATCGAAAAGGCGAAAAAAAAAATCATCTGCCTCATACAAAACTGCAAACCTACTTAAGCCAGTTGTATGGGACAGCTGCTGGTCCTATAGTGAAAATTGTTCAGTGTGATGGTCTCATCATCCCCTTAAAAATGCGTCAGCATATTAAGTTGGACCCTGTATATCATGCCTCTGTGCAAGACATGATGAGATGATTGATGCATTGATATAATATTTTGACGACCAGATACAACAATTAATTTGTCATGTACGTAAAACAAAGCGTATTTCAAATCAAAACAATTTGGTAATACAAACATCAGTCAATTATTCTTTCACCACTGTAGGTGGATAGTAACACGATTTGCATCATAGTGGGTGTCATACATGCAATAGAATAAGACGTTATGGTCGCTATGCTATTTGCTATCATCGATCATGTTACGTAGTGAGATAACGATTCTTTTTAGGGTTCCGTAGTCAACTAGGAACCTTTATAGTTTCGCCATGTCCGGCTGTCTGTCCGCCCACGCCTTAGCTCAGAGACTCTTAGTAGGTACTAGAAAGCTTTAATTTGGCATGGGTATACCTAGATTGGTATACATATTATTATTTTTGTTAGAGTCAATTTGGATATATGACAAAATTCACGGCAGTAGTATATTTATAATGAAATTAGAGTTAACCCGCCACTTCGTCCGCACAATTTGTACCAGATCTTAAGTCAGATCATAAGCTATCAAACGAAAAAGTTTCATAATATCGGTTTAGTAGTTTTCGCGTGATGCTCGCACAAACAAACACAAAAACAGATAGACAAGAATTCTAAAATAGGTTGATTAGGAGTCAGGGACACCTAAAAACCATATCGTCATCTGTTTTTGTAAATATCTTCAATGTCTAGAAACACTTCTGTTACAGTTTTATAATAGTTGAGGTTAAAAGGAAACTATCACAGCTAAGATTCTTTATTTGCCGTTAAACAGTTGTATAAAACAAAAAGTCCCCTTCTAAGTCCGTATATTGTGAAGGGCAACTACGGTACCCTACCCAGCTCGTGGCCCGACACACACTTGACCGGTTTTTCTTAATTTTAAAATGAAAACTATCAAAGTTAACGAATAAAATAAAAAAATAAAAATAAATTCGACCAATTTATAAAATGTGCTTCAGTTTCAATTGTGACGGGCAACGAAGGAACGCTACACTGCGCATGGCCCGACACGCACTTGGCCGGTTTTTAACATAATAATCGTTTGAATCAACCCACGCTAACAACATCTTACATGGTTTAGAAATTGTAACTGGAAGATGGTAAGTCTAGATTACGTGTTTAAATTATGAACAAGAGGACGATTAGAAACTGTCCCTTCAAATTTAGTAGCGTTTAGATTTACATTAATTGGTTGAGATAAGATCTATATTGTTGTTGGAGAAGACTACCTATGGGAATAAGGTTTTGCTGTACACTTACATATTTGTGATGTAATTATGCGATGTACCTATGCATCTCATACTTATAAGTTACGACTTTCATCTACAATGAGCACTCTTTAAAATTACTTTTTCACCTCACAAGCTCGGAAAGATTCTGTTTATCATTCGAAATCTGGGTGGAAGTGCATTTTATCCGCTAGCGTGGAAAGAGTTTTTAAAATTCGAATCTTGGTAGGTATTTAATATTTTTCCTTTATTTTTCTATATCGCCAGTCCACTGAAAATGCATTATTAACTATTTCATGTCATTGCGCCAACCTCATTTTTAGAATAATCGCACTGGCCAGCACGACGAATTAATAAAAAATAAAAAAATAATAATTAACTTTCAATATTACCAATTTTAGTATAAATTATTTAAGCTATTTTTCTTGCACCTAGCATTTTCGTCGCTTTAGTAAGGTGAAAAGTTGTAGTTTTCGCTCGGCGCCAAAGTCAATTCTGCAAGTTACTCGCTTCGCTTGTGGTTCAATCCTAGAATCCTTCGCTTGCTCAGGTTTCAATACAAGTACTCGCGCCAAAAAATTACTTAGCTGCCTTGCATAATAAATATTTTTTTTTTTTAAATAACGTTAATGTCAGAAAGAAATTACTTTGTAAGTTACTAAAAACCAATCTAATTCCTGTAAGTTGCATTCATACAAAGTAAAATCCAATATTAATGGCAAACATTTAAGGAACTTTGAAATTTTAACAGGAAATAAATTATTAGGTAACATTTTGAGATTTGAAAGGTCCAAAATGACCATCAGTATCAAATTATTGAAAACATTAGCAATTACAATTTTGAAAAATGTGATAAGTAATAAGTAAATAAATAAATAAATATCTTAGACGTTGTCACACAAATTATCTAGCCACATTTAAAGTACCAGAATCTAGCCTGAACTTGTGTTATGCTGACTAGACAACGATATAGAATACATATATAGATACAAACATCCATGACTCGGGTACAAATATTCATATTCATCATACAAATATTTGTCTCTTACGGGATTCGAACCCACGACCCTCATCACAGCAGGCAGGATCACTACCGTCTGTGCTATCGGGCCGTCAAACTTATAAGTAATAACCTTACGGGCTTGAAATGTGTCATAGCATAGCATAGCTTATGCCCACGACTATATTTTCCCGTGGGGGTAGTCAGAGATATTCGGAAACCTCAGAACATCCATGTTTCACCAGTAGTACCGAGACTCTGTCCAGTGTGACAGGGGGTGACCCCGTCGCCACTTATAATGGACAGTGGGTACAATACATGCCTCAAAATTGAAGCATGCAGGTGCAAATGTGTCATATCATACCTATATATCATAAAAAGTTAACACTTTCTTTAATGTATACGAATACCTAAATGCCTGTGTTCTAAACTTGTAAGGCAAAATCAGAATACTCTACTTTTTATTTTAAACAACGCTATTATTAAAAACTGGTGCAGAACTGCTGATGATATCGTTGTAGGTACTAAGAAAAAAGATGGCGCCAAGGTACCGCGAAGTTTCATGGCTGATTAGGCCCCTGAAGCTAAAGCGTAACAATGGTTTCGCAGTCACTCCAGGAGGTCCCTATTTTTACTATTTTTTGTGCCATTTGTAACTCGTTTTATTTTAGAAACAACAAGTTTCAGTGTCAATGAACGTTAATACCCAAGTTTGTTGAGCACCGATACTTTTGTGATTTTAGTGTCTAAACTTTTTATGTTACATTAAATTGAATAAGGTACACTAAATTTGTGTTTTATTGCCAGTTTATAAAGTACTCACAAGAATTTACCCGCGACTTCGTCCGCACAAATTATATACCAGATTTTTGGTCTATTCATAAGTTATCAAACAAAAAAGTTTTATCAAAATCGGTTCAGTAGTTTTTGCGTAATGCTCGAACAAACAAACAAACTTTCAAAATTTCTAAAAAACGTTGGTTTGGAGTCAGGGACACCTGAAAACCATCAATTTCTCTCCAAAATGGCTTACCTTAAGCATTCGTGCTATACCTACTAACACCTACATATACGTGTACATTATTATGCCGACCACTATCTCAAAAAAAGACTAAGTTACAGCTACTAATGCAAGATAACAGTTTTTGTTCAACAATGAGAACTTAGCTTTTTATCCAAATAATGACAAGCGAATTCAATCTGAAATTATTATAATGTATACGACAGCGACGCGGGCGGTAACCGCAAATGCAGAAACGTAAAAAAGAAATAAAATCTCTGCGATTGTGATATTTTTTACATTCAGACAATGATCATAGATGGGAACGATTCTGAGAGTTTCAACGTCATTAGGATCTAAAGCTTTGTAGCGGTGAATCGATTATATTTTTTATTAATGACTACTGACTGACTATGGTCCTCAGGTCCGAATGGGTTAATCAAAAAGTTCTCATTTTATGCGAACAAGTTACAGCTAAACGTGTGTGAACCCAAACAATTATATGGACGTACGTTAGAGACTGCTTTAATTTGGCTACTAATGCCTAAAATATTAAAAAGTGTTACGTAAACATTTTCAACTTATGAATGTATATTAATCCTGTTGGATCCCACGGACAAGTGTATGTAGTATACTGAAAAAAAATTACTTTACTTTTTTGTGCTGCCAATATAGAAGACCGTCAAAGCTTCAAAATATTAACCTCAGGTGAAACAATCTTTACAAATACTTACAAAACTGAAAAGGATTAGTCTATATTCCAATAGCACACCGTTGCATAATATGTAACCGAGTTTTGCGGATAGAAAAGAATATGAAGTAATTTTCTTACAGAAAAAACGTTTCAGATGCTAATTGAAATGTTAGCAAACGTACAGTCCATTCTTCTAAGTTTTCTTGTCTAGAATTCTTAAGACTTGAATATAAGTTCGAAAATGGCTTGATTCACGGGACTTCGTATATGGTAAGAAAAGAACGGACGTGGTGGTGATGATGGTGAAAGTTCATTGCATAATGTTTAATTTAGGTGTTTGAACTAATGAAACGCAAAGTAATAGGTCTTGTTGCTGTTTTAGATTGGATGTGCGTATTTACTCTTATTTTCATTAGTTTAGTATCTAATTTTGTATTGAATTGCAATAGGTACTGTGATTTAATGCATTTTTATCAGCCCACTTGCGTCTACCTGAGTTAGCAATAATTTGGTATAGAACAACTGAGAGAGCAATTTTACCCGGAGTGGTTGACGCAGGTTAATCAAAACTCTAGATATGTCGTGATCAAAGTTTCGATTAATTTGTGTAACGATACTTCTTCGAGAATAGTTTTTTGTGAATCCTATAAATGTCCAGGCCTGTTGTTTAACGCCTTCGATATGATGATGATACGAAGAAAACTTGTAATCATACTAAAGTACATATTACACAATTTAAGAAATTATAAGGTAGTTACTTGTGGTGGACACATGCCCAAAGATAGATAACTTTCTGACGTCATGTTTTTGAATCTACCACCGCGTCGGAAGGTGTTCCGTTGTAGAGAAGATGCGGCCAGAAACTCTACAACACACTTCTATTAAACAAAACAAAATATATAAAGTACAATTCCAAAAATCAAATTTTAAATTACAAAGTGTAACATTGCCTTATGGGTAAAAAGTCGTGAGTCGTCACTCGCCATGAGATTAGACTATTTTGTAGAGGCTAACGATGAGATAAGGTAGCCGATAGTAGAATCAGCTTTAGAATAATTTTAACAACAAACAAACGTTACATTGATTGTATAACAGTCTTTTAAAATCATAACAAATCATGCATGTTAATTTAATATCAAATGTTTTTAAAAAGATGCAGTATTATAATTTAATGTAAATTTGTTAATCTGATACTCACAAAGAAGTCATAAAAGATGTTTAGCGTTTCCTTATTTAAAAAAATTTCTGATCGTTTGAATAACAATACTTCTCATTTCATAACAGTTTGACCAAACATGTTCTCAATTACGTTACGTCATCACATTTTAAATCACTCGTCATTCTTAGTTCGATTCCGAATAAATTGTTACGAAATAATGAGGCATTTCATTAAAAAAAAAAAAAAACACTGGAATGTCTCTGTAGCGAAGACCCTAGCGACCCTACTAATGGCGGCACGGCGTCAAAAACTTAGCTGGCAGATCGAAAGTGTTCCATGTTTTTCTCGATTCCATAAGTTTAGGGAGCAATATTAGTTAATTCATAATAAGGATTATAAGTGTTATGATGTGAAAGAAGTTTTAATACTTTGAATAGATCTACTTTTTGTATTGTCAAATATTCAGCTAAAGTTAATCATTTTGACGGGTTCTTACCGCGTTTTTATTGACAATAAAGCGTTTAAACAATAAAAAACGCGGTAAGAACCCGTTAAGATGATTAACTTTAGCTTAATTAATAACCGCGTAACTCTCAAGAATTTAGTCAAATGTACATTTATCAATAAAGAATAACATATTTTACGGTGAATGTGACAGGATTTTATAGAATTTTTCGTTTTACTAGTATTGAAAAACTCCACATTTATGAATTTATGATAGTTTGGTTTCCTCGAGATGCTCATGATTTTCCTCCGTGGTGGAGTAAGTAATATTGACATAACTAGGTGAATGTTTTCACTATGTCAAAAGTATAATCCTCATCCAGTCACTCTCTTTATAGAGAGAGGGCATTTGCCCACATGATTCTACAGGCTATAACTAACTTATTTTTGGGTCGCTCGTATATTAAACTTCAAAGTTGCAATGCAAATTTCAAGCTACAGCATTTATATGAATAAGACGCAAGAAAATGAGTTATTAAAGTTTTCCTTTCGTTTGAGCGAAATGTGGCTAGTGATGGGCGTGTAATACACGTTTTAGTATTCCGTTATAAGTTGTTGACCCTTAATCAACTGAGAAGTTAACTGTAATCAAACATTTAATTTGTACTGTCTGTGTGTCTGTCTGTCCGACACGTATTAAATTGAAGTATAGATGTCGATATTTATAATAAGCAATAACTGCATCTAAATTACGTTCTATTATTCGTTCCTAGTGCTATTATAGTGAATTTAGTTACAGTTAATGATTTGTAAATTTTGTATGGATAAAATTACAGTAAAAAGTAATGACCTTACCCTAGTACATTAACTTTACCCTGAGACGCTTGACAGCTAGCCGGTGCAAGCGCAACTGCAATTAGGGTTGTCAGATGGTCAGTAATGGACACAATATACAGGGTCCAACTTAATATGCTTACGGGTTCTTAAGAGGATGATCAGACCATGAAACTGATCTACTGTATCTATGGGACCAACATCGAAAACCCTAAAAAATCTGGCTTCCCATACATTTGTGTTGAGTAGTACTGCAGGTTTGGTTGAAACCTCCGATTTTTCGTGATTTCGACGTTGACCCCGTTGGTCGGTTGTTCAGTTTGATGGTACCTAATCATGCCCTTAAAAAACGTGAATATTCTAAAAAGAACCCTTTATAAGAAGCATCAGATCCAGGATGCAACTCAGCTGGAACAGCTGGTTATTTTTAGCGATTTCAGTGTGGATACCGAAATAAAAGTTGTTCATTTTTGTCACCTGAACCAAAAAATTTGGCCACTGATCCAAAACTACCCTTTATAGCTAGCTTTTTTAAAGGGAACTACTACATACTATCTTGAATGAAAATTCCGGAGCTGTGTAACTGCAAAATCGTGATCGTCAAAGCAATGAGGAAGCGATCACTCATAGTCTAGAACGAACAGCCCTTTTTGTTGCTACTTAAATACACAATCACGAGACTTGTATTTGTTTATGAAGATGGGTCTTGTGGCAGCCCTAGCCCGACCGCTACATCGACAAAGCAATGAGGAAGCGGTAAGTTGTCGCGCCCGCAGCATCGAACCAACAGCCCTTGCACTCGCTACATAATACATAATTACGAGCCGGTGGGTGATACTATTTGTTAAGTAATACTGTTTCAAGTGGTATCATTGGTTCTCGAATATAGAGCGTAAGCGTTTAAACAAAATGGCCATATCGGTAAAAAAAATTTTTTTTGCAATAGTGTAGAAATGTTTGTCTATTACGTACGTTTCGTGTATAAGTCAATATATATACGTATAGGTACATATAGGGTCCTTCTTAATATGCTGACACTTTTTAAGGGGATGGTCAGACCATCAAACTGAACAACTTTCTCTATGGCACCAACATCGAAATCGCGAAAAAAAAATCTGTTGCTCCATACAAAACTGCAAATCTACTCGAGCCAAATGTATGGGACAGATTTTTTTTTCGATTTCAATGTGAGTTGTTCAGTTTGATGGTCTGATCATCCCCTTAAAAAGTGTCAGCATATTAAGAAGGACCCTGTATAATATAATTGTAAATTAGGCGTGGATGTTCATTGGTGATATTTGCAAAAAAAATACATTGATACGTAATGGAATCATAGAAGACCATTTTAGAATTTTTGTTTATTTGTTTGTGCACGCATCACTTAAAAACTACAGAACCGATTTAGTTGAGTTTTTCACTGAACTTTGGATTAGCTATTAAGGTTTGTTTCATCGCAATCGGTTTAATCAATCAAAATTTATGAGTTCTTAAAAGTCTGTGGTCTGCGCGTAAGGAGTCGCGCCGCTAATGTAAGATAAAATTGTAACAAAATATAATATAAACTCGTCAGTATTCACTTTCAGGGTAGACAGATAGTTTGCACTAACAACCATCACTTTAAAAGGGTGTTATTGATTGAGTTTCTGCTTAGGCAACATCAACACTAACAACAACAACGTAACATAATTCAAGTGTCAAGAGTGTTTGAATATGCTGGATTTTTAAGATTGTACCTTACTCTGAAAAATAAAGTACCTAAATAATCATCTCTATTCAATCTAAAAAAAAAATGAACAAATATTGTAAATACTTTTAAAAAAAAAATTATGCTATAAGTACTAATATACCTATAGTACAACCTATTCTTATTTGGAATCAGAAGTTCGTGATTTATCAATCACACGAATTAATTTAACTCGTATTGAGTGATTGTGTCATAGCAAACATTAATCTTATTTATTTCACAGACAGACATTAATTATATTGTTATTGTATATTGTTGTTGTTGTTTTTTGTGTATTTTGGTGTGCAAATAAAGAATATTTATCTTATCTTATCTTATTGAAACGGAGTGCAATAGAAAATAGTTGTCGTGACAGTGATAGTGAAATTCAATACAATAGAGAACAATCGAGGTGACACGACAAGTAACATTCAAATTTTTAAACAATACCGTGAATATTTATTGTTAATCAGGGCGAAAGCTTCTTAGTTTCAACTCCTTACTTTCTAAGGGGTATAAATCCACCACACATCACCACTGTAACGTTCGATCAGCTAATTGCATTTAGTATGGAAAGTCCAAATTTTTTTTTTCTCATTTCCTTTAGGCTTCATAGGGAATGTTGTTCAGTAGGTACCATAATATGTATATACCTATACAATCACCCCTTAAAGTTATGCATCTATTTACCCTAACAGTATTTTACTAAGACTTATACCTATAGACAAAATAAGACACTCAGATAGCCGACATTGCCAATTAGTATATAATGGTGCAGAGTGCTTGCCAGTTTCCCCTAAATATTATGTTTAAACAGTGTTGCCAGATGAGAAAATTGAAAATGCGGTGCTTCAAAAATGCGGATTTTAAAAAAACGGAATTTCACACACAACGACACACGACACACACACACACGACAGCGTGTGAGAGAGATGCCCTTCGAAAATTCCGTCAAGAGAGAGCAGGATTTCCTAATAAATCACTAAAACACAAATGACAGGTGACTTTTTTAAGGTTCTTGGCCTGGATGATAGTCCTTTAGCCGAAAAGATGGCACGGTAATCACAGCACGATGGATCAAACTGAACGCAGCTTTTATCCTCGACGTCCCGTGTAACCACCAAAAAAAGGGTTGTTCTAGTAGATTCGAAAAAAGCGGAACTACGTAGGCTTAAAGCGGAAAAGCGGTACATCTGGCAACACTGTGTTTAAAAGACACCTACATTTAGTAGAGCAAGACCCGTTAAAGATAACCGTTTCAAGGTAATATTTGCGCAAACTTTACTGTGTTTTCTTCGTATATGTATTAGTTAAATCGTTCTTAAGTGCCATTATCCGTTGTGAATAGACTTATTTACATAATAAGATCGCTTTAAATCTTCGGTCGCATTGCACAAAATGCAGATTGTATTTAGATAGCCCCCGAACTAAAGACAACGCTTTCAAATATTGTTTATATGTTGCGCATGAATGGAACGTAACTCGGTGTAATATATTCTGAATATTATCCTCTATACTTATATGAAAATAGAAGGTAGACATATTTATAGCAAGTTTAGATATCAGCTTCTTTCACAAATTGGTTGTTTCCATGGAGTTTCCATGTATGAAACATAAATTAACAAATATAATTATAGATTTCGCCATCGAAAAAGTTAACGTGCATAAAGATTTTAATGCTAAATTATTTTAGGTCAAAAGAATTTTTAATACACAGATACTAAGACAATACAGGCAGCTTGGCGGTAAAAAAATTATTATTGCAGCCATATACTTATTTTAAAAAGAAAAAATAATTTCTTTCTTTTTCACCCTAATGGCGATAGCACAATTTTTTTCACGTAATATTGCCAGTACAAAAGAAAATTTCAGCAGACCAAGGAGTTTTAACCGCAAAAAAATATTTATCATAAGATATGCAAACTTTTTGCAAGTCCTATCACCTAAATGTTTCATGTTACGGGTAGTGGAGATGAGAGTGAATTGCATGTGAGTTTGTGACCACTCTTCGGAAAACGACTTGAGTGCGCACGCGGTTCAGCTTGATGAACAGATATGAATGAGCGTTATTTACACCTATTAGTAACGGAGTTAAACACGTGCTTGTCTGGTGGTCGTCTGTTGCTTCAATTGTTATAGGGGTAATTGATGACTTAATTTTCGTATCTGGAATTTTTATATAGAAGATTGTTGGAGTATTTTAGAAGACTATTGGTCCTTTTGGTGTAACACAGTAATATTTTTTTTTGATTAATATAATAGCCACGTACTATAAGAACAAAAAGGACAAACGATACCTATAAATAGAAAAGATAAAATCAAACGTAAAAATCCTTTTTGATACAATCACTTTATTGTAGCTACTCATAGGAAGATAATGATAAAGTCTTCAAGAGCAATAAAGTAATAATTAAGATTTTTAATAATTTTTTTTTTAAATTTATGTTTTTATTAAATTTTGATACAACATCCGTTATAATTTTCATTGAAGTTTTTTTCACTATGATCACATTTCTGTATTTGGGATATTATTATCCATTCTGCGGTGCAAAAATTTGGAAGTAATTGAGGTGGGCCATATCAGACGGATAGAAAAATATACAAAAGGATAAGGGTTCCTTTTTTGACTACGTAACCCGAAAAATCGATGCCACCCAAAATTAAAACAATCCTGCCACTTCTATAAATCAACACATCGTAAACTCTTTGAATTGAATCGACTTGTTTATCGACCTCCCATACACCGAACCAATTAAATCCACAACAATAGTACAATCTCATCAATCAGTCATACATCCCATGGGCATGTGTGCGCGAATCAATGTGCATAGAACATCAATACAAAGAGATGACGCGAGGTATCGACTTTACAATCCATTCGTCTAATTATCACAGTATTAGACAGTGGTGGGGTAGCCAAGGTTTGTGATAAATAAAATAAATATGCTCACTACTACAGGGTGTAAAAAAATCCTGTTGAAGCCTTAAGGAGGTGCTTCAGACCATCAATCTGAACAACTTGGACTATGGAGCCATCGAAATCTCGAAAAATAAACGGTTTCATACAAAACTGCAGTACCAACTCGACTCAAATGTATGGGACAGCTATTGTCCTTCACGGTTTAAGAGCCAATTATCTTATGATTTAACAAATGAAAATGATTCATTAGTTATTTCAATAGTTAATTAATTTGTTTGTATTTGTTTCATTCATTTTAACCTAAAAGAAACCGAACTATCTAATGTCAAAAGTTAAACAAACATCATCTCTAAATACCAGAATTATTATAATTTCTTCCCAAAGTTACGATGGAACAATCTCACCAGCACCCAGCTAACTGGCCACCCTACATACTCATGCGCAGACGCTCACAATAAAGGTGAGCAACCTCAACGCATCCCATTGTCAGCGCTGACATGTGGGAATGTAAAGTGAAGCGCATACTAGACAAGTTATAGCACACTTTTTTTACTAGTTTCATGTAAAACTTGGGTAGTTTTACTTCCTTTAGCTTCCAATTAGCTTGTTTTAGGGAAATCCGTCAAGTAATTAGTTTTATAATTTATGTACACGATGTAGAAAAATATTTCATGTGGTATAAACGTGTTGGCCTACTGGTGGATTGAAAATTCTTGACCGCAAGTTGATCACTAACAGCCTGCTCCAATCGGCACTGGGCCCGCGTGGTGGAGTATGGCCCACTCCGTCTCACCCTTATTTGTGAGAGGAGGCTTTTGCCCTGAAGTGGGATTCTACAGGCTATAACATACTTTTTTTAACTTACAATAATTTTAATACTAAAAAAGTAATTAAATAATTCACATTAAGAATAAACGCAATCTTTTCGTTTAGTAAAAGACTTATATTTCAGTTCAGGTTCTACCTCTACGCCGGTTACCATCCAGGGCAACCCAGTCCGTTGTGGTGATATTGGCGCATCTCTCCGGATGCATGTCAAATTATTATAGCCAAAATGAGTCCAAATACGCGCGACAATTTTTATAATACTAAACCTATCGGCTACAAACTGCATAGCTTGCTACAGGTTTAAAATAGTCGGCTACAAAAACATAGCCAAGAGATATTAGTTAAAGGTAATTATCCAATAAATGCCTGCAGGATGTTGTCACTCTAGCTTCTAGCAGTTAACATCTGATTTATCGATATCGATGTCATAAGGTTTAACGGATAATGCTCTAGTTTTAAATTCAAGGTAACGCTAGAGGCCCGTTCATATAATTTTAACTAAGACACCCTTCAATGCTGATCTAAATCATAATAGCGCAAATTGGCGCTTATTCACTTTTGCGCTAATGTTAATAAGATCTAGATTGTATTAAATGTCCAAACAAGACCTTGGAAGCCAATCTATTGCATAAAATGACTACCAAGGCATACAATAAAGACATTAATCTATTATATTGATAAATTGTGAAATTTAAGTGTCACTATTATTATAGTTTATTCTAAGAACCCCCTCGAATCAAGCCATTTTCATACTTATGATGCGAAGACAAAAAACTCTGTTTCTAGACGTCTTATGTGGAATGTAATTGTGTACAGTTACTAGACACGTTATGGAAATGTTTGTGAATTTTGATACGGGAATGTACATGAAAATAATAATGTGCTGGCTTAGATTAACGGATATACAAGGTGAAATCCCTTCGGCCGCGTACGAAACCAGAGGTTCGTAACCAGTGACGATAGAAGAAAAAATCATATTTATGCGACGCTAGCTACGATCGATATCATTAGCATCCTTTTAAACTAAGAGTCTACCCATCAAGCTGAACAACTTTTACTATGGGAGCAAATGGATCCGAGAAAAAAAGTATGCAACAGCATATTTTTTTTGCTCCGATTGGTTTGCTCCCATAGTAAAATTTGTTTAGTTTGATCGGTAGACTCTTCGATTAAAAGGATGCTAATAATATAAATTTCACCCTGTAGATAGTATTTTTAAATTTTGAAACAAACTGGTATATTACTGTAAGTTCTTCAAAAAGGAAATACATAAATAAAAAGGTGGAAAACTTGCGTCATGTACCTACAATTCAAACTGCGGAAAAGAGAGCAATCTAATCAAAAAAAATCAAAGTAAAACTCAAATATTCGATACAAAGACGACGGCTGTTGAAAAGTTGATTAATAAAATAATATCCTTAGTCTTTACTTCGGATTTTTTCGAATCATCGCTAAAGGTAACATCAACCGTCGCACGCGCAGTGTTAGAACACGGTTCAATAGCTGAGATTGGTATCGAAGGACCATTCAATACGTAATTGATACGCGGTTATGTTGTCAATAGTAATTGTTGATCTGTTGCTATAATTACACGAGTAGAGTCAATATTAAACAAATTGCTATAATGTATTACAACAACCGTTACTAAAGGCTGGTTCAAATTGAATTCGCGTTTTAAAGTCTTCCATCGACAAGGTTGCAGTAGGGGTTTGCAGCGCATTAATAAATATCTTGGACATGGTCACACAAATTATCTAGTCACATTTAAAGTACCAGAATCTAGCCTGGACTTGTATTATGATGACTAGACAATGATATAGAGTACATATATAGATACAAACATCCATGACTCGGGTACAAATATTCATATTCATCATACAAATATTTGTCCCTTACGGGATTCGAACCTGCGACCCTCGGCACAGCAGGCAGGTTCACTACCGACTGTGCTATCGGGCCGTCAAAGTTTATAATAATGAGTAATTCCTTTACCCAACTAGGTATTTGAATATCTTTATTAAAATGTATGTTTTGTTTTTGTGTGCAATAAACTATAATTGAATTGAATTAAACAATAAAGTCTATCATTCATGAAGCGTTGCCGTAGTGGAGCTTCGGTATTGGAAACTATCACCGAAGTTAAGCAACATCAGGTCCGGTCTTTGGATTGGTGACCGTTTAGTGGTATTTCATCTCGAACGTTTCCGTACTTCGGAAGGTACGTTAAGCAGTTGGTCTCGGATAGTTCCGTCAGATGGCGTTGTAACTTCGTTAAGCCAGGTCAGAGGCCTATTACGGCGGCTTGAAAATTCACTGACAGCAAGTTGACCACTGACTTGCCTCCACCAACACGCACTGGTCCCTCGTGGGGAGTATGGCACACTCCCTCGCACCCTTTGTGAGAGGAGGCCTTAGCCCTGCAGTGGGATTCTACAGGCTATAACACTTACTTATCATTTATGATCTATGATCAAGGCTCTTGCATTTCGGATTCTTTTTTAGGTATTTAATTTTTGTATTAAAACTGTTATATCTTTAGGTCATTATTTTTACTTACCAAATGTAGCCGTCATCTATTCAAACAAAACAAAGACTTCAAAAGACAAGAGTGTTAAGTGGATGAAATCAGCTCCTTCCTTGTGAACGCTATTCATCATTTAATTGACTTATGTGTCTGTTTACAACTCTTTGTTTTAAGGTATACCGCACGCAACGAGAGCTGGTATAAAAAGCCAAGACGTCAACCTGATCGATTATTAACTTTTTAATGAAAATGATTTATTATTTCGGCTTTGGTTACATAACGCACTTACAGGCAAAGTACAAAAACCTATCGTGAAGAAATGACAAGAAATGCTTGTTTTGCCAGCTTCTGTTGTACGTAATATACATATCGTTGAATAACACCAGTTTGAGATAATCACAGACAATGGACCCATAATTTATAGTTAATTGTTTTATAATAATATGTTTGAGGTTAGAAAACAGTGAGTATTTTCACTAGATTCCAATTAGAGTAAGTTATACCATGTTGTGTTTCACACTTTTTCTTTCTGGAGCTTTTAAAGATATGATAATGACTAGTCATCTTAAATTCAGAGAACTTGATTTAAATTCAATTCCTTCAGTCAATAAAATAACAATAAAATGAACTTATAAGGTCTATATAGGGTCCTTCTTATTACGCTGACATTTTTTTAAGGGCATGATCAGACCGTCATGTCAAACTGAATATCTTTCTCTACTATGACACCAACATCGAAATCACGAAATAAAAATCTGCTCCTCCAAACAAAATTGCAAACTTACTCCAGCAAAATGTATGGGACAGCTGATATTTTTTTTCGCGATTTCGATGTTAGTCCAATAGAGAAAGTTGTTCAGTTTGATGGTCTGATCATCCTCTTAAAAAAGTGTCTGCATATTAAGAAGGACCCTGTATTAATTAATATGTTTGTAAAATTTAAAATTTACTGAACTCGATCTCATCCTACCGCAAGGGCACACTCACCTACTTACTACCAAAAAAATGACTCTTAAAATGTATCCATGAGCATGTTTACGCTTCATTCATTGCTGAAATTATAACAAATCATTTTTGCCTCAAAACTTAAAATGCAAATAACTTTATATACAGGGTGTATATAAAGTGGCTATTCGAATACAATGTTCTAAACATAGCTTGTTTCTTTAACGGGAATATCGTAATAGTACGAAGGTACTTCCTCACACAGTTATTATATGAGTGCACATAGAGGTACAAATTCCCACTCATTCATTGCTTATTAATGAGTGCGATATTCGTGTGAACGCAGCCCTATACCGTTGTATCAGTGGTTACTTTTATTGCAGTCTAATTACATGCTAACCGTAATTACTTAATCACTATTACTCATGGAGCTTTCTGGTTGACATTGTTAGACTTGGTGTTCGATTTTACATAAGTGTGAAACCTATACTATATGTCAAATAAAGACGAAAAAAGAAGATCAGAGAAGCAGGACCATGAAACCTTTTCAGACCGTGATCATTTTATAAAAATTCGAGACACTTATGTCAGTGTTTGATGACAGAACGATTTTAAAGACGAACCAAATGTGCACACCACTGCTTCTTTAAGTCTTTCAACATCACCATTTTGTTGTTTGATAAAATATTCGTATTTCTTTAAAGTGTGTACTATAAAGAACCCTTTTTACCTTCTTTTCGCCCCTATTTGGAATGGAGTATAGAAACAATAAATGGTATCTTAAGTAAAATAAAACAAATATTTTGTAGTCCCTTTTTATATTGATTCTATGGCGTGTCATTTTAAACTTTTTCAGTCCAGTATTTTGCCAAATGGATAGCACCGTCCAGCGAGCGTCTACAACGAATTAACGCAAAACTAGAAAGTCGTTTGTTTAGAATCGAGAGCAGAATCGAATTATCATGGTTTCAACATAGGTTTTTTTTTTCAAAAGTACAGGGTCCTTCTTAACATGCTAATACTTTTTAAGAGGATTATCAGACCATCAAACTGAACAACTTTCTCTATGGGACCAACTTCGAAATCGCGAAAAAAATATTAGCTGTCCCATACATTTGGCTCAAGTAGGTTGGCAGTTTTGTATGGAAGAGCAGATTTTTTTTCGCGATTTTGATGTTGTTGCCATAGAGAAAGTTGTTCAGTTTGACGGTCTGATCATCCTCTTAAAAAAGTGTCAGCATATTAAGAAGGACCCTGTATTAATTAATATGTTTGTAAAATTGAAAATTTACTGAACTCGATCTCATCATACAGCAAGGGCACACTCACCTACTTACTACCAAAACAAGATTCTTAAAATGTATCCATGAGCATGTTTACGCTTTCATTCATGCTTTAACTAACACTATAATTAAATTATTGTTTCAATCTATATATTTTATTGTAAATCAGTTGGGGTGTATGAGGTTTTGCGCTTATTCATTATCACGTTGTATTAGGTCGGTTCGCGTGCAGGTCCCGGAAGTAAGGATAGAATACAAGTCCCTTAAAACCTTAAGTCCCATAACAAGTGCATGATGTGTGCACTAACGATTTACGCACACGAAACTTGTTTGTAGTTGCCAAACAAAGAATTACTAAACTAGCTTGTAATTTAGCAACGATTAAGTTAATTATCATGATTAAAATGTATGACAACAGTGACGGTCAAAAATAAATAAAATTCCAGCCTTTTTTTTCTAATAATTGTCATCAATTTCCACAAAAAGCGATTCCTAAAATGATCCTCAATAAAACGACATAACTTTAAAGAATGAAAATGGCTAAGAAGCTGATATACTTTTTGTCTTGAAGACATCCGTAGCGCGATCTGTTGATAAAAAACACACGTTTCAACATCATCCTGTCATACCGGGTTGTATATCGTCAGAGTTTAAGAGACTCTCCACACTATCGCGTAATTAATCGTCGCCAATTAAAGTATTTGACTGTATTAGTAACACACTGAACATGTCCTGAACTATGGTATCTAGCTTGGGTAGCAGGTCATTATAGGAACTTTACTGACCACCCCGAAATTACATACAGTCATCAGACAAGGTCTTTATTGACAGACCAGACACTACCAGAGTAAAATGTCGTGTGGAAGTGTCCTTGATTTCAAGAGAACCGTTTAATCTAATTACAGTGGCGCCTGTCTTGGGCGCCTGGACGTACGTGCAGTTATTTAAAAATGACTGCTATGCACATTGAAATAGAGCGGATAAAATAAAAATAGCTCTTTTTACCGACATTCAGATTCGATTGGTGTGAGAAAGTGGAGAAAAAGGAAATTGTCCAGACGCTGCAAATGCACCAACAGGTGCAACAAAACTAAATTGACGTTTCGGTTTAAACATGTATACATGATACTATCATCAGCATGATATACAGTGCCACCAAATAAGTCATACGCTTTGCAATCCATTGTAAATTCCTGGAAGTTAATCCTTTATAAACTAATAAGTTTTAATGAAGAGTCACGTTGCTGGTTCTGACACGAGCACATGTCTCGCGTGGTGTTCGCGCGTCGCGTTTCTGCCTGCCACAAGGCTCCGCATTCCACAATCTCTTCTTGTTCTTGATCAAAAACAATCCCTGAGATTGGGATAGATGCTCTTACAAACTACTTGACTTTGGCAGAAATGCAGTGCTAACGCATTGTGCAAAATAAGTTTTAATGAAACTAATGAAACCATTGTTGATCCCTCACATGAACATTAGCTACACCCAATGACATTATAAGTTCAATTTTTACATTTCACAGACAAGTTGCTTTTTCTACATGACTATAATGCTACTCACACTTTACACTTTGCATTCACTCATCATTTCGCATAGGAATGTTTGGATGTTAACACAGGCACCCACAATCGTAAAACATACCACGCTCGACGGAATAATATCGTTGCTTATTGAAGAATACTAATGCCAGGCTGTGAATTTAAAGGCCACAGTAACAAAAGCTTCCAGGAACGGACGAATAGTTAGAGTTGTGACTCGAATACGAAATTATATCGATTTTGAGAAGTGTATTCGTGCAGTAAAACTGTTATATCGATATTTTGTGGAAGTTGTAGATGTAGGTTAATGTCTCCATTCAATAATTACAAGAATTTGGTTGGTTTTCGAGGACGGTATTTTTGAATTGGATCCACATTTCAAGAAAATGCCTATGGTAACATTTTCGGGAATTATAATGATAAATCTTCGATGAATAAATGCTATATTTGTAAACTTCCTCGTGCTATTTAGGTTCAGCAGCAGCTAAGGCTAAGATAAGCGTACGTACGTCCATTGAAGAGTGAACATGGCTGTAAAAACAATAAAAGTCGGCACCGGTGGGTGTCAAGCACAATCAATGTGACTGTCAAGGACTTGATTGCGCTTCTACGTGTTTTTGTGCAACCGGCCGCATACCGACCGTGGGAAAATTGTTGATAAATGGTAGAATACGGTGCTCCGCTGATTGATGAACATATTCACTTACTTCTTGTTAGAAATGGCTAATGTAAACTTTGAGGAGCCTACTTTTACGCCGGCGAGAATATTCATTTTTTTCTATTTCTTCATGTCCAGAAATATTATGTTTGTAACTTTAACAATGGAACAGCAAATACTTTGATTCCGTAGAAATGTTTATTACTTTTGATCACTAACAGAACCCATCTTCGATGTAACCGGCAACTTCTGTTTCCTTCTCATTGAATGGAAAATAGAAACTTCGTTCATAGTCAAACATTGACGATGTATCTTCAATAATAATGTTTACTTGTAAAGTACACCTACTGGTCGTCGACCAAAGCTTGTAATAACTTTCACAGACCATTCGAACGAATGAGTTGCTCACCTTGCAATCAGTGCCGGATTCAGTACCGTTAGCGCCTCCAGTAATAATTGTAGACATCCTTAAGGAAAATGCGTAGTAAACATAAAAAACTGCAATTTTCTTATGTATCTGTAAATTTTTACTATTTCAACAAAGGAATGGGCATACGTTTGAATTGAGTTTATTTATAGGTACAATGATACACCTGTTTACAGCTAGTTGATATGTATTTCTATAGATAGTTGACACTACCACCTGCTAAAATTCTTACCTCTCTTGTCTCTTCCATATTAATATAGTAGTAAATGAAATACGTTTTCACATTGGTCTTGGCTTTATTCATGGGTATTGATAATTTCCCGTTTAAACTAGTCAAGTACACCGATCCCACAAAATGTTTACTATTTAGCGCCCCACGAAGAAACTAAACTGGTCATTCCTAAAGCACACCTACCACCGCAGCCAATCAAGTAATTTCTCCAGCTTATTGGGTGACGAGATCCCAATGCATTTCTTTTCTTGGCATCTTAAGTGGGTTACTTGCAATGACTGATTTCACTCTACTCGAGTTTGATAAAATTGCATGCTGGGAACGAGAACAGTTGACTTATGGCTGCCTCAGACAGTTGTGACTGAACCAGTTAAGTTAGTTTCAAGTTTCATAAAATATGAGGTTGCTGCAATGTTTATACTTTCAAATTACGAGCAAAACTTAAGTCAGATACCGAAGATTTGGCTCGCCGGTTTTTGTCGAGCGGTTTTACCAGTCTCGCATCGCGATGCCTCAAAAGGAATACGATATTGTGTGGTGTCCCTGGCTCCAAGAGTCTCAAGTTCTGTTCAGCTCGTTTCATAAATCATGTGCCCGCCGATATGGCCCTCTATAAATAATGTTTAGTTCCTGATAAGAGCCCTGTGCTGTCACTAACAGTACAAAGTTGAAAGGTGATAGGAGATCTCGAGAAGCCAGGACAAGACCATAGCCCAGCGGGACAATGCTGTTACAATGTTGCCATAATATAGTGAGTCCTTCGGAATATCTAGAAATAGGATCTTTCACGACCAATTATTTACGAACCTCAAGAAATAAGATTCAAACGATAATATAGGCTTACAAGATCGTTAGTCTGAAAGCAGTCCCATAAAACTTTGGAGCGATTACAGGAAAACTCAATTGCTTTCCGATTGGTTGCATTCCGGATTTTAATAGCCAATTAACCAAACGAAATTCAGGCTAATAGTTCTAGGATTATGTAACATACAGACATTAATTCTATTTGCACTTAAATTTGGGTACATCGAAGTGGTAGAATAATTCGTTACCCATTGTACGTGAGTTCAGCTAACGCGGATGCACAAGGCACAGATGCTGGAGATTTATCACGGGACCGGTGGCCATAAATAACAAAGCTGGCTTCGAGGAGCGGAAAGGTCAGCGCGCGCGCAGCGAGCGGCAACCGCGGCTTTCTCAAGGCCGATGCACAAGTTAGATATCTCGAGAATCGTGCCGCGTTCGACCCCACCTGTAGACCGGTGCCGGTGCCGATGCCGGAAAATATACCACTCTCGGGGAAAATGTATTTTGTTACTCATATTTCTTACTGAACCAGATTTATTAAATCCGAATGTGTGTTTGTCTGTCTATCTATGTGTCTCTTTTTTGCGACATTGAATGGAGTTGGCAAAGAGATGAAAGTTGTGTATGAAAGGACAAAATAATGCTACACTTTGACCATACATGGCGATTTTATTTAACAGATTTTTTTTGCAATTTCACGTTTTCTCCCGTAGAAAAAGTTATTCAGATTTATGTTCTGAAGAACCCCTTTTAGTACCCCATGTATACATAAACCCCCAAGATGGGATACGTTATCTGGATCGGTCTCCTGAATCCAAAACTGAAAAGAAAACGAAAAATCCTGAAACCAAAACGAATTATATTGACAGAGCTACGGGTGAAAGGCTGTTTGCTCTGAAATTATTATAACTCATTATAAGTTAGGTTATTGCACCGGTATAATACCTACCAAACGTTATAAAATTAGTCAATATTTATTACGACTATTAGCTTTCTAAAAACTTAGATTGAATATTCGATACCGGCTTCGAAAGTGAAAGTTCATGACTTTGATACGTGCAATCATTAAGAATGAAATAAAAACTTAAAAACATCATCTGTAGTGTAATATTGAACTGTAATAACGCTACGCAGCTTTGATTCTACTTTTTGTGAGCTCTTGAAGGTCGGTCAATGTAACTTAACCTCTCCATAGTTAAAGTTCAAGTAAATATAAAATTACCGTTTTAATTCATTTGTTACCAATCATGATGCAGTTCAGCATGTTTACACGATGCACTTTAATTAACTGAAATATATTAATAATCATTAATCATTTGCGAAAACAACTCTTGAATCGAATCGAATATCGTGGGCCATCAAAAGGCAAATATTTTCATAATAGTCTCAGTATCGGTGAATGTAACTCTTTTGCGCTTATAAAGATTAAACACATTAAAAAAAATTAAACGCACTCGCTATGAAATCTCGTGGGCTGATGATAACAATGAAATTAAAGTTACCTATTACTGGTTATTTAGGTTATCTTAATTTATTCTGTCATTTAGTTAAACATATAAGATAAAGGGACAAATTATTCCACTTAGAATTGGATAGACTACCTACTACCCTATTCTATGAGGTGAGAAAAGTATTGAATGACTGTGAAATTATATCCCCAAGCAGTTTACGGTCTCGTATCGCGCGTTCAATCTAGTCATGGCAGATGTCGCTAGAAAGTCTGCGATGCTGAGATGCGAAAGATAAACTGCAACTCTGTCATGTGCCCATTATTGAGAATTTGTCTTAGAAAAGTTATATTCAGGCATTTTACCGATAGGTATATTTTAAAATAAAAATAGTTCTGTTTGCTTTAAAAAGAGAAACTGCTGGTAAAAACCATGTAAGTTTAGTAAGAATTATCGTATAGAAATGTAGTTACCTAATAATCAACTATGTATTTTTATACCAGCAGATTTTTTTTACCGTGGCAAAATTTTCAAAGATGGTTCAGACTGTTAGACTGATGGTTAATAGTTGTTCAGTTTGATGATCTGAACCACCCCTGAAAATTTCGACACGGTAAAAAAAAACATCCGATATAGAATCCTAACGGTTTTAAAGGGGATGATAAGACATCGAACTGAACAATTTTCTCTATGGGACCAACATCGAAATTGCGAAAAAAATCAGCTGTACCATAAACAGTCGTGAAGGAGCGCCGTTTTGTATGGAACAGCAGAGTTATGTTCGCGATTTCGACGTTGGTTCCACAGAGAAAGTAAAAACGATCAGCATATAACGAAGAATTCTTTATAAAATATTACGATAATTCTTACGATTCCTCTTAAATTCAGCGTCAAAACTCAAAAGTTAGGGAGTATCATTCTACATCAGCTTTATATTTAATTTTTTCATGTTTGGTTGAAACAGGGTGTAACAAAACACCGTAGTAGTATTTTAAAGGTTTTAAAGGTTTAATCAAATCGAAAACTTTAAATGTGGAAACAAACAACGTCGAATTTATTTCTCGATATTGGTTCCATAGTGAAAGTTGTTCAGTATGATGGTCTAAACCACTCCTTTAAATATTACTAGGGTGTTTTAGTAACAACCTGTATAAATCTTATTTCTATTCTACTCAGTTTCTCTATGAACTGTGTATATTATACGAAATAAAAATTGTACATCTGTTGTTCAGTAAAATATGGATGAATTTCTTACTATCTCAATGTCTAAATATTACTGCCAGTTTAGTATGGAAGTCCCGGCCAATACTATTACCGTATAGTAATAAAGATAATATTGCTTTAATTCAGGGGACTTCATGATACCCACAGGTAGTAAGTTAAGTACTAACCGTTGAACGCGTGGGTTGACCATACTAACGTTAGATGCGATGGCCCTCATTAATTTCTACCTCTATTTTCCTAATGGTTTCCTGAGAGCCATGGGAACATATTTTGCAATATACGTCTATGAAATTCACGCTATAAAAATTTATGTTTTATTGCTATATTGCGTTAATAGGTACCTAAGTAATTGCACGGTTGATAACATAGAGTGTCAAATCTGAAATTCATTATAATATTTCCAAGCATTTTTCTAAAGAATTGTTAATGTTTATATACATAACAATAGGCTGTTTATTAGACACAATAGTACAACACTGTTTTCAAATGCAGTAAAGACATACTTTGGTGCTCAAAATAACTCTTATGTTATTCTAAAAGAAGTTGAAGTCATTTAATGTTATTTATGTTTTTATAAGCAAAGCAACGGTTACCTAGGTATTTTCTCAAATCAACTTGCTTAATTTTGTCTTAAAATCAGTTTAAAATAATTTTTGTGGAGTCTGGAGTTAGCTTAAAAAACCTAGAATTTAGTATCGTTGCAACTAACACCGGACCTCAAATATAATTATGTTCTAAGTAGAATCAAAAATAAAACATGAAACGACAAATATGAACTGAATACATAAAAGAAGGTAAACAAAACATATATTGTTTACGTCATTTTCGTATACTAAATTATGATATATGGAATTCAAAAACAACACTATGCTGGTAAACCAGCACCCGAGCTTCTCTGTACCTCAAACGGGTCGTAACATCTTTGTAAAAGAAATGCAGAGAATGTAAAAAGATAACTTCAAGTACTGGAATTCTTGTATCTTGTTTACACAAAATCGGTGTGATAAATCCGAAGCTGATTAAAAGTCCCGCCTCGGTATCTAAGGAAACGTTGGAGTCCCCACGCGATGTCACTCTTTAGTAAGTAAGTAAGTAACTAATTTATAGCTCTAACTTTTTCATTTAATTGCCAGTTGCCACCTTTTCTAGATAAAATGTTGCGACAAAATTACTGTACTGTCCTTTCTTGAAGATAAAACACGGTGTTTTGTTGTTAAAAACAGAGTAGACTTGTTGGGATAATACAGGGTTGAGTGGATTTGTTAAAATCGGTATAAACCAAGAGATTCATCTTTTTCGACTAACGAATCATAATATACAGGGTGTCCTAAAAATGGTGTCAAGCGGAACTCCAGAGGAAGAGCATCGCTCGAACAAATCCTTCTCGGAAATTGTTGTTCTCGTTAATGTTTCGAAATTGAAGAACTTTTGAATTCATAATTTTTTTACGTTACAACGGTATCAGATATGTCCAGAATTGTTTTTGAAACTAAGCATGTATATAAATAGTGCATGTCTTTGTGATCAATAATCTCTTGTAAGTCAACATTAAACAAAAAACATACGAAATACAATCCTAAGTCGAACACTACAAAAAATGGCGATCTAATAATGATTCGGGTTCCCCCAGGTATGCTCTAACTCTGGCTGAACTTCCATTTGACACTATTTTTTGGGTCAACCTGTATAAATAATGAAAAATAACACAAATAGAATAAAACGCATTGTAAGTTAGTGCCAGTTTTCTATTAATTTTTGAAAATGAGCATGTCTTTACATTTTGTCCAATATACAGTAAATTGTGTTCTCATAATAAAACGAGAGAAAATCTGGAATTACTTCGAGAACACCTTGTACAAAACAATGTGGTTGAAGTAATTAATATTTTGTTGTCAACATGTCTTAACGTTTGTCCAAAGCTTATACAATGTTCGCTCGTAATCTTAGCGAAAGTGTCGACGCAGGTAACAAACAAATAGGTACTTAGACACAACTTATTCTATTTGTAGAAATACTTCGCAACTCCAGATAAATCACACTTAATTAAAAATTTTACTCTTATTTCAACGGCAGCAACAAAGTTGAGTTTGCTTGGATCAAGTTAGATCTTAATTCAAGTTGGTTTAGCAGTCAGCATCTAAGTGGAATGTCGTGTCCTCCCCCACTGGGCAGTTTATAACCTCTTCAATGTTGCTCTTATTTTGTAATGAGACACTGTACGATATTCAATTAAATCAAAGTCACGACGGTTACACGTTAGATAAATCCTCTGGTATTGAATTGCGAATAAATCATGATACGTAACAAGTGGTCGACTATGACAAGAGAGAGTTTCAACTGTCCACTCCACGATCTGAACTTTCGATAAAACAGACAAGCTCGCTAATAATTAATGTGAACTGACTTTATGTCATTAATTTTATTATAATGGCTTCACAATTTGAATAGGTTTGCGGAATAGGCTTTTGAATATTAGGTAGTATTACAATTTAAAATCGATAATTTGTATTAGGACTACCTGCTTTTCAACCACGGGTTTACTGGCGTATCGTTATTATGTTCCTTGATTTAATTTTAATGTCAAACATATCGCATTCGTGAATTAGATGTTTTTATTTGTTACATGACAAATCGAATAATAACTACACTTTATTTGTGTTAATGGAATTAACAATGTTATTATGAATAATTCATCATCATCAGCCTGTATACGTCCCACTGCAGGGCACAGGGCCTCAGGGAGGGTGTATGGGGGTTAGTCCACCACGCGTGCCTTATGCGGAGTGGTAGACTTCACCCATCAGAATTTCTTCTTCAACGTATGCAGGTTTCGTCACGATGTTTGAGAGCAAGTCGGTTATCGTCAATTAAAAATTATTACAATTTCACGAAAAATAAGGTTGAACGATTCATAGTCCACCATGCGAGTCCAGTCCCGATTAAGGGAGTCAAGATATTGTTCAACTTCTATACTTTTATACTAGCAATTGGAACCTTTACAATTGCATTAAGGTGACAAGAATATTTATCGCATACTTTAGCGACTGGATCTGTATATGCTCTAATTTAACACAATATTTACTACCTAGACTTACTACTATAAACTCATAAAATTTCCTAGCCTCATTTACAGATCCTCGACAAACAACATAATTGAGAAAATGAAATATGTAGATCTAATCGAATACAAAGTAACGGTTGAACCTTAAGTATACAATTAAGTATCCTCATAACTTTAACGAACTAAGATTACATCTTAGGCGCCTGTCCTAGGTACCTGCTGTCTCTTGACATTTGGCCTTGATTTTGCAGAACGGTGGAAAGAGGACACAGGTGTGAGCGAAGATGAGTTGACGAAATGTCTGGTTAAAATCTAGTTTGCGTAAATTATTTACAGTTAATTGTTTACCTACATAGTGGTAACATAACAATTATTGAATATTTCGTTCTCGGTGATGTGGGGTCGGTGACGAAATTCTCCGGTTTAGAAGAGTGCGGGTTCAAGTCATGAGACTTTATTCGATCATTCGACATTCGATCATGAGTTTCCGTGTTCGAATCCGCACGGACTACATGCCATATACCAATGAGTTTTTCTAACTTTTGTACGTAATACAGATTATTTTCAAACGATGAAGGAAAACAGCGTGAGGAATCCTGCATACGTTGAAGAATAAATTCTGATGCGTATAAGAAATCTACCAATCCGCATTGGGCACGCGTGATGGCCTAATATCCATAAACCTTCCTTGTGGGTAAGCCTGTGCCCTGCAGTATGACGTATACAGGCTGATGATGATGATGACCTATTCGTATTGAAATTGATTTAACTTTATTTTATAAATGAATTGCCCATCTTAATTTCGCCTTTAGAGGTAACTTTACATTATTCACAAATAATATGTAGGTATCTAGAATAAATTCAATGTAACTGTTAACTTTCAGTATAAAAGCGAAACTAGGGTTACCTTTCACAAAACATTTCACACGCTCTTTTTAATAGCAACAATAAAGATTGAGGCAAGATACCCATCAGCGTTGACTAAAGTTACATTTTATTACTTGGAATTTGTCAAAATAATGTTCAAAAATATGTGCGTGCGCGGTGGAACATTATCTTACAAACCGGTCTGAACTTTTAAATATATTGACAAGTGTACCGGGAGCTACTTTTACTTTTACCACTGCTGGACATAGGTTTCCCCCAAGGATCGCCAGAACGACCGGTCATGAGCAGCCCTCATTCAACTGGTTCCCGCCTCCTTCACCAGGTCGTCGGGCCACCTTGTGGGGTGCCTAACCACGCTGCGTTTTCCGGTACGCGGTCACCACTCGAGAATTCTTCGGATCTGCGCAGACAATGCGCGTAGACAATGTCGGCTACTCTGGCTCCTTTGCGAATCTTCTCTTGCGATTCGATCTCACAGGGAAATTCCGAGCATAGCCCTTTCCATTGCCCTTTAGGTGACTTTCTGACTTTTTATGAGGCCTTGAGTGAGCGACCACGTATCTGTTCCGTATGTCATCACTGGCAATATACACTACGGTCAAAGAATTTCGTCTTGAGACACTTACATATCGATCTTATATCGACCGATGATGGCCGAAAACTTATAGAATAACCCTGGAGAAATGTTTACTTATGTTGGAAACAAGCTGTGTTCCATTTTAGTGGGCGTGGTCTACAAGAAAGAACAAATACTTATGTTTAGTAATGTTTAGTAGCAGTTCTAAATAAATCCGCACACTAAACTTGATAAAGCAAAACTGACCGTAAACGCTTTCTAAGATACGATCTTTGAACGTTTGATTTACGCTGATAGCCAAGCCTATCTACGTTGACGTTTACTAAAGGGTAACTTTACTCACGAAAGCGTAAAATCACTTAACAGTAAAATCTCACCGAAACATTTTCTCAACAAAATAGAGGTAAGAGAAATGGTAGTAAAGGTAAAACGAAAATGGTTATTTACGTGATTATGTGCATGCAGGATGTGGCACTTTGAAAGTCAACTAGTCAAGTGTTGCCATCGCCACACAAAACAATTTCTATAACTAAATTTTCTCGCGACCTTACTGAACTGCACGTGCTTTCTCTGCAGCTAGTTAAAATAGTAGCATAACTATTATGTACACACGGCGACACATCATGCTATACAAAACCAACATAAGCTGGCCACGCGTAGGGTGAATAACGTATAACTTCGCTCGGACAGCTTATCATGGGTTTGTATAGCTATAGCTTGATGTGTCGCCATGTGTACATAATAGTTATGCTACTGTTTTAACTAGCTGCAGAGAAAGCTACATAGGTTTCTAAATCTTGTCAAAATTTACTATAACAACGTAATTGTAAAGGCAAATACGTTCGTGAATACTGTCATTGCAAAATTAGTCACGTATGGCAGTAAATTTTTATCATGAATTCTTGTTTTTTTGCCAAATTGGACGGCAAATAAAATGATTCTCATCGCGTGAGATTCAAATGTATAAATTAAGAAATAAAGTAGCTGTTTCTCGCGACTTCGTCTGCGTTGACTTTAAAAAAGTATCCCCTGTCTTAATCCAGAACATAATCTTTGTGCCTTTCATCTGAATCCGTTTACCACAAACATCCAAACAACCAAACATGTATCGTCCCAAACGTTTACCCATTTTAAGTTTTTTACATAAAAAATACTTTATGGTGTTCTTAGCGTGTTTTTAGCGCATCACTTGCGAACTGCTGGACAGACACATTTCTAGGGTTTTTAGGGTTTAGTCAAACAAGGAACCCTTATACTTTCGACCATTCTATCTGTCTGTCTGTATGTATGCCGCGCTTCAATAAATCTCTCATTTATGCACCTATTGAATCGAAATTTGGCATGACGACAGATAACAGTAACCCAAAAACAGAACGTATGAAGAAACCATTTTTTTTCGATCCCCCCTATACAACGAAAGAGGGGTTGGAAAAAAATAGTTTTAATTAATAAATCGAAAGGTGTCGTTGGATAGGTCTTGTCCAGTCGCCATCAGATATATCGTAGCAAACAAGGTGTTCAAATATGTATATCTGAGCAGTGTTAATTTTTCATGTTCTACTTATGTATTGGGTACGGGAACCTATCATGGGTCCGACACGCTCTTGGCTGGTTTTATTTTTAAATATTCGTTGTTGTCTGAATTCGGATTTTAGGGAAAAAACCTATCAAGTGTGTTGGAAAAAAGGTGTATTACAACGCATGCCGGGCACAGCTAATATTAGTAGGAGTAGGATAGGAAGAAGGATAGGATTAGCAGGAAAGGATATGATCAGGAAACTGGAAAAGGTATTGTGATAAGATATTGAGCTATCTATGATGAAATTGATGACTTTGATAACATCTATCATGATTTTTCTTTCTTTCTTTCTATTGTGTTTTACTGGTTTCCATTTAATGTCGGCCGTTAACCTAGAGTTAACCGTTTAAACATTAACACCCTGAGAGCGTCAAGTTAGTTCCATATGCTATTGACAACATACTTACATACTAAGTTATACTATAGTTTCAGGATGTCTAGTTATTAGTTCTAGGTAGCCCGTAAAATTCTACCTGTTTATAACCAGTCGAAGTCATAAAACTTCTGTTAGAAAACTAGGCAAACTAAGTGAAACTAAACCTGATTTGGACTTAATGCCACTTATTTATTCCGTCTGTGGCTTTAAGGTCGACGACCTGATATTTGGAATTTTTATTACTTAACATGGAGTAAGTTAATAAATGAAATTATGCACGCGGACGAAACACTTTTTTGTAATGACATAATTATACGTATGGATTCAATAAATTACTAGTCGTGACTAGATTTGAATTGGACAAAAACTCATATTACGTACGAAAAAAAACATTGTTCAAAACAAGAACTCGCGTACTACCTACGTAATAGGATTTACGGTCATTCCAAGAATGCGCTTTATCATTTCAAGCATGTCATATTTCTAATTCCGTTTACTTTTTGGTCGAAAGTTTTGGACGTAAGTGCGTGCCTAATGCGGATTGGTAACTTCACATAAGCATCAAAATTTCTTCTTCAGACTATGCAGGTTTCCTCACGATGTTTTCCTTTACCGTTTGAGAACAAGTCTGTATTACATACATAACTTAGAAAAACTGATTTTTGCTTGAGTGTCCGCAACGTGCCACCGACGCTAAAACAACATTTGAATTCAAACAATTTACTAACTTAGAACCGGTCGTGACCAACCCAATTCACTTCCTAAAGAATGCAAAAAGCAATTCCGAAGTCTCAATTCATTTGTAATCGGATACAGAAAGCATCAATTTCAGAATGTAACTGTAACATCAAATCGCTGGGCTGTCTTATAGACCACAAGGTAGATATTGACGCGGGCTTTTGCGCGCCATCACGGCCTTCTAGATCCCTAATAATAGAGTGCGGTGCGATACCCATCGCTAACTGTTCTTTGATTGAACATCTACAATAGTTCGACAGCTAATTATCAACGATTCGCCATTCGGTCTCCCATTCAATTGAAATTCCATCTAACTGGGACGTGGAGATGAGATTTACGGCTCAACGGAAATTGACTGTTTCACTTCCAATCGAGCCAGCTTCAAACTCTCCTATAAAGTTTAATGTATTCACAAAATGCATTTAGCATTGCTTAAAGGGAATATATTGAACCGTTCAGATCAAATTCCACAAAGCACGGCATCGGCATCTGACGCAAGAATTTCGTAACTTTATACCAAAACGGTGAATGCACTTGCGAATGTCTTTGCGCCGGCGCAGCACGTCCGAGATTCTACTTTATTAACGACACAATCACGAATTCCGTCCACGATTCGCCACTTCGTCAAAGATAAAATGGTATGCTGGTACCTACACCATGTTACGTTGTTGAACCATCTGGGTTTTAGTTCAGACTCCAGAGCAACAAGATCTGACAATAATTCCTGGTTTTACTACTTTTAACCTTAGTCAATGCATTGTTGGAACAGTATTTACTTTAAAGAATTTGAATATTTTAATAATGAAAATTTAATTCTAGACATTGCGTTATGAAATTTTACTATTAGTTACTGAAATGATATTATACTATGACAACTCTTGCAGTTCTTTCCACTGGAACTAGAGCGAACATGTGTACCGGATAAATGTCTTCTGGAAAGCCAGTTTGAATTTCATGAATAATTATTCTCAGTTGAGCTTCATCAAAAATGTTTTGCATGAGCTTCATAGGACGGGTCACTGAAGAATCCTCTCCATCGTATTCCAATTCTTCAGTCGTAGTTATGTTCTCTTTGATGATAATTATACCGGTGTCGGTCAAGGCTTCGTTGCATCTCTCCATAAAGGCTAATAAGTCGTAATCGTTCAGATGTCCCAATACCCATTGACACCAAATGACATCGTATTTCTTTTGTGGCTTGAAGTTCTGGAGGCCTAGTTTGTAGACATTGCCGAGCTTCGTATTGTATTCGCCTACCGATTTTTTCGCAGTGCTAATAAACCTTTCGTCTTGTTCGACCATATCGACTTTTTCGAAGTTATGCATCAGAAGGCCTTTAGTGACTCGGCCGATGCCGGCGCCGCAGTCAAGCACTAATTTGCGACCGGGTGGTCTATCGAGAGAAAATATTCTTTGTAGAAATGCTCTGGATCCATCGAGGTCCACGTCAGAGATGTGGCCGAAGCCGCCGAGTATACCGTCAATAGTCGGCGGAACATTAGCCCAGTAGTCAGCGGCTTTTTTGTAAAATTGTTTTTCGCTCATTATTCCATTTAAATTCAGTTTTTTTGTTTATTTTTATGTTATTTTGGTTGGTGTCCAAACTTTGTATTTTTGACAACTGTGACAGTTCAGTTTATATCAAAAAACACTTATAATCCTGACGGATGTTTATATCTTTTAAATCCAAATATAAAGCTATTAAGTTTAGCCGCAAACCAAAAAGAATGTATTGAAATTGTAATAAAATTATTTGTCAATCACTTATGCTCACTCATGCAAAGATTTCTAGCCAGTCAGCTTGCAATCCCATGATCAATTTGGAGTCAGCAATGGTCATTTCAAGGCTGACTGCCCAGGGTACACCAGACGAATGTCCTATAACTTCGCTTGGGTTTATTTTAATAAATTTTCTTGTTTGTTTGTCGTAGGCTTTGATCGCGGCAGTCAACGAGACGCGTGAGGAAGACATCAGAGATGCGTTGAAGACGCAGACTGAGCACCAACTGGCACTGGTGCCGAGGGGGCCCACTCTTGTCAAGGACACTATCGCCTACAACACCACCATCAACACCGATGACACGGTTAGCACTGCAGTCAACATTTTATCTAGCTGTAGTTATCATTACCCAGCAGAATGTATAAAATCGGCGCTACGGTCTAGTTACTGTGCAGTATTGATAAAACTTGATATCTTTAGTTTTGTGAAAGCGCTTTAAATAATTTATTTAAGTTCGTCTACGCGCCTAGCATGCTGCACGCGAAGGTACCTATACTAGATACCTAGATGATGTTATGTTCTGTCAATATTGTATACCTGCATACGATGTAAGAAGAAGTTATGATGCGTAGGTATGGGAAGTACCAATCCGCATCGGATATCGGATCGGATATATACGCGTGGTGTACTAACGCCCTCCTTGAGGCTAGACCTGTGCTCTGCAGAACAGGAAATGGGAAGTTGTATATTACCGTCAGCATATTAAGTTGTAATGTTATAAACTAACCAGGAGTAAAATGGTGTTAAATTGTTTGGTTGTATAGGAGGAGCTTCGAGCACTGGGTCCAGATGGCACGATCTTAACGGAGACCCGACGCACCAAGGAGCAGGAGCGGCTGTGTGACGAGGAGTTGTCTAAGGAGGAGGTAAGATAAGTTGACTATGAGTGTACCTAGCTGTTTTCCTTCTCAAAAAAAAAAGTTTGTTAAATGATGTTGATAGGAACGATGTTGATTTTGGTTATTGATGATGGAGATTGACCTCCTGGGTGCGAATATTAAAATATTAAAAACTCTATTGAGTGACTAAAAATTGAGTAATCTGGCTACTCCCTTGGGGAATCAATCAATTATTTTTTTAATGTTGACAAAATTATAAGATTCGTTGGCTAGAAAAATAGTTTAATAGAGGCTAATCATATCATATTTTATTTATGATAGTGTAATATTTCTTTTAAAAGTCTAATATACTAACGACATTTCAAACCAATTTAAAATGTATTTGCATGTCGACAAACTGTTATGCAGTTCGGCATAAAATGTAGGTATTTGCATTTTGTGAAAACTAAATAATAAAATAATGTATTTAAACCCTAAGACAAAGGGTTTTCTGTTGTCCTTCGAACATTGACTCAGTGTGAACTAATTATAGTCGGAATCTCTCAGAGATATTATACAAAAATCTCACCTATTCAACGCTTCCACAGGCCAAATCTCTTGCGAGCGACAATAGTGACTACCAAGAGACAGGAGGTACGGAGCGTCGGAAGCGTGTGGAGGTCGAGCAGAGCACGGATCTGATGGCGGGCGGCCTGAGGGTCGCCACCAAGCTGCAATCCCGCACGAGGACTGAAGAAGGTTAGTTATCATACCGTGGTGTGGTAAATAGCTATACAGGGTATAAAGGACGCAATAGGAGCGCGCTGTGGAATGCTTTTGGTATTAAGTACTTTTAATATTTGGAGCAGAAGGTCTGTACATGTCTAATTCGAATAGCGCTGATATTCTTCGGTGGCTCCCATAAAAAATCAATTTCGCGGTCTAGATTAGTTTGACCTGGCTGCGAGTAGGTACGCTTTATAAAGATTTGGCGTGTGCTATGCTCGCTGACACGTGCACTGATTTTGCTTACCAAAGTAACGGTATTTGTAAGTACTTTTTTTTTAGTACCACAAATAAAAAATCTGCCCTTTTGTTTCGTTTCATAATTTTAACTCTGGGTGTACGATTTTAGTTAGATTTAATATTAACATTTTCATATACTTAATACTGATAATTATTTTTGTACCGCAGCTGAACGAGAAGGTCGACCAAACATGGATGACGATTGGGACAGTTTATCAGTGCGAATGCGACGACAGCGCCGCCTACGTCACAACGGTGAATAAAGTTACTAATTTACTTTTGCCACTTGACACTAGATGGCACTGGCTCAATTAATTCGTTAACGCTACCAATAGATGTCACTGTTGTTATAGTTATTGCTACCCGACCACAGATGGCGACACAAAACAAATAGCTACATCGACGTTGTATTAGAATCTTACTGCACCGAGAGATGGCGCTTTAATTAACTGGGAATTTTTTTCTGAAGTTTTTTTAAATAACCGTAGCTAAACAATTTAAGAGAAGTTTATTCCGAATGCCTAAATGCGCGCTGCATCCAAACGAAATCCGGTGATACTTTCAATACTAAGCAATTAAAGTCAATGCAATTTTTCAGAAACAATCTAGAAATAAATCTCTATGCTTGTATGTTGTCCGATTTTTGTTAAAATATACAGTTTCAATGCTAGAATTAATTTAAGATTTGTATGGAAATCTTTGAGGCACTGTAACTTTAAACTACATTTTAACGAAAATCTGACAACATACAAGCATAGTGATTAGTTTCTAGATTGTTCCAGCAAAATTTCAATTACTTTAATTGGTTAGTATTGAAAATATAACCGGACTTCCTTTGTTTTGTACCTATGGCCGGCCTGTGTATAATAAAAGATTAGTTAAAATTTTTATTTTCATTAAAATTTAATTTACATTGCATAGCATATGCTCACGACTATATTCCCCGAGAGGGTAATCAGAGATATTCTGAAACCACAGAACATTCACATTTCACTAGTACCGAATCACAATAATTTCACCGTAATTTACATTGCCATTTACATTTTACGTCATCACAATTACAAGTCCAGGCTAGATTCTGGTACTATGTGACTAGATGTGTGACAATGTCCAAGATATTTTTTTGTTATTGTAGTTAGCTGGTAGTTAAATAATTTCTAAAGTCATCGAAACAGTCAAACAGTTTTGTATTTGTTTGGCTTTGTGTTAAATTTTTAAGAATATAAACAAAATAACTCATTTGGAAATGGGCACTCATTTAAGAGGATAGTCGGGCTGAAATGCTAATTTGGAGAATAGGTCACTTTTCCGACTGTATACATATTTGTCCGATCCGCCCCACCTATACACCCCACCGACTAGAGTGCGAAAGAGACAACTGAAGCTTGGACAAATTTTATCTACATAAAATCGACGAAAACAGCATTTCGTATTGCCCTGTTTCCTCCTCCAAAACTAAACCGATTTTAATAATTCTTTCAATAATAATATGAGAAGGACTTCGGCTATCTGTTTTGCTCTTTTTGTTTTTATTCGTCAAATTTGTTTGCTGGATGTCTGAAAACGGGCGGTAAAATTGGTCATTTTCGAAGGTCCCTAGTTCATACAGACATAGGGACATAGCATAGGGAATTAGGTAACATAGATTGTATGGTAAAAAATATTTTGCTCTAGTGTCATTATCCAGGGAGGAAACAGGGTAATACGTTTGTATGGAAAAAATAGGCGAGTGCCTATCCTCTTAAATAAAGCTAGGTACATACATTTAAAATGTCCATTTCTAAGTCATTACGTACTAAATTATTGACCCTTAATTTCGCAACATTTTACGAAAAATTTAGGTTTCTTCTCGCAGGTAGTCAAAAAGCAATAATCCGCTTGGACCTAAACGCCAAAATTAGCCCATCCAATAAGGCCAAAACTACGTCGATCCTGCCCATTTCGTCGTTCTTTGATCGTTATGTTAATGGACCGCAGTTGTGTTCTGTCCATTTTAGTGTCAAGTTGTCGACCTTGGTGATCGAAGTCAGGTCGTTCCGCGTCGGCGTTTAAGGCCGAATAAGACAAGACAATAAGAAGTGTTCCCGAATAAAAAAATTACTCTTAAAGTAGAGTGCCACAAAGGTGATTATTAACACAAAACTCATCTAATTATGTAACATTCTACCTCTACTAAAATGACGCGCAGACCACTGAAATATACTTTACGATCTATTCTCATACCTACCAAATATGCCTACAAAAACAATTTTATAAAAATCAGTACACCGTTTCGGAGGATTGCGACCAAAATACCGTGACACGAGGTTTTTCTAAGTATATAGATTAGATGTTAGACAAACCCTAATTAACTTATGTCAATTAAAAAATTTGGACATTTACGCACCTATATCGGAACCTCTTGGGAAGGGCGTTTTATGAAATATCTATAATAATCTTCCCTTTTTTAAAAAAGGGAAGACAATAAAATAAAAATATTAATAAATAATAATTAGGTACTCAATAGTTACTAGGTTACTAGGTCTGTCCAGAAAATACCACAGCTTCTATTTTCGATTGAACCTATCTTTTGTTTTGAAGATCTGTCTTAATCATAGTGGTTTATAAAAAATATGAGCTTCTATGTAAAGTAAATCCAACATCTAAAAGGCTACTTCATGATCACCTAGAACTAAAGTACATCCTAATGCGTTAACAACATTTTCTAGTGTCGTATAACGTAATTAACAGTTTTTATACAAGTATATCAGATAGATATATATCTGCCCACGGCGCCAGTTCCATGCACTTTTAAGGTAACTTGTCGTCACAAATAATTAATTCGTATGAAATAGTTTGGTGTAATTTATTCTGTTAGACTAGAGTTATGCGTTGTAAGGTAAATTGCGCGTTTAACTTTATTGATTAATAGATCTTATGGAGCGACGTTGCTTGACATTGAACAGCAGAACGTAAAGGAGGATTATTCAATTCGGAGGTGTATATTAATGTATAATGTACCAAAGCGAAGCTTTCAAGCTTTATGAAATCTTCTTGAAAATATCTAAACAAAGTGACAGGTATTTACGCGAAAATACATTTTCACTTCAATAATAAAAAAAAAGAAAAGGGAAATTTGTGTATTTTGAAAAAAGATCTGATCAATTATTTCGCAGTACAAATGGGACTTAAAAATTTGATTTATTATTTCAACTGAAAAAAGAAAAATTTTAACGTTTTAAAGTAAATAAGGACCTATAGATAATATAATAAAAGTATCACACGCTATCGCTAGAAGATAATTTCACTGCGCATAAATAAACGGTTCAATTTCGTATTATTTAGCCATACATTTTCATCAAGCAATAACTTATAGAGAACAAAGAAACATTGACTAAAAATTTGTCTTGTAACTCAAAAACCTCTGAAAAAGACGCTCAGTTCTAAAAGCTCGACCTCTCCAAACAAACTAACAGCAAACAAACGAGAACACAATTATCGCGACATTATCCCACAATGCAAGAGCATCCATTTGTATGTTGCGTTACATATTTCGACCTTGTTCGAGACAAACATTTACGATCATGAACTGATTGATGGAATCGCGTCTTGTTTACAACAATGAGATATTGTTTGTGATTATCGACTGCTTAGTAGTCACAGAATATATATTCTACCAGAAAAATAGTTTCATACAACTTCGCGGCGGCGGCAAGTACACCAGCAGGGCCGGATTAATCATGTCGGACCCTGGGCAGTTCACGTCTCGGGGCCCCTTTACCCTTTTCTAACTTCCTAAAATAAATGTCTTCTACCACAACGCAATTTTATTCATAACTAGAGTTTTCCCGCGAATTCGTCTACCAGATCATAAAAGATATCAAACAAAAAAGTTTCCGTGAAACTGTAGTTTTTCCGTGATGAGACGTTTCAAACAAACAAACCAACATACAAACAGACAGAAAAATATTCCAAAAAAGGTTGATTTGGAATCAGGGACTCCAATTATATTTACTTACATTTTTCTTGGAAATATCTTCAATGTACCTACAGATACACTTCTGTTACAGTTTAGATTACCCTGTTTTTTACTAAATTACGAAAGAAGTTCTGCGTTTTCAGAATTTCTCTGACTACCCCTCGGGGAATATAGTCGTGAGCATGCATGTATTACGAAGGTATGCCATCACCCAATTCAATAAAAAAATTGAAATAAATAAAATTGTCAAATATTAAAAATTTTCACTTGAATAAAAATTTTCAAAAATAATATTTTCTTAGGGTGTGGGGGGCCCTACTAGGCAGTTGCCTACACTGCCTAATGGATAATCTGGCCCACACCGCTATGTGCGCAGCGATGTTTCTACCAAAAAGCCGCTCATTCTAATATACGTACTATGTTCACGTATTAGGTACCCCATTCTACGCATGTTGCGATGTACCGGCCGCCATGAACTTGCTTGAATCTGTTTTTTCTGGTAGGATATCTATTCGGTAGTAGAGTTGAGCGCGGTGGTATCCATTTGTGACTACCGAAGTAAATATTATAAGTATTCCTTTTCAGTTTTGCACAGGGATGCGTACATTATGAAATTAAATTGAAAAAAATGAAAACTACAAACCTGTGTAGTAATTTATCATAACAACTAGCGGCCCGGCTTCGCACGGGTGATATAAAATATAGCTTATGTTCATCATGGATAATGTAGCATTCTAATGGTGAAAGAATTATTCTGGTCAGACCAGTAGTTTCAGAGCCTATTCAATACAAACAAACTAAAAATCAAATCCTTCCTCTTTATAATATGAATGTAGATAACATAATTATAATATTACAAAATAATTGAAATACTTTAAGGTATCGGAAATTACTTTAAAAGATATCAAAAGAGTTTAAAAAATGTTTACCGCACTCTTTGTTGTAATTTTGTCTGTCCCTTAATGAGTAAATTGATGTGTATAGAAAACGATGCACTGCATGCGTGGGTTTGTTTGTCGTTTATAAGTTAACCAACTGCGTCTGTTGACCTCTAATACGCACAATCATTGCGATAGTTTAAAACAAACATATTTTGTAGCTGTTTCGGAATGAAATACTTATAAATAATTTCAATTCACGAAGCGAATCTTAATTTGAATCTTCGTTTACATCTTTTATGGAAACTTTTAGTTCAAACTTAAATCGAGATTTACCTCTACCTTTATATTTTTCTATACAGGATGTGGATGAAGTTAAATGCCTTACATACTTAAACGGATGCTTCGGACCATTAAACTGAACAACTTTTACTATGGGACCAATATTGAAATAGAGAAAAAAAAGGTGCTGTTTCATTTTTTTCGCGATTTTGAAGTTGTTCCCTAAGCTTAGGTATCGTAAAAGTTAATCTAGAATTAAACATTTTAACAGGTTCTTAACGTGTTTAGGTATATTTGAGTTCCCGATATTGTTGGTTTGTTGGTTTTGTAATAACCACGTAACTCTCAAAAACTGTATCGTAAAAGTTGTTCAGTTTTATTTTAAGTTTACACATTGTCTAGTAAACACATAATATGAGTGTTCTGACCAAACTTTCAATCGATCGAGTCTTTACAACGCAGATTACCACAAATCGTTTCTCCTTATTGACCCCCTACATGGAACAAAATAAGGGTTAAAGGGCAAACACATTGACAAGTCAACCAGCCAGAAATATGACCGTGCCTTCTGTTTAATTATAGGTAAAGTAATAACTGAATACTTGCATAACTTTAAAGGGCACTAGCTTTATTTCGATACTGATTCTCAGCATGAATGGTTTCGAATGCCGAATTCTGGTTTCGAACTTTATCACACACTCCGTAAACCTCATCAATTTCTTCACGAAAAATATTTAACTCCAAAAACAGGTCGTGAACATAAACAGGATATCAGGTTTTCTGTTTGTAATCAAATTGTTGTCGTAAATTTTGAGTTGTGTCGAATTTTTGGGTAGTCTTTATGAGTTTTTAATTCAATTTATCGGCAAAAAGGCTTAAAACAACCTATAGACTACTTCATCAAGAATTAGCAGCTAGACACACAATCAACGCTGCTGAAGTGGCAGATTCCAAAGTCATTTGCTCAATTTCGCTGACAGTAAACATGTTTATTCGGACAAAAAATGTTTTTTTTTACATGAGACTGTGCATCTACTTTCTATATGTAGGTCCTTCTTAATATGTTGACGATTTTTTAACAACTATGGAACCAAGAAGGTATAGCGGTAGAAAACAGCTGTTCCATATAAAAATGTACTCGACCAAAATGTAGCCCAGCAGATATTTTTTTTTAGCGATTTCGGTGATGGTCCCATAGAGAAAGTTCTTCAGTTTGATGGTCTGATCATGCTCTTAAAAAACCGTCAGGTTATTAAGTTGGACCCTGTCCTATGACACATACGAGAAAATGGTTTTTACCTTCGATAGAAAATCGATCAGCTGACAATGATCTACACTTATGTATAAGGTTCTTAAATTTTTCTAATTCGTGATCCATATTTTTTATTATCTGGACATCCCTTTAAAATATTTTTATAAATTAAATTTAGTAGGGCCTTGAGATAAAATTTACATTATTGTAGAGACTAAGGACATTTGCATCTAGCTTTCCTCAACCTTCCAACGGTAGTGGATGCGTCAGAAATTTCACTTTCACCACAAATGTGGAACTTAAATTGTTTTACAACTACGGAGTTAAGGCGTGTCTGAAAGAGTTAATTAACATAAGAAGTTGCCCAAAGAGACGTCTGTGCATACAATGTCTTAAGTATGAAAATGGTTTGGCCCTAGCGACTTTGTTAGTGGAGAGGACATTAATGTTGGTAATAAAGTGTCGTCCGTTGGCTGGATATGGGAAATCATTGAGCCTACGCGGTTCCTGAGGTCAGGTGCGTTGTGCACCACGTTTACCATTATTGAATGTTTTGTTTTAAAGTTTTCTTTGATTTCTAATACGGAACATAACTACGTTTTAATGGTATTAGCCTTATTTAAAACATCAGTTACTAAAATATAATTTTAATAGAGCTTCTTTATTATTCTTACGTACAATGATAAATATAATATCATTGCATACGTAGGTATTTTTTTCGGAGATATTGGTTTTAAACTTAAATGCTTTACATACATAAGGGGGTTTTCCAGATCATCAAAATGAACAACTTTCACATTGAGACCAAAATCGAAATGGCGAAAAAAAAGGTGTTCCGCAGAAATCAATGGCTACTGAACACAAATGTATGGAAAAGTTTTTTTTCTTTTCGCGGTTTCAATGTTGGTTAGATCAAGTTATTCAGTTTCCTGGTCTTAAGCACCCTTAAGTATGTAACTCATTTAAGTTTACACCCTGTATACTTAAAATGCCAAGCATGAATAATACATAAATATTTATTATATACTTTGCCCTTGATACTGTATTCGAATATAATCATCTAAATCGAAAATTACACCTGTTTGCTCTTACTTCATCTAACTAATAGTTATTAATTACTGATGCATGATTTGCAACGTAATTAATTCAACGGTAACCTCATAAAATACGGAATCAGGTTTGAGGATTTACCAAAGGTTTTCGAAATGTATGCGAAGCTCATTGTGAAGGTTCCGGACATGTTGCAGCATTCACTTGTCAATCTCGTTTTGTCAGTCTGTCCGCACGTTGCATGTTAAAAGCTCTGACGAAAGTAGGTAGCGCTACTTGATTCAATTATTTCTGAAGCAAGCAAAACAAGCATACAGGAAATTGTTAATATATAACGACGAACAATTTCCGTATAGTTAACTGTCATGAAAAGTAAACGGAAAATAATTGTTTTCATTAGTTACATAACACAAAACAAAACACAAAAATTGTGACCTAGAAATTATTATTCAGTGAATAATGCGCCGCACTGTCTCATACCGGTTAAGTAAAGATGTCTTGAGTGCTTGCATCGTGACCTTCGACAGTTTGGCAAACTTATTGACTGAACGATTACGCCATAGCATGTGTGCGAGCGAAGATGCGAGGCGAGGCGGCACTCCACCGCGACACCCGTCGCGCGCACTCGTGTCGCCTCACTCCGCACCCGTGCTCACAACGATCTGTTCTTCCAGATCCCGACAAGGACTACAAGCGACCCCTCGACTTCGACATCGAGGAAGAAACCCGCAAGAAAGAAACTTCCAAGTGGCTCGAAAGTCACTTCGGCAGTGACTCGCGATCTTCACATGACTCCATCGCCGAAGAAATAGGACGACGACCAGACCCCAGCTTCTATGTGAAAACGAAAGCAGCCGAGGACGAGGGTTACTACGGAAAGACTTCCTCTTCAATCCCACCGCCGCCCGTGTATGCGGATAGAGTGCTTCGTAAAACGAAGTCATCGACACCGTCAGACGAACGACCCCCGGCACCCGTAAACAGGACAGGGGGATACTTCAAGGGTGTGGCGGATTGGTCGCAGCGACGCGCTAGCAAGCCCAGGATGCCGGAGCCGCGAAGCTCGTCCCCGTCGCCGCCGGCGGTCCGCTCGCCGTATGCAAGCGATGACCGGTTGAACGGCTCCTCCCCTAGACACGTGTATGGGAAGCGCGACTCGCCGCAGGGAAGGTCATCGCCGATCGGTCGCCGTCATCCGCCCTCGCGCGACGACTCCGCCTACGTCTCGTCGTCGACCATGCACAGTCCGCCACGCGGCTCGCCCTTCCGGCCGCTTGAAACAGATCGCTCCTTCCGCGAGCCATCGGTCGAAGACGACTACCGACCCGTTGCGCCCGAACGAAAACGACACTTAAAGCAGAGATTGTCCGAAGAGCACCGCTACGATAGCGGCTACAGAAGCTCCTCCCGCAACGAAAATTCAGGGCGTTCACGTGATAGTCGCGAAGAGGGAGCTGTTGAGCCACCGCCAGATTATTCTCCTCCCCGGGAAAGGAGGGGTAGCTCCGAGAGAGATCGCACTCCGCCTCGCCGGCGTGAGCGTGACGAGCGCAAGCAGAACCAGAAGACACGTTTCGCAGACAACGGTCGGCGTCCGTCGCCGGCGCGGAAGTCCGTCGGGTCGGCGATCGGGAACTCTATTAGGAAGTTAGTGGGGAAGATTAGATCGGCGTCTGCGGAGAGGAGGGCGCGCTGGCGCAATTCTCGGTCTCCGTCGCCGTCGTACAAGCAGTACGGCGGTGGAGAGCTGGCGCCCCCCAACGCGCCCCCGCACCGCTACTACCTCGGGGAGGACCCCTTCGCGCCCAGCATCTACGGCCGTGAGCACAAGTACGAGGGCAGTGCGAGACGCGCAGCCGCTGTCGACGCCCGCGACCACCGCGAACGGTAAGTCACCTCATTAATCATATGGACCCGCCCATCAGCTTCCAATTGTTTTCTGCTTGTCACAACAGAAACAAATGTCAATCTGTGCGATACATAACAGATTACAAAACAGAACTGAACATTATTTTAACATTAGAAGCCTATTATTAAAAACATCATAGGTTAGATAATCTAACATTAATAAAGTATCTATCTAATAAACCTTAAATAGAATCTTGTCCTACAACAGACCATGCCATCGCCTACGCTAAAAGACATGGAGCATAAAATTTAATTAATGTTTCTTGTTTCGATATTATCATAGACTTACGGCAATTTCATAAGAACCAACTACTTACATTTTGCTATTTATCGAGATTATAAGTGGGTTGATCCGGTTAAAGCTAGCTATTATATCTTCATTAACACCAAATAAATCGTAGTCAAGATGGTAAGTACTTGATGTAGGTACAATATGAAAGGATGAGCTTGTTATAGGATCGCCATTTAATGAGGCGTTTTTCAGGACCAGTAAAACGAAAAATCTAACAATGGCAATATTTAACTTTAAAAATAACTTGTCACGTTGAACGTAAAAAAGAGGTTTTTGTAGATGTTTTTTCTCCTCAACATCATCTGAATGACAATTGCCAACGAATAAACTGACTAACTTTTCACCAGAAATCTTGTAATACAAAGTCTTTGCTTTTCACTAAAATATTGTATTATAATATACAAAATCGTAGCTTTTCACTAATTCATTGTTTTCACTACTAATAGACACGCAATAATTCGGACATTGGCTGCATAAATAGTAGATCTATTCAAAGATCAAAACATGTTTCACATTGTTGCCATCATAATCCTGAAATGAAATAACGAAATTCTCCCTAAAATTAGGGAATCGAGGAAATAACCTGAAAACTATCGATTTGTAAGGTAAATTTCTAAGATTGTAATACCATCCATCCAGTGTCACTAAACAATTTGTTTAATGAAAACTCCTCATTATTGGACCTATAACTGTTTCTCGGTTAATTGTTTCGATATAGGATGACGATTCGCTCAAAAAGTACTTGTTCTCAAGCTTCTGTAGGTACTAAGATGGAAAATAACGTGTAGGTTAAATGCTCGTAATACTTGATTTCCTTGCGGTCGTGGTCTTGGCATTGCAGTGTAGATTACAAAGCTAGTATGACGATATTGTTAGATATTTCATAATTACTTTGATCCATTATTACTTGTTCCTAGAAATGGTAATATAATACATAATTATAATGCAACTTAAAGGCTTGGGTCCCATGAATTTATAATGGCATATCCACGTATCTTTGTAGTACATAAAAAAGTGTAATTTACTATTAACTACATTTTTTGCGACTTAAGCCCAAACGTCACATAAACAGAGCTAGCATAACTATTGAAATTGTATAAATATAATCAATCACATAAAATCGAAAGAATTTCTTCCATAAGTCACAATATAAGGAGCAAACTTGTTATAAATCCTAGCCATAAATATAAAAAAGAACAGAGAAACGGATCACATTAATTCAGATAGATTCAATAACATACGCCTATTTAGGAAATTCATAGGTTTCTAAAAGACTTTCGCTTCGTTGTAACTTCTATACAGGGTGTAAGGAAAAGTATCATTAACCTTTAAACCACATGCTCTACCCATGAACCAAACCTGTCAGAAGAAAAAAATAACAGCTGTCCCATACTAAACTGCAGTACCTACTCGATTCAAACGTATAAGATATTTTTTTTGTTCTGACAGGTTTGCTCCTATAGTAAAAGTTGTTCAGTTTCATGGGTAGAGTATGTGGTTTAAAGGTTTATGATGCTTTTCCTTAAACCCTGTATACCTACATTCGGATTGCTCAGAAACTATGTTTAGGAACATATTTGTTAAAATAAATACATTTTTACTCCTCATTATTAAAGCTGGTTTGATAATCTATTAGAATAGATCGAATTTTTGAAGTTGCTCAGAATATGACAAATTAGATTGACTGAAATTAATAGACATTATTTTTATGTGGTAGTTCATCTGTCTTTATAATAAAGTGGTGTGTAAGCGACTGCATCTGGCTTTTTCGGTTCAACAGCTGCTAAAATTACGTTAATGTCGAGGCTATTAATCTCTCACTTGACTATTTTAACGACCTTTCGTTCGTGTTGAAATATATAACGAAAAAAATATGTTGACATTAATTGCTCAAAAACGGAACAATAAGCCTTATGAAATCAATCAAAATCATTCATTTCAATCAACGCATTAATGCATGTTCCGGCATACCTCACCTTTTAAATCTCGTTGCCCATGGACATCGCCGCTTTAGGTCAAATAAGTATTTTACTTGCAAAGAATCCCTTATTTAGCATTCTGACTCAGTGTTTGCTAAGTAAAACGTTTTATAGAGAGCTATGTATCAATAATGACATGAAACAAATGAGTCATTGCAAGGAAATGTTTAAGACAACAGGTGTATGCTTAGGTGGACTGGGCTTCATGCAAATCAGCTTGCTACAATTATTATTTGCAGATCATAAATTATGTATGTAGGCGCAATAATATGTAGATCCTTGTTCAATATTTTAATTCGATATCTGTGGGTTTATTAACTATTAGGATACATGCATACATAATTGCTATCACCAGAACAAAAATCAATATAAATGACCACCCCGGTCAGAAGTTTATTAAGTAGAATCTTATAGTGAAGATAATAATATGAATTTGAAAATTAAATATCACGAGTTGGCGTTTAGTTTCCATGTTTTGTTTAATTCTAATTATACATGGTGTAAACTTAAATGCGTTACATTCTTTATGGCGTGCTTCGGACCATCCAACTAATTAACTTTTAAATCACGAAAAAAAAAACAGTACTTTCATACAGTTTGGAAGAGAAGCTATTGAAATTTTCTATGGAACAGCTGATTTATTTTTTTGTGATTTCCACGTTGACTTAAATGCATTACATAGTTAAAGTAGTTCACTTTGATGATCTGAAGCATCCTGTTCGATATGAAATGCATTTAATTTTACACCCTGTGGTCTATGAAGAAGAATTAAAATAAAATTTTATCATAATTGTAAGGTTCCTAATTTCGTGACGTTACCATCTGGCTTGTTAGATTTTATTGTCCCCATCAACATTTATTACTAGTGTGACGGCATGCTAAATCGCCGCGGGTCAGACAAAGGTATATTCGCGTCTTAATGAGCCGATGCCGATCTTTAGGTACATGTAAACAAAGAACGGTCGTTAGTCGTGTGGGAGGAGATCCCCCATTAAATCCAATTACTATAGAATACAAGATTACCAGTTTTTGCTGCACATACGTTTTGACAGAGATAAAAATAAATGTACGTGGGTATATACCGCTCATCCTGCGATCACGAAACAGCAATAAATCTGTAGTAGTTGTTCGGAGAACTGATGTCTTTATGTCTTTTATTCCAGGGGTCAATTCTCGAGCACGCTCGGTCGATTCAGCCACTCGACTAGTCGACTGAATCCGAACAGCGAGCCTGAAGAGGAATACGCACGCAGCGCGCAGACACTCCCGCGGAAACTTCACGACCGTAAAGAGAAATCCACCGAGAAGCCCAGCTCTAACAAGTACTGGCATAGACTGACGCCGAGCAAGAGATCCACCAGCGCCGTCAACATTTCCAACAACGTGACAACGTCACCCGACGGTAAAATCAACGGTTATCCGCCAGGACCTGCCAAACCAGCGCGGGCTTACAAAGCTCTCAACAGGAGCAAAAGTTTTGCTATGGGCGCACCTGAACAGGAGACCCATCCACGCTACGTGTCCGGTATAAGCCGCAATTACTCCACTATGTATAAATCAAACCCCCACCTGAGTCGTCTTGATGAGACACCGGAACAACTCAAGAGCCCCGGAATCGTCTCTATAATCAATCGCAGTCAACGTGATCTCGCAGATGCTGTGTCTCGTGAAACTGAACGCAGACGGGATGGGCTATTTGGCGCGAGATACGGTAAAACTACGCCATTGACCAACGGTCACACGAATGGATACAATAAATCATACGAGGACACAGACAAGAAAAAGATATTCCTGAAAGGTCTTCGTGAAAGAGCTCCAGAGCTCTATCAGACTCTGCACGCTGATGACGAATCAGATGGCAGTAGATTATCCTCTCGGTACGGTACGCCTTCCCCTCACTACAAAGACAGGATATCTGAGGAACGTAAAATACCGTTATATAAAACAGAATCACTGAACAGAGAGTCGAGTCCATTCGCGAGGTTGGACAGCAGATTAAAAACTCCAGCTATACGTCGGGGAAGCAACAGTAGCGATAATTATTCAGAAACCTACAGGTATACGACTCGTTCGGGTGATCCGGAGCGTCCAAGTGTCACGGACACTGTTGAGACGGTCAGCAAGAAAATCTTGCCTTCAAGAGACGGGCGATCAAAAGAGATTATTGAATCGAGGGAAGTAAATTCAGTAACAAAGAGCAGGGGTTACAAGGGAGAACCGCTGGCCAATGTGAAATATATTGAGAACGGTCTTCGATCTTCTCCGCTGGGATATGAATCTAGGAATGGATATACAGAACGAAGGAGTAGTAACTATAAAGTATTGGAAAAAGTTAGAGATTATTGATTGAATTATTTTGTAAAACTTTATCTGCCATATTTTGTCGAGTATATAAATGAATCGAACCAAGTCAAATGCAGACTGAACCTTATAAATGCTTTAGATATTAAGTTATCTAACTTTTTAATGCGTACATTAATAACTGTATTGTATAGTATAATGTTCTAGTTTCGTTCTTTCATGTAAAAAGTCATACTTATAGCTTTACTAAATTAAACTAATTAATGTTGTGATCTAAATCCGTCCATTGTAACGAATTCTAAAAGATTTACCGTGTGTTTGAGAAGTTTTAATGATGATATATCTGATTTGTGAATAGACTTACATTCGATAATAACAACTTTATTGATATTGTAGGTTAAAAAATATTAATATTAATTAAAATGTGACTTTAATGAAATGTATCAATAAAATGTAATGTGTTAATAAGCACTAAATGAGATATTTTGATGACCATTAAATTTTATTACCACTATATTAAAAATTAAGTGCTGAGAGACATCCAGTGAGATGTTTGAAAGGACATTAAGGCGACCGCGGGCTCCGATCGGACCGGGAAGAAACCCGCACGAGTGGAGAACAGTTGGAGGAGCGTATGCCGAGGAAGAAGATTAAAAACTACACCACTTATAGTGATGTATTTATTTTGTTGCTCTCTGATTGAAATAAAGCACTAATTATTTGATTAACCACCTTATTATCAATTCGGAATAGCTTCAAAGTATTTTTTTCGAAAATTCTATGACTGGGTAAGTAGCAAGAAGCTAGACATTTTTCATAAATGTCTTTCTACTTATATCTGAAACATGATGCCACCTGGATTACTGCACAGTAGCCTCAATCAGAAACGGGAGCTTGAAGTCGGAAGAGTAGCTTTCCAGCTACTTCATGTTCTCTAATAGCTGCGTATAGGGAGAAGACAGAGGATTGTACGGAACTTGTTTTGTCCTATTTACTTAAAAAGAGATGAATATAACAAATTTGCTTTAGTTTAAAAAGGAGATCGTTAGGTACCTTATTGCTGTCCTCGTCGACCTAACCATAAATTTAATTGAAATTGGAATTGTCTCATCTTGAAGATCTAAGTCTCAGAGGAAGGATCTCCATAGAGTCTGCATAAATTTACGATTGTAGTTAGTCTCTTTTGTCTTATGACGTACCTTTAATAGTAGAAGGAGATGGAACTATAGATATTTGTTTATGCGGCTATCCACTTTTTTTTGAGCTAGTGTGTGTGAAAAGTGACCGTAAACATAAGGCCATATGTCACTTGGTACCTTTTGTCCATACTACTTGACACCACACACTCAAACCTAAACGTCAAAAATAGTGGACACTTTACAGTTGGTATGGCTCACTCTATTAGGTATAATCTCTTTGATCTAAGTATAAGCCACATAGTATTATGGAGGTAGGATTCATTATTGACCATGGATGGTAAGCTTCAGAACATTAAATTAATAAGTACTTCACAGAACACATAACTATCGTATAATTATAGCATAGCATAAATGCTCACGACTATATTCCTCGAATGAGAGATATTCGGAATCCTCAGAACATCCACGGTTTCTTAGTAGTACTGAAACTCTGTTCAGTGTGACGGGAAGTGAGCCTGTCGCCGCTTATAATGGACATGTTGCCTCGAAATTGAAGCACGAAGGTTTCCTCACGATGTTTCCCTTCACCTTCGCATTATCATAAAATTACAAATTACCAATCGGGCTGTAAAATTCAATGCATTAAATATTAAACACGATGCTTCAGACCATCAAACTAAATAACTTTCATTATGGGACCAAAATTGAAAACGCAAAACAAAAAAACTGTTCCATAGAAAATGTCAATGGCGAATTGGCGACCCTATCCAAATCTATGCAACAGCAGATAATTTTTTCACGAATTCGATGTTCGCTCTATAATAAAAGTGGTCCAGCTTGATGGTCTGCATTTAAGTGGATATTTAGCTCAAAAAAAAGATCAAGCCGCATTGTCTAAAATAAAATCTGGCGTTATTAATATAGCAATTGCTCTTTGAGCTACATCGTTATATTTACGCCGGTCAAATGGTCGGCGGCGTCGTCGGCGTGGAGAAAAATCGTCGGCGACGGCGCACACCTCGAGTTGGTTTTTAAATGGAACATCCATTTAACTAACACACAGTTGCATAAACGCTCATTAAAGTTAATCCTCCATTAAATCTCTTGCTGTCACTTTTGTCTTGTTGGCGTAGTAAAAGCTAGCAAGAGATTTAAGGGATGATTAACTCTAATGAGCGTTTCTGCAACTGTTTCTAAGTTGTTATTTTGTTAGAAGACAGGTTAATCTTATACAATTAGACCACCACACTGTGAGAATAGCCGTGATTTTTATTTACGTCACTAATCAATCTAAGTAGCCACACTTTACCAAAATTCGGTAGTATAAAATTAATTATACAATTTCAAATCTTCGCACAAATGGAAAGTCATACTGAATGACAATAATATTATACCTAAATGAAGTAAAAAAACTGTCTGCGTAGCATATAATCCTTCCTTACCATATTTTTCCATGTTTCACTTATCTTAGATTACAACTATAATCTTAGATGAAAGTAAAATTATTAAAATACGCTGCAAGATAAGTAATACGATGTATATCTATAGATAGCCAATGATGTGCTGACTCCATTAATTATTTCCTTGCTTTATACTGAGTACTCGCTTTATACGAATGGCCAAATATTATTTCATATAGTCGAAAAAGTTTTATCTCGTTTTTATTGAAATAAAGTAATTCATAACTTGTGTGATTAATCTTGTGTTGAATAGAAAGATAACACAGATAACAGAATCAACATTAAAAATTTATTAAAATTGAGAATACCGTTCAAATCAAGTATGATATAACATAACTACCTTACAGTCATTACTGTAGTGTTCGAGTGAATAGTGTTGTAAGAAGAGGTTAAACAAAATGAAATTGTTTTTAAAATTATCATTATTTTTACTAAGCATCATCGGATATTGTGAAACATCGAATATTTTATATGTGATACCATATGCAGAGAAGTCTCACTACATAATGCTTAGGCCTATAGGTCTAGAACTAGCTCGCAGGGGACATAATGTCACTGTCATAACGACATATAAAGAAACTGATTATCCGCCAAATTATCATCAAATTGTTGTTGATGATAGTGGTGATAGAGATGATGTGGATAAAACAGCTTATGGGAGATCCGGTAAGTCTAATACCATCTTGTTTAGAACAAAATATTAACTTGATACTGGTACAAATCCATTTTCCAGAGAAGATGATTCATTGATACTAATAAACATAAAACATAACATAAAAAAATCCTTTATTGAAATACGTGAACAGATCCTCTAAAACGTATCAGAATTAATATTTTCATCAAATAGGCTTGAATCCCGTTAAAGCAAGTTTATTGATTGTTTTAAAACTAAAGTAGAATTTAACATGCATACCTGTAAGGTCCATCTTAATAGCAGACGGTTTTTAGAGCCATGATCAGAGCATCAAACTGAACAACTTTCTCTTTGGAAAAAAACCAAAATCGTGAAAAAAATCTGTCTTTCCATAAAAAACTGCAAAGCTACTCGACTTAAATATACCGGATGATTTTGTTTACCGTTCAGAAACTTTCAGGGGTAGTTCAAACCATCCAACTTTTTTTAGGAATTCAGGTTTGCTTCTATAGTAAAAGTTTTGAAGGATCCTGTATTTTAAATAATTTGTCCATTTGGAAAGCCTAGCATTATCTGTTATTAATGTACATAATTTACTATTTTTCAGAGGGTAAACGATTTAATTTGTTTGACACTGTAGATATGAGCTATGAAACATTAATTTCGGAGCTTCTATTCAAGGGTGGATTAGCTCTAACCGAAAAATACTTGGATTCTACACAATTTCAGAAATTTTTGATTAAAGACAATAAGTTTGATTTGGTTATTAGTGAAGAATTTGCCCAAGAAGCCTTTCATGTTCTTGCTCACAAATACAATGCTCCACTAGTCCTAGTAACCACTTTCGGAAACTGCATGCAACATAATATTATAACTGGAAATCCTACACAATTGGCAACTGTTGTGTACGAATGGGCTGACGTTGAAGATCCAACGAGCTTTATTGGCAGATTAAAGAATTTTTATGTCTCATATTATGTATACTTTTGGTGGAAATATTGGTACTTGGATGCTCAAGAACAATTAGCGAAAAAGTATATACCGAATTCGCAAGGTCCAGTGCCAAGTTTGTATGAGCTTCAGAGGAATACGTCATTGCTTTTGATAAATGGCCACTTCAGTTTTGATCCTCCTACTGCCTACCTTCCTAATATTGTAGAGATCGGAGGAGCTCATTTATCAAGAAGTGATACACCATTGCCTGATGTAAGAATTGTATAATTTCCTTATTTTTATGTATAAGTACAACTATATAATATTGTTTTCTTGAACGTTCATTTGATTGTTGTTACAAATCTAACTCACTCGCTTATTTGTGTGTACGACCTACTAAATAGTCTTTCTTATAAATACTGTATTTGTGAGATTATGTCCTTGATCTTATCTTGTATTTTGAAATTCAGCTGTAGTATTTTGTACTCCTTAAATTTTTATAGGTATAATACAATACACATTCTTACGACATTATCCCATCAAAGTTAAATATCCGGTAGGACCTGGATTCATACATCTTGTACACTTCCGTTAGTTGAGGGTACGACATTATCTTACTCCTTTTAAATGTTAAAAATGCAACCTGATTGATAATTAAGGATGACGGCATCACAATTATGTGTATCCATTGCTTGCTACCTATTTTTAAGGAATGTTTTACTTTCTGGAATACGAGTATAAAGCTATGGCCAAGAGGAGCTGTAGAGCAAACATAGTCAAACGCTAAAACTAACAAACTTGTAACTCGATAAGAGAAGATAAACCGGAAGATAAAGCTATGTAATATGTTAAAAGGTCGACCGTAATCTAATGTCAAAGAATAGGTTTATTTAAAATATGGTAGTATATTTAAATTTTAATTTAAATTTTTAACAATAGTATCGTATAATTTGTATTTTTCAGGACCTTAAAAAGATTTTAGATGAGGCAAAGCATGGTGTTATTTACGTCAGTTTTGGATCAAACATACGAAGCTCAGAATTACCAGATGAAAAAAGGGACGCTTTTCTCAAAGTTTTTGGGCGCCTGAAACAGACGGTCTTATGGAAATGGGAGGACGATAAGTTGCAAAACAAACCGGAGAACTTAGTGACACGCAAATGGTTCCCACAAAAAGATATCTTAGGTAGTATAGTTATAGTATATCTTAGTTATACTGGCCTAGTTTTTAATGACTAAAAAAATTCAGATTATTTTCATACAATGAAACTAAACAACTTTCCCTGAGGAACATGGGGTCGAAAATCGACAATATTTTTTGGTCCTCCCATACAAAATTTGCTGATCAACCGATTGATTTTCTATGGGAGGCCCAAACATATTTTTCGTTTTTCGACCCATGTTCTCAGGGAAAGCAGTTTAGTTTCATTGTCTGAATACACTCTTTAAAGTTTAGTAATTAAAAACTAGTGGTCTATAATTAATGATTAAACGAACTTACCTGTACGTGAAGTTCTATCATAATTATATGAAATGTTTCGTCCGAAGAGATTAGCATGAATATACTTGTAGTAGCACACACGGTGTCGCCAGAGAGCACTGAATTTGAGGGAAAAAAATAAAAACTTTGTTTATGTCGACTCTTTAGTGTCTGACAGCTCGCTTGTCATTTAGTTCGGAGATTAGTCATATTAGATATTTCATGTCCATGTAGCAATATGTAACATGTATGGGAAGGTGTATAACACAGGGAAGGGCGGGATGCTAATCTCTTCGGACGAAACATTTCATATAATTATGATAGAACTTCACGTACAGGTAAGTTCGTTTAATCATTAATTATATTCATGTTTCGTCCTCGAGATTAGCATGAATATACTTGTAGATATTGAGAGGCAATTGCGAAAGACGTGAAATATCTTATAACAAAACATAAGTAATGATCTTGTAATTAAAAGAATCAATATTTTAACAGATAAAAATAATCTTTAACATTTTAAGAAATCAGATCGCTAATCATTAGCATCGATTATAACAATCAATTAATTTAGATAAGTAACATTATTTAATCATTCCAAGAATGGCTTATTATACTTCTAGCAAATCAATCAAGGCTAGAGTCATTCATAGCAATTCGGTTATAAAATTTGCCGAAGATGATCGAATTGTCACTCCAAACGGTCTTCCTTATTAAGTCTAAGATAACGCCTAACTTAAGTGCCTTGAATGTGTCAGCATGGCTCGTACTGTGATCAGTAAATATTGACACGTTAATGCCTGAGCTACACAGAGTATTTTTAACCCAACGGCCCAGTGTCTAAGACGAGACGGGATTATAAGGTTTCTTTAGGCTAATGAAAAGAAGTTCGTCGTTAGATCGTAAACTCTTAGTCATATCTAGTGGGTAAGTGCATAGGGTAACAACCGGGCAAATTTGTGGTTTCTCATGGAAAAAATGGAAGCATTAGGAGCGGTTGCATTGAGTTAATACCAGATGTCTTTATCAGTCTAGAAATGTTAATGATCATATCCTATGATCTCTTTTCAATATTATTGAAAACATTTACATTCGACCCGTAACGAGAAATAGAAGGGTATTTAGTTTACTAAATATATTTTCCAGTATCAGTTCTTGATCTGGATACAGACTAGCGAAGTAAAGTAAACAACGGACACATCCCAAGTTAAGTTGTATTTTGGCAGAGGAGGTCTCGACCTGAACATGCCTTAGAAAAAAAAAAAAAAAAAAAAAAAAAAAAACATTTGACTCGATCATCGTTTCCGATTTGTGGACCAAGTATTCGCGAAAAAACATATCAACAACTATTAAGGGTGCCGTACTTGGCACCGCTGTTATAAAGTTTAGTTAGGAAATATAATAGGAACTGATGTCTCATAAACGTTCACACCCGGCCCGTTACAGAACTGAAACCACCTTTTCAAACAGGTATTGTACTGCTTAATGGAGCTTTTCGAAAGAGATGCAAACATAAAGTCGAGTGAAGATGGTGGAGCACCTCTCCTCAACAGCGACGTTCGGATGAGAGCCCGGCAACCAGGGTAAGCTAGTGGTGCATGGTGTGGTCGCTGTAATGCTACAGAATTAGATTTTTATTGGGTTTCAGTATTTACGGTCTTAATATGAGAAAACTCTTAAAGAGAGGGTACCACGGTTGTGTAGGCCAATATGGGACAATAATAAATAACCTTAGCCTTTTGGATAATAATTTTACGAAGTGACTTTAAATAAACGAGAAGGGTGAAAACCCGTAAAAGTAAAAGTCAGACCATGAGACGGTAAAACCGGTGATGGCAAAAGAATCGAAATAACAATGCCATGATATGCAATATTAATGACACTTTCTATTTATGCGGATAGCAAAAATATATATATCAGAATACTCTTCATATCTTTTGAAATGCGTAGTCCGCGAGTTCCCATTCAATGTCTGGATGGTTTCTCCAGGACTCCGCCTCCGCAATTGCATTGTCTTTTAAGTTAATATATGAGACAAAAAACATATATCTTCCTTGATTCGCACCATTTCCCTATTTCCGTAGTAACCTGTGTTAAATGAGGGAATTAAATACCGTCCATACGGTTGATATACAGGATGACTGACGTATTATCTATTCACAAAAGGATTTGGCAACCACGAAAAGTTTTGGCAAAAGTCTTGAGTCCAAAAAATACGGCTAGGATCTCTAGATAGTTGTTATGCTGTTAACATTCCTCCTTATTCCACATACCACTGTCTCTTTCATTAACGTACGCCGCCCCCGCCCAGTCGTTGAGGCATCGCTAGAACTATTAACCGAGTTACTACTCGCCTTTGACCACCATTCTAAATCGGAAGCTAAATATTCTGGTATATTCATAAACTTATCGTAATTATCAACACCTTGCAAGTTTAAAAATGTACAACTTTCCAAGAATTGTTGTTTTTGGTTATATACAAAAAACAGTCATATTCGATGGCTTAATATACCGATGAATAGATCGATGTAAGAAGACCTCTAAGCCTAGCAAAATCCCTAATTTTGCAGCGCCGTTAAATTTGAAATCGTTTTATTTCTTTATGTATTTTAATATTATGTACGGTGGTAAGCTAAGTTGGCAATTTTTGGTGAGTGCAATATGTATCCCAAAAATTTGCATGGGGTTGCTTTTATCAATATTTATTATGAACTCTAATGCTTTAAGCAACCGAACAGTATCAGTGATGTTTTGGACACAAACAGAAAAGCTTTGAGCAATTAACAAAATATCCAAACAAATTGTTGATAAAAAGCTATAGGACCTGAGCAATTTTATTACAGTTTTCACAATTTAAGTAAAAACTTTCGGTGTATTATTGAGACCGAAAGGCAACACATTGAGTTCAAACAATTTTCTATTCCATTCAAATCGTTGTATCTATTAGATCCATCATGCATTCTTATCAAAAAATATGCATCTTTCGATCTAAACTAGCTAAAAAACAGTCTCTTGTCATTAGTTTAAGAGCTGAACGAAAAACTTCAAGCTTGAAATGACTTGTTTTTAAATACTTTTTAATTCTTTTTAGATTTAAGGTAAATCTCGTTTTACTATTAGGTTTCTGTATTAAGAATATAATTGATAATAAACTGGCCGTCACAAGGTGGACACTGCGAAATAGCACCAATTTCTAAAAAATCAGATTTAATTGACTGTTCGAACTGTATCTTTTCAGAATAAGAAAGTATTCTATTATGTGGTGGTGAAAATTGAACAGGGCTTGAAAAAAAAAAAGGTATTTTGTAGCCAACTATCTAAGAAAGTACAGAAGGATCAGTGGTAATCTTTTCCCACTGCTTATAGTGCTTATAAAAACAAGATAAGCGGCCAGCATGTGTTACCATGTTTATCAACGTAACGTGTACCTCTGCGTCCGTTGTGACGACGTCCTCGAAGAGTTAGCATGCTGATTCTTCTGAACAGGACACTTCACTCTCGGATTCCCCCTCGGCCTGCAATCCGGAGGAGGAACCTTTCAGCTTAAAGGCTTCTATTTGGAAGGATTTATCTTTTTCAAAGTCTAAAATGGTGTCCTTGCTACCAGAGCTGCTCCTGATTTGACTATGCCTTTGGCTGCCTTCAACGTCTCAGCGAGGTCTGTTCCAAAAAGAAACTTATCTAACCTTGTTTTTTGTAGCTGATCATTCATGTCCCTTTTTCAGGTTATAAAAAACAAATTTCTCCGTATTGCAGAATTCACGTTTTGGCAGTCGCAGATCAGTCGACTGATATCCATTAACAATTTTATAAATGGCATATCCTTGTTCTCGGAAGCAAATAGCAAAGTCAAGGCATCTGCTTAACACGTTAAGGCACTAGCCAATTATTTTGGCTTTAATTCTGTATAGAATGTATCTGAATGTAAATGTATATAGGGTATCCCTATGTCTCTTTAGAACAGCTTCTGAAACAAAACTTCAGGGTTAAGTTCCGACGCACAATTAATGTGCAATTGGCAGGAGGCAAATATTTTTAAAGAAGTTCTTTACGAAGATCTTTTGTTAACCATGTAGTGGCTACGTGCTAAAAAACGCACTGTCGAATCAGTCTGAATATCTTTGCCGTGGTGGTTCAACAACCTGGTCGAGCGGCCCAGGATTCGCTGTCGGGCCAACGCCATTTGTTGACGGGACAGGTTCCTTTACGGTCTTCAGCGGCGGTGGAAATGACGCGGGTGCGGTGTTCCGGTTGGCATTGTCTTCCAAACATAGTTCGGGATTTACCTCGAACATTCTCCGGCTCCGATTCTAATTGTGGGCCGTTAAGATGAAATCCGGAATGGGAATATGTCATAAATTCTATAATTTATTGGATATAACCCTGGTAAAATTAAATAATCTGTTCAATAGGAAGGCATGTATACTAGGATACCAATATGACCGTAACTGATAAATGTTAGTGCAAAAAAACACTCGTCATTGATTATCTTTAGAGATAAGTAACTCGTTAGGTTCGTGGACCAAGATAAGTAAGTCATGATCTTAGCGTAGTGACAGTCCCTAAAATTGCCCGCAACACTAAATGATTTCACGTAAATTAGCGAAGTGAAAGCCCCTCAGGCAGTCCGCATAACACTAATCATACACGTGTATTGTACATAATGAATATTATGATTGTTGTTGTATTGTATGCCGAAAGGCAATTATTATAATTATATACTACGTCTATCCATAAAGTGACAACCCAAATGGTTGCCCGCAGAAGGATTTCTTACGTAATTTTATTGCCATAAAATCTATCTCTTCGCAAGAATCATGGCGCGGCGGTGAACCTGATCGGTGACGGTGGTGACCGCGCTTTAACAACTTTCTTTCCAACCTTTTGATTTTGTACGCATGTTATCTTCATAATCTTTATCAGAGTGTCTTCTTTTCCCCATTTCGCAAAAGAAATAGCACTAAACGATAGCTGTAAAAAAAAAATATGTCTACTGGCGAAGCACTGAGATGTGAATGACAAGCGAGCTGTCAGACACTAAAGAGTCGACATAAACAAAGTTTTTATTTTCTTCCCTCAAATTCAGTGCTCTCTGGCGACACCGTGTGTGCTACTACAAGTATATTCATGCTAATCTCGAGGACGAAACATGAATATAATAAATATTAATGTATCATGTTTTCATTTACTTGGCTTCATGTTTCTATATTGAATAAATTATGATAACTTTGACTTTGAGTCTTGAATACCAACAGCGGGTCTCGATCTAGATACGAGTAATCTTTGTTTATATTTTCAAGTTAACATTTTAATGATTATCAGTATAACTTTATCTTTCTTCAGAAAAAAACACCATAAATATAAAAGAAACAATAATGTGGCGATCTTATGATCCTATAGTTTTCAATTAAATAAAAATTTTCTTTTGTTTCAGCACATCCTAACATTAAAGTATTCATATCACACGGTGGACTTATTGGGACACAAGAGGCTATTTTTAACGGAGTTCCAATAATTGGTATACCAATCTGCGCTGATCAGGCTAACAATTTAATACTAGCTCAAGAAAAGGGCATTGGAAAAGTAATTCGATACCACGATATCAATGAAAAGAATATAGAAAACGCTTTGCACGATATTTTGAACGATAATGCTTATTTACAGAGAGCCCACGAATTATCTATTGCTTTTAGTGATAGGCCTTTGGGAGCCCTAGATACAGCTATGTTTTGGATAGAATATGTAATCAGACATAAAGGAGCAAAATTTATGAGAAATCCATCTTTAGATTTGAGCTGGGTTGCGTCTAATATGTTAGATGTGTACGCGTTTATTTTATGTGTAATGCTATTCGTAATATTTGTAATTGTTAAAGTTATTCGCACTCTCAAAGATTTTGTGGTTACAAAGCCAATGAAAGAAAAGTCGAAGAAAAAACGTTCATAATTATTAAATTGGTTTTAAATCTCTTTTACATACTCAACGAGGGTACAGAGCCTTTATTAAATAATATATTTTTATTTTTTAACTAATAAACCACTTTTTTAATAAACAAATTGATTTTCGATTTATCGGGACAGTAATATTTGGTTTTTTATATTGGAAGTAATTACAAATATAAAACGTAACAGCCCGTAATGTTTCAATAAATTGAGAACCACCATAACTATAATAGAACGGGACATTCTTGTTTTTTGACAATTTTGGATAATTGTCAAGAAATTAATAAAATACGATTGATAGCAGCATTGGAGGCTCGTTGCCCGCATAAGTATCTTTTCAAATGACGCTTATAAGCATATTCTTTTCTCTTCATCCACGAAGCCAAACAGAAGGGAGATTGAGGAACAAATTAGGGCATTCACTTTGTTCTCATTAGGTAAATAAATTAAAATTGTGTAATGCAGAACAAATAGAGGTAAAGAGAGCCCACACCCGTCTTGTTTATTGATATCAGTTGAGGAACTAGTGCTCTGGCTGCAGCATCAGATCGTGGTTAAACGATTACTTATTAATAGCATTGTCTTCGGATCTACCAATACCTATCTAATTTACAGAGAATGATAACCTAACCTAACCACATAGATTTATCTTAATACTAGTTTAAGATATATCTATGTGATATTAACTATAATATCAAGGTGATAAACGTTAGATTAGAGTATAAATCTTCGACAGTCGTTATTTAGTCAAAAAGGAGTGCAGATAAATAAAAGTTTGCGAAATTGCTTGTAATCCCTTGGGTTTTTTAATCATCATCATCATCTCAGCCGATAGAAGTCATCTGCTGGACATAGGACTCCCCCAATGATCGCCACAACGATCGGTCCTGCGCTGCCCTCATCCAACGCGTTCCCGCTGCTTCATCAGGTCGTCGGTCGACCTTGTGGGGTTTTTTAATAGTTCTATATTATTTAATTGCTCACCTGTTAGCTTAAAGTAAGTTTGTTGTAGTTATAAATGATATTTTGACCGTAAATAATAAAGAATTTGCTAAAAAAGTATTTTTTATTAACAGTACCTACGCCATCTCTTGATGTTGAAGTGAACTACATTTTAGGCACTTATCTCAGTTTGGTCTTGCCTGCATACATCAGTCTCTTACACTTCGTTTTGTTCGAAACCTGCACGATAGATGGCGGTTTATTTAAATGCTTATAAACACAAACGAAAGCAACAAACAAACATAGAAACTTTTAAAAACAATAAAACTTACGCCTAATTAATTAATATCATTACATGGATACCTAGGTAAATTCCAGACACAATACAATTTTAATTGCTTTATTGCACGGATCAGTGACAAACTTAAATAGGTATGATAACTACAGTCATAAGAAATTGTCAGGTATGTTTTTACGATAATCCTACTGCATATGTATGAGTAGGTACCTCTGTCATGAAGTTATTGGTAAAAATCCAAAGTGATGACAATGAATTGCAACGCTAGCGCGAGTAGGTATTTTATTTTATTTTATTTTATTTGGGAAGCTTATAAACAAATAGTTTTATCAATTTAGTCAGCTAAAGGCCAATTACAAGCATCCACATATCGGTACTACGCTATTTTATTTATTTTAAGGAAAACGAACTTTGGTTATATTTTCAATATTAACCAATTTAAGTCAATGACATTTTTCAGAAACAATCTGGAAAGTAATCTCTAAGCTTGTCAGATTTTCGTTAAAATGTTTAGTTTTAAAGTTAAAAAGCCTCAAAGATTTCCATACGAATCTTAAATTAATCCTAGCATTGAAACTGTATATTTTAACGAAAATCGGACAAGATACAAGCATAGAGATTTGTTTCTAGATTGTTTCTGCAACGTTTCATTGACTTTAATTGGTTAGTATTGAAAATATAGCCAGACTTCGTTTGTACGCAGCGCGCATTTACACATTCGGAATAAACTTCTCTTAATAATTCACAATCACAGTAGTAGCGTACAATCTAGGTCCAACTTGTTTATTTTTGTGGAACCATGTTAAGGCTTAGAACACATTAAGTACAGAAAAAATTATGTTGCTAATTAAATGACGTATGGTTCCGGCTTAGAATGGAGTGCATTTCTGCCAGGTGGGTGTCATACGAAGAGGCGTCTAAGGGGTAAGGGTATGAAGTGTATTTGTGGGCGAAGGCTGCCCGCCTATTACGTCATTCCATCTTAAAATTTTCAAAATGCTAAACGTGAGCACTGCTACAATTGCCTGCAATACAGTTAGCAGTTGTAGCAATATATCTGACCACCCCGAAAGGTCTTGAGTTTATTTATGTATGTACTAATTAAAGCGACCTTGTTAACAGAGCAAAATCTGTCAGGCGCCAAGTCCCTTCCATAACCGAATTACTTAATCCACTATCTAGCACTCCAAGCCCCAACCCAATAGACCAGATATCATTTTTCCCACTCCTTACAACAGTCCTACACTGACCGGGCTATTTTTTATGTACTTATAAAGTGCATACTGGGAGAGTTTCCGGTTGGTGGTCACATCACAATTTTCATCAAATTGCCTGACGGGCCTCTATGTGTTGGCTTCGTTCCCATGTAAGCCTCCCAAAGGTCCGGGACACTTATGTCCCGAGATAAGGAAAATAAAAGTCATTAATTGACGGCCCGATAGCACAGTCAGTAGTGAACCTACCTGCTGTGCGAGGGTCGCGCGTTCGAATCCCGTAAGGGACAAATATTTGTATGATGAATATTAATATTTGTACCCGAGTCATGGATGTTTGTATCTATATATGTATTCTATGTCGCTGTCTAGTTATCATAATACAAGTCCAGGCTAGATTCTGGTACTTTAAATGTGACTAGATAATCTGTGTGACAATGTCCAAGATATTTAATTATTATTTATTATTATTAATAAAAAAATCAGGTAATAAATTAATTGATTGAGATTGACCGACAGTTTTTTTCCTAGCAGTCACTCTATTTTTCTGCACCAAAATTCCCGACCGCTGCTCTCCGTCTGCGTTGTGTACGATGGGGACTACCTACCTACATAAATGAGTGCTAGCCTTTATGACGATGATTCTTTGAATGACAACAAGACTTATATTGTTAAAAGTCTCAGTCGCCGATTATTAGAGGTCAGGTTAGACCTATGCTTCCGTTTATCGAGGCATTACCTTTTTTTAATATGAAGTTTTAATCATTACGTGAAATAATTTTGGAAGTACATTTCGGTTTTCGGCAAGATGGTAAGTAGATTTAGGTTATAAAAATAGTCCCAGGTCAAAAAGAAAATGGATAACCTTATAACTTAGTTTTTTGTTTTGTATATTAGGGTAATATTAGGATTTTAATCTCAAACAGTTATAGTTTTAATTTACCGCAGGTACATAAGTGATACTAATTATATTTTGTTTAAAAGTTTTATATCTGAATCAATCCGGTACATTTATGTTTTGTTGCAGCATGTGTGATCTATTTTTTATTACTTATACATATAAATTAATTAATCAATTTTACTTTATTTTATACCAAAAACATAGTATACAGAGAGTAAACAGAAACAGACATAATTTATTATTTCAAATCGATGTAAGTACCTTTGATTATATTTATATGTGTAATATGTGTGTATATTGTATACTTTACTACTGTACTCACTTCTTTTACATCTAAAATTAATTTATTTTAACACCGCGGGTCGGTTCTTTGTTATATTTCCTCTATGAAATCGCTTTTTAACGATAAGTCCGCCTCATTTGGCCATTATCAGTTTTGTTTCCTTTTGTGCATTGTATTTTGTTTTTGGTATAAATAAAATAAGTATAATTTCATTCATTCATTCAAAGGATATTTCGAAGATGAATGTTGCTGATTTATTTATAGGTATATATCAAAGGTATTACTTATATATGCTATGTATTATCACGTTCAAGAGGGTTCTCTTGAACGTGTTAACTGTGTTTACTACGAACTCACATGTGTGTAAGTTTCCCCATATACATAGATACATTATTCTCACGCCTGTACTCAGAGACAACACAACGCACTCTGCTACGAAAAAAACAAAATCAAATAGACTTTAATTTACACCAAAATTTAAAAACTAACTACCACCAACTACTAACTACCTAACTACTACTATCTTTTTGAAAAAAAATTTTTTACTTAATAACATTTATATTTTTTTATTGTTTTACGAATCTTTTGAATGATACATATTTTTCTTCTGTAAACGTAGCATATGGACCATTTTATCTGTGACTTCGTTTGTTAGTTTCACCTTTACGCCTCTCAGTTGGCTGAAAGTGGATGCTTTTTTATTTATTACCCGACTGCGCCAGAAGGAGGGTTATGTTTTTCGAGCGTATGTATGTATGTATGTTTGTATGTCTATTTCTTTGTCACGGCCTACAGCCTAAACGGCTTGATGGATTTTAACGTTTGACGTGTCATTAGATTCGTAAAAATTGAGAGAGTGACATAAGCTATATTATTTTAATATGGCGTCTGCGAAATAAAAAACAGAGGGAGAATAAACATATTTTTTTTCCATTAAAATTACAATATGGGTATCAAATGAAAGCTAGTGATCTGACAATTCCAAAAATATAAATATTATAGTACTTTTATGTTACCGTTTCGACACAAGATTAAAAAGTATGAAATAAACTAAATTAGTAAGATAAATAAAAAACCCGACTGCATAAAAAACCTATTAACTGAAAAGAGAAAAACAAGCACTATAATCACTAATAAGCTATAACAGCTTTATTTGAGCTAATATAATTTGAATGTTATTAGGTAGGTATTGCAGGCGGGGACAAACCAGTAACCAACCAAAAATTGTATGTGTCCCCGTTATCATAGAGCTTGTTTTTCTCTTTTCAGTTAATTAAATGTAACATACCTATGTAACTGTTTTTAAAAAAAAATACATATTTATCTTATCAAAAGTCAAAAAGTCAAAAAATATATTAACTATCATTATATTAACTAAACGTTGAACGCCGTCGGGTCACAATAACAATAGATCTTCCATTGTTTGTCGGTCATTTGGCAGTCAAAGACTTCAGATTTAAACTCCAATGCAAAAACTCCTCATGCACGACTTAACTGCAATGCAATAATACTATTTTATAAGCGTTGACCGTAATACATTACTTTTTTTTCAGACTCCTCTAAAACTGTTTCTGCTTCTACTCAGTGTAGTAACATATTGTGAAAATGCCAACGTCCTTGTATTAATACCTTTCACGTCTAAGTCTCACTACATATTATTGAGACCTATTGGTCTAGAACTGGCACGTAAGGGACACAACGTTACCGTCATTACAGCGTTCAAGGAAGTCAACCGTCCATCTAACTATCATGAGGTCATGGTCGATGATAAGGAAATCTGGACTGTGATTGGTAAATCTCTTTAAATATACATATACAACGTGTTAATAACGCAAAACTAGAAAGTAGTTTGTTAAGAATCGAGAGCAGAATCGAATTATCATGGTTTCAACATAGGTTTTTTTTTTTTCAAAACATTAAATAATTTATTTGTAAAATTTAAAATTTACTGAACTCGATCTCAACCCACCGCTCGGGCACTCGCAGCCTACTTACTACTAAAACAAGATTCTTCTTCAAATGTATCCATGAGCACGTTAGCGCTTTCATTTATTGCTGAAATGATAACAAATCATTTTTGCCTCATAACTTTAAATTTTAACGATGAAAATAATGAAATTATTGTTTCAATCTAATTATTTTGTTATAAATCGGGTGTATGAGGTTTTGCGCTTATTCATTAACACGTTGTATATACCAGTTAATTAGAATATCAATAAATTCTTTCTTAGTGCGCCCTGCGTACAAATGTCATGTTTCTATCTTCAGCGGTTTAGGCTGTACGTTGTCTGTCTATCAGTCAGTCACTGAACTGTATTATAAGTATAGAAGATATTAACGCCGATACTCAATCACAGACCTACCAGTCTCATCAATACCTCAATGGTCAACATAAAATTTTGTATGGAAACTGATGATTTGAATTTGAGTAGGATCAAATCGAGATACATTAAAAGTATGATTTTAAAAAGGTTTTAGAATCCATAGGTGTGTTGGTGTTAAAATCAATCTATTGCGAACTTACAGCCAGTCTCACGTACATTCATTAAAGTTAATCCTCCATTAAATCTCTTGCTGTCACTTTTTGTCTTGTTGACGTAGTAAAAGCTAGCAAGAGATTTAATGGAGGATTAACTTTAATGAACGTACGTGCAACTGACTATTAGACAAACACTTTTTTTAAATGTCACTGCAATATTATACTCTGGCATGTTGTTTGGTAAAATAGTTAGAATACAACAGTATTTTTTTCAATTTCTATTTTATTTGGAAGACCAACAGCTGTTGACAGGATAAGAATTCTATTCATAAATGTAAATATTTCTATTAAATTAAATCAATTCTAATAAGTCTTATGTAATGCATAATACAGTAACTTTAAAGTAAAATAAAAAGATCACGTAGTTTTTGTGTCTTATTGACCTAAACATTGATTATCTAAATATTGGCTGGTTACGTGTTATACCGGTTTTTACAAGAGTATTACATAAGTAAAATATGTTTGTAGGTATTATTTTTGTCTATTAAACGTTGTCCGTTTTTATCAGAATATCTGTGAGTAATTCACCGTGATAAAACTATTTTCAGGTGGTGGAAGACCAAACGTATTCAATATGGTAGAAATATCAGCTGAAGCATTCCATGAAATTATTTTATGGGGCGGTGGATTAGCGTTTACCGAAGTGATGTTAAACTCAACGGAAGTGAAGGAATTCTTAGAGAAAGACAATAAATTCGATTTAGTTATCAGCGAGCAATTTTTCCTTGAAGCACAGTACATTTTTGCTCATAAATACCAAGCTCCCTTAGTACTGGTAACAACATTCGGCAACTGTATGAGACATAATCTTATAACGAGAAATCCTTTGCAGCTGGCAACAGTTACATCTGAATTCTTAGACGTGAAAAATCCAACAGGATTTTGGGGAAGACTGAGAAATGCGTACTTCACAGTTTATGAGTACTTCTGGTGGAGTAATTGGTATTTGGAAAAACATGAAAACTTGGTAAAGAAATACATGAAGGATCTACCACAGCCTGTTCCAAGTTTGTATGATATCCAAAAGAATGCGTCGCTTATTTTGTACAATAATCACTTCAGTTTTGATCCTCCTACGGCTTATCTTCCAAATATTGTGGAGGTCGGTGGATTCCATCTTAGCAAAAGTGACGCTCAACTTCCCAAGGTAATTTTTGTCACAATTTACTTAATGGTATATCATTAGTTAATGAGATTGGACCGTGAGACTGAATGATGTATGATTAAAGTACTGATACAATCATCTTTGTTTGGTTCAATTCAAATGCTTCGTCATTTGATATAATTTTCATGTTAACAATAATACACAGTAATGAACAATCAGGTTCAAATATCATATGCAGGTACCAGAGCATAGTCAAATATCAGGGAGGTAGGGACCCTATTTGATTTTGAAGAACAGTATGATAAATAGGTACTCGTATACATAGAATAAAGATGGGGTGAGATTTTCATGTTCATTTTTATATTTTACAGGATCTCCAAAAAATTCTAGATGACTCTAAAAATGGTGTAGTTTATATCAACTTTGGGTCAAACGTCCGCAGTTCAGAGTTGCCGTTAGAAAAGAAAGATGCATTTTTAAATGTATTCCGACGGCTGAAACACACCGTACTTTGGAAATGGGAAGAAGATAATTTTGAAAATATGCCAGATAATCTTATTATAAGAAAATGGATGCCACAGAAAGAGATTTTAGGTGAGTTAAAATCAAAATACCTGATAATTAAAGAAAATTAAAAAGAAAAGACCGACCACGTGCAGGAGTAAGATTTTTGAAAGTCACACGTTTTAATGAGCAGTAGAAAACAGCATCTATCTATAGCTAACGTCGATCTATCTATCTATAGATAGATAGATATTCTCCATAGTAATATTATCATTTTCTACTGTTGATTTAATCGTATTTTTTTCGGGCATAGACACATTGCCACCGCTGTAACTCCCGTAAACCAGGATCAACAGCGGCGACCATTCACAACACTAGACAATGAAGTCCAGCGAGCCCGGGGGATGACTCTCTCTCTCTGATTTCATCGTATGACTTTTAAAATACCACTTCAGATCGAATTTTCTGTTCCATACTAAAATGAAAATTATAATTTTTCTTACTTTTTTCTGTTTGATTGACAAAGAAAATTTAATAACATCGTATTTTTTCAAAATGGTCATTTTATTAACACAATAAAGACAATATTCCTGATATTTTGAAAATAACATTTTATTTATTATTAGATACAAACAGTATCATTTTGTTGGAAATTTATACAGGCTATGGAAAATGTAAATCATAGTGTTTTTATAATTAATCGGTTTCTCTCGTTATATAGTTTCAGTGGTAAACAATTTGATGAATATTTTCAGCGCATCCAAACATCAAAGTGTTCATATCCCACGGAGGCCTCATTGGAACGCAAGAGGCTATTTTCAACGGAGTTCCTATCATCGGTATTCCAATATACGCCGATCAATATAACAACATGCTTCAGGTCCAAGATATAGGCATCGGCAAAATGTTACAGTTCCATGAAATTTATGAGAATACCCTTGGAGAAACTCTTAAATTAGTACTCGAAAATGAATCTTATACGAATAAGGCTAAGGAACTGTCATTTCGATTCAAAGACAGGCCCATGAGTGCTTTGGATACGGCTATTTTTTGGATTGAATATGTTATTCGGCATAAAGGAGCTCATTATATGAAGAATCCTGCTCTAGATCTAAGTTGGTTTGCATATAACATGATTGACGTTTACGCTTTTGTTTTTATAGCTTGCTTAATAATGATGTATTTATATGTAAAAGTAATACAATTTATAGCAGCATTAATTCAGAATAATGTTTTTGCAAAAAACAAATTTCAAAAGAAAAAGAAACTAAAATGAATATTTTTGCTGTCAAATATTAAAATTTTTGAAACAGTAAATAAAAGCTAACGAGTTTGAAACTTTTTCATATTAAATAAACAAAGAAAACGCATGGTCTTATATTACTTTACCAAATTCAATTCAAGTTTCGTGTGTATGTCATTCATTATTACCAGCGCATTAATACTTTTGTTTTGTACTTGCATGTATTTCTTTTCAAAAATACATGATTTTTGAACCGAATTTGTTTTCTAAAATAAACAGAGCAGTAAGGTAGAAATACTAAAGTTACAAAGTCAGTATTCAAAATGTCGTCTAGACTCTACAACATAGATGAAACAACGCTTACGACCACCTGGTGTAATTAGGCAAATATTTGAAGGAAACATTGGTGTTTGTTCAGGGGGTTTGGACGAGCGTTGGTGCTTTTGTCCACCAACGCTCGCAGGGTTGTGCTATAGTTCAAACACGGTAATATTACCCGTGACAGAACTCTTATGACTACGATATAAATGTGAAAACAGCTTGATTCGCAGGTCTTTACAATTGGAATGGATTGTAGGCCTGCACGCCTGTTGTGCTGGAACTCATGAATTCGAAATGTGTAGTTCAGTCAGTCTGCGTCTCAGTTACCTTGTAGTTTGCTGACTTTTTTTGTTGACATCTTAAGCCACGCTTGGTGCACGATTCTTTATTTGTATGTACACACGCCGACACATCAAGCTATACAAAACCAATATAAGCAGGCCGCGCGTAGGTCGAGTAACGTATAACGTCGCGTGGCCTGCTTATGTTGGTTACGTATAGCTTGATGTGTCGCCGCCGTGAGTACAGTATATACAAATAAACTTGTACTTAATCGTAATGTCTGTTGTTTAATTACTCTATTTATTGTTGTGTTTGGTTTGAATGACGTAATTTTCATCATAACATGAACATTATTTGTTTGCACACCACAAACACAAGAAGGGTACAAAAAGCGGTCTTTTCACTAAAAACTATTTCTTTCGGACAACTATTAGATGATAGTACTATAAGATAATATAAATGGTATAGCGATGCACTATACAAGGTGTTACAAAAGTAAAAATAAACATTTAAAACTTTTAAGGGGGTTGTTTAGACCATCAAAATGAACAACTTTCACTATGGGACCAACATTGAAATCGCGAAAAAAAAATTCAGCTATCCCATACATTTAGCTCGAATAGATTTGTAGTTTAGTATGGAACAAATGATTTTTTTTTTGCGATTTCTATATTGGTCCCATAGTAAAAGTTGTTCGGTTTGATGGTCTTAACCACCCCCTTCAATGTTTATTTGTATTTTTGTAACAGCTTGTATAGTAGCTATCTACCTTTTTACCTATAAGTACAGTAAATATACACAACATTATACTAGAATTGTACATACGTGAATATACAGGGTGTTATGATATTAGCCAACAACAACAAAAAACTTTATAAACAAACGTTCGATCAGCGTATTCGAGCAGCATTTAGTACCTTTGGAAAGTAATTTTTTTTTCTAATTTGCCTTAGGTTTCATAGGGAAAGTTGTTCAGTATCATTGGTACAATCTCCCCTTAAAGTAATGTAACTATTTAATAGGGTAAATAGTAACATTACTTACCCCTTTATATTAAAACACATACAAATCAAATGCTTTGTAATACATACATAGACCCTTGCATGCATTGTAATAAGTACGTCGTCGTCGTTATAAAAATATCAATGGAAATATTAAAAACTTCGATTAAAAATAGTTTGAGTTCCTACAAAGAAATTAATTAGTATTATAAGAAAATGACGAAGGAAAATATTGGACATATAAAATTGTAAGTTTTCCTGTAATTGGGTCTTAATTAAAAATCTTCAGCTTTAGTCTTAAAGCACTTTCATGAATATGGAAGTTAATTAATTCCAAAAGCTCATGCCCGTATTACTTAAGTAAACACTAAATAATTTAATTGAAGTTTCTCTGTGATCTAAAAATTGTTTTATGATTTATAACGTAATGATAATGATACCACGTTTTTGTGATGGTAATTTGACTAAAGGAAAAATTTTTTATTTAATGCAAGAAAAAGATAAATGAGTAAAATATTAGTGGCCCGACGAGTGGCCTAAAAGTGAAAAGACGTTTTTTCAACAAATGGTGCAACAAAACACCCTTCTTCGTCTTCTTCTACTCTTCTTATCGTGTGGGCAGCAAGCCCTGGTGTTAGAGTTTTTTCAGACCGCCTTACGGCCTCCGACGTGGTTTTTATGTAACGACTACTACCATCAGAGATAGTAGCCGGGACCAACGGCTTAACGTGCCATCCGAAGCACGGAATCATCTTTCTTTTCAGACAATCAGGTGTTTCAGCCTGCAATGTCCTAACCAACTGGGGAAAAATGTACAAAGTGACATATCACTAGGTGTCCCCCGTGGGAATCGAACCCATGACCTCCGTGTCAAGACCTCAATGCTCTTAACCATTAGACCACGGAGGCCGAGTCGACTAAAATGTAAGTCAGTTGATATTTTTTTCGCGATTTCGAAGTTGGCTCTATTGTGAAAGTTGTTCAGTTTGATCATCTGAAGTATTACTAGGGTTTTTTGATACATCCTGTATTTGTCTCCGTGCACATTATAACTATATACTTAAAATCCCTAATAATAATAATACTTTTAAACACGATAAAAAGAACCGAGCTACAATTAGGACATTTTAATATAAGGTTGGTAGTTTTAAAAGATGTCACTGACCACCTTGGGATGAAAAGGAAAAATATCGTAGTTTTTTAAATGCATTAAACATTTAACTTTAAAAACTTTAGTATCTATAGACCGAAACTGCAGATCGGCTACAGTTTCCAACATTGAGGTTGTAGGGTACCTCATTAAGAGTTTGCAATTAAAACTTGGGAATCGAGCGGGCATTCAGGGCGGAATTAACGCCAATGCTATACAGTACACTCACCAAACGAAATCTGTAGAAACAACTTTTTAACAATTTTACCCAGTTTCTTGTTTACGAAATGAAATGAAATAATATTTAAAGGCGTCATTCTTAGGGTTCCGTAGTCAAACAACTCCATTCTGTCTGTGTGTCGCACCTATTGAATCGAAATTAATCACGAAGACAGATAAACAGAGAAGTAGTAGTTCTGAATAAAAACAATTTTTCAACCCCCCCCGACACGACCGACATGCTCTTGGCCGGTTTTATTTAATAATATCTGTTACTCCGTTGAAGCGGTTGTCTGTATCTCATCTGTCTGGAGATAGATGGTTTGGGTATCTGTATATGTTTTGTTAGGTAATAGTATAGAATTTTATTGAAAAATACCATGGTTACATCATACAAGCCCTAGCTCCCGTATCACATGATTAAAATAAAATATCCCTACAGAAAGCTTCATATACGCCAGCGGCCGCTGTCGCTGTGCACACCTGTTCATATGTCCTCTAACTAAATATATATCGTTTCAAAGTTACCGTGGCTCAAAGATTTCCATGCAAATCATACCCTGATAACGCCCAGATGCTTTTTAAAAGGTCCAGCTCCATTGTGATTCTGGCGCAAGATGACATCCAATTTCATGCAGTAGACGCCCAAACACCTTTTAAAAGGCACTCGATTTGAATGTGTCATAAGATATTAAATAGTGTGCTCATTAAGCCACATTTTCGAAAATTTAATCTTCTACGCCGGTACCATATGAACCTATATAAAGACATACGGGCGGCAGTAAGCTAATTTTTAGTCAAGAAAGCCTGGGCGTTACAAGGTTAAATTAATCCTAGTATTGGAAACTATAGATTTTAACGGAAAGCATACGAGGTACCGACACAGATATTGGTTTCTAGATCGTGTTTAAAAATTTTAACTGACTTTAATTGGTTAATATTGAAAATAGGATGAAACTTTGTTTGTATGCAGCGCGTTCGGACGTCCTGACGGATATATTACCCATATAAATGCACTATAATTAATTTCAAATTATTCTGATTCGCAAATATAATTTATTCATCAGAAAGATATACTATCCGACATATTGGACGTTACTAAAGCGGTTCTAAGAATAAGTGAGAGGAAGTGTTTCAAATCTCTGTTTCTGAAATTCAAAATAGCCTTAAAATTTCGTTGCTATTTGAAATGGAGTGTAGTTAGCAACATGTGTACCCAGGAGCTAGGTCCTTCTCTCACTTGGTATATAATCTAATGTTTTGGATTATGCATTGTCTTATCACATATTATTAGCATTAAGTACATGATCACATTAGGTATTAATAGCAGCACTCTAGTCGTATATCAAGATCCGATCGCAAAATTCTGCACTTATTTGTTTGGTAAACGAAATTTGTTTTAAGTGAAAGTTTATACAAAGCCGCCGGGTTGCCTAGCAAAATGTTGCCGCAAGTACCTTTACCATGATGATTTATTGTACCATTTTTTCCACTTATCTGTTTGAGAAGTAATTGAGGTGCCATCTGAAGGAGACCAATCTAAAGAACTGGAAAAATTTGGGTTGCCACCTCTCAGTCTGCTGTCTCAGTCTCAATCATTCTCTCAGTCTATCCGCAAGGCAACCCGGCGGCGTTGTATGAACCTCTGTATAAACATTCACTTAAATCACATTTCGTTCACTAAACAAATAGGTGCATAATTTTACGGTTGGATCTCATCTATAATATTAAACGTATATCACGGGACTTAGATTGTTTATGTTTGATCGGACGAAATTAAATCTCAATTAATCATTACACTTTTACTTAATTTACACTATTTACTTACTTAATAATTAGGAAAAATATAAAATTACACGCCAACGACTCGGCAGAAGAAGATCAAACAAGAATTAAATTGTTTCGTGTACACACATTTTTTTTGCCGTTTAATATAATAGTATTAGTAATACAGGGTGTAAGTGACAGCCTAGCAAATACTGAAGCCGTGAATTCAGACCATCAAACAGAACAACTTTCACTATGGAGTCACCTTTAGGAATCGCGAAAAATAAATCTACTGTCCCATACAAGGCAGCCGTACCTACTCGGCTGCAATGTATGAAAGTGCTGATTTTTTTCGCGTTTCCTGAGGGTGGCTCCATAGTGAAAGTTGTTCAATTTGATGGTCTGAATTCACCGTTTCAGTATTTGCTAGGCTGTCAGTTAGAAGGTATAAACTTAAATGCGTTACATGTTAATGGAGGTGCTTCAGATTCAGACCATCACACTGAACAACTTTCACTACGGCGCTAACATCGACATATGAAAAATATTTTTGTTGTTCCATAGAGAATGATGGCGATGATGGCTGTACTGAACTCAAATGACGTATGATAAAAAAATGTTTCTTCGCGATTTCTATTATGAGCCATCCGTAGAGAAAGTTGTTCAGTTTGATGGTATGAAGCATCTCCTTTTATACATTACATAATTATTACATTCAAATATGATGTAAACAAAAAACCAACCTCCAAAAATCATAAAACATTCATCTTGGAAATACTACACGGTGAAATTGATGTCATTAGCATCATTTTAAACTAAGAGTATACCCATCAAACGGAACAACTTATACTATGGTAGCAAACAGATAGGAGCAAAAAAAATCTGCTGTTGCATACATTTGAGTCGAGTAGGCATTGCAGTTTAGTATAGAACAGCAGATTTTTTTGCTTCGATCGGTTTGCTCCCATATTTAATGGGTAGACTCTTAGTTTAAAAAGATGCTAATGATATAAATTTAACCATGTATGTTTAATTCCGATAACACCACAGAATCAGAAGGTACCACACTTCCCGACCCGTTTGCTCCTCTCATGGAGAGCCTCCCTCTAAGACAGGAGCTGCCCAGGCCGATTTGGAGGAGCTTAAAATTTAAGCAAGTCTATTTAATAGACTCCGAACTCAGGTTCGCCGGAGTAAAGACAATCTATTCAAGTGGGGTTACATAGACTCGTCGGACCTTAGGACGGTGTGAATGCGTTGTGCCTCAGACTATGGCCCATTTTGTATCCTGCCCAGACACCTGCATGCTATCCGACTCATGTAGTGCTGTGACCAATGTTATTTTTGATCACTGTGAAGTCCAGCCACCTTAGGAGGTCTTGTAACATCCCTAAAAAGAAAGACATGGGATGGGATCTATTAAATTAAAAACATTCTTCGACCGATGCGCTTATAAATCAGGCTGCGACGGACATAATGCACTGTGGTTGCCGACGCGTCGACCTACCTTGCACCATGCGTAGTATGGCAAAATACTAGGACTGAAAAATGTATCGATAGAAGAAGAATTCCGATACCTAACGAACTTCAAACCTTACCTTTATATCTAAACATTTTTCTATTGTAATAAAATCTACGTTAACAACCACCAACAATTTTCCTTACAAAAACGTGTTTAAAACATTCCTACATTTCATGTAAGTAAGATTTACAAAAAAATTACACAAGCATGCCACATGTTGTATGGCGAATGGCGTCGCACATAAATAAGCCAGCTTTGTCCCTATTCCTGGTTAGTTCATTCCACACATAAAGTCTCCCGACTTGACACTTATCTCTACGTTGTAAGTATTATTATTGCTTGAGTTTATGGATTTCGCAGGTTGGACTTACAGTAGTGCAATGCAGTCATTTTGTTCCCGCACACGTGTGGACAAAAACTTTGTGTCCGTCCGTCATAATGCAAACGCGTGGAATTGAATGGAAAATGTACCATAAAAAGCTTGCGGTGCAGACTGGACTGATGCTAATAAAAAGCGTCCATCTGTTGCCTAGATACTGATAATATTGTTGTTCGTATTTAGAAACAAGAGCGTGTCGGAAACGCCCACGATAGGGTTCCGTAGTCATTGTATATGTAATTAGAAGCCGTATTTTAAATGTTTTTTTCTGTAATATTTTCATTGAAAGTACTTACTAAGAGCTTATCTTACGAATTTTTTTTTCAGTATGATTTTAAAAGTTAGAGAGGGAGGGGCCCTATTTTTAACTTTGAGCGCAAATCTGTCGAGATAAAAACATTATAAAATACAATGCCAGGTTTCCAAAGAAACTTAGGCTACCAGTTTACACATATGAAACTATACGAAAATAATAGTATGTAATGCCAATTATTAAAATGGCAAAGGAAAAGGTTTATAGAAAGTTCGTGGTTTGCAATTCTACTATGCGAAATAACCTACCTATAAATTTATTTCTAGTTTACCCGTTTTCGGGATCCGTAATATAATTATGATTAAGTATTTTGCAATTTCATAATTACCCTGGGATCGGTTCGGAGACTTTTTATACAAAGGGAACGAAAAACAATCGTAGAACAAACAATATTTTTTTAAAAATCTTTATTAAAGAGCTTGGCCTGAGGCCAATTCTAGTAATTAATAAATAGGTGTTGCGAGAAATTATGAATGATTATTTTTCCAAAAATTGAAACCTAAATTGATGTCCTGAATCGTTGGTGTGTAAATTGTTGTTGTTGTTGTTGTTCTTGTTGGCCTCTGGGCCAGCCTCCCCCTTTATAACGTCTTAGTTTCTAATGGTATTTAAATGCACCAAAACATTTAAAAAGTGTTTCCAGATCAAGTCCTTAAAAAAATGTATTGTACTTCTAAAAGCGCCAATCAGCTGATCTATTTTATACAAGAGAATCCAAAAAAAACGAAAAGCTATATCGCTTTATCTAGGAAAGACAAATATACCGGTCCTTATACATTTATGACATATGTATACATATTTATGACATAGACACATAGTTGTGATTTTACTATTTATGTAAGTTCATTTCTGCTCCAATCAAATTTTATAAAATATCAATCTCTTTTTTTTAAATCAAGTCTCGTGTTTCTATTATTCACCGTTTAGCAGTTCCAAGCGTTTATAGATAAAGACGGAGGCTACTTTGGCTTGTTTTTCTATCGAGAAAATTTGTCTTAATCGTGTTTTGGCGGCAATCAAAATTTTAATAATATGTTCAATTTACACAAATCCACAAATCATACTCCTACTGTTAGTACTTCATGATATATGATGCTTTGAAGAATCCTATTTTTTCTACATATCCTCTTAACTTGATCCTGGTTACAGCGGTGGGAATGTGTCGGCCCATGCCCGAAAAAATAACATCTCAACTCCAATTATTGAATGAAGTAGGATGTACATAATGAAACGCCCATAAAGTAACATTCATTAATCGTGGCCTTATTTGATTGGTTAATATAAAGTGTTCAGGATCTTTTCGTACTTATTGATTAATCAATTTGAGGCAAGGGTCGAGGTTCGAGGAGCCAATCTCTGAGTGCAGACTAATTATAACAGATTACATTATTCGCTGACTATGAAGTAGACCTTGGGTTGGGTATGGTGACACTTTCAGCGTTTACGAATATTTTATGAGATCTGTAATTTGTTTTTGTTTAAGAGTCCTTTTGACCTTTCTGTGGCACTCATCACAATATTTTCAATAAAGAAAACCTTAATTATAGAAGTGTACTCTAACTTACTACAAAAGCCTAATAGCAATTTATATCTAATACTTTGAAAAAAATCGCTTCTACATTTCTATCGATATTCTTAAAAGTGGAATGTTTATAACCTACAAAAGTTATCAATATATATTTAGGTTTTTTAAGCTTTTGTTGTAGTTGGAGTACTTAGCACTTTTTATTTTGGGTTTTCATTATTAAGGGTAGGCCTGCGCCCTGCAATGAGTATATTGCAGGGCGCAGGCGCATCAATGTGATGATGATGATTATTATTGAGAAATCTTTAATATTTCGATGGAGGCCCCACTGAACGGTAAAAGGAGTCTTAAGAGATGATGAAGCATTATTTATGAACATTTCACGGTTCAACAGACTGGTTGGTAGTGAAACGCAAGGAACAAAATCTCTGAATATTTCGATGACTTAATCTTGATGGCTTGTATGGAGTCAGATTTTCGTTAAAATATACAGTTTCAATGCTATGATTACTTTAAGATTTGAATGGAAATCTTTGAGGCACTGTAACTTTAAAACTATACATTTTAACAAAAATCTGACTCTATACAAGCATAGAAATTTGTTTTAAGATTGATTCTGAAAAATTTCATTGAGTCTAATTGGTTAGTATTGAAAATATCACCATAGTACGTTTGTATGGAGCGCGCTCCGAATTATATCCTCTTAACTGAAGAAGAAGAAGATTGATAAATAAAATCTTATGGGTAGGTAAAATTGTACCAAAATACCGGAAAACTTAAATGTATAAAGAAGTACATACGTGTACCTTATGGACGTAAAATGTGTGAATTGCTTATGAGAACCTCTGTGGCCCTCTGAAGACATTGTGGGCGTAAGCTTAATTGCATTACATTCTTAAGTATATTGACCATCAAACTGAAAAACTTTCACTATGAGACCAACATTGAAATCGCATTGTGTTTCATACAGTTGGTTTGCGTAGTCATTGACGTTTTCTATGGAACAGCTGATTTTTTTCACGCGATTTCGCTGTTGGGTCCATAGTGAAAGTTGTTCAGTTTTATGGTCTGAAACACCCCTTTAAAGGAATATAATTCGGAGCGCGCTCCATACAAACGAAGTCTGGTGATATTTTCAATACTAACGAATTAAATTCAATGAAATTTTTCAGAAACAACCTAGCAACTAATCTCTATGTTTTATGAGATCAGATTTTCGATAAATGTATAGTTTTAAAGTTACAGTGCCTCAAAAATTTCCATACAAATCTTAAATTAATCCTAGCAATAAAACTGTATATTTTATCAAAAATCATACTAACCAACTTAGAGATTAGTTTGTAGCCTTGTAGGACTTCATACCAACATAGAGATTAGTTTGTAGGTTGTTATATCTCATAAAATATTTAATTGACATGTATGTAACGCATTTAAGCTTCCAACCTGCTGCATATACTTAGCAACATTTCCAAAAATGTCAAAATCTCATCACGTAAATAAGAGACCGATTCACTGAAGAGTAATCACGCAATAATTTACGCTTTCCAAATCTGTTTGTTTTCAATTCACATAAATTCTCCGCCGTCTTACTCAGCACGCCCTCTAAATATACCAACTTAGCAGATACCTACTTAGATTATCTCGAAATTCAGAGCTCTCAAACTACACGACTATTCCATTTATGTTTGCGCAGGGAATCCCTCTGATGTTCTAATTTGGGAACGTCACTTGCCAGGAACTGTGTGATTTTATAATATGCACTTACCGAATGTGTCGACGAAGTTACATTTCGCTTTTAGCGAATACTCGTTGACGTATGAATATCAAATACCTACAAATGAATTGTAATGGAAATTTTATCTAAATTGGACAGCTGTTCGACAGGTGATCGCATTTTATTTCTGGTACCTATTTTTGTAGCAAAGTAAAATCAAATCAATAAAGTCAGAGAAAAATCGGAATTCCGAATCAGGACTACGATTTCGTATGGATTTTCCCCCTCCACGATTCCATTCGGTATCAAATCCTATACAAGGAGAGTCACGTTGCAGGTCACGTTGCAGGTCTGACACGAGCACTTGTTTCGCGTGGTGTTAGCGCGTCGCATTTTTGCCTGCCACGAGGCTCCGCAATCCTCAATCTTTTCTTGTTCTTGATCAACAACAATCCCTGAGATTGGGATAGATAGATACTTCCACAAACTACCTGAAATTGGTGGAAATGCAGTGCTAATGCTCAAGTAAGAGTCCATTAAATTATAAATAAAATAAAAAATCCTATACAATATCACAAACCTGATTCGGAATTCCGGATGAAATTCCATATGTGTGTGACACGTCTAAGTGTTCCGTTTAGCCAATTTTGGTACGTAACATTAAAAACGTATTCCAGAAGCAAAAAAGAAAACATCTCGCCCACCGTACAATTTTGTTAAACGGGAACTTAACTTAGTTACTGAAGTAGCACTTACATTAATCTAAGAGACCGTGACTTTTACATTTTTATGCGCAAAAGAACGAAAATTACGCATTTTCTACCCAGAGCATTCATTAAACCAAAATTAGGACCGCCAGACACAAAGAGCTTTTGAGAATCTATCGAGACTAACATCCACATTGTTACCATCAACGTTTTTGTCGGTTAAACCTCCCTCAGTATAAAATGTATGCTAATCTAACATTTGCATATGACTGGGAAAAATCACTGGTCCATTAAAGAATGTCGTACCATAGAAGTGTGAAAGGATTGGAGTGGGTAAGGGACAGTTAAAGGGACCGAAGAGGTGCCATTAAAGGTCTAAGACCTTCGCTCGGCCGTCGTTTGTCATGCAAATAGAGAGTGAATAATTTATAGAAGATTCATCCCCTTTATATAACGAGGATCCGCATTGTTGGTGAAATCGCATGATAAGAGGCAACCAAAAAGCCGCGAGTCGCTCTGCGTGACTGCTTTTATAAAGCAAATAAACGACGTTTTATTATAATTATTGTGAGGGGAATTTTGATTTAATGATCTTAATTCATTTTTTTTATTTGTATCATTAATAATAATTACAGTTGCATTAAACTTTTGATAGACTGTTTAAATTGGACGTGAATCTTTTTTATGATTTTATAACTGAATCTTGTTTTTTAATAACTTTGGCTCAGACTTAAGCTTTTTACTTTTAAGTCGATAATACCCTGGGGCACAAGTCCCACTACGTATTTTAACTGATTTATTTCATCAATTTTTTTCTCTGTTTTTTTTTGCGGCAACTCTTGGCACGACCACGTCGTGAAATTATCGTAAGTAGTTTTAGATACTTTCCTACTTTTTAAGGAAAAAGTCTTGGATTGTTTTTAGGTACCGTCGTCATTGGCCTTGATATCTATTACGTTTTAGGTACTACACTATAGCAAACATCAGATTTTACAACATTAGAGAATTAGCACAGGAATCACGCGCGTGGATTAGCACGTGTAACACCTTTATATAAGACCTAACAAAATTAGCTGAAACTATTTTAAGGGGATGATCAGACTATCAAACTGAACAACTTTCTCTATGGGGCCAATATTGGAAAAAAATCTGCTGTCCCATACATTTCAGTCGAGTTATGTTTGCAGTAAGGCACAGCACATTTTTTTTCACTATTTCGATATTGGTCTCATAGAGAAAGATGTTCAGTTTGATGGTCTGATCATCTCCTTAAGTAGTTTCAGCTAATTTTGTTAGACCTTATATCTAGCCGATGACTTTGAAGACCTGATTAGTATTGCTAGATTAATACATCATTAAGAGAACATTCTTAATCAAACAACAAACACAACCTAGCCTTGTAAACACGAATTCAAAACTAGCTCAAAAAACGAGACTAAACACACTCTAGCCGGGTGTAGCAACATTGCCCGCATTCATAACGCAGTGGTTTTTGCCCTAGGACATAAATAAGAGGACACACTGGCCGCTCACAGGAACTAAGCCCGTTGCTCCCGCGTTTTTCTGCACTTTTTTTCTCTCTTTTCAGTTTTGTAATATGAAAATTTTGCTGCATATAATTTTGGTCTTATTTTTTGCTATGTGTACGGTATGATATGTATACGATTACTCCATCAAGATATAATATGATGTTGATAAAGTATTGAAGAGAAACATCATACAGTATATCAACGTTGTAATTTTTTTTCGGGATATCAAAGTTCCATAGTGAAAGTGGTTCAGTTTGATGGTCTGAAGCATTAGGGTGTTTTGTTACACCTTGTATAGGGTAAATATGTAAGTACCTAATCTTAACTTTTATAAAACTGTAACAGAAGTCATCAATGTACAGATGTACATTGAAGATATTTACATGAAAATGATTTCGATATGGTGTTTAGGTATCCCGGACTCCAAATCAACCTTTTTTAGAATTTTTGTCTGTCTGTCTGTTTGTTTGTTTGTATGTTTGTAATAGCATCACGCAAAAACTACTGAACTGATTTTGACGGAACTTTTTTTGTTTGATAGCTTATGATCTGACTTAATACCAGATTTTAAGTCAGGGTTAACTCAAGTGTAATTATATATTTATTAATCAAATTCTTGGTTTATATTAGAAGTTTTTGAAAGCAGTAAAATTTGTATGTCATAAAAATATTGACGGCTGTCAATTTGAATAAAAGTCTACCAAAAATTTTACAATTCCGTAGGGTTTGCGCAAGCAGTTATGATTATTGCAATAATTTTTCTCTCACTAATGCTCCATAATATCAATGGTTATCGGTCAAGACACAAGAGCAAGGGTTAGGTAGATAAGATAGGTACCAATTTTTTTTATTTGTACATTGCAATGACATTTGGTTATAGAATGTCATTGGTGGGTCCATTTGAATTTGAAATTAAACATTTTTACGATTCGATCAAGAGTTACATTACACGGTTTGTCCGTCATACAATGTGTTACAAAAATACAAATAAACATTCAAGGGGTGGTTTAAACCATCAAACTGAACAACTTTCACTATGGGACCAAAAAAACTGATGTTCCATACTAAACTACAAATCTACTCGAGCTAAATGTATGGGACAGTTGATTTTTACGACCCCCTTAAAAGTTTTATATGTTTATTTTTACTTTTGTAACACTCAGTATTATTAGCAAAACAGATAATTATTAGTTTGGGTATGTACCTACCCTAACTAATAATAGGTAAAGAACTATTGACTTATAATATAAACCTTATCCAGGGTGTAAGGAAAAGTCATACTACCCATACCCTACCCATCAAACAACTTTTACTATGGGGTTGGGAGTAAACATGTAAGGACAAAAAAATCTGCTGTCTTATACATTTGAGTCGAGTAGGCGCTGCATTTTAGTACGGAACAGCTGTTTTTTTTGTGGGCGGAACGATTTGCTCCCATAGTAAAAGCACAGCATAACTATACAGGGTGTAAGTGACAGCCTAGCAAATACTGAAGCGGTGTACTCAGACCATCAAACTGAACAACTTTCACTATGGAGCCTACCTTAAGAAACGTGAAAAAAATCAGCTATCCCTACATCTAACTATCCATACATTTGGGTCGGGTATTTACCGCAGTTTTGTATGGGACAACTGTTTTTTTGACAAAATTACACAAATTATAGCATTACAATTAAATGTAATTTTAATTTGAAATAAAACAATTTATTTTCTAACATTTTTCGATAATACAATTTTGAGATGCAAAATTAGGAGGGTTACGTTTACATCCATTTGAATTGTTTATCGGCCATCTGCCGAAGCCTGGTTTTTGTTTTTTAATTGCGCTTTATCTATCTATCTAACGATTAAAGTGATAATATCAAAATAACAAAACCTTATCACTCCTATACAACACATAATCATAGTGATAAAGGGTCCCTTAGCGACTATTAAATCACAAATCCTTGGTACAATTTGGTAGTAGATTTGATAATAGCACCTCATTGTTTGTTCATAAATAAATGATAACAACGATAAGACTACAAAAACATTTTGATGCTTTCAAATTAATTTGTGCCGTGCTTCCTTGATAATAAAGATAAATATTGCGTGAAGAAGGAATGCTAATGTTCAATGAGATAACGAAGCACACATACACAGATGTAGGTACCTACGTAATACGTCGCAAGACTGGAATGAATTTAGTAGCAGAACAACACTGCTGTTACAAAACAGTCTACTGTCATTAGGTCATTGGCGAGGTTATGCCCTGGAAAAATACATTGTTGTGTTTTGTTTTCTCTCGTCTGAATTAGAAGTTAAAGTGAAGTAGTGTGATTGTGAAAAGGTGTGTACGGTGACAAAGATATAATAAGTATTTAACAAATACAAACTTATACACAATCTGTCAGAGAAAACGAGTAAACAACTGATAGCAATTACTGTGCTGATATTTTATCACAAAGAATAGTGAATTTATTCAACATGGTTGTGTCATTGACTAAAATTACTAATTTAGTTTCCAATGTGTGTAAAAATAGCACTAATTTACGGGCGCTGTCGACCACACGCTCGAATAATGCTAAAATAAATTTCAACTGGGAAGATCCACTGAATTTAGATGGACAGTTACACGACGACGAAAAGGCGATTCGGGACTCGTTCAAAGCTTATTGTAACGAGAAACTATTGCCGAGAATAATCGAAGCGAACAGGAAAGAAGTGTTCAATAGAGAAATTTACAAAGAATTGGGTGAGTTGGGTGCTCTCGGATGTACTATCAAAGGTTACGGATGCTCCGGTGTATCCTACGTTACTTATGGACTTCTGACTCGAGAATTAGATGGAGTCGATTCCGCGTATAGATCAGCGATGAGCGTTCAAAGCAGTTTAGCAATGGGCTCCATTTACATGTATGGAAACGAAGAACAAAAACAGAAGTATCTACCGAGAATGGCCAAGGGAGAGCTGGTTGGTTGTTTCGGACTGACAGAACCCAACTACGGAAGTGACGCTGGAGGAATGATCACAAAAGCTAAATACGATGCAAAATCTAAAACCTACATTCTCTCAGGTGCTAAGACATGGATCACGAATTCACCGATCGCTGACGTACTCATAGTTTGGGCGAAAAATGAAGAAGACAAAGTAAGAGGGTTTATAGTAGACAGATCGCAAGTCAAAAAGGGTCTAGACACGCCTAAAATCAATGGGAAATTTTCCTTGCGAGCGTCAGAAACTGGCATGATATTGCTCGACGAAGTGGCTATACCGGAGGAGAATTTATTGCCGAACGTAGTAGGTCTGAAGGGGCCGTTCGGATGTCTCAATAACGCGCGGTATGGGATCGCTTGGGGCGCTCTCGGTGCGGCCGAAACATGTTTGCGGATCGCCCGTCAGTACACTTTAGATAGGAAACAATTTGGGAGACCGCTAGCTTCCAACCAACTGATACAAAAGAAGTTGGCTGATATGTTGACGGAGATAAGCATCGGATTTCAAGCCTGCTTACAAGTTGGACGTCTCAAAGATCAAGATAGGGCGGCTCCTGAAATGATTTCTATGATAAAAAGGAATAATTGCGGTAAAGCGTTGGAGATAGCGAGGGTTGCTAGAGATATGCTTGGCGGTAATGGTGTTTCGGATGAATATCATATAATTAGGCATGTTATGAATTTAGAGGCGGTTAACACGTATGAAGGTACCCATGATATTCATGCATTGATATTGGGTAGAGCTATTACAGGAATACAAGCATTTTCATAGTCCGTCCGAACAAATAGTTATTTATACAAATTTAACAACGTCAAGGCTGTATTTATTTTTATTTTTTTTTTGTTACTTTTTCGATGCGATAAATATTGTTATGTTTGTAAATAATAAAAATACATGTATTTTCAAATTTGTACTTTTGCCTCATTTTATAGAGAAGTCTGTTTCAAAATTATACAATTTATATTTATCTTGAATACCTATAGTGCCACTAATAAAATGACAAAGTGAATCGTTACATCGTCACATACATTTATGAAGTTTTGGTCATTTTGGTAGAGAAAGAGATAAGTAAAACATCGAAATAAAATAACGGTCCTACTGAAATAAAAAATTCCAAACAATAAATTTGGAGGCGCCGGGTATCGATCCCGGTACCTCTCGCATGCTAAGCGAGCGCTCTACCATCTGAGCTACGCCCCCTGTTTCAGCGACTGCTAAATTTAACGACCGCTACAACTGTGACATTTTCTATTATTGTTTGAACCACAGAGAAATTACACGCTCCCCTAGTTTGAACAGAAGAACCCACGAAATAAAGCGCCCGAACGCAATACAATTATATCGACCGGTTTATTTACTTACCGGTAATGTACTAAATCCATCCACCTATTAGGTTATTGTACGTTGTATAATAAGTATAGACCTACTTGGGAGAATAATTTTCCAATGTCTCCGCCCGAAAATAACTTGTGTTATATGGCTCTAAACATTGATCAATTTGTTTTAAAGTTAATCCTAAATATTAACTGAGAACAAAAATACATTAAGGCGCAATAGTAGGACGAAATACCTTGGAGGCATCTTTTATTTTTAATTTGTCGACTAGATTTATACAATTTACCTAAACCAAAGTCATACCTCGGTATTTTTGGATAGTTTATCTAGTGAAATCATAAATTGAATACATGATTGGAATTACTTCACTCAATAGAAAATCGTCACAAAGATGACATATTTTCTTGTATTTTTAAACATTTTATTCGTTTTAGAAGAACTTAAAATAGTTTCCAACTTTTGGTATTTGTACTCACATATTCACCGTTTATATAGTGAAATCATAAAAAATAAATAAAAATACTTTTGTAAATTCTTTTTAATCGAAAATACGGCACTTGCACGTACTTTTCGTAGAGCTGGGCAATCGCATTTCTTATAGAAAATATTCGTCTGATCCTACAGCCCCTTAATGGACATTGTTTATCTATGTGCCTATTTAATTATTTATTGTTGATGCACTATTGATGCACACAAACTCCAACAAAGCATGCACTTACGATACTACGTGTATTTGTCTCACAATTCCAATTGTTGTGTACCGGTCGTATCTTCTAACTCTCCTAAGACCCCTTTCGTTATTTGCAACAGTCTTAAATAAGCGCAAGGAGAAAATTCTTTGAATACAAAACGCGTTTACGTTAAACGATCTCATAAAATACTTATGTAATAACCTTAGATAAAAGTTAACAGGGGAAGATGCGATATGTTCAGTGTGAAAACGAAAATTATACTCGGCGCTGAAATGCACACACATTAAAGGATAATTTTTTGATCACTCGTCAAATTAGATAAACAAACTGAATAATAAATCCACTGTTCCATACGAAAGTATGTCGTAAAATGAAGTAAATAGCTGTAAATAGCTGTTGCCCGCGATTCCGTCTGCGTGCACCTTAAAAAGTATCATATGTGTTAATCCAGAACATATTCTATCTGCGTGCCAAATTTCATAAAAATCTGTGTAGCCGTTTAAGGGTTGATTGAGCGACAAACATCCAAACATCTAACATCCTAACATCCAAACTTTGACATTTATAATATTTAGTGAGATGAGATACAGTAAAAGTTTTAGTTTGTTCATCTTATTGAACCATCAGTTCTTTTTAAAATAAATACTACTAAATCATGTAGGTGAGACAATGTCTCGCGAGCTGTAGCACTGCAATGTACAGCATTCGAACTATAAAGAGACTAAACAATAATATATAAGTCCAATGAACTCATTGTTTGTCAGAAATCAAACCACGTAAGTGGCAATACACATTATTCTATTCTATTCTAAGTGAGTTCATCTTCATTCTTCTTGTTTTGGCTTAATCTAAGGTCTACCAGGAGCTCCATGTCCTACTGAGATAAAAATTACTACAGAAATCAGAAAATTTATTGCTGAATTGGTTACAAATAGGTCTTATTTGAAGATTGTTTCGAATCACAGTTCCAAAATATATCAGAAGGCGTAGCATGTTGCACGTGATACAGCTATATCACGCCTTTTATCTCTTTCGTTAGCGCTTAAATAGAAAGAGAGGGAAGGCGTGATAGCGCTATATCACGCTGCCATGCTAGCCAGGTAAATAACAGTATTACTCCAGCTACTAATAATAAAATTTATGCGTTATTCTTTAAAACATATGTGACATTACCTAATTGTTTTACTAATTGTCTTAATATTTATCTTAAGGCAATATAATTCGGAGCGCGCTCCATACAAACGAAGTCTGGTGATATTTTCAATAAGCGTGCATTTACGCATTCGGAATAAACTTCTTTTTATACAAAGTAATATCTATAATGTCAAACACATTAATAAATTCAATACCATAGTGTCAATCTATCTGGTAATTATCTGCTGTGAAGATATTAAAAGAGGTAATTCTTTTGAAACGCGTTTAAAGTGTAAGGTGAAATTTTTATTCGCTTGGAGTTGAAAATGAGCCACAATATCACGGCTGCACAGAATATTTATTTTAATAAGGTAGTAGGGGAAAGCAACGTTGTTTTTTGTGGACCTTACCTTCATAATTATTTTGAGCTTTATTGTTCTGGAATACTATGAGACTAATTATTGGAATTGTATAATGTACTTACTTATGTACTACTTGGTCAAAATGTCTTTTGCTGCAGTGGAATTTTATAGGATACTAGAATTTACACAAATTATATACCAGATTTTAAGTCAGATTATAAGCTATCAAACAATAAAAGTTTCATCATAATCGGTTCAGTAGTTTTTGCGTGATGCTGTTACAAATATACAAACAAACAGACAAAAATTCTAAAAAATGGTTGATTTGGAGTCCGGGAAACCTAATAACCATATCGTAATCTTTTTCATGTGAATATCTTCAATGTCAATATCATTAAGATAAGATAACATACCTTTTTTAGTAACTTTGAAATATTTTACATGACAAAAATGTAGTATTTATTTTTATTTATACCCTGTATACAATACGTATGTACGTACTGTACGTAAACTAACTAAAGGCAAACCTTTAAACCACGTATTCTACTCACCAACCTGAACAAAGTTTACTATGTGAGCAAACCAAAAACCAAAAAGAGCAGCGCAAAAAAAAACTGTTCCATACTAAACTGCAATGCCTATTCGACAGTTGATATTTTTTTGTTCTGACAGGTTTGCTCCCTTATTAAAAGTTGTTCAGGTTGATGGGTAGAGTACGTGGTTTAAAGCACATAGCACATGCTCACAACTATATTCCCCGAGGGGGTGGTCAGAGATATTATAAAACCTCAGAACATCGACGTTTCACCAGTAGTACCGAAACTCTGTCCAGTGTGACGGGGGGTGAGCCCGTCACCACTTGTATTGGACAGTGGGTACATACATGCCTCGAAATTTAAGCACGCAGGTGGTTTAAAGTTTTGCCTTTATTTAGCTTACATACTGTATATTGTATACAGGGTATAAATAAAAAGTTGATGGGTAGAGTACGTGGTTTAATTAGTTTACATACTGTATCTTAACCAGTTGACCATCCATATCCCGTTAAGATTTCTAAAATCTTTATTTAGAAAAAAAAAACACTGAAATATTGACTGGTCTTATCCACATGAATCCAACAAAAACACAAAAATCATATGAAAACGCAGGCAAAGTATCTTGAAAACGAGCAGTTTTGTCAAAGAACACCTACTAAAATATCACTTTATGTGCGTGACGATCACCCTTATTGTTTATTAGGCATAATAATAGGCTGAGGAGGTTCTGCATGCGAATCATCTTTAATATCGTTAGGGAAAGCAGAGAATAGGGCTCGAATTGCTTCGTGGTGTCTGGTTTCCTCTTTTGTGACTGTTAAAGTTCTTACGACGTTACCGAATTTCCAACGTAAGCGTCTCGTCGCGTCGCTGAAAAGATTTTCTTTGTCGAAAAATAGCAAAGCTTTTTATAACAAACAGTAATAACACGTTTTTATCCTATGTATTACATACGTAAACGTGTCGCTTAGACGTTGTATGTGCGCGAAAATCATTGCTGTGATAATGGTTGTTTAAAAAAGTGGTTTATACAGGGTGTAAATTTTAATGCGTTACATCTATAAAACAGACTGAAAAAAAAAATCAGCTTCTTCGTAAATATTGGTCGAGTAGCTAATTGACATTTTCTACGGAAAAGGTGATTTTTTTTGCGATCCCAAAGTTGATCTTCTAGTAAAAGTTGTTCAGTTTGATGGTCTGAAGCACCCTTTTAAGTATGTAACGTATTTAAGTTTACAATAGTTACTAAAGATATGATTTTTTTTTTATTGAAACAGTAGAAATCATCATCATTTGTTTATCATCGTCGAAGAGAGTGGGTGGGTGGAGTGTTGGGTGGGTGGGTGCAAAGTATGTGAAGAAAACTGTATACGTTGAAGATGTGTAGCGAAGTCCACCAATCCGACTTTGGTATTGGCAGTAGTGATAAGTAAGTTAAAAAGTTGTAGCCTGTAGAATCCCACTGCAGGGCAAAGGCCTCCTCTCACGAATAAGGGTGAGAGGGAGTGGGCCATACTCTACCACGCGGGCCCAGTGGGTTTTGGTCGAGGCAAGTTAGTGGTCAACATGCTGTCAGAGAATTTTCAAGCCGCCCTAATATGCCTCTGACCTAGCTTAACGAATAGATACAACGCCATCTGACGGAACTATCCGAGACCAACTGCTTAACGTGCCTTCCTAAGCACGGAAACGCTCGAGATGAAATACCACTAAACTGTCACCCATCCATAGACTGACCGGAACTGACGTTGCTTAACTTCGATGATCGTTTCCAATACCGAAGCTCCACTACGCCAACGAGCGCTTCGAAGTAGAAATAAATAAATGAAAATGCTCAGTGTTAGTTAATAGCGTGTTAATAAACATCAGTCCCCAGTGTAATACAATAATAATAATAGTCAACATCTAGTAGACGAGGGCACCACACAGGAAGAAGAAAAAGAAGTGTAATTCTTCTAAGTTTTCATCATATGAAAATGTTTCCAGAAGTCTTCTTCTAAAACATATCATTTCTCCAATATACTTAAGTTGTCACAAAGAAGATTACACAAACACTGCAATGTCTTTTAATCCCTCCCCTTATGGAAACGAAAACAATTACGTACCGACAAACGAACTCAACGAACGCCTGCTATAATACAAACCAGAAACTCGCAGCTTGTTATTTAAAATATTTATTTTAATAATGCTGGGGTGGAAAAAAGTGGGTTTTCCTGAAGCTTTGTGGCCTCAAAGGTACTTTTGTAAATGTGATGATGTAAAAAAATGTGTTTCTCACTGATTTGCTGGGGGAAAGCTTTGCTATGTTGAAATTTATAGGAGTGTATTGCGATGTTTATTGCAAGTTGGTGATGAAGATTATGAAAATGAAAGGCGTAGGTACACAAATAAACTAATCTTCTAAAGTAAAGTTAAAGAGTTTTTAGGTCTTATCACGTGAAAGAAACTTAACCCTGATAAAGGTGAAGAGTGAACGCAAGGAATGGCGTAATAAAAAGGAGTTCTCTATTTCTAGCAGTTGGTTGATTTGATTCATTGATTGATTGAACGTTGCTCTACTGCTGCACGTTTACCTAAAAGGCTAAAGACTATACTTCATTCCATATAAGAACAAAACGATTTTCCAATCTCAAAATACTTATTTAGCTTTCAGGCCAATTTCTGATTAGCAAATGTAATTTATTTATCAGAAAGATATACTAACTAACATATTTTGGATCGTTACTAAAGCTATTCTAAGAAAAGGGGAGAGTTTTTCAAATTTCAGTTTCTGTAATTAAAAATAGCCTTAACATTTAGTTGCTATTTGGAATGGAGTACAGGTTAGGTTAGATCGTAGTTGCGTTTTCTGATAGCGTTTTTCGATCATAATTAACTTGACTAAACTCTTCTCCATACAAATGAAAATGACGTCATTTGCATAGTGAGTGAGTTTCAATTGCCGATCGCCAAATGATTTACGCGTTATGTGGGTTGCAACTAGCGTAGTTATCAATAAAATATTGCGGGATATGTGAAATATTTACGTTCTCATTAGCCATTTCAAATTGTGACGTGTGAAAATGGCAGAGCGATGTAACTCAGTTATACAAGCCATTTGTGTTATTTGAGCCTAGTGCTTATTTCTGGGGGTCGATAATGATAACAATTCGAGTTTAACAATAGACATCTCAGATATTACAACAGCATCCTGAAATGCATTGCTGCCAAATTTGACAGTCCCATAAAAAACACTGGGTGAGATTGGGACAGTCAAATAAAATATAAAAAACACTACAATACATATACTGATACTTTATTTACATACAATCACATAATTTCAGTAAACATTGTTAGTAATCAACCTAATAACAATATTATTTCTGAAATATTTTGTCGGAAATAATAGAGTATTTAATTTAATTTAACATAATAACTGTCTCTAAATCAAAAACGTTCTTTATGAACCTTTATTACCTCTCGTGCTAGTGGTGCTAAAATTATATTCAAATTCCGACGGATGGGCACGGACGCACGCGGAGGGTGCAATGTAAAATAATATCTATTTCAATACGGATAGAGTTCAGAGAGAACGGGCCCCACGGGCGGAGGACGGAGCTGTCTCTGTGAACTCTATTAGTATTGAAATAGGTATTATTTTACATTGCATCCTCCGCGCCCGTCCGCGCCCGCCCGTCGTAATGTGAATACAATTTTACTCCCGACTCGTACCAATGAGATTTGTAACACCACTGGCTTTTCGGTAAAAGAAATCATCGTGAGGAGACCTGCATGCTTCAATTTCGAGGCATGTATTGTACCCACTGTCCATTACAAGTTGCGGCGGGATCACTTTACGTCACACTGGACAGAGTTTCGGTACGAATAGTGAAACGTGGATGTTCTGAGTTTTCAGAATATCTCTGACTACTCCCTCGGGTATTCTCGGCTATAGTCGTGAGCATAGGCTATGCTGTCACTGTCATTAGTATGACCAGTGTGAGAGACAGAGCGTTCACTAAATATACTTTTGGTGCAAGTCACATTTAGATTGCTACAAATAAAATTTTGTAAGTTAACAACTCTATAACAAATAGAAACTTGAAAACAGTTTGTACAGTTTGAGTGCATAAAGCTGCAGGCAACTGCTTTCAGTAGCTATCTACTGCACTCAATTTATATTTCCCACTAGATATCCTGTATTTACTTAAAGCTGCACCCAATCGTGCGGAATCGTTACCAGACTCAATATTTGATATGAACCCTTTTAAAAATTCCCAAAAATGGTTGTGACTTTCCATAAAAACCCGAAATACGATTTTTTTCTGAGATACACTTTTTCATTTACAAACTCACGTCCGCCGTCCCTTTCGTGATGGGCTGAAACATCGCTAAAGAATCGTACTTTAGGACTATCTTTTATTTGCTAACCCCGCGTGGTTGACAGAGAGTTTGACATATGTCATCGAACCCTTTGTAGTGGTCTAAGAGGAAGGATCTCCATAGAGTCCGCGTAAATTTACGATTGTAGTTGGTCTCTTTTGTCTTATGACGTACCTTTAATAGTAGAAGGAGATGGAACTATAGATATTTGTTTATGCGGCTGTCCCCTTTTTTTTGAGCTAGTGTGTGTGAAAAGTGACCGTAAACATAAGATCATATGTCACTTGGTGCCTTTTGTCCATACTACTTGACACCACACACTCAAACCTAAACGTCAAAAAAAGTGGACACTTTACAATTGGTATGGCTCACTCTAGTCTTAAAGAGAGATCCTTCTTCTTAGGTAGTGGTATAAGATATCCAGCGTGTTAAAATTCGTCATCAGCCTATAAACATCCCACTGCACGACACATCACAAATACCGATCAAAATGTCTTCTTCAACATCGCAGGTTTCCTCACGGAGTTTTCCCTCTCAGCAACGCGCTACCGACACTCTCAATAACAATAAAATAAAAGAAACATTTCTCAGATACACTGTTTCCCCATGACACCAGTGAAATAGTCTGACATCAACAAAACCAATTCTGTCCGCGTAGCATTGCATTTTACTAATTAACCCCCGCTTCGATCGCATTCAACGACGAATATTAACTGTTATGATGGCCTACTCCGTTTAATTGGATATTAATTACCTGGAAAATATACTTTAACATATTTCGTAATTTATTTTGTTTTACATTAATTTAATTGTTCTTTATTATTTACTAAATGGTTCATTACATTAATTTAAATAATAATTATTTTTGTTGAATACGCCATGCAAATTAATCAAGATCATAAAATTTTTTCCAACTTCAGTAACTCGTACAATTTAAACATTCATATCATTCAGTCATTCTATACAAGGTTTAGACCATCAAACTGAACATATTTCACTATGGGAAAATCTGATGTTCTATACTAAACTACAAATCTGCTGGAGCTAAATGTATGGGACAGCTGTTTTTTTTCGCGATTCCGATGTTGTTCCCATTGTGAAAGTTGTTCAGTTTGATGGTATAAACCCCCTTAAAAGTTTTAAATGTTTATTTTACTTTTGTAACAAATAATGACAAATTGCTTTTTTCAATTTTTTTCTTTATTTTGGTCCTTGTTTTTGTATTAAGTATGAACTTTATGCCAAATTTTGTCTAAATTCTTATATCCAACGCTTGCTTTACAATATTAGTAAAATAGTAGGAAAACAACAGTAACATATGCAACGCCTTTAATTTCTAATAATAACGATCTATGTTTAAGATCAAAATTGCATAAAAAGGACTGCTTGTACGCTGTATCTAGATACAGATCAGCTTATAATTTTATATTATGCAGCACAAATATAGTTATTCTGTTCAAGAACCAATATCACTTCCTTGCGTTCGGGATAATTTCTGTTTACAGGATATAATTTAGCAGGTATTGTTAAAAAGAGCATGTCTTCAAATTGTACGCCTATTCCCTTTTTTGTAGAGCACGTAAGTACATTGTAATCCAATTATCCCCAAGAGACAAAAGAGTAGAATCTTAAAAAGACAATTATAAGTACGAATCATTGATGGGAATTGGACTGAAAACTCAAAGGAGCACTTAGTTCAAAACCGGAATCAGGGTACTTCAAGTATTAATTGCTTTTTGGCTCATTGTTATTCAGTTCCGTGGGAGAGATGCAAATTACGCTAAACTTTCAAACTGCTCCACTTTTCTAACGGGAATGTGAAAACTTTCGTTAAAAACAATGCTTGCGGGATAGAGTCGTTTGTGCAGTAAAACACACGCAATAGTGTGCAAATTCTGAAGGAATATTTGTTGTTTAGTCAGTTCAAGTTGGTTTATGTTTTGATGTTTTCTTGCGACTTTATTTATTAGGAATATCGGGCATGGTCTAGTTTGGTGATGAGATGAGTTCATTATTAACTATTAATAAAAACGATTGGGAAACTTTTGATTACAACATATAATCAAAATACATAGTAACATTAAATATAATTACAAATAAAAGGACTTAAAACTTGACTAGCACAGGACGTAGTGCAGGTTTGGTCCTTGGCATTTTCTTGCTGAATGGGTATGCTGATTCGTTGACCGAGGAAAGCGCTAGCCTTTGGGTTGTCGAGTCTATCGGGTACAATTGTCTATGTTCAGGCGCTTTGATAGGTCTATAAAAACTTAATAATTAAACATTTAAACTATAGTAGGCCTTCCACAAGGGGGACCGACGAGCTGGTGCAGGTAGCGGGCACCCGTTGGATGAGGGCAACGCAGGACAGATCGTTGTAGAGATCCTTGGGGGAGGCCTATATGTTCAGCAGTGTACGTTTATCGACTGCGATGATGATGAACTTGAGGAGAGGCGTTGTTAATTTGTCTTTGATGTTTTATGTCTTTGATGTTTTATGATTATAATTTTTTATAATGATGATTGCAGCCGGTATGGTATTTAGGATCCCAAAGTAGGAGGAAATATTTTTTTCATAGTAACAGTTAAGAAGAGAAGGAAGGTTTAGTCTTTTTTCGTCGCCGGATTCCTTACTATTGAGAAAAATGCATAGTCAATTTTGAATATCCGACGTTTACTTTGTTATTCGGAACCTACAGCCACGTAGACGCTCAAGATCAATTACCACTAAAGCGGTTACCCCACCAAAGATGCACCCACTCGAACCACTGAAGCAACCTTTAACCCATAAGCATTTATATTTCAACAGAAAATTATGTCATTCTAGTATCCAGCAAACGTTATACGGTATCCTATAAAATAATTCAAAATCATAACCCTTTACCATTTTTAGACAGAAAGTATTTTTGATTAAACTCATAAACCGATCCCATTAGCATTTACATTGCAAATTACTATAAATCCAGATTCTAATCATTGTTTAAATTTCGTACATTTAGAGCCAATTGCCCATTTCCACGGAACGTTCGAGGGCTTCTGTTTCTGTATACAAAGAGATAGCTTGTTTAATTTATATAAAATTTACATATTTTTTAACTTAGCACTTGTTGGTTTAACCTTTTAGATTGTAATTATGATTTTAGTGTTAATTTGAACATTTTATAGCTGTCGTTAAGCGATTTTTAAATACTGCCAAATAAGGAGAGTACGATAAGCATAGATTTAGCATATACTACGTTAGATCGGAAATGCGAAAGAGAAAGGGCATAGCATTAACGAATGTTAGAGGGAGATAGATAGACGAGACCATTCTCGAACACGCTATGAGCCTGTATGGCCCTAGCGTCAGTTCTTAACGGAACGAATCCCTTTTTTTTTTTGGATTCAAAATCTCAGATTTTTTGGGTCTCGCCTTGGATAATCCGTAGCCGATCTAACGTAGTATATGCTAAATCTATGGCGATAACAGTAGCTTCAACAACAGGCAACATTGTTCATAATGAAATGAGACATAATACTTATTTAGTTTAGGTACAGAAAATTACATACATTAACTCAAGATCAGGACCATAGATTAATATGTATATCAGGACTCTCGGGGACCCACTTAAAGGGTGGGCTCAAACTATGCTACAACCAACTATCTTTTTAAGCGAGCAGTTGTGTAGCAAGACTTAATAAAATATCATAATTTTACCCCTACATTGAATTAACAAACATTATAATGCCAATGCATTATGAACCGCAAGGCACATAATTATCTTAAACATAGATAGCCTAAGTTAAATAACTTCAATATCCATTTGCAACATTAACAAACAAAACTTCAAAATTGAATTAAACTTGCGTACATTTATTTGCACAATTGTACGAACTTGTACCTCCATGCGTTGGCACAAACAAACACTTTAGTGGGCGAGAACACATCAAATAACATGCCCGTGTAAGAACCACGCAACATCACACTAGTGTAGAGTTAGTGCTTGGTGCGCCCGTGACAAATTGTTGCAGTAATGAGAGCCTGCTCCAGTGTTGTAAAGCCCTTTACTCACTGTGCGATCATCGCGACCACGACCTGTAGGCGAAAAGCTTTGAGAGATTGAATAGTTGCAAAGAAGACTAATTTTGTTTTTCTGATTCTGAACCATGTAAAGTTATACTCAATAATGATTGATGCGCCCATTAAAAATTGTTGCAGTAACGAGAGCCTGCTCCAGTGTAGTCTCCAAGAAGAAGAATTATAGGTTAGTGGATTATTGAATTAAAACTATAAATTATTGATTCATAATTCAAAAACCAGCATCAAGTGGGATTTTACGTGGTTCTGGCGTGCGATTTTTAAGAGTCACACGTTGAAATCAGCAGTAGAAAAGGAGCTTAACATGTAAGACGTCTGTCAATTCATTCGGTTATGACTCGAAAGAATAAAATAAGTTAAAGCGTCATATTTTGGAATCGTGGTCATAGTGATCGTACAGTGTATAAAAGGGCTTTACCACACTGGAGCAGGCTCTCATTACCCCAACAATTTGTTACAAGCGAAAGCATTATTTAGTGATTTTGTAAGGTTAAAAATTAGAAGGATTAATCAATCACACCAATCTTACAATTTCGGTTTTGGGTCACATCTTGTGGTTGTGGTCATGATGATCGTATAGTGAGTAAAGGGCTTTAAATAAATAATTAATTAATTAATTATATTCTCACTAACAATGAATTTGTAAGAGACCTTTTATATTATTGTAATGTCTGTGAATGAATGATACCTGTAATTTTCAGAAAAATATTAGGTACTAGGTATTAATATTTTTCTGCGACCGCGACCGCAAAGCGTCCGTCTATATAGTGACTGAACACCTTTACAAAACTATCCTATATATTAGTATTGTTTGCAAACGAGTGTTGCTGGCTAGACGGTTTGTCTTATTGTATATAAAACAGAGGTAACGTATACTAGAAACGTTAAAGTTGGTTTTAGGTCTGGTTGCTCAAGACCAAATCAATAGAGCTATTTACATTGAGCTTTTCTTAATTAACTGAAAGAGACTCAATAAAAATTTGTACAGAACCTGTAGAAGATAATTTAAACAAAAATATGTCGTGTCCTATCATGAGGTCAAGAAAGCATATGGATAATCCTTTCTATGAGACCTTTTTGATACAATTAATTCAGGTTAAGCTCTACCTACACTTATGGTCTCACTAAAATAAAAAAAATAAAAATTATCTAGCAAAGTTCCGATTTATCAAAGCAAAGATTGAAAAACGCCGGAATCACACACCACACTCATCGCATTGCATTGTACACGTCAATTCTTCAATCTTTTTCGTCTCTACACAGGTCTACTTATCTTATTATGGGGGCCGATGGGGATGGGGGGATTCGACCCGATGGGGTTTTTTGTGTTGACCCCTACATTTTTATTTTCTTCACCCTTCAAAAACATGGTAAATGAGTAAGGCCGTTTAGTGGAAGAAACCTGTAATTTCCCGATGCACATGCATTTAGCCATTAAGACATCGCAGTTACATAGGATATTTTCCATGATTTCCTCCTTCTCTCTCTCTCTTATCTTCATCTATAGTCGTGAACCATGGGCTCTCCCTGATCACCGTCTGGTGTTTTAAACATATGTTATTCTTTTTTGTTGAATCGATGGCTTATCATCGAGTTTGACTTGCCATCATGGTGACGAGATATATACCACATGTTAATGAATAAGCGCAAAACCTCATACACCCCAACAGATTTATAACAAAATAATTAGATTGAAACAATAATTTCATTATTTTTTTAGTTAAAATATAAAATTATTCGCATTTTAAGTTTTCAGGCAAAAATGATTTGTTATCATTTCAGCAATGAATGAAAGCGCTAGCGTGCTTATGGATTTTAAGAATCTTGTTTTGGTGGTAAGCAGGGTGAGTGTGCCTGTGCGGAAAGATTGTGGTTGAGATCGAGAACAGTAAATTTTAAATTTTACAAACGAATTATTTTATATTTTATAAAAAATACCTATGTAGAAACCATGATAATTCGTTTCTGCTTTCGATTCTAAACAAACAACTTTCTAATTTTGCGTTTATTCATTGACACGTTGTATAATAGTTATTAAAATGCATTTTCTACTATAACGCTAGAAAAAATAAGTCAAGCTTAAATTGAACGTAGGTATCCAACTTTTCCACAATTTTTAGTCTATTTTTGTCCTCAAAGTCCTACTCACAGTTTCATCGGCTCCGCGGGACTAATTAGGGGTTAATCGTGCAAAAGTTATAGCTTACGTGCTTAGCCTTGATAGTAAGGACTTTAGGTCTTTACAGGCGATAAACATTTCCTACAGACTCCGTCTTGATTGCTAACTATTGTTTACACTCTGTCATTGTGTTAATAAAGCTGTCGGCACTATTTGTTACAATGTTGCCTTTATTAACTTTTACCTACAATGAAATAAGAATTGTGATGGAGTGTGTTACTTTTTGTGACTGTGTTAATGATACCTTTGTTTTACTTTTAGTTAAATGAATTAACTAAAAAGATTGAAATCCATTATTAAAGACGACGACGTGGGTGGAAGATTCCTAGGCCGGATTCGACCAAATGCGAGTAAATCTTATTCTTAGATTATGTCCGTCCATGTCATGTAACTTGTGTTGATTTTAGATTTTAAAACCACAAGTGACGTAAATACCTAACAAATTAAAAATGTATAACCAAAGCTATAACCAAAACCAAAGCAATAAGTACGGATACAACGACCTCTTTCTTTAGGTATTATTCCTTGTTACTCTTGGATAAATCAAAGTTTGGTAACTATTAAAATAATCTGTGGTTTGGCCGAATCTGGCCTTAGTATGACAGATATTATTATCTAAGGTTACGCCGGCGCCTACTTTGTGTGGTTCAACCAATGAAAGATAATGTACCTTCATAGAAAATGGCGCATAAAATTGTCCTAAATTCTGGAATTAATTTCTGGTACCTACACTAAATGGGACTAGAGAATCTGTGTGACAATGTCCAAGTCATTTATTTTATAAAAGATGAGCTTTTGCCAGCGAATCCGTGCACATGGGTTTCCGTCATCGTAAGCGAGATAAATATACAGGGTGTAAGGAAAAGTATCATTAACCTTTAAACCACATACTCTACCCATCAAACTGAATAACTTTTACTATGGGACAGCTGATATTTCTTTTTGTTCTGACAGGTTTGCTCCCATAGTAAAAGTTGTTCAGTATATCCAGCACACAGTACACCCTGTATATCCAGTTGTTAAGTCTGATGATTAGCTTTCATACAAAAGAGTTTCATAGAAATCGGCCCAGTAGTTTGATTATGAGTCAGGGACACCTAATCACCATACCAATTTTTTATTTTAATTTTAATTCAGTTTTCAGACACTCTTCGGTTATAATATTTTATTAGTGTAGATTCTTAGTGTGATGAGTGTGAAAGAACGTTCTGTATAAAACTTTTTCGTTTAACTTAGGTAATACCAAAACTATGACGGTGGTCGAAAAAGTTTGTTTGTGTAAAAACACTGCATTGGATGTTAGCCAGAATGCGAGGAAGGCGTCACATTTCACATAGTGACCAAGTTGCGAGCATCAGTTTGTCGACACCAGTGACCCCGATAGATGTTTTACGTGTAGATATTAAAGCTACATGTAAAAATCTAGGTTAGATACCATTTAGATAAAATATGTACATTTATTTTTGAAGTTCCTTACCTTAGTGATAAACTGGATAATATACTGGATGGCACTGAACGAGGGGCTTTCCCGAAAATAACGCAAAATATTAATGACGCGTGTGTTTTATAATGATTAATTTTGCTTACCGACATACTATTTTAACTATTAAAATAAATCATTTTTAGGGTTCCGTAGTCAAACAAGGAACCCTTATACTTTCGTACATGCTGTCTGTCTGTATGCCTCACCTCGATTACTCGCTTATTTTTGCACCTAATTGATGTGGCGAGAGATAACAGTAGGTAACCCAAAAAAAGAAATGAGGTAGTCATGAAGAAATGATTTTTTTTCGACACCCCTACAACGAAACTGGGGTTGAAAAAAAAGTGCTTTTAATAAATCGAGTGTGGTGTCGTTGGATAAGTCTTGCCCAATGGAACAAAACTCCCATAGAAACTAAAGCGCTCAAAGTCAAAAATAGGGCGTTCAGGTTGGCTCTCATAGTGGAACTTGATCAGTTTTATGGTCTGAACACCCCTGAAAATGTGGAAAGTGTTTACAAATAACCTAGTATAAGCAGTAATTCATTATATTAAAAATACTTCATTTGATAAGTAAGTATAACTAAAAGGTGTTAATCGTCAAGGCGTTTTTACGCCGTCGTTAACTATATTGGTTTTCAAGGGATTAGATTGGATTGTCACATATCGAACTAAAATTCTGTGATGGAATCCCACTTTTGAATAAACAACGGACTGCACATAGGTTTTCAAAATGGATCCCAAAAGAAATTGCATCCAGTTAGTTGAAATTGGTTCGATAGCTCTGCGTGTTCGACGAAACCTCTCTCGTAGCCTAACTCATAACGAACTTGGATAAAGCAAAATTAGTATCTGAACTAAAATTCGATACACATACACCTACCTTACCTATCTACTAACTACGAACAATACGATATTCTCGATTTGCACACCGAAAACCGACAAAAATAACAACAAGATGCGAATAAAAAGGGTACAAATTGCGAAAATTACTAACATCGATCTCTTTCATACAACCATACAATAGAATAATGAAAATATGTGCTAAATTCTTCATCTCTTTAAATATTGAGAAACGTTTCAACCTTGGTTTAAACGTTTTATCTAGGTGTTCTATTCTGAACAAAGCCGTTGGTCCCGGCTACTATCTCTCGTGGTTAGTAGTCGTTACATAAAAACCACGTCAGAGGCCGTAAGGCAGTCTGAAAAAACTCTAACTCCAGGGCTTGCTGCCCACACGATAAGAAGAAGAAGATTCTGAACAAATATAACCAGGAAAGAAACTAAAGGAATACATAAATTCGAAATTTTTATAGTTATATCAATTATCTAATGCGGTATTACATTTCAATATAAAAACAAATTGAGTTGTATCTGTTATCATAATTACACATATGACCATTTAAACGGGAACAGAAAACTGTCCTTCACGTCTAACTGTTTCAAGATTCAAATTAGGTTATACCTACATCCCAACAGACGTAATCTCTTACTAAACAAGGCCAAGATAGGACTAACTTTATTATTAAAAATTGTTCAGTTTGATGGTCTTAAGCACCCTGTTCGATATGTCACGCATTCATAACATAAGAGATAGACGTACTTTTTGTTATAATCAGCTGCAAGGCTGATTCAGTATTCATAGGATGAATATTACAGTGCATATTACAATAACACATGTATATTTTTAGCATTTTTAGCAACCATACTAGGCCTTTAAACGGCTGTAACTCCTAAACTAACTGGAGTTATGGAGGTAGACCTGGTCCATCTCCATCACAGAGATGCTCTTCAGACTATATATACTAAATCAGCCTTGCATCTGATGATAACAAAAAGTACGACTATCTCTTATACTATCAAGTTTACACCCTGTTAAAGCTTCAGAAACATAGCAGCCCCGGTCTTACCAAAGAGCAGATCTCCCTTTATATTAGCAGATACCTGTGTTCCAGGTAGAATTAATTCCCGAAATGGCAGTACTGTCGTGTCGTAGTCAAGTGCGAGCGGTACATCGTTAGCCGAAGAGTTTTCTTTTGTCTCAAGAGTTGCGAAACTCGCTTGTTATACCCGCTTTTGTTGGCGACCTCGCCCGTGGCTTCTTTTCACTTATTCATTAAAGGGGGTAAAATATTCAGGTCAGAATTTTTCGTCTAGCTTGGCTATTTTGTTTTTGTGTTCTTGTCTGTGATTCTTGTATCCAAAATACTTTCAACATACGTTCGTTTTTTATAAGTTGTGTTTATTGATTTAGAATCGTTTAGAATTAGAAGTATTTAATTGAATTATTTCAGTAGTATTTTTTTTCTCAAAATTAGATTTTTATTTCTGTGCAAACTAATTTTACGGAAATTTTTTTCGGTGAAGGAAAACATCGTGAGGAAACCTGCATGCTTCAATTTCGAGGCATGTATTGTACCCACTGTACATTATAAGTGGCGACAGGCTCACCCCCCGTCACACTGGACAGAGTTTCGGTACTACTGGTGAAACGTGGATGCTCTGAGATTTCAGAACATCTCTGACTACCCCCTCGGGGAATATAGTCGTGAGCATATACATACATACTAATTTTACCCATATACATTTTTCTCTACGTCAGCGGTTTGGATACGATTTTTTTTGTGTTATATTTGTGTGTGTTATATTTGTAACGATAATCTTTAGTTATCTTTTAATCCTGAAACGGTTAATATCGTTAAATTGAACCTTGCTGCAACTACACTTCTCAAAAGGTAGTTCCTAGTTGTAGCAAAGAGCCTGACCCCACTTCACCCCTACAACCCATATACAACGTGTTAATGAATTAACGCAAAACTACAAAGTAGTTTGTTTAGAATCGAGAGCAGAATCAAATTTTAATGGTTTCAACATAGGATTTTTTTTCAAAATATTAAATGATTTGTTTTTAATATTTACTGAACTCAATCTTAATCCACCGCACGGGCACACTCACCCTAGTTACAACCAAAACAAGATTCTTAAAATGTATCAATGAGCACACTAGCGATTTCATTCATTCATTAAAACTTTAAATTTTAACTATCAAAATAATGAAATTAATGTTTCAATTTAATTATTTTGTTATAAATCAGTTGGGATGTATGAGGTTTTGTATTATTCATTAACACGTTTTATACTATAAGGGAAAGTCGGGTCAGTCACTGTTGGAAATATAATTATTATTAAACGTAATAATATAGGTCCCATACGGTTGGTTCCAACTATTTTACACATCTGGAATGGATATTTCTGGCCTCATTTCAGAACCAATCCGTAAGCCCCACACGACAGATTTATGCGATTACGCAACTGACGGGGTAAAACGACTTCCTCAGCAACATAACTTTATGGATGTAAAATTTTCATAAAACACCTGCTGGACCCGACCTATCTCAATTTAAAAGCGGGTTTCTTTACGACCGGCACAAAAGGTAAAGGTGGATCGAGTCGTGTATAACGGGGGCATCTTTGCTTAAAAATTCAATATGGCTAAACGTACTTGGACTGCGGGATATATCAAGTGGAAGCAATTTGAACACCTCTCCGGCAGGCACTAAACGTTATTTATGGTAAGCCCCCCGGCACTCACTGGATTGCCCACATTGAGTTTCAAAGGATTTGGCAGTAAAGGGTTATTGTTAGTATCATAGTTATATTAGTAGAGATTACCGGTGAATTTAGCCACGTTTATATCATCTGTAGGACTGCTGATTATACCGACCTAAAAACATAACTCTCCTTCTGGCGCAGTCGGGTAAAAAGAAAGACGACCGCCCACAACCTGTCACGCTGGACTTAAAATGTAGTTTGGACACTCCTTTGTTAAATGAGGATATTCTGAATATGCTTTGTTTAGAATATCCCTGACTACCCCTGTGGAAATATTCGTGAGCATTTACTACACTATACTAAATATGAACCCCAAGCAATACTCAGGGTATATCCGTATTTTTTAAATATAAGTATACTTTATCTTGGGGTTCAGGGCTTCATTATTACTTTCTATTGTTATTTTTCTCAAAAAACACATTTATTTTTATTTAATTTATTCAATATCTATAAACCTGAAAAATCAATCTTGAAATAATAAGAAAAAACAAACCTTATCACTTAAAAATAAAATTACTAAATCTAAGTAAGAACATTATAACATTGAAAACCCTAACTCCTAATCTAGATGCTTGAACCCTAGGAGCTAGTACTATAAGCTCATAACATAAAAAATTATGAAAATATTTTTAGGTTTAGTAATAACATGTTCGCTTTTTGTATGGTCAATGCTACCTTTCAAATTCAGATACAAAAGAAAATAAAGAAAGATCTAATGCCTTAAAATAAACAAACAAGTAATAAGTTACTAAGTCATCTATTTTTCCTGGAACGAAAGAGAGGATATTGAGAAATTAATTGCGAAAATTAATCTACACGAGTAGGGTACCAGACAAATAAGGATTGTGGAGTGGAGAAGAAATATTGGAGTCAATATAGAGCCAGCGTTGAACGTGGGTTGGGTGGTTCCTACATTATAGACGGTGTTTCGAGGGTAGATTATTTTACTTGCAAGTGATTTCTGTTTGCCTGGTACATTAGTAAGCTACACAATACTGATTTGATTCGATTAGTAGGTACCACGAAATAGACTACTACTAGACAGCACAGTGATAAATTAACGTATAATTGTTGTTTCACAATCATCGTTCAATTTTAGTTTTTTTCTTGATTTAGATCTTAGGATCACAGTAGCTAAACAATCACCATCCGGTGTTGCTCAGAGAGTTGACGGGTATCGTTATTGGAAAATTTACAAAGCTTATCTTTACGGTTTACGTGGACCATTATTTGATTTTAAAATACTATTAATGGCTTTTCGGTGCAGAAAAACATCGTGAGGAAACCTACATGCTTCAATTTCGAGGCATGTATTGTGCCCTCTGTCCAATACAAGTGGCGATGGACTCACTCCCCGTCACTCTGGACAGAGTTTCGGTACTAGTGAAACGTGGATGTTCTGAGGTTTCAGAATATCGTTAACCTCGGGGAATATAGTCGTGAGCATATTATGCCATGCATGATAAATACTACAATAGAATTTAGGGTAGGATGTGATTATGTTTTTTCTCGTATTCGAAGATTGAAAAGATCACCGTGAAGATCAACGTGAAATATTCGCTAGAGGACCCGGTGCAAGTCAAAAATCTATTTTGACAAGTCTGATAAAGATGAACATAAAACAGCCCTGTTTAATCCTCATACGACTATTAAATCCTGATACGATCCTAAATTTTATCAAACTATAGGTAGTTCTTAATCCTCAATTTATTCACACGTCAAAGTCAATGTTACCATAGATTTTAGACCTGGTGCAAGTCTAAAATGTATTCTGACAAGTCTGATAAAAGATATGATGATAAAACGCGCCTACTCCTTTACATTCAAGGCACAAAAATAAGAAAGATTAATAATTTCAGCAGCGACGGTACCATTAGCACGGCTGTAAGATAGTCATCTACGAAATGGCGTTTCATTTACGAGAACAAAAGGACAAATCAAAGTCAAGGGCTGCTTTAAAGTTCTTTCAACGTTCAAATCTCTTATAACTCAGACAGTTTTAATCTTGTTTTCAGGTAAATTTTATAAATGAGATTAAAGTTTGTGTTTTAATGTAGTAAGCAAAATTAAGTTTTATTCAGGAGTTAGATTGCGATATAATCATCATCATCACAGCCTATAAACGTCCCACTGCAGGGAATAAGCCTACCCTCAGTGAGGGTGTATGGGCTATAGATGTATAATATTTGAAGATAATAACTTAATCCCATATAACTCATCTAAAAATAGCGCCTGTGACTGAAAAACTGCGCTGTAATCGATTATCATGGTATGGGCAATGTTGTGGTGCGGAGAGATGAGTGTCATATCTCAAGACGAAAATGAATTTGGATGGCTGTATGAAGAAAGGACGACCTAAGAAAAGATCGATAGATTGTGTGAAAGATGACTTGAGTAAAAAAGGAGTAAGCGCTGAAATGACTGACGCGACGGCTAAAAGAGATGAATTGTGGACAACATTTTGCATGTAATGGGATGAGGGCAGGAAGATACTGAGGAATGTTGTATCTTCTTCGTTAAATACATACAGGGTTCTTCTTAATATGCTGACACTTCTTTAAGGGGATGATCAGACCGTCAAACTGAACAACTTTCTCTATGAGCCCAACATTGAAAAAAAATCTGCTGTTCCATAGATTTGGCTCGAGTAGGTATAGTTTTGTATGGAACAGCTGATTTTTTATTGCGATTTCTATGTTGGTCTCATGGAGAAAGTTATTCAGTTTAACGGTCTGATTATCCCCTTGAAAAAGTGTCAGAATATTAATAAGGACCTAAACTCACGACCGTAAACATGTTGGAGGTTGTCATAAACATTACTACAACTACCACCTTTCTGTAAAATGACTAAGGAACTACTCTCTTCTTTCTTCTTTGAATAAGATGTTTGAAATTCCATAAACACATTAAAAACCTAACTTGTTTTTACTTGATGTGATATTTCAAACTAATTCTTTTTAAACACAAACTAGATTGTCGTGAATTTAAAGATATATTATTTATTATTCAACAGTATCATAAAGTAGCAAAAACTTTTCAATAACAATTTCAGAAAATGTAAATTACTTTCACGATGAAACGTCAACTAAAAGTTTAAACGCAAACGATGTTAGCGGTCTTATCTAATTTAATTTCAACGATTACAAGATCTCGGTAAGCTTTCAACTTAGTACAGGGTAAGTTTAGGAGACCCTTTATTGTTATACCTCACTAATGACTCGTAAATACTTTGGCTTACCCAAATTGACCCTAACGATATATACTAAATGTTATTATGATATAGTTAACCGCATGAAATAAATGGCTTCTTGTATTAATGTGAGAAGTTGTACAGGTTTATGAACCACGTTGCTGTAAAACGTAGAGGACCGAGTAGTAGGTTGTTGGTGATGATGATGAGATGAATACAGGGTGTAATTAATATCACTAGTATCCTTTTAAACTAAGAGTCTACCCATCAAACTGAACAACTTTTACCATGGAAGCAAACCAAACGGAGCAAAAAAAAAATGCCGTTCTATACTAAACTGCAATGCCTAATCGACTCAAATGTATGCAACTCGGACGAAGTTTGATGGGTAGACAACACACAACAATGGGTTTACAATTTTGATTTGATTTGTACCTATAGACAGATAAATATAGATCTACATCTATGTATAGAAATCATAAAATTGTAAAAAAAACTCTTATCAAGATGAAGGATGTTGGCATCATTGTTGACAAGATGTAAAGTTGATTGAATTTATCATACAATATTATCATACTACCAAATCAAAACGAAATAATTAAACATCCTGTCAAAATGTATTCATGAAAATATTATTAAAATAGCCTGATATTAATTTGACTATCATTCAAGTTGCAATTTAATTACGAAAGCAAAAGCGACCAGTGGCAAAACGATTTATCTTTATTTTCCATTTTCTCAACAATCCGAATATGAACTTAATTTAGCCTAAATAGAAAGGAAAATTTGTTAATTATGCGCATATTTATTAAATTTTCCTACAAAACATTGTTCATAAGGCGGTAGATGTATTAACAAGGGTAATATTAAAGTATCATTAAGTGAGAATGTTCCTGTAGCTAAAATGTTATCCCAAGGGCGTAATTTGCTGAATTAAATCTGAACACACATCCTACAACCTATTTAAATGTCACTTAGCAGTACCAACAATTAATAACCTTCGTCATAAGGTTTACAGATGAAAAAATATTTTTACTACGTAACTGATATTCCTCTGGTTTTAAAGAATAAAATAATTAATTACCTAGCAATTCCACTGTGAAGCAATTGCATGCTAGATCAAACTACACAAAGTGTAAACTTAAATGTATTATATAAAAGGGGTGTTTTATACCATCAAACTGAACAACTTTCACTATGGAACTAACATTGAAATTGATACATTTAGGTAGAGAAGCATTGACTTTTCTATGGAACACAAATTTTTTTGCGCTTTTTCAATATTGGTCCTTTAGTAAAAACTGTTCAGTTTGATTGTCTGAAGCACCCTCCAACGTATGTAACGCATTTAAGTTTACATCCTGTATTTTTGAATACCAATCCAACACCAAAGACTGTAATTAAGATTGTTAGGGTTGTGAAAAGAAAATAGCAACCCAATTCCTTCTTTAACAAAAGTAAGTAGGTAGGGAAAACTATTTTTATAGTAAATTGTTTTAAAGTAGTTTTAAGGTACTGTGAAGGTAGGCACTAAAAGTACACTTAGGTATACTTAGAGCAATGCTTTTCTTGCAGGTAGGCACTTACAGTACACTTAGGTATGCGTAGAGCAATGCTTCTGTTGCAGGTAGAAACTAAAAGTACACTTAGGTATGAGTAGAGCAATGCTTCAGTTACAGGTAGGTACTAAAAGTACACTTAGGTATGCGTAGAACAATGCTTCTGTTGCAGGTAGGAACTAAAAGTACACTTAGGTATGCGTAGAGCAATGCTTCTGTTGCAGGTAGGTACAAGTACACTTAGGTATGCGTAGAGCAATGCTTCTGTTGCAGGTAGGTACAAGTACACTTAGGTATGCGTAGAGCAATGCTTCTGTTGCAGGTAGGTACAAGTACACTTAGGTATGCGTAGAGCAATGCTTCTGTTGCAGGTAGGTACTAAAAGTACACTTAGGTATGCGTAGAGCAATGCTTCTGTTGCAGGTAGGTACAAGTACACTTAGGTATGCGTAGAGCAATGCTTCTGTTGCAGGTAGGTACAAGTACACTTAGGTATGCGTAGAGCAATGCTTCTGTTGCAGGTAGGTACTAAAAGTACACTTAGGTATGCGTAGAGCAATGCTTCTGTTGCAGGTAGGTACAAGTACACTTAGGTATGCGTAGAGCAATGCTTCTGTTGCAGGTAGGTACAAGTACACTTAGGTATGCGTAGAGCAATGCTTCTGTTGCAGGTAGGTACAAGTACACTTAGGTATGCGTAGAGCAATGCTTCTGTTGCAGGTAGGTACTAAAAGTACACTTAGGTATGCGTAGAGCAATGCTTCTGTTGCAGGTAGGTACAAGTACACTTAGGTATGCGTAGAGCAATGCTTCTGTTGCAGGTAGGTACAAGTACACTTAGGTATGCGTAGAGCAATGCTTCTGTTGCAGGTAGGTACTAAAAGTACACTTAGGTATGCGTAGAGCAATGCTTCTGTTGCAGGTAGGTACAAGTACACTTAGGTATGCGTAGAGCAATGCTTCTGTTGCAGGTAGGTACTAAAAGTACACTTAGGTATGCGTAGAACAATGCTTCTGTTGCAGGTAGGAACTAAAAGTACACTTAGGTATGCGTAGAGCAATGCTTCTGTTGCAGGTAGGTACAAGTACACTTAGGTATGCGTAGAGCAATGCTTCTGTTGCAGGTAGGTACTAAAAGTACACTTAGGTATGCGTAGAACAATGCTTCTGTTGCAGGTAGGAACTAAAACTACACTTAGGTATGCGTAGAGCAATGCTTCTGTTGCAGGTAGGTACTAAAAGTACACTTAGGTATGCGTAGAGCAATGCTTCCGTAGTAGTCGGCACTAAAAGTACACTTAGGTATGCGTAGAGCAATGTTTCTTGTTTACATGACAGTACCTTCACATAACGCTAAAATTCCATGGGTTGTATAGCCTGTTTAAACGAAAATCGAGTCGAAGGCGATCTAAAATTTACATGCATGGGCGGTTATCATCAGCTATAGCAGATAATTCCGCCGTATGCTCCCTAAAATGTCGAACGGATATACATGTCACCCGGCTCATCAGTGAGCAGTCGATAAATTGCACGCTCCGCGAATAACAAGCGGGGTCCCGTCCTGACGTCAGCCCCCACATGAAATTAAATTATACCTGCCACTGGTAACTTTGGCAAAACATTTACATTTCCTTGAAAAACGCCGTATTTCATGAGCTCCATTTCATGGTTTCAAAAGAGGGCTCACTTTGTCACTGCATTATAAAGGCAGCTTTAAGGTTCTTCGGTTTCGAATGTATTTATATGGTGTACTTAATTAAACGCGACCCGCTTCGTTATTACGTTCGTTCAACGGATAATTTAATTTATTATGATTATGTACAATACTCGAATCATAAACAAAAGGTTTGCTATTAAATTTTCGGCTACGGCGTGGTTTGAGGGTCGTTGACTTTGTGATTAGATGCTAGGGACATACAACATATTTAGAGTTGGAAACTAAATTTTATTAAGATCAGACTCCGTTTTATAAGTACAAAAGACTCGTAAAATAAAAGTATTTAAAAATAGTTTATAGGAGTTCATTGTTAAAAAAATTCTTTCAGTAAATTGCTATGATGAATGCAAACAATTTGTGAATACAGATAATTTAACTTGAAATGGTAACGGCGCCGTTTCACGCGAGTTAGTAATTGCTCAGTAAGTAGCTTGCAAGTAGTCGAAAGTTGGCAAAGTAACAAACTTCGCTGATAAGACTGACGTTGAAACCGCCACACTAAATACTAGATAGTTTTACTACACCAATAAATCACTAACTTGCTTCAGACTTGCCCAGTTTCTACGAATCTGAATATTATACATCGCAAAAATATTCTTCCTGATTTTAATAGTTACTGTTTTATTTGTACAGTAAAATTTGTATTTTATATTCAATTGCATATAAAATACAAATTATATTTTGCATCCATTTTACCCTATATTATGTGACATAAATGAAATTGGTACATATTATGGAATGTACACGCGGCAGTGAAAAAACTGCCTCCGTGGTCTAATGGTTAAAAGCATTGGGCTCTTGACACGGAGGTCGTGGGTTCGATTCCCTAGTGATATGTCACTTTGTGCGTTTTTCCCCAGTTGGTTACGACATTGCAGGCCGAATCACCTGATTGTCTGTAAAGAAAGATGATTCCGTGCTTCGGATGGCACGTTAAGCTGTTGATCACGGCTACTATCTCTCGTGGCAGTTGTCGTTACATAAAAACCACGTCATAGGCCGTAAGGCGGTCTGAAAACGATAAGAAGAAGTGAAAAAATCCTATCTTCTGCAGAACTGCCGAACTGCCTTATTAGTAATTCCTAAATATACCGGCAAAGGCACGATATATAACCCAGTTCCTGTCGCCACACTAATACCCACGCCTCGCCTGTGAAGTTTCATGTAACACAAAGTGTAAGAATGCTAAATGAGAAACCCTCATAAAAGGCATATCAAATGTCAATTAAATATACCAAGTTAGACAGCCGTAAAAGAAAAGAATATCCCAAGGGAACTTACAGCAATAGCTGTGAATCCAGCCATCATATTCATTTTTAAATATCAAAAGTTGAAATTTTAATTAAAGTCTCTTTGCGTGGCTCGAAACGACTCCAATTAAAACTATGTCTTCGTCTCTTGAAGAGAGCATAAAAGAGTGAAGAGGTCGCGCAAAACGGCAGCGGATAATTGCAAGGCTAGAACTGTTTAATTATTGTGGCTTGTCTATTTAAATATTTAATTTATACCCACTACTTTACAATTTGCATTTAGTTGAGTGCTTTTGTTGAGCGGTGAAATAAGTTAGTTTCAAAGTGTATTGTACTTCGTAGACGTGTAACGATGACGACACACAATTTTAACATTTTTCATTGAAAACCTTATACAAAGAAAGAAATTAAGGAGGGGGGCACCGTTTCTTACGTTCACAAAACTCCAAGCAAATATCAACCTAAACGTCAATAACCAAGACATTTCAAAGGAAATCTTGACAATGTTCTCTAAACAAAAGGTAGAACGTCTGTTTTCGAACCGTCTCTTCATTAACGAGCTCAAAGTGAACCTGCGCCTGGCAACTATCACCTTTATGACTCATCTAATGATTGTGGCTCCTTTGTATTATCACCTTTGTGTACTTATTGATATTCTACTAAATTTTCTTTTAATGTCAGGGACTTAATGCTAAAGAAAATCGATTCATAGTTTAGTATGAACAGGCTTGAAGTCGTTCTCATTTCGTTTTTTCATGGTTCAGTCAGTCTGTAAGCATGTATCCGTGACAACGTGAAGAGCTTACTTGTGTCTACGTTTGGCATCCACTAATAGATGTATGAAAACCCTTGCAACTTTAGGGGTTTTTGGCAATGGCGATAAATAGGCTAAAAGTAAAACAACAATAACCTCTCAAACTTACTACTGTACAACAGATAGTTTTAGCAAAGATTCTTACTGAGTGAGTATTTTATAAGTATAGATATTATTACTCAAAATCCAAGAAAACTCTTTTAGACATCACGACTTTTTTTATTTTTATGAAGTACATGCGTATGCTCACGACTATATTCCCCGAGGGGGAAGTTAGAGATATTATGAAACCTCAGAACATTCGCGTTTCACTAGTAGTACCGAAACTCCGTCCAGTATGAAGTGAGCCCATCGTACAATACATGCCTTGAAATTGAAGCATGCAGATTTCCTCACGATGTTTTCCTCTACCGGAAAAGCCAGTGGTGTTACAAATCGTACATAAATTACGAACAACTCATTGGTACGAGTCGCCCTGGACGGGGATCGGACCATCGCCTCCTGCTGCTGGCAAGGTTACTCGCCGTTGCCACTGGACCACCACGGCTTTTTATAATTATATTGTTGTTATGTACAATAAAGAATCTAAGAATCTCTTTTACACTTATTCTTTTATTATTTACCTAGAATTCTTGTACTTATACTTTTCTAATCAAATAGAAACAAAAATAGCGAGTTATTTCTGTCCCTGGAGGGTGTGGTACAATCAAGATTAGATGAATCTGGGGCGAGCTATCTCGAGTCCAGACACGTCGTTACGTGGCGAGTCTCTTCGTGGGACAAGACAAATTGTTTCAAATTCGTTTCATTTGGAAATGGACAGGTTAAGTTCTAGTTTGTAAAATAAATTTGTAGGTTTTTAAACATTATACTTTCTTGTGACGAAGCTTGTCGTGGATTTTTGACTTTACATGCTTTTGGACGAGAAATGTTTCCAATTTTATAATTAATTCTATTTAGTAATGGTTTAATTGCACAAATATTTTAATTTAAACATTTCAGTGAAAATTCATAAATCATTGTTCAAATTTAATAATGTTATTAAGTTGGATTAGGTTTGCGCATTTCCACTGGTTTCTGGTTTGTTATGTTTCTGTTTCACTTCGATCATTTATATATGATACATATGAATTTGATTTTTTGTATTATGAATAATAGTCATATAAACAAACTGGTTGTTGCCTACTCTGATGTATGGGAGTGAATGTTGGGTATGGAATAAAAGGAACGAAAGCAGAGTGAATGCAGTTAAAATGCGCTCCTTACGAAGTATGTGTGGTATTACTTTGATTGATCGAATCAAGAACAGTGTGATAAGGGATTGGTGTAAGTTGAAGGATGACATAGTAACAAGGATTGAGAGGGGTATGCTTAGATGGTTCGGTCACGTAGAGAGAATGAATGAAAGAAGACTTACGAATGAAATATACCTAGCAAAGGTGAGCGGAAGTATTGGGAGAGGCCGTCCGAGGAAAACATTCCATGATCAAATCAATGATCTTTTCCCAAAAAGGACAAGTGCGTAGCACCCTCAATCGACGGAAGTGCTTGAAAAGATGTATGAATGTGAATGAGGCTAAAGAGGTGTGTCAGAGTCATAGCGTGTGGCGGTCCGTGGTCTCTGCCCACCCCCATGGGACAATGGCGTGAGCTTATGTATGTATGTACGATTTGTAACACCACTGGCTTTTCGGTGAAGGAAAACATCGTGAAGAAACTTGCATGCTTCAATTTCGAGGCATGTATTGTACCCACTGTCCATTATAAGTGACGACGAGCTCACCCCCCGTCACACTGGACAGAGTTTCGGTACTACTGGTGAAACGTGGATGTTCTGAGGTTTCAGAATATCTCTGGCTACCCCCACGGGGAATATAGTCGTGAGCATATGCTAATATCAAATCCAGAAGAAGTTCTTGTATAATCGTTAACTGAACAAGATTTGATTAATGTAACTTTTTCTCTTTTCGAGTAAATTCGTTGGTATTTAATTTGTTTACTATTTCAATTCTAAGAGATACTTTCTTTCTAATGTTATTTATGTTACATTTTTTGAGTTTCGATTCTTATAGACAGATTAAAGGTTTTGTTTTTTTTAACATTGAAAATGTTTTATTTTATAATCTTCTATCTTTTTCTCGGTCTATCCAAAAAACGGTAATGCATACAAGCATTTAACTTAATGTGATTATAGAAAAAACTCTACAGTATAACAACAAATAATAAAAACCGGCCAAGTGTGAGTCGGTCTCGTGTTAAAGGTCCAGGACAAAACAAATTGTTTAGTTATTATGTTATGTTGTGGAATCGCACTTGACCGGTTTTATTACACTAATCGATTATTTTGTAAGTTCTATCGAATGAAAAAACTCTCATGTATAAACGATGTTTCAATCGAACTTTATTTACCGACCACAAGATATCTAATATTCTTCATCAAACTAAGTTGGCAATGGTTTTACAGATTATCTCGGAAATTTTGCATGTTTTTATAAGCTTGTACAATCATACTGAATGGTTGAATAATAATCATAATGTATAACACAGTACAAAACAACATATCTAGAAATAAAACCAGCCACCAATCCGTTTTAAATCAGGAACGGTTTTATTCATATGTGCTCTTTTAACGCTTAATAGAATTCCAATAACGTTTGCAATTTAGAAAACAAACTAAGGAATTGAAACAGATGTTATAGATGCAAATCGTTTTAAAATCCGACAATGCAGTTGGGTTTCCGAAAGAAATTTTGCAGTGCAATGAAAATGTTACGTGCCGGAAGATTTTCAGCATTTTCAGCTTTATAATGAGCACTGCCTGCAGTTTGAGTAAATTACAAGCCTTAAACAACGTCGTTTATTAGCATTCGGCAGCTTTGTTTAAATTAACGTAGAATTCAAACGTCAACTTTTGTTATTTGCGAGTGAATTTATTTGTTTTTGACGGGTTTCAATATAATTTCATTCATTGTGTTTTATCATTGGCGTCATATTTATAAATCTATAAATCTTCTATACATATAATAAAATTGTGAACTTGGCGTGGATTTACATTGAAGATATACTGCGAAAAAAAATATTGTAGGTGATAAAATAATGGGGTGTATTGAAACCGGTTTTAGAATTTTTGTCTGTTTGTTTGTGCACGCATCACTTAAAAACTACTGAACAGATTTGGATAGGGTTTTCACAGAAGCGTAGAGCTTAGTTTTTATGAACAATAAGGCCTTTATTTTACTTTATTACAGTCGGTCCACTCAATCAAAAGTTATGTGTATTTAAAGTCAGTGATCTACGCGTACGGTGTAGCCGGCGGCGCCGCTCTTTTTTCTATAACAAACACGATTTTTTTGGTTGTATTTACATATTTGTAATATGAAAACCCGAAATCCGTTTTTTTTAAAGTGAAAGAGCTAAGATTTAGTAAAAGAATAATCATGTAAGTAGGTAGGTACTGTGCGACTGCACTATCCCGTGAGGCAATTCTAGACTAGATTCTTGAGAAGCTTATGGACCATTTTCAATTCTCTTATCAGATGTTCATTTTCAAAAACATCATTTATTTTAAAAAGAGGCAAAAGAGGTATTTCAGGATCGTAGCCGATGGCGATCAATTGTCTCTGCTTACCCCAATGGGACACAAGCGTGAGTATATGTTTGTATGTATTTATTTTATTTCTTAGTTGTGCCTACATCTATTACATCTGATATAAGTTTAAGTACATTACACAGTGATTTTAGGCTATGATGTATAACTCATAACAGGCAAATACAGCATGAAATGTAACGATATGGTTAACCACATCTGGCGAACTGCTGGCGACGCACGAGCATAAAATACAACCGCGCAGATCGTGAGCGGCTCGCGAACGACTCGCGAGCGGCTCGCGTGCTACGCGCGGTTTGCGCATTCGCCGCGCGTTCGCCAGATGTGGACGCACCCTTAAATGGGATATTAGAAAAAAGTAGTAGTATATAACTATCTTTACTATTATAAAACTGTAACAGAAGTGTGTCTGTATATTGAAAATATTTACATGAAAAAGATTACGATATGGTTTTTAGGTATCCTGGACTCCAAAACAACCTTTTTTAGAACTTTTGTCTGTCTGTTTGTTTGTTTCTTTGTTTCTATTTTTGTAACAGCATCACGCAAAAACTACTGAACCGATTTTGATGAACCTTTTTTGTTTGATAGCTTATGATCTAACTTAAAATCTGGTATATAATTTAATAAAAGAGCTTTACAATATAATAATAAAGAGGTCATACAAAACAACACAACTATAGGTCAAATAAAAGTTGTTGACACTAAAAAAAGCTAAACCATCGATTTAGTTGCGTGAGCATAATGACGACAACGTTTTAAATTAAACAGAAATGTTCAACTTACAAGTAAATTACAGACGAGGTCGAGGTAAAATGGAGTAAAACATAAAATAATTGAATTGTGAAAGCAAAAAAGGTAGACATTTAAACACAAAGAAAGCACACGTTTGTTTTACGGCCTTCCCTTATCTATTTTGGTCCCAACTTTGTTGGTCATATGGGGGTTCGCGAATGAGGACCCTTATCTAAATATTAGCTGTTGTTCATCCGTATGTTCTTATAAGGTAAGTCCTCAACAGGAGCATTGGAATCAAATTCGAATATTATTAGAATACGATTATTGAGTAGTGAGGATTAAAATGTGAGCAATGAGTATCTACTTAGTTCATCCGTATGTTCTTATAAGGTAAGTCCTCAACAGGAGCATTCGAATCGAATTCGAATATTATTAGAATACTATTATTGAGTAGTGAGGATGAAAATGTGAGCAAATAGTATCTACTTAGTTTCCACTAATATCTACTCGCGTTCGAATATTTATGATAACCGAATCTTATCCGCAGAGACATGTAGATTTGTAGATAGGCCGCATAGACAGCTAGGTAACTATTTTCACATAAAACTGTGAAAACGAGACTCTATTCATTCAAAGTTGCAGATGTTACAGAGACGGCTACTTCTTGATTAAAATCAAATTATCGGGGTCGTCCATGTGCGCCTCCGCAAATATTCCCGACGCACTAAAATACCGCGCCAACCCCATCAGTACCCTGAATGCGTTATTATACTGGACGCGTAGATCGCTGTATGCCCGTTGCGTATACCGGGTCCAAAGGCTGCAAGTGTAGAAACACTGACAAAATGCTTTAAACGGTGTGTTTTTTACTGGTTTCTTACATCGTGGAAACGCTCTTGGACTATTAGAGCTTTTATATGCATCTCCGAATGAGAATAGGACAAAACACGTACTGACATGTATGCCTTCTCTCTCTAGCTCTACGTCAATAGCCCACAGCAACTTGTGTTTTAATTATGACCAGGATCCGTTACCAGATTTTTCTGCCTCTCGATGGTGGAAGAAAAAATATGGTTAAGAAGTTATTACATAATTTCTTTATTGATAAATTCTTTAATTATATATAATTTGGTGAAAAAAATCAGTTGAATTTAATAGTCACCTATATTCAGAGTTAGATTTTGAATGTTCACGAACGAATGCTCTCAGTGAAGACGGACCTTAACATCCTACGAACGTGCTCATATCTCTGTAATGCGTCCGGTCTTTCGGGATGTATCGGTCATGCATACAAAATTGTTTGAATGTCGTACGTTTTCATGTTATCTTCCATCTAAAAATAATTTCGATATGTTATGGAAAAATATGAAATATCATGCAATGTTCATTTTTCCTTTGAACTCGATAAACAAGCCCTTTGCAATCATATACCTTTTTGTATTAGACGGAAGGAAATGTCTTGTTAACACCTAATCGTCTTTAGAATTAATAAGAACTTTAATAAGACAACTCTGTATTTATACAAGATGTGAACAAAGAAAAGAAAAACTAGAAAATATTTTTTCCAAAAAACATTAATCTTCATCATCATCAGCCTTCTCACTTCCACCTGGGAGATGCTTATGTTCTATAAATAGTAATTAAATTAAATTCAATAAATTGCTTAAAGTTTATGTACACAAAGTTATTTACTTCATCATTACAGATTTTCACATAACGTTATCATAATATATTGTATAAATTCATAACATTGCATCTCAGACGTGATAGTGAAATGAGGAAGAAACACGAACTATGTTTTCTCTTATGAAAAACAAATGAATAATGAATGAAGGAACGTTACCTTTAAGTATTTTGGAATATAGTTAAACAGGTCCTATATGAATTTACGACCGTATTTTCCGGGTAGGCAAAAACTTATACAACGTGTTAATGAATTAACGCAAAACTAGAAAGTAGTTTCTTTAGAATCGAGAGCAGAAACGAATTATCATGGTTTCAACATAGAATTTTTTTTCAAAATACAAAATAATTTGTGTGTAAAATTTAAAATTTACTGAACTTGATCTCAACCCACCGCTCGGGCACATTCACCCTACTTACTACCAAAACAAGATTCTCAAAATGTATACATGAGGACACTAGCGCTTTCATTCATTGCTGAAATGACAACAAATCATTTTTGCCTGAAAAATTCAAATGCGAATAACTTAAAATTTTTATTGTGAAAATAATGAAATTATTGTTTCAATCTACTTATTTTGTTAAAAATCAGTTGGGGTGTATGAGGTTTTGCGCTTATTCATTAACACGTTGTATACATTTGCCAACCAACTTTTTATAATGCAGTTTAAAGCAAGACGAATCACATCTACATACAATAAAATAGCTATTAGAACTTGTGGAATGCACCACTTCTTTGAAATACTGTGTGACAGGTTTATTAAAATTCCCATCATTCATTAATACAGGATGTTAGGGTAAACAATTGCATTACTTTAGGGGTGATTGTACCCATGATACTGAAACACTTTCACTAAGAAACGTGGGGGAAATACGCAAAAAAAAAAAAAATGAGTTTTCATATAAACGTGCGATCAGCTGAATGCATTTAGTATGCAAAGTTAAAAAAAAAATCATATTTCCTATAGGTTTCTTAGGGAAAGTTGTTCAGTCTCATGTAGACAATCACCCTTTAAAGTGATGCAACTATATACCCTAACACCCTGTTTAAAAACCAAAATTTTAACCTACTACCGTATTTTCATTTTTCTACTCTTGATTTTTTCGTACCTAGTCGTATTTACGACTAGAGACTTTGCGACATTTTACTTATAGGTAAAATTATGACTATCGGACATTATGTATGAGCGTAATCCAAGGATCCCCTTTTATAAGATTTTATTTAATTTCATCTTTATGAGCATTAGGATTCTATTGAATTGCTTAGACAATGTAAATGGAATAACCATGTATTCGTAGATTAGATGTGACCTAGATAGACCTTGTAGTCCGGGATAAGCTGAGTAGTGCTTCGTGTCGTATCACAGCGGATTTAATTACAATTTGAAATCAAATCCAACAATGTCACTTTATAGTTACTATTTGGTCACGTGTCTTACTTAGCTAGGTGCTTATGCTATAGTTACTATACCTACATTTACTATGCCACATCCAACAAAACGAAGATCTTAACATGATTCAGATTTAATAGTAATTTCTACCATAGATGTAGCATATACTACGTTAGATCGGCTACGGATTATCCAAGGCGAGACCAAAAAAACCGGAGCTTTAAAAGCGGGATTCGTTCTGTTGACAACTGACGCTAGGGCCATACAGGCTCATAGCGTGTTCGAGAATTGGTCTTGTCTATCTATCTCACTCTAACATACGTTAATGCTATACCCTTTATCTTTCGCATTTCCGATCTAACGTAGTATATGCTAAATCTATATATATATTTCTACTTCTTGCATTCGTGTTAATGGTTCTAAGATAATATTCATGTGTAGGGTTCTCCTTAGTATGCTTCAGGGGATTATCAGACCATCAAACTAAACAATTAATATTTTTACAAATATCTTCAATGTAAATCCATGCCAAGGTTACAATTTTATTTTATGTATGTATAGTATAGATTTTACCGGCCTGGGGAGCGATCGCGTTAATTTAAAACATCCAAGTTCAATCCTAATCCAACTTCAGTTCTAATCATATTGTAATCCAATTACTATTCAACTGTGTTTAATTCCGTATCGTGCTAAACTTGACTTATTTACTATGAGACTGACAGCCTTTAACGTCTCAGTGATCTGTCAAAACGAGTCTAACGGCTGTCAAATGAATAGCGCAATACCGAATGTGTTAAAAGTTGTGTCCAAAGTCCAATCATGGTTCATTTGCGATTTATTAACTGCAATTGCTCTCCAGGTATTCGTCGAGCTTGATAGAGTCAAATATGGCTGTATTTAAGTCCTCTCTTGTGCAGGTGTTCGGGCTTAAGGGACATTCCGGCAAGTGTCCCATAGACTGAACCGGTTCGCCGCAATCACACTGCGTTAGCCTAGGATCCCTATACCTCCATTTGCATAAGTTGAGTCTGCAGCTGCCATCCTGATTGCGAAGCCGATTTAAAGAGTTCCACTTTGGCCAGTGCAGATCGTGCCCAAGAGCTGTAGATGTTTCTGGGGGAAAATAAACTTATAGGTGTACTTGAATCTGATGGCAAATAAGGAAATCAAAGAACCATGGCGAATTTATACCCAGTGCTTTTTAGAAGAACTAAAAGCCGTTCAGGACAGCGGTCATAATTATTATAAACAGAAAAAATTAAGGCATTTAAAAAAAAAATCTTCCACATCTCTAGAAGTCCGGATTCAAAATTAGAATTTACTAGTGAAATAAACAATTCATACAAAAAGCTGTAGCAAAACGCAACCATGATAGCTATTTTCATCGAACATTATCACTGAGGTATTTTTGGGTCATTGAACGTATTTGACTTGCTTAAACTGATAGTGTGTGTGATTTCGTTTTCTTCAACTATAATAATGTTTTACAGTTATCGTGAATTTTCATTAAAATAAACATAATGAATGCGCAGAAGATTGAGTGGGCTATCTTATAAGAACGATTATGAGTTTCACACACTTGATACTAAAGGTATCATAAGGAGAAATACCTTTCCCCCAACTCAATGGGCTACTACCAATTAACTTTTTTGTTAGTTTTGTTTCACTCTACATGTATTACTAAGTATCATTTTATGAACGGCTCCTCTAAGAGGGAGACCAAAAAATAGGCAGTCTGACTTTCTTCTTTCAGAGTAAGCAAACTGTAATTGGATTAGGATCGTTTACACACTGCAACTTTTTGCAGCGCTTCTGCATCGATTCAGTCGCGAAGCTGCATCGACGCAAACACGATACACCCACGATGCAAAAAGTTCGTAATACTCGTATTTGATCAGTTACATTCGTCGACAGCCTTTACAATACAAACGTGCGTGTGCATCGCTACAATCACGCGTTTAAAGGCGCGGAATGCAAGTGAGAGAGGACTACACCACCGACTACTGAATAATAAATGAATATTCTACCCATCAAACTGAACAACTTTCACTATGCGAGCAAACCTGTCAGCGCAAAAAAAAAGTCAGCTGTTCCATACTAAACTGCAATACCTACTCGACTCAAACGTATGGAGCCCCAGATTTTTATTTTGCGCTGTCACGTTTGCTTACACCCTGTATACTGTGGCCGGAATCATTATGTGTAGGCTTTGTTTAAAACTCAATTCAATTCAATTATACTTTATTGCACATCAAAACAGAACATACATTTGAATACAGATAAAGAATAAAACGATAAGTTAAAACTCCTAAGATTAATGACGTAAAATAATACCTTAATTTGACTGAGAAACTATTACTTCTCGTCTCATACAGGTAGTCTTCTCAATGGGGCGTCTCTTTATCTTACACGTTGTGCTAGTGCGTATGAAGTCTACCTACTGCTGCATTTAGTTTGTAAAACAATATGTTGCGAAAGCAATATACTTTAAAAGCATATGCACGTGCATGAAAGTAGAAAGACTGTTTTAATGTAATTCGCCTGTGAATGAAAAAGGATCTCAAGATATGGTGAGTAGGTGCATACCTAATCTTATAAAGTACTTCCACATAAATCATAACAGGCTAATGTTAAGGTAAGGGTAATGTATACCTAACGGTAATCGTGAGACGAATATCAACTCACGTTACGAAGTTAATTAAGAACTTGAATATTTATTTCATGACATTTTGTTCCTTACTCCGAAATTAATTTATGGTTTAACTTGGACGAGCTGCTCTTAAACACGTCCCATATTTTTCCAAAGTTGGGAAAAATCTAATTTAGTTTTAAGTGTTCATAAAATATTGAAGGCCCGCTCGGCCTTCTGAACACGAGTTTCGCTTGTCTCGCTTGTCTAGAAGATATTAAAAATTTCATATTTCACATCCGTCTATTATAATTTGCATAGTGCAAAAGAATATCATATATCTAGCTTCCTCCGGGTTAAGTCGACGTCACTTCCCTGGCGAACTATCTAGAGATAGGAAAATGTTTCGTATCTCATGTGTGATATTCTAGTAACATATTATATTGTATAAATTATATTAAATCTTCACTAGTAATATTCAAAATCTAGTACATCAAAAGTAAACGATGAAGTAAATAAGTTTTGAAATTATTATCTGAAACTGTTTTAATTTAACGCTCTCTTGCGCAATAACTATAACTTTGTTTGATAACTATTTGTAAAAGTTTAATATCACGTTTATTTTCTCTAAGTTCATCGACTTTGGATGTTGAATGTACGTATCTGAAACTCTTAACCGCCTTGAAATCTCTGAACATACAATCTACACTCTATAAAAACATATGATGCATCAAACGTAAAATTCTCAGTTGACCATAATATGGTTAGCCAAGCGTATACAACGTGTTAATCAATTAACGCAAAACTAGAAAGTAGTTTGTTTAGAATTGAGAGCAGAATCGAATTATCATGTTTTCAACATAGGTTTTTTTTTAAATATATTTTTTTTTTTTTTAATTTAAAAATTTTCTGAACTCAATGTCAACTCACCGCACAGGCACACTCAACCTACTCACTACCAAATCAAGATTCTTAAAATGTATCCACGAGCACGCTCGCGCTTTCATTCATTGCGGAAATGATAACAAATCATTTATGCCTGAAAACTTAAAATGCGAATAACTTTAAATTTTAATTATCAAAAAAATGAAATTATTATATCAATCTAATTATTTTGTTATAAATCAGTTGGGATGTATGAGGTTTTGCGCTTATTCATTAACACGTTGTATAGCTTGAATTATGTTATAACTCAAGCAATATACGTTTGGCTAAACTGGAAAAAATCCATCTCAAATAAGGATAGAGAAAAAGAAGCAGAAACAAATAATAATATAAATGTGTTTCATACGTTGTAGTCTACCTTTATATTGGAATCTCCCATAACTTTCAATCAAACACGCAAATAAAAATTCGTTTGACGTACTTTGAAAACCATCAATTTCTTTATTCAGTTTTATTTTCAGGTGCAAAATGTTCATGTTTTTCATACACGACTGTAACGTTCAAAGAGAGCCGTTGTATCACAGGATTGGATCCGTCGCGAGCTTTACGGATTTACTAAAATTGTAGCGGCATTACCGACAGACACGCGCTCCCACTGAAGTGATGAAAAAAGATAACCATCTGCATAATATGATCACCTGGTACTGTAATGTTGATACATAGCTGTTTTATGGACGTTGTTGGGTAAGTTTATTTTACAACGAAAAACTGAATTATTTTATACACACAGGGTGTAACAAAACACGCTAGTCCTACTTAAGGGGTACTTCAGACCATCAAACTGAAAAACTTTCTCTATGGAGCCAACGTCGAGAAAAAATAAAAATATTTGCTGTATCCCATCCTTTTGAGTCGAGACGGTACTGCAGTTTTGTATGAAAGAGCGGATTTTTTTTTCTCGATTTCGATGTTGGCTCCATAGTGAAAGTTGTTCAGTTTGATGGTCTGAAGCATGAAGTATTACTAGGGTATTTGTTACACCCTGTATAGCGTGGTGTAATAAAAAATACTAGTAGTGAAGCTCAGCGGTAGCGGCAGGTCTGGATCGCGCGGTGTGCGGGGGACGAGGCACCAGCAATGAATTAGGAAAGTTAGTATTGCGCGCAGGTCGGTACGGTGGTACCGAAACGCGCTCCCGCGGCTTACAACGCGCTCGATTGACCAACCGAGCTACATCACTAGTAGTTGTTATTACGCTATGCCTATAGGCTTAGCTCATAACATAGGTAAGTACTTCATTCCGTATAAGGATGAGAAGATATTCAGATTCCAATTTAGCTTTCCGCCGAATTCTGAGTAGGAATATAATGTATTTATTTACAACAATATTCAATTTAATAAACAAAACTAAGTAAGAAAAAAAACCAAAAATAAACTTAATCAAATAACCCGCCCTGCATTTATTTGAGTGACGGCCCGATAGCACAGTCTGTAGTGAACCTGCCTGCTGTGCCGAGGGTCGCGGGTTCGAATCCCGCAAGGGACAAATATTTGTATGATGAATATGAATATTTGTACCCGAGTTATGGATGTTTGTATCTATGTATGTATTCTATATCGTTGTCTAGTCATCATAACACAAGTTCAGGCTAGATTCTGGTACTTTAAATGTGAGTAGATAATTTGTGTGACATTGTCCAAGATATTTATTTATTTATTTATCAGAAATATATTATTAATTAATTAATGCATAAATAATTATGCGACATAATTATCTTGGACGTTACTAAAGCTGTTCTAAAAATAAGTGAGGGTAATTAAAATGTAAATATAAACAATTATTTCCAAAAACTGCATTAACAGAGTGAATAGATCAGCAGTATGTACTGGAGTTTTCTCGGTGAGTTTCAAATCTATGTTTCTGTAATTCAAAATAGCTTTAAAATTTCGTTGCTATTTGGAATGCGGTATAGTTATGGATAACTGGGAGCTTAAAAAATCCAAACAAAGAGAAAAGTACGTCAATTTCCCTCGACCTATAAAACTTGGGGCTTAACAAATAATTGCGGTTTTCAGGCACTAGCCTTTTGGTAGTGGGTAATAAAAAATCCTTTCTTCCTCCCTTTCTTTCTGCTGTTTATTCGCGTAAGGCTGAAAAGATCGACCGAATATAAATGCAGGTCCTTAAAGGGTAACAACTAGTGCTACATATTGCTCGGCCTCGTAATTCCATTAATGTCGGGAATACATCACAGCTCGCTCTTACTTGTGGATTTACTGCCAGTCAGAATGAAGGGGCGCGAGGTCGATGCGGTATCCTGCTGTAATACATCTATGTACACTTTTTTAGGGTTCTGTACTCCAAAAGGTGAAAACGGGACCTATTTAGGGATGTAACTTTTGAACTGTAATAGCTAGACAGTTCGCACATCTAGTTCTACAAAGTCATAAATGTCATTTTCTAAATTTTACAGTAGAGCGCTTTAAAGATTCAAGGCGCGATACTTTTTTGACTAGAGCTATAATGACAGTTGCGCTCTCTAAGGCACGTGTTGTTGAATTAAAAATAAATCTTAAAGCACTCAATGCATTTCCATACAAGGAAAGTTTTGGCATTGTTAACTCAATTTTGGATTTTTTTACATTTATGACTTTTAAGAACTAGATGTGCGAGTTGTTTTCACAGGATATGCGTTATAACGGCGGATTTGTTAACCAATAATAAAATTTCAAAAAGTTAAAATTTAAGGGGGGTGGGTCCTCATACAAGAAACTAGTTTTTATCAACGTTTTTTCTTCTCGCTCTATCGTAAAAATCTATCAATCTATCGTGATTATAGAGCAAACTCTCAGTATAACAACAAATAATAAAAACCGGCCAAGCGTGAGTCGGTCTCGTTTTAATGGTCCAGGAAAAACTTTTTTAAATTTATTATGTTGTGTGGTACGGAACCCTCGGTGCTCGAGTAGCCCGGCCCGCACTTGACCGGGTTTAGTCTGTAATCAGGTTGCAGTTTAAGAGTTCAAGCGCTCACAGTTTTTGAGTTAAACTAACCTATAGAATTCGGTTTTTTCATTGTTTGTCAGGCTTGAAATCGTTATCGAAATATTACATTAAATGTTCTTAACATCTTATGATAACGTACTAAAATGTCAGTTTAATATTGACATTATGAGTAGAGAGTGCTGTCTGTCATACAACTTGTTCACATATGAACGCAAAATTTGAAACTACATGTAAACAATAAAAAAACTTAACATCTTTTAATCTGCAACTTTTTCAAATCGCAAAAAATTTTTCACATTGTCCTCGTCTATTATATCTCAATAATCGAAAAGTTTGTGAGTACACTGAGAAAAAAATACTGCGTATGCGTAGTCCGTCGCAGCTTACGTACCACGTACCTTACGACGCGATACTGATTACGAGTTTTGCATCAGTATTTAAGTTGTCTCTTACTTCATAATGAAGCTTAATTATGAAGTAAGAGACTACTAAAAATTTTTCACATTGTCCTCCTCGTCTATTATATCTCAATAATCGAAAAGTTTGTGAGTACACTGAGAAAAAAATACTGCGTATGCGTAGCCCGTCGCAGCTTACGTACCTCGTACCTTACGACTTGATACTGATTACTAGTTTTGCATCAGACAACTGAAGCTTCATTATGAAGTACGAGACAACTTAAACACTCGTAATCAGTATCGTGTCGTAAGCTACGTGGTACGTAAGCTGCGATGGGCTACGTATACGTAGCATTTTTCTCAGTGTAATAAAAGCTTAATTTTTTTTTCAATCAGTAGGTACCTATTGTTTTGTAGGCGATTGAATTTGTAGACGAATTTCATGACTTTCATTAATTTTAAACACGTTTACAGAGCAGCATAATGAAAATAATGCTTCACATATTCTTAATCTAAATTAAACGAGCAAAAGTTTGTTTAAAGGTATTATGAAAACAGTTTAGTGCAACTAAAAATTCCTTTTAATTTAATCCTCTCAAAGTAAATGAGTGTAATGAACTTATTATTAAATATAATAAAATTTTCTCACCACACTGTGATTGTATAGTTCAGTGACTTCTGAAATTCCAATTCAAGGTAAGCAAAATAACTATCGCGGTCTACGATGCGATTTCGGCTCCATCGATTTTTTGTTCTAAAAGTACAATCCGGTATTTTTAACTACTATCGGGACTGAAATCACAATGTTTTTCTAATACCTGAAGAATTTTCATATTATTTTCTTTATAAACAATATTACGTTACATTATTCTACCTACCTACAGAGGTTCTCAATAAGGTAGCGGAAGAACCTTGTTTGCCCTTTTGTGATATAAAATATGTTAAGTACACTTGCTTGTCATAGTAGTACTCGTTCTATAGCAATATCGATTTATGTCTGATAAAGACGTTCATTGAGCACATAGTCGGAATAACGAATAGGGGATCTCTCCCCGACTTGAGAGCCCTTGGGTGATCAAAAATAGAATTATTTTTGACATATTTTAGTACGCACGAAATTGAAAACAAATGCCGCTTGAAAATTGAAAGCAGACATTTTCTTCTCATGTTTGGATTATGATGATTTAATAAAAACAAAACGATTCTCGTTAGAAAGGTTTTATATAAAAAGTATGTCGTATTTTTCTCATTTCACTATGTGGTACTCTGTAATCTTCTTATCCGCCCTTTTTCTTTGTTTTGAAGTATTTTTGGGGTTCGGTTTCGATAAAGGCTTTATGGTAGGGGCCAGGGGTTGATAATCTATATCAGTTTGTGTTCGACCAGAGAATCGTTAAGATACCTACATAAGTATTCTTACACATAGTATTATCGCCTGTGTGTGCACATTGTTAGGGCTCGAAATAGACTGCCATTGATTTTTGCGATGACATGCATTTTTTCCTCTCATAAAAGTGTGTGTATAATACATATCCATACAATAAAATACAGACAGAATACAGGGTCCTTCTTAATATGCTGACACCTTTTTATGGGGATGATCAGACCATCAAACTGAACAACTTTCTCTATGGGACTAACATAGAAATCGCAAAAAAAAATCAGTTCTCCCTTAAATTTGTCTCAAGTAGGTTTGCAGTTTTGTATGGAACAGCTTTTTTTCGCGATTACGATTTTAGTACCATAGAGAAAGATGTTCAGATTGACGGTCTGATCATCACTTTAAAAAAGTGTGCATATTAAGAAGGGCCCTGTATAGTAGATATATAAAATAATAATAGATAAACATATTACGAAAATAGTTAACTATAGTTGCAAAAGAGCAAATAACCTGTAGGGTACATAATGCCCCATCGAGGCGCATGCCAGATAATAAGCCGAAGGTTAAAAGGAGTTAATTACTATGAAATGGGTCCCAGGTTACGACAAAGGTCGCAAAGTCCAATACTCTTTCACAGTCTATTTCTGTGAACTAAATAGACTTAGTACCGTATATTGAAATGATTAAAATATAAATCTTTTGTTTTATACTCGTGTGAGTGACAGTGAGATAAGGCGAGTAGTTTAGACTTGTGAATTTGAGATGCAAATTCCAAAACGATTAACTACACTCTTAACTCGACTCTCTACTACTCGCATTTCGACGACAATGACGTAGCAGCTTTATCTTAATCATTATAAAACTGTAACAAAAGTTTGTCTGTATATTGAGATTTACATGAAAAAGATTATTATATGGTTTTTAGGTTTTCCGGACTCCAAATCAACCTTTTTTAGAATTGTTGTCTGTCTGTTTGTTTGTTTGTTTGTTTGTTTGTATGTTTGTAACAGTATCACGCAAAAACTACTGAACCGATTTTTATGAAAATTTTATGTTTGATAGCTTCTGATCTGACTTAAAATCTGGTATATTATTTGTGCGGACGAAGTCGCGGGTTAACTCTATTGATTTATAAATTCGGCATGTCAATTTTTTTTGTGGCTGAATCGAACCATTTCGAGATAATTGTCCCAAAAACAATATTTTCGGTGTTAGAGATTACAAAATTAAAGGATTACAGATATTTTTATTATAATAATGTCGTTTATCGTTCTAACGAGTGACGTTACTCACCTGTAAACTCTTTGGTAAACTTAACTTAAAACAAATATATTCACAATGTTGAAGTTTCTGTTTCCGGCATTGACTTAAAAAGGAGTTTTTTTTTAATTATGCTAAGGTTTTTTCCATGACGTTGGAATGATTTTCTGGAATGGTCGCAAACCATTTTTGCATTTTGAAATCACAGATTAAAATATTTTAAAAAATTAATTTTTCTTGATAAACTTCATGAATCGCAATTGAAATGAAATTAGTTTTTTAAAATTATGTTTATTTTCCGTAAAAATATAAAACTAATACCAAAAAAAAAACTTGACATACCGAATTGTATTGCACTATGTAAGAACATCACCTTTTACGACAAAATAGAAACACTAGGGTAGGCTGTATCATGAACGCACTTAAATCGTCTTGTACCGACTGAGTAATGGCTTCTACAGTGTGAAATTGATATCATTAGCATCCTTTTAAACTAAGAGTCTACCCATAAAATTGAACAACTTTTACTATAAAAGGATGCTTTTGATATCAATTTCACCCTGTATATGCTATACTTCCAAAGTAATAAGCGATCTTGTCATAAAACATTTCGTTACATAATTATGGTTTTTGCAAGAGACCCCGACCGAAAGGATGGACGTTTCACGCCAAAATGCAACCAGGAAATAAACACAAATTATTAAAAGGGACCCGAATAAATTATGAAAGAATGACAATCCATTTTGAGATTTCCCTCAAGAGAAGGCATCAAGTTTGAAGTAAATCTGCGATATCTCCATGTAATGTCTCCCTTGGCAATCTAACCGAAATCGCTGACCGTAAAATTGTAAAAACTACGATAAATCTCTCCCTGTAGCCTACTGAAGAGTCTAGTAAAGAGGTAGTCGAAAAAATATCACATAGTATTAAGAAGAAGCGTACAATGTAAAGATAAAAGAAAAGCCTCGGAAGGTATAAATGACTGTCTAAATTTAGTGCTCTGGTACGTGTTTTCTATCTAACACATAAGCATATGCTCACGACTATATTCCCCGAGGGGGTAGTCAGAGATATTTTGAAACCTCAGAACATCCTCGTTTCACCAGTAGTACCGAAACTCTGTCCAGTGTGAAGGGGGGTGAGCCCGTCGCCGTCTATCTAATAACTTAGAAAAAAAATTGATGAGTTTTGAGAGTCAGAGTACTCGAGCACCGAGGGTTCAGAACATTCTTATTTAGCAAAAAAATTACGAGACCCTTAGCGCGAGCTCGACTCACACTTGGCCGGTTTTTACTAAATTGAACTTTGGAAAAAACTATAGTTTTTTGTATCCCCCTTAATTTTACCCGCCATATTAACACATATTCTGTGAAAATTTCAACCGGCAAGCTATTACGGTTCAAAATATTTACGGTTCAGAAGACCTTTTAAAGGTAGGACAGACGGTTGGACGGCGTAGGCTTACGTACGAGTAATAGGGTCCCGTTGTCATCCTTTGGGTATAGAACCATCAAAATTGGCTTTTTTGTAAAACGATTCATAATAAAGAAAATAGTTTTCTATTGTCAGACGTCATAAAATTTAGTTTGAAATGTAAAATTAGGGATCACCTTGTTCGGTTTCTGATATATGAATTTTGTGTGTAAAACTAAAATTTTCTTGTGATTTCACTATTCGTGTGCAATCATGTCCTTTTGGTTTAGTATTCGTAGTTACTCACGATAAGTTACAACTTGTATCGTTTTAGGGTCTTCTGATTACTTTGTATCTAAGTACAAGTGTGTTATGACCATTTATGACACATAAAAAACCGGCCAAGTGCGAGTCAGACTCGCGTACGGAGGGTAAAATTTAGGCTCCGTACCCAAAAGGTGAAAACGGGACCCTATTCATAAGCCTACGCCACACACGGTATAAGAAAAAGTATCTAGTACTACATACAGTACGGACACTCATTCACATACCTGCCTCACACTGAACACTCACTTGACTGGTTTTTGTTATTAGTTGTTTTTCAGAGCGTGCATTATAATCCCACCAAGTTTGACGCTTGTATTACCGTTTTTATGATAGAGCAAAAATAAAAAAACTAGCTAAAAACATGTTTTTTTTTTAAATTGTATAACTATAACGCATATTCTGTGAAAATATTAACCGTTTGGCTATTCTAGTTCAATATATACAGCCCTTTATGTAGAACGGACAGACAGACGGACGGCCAGCGTAGGCTTATGAATAGGGTCCCATTGGCACCCTTTGGGTACGGAACCCTGAAAATTAACAACATTTTTCGTTAATACAGTTAAACCGAGCTGTTATTAAAAATTCTTCCAGAAAAATATTTTGTTCAGAAAAATAAAATTAGTCTTCCTACATAATACTTTTCAATTATGTTCATGCCATACAAACATGATAAATGGTACGTGCAAACCTTACAATGAAAGGATTACCTAATTTAATCCACAGAGTGTTGCTATTGTTAAAACTTCCATAAAAAAGGTAAGTAAACCTTTTTTCGTAACAAATTGTCCAAATTGTTTGGTTTTAATATCGGCGTTGTAGTTGCAGGAAACTCTATCTAAAGAGCTTTTAGAGGGCAAAGTTTGTAATAGAGTTTATAATTAGATACGTGAATCGAAAAGAATCGTTAGTTTGTAAGAAATGTACTACAATTTTACTGTAAAATAAAATACGGCCCGATAGCACAGACGGTAGTGAACCTGCCTGCTGTGCGTCGCGGGTTCGAATCCCTCAAGGGACAAATATTTGTATGATGAATATCAATATTTGTACCCGAGTGGTGGATGTTTGTATCTATATACAGGGTCCTTCTTAATATGCTGACACTTTGAGGATGATCAGACCATCAAACTGATCAACTTTCTCTATGGCACCAACATAGGGCGAAAAAAATATCAGGTGTTTCATACAAAACTGCAAGCCTACTCTAGCCAAATGTATGGGACAGCAGATTTTGTTTTCGTGATTTCGATGTCCGTCCCATAGAGAAAGTTGTTCAGTTTGATGGTCTGACCATCCCATTAAAAAAGTGTCAGCATATTAAGAAGGACCCTGTATGTAAACTATATGTGAACAATGTATAGGTACATACATAGACTGATACAAATATACCCCTCTTTACCAACCTTCAGTCGGCTAAAAGGTAATTGCTCAGACATTTTTATTAGCTAGTTTCCTATAAGAAAAGTTGGAAGAAAAAAAGATCCTGGTACAAAGTCGTGCCGTTATTGCGTTTGCCCCATTACCTGGGTAGCAGCGAAATTAGCCGTGTTTGCTGCTCTGCTAACTTAATTACACTTTTTTGATGCTTAGACTTTTGAAAGTCACGCTAAATCTTGATTAGGTTTTTTAAATGAAGTTTTAACAAGATTGTAATTTCCTACGACAGTTTAGGATAATAATATTATGCCGTCGACTTACGTAAAATTATGTTGTGCGAAGTGTAAATATTTATTATAGAAACCTTACTTCTGGAGGTGACCAGAAGCTTTGCGGATCTATGCGGATAATAATGGGAATAACTAATAAGTTCTGAAATGTTATTATATAAATATTTTCTTTAACAGTATTTCATTCTTTAACACTTTTCAGTAATATTGTGCTTTGTTTGAAACTTTCCACGGTCCGCGGGTCTATCTTGGAATACCCCATTCTTGCAATCCCCCATCGAACAACGCGTTACTAAAGCTAGTAGCGGGTTGCTCAAAGTTATAGAAGATGAATTTGGCGTGGAGAAGAAATTACACGTCTTACCTTACACTCTACCCGCAAAACATCGATTACGCAACAAAACCCTTACAATTCTGTCCCCGTAATTGAAAGTTACCCAATCACTTTGAATATTAGTTCGAAACTTTTTAATGAAAGGCGGGGTTCTGGGGTTCAACCGAAAAATACTTCAAACCTCAAACACGCAAAGCTGCAGAACTACGAGACTGGAATAATGTCTGGGACAGAAAAAGTTTACGCTTTGAACCCTAGCGAGGGTAAGTGTTTTGCATTTCAGTCCACGCGGCCTGCATACCAATGCGTAAAAGGATTGATGTTTGCACAAAGTTTCGGAAAAAACCTCCGGTCTTTACTAGTTAGGTACACCGAAATTTTGCATAATCGGAACACTTAAAACAATAACTTTTCCTCAACTTTTTTTAAAAAGTTCTTATTTTTTTCAATGGTAACGATGTCACCGAAAAACGTTATAAATCTATTTTACAATGCTTATTCGGGATCAAACTCGTGATAACAGAAAATTTTAACTGACTCCAGTACTAAAAGTTAAGAATTATATTACACTCTGACTTTCTACAGTCAATATATTTACGAAAATATTTTATACGTTCGCAAAAATTTGTCTCTTTCCCAAAAACAGTGACGTTCATAATTACAATAAAAGAAATAAAAATAAATTAGTATTCCCACATTTTCGACTTAGTAAGGTCAACACATCTTTCATGGGACACTGTATACGTTATTATAATAAGATACCATAGAATATTCTTAACTTGACGGACAAAAAGTTTAAGTCCCATGTTAAACAAGTCCTCTGTAAAAAAGGTTACTATAAACTCGATGATTATTTGAATGACCAAATGTCTGGTCTTGACAATGTTACACTATGTAATTTAATATTGAATTTATGTAATTGTACTTTGTATATTTTGTTTTGTTTAAAAGAAGTGTGTTGTAGAGTTTCTGGCCGCATCTTCTCTACAACGGAACACCTTCCGACGCGGTGGTAGATTCAAAAACATGACGTCAAAAAGTTATCTATATGATATTATTTTGAATAATCAATTTTGACTTTTTGACTTTTGACTCCTTTTTCGAAGGCTGTTATAACCGGTACTCACCCTAAATTAGCCTAAATGGCTTAGATTTGTAAGTATTTATAGCGATGTTTCTGACCATCTTGAAAGGTATTATTCGTTTGTTATTTAATTTATGTATGCACGCAGGGTATCTATTAGCATCTATTTATGCATACTACTTTTATCTGCTGCCAAGAAAAAGAAAGGAAGTAGAAACTTTAAGCCAAGTTCTTTTTATAGGAAGATTGGAGGATTTAGATATCTTCGAAAAAACTTTCAGGCTTCGTCCGATAAAATGTTTCGTACGCGTGTAATCCTCACATTCTGCTTGATTTGTCTTTGTCGAGATAAAGGAAAAACTTTACTCTGTTTGTCTGATGCACCGATTTTTAGGGTTTCGTAGAATATTTGGAACACAAAATAAATATCAAATATTGTAACAAAGCAAGCGGACTTGAGAGTTTGATCCATTATTAAAAAGTATTTGATGACTTTTATAGTATTTTCATAGTTAAAATATTAAACAGTTTATGGGGTCGTTTAGCTCGTCGGTGCAATAACTACACGGTAACTTAATCAAGCAATTTATTTGCTTCGAAATAACAATAATTCCATAAAACAACTAATTCTCTGGATGTCAAATCCAACAATAAAACAAGATCGCATGACAAGAGTAACATAGAGAAAAACTCTAACAGAACAATTCGAAGTAGGTTCTAATCGAACGCCACAAGTTAACAAATCAACTCGAGGTCATTTTTGTATTTTTACTTTGGCTACCATGTTAAAGTTTAACTAAAAACTGTGTTCCAACAAAAACTACAACGGTTATAAATTTATATAGGACATAAATCTGAAATTGCTGAAAATATTTCACAAATGCAAAATTTCTGCTCTAGCAATTTTCCGTCAAAACGAGGCTCTCTCGTAAAACTGGGCATTTTGATAAGTGGCAGTGTTTTAAGGTTAAACGAGCCATTCGAGTCTAGGCACTGTAACTCTAAAGCTAGCGGCGACGACCGACTCAGATTTAAATTTAAATTACGGAACCCTCGACACGTGGGCGACATTTCACTGGCAAAATGTCGACGTTCCCTTATTAATTGTGCCATCGTACGTGACTAATCTTACTTTCTCTTTAAACTTGGCACGAAAAATCGGCAAGCGATAAAACAATGGCCAGAAATTGTGTTTTCACGGCACAAAAAACATCTTAAAACTCTCCTTTTATAAAAGACAGTCTTTTAAATTACGTCATAAAATATTAGAGGGACTTTCAGCTTGAGAAAGCTTGTGAAATAATTAAGGAAGTGTAATAAGGCTTTCCCATTTGCATAACAAATTTGTTAAAGGTCTAGTAAGAGATGTTGCTAGTAAATCCTTTGATAAATCAAGGATTCTGCTCCAAAAAGAAAGGTTATTTTAAAACAGAAGAATGTCTACTTTAAATTAAGCATGAGGTTACTATTGTCTGAAATATATTGACTATACTCTTGAAAAACTGTCAGCATATTAAGTTATTCCATATTATTGTACCATTCCATAACCATTATTCGATATTATTGTGTAGTAAATACAGGATTAGTAAACTCTATACGAACAATTTTTCTAAACAGACAGTTCAAACCAAAGTCCCCAAGTCCAAACAAACTCAAAAATATTTTAATAGTCTCGGACTAGTGAGATTATTCAAGTACATTTTATTTTGCATTTTTTGACGAGATCGAATAGAAAGGGCGAAAACCGATGTCCTCATACGTGAAGTCTATTATAATTATACGAAGAATCCTTTTCTATCATCATTACTTGCCAGCTTCCAGTATCCGTAAATTGAAAAGTAAGTAGTCCATATTTTTTACAAGCGACATTGTTAAAATAGATAGATCCGGCGTCGCGTCGAATCAACTCAAGACTCCTTGACTACCGTATCGTAGTGTTGCCGTGTCCAGAGTGCCCGCAAGAGCCTTGTCGGTGAAGTTGACAAATGCCTCGGGCATGCTAGGTGTTTGTAGTACTCGACGTAAGGATATCCGATGTACCTTCAGGATCAGATGTTGTATCGATCAATGTAGTATATGGTAGACGATTGTACTCATGATACAGAACAAGTTTAAAAAATATTCAAATTTTCGTACACTAATTTTTGAGAGAAGTAGAGCTGATTGCATAAATGAAAAGGCTAAAATTTTTTCCTAAACCTAAATCTGAAAAGAAACCTATAGCAACTATAGGTTTCTTAGGGAAAGTTGTTCAGTATCATGGGTACAATCACCCCTTAACATAATGCAACTGTTTACACTAACACGAATGATTTAATAGATTCTGCGTTGATCGTATAGTAGGTACAGTTATAATATAGATCGTTTACACTCTTAGACTATTTATACGAGGACAAGTTACGCGCGTAATTCTACTAACAAACTTTTCTGCCACTTTGTGCGGGGGGGGGGGGGGTGTTCGAGATAGCACGAGATACGTAACTTTGAATTTTATTCCATTAGTTTAGATTCTAATTTTGAATGTTAAAAACTCATGAAAAACTTCGAAATTGTAGGTTGTTCCGCAATTATAAGCTGTCGCGTTTAGTGATATGGTGTAAAATTGTATGTAGAAATGCTAAGGCGAGGCAGGTTCGTATATAAATCGTCTAAGTATACACTGCACTATACTGCTGTTATTAGTTTTTCATAAGATACACATATTTTAAACGTGGGTTTTGTGATTGATGTTTAGTTGGATACTCTAGTGGTGGTTGATTTTGGTTTACGTTGTTGAGATTTGAATCAAAATTATGCATGTAATGAATGCATAACATTTGGGGTTCTAGAACTAACCGTAGGTACTTTACTTCAGTTTTAAAAATAATGTATCTGTCCAAAAGAAAAATATTTATATGATTAAAAAAGTTTTTACATGTTTGAGTTTAACGAATGTCAATCAAAAATAAACCTTAAACTAAGCACAAAGAGTTTATTGTTACATCAAATTCTTATAGCTTGTCATACCTATGTTCCATGTAAAGCATTTGAAGAGGACTCCTTATGACGAATGGCGTGAAGAGAAAACAAAGGAGAGGTGTCGTGTTGAAACTCAAGTGAAATGTTTTATTCAGTTACTTCCCTCACAAAGCGGCTGTGAGACGTACCATATAGAGATGATAATATATAAAATAATATACTACTAGAGTTAACCCGCGACTTCGGCTCAAATTATATACCAGATTTTAAGTCAGATCATAAGCTATCAAACAAACAAAGTTTCATCAAAATCGGTTCAGTAGTTTTCGCGTAAAGCTCTCACAGACAAACAGTCAGACAAAAATTATATGAAGGTTGATTTGGAGTCAAGGATCCCTAAAAAATATCATCTTTTTTTTTTGGAAATATATGCTTACAAATATTACACTCCAGTAGGACTATCTTGGCATTTAAACAAACACATAACACAGTAATTTTTTCTTTGGCGTTAATGTGGTTCTTCAACAAAGCAAAGATTAAAATTATGACTTCAGAATTAGTGTATTTATTTAATTACATATATTCGAAATATAAATGGCAGAAATTTACGTAATGTAATGAATCAAAATGTAATATTGTTTACCTACTTTGTTGACATAAATAAAACGAAGTCGGTTAAATAAGACTGTGTTCCCCGAGGGGGTAGTCAGAGATATTCTGAAACCACAGAACATCCACGTTTCACCAGTAGTACCGAAACTCTGTCCAGTGTGATGGGGATTGAGCCCGTTGCCACTTATAATGTACAGTGGGTACAATACATGCCTCGAAATTGAAGCATTCAGGTTTACCATTCAGGTTTTAGGCACTATGTTTTCCTTCACCGAAAAGTACAATACATGCCTCTAAATTAAATAATAAAATGTTATATCAAGAAAAACCTGATTTTTTGTAGAGATGTAATAAAATTATATCAATATTTTGGTACCAATTTATATCGGTACTTGTCTTTTATACAGGGTGTAACAAAACACCCTAGTAATATTTACTATGGATTCAACATCGAGACGAGTAAAAAATCTACTTTTTATAGAAAGCTGTAGTACCTACTCGACGCAAAGTCTTGGGTATCGTCCAAGTCACCTTTGAGTTGTACAAAGTTTGTCTATGTGTCGTTATGTTTCACCGTTAAATCGTCTAATAGAAAAATGGTAAACTCGAAAATCTCTGTACAGTTACTCTAGGAAGCCCCTTTTATTAGTTCAATAAAATAATAAAGCCTAAAAACGTCTCGAAAACCCGACCATAGGAAAGCGAAGAACGGAATAATAGCACTTCTTTATGTTGGTAAAAATTCCGAACAAGTCCCAACTTTGACATTAGCCTGTGAATTATCGCGGTCTCTTTGGTGTCATTTGTGAAGTTTAAGCCCGAACTTTGGGCCCCGGGAGCGAATTCTTTGCCGACCAAGTTCGCCCTGGGCGGTGGCCAAGCATACCTAGTCAACTAACTAAACTTGCTCAAAATGTTTATCATAGACCAATAAAGTCTTCTTTGATATTATTTTAGTTTACCTTTTAAGTTATTAGTGTTTCTGCTAAACAAAATGTTCTACTTGAAACTTTTTCAATTTTGAACAGCGCTCAATTTAAATATAATTTAAGGGTTTATAAGTAACTAGCTGTGGCCGGCTTGCGGATAAGAACTCTACAAAGTTTAATCGCAATTGGGCGAACGGTTTAGGAACGCATAAGGGACAAACAGACAGACGAACAGACTACAGTTTGTTTTTAAATACATACAAGGTGTAACAAAACACCTCAGTTATATTTAAACTTAAAGGAGTGATTTAGACCATCAAACTGAAAATCTGTCACTATGGAGCCAACATCGAGAAATAACAAATCTGCTATTTCTTACAAATCTGGAGTACCTACCTACTCGACTTAAGAGGATAGGCGGGAACTGGTTAGTGCAGAAACAGGGGAATACCAAATCTTGATTTAGTCCATTTAATGTAGGTAAAATCAGTCCGCGCTGCAGCTGACACTTTCGCAATGGTAGCTCAGTTGCTCGGGAACAGCGCATCACCCTTATCCGTTAAATACCTATTTTGTATATTTCTTGCAGGTTGTCTATCCTCTTAAATATATAGGATTTGACTTTGTCTCCATAGTGAGAGTTGTTCAGTTTGATCACAGAATACTATAATTACGTGTGATGGACTTCATATTACTAGGGAGTTTTGTTCCACCTTGTGTAGAAGTAATGTTTTGTCCTGTCACCGATTCTTTTCCGAGCACTGCCGATTTTGTCGTAATAAGTCTGTGGGCGGTAGAACTCTAGAGAGGAATACCTCATGGAACTAATTAAATGGAAATGTGTATCTTCTATACAGTATACCTTTAAAACTAAGAGTCTACCTATCAAACTGAACAACTTTTATTATGAGAGCATACAGATCGAAGCAAAATAAATCTGCTCTCTCATACATTTGAGTCGAGTAGACGCTGCAGTTTAGTATGGAACAGCTGATTGTTTTTTCTGACAGGTTTGCTCCCATACTAAAAGTTGTTCAGTTTGATGGGTAGACTCTTAATAGTTTAAAATGATGCTAATGATATCAATTTCACCCTGTAGGGTCATCGGACCAACATCGAGAACGCCAAAAAAAATTTTTTGTTCCACACAAAACTGCAATTTTACTCGACCCAAATATGTGATTGACTAGTTACATACAATATTTTTTTACCGAAAAATAATTACAACACCTAATCACAACCAACAACTTTATCAATCATCCTGAACAAACACGACCTATTTCGGCGCAAGTCGACCTATCTTCGATTACAAGACAACGCCTTGATCAAGTTTCTTTCTCCATTTACACACGACTCCTGTTAATTTTACACACGAAGTCTCCGTATAGAACTGCTAAATCTATTGGAATAAGGAAGAAAATAGGTTGAGATCTGGAATTTCGTATTCGAAACGAACTACACGTATTAGCTAACTTTTAATTGAGTTTTTGCAACACCCTTCCGTAATGTAGCATTAGACGTTGTTCCTCTTCAGCGCTTTGATTCACTTCTATTGCTTCTACTACTTATTACTTTGTCGTATCTTAGTTTCCGATTTTGTTGTAAGGGACCGCAATAGTTACGAGCGTACTATTTGATGTCTTTAGTAATTGAGTTTTTTATAGAATTTGTTATTGTTACCACATTTCGATTTTAAACAATTTTAAATTGTTTACCGGAGTGTAGTATCTAAAGATATAAAAACCGGCCAAGTGCGTGTTGGGCCACGCGCAATGTAGGGTTCTGTAGTTGCCCGTCACAATATTCAGGCTTAGAAGGAGGCTTTTTGTGAATACAATGAACATATAGTTTAATATTTCGCAAACGGCTCCCTGAATCGAACAAACAACAACAATATTTTTGAACGACCTATCCAACGACACCTCTACACCACGGTATAGACGAGAAACGAAAAGTCATCTCTTTACGTAGTCGTGATCAATGTGTATATTAATTTAATACTCATGCCAAATTACAACTGTCTATTACTAAGAGTCTCTGAGCTAAGCCGCGGACAGACAGACATACGGACGTACGTGTCGAAATAGGTTACTAGTTAACGTTAACGGGTTAATAAGGGTTACTTAGCTGACTACGGAACCCTAAAAATGAAGGTGTATGACAAAAAAAAAGCTGATCTGCCGTTGCCCGTAGTATTTTATATAGGAACTAAGTCAAAAAGAGGATTCTGGTTATCAAACTAATTAAGCACGTCGATTCGTATCCCACAGTGTTATTTTAAGACATCTACAACACAAAGTAAAGACGCTTTCTTCCTAATGAGATGAATTAATCTTTCAACTCTCAAATTAAGTCCTTTCAAATTAAAATGCAAAAAATTCAATTAGAAGACCTTAAGCAAAGCGGAAGGAGTCCAATTAAAACTATGTCTTCGTCGAGTAACTGGTAAGAGGTAAAGTGGATATCCAGGGAAGCTCTAAAAAGCACTTAAAACCGGTGAAATTAAGGGTTTCAAAGGTTTTGAATTTAAATCGGATTTGTGAGAGCCGAAAAAACACCGCGAACTCCTAAAGTCGTCCTTGAGGTTAATGAAAAACTCTTCTTTCAAATTTTATTTACGAAAACACTCGGATTAAATAAGTTGTTTTGATAAGCAAAGTTCTTTTTAAATTTAATTTATTTCGTTGCAATTTGATAAAACGATGTCTTTAGCTTCTCAACAACCTCGAATTTAAAGAACTCTCCTCTAGTTATTTTATTTTAATTTCAGGTTTTTGATAAGCGAAGAGAATTTTAGTTCAAAACATTGTTTGTTTTACGTATCTCAGCAATGATAACCATAAAAAAAAGGAACCAATTTCAAAGTAATAATCATTTTCTAAAACGCATAAACACGTTCTTATAGCAACATAGTTGAAAACATTTCCGACCAGAAAAAAAAATCACTCACATAATGACATGTCAGCTAAATTTTCAGGCGACTTAACTCAAGCATTACTGAAATAAAGCGTAAATAAATCTCTTTTAGTGGCGTGGTGTCGGTGTTTCTAGGCCATAAACACGGGCAGCGGTCAACAAACAATGTGCTTCGTGTTCAAGAAGCGCCATTTATCGTTCCAGCAAAAACTGCTAACGCCCATGCCGCGTGCTTATTTAGCTGGCGTGGTGTGCGTCAAGCTGTCGGGGCCAGCAACATACAAAATTAGTTCTGCAGGGTGTAAGGAAAAGTATCATTAACCTTTAAACCACATACTTTACGCATCATACTAAACATCTTTTGGTATAGGAGCAAACCTGTCAGAAAAAAATCTGCTGTTCCATACTAAACTGCAGCGTCTACTCGACTCAAATGTTTGAGAGAGCAGATTTTTTGTTGTTCTGTCAGGTTTGGTCCTATAGTAAAAGTTGTAGTAAACTATGAGGTTTAAAGATTAATGATACTTTTCCTTAAACCCTGTATAAGTGCCTAAAACTTTAAATACGTGATAGCGAAACTTTTCTACTTCTGGCTTTAAAAGTCACTCTATGAATAGCTAGCTTTCGCCTGGGGTTTCTCCATCTTTAAATTCGTTTTATTTTCAGGTATCAATGAACTTTGGAAGAGTCTGTGAAGGAGGTAAAAACATATCTAGAAAGGAAATAAAACAAAACATTTGTAATCAAATTAGTGTGAATATATTATACAACCTAAAAACTACAATTGTAGTAAACGTAAAAACGCTAATCTGGTACCACTGTGCTTTTTGCATTAAAGTCATAAACAAGAGTAGCGCACAGCACGCATATTTCCTGTTGAAAGGTTAATACATAACTAGTGCTTAATTTGTTTTTAGTACCCAATAACAATATTTGGTCATGAAATCTCCTTACAAAAACTTAACTACTGTTTAAATATTCTACCGACATTTTTATTCAGAGCATTTGATGTTAGTTAAGCAATTATTTAATATGCACAAAATAAAATGCTATCATAATCCTATTACACGAGTAGTGGTACCGCTGGATTTATGTACACGCTGGTGTAGTGTGTGCAAATGGGTGTGAACCGATAGTGTTCAACACAACTGAATTTTCCGTTTGTTTTCTGTGCAGCTAAATCATAAAGGTATTGCAGAGTTAGCCTATTTTCATATTTTGTAGAAATGTGGGCTTGTCTATGAAATGTAATCACTGCATGACTTTAAGATCATCATCAGCCTTTTTCATAGTCACCACTGGGATAAAGACCTACCAATGAGTCCACCACACGTTCTAAATGCTGATTGGTGGGCAAAGTCAAAGTCAAAGTCAATATAATTTATTCAATATAGGAGCTTACAGCACACTTACCAAACGTCAAATCTTTTTTAAAGCTACCACCGCGTCGGAACTTGTTGTCGGGCTTCACATTAGCTTCACTCAAGGAATTTTCTCTAGCGTATGCAGGTCCTTTCCATGTTTTCCTTCACCGTCAGAAAACAGTCGTTCAATGATCAAAATGGTGAAACGTGCACACGTATTCCAAACCGGACCCTCTCTTCGCAGGCACCACATAAAAAATTAATAAGATATACAACGTGTTAATGGATAAGCGCAAAACCTCATACACCCCAACTGATTTATAACAAAACAATTAGATTGAAACAATAATTTCATTATTTTCATAGTTAAAATTTAAAGTTATTCGCATTTTAAGTTTTAAGGCAAAAATGATTTGTTATCATTTCAGCAATTAATGAAAGCGCTAGAGTACTCGTGGATACATTTTAAGAATCTTTTTTTGGTGATAAGTAGGGTGAGCGTGCCCGTGCGGTGGGTTGAGATCGAGTTCAGTAAATTGAAAATTGTACAAACAAATTATTTAATATTTTGAAGAAAAAAATACCTATGTTAAAACCATGATATTTAGATTCTGCTCTCGATCCCAAACAAACTACTTTCTAGTTTTGCATTAATTTATTAACACGTTGTATAAATTGCTACATTTGATACGATACTAAAATCGAAATCATTTTCACTCTGTTGCTACTCGTATGCTCTAAAATATTACGAAGAAAACATTACCTGGTTGTTATCCAAAAACTCTTTAACCTGTTACAAAGTTAATATAACATGAAAAATGCGCAGTAATGTAAAACATACATAAAAGTACCTTTTATCTAGCCTCTTGAGAAAAGAAAATAAAATAAATCCAATAATCCCGAGGTTGCCGGCGACTTTGATGTCAAGTTTGACTCGTATTTACAATTTACCTTTTGAGTGCTCTCCTTTGTTAGTAACCGAGATATTGTGTAGGTATAACGTATTTATAGGATAATATCTTAACATCCCACGTAGGTAATGATTGTATCTGGATTTAAGTTGCTCGGATTTGTGTTGCGAAATTGTGCTGGCTCGAAAATGGCTCTTTTTAAGATATTAAGGTAAATTAATGTGTCGGGGACCGCAAACAATTATCCAAGAAAAAAATCAATGGTCTTTTGATATAATTATTGTTCACTTTTTAAATGTCCGTTTTTAGCGTTGAAGGTTTTTTTAAATTTGTAATTTAATTTAATTTCTTAATTTTAATGTTATTTTACTTTGATCTAACGACTAAATGAATTGGCAGGTACTCTATCATCGAACGGATCTATTCAAGACTAACTTTATGTGCCTTCCGAAGCATAATACAAAACAAGTTTCAGTTTCAACTAATTCATTGCTGAAAGTTCCAAGCTTTATAACACTTGCCTCTAAAATTTGAAAATTTTTGCGAATGTTGCGAAACCTTGCGCAAAACTCGAAATATGAATTGAATAACTCGAAAGTGTCGTAGGTACCTCAGTCATAGAACCATCAAAGAAATCGAAACTATCGACTCCAGAATCACAGATAATACTAGATAGAGATAATACGAATGACGAACAAAAGATTTAAATCTAGACGTAGCCTGTCAAACGAATAGGACTAGAAATAATCCCAGCATTTTAGCGTAAAATATATTTTTGGCTATATGAAAAAAAAACCTTTTAGATATAAAAAGACACGGAGTTTAAAACTCAACTGAAGTCTTCATTGACATTAACTAGAACTCATCCAGACTGACGTAAAAGTACGTAAAAAGAAGTGGGGGATAATTGAAAAACCTGATCTCTCATTAAAATCTCTCGCCTCCGTCCGTTTCAAAATTAAACGCGGGCATATCGCTGGCACGTCCGTGGTCCCACTTTTTATGAGTGCCAGACACTGAGATAATACAAGATTTCCTTTTTTTAAAGACTTTTACCTGAAATGGAGACAGGTAAATTTTTAATCCGCATAATTTGATTTTATAAAGTGAAAATGCTTTTTCTTAAATCTGTTGAAAAATATAAGTTTTTTCTTTAAGTTGGTATTTAAAATAAAAAAGTCGTTGTGTTAAATGGGTCAAGAAAAACTATTTATTTTAGCAGACTTTACTAGAATATTTGTACCAACTAAATAATACAATACCTGACCTAATCTAAACAAGTAAAACATACTAACACTATCTCATAAGGCCCACGGGCCTACTCATAGTACTAATTAAATTTAGGAAGCATAATTAGTAACATCAATCTGTGGCATAACATTCAACGGTCCTCTACTGGTTCCATACCGGTGAGTGAGTAAAAAAAAACCTTAGATGACTATTATAATATTAGTTCTACGTGTGTCGTTATGAATACTCATATAGGAGGATAAACGCACCATGTATCTCGTACCTACACTAAGCTTCTGATTTGACCAGCGTCCATGCCTCTAGAGCTCTTCTTAAAAATATTGTGGGTGTTGGAGAACCATTTTTCGATTTCGGGATCCGTTAGCGAAATATTAAGCTTTAATGTGAACATTTTTTTTACAGTTAAGTGTTGTCGTCGTCGTCCCTTGCCCTGCCTGATAAACTAATTTTTCTTGATCTATCTAGAAACGAATCTCGTCGAATTAGTTTCTAGATTGTTTTTGAAAAATTTCATTGACTTTAATTGGTTAGTATTAAAAATATTACCAGACTTTGTTTGTCTGCAGCGCGCATTTACGCATTCGGAATAAACTTCTCTTAAGTCATGACCTAATATAATGACAGACCTAATAGCCTTGCGATACTTCCGCTCCTTTCTTCCCTCCGTGATCCTACCCTACTGTCCTATATCCGGGAAAACAAGAAAGGCACCCCACTCCTAATAACAAGTAAAACCGCGTAATTATCAACAATGTATCGATTTTCATGAAGATTTAATTAAAACTTAGATTGACTTTATCAATGTTAGTATGAAAGCCTTGACTTGATTGATTGTCCATTAATACTTATTAGAGTTGTTTCTTGACATTTGAAAAGTGCCGTGACATTTTAAATAACAAAGTTAAAAGGAAAACTATCACAGCTACGTAGGCTTTACAAGTTAACGAGTAATAGTCGACCAACTTATAAAATGTGCTTTTAAAACTTTATTAGCCATAAAACCGTAGTATACAACAAAAAGCCCCCTTCTTAGTCCGTATACACTGTGTTCCTGTGTGTGTTGGTCCTTTAGTAAAAAATGACAAAGTTAATGGTCTGAACAACAGGCCAAAGTTAATGCATATCCTCAGGAACACTATGTAATGTGATGGGTAACTACGGAACCCTACCCTGTGCGTGGCCCGACACGAACTTGGCCGGTTTTTTTACATATTTTTAATTTATTGATTAAACATTGGTGAGTGCCCTTTTAAATATCCCATTGCCCATTGACACTTTGCTAATTGGGGTTCCTGACAATTACCTCCTAATACATAACGGTTACGCAGCGCGTAGTGTAAACTTTTATAAAAATTTGTTTTTCATTACCAGCCTTCCAGGATTAAAATTTCAGTTGGGCTCAATTTAAAAGAGTTCCTGTGGAAAATTTTGAAAAACACCACTATTTTTACAAGGGTTTAAAGCTTTGTAAAGCGCAGTACGCCCGTTTTGCATTAAATCCACCTGGTTTTTTGGTTCGGTTAACTTAATGCATACGTACTGCATTCACACTCTCATTAAGAGAATGTGATCTGACTACAGAATGTTTTTGTTAACAATTTGTTTACTTCTACACCCTTGCACTTGGCTTGCCTTTAGTTTAGGTATACACTTTGATTAAATTAAAATAGCGGAAGATGAGGGACTAGTCTATAGCGCATGGACCACATAAATTGAGAACCCGGCCCTAATTTACTTAGTCACAATACGAGCGGTATTGCGTGATTAAGATTATTTTTGATTTAAGGCGGAATAAAGGTACCTTCGTGTGCTTTTACCCGTTGTTCAAATCATTCAAAAAGAAAATAAAAAACAAATCATACGGCAATACTTTTCACTCGTAAGTACATGAAAAGCAGACCCATTGTCCGTAATGCAAGAACGTTACCTATCTTCCACTATTTTAATTTAATCAAAGGGTATAATATATAATTTAATCATAGGGTTGATCAAATCATCAAACTGAACAACTTTTTCTATGGGACCAACAATGATATAGCAACAAAAATGCTGTTCCATGAAAAACTACAAACCGATTCGACCCAAATATATAGGTTTTATTTACCCACAATTTTTTTTAGGCGATTTTGATGTTGGTCCAATAGAGAAAGTTGTTCAGTTTGATTGATGGTCTGACCATCTCTTTATAAAAAAGAAAAAAAAAAGCGTCAGCGTTAGCGTGCATTAGAAAAGATGGAAGAAGAAGATCTCTCTCTGGAAGATCTTCCAACTGTACGTTTTTTATAAGGAATAGTGTAAATGTCAAATGCTCAGTTATCAATGTATGCATAAATGGCTACCAGCTTTTGCTCTAATTTGTTAACCGCTTTGTATAACCTGTAGACCCGTGAAGCATGATACACCTTACGAAACAATAACTGGTTGCATTTTTCAGTATTACGACTTGGATGTGGCTAGAACTCTCACGTACGGAAGACATGGTACTCCAATACGAATATAAACGTAGATAATCACAGAGCTGTCAAAAAATTACCTCACGATTATCGGCCTATTTTCAATGCGAGCCACGTAAATATTAAGTAGAAAAATCATAGAAACAAAGTCTACAACTAACGATTATTCACGTAGAATACTTACGAGTACAAAATACTTTTTCCATAATTATTTTAAAGTACTGCATTTATTTAGAATAAATGCAGCAGAAAAAATTACGTTGCACTTAGAAAAGGCTTAATTTCTTAAGCACGTGACTCACGCGACATACATTACAAACTACAAACTTTGATGTTTTCATGGCGTGCCTGTGAAAACTTTAAAAGATTTTCGTCGCCGATAAATATTGCAGGTGGTATGATTTGTGTTGTAAGTACAAGGTTAATTTAAGTTTACCTAGTTAAAACACAAAAATCTACGTAAAATGGAGCAACAAAATTTACTGCCGATTTTTAAACTGTATAGTCCGACATCCTCATGAGCATCTTATGAGCTCGAACCTGTCAAACAAAAAAACTAACCTAAACAGTGTAGTTTAGCATCTAGACTGTGTAGTCTAGCATCTATACAGTGTAGACTAGCATCTATATAGTGTAGTCTAGCATCTAGATAGTGTAGTCTAGTATCTAGACAATCTAGTGCGGTTTTATAAAATGCTCACGATGTGTCGGAGTATGGTTAAATAAAATATGTAAATTTTGTTGGTTTATGTATTGTGTAAATTACATTTAGATTCTAGCTGTAATAATATACATAATACATAAAATTTTGACGTTTTTTCCAAAATGGTAGCCAGAGACAGTGCTTCTGATGCTCACATTTAGCAATTTAAGTTTCAGGATGGAATGACGTGTCAAGTGGTGAATATGAATGACCAAGGTAACTGTATTATTTTTTAGCCACCTATATGTATCACTAATACATATAACGATAAATTTTCTACGATACTACAAACAACTTTTTCAGGTCACGGCCGTAACTAAATATCAACCAAACTCAAACGAAACTTATAACAATTATTTCTTCTAACCGTTAATAAATTTACAAACTCAACCGAATACAAAGTAGACCCAACTTCTATAATAAAGGTAAAATATCGGGCTTGCTTGCAAAGTAATTATGTTGAAAGTAATAATATAAAACAAAATCGTTTCCTGGATTTACTTGAATCCGCGTAGCTCGCGTAGGTTGCACTGCGCGTTAATTTGAACTTTGTTAAAATGTTTATACATTTAGGTATCGTTTTGTCTACACAAATACATTTTTAACTAATTATAAGTCAATGCAAGAAAGGTTTAATAATGATACTGGTGCAATGTATATTAATATAGAGTCCTAGTTAATATGCTGACAGTTTTTTAATGATCGGATCATCCACCTGAACAACTTTTTGTATGGAACTACCTACCTACCGAAATGTATGGGACAGACTTTCATTTTTCCGATCCACCCCTCCCACACACCCCGCTGACTAGAGTGCGAAAGAGACAACTGTAGCTCGGACTGATTTTATCTGCATAAAATGTACGAAATCAGCATTTCGTATTCCCCTGTTTCCTCCTCCAAAACCTAACCGATTTTAATAATTCTGTCAAAAATAATATGAGAAAGACTTTGGCTATGTCTGTATGTTTTGCATTTTTTGTTTATATTCGTCAAATTTGTGCGCTTGATGTCTGAAAAAGGGCGGTAAAATTGGTCATTTTCGAAGGTCCCTAGTTCTCATAGTAATTAATTTATGCAAAAAACAAAACATAGAGACATAGAAGTAGATTGTGTGGTAATTTTTTTTACTCTTGTGTGATTTATCCATGAAACAGGGGAATACGTTTGTATGGCCAAAACGGTACTTTATTCTCTTAAGCATGTGCGATACTGAGTGCGAGCGAGACAGGAATACGCATTTACTTACATTTTATGCCACGATCCAGTCAGAGTAAAAAGTCAGTGAGAAGCAGGGGTGTCCTTACTGTATGTATAACTCTAGACACTCTTTCTTATACTATGGTTGAGTTAGAGGGCTCTCTCTAGTGAGTAAAATGAGCAAAGTCAGGCAATTTTGCCCTACAATAGGTACATTACAGACTAGAATTTTTTTTTAAATGTTGACATTTTATAAAGCTACGTGTAGAATTAAATACAATATTTTGATAAAGGACCACGAAAACTTTCTACAAAACTAAAGCTCACATAAAACATAAACCCTAATTAGAAACTTTACCATGTCAAAAAACTTACTAAAATTTTCTTTTACACGAAACAAAATAGGACGAAAACGATAAAGTTCAAAACTCTCAAACAAGCTCCTAATTAAACAACAATCCGTGATGTTTACAGTAAAAAGATTTGAACATTTTGAACGTAGCATTTTTGCCGCGCAGTGCGAGAGAATTCTACGCTTGGTTACAGTTCGCAACAAAGTTCTGCCCTCTGTTTGATTTAAGAACCCTAGTAACTCCGGGTTAGTTAACAAATCGTTACTTTGTGTGAGGGTGTACATTAAAAGTCACACAATTTAGCGTGTTCGTTCTTTCGGAAATTAGTTTCGAGCGATGCCGACACCGACGTTCAGAAAATGATTTCGTTTAAAAGATACCTCTACCTTGAGATATAACTTATAAAAATCTAAATTGATTTTCCACAGATTACGATAACCAAAGAATGTCATGCCGCCGCTGTTGCCACCGTCTCTCTTTGGTTATTAATTAATTGTTATAATATTAACACTGGACAGAGTTTCGGTACTAGTGAAACGTGGATGTTCTTAAGATTTAGAATATTTCTGACCTCGAGGAAAATAGTCGTGAGCATATCTATGTATGTACTCGTATGCATGCATGCATGCATGCATGCATTTAAAATATACTATGTATTTAAAATTTTACGAAATTTATCATAACATAATATCGTAAAATTTTAAATACATAATTTTTATGAATGTGCTATATTTAGATTATCTCAGATAACCCCCTCGGGAAATTTGATCGTGAGAATATACATGTGTGTATGCACATTTCGAACAGATGTGATGATCATGATACTCGAAAAACATTTATCAGAACTTTTAACAAAATTAGAAGTACCTAATCGTTTTGAGATAGGTTAACTTCACAGCAACTTACTTAATTTCACACCCTTTCTCATCGTAGAATATCTTTTTTTAATTAACCTCTCACAAACACGCTCTTTTCAATACGTAAACAAAATAACTATAGAAAGCAGAAAGGCCTTTGTGAAGCCTCCGTCGATCATTACCAGCCAAAAATAACGATAAAATCTCACAACACAAAGTACACAATATACTTTATAAAATGCAACGAAAATCCCCCTTAACAAGCATGCATGACGTTGTCACTGAAACGAACAACATCGTTTTTAAAACGGGCGGAAAATCTCCCTGAATGGGGGAGACGTTATAAAATTTAAAAAAGAAAAATGTATTAAAATGTTCCACAAACGGACGGATAGTGAGCGTCAACGTCACCCTAATACCTATGGCTGGCCCAACAAAGACGTGAAAAATGGTCGTAAGTGAGAAGACATGAAAGGGATGAAGGACTAAAGGTACCTACATTCTTATCTGTTGTAGATTCAACAATGTGTGGGGCCATTCGCATTCAAAGGATGTTTTTAGGCATTTGTGTGGCTGGTAGTGTGATTTTAAGAATGTGATTAGATTAAGGATCTTTAGAATTGTTCTAACATTCGTTTTTTAAATATTTATCATAACATAACACATTTAATAAAAATCCTTTCTTTGGCAAACAATAAGGTGAAACAAAGACGAAGCGCATCGTCTCTTGGTTACTAAAGGCATGCTTTTAATTAACACGTCATCCATTTTAATTTCTTCTTACCATGGATAGGTATTGCTATAAGATCGTTAAGAAATTCAGTCTCTACTATATCAAATCAATTATTGATTTCTGAGTCTGAATTATTACAATCTTTACTATAGATCCAGAGATGGTGAGACCACACTGTCACATCGAATTTTTTATGCAAATGTCCATAAGAGATGTTTATTCCGAATGCTTAAATGCTCGCTGCGTACAAACGAAGTCGGGTGTTATTTTCAATACTAACCAATTTAAGTCAATCAAAATTTTCAGAAACAATCTAGAAACTAATCTCTATGCTTGTATTGTATGAAGTCATATTTTAGTAAAAATATACAGTTTAGTGCTAGGATTAATTTAAGATTTGTATGGAACGAAAATCCGACTTAATAAAAGCATAAGTATTAGTTTCTAGATTGGTTCTGATAAATTTCATTGTCTTCAATTGGTTAGTATATTGAAAATATCATCAGACATCGTTTCTATGGAGCGTGCTCCGAATTATTGTCTCTTTAATTTTACATTTCCTTTGAAATTCCAGTGCTAATCAATTGTTATGATTAAGTACTTACTTTAAATAATTTGCATTAGAATTCCAAACACCTGACAAGTTATTGCTATCAACATAGTTACAGTAACGTGCAGGCAGCTTGAAGTTTAAACTAGAACAGTGCAATGAACTCTGATCCTTTCAGTCCTTACGTAGCTCAAGTCGCGTGATCCCGTAGCGTGTCGCTATATTAACAATCATTACAAAATTTCCCAATATTAAGCTCCCTGAAACATTAGCTGCCGTCGGCTACACGAAAACAGAATTAATAATGGCCCAACTTTGCGGTTGATATACTACCACCATCTGCACAAAATGGTGGATTTTTACATTCTCCCCGTATTATGGGATTCTTTGTTGTTATTAATCGTCAGATGTAAATTTGGTATAATTAAGGGTCCAGCTACCATGCTAGCGAAAAATGGTACGTTTTATGGGCATCGTCTCCACGCTCTCGAATTTTTGTTTGCTCGCTTCTTTACCTGAGAGAGAAAACGAATTTTAGACCTTGAATATTCAAAGCAAAGCGCATATACGAGCTCAAACATTTATTAGTAGAGAGTAAGTTGAAACTATGACCAGTATTTCGCTTGTTGCAGATCCAATTGTCGATCAACTTTATTGTGTTTTTTTCCCTAAAATTTCTCAATCAAAGACACAGTACCTGGGTGATCGAGCTCTACTCGCTGAAAACGAGTTTTTCATGAGATTATGATGAGACCTATTTAGATAGATTTTTTGCCCCTATGTGAATAGGGGCCATTCTGAATATGTTATTAAAATCCTAAAGAGTTTCTAGAATGTGATTACAGATATACAAACAAAATGTAGCTCGTTTTATAGTATTGTATTTCATACTTAAAAATAACTTTTGTCGTCAGAAAAATAATCTTTCTTGATATTGAACGAACGCAAACTATTTCACGACCTCTTGCCTCTCGACGACGACGAGACTGCTGATTACGAGTTTCTAATTCAAGTTGACGAACAAAATAACAACAATATTACAAGTGAATTGAAAAAGAGAATCACAAATATAAAATCCTTTAAAGAATAAAGACAATTCAATGTGAATTTTCAAAAATGATCATTAAATCGGTTCATCTAAATGGTGATTTTACCCATCTGCTTCAAGACCACATCTTGTATGCACTCATACTCGTAAAAGGCAATGTTCCCGCTGCAGTTATTATAATGAAAGCAGTAATACACTTGCGCTGTTCGCTGTACTTTAGTACTATTTGTTGAGAACATTACACGCTAAGAATCTAATCCTTTGTAGCGTATAAAGTGTGCAACGTTTGTTGCAAGGTATGCTGAAGTAGCAATTTATGGAGCACGTCTGGTGCATCCGTAGGATCGGGCAGTTTGATCAGAGTGAATCTTGAAACCAAATGTTTGCTAGGTGAGGCGAAATAATGGAACATCGATTTTAGTACCATTAACATGGTCGTGTTTTCAAAATGAATATAGTTATGTTTTTGTGTAGAGAGAGCCTTAATTAGCCGATATTATTTCCATATAGGTTTGAAGCTTGCTCATATCTTCCATTTTAATTACTTTTTTTGTTTTGTTTTGGTGTGTGGTGTTAATTTTGTACTTAGCTAATTTCTTTAGGTACAGATTTTGTTATTCTCTGCAAATTTATAGTTTTAAATGAAGACCGAGTGAAATATTAAGGTTTAAAACCAAATCATTTTAATATCCATTAGAAAACTCGAGTAACTTAATCAATATAGGTAGTTTCGTGACAAATTATAACAATTTAGACGTTCATATATTAATTAAATCAGCGTCCAGCAACATTATTGTGGCTTTCTACTATCAAGTTACGAAAAGAACGTTACGGTCGAAAATGCTCGGAAGTAAATTCCTCTCTTTGTGAAAGAAACAGATTCAGGGCGGGTTCTAGATTCTATAATACAGTGATGTAATAGGCAAATGTGATTTGACAAACCGTATTTGTATACCACTAAATTGAAATCAAATAAATATTTTTATTATTTTTTATTATTATAAACCTTTTTTGCACACGTTTTCGGAAATTTAAAGGGGGGTTGTTTCTCGATACAGAAGTTTCATTTAAGAGGATATGTAAAAAAATAGGATTCTTCAAAGCATCATATACCATGAAGTACTAACAGTATGAGTATGATTTGCGGATATGTGTAAATTGAACATATAATTGAAGATTTGATTAGAGCCAAAACACGATTTAGAGACAAAATAAGCCAAAGTAGCCTCCGTCTTTATCGATAAACGCTTGGAATTGCTAAACGGTGAATAATAGAAACACAAAACTTGATTTAAAAAAAAGTTATTGATATTTTATAAAGTTTGATTAGAGCAGAAATGAACTTACATAAATAGTACTTTCGTTGTTTGGGAGGGTAGTCGAAAAAATGTTGTTGCTTAATAACTACCTCATTTCTGTTTTTGGGTTACTGTTATCTGTCTTGATGGGAAATTTCGATTCAATGGGTACTAAAATTTGAGAGTAATTGAGGTGACGAACTGACAGACAGACAGCCAGAATAGATGAAAGTATAAGAGTTCTTTGTTTGACTATGGAACCCTAAAAATAAGATTGTATTGTTCTCGCTTCGTCCGTTCCGTCCCATCACCGTTTTGTAACGTGGAAAGAGCTCTATTCTTCTAAAGTCAAATCACTTCTTCCACATCACTGGCGCAGTCACACGGGGGCAAATACTGATACATCAATGTGTCTATTACGTGGACCTCGGCCCGTGTTCACGGGTCCCGAGGGAGTCATTCTTTCATTTATTGAAATACGCTAAAAAGCTTCGGTGATAATGTAAATGTATTAGGTTGGCGTACATTTTACCCTAAAGGGAACCTTAACGGCTGTATGTTATTCATTAAATAAATTCTCGTAAGCCTAATGTATTTGTGGTACCTTTTATGAAAGGTGTAACTTGGAAGTGTTCAGTTAAGTGTTTTTAAAAAAATATATATATGTTTGTGATTTTCTAAACGTTCAAACGAATGACGGGTCCAATGATTTTATATAGTTTAACATTCATTATTTTTGAATGACACCATTTGTAGGTGTAGGTGACAAACTGGAAGGCCTACCACGTGTACACACTGTAGTTTACATATAAATACAGTGTGATACAACTAGTATAGTGTCTTAATTACTCAGAGATACGACACAAGTTACAGTGCCTATATTGTACCTATGTAAGAATTATTTCTCAAAGTAACCACTAGGAGTGCTCTACGAAATTCAATCAAAAAATTTGGAGTAAAACAACCTGTATTAAACCATGAGTAAAGGTACTTAATATAGTGTCAACTCATGGTAAACAATACCTTAAATAACCTTACTTGTGAATACCACCGTAAGATTGTACAGTATTGAAATACTTTTAACTTTCCAAAGAATTTACTTCTTGGTACAAGTCAGAGGCTTGCAAATAGTCTGATAGCAGATTGTTACCTTCATCAATCTATATATAGTACTAGTTCATACTACATACTGGGTCTTCTAGAAGATTTATTGATATTTTTGTTGACAGATCGTAGATCATACAAATAAAATAATTGGCTTATTGTTTTGAAAACAAATTGCTACGAGGGAGAAGTGCTATTTTTGAATGTCACTTTTCAAAATCATTTTCGAACAAAGCACAATCTCCATACTAATTTTGAAATTACTTTGAACTTGTGTCTTTCAAGAATCACTCACCAGATACAAATAATTTTTTTTTTTACAAAGTACTGTGTATTCATGGTACATTATGGCACACTCCCTTTCACCCTCTTTATGGATCCGCGGATACCATTGCCCTGCGGATTGATCTTACATGCTATAAATTAATGTTATTATTACTTAAAATATTATATTCCGAACCAAAACTAATAGTATTCTTGGCTAGTAAAATAGGAATCTTTTCAATAAGAATTGCTCACATAAATATTATTGCGTTACAACTCTCAACACAAAATAAATCGTACCGTCCGAGCGTATCGCATAAAGAAGATTGGTTCCGTGCAATTTCGGTAATGCATGAGTTGGCTGGCCGAAATAAGGATACCAGTAGTACCGAGGATTTTGATTGAAGGAAGCGATAACGTGGATTTATAGATTTTAGGTTTAGATTATGTTTATTTCTAGGCTATTACTTTGGTTTCCAACGGTCTCGTTTTGGTGCCTAACATTACTTGTAGTTTTCTGGCTTGGAAATTATAACTTGTAGCCTTAAGCTATGTTTGGAATTTAGGATGCATCATTGAGATCTTTTATAACCGACTAATCTTCTTCTTAAAAGTCGTAACCTTGTGGATGACCACAGCTCTTCAAGCCGCTCGATCTCGACATTGAACTGACTAATATACCAGCCTTCAATGGTCGAATATTCGAGGTCACATTCTTACTGTGTGTGTGAATGATTTTTGAAAAATCTGTAATTTTTGACGACTCTACCACCGCTACGTTGAGGAGAAGATATTTTCTAGATTTTTAGACACAAGTACATTAAATTTCACCCTTTGTCTATCTAAAAGAAAAGAACAATATTATTAAAGTAGTTATAACTTCGTAAGCCAGTTAAATGTCACCTTTTTCCTACATATTTATTTACTATCCCACACACTTTACTTTCTTATATTGACAACATAAATTACTAAACTTAATATTGTATTTCGTGAAGAATGACTGATCGTTCTTTGACCCCTCCACCGTACCTTCAACTAGAGAGAGAAAGAGTACTGACTGACATATCACGTTCCCAACCTAGAAAACTAAAGTAATAGGGGTGGGCCTTACTTTACGATGTAGGCCACCTGTAATATATGGTTCAAAATTCAACTGGTTATATTTTTTCACGATTCACTGAGACAAGGCGCTAGTAAATTGACTCCCTCCATATTCTACTGGTGCACAGTAAGACGACGACGCGACGTATCTAATGCGACAATTTTGATACAGCAATTTGAATTGCACTTATTTTGTCAATGGAAATAAAAGTTTTCATTCGCATTTAATTCTTAAAACTTGGTGTAGAAAACTTGAACTACTTTTGTATCTTGTATGTCATCATCATCATCAGCCCATCATCGTCCACTGCTAAACATAGGCCTCTCCCAAGGCGCGCCACAAAACTCTGCCTTCCTCATCCAATCGCTCCCCGCTACTTTTTTTAGGTCGTCTGTCCAGCGGGCAGCAGGGCGTCCCACACTACGCCTACCAGTTCGCGGTCTCCACTCCAGAACTCTGACACCCCACCGGTTGTCAGTTCTTCGGCAGATATGACCAGCCCATTGCCACTTCAGCTTGCTAATTTCTTTAATCTTGTATGTAATCGATGCTTATGATTTGTCTTTTTTTCAAATTGCACAGTTCAGCTGATTCAGTATCATCATCATCATCAGCCAGCCATCACACCACTATACACTTTACTGGAAAATATGTTGTTATAAGTCAGTTTACGTTAGATTTTTGTTAAATCTAAAATAAACAGTTGTCACATATATACTCGTACTTACTCGTACCAACTACTCGATAATTATAGTACTCTGAACTAGATATTTTGATATTATTCTCCGTGTAGGTATGTACACCTTTACCATTATAATCCTTTTGTTGCCAAACGCAATGCAGGTCAAAGGTATTCATCCCCAACAGGGTCTGGGCCTCCTCTGTCCTTAGCATCTTGCATCCACGTAGCTCCTGCGACTCTCTTTGCATCTTCAGCCCATCGTGCCGTCGGACGACCTACACTTCAATTCCCTTCCCTAGGCTACCACCCGGACAATGCTTTGCTCCATCTGCTGTCACCTCGCCTTGCCGTGTGTCCTGCCCATTTCCATTTGAGTTCTATAACTCTTTTACCAACATGTTAAATCTTCTAGGCGTTTTCTAGGCTATTCATCTAAGGCGTAATTCATCATTCGTATTCGGAACTTTTTCTAGGAGCTTGTTGCATAGCACGCTCCATGGCTCTTTGTGCGATTTGTGCACAATTTCAAAGGTCTAAGCTTAGTTTAAAAGGATAACAGTACATCCCTTTGGTTTACCTAACGTTACACCGTATAAAGGTACAAATCTTTATACGGTGTAACTTTAGGTAAACCAAAGGGATGAACTCCTATGACGTCATTCGCCGGGCTCTTGGCTCAGCGCACATTCCGGCAAAGTCCGAACCGAACGGAATTGTTCGCTCGTAAGAGACCCGACGCTCATTCCTTGGCGTCAGGGGAGGAGTCTGGTCTGGGATGTAACCTGCGTGGACACCCTAGCCCCGTCTTACCTCCTGGCCACTTCCAAGCGTGCAGGTACTACTGCTACGGGCGTTGAGGTCTTGAAGTGCTGAAAGTACCGCGATTTGGCCGGTAGCTACATGTTCACGCCTATAGGCTTCGAGACGTTGGGACCTTGGGGCCCAGAGGCTAAAGCGTTCATCGCAGACCTATCGGGGCGCCTCAATGAGACCTCTGGTGACCGCAGAGCTGGCAGTTTCCTGGCTCAAAGAATCAGCCTCACCATCCAGAGGGGGAATGCTTCCAGCCTGTTGGGCACCATGTCTTGCGGTGACACTCTAGAGTGTGTGTATTATTTGTAATATTTTTTGTTTTTTTTTAGTATTTAAGGATATTTTAGTTTTAGGATATTAATAGATTGTTTAATTATTAGTGAGAGCTGTTAGTTTCAATTAGTTTTCTTTTTTATTACCTATCGGATTATATTGTATCATATTATTTCTGTGTACCTAATAAATGAAAATTAAAAAAGGTACAAATTGAATCGTTATAGTCTATCAGACGCATCTGAACTTCGTCATTTAATTGAAATAAAACATTAAATTTTCAATCTAATTTCCTATTCCACGGAGTTTAATCAAAATCATGTTATATATTAGATTAAATTTCCTTTTTTAAGCAAACACGAATGGGGTTAAGGTTATTTTATATCACTAATTTCGTTTCGCTGCCACCGCAATAAATTAAACGAGAGGAAATGAGCTTGGCACTCCGGAAAGAGGAAAAAATGCTAATAAAATTGTACCTTGCCCGTTAATCTTAACCCTCGCTCGGGGCAGCCAGTTTTGTTCAGATTTCGAATGCCTAGGTAAAAGATATTAATATTTCGTAATTGGCTTCGTGACACGATCATGTTTTCGGAGAATTTAATTAACGGGACATTTGTGGGGCTTTTTAATCGTCTCTTTCGTTACTATTAAGGTATGAAATTGGAGTGTGAATTTGTAAGACATCTATCGGCCTCCTTGTATTTCACTTCCATGAGATTATTAATAAATTAATGAGTTTTAGATTCAGGTAAATATTTTATTCGTAACATTTAACTTACGATTATATTACCAGAGGGGGGTGATCGATATTCTAGATATACCATTTTCGGATTTAGTTTGTCCATCGTGAGCGTGACGGATAGTGAGAGACCGTCGCCGTTGTATCACGGACAGTGGAAATTTTAGTAGGTAAGTATATAAGCTTTTGCATCATGTTTTCCGTCATAGATAAGCCAGAGGGTAATGTTAAAAGTCATTGGTCTGAATCGCGCCTGGATCAAACCTCCCCGCTCTTTGTACGAGAGACATCTATCGAGCCACTGTACCACTATGTTTACGAGAAAAATATAAAATCAAAGTACGCCTCTTTTATTATTGTTTCATATTAAAATAATGGTATATTTCTTTTGAAGCATTTGAAATGATAATAAGGAAATGTAATTGTAAAACTCTTGCTATTATCTTGAATTTGTTATTATTTCATACTACTTAGGACTCGAATAAATATTTTCTGCGCATAAATTACATTAAGATAAAACTGCAAAATGTAATTGTTTAGGTAAGCTACGATCTGCTTCTTACGTATAGGTAAATATTATTACTTTGCCTGCAGACTTGATGAAACATAAATAGAGTGCTAGACAGTTATTAAACGTAGATTTTTCAGTCTACAATTAAACTAACAAATCAAAATTTATTCAGCTGCTCCTAGCTTAGAGTTCACTAAGTAACTGGCTCACTCCAAGCTAAATACGACACTATAAAGAGCGACACCGCCATAAGACTTAATCTCATTTGCAAAGCTAAACTAACTTTTTTCAAGTGAGCTTAGCCATCCCGCGTTCGTTTCAAACCATGACTCTGAATTTCCAGTTTAATTAAATGGAAACAGGAGAATGGTGGGTCCCCTCGTCACTCGGTTCCAATGGTTAGTTTTTATACTCTACCCGACTGTCGCATATTCTGATATTTTAAAAGGCCGTTCGTTCGGATTCGGATTTATGGGAGACTTTACTTCCGCTTTTTCGAAATCTATTACTGTGTTCGCGGGAATTATTTGCTGGTACCTGTGAAAAATTCGTTTGGCTCCGTTATTGCATTCTGTATTTTTTTAAGTGACATGAAATACGGTACGTTAATTATTTACTTTTCTGGTTCCGAATAATGGAGAATGGTATGGTCCGCTCTTTCTCATCCTTATGAGTAGATCTGAGCTATAATAATAATTATTTTGCAAACGATTTGGGAGTCTTATCACCCGTTACATAGTAAACTAGATTTTCGTGTACAACAACAAAATAATATCCATAAAAATGTATGTACTTATGCACTTCTTTAACGTGAATAAAAATTACATCAGTGCGCGCAATTTTTGTCACATGCTGAAAATACAAACTAACTTCATGGGTGTTACATTGGCGCGCGCAAATTCTGTCACATGCTGAAAATACAAACTAACTTCATGGGTGTTACATTGGCGCGCGCAAATTCTGTCACATGCTGAAAATACAAACTTACTTCATGGGGTGTTACATCGGCGTGCGCAAATTCTGTCACATGCTGAAAATACAAACTTACTTCATGGGGTGTTACATCGGCGTGCGCAAATTCTGTCACATGCTGAAAATACAAACTTACTTCATGGGGTGTTACACGTTGAAACTACAAGCTAATTTCATGGCGTGTTACATCGGAGCGCGCAAATTCTGTCACTTGCTGAAAATACAAGCTAATTACATTTGGTGTTACATCGGCGCGCGCAAATTCTGTCACATGCTGAAAATACAAACTAACTTCAAGGGGTGTTACATCGGCGCGCGCAAATTCTGTCACATGCTGAAAACACACTCTGATCGATTTCTCCTTACACGCCATAAGAAGTATAACTTTAAAAAACAACAACTCAACACAATAACAACAAAAAATACCTTTTCTCTTAAGATACATTTGTCATCCGCGCAAAAAGAGTCCGGTTGTCGACATTTTAAACCTATTTATCGTTCCATACGATCATGTGACTGATATAGATGCCGAATTTAACATTCATAATCCGACAACTGGACCCTTTTTACGTGGACGCCCACATTTCATTCCGCAATGAATAGGTATAATACCTAAACTCATTATACACTATTCGTTTTACGCTACCGTCTTGTTAACACGCACAATCTAATAACAAAGACAAATCATTTACAAAAATAATACTACAAATCTATAGAGAAAAAAACAACACTCCATTAAATTGGCATTTATTCCCAGACCAAATATCTATTTTTTCCTCCAAAAACATTGTTCGAAACCGTCGTCAGCTTCTAAAGGGATAACGTAGCGGTAAATCCGGAGCACAGCTTTGGTTGTGGAGCCGTCCCACTGTCAATTAGCTAACAGCTAGTTTACGACAGCAGGTGTCAAGTGATAGTAATTAACAGTGAGAGAGACTCGTATGTGACACGGCTATTGCGCTCTTTGTTGTGAGTATTAAGGTTTGTTTTTGTTCGATTTGTCTCACAGATAGACAGAAAAAGGTGGAGAAATAGTTTCATAAATAAAAACAGTCTTGATGTTTGATGAAAATCCAAATCTTTCAGTTAATTTGAACATAATTGTTTATAATGTCATTTGTTTTAACGCATATCTTCTTATCGTGTGGGCAAAGTCCTGGTGTCTGAGTTTTTTCAGACCACCTTACGGCCTCTAACGTGGTTTTTATGTAACGACTACGGCCACGAGAGATAATAACCGGGACCAACAGCTTAACGTGCCATCCGAAGCACGGAATCATCTTTCTTTTCAGACAATCAGGTGATTCGGCCTGCAATGTCCTAGGCAACTGGGGAAAAACGCACAAAGTGACATATCACTAGGTGTCCCCCATGGGAATCGAACCCACGACCTCCGTGTCAAGAGCCCAATGCTCTTAACCATTAGATCACGGAGGCAGTTTTCACACATATTATACGATGATAATAAATTCCTCTGCCTTGATGTTTCTGACTACCCCGAAGGGGACTATGTTCTTGAGTTTATGTTGTACAGTTATCAGTAATTACATACTCGATCTACAGCTTTAATCGGCAATCTAATTTGATTAGGCTAGAATGTACGAAATAAAGAAGAATGTCGGATGCTTTTTTTTTTTGATCTCCGTCTTAGAGGAACCTTACATAAGTGAGACCATACGTGTAGAGTGAAATAAATCTATGGTCCGGCCGCTGAAAGATTGCGTTTGACAGTTACCATAAAATTGTAAAAAACTGAATGACAATATTGTTTACCTGTGCTCACTCTAGTACACAGGGCACTAGCTGCCCTTTTAAGTTCAAAAAGTTACTAAATAATGATCGGCATTTATAGTTTTCATTCAGTTTTTACAATTTTATGGTAACTGTCAAACGCAATCTTTCAGCGGCCGGACTTTAGTTCATTGGTTGTAACCTTCAAAAGTTTGAGGAAAGGTGTTTCTTCTTATGACACCTTTTGAATCAAGAGTGCATGAACCTTTTAATCTTTCTCATTAGATAGAACATTCACGATAACAGTATGTTTGAAGAAAACGAAATAAGTGGCAAAGACGTTAGTAACGATATATAACGAAGATAACGATCCTTCCTCAGAGGAAGGATCTCCATAGAGTCCGCATAAATTTACGATTGTAGTTAGTCTCTTTTGTCTTATGACGTACCTTTAATAGTAGAAGGAGATGGAACTATAGATATTTGTTTATGCGGCTGTTTACTTTTTTTTGAGCTAGTGTGTGTGAAAAGTGACCGTAAACATAAGGCCATATCACTTGGTACCTTTTGTCCATACTACTTGACACCACACACTCAAACCTAAACGTCAAAAAAGTGGGCACTTTACAATTGGTATGGCTCACTCTATTAGGTATAATCTCTTTGTAACGACCAAAATACCCCAGTGATCATATTCGATGAAAATTTCTGTCATAGTTACGATATCCTATTAGTTTTTGGTTGACTTGTCCATTTGACTACTAATTTTTTTCTACTTTTGAATCCAAACTTCTAGTGATGCGGAAGTTTTTAAAAATTCCTAAATTCGGTATGTAAATTTTTTTTTGAGTTGTGAGTCGAAAACCATTTCGAGATAATCGTTTCAATAATAATATTTTCTATGTCAGAGATTTTAAAATTAAAGGATTACAGATATTTTTAATAAAATAACGTCTATTTTCGGTCCGTCCAGTAACGTCACTGGAAAACCTGTGAACTCCTTGGTAAACTTAAAATAACTGGCATTTATGAAAAAAATACATCCGCAATGTCAGAATTTGACTTTTGATGTTTCCGTTTCTGTTACCAGCATAGAGTTAGAAAGAGAAAGCAGGAAATTTTTATTTTTTTATGAAAGCAGTAGTTTTTCTCCATGGAGTTCTAATTAATGTCTCTCCACCATTTTTGCATTAAGAGATTACAGAGCAAAGTAATTTAAAAATTAAATTTATACTGATAAACTCGATGAATCGCAATAAAAAATAAATTGGTTTCTTAAATAATGTCTTCTATCCGTAAAAAATATAAAATGAAGACCAAAATAAAACTGGAGTAACCAAATTGTTATGTGTTTAAAATAATTATGACCCGGCACTTGTACGGCTTTTAGCTTTCGTAAAAAAGACTACGTACAAATTCCCCACCCTTCTTTGTCAACTTCATCACTGAGAAGCTACAAACCCTTTGATTACCAAAGAATGGGAAGTTAACAACAAGGCATTAGATACCAGGGGTACCAGGGGGGAGGGGGGGGGGGGCGTCGAGACTCCATTATACATTTCTTTTTCTGCTACTTCCCACCCCGTTCTCCCCTAATCATTGCATGTCAGCCGAATTAAAGATAAAGTCAACGTAATATAAAAGGGGAAAATAAGAAAGAGATTGCGATATTATTAAAATATTTTCAAAAAAGTTTGGAACTCGGAACATTTGCTGGAATATTGAAGATAATATGCTAGGAATGAATTTACATATAAATTGAATCGAGATTAGCAGCATTACGGTCTTCTGAAGAATGTTTTTGTGAATACCGTAGGGCAAGACAAAATAATAGACATGACATAATTAATAATGTGATCATTGATATAACTTTTGACTGTGACTTTTCACGCTTTCTTGGCGATTTTATTAACATTATGTACTATACACATTTAAGTAATAGTGAAAACTATTCTTTAAATTAAAGATTACAATGTCAAAATGTGCGCGCGCGTGTGTGTGTATGTGTGTGTGTGTGTGTGTGTGTGTGCGTCTGTGTGTGTGCGTGTGTGAAAATGAAAAGTTTTGAATCAAATTAGAGAAGTGTTGGTGGCTAAATTAAACGAAAGCAAGCACCGGAATCTCCAAGATGTGGATTCAAATCCCCTATATGGCTGTGGATGCATAAACTTAATTGACCACTATATCTAATCATTTATATTTATTTCTGCGTATTATAGTTTTTGGCAATCTCATAGAACTATTTTTGCTCTATCTTTTAATGTGGCTTCTATATCACCAAACTATTTATAAAATCTTTTAATTAGGTAGTATAATTCTGCTTGTAATTAAATAAGTAAAAGTCGTTGCTCCCCAAATAACCGTGCATTAATATAAATACATTCTTATCTTACATCTGCACATTTTTAGAAGATGCAGGTATTTACGTGTAATAAGCGTTTTCATTTAAAAACTCTAATGATATGACACATTCGATACGTTACCAGTACGCGGTACGCTACAATACAAAACTAGTACTTGAGCTGGATATTACATAAACTTTATAAATAACTGGAAAGCTAATATTAAAACGGGAGTTCATAGGAGCGCAGCGTCGGCTGCCAACTATTCCAAACTGGGCACGGGATTTAGGTTCAAATAGAACCTGGCAAATCCTTGTTGGCGCCAGAAATAGCAGAATTAAGTACGAGTAGGTTGGTGGAGTTATGGTTTCTATAATTTCTGATGGTAGAAGAAATTGGAGTTTCGTACGAAGTTCTTACATCTATACATGTAACCTGACTTTTTTGACGATTTACAACTTTAAGAGGAGGTCTTCAAAATAGACCACTCCTTTTTTTCCCGTCCATTTGTAAAGGGGTGGCTTAGACCATCAAAATAGTGAGACAAAATTTGCTGTTTCACACAAAACTGTAGTACCGTGTAGATTACAATGTATGGAACAGCAGATTATTTAATTTTATTTAGATTTTGGCTATTTTGTATTCTGTGATAATGCGTCATAGAAAGACTTGGAAAGGTGAAATAGGTTTATAATGGTTTCTGGTCTTTCTAAAAAGGAATGTCCTTATATTAAGTGTGTGTGTTTGTATGTATGTGTGTGTGCGTGTGCTTGTGTGTGTGTGTGTTTAATAAATGAGCCTCTGCCCTGGCTTGATATATATCAATCAATTACTGTTTGATGTGTCTACCAAAACCATCATAGAATGGCCATCGAGATGAAAATTTCTGAAACGTACTCCCAATCAAAAGTCATGCACCGGCATTGCTTAACTTAATTGATCGTTTCGAACACTCAAGTTCGAATGAATGAATACCTACCTGAAAATGTGAGTAGGTACATTAATAAGAACTTTATATTTGCTTGTTTTCGAACAGACTTAATTAATGTCTCAAATAAATCGAGTATTCCTTGCTCATTTTCCAGTGCCAAATGAATATTTCCGAGTAGCACTAACTAATTAATCAGTGGCTTCCAATGAAACCGGCCATATAACTTGCTGAACAAATCTTAATATGGCATAAAAAATTTTAGCATGAGACTAGAAAAGGTTTTCTGTAAATGTAGAACAGCAAAGTAGAACAATAGAGAACGAGATTGATGTATTGATGTATGTCAAAGAATTGAGCCGACGGCTCCGGGACAGGGGCTGCGACCCCCGTTCCGGTTCGTTTCTGGTCCAACGCATGCATTGGCAATACAACGCGGTACCGCCGCCAGTGTTTTAGACTCCTTCACACCAGAAACCAATCGTGGCGTGCTCCTAGATTAGCATAGGTCCTTTCTTCTTCTCTTCTTCTTTTTTCCCTTTCTTTACTGTATAGTATTAATTATTTTTATTTAGATAGTTATAAGTTCTTTCTTTACTTTTGCCTTTAGTTAGTTTACATACTGTATATCAGCTGTGTAAAAATTTTTACATTATGTCGATTGATGTATTATTTCAAACATGTTATGATAATTCAATGTTGAGATAGCTATACATATTACAAATAAAACTAGATCTCGAAATTTCATTCAACATTATTTTATTTATGGTGATACAATACTTATACTTCTTTTTCAAGATACAGTTTGACACGATGAGATGTAGACATGACTTTTGAGAAAGGTTCTTGTGAATGAATAACATTTTGACAAAACGATATCGAACAGGTTGTTAGCAAAGTCAACGTCAAAGTCAATATAATTTATTCAATATAGGAGCTTGCAGCACACTTATCAAACGTCAAATCTTTTTTAAAGCTACCACCGCGTCGGAACGTGTTGTCGCTGTAGAGAAGATGCGGCCAGAAACTCTACAACATAACACGACTTAATAACTATTACAATATACATTCTTAAGCTAAAGTTATGTATACAATAATACATAGTCTATTTAATAAAATAATTGATACTATACAGTAAAGTAAATAAACTATATTTAAATAATTATCCAGTTTATAATATGCTTTATAACAGAGGACTTTTTTGATTTGAGTTTTAAACATGTTTTCGGAAAGATTCAAAATGGTCTCGGGGATTTTATTATAACAACGTATACAGTGACCCATGAAAGACGTGTTGACCCTACTAAGCCGAAAGTGTGGAGATATCAGTTTATTTTTGTTTCGAGTGTTGTAATTATGGACATCACAATTTTTTGGAAATAAAGAAAATTTTTTTCTTAATTAGGTAAACTGTAGATTATTTAAACGATCTGGGCCGGGCCATATTTTGCTGGTTTTTAGAAGCTATCTTCTCGTTATTTAAAAGACATACAGAGAAATGACCAATATAGTAATGATCTTCAACATCTCGGCATTTTTTGCTATTGAACATGATTCTTATTTTTTTTTAAATACATGTGAAACCTGTGTTCAAAGGATAGCTTAATTATGATGAGCTATAAAAGAGTGCATTTACTTTATAAATTGAAGTCACTTTTACTTGCGACACACACCATTATGTAGACAATATTACTAAGGTAGTTTTTTTTTAAATTTGTTAATGCGATTATTTTAAAATTTGGCGCGAATTCCTATTATTTTCGAATTTGGTTTCCTTGGATTAGAAGGCCCACAGTGACAATGACATAGTTTAGTAGAGGTGATTCGGTTCTGAAAGGGTCAAGGGAGGTCACGTTCAGTGGGGGATACGCCTTAAGTCTCTTTAAGTTCTGTTCCTGTATTTCGAAACGGCACGTAGTGTAGTGACCTCAGGTGTGGTGTAGTGAGGAACACCCTAAGCGGCAGTACGTATGTCCAGAGTCCAGACGGGCTAATATGTAGGTTATCGATACAACACTATACAGGGTGTAAAATTTATAACGTTACATATCGAAGGGGGTACTAAAGACCATCAAACTTCTACTATGAAACCACCACCGAAAACGCGAAAAAATCATCTGTTGTTCCAATCCTGATTTTTGTTTTTCGCGATTTCGATATTGGCTTCATACTGTAAGTTGTTAGTCTGACTAATTCTTTTTGTTACACAACTTACCTATTTAATTTCACACCCTGTATAGTTTTCAAGATGAATTACTTAACTAAATATTAAGAATAAATGAGAATCGCAAATAACTGTCAACAACACCTTGTGGATAGATACCAATGTTTTTTCTCGATGTTTGCTCCATCGTGAAAGTTGCTAAATTTTATGGTCAATATTACTATAACGTGTTTTTTACACCGTATATAAATGTGATATTAATTCGTCTTATAGGGTAGTTACCCTTTATAGTGCTAAAAGGTCATGAACAACACTTACCGCAGCCCATTTAGTACTAGATTTATTACGTACCTGAAAGTGTAAAACTCGACAGTAACAACACTCGTAAATATTTAATGAAACAATCTAATTGCTCGAAGGGCCAATTAATTTAAAAGTTAGTTTAGACTATGGATTTAAAATCACAACCACGATTTTCCCTCGCACGAATTAATCTTGGCAGTTGCCCGCAAATTGTAATGAGTTTTTAATTCCAGCATAAGCCATTTTGAGAGTCGAGGCTCAAAATTTTCTGCTCTAGCATCGCACTTAACCTAATTTGGTTAACATTCATCTGTACTAGCATTATAAGGTGTGTTTGTCTGTCTGTTTTTTATGTCTTTACTTCTAAATTACAGAACCGATGTTAACACGTATCCCCCACTCAACGACCTTGACCCTTTCAGAGCCGCCTCACCTCTACTAAACTACGTCATTTTAGTAGGTATATCTATTTTTGACTGGATTGTCCTTCATTATGTAACTGTGGTGCATTCTAATTCAAGGAAATCAAATTCGAAAATCATAAGAATTCGCACCTTTTATAAATGAAATAATTATCTCATAAAATTTTGTTCTTAAAAAGTTGTATTTATAGCATTTTTAGATCATAATATCTACACAATGGTGTGTGTCGCAAGTAACAATGACTTCAGCTTATAAAGTAGATGCACGTAATACATACTTTTTCAAATGTTTAGGCTTTCCTTCGAACACATGTTTCAAATGTAATTTATAGAAAAATAAGAAATATACTTTATAGCAAATAAAGCCGAGATGTTGGAGATCATAGCTATATTTTTCATTAATTTGTATGTCTTTCAAATAATAACGAATAACCAGCAAATATAGCCCGGCTATAATATACTATAATATAGTGGGAGCGTCTTAATGAAAATGATAATTGGCAGAGAGTAGATACCCTATAGCACACCCCGGACACTGCCTACAAAGGGCAGAAAGTGTCAAGATGACGTCAGCACACGCGTAGGTTCTTCTCTTTTATACCTAGATGTTTAAAAATTGCTTTCAGGGCTATTTTTAGCTGTCTCGTTCATATTAAGTTAAGAAAGTAAATTTCTGTAGGTAAAAAGATAGTTATAACCTGTTGAAGCCTGCTGGGCAAAGGTCTCCTGTCCCATAGAGTATGAAAAGAAGTAGGCTATTACTCCAACTCTATGGCCCATTGCGCATTGATGGAAGCAAGTTCACTGAACAATCTAAATTAAAAGTATTATCAAGCACCCTAAACAGTCCTCTGACTTACCTGAATGCACTACATTATCGTAACCTCTATATTAGGTATAATGCAGTAAAAGTATAATGCAGAAAATCTCAAAATGAAAGCAATAACGATATATTTCTCAGAAATACATTTGCAGTTGAAACTAAAGATATCTCTCACCTTAACATACCCATTTCTATAAACTCTAAAACTTAAGATGGCGGAGATATTCTCGATCACTGAATTCAACCTAAACGAATAGAACTGAAGCCGGAAAACAGAAACTACAGAAATCAGTGAAGTTGTCTCTAGCGCGGTCGCAGAGCAATCAACTTTGTAGCAAGTTTACGTTCGGGCCACTAAACTCCTTTGTACATACCAAGACCCAAGACTCATGTCATTCTCGACTTTAAAACTTAACCATAACGGTTGTATTAGGAGTCTTCTAGCGCGGAAAGCAGTGTAGCTGGCAAACTCTCAACCCAAGGAACGACTTCTTGCCAACTGTACCTGTTTACGGAGTTAAAAACGATTTTCTTACAAGAGAACTTTACTGTGCTAATTTACAGATACTAATGTCTTTAACTACTTATTTTAATGACGCCACCAGTGTTAGTCTTTTAAAAAACCTCAAAGTTTTTTTAAAGATTCCTACTAGTTAATACTATACGTATTTCTTCATAATCAGCTTATAAACGTCCCATTGCAGGGCACAGGTCTAGTCGAGTTGGGCATTAGTCTACCACGCGTGCCCAATGCGGATTGGTAGACTTCACATATGCATAAGAATTTCTTCTTCAGAGTATGCAGTTTTCCTCACTATGTTTTCCTTCACCGTTTGTGAGCAGTCGGTATTACTGTAGATAAGTCAGAAAAACTCATTGCTATGTTTGGCATTGGCATGTCGTCCGTGCACATTCAAACCCGGACCCTCATGATTGCGTGTCCTCTCCGCAACACGCCAACGATGCGATGTTCGCATACGCGTGTACATAGACCTAGACTTCTTTTACCCCATGTTTATGGGTCAGGGGTTAAAAATGTAACCATGTATATCGTGCCGTGCGTAGGTAAAGCTCGTTATTATTATAGTCCGAGACCCTACAGGTGAAACACCTACATCGAAATACTTCATAGACGCAGGTGGGAAGCATAACTTCCCGTTATGGGTAACAAAACTGCGCCGGCAGAAAATTGCGAATAGTGTCATATCGTAGGTGAGCCCGAAGGTTCACACAATAAGGAAGAATGTAACATAAACAAAAGCCCGGGAGGCAAACAACTTGAGCCCCTCTTAATAGAATTCTGACGCTGTGGCACCTTACAGGGTAAAGATACTTTACGTCGCTTCTAATATCTGCCTTGGAATTTGAGGTCGGACAAGACTTGAAATTGTTTGAGAAATGGTAGCAGTTATTTGAGGTTATGTTTTAGAGAGAATAGCAACGTAACAATGACGTGTTTTGCTTGAATACTCCGTTGTTTGAATTTAGTTAAGTGAAGAAAAGGAAATATTGAAGGATGATGCTGAAATTACTATTATTTAAATAATACAGCGTTTACAAGTAGGTACGTCGCTATCGTCAGCCATTTAACGTATAACTACAGGGCACAGGCGTACCCACAAGAAGGGTTTATTTAAAAATTAATTCAATAAGAATGTCCAATGCTAATTGGTGGACTATACCTACATACGCATCAGAATTTCATCTTCAGTGTATGAAAGTTTACTCATGATTTTTTCCTTTTATTTTTTTAAAAAACAATTGCATATCGTATAGGTCTTACGATAAATAAGTGATAATAAAGAGCATCGGTGGCGAGTTGTGGAGAGGTATGGACACTCAGTCATAAGAATCAGGGTCCGAATTCGTGCCATGTACCAATGAGTTTTTCTAACTTATATAACGAAATACCGAAGCTGAAGAAGAAATTCTGAAGCGTATGTGAAGTCTACCAATTATGCATGTGTAGTGGACTATGTTTCCTCCCTGTTCCATTTTTTGTGTATATTGTAGAAAAGAGTAGACTCTTTTCTGAGTATATGAGAAATCATTTATAGTAAAAAACGTAGGAATAAGTCTACTATACTTTGTCCTGCTGCGCTTAAAAGCTTATTGAAATAAAAAGGTAAAAATCAGTCGTGAAAGCCCATCAATCTTTGTGATGGCTCCGTAGCTAAGTACTGATGAAGAAATAAATGAGTCAAATATAATTGGCAATAATCCTTCAATTAATGGCAACGACGCAGCTGCACAATGGGAAGAGCCTATTGTAAATAGTACTGAGCGATTGAACATTGTATCAACTATCTATCTATACACAATAATCCCGCGTGATTACTAATCAAATATCATTTGGAGCGGTAATCTGGCGATTAATGTGACGGACCATTGAATGGCCCGAGTACGATATCAACCGCAAAATTATGTGTTTCATGAATGATAATCACCTGCTCAGTTGATTGGTCACATTGCTTGTTCAATGACCAATCACTGCATGTTTGTTCAAAGTTTAATTTGACACGTAAGCTCGTATTCGTTGCTACGTAAATAAATCAATTGGATTCTGACCATTTGAATAGGCTTTGTCAGTTTTAGATTTCATTTTGAATTGGCTAAACGTATCAGTAACAAATTGTTTAATTACAATCGTTGGATGCTATGGAATTTACAATTGGAACGATAGTTTTAAATTCAGGTATTGTATGTACAAATATTTTTTTTCGTCTTCATCATCATCATCATAAGCCTATCATTGTCTAGATACTCTTTCTTATACTGTGGCTGAACATAGGCCTCTTCCAAGGCGCGCCAGAAAACTCTGTCCTCGGCTTTCCTCATCCAGTCGCTTCCCGCTACTTTTTTAGGTCGTCTGTCCAGCGAGCAGCAGGGCGTCCCACACTACGCCGCCTGCCAGAGATCACATCAGAAATGAAGTGATATGTCAGGGAACTAAAGTGGTTGACATAGCTAAAAAAATAAGCAAGCTGAAGTGGCAATAGTCTGGTCATATCTGCCGAAGAACTGATATTGTCAGAGCTCTTTCTCGTGTCGGTATTTATGTATTACAATATAAGTACTTAATATTTCAGGACTTTAGGCAACTAAAGTGTCTTTATGGTTAATCCGCGCGCAAAAGTTGACAACAAAATACAACACATTCAAATTATTTTATCTCGATCAAAAATTCACGAACTATATTCATACAATCTTCTCTTTACTTCAAAACAAGTGAAGCAATTTCTACATAATAAAGACAAAACCTTTGATTAAATTTCTAAGACACAGAGAAACAAGGTGACAAAGGAAAATAATTGTAGCATTAAATATATATTTATACTTTATATCGAAGGTAATTTTGTAGAAATAACAGCACAAAAGATAACAAGCACCAACGAGAACCGGGTCTTTCGTTGAACCGAAAGTAATTGATAATATAATTTAACAAGAATGGACGATATCTCTCTGTCGCCAATCGCAATTTATTTCGACAGGAACAAATACCAGTAAATATGTCTCCTTAATCTAACAAATCTTGACCTCACTGATTTTCAAATTGGTTTCCTTTGAAATAAATAAAGAGGACAGGTTGATGAAACGGAGCTGCAATTAGGTAAACAATTATTAATTTCTTTATAAACGCTAGCGAGTTTTTATCATCAACTAATTTTGCTATATATAGTGGTGTGGTGGTACTAGGTCGAATTAGAAATGTGAGTCGTACGTCTGTGCACAAGGCATGGACGAGTTCTGCGTACAATAGGGCCAATTAACACAAGTTCTTTTTACTTATTATTTCATCTCGCATCATTATAAAATTACTACACTTCGCTAATATCCCACGACCTCCTTGGGAAAGTCGGTCGTTCCACCCAGTAAATCATTAGAATTTTAAAGTTAAATGACAGTTGAGGTCACGATGTCGTTAAACCTTAATTTCAATAAGAAAATATTTACTCCACCTTCATTGGAAAAAATTACATGAAAATGTTTCAATTGATAAAATAAAGCGATTAGAAAATTCCAATTTGTCTAAACACTTCGTACCACGTAGGTATAGTAGAGGAATTTACTCTTATACTTATTGAGTCTTGTATCAAAAATTTCAGAACAGGAGGCAGGTGCACACATTAGACTTCCCTGGCCGTTTGAGGATGGTGGTACTGAAAATGGGCCCGCAAAGCTTTGATGTCTGGAATTTGGATGCAGGGTAGCGTGCAGACGGTATACCAGTATTTGGATCAACCTCTACAATTTAGGCGTATTGAGGAAATGCGTTTTCGTTGGATTTCCAATCTGTAAAGTTTGAGTTAAAATAAGAGTTGCCGAATGTCAATGAAATAGCTTCTTCAAATTATGAATTTCGTTTTATTTAGCACAGGAAGACAGTTGTACGCCTACGTTGGTAAAGTAGTAGGTATAGGTACTTTTATTAATAGATGGTGAAAAAAAAGGTGAGGGGAAAAAAAATCAATACCTAACCTATTTGTTTTCGCAATCGTATTTAATGATTTAGTTTCTGAAAAGTCAATTTTATCAGAGATGTCATGGATTTCTAAAGAGTCAATTTTAAAAATAATGAACATTATATCTAATACCTTAGTAACCTAGTTTTAAGATTCGATTTGTATAGTATTTTGCCAAATACGTTAATAATGCGTACTATTTGTTTTGAAAATCTTACTATAAATACACATAAAAACAAACTAACTTTTTTTTCGTTTTTATTCTATTTCAGGGTCGACAGCAACTTTGCTACAACTACCAAGTACCAGTTTTATGTAGGTTTGATTAAACACTTTGGTTTCTTTGTCTTTTACCCTATTTCAATTTCTGGATGAAAAGTCAAATAAACATCCTGTTGACGATGATAGACAATATACGATGTTTGGATGTATGTGACTCAATCAAGCATATAAACAGCTGAACAGATTGGGATGAAATTTGGTACATAATAGAATGTATTTTGCACGGATTGTAACTTAGGATGATTTTTAAAGTCAAACGCAGACTTTGCTATATTCTCCAACTATATTGACTACCCGTCAGAGATATTCTGAAACCTCAGAACATCCCCGTTTCACTAGTAGTATTGAAACTCTGTCCTGTGTGACGGGGAGTGAGCCCGTTGTCACTTATAATGGACAGTGGGTACATTACATGCCTCGAAATTGAAACATGCAGGTTTCCTGACTATATTTCCCTTCACCGAAAAGCCAGTGGTGTTGAAAATCGTACATAAATTCCGAAAAACTCATTAGTAATAAATACAAAAGTTAATAATCAGAGATACGTCTACATGGTGAAAGAAAATCCCCAAAAGGGATTATGGTCACGATTCCAGGTAATACATTGATATTGTATTATCTCTGCATGGAGATCAGAAATTCCGCTTATGCAATGGCAATTTAAAAATTGTAATAACGTGGATAATCCATCATACATTTTGAATATTCCAATATGCAACTTGTCCACCACTAATTAACGAACGATTCGAAAATTTTAATTGGAATAACTGCTATTGGCATGTGAGAATAAAGAGTCCGTCCATTTATGCAAGCAAGCGACATTTACATTTTGACTGACCGGTTAAAAATATCATTTTGTTTTATATTTTTACAGTGCAGATGTCGAAAAATGGGTGGTATGGTAATTGGAATGGTGATATTGCATGGTGCTATATCGGTGCGTGTCTGTCTGTATGTCTGAGCTCGCAGCCCAACAATATTGGATCTATCGAATAGATAAGGTCGTAAGGATCCTTTCGTATCTGAATGACCTATAAGCAAAATGACCTATCGCCCTAAAAGCAAAACGTCCTACGATATTCGATTCAAAATTGGGGTTTAAATTGAAACCTAATTTAAGTACGTTAATATGTACTGGCCATAATAGTAAAAATCTAAAAAAAAGTGGTTAGTGATTACCAAACGAAATAAATCTGAAAACTATTTCAATTAGATTTCATTTACCGATAGTGACATTTTTCCGATATCCTACATTTTCTGATAATGTAAAAAACTCCGAAGAATACGTACATAAAGTTCACGACCGCAACCCTTTTCGGGTGGTCAGAAATTTTGGTACTTACTTACATGCAGATTTAGATAGGATTTAATAGGAATGAATAAAAACAAGCCAAGAGCGTGTCGGACTCGCCCATGAAACGGTTTCGTAGCTATTGCATTGTACTCGTATAAATAGTAGGGAAGCTTTCAATAAATGGTTTTTATTACTTAACAAAATTTGAGTGCCCTAATAAGGCAAAAACGTGAAAATAATTTGTTTTATATTTTTGTTACCATGATCAGATTTCTAATATTTCAGTCGTCTTCGTCTCTCATACCGCCGCAGACGTGCGATAATTATCTAAAAAAATATATTTAAAAAAGTCGGGTGTCGCAAGATAATTCACAATAATTCCACGATAATCGACGATAAATTTTAAACGAAATCTGTCTATCCAATAACTATTTTCAAGAACAATATAATGTTCTGTGTTTTAACCATATTATCCGTAAAATTTCAACGATACATCATACTGGCGTTTAAAGTATTGGGTAAAACTGTTTTCAAATATCTATTACGACTAAAATTTAAGTTCCAATGAGAAAATTTTTGATAGACAAATACTTTCTCACTGTGTCGTCGTTTCAATCAAGAGTTTTAACTAAGATTCCTTAAACCTTGTACTTGCCTACCTATTTAAAACAGGTAACATTAAATACTGTACATGTTAGTATTTAATGTAACCTGTATAATGTAGGTATGATTGTATTCACGCATCATTTGACACTCTTTTAAACTCTAAGAATATAAAAGCATATTATAAACTGGATGATTATTTAAATGATAAAAATGCATGGGTCTGAGGTCACTAACTTATAGTTTATTTGCTTTACTGTATACAGGGTCCTTCTTAATATGCTGACACTTTTTTAAGGATATGATCAGACCATCATACTGAACAACTTTCTCTATGGGACCAACATCGAAATCGCGAAAAAAAAATCTGTTGTCCCATACATTTGACTCGAGTAGGTTTGCAGTTTTGTATGGGACAGCTGATTTCTTTTTCGCGATTTCGATATTGGTGCCATAGAGAAAGTTGTTCAGTATGATGGTCTGAGCATTCCCTTAAAAAGTGTCAGCATATTAAGAAGGACCCTATAGTATCAATTATTTTACTAAATAGACTATGTATTATCATAATAATATTTATATTGTAATTAAGTAGAGTTTCTGGCCGCATCTTCTCTACAGCGACAACACGTTCCGACGCGGTGGTAGCCCTAAAAAAGATTTGACGTTTGATAAGTGTGCTTAAAAAAATTCGTATCTTAGAGTCAAAGTCAAAGTTAATATAATTTATTCAATATCTCCTATACTTATAGAATTTGTGATACGATAAAACACTATAATTTTGCTGTCAATCTGGGCCCTGTTTAATAAACGCGACAAGTGACAATTGACAATGAAAATTCAAAGTACATTGCTGCGAATGCTAGGATAAATGCAGCACTGCAAGTTAAGCGTCATTAGTATCCAGCAATGTACTCTGAATTGTCATTGTCAACTGTCACTTGTCGCGTTTATTAAACAGGACCCTGAGATAATTCTCAACTCATGGTTAGTTCTACTAAAACAAGATGGTTTTCTAGAGTAGACTAGGTAACTATTTATTTTTTGATAATACTATAGATACTGTAGTAATAAATAAAACAATATAACAAATTCTATACCGGGAAACAACACGGCAATACGACATCTCACGAACTGAAAATGCCTCTAATCTTCAATCTAAAGCAATAAATCGTCCCCGGTCGACTTACCTGACTTATGCCACCTTGCAAGTCATCACAATCACACGCATGCATTAGGCTTAGCATAACGTCGCTGTACATTACTCGTGAGTAATGGCCAGCTTAGATACACTACGGTCCCGTAACCCGTACCTTCTGTCGAAATGTACAATTAGGTACAGAAGGTGTCGAGTACTGTTTGCATCTCACCGATCCCCGCTTCCCAACCCGTCGCGTAATCCCAGCAACGCCCATTGCCGAGGTCCGTACCCCCCTGGGGTGCCCCTTGGGCAGGTTGCTTAAATCACTGGTTCGGTGACCTAACAGGGCGCTTCGCCGTCACTGGTATGGCCACCCCCAAAAGCCCGCTGTAAAAAGCAGTAAATGCTCCCTGAGCAAACTGTCAGTCAAAAAAAAAAAAAAACTGTTTGCATGGACCTCTTATAGCAGAACACTGTTTGCCAAAATTAGCGAGACTGATCAGGTATGTATTATGATGGTTGAGTCGAGTGGCTTGAAACAACAAAAATTGCAGTACTCGTAGATGCAAACATTAATTTTTTAGTAATATTTTTGTCTATTCATATTCACATTACACTTTTTTCCGACGCGTTAATTTAGCACACACGTTAGCTATTTAGTAAACAGAAATTCTGAATTAATTTCAATTTGTTTATGTTTAGTGCTCTATAGGTGGTATGAATTTTTTGTTATGCTTAGCTTTTTACTTTTTCGACGATCTACGATATTATTCCGTAATTTTTTGTAGTCTCTTTCTAGTTGGTCCGTGGTTTGTCGTTGTATCAATACAGCAAGATATATTCTAGTTTAATAACTGTCGCTGACCTATTATGTTTTTGCTCTCTATATAGGTATATGCGTAGGTACCAATGGAATCGTATGTTTGTAAGCTCATATTTCTATGAAGTTTCCATTCTGCATTGTATGCATATAGTGCTTCTGTACTGGTACAAGCGTGGTTCACCACAAAATGTGGGCTCGTAATGTTTCGGTCTGCCCTTGTAAACTTCTGTTTGCCTGGTGCTGGTGAGATCCAAGGCTGTCCGTAATGAGGAACAAAGTTTCTTGTTGTGTCGATAAAATTTAAGTTTTCGAATTAAAATCAAAGGGCTTTATGGTGTTGAATTATGTTTGCTATAAAAGTACTCTATAACTTGGGTTAAGGGTGTACGGGGAAGATTCAAACGGGGTCAGGCAATATTAGAAGTACGAGGGCTATTTGTTTACTTTTGCGCGTTTAATACTAGATAAGCTTCTGGCCACGACTATGTCCGCGTAGAATTAGTTTCGTTTTCGAGATCAAATATAGCATGTGACCTTTGACACACCGCTGATGCCTTTGACACGCCTCCGGTCCAAAAGAATCTAAAACCAAAATATCCTATTACCATTATGAACTAATTTCAAAATCACCTTTTCCCAAAATGCCTGAAATTCAAAATGACAGATTTTTTCAATGATTGATTTTCCAAATGTCTTTTGGATTCGTTACATTCGTGTTCAACCACCATTGTTGTTATATTTTGGTTTTAGGTTTTTTTGAACCGGAGGCTGACAACAATGATGATCGCTTTGACGCGTTACTTAAACACATTTTTGTAAGATAAATTGGTATTGATGTTCTTCATCATCATCAGCCTATCATCTTTTACTGCTGAACATACACCTATCCCAAGGCACACGATTTATCTTCGGCCTTCTTCCCGTCGCTCTCCAATACTTTGAATAGTTCATCGGTCTAGAGGGCCGGAGGGCATCCTACGCTACGCCTGCCACTTTTTTATTCTTCTAGAACTTGGACTTTTCATCGGTTGGCAGTTCTACGGCAGATATAACCAGCCTATTGCCAGCTAGCTAATTCTTTTATCTATTGATGTTGATCAGAGCTTATCTTGTCCACATCATAATGGAACTAAAATTAAATTGTTCTTGATGCGTTTACGCTATGCTAGAGGAAAAGTACTAGAACAAATTTTAATACAATCCATGTACCACAGGAATTTACATGACCACTAAAACAAGAGTAAATCTCTGTACATTTGGTTTAGAGGTTCTCAGAGCACAAGGGGCGTGCGAGACTCGGAGTGCATTACACAAACAGCACTCGAGATCGTTATTGGCTGAGTTGTAACAAGATTGAATCAGTCTTACAAATACACAACTTTCTGCGATGTACGGGTATGTGATTCTTGAGTTCATACGTTTGTTATTTTGTTATTAAAGCTAGATTTTCTTGAATGTCTTCGCTGAAGCGTAGAAGATGCTCATGTATTACCGTAAGGTTGTCAGGGTTGTTATAAATTAATAGGGAATTAGAATATCTACGTTTCACTAGCAAACTCTGCCCATTTCCGTCTACCTGTCTAGAATTCCGACTATCAATCGACCGACTGTACAAACATTGTTTCAAGATTTGACTAAAGTAGCTAGGTCTTTTACCCTTAAAATACTTAATGGTTACAATTAGGTTTAACTTAGTTGTTTGACCAAGGATCGATGATTTATTCTTAAGTTCAAACGATTACATCGATTGACACAAATCACCGCGGCCGTGCAAACACAGAACTCGTTACAAAAGTAGGGAGAATTTTTTGGGAGTCGAACGCATGGTAGAAGAAGGACTTATTGGCCTTAAAACCTATGATATTAATGGTTTGGTACGAACTTGATACGAACACCTCCTCCCTTTTCAAGGACTTTTTGTTATCATTTCAGCAAGTATGAAAGCGCTAACATGCTCATGGATACATTTTGGGAATCTTGTTTTCGTAGTAAGTAAGGTGAGAGTGCCCGAGCGGTGGGTTGAGATCGAGTTCAGTAAATTTTAAATTTCACAAACAAATTACCTATTTAATATTTTGAAAAAAAAACCTATGTTGAAACCATTATAATTCGATTCTGCTTTCGATTCTTAACAAACCACTTTCTAGTTTTGCGTAAATTCACTAACACGTTGTATAGGTACCAAGTAGGTACCATAAATTCATTTTTTCCCGCTGCTCCTAAAACTTCTTTGACGCGTTCAAAACTTTAGCATTAGAAAGGAAATTATTGTGGACCAGAGGTATAATAATTTAAGAAGTTTTGTGGAACCAAGCCTTCGGGCGACAAGTTCATAATGTAAGCAAATTTGACTGGCAGAAGCACAAGACCATTATAATCGTGCATTTATTAGGGTTATGTACCCCAAAGGGTGAAAACGGGACCCTATTCATAAGCCTATATACGCTGTCCGTATGTCCGTCCTCTTCAGAGGGTTGTATCTTTTGAACCGTAATAGGTAGCCAGTTGAAGTTTTCACAGAATATGATCATTGTATTGGATTCGATGACAAATAATAAAATATACTTTAAGTAAAAAATTTAGGGGGGTTTCCATGCAAGAAACTAGTTTTATCAACGTTTTTTCTTGTTGTTCTATCGTTAAAACGGTAGGTAACACATACAAGTACATACAAGCGTCAAACTTTATGTGATTATAGTGCATACTCTACAGTATAAAACAAATAATGAAAACTGGCCATTGTGATTTGGTCTCACGCTAAGGGTCCCGGAAAATTTTTGTTGTTGTTGTGTTTTTTAATATAAAATATTACGTGCTAGGACGGAACCCTCGGTGCTCGATTAGCCGTTTTTTATAGAGGCGTTTATTGCGCAAGACGCATAAGAAAATGTTTGAAACCATCATCGAAGTTTAGCATCGCTGACCGAAGCATGTCTTTGGAAAACCATTTTTAATCACCCTTTAATCACCAAGGTCGGTAATAGTACGTTAATTTGCTAGTACTCCATAGAACCCTTTAAGGCGCGGTTTATACAGAAGAGACACGTGGCGGTGGCGGATAGTCAAAGTAACACAATTATAAACCTTATAGTACGTAACATACCATCGTTTGGAGAATTACTCCCGCGCCTCCAGGCGACGTCACCTGGAGGCGCGATTCTCCTTTACGACAAAAACGACGCTGTGCTACTTACTATAAGGTTTATATTGTTTTACTAAGATTATCCGCCACTTTTATCTTCTGTATAAACCGTGGGTAAGATTCGTTTCAACTAATAATGAACATTGCTTCAAAACATTAATGTCAGCATTGCCTCAAAATACTTTAGCAATCAAATAACGACGCCCAGACAAATTGAACACCACACAATTATAACTAAGAACGCCTAGACATGCCTAGACATACAAAGACTTCACTAATTATCCGTATAGCACATTCAGTAGTTGCTTACACGAAGTGGGGGAAGACGGGCTAATTGGCAACACGACGGATGTCACTTAGTAACAACGGCACTATTGTCTCGACGTGCAATTAGATCTAGACCAATCAGGTATTGCGATTGCAGGTTTAAAACTGTACTCAAAACTGAAAACTCTAAAGTAAAAATTTCTTATTCAACATATTTTACATAAATAGCTTTCTGACGTCGTTTTTAGGGTTCCGTATTCAAAGGGTGAAAATGGGACCCTATTCATAAGCCTACGCTGTACGTCCGTCCGTCCTAGCTTCAGAGGGCTGTATCTTCTGAACCGTTATAGGAAGCTAGTTCAAATTTGCACAGAATATGTATCATTGTATTGAATTTGATGAAAAATAAAAAAAAACACAAAGTAAAAAATTCAGGGTTGCTTGGTTTGGTTAGTTTTTAGGCAAATAAAATTATGTATCTTTAATAAAGAGTCATAATATCCAACATTAAATGTTGATTTTATGATAACATTTTTATCATAATAATCTTCAACACAAGCAATATATTAAAGACTATCGCCAGATCCGCAACAAACGCTTGTTTCCCGGATGTTACAGACAAGATGTTAAAATAAATAAAAGCATCCCGTACAGCACTCGATTTCCGACGCTCTGCCGCTTCCGTTCCACTACGTTGTTAAGAGAAAAGATATTTTTCTCACCCCCCGTAGAGGTAGTTTATCAAAAAGCGAGAAATACTTAGCGATTTATTGCAAAACAATATATCAGCTGATTCTTAACAGTAGTTTATTGCTGTGGAAACAAACGTCACAATGTCTTAAAGAAATATAATAAACACTAACGTTAGCAATCCGGAGACCTATTTATAACCAACTAGTGACCTGAAGTGTTATTTTTGAACCCTTTCAAAATCATGATCGAATGATGCAATCATCCGCGACTTCGTCCGCACAAATTATATACCAGATTTTAAGTCAGATCATAAGATAACAAACAACAAAAGTTTCATCAAAATCGGTTCAGGATTTTTTGCGTGAAACATACAAACAAACAAACAGACAAACAACAATTCTAAAAAAGGTTGATTTGGAGTCCGTGATACCTAAAAACCATATCGTAATCTTTTTCATGTAAATATCTTCAATATACATACATACATAGAGAATATAATTTCCGTTACAAATATAAGTCCATAGCAACAATAGTTTCTGTGAAAATCTTCAAGAATACTACAGTTTTTGTATCTATGCGGTGCGGTAGTGAAACACGATGGTCGCGAGAAGTCGCAATGTTGCGATGTGCGCGGGGTGAAGGGGGTACCTTATTATCATGCTATAATCAAGCAACGATATGCAACTAGATATCGTCAAAATCATCAACGCTACCATAGAGCCACAATTTAAAGATAAGGATTAGAATAGATTATACTTTGTCCGTTATATTGCCACCTCCTCGGACTCTCGAGCGACTTACGAGTATGTTTGACTACACAGGGTCCAACTTAATAATATGCTGACATTTTTTAAGAGGATGATCAGACCATCAAACTGAACAACTTTCTCTATGGGACCAATATCGAAAAAGAAAAAAAAAATCAGCTGTCCCATACATTTGGCTCTAGTAGGTTTGCAGTTTTGTACGGAACAGTTGATTTTTTTTTCGCGATTTCTATGTTGGTGCCGTAGAGAAAATTGTTCAGTTTGACGGTCTGACCATCCCCTTAAAAAAGTGTCAGCATATTAAGAAGGACCCTATATAACAAAATGTCTTGTGCACTGTGGTAGTTAGATAATACATTGACAGATAGGTAGACAGATGGACACTAGACAGGACAACGAAATCTCATTAACAACGTTTCTTTTTTATCATTTTGATACGGCTCTAAGATAACGAATCCTAACTAGGGGTTGAGACACATTTACCGACGGCTACCGACGGCCGGCCCATACAAAAATATAATTTAGTATGGGCCCGCCGTCGGTCGCCGTCGATAAATGTGTTTCAACCCTAACAATGTGTTAGAATAAAGCTTTCTCAATCGACTCAAATACAATTTTAAGTCGGTATTCCTAGCAAAACAACTTTACTGCAGTACACAATAATTATAAATTAGAGTTAATAATGAAAGTTTAAGGAATTCATTGTTAAATTGTGTGTGTTTATTAACTACCAATAATTTATAGCCTCAACGGGGCACTGTTAGTGGAACTTGTGAAACTTAGTGACATTAAAGTTTGTACAAACAAGAAAATGGCTAGAACCCGCATCTAAAGCGGGCCAAATTACAACTGGCTAACTTACACATACAGAAAGTTTGGGGGTAGACAACACAGTTGGCGTTTGACTATTGACAAATAATTAATCTTTTTACTAAACAATATTATGGTATAGTTAAAATGATATATTAGGCAGCACTAAACTGATAAAAGGTCGTATTTCACAAGTATACAAGATGTTACAAAAGTTAAAATAAACATTAAAACTTTTAAGGGGGTTGCTTAGACCATCAAACTAAACAACTATGGGACAAACCTAGAAAAAGCGAAAAAAAAAATCTGCTGTCCCATACATTTGGCTCGGTATTATTGTACAAGTTAAACTCTTTATCTGCAGTAATATAATATTAATCATTGTTATAATTATATATAATTATCCCGATAATTATCTTGAATATTGATTCCTGGGGCGATTATTAATCGGACTCTGGCGATGACAGCAACATTGTCAGTTCTAATCTCATCTAATGCTGTTAGAAACACTGACAAATCCCATTACTATTGTGCATAATTGATTTTCTGTACTAAGCAATAGCACAAATTGAGTCAAAGACTTAGGTACAATGGTCATTCATATGTTTAGTTTCAAAACTATTACCAACATTGTTTTCAGTCTTTTAGTTCTGCTTAAATTATCAATCGTTTAGTAAAAAACAAAACAGTTATACAACGTCTTAAAGAATAAGCGCAAAACCTCATACAGCCCAACTGATTTATAACAAAATAATTAGAAGGAAACAATAATTTCATTATTTTGATACTTAAAATTTAAAGTTATTCGCATTTTAAGTTTTGAGGCAAAAATTATTTGTCATCATTTCAGCAATGAATGAAAGCGCTAACATGCTCATGGTTTCATTTTAAGAATCTTGTTTTGGTAGTAAGTAGGGTGAGAGTGCCCGAGCGGTGAGTTGGAATTGAGTTCAGCAAATTTTAAATTTCACATACATACTATTTGATAATTTGAAAAAAATTTCCTATGTTGAAACCATGATAATTAGATTTTCTAGTTTTGCGTTAATTCATTAACACGTTGTATAAGTCATATAAGGTTTCTTGATGATAAGATTCTCGAATGCGTTTATACATAGTTGGCATGAGTAGCATAAATTTATTTTAAAAAAATATGAAAAATCGTTAATTCATGGAACATAATTTATAGGAGAAAATTAAACTTGTAATTTTGCTTTCATGTACATGACATTTTGATGTGTCCATAAAAGAGTGCAGAGAACAAGCATAAACATGGCGTAAGTTTTCCAGAAGTTCTTTACAGCACACCTGGGAAATTAATTACAACATAAACACTGTTCATTCCACATAAAATGTCCCTTGACAGAACCCTTATTTCCTCGGAATAGGAATGAAAATGACTTGTTTCACATTGTTTCGTACATAGGACGAACTATAAATTGCAATGCGCAAGTCCCACCGCTTCCAAAGAATGTAAACTTTACTGAGAATTGTTCTGAATTTAGTAGAAGATGGTAGCTAAGCTAAGCTAGTCGGTACTTACAGTTACAACACTACATTTTCTAAAGTGCGTTTGACTTAGCCTTTTGTTATTTCCTGTGGAATAAATAATTGTAATTTTTAATTAAATATAATATTTAGGTATTAACTGAAGTAACATAAAATGTAAAGAGGGTATTTATTTTTGAAGTCACTGTAAGGCAGCACATAATTAATTATTATGCTGATACCGTTTTGACAAAATACGAGTATCTTCCTTGGTGACAATAATTTTTGTCTCTATCAGGGTTCCGTAGTCAACAAGGAACCCTTATAATTTCGCCATGTCCGTCCGTCTGTCCGTCTGTCCGCGGCTTAGCTCAGAGACGCTTAGTACTAGAAAGCTGTAATTTGGCATGGGTATATATATTTATCACGCCGACAAAGTGGTAAAATAAAATTGTGGGTGTGGGAAAACCATTTTTAGAGTCAAGTGTCGGTTTCTCCCTTTGACTATTTATATGTGGACTGGTTACGCGTGTAATTCTACTAACAAACATTTCTGCCACTTTTTGCGGGGGGCGAGGTAACATGAAATCCGTAGCTTTGGATTTTATTCCCCATAACTTTAGATTCTAATTTTGAATGTTAAAAATCATGAAAAGTGGTCTAGTGTGAACCCCAAACGTTCTAAGTTCGAAGTTATTATTTCGCAATTATAGGCTGTCTCGTTTAGTGATAAGATGTAAAATTGAATGTAAATGCACAAGATCAATTGTGTTTATACCGTGGCAGAGGGGAAATGCTACCGCAAGGCTAGTCCTTATAATAATTAGTCTAAGGTTTCTCCCGATGTGAACTTATTTTCTTCTACAACTCTGTCTAAGTATCGAGACATACAATAATTGGAGGTAAGGAACGTTTAACAGAAAATCCTACAAAAGAGAGCCACTCGAATTCTTTCCATTTTACTGCCACCTTAATACTTGTTAATGTGGGAACGCTTTTAAAATTTGGCTCTCTGCCATAATAGCTTCTCTTCAAGTCTAGAACAATCACTTGGTAGCATGGATTCAATACTTTACCGCTATCTGGTTGGATTTTGTTACTTAGAACTAACTCGACCACAGTACATAAAGAACTTACATCCGTTAATCTACGGTTTTTGAACTGATTTGATGCTTTGGAATTTTCGAAATAAAACAACAAACTTTAACTAACTAAAAAACATATTCATTAGCAGAACGTCCCGTACTTAGTAACGGGCACAAGTTCTTAGTAGGTTACACAATTTTAGCTTAAATTTTTTAAATTAGTTTTGAATAGTATTTTGTTTTTTCGTATTTCGAAATAAAACAAATAAATTAAACTAAAATGCGATGCGTCCTCGCGATGTCAAGTCTTTCGCAGGAAAACTTGTTAATACATCGGCAGAATTTCCCGTTAGTGACTTGTAACGCAATCATCAAAGGATTATAAGTACCTCCATGTTGCTCTCAGTGCCTCAATTCAACCGTCAATTTATTTGTGAACAGAATAATAGCTTTACCTTTTTTAACTTTCATAGTCTCTACGCATAACGCCAATCCTCCCGTTTGCAGCTCATAATTATCATTTGCAGATCTTACCATTCGCAACTAATCCTATTTGCAGCTCGACCCCATTCACAACAGTGTATCTTCTCAGTGATAACTACTTTTAAGGAGTTAATTTCTTCATGTAAAGGGGTGTAAGGATCACTTATGTAGGTATCTCTTAATAGTGGAACAATTGTATGTAAAACATTAATACAGTCACTAATCTTTAAAAATAGACATTAAGAGGATATAATTCGCAGCGCGCTCCATACAAACGTACTATGGTGATATTTTCAATACGAACCATTTAAAGTCAATAAAATTCAATACTAACCGATTAAACTAAATGAAATTTTGCAGAAACAATCTAGAAACAAATCTCTGTGCTTGTATGGAGTCAGATTTTCGTTAAAATGTATAGTTTTAAAGCTACAGTGCCTAAAAGATTTCCATAGAAATTTTAAATTAATCCTAGCATTGAAACTGTAAATTTGAACGAAAATCTGACTCCATACAACCATAGAGATCTGTTTTTAGATTGTTTCAGCAAAATTTTATTTACTTTTATTGGTTAGTATTGAAAATATCACCATAGTACGTTTGTATGGAGCGCGCTCCGAATTATATCCCCTTAAATAGTAAATGTCTGTGTTTGTTGAGCATCACGCAAAATTCTACTGGTTATATTTTTAAGAAACATTTTGTGTTTAATAGCTTATGATTAGACTTAGAAACTGGTATACTATATTTTATCTAGCTACGGGAGCGGGAGCTGCGGAGGAATTCGAGGGCAAAATCTTACAATGTAATATCAATGTCTGTCTGCCTGTTTGTTTGTCCCTTATGAGTTCCTAAAACGGTCGTTCGATTGCGATAAAACTTTGGTAGGTTGCTGGGCAAACTCAGGGGACGGTTTCCAAAAAAAAATACGGTCACCAAAAAAGGGGAACTTTGCAAGTTAGGGTTAGGCACAGCTAGTAATTAAAAAAATAAAATTCACACGTTATTTCTAAGTCTTTACGTCGAGTAAGCCTAGAGAAATTCAGATAATTTTCGTTGCGTCCCAAGTTTTAGCCTATAAGATTAAGGTAGACCAAGAGAAAAAAAATCTCGACTCATTCTCCAAAGAAGATTACAAGATTATGCTATAAAACTGAAGATTAGGCGTTTTATTGCGAAAAAAAATTCATAAACCTTCTTACTGTCGATCTGATTTCCGGGCTTTTAAGCCAATTGAGAACATTTTCAAACCTGCCGCCATCGCTATGAAAACTCGAACGTTATCAAACTGGTAGAGAGATGCTCATAAATTTGGAGAGGCCTTTTTGCTGTAATGCCTTTCATATTTCTCCCGAAGCACACTGCGGGTGCCGCTTTAATAAATTACTGCCATCAATAAAAATCTCAGCGAAGAGATCCTACGACTTATTTAATTTATATTCCATCACTGCCGTATTTATCAAACATCGGCTCTTTTTGAGATATGCTCCAATATTTAACTGTCGAATGGCTTTTATTGTTGTATCGGACTATAAAAGGATAATACAATAAAGTTTACCAATAACAATATTTGTTTTTTATCGTTATTGTTTTTCGAATTTTATATTGTATAATAGACGTCTGAAATTTAAGTGGATTATAGATTAAAGCAAATTCGTGCCTATACTCCATTCAAAATAGCAACGAAATTTTAAGGCCATATTGCATTACAGAAACAGTGATTTGAAACACTTCCTCTCACTTATTCATAGAACAGCTTTAGTAACGTCCAAGATATGCTGGATAGTATATGTATCCAATAAATTAATTACATTTTGGAATCAGAATTGGCCAGAAAGCTAAGCAGGAATTAGAAAATCTCATCGTCCTTTTTTTGGAATGAAGTATTGTTCATACTTAGGGCTTTAGGTAATAAAATTCTGGATTTTAAATGTTTTGTACAGGGTGTAAGGGATAGCCATCCGCAGACTGAAACGCTGAACTCAGACCATCAAACTGAAACACCAGGAAACGCGAAAAAAATCTGTTGTGTGCCTGTGTCACACATTTGAGTCGCGTAAGTACATACAGCAGTTTTGTATGAAACACCTGTTTTTTTCCGCGTTTCCTGAGGTAAGCTCTATTGTAAAAGTTGTTCAGTTTGATGGTCTGAGTTCACCGTTTCAGTCTGCGGAGGGTTGTCCCTTAACACCCTGTCATAATGTAAGCAATTAAACTAGTGGTTACGCTCGGCGGTCGCGACAGATCAATCGTGAGAGGCCGGGGGGAGCGTGACCAAGTACCGATTTACCTGCGCACGCGGTACCGTCTTTGCCGGTGCCCCGTCCCCCCGCACCCCGCGCGAGCGTAGACCAGCCGAAAATTTTCTTGAAGTAAGATAATCGATTTTATTACTTATTTTCTTATTCTACTTATGCAATGGCTACACAACCCTATCATGGGCGAGTCCGACACGCTCTTGGCCGATTTTTTTATTAGCATTTGGGTAACGTCGATAATTATAATTAGATAATTTGGTAAGTACTAAATCATAATAAACATAATAATAATGATGTCGGCTTAAGACACAGAAAGAAATTGGAAAATTAAATCCCTCAAAGAGAAGCGAACGAAACTGGATGAAGCAGCAACCAAATTATTGGTCTTTTAGAAATACTGGACGACGCTGTTGGTTGAAAAGCTATCGAAGTAATGAAAGGAAGTGGATCCCTTTGTTTGTATATAAAACAGTAGCAAAACAGCCTGAAAGGAAATCGAATTCAGAAAATAAATTCGGTTATTTATAAACGGCTAATTGTAAAGTCAAAGGAAGAGGCTAACAAATTGTAAATCCTGTCTATTGATTGATAAGAAGCTAATTCTATTACGGTATCATTAAGTGAAATGTTTTCTGCGAATATTTTCTTTTTATGTAAGTAGGTACTTAGATGTTTTAGGGCTCGTTCAGACGACCCGCACCCGCTCCTCGCACGCCATAATGTGTTATAGTCATAAGACTCAAATTATAAGCAATATATTTTTAAATGCGGGTAAGACGCGGGTGTCGAATCCATTGGCATGCGGGTGTAGAGCGGTTGCGGGTCGTCTGAACTGACCCCTAGAGCCTATCACACTGGCAATTAACGATCTTAGCGCAGCGTTGAGTTGTAGAGTTGAAGAGTTCGCCGTGACAACGCAAAGTAAATGCCACGTTTAAAGATCACAATTACTGCTCTAACGCAGATGCACGCCTCGGACAGGTGATGAGCTCGCAGCGCACACGCAGCGTGCTCGTTGCGAATCCGCCTCGATAGAAAAACGCTCGCAAATCGCAAGTGTGACAAAGATGTAAAGGGTCCTTCTTAATACGCTGAACCTTTTTTAACGGGATAACCAGACCATCAAACTGAACAACTTTCTATATGGCACCATCATCGAAATCGCAAAAAAATCTGCTGTTCCATATAAAAATGCAAATTTACTCGAGCCAAATATTTGGGACAGCTGATTTTTTTTTCGCGATTTCGATGTTTGTTCCATAGAGAAAATTGTTTGATGGTCTGATGATCCCATTAAAAAAAATTCAGCAATTAAGAAGGACTCCACTATCAAATGGTCAAGTAAAAATGCGTGTCCTAATACTAATTGAACTGTTTCTGTTTAAATTAGTATAGTGTGATGGAATCTTGAATTAATCCAACCATTACTTGATTGCATCATGTCATATTGGTGTCTAGCCATTCGGATTCATCTTTGTATGAGATATCCATTCAGTTGCTTTACTGCCCATCAATATAATGGAGGTAGCTACACAGTACGATACACGCTGTCAGCAAGACTACAGAGCAAGTACGTAGTATTGATGATAAAATTACGTTTCTTCGTCTTTCTATCAGTCTTTACTTTACCATCTTCTTTAGCAACACCATAAAATATGACGCAGCTAGCAGATATGAAAAAAATTCCTTAGTTACCTTTGATTAAATTAAAATATCGAAAGATAGGTGACTAGCCTATAGCGCATGGACCGCATAAATTGACACCCGTCGCCGCCGTCGCCTAATTTACATAGTCGCAATAGGAGCGGCATTGCGTGAGTGAGATACTTTTTGATTTTAGACGGAATAAAGGTACCACAATGCCTTCGTGCACGTGCTTTTACTCGTTCTACAAATCATTCAAATCGAAAAAAACAAATCACACGGCATTACTTTTCATGTGCATGAAAAGCAGATCCATTGTTCGAGTACGTAATGCAACAGCATCACCTATCTTCCGCCATTTTAATTAGATCAATGTTAGTTACCCAAAAGATAGAAATAGTTGGTTGTACCAATACAGTTGTCAGCTGCTATTATAATATTTGAAAAACGCTAAGAAGAAATTAACATGGCTTAATAAACAACGCTATCTATTTCAGCATTGTTCTTAGACGCTCGAAATATAAATCACATCATCACGATCAATATTGTGTATGTTTTCGATTATATCGTTTACAAGATCGATATCATATTAGAACTGTTGACTGTACTAGGCAATTTTTAACAAATATTTATCATTTCTATTGTCTGAAATTAATTAACTAAATATTAAGAGGCAGAATCGCCAATCGAACTGCCAAAAACACCATGTCCATTTGATATCGATTGAATCGAGTAGTTACCCCAGATCGTCACCCTCTAATATTATATCATGTAAAAAGGGTAAGATTATATTTTAGCTTATTATTTATAGTACCTAACAACGTTTTAAATCAAACAATTAGGTACGTACAGTAAAAATATAGTCCGATTTATGTGTAATAGACAATCTTACAAAATAAGATATAATTACATCAAAATGTTGTTCAATGTTGAAACCAGTGTGTCAGTACAGGCAATGCTATCTGCTAATTGCCCAGACCATCTTTGGCTAGACCTGTATGCGGTTTCCATACAAAAGCCCTATTGACATGTGAAATGGAATGCGATCCATATGTGAATCTAGCCGAAAGCTCGACATCAATGCTCGTATGATTTGAATATGATTTCTTAATCACTTGTAATTTGAGATGGTATCTAATGAAATTAAATTTTAAAGCAAAATATGATCACGACTGTCTATTATGGCCTGCAGGATCTTACTCTAAGGCAAAGGCCTCCTCTCACTAAAATGAGGGTGAGGTGAGCCATACTCTACCACGCTGGTTGATGGAGAGTGTTTTCAAGTCACCTCAACAAAGCTGTGTCTTAGCTTAGTAAATACAGGTCTTGTTACGATTTTGGTAATGGATACAATATAAGGTGCAACATAATGTATGGGAAGAAATCACGCGTTCACAACTTGTATAAGGATTCTACTTTGCCCATACAGTCTCACTATGAGGGTAGGTTAGGCTTATTGCCCCACATGCGTGATCTAGAAAATAATAGTCGAAAATGTATACAGGGTCCATGGTTTTTGAGAGCAAGATCAGACCATGAAACTCAACAACTGTCTCTATAGGAAAAACATCGAAATCGAGAAAAAAATCTGCTGTTCCATACATTTGGGTAGAGTAGGATTGCAGTTTTTTATTAAACAACAGATTTTTCACTCAACATTTCGAGGGAAAGTTGTTCAGTTTGAGGCTCTGATCATAACCTTATAAAAACGTTAGCCCTATATAATACATAATATGTATAAACAGATTACTAACGTATGATTTTAATGTAGCTTAATCGAAAAGGAAATAATCTTTTTCTAAAGAACTATATAGATATATTACATCAAGCCAGCCGTGGTGGGCCAGTGGCGAGTAACCTTGCCTGCCGTGCAGGAGGCGATAGTTCGATCCCCGTCCAAGCCGACTCGTACCAATGAGTTTTTCGGAATTTATGTACGATTTGTAACACCACTAGCATTTAGGTGAAGGAAAACATCGGGAGAAAAATTGCGTGCTTCAATTTCGAGGCATGTATATTGTACCCACTGTCAATTATAAGCGACGGGCTCACTCCCCGTCACACTGGACAGAGTTTCGGTACTACTAGTGAAACGTGGGTGTTCTGGGTCTTCAGAATATCTCTGACTACCCCCTCGGGGAACATAGTCGTGAGCATATGCGTATGCCTGCTATTACATCAAGCATCTCAATATACAAAGGTAAAGATATTTCTGCTAGAAGCTACATGAAATTTTCATATGTGTAAAGATATTTTATCTCACCTTACCGTAAAGGAAGGCTCTGATTCCGGATTAATTAATTCTCAGCCGTGGAAGCTGGGAATTAGGGAATGTCAAAGACAGGTTACGGATTTAGAACATTTTTAGATCGAAGCTTCGATGAAATAAAAGCAGTTTAGTATTTATGGAACGTGTGTCGTAGGTAAATATGAAATAAATAAAATAAAATAAAATAGCCATTAATAATTTTATCAATAATAATTCTAATAAACCATTTCATTTAAATTAAATAAGTCTTAATACATTCTAATTCTAATTTTCATTAATATTACTGTTAACTATGTCTCTAATCATTAGATTGTGTTGTATCTGTGTCGGATTGCCTTTCGGCACAAGCCTCCCCCAGTAATCTCCATGTTGCTCTGTCCACCGTTTCTCTGGTCCATGTGTTCCCTGCTATTCTCTTTATGTCCTCGTCCCATCTTTTCTTTGGTCTTCCTCTCTCGTCTTCTCGTATTGTGAATGTTTATTACAGATTTTTTGTCCATGACAATAGGTGGCTTTATTATTGAACATAACATGACATAAATATTTTTTATTTATAATTAATGGAGTCTTGCTTGTACGTTAGTACTGCATTTCCGCCAATGTCAAGTAGTTTGTAGGAGTATCTATCCCAATCTCAGAGATTGTTTTTGATCAAGAACAAGAATAGATTGAGGATTGCGGAGCCTCGTGACAGGCAAAAAGCGACGCGTGAACACCACGCGAGACTAGTGCTCGTGTCAGAACCTACAACGTGACACATATATATTCTTTATTGAACTTTATGAAATCTTACATTCAATGTGTTGCGTACTAATTTCATAGAACAATTTGCACAGGACTAGTATGGTCCACTCCTACTCATGCTTATTCATGCCTGTATATTAAATGATCCTCATGATGATGATATTAAATTTATTGGATAGATTTTTCATAGTCCGCTTAGTTTCGAGTTAGGTAAGTATATTGAGTAATAGTATAAAAATTGAGTAATAATAAAATACAAATAAACATTTTTATTTTTGTAACTCCTTAACAACACGTCCCCTTGGTGGTTTAGACCATCAAACTGAACAACTTTCACTATGGGATCGCGAAAAAAGAAAATCGGATGTTTCATACTAAACTACAAATCTACTCGAGCTAAATGTGACAGCAGATTTTTGCGATTTCGATGTTGGTCCCATAGTGAAATTTGTTTAGTTTGATGGTCTAGTAAACCCCCTTAAAAGATTTAAATGTTTATTTTTACTTTTGCAACACCTTGTACCTATATGGTTCTTCTTAATACGTTGACACTTTTTAAGGGGATGATCAGACCGTCAAACTGAACGACTTTCCTTATGGGACCAACATCGAAATCACGAAAAAAAAATCTGCTGTCCCATTCGTTTGGCTAGAGTAGGTTTGCAGTTTTGTATGAAACAGCAGATTTTTTTTCGCGATTTTAATGTTGGTGCCATAGAGAAAGATCTTCAGTTTGACAGTCTGATCAACCCCTTAAAAAGTGTCAGCATATTAAGAAGGACCCTGTAATATAGTAGTGGTCTAGTAATCATAGTATGCGTATGGGAAGAAATCCCGCATTCACAGCTTGTGGGGAATCCGCTATTGCCCATACATCCTCAGTATGAGGGTAGGCCTGTTCCCCCCCATGCGTCATCTAGAATGTAATAGTCGAAAATGTCAAATAAAACAAAGTACCCACAGCATCGGAAGCGTAGTTTCAAAACACGTTCGGAGCAGGTGTTGCTTTTCCAATTTAACATCGCTCGGTTAAAGGATGTGCGCCGCCGATTTTCATTTCCCGAACAAGCCGCACGCCATACTCTGCGATTACGTTGTGAAAGCTGGACTTTTCATTTGTTGATTAAAATATTTGTTAACTTTGAGTTGTAGAAATATTAGTATGGTTTGTAAATGCGCGTTGTGTTAATATTAACTTCTTAAACTCTCGACATTTCTCTTATTGCGCCATGAACGAGGATTTCAGAAAAACAGATGGGTTTTAATACGAAATTTAAATTAAAAATATATGAAATGCTATATTTTCTACGTACCCGGTCCAGCTTGCCGTGCAGGAGGCGATGGTTCGATCCCCGTCCAGGCCGACTCGTACCAATGAGTTTTTCGGAATTTATGTACGATTTTTAACTGGCTTTTCGGTGAAGGAAAACATCGTGAGGAAGCCTGCATGCTTCAATATCGAGGAATGTATTGTACCCACGGTCCATTACAAGTGGCGATGGGCTCACTCCCTTTCACACTGGACAGTTTCGTACTAGTGAAACGTGGATGTTCTGAGGTTTCAGAATGTCTCTGACTACCCCCTCGGGGAATATAGTCGTGATCATATGCCAATCCAGCTTAAAAGTCGAATTTACAATAACTACTGATCGATTTCAATGTAATAACTACGAATCCGAAATATCACTGATTGCTATCTATTAAGTAAGAACTTTGAACATATTTTAGCCTATACTCCATTTCAAATAGCAACGAAATTTTAAGACTATTTTGAATTACAGTAACTTGAAACACTTCCTCTCACTTACGGCCTGTTTCACCACTTCCGAATAAGTTCTTGATAGCTTATCCGACAGCTCATTTCACATATTTTGTATGAAGAATATGTCAAATGAGCTGTCGGATAAGCTAATAAGAACTTATTCGGAAGTGGTGAAACAGACCCTAATTCTTAGAACAACTTTAGTAACGTCCAAGATATGACGGATTTCTGATAAATAAATTATATTTGCAAATCAGAATTGGCCAGAAAGTTATATAGGAAAAGGGAAAATCTTTTCGTCCTTATTTGAAATGAAGTATAGGTAGGTATGTTTGTGACTTATGATTTTAAGAATTTTAGATTTATGTGAGAAAAAACTTGTTAATATCTAAACAATAACACAAAAGCTAACTTGGCAACTATTCATAGTGTGTTATTGTCTTGTTTGAGCTACGAAGCACCGACATTGCTCGGGCCAACTTCTTTCACGAAAAACTACAGAAAAGCATCCCATCTCCAGCCGGGAAGAGATTGCGAAATATTTCAGTCCCCGCGGTGTCATTTGCCTAACTTTCCAGTTTGAGTAAGCTTAAAACCTCCAAGTTTTTGCGCGCAGAATGCTTTGGAGTTTTTGTGTAGAAAGATTTTTATATTTGAATGAGAATTTTTGTTTGCTCAACAATATGCGGAAGCAACTCAATTATGAACAGAGTTTCATGTTTAAGTGAGTTGAGAATTAAAAAAAGTTTTTTGTAAGATGATGCATCACAATTTTGTTTAATCGTCATAAAGTATCTGGTAAAGCTGAGGGTACCAATAGAAAATTGTCGCTATAACTGAAATAGGTTGAAAAAAATACAAATCAATTTAAAGTATTGAAAAATTAAGTCTCGGGCGGGATTTGAACCCGTACATGTTTATAATCAATTAATTATATTTGAAATTGAATAAAAATACATCCATCGGTTAATAAATGTCGTCATGCAAATCTTTAATTTTATATCATTTTCTAGCCCTGTGTCCGCGACATCGTTTCGTACGCTCAGCGCGTCTAGTATGATTTCTCTACACGCGCGCGACGCACCTTCGCTGCATAGAAAATAACCTGTTCCCGCGCTTTTCGGAGAGCGAAAGCCGCGCTAGCCGCGACTTGTAGTATGAGAAAAATCCGAGTCGCGAGAAGTAGAGAAATCATGCTAGACGTGCAGATCGCTGGAAAAAATAACGAAGCCGTATTTTTTAATCAGCCCATTTTCTGATCGAGTAGGTAAGTAGCTTGTGTGATGAAAATGATGATATACAAACAGAATGCTAATTAAAGTCCTAACTTTTTTCTATTTGTGGGTAGGCCGCTTATAAGTTAATAATTAGGTAATCTTCGTTACTATTACAAAACTGTAACAGAAGTGTGTCTGTACATTGAAGATATTTACAAAACAAAATTACGATATGGTTTTTAGGTGCCCCAGACTCCAAATCAACCTTTTTAGAATGTTTGTGTGTGTTTTTGTGTGAGCATCATGCAAAAACTACTGAACCGATTTTTTGTTTGATAGCTTATGATCTGACTTAAAATCTGGTATACCATTTGTGCGGACGAAGTCGCTGGTTAACTCTAGTAATTTCTAAAAAAAAACCGAGCGGCCCCAATTGTTTAAAATATTGTTTTAATAGAAACGGAAAGACAGTTTTATATCTCTATCAAGCTATAAATTACAAAACTGATATTGTTTCGAAATAATACCGGAATAAACCACCCCTTTTCTTTTAGTGGGTGTAGATTAGATACTCGTATATCACAAAAGCACTAAGGATAAGGTATTTTTTGCAGTATTATTTATATTTGCTCGCGTCAAACACTATTGGTGTCACTTGGGGATATTAGAGTAACATAGATTCTTTTCTAAAACGTGGAGTAGTTCTATGAATTTAATAATAACTAACCGCGACTTCGTCCGCACAAATTAAATACCAGATTTGAAGTCAGATCATAAGCTATCAAACAAAACAAGTTTCATAGAAATCGGGTCAGTAGTTTTTGCGTGATGCTGTTACAAACATTCAAACAAACAAACAGACAGACAAAAATGATAAAAAAGGTTTATTTGGAGTCCGGGATACTTAAAAACCATATCGTAATCTTTTTTATCTAAATATCTTCAATGTACAATTCTGTTACAGTTTTATAATAGTTAAAATTAAGATAAGGAAAGGAAGAGGAAGGAAGGTTAGGTCTGCTGGAAGAAATCTCTTTAGAGATAAGCTCGCCCTTTGTACATGTCTACTTTAATTGTTTTTTCTGTAATGTGATGTGTACAATAAAGTGTTAAATAAATAAAAAAATATATTTGCTCGCGTCAAATACTCTTGGTGACACTTGGGGATATTACAGTAACATAGATTCATTTCTAAAACGTGGAGTAGTTCTATGAATTTAATAATAATTATGATCATGGATCAATTTGTTAGCTGGAAATGACATCTAACTAATTTGTTTTGTTTGCAGACACATTATGTCAACCAATAGTTAACTAGATATTATATTTTTAGATTATATGGAATGGTTCCGTTTTTGGCTATACTTGGAACCCTAATACAACACTGGAAAGGCTGTTTAAAGCCAATGTTCTACCATACAAAGAGTTTTGTTTTGTATCTATGCGTGTAAAAAAAGTAACAGTGTTCTCTCTCTGGTGTGTCGGTTAAAAGATGTAGTAGTTTAAATAAATTCAATTTATTTAAGTAGATAATTAAATGTAACTATAAGTAGATACTAATTTATTGGAATAAATGGATATTATTAATATTAGTTTAAATAAAATGGTTTAATGTAATCCGGAGTTATTTTAGTAATCGTAAGGGTCCATGCCTCAACAGATTGGAACGATATTGAATTTAAGAAACCAGCCAAGTGCGAGTCGGACTCGTGAACGAAGCGGTCCATGCCAAAGTACAAAATAAAAAATTTTCTTCGGGATCCTTAGAGCAAGCCCGACAGACACTTGACGGATGCTATTATTTTAGAGTATTCACAATAATCACACCAGGTTTGACCTTTGTATGTATTATCGTTTTTACATTTGAGCAAAAACAAAAAACCTTGACAAAACCACGTTTCATGTATGGAGACCTCTTGAAGATAAGATAAGATAAGATAAGATAAATATTCTTTATTCGCACACCAAAATACACAAAAAACAACAACAATATACGCGAACAAGAAGGGTACAAAAGGCGGCCTTATCACTAAAAGTGATTTCTTCCAGACAACCATTCCATCTTCAAGACAACTTAAATTTTATTTCTTTTTGTTTTTATAATAATGTTAGTAAATCTAAAATAGTATCACATATTTTGTGAAAATCTTCACCATCTACCTACTATATTTCACAAGATATTGCCCTTTATAGATAGGACGGACAGACGGAACGACAGACGGACGGATGGACGTAAGCTTTGATTAATGTCCCGTTGGTACCCTTTGGGTACGGAACCCTAAAATTTTATAATTTAGCTTAAACTCATCTTCAAAGCTGTAAAAAGTAATCGAAGAATACTTGAAGTGACAAACAATCTTTTATAAACAATAGGCTGTCGGTAAAAGCGAAGTTCGTGACGTATCATGGACATAAAGCTACACTATCTCTAAGACTATGAAGGCATGAAGCAACGATTTGATGGCTTTAGCAACGTAACTCTTGTTAAGGTTTCAGCATTTCACCCTTTTTGTCGACAGGACTAGGTATCATGGACATAAACTTACACTGTCTCTAAGACTATGAAGGCATGAAGCAACGGTTTGATGGCTTTAGCAACGTAATTCTTGTTATGGTTTCAGCATTTCACCCTTTTTGTCGACAAGACTAGGTATCATGGACATAAACTTACACTGTCTCTAAGACTATGAAGGCATGAAGCAACGGTTTGACGGCTTTAGCAACGTAACTCTTGTTAAGGTTTCAGCATTTCAACCTTTTTATCGACAGGACTAGGTATCATGGACATAAATTAACACTGTCTCTAAGACTATCAAGGCATGAAGCAACGATTTGATCGCTTTAGCAACGTAACTCTTGTTTAGGTTTCAGCATTTCACCCATTTTGTCGACAGGGCTAGGTATCATGGATAATAAAGCTACACTATCTATAAGACTATGAAGGCATGAAGCAACGATTTTATGGCTTTAGCAACGTAACTCTTGTTACGGTTTCAGTATTTACACCATTTTGTAGACGGAAATGGCAAAAGGAAAACCTTATGAATCAAAATGTATTTCGTGACATATTAGCGATGAATAATCGTTTTAGAAATAACGGTGAGCTTGTCAAAACTAACTACTTCGGTTAATATTATAGTTAATACTGTACACATAATGTACCTAAAAAGTGTCAAAAAATCTTACATTTCCGTGAAAAGGGGTTCCACCCTGTACACAGGGTATAAACTTAAATGCGTTACATATCGAACAGGGTGATTCAGATAACCAAACTAAACAACTTTTACTATGGGACTAACTTTGAAACTGCGAAAAAAATACAGCTGTTTCATACATGTTGGTAAAATTGATTTTTTTTTTATGGAACAGTAAATTTGATGGTGTGCAATAAAGTATAATTGAATTGAATTGAATGTTAATAGTAAACAGTTCACAACTGTGAACAAAGCAACATAAATCCTGAAAACCGTTTACAATAGAATCGATAACAAAGCTCCAACGGTAACGCGAGTACTTCATATCAGCATCAGCGAGCTCGTTTCGTCAGTGATGAAACGAGCGCCATAAAGCGCTTCCAGCGATTGTACTAATTAAGTGCAAACAGAGCACAGCCACGGCAGCACGCGCCCCTCCACTTTTCTGCTATTCTTGTTTGCTCACAAAAAGCGATTTTTGTTTGGATAAGATAATTTTGATGGACGATAAATAATGTTAATAGGGCTTCCCTTTTTAGGAGATATTATTTTTGATGAGCAATCTTGTTAAAAATTTCTGCATCAAAAACTTTAAGTGCTTTTACTGGTTCAGTTAACATCTTCAGTCTCTTCATAACTGCCCCAAAAAATCTATTAAAAAACCACTGAACCACATAATTTTTGTAATCCATAAAAAATGATGAGAGTAAAATCATAATAGTATTGTTAAAAATACTTTCGGAATAATAATAAAGCGCTAGGTACCGGATAGTGCCGTTAGATGGCGGTACCTACCTATTCATTAAGCCAAGTCAGAGGCCTATTGAAGAAGCTTGAAAATAATCTGCCAGCAAGTTAACATGGCCCCACTAACCCACTCTTTCACCCTTTGGTTAGAGAAAACCTTTCAGAGGGTAGAAGCTATAATTTACGTACTTATACGGAAAAAAGTTTACACGGAGCCAAAATCTAGCTCACTGGTAATTTGTCAAGATCTTGCTTGGCAGTGTAAGTTTTGTAACGAATTGCATTAAGGCTCCTTTTACCGTTCAGTAGCGCCCGCATCGCAATATTAAAGATTTCTCAATAAAGAACCCTTATTAATGTAGGCTACATTAATAAGGGTTCCTTGTTGACTACGGAACCCTAAAAAGTGTACTCCAATGAACTAAAAAACCTTAAAGCTGCTTTTTTGTATATAATACTTTTATATGTTCTAAACATTCCACTTTTAAGAATATCGAAATAAATTTAAAAGTGGTCCTTTTTTGAGATTTGTATGTTTAGACTTTTAAAAAAACTTTTTTTTTTAATTTATAATTAATGGACCCTTGCCTGTGCGTTAGCACTGCATTTCCGCCAGTGTCAAGTAGTTTATGGGAGTATCTATCCCAATCTCGGGGATTGTTTTTGATCAAGAACAAGAAGAGATTGAGGATTGAGCCTCGTGGCAGCCAAAAACGCGACGCGCGAAAACCACGCGAGAGAAGTGCTCGGGTCAGAACATGCAACGTGACTCTTAAAAAAACCTATAAAGGATTGTACATTTTGTAGTTTATTGGAGTAGTACTTTTGTCTTTAATATTGTAATAAGGACGCCACCGAACTGTACATGGACTCTTAAACAGTTACCTACTTAAAATCTCTTTGTACAACCATGCTCTGAAAGTTACGTAACATGAACGTAATTTTCATTACAATCGATTCTATAAAATGAGCCACATTGATCACGCATGAACAGCAAAGCGAGCAAGCTTTAATTAGCGAAATGAGATGAGCAATAAACGATCCCCAATTTTGCATTTTACATACTTAACCGTTCACACAGGCTGTTATTGAATACACGTTTAAAATTTTAATTTAATTTTCGACGGGGATATAATAAGCAATCGCGCGTAAAATCATGTTCTGATACAAGATTTTACACTGCGGTCTTGTACCTATCTGCTACAAGATTTTACACTGATAGGTTCAAAATTCAAGAAGTAGACATTCAGTTGTTCTCTTTTCTGTGTAAAGTTTATTTTTATTTTAATATTCTTTTTTTTTTAGTTTGGGCTGTTAACCCTGATGTTATGCCAGCCCCATCGTGCCATCATATGGCACTTACGCGGTTTTCGCAAATTCCATAGGTAGTTACGCGCTATTGCCACTATCCCCGACATTTTGCACTTCCTACCAGATAAATGAATTTTATTAAAAGGTATTATTTCTATCATTCCTTTCTACTCCTTACAACTGCATCTGCTACTTACTGCTACTCGGTACGGTACTAGATAGAGATCTTTCTTATACTGTGGTTATATATATTTTTTTTATAGGAATATGACACTGAATTCTACTTTTCAAAAGTTTCTTGTTGTCGATTTATACAATGGAAACAACACTCTTTTGTATTCAAATTTTGAAAAATATAAAAATAAAATTTGCCAAAGCAACACGCACTATCTTCTTGTCCCGAGGACAATGATTTATTCACAATTTACAATACAGGCTGGCGTTTAAACGCAAGGTTTTGCTTTAAGCAGGTACATTATTTTCATTTGCGAATAAATAAAAATGTATGCCAAGCTATGGCGTATTCGTTTCGAAAAAGTACCGACGCCGTTTTTTAATATCGCTCGTATTCTAAACGAGTAGGTAAGTGATTTGTGATGAAAAAATCGTACCAAAATTGGCAAAACGGAACACTTATAGAATCACCTCGGTGTCTACCCTGTCACAGGCATTTTTCTCAGTGACCGTAAGACACAGGAAGCTTTAACTTGGCACGGTTATAGCAGTTATTGGTCCAATGACATAAATGAAGTAATAAAAGCTAAATGTTTTTTACCGAGGAGGGGCAGTTATGGGCGACAGAAAGAGATAAAACATAACAATCTAAAAATATTTTTCTTTGAAACCATGTTTAAAAATTTTTCGATTAGAAGAACTGCTGACCGCATCGATATTTCAAAAACTAGAGCCAGGTAAAATCTGAAAAAACCGAGCACATTAGAAATAAGGTGTAGATGGCGGGAAAATTATCAGGTTGGAACTAAATTTAATGGTTTTAATAAAAAAGTACTACCAGTGTTAACTGATCTTCAGTTACTATGAGCCTACAGAGATACTTAGTATGTATCATTTTTATATTGGTTATTACCTACGACCCATGTAAAACAACTGGTAGTAAAGAACACAAATTGCCCGAGTCCCGACTCGCACTTGGCAGGTTTATCTATTTTCTATCGACATACTAAAACTAAAAAAAAATTGGTTTTCGAGACAGAATGACGTGACAAATTAAATTTTATTTACGATACGATTTTTTTAGATAAGATTTAAAAAAAATCTTTTTTGGGCATACATTAAGGCCCGTATTATTAAAAAAACTAAAGCGTCCTTAAAATAGGTACTAAACGCCAGTTTTACTACCCGAGATCGCATTATCCTGAATCTATAAAACTACACTGAGTTGAAAAAATCAACGTTTCGAACGCTCGTCTGTCTTTTCAGCGACGGATCTGAGAAATAAAGAATTTCAAGCAGTAATGCACGCTGTGACACCACCGTGCCGCAGGGCGGAAGCATCAGGGAGAATGTCCTAGCTATCTTGTCACCCCTACCACTCCTTTCTTGCAGTTATTTATGAGTACAAAGTATAAGATACTTGAATAAATTTGCTATTTGACTCTATTGTACTTGATAACGCCTGTACTATAATTTACTTTAGTTTTGTTTGTGAATATTTTTAAGTATATTCGCTCAAGAATAGAGGCCTTTAACATCTCATGTTAAAATATCGTAACTATTATAAAACTGTAATAGAAGTGTGTCTGTACATTGAAGATATTTACAAAAAAAAGATGACGATATGGTTTTTAGGTGTTTGCGGCTCCAAATCAACCTGTTTTAGAATTTTTGTCCGTCTGTTTGTGTGTTTGTTTGTGCGAGCACCACGCGGAAACTACTGAACCGATTTTGATGAAACTTTTTTTGTTTGATATCTTATGATCTGAGTTAAAATCTGGTATATAATTTGTGCGGATGAAGTCGCGGGTTAACTCTATTATGTTATATAAGTACATTATTATTGCATGTTTTATCCCAAAGCTGTCGAATGATATAAGTCTACTAAAATCATTAACGTATCGACACAGATTAATATAATAAGTTATCGAATACGACTATTTTACATAGATGCAAATACAAAAGCAGTAAATTCAATTCGATAAATGTTTTCATACTTTTTTTCATGGTTGATGCTACTCTATAAAATTGTAGGTACTTGTACGATTTGCGAGAAAAAAAATTAGAACTGAAAATAATATTTACAAAAAAGAATAAATAAGAAAAAAAAAAAGAAAAAAAAGAAAACGAAAAGAAAGAAAGAAATGAAAAAAAAACGTGATTGCTTGACGCAGTCGGTAACTACTTAAATTTTTGATTGAATTTGATAAAACGTACGCCATGTTACTGACCACCAAGAAAGAAAACTACACATATTCATGTATAGGTAGTTGTAAGCAAATTACAAAATAAACATTACAAAACTGACACCAAAACAAATCTGTTACCCCCTAGCAAATTGCAAAGCTTTCATAAAGTACCTCCCTTGTACTCCGACATTTTGGATAGCGTTATGCAATAGCAGGGACAAACTTACCCCCTTTACTCTGCGGCTTTAATGGATTACCTGGTTAGAGCTGTCAAGCTCGACCCTCGGGAGACGACGGACGTGGATACTTACAATGCACGTCAAATAGAAATACACTCACTCGTATATTAAATTTAAGTATATTTAAGCCTAAGGATTTCGACCTTATTGTGGTTATGTAGAGTCCAATATTGTTTAGACAGAACTTGCTGCTTTAGAAATCTAGCGAAAAAATCGCGGTGGGATTTCGCACTTGGAATTTTGCTTCTATGTGGCACGTTAAAATACTGCTAGTACTATATCTGAGCGAAGAAAGAGTTGCAACAAAACGATGAAGAGAAGCTTGTGAGGAATTCCGTTGCTATTTTTCCTTCTAGATTTGTCCCTAGCAGATCAAGTACCAGATTACTAGCATATCATTTTAGTATTTAGTGCGTTACATTAAGTATAAGAATACAGAATAATTTTGTTAACCAAACTATAGTGAAAAACAAATCGACAGTCTCTTCTATCATATTTTGGGTTATAAAGAGACTCGTACCAATGAATTTTTCGGAATTTATGTACGAATTGTAACACCACTGGCTTGTCGGTGAAGGAAAAAATCGTGAGAAAACCTGCATGCTTCAACTTCGAGGCATGCATTGTACTTACTGTCCATTACAAGTGGTGACGGGCTCACTCCCCGTCACACTGGACAGAGTTTTGGTTCTGCTAGTGAAACGTGGATGTTCAGAGGTTACAGAATATCTCTGACTTCCCCGTCGGGGAATATAGCCGTGAGCACATGCTTTTTTTCAGTAAACCTCGAACCAAATTGCATTTTAAGGAAAACATTTATTACTACCATTTCAATCAAATTTGAGAAAGGGGACAGAAGCCCGGTCAGGGTGTAATAAAAAACGTGGCAAAGGCAGGCAAAAACTCAAATGGTCTTTTGTTGTTAAAAGGGACATGGATAGTTACGAGTTTTCCATTAACTATATTCAGAACTGAGCAAAGTTATGTAGTAATAGATATTCTTTCTTATACTGTGGCGAAGTGGAAGAAAGAGATAAGGTAATCAGACCCCGCTATCCAGTGGTACATTAGCTAGGAAGATGATGATGAAAATGATACAAAACATACAAAAAAAAATCTGTCGGTTATAAAGCTGAGGTTATCTTATCTTAACTTAACTTAACTTACTATAAAACTTAAAGAAGTGTGTCAGTACATTAAAAACATTTACGAAAAAAAAATTACGGTACGGTTCTTAGATGTCCCTGTCTCCAAATCAAACTTGTTTGTAAATTTTGTCGGTTTGTTTGTTTGTGTGTTTGTTTGTGCGAGCATCACGTGAAAACTACTAAACCGATTTTAATAAAACTTTGGTAGCTTATGATGTGACTTAAAATCTGGTAAATGATTTGTACGGACGAAGTCGCGGGTTAACTCTATTTTTATATAAAATGAATATTCGCATGGTAAAAACGTAGAATCAAACATTCAATAGGACTCAATTTAGAATACTCAAATGATTTCAATTATAACCTGAAGAACAACTTTAACTGAATATCATAAAAATCAGTAAGCCAGAGGCTTACTCGAATACTTTTAGAAAGCACTCAAAACTCTCCATCTAAGAAGCTTCCAACTTTACACAAAGTATTCTCAAACCTAGCATTTTGTTCCACAGCATTGCCCTCTACTATTTCTTTACTATCCATTTAATAAAAAAGATGAACAACTTTAAATCAAACTTTCGTAATATCTGACGTGCATCGACACACAAAGGAAAAAAAGAATGGAAACTTAGAGAATTAAACTTTGAATTATGTCGGACAAAGCTCCATAACTAGATTTTTAAACTCATAATGCTTTTAATATAAAAAGTTTGCAGAAATCTAGATATTTGTTCGATGTGTTTGGCGGTAGATCACCCGAAACAGGGGTGTTCGTAAATGTGTTTTGTTGTTGATTCTCAGCCCTTTCATATTTACCTACCTAACATAATTAAGTGCCGTTAGACGAAGGGCTATGATCGAATCAGAAATGAAGATATCCACAGAAGAACCAGAGTAGCTGACATATCCAAAAGAATTACTAAACTTAAGTGGCAGTGAGCGGGGCATATTGCTCGCAGAACCGATGGCCGATGGGGCCGAAAAGTTCTAGAGTGGCGACCGCGTACCGGAAAGCGCAGCGTGGGTAGGATCCCCAAAAGGTGGTCCGACGAGGTGGTGAAGGCGGCGGGATCCCGCTGGATGATGGCAACACAGGACCGGTCGTTATGGCAATCCTTGGGGGAAGCCTATGTCTAGCAGTGGACGTCCATCGGTTGAGATGATGATGATACGAAGAACGCCTTATTTTGGGTCTCTTATATATTCTTACTGTACTCGTATTTTTGCTGCTTATGTTCATCATAATAATCGTCAACCTATACAATACATAAATACATCCCATTGCATGACGAAAGCCTATATTTATGGGGTAAAGTAAAATATATTTGATTCATTGATTGAAGACGATACTTATGACTATGGCTTTAATGATGATGGTGAATCGAAGGATTAAGTAACGATTTTGCAAATTGCAGATTCCATACACACATTTTTAAACGTTTCTGCGCCTTTTTTTCATGGTGCTTGTGCTGACGTTTAAATTACAAGCTACAAGTTCAGTCAAAGTAAATTATCATTAATCTACTTAAAATAGTACTCATATTCCTCCATAAAATCAATAATGATTTTGTCAATATTATTCTGTAACCTGTTTATACAGATAAGTAATTAAAATATTTACATCAGAAAGCACACAATAACTGGCAACTTGGGAGCTGAAAGCCTTTGTTATCATCGAATTAAAAAGAAAAGGATTTAAGTTGGCAAAGAAACGTAAATAACTCGGAGTTAGATGGATGAGAAACTTTTTATCGGATCTATAAGGAGCGTCCTCACCAGGAAATTTCGAAGCAAAGAAAATATTCGATTGGTGTGGATGTGGAGCAAAATATAAAAGAAAAACCGGCCAAGTGCGAGTTGGACTCGCACACGGAAGGCTCCGTACCACAATGCAATATTTAAAAAAAATGTTTCCTCTGGGACCCTTAGCTCGTGCCCGACACACTCTTGGCCGGTTTTGTATTATTTGTTGTTTTACCTTAAAGTATGCATAATCACACCAAGTTTCACGCTTGTATGTAATGCACTTTTTACCTATTTTTGATTTTGAGCCGGTACGCCCTATTTTTGATTTTGAGCCTAGGTTGTCTGTCTTTCGTTGTATGGGACGTTTGTACGGGTCGATAAAAAATGGTCTCTCATAACTACCTATACTTCATTTCTGTTTTCAGGTTACACGCTAAAGCTTAAATAGAGCTCGAAAGTTTTTAAATTGTCAGTCATAACATAATTTACGAATTAATGTTTCCGAGAACACAGACGATATGTCATAAAAAGCCAAGTGCCTTTCATGAGTAAAAAAATACCTAGGTACATGCTTCAATGCATGATTGCATGCTTCTAATCTTTATGCGGCGCCAACCAGCAAAGACTTCTGGCCAAGTCCCGTCTTAATATGGCTAACCTTTATCTTTTCCTTTTAACAGAAACCGTCTTAGTAATTGGTATACCGTATCTTTGGATGTAAAGGTCATGGTCAATTGTAGGCCTACTTTACAAAGTAAAAGAGGTTTATGAAGAAATAGGTTATTCAATTAAAACGTATTCTCTAGACAATTTAATACTACTAGGTACATAAATTAATAAAATTTCTGGTTCCTGTAAAGTAATGCCCAATAATTAGATTTTTGGAAAATTGTAATCCTTGTATTCAATATGTGGTTATTATGTCACTTACACTCAGTTGCAGAAACGCTCATGAAAGTTAATCCTCCATTAAATCTCTTGCTTTCATTTTTTGTCATGTTGCCGTAGTAAAAGCTAGCAAGAGATTTAATGGAGGATTAACTCGAATGAGCGTTTCTGCAACTGAGTGTTACACACACAAATAATTGAGAAAATTTTATTTTTGTAACAAATGAAGGTTATTTGAAATTTTCGTTATGCGATCGAATTGACGCATTTTCATTTTTTTTTTTTTAATTAATTAAAACAAATGAAACCTAATAAATATTATTAATTGATTTGAGAAGTATTAAATAGTCTATAAAATACTTTTGATTTGATAAGCTATCATTCTTAGTTTCGGAGATAGTAGGAGATAGTATGTTGGTGACCTGGATTCATCGCTCTCGAGTGAAGTAAAAATACCTAATTGTGTGTTATATACGTTCTTTCCTTTGTTTGAGAAATTGGACTATATTTACAACCAAAAGTTTGCTCTACGTGATGAAAACTGTCGTAAATTCGTAATACATTTCCAAGCCATTTTGTTGTCTCAGTTAATTGGATGGCCAAGGAGGTTACTTAAATGACATTATTTAATTAAAAGCCTTAGTTACGCTTAGTTATATCATAAAAATGGTGTCTTAATGAAACTATTTATTGGTGATTGGTTGGTACACATAACACCAAAGTTAATAGTTAGAATAAAACAAATCACTAACATCAAAATATTAAATATTTATCAGCGAATAAAAGATTTCCAAAAGTCTTAATTTTGTGAAAATAATAGTGGACACTAAAACAACACCTACAAAAACATACATGTGAATGAGTTCTTTTGATCAATTTCGGTTACTGGCGTATGAGCTCTCATGTGGCTAACATAGCTAATCTTCTTAGAGACGATCCTGCATAAAGAATAATTGAATTTAATTGAAGATCCGCGCCTCGTGAGCACGCCGCTTTCATAGTAATATTGATACAAAACTATAGCCGCAACTATCAACATTCTAGCGAACCAATTAGAGACTTAAATCACTTGCAACACGTTTCTCTCAAGAATCGAGTTCCTTTGAATCGAGAATTATGTATTTTACAGAACGTTGTGGATAAGTTAACTTCAAGATATTATGGATAAGCTAACGCGATCTGCGGTCGCAGTGTCGGTCGCCTGCCTAAATAATGACGTTGTAAAATAATTCAGTGATGAATATATCGGTAAAGCTTGCTTATGTCAATTCATCATTATCAGCCTGTAATTTTCCATTGCTGAATATTGGTCTCTCCCAAGGCACGCCACAAAACTCTATCCTCGGCCTCCCTCATTCAGTCCCACTCCCCACTTCCGTTTATAGGTAGTTTTAAAAATTCATCTTTATCAAATATAGGGTCCCTTACACTTTGCTGACACTTTTTTAAGGGGATGATGGAACCTCGAAATCGCGAAAGTTGTTCAGTTTGACTGTCTGATCATTCCCTTAAAAAAGTGTCAGCCTATTAAGTTGGAACCTATGTATAAATGACATATTGTGAACGCAAAATCTGAAAATTGTATTTGATAAACTATATGCTTGCTACGTTGTCCTCGTGGATTTCGATTTTATACGATATTTACGGTGCAAAAATCGTATGAAAAATTGAAATAGAACGTTTAATTTAGAAAAATATTTTCTTGGTGTGCACCCTTACACCTTCCGTCGAATATAATATATTTTAAATTTTATGGTTCTACCTTGAGAGGTACAGGCTGCGCGTTTTCTATTAGTCACGGAACTGTTTTATATGTAATACTTACATGGAAAGACAAAGCGCTGCGTGGAAAAAGGCGTCAAAAAATCATCCCTTTATAAAATTACTTGTATCTCAAAAAAAAAGAGAGATACGAGACCGCAACCGCAGATCGTATTAGTTTGACATATCCTAAAGACTTTGTTGTGAGGGTTTATTTGAATTTCAGAGAAGTAAACCGGAATATTGTTTGAATTCGTCATCCTTACTTGTTGAATAATGTATATTGTTTAGGGTCATACGTTTACTTAGGATGATATTTTGTTACCGACACAACCCAAGTCTACAATCTGCGGCGACTTGATTAATTGAGGTGTAGGTATAGTAAATATCAATGTTAATTAATAATTTTGTTACTTTGCTGACACAATAATTATTTTGTGTGGAAGCTTTCATCTATGTGGACGCATATCTAGGGTCCTTCTTAATATGCTGACACTTTTTTAAGGGGATGATCAGACCATCAAACTGAACAACTTTCTTTATGGGACCCATGTCGAAAACGCGAAAAAAAAATCTGCTGTTCCATACTAAACTGAAATCTTACTCGACCCAATTCTATGAGACAGCAGAATATTTTTTTCGCGATTTCGACATTGGTCCCATACAGAAATCGCAGCTGCATCGGAGCTGAGATATTTGACTCTAAAGGTTCATGAAAGAGTAACCAAAACCTTTAAGAATCAACTCATTTTCAATCAATTACCTTCAGCAAAATATACCGTAAAGAAATACAGAAGATACAAAACAAGGCGGTCTTAGCGAAAAAGCGTTTTCTTCCATACAAACTTAGAAGTTATTTGTACCTTAATAGTACAGCTCTCATGCAGTCTAGCAATAAATGTGATGTTTTTTAAGGTCAACTAAAAACCTATGTAAGTTTTATTACTGGCCAATGAAAAATAAAAAAGTTTTTCTTCATACAACCTTACTCTTACCCATTTCTTTTGTTTTCTTCTTTTATGCGTAAGAACTAAATTAGGTAATATTTGCATGTATATTATGATCATGAATATTTCCCTTTCAGGTTCGGAAGTTTACTTTGATATCCTAATATCTTTTTAAGCTTACAGCGCCGGTAGCAAGACTTATTGGTGGGGATCGATCATAGTAGGTAATGATTATGGATAAGTAATCATGTTTTATTTTTAAAGTTGAATTTTTATTAATAACCTTATTGCTTATGAAGGTTTGAAGCTGCGTTTTCTAAATGATTATTTATTCAATGAATGAATGAATGAATGGAATATACTTTTATTTACACCAAAACATAGATACAGTACAGAAAAGAAACAAAAAAATGATAATGGTACAAATAAAGCAAGTGGTGGTGGTTCATATTTTTTACTTGAATAAAAATACCAGCTGTATTTTCTTTAGGTACCTACATTTATTCCATATATAGTGTTCCATAATAGCCGTGGTGGTCCAGTGGCGAGTAACCTTGCCTGCCGTGCAGGAGGCGATGGTTCGATCCCCGTTCAGGCCGACTCGTACCAATGAGTTTTTCGAAATTTATGTACGATTTGTAACACCACTGGCTTTTCGGTGCAGGAAAAACATCGTGAGGAAATCTCGAGCTTCAATTTCGAGGCATGTATTGTACCCACTGTCCATTATAAGTGGCGACGGGCTCACCCCGTCACACTGGACAGAGTTTCGGTACTACTGGTGAAACGTGGATGTTCTGAGGTTTCAGAATATCTCTGAATACCCCCTCGGGGAATATAGTCGTGAGCATATGCTACATTTATTTCCATGTGCAGATTGATAAAACAGTTTGCGATTAAAATATAAAACTTTTTCACCGAAAATAGGTAAATATTTCAATTTCAATTCATTTCATTTCTCTATTTGCCGTGTTTGGTAAATAAAAGTATATTTCATTTATTTCTCTTACAAACTTGGCCACAAAACTGGAACTGGATTAATTTGCATGTAAAATAAATTCGTCGTGAATATATAAGGTCGGTATTCTGAGTATATTCGGTTTAAAGAATTTATTTACTCAAAAGAACATTGTTCGTTTACATGAGTTTTGTTTAAATTAAAAAACCATTATACTTCATTCCAAATAAGGACGACGAGATTTTTCGATTCCTATTTCGCTTTCTGGCCAATTCTGATTACCAAATGTAATTAATTTATTGGATACATATACTATCCGACATATCTTGGACGTTACTAAAGCTGTTCTAAGAATAAGTGAGAGGAAGTGTTTCAAATCTCTGTTTCTGTAATTCAAAATAGCCTTAAAATTTCGTTGCTATTTTGAATGGAGTATAGGTATTGTGAATGAGATTGAGACAATAGAATAGAGACAATAATAAAGCAGGAAACACCTACTAATGGTTAATAAGTTACTACAGAAAAATAAATGAGTTATCCATCTATCCATCCATCCATACATATATTTCAGCCTACATCACCAAATGTTCCATCCCTCAACGAAGTCCGGCCAGCCGCGATCGCTGGTAGTACCTATACTTCATTCCAAATAAGGACGATGATATTTTCCGATTCCTATTTAGCTTTCTGGCCAATTCTGATATACAAATAGAATTTATTTATCAGAAAAATGTACTATCAGACATATCTTTGACGTTACTAAAGCTGTTCTAAGAATAAGTGAGAGTAAGTGTTTCAAATCTCTGTTTCTGTAATTAAAAATAGCCTTTAATTTTCGATGCTATTTTGAATGGAGTATAGCTACCTAGTGACGCGTGTCTATGTATGTGTACGATTAATTTTCACAAACCAATATTACATGTAAATGATAGCTACCCACTAACCACAATGTACCCTAGCAAATCGTTAATGTTAGCTCTATAATAATTCCCTTTCAAAGACTAAGCAATTTGGTAACTTCAGTGTTTAAATAAGGCACGTTCGGTTTTACCATGCGCCTGGGAAATCAATGATTCCGATTCAGACTTGCCCGGATACCCGGACCTACAAAAGAACTCAGTTGTCAAGGGAAAATTAAATAAAATAGCTACTTTTTGCCGCTGGAACATTCAAAGCTAGCAAAATTGTATTATTGTATGTATTAAGCGCCAAATGCATTTTATAATTCAATAGGTCGTACCATGTTAATACTTTTCTGAACACGCTAATGTGATCCCTTTGTAATATACTAAGAACAAATCGAATATTGATGATTTTCTATTTTATTCTTTTAATAAATGGTACTGTATCCCCGAGGGGGTAGTCAGAGATGTTTTGAAACCTCAGAGCATCCACGTTTCACCAGTAGTACCTAAACTCTGTCCAGTGTGACGGGGGGTGAGCCCGTCGCCACTTATAATGGACAGTGGGTGCAATACATGCCTCGAAATTGAAGCATGCAGGTTTCCTGACGACGTTTTCTTTCACTGAAAACCCAGTGGTGTTACAAATCGTACGTAAAGTCGGCCTGGACGGGGATCGAACCTGGTAAATGGTACTACATTCATCCATAATGAATTTAAATACATTGGAAATAATGTACCTTACCTAATATCCATGTAATTTTGTTGAGTTAATTTCGATTTTTACCTTTATATCCCCTCATAATATGAGTATAAAGACGACTATTTGAATAAAATATATTTTTTAGATTGTTACAGATTCTGCCGTGGAGCCGTTTAGTTTAGGCTTTAAATGGACCACCAAATTTTACATTTGCGACATTATGTCGTATAGGGACGAAATTTATCGAGCAGTGTTTATTGTCTATTAAATCAAAGTCTTTAGCAGACTATGTTGAATTACCATGGAGCATTAAAATGAACATAGTGTAATGGACCAACTCGTTTCTTCTTCGTAACTTAGGGATGAGGTTTCTTATGCAGTATTTGGATTTGCTCATGTCCATAATACGCATCGAGTTTGAGAGAAACTTAACTACAACTACCAACTATCAGTTTAAGCGAGTAGTTATAGCATGGCTCCCTTTTGACAAATATAAGGTTTCAGAAAAGGTAGTCTACCAACCATAAAAACAAAAAAAAGCCTTTATAAAGTATGTTTTTGTTTTCCAAACGAGTGTTTTATCACATTTTACTGGACTTCTTCGAAAAACTAATTGCCAGTAAATAAACCTGTACGTACAATATGAAAACAATGCTCTAACGTTGTTCATTCACTAAAAACCGTTGCAATATTTTTGAGCCAACACCTGAATGCTGCGCAAACACAAACTAAAAGCAAAAAAACAATGGCCGCTGTTGTCGGCATTGTTTTTTACATGAAAAGAAGAAATATGATGAGCGTTCTAAAGAGAAAAATTTCAGCAAAGGCTATTTCTTTTTAGAAGATTGAAAAGTTAAGTCAAACATGTGTTTTAATGACTAGGATTTCATAGGAAGTGGTCTTTGACTACCTATGAGATACTAGTATTTATTCTGTACTATGAGTGCCTCTAGTCTCTTGTTACTTTCTAATCATTTTGAGGATGTGAAAATGTTTACTTTTTGATAATTTATTATGGCTGTGGTTTCATTATCCTCAAGAGTTAACTACTTTAAAGTAAAAACTACGTTAGAAAACGTTGTCAAGATACAATTCTCTGTAAAAATAAAATAACTCTAGTTCTTATACTGAAATCATAAATAAATTATTTTATGATTTCAGTATAAGAACCTGCTGACTAAAAGTTGTTCGGTTTCAAAATCTAAATGCCAATTGTGTTGTACCCTTTAGATAAGAGACAATTATCTGCTCTTAGTGTGACATGGTTTGGCCAGAACCAGAGTAGTTCTCCTCAAATTAGCATTAGCTCAAGAATCGCCAAGAACATCCTACAAACACGTACAAATTGAATATCGATTGATAATATGCAAGTTACACAATATTCCCCTACAGATTGTAATGATGATAGTGTGAGGAGGATGAGATTAAAATGACGATCCAAGTTTATTTCTCTTTGTATTCTACTTGAATGTGAAAAAACTGCTTTCTATTTTCCACACAAAATCCTACTACGTATTGGTGGCAGGGCACAGATACAGGTTACGAGGCGCAAGTAACATTAAGCCCCTTTAAAACTCCAAGTTCTATATCTTTAATCACATCACAGACCTTACGATCCAACTAGTTAACAACGATATACTTCCTCAGCTCCCCATCGCATGGTTTGTTACCAGGATCGTGACGTAGAACGGTCTCATGCCGGCAATGCGTCACACAAACGCCCGGGGTGCCCCGGGGCAGCGTAAAACACGATCGCTAAGACTCTTACCCACCTGTGTTCACCCTGTTCACCCGATAAATAAGTGCGTTCACCTCACCTCCCCCGTGCCGAGACAATTTATCCCCCTTATTTATGAACTGTATAGTGAAAATAATAAAGTTCCACAACAATCAATCACTGTTGACAGGGTAACCGACTGATGGATAGTGACAATATAGATTAAGTTACTCGAGATTTGAATTGTTTGCTTGTAAACATGGTTCCAAATATGTATGTATTGCTCCTGAGTTCCTAACCAATTTCGTCCGCGTCGACTGCTTTAACTCCGTTGTTGGTGTTGATGAGCTCTCATGTGGCTATCAAGGCCTATATAGGGCCCAACTAAATATGCTGACAATTTTTTATGGGGATGATCAGACCATCAAACTGAACAACTTTCTCTATAGGTCCAACATCGAAATCGCGAAAAAAAACAGCTGTCCCATACATTTGACTCAAGTAGGTTTGCAGTTTTGTATGGAAGAGCTGATTTTTTTTCGCGATTTCGATGTTGGTGCCATAGAGAAAGTTGTTCTGTTTGACGGTCTGATCATCCCCTTAAAAAAGTGTCAGCATATTAAGTTGGACCCTATATTTTCAAAGTATAACATTACTTCTTCTTCTTTCTTGTTAGAATGAGCTGTATCGCAATATAACACTGCTGGTAACATTACTGAAAAGACGACTTTAAAAAAATAGGAAAGCAAACTTTAACAATCAGGAATGACACAAAAATGTTTATCTCAAACTTCATATGAACTCGAAAATAATAAAAACACACGCAGCTTCGAAAAAAATACATCAATGAAAATTGTTTTCCGCCCCGAGGTAGAATGTTTGCGAAGATTACTTTTGCTGATCGTCCGCTGTGGCCGATTTTCCTATTTTATGGGACAAACGGGCGAGGAAAGGAGGTGTGAACAGTACTGGCTAAGTAAAGAGATATACACCTACCTATGTTATGGAAAGAGATACCTGTATTATTCAACCATTGCCCTGGGGGATATTTACTATTTGAATTTTTATTATTTGGGAGGTAGAGCCAGTGTTACCAAGAAAATGCATATGCTCATGACTATATTTCCCCGAGGGGGTAGTCAGAGATATTCTGAAACCTCGGAACATCCACGTTTCACCAGTAGTACCGAAACCCTGACCAGTGTGATGGGGGGTGAGCCCGTTGCCACTTATAATGGACAGTGGGTACAATACATGCCTCGAAATTGAAGATTCCTCACGATGTTTTCCTTCACCGAAAAGCCAAAGTGTTACAAATCGTACATAAATTCCGAAAAACTCATTTGTACGAGTCGGCTTGGACGGGGATCGAACCATCGCCTCCTGCACGGCAGGCAATGTTACTCGCCACTAGACCACCACGGCTCCATGAAAATAGTATTTGATTATTCTAAGAAAAGTCACTGTTGCACTATTTTCATTGCAATATCCTTTCATAAAAAAAACTTCAGATTACATGTGAGAGAAACTCACAAATATTCCACCATTCGGATCCACTGCGAATTTTAAGGAGACAAACAATCGATGCTTTGATACAGGTTAAGAGTTTACAAGACATAAGATAGTAGAAGGACCATTGAAGTCTTTTAAACAGTAAACTGGAAAATACAGTGGATCAACACGTAATAATTTACAAACAATTCTTCTGCCTACTTTTAAGGTTGGCGCGCTCCATACAAACGAAGTCTGGATATATTTTCAATACTAACCAATTAAAATCAGTGAAATTTTTCAGAAACAATCTAAAAAGTAATCTCTATACATTTTAAAGAAAATCTGACAAGATACAAGCATAGAGATTTGTTTTTAAATTGTTTCTACAAAATTTAATTGACTTTAATTGGTTAGTATTGAGAATATCACCAGACTTCGTTTGTAGGCAGCGCGCATTTACGCATTCGCAATAAACTTCTCTTAATACCTGTATCAAATAGTATAAGTTCAGAAGCCGAAGAAAAACCTAAACCTATTTCAGTGGTTCAACCAAAATAAAACGCGGTGACCGCTTTGCCGCCAGATTCATGGTACAGTTAGGCCCGCCCGCACCGTCGCATTGAAGCACAAAATGGAAAACCCGGAAAGGAGACCCCAAGGACCGAGTCGGTCTCTTTATGTAAATGCGGACTGTACAAAAGGTGGAGTAATGTGAAAGTGAGATTGGGACTCGACGGCGTTTTCACGCTCCAATGTCGAAACGAATGCGATCGGCACAATTTAGAGTAAAAATTTAACCAGTCTGAAATTGAACGAAAACATGCCTGAAATCCAAATAGACAATTTTTCCGTATCAATTTCGTTGGAAAAATACGGATGTAAGAAAATAAAAACATTGTTGTATAATTTCGTAAATGTAGCGTATTTAACGTGTTTCATAATTTTAACTCTCATATACTAATTCAAAATTCAGGATTGATTATTTCCTTAGAGTTAAATAAAGATCTTCTCACAACAGAGCATTAATAATAGAATGCTGCAATATAACATAGATGCCCTATTATCTATAATCACTAATGGAAAGCCGTGTGGTTCCGGCTTAGAATGGATCACTCTATGTCTGCCCGAGGGTGTCGTACGAGGTGACTAAGGGATTAAAGATTTCTTATGCAGTGACTATGTGGGCGAAAGGCTTATCCCCACTTGACACGTAATTTCATCCTAAAAGTTGTAGTAATGTTTCTTACCACCCCGAAAGGTATTACGGTCGTGAGTTTATGTATATATGAATTAATAGAAAAAATTATGCACAATCTCCTAAAAAAAGCAAATTTGTGTCCCAATTCACATATTTATTGTTAGCGAGATGACTTTTGATTCTGCCATTTTTTGAGCGTTAATTGTGTACGTTTTTTATATGTGATCATTGCCTAGTATTATCCTTATAAAACCTAATTTCTATCTATCTTTACATTTCACCAGCTTTTATTATATTATAGATACGTGTGTAATTGTAATAGACCGCCGAACAGCGATAAGGGACCGAAGGTTATGGGATGGTCCGTGAAACTACGTATATCGATAACTGAAACGTCCCCTGGGACCGACCTTCTCCGAGACATGCCAATATCCTGATCCGTTACGTCATAATACCTACAATACTCATAATAGGTTAACGATATTAGGTATGTGCCTTGTATAACCACATTGCGTCTTGAGAGGATTTGGATTGATATTACAATAGGGAATTAGTTATAAATCAGTAATCTATTAGTGATAAATTAGACGTGCTTTACTGATTTAACCAAGGCCTCATGTTAATTAGCAAGAACCTACGATTGTAATGCTATCTTGGTTGCGCAAATACAACTTAACGCGTGAAAAAACGAGATGGCAGTATTTTTATCAACATGTCGATTCCAAGCAGCCTATAGCCCCTATCTGTCAAACCTCTGTCGTGGCCTGATATGCGACCAAATTGAAAATGATTCCTAATGTGGCCATCGTAGAAAGATAAAAGTGCCTTTCTTATTTGGCAGTATGGTTGGTATGTTCCTTAGCAGAATGACGTTTTGGAATTACGGTGTGACGTCATCAAGGTTGTATCTTTTTGTATTCATTAATCTGAGGATTTAACTTAGAGGACGAGATCAAGTTTAAGACTATGCTAATACAAGGTGTAACAAATATTACTATTTAAAGGGGTGATTAAACCATCAAATTAAACTTTTACAATGGAGACATCGTCGAAAAAAATAAAAACAATCAGCTGTCCCATAAAATTTTGATTCGAGTCCAGAACCCTACTGCACAGCAGTTTTGTATGAAACACATTCAATAATATAAGTTAAGTACTTATTTATGTATGACGTTGATATGTATGTATTACTAAAGAATAAGTGTTTAATTATTCTTGGACGTGTTTTAATGCAATGAAGTTGTATAATTTGGTTACGTTTCAAATCATACGTACATAAAAGTTTTACAGTAAAAAATCTTTGTTTTATTTTATTATAAAAAAAAAAACTTTGAATATTAATTAAATCGGCAATAAAATCTAAAACCTTTCATTAATCAAGTCAAAATAGGCTCTAACTCTTTCTCATTTAAACTTCAAATTAAAGTAATGTTTATAATCCGATTTGTCGTCTAGATAATAAATACCAGCGAACTTTTAAACCAGTATTCAAAAAAGAAAATCTAATTTCGACTGACGAATCGCTGAAAAGCCGCTGGATTAAGATTAACGTGAGGATTTGCTTAATTTTCGCATAACTTGCGGCGGCAAGTGCTCTCTATGTACCAACAAATTTTAATCACGTTCATAAACGTGAACCGTGGAACTAAAACTGCTTGCTTTCCCTTGTAAGGGCAGCTATAACTATTGCGATTTATTTACGACTTACAGTTATTAAATTTTGTACCGTGTTTTGTTTTTAATGTTTTAAAGTTATGGTTTTCTGTGAAATTATTTTAGACGTAGAAAAGATAGTTTTAATTTTATTATAATGACTGGGCTTGGTAATCAGCTAATAATTGTAAATTAATTTAGACCAAGTACCAAGCGCTCGTTGGCGTAGTGTAGCTTCGGTATTAGAAACGATCACCGAAGTTAAGCAACGTCAGGTCCGGTCAGCTTTGGATGGGTGACCGTTTAGTGGTATTTCATCTCGAGCGTTCTCGGATAGTTCAGATGGCGTTGTAACTATTCCTTAAACCAGGTCAGAGGCCTATTAAGGCGGCTTGAAAATTCTCTGACAGCAGGTTGCCCACTAACTTGCCTCCACCAACACGCGCTGGGCGCGCGTGGTGGAGTATGGCCCACTCCCTTTCACCTTTATTCGTGAGAGGAAGCCTTTGCCTTGCAGTGGGATTCTACAGGCTATAACTTACAAGTAGCTAGCACACAAGCTGTGAGCCTGTGAGTCACACGGAGAAAAATATCGAGTATATTGTAACAACTTGGTTACAATACAACTATAAATATTAACACTCTTAAGTAGAAAATTGGTTGATATAAATCGAATTTTGGTAGACTTAACTAAAGTCTACCAAATTTCTGTTAAATCTACCAGAATTCGATTTAAATAAAAAATAGTTTAGTCTGCTTATATTTTTAGTCTATTTCGTCTCTGTCTGCACCCGTGGGATATTGGCATATGCATATGTTTGTGTCAGTTGTTATATGATACATTGTGGTACCGGATAAACTTTTATTAGTACTTTGATTAATTCAATTCAAAATATAGAACGTGTTAATGCATAAGCGCAAAACCTCATACACCCCAACTGATTTATAACAAAATAATTCGATTCAACAATATTTTCATTATTTTGATAATTAAAATTTCAAGTTATTCGCATTCTAAGTTTTCAGTTAAAACTGATTGGTATCATTTCAGCAATGAAAGAAAGCAGTAGCGTGCTCATGGATACATTTTAAGAATCTTGTTGTGGTATTAAGTAGGGTGAATGTGCCCGTGCGGTGGGTAGACATCGAGTTCAGTTAATTTTAAATTTTACAAACAAATTATTTACATTTTGATGAAAAAAAAACGTATGTTGAAACCATGATAATTCGATTCTACTCTCGATTCTAAACAAAACTACTTTCTAGTTTTGCGTTAATTCATTAACACATTGTATAAAATTCTAACCCAAACAGTGACGAAAAAATCGTGAGTAAACGTGTAGTACTTCTGTAAACGTCAAAGGTGTGAAATGAGAATGGCGAACAGAACCTCTTTATTAATCCTACCACATAATTGCAAATTCTGTTAAATAGTTACCACAGAATTCCAAGAGCATTGCCTTTAATTAGATTTATACATAGATCCATCTAATAGTAATACAATGCAACAGTCTCCCATACCTATACAAAGGTGGCACTTATTGCATTAAATGCGCATAGAACAGCGGAGTAACTGCAGCTTAACTTGACTAACTTGCTAAGTTGTAATTTAGAATGTTCTTGGACCCTACTATCGGTTTGAGTAAAATAGCTTTGGCTTGATAGCTCAGTTTTGTAGTGAACCGGCCTGATGATCTAAGGGTAAATATTTTTATGATGACTAATGTATTTTTTGTATACCTTCTTAATATGCTGACACTTTTTTAAGGGGATGATAAGACCGTCAAACTGAACAACTTTCTCTATGGCATCAACATCGAAATCGCGAAAAAAATCAGCTGTCTCATACATTGGGCTCGAGTAGGCTTGCAGTTTTGTATGGAACAGCAGATTTTTTTTTTCACGAATTCGATGTTGGTGCCATGGAGAAAGTTGTTCAGTTTGACGGTGTAAACATCGCTTTAAAAATGTGTCAGTATATTAAAAAGGACCCTGTATGTGGATGTATTCCATTCAGGTCTTTCTTGTTATGCTGAAGGTTTTTTAAGAAGATGATCAGACTATCAAACTTAACAACTGTCTGTATGGAACTATCATCGAAATCGCGACAAAATATCATCTGTTCCATACAAAACTGTAAACCTAATCGACCCAAATGTATGGGACAGCAGATTTTATTTCGCGATTTCGATGTAGTTCCATAGTGAAAGTTGTTAAGTTTGATGGTCTGATCATCCCATTAAAAATACCGTCAGCATAATTAAGAGATACCCTATTATATAGTTGTCTAGGTCTTCTGGTACTTTTACTAAGGAACTAAATAATCTGTGGATAAGCAAAAATAGAATTTTTTTGGGTTCCGTAAGGGTGAAAACGGGACCCTTTTACAAAGCCTACGTTGTCCGTCAGTCCGTCCTACCTATTTAGGGCTGGTAGTGAGTCGGACTCGCGATAAAGGTCCCGGAGAAAAAAAAAGTTTTTAAGTTCAAATGTTGTGTTTGTGTGGTGGTTTGGTACGGAACCCTCGGTGCGCTAGTAGCCCGACTCGCACTTGTCCGGTTTTTATTTCTATTTACATTTTGAAATGTTATGTATGTTATTTGCATTGTTTACAAGAGATGTCGATGATAATGAGCGTTATTGCAACCAAATTACCTACGGTTCTTATTGTTTCGAATGTGTATCGTAAAACCATAGTACTGACTAGTTTTGTTCGTGAAGACATGACAGAAGTTTCTCCGAAGTTGCGCGGAAGTTGCAGAGACGTATATAGTTGAATATTTGCCTCAAATTGGACACCCGAATCTAAAACGAGTTTGTACACGTGGTAGTCTGAAAGGCATGTACTTTTATAATGATGTGGGTAGTACGGTAAGATAAGATTGAAAATGTATCGATTATTGCTGGACTTGGCTCGCAACTATGACTTGAATACGCGTCTACTAAGAATAAAATGGCGCGTAATGGCGTATTCAACCGAATGTTCGGCGCCGTTCATGGAAAAATAAATACAATCGACTTATTAATAATTGTAATAAATCAGAATTAGTATTCTCGAAAAACACCTGCATTGGTGCTCTTCGTGGAATTTGACATTTTGCATTTTTCTAATGTAACTTGAGCACCTGGGGTCTGTGTTACTAAATACTACTTCTAATACGGGGTGTAAAATAATATGTGTTACATTTCAAACAGGGTGCTTCAGATCATCAAACTGAACAACTTTTACTACATAAATGTGCCGTTCCACAGAAAATGGTATCGACCAAAATTTTGGTATGAAACAACAGAACCGCGAAAAAAACGTATTCCCCGACTCCGAAGTCAGTGAAGCTCTCTATAAAGTATGTAACGCATATAATTTTCACCCCTTATAAATGAAATTGTACTATAAGTATGTTCGGGTCCTACCTCTACTATCCTAAATCCTTTAGTTTTGTCGCAGACCATCCAACATTCCCGTGTTGTCCGGATTATATCCAATAGCTCCAACCTATCCGGATATCTTAAGACGTAATTAATCCCTTTAGGCATCCTCAATGCCGTTACATCAGAATCCGAAGGGTAAGGACGAGAAATTTGTGTTAAGACGCTCCCCATAGGTAAAGGCAGGGCCGGGCCATATTTTCCTGGTTTTTAGAAGCTATCTTCTCGTTATTTGAAAGATAAATAAATTAATGAAAAATACAGCAATGATCTTCAGCATCTCGGCTTTATTTACTATGTAGAAGAATATTTCTTATTTTTCTATAAAACACATATGTGAAATGGAACCTGATATTCCTATGAAACCTGTGTTCAAAGGAAAGCCTAATATATTGAAAAAAAAAATTGTATTATGTGCATCTATTTCATAAGTTGAAGTCACTTTTACTTGCGACACACACCATTTAGTAGACAGTATTAAGATCTAAAAATGCTATGAAGTAAATTTTTTTAGACCAATATTTAATGAGTTATAAATTAGATAATTGTAAAATTTGTTGCGAATTCTTCAGATTTTCGAATTTGATTGCCTTGGATTAGAAGGCACCATAGTGACACAATGAAGTAAAAGCCCGTCAAAATTAGGTATACCTACTAAAATGACGTAGTTTAGTAGAAGTGAGGCGGCTCTGAATGAGTCAAGGTCGTTCGGCCCAGGAAACTTCTTAACGCAAATACATAATGCACTTCAATGACTGCTTTTGTAACTAAGCGAAAAATCTACTATATTTTATTATTATTCTGAATCTTAATCTAGCCTTGCCTAACTAGATAGTTCTTTTGTCGATAGTTATAAATAGTAACAATATCGATAGTGCTATCGATAGTATCGATATGTCTAAGAATGAACGATTGTATTGAGATATAGTATCGGTCATTCTTCTTCAAACCTTAATACTATTTAATTCTATCGCAGAACAAGAATTGAGAATAAAAATATTTTGTCATAGATATACCATTTGCTCACATTTTAGTATGACTGTTAGTGACTTAATTATCAAATTAATAATAAATATTGAATTCTAGGAACAACAATTAAAAAAATATATTTGTTTAGTTTTATAGCCTTTTTATTGGCATTATTTTACAGCAACCAGAAATTTTATTAATTTAAGTAGTATTATGAAATAGTCTATAAAATACTTTTTATTTGAATAAGCTATCATTATTAGTTTTTGTTGGTGACCCGTATTCATCGCTCTCGAGTGTATTTATTGTTACTATTTTTTTGAGTTATCGATAGTTTCACTATTGTTAGACAACACTACCTTAATGCTATTTTTTAAACTTCAATCTCGTTATGGTGATGGCGGTAATTTAATAATTAAATTAAAGTGTAATTTTAATAGTCCAAGTTCTTATATTCTAAGGATAGACCTGGGCCTTGGGCCCTGCAGTGTGATTCACCACTTTCTTATTTTCCAAATTTTCAGCATAATTATTTATTCATATTCCTATCTCGTTATTCCTATATCGTCGTGTTATTATTTATTACAAACACATCTACCTACATTTCATATCATAATGATTTACACAATGAAATGTGACATAATGCTGACATGGCTTGCAAGATTTGCTTCAAACGACATGCTGTTAACTCTTAATACCTTTTAACCCCCTAAAATGTTATGGGATCTTGTCATGTGACATTTATCAGTGTTTAATATTTCAGTTGTTTAAATACAACTGACGTTAAAATAAGGTCCGTTTTTATCATTTGGCTATTAAACCCTAAAAAAAGGGACGTTGTGGTAAGAATGTATAATTCAGTTCTGTTATCATTATGTCGTAGTTTGAAGAGGTTTTATATTAAATATATTTTAATTAAATCATAACACAAGGTCCTTAAATTGGTTCCAACTTGTAAAAATAGGTATTTTCATTGTTTTACCTTCATCGTTTGATCGTTGGGTTGTCGGATAAATAATTAAATCACTTCCGAATATTATTAACCGGCCCGGCTTCGCACGGGTACAATGCACATATAAACCTTCCTCTTGAATCACTCTATCTATTAAAAATCTTAAATAATATACAAAAATCGCATCAAAATCCGTTACGTAGTTATAAAGATCTAAGCATACTCGTACATAGGGACAGACAGACAGCGGGAAGCGACTTTGTTTTATACTTTGTAGTGATATGTGATATAACATTGTGATGCAATATCCAATTTCTCTTGAATATTACTGTATAATTTTTATAAGAACTTTTAAATTACATCAAAATACAATCACAAAATATCTGTCAACATTTCTATGAAAAAATTTGGTAATTGTCTATTGCTATTTCGTGGAAGCAATTCCTTTAGAAAAAATAATAAATGTAGCGCTCTCATATTCGTATTTTATCCAAAGTAATATACGTGAAATAACGCTTTGTTCCTAAACTGTCATTCCTTCTCTCAGAATTTGAATGTTATTATTTTTTTCAAAGGATATTTTGAGTGAAAACGACGACGAAATAAAGGGAGGGCCTTTCATCTGTACAAAGTCGCAATAATGGACGCTTTTCACCTGTCATCGGCCCCTTCTATCCGATGTCTGCTGTTATCTCAAGATCTGCTGTTTCTTTTGTTTATTTTTTCATAATAAATATTGATCAATTCTCAAATTGACGTTTATCGACAAAGCTTTTAGATGGTGCGTAATTTGAATCAAAATATTTTAGACAGGTGCTATTGGATGGAAACATCAATTACGTTCTTAAAAAATAATATTAACATCTTTAGATTCAATCTCATCAAGTAGATCGATTAGAAATAGAAATAATAAAGAAATAGAAAGAATAGAGATTATGTTAATTTCGTAAATATGCCTTTTACTTTTTAGGGTTCCGTACCCAAAGGACCATTACTAGATTACGTTGTCCGTCCGCCCGTCCGTCCGTCCTACCTATTTAGGGCTGTAGCTTCTGAACCGTAAGAGTTAGACAGTTTCACAGAATGTGCGTTATTGCGGCGTATTTGTTAAAAAATAATAAAAATGGCTAAAAGTTAAAAATTAAGGGGGGTTCTCAACAAGAAATTAGTTTTCATCAACGTTTTTTCTTCTCGCTCTATCGTAAAAACGTTACTACATACAAGCGTCAAACTTGGTGTGATTTAAGCGCAAACTCTACAGTATAACAACAAATAATTAAAACTGGCCAAGTCTGTGGCGCTAAAGGTCCCAGAGAATTTTTATGACTTGTGTGGTGATGTGGTGCGGAACCCTCGGTGCGTGAGTTGCCCGACCCGCACTTGACCGGTTTTTATTATTGTAAAGAAATGACGATCGATAAAAAAACTTGAATGTTTATGTTTTTGAACAGAGAAAGTATAGGTATGAGAAGACATAAATAAAGGCAAATATAAATATTATAGTGTAATTAGCTGTATCAGTAACGAAACTCACACTATACCTATAGATAATTTAAATTGTGCAAGGAAACTCGTCGTGTAACAAGCCCGCATTGTGATTGTGTTTATTTTCGATTTCACTTCACTCTGTATATTCCCATGGGTTTGTAATGAGATTCGATATGAAAACAGATAAAACAGTATAGTTAACTTTTTAATACAAAACAGCTAACATTGTAAGTATTAGGTATACTAAGTAAGTTGTTATCGCTTATAAACCATTTGTTTTTTATCCTTTACAAGTATACAACGTGTTAATGAATAAGCGCAAAACCTCATACACCATAACAAATAACAAACAAATAATTAGATTAATGAGATTAGATTTATAACAAAATAATTAGATTGAAACAATAAATTCATTATTTTGATACTTAAAATTTTAAGTTATTCGCATTTTAAGTTTTGAGGCAAAAAATAATTGTTATCATTTCAGCAATGAATGAAAGCGCTAACGAACTCATGGATACATTTTAAGAATCTTGTTTTGGTAGTAAGTAGGGTGAGTGTGCCCGTGCGGTGGGTTGACATCGGGTTCAATAAATTTTTAAATTTTACAAACAAATTATTTAATATTTTGAAAAAAATTACCCATGTTTAAACCATGATAATTCGATTCTCCTCTCGATTCTAAACAAACTACTTTCTAGTTTTGCGTTAATTCATTAACAAGTTGTATACAGGGTATAACATTAAATGCGTTACATATCAAAGGGGGTGTTCTATCAACCACTTTTACTAAGGAGCCAATATCCAAATCTCGAAAAAAAAACAGCTGTCCCATACATTTGGGTCGAGTAGCCAATGAGTTTTTTTATGGAACAATAGTTTTTTTCGCGATTTCGATGTTTGCTCTTTAGTGAAAGTTATTCAGTTTAATGGTGTGAAGCACCCCCTTTGATATAATTATTTTATAGAAATGTTAACAACTTATGTAAATAAATTCCTACTTTAAAAGTTATTTTAATTTATAAAAATTGGATCCGAATATGCTGTGCACATAGTTTTCAATCACGTCTAAAATGAAAGTTTTCTCCTGTGTTTTATTATTTTTATGACAGTGATCAATGTAAGTGCCTAAAAATTAAAAATAAACGTTTGTTTGAAAAATATACTTACAAAGAATATTAAAATGTTTAATTTTCTGCCGAAATAATTCAAACAGCTGCCCATAATTTTATGAAATTGCAAATCTTAATAAGTAGTCACATATTTAAAGAGCTAATATCATATTTTTCTTTGCTCAAATTTATGTTCGATTTTCGCGTTTACTTTCTAATGATAAAGAATATGAGGGTGATATTCTCTAACACCTCATTTGAATACGCAAAATGAGAGTGAGCGAACGTTTACAGTTATTGCCAGTTATATTGTGCTGCGTGTCTTTATGTAAGTGATTATTACAATTATTTTTCTACTCAAAAAGGGTTATATTGATATCATTAGCATCCTTTTAAACTAAGAGTCTACCCATCAAACTGAACAACCTTTGCTATGGGAGCAAACCAACCGGAGCAAACAAAAAAAAACAGCTGTTGCATACATTTGAATCGAGTTGCAGTTTAGTATGGAACAGCTTATTTTTTTTTTGCTGAAAGATTAGACTCTTAGTTTAAAACGATACTAATGATATCAATTTCACCCTGGATTTTAATCACTGTCAACTTTACACATTATTTCAATTAACATTAACACAACTTTCTAGTTCATCCCGATTTTAATTTAAACAAACAAGTTAACGTTTTTTTGTAAAATTATAAATGATGCTTACTGAAAACTGTAAATAAGAAACAATAAAGTGTTTTTTAATTTGTTAAAGGCGAAACAAAAAGTGACGAAGAACGAAAAGGGCGACATTTGCTGTCACTTCTCGGATATCTTCATGGTTACAAAATAGGTCAAGACTATGCACTACAATTGCAGCCCTATTTCATATCCCCAGTTATTATTATACCTACCGTAAACCAACAACAGAGTGTGACCATTCAAGATGCTATCAACGATGAAAATTATCAAGAAAGTGGAAGTACTATTCAAACTATCACTTCAGCTAAACTTATATCTAACGGGACTGATTCCAATGAAGTAACCAAAAGTATGGAAAAGAACGCACTAAAAGAAAATATTAAAGAATGCGAGAACCAATCTACTAGAATCCCTAATGTCACAGAATCACTACGACAAGCATCCTTTGATAGTACAACTATAGCTGCAAATACTACAGAAATAGTACCGACTATTATAGTTACTACTGATGAGACCGAAGAAACAACAACAAAACCGAGTGGTCCATATACATTACCCTCTTATAACGATACAAAAATTGAATCTTTAAAACTGACAACCTCAACCCCGGACGAAGACCCAGTGCTCCCACCTGTGTCAGATAATAGATGGCAAAATTTTACATTAAGAGCAAACCTCAGTAGTATTCTTGATGATAATATGACAATGATAAACGAGCAACAAAATAATACAGTGACGCCGTTTGCCACGGAAAATACGACCGTAAATCCAACACTTTCAACGATTACGTATTACAATGGTAGATACCCGAATTCCTTGTACAACAATGCTATGATTGATCAATTATCCATAACGACAAATTCTTATACAAATGAAGAATCACCTTTACTGCCATCCCAGAATGATGGATGGAGTCGATTTTCTTCATACAATAAGGTAACGTACCCAAAATATGAAGGATTCAAGCCTCTAGCTGGTTTGTACTATGATGGATTTTTGCATAGACCTCTAAAGAAGTTTGGATTTATACCAGACAACTATGTTTATTGAAAACTGTAATGAATAGAAAATAAATGCAAGTAAAGAATTTTGTATTTTTTCATTTACATAATAAGTTCTGATTTTATATATTTCGACGTTGACTCTATTTCGGTATAAAACAGAACGTTCCGTTAGAATCCTCAGTAGATCAGTTAGTCCTGCGGTTAGTAACGGTTTTCTGGATTAAATAGCGTTTTAGTGATGAGACCGCTTATTAGGTACATATTTTATAATTGTTTAATATCTAAAATAAGAATTTCTTGTGTTTTTGTGATCAATGAAGTTATTAGTTATTACTCCATAATTATGATGTTAAACAAACAGTCAATTGTTTTGACACAATTACAATTAACATTTTCATAATAGCGACTTCACATAAATGTCTCAGGCTGGAAAATCGCCTGGAACCTGCATGCTTCAATTTCGAGGCATGTATTGTACCCACTGTCCATTACAAGTGGCGACGGGCTCACCCTCCGTCACACTGGACAGAGTTTCGGTACTACTGGTGAAACGTGGATGTTCTGAGGTTTGAGAATATCTCTGACTACCCCCTCGGGGAATATAGTCGTGAGCATATGCTTATGCTTATGCTGGAAAATCGCTGACATATGAAAGGGCTAGAAAATAAATCCTCCAGTTTTGCTTGGTGTAGATGCATATGCTCACGATTATATTTCTCTGAGGGGGTAGTCAGATATATTTTGCAAACTCTGTAACTCCAGTAGTCGTTGTGGCAGTAGAGTAGGTAGTTATTGCATGTAGAGAAAATACAAAGTTTTATATAGCGAGCTAAATTATTATAGATCTGAAACGAGTATAGAAAACCTACTGTAATCCCACTCAAATATCACATTAGTAAACCCATAACGTCTATCGAGCTACGATATTAGAATCGTTACAGTAACAGAAATTTGGACAAGATCATAATGCTCAAACATATCGGATAGTCAGCATCGTAAAATCCGGACAATACCGGTAACTACTCGAACTCGACGAGGTTCTAAAATTGGTATTGTCAGAATATCGTAAAGCTAGAGTCGGCTTTTGTGATTCGATCCATGTCCGTCCTACAACATTGTTAAACTGGTATCGTCCACAAATGAGTTCAGTTTTATTGTTCAGCTATTCAGTCTGTAACTCGATTATGGTGTTTTGTTCCGTATATCAACGTGGAATTGCATTGCAGTCTCTCTTGTATAGAAATATACAGGGTGTAAATTTAAATGCGTTACATATTAATTGTGGTGCTTCAGACCATCAAACTGAACATCTTTTACTATTGAACCAACACTGAAATCTCGATTTCGCGATTTGAATGTTAGTCCCATAGTGAAAGTTGTTCAGTTTTGATGGTCTGAAGTACCCCATAAAATGTGTAACTAACGCGTGTAAGTTTACACCCTGTATAAACCTATTTTTCTTTATTTCCAAACAAATTAAAGATTTTTTTTTAACGAAATGTTAAATTAAACCGAGATCGTATATAAATCTCACTAGTTCAGTCAACTGAACTGGACAACTGAATTAGTGGGAATAAACGTTTTTTTAATGAACAGATAAGATAAATACACACGCTGTAACAAATAGGTACATCATTTTTTATTTTGGAGAATACCGGGGAAAATGCATTTCAATGTGATTTCTCTTTTGCCATTTAACAAAATAATGCTGTTATTGTTGCATTAAAAATACCAACGAAAAATTAAACAAACAATTTCATGAATTCTAGAAATTTTTAATCGAAACGTTCTCCAGGAGCAACGCTGAGGTATGTTTAAAGACTTAGATGAAATAACATCTCTACAGGACAAATCAAAATAATTACTTAATTTATATACTTCACGACTTTTCACGACTTCACGAATTATAATTGCGACTTATCTTTAAAAGTTGTTCCCAGACAGGAGCGCATGCATCTACCATGCAACACCTCGTCTATACAAACACAACCGTGCTTTGTCAGTGAGCTGTCAGTTTCAGAGGAATTTTGTAATGAAAGTCCCGGATACACGAGACAAGGACGAAGGCTTTTAAACCTTAAATCTTTCAGTTTTAGTGATTTTGATGCTGTACAAATTTTTCTGTTTTTTATATTGCATAGGCTCTAGCAAACATTTTTTCATGGTCTTTAATTTATAAAAAATGTGATGTTAGTAACTATTGGCTTTAAAAACTACTGAAACGTTGATGAAAATATCAAATTATATAACTGTTGGCAACATTTAAGAAATTCAAATGTCTTTTGTCTACGACAACACCGCCACTTCCTCTTCCTCTTTGGCTCTGGCCGCGGTGTGCGGCACGTAAGACGTTCAACCTTTAAAAGTGTAATTTATATACTAGTAAAGCAAAGGATTGTACAGTGAGTGATTAAATAAAGCCAATAAACAGTGTTATCGTGAATTTGGTGTTTTCTTCAACCAGCCCAACCAGATAACCTAAAATACTACCAACGCATATTGTGAAGGGTCCTGCACGGGTCTGTCGACGGACCATCCACGCGCTAGATCAGTGTCGGCTCACAATAACCATAAGATCAGTTTCTGATGCTAAAATCAATGTAATCTTAAGTTAGAAATGCAAAGTTCCCTCCATTAGCTTCGTTCCATGCCTCACTTTAAGAACGCTCTCTCCGACAAGTAACAGAAATAAAAGCACACGGCGACTTCCTCCACATTTATTATTCAACTGACAGAGTCACTCGCCATTCCAAGTTTCCTGTAAAATGTACTCTGGAAGGAAGTAGATTTTCCCTCTATAGTATTATTTCTGGTAGAAAGCTGAATCGATTTGGGATTACGAATTAGTTTTTAGGAAAAAAAGAAAGAACTTAAGGCAAAAATAGTATGAAAAGTTTGGTACCAAACTACTGATATGAACTAATTGATGGAAAAAGTCGGCGCTGAAAGATGGATCTTTGAGCATCACCTCTGATGTTTTGTAGCGAATCTACAGGGTAACATTAAAATCATTCATAATTTTTTTAGGAGTGGTTCAGACCATCAAACTGAACAACCTTTTCTATGGAAGCAAATCTGAAATCACATTAAAAAACCTCTCTTCCATACTAAACTGCAATGCCTACTTGACTCAAATATATGAACAGCTGAAATTTTTTTTACAATTTCTTGTTTGCTGCAATAGTTGTCCATTTCGATGATCTGCCCTACTCAATGACATTCATTGGCCCCACCCCTAAAAAAATTATAATTAACTAGAGTTTACCCGCCTCTTCCTCCGCATAAATTATATACCAGATTTGAAGTCAGATCTAAGCTATCAAACAAACAAGTTTCATCAAAATCGGTTCAGTAGTTTTTGCGTGATGCTGTTACAAACATACAAACAAACCAACAGACAGACAAATATTCTAAAAAAAGTTGATTTGGAGTCCGTGAAACCTAAAAACCATAGCGTAATCTTTTTCATGTAAATATCTTCAATGTACAGACACACTTTTGTTACAGTTTATAATAGTTAGATTCATCTATAGGTATTTGAGTTTAGAATCATAATCGAAAGCGTCGAAAATACCTAAGATCACTCAAAATAGATATCAAACGTTATCAAAGTTTAATTGTCCCATAATGAGGTTCGTCATCAATATTCAATGTCGGTACTTCATCCCCCACAGAACTCTCCTACAAATCGCTGTCCAGAATAAGATATTAGGGGACACAACTTCACGCATTGACCCCTTTTTAAGGGTTAATGTCTACCTCGCCCTTCCTATCACCTGAATACTAATATTATGTTAACAGGAACATTTCTATTAAAGTTTAATGTTGTCAGAAGCGTTTGTTTAACAACTTCGGTCCTATGAGGACGATAACGATAAGGGCTGTCTACTTCTTAAATTAACATTTCTAAGCTTTCTTTGTTTTATGGTTCATATTGTGTTACTTCTTGATTAACAGTACTTTATAGTTTTCTTAGTTCAATTTGGTATTTTGACATCATTTTGTTTTACTATTTATATCTATAATTTTTCGTTATAAATGTAAACATTGTAGGTATATAAAATACTTAAATGATAGTGTGTCCCAATTATCACACCTTTTGGTTTTATGTCGAAAAAAAACGTACAACATAAAAACATTAAGTAGGTACCTATCTGCCTAACTGCAAAATTTAAAGTTAGTTGGTTTTGTAGTTCTGACGATTTTATGATCAATCAGTGACAGGAAGCTGGAAATAGGTATTGTCTATACCTTGGTGTACAGTCTGCCTAACAAGTGGTGAAACATGAAAATACTTCGTGGCGGTCGGTAATGTTCAACCTTCTTCGTACGTTTTCATCGTTATCTTTGGTTTGTCCTTTTCTTATCCAACGCCGAAGATTAAAAAAAAAATTTTTTATAAAATTTTTGTTGTGATAGAAAGGGACAAACCTAAAATTTGATACATCGACGTACGAAGAAGGTTGAACATTACCGACCACTGTGGCCAATTTTCGAGTTTCCATGCTGGTAAGGAGGATTTGTATCCTTTATCATTCTAAGTCCATGATCAGTGAGCAGGTTTATTTGCCTCATAAATAAGAAAGATTTTACTAAAATTTTACCCACGAGAACCTTGGAACTCTTTTGTGAAAAAAATGTTGATGCGATTTTTGTTTTCCCAAACTCTCTTCTCATTTATAAACTGTCTCTATAGACAGTTTCAGTCGCAACGCTATCGTTGCGATATTAATATATATTATAGAAATAATAATTTAACTAAACTACAACGCAGACGATCGTTAATGCAACGCTTGTTTCGAGAAATTTACAACAAAGTATGTTCTAATTTCGTCCGCCAGTTCGCAGCATTCCGCAAGCTGCAGTATGCGGAATATTTACTCGACTCGTTTATTGTTTTCTGTTCTTATTGTTTCAGCTACTTATTAATGAAACAAATTTGTTTAACTCTTTTAAAAGTGGTAAAAAAATTTAACTATTGTTGGTCTCTAGAGCTTATACACCCATCATATTATAATACATCTTAACGTCATCGTTATTTGATCGTCGGACTGTTGTCCTTACTTCTTCTTCTTAGTCGTACCTCATGGCTGAGGGACTTGACCATCGAGTGCCGCTTGTACCATCACAGTTCTCATCTTGGGTACAGTTAATGTTGGTCGGTAGCGTTGCCTCGGTAATTTATTTGACCGCATCGGTCCATCTCTAGTCGGGGAAATCTACGGATTTTTGTAAAGAGAGGGTTGCATTAATTGCACTTTTGGTGATAATTTGGTATATAGTAGATAAATACCTGAAAAACATAAATTCTCAATAATCCCCGATTTTTATTTTGTATTATTGAGTAATTAAGACATTTACAAAACATTAAATTTAGGTATGAACAAAAAATGTAAAACTGGTGATTTTGTACAGGATGGCTTCATTCAATACGTTTTACTTATAACAATAATAATCCCCGGTTAATATCGTAAATTTGAGTAGTTATTTAATATTTTGTAAGTCTTCAAAAATTATAACCTCAAAACTAAATTATTTACTGTTTGTTTGTACACATTAAATTTGCCTTGTGATAATTAACTGTCTCTTTTGCTAGTATGCTGGAAGAAATATCTTTCGAAATAAGCTTGCCCTTTATACATTTATATCGATTTTAAGGTATTTCTCAGGTTCCTGAGCCAATATAACCACGAAATCTGGACAAAAATGTTATAAACTAACAGTAATATTATTTCAAACACAATTTTCTAAAGTGTCTTTATTGCAATCTCAAACCTTATTTTTCCTAGACTACTCATAGAGATGAGTCCTCTGCCTCTCTTTTCCTTCACGTTGTCTTTACAAAACGTTGTTATTGATTAAATCACTCTTACATGTTATAATCCTTGTTATCTACTGTTACTATCACTTGATTAAGGATACTTTATTGTTCCTAATTTTCTTCATTGACCAAATTTGTTGCTGGTTACAATTTCAGTAATAGCAATTGACAGCGCTGGTTGGACTTTATTATCTTGTGATTGGATGCCGTAATTAGTGCTGGTTGTACACGGCTAACAATAGTGGTATGCTCAAGTCTAGTACGACATTATTGGGAAGACTTAGAAAAATCTAAATGGATCATGTAAATCAATAGAAGCCGTATGTGGTTTCCGTCCTAGAAAGGACCACTCTGTATCTTCACCGTTCAAAGCTACTAAGATATAAAATTTCCGCTATAGGTAATCATGCCAGGCATATTGCTAATTCAAAGTCAAAGTCAAAGTCAACATAATTTATTCAATATAGGATCTTGAAGCACACTTATTAAACTACAAATCTTTTTTTTTTGTAGCTATGACAGCGTCGTAACGTGTTGTCGCTGTAGAGAAGATGCGGCCAGAAACTCTACAACATAACAGGCCTCAACAACTATTACAATATAAATTCTTAAGCTACGGTTATGTATACAATAATACATAGTCTATTTAATAAAATAATTGATACTATACAGAACTATAAGTTAATAAGTTATTCTATCTTTAAACCTACAAATAACACACGCATGTAAATTTGTTTTAGCATAGCAAAGACCATACATTGTATGGTCGATCGGTAACTATGCTCATAGAGAAATGATAACATGACACTTGTTATAATTTCTCTATGAGCATCCGATCAGTGTCATTGAGTCGGTGTCTTTGAGTCTACGACTAAAATGTGAAAACCGATAAAAAAATAAACTTTTTAAAATTATCGAATGAAAAATCTAAACACGCGCAGGAAATGATTTCAATGTAACAAATACTGGTGTAACCCTTCGATCTATATTTCGGGTAATGAAATCTGAGCTCAAGGTACGCCACATAGGGAGCCCGGATTATTGAGAAGAGGCGTCACTTTTATAGAACTGGATATGATTATTGGAGGAATCTTCTTTTATCTTTTTATCAGCACGTCTAGTATGATTTCTCTTAAAAAGATTTTTGATAAATAGGTGTGTGCGCTGAAATGACGGCTAAAAGAGATGAATGGAGGAAGACGACATATTGCGCCGACCCCAAATAATGGGATAAGGGCAGGAAGGAGGAGTCTAGTATGATTTCTCTTCGCGCGACTCGGCTTTACTCCATACTACGAATCGCGGCAAGCGCAGGATTTCAGTTTTCGGCATGAATAGGCTATTCGAAAGTTTAATAAATTAGCTGCAAAATAGCTGTTTTAGTTGTACTTAATTCACAAACAGAAAATACTTGTGAAGACAGTATTAAAGACATGTAAAATAATTATTTGGGTAGTCAACTCTCAGACTAAAATTCCGAAGAATCCATGATTATGTCATTGACGCTCAATCCGGACGTTATTGTTCGTCTTCCTGTTGACTGTACCACGACTTTCTATCATTGATCGAAGAGAGAGATTTTTATCACAGTTTACGAGTATTAGTTTATTACAGCACCGAAATATTAGAATGCTGGCTCCTCTAAATCGCTAAGATTAATTTACTCCCCTCTACGTTTTCCACCCTCAATGTGGTATTACATATGATTTATTTTCAGGGGAGAGTAACACATACGAATACAATGTGTTTCTTCAGATAACCCGCGCTTACGCGTTACGCACTCAGTGAAGTAATAACGTGTTTGGATATAAATGTATGATTTAGGACTTTTATTGACGTTAGACTTATCTAAAGAAGGGGCTTTAAAATATGTCTTAAGTTATTTCTACGTAACTTAGCAATTGTGTTATATCTAGAGCCTTTTTAGGGTACATGCATGCATATGCTCGCGACTATATTCCCCGAGGGGGCAGTTAGAGATATTCTGAATCCTCAGAATTTCGGCTTTTTAGGGTTCTGTATTCAAACAAGGAACTCTTATATTTTCGTCCATTCTGTCTGTCTGTATACCCCGCTTCAATAACTCGCTCATTTTTGCACCTATTGAATCGAAATTTGGCACGAAGATTGATAACAGTAACCCAAAAACAGGAATTTAATAGTCAAAAATCCCCCCTCCGCTCTAACTTCTAAAATACTGGAGTACAAAATCTGAAAATGGTATAAAAAATAGATTTCGGTAAGTACTTTCAATGAAAAGGAAATTACTTACCGAAATCTATATTTTATACTGAGGATATATGGGCGTCAGTCCACCACGCGTGCCTAAAGCGGATTGGTTGACTTCACATACGCATCAGATTTTCTTCTTCAGCGTATGCAGATTTCCTCACGATGTGTTTCCTTCACTGTTTGTGAGCAGTCAGTATTACTTAGTTAGAAAAACTCATTGGTACGATGCATGCCCGTTCGTGCGGATTCGAACCCAGTCCCTCCTGATTTAGTGTCCATACCTCTTCACAACGCGCCATCGACGTTATCTTCGCTAATTACAACAATGCTAATTATTGCGTAGAAACTCCTGGATCAATCGTTTTCTGGTCGATTAAGTCTGCATCCATTTTAAATTACTTTCAAAATTATTCAAATTTCTCAGTTTAATGAATTTCTACCTGTTTCCATTGCCAGGCAAAATAAGCACTAGGTCTTAGCAGATTCTAACGAAAATAACCAGCCAAACAAATTGAGTTGAGCCGAAAAGACCTATAATTACTTGAGCCCGAAGTTTCTACACGGACCGATGTAAAATTAATTTCTGCACACAGCAGGAATGCTCCAATTCAAAAAGTTCCGAAAATCGAGGAACTTTAATATTTATTACACAGGCTTAAGTACTCTTTTAGGGGTCTTCCGTTGAACGGACAATAAGTTGTTCAGGAAAAACAAGATGTGGAATAGAATACCCTTCATATCCCACAAATTGTAGCCATGTTTTTGTTGCTAGTGAGAAACTGTTTGGGTAAGGTTTGAAACTGGAAATTATATTAGAATTCCATTAGTAGGTAAGCGTCGAATTAACTCGTGGTTCGTTTGGAAATTAAAATATTTGTCTCTTAAGATAAGTTAAGTTTGTAATTTAATTGTTGTTTTTTTGTGTATAGAGTAAATAATTATGATACATGTACAGAATTATCTATTTCAGCAAGTACAGAATCTTCAAAATACTAATTAAAATAGTAGATATCAAATCTACTAATTACAATTATAAATATACTGACTTATAATATCGAATGCTTTAATCTTCTATATATATAAAAGAAAGTCGTGTTTGTTACAACACTTATAACTCGAGAACGGCTGGACCGATTGCCATGGTTTTTGATTTGTGGGATTTGTTTCCGTCCCGAATAGCAGAATACATCTTAAAAACAATGAAAACTCGATATGTGTAATGAATACTTAAACACGACATTCATTGACTGTTAGGCGGTACGAAGTTCGCCGGGTCAGCTAGTTAGAAAATAAAATAATAAAGTATTTAGTTGTAGAAAAGTAACCAGGCAAAGGTATTGCCTACCATGAAAGTAACTGATTAACTCGAAATAGATTATGGTCGGGAGTTTATGCGCCTATGTAAATAGTACATTGCAGCGCATTCTTGTTACCAATATGGGTAAACTGACGAAACAACTATACATGTTGCCAGCTTGTCAGTAAATTATTGAAAATAAAAACTGAATACCAGAAATGTCGCTCGAATTGACGTTCTTAAATTTTGTGTTTTACCCAATGTTTACCAGATACTTCAAACTGGACAATAACGATACCAAACAATGACAAGAGTTCTGTTGAGAATTCGAAGGAATGTCTTCCCCGCAAACCTGAAATGGCTGACATCGTTTGAGCACTGTATTTGGATAGCCCATAGAAACAACGGTGAACAGAGGTTGGTAAATGTTTCAATTACCTTTGTGTATTTCGATTGTAACTTCAAATGATTGCTCTTTAGAGCCCGGCCACAAATCTCCACGGTGCGGCGCTGTCATCGTGGCACGGCGTGGAAATTCACGCGGTGTCGTGAAAAGTTTTGCTGTGATCGTATTCTGTTTAGACTTTTATTTTTACACTAAAAATAAAAACTTGCCAAGTGCATGTCGGTCATCGCGCATGGTAGGGTTCCGTAGTTGCCCGTCACAATATACGGACTTCGAAGCAGGCTTTTTGTTTTATACTACGGTTTAACGGCTAATAAAGTCTAAAAAGTACATTTTACAAGTTGGTCGACTATTACTCGTTAACTTGTAAAGCCTACTTAGCGATGATAGTTTTTCTTTTAACTTTATTACAAACACTACTGCCGTGAATTTTTTCACGAATCCAGAAACAACCGTTTAGCTGGCATGTCAAATTAGAGCTTTCTAGTACTAAGCGTGTCTGAACTAAGCCGCGGACAGACGGAAAGGCGGACAGACGGACAGACGGACGGACACAGCGAAACTATAAGGGTTCCTCGTTGACTACGGAACTCTAAAAACGATGAATGGACGACATAGGTATAAAAATCAAAGTCTTCACAGTAGACAATAGCACCTAAAATTTTTTACGACTGGGCCTTGTGCCAAAAATTGTCACGGACACTTACCTTCTAATTTATTCTTTTAACCATTAGTAATTAAGTTTTCTTGTACGGTTTTTTGTTAAATAACCAATAGTTAGTATTTGATTACAAAGATCTTGGTGTTAATGTTTGTTTAAGCGAGGCGGAAAATATAAAATAAAGTTTCAAACACGAGTGGTTCCATATAAAAGAATTAATTTCAGCACGGAACACACCAGATAGTGCATGCTTGTGGTTTTGCACCTGCTTTACATGGGTTCCGTAATTAGAAAACAGAAAGAACATATTCTATAGTCAGTATCAAGCCATTTCCACACTTCTAACAGCACTCTTAGGGTGTTACAAAGCACCCTATTAATATTTAATGGGCTGATTTAAACCATCAAACTGATCAAATTTCACTAAGGAGCTGACATTGAAAAGAAATAAAAAGGAATTTCTGTTTCATACAAAACTGCAGTACTATAAGTTACGTAAACTGTTAAGTCGAGTAAACTGAAATTTATGGGACAGCAGAGTTTCTTTCCATTTTTTCTCAGTGAAAGCTGTTCAGTTTGGTGGTCTAAGCCACAATTCCTGTAAATATTCCCTACTAGGGTAATTTTTTACATATCCTCTCTACTAAGAGGAGTCATTCGCCCAGAAGTGTAATTCTTCATTCTACAACGAAAAATTTCCCCATTTAAAACTGTCATTTTAATGTTTCCCAAATATGGACGAACTAAAAGAGCAATGCCACAGAATAGGTAATAGTAGATAGTTCTACAGCATTGCATAAAATGTTCCGAACTGAAAGTAATCCGTAAAAAGTTGCTAGCTCATTTCGTTCCGGATAATTTACAAAAGTCATTTAGGTATCTGAACCGGGTCTGTATTATCCGAATGCCGGTTCTTAAGCAATAAACAAAAATAGAATTTTCTCTTCAGCTCTTTATTCTGTACTGAATACCTAAATTACATTTAGGCTTCGCATTCAGTGCTAATGTTTATTTAATTTGCTCTCTAATATAGAATTATGGTCGATTCTTGCTACCTTAATCTTCATATATAAATATGTAATAGACTTTTAATGATAAGGCAAACTTCTGTACCCATATTATTTAGTTCTTTTATACACAAATGATTTTTGAGCGAAGAAGTTCAAAGAGGATCGTCGCTATAAAGACGAGACATCGCCACGATATAGCCGCGAAATCCCAGATTTATCGCCGCTATATTTCTGGATCAATCAGTGTCGCGGCAATTCAGTTGCGATGTGGCGGCAGTGCAGGCGCAAAGTCGAGTTGCGACGTCGGCGTCGCCTACGCTCAAAAATCGCTTGTATGATAATAATGTTTGTTGTGGACGGGTAACGTAAGAGAGTGACAGTGAAATCAGAAATGTTGACGATGCCTAATGGATAAATGCACAACATGTGGCTGGTTAGAGTAAATCCAAAGTCGCCAATCCACCGATATTGTCGCCGACAGGTAGCCGGTTAGTCTGCGCGAGTTCATATCGCACCACACCGTCGGTGTCCCGACGAATTTTGGTGTGTTGTCCTTTAGGCATTCGGCCCCTTCTCAGATCATAGCGGTTCCCCGTTTTATTAGATTCAGTAGGTACACAAAACTATTTCCGTAGGTGATACGTTTAGTTCTAAATTTTGACACGGGCCCCTGAACACGATCAAAACTCCAAAAACACCGTTTATCACAAACAGTTAGCACGAAATTCAATAAAACAGTTAACACAAAACCAGAATACGAAACTGAAGCGAACAACTCTGATGTGGTTGAGCTACATTTTAATAATATTCGTTCCAACAATGACGCTAACAAAGTTATTTCAGTCTGGCTTTGTGATGCCCCATGAAAAGCGGACATTTTTATAGTACTTCAGTTCATGTCTACTTATTTTGCACAGTCACTTACCAGAATCATAACATAAATATTAGAGTCGCGTGGCTTGAGGATTCACGCGCTGGTTGGTTAGCCACGTGGCTGTGGTTTAGTGTATAAGACAATCCTCGACATTAAGATACTCCCAAAACTCACTTGACATTGGCAGAAATGCAGTGCATGCACAAGTAAATCGCTATTAATTTATACATAAACATATATTATATTATTTTAGCACACCAAAAAATGTGTAAACAAACGTTTTATAAAAACATAAAGTAGTCTTTAAAATTATTATGCTGCATAATGATTATCCAATATTAGTCTTATTTTGTAAATGATGTCCCAAAGGTTCATGAATTCGATCAACGAAAATTATATCAGGTGGCGTGAAGTGTTTTATTGTATGATAAGATTGCTAATAAAATTACTATTGATGAAGATACCAAATTATCCTTATACTTCGCCAGTGTGGAAAATGGAGAAAGTTTGTGGAAACTAACTGGACATGGACCAATGTTCTATCAGCATTGTCCGTTCTTGGTACACTAACGAGTATTCTCAAGGCATGTCATAAAGGAATACGGTTGTTAGTGAAACTGATTTTTGATATAAAAGGCGGAACGGTAACTATATAGGTGTTCGCCTTTCTTGTCTTTGTACTTTAACCCGTCAAGTCGTTATATACTAGACACAATACATAAACAATTGTTATCGGGCACACACGGATATATCGGGATAACTTCGTTTAAACCGTGTTGTTTTTTCGATCGCGTGTATTATAAACTTTGACTAATTATTACAAGGACTAGCCTTGCGGTAGCATTTCCCCTGTGTTACGGTATAAGCACAATTGATCTCGTGCATTTACATTCAATTTAACACCTTATCACTAAACGAGACAGCCTATAATTGCGAAATAATAACTTCGAACTTAGAACGTTTGGGGTTCACACGAGACTACTTTTCATGATTTTTAACATTCAAAATTAGAATCTAAAGTTATGGGGAATAAAATCCAAAGTTGCGGATTTCATGTTACCTCGCCCCCCGCAAAAAGTGGCAGAAATGTTTGTTAGTAGAATTACACGCGTAACCAGTCCACATATAAATAGTCAAAGATTATAAACGATTAAGAGCTCCCCGACATCCTCTGTAAAATATATAATCCTAAATTCATGTTTCTATCTTTAGTGGTTCAGGCTATGTTTTGTCAATCAGGGTTCTTATTTTGTAACTACGTTTGCTCCTATACTAAAGGTTGTTCAGTTTGATGGGTAGAGTATCTGGTTTAAAGGTTAATGATACTTTTCCTAACACCTGACACATATGTATACGATAGGGTTTTCACCGATCCCCGCCAATCCACCGCATAGTTCCAGTCAACGCCTGAGGTCCGTACCCATTCTAGGTGCCCTTGGGCAGTTGAGCATGTTGATTAGGTTTTCACTGGCTCGGTTGACCCTTCGTAGTCCCACCAATTGTCTGCAGTAAAAAATAGTAGGTTACTGCTCCCTAAGCAATGCCGTACACTTGACTCTAACAAAAATTTTAACTTAAATGCTTAATATTTCGCTAACGGATCCCTAAATCGAAAAATAGTTTTCCCACACCTACAATATTTTTAAAAGACCTATCCAACGATACCCCACACCCTGGGATAGAACAGAAAAATAAATTGCATCCCCACTTTTCGTGTAGGTAAAAAATATTTTTCATTGTTTTATTTTACCACTTTGTCGGCTTGATTAATATGTATACCCATGTCAAATTACAGCTTTCTAATAATAAGCGTCTCTGAGCTAAGCCGCGGACAGACGGACAGATGGACAGAAACGGCGAAACTATAAGGGTTCCTTGTTGACTACGGAACCCTAAAAATTTTTAAAATTATCGTTAACAAATATTTAAGTAAAGATAACTCGCTGTAAAAGAATGTTTATAAAGCGTATTATCCTAAAATGTAAATAGTATGATAATACCGTTAAATAAAACATTATTATTATGACAATCACCTTCGTTCACACGCACACAACCATGTTATTTGTAAGCGTAAACGTAGATAAAGTATTTTTCATGAAGAGTAATTGTAGATTTCGGTTAAAAAGAAAATATTGAGGTTTTTTATGTACCTTCTCGACTTGAAATAAATAAGCGTTAAAGAAAATTATAAGACAATTCAGGTTACCTTATAAAAACTGTTGTCTTCCATCTTCAATTTTTATCTTTCTTCGGGGAAAATGGGGGTAGACTTTTGCTCCATACAAAAATCTTCATAAAACTTTTACATACATTAAATTGAATGATAGAATCATAATTCTATAAAAGCAATAATTTAACAAACGCAAATATCATGAAGGTATTTGTGAAAGTAATTGAAGAGAAGATGTAATTAATCTAAAAAGGTAATAAAATACAAGTTGTTTCTTACTTAATAATGTAAATAGGTTTTTAATACTTCATGTTTTAATGAAGCATACAAAATTAAAGTAAGTAAGTTATAGCTTGTTGAATCCCACTGCAGGGCAAAGGATTCCTCTCACGAATAATGGTAAGAGGGAATGGGTCATACTCCACCACGCGGGCCAGGTGCGTGTTGGTGGAGGCAAATTAGTGGTCAACTTGCTAGCCGCCTTAATAGGCCTCTGACCTGGCTTCGGACCTGGCTTAAAAGAATTAAAGAATATTTAAAATTAACTAGATTTTATTTAAAGGAATACTTTCATCATTAAAATGATCATAAGATCCAAAGTAATTAAAGACAAACCTAATTACGTATCACATTTTACTCTGATTAAATTTCGAATCTTTCTCCATTTATATCTATTTATCGAGTTCTATTCAGACCTTTTAGGTAATAATTTATTGATCTACTTGACGCATTGTAGTTACCTACTTTCACTAATTGGTTCGACTTGAAAGGTTTTTTATCGGGCTGCGTGTTTCCGAAACATCTTTGTCGATTGATCGCTTCCTTGACACTTAAAGATTTATGGATATTTGATGTACAATGTATAAACATTATTGTTGTACCTATATCTACACAGTTACAACTCCATGGTTGTATACATAGAATGATTACCATTATTTTGACGTGAAACGTCTTTCATTTCGGTCAGTAGGGGGTCACTTGCAAAAACCGTTATACAGGGTCCTTCTTAATATGCTGACACTTTTTTAAGGGGATGATCAGACCATCAAACTGAACAACTTTCTGTACAGCACCAACATCGAAATCGCGAAAAAAAAAACTGATCTTCCATACAAAACTGCAAACTTACTCGAGCCAAATGTATGGGACAGCTGATTTTTTTACTGAGAAAGTTGTTCAGTTTGATGGTCTGATCATCCCCTTAAAAAGGTGTCAGCATATTAAGATGGACCCTGTACAACGAAATATTTTATGACAAGATCGCTAATTACTTTGGAAGTATAGCACCTACCGGCATTATTTTTTTACCATTATTTAGAAGATAGAAGACATTACTCGGTACAAGACGATTCCGGATACTTAACTGCGGCTGTGTTCCTGATACAGCCTACCCGATTTTTTTTGTAAACTATCATAACGTTAAATAATGTTCCATGTAATGTATAGTGTAAATTTAAGTATGAAACGAACGAAGATTAATTTCCACCTGTTAGAATACAGGGTCCAACTTAATATGCTGTCATTTTTTTAAGGGGACGGTCAGACCATCAAACTGAAAAATTTTCACTATGGCACCAACATCGAAATCGCAATAAAAAATTTTTCTCTCCCATACATTAGGCCTACTCGAGGTTAGCACTTTTGTAAGGGATAGCTGATTTTTTTTCTCGATTTCGATGTTGGTGCCATAGAGAAAGTTGTTCAGTTTAACGGTCTGATCGTCCCCTTAAAAAGTGTCAGCATATTAAGAAGGGCCCTATACCTATACAACGTGTTAATGAATAAGCGCAAAACCTCATACACCCCAACTGATTTATAACAAAATAATTAGATTGAAACAATAAATTCATTATTTTTATGGTTAAAATTTAAAGTTATTCGCATTTTAAGTTTTCAAGCAAAAATGATTTGTTATCATATCAGCAATGAATGAAAGCGATAACGTGCTCATGTATACATTTTAAGAATATTGTTTTGGTAGTAAGTAGGATGAGATTGCCCGAGCGGTGGGTTGAGATCAAGTTCAGTAAATTTTAAATTTTACAAACAAATTATTTAATATTTTGAAAAAAAAATCCCTTGTTGAAAACATGATAATTCGATTCTGCTCTCGATTCTGAACAAACTACTTTCTAGTTTTGCGTTAATTCATTAACACGTTGTATACCTAAATAACAAAAACCGTAATAGTGCTTGTCGGGCCACGCGCAAGGTTGGATTCCGCATTTGCCCGATACGGACTTAGAAGGGGGCTTTTTGTTTTATACTACGGTTTAACGGCTAATAAAGTCTAAAAAGTACATTTTACAAGTTGGTCGACTATTACTTGTTGACCACACCGTGGGACAGACGAGAAAAAAAAAATCATCCCCACTTTTCGTGTAGGGGAGGTTACAAAAAACAAGGTTTTATTCTACCACTTTGTCAGCGTGATTAATATGTATACCCATGTCAAATTACAGCTTTCTAGTACTAAGCGGCTATGAGCTAAGCCGCGGACGGACGGACAGACGGACATGGCAAACTATAAGGGTTCCTTGTTGACTACGGAACCCTAAAATATCGAAATAGCGAAAAAGAACCAAATAGGTAGGTACTTACTGTCAATATTTCAGTAACTGACTCGATTATCCCATTCTCCTTGTCTTCTTGTCAGTTCTTCTCAAGAAATAAACTGTCCGTCATTCACAACATACATACGTGGTTAATCTAACAAAATAAATGTTATACAGGGTGTAAGTGACAGCCTAGCAAATACTGAAATGGTGAACTTAGACAATAAACTAAACAACTTAAACTATGGAGCCTACGGTAGGAAACGCAAGAAAAGATTCACCGTTTCAGTATTTGCTAGGCTGTGACGTTACACCCTGTATAATCTTGAAGTTATACGAAAACGTATTAGGATTAGAGTAAACGAGTACGTTTTAAAAAGACAGATACATTTGAAATGTTTCCAGAAATCCCTTTAGAATCTAAAGCCTAAAGCCAGCGAATGCTTTTTACTAAATACGCTTCTGAGCCGAAGGCGCCGACATTTTGAAGCAACCGAATGAATCGCTCGGAAATAATTAAACGTAAGAACTCCCTGGTAAGTAATTATTTTTCTTTGGAACTCATCTAGAATTCAACACCATGAGCTTACGCTGTTTAACTTTTAACTCGTTACGTTTTTACCGCAGTTTATTGTTCATAGGTCAACTACAATTTGTAACTAGAAGGATCAGCAAGTGGGAGAGACAGTGAGAGGTGCATATACAGGGTGTAAACTTAAATGCGTTACATACTTAGTCACAACAACAACTTCATTGATATCGCGAAAAAAATCAGCACTTTCATACATTTTGGTTGAGTAGCTATTTTAAAGTAAACATTTTCTTTGACACAGCAGATTTTTTTATCGATTTTAAAGTTGGTCCCATAGAAAAAGTTGTACAGTTTGATGGTCTGAAGAAACCCTTTAAATATGTAGCGTATACAGGGTGTAAGGAAAAGTATTATTAACCTTTAAACCACATACTCTACCCATCAAACTGAACCACTTTTACTATGGGAGCAAACCTGAAAAAAATATCAGCTGTCCCATACTAATCTGCAATACCTACTCGATTCAAATATGGGACAGCTGATTATTTTTTTCAGTATAAAAGTCATAATAAAAGTTGTTCAGTTTGATGGGTAGAGTATGTGGTTTGAAGGTTAATGATACTTTTTCTTTCACCCTGTATAAGTTAACGCCCTGTATAGCTCTTAAAATGGATAGGTACCAGATGGGTTCTTGAGTAGAGGACCTCAAACCAGAAGATGCTCTATTGGTCGGTACGTGTCAATAGTGAGAGATGTGAAGAAGCCTTTGACGATTTATATGTATATAAGTAGTCTAAGGAAGAAGCAGATGGATATAAGCTGCATAAAATAGATCGTTGTGGTGGGGTCAATGAGTTCCTTAGAAAAACCTACGTAGTTGTCTTTTATCTGAAAAACATTAAAAAAGTAAAAAACAATTCGGTCACCTATTTGCGGATGTAAGCAAATGTATGTTTTACTTCTTAACTCTCTTTAAGATATTTTAGGCCAATTAATGCGTAGGGGACCGCTATGAAATGACCATTGATTTTTTTTCAATCACTACCGGTCCTCGACACATTAATTGACCTAAAATATCTTAAAGAGAGTTGAGAAGTAAAACATACATTTGCTTACATTCCTTAAATAGGTGACCGACTAATGTTTACTTTTTGAATATTTATTTTTGGCCTGGGATTTTTTTATAAATTTGTAATTTAATATTTCATAATTTTCAAACTTACATGAAAACTGCTGAATCGATTTTTACAAAATATAGCTAAGAACTACCGCAAGGAACTTTGCTATCATATAAAAAAAAACATGGATATAGGTCCATCCGTTCGGGAGCTACGATGCCACATACAGACAGACAAACAAACAGACGTTGGCGTCAAACTAATAACACCCCTCTTTTTGCGTCAGGGGTTAATGATGATGATGATGCGCAAAAATATATTGAGCTTAATTATTTAAAGAATTTGTTACTTTTATCGACGTATTGTCAACAAAATGTCGCTTGTGATCTAAGAGGAAGGATATACATAGAGTCCGCATAAATTTACGATTGTAGGTGGTCTCTTTTGTCTTATGACATACATTTAATAGTAGAAGGAGATGGAACTATAGATATTTGTTAATGAGGCTGTCCACTTTTTTTTGAGCTAGTGTGTGTGAAAAGTGACCGTAAACATAAGGCCATATGTCACTTGGTGCCTTTTGTCTATACTACTTGACACCACACACTCAAACCTAAACGTAAAAAAAAGTGGACACTTTACAATTGATATGGCTCACTCTAGTCTTAAAGAGCGATCCTTCCTCTTAGCTTGTGATGTAAATTTCATGTTTTTTAAAATCTACTATACATTTTTGTTCGAGCAAAATTATTCGATCTATCCATCTTCTTCGATAAGTTTGTCGAATGTAGGTCGAACACAAAGCAGCAGTAATCTTTTTTCCACCTGGCGGAAATTTCGACAGCAAAATATCGTTGAAGATATCGCGTTCTGAATAATATCGTGAGTGCGTGTTATTTGTGTCACTATTTATATTTTATTACGAGTGTAGTGACAATATTATAGTTCTGTGGATCGTACCGGATGTAGATACTTGTGTGTTTTTAGGGTTTCGTACCCAAAGGGTGAAAACGGGACCCTATTCATAAGCCCACGCTGTCCGACCGTCTCCGTCCTTTCGTCTGTCCTACCGATTTAGGGCAGTAACTTTTGAACCGTAAGAGCTAGACTGTTGAAATTTTTACATAATGTGCGTTATTACGGCGGATTTGTTAACAAATAAAATTTCAATAAGTTCAAAAATAGGGGGGTCCTCAAACAAGAAACTAGTTTCTATGAACGTTTTTTCTTCTTGCTCTATCATAAAAACATACATACAAGTGTCAAAGTTGGTGTGATTATAGAGCAAACTCTGCCGTTAACAACAAATAATAATAACGTGTGTGTAGCGAAGTGGGCGTCGGTCTCGCGCTAAAGGTTCCGGAGAAAATACTTTTTTCTATGTTAATACGAGTATGTTGTGTGCTGGTGTGGTACGGAACCCTCGGTGCGCGAGTAGCCCGACTCGCATTTGACCTTTTTTTAACTTTCTGTTTGGTGAAGTTCGTATAGTATTCTTCAATGATAAAGCGATTTGGTACCTTTGTAATTTTATCCTACTTCAATCAGCTCTTGTATATTCGCAACTTCATTTCTCCAAAGCTTTTGCTACAGAGATTTATTTCAGAAACTTAACTTGATTAATTTAAATAACAAACATAAATATGTAGCACTGCTGGAATTCAGCTGAAGAAAATTGTACTTTAGACCCTTCTGATTAAGTCTAATAACTACGGACGATGGTAAGAATCACAAGTTCCCAAAGAGCTGGTCTATGTGTGGATACACAATTTGAACGGGTGAGTGTTGTTGCTACTGCTTGATTACTGAATTCTCAGAACTCGGGTAGACTAGTATCGAAAGTTCGAGTAGAACACTCGATCTTTCGGTTTTTGATATTATAATTATCGTGATCATATTTGCTCAAATATGTTATTGTAGTTCCTAGAAAGTCTATTAGGTGAGTGTTGTTGCTACTGCTTGATTACTGAATTCTCAGGACTCGGGAAAATTCGTATCCAAAGTTAGAGTAGACCACTCGTGAACGTAATTCCTCAAATGTGAATTCTATTTTATTCAATGAAATTCCTGTTAAAGTAGATTGAAAGTCCAAGTTTAGGGCCAGACTTTTTGTGTTTTGTTAGCTAGGTATTTTAAATCACCATTACATATTTCGTACAATAACAAATAAAAAAGTTAAAAGAACCTATTAACTGAAAAGAGAAAAACAAGCTCTATAATCACTAATCAGCTATAGCAGCTTTATTTGAGCTAATATAATTTGAATGTTATTGGGTAGGTATCGCTAACGGGGACAAAGAAGATTTTTGGTTGGTTGTTGGTTCCGCCTGCAATACCTACCTAATAACATTCAAATTATATTATAGTGATTATAGAGCTTGTTTTTCTCTTTTCAGTTAATAGGTTTTTAATGCAGTCGGGTTTTTTGTTTTTCTTAATAATTTAGTTTATTTCTTACTTTTTGTCACGTCTTGTGTCGAAACGGTAACATAAAAGTACTATAATATATATATTTTTGGAATCGTCTCTTCACTAGCTTAAATTTGATACCCATATTATAATTTTAACAAACAAAAAAAAATGTTTATTCCCCCTCTCTTTTTATTTCGCAGACGCCATATAATATAACCTATGTCACTCTCAAAATTTTTACGAATCTAATAACACCTCATACGTTAAAATCCATCAAGCCGTTTAGGATGTAGGCCGTGCCAAAGAAATAGACATACAAACATACATACATACGTACATACATACGTACATACATACATGCTCTCGACAAAAATAACCCTTCTTCTGCCCAAAAATAAACCTGCATGCTTCAATTTCGAGGCATGTATTGTACCCACTATCCATTATGTGGCGACGGGCTCCCCCCCGTCACACTGGACAGAGTTTCGTTACTACTGGTGAAACGTGGATGTTCTGAGGTTTCAGAATATCTCTGACTACCCCCTCAGGGAATACAGTCGTGAGCATATGCTTATTTTAATTTTTTTTAATTCATTGGCGATTATATGACAATCTGTATATTTAGATTACTTTCACTGCATGCGAAACTAATAAAGTATCTACCTACTGTTAATATTCTTTGTTTTGTACCGCATACTGAATCAAATATTGCAGTTACCTGTGTTCTTCTACAGAAGTCAGTTTCTGATAAATTACTAGGGAAAACTTTTTCTTCAAAGTTAGAAAAATAGATTGCTTCATTGTTTGCTACAAAACTTGGTGCAGCGCTGCATTATGGCGAGAAAAGTTAAAAATGGAATAAGAACAAATAGAATCAACGAATGATTTTTTTAGGGTTCCGTACCCAAAAGGTGCCATCGGGACACTGTTACTAAGCCTACGCTGTCCGTCCGTCCTAAATCTAAAGAGCTGTAACTTTTAAACCGTAACAGGAAGCGAGTTGAAGTTTCACAGAATATGAGTTATTTATTATGTATGATTTGCTAACAAATAATAGTAAATTCAAAATAAAATCAAGCGTCTATACGAAACGTGTGTTTTTTCAAAAAAAATTTTTTTTTTGCTCTATTGTATACTTATAACAGCTATGTATACAAGCGTTAAACTTGGTGTGACTATAGAGTATACACTTAGTAAATCAACAAATAATAAAAACCTGACAAGTGTGTTTTGGGCTCGTGCTAAGGGTCCCGGCGGAAAATAAGTTTTTTACTTTGTAGATATGGTGTATCGGAACCCTTGGTGCGAGGTTTTTATTTATTTCTACTACATAATCTGCTCGATTTACCATGTATCAATCAAAAGAAGTTTTACAACGGGATATTGTATAAACTTCGGTGGAATCTGCACCGAAATGCGTGTTACTCTCGATATTTTCACGATTTCAGCATTGTTTCTGTAACAACAGGTTTAAACCGTAACACAAACTGTAACACAAGTTCCTTTCAGTAAACATTTACTTGCTATATTTCTATCAACAAACTATACAAATTAAGGAACTTTGTTTAAAAGTTTTTCCTAGCTAAGTGTATAAAGCGATTTACCCAATAGAGGCTCATCGTATCGTAGTCATCAGAAACTAATTGCCAACTGCACCATTTCGGCTAAAATGGCCTGGGACACTCCAAACTTTGCGGTTGTAGACTACGTACTAAGTCGCTTAAGTGTAAGAAAGTTGCATCAGCTCTTTACACTAATGTTTAGTTTAAAATAAAGGGATAGTTAAAAACTCGTAAAAAAAGGTTTTACGTAAAATACCCGAGTCGATTTAATGGAAGATATAATGATAGTGATGTAAGTCGCAGCTTAGACACTTAGCTGTCATTTCATACAAATCGGAAAAATTTACAAGAAGACGTAAGGAGTCACGTTGCAGGTTCTGACCCGAGCACTTGTATAGCGTGGTTTTCGCGCGTCACGTTTTTGCCTGCCACGAGGCTCCGTAATCCTCAATCTCTTTTTTTCCCTCATCAAAATTAATCCCTGAGATTGGGATAGATACTCTTAGAAACTACTTGACACTGGCGGAAATGCAGTACTAACGCACATAAATAAATAAAAATGAAAAGGTAAGCGATAATGAGTGAGTGCGAGCGAGACAAGACGCCACTTCCTACATTTTTCGCCACGCTTCCTGCTGCGGGGGTGAGGTTACAATCGGTGGGTGCAGGGAGTGTCCGTACTGTATGTAGTAATAAATACTTTTTCTTATATTGTGACCTTGGACGAGTTCTGTAACTCAGTCTTGAGAACTGAGCATGAATTTACAATTACCATCCGCATCGTAGCGCATTAATGTACCAATTTTCGAGCAGGACATTTTATACCCACTGTATGAGCACAGTTTGATCTCCAGCTACTGACAATATAGGATCCAACTTAATATGCTGACACTTTTTTAAGGAAATGATCAGAACATCAAACTGAACAACTTTCTCTATGGGACCAACATCGAAATAGCAAAAAAAAATCTGCTGTCCCATACATTTGGCTCAAGTAGGTTTGTAGTTTTGAATGGAAGAGCTGATTTTTTTTTCGTGCCATAGAAAGTTGTTCAATTTGATGGTCTGATCATCCCCTTAAAAAAAGTGTCAGCATATTCAGACCCTATATGTACACACGGCGACACATCAAGCTACGCAAAACCAAAATAAGCTGGCCGCGCGTTGGTAGAGTAATGTATACCGTCGCGCGGCCAGCTGATATTGGTTTTGCGTAGCTTGATGTGTCGCCGTGTGTACCTGCGTGCCTCGAATTTCCGTAGGCAATGAAGCACAAGTGTGAAAATAATATATCTTCACCTTCCTTCATAAACAAAAACAGGAACCTCTAAATAAACAGTTGTCTGTTTACGGCGGAGCCGTTCCAAATTGATTGAAAAGAAACAAATATGAGGGGAAAGTTTCTCTTCCAATCCATCACTTTGTGCGGAATTCAGAAAGACAATAGCGAAGTATAAGTTATTCAGGAACTGCGTTGCGGAACGTCGAATGACAAAATATAGAGAAATCTTGGAGGAAATTGTTTATTAAGGCTGGCTTGCACGAAAAAGTACTTATTTAGTGAACGCTTTGTACTGCTCATACTGATGACGTTAACTTTTTGGTGCAAGCCAGCCTAAGATTGTGACATTGTAGAGCTAGAAATATCTATTCAATTCAGTTCTCTGTAGGTATAATCTATAGGTTTCAATTTTATACTTTGTAGTCAACCAATACTTTGGCATTACTGTGTAAATTGCAATGCCCGTTATCTACAAACCAATCATGTAATTCGAAAAATATATTAACCTGTACAAACCTTGGTAGGTAATTCATAATTCTATCTACTAAATGATTCTTAGACTTCCAAACTATTATTATGCTTTTATTTTGCCTTTCTATTAGCGTCAGTAAACTTTCTGTTAAAATACAGATGGATAGTAGATTAACCTGATTTCCATGCCTCAGTAGAATAATAACTGAGTTTTATAAAATTCTTCAAGTAATAAAAAAATATCCGCAGAGAAAAACTTTCATAAGCCAGTAATGTAAATTCAACATAAAAATTTCATAACAACTCTACTACGCTTTGAATAAACTATTTTTATTACATAGGATTAATAATTAGCATTAACCAAGAACATGCAGGTGAACTTTCTGCATGGCAGTTTCAGTAAGGTTTTACTTCCCTGCGGCTGGGTATTTGCAAAGTTTCATATAAACAGTTCTGTGGAAAAGTAAACAAGTTTAGTTTAACTCTCATTTCGACACTCTAAAGAGACGTATGCGAATACAAACTTCCTGCATCGTCTAATTAGGAAATAACTTTGGCCCATTCGTTTCACTTTAGCTCTTAGACGAAGAGAGTTGACAAGAAATTACGTGTGGAAATAATAAACTATACATATACGAATTTTTTACAAGCTTCTCTAAAATTCTGGTACCTAGTTGAACCAAAATTTATATTTGAACTCTAACTTTGGTTTTAACTACTTTATTACTTAAAAGATACACCAAGGTACATTTTGAACATTGCATGTTCTTAGAGAAGGCTCTTAATCAAATCTTTACGTTACACATGAAAAGAAGCAGCAACAAACAAAAATTATGAAAAAAAAACTTCATAAACGTACACAGACTGGTCTGTATAAATTTAGAAACGGATAGCCATCGTGCTTCAATTCGTTCTCTTCCATTCCACGGATATAAATCTGATGATAACCAGAAGGTATCTGTTAGCAAAATAGCGCAAAATAAAATACAAAATTTTGACCTTTCTTATCGAATTAATTTCGCATGGCCGATCCTTTTGTCATAAGAGTCAATCGTTTGTCGAAGTTTATCCGTTACATTCATTCTCAATCTAATAATAGAACGGGTGGAAGGGTCACATCTTTTCAGAATAGGTCTGACTGTGGGATGTTTTATTATTATCACTGGGACATGTTCCACAATAACGTTGTATCAAATTGTAATTTACGTTCCTAAAACTAGAAGACTTAAAAATATTGTGCGGGCAATAAAATCACTTTAAAAAGCAATTTTATTTATTATTTTTATTTTAAAAGTCCTAACAATATTGTTAACAAAGGCTATTCAATCAGAATAATTTTTAGAGATTTTCCATTTACAAAGCGTCAGAAACAAGAGCATTGGTCGAGTGCTTTTAGCGTGATTTGTTGGGAAAAAAAAGGTAAAAATCGAAGATTTTCGTACACAATCCCGGAAATTTCCATATCTAAATGGAAAACCGACCCCGAACAATCAATTTATCCTCCAATATCCTCCAGCGGTTTATACCACCTGTACAATAAATATTTATACTTCTCCCCTCGAATTGTATCGTTTCGTTTATTTCTTCAGAAATGGAGGATGTTTGTAACAATGATCATTATTTCGAGTGTCATTACATTTGGGACTTCATTAAGATAAATCTTTTTATGACAAGAACCTTTGACTCAAAAGTGTATTTTTTCAAAGAATGTTGTATTTTGTTATTCATTGTAATATTTAGCTTGAATATAGGCGTCCTATTCAATTCAGTCTTAGTTCGTGCGGCGGTCATGCATCATAGAGGCCTAGTATTTCATTTCTGGCCATTAAGATGATACCGCAACTCCAGTATATCACGAAAAACTGTATCCAATAGTCTCTGGCGCCGCATAACATAAATTTATTACCAGTTTTGGAGTAGAAATGTCTCCCTGCACTGCACAGTGCTGTTGGGAAACACTTGATGTGTTTCAAATGAAAAAATATTGGTTCACGGTGCAGTTTTCTATTTAATAACTGGCTTGGGAAATATTACACGGATATTTTTGGCGAGAAAGAAGAACATTTAAACCAATTTTGTTGCTGTATTTCTAATATCTTACAGTATTTTAGCAAAGTTCTATCTTGCGATACTTCCAGAGCGACGGGGCCCCAGGCCAAAATCTTTAGTAAAGATTTTTTTTTAAATCTCCTATTCCAGGTAAAGCAAGGTTTTTGATTAGCCAGATAGGGTCTTTAATGGTCTTGAGTTTGTGTATTACTAGCAGCCCGTCCCGGCTTCGCACGGGGTAGACAAATAAATTTTAAGACTCATTTTTCTACACCTTCGGTTACATTGTTCAAATTTTACCAAGGATCCCTAATTTTTTTCAAAATGAAATGTAGCCTATGTCAAATTGGAAGAATGTAGCATTCTATTGGTGAAAGAATTTTTTAAATCGGCCCAGTACTTTTTGAGCCTATTCATTACAAACATACAAAAATAGGTACAAATCTTTCCTCTTTATAATATTAATGTAGATTGTAAAACTTTTCAAATCATGATAAATCAATGTGAATAGGTATTTTCTTACTTGAAAACTAAAAATCGCCACAAAACCGATACAACTATCAAGATTAAAAAACAATGGCAATAGCAAAGAAGGCAATATTTCACGGTGGTTAAACATAAAATCGAATAGTCCTTCTTTTGTAAGGAGTTGCGCCGTAAACCATCATTCTTTACTTTCACCAAAACCTTTAGAGAATAAGCTTCGAATTCTCTCTTAGTTTTGTTTCGAGTTTCAGGGCCATAAGCTCTTCACAGTCAATTTAACATTAGTTATTTATTACGTCCTTATCGTGCACTTAAAATGTGTTTTATTTTTATTCGTTCTGAAAGTGTACCTGTAGAACGGTCTAACCCACTATAAATCTTCTCTAGAGAGCTTTAAGTGTGAAAACTAGGGGCTAATGTAAGGGGAACAGCAAATTTACACGTCGTTGGCACATTGTCATTTTGATAAATAAAGTTGAAACCGTAATAATATCAATCTTTTATTTAATTACTTAATAAAGTACAATACAGACGTGGTCTAATTTAGGTTTCATGAAATTATTAAAACTTTGTAAAATATTACGACAGAGTGATTGTCAATATTAAATACCGGCCATGCACAGGGAAGGGTTCCGTAGTTGCCCGTCTCAATATACGGACTTATTAGAAGGGGGCTTTTCGACGACGACGACTCTTGACTCTAACAAAAATTCACTTTAAAGCTCTCTATTTCGCTAATGGATCCCTAAATCATAAAATGGTTTTCCCACACCCTCAATATGTTTTAAAAGACCTATCCAACGATACCCCACACCATGGGATAGACGAGAAAAAAAAAAACATTTGGGTCGAGTAGGTTTGCAGTTTTGTATAGAACAGCTGTTTTTTATGCGATTTCGATATTGATCCCACGGAGAAAGTTGTCCAGTTTGATGATCTGATCATCCCTTTTAAATATTTTCAGATAATTTAGTTAGACCTTAAAATGTGCGAACGAAGTGTGTTTTTAAAAACCTGATATTAGAATTGTATCATATTAATAACTCCCCAGAAACACTAACAGCTCTGAAATAAACCTACAAATACAATTTCCTTTACATAAATTTCTAAAACAATGAGTCAAGATTCAGACCCCGTACTTTTGACATGCTAATTTGAATAAGAGCACGTTCATAATACACTTGCTGCTAAAATGTTAATTACAGCAGTTGGTTTACATAGCACGACAGATTTACAATGTAAACGGGACCCGAGGTGAGATATTATTATTCATAGTAGCACCCTCACTACTTCCGAACGCTATGTAATTTGGTGTTTCCAATAACTTATTGTTCTGGTTAAATGGAATTTAATTTTATAAAGAACTGAGGTTTATTAAAACCAGTAGTAATTCCAGATGAAATATAAACCTTCTGCGATCAAAAGATCAGCGATGGTTGCAGTGGCACAGGCGCAAGTCTGTAAAGGCCCTGGGCCTATTCGCTACATACATTTCTATTGGCGTAGACGCTAGTAGAAATGATAGATAGATGTATGGATTTGACATTAGCGATCGAAACATTTTGACGTTTGCTTTCGTCACCATACGTCAAGTCCATACATTTTTATGTTTTCTACTGTCGTTAACGCTAATCGAAAGATACTTTGTCTAGGGGCCCAGACCCACAACATAATAATAATAATGTCATGCATGAAACATGACGCAGTATTTTGAGAATCCCAGTCATTTGGGAATTATACAGGATCCTTATTTATAATATAAATTATGCTTACACTATTTTTAGGCGATGATCCGACCGTCAAACTCAACAACATGACCAACAACGAAATCGCAAAACAAACTGTTTCATACATTTGGCTCGAGTAGGTTTGCAGTTTTGTATGGAAAAGCTGATTTTTATGAAGAAGCCATATAAGTCAGCATGTATAGGGTCCTTAATATGCTGACACTTTTTTAAGTGGATGATCAGACCATCAAACTGAGCAACTTTCTATATGGGACCAATTTTGAAATAGCGAAAAAAAATCTGCTGTTCCATACTAAACTGAAATCTTACTCGTCCCAATTGTATTTAATTAAAAATAAGAATTATAAGCACGTTTTCAAAACATTCGAATTATAATCCTGAACAAGGTTTGAAGCGTACAAAATATGTTATAGTTTATACGCAATTTATTAGTCACTTTATGTTTCCTATTATGGTGGAAGTGAAAGAAAACATAATAACCATTTTCTTCTCAGAAAAATCTTTTATTATCCTAAGCCTCAAAGCTTCATAAAATGAAGAAGCTATAATGGCTTCTCAAGAAACATAATTCAGTAAAAATCTTTAAGTACTAAAAGTATTAAAATTTAAGGAAAAAAATAATGTAGCAGCGTAGAATTAAAGACTTCCTTTTTAGGGTTCTGTAGTCAAACAAGGAACCCTTATACTTTCGTCCATTTCGTCTGTATGTCCCGCCTCACCGTAGGGGACCGTAAGATATTTTAGGTCAATTAATGCGCAGGGGACCGCTATGAAATGGTCATTGATATTTTATTCAACATTCACTTGCGGTCCCCGACACATTAGTAGTAAGTAAAAGTTTCACATTAATTGACCTAAAATATCTTATAAGAGAGAAAAAAATACTACATACATTTGCTTACATAAAACATAGCTTTCTTTTAAAAAAACCGCATCAGAATCGGTCCACCCGTTTGGGAGCTACGATGCCACAGACAGACAGACCGACAGACGGACAGACATAGGCGTCAAACTTATAACACCCCTCTTTTTGCGTCGGGGGATAAAAATATCTTAAAGAGAGTTAAGAAGTAAAACATACATTTGCTTACATCAAAAACCGACCGAATTATTTTTACTTTTTAAATGTTGGTTTTTGTTATTTAACAGTCTAACTATAAAATGTTCATTACATAAAAACAACTTTTCTGCAATTAATACGATAACTGCAGGGTTCAACTTAATATGCTGACGGTTTTCAAGAGGATGATCAGATCAGTAAATTGAACAACATTCTCTATGGAACAACACCAATAACAAAAATGCGAAAAAAAGCGGGTCATTCTATTATAAGGCAATCAACCATGCAGTATAACATATTGTCTTACTCGGTAGACTATCACATTATTAACCAATAAACATATAGCTACCTGTACCAAACTTTGTTTATGACGATACTCTAGTGCCTAGTACATAATTCATGGGTTTGATGGTACCAATCCCAAGAGCCAATATAGTTAACTATGACCCACTTTATCTATATTTCTTGGGGCCACTACATTCTGTTCTCAATACGAAGACAAACGAATTCAGCTATTTTGATACATACAGCATTGAAATAAGAGCTTTGTTAAGTAACTTCTTATTTGAAGTAAACTGTAACTCCCAGAGCGATTAGATGGATATGTATTGGTATCGTGGAAGGAATTAGGTTTCGGTCTAGGCTTAAGTGGTTGAGAATTACATGAGGGAACGTAGGTTGTTATGCTTTCTTGATATTTATGGTTAGTGGGTTAAGAGTTAATGGTCCAAGAATGTCGAGAAGAAGGACATAAAAAGATAAAGATAGAAGCCTGGCACATTGAGCGGCAACAACTGGTACCTTATAAACATTTTATATAGAATCGATAACATAATATACAAACACTAGAAATTTAACTAAATAGGTATATATTCGAAATATTTCCTAGACGTTCTCTTATGCCTTTTCATGTACAAATCTATCGTGATCTAAATTATCCAGAATCATATCATCATCATCCAAATAAAAGATTTGATTGATTTAATTTTGATCCAGAGATAAAGTATTTACCTATCTGATAGAAGTTCGTCCCTTCAACCGCAGACCGTATACGTGTTGATGACCGTACCTTTAAAGTTTTAATAAAGCCACGTAGTTTTCTATTCATTGTCTAGTAACAAAAGAGTTTTAGGGGTTCAACTTTAGAGACTATAATAGGTTGATATTTTTATCACGTTCCAATTCACGATTAAACCTTGAAGCTCGAAGAGTATAATAAATTATCTTTTGTCGAAACTTTCTAATGGAATTTTCTTAGATATTCAATAGCAATTTTAACTTACTCTTTTAAGATTGAATTGAGGCTGGCTGTAGGTAGATTTCAATATTGAATTGAAATGTATATTCTAATGTAGCTAAGCTTTATTTAAATACAGTGTGCCAACAACCATTATAGTCGAAATTATTTTCGGGTCGAATTTCACAGAACTTCAAGATTTGATTCAATGTGAAATGTTGATTTTGAATTTATTTCTCAACATTACCAGCTCTATATCCACTGTGAAACCTAGGCCTGTCTCCTAGCCTTTCCTATCTAGCCGCACCAGACAATAGCTACTTAAACAATATGTATGAAATAGCTGATTTCATAGTTGGTCCCATAGTAAAAGTTGTTCAGTTTGATGGCTTGAGGTATTTAACGCATTTAAGTTTACACCGTGTATAATTTTCCAACATCATCATAATCGGTTTATACCTGCATTTCTTACAGACGAAGACTTTGCCATGGCTTACATACATTGTCCTTTTTAACAATATGAGCATTTGTAAATTCTGTAATAATAAAATGTAATGATAATAGGAATACAACAAAAATACACTCACTAGGTGTTGGAAAGCTCGATCGATGTTTTCTGAAATGAAACACATAGCGAGTTCAATTAAATACATATCCAGAGGCAATTACCAAGTAAATATTACCTACGCCGTTATTTCACATCGATATTAACAGATACGTACTAAGGTTTTATGGACTCAACATAAATGTTTTTAATGTACTGTAATTAAAAAATTTCAGATTTCCCTATTGAAATTTAAAGTAAAATTATGAATCGGATATTTTTAGAATTAGGTATTTACTTAATGTTTTTAGCATTTAACGAAAAATGTATGATGATTTATTATTTTAGAGTTTGAGAAGCCTATTGGAATTTAATTTATTGAGCTTAGGTTAACAAGTAAAAACGAATAATTGTTGTTTATAAATAGTTTAGTCATTAAATAAGACACCCGGTCAGTCATACCTGCATAGGTACTGTGTAGCCGTAGCGTCAACGTATCCAATGAGTCTTGCTTGCGCGTTTAGTAAATTTCAGCCAAAGTAAATGAACTAATTTCAATATCAAAGAAGTAAAGTTTGAAGATGTCAGGGCTATAGTGAATTTAGACAGTACATTCACTTAAATTTAGTTCATCTTATTAGACCTACCTACATAAAACTTATCTTGATTGATTGATTTTTGATTTTATTCGTTGCTCTCTGCATCTAAGAACACAATAAACGTGTGACCTTTCGGACTACAACACATAGGGCCCCTACCATGAATGTGTCTTTACTGACTACATCCCTGGTTGCTGAGATTAATGCCCTCTGTTTGTTAATGAAATTGCTGTTCGGATATTATTTGTGTTGTGTTTAATTTTATCAATTCAATCGCAATCAGATTTCGCTTGTTCTCACTCGTTAACCATTAAATATACGACATTTTTCTTTTACTGGAATTATGCAAATAATCTTTATAGGCTGTTTCTTTACATGCCCTAACAATAAGTACGCAATAAAAACCAAAACTAAAAATTTATAGTTATGAAAAATACATTTTATATGCCATTCAACTCTCGGAAAAATAATGATACTGACAGAAAGTTATTATTAGTTTGTTAAATCTAACTAAAGGACGGTAGAGCAAATTTCTTGAATGCAAATGCGTAATTTGATTGTTCTTTGTCAATTCATGCAAACAATCTGCGTTTACCTGGCTTAAAACCTAGGGGTACTTATACAACGTGTTAATGAATTAACGCAAAACTAGAAAGTAGTTTGTTTAGAATCGAGAGCAGAATCGAATTATCGTGTTTTCAACATAGGTAATTTTTTTCAAAATATTAAATAAATTGTTCGTAAAATTTAAAATTTACTGAACTCGATCTCAACCCACCGCTCGGGCACAGTCACCCTACTTACTATCAAAACAAGATTCTTAAAATTTATCCAGTAGCACGCTAGCGCTTTCATGCATTGCTAAAATGATAACAAATAATTTTTGCTTGAAAACTTAAAAAGCAAATAACTTTAAATTTTAACTATCAAAATAATGAAATTATTGTTTCAAGGTAATTATTTTGTTATGAATCAGTTGGGGTGTATGAGGTTTTGCGCTTATTCATTAACATGTTGTATACGACATAATATATAAATTTCCCTGAAAAAGGTGGCAACCCTAGCTGCATTGTTCTTTTTCACATTGGAGTTTGCTTGGCGCCATTGCTCTTGCTGTGTTTCGTCGTATTTGAAATTCGTAAAAAATTGGTTTTAGTGATATTTGTTATACAACGTGTTAATGAATTAACGCAAAACTAGAAAGTAGTTTGTTTAGAATCGAGAGCAGAATCGAATTATCATGGTTTCAACATAGGTATTTTTTTTCAAAATATTAAATAATTTATTTGTAAAATTTAAAATTTACTGAACTCGATCTCAACCCACCGCACGGGCACACTCACACTACTTACTACCAAAACAAGATTCTTAAAATGTATCCATGAGCATGTTAGCGCTTTTATTCATTGCTGAAATGACAACAAATTATTTTTGCCTCAAAACTTAAAATGCGAATGACTTTAAATTTTAACTATCAAAATAATGAAATTCTTGTTTCAATCAAATTATTTTGTTATAAATCAGTTGGGGTGTATGAGGTTTTGCGCTTATTCATTAACACGTTGTATAATTTCGTGCGGATTGTGTACCAAACAGTTGCGTAAAGCGACCGACGTAACAGGAATAAATACGATAACAGAACATAAGTTTTGGTTCAAGTTAACTCGTACATGGTCATTTTGGCGGCAATGCGCGAGCTTACAAAATCGACCACAGATTCATCGTTATCAAAAGGCTCAAAAGGACTAGTATCCAGAGCCGTTAAAGACATTACAAAAAAAAATCTTTTTCTCATTGGTTCTCAGATAAATGTATAAAATGAGAAAGACAATAAGAAGAATACCAGACTCCAAAAATTAAGAACATTCCTCTTAAATGTATGACGATAACGACAGCTAGACATGTTCCGTGATTAATCTAGGTAATCTAGAATCAAGAACTCAACCCGATATTTCAGATGCGGTCCTATCTGATTGCGTTGTACTATTGAACTATAAATTACATTTCTGTCCCAATGTAACCTAACTAAACTTCCCAAATACCGATAGAGTGGTTTCCTTTCATGAAGGATTTTCGAGTCGTCATCAAATAAGAATTAGAGGTAAAACTTCAATCCAGATTCATTTATATAAAACCACGAAATCGAAATAAGAATTTGCAGAACAACATTTTATTTCAAAAAATATACCTAAAAATGTTTACTATTATTTTCATTCTAACATTCTCACTGTATACAAAAAGGATTGCACATCTAGTATAAGTCACGCAGCGAGAGTTGAGCATAACATTCCTTTTGTCAAAAGACAGTGTCATTTATTTGTTTTTATTCACTAACTGATTATTCATAGTTCACCTCACACCTTTTCCACCAGCATTTTCCCTCTGCCACAGTATAAGCACAATTGATCTTGTGTATTTACATTCAATTTTACACCTTATCACTAAACGAGACAGCCTATAATTGCGAAATAATAACTTCGAACTTAGAACGTTTGGGGTTCACATGATACTACTTTTCATGATTTTTAACATTCAAAATTAGAATCTAAAGTTATGGGGAATAAAATCCAAAGTTTCAGATTTCATGTTACCTCGCCCCCCGCAAAAAGTGGCAGAAATGTTTGTTAATAGAATTACACGCGTAACCAGTCCACATTATAAATAGTCAAAGCCTCACACAAATAAATTTTACTTTTAACAAAATGAGGGTTATGATTTCAATACCACCTTAGCGTGTGTTGTTCACCTCAACTCTCGCTGCATTACCTGTAAACCACACAACCTAACTACTTAGGTAGCTCTCAGCACAAGCCCACATACAACTGTAAGCACAAATAAAACCGATATTGAAAACAATGCAACATAATTATGACAGTGTAACAGTTGCAGTTTAAAATTAAACAGCTAGTAGTAACTTCAAACTCCATTAATTCGAGTATGTCGTAGAAGTACTATATTTGACGAGACTAAGGGCCTGTTTCACCATGCTCATTTGACATAAATTTTGTATGAAGAATATGTCAAATGAGCTGTCGGATAAGCTAACAAGAATTTATTCGGAAGTGGTGAAACAGGCCCTAAACCATCAGGTTATATCTTGAAGTTTAGGTAAACACTGTATGATCCCTGTTCCTCTAATATTGCGAGTTTAGCTAGGTAACATGAATGTACTTTTTTCCAAGATTTAATCTTGAGTTTGGCCGTTTTTAAATTTACGGCGGAATCGCACGAGATGTCGACAAATCCTTGTCGGATCCGATAGCGAATTGGATACAGTTGCATTACCGCATAGGGAGCAGGAGTTACTAGTGATTTCATCTGCGATGAAACTTAATCGATATAAAGTTTGTGAAAATGAGAGTTGTGTTTCAGCCTAGCATTACTCTTTATTATGCAATAGAGCATACGAGTAGTAAATTAGTGTAGATATAATTTAGCGAAAAAAGTAAATTAGTAATGTTATCAACTTTTTACAAGTATCGATACAGTGATATCGATACTACCCAGTAGACCCAATGTGGGTATATTCGACGTTTTATAAGCTTCTGCGTTATTAATTGAGGAATAAGAACAGATTTACGAGTGCAATCTATAAGGCAAGCGTAAGTGTAAATGTTGGAAGGGGACGACCTAGACGCATAGGTACAAATACGGACCAAATTGGCAACGTGCTTATAAAGGGCCAGGACAGATCTACCCAAAACCAACGACCATGCATGAAAGGACTAATGAATGTAGAGGAAGTTAGAGAGGTTAATCAGGATCGTAACAGGTAGGTTACGTTGTCTCTGGTTATCTCAGTGAGTAAGAGACAGGCGTGAGAATATGTATGTATGAAAAATGTTACAGTCATATTTATTGTTTATAGTTAGTATGATTGCATTTTTTTTGTTACATTAAATTTCTTTCATTGATTAAAATATAATAATTTAACTCAGACCTAACAAATTTGTGTCTGTTTACTGTTAGCAAAATGGAGCAATACTATGCCTGGCTTACACCAACAAGTGTAGTGAACGCTATGTCTCTCACACTGCTCATATTAATGACACCGTCATATTTAAACATGTTTTAGTCTAAATACTTCTTCGTGCAAGCCGGTACAATGATAATGGTTTGGATTTAATTTGAAATTCCGTTGAATTTTGTAGGTTAGGTATCTTTTTCTTTCGACCTAATTTTAATTTCAAGTACCAGTAGTTCAATAATGAATTGGATACCGAACTTTTGAAACTTTTATTGTCACTGAATCAGTTATGAAGGGAAAAAATTGGATGAAAGTCGCAACGATTTTAATATTATCGATATCGATAGTATATTCGCATCCCTATCAGTTACAGCACCGCCACCGCCTTGCGACGTGTAACTATTGAAAGGCGACAAGTGGCACTACGGTAGCAGCTAGCAAAAGATTTAATATTATCGATATCGATAGTACATTCGCATCCCTATCAGCCACAGAGTGACGCTGCAGCGCCTTGCGACGTGTATCTATTGTAGGGCGACAAGTGGCGCCGCGGACTCAGCTCGCAACCGTCTGAATGTTTGCCAACTTTATTTTGTACTCGCTTGTCGATAACAACACCACGACTGTTGGTATTACAAGTATTTCCCAAAGGAATTTGTTGTGGATTGCGTTTTTTTTATCTTGGCGTTTTGGAATTTAATATGCAGAGTTATTTTGCATAAAAGATGATACATAAAATCTAGAGTGAAGTCGAGATTACTGCGCGCTGCGTTTGGGCAAAAGACAATGCCAGTTTTCCAAAGAAACTTAGGCCACAAGTGTACACATATGAAACTATATGGAAATAATAATATGTAATGCCAATTATTAAAATAGAAAAGGAAAGGTTTATAGAAAGTTCCTGGTTTCCAGTGCTGAAAGTATTTCTTATATGAAATCGTTGCGCAATAAAACTATATCTTTGGCTTTCCTCATCCAATCGCTACTACCAAGCGACATTTTAGGAAGCCATTCCACTACTTTTTAATCCAAATTTTAAACCAACAATTTTAGAATGGCATAATTCGCATCAATCTGTAGACCACGTCTTCTCTGGTTCATAAAGATTTGATATAAAAGGACAGTGCGCGCCCGGGGTGTCGCAATATAAAATTGATCGCCGCGTGGCAGCGCTTGATTTAAATTGTTGTTTATAAAATCATAAAATTTTGCAAAATGCACCTCGCTGCTCCGCTTTATATGTCAAGTCCCTAAACGAGTAGAATGTTCTGTCTCTATGTTCTTGGATACATTAGCACCTACAACCTCGCTGTCTTCAAGGCAAGAGTGATTTTTTAAATAAGCATGTTCTTTTATTTCTGACCTTGACATTATTTATCATCAAGAGATACCTTATATTGACCACTCTCAAACGGTAAAGGAAGTGAAGAAACCTACATTATACACATAATACGCTGAAGAAGAAATTTTGATGCGTATGTGAACTGTGAACCTACCAATCCGCATTGGGCATGTGTGGCGGACAACCCTCCCTGAGACTGTGCCCTGCAGTGTGATGTATATATAATGGTGATAATAATGATGAAATGAGATTAGGGTTGAACGCAATTTAAATAGGTAATAAAACAAAAACATAATTCTTAACCATAAAAAGTTAGAGAAACACGAAACATCTATCTAATAACAGTTACAGAGTAACGGAAGTAGCTTCAAAGCAACTCCCCTTATGTCATTGTGATGTGGACTGGAAGTTAGGAAACAACTTTGTAACTGGCGACCGACTGCGGAAAATAGAGGTGAATTGTGAATGTACCCTGACCACTAATGTTCATAGTTTCTGAAACAATTTTTATGGATTGCTGAATTATGTTTTGTATTATTTACTACGATACAGTATGATTAAAAAAAAATTACATCTGAATATTTAGTTACGTCTCGTACACTGTAAAAATACACCCTCGGTACCTTTTTATAAATATTACTTACTGTGATCGAAGACAGATTCCATTCTATAACTCTTATAGAAGAAAGATTAAGGCGACTAAGGTCTAAAATGAATAATGACAAGGTATAAAACGTCAAATGTTGAAGTGTAATAATGACAAAGTATAATACAATAATATCATAAGTCAAAATCATCACAATGTTGAAGTCTATAAAGTCGAAATGTAATACAGTCCATGTTAAATAAAGTCGAAATTAAAATAGTGATGTAAAAGTCAAAATATAATAAAGTCGAAGTATAATAATGTCAAAATAAACTTAAAAAGTCTCACTGAATTCCGTAATGCTATCGCAAGAAAATTTGTACTCTATTTACAGGTTGACGTTGAACATCTATACATCCACACCACACTGCAATCTCGTTATGTCGAATACCTTTAAATATACTCAAATATGGAGAAACGTACACTATAGGCTTTTCATCTATGCGCCTGAATGCAAACCATGTTAAGTTGTGATACAGTTTATTATTACATTGACATAGCGCAATGCTCTGTACTTAAGAGGATATAATTCGGAGCGCGCTCTATACAAACGTACTATGGTGAAATTTTCAATACTAACCAATTAAACTCAATGTCATTTTTCAGAAACAAATTTCTATGCTTGTATAGAGTCAGATTTTCGTTAAAATGTATAGTTTTAAAGTTACAGTGCCTCAAAGAATACCATACAAATCGTAAATTAATCCTAGCATTGAAACTGTGTATTTTAACGGAAATCTGACTCTATACAAGCATAGAGATTTGTTTCTGCAAAATTTCATTGAATTTAATCGGTTAGTATTGAAAATATCACCATTGCGTTCCGAATTATATCCCCTTAAGTCTAACATACCCCTGAATTCCCAGAACCTTAAAAGCTCTCTAATTGCCTTTTCACACAAACTATATTATATTAGACATGAATGCATTCGATACCGAATCGTTTCGAACTGACACGATAATTATGAACTAGCATGACAGATCACGTGTCTGTAATGCACAAAACATCGATAAATACACCCTCCTACTGTCAATTACGCTTCACAGTACTCATTTGCTACTAATTCCGGAAACGTGTGCTGATGTAGCAGAAAGATTGTAATAAAAACGGGAATTTTCGATTTTGAAAATCTTTTCGAAAAATGTTGTTTTGATTTTGAGATGCTTATTATTTTCTGAATATTATAACTACCAGATTCATGCGACACTTTTTCAGCACCATTAAAAAATTAAAACCGGACAAGTGCGAGTCGGGCTACTCGCGCACCAAGGGTTCCGTTCCAGACCACCACACCACATAATAATATAGAAAAAAAAAATTGTTGTTTTATCCAGGACCCTTAGCGCAAAACTGACTCACACTTGGCCGGTTTTTATTATTTGTTGTTTTACTGTAGAGTTTGCTCTATAATCACACCAAGTTTGACGCTTGTATCTATTACCGTTTTTATGATAGAGCGAGAAGAATTAAACTTTGATAAAAACTAGTTTCTTGTATGAGGACCCCCCTTAATTTGCTACTTTTTGACATGTTTATTATTAACATATCCGCTGCAATCACGCATATTCTGTAAAAAAGTCAACTGTCTAGCTGTAACGGTTTAAAAGTTACAGCCCTAAATAGGTAGGACGGGCGGACGGGCGGACGGACGGACAACGTAAGCTTAGTAATTGGTTAGTGGTTAGTGGCTTTGGGTATGGAACCCTAAAAGTGCTCTTGTTCCTATTGATACAATAGTAGAAGGTACAATAATAGTATTAGGTTCCAAAATCATTCTGATTTTTCCTATGATATTTGATTGTTTTGATAGATCAAGAAGATCTGTACAATATTAAGATTGAGAGTTGGATGCTTAGAACCGAGCTAGGTTATGTCCAGCAGTGGACTAGTACAGGCGGTGATGGTAGTGGTCAATAACAATTTTCAGGATCAAAACCTCTCGCACTCTTTAGGATTGTTATAGTTTACCGTATTTAACAATATTCATGCGACAACAATATAAGTATACAGCTACCATACAATTCGCTCATATTCACAGGAGTGTTAAGTACCTCGCGAAGTTTCACCCCAGAGAGTGTGTCCTAGTTGATAATCATAACGAATGCCTTAAAGGAATTACTCAATTAGGAGTCGGCGCACTTTGTCAGCCCCGAGTCCCGCAGTTACCTTGGGGATGAAGCTAAAAATAACTTATGGGAGTCCTCTTTAAAAACGTTTTAAATAACATATCTTAACTATTATAAAACTGTTACAGAAGTGTGTCTGTATATTGAAGATATTTACAAAAAAAAGATGTCGATATGGTTTTTAGGTGTCCCTGACTCCAAATCAACATTTTTTTTAGAATTTTTGTTTGTCTGTTTGTTTGTGTGTTTGTTTGTTTGTGCGAGCATGACGCGGAAACTACTGAACCAATTTTGATGAAACTTTTTTGTTTGATAGCTTATGATCGGACTTAAAATCGGATATATAACTTGTGCGGACGAAGTCTCGGGTTAACTCTAGTATTTTTATAATTATACGAATAGACATTCGAATACGATAAAACGATGCAGAAGATAAAGTAAGTTAACTTAGAAAAGTTGTAGTTTATATAATCTCACTGCAGGATACAACACCCGTTCGCACCCTCGGCAGTCAGCGTCGATGCTACCATTGCCGACTGGCTAATCTTTCCACTACAGTAGAGTTTTCATGCGATATAGTAGCGTATTTTGACACAAAAGAAGAATAAACTACAGGACAAAGGCCTCGTCTCTCCTATGAAAGTATAGCTCCTCCAGAAGAAACTAAAAATTGTTGGTACCAAGTTCGTGATAGAACCGCTCCGTAATAAATGTTTACGTCAACATTAATGCATGTTCAAGTCTTTTTTTCTATTAATAATACTAATTTACTTTTATTATTACCTAAAATGTGGATTAGTAGCTAAATAGTTTAAGTTAAATTTTCCGTATTACGTCCTTGAGTATATCCCCTTTCTAACTTATGTCAATGAATTAAGACCATGTTTTGGCTGAAACTTGGAATAATACTTTATTGTACCGTATTATATGACGTTAAAATTTTCACTTTATGCAAAGTACAATATTACAATGTTTTATTTGTATCCATTACAGTGTTTGTTTACCTTATCCTCTTAAAATCTTTTTTTCATTTTATTTCAATACGTTGATAATCAACGTATCTTCTATCAAATATACAAAATTCAGCAGCCAGTAATCAGCAACATATTTCGCCAAAATCGTGTTTCTCATTTATGTATTTATTTGCTACGTGTGTATGCATGCATTTGTTTTGCATGTACGCATGCATGCGTGCATTTACTTCGCATGCATGCGTGCATTTACTTCGCATGCATGCGTGCATTTACATCGCATACATGCGTGCATTTGCTTCGCATGTATACATGCATTCGTGCTTTGTTATTTGCTGACTGCTTGTTTTTGAAGACATTTTCGAAGTACTGTCTGATAATATATCTCTTAAATTTGATGGAAAATAACTAAAACATCCGTATCATGGGAAACTTTCAAGTAATTTCTCTGGTTTGACGTTAAACTGATTCAATTATAAATTCTCTCGACAATCGTGCTTCACCGTCGAAATCAAAGTGACAGTGTTTCGACTAAAGTTTGACTGGTAAGCTTGATATTGAATTCTCGTTATTTCAATCTGTAAATTATTTCAGTCTACAAAACAATTTCTACGTATTTTGTTTGACAGTTAAAAATTTTTGTTTCCTAATTGATTTATTGTTGGTAAAATATCCATTATGAAAATAGATTGCTGAACTTTTAAGTTTTTGCATATTTCAGTTTTTATTTTATATTTGCAAAAAACGTCACTATTACCGGATATTTTTCCGTATAGTCTTAGTGCATAGTGCATTAGAAATGGATATTTGACATTATTTGTAGTTTAACTAAATTCGTGAATTCTGGTTATTCATGGTTCTGTTATGGCCACTCAATCATGAAGGTCCGGGTTCGAATCCGCTCAGACGACATGCAATTTTCTAATGAGTTTTTTGAACTTTTTTTTCATTATTATTGCCTTTTGCTATCGTGTTTTCTAACATAAGTACGGATACAGTCTGCTCTTTTAGACTAGACAATTCTCTGTAGCATAAAAACTACTCTATTCACTGAGAAATAGAAACACAACCCAAGTTTAACAGGGAGTAACAAAACACCCTAGTAATATTTATAAAGAGGTGGTCAAGACCATCAAACTGAACAAACGAATCGCGAGAAAAAATTTACTATTTCATACAAAATTGCAGAACCGACTCGACTCGTAAACTATTTTTTCCTCTTTGTCTCCATAGTGGACGTTGTTCAGTATGATGGTGGTCTGAACCACCTATTTGAATATTACTAGAGTTTTTATAACACCCTGCATAGTAATTACCTCTCTAAATTCCAGCATTAAACGAACATTTACATAACTACAAGACACATTAACGATCATCAAGTAGTTACTTGCTAAGTCGAGATCGATTGCGAATGTTATAGAATAGTTCGGTGGCATGTGCAAGTTTACTCGATTTGCGGCGTTCTCCCGGATCAACTTTGTTTCTAGTTACTTTATTTCAGACTTGCTAGCATATTAGCAGCGGGTACAGTGTGCAACAAAGGTTCCTTCAACTATGCCAACTAGTTTTGAAGTATTTAAATGTTTTGTGTTCGTAAAGGGTGTACAGTTAATGAAGTATCAAGGGAATTCTGCTTCATATCTAGGTACTACAAAGTTTTGTTTTAAACTCGGTATTTGCTAAAGCTTTCATTTGATATCCCATAATAAAATTGTAGTACTTTTTTCTTTAGATTGTACCCCTAAGACAGTCCTTCAAAATCGGAACAATTTCCAAAAATTCACATGGGCAGTTTAATCGCTTTTAAAAATAGCTAGTTGTATCAAATTACAATTTTAGTCAGAACTCTTCAAATATGATATGACATTATGTTGATACCGAATGTGATTTTTATCTCGTTAAGCCCTTTATAACAGACACAATACTAATACAATTGTTATCGGGCATAGACGTTCCATTGGGGTCTGACTAGATTAATTTTAAATTAGATCTAGATTAGTTTCAAAATAAAAAAGAAACTATGAAAATCGAAAATTCATTATGAAAAGAACCAGAAACCGAAATGAATGTAGGTACCAATGTCAAAATATATAAGAGGAAGCAAGAGAAGTACCTATGTAGGGAACGCCGAAAGTAGAGTTCCGTAGTCTCTGTTTACCCTGTCAGGAAAATGCTTTATTTTATGCATGAATGTAATTTTAGTCATAAGAATGCAGTTCTTATGACAAAAGTACATTTTTTGAATTTACAATGATTTACGAAAACTGTGATTTCTGCTGAAAATGCAATATTGTCGTTGACTGTATTTACTCATTATAAATAAACAATAAAACCGGTCAAGTGCGAATCCTTAAATTTTTAAGTTATTGTCATTTTTATTAATTGTTAACAAATCCGCCGTAATAACGCATATCCTGTTAAAATTTCAACTGTCTAGCTATTACGGTTCAAAAGTTACAGCCCTAAATAGGTAGGATGGACGGACCGACAGACAACGCAGGCTTTCACCCTTTGAGTACGGAACCCTAAAACAATGAATTAATTAAGTCTACCAAGATTCATATAACTCAACTTGTGATTATTATTTATTTATTAAACTTTTCTTATATAAAAGTTAAGAATTTTCCAGAAATATTTCCAGTGGTTATTATCCTATCCAATCCAGGGCTCTGGGGTTTAATATGATTCCTTGTAATTGGTTAGCTGCGACAGATTGTATGGACCTAGGCTAGGTGCAAGTGGAATTATGTAAAGAGAGACTTTAGTCTGCGGGATGGGCTTAAAATATACATAATTTCTATTCAATTTATGAATATAATAAATAAATAAATAAATATCTTGGACATTATCACACAAAGTATAAACTAAAAGTGTAGTGTATCGCTCGCATGTACTTACAAACTGTTATTATGTAATTATAGATAAGAGCGTTTCGCCAACAAACTGTTCTGCGGTTTGGCGAATTTGTATTTTATTTATAGCAGTTGTAAGAATGAAGTTAAATAAATAAAAATAAATAAAAAAAACTAATAATAATGTTTCTGTTTTGTTTCTGTATGTTTTTGGTGTGCAAATAAAGAATATTTATGTTTATGTTATGTTTAAATAATCTAGTCACATTTAAAGTACCAGAATCTAGCCTGGACTTGTGTTATGATAGCTAGACTACGATATAGAATACATATATAGATACAAACAACCATGACTCGGGTACAAATATGCATTTACATTATACAAATATTTGTCCCATAAGGGATTCGAACCCACGACTCTCGGCACAGTAGGCAGGTTCACTACCGACTGTGCTATCGGGCCGTCAAATAATATTAAAATTGTAAACGAAAATATTTGCAAAAACAGTCATATAGGCTGTTCATCAGGATACGTAATGGAATATAGTGAGAACTTTCTTTAGAATTTATATCTGTTTGTTTGTCCACGCATCACTTAGACAATACTTAAATGATTTGGATCGGATTTTCACCAAAACATAGGGCTTAGTTTGGATTAACATTTAGGCTTTGTTTTATCGCAATCGGTTCACTCAACCAAAAGTTATGAGTATTTAAGGTCAGTGGTCTGCACGTACGAGTTGCGGGCGCCGCTATAATAGTATATTATTATAATTCTTGAACATATCTCTTTGAGAAATTTCTACAGTTTTTACGTGATAGAGTCATTATCAACCGTCAAAAGCATGTTCAAAAACTCAAATACCTATATTTCCCGAGGGGGTAAGTCAAAGGTATTCTAAATATAGCATAGGTACCTATTTGGAAAATTCATGTAATATTCAAACTGTATATTGTTTCATAATAGATTCTGAAAAATTGGTTTTGCGTTCATTATACAGGGTGTAAAATTAAATGCGTTACATAGGGGGTGCTTCAGACCCTCAAGCTGAACAACTTTTATGGAACCAAAATTGATATCACAAAAAAAAACAGTTGTTCCATACATTTGGGTCGAGTGACCGTTGACATTTTCTATGGAACAACCAAAATTGTATTCTCGATTTCGAAGTTGGCTGGCTCCATAGTGAAAGTTAGTTTGATGGTCTGAAGCACCGCGTTTTAATATGTAACGCATTTAATTTTACTACATGATCGCACACGAGACACAACAAATAAACAATTGCAGGTGCTGACACGAGCTCTTGTCTCGCGTGGTCTTCACGCGGTTCGCGTTTTTGCCTGCCACGAGGCTCTGCAACACTCAATCTCTTTTTGTTCTTGACCAAAACAATCCCGGAGACTGAGATAGATATTTGACACACTGGCGAAAATGCAGTGCTATCGCACAAGAAAAATTCCATTAATGATTAAAAAAAAAAACATTTGATATCAGGCACAGACTTTCCACTAGGGTCTGATATTCAAACTACTGTATTTTCACAGGTTTTTCAGTATTTTAATGTTCATGGCACTTACAAGAAATCAATGATTCTAATAAATCAATTAGGAACTTTCCTCATTAATATTAGATAAGTTATAGGTAAATACAGGGTGCTATTAATATTTGAAAATTTTTAGGAGTAGAACTCCTAATTATTCAAATCGTCTAAACATCCCACACATATACATATGACTTTTAAACGATCTAGGTGCACTTCCAAAGCGGCCGATGCGACTGATGCGGCGTCTGTCGCTTGGTTCTGTCATATGCCATATGTCTATCGCATCGGCCGCGCGCATCTGACGCACGCGTCAGTCGCTGACATCGGAAGCGGCGCCATACGTTTTCATAGTAACTAGTATTGTCGCATCAGCCATCGGCCGCGAGCCGCGCTCGTCAGTCGCATCGGCCGCTGGCATCGAAAGTGCATCTTAAAACAATCAATTAATGTGACCCGCTTGATACTCAATAGTCTAGAGCGAGGATAATGCAACTTGTTGTATCAGAAATAAGTTCAAAGAAAAAATATGATGAACCAAATCAGAATGCAGCAAAACACTCAAATTGTGGATAAGTAGAATCAGGTGACACTGTTGTATCTTTTTTTCGAATGTTATTTATAAATATTATATTTTATTATAAAATATTTAAGATTCCTCAATCAACCTAAAAAACTGCTACTCCAACCTAAAACATCCTTGCAATGTTCGTATGTATGTATAAGTAAATTTGCAAACCATTTATCAACCACTTGTTATAAGTTTAATACTAATACTAAGTAGTTCTTTTATTTGTAACCTACTTAAAGCTTTGACTATTTATATGTGGACTGGTTACGCATGTAATTCTACTAACAAACATTGCTGCCACTTTTTGTGGGGGGCGAGGTAACACGAAATCCGCAACTTTGGATTTTATTTCCCATAACTTTAGATTCTAATTTTGAATGTTAAAAATCATGAAAAGTAGTCTCGTGTGAACCCCAAACGTTCTAAGTTCAAAGTTATTATTTCGCAATTATAGGCTGTCTCGTTTAGTGATAAGGTGTAAAATTGAATGCAAATGCACAAGATCAATTGTGCTTATACCGTGGCAGAGGGGAAATGCTACCGCAAGGCTAGTCCTTATAATAATTAGTCAAAGACTTAAAGTTACAGAACTAATAACATTTTTGACAATTTACTTTATATTCTTTAGAAAAGGCGATTGAAATATAATGGCTAATTTTTATTTTAATAAGCCTGCTTATAAAAATTAGCCATAATATTTCAACAGCAACCTGTATAATATAATTTGTTCGAACGGCACGGCACCTGTAATAATGGCGAACGTATCTCCCGGCTCTGAACGTTGAATAATGGCTAGAAAACTTTGCACATTCATCTTGTTCTAATTAAGCCAATCAGTTATTCACGTTTTAGTACACAGCTTTGCTTTTGACTTGCTATTTTAGGGTTCTGTGGCCAATTGGCAAAAAATAAGAAAATTACTATTTTTAATATTTTGTGTCCTTTGTCGTAGAATACTATGGACACCGGGTTTAGTACAAAATTAAAAAAAAAAGTGTACCAGACTAAACTACATAAACCTAAGTACGTGTAGTAATATAAACGAACTAAAAACATTGAATGCTGAAATTCTTTTCCATCCCACTATGTCGCGCGATAGCACGTGCGCCTAGTCGGTCGATCAAATGAAGACTGTCGCGTAATTGGATCTCTTTTTACGTTTTGGTGCTCTTTCGGACACTTTCAGCGCGGACCTTACGTCCAGTAGATGGTAAGTCAATGTTTGTGTCACACAAAATGTTCCTCACGCTAACTTCTAAACCTTTAGAGAATAATTCCAACTCTATACAGGGTGTATAAAATTTCAGGGTGTGGTTTAGACCATCAAACGGAACAACTCTCACAGTGGACTCAAGATAAATCTTAATAGCGTGTTTTGTTACATCTTGCATTTTGTATATCTGAAGACTACACCATTATAAGTTGTAACCATGGTTATTATAGTAAAAGTAAATGTTTTTTCTTACATAAGTCAAACACGATGAAGGTATCCACCCTTATAACTAATGAAAACGTTTCATAAAAATTTAATAAGGTAAACAAAAAACCCGACTGCATAAAAAACCTATTAACTGAAAAGAGAAAAACAAGCTCTATATTCACTAATCAGCTATAACAACTTTGTTTGAGCAAATATAAATTATATTTGCTCAAACAAAGTTGTTATAGCTTATATATATTTACCTTAATAATTTGTTTATTTCATACTTTTTAGTCTTGTGTCGAAACGGTAACATAAAAGTACTATGATTTTTAATTATTTGGAATTTTCTGATTACTAGCTTTCATTTGATACCCATATTGTAATTTTTAACAAAAACATTTTTTTTATTCCCCCTCTCTTTTTTAATCCATAGACGCCATATTGAAATAGTATACCCTATGTCACTCTCACGATTTTTACGAATCCCATGACACATCATACGTTAAAATCCATCTAGCCGTTTAGGCTGTAGGCCGTGCCAAAGAAATAGACATACAAACATACATACATACATACATAACTCGAAAAACATAACCCTCCTTCTGGCGCAGTCGGGTAATAAACGACTATATAACCGTGATATACCTACAAAAACACGATGATCGTTATTGCCAGTTAAAGTATAAAAACAAGGTTGACGTGAAACTACTATGCTGATCACTTGAAAAGCCGTTGCATCTCAAAAACGTATATAAGTACAACCAACAACGAATCCAGAAAAAGAAGTTTCGCAAAATTATACAAGATGGCGTCACTAGTTTCATTTCGGTAACATAATTTTAATTTTGTCCATCTCGCACTTGAATGGTTTTTTAATATACAATTTTACATGTACGAGTAATTTTACAAGATAGTTCGAAGTAAAATTTTTAATAGTAGTTATCTTTGTGTACCTTTAATTTCTTTTCATCGAAAGATAAATACGCTAAGATTGATATTTTGTTCTTTGTCTTTCTCTCTTATGATAGATTATTAAAAACCGGCCAAGTGCGAGTCCGGCTACTCGTGCACCGAGGGTTCGGCATCACCACATAATATTAACTTAATTAAAAAAATATATTTTTTCGTGAACTTTAGCGCGAGACTGATCCACACTTGGTCAGTTTTTACTATTGTTCTTTATACTATACAGTTTGCACAAATCACGCCAAGTTTGAAGTTTGTATGTAAGTATTACAACGTTGATGAAAACTAGTTTCTTGTATGGAACCCTTATTTGTAACTTTTTATTTTTTTGTCAACAAATCATACATATTATTTAAAAATGTCAACTGGCTACCTATTACGGTTTAGAACATACAGCCTTCTGAAGGAAGGACGGACGGACGGACGAATAGCGTAGGCTTGTGAATGGGGTCCCGTTTTCACCCTTTGGGACTCTAAAAATGATTTCCATTCCCATTATACAAGGTTTTACGTAAAAATTTCATCTTAAAATTGGGAGTTGTTCATGAAAGCGTATCTCAGAGATGTTTCAGTGTAAACACTACCCTTGGACGGGGGTAAATGTCCCATGAAATTACCTCGGCATTTTGGCAGCAATGAAATTCGTTTTCCACCGGCCAATTTCAACGTTTACCATTAAGGAGATCTCTAGTCATAAGTACCTACCTTATATAAGTGTACCTACACAGCCTACGCTTACAATATGAGTTAAGAAAAATCTTTATTTTATTCGAAATAATTTTCATCTTACGTAGAAAAAATCTTATTGTTATTAGAAGCTTATAGTGCTACTGATTTAAGGCTCTATTCGACAATTGTTTGCACAGTTTTCGTGATTTATTAAAACGTTTTTGATTTTCTGAGGAAACGGATTTTAGGGGTTGATTTCTTCTTGACGTGAAATCGTCTTTAAATTTGCTTTCATAGATAGTGAGATGTAATTCAGAAAACTGATGATATCAAAATCTGGGGATACAGTTTTATGTTGCAGTTAAACAATTATGTACCTATCATCTACATCCAAAATGTATATTAATTACACCGCTCGATAGCTAAAGGATAAAAAAATCGTTACCACTGTGACGCATCGCGCGCGGTGGAGGGGGAAGGGCCTCAATTTTGTGGTCGTTTCACTGCGTCACATAAATGTCCGTTTATTATCAATTTTGACTCGGAGAAGCAAGAACGTTCGTTTGAGTTTCAATCGTCAGCTCTTGTCAAGATTTATCGATTGCGAATATAACATACACATTACTTCCGTTACGTAAGCGTATTCACATAAAACACACGGCCTTGTCCACGACACAGCCACACCCCGTTTTTCGAGGCGAGTGCTTCCATGCATCTTCAATATCTGTGATGTCCTCACTGTGTTTCTGCCGATTATAGCTAATGTGTCCAATCGCTCGCACACTTCTGAATTCTGATCGTATGGGTTTCCCGTTCAGATTCAGGAGGGAAGGTTGAAAGAGTGCTTAGAGCATACACTTATAAATATCCTGCGTACCAGACTACATCTACACTAATATTATAAAGAGGAAAGATTTGTACCTATTTTTGTATGTTTGTATGTTTGTAATGAATAGGCTCAAAAAGTACTGGGCTGATTTAAAAAATTCTTTCACCAATAGAATGCTACATTCTTCCAATTTGACATAGGCTACATTTCATTTTGAAAAAAATTAGGGATCCTTGGTAAAATTTGAACAATGTAACCGAAGGTGTAGAAAAATGAGTCTTAAAATTTATTTGTCTACCCCGTGCGAAGCCGGGACGGGCTGCTAGTTTCTAATAAAGCGGCCGCTCTAGATGGTTATGAGAATTTATTCATTCAAATTGATATTATTTTGTTTTAGTCGGTTTTAGTATTATATTGTTGAGAATGAGTAACATTTTTATGGTTAGTGTTGCGAATGCATCGCATTGCAACATTTAACTAATATACAGGGTCCTTCTTTATATGCTCACACTTTTTAAGGGAATGATCAGACCGCCATACTGAACAACTTTCTCTATGGCACCAACATCGAAATCACGAAAAAAAAATCCGCTTTTCCATACAAAACTGAAAACCTACTCAAGCCAAATGTATGAAACCGCAGATTTTTTTTCGCGATTTCGATGTTGGATGGTCTGATCAACCTCCTAAAAAAGTGTCAGCGTATTAAGATGGACCGTATAGAACGCATCCAAAAACGTAACAGCTACTGTCAACGTCATGTTTGACAGTTCCCTTTCCGGGATCGGATGGTGACAAGATTCATTCACTTCATCTTTCTAATTAGTCTGTGACTTCATCGCACTTCATCGCATCAACTACTCTAAAACGTACTGAACTACTCGTTTCCGGATTTTGACAGCACATCCGTGCTGATAAAGAACACCCAGGTTCTTCAAGAGAACGACCTTTTTGGACTACAAGTGCACTTCTACTCAACCAACCGACGGCTTCCCAAACCCTGGAGCCACAGGTATGAACAGTTAGAGAAATGATTTACTAATACCAACCTAAAAATTAAAAACAAAGAGAGTAGAACTCCAGTGATGGATTGGGCTCTGTTCCCGACGTAACGGAGAGGATCTTACTTATTGATGACCCATTATTTATTAGGTAGGGAGAACTTAGTTCGATGTGTATAGTAAATGTGATGAGAATTTTGTGAAATATAAATCTTACCAGTTGCATCAAAACAAAACGAAAGACTAGCCATTTTTAATTAGAACGTATTTTCAAAGCAAAGTAAATCTAGTCTGCAACCAGAATGTATTTCTAGTTCCATTTATTTACGTAAAAAATAAACTGCACGCTGGTATTGAGGAAAAATATGTTTTCACTAATCAGTGTACACTCGCAAAGGACTTCAATCAGAGATGTTATAATTGGAGAGCGGATGAAAATAGAAAAAATAACATTTGTTCTTATAAGTAGTAGTAGGTAGTAAAAGTATTCTCCTAGAAAAATTTTCGGGTAGATCTAGACAAAGTTATTAATATTAACTTACTGCCATAGTATTTTCAGGAAAATAACTTCTTTTTTCGTCAATTTTCTTCTATTTTCAACACTCTTATACAGAGTCCTTCTTAATATACTGACACTTTTTGGAGGCGATGATCAGTCCGTCAAACTGAACAACTTTCTCTATGGAACCAACAACGAAATAGCAAAAAAAAATCTGCTCTTTCATACAAAACTGCAAACCTACTCGAGCCAAATGCATGGGACTGCTGATTTTGTCCCATAGAGAAAGTTATTCAGTTTGGATGGTCTGATCATCCCCATAAAAAAGTGTCAGCATATTAAGAAGGACCCTGTATATATTAGCTCCACCTCTATGTAACTGACAAACTATGTTAGAAAATCTAGGAAGTAGATTTTAACCTACTTCTATTTGTCGTATCTCTTTGAAACTTTGCAAGCGTATTCGATTCAGATGACAATACAATAATTTGGTACCATCAAACTGATTTGAAGATATGAGATAGTGGAACTCTTCAATGCCTACTAGTAAACCCCTCCAGTTTGGTCTCATTCGGGTTGCTTTGACGAGTCTTATTTAGTTTTTTGTGAGTTACTGACAAATGGATTTTTTCAATTACTTATTTTATTTTTGACTAATTTAAATACCTTAGTACATCCTAAATGTCTATGTGTTTTTATTAAAATAGAAACTAAGAAATATCATAAGCACCTTAAAAAAATCTAATTGAGGCATTTCTAATTTCTTTGTATGGTGCAGCAGAGCAAACAACAATAAAAATACAATATAATCCATTTAATAATAGTGAACTCTACTTCATAAACAAAATTGAATTTAACTGAAACTTCCATCGTCAACACCATTGTCATTTTGTTACCTGACCTTTCCCCTAAGCAAACACAATCGATATTCCAGAAAATAATTATCCCGTTCCATCGGACAACGTCGGCAAACACGCCGTAAAGTAGCAATTCACCTAACTATTTCCCACCGTGGAATGTGTTGAGAAAAGAAATATGACGCAATTTTGGTAATGCTTAGTTGTCGAGCCACAAGGGAATGAAAAATTCAAGGGGCCGGCGTACATTACCGCACCACATTGCTAAGAGCATTTGTTCCCTTCGCGAATTTGAACTAGGGAATATTTTTAGGAAGAAAAGTAAGTAATGGTTTTCACTTGTCTGCTAGAAACAGTATTGTCCCGACAAGGGACTCAAACGTTTTAAATTTACAAGCTACTCGTTCATATGCAGTAAAGTATTCTCATTTTCCTACTGTGAATTCACGTTTTGCATTTTGTTGAATTAAAAACACCATACCGAATGAAATAAATCTTTAATAAATACATATTAAATACTAGAGTTAACCCGCGACTTCGTACAAATCATATACCAGATCATAAGCTATCAAACAAAATAAGTTTCATCAACATCGGTTCAGTAGTTTTTGCGTGACGCTCGCACAAACAAACAGACAGACAAACATTCTAAAAAAGGTTGATTTGGAGTCAGGGACACCTAAAAACCAGGTCGTCATCTTTTTTTTTCTAAATATCTTCGACGTATAGACACACTTCTGTTACAGTTTTATAATAGTCATTATTAAAAATTGCTTATTTTCACTCTAAAAACACAAATGGACTAAATGTTATAAGACTGGATGATTTTATTTTAGATTTGAAAAAAATCATAAGTAATTTTTTAAAACTATGTATAGGAAGGAACACTATAATATAATACGTATTTCACTAGAACAAACAAAACTTGTAGGTAAGTACCCTAAACTACCGCCTTTTTTCATTTTATGTAATTGTTATAACATTGTGTTAACTTTGTCGGCGATCCTAAAGAAATAAATAAATACTTAAACTTAAATCGAACCATTCTGAACAGAGCCACAGAATAAATACTAGTACTATCGGCAGAACTTAGAAACTTAATTGGACAGCCCGCCCGCCCGCAAAACAATCTATTGAATCAAACACGTGTGTGACAGTGGGAAGACGACCTTTTAATATATGGCAGTATAAAAATATTAAAAAAACGACTATATTCCCCGAGGGGGTAGTCGGAGATATTCTTAAACCACAGAATATCCACGTTTCACTAGCACCAAATCTCTGTCCAGTGTGACGGGGAGTGAGCCCGTTGCTAATGGACAGCAGGTACAATACATGCCTCGAAATTGAAGCATGCAGGTTTCCTCACGATGTTTTCGTTCACCGAAAAGCCAGTGGTGTTACAAATGTACATAAATCCCGATCAACTCATTGGTACGAGTCGGCCTGGACGAGGATCGAACCATCGCCTCCTCCAAGGTTACTCGCCACTGGACCACCACAGCTTAATAAACATACATACATACATAAGCTCACGCCATTATCCCATGGGGCTGAGCAGAGACCACGGACCGCCACACGCTACGACTCTGACACCCGCCTCAGCCCGCCAGCCTCATTCACTCTTTGACTAATTATTATAAGGACTAGCCTTGCGGCAGCATTTCCCCTCTGCCACGGTACAAGCACAATTGATCTTGTGCATTTACATTCAATTTTACACGTTATCACTAAACGAGACAGCCTATAATTGCGAAATAGTAACTTCGAACTTAGAACGTTTGGGGTTCACACGAGACTACTTTTCATGATTTTTAACATTCAAAATTAGAATCTAAAGTTATGGGGAATAAAATCCAAAGTTGCGGATTTCATGTTACGTCGCCCCCCGCAAAAAGTGGCAGAAATGTTTCTTAGTAGAATTACACGCGTAACCAGTCCACATATAAATAGTCAAAGCATTCACTTAATAAATATAACGGCAATACAAACAATAATTATAATAAACGTTTTTCATGATCACTAAATAGTTAGTAATATTGCCACTACACCACTGATTGGCGATATCATCTAGAACATGTTACTGGACTCAAGTTTTACAAGTTGCACAAACTGAAATAGCCAGAGTATTTTGAACTTTATTCCTGCTCACTGCTTTACTGCAAACTTATAAATACCCGGGCTCGGACTTACCCTTCAGACAAATTGAGTTTCGTTAATATTTATGGAGAAATCGCACTGGTGTCCCGATGTACTAATACACTTTAGCACTTGTCGTAATCAGGGAGGGGACCAAATATCAAGATGAAGTGGATGCACGTAGGGAAGATACGTATCGATTGAAGATAATTTGTAGTAGGTACCTGATAAATTGGTGAGTAAACACTGTAAGGGTCTATTTTATGGAGAATCGGAAATTTCATTAGTCGAAGTGGTATATTATAATTTGTGTGAACATTATATTTTTTTGTTTGAAGATCACCACGTTATGGTATAATCGTGAAAACCGCATTTTGCTTGGTTATTGGGGATCTAAGCCATGATATTTAGGTATGCTGTGTTTCATTTCTGAAGAAATCAATTTTTAGGTGGGTGTAAACTTGAATGCGATACATAGTAAGTGTTTCAGACTATCAAACTGAAAAATTTAACTACAGAATCACCATTGAAAAAAAAAACGTATTCTATATAAATAACCTTGCATAGTTGCCATACCTTGAGGGCTGATTGTACCCATGATACTGAACAAATTTCCCTAAAAACCTATATGCTATTCGGAATTTTTTTTTTGGAGTTTTAATACTAAATGCAATAAACTTATCGAACGTTTGGAAGAAAATTAAAAAAATAATTTTTGCGAATTCAGTATAGGTTTGTTTGGGAATGTGGTTTAGTATCATGGGTACAATCAGCCCTCAAGGTATGGCAACTATGCAAGGTAACACCCTGTATGTGGCTCGAAAAGCCATTGAAATTTTCTATGAAAATAACAAATTTTTCTTTCGCGATTTGGATATTGGCCCCCTCGTAAAAGTAGTTCAGTTTCATGGTCTGAAGCACTCCCAAAAATTTGTAACACGTTTAAGTTTACACCCTTTTATATTTTTGTTGGAATCTGTAGGTAGGTACGTCAAAGATTTATGCTTACACATAAATATGTAAGTAAAACTATTTAATATAATACGACATCCGTGCTGAGAAGTTTCATGCAATCCCAATAAATCGATGTTATCTTCATAAATATCCGTTGACCCACAGCAGGAGATTCTAAATTGATTCTACGTGATACGGAATACGAAGAGTATCGATATTGATTCTCCTAATATAGAAAAGAGCTGCTTTAGAATTCGGGTACGATTTGTTAAGTTGTGTTGGTATTAAATAATTGAGAATAGCGTGAAAGTTTAGCCCAGACTCGATTTTTAGTGATACAAATGTTACAACTTATGTGATAATTTGAGCAAAAGTCCATTCAGCGTTTGTTTACTATTTTCGTTATTTACGAATTAGAATATCGCCGTGCAAGAACCAATTGAACAAACAACATATTTTTTTGGAAAATTGAAATTTTTACATTAACCTATTTAAATGTTGGTAAAATGATTGAGCGATCTATCAATAGAATAGGTACAGGGGCGTAGAACCATAAATTTGATACTATCGTATTCTTTTCACCTTGGATACCTTCCTAGAACATCTCCTATGGTCATAACAACACCCATACTCAATGCTCAACGATTTTAAACTTTCTGTTGTTCATAATAACGATATATTATTTTGAAAAATTCAACACGATACCTATGTACTAACACAAAGTATTTGTAAAATTGATTGCGATTTACACTAACGTTCTCTAAATTGTAGACTTGTCGCGTGTTTACGAAACACAGTGATCGCTCCAGACAATATTCTCTGAAAATTTTGCGATATACCTAGGTAGGTTAGGCATTAGGGGAATCGTGAGGAAGAGAAATTCAATAACCATTCTACTGCATTCAACCGACAATTTGCTAAATCGATTGTTGTCAGTTAAGCTCTAGAAACTTTGCAATCATCATATTATATTCACTGACAACGGTTATCACGCAACTAGCCAGGCTCTATAATTTTCTTCGAAAAGAAACATATAAACAGATGTGTTAGTAGTTGAAAATAAAGCTGTTGATGCCAATACCGACTAGGCTGCATTCATGCATATTTCTGATTGTCCTATTAGGATTAGAAAGACACAATCTTTAATTACAAACCGCCTACGGCGAAAATAAAAAAAATATAAATAAGATTAATAAAATACGTATCATAAGAACATGATTGTATAAGATAATACTATAAATACTAATGTAATTGATTTGTAATGTGAAAAAAGTGAAGAGAATCGAGCGTGCAAGGCAGACGTCTCGCAAAATATTTTTAAAATATTAATTAATATCTTTTACCTACTTTGAACCAAGTTCTCATCACATAAGTCAGTTATTTCATTGTGTAGTGGTGTGCTTATTACGACCTCTTTCTCCGTGCACCATAAGACGACGAAGCGGTAGCCGCCCTTCACCCCCCCGGGTAAAAGAGACGGACACTTATTTTTTAACTCCCTTCGACCGCGTTGGGTGCGCAGTCAAAACACCGGCTGTGATAGAACCACAGATCAATATGAATCCTCTTCGCTCGCCTCCTAGAAGTGACATGCATTTTGGACGGAGCGGATCTCAACCAAACCTACTAAATCCATATTCAGATTTATCCTCGTCCACTTTTCGTGGCAAACGTAAACATCCTGGCGAAGATGAGGTTAAAACTCAGTTATCAGATATTCAAAAGCAGATGGCAGACATGATGACATTATTAACTTCATCGATTAATACGCAGGCGGAAAGTGCTACAAAAATAACAAATGACATCGCCAGTATAAAGGATCAAATGCTCGATATCAAAACTGGTATGGGGTTAACTGAACAAAAAATAGCAAGCGTAGCGGAGGAACAAAAAGAAATCAAAGCTGAAATGCAAACCCTTGCAAGCACCACACATGCCGTGAATGGCAAAATTGAGATCTTGGAGTCTGATATGCAAAAGCTTAAGACTTCGTCTCATGAATCAAGTGTACCTTATGAGGAAATTTTAGCAGAACTCAATGAACAAAACCTAAGGAAAAAGAACATAATAATGACTGGCATTGAAGAACCTCATTCTACCAACCCTAAGGAACGACATGACTATGTCACAATGGAAGTACTAAAACATCTCAATCAAATATTAGAAAACTGCTCTGAGCCTATAAAAATCATACGCGTCGGGAAATATAAGCAAAACGTAAATCGTCCAGTCAAGGTATTCTTTGAATCTGAAGAAACAGTTAAGTTTATACTGAGAAATAAAACCAAAGTCAGCAATGATGCGATAAAAATGTTCGCTGATCAGACCCCCTATCAGCAAATACAATATAAAAATCTTAAAGATGAACTGAATCAGCGAACTTCAAATGGAGAAGAGAACCTACGCATAAAATATATCAAAGGGGTGCCTAAAATTTTAAATATTCCTGCAAAAAAGTCCACTCAGTAAATCATACACCAGAAGATAACAGCACTACATACCAAGCCCTTAATAACTACAACGGCCTCATTACTAACAGGAAATCACTGAAATTTTTATATGCTAACGCTCGAAGCATTGTTAAACCTGGTAAATTTGACGAGCTCAGATGTGTTGTGGAGTCTCTGACGTCATTAATACATGTGATTATAGTATCTGAAACCTGGATTAAATCAGAAGATGAAGCCAAAAGATTTCAAATACCAGGATACACTCATTATCACCACTATAGACAGAATACTGTTGGCGGTGGAGTCTCGATTTTTGCTCACAAAAGCCTAAATCATCATGTTATTGATGAACTTGCACAAGATGGCAACCATTTTCTCTGGATACACTTGGAAAAATATTCTGTGGATATCGGTGCTATTTACAAACCTGGTCGAACCAATGCAAAAAAATTCCTAGACACGTATTCATTGCAACTACATCGAAGAAAAAGAGCAATTGTCTTTGGTGACCTAAATTTTGATTTACTGAATCCAGACAGTTCCGTGGAAGATTACAAGAACACTTTACAAGAAAACGGATTTACAATAGTCAACAAAATTGACGCTAAATACTGCACCCGTCAAACAGTCCGAACAAAGACCTTGCTGGACCACGTATCCACAACGCTTACAGAAAACCAATTTCACCTAGCTGTCATTGAATCATCGATGTCTGATCACAAACAAATATACTTCGAACTGAAAAAATTCAAACCAGAACCTAAAAAGAGAATAATTTATGAAGCAATAGACTATGAAAAACTGTATAAAATTGCACAAACAACAAGTACAGATAACAATAACGACGATTATACTAAATTTGAAGAAAAATTACTACAAACCGTTGAACTATGTCGAGTTAAAAAGACTAAAATCATGAATCCACCTAAACAAGACTGGATAAATAAAAACATTCTTGATAAAATCAATCGGAAGAATATACTTTGGCATCGGCATAAATATAATCCTGAAGATAAAGACAAAGAAATGGATTTCGTAAAGGAGAAGAAGCTGGTATCTGCAGCTATAAAGGAAATGAAAAACAACTACTACCACAGGAAGTTTTCTGATTGTAAAAACAAACCAAAGAAGATGTGGAGCCTTATAAATAGCATTACACAAAATAAAATAAAAGATATTGCGATACCAGTGAAACTACATAAAGCTGACCTAATTTTGACAAACGGAATGGATATCTGTGAGTTTTTCAATGAATTCTTCTCGACAGTTGGCTCGAATCTGGCTCAGGCTATTCCGGCTAAGTATCATAATGATAAGATTTATACCACTGCCAAAGTAGATTGTCAACAAACTAATTATGGCCTAACAACATTGAAATCTGCAACAACGGAAGAAATAATCAAAATAATAAATAACTTAGATCCTAATACTAGTTCGGGCATCGATAACATTAATACTAAAATAATAAAATGTGTAAAAAGCTCTAGAATCGATGAACTTACTCGTTGTATCAACAACTGTCTTGACGGTGGTATATTTCCTAGTAATCTAAAAATTGCCAAAGTATCTCCTATTTATAAATCTGGAACAAAGTTTGATCCTAGCAATTATCGTCCCATCTCGGTGCTCCCAGTGATATCTAAGATCTTTGAAAAAGTTATTTATAATCGGCTTGAAAAGTATCTAAACTCAATTAACTTTCTGTATGATAAGCAGTATGGCTTTAGACCAAAATCCAACACACTATCAGCAACAGTAGACCTAGTTACAAAAATAAAAAACAATATAGACGATAAGAAAATTGTCCTTGGTATATTTATCGATCTAAAGAAAGCATTTGATACAGTGAGCCATGATATACTTTTAAACAAATTAGAAGACGTCGGTATCACTGGGAATGCTCATAAAATATTTAAATCTTACCTCACAGATCGTTTTCAAGTAGTTAAAATTGCGGAATATCAAAGTCTTCAAAAACCAATAACATATGGCGTCCCGCAAGGATCGATACTAGGACCCATATTGTTCTTAATCTATGTCAATAATATTTCTAAACTTAAACTTAAGGGAGAGTTATCACTATATGCTGATGACACTTGCTTATTTTACTTTGCCGATAAAATTGAATCAATCATCCAGGACGCGCAAGACGACCTTAACATGCTTAATATCTGGTTTCAGTGTAACCTTCTGACCCTTAATGTGGCTAAAACGCACTATGTAATATTTGCAGCAAAAAACAAAACAATTAATGAATTTGAACCACTAAAAATTAATAATGTGACTATTAGCAGGTCAGATAGTGAAAAATATTTAGGTCTTATATTAGATGATCAATTGACCTGGAAGCCACACATTGGGAAGCTAAGGTCCAAATTAGTATCTCTTACTGGAGCTCTCCGCAGCATTGTGGGCTGCCTTCCCTTAAAAGTTCGTTATACGATTTATAACTCGTTAGTTAAACCGCACATAGATTATCTGATTGAAGTATGGGGCTCAGCAGCCAAAACAAATCTTGATCTAATACAAACATCGCAAAATAGGCTGATTAAAACATTATTTCATTTCGATTACCTAACACCAACAAAAAAAGTATACAAAAAGACTAAACTATTAAACATATACCATACATACAGATATTACACTTGCATCCTTGTTCGGAAAATATTATTTAAAAAAATACATACTAACATAACGTTCAATACCAAAAATGAATTTGTACAGCTAAGAAGGTTGCGATGCTCAAATGATATTGTCTTGCGCCCCCCAAGGACCAACTATGGTAAAAAGAATATTACATATGAAGGTGCTACACTGTATAACAATTTGCCAAATAATATTAAAGAAGCTAAAAATATGAAAATTTTCAAAAATTTATTAAGAAGTCACTTGGCAAATGAAAACGAAAATTAAAACTTTTCATTAAGCGTAATATTTAATCTATTATTAAAAACACCTATAAGTACCTGTTTGTATTGTATCAATGTTTCTGACCACCTCAAGAGGGATGGCAGTCGTGAATTTGTGATTCTTTGTACCAATAGATCTGTAGGTATGTATTAGAAAACAAAATAAAAAAATATTTGCTTACCATTTGTATTAGACATATCTAGTTGTAATTGATCTGTGTTTTTCTTAACTTGGTGCGTACTTGACTACAATGTTTTTGTCATTGTGCGATATTTTCCAAACTACTCACATTTTTATGTACCTAGTTTAAAAATAAGTTTTAGTAGCTAAGCATGCTCACTACTTCGTTAATTAAGTACTTTTAAATATAGGTTATATCTATATACTTTTACTAAGTTCTCATGTAAGTGAATTATTGTAATTCTTATGAGGATAATAAAGATTCTTAAACCCGATCATATAAATATGAATTATTATATAAGTAGGTATAATATATCTACTTACCTGTGGACTAAATATTTGTACCCATGACGTCCGATTTTTGTGAGCCTTTGTAATAAATAGCTTACGAATAAATAATTTTTCCAGCACACTTGCTCGTAAAGTCTTATTACATGTACTATACGTGTAATTTTTTATAGTTTAATTTTAAATCTCAGCAATGAGATTTTATGTAAAAAAAAAATGGTGGGGGGTCCTCGGCATTCCGCCTTGAACGAGACCTTCTTTCGCGTCTTGCTTCCGCGCAGGTGTGGCTGCAACTTTAGCAGAGTCAGAAAAAAGGAGGTACCAGGGATTGGGTGACAGCTACATTTTCTTGCCCTTCGCTGGTGAGACTCTAGGTTGCTGGGGTCCCAAGAGTATTATTGTTTTGTAAACTGTGTATTAAAATATGAAAAATAAAAGTTTCATATCATCAAACAATTTGTTTTCTTCAGCAATTTAACCTTTATTTAAACAAGAATAAAAAAGACGTCTAAATATAATCACCATTTTAATCTTTATTTAACATTTTAACGTGCATAACCGCGTTACTCTCGAAAATTGTAACATTAATTTTAGTTATAAATACCTACATATTATGTTTATTACTTTTTCCTCGCAAGTGTTGAAAAAAGTCAGATGAAACGCGTGAACATCAGCCATTACAGCCTCGGCACGTATAATATAGTACTCGCCTGCGGCTCGTGCTGCAATCCCGCCTTGGCTGTAGTGAACAACTTACGCAAACTTTCATCATAATGTACTATTATTTTATTTCAGATTCCTACAAAGTATTTTGTAAATACGCCAGAGAACCATCTCAAACCTTTACGTGATGGGAGGTATGTGACGAGAATCGGAAATAGGATACGAATGTTTTGTGGTTATTTCGATTGAACCCTGAAAGGGGTAGCGAAGTAGGTACTCTTGAAATTTCAAACCTATCCAGTTATACAGAAAAGGTTTCCTAATGAAACATGTTCGGATTCGGACTATATTCATTAAACGAACACTGGTAGAATGTATTTTAGAATAGTTCAAAAACGTTAGCTAAATAGACAATGCAAAAGTGTTCAAATATATTTTTGTAGTCAAAGTTAATTATTGTAGTCACTCATAAAATCTAGCTATTTTTTTTTTCATCTTTAGTAGCTACGTAGTTTTTGAAAGTTGTTTTATCAACTTTCTAGGCGGCACTTTTGTTATCATCATTGCCAGCATTTCAGCTAGTAGAAAATTAACGTCAGCCAAAAGAGCACCATAACGTAAAAAGAGAACCATTTACGCGACAGTCCGCAATAGGGGATTGGAATGGAAAAGAATTTAAGCATTTTCAACGTTTTTAGTTGGTTTATACTTAGGTTTGTGTAGTTTAGTCTCGGACACTTTTTTCGAGAATTTTGTACTATACCTGGCGTCCATAGTATTCTACGTCAATGAGGCTATCCGATAGTTTTTCCAGTTAAACGTCGCCACTCAATAACTTTCTATCGCTAGGACCAAGACAGTATTTAATAACTCTATCGTTATTATTTTTAGTCCTGCATGTCATGCTTTCATTTCAACTTCTTTCTTAGATCAGAAAAATTCTAGTTATTATGATGTATTTGGTTCTTTTATTAGATTTTTTTTATATTTATTAGATATGACAACGGTACACAAGTAAAACAGTATATAAATAAATAAAGAGGACAATATTCTAAGTTATGTACTGGCGCGACAGCACTCATATTGACAATATTTTCAGTATCAAAATATGTATTTATTTAGGTAGAAATATTCTAGAAGAACATTTCCAAACAATTCTTGCATATCTGATTAGACGTAAAAACCTAATCCCATTGCTTTCCTGAGCGAAATACCTTGAGGTTTCATATTTTGACTTAATGCCTCTTTGTGTATAATAAAGTAAAACAAACGCTTACATATAAAATTTATAATAAAAGTTCACCTATCACGAGCATCCATTTATTTCCCAAATAAACATTAATTCCTTCCTAATTAGATTTGCAAGCCTACGAGTTTGTTGCAATAATTATGAATCACAAATATTTGAAATTGATTTCAAATGCGAGCTTATAACCTTTGAACCAAATAGAATGAACAAAATACAAAATCACCGGCATTCATATCATAATATTTGTTTAACTACCATTGATATCCCAACTAACTCCCAGATCATTTATAATGCATTCCCCAATTAATGGCTAAGGCATCAAGCTTTGACGTTATTGTACCACTGAGACCGAAGGGTGAAATATCTTTATAAATACCTATAAATAGTACCTGGGTAGGTACCTACTGAGTGTTGTTGACACAACGCTGCCCGGGTATTATTGATGGACATAATTTATCGCATTTGCCGCCCCGTGTTCTAAGGGGAATACGAACAGAATCACGACGAATACCTACCACCCTAAAATTTATTATCCCCCACCCGGAACCTTTGATGACTGCTAATTTTTCAGTGGTGGTTCTTGGTTCCGTACAAAAAAATTGACAGCTACGAACTTTCTTTACTTTCTTGCACGACGGGGTATAAATATTAATTCGATTTGTTAGGGGGCAGTTTCAGCTCGGTATTAGACTACTTTCTTTAGTTATGAGTGTTATACGGCTTCCGTTAAAATGTAATTTACTAAATCTAGTGCCAGTTTGTGGTTTATACTTTATAGAGAAACGTTATTATACTTTGTTAAAGTTTATGATATTTAACAAAGTATTGTTATAGACTGCCTTGTACCTAATTTGATTGTACCTAGGTACATAATAGGCCCATTTTGATGGAAAGTAGATTACATATCTATATATAATAATAAAATTGTAAATTTGGCTTGGATGTTCATTGGACATATTTGCAAAAATAAATTAGTGAGTTTAAAAATCGTAACTTAGATTTTTTGTCTGACTGTTTGTCTATTAACCTGTTTGTCTGTTTATTTGTGCACACATTGTTTCATTATATTTATTTTAACACTTTATTGTACACACGGAAATACAGATGAATACAGCATAATAGACAAGTACAAAGAGCGAGCTTATATCTGAAGAGATTTCATCGCAATCGGTTCATTCAATCAAAAGTTATGAGTATGTAAAGTAAGTAGGCAGCGCGTACAGAGTCGCGGGCGCTGCTAGTGCTTAATAAACCATTATTTATTCTTCTTGTTTCGTATCTTTTACTTTAAGGTGAGTTTTGCGTATTTCTTTTGAAGATCAAAATGTTTACATACATACATCAGCTAAGACCATAATACCTATCAGGGTGGTTAAAAGCTTGGCAGTGGCTACTGAAGCTTTGAGACGGTAATAATAAAAATAAAAATTGTAAGTATGGTAGTAAATTATTTTAGTATAGGGTTCGTATTTCAAACATCTACGAAGGTACATCATCATCATCTTCCTGCACTTATCGCATATTCCGATTACGAAGGTACATAGGAAATTCATTAAAAAGTGACTAAACGAAAAATTAATTTGCTGACCATAAAAAAATAAGACAAGTTTGATGAAACATTTTTCTGAAAACAGATAATTTCCTTTGACATTCAGAAGGTAATATTTTTTGAATATTTGAGCCAAGGTTGCACCCTGCAGGCACAAAAGTTAAACATAGCGTTTACGCGGATTATTTTTTGTTTGGTATAATTTGACGAAGTTTGATGTAGATATTAGGATTTTATATACTCAGGTAATTTTGAATAAGACAATCTTGTGGATTAAAATTTTCTGTCATTTGAGCGACAAAAATTAAATTTGTACAATAGCTGAGTGATATTTTGTTTCTGGCAATATAGCACACCATGCAAGAAATTAATCTATAAAACATTTAAACAAGTCTATCCTACATCTTCGTCTGACACAGAACCGAATCCGAGTACGTCGACTGTCAAATGCCAATCGTATCTGCATGGAATGGACAACGAAGAGGATCCAGAAACCAATTTTCCCACTGACTAGGTAAGTAGGTAAATACGTAATTTCATGCCGCATTAATTTCTAAGGAGATCATACGAAAAGCGGTCGCAGCATTTGCATTTGTTTGTGATGTCTACCGTCTGCTGGCTTGTTCGTTCCAGACTTTGTATTCCGTAATTAAAAGATAAGGTTTTGTGAAAGGATTTCCTGGAGCAGCTAAGAATATTACTTTTAAAGTTCAACATTGCAAGTCCTAACTAACCCATCGCCCACACAACGTAAAACAAGATAGAAAAAAAAGGAAGATAAAAGTTGCTCCGACGACGTTGTCTCAGAGTAGACTTTATTAATTTAGTTGTCTTTTAATATTGATAGCTTACTCTTTAATTTTTTTGTCAGAAAAGAGATAAAAATCAGAATTAACTTATACGATACAATACAAATTAATTCGGATTTTTATCTTTCCTGAAATTCTTGAAGTAATGTTTGTAAAAGACTGTTTGTTAAAACAATCATTAGCAGTCGAATAAGATATTTAATAGATTCCTTTGCCAAAATATGATGTAGCTGGGAGACTTCTTCGAAGTTATTTGATCAGTATCAGCCTAAGTCGTTGATGTTTTTCTTGAAAAGGTAAATTGTTACTTAGCAGGAACCTAGCAAAATGCAGAGACCGATTGTGAGAGAAAGGCCTCAATAAAAAAAAGACATTTTTTTTTTAATAATTGTTAAGTACCTACAATCCAAAATCATAATAATGGAATTTTTTAGGTAGGGTAATAATTAGCTTTATTAGAGTACCACGTGAAAATGCACAGCCGATAATTAATTTGGCATCAGAACTGCTAGTCTGACATAATTATGTCAGGTCGTCTGAACACGTTCCGTGTCGTCGAGTTAGGTAGGTAAATGTAATTCAGTAAATGTAAAATCATTTCTTTTAAAATTAAATTGTTGCTTCAATAAATGTTTCTATCAACGGAGCCTTAAAACTAAATGTCGTCTAATAATTACTTTAGTTTTCTTTCGGTGGAAAAATAGCATGTTTTTAATTAAATGTGAAACGGAGAGAATTGAAAATTAATAATTATAGTTAGCTATAGTTTTTCATTTATGTTCTTAATAAAAGTTGAAGGGATATGATAGTGATAAACATCATGTCTTGGGGTCCGGAGTTGTCTTCACGACTGGTCGAGGTGTCACGGGACCATTAGGGCTGAGACGCTTGCCATCCTGAAACTTTCAATAATAAATAAATAAATAATAAATATCTTGGACATTGTCACACAAATTATCTAGTCACATTTAAAGTACCAGAATCTAGCCTGGACTTGTACTATGATGACTAGACAACAATATAGGATACATATACAGATACAAACGTCCATGACTCGAGTACAAATATTCATATTCATCATACAAATATTTGTCCTTTACGGGATTCGAACTCGCGACCCTCGGCACAGCAGGCAGGTTCACTACCAACTGTGCTATCGGGTCGTCGGTTCAATATGCTAAAATTGAGCCTTACTGCAACAACACGCTTCAAAAGATGGTTGGTAGTTGTTGCGAGGTTTCTGACCGCACCGCAGAGGATTATGATCGTAAATACATACATTAATAGGTACAGTGGCCGTCAGATATATTATAGCATACAAGGTGATCAAATATTTCTAAGCAGTTCTTATTTTCAATAAATTCTTTATACATGATCAATCAAAAATATCTGAACGCCTAGAACATCAAATTTATCTATGCAGTCAGGGTGATCATAAACATCCAAGCAGTATAAGAAAAAAGACCTTATTCCGTTATTATACTTTTTTTTATTTTACTTTTAATTTTAATGTTAAATGGTAACATTGTAAAGAAATTATTCATAATTAGCTATTCAGATATACAACGTGTTAATGAATTAACGCAAAACTAGAAAGTAGTTTGTTTAGAATCGAGAGCAGAATCGAATTATCATGATTTCAACATAGGTATTTTTTTTCCAAATTGTAAGTTATTAGTTTGTTAAATTTAAAATTTACTGAACTCGATCTCAACCCACTGCAAGGGCACACTCACCCTACTTACTACCAAAACAAGATTCAATAAAAGATAAAATGTATCCAATGTGTACGTTAGCGCCTTCATTCGATGCTGAAATGATAACAAATCATTTTTGCCTCAATACTTAAAATGTGAATAACTTTAAATTTTAACTATCTAAATAATGAAATTATTGTTTCAATCTAATTATTTTGTTGTAAATCAGTTGGGGTGTATGAGGTTTTGCGCTTATTCATTAACACGTTGTATATGACACAATACACGTTTTGATAAAATTGGTAACATTTACTGTAAAGAATTTATTGAAAATTAGCACTGCTCAGAAATATTTGGCCACCTTGTATGCTACGATATATCTCAAGGCGACTGTACAACAAATAAAAACCGCGAATTCAAAGGGACATAAATATCTTAGTTTTTTGGCATTTGTGCATGTGGATTCTAAAGTAGCAATATATGGTGCAGAAATAGCCTATCGCCATAACACATTCTTTTATTATAGTAGTTTCGTAACTCTTTTATTGTGTTACAGCAAAATATGAAATTTAAATACGTCAATTGAAAATGAAATCAACATTTAGCAATATTTTATCTGCCGTTCACAGTCTATTGGAAGTATTGAAATGTTGAACAAAATACATTTTCATTCATTTCAGTGTAGATTTGGTAAATTTGTTTAAATTTGAATGTTAGTCATTTTATTTTATTTCGTAAAGCCCAGTTGTTTGAAGCAAATTTGATTCTTTAGACATTATAATAACCAGTCAAATGCGAGTCGGCCTACTCGCGCACCTAGGGTTCCGTACCACAACATATTAACGAACAAAAATGTTTTGTTTTCTCCTGGACCTTTAGCTCGAGACCGACTAAAACTTCGTCGGTTTTTATTATTTGTTGTTATACTGTAGAGTTTGCTCTACAATCACACCGAGTTTGATTTCTGTATGTATTTCCGTTTTTACGATAGAGCGAAAAGAAAAAACATTGATAAAAACTAGTTTCTTGTACAACCTTAATTTTTAACGTTTTGACATTTGTATTATTTGTTAGTAAATGCGCCATTATAATGTACGTTCGGTATAAATTTCATGTATCTAGCTATTACGGTTCAAAAGTTACAGCCCTAAATAGTTAAGACAGACAGACAGACGGACGGGCGGACAACGTAGGCTTAGTAATAGGGTCCGTTTCCACCCTTTGGGTACGGAACGCTAAAAAAACAGAATTGAAAGAACAAAATATAATTCCATGTTCATATATTATACTCAATGGTATTTACGTTTCATTCATTCTTTTTAGTGAATTTGACTCAACTTTTATTCTTATTCAAAGAGCTCGGTTGTCGACTCTAGAAGAGGGGCAGGAACGACGCTTGATTGTAGATTGTGATCTAAAAAAAAAACACACACACAGCTAAATAAAATGTTGACGAAGAGGATATACCGTTTCGATGCAAAATTTGAAGAAAAAGTGATTATGAGAACATTATTATACCATTAAGCGCAAAATCGATCAAAAAATCATAACCAAGGAATGTAAGTGGAAACAGGCAAGGCAACCAATCGGCTTTCAGAACAAACCCTTGACGCGTGTCGGCGCGAGTCTGGCATACGAATGAAGACGTCCCGCGGGCCAGAACGTATAATTTAATTATTTATTAAAGTGTTGTTTATTTTCTTTTGGCTTGCAGTGTACGGACAGATAAATGCAGAAGTGTAAATACGTGACTATTTTACTTCATGTTGGTTAGCTGTTACTTATTTTTACCCACCTACTTGTAAATGTAAATTATGTAAAGGGTGTAAAATGTTATACTCTACATATCTCGGAGGGTAAACCATCATACTGAACAACTTTCACTATAGAACCAACATTTGAAGAGCGAAAAAGAACTGTTTTTTTTTCTCTTTTACATTTGGGTCGAGTCGCCATTAACGATTTCTATAGAACAGCAAATTTTATTTTCGCAATTTCAATATTGGTCTCTTAATGAAAAACGTTCAGTTTGTGGTCTGAAGCATCCCCTTAAAGTATATAACGGATTTGTGTACAATGTTACAAGCTATAGCAATATAATTTTGCAGTAACTACTTACCAAAGTTCTACAACGAATTTAGTAACTTTTATTAGTAAAGCGAGTTTTGTTTGAACAATAGTTCCATAGTATTATTATAACATGCGTTCGCCAAACTGAACTTCAAAGACAAACTGTGCCGCTCCAATAGTTTAAAATAAACTTGAACATTGAAACATAGAAGTAGCTGTTACCTTTGAACAAAGCAAAGTCTTTCAGCTGGATGGCATTTGAATCTGTATCCCGTGAGGATCACAACTCACATGTACTTCACATAGAGCTCCGTGATTCTCACAGAGAAATGAAAAATATTTCGGCCGGTACCTACTTACTAGAGACAGTGCATCGTCACTCACGTTTGACAGCTGCGATAATTACCTTGGACAGCCTTAATCTTCTAAGATTCAGGCTGTCGCTCATTGACATAAAGGCACATTTTATTTTTCGTTCCTAAAGTGCAAAGTTCGAAATTGGAAATAGCGCGTGAAATCGAGATGAGTGCAGTATCTATTACGGTAATAACTATTAAATAATCTGTGATAGAGTGGCGTTACTTAATCTTATATTACATAATAGGGTCTAATAATAGAATCGCTCTCTTTTATTAAATTAAATAAACTAGTCAATTAAGTACCTAGTTCTAGGAGCTGTTCTAGATTTATCATAATTGGTTTCAACTCGTTTGAGTGATTGCGCGAAATACAGATGCACTCTTTCGTCTTTGCCCTTCTGAATCTGATGGATACCGCTACGATCAGAGGTGGGGTTGGACGCAGTGACTCTTACTGGCAACCTCAAGGCATCAGAGATGTTGAAAATACCTGATGGATTAGTCGCCCCTTAGGATATCCACCTGGTTTAGCACTATTCATAGTCGAATACATCCAAATGACACAAACCTTATCGTTGTTTTAAAATTGATAAGGATTAGGTACTTTACTTTCATTGCCAAGCTTTCAGTACATTCTCCTTTTAATACATTGTGCTAGTGAAGAATATTAACAAGCTTTTACCTCTATGTGAAGGTCTGGTAAAGTATTTCTTGCTCTGTACCTTTTCTTAACAATAGCATAAACCCACGGAGACTTCCTGGCGGTATTCATTATTCACTCGGCGAGCTTGCCACATATTTACCGCGTCTTTGTTTCAACCTCCTTCTGTATAACTTTCAACTTTCTTTCTTTGTTTATGAGTAGGCACGGTTATATTACGTTGTCGGAATGGAACTTCATAAACGTTTACGTCACACACAAAATGAGTCGGATGTCGTCTCATTATTATTATTCTTTCGTTTCGTAATCATTTTGATTTCTTTTTTCTACAGAATATACCATTCGTGTTTCACTTGTCTACACCTATTTTATAAAATCCCAAAACGAAAACGTTATACTATAAGTGAGTTTCTACAGCTGCACACTTATACATGGTGTTACAAAAATACAAATAAACATTTAAGGAGTGGTTTTAGGCCATTAAACTGAACAACTTTCACTATGGGACCAATATCGAAAACGCGAAAAAAAAAACTGACGTTCCATACTAAACTACAAATCTACTCGAGCTAAATGTATGGGATAGCAGATTTATGTTTTCGCGATTTCGATGTGGGTCCTATAGTGAAAGTTGTTCAGTTTGATGGTCTAAACATCCCCCTTATAAGTTTTAAATGTTTTATTTTTACTTTTCTAACATCTTGTATAAGTATTTGGTAGTTCTAGCAGATTATTTATCTTCCCAAAAATTTATACATACCTACACGATTACTACATACAAATATATACGCCTGTGTCGTACAGTCAGCCAAAAAGTGGTATATTTTTTACCAAACTTCCTAGTAAATAAAAATCGCTACGATTGACATTGGAATTGTTCTAGATTCTAATTCAAAACAATGCTTTCCCAAAACGACCTGCAAAAGAATTTCAACCTTATGGTGGTAGAAAACCATATTTGAGTGACTCTTTCAAAATAAGGAGCACACATTAATAGACCGTTACTAGTCCCGCGATCTGATTATAATAACAGGTACATTTTTTCAAAAAGTCTTACAGAAAATTTCTCTATTTGTTAATTTTCTTCATTGTAATCACACGTATATTACAAGGAAAGCAGCTGTCTTTTCAGCGTCCCTAAAAACACAGATGAAATTAAAGCTCATCTGAGATGTTCACAACATTTTAACAAACGTTTTTTTCCTGTCAGTGTGAGCATACAGCGAAACGAAATGACTCCTTAACGCCGTAGTTAGCTTCCCTCAGTTGAAACTCGCAGTTTGAAATGAGCTCACAGACTCTGCACTGAAAAAAATGTATGAGTCGGCCCCATGATGTCAATGTTCCGTATGCTATTCTCTTTGTTAATGAGCGTTGTAATTTTTAATCATATTAATTAACAGTATATCTGCCAATTGCACGTACGTTCATTAAAGTTAATCCCCCATTAAATCTCTTGCTGTCACTTTTTGTCTTGTTGGGCATGCCAGATGAGGGACTACCGAACTATTACCTAACTTTGCAATCCACTAGTCGCACAATGGTAACACATAGATTATCCGCCATATAACAGAGTACTAGGCTATATAAAGCAGTATTGTTGGCATCGAGCGGAACTTCTTCGCAAATTCTTCACCATTGCTTATCACATATTGTTTCCATCTTCATCATCATCATCACAGCCTATACAAGGTGTTACAAAAATACAAATAAACATATAAGGGAGTGGTTTAGACCATCAAACTGAACAACTTTCACTATTGGACCAATATCGAAATCGCGAAAAAAAATCGGATGTTCCATACTAAACTACATATCTACTCGAGCTAAATGTATGGGATGGTTGATTTTTTTTTCGCGATTTCGTTGTTGGTCCGATAGTGAAAGTTGTTCAGTTTGATGGTCTAAACAACCCCCTTAAACCCCCTGACTATCGATCGTTGACCAAGGATTGTCAAGGTAGTCGAGCGTATGTATGTATGTATGTATGTTTGTATGTCTATTTCCTTGTCACGCCCTACAGCCTTAACGACTTGATGGATTGTAACGTGTGAGGTGCCTATAGATTTGTAAAAATAGTGAGAGTGACATACGGTATATTATTTCAAGATGGCGTTCGCGAATATGAAAAGAGAGGGGGAATAAACAATTTTTATGTAAAAAATTACAATATTGGTATCAAATAATATTTTTTTTCTTAGAGTAAAACAATAGATACCGATAATATCAAAACTATCGATAGCTTTATCGACATTGTTACTATTTTTCGAGGGCACAATAGTATCGATAGACTATCGATAGTTTCACTATTATTAGCCAACAGTAATATTGTTTTAAATAGGTAGTCGAAAATTTTAATTTATTTCCTTAGATTATTTCAATTTCTTAATTTTATTCTTAGTAGCCGTTTCGTTAAGAATTAAGACGTAGCGTATTACAAAAAGACACATTGACAGTATTGTAAAATCACAAATTTAAGTGTTCATCTTTTATGCACTGTTTCATAGTTTCTCAAATAAAAATCTTGAAAGACAGACCAACAAAATACCGAAATGATAAGGGATCCATTTTCCCATTTATTTGTGGTAAGGAACACTAAAAAAAACATTTTATTGCTTTATTACGAGTATGCAAATAAAGGCAGGCTCGCGTGGCAGCGCCGGGCTGGAAAATGAAATGGCTACCCACGGTAGGTTCAAGAACGCAAATCTAGGACGCAATCTCAACCTATCACGCCACTTCACGTTTTCTCAATAGGTTAGGTCTCGGTCTATTATAGTGTTACTTTGATTTCAGTTCTTATACCCTGCCCTACCATCAGTTACTACTGATAGGTACTGGTAGGGCTAAGAAAGTTGCTAGAAAAATACATCAATCATCAGTCGCAGATATAGTTATGCGGTGGACTTGTGATAAATGATTATTATTATGTTTGTCTTTTACTTATCTCGGGACATAAGTGTCCCGGACTTTTTGGAGGCGTGCGTTATTTTATTATGACACACACAATAACTACAAACTATTAGGGATTGATTTAATAATCATGAAAATGGTAACATATCAAATCAGCACACATCTACCCACTGCTTGGCATAGGCCTTTTTTAAAGTAGAACAAAATTAAGATTCGATACAATCAGTCAAGGTAGACCCAGAAAAAGGTGGAGAGACAACATGGATGCCTTCTTGGAGAGTTGGCCGGTAGTTGCACACAATAGAGAGGATTGGAGATGGAGAGTAAAAGGCCTCCCCTTTTACTCTCAATATACAAGTAAAATATTTTTTTCTTTCCAAATATCCTACACTGAGAAAAAATTGCTACGTATACGTAGCCCGTCCCAGCTAACGTACCGCGATACTGGTTACGAGTATTGCTTCAGTATTTAAATTGTCTCGTATTTATTAAGATTCGATTAAATCAATCAAGGTAGACCCAGAAAAGGTGGAGAGACAAAATGGATGCCTTCTTGGAGAGTTGGCCGGTAGTTGCACAAATAGAGAGGATTGGAGATGGAAAAGGCCTCCCCTTTTACTCTCCATCTCATCCGTTCCCCAGCAGTGGGATATTGAACAGGCTACGTAAAAAAACAATCAATCAATATACAAGTAAACTTTTTTTACACTGAGAAAAAATTGCTACGTATACGTAGCCCGTCCCAGCTTACGTGCCGCGATACTAGTTACGAGTGTTGCATCAGTATTTAAATTGTCTCTTATTTCACAACGAAGTACGAGTAATCAGTATCGCGTCGTAAGTTACGTACCTATATACGTAAGCTGTGACGGGCTACGTATACGTAGCATTTTTTTCTTAGTGTATCCTATGCTATCTAATATTCTTATTCTTATATCGAGTTTCTCCGTATAATAATTATCTACAGCAGCAAAAGAAACACCTACAGAATATAATTATTCAATGTTTTCTATATACCTGATTCAAGGCTAAAGGCAGGAGGTTTGAAATACTTTGCTAAAAGTTATAATCTCGATACAGATGGGCTAATAGTAGGTAGGAAGTTGAAGGATGATTTCTTATCACCCTGAAACAGAACGTGTTCATTTTCTTTCAGTCAGTTCTTTCTTTCAGTTCTATTCGTTGAATGTTAATTTAAAAAGGATAATTTTCAGTAGGCCATCATTAAAATGAATTTTAGTTGTAAAACGTGTAATACGATCTTTCGTCACGCTGTAGATGGCGTGCAAACGCTCCGGAGGCTTTATTCGAGACTAATGAGACCGAAACACGATCGCGATCACGTGAATTTCTTATTCCAATTTCTCGGTAACACTTTAATGATTACGAAAAAACGTTTTTTCGAAACAAGTCATTACGCAAAATTGATGTTTGCCCAAAATATCGAGGGCAACTTGTTTTAGAGATCAAAAGGGAAAAAATGTTTTCCCATTTTTCACGGTGGCGAATATAATTTGATTTTCTTCGAGGAATGTTGGCAGTTGATTTTAAATTTAACTTTTCTGAACTTGGGAAAGTGGAATGGATTTTTTATGTACCCTCTTACATTTACTGTTTATTTTCGTGAGAACTGCTTTCCTTAGCGAAGAAAATAGTTTAGTGGTTAATTTACTTTAGCAAAGTAGTCTTCTTCTTCTTATCGTGTGAGCAAAGCCCTGGTGTCAGAGTTTTTTCAGATGTAACGACTACTGCCACGAGAGATAGTAGCCGGGACCAACAGCTTAATGTGCCATCCGAAGCAAGGAATCCTCTTTCTTTTCAGATAACGCACAAAGTGACATATCACTCAGTGTCCCCCGTGGGAATCGAACCCACGACGTCCGTGTCAAGAGCTCAATGCTCTTAACCATTAGACCACAGAGGCAGTTAGCAAAGTAGTTACGTTAAGTTAAAAGCATGTTTCGTACCCAATTTCCGATTAACAATAAAATAATGTAGAAATCTAATCGAGCTGAAATTCTCTAGTTTCGTGACACAGCAATTAAATTTAATTATTCCAATTACTACAAACAATAGCCAAGTCGGAATCTGATTCCATCCGATTTCAGCAATAGCTTAATAGAGAACATTGTCATCGACAATCTATGGGTAGTCACATGGAATATCAGTCCATTGGACGCTTAGAGATTGGACGTGACCATCCAAAGAAGTACCAAGAACCAGGTCATTTTAGTATTTACTCCGAAGGCATAAGAATGTTTTCGGCGCCTTCTTAAATGGAATGAACATAAGTGTGATCTGTTTAATGCAGCTTGATCGTAGCAATACAATGCACGATTACGTATGTAATACAATATTTATGCATGTAAAGGAACCATTCGTAGGTACAGGCGTTATATAAATTACATCTTCATTCCCATCTTTGTATAAGGAAAAGTATCATTAACCTTTAAACCACATACTCTATCCATTAAACGGAACAACTTTTACTATGGGAGCAAAAATGTCAGAACAATTTTCGCGATTTCGACATTTGTCCCATAGAGAAAGTTGTTCAGTTTGATGGTCTGATCATCCCCTTAAAAAAGTGACAGGACCCTATACAGTGTGTAAGAAAAAGTATCATTAATGTTTAAACCACATACTCTACCCATCAAACTGAACAACTTTTACATTTTTTTTATTGTACCAGTGTGTTATATGAGTGTGTAGAAATTATTGTAAACGTTATCACATGGCAAAGGCGAAAGAAAATTAACTCTGGTATTCGACCTGAAAGTCGACGGGAGCCGATGGATGCAAGTTAAACAAAATCAATCGGTAGAGAAAATCTTTGCGGGAAGTTATTACTGAAAATAGTAGACGATTTTCAGCTCGAATTTTATTGATCTCGTTTAAAAGGAGGACTTTTGCCTAACATTATCTTATTATCTTTAATTTTGTTACTGTTATTTATTACCTCGTGCAAGCCCAAGGGGCGGAAAAGCTTAATATTTTTTTTCGATACATCCTTCTCGCAGTAGGCGGCAGACAACCGCAACGTCTTTGATACCTGCATAAATGGGGTTGTTATTCAAACTCAACATAATTTATTCAATATAGGAGCTTGGAGCACACTTATTAAACCTCAAATATTTTTTTGCAGATACAGCCGCGTCGAAACATGATGTCGCTGTAGAGAAGATGCGCCAGAAACTCTACAACTTAACACGACTTAATAACTATTACAATATAAATTCTTAAGCTAAGTTTATGTGTACAGTAAATACATACAGTCTATTAACAATGGCTTGCACTTGGATGTTTGAAACAGAAACTGTTAATATAAGCTCTAGGGTGTAAAAAAAACGCTCTACTAATATTTAAAGGGATGGTTAAGACCACCAATTTGAACAATTTTCACTATGGAGCCAACATCGAGAAAAAAACAGAGTATGCTGTTCCATACAAAACTCTAGTACCTATACATACTCGACTCAAATTAATGGGAAAGCAGATGTCTCCATAGTGAAAGTTGTTTAGTTTGATGGTTTAAACCACCCCTAAATATTACTAGGGTGTTTTTAACCTTATGTGAGGGGGCACAGTGTAATAACTGTGGCATTTTTATGGTTGCCACTAAATTAGTTTTGATAAAACGTTATTTGGCTTGAATTGAAAAGTTGTTATAGGCCGCTACTACTGAAATAAGAAACTGTTTCCCTATTAAATAAATTCGAATTATTGTTTTGAAATTCAAGAAAGTTCGGTAACGGGTATACGGTTCTGTGACGTCCCTACAGCCAAGTGGTAATTCCCACATTTTATACGCCTTCTTGTGAATACTTGAGGTGTGTAAATAAAATAAAACCCCGTTAATGGCGCAGTTACATTTACTTATTTATTACGTGTCGGAGCAGCCTCTGAAATGGTATTAGGTTAGCATTTTATTCCTGTTTCCGTATTAGGATTGTGGAATGCATTGTTCTGACTCTAAATTATTGGCAGTTTATAATTGGTACAAAATGGAATATAACTTTTTATCTACGTTGTTTAGCTACAAGAAACATGGAAATTGGTCTAGCATCATGTTTAAATATAGAATTTCAATCCAGTGCCGTTCTACATTCTATAATATATATTGTTTTTCTACAGTTGTGTTTATGCGTTTTTACTGTAATAAATACCTTTTTATTTGCAATATACTTTTTACAAATAAGATAACTAAATAATATTGTACACACGGGTTATAAGTTACTCAATCTTACGTGCGGCCAGCTTATTTTGGTTTTGTATAGATTGATGTGTCGCCACTGGATTGAAAATCCATAGTATTTAACATTATGCAAACCCACTTATCCAATTCTTATTTCCAATCCAGTGCTCTACACACGGAAGGAAGGAAAACAATGTAAGGAAACCAGCATGCTTCATTTTCGAGGCATGTATTGTATTGTACTGTCCATTACAAGTGGCGATGGGCTCACTCCCCGTCACACTGGACAGAAGTTTCGGTACTACTAGTGAAACGTAGATGTTCAGTTTTCAGAATATCTCTGACTATGCTCTCGGGGTATATAGTCGTAAGCATATACTACGCTCTACACACGACGTACACACAACTCATAATGTTTATTTCCATATTTTATTTAATTAAAAAACATAGGTCACAGATATATTAAATTTAAAAAAAAATTTTTGTTTACTGATAGTAGATAGTATTAAATTAATGTCGTTTATAGTAAATAATCTAAAAAATGCTAAATACAACGTTACTACAATTGAACATCATAAAAGTAATTCTTATGGTCCTAGAAAAGTTTCTACTTACCCAACCAAATAAGAAATACCTACACATTCGTAATTTTTTTGTGTGGATATTATTGCTCTCATAGATTATCAATAAATATTTTTGCCAGTATTTTTTAAATTAAAATTTATGTCCCGATACACAAAACACATTATTGCGATTATTACAAAAGAAATGATATAAAAATATAGTTATATGTCAAACTTTGCATTTTACACAGTTTCAATTTACTAATGAAAAGACAAAAAAAATATTAATGCTACAATGAGATAAAAGGGCATTATAGAACAAAGATTATGTGAATTCATCCACAGAAATACAGTTTCCACATAACAAACCCATTTCACCACCACTCTAGTTTCCACGTACGGGCAATAGAACAGTACTATAACACGTTGGTCGAAGTGTAACACCACAAAGGAATAAATTGTTCAATAGGTTCGAATCGGACCAGCACAATCAGTTCCCGAGTACATTTTCAGTGAGATGATTTCTAATTGACGTCATCGGCTCTGGGCCCGGAGTGCTCCGTGACTGGACTGAACCCTGTAGGTAGGTGCTTACTGTAACCCTATTCTGGACTTTTATTAGGTACTCGCAAAAACATTTCTTTGAAAAAATAGATTAGGGGTGCATATCACATGCTCACGGCTGTATTCCTCAAGAAGGCAGTCAAATATATTTAAAATATTATACTGTATTTCATTACAGCCCAAGCTCTTTCTAGAGGGTAGTAGTGTGTAGTTTTTCTAGTCAACCAAACGCAAATATTCCTCTAAAAGCAGGCCTGTCTCACACGACAGCTCAGGTACGCTTGACGGCCGATCCCCACTGAGGGGTGAATGGCAATAGGTTAGGTACCTATACGATGTAAACTTCTTGGTCAAATCTCATTAGACTTGCCGCCATTTTGTGAGTAATCAATGCGAGACTTGAAAACCCTAGCGATATCACGCTGCCAGCATGTGAAAGAATGAAAGAGGGAGACTATGAAAAGAAAGCTTTCATGTCTAATGGGACTCGGTTCATTTTTGTTTGCACGCGCGCCGTTGTGACGTTTGGTAGGTTATTCGCGAATTGTACAATAGGACGGGGGAGAATAACTTTGCACCTTATTGCTGTGCAGAGAGAGTCGCTATTTATTTCAATCTGTTTTCGAAATGATTCTTCTGTACGGGTAGTAATAGTATTTATTCTGTTCTAAAAGTGTGAAATGGTAATAAAATTTAAGAAAACATGAAAAAGTACCTATGTACTATTTAGGCACATATAAAATTGACCACCAGCTGCGTTCTGCCACGCCGTTCTTACCTCTTGGCTAACCCTTAGCCTCATTCATACAAAAACCTCACTTTCAGGTGGTTTTCAACATTTACTAAAGATGACGGAATTAATTGTACTCTATTTGACCCAGTCATAAAAGTCCCATCTGGAAAAAAATGGATTTTCCCCAAAACCCCGTAATCTGAATATTTGTATGGAACAGTGATTACAGCTATAAAGGTTTTGATACGTGCTTGTTTTAAATGCAGGCAATACGAACGTGGTAATTCGATACTAGATAGAAAATAAGTTGTGTGTTTGTCAGAATTCAAAGCCGTCGCCGTACTACTTTAAAAACGCACGCAATACGGAAGCCATTATAAAAATTTTACGACATAAAAACTTCGAAAAATTTATATCCGAAAACTTCAAAGCTTAACAACTTCTAGTCATAAAAGAGCAATTCTATAGCAAAGCATTGTTGGCATGAGAAAAGCATAAGACTTATCGATTCTAATATTCGGGTCGAGTGGTTCTGAATTGGGATGGCAGGACCGGTCGAGACAGGACGTGCCCGGACGTGATCGGAGTGCGATCCGGCTTTGCTGATCGCATTTATACGATGACGGCTCAGACAGATAGACAAGCAGGCTTGACATCCCTAACTTTATTAGAGGTACAAGTAATAAATAGTATGTTATTAGTGTAGGGGTCAAATTCAAATTACAAAACGACATTGTATCAGAGATCCTCTAGTAGGAGACCCTAATTTTATAAGCTATAAATATATAAGTAATAATTCAAATTAATGTGTTCAAAACAAGGTTCTAGATAAGTTTAACGCTTTCTTAACTCCTAGGACTTCGTTATATGGGATAGACAGATATCATAATATATCGTTACCTGCTCGGACCCTTACTCAATTCTTGCGTCCACCTATAATTTAAAGATTAGTAAAGAGTGGCACAAATAAGAGTTCTTTGATTCAGAAATATATCCCATATAGGCAGGGCAGCATAGCTTAGTTGTATTTTCAAACTCTGGTCAATTTCTAATTCGATATACAAATAGTATGATTTCATTAAATTCTTATAGCTGATTTACACTACAGCGACAGCTTATTTAGGAAAGCAGTCAGGTACGAAGAATATTTTAAATGTATGAGTAGAAGCGTTAAATACAGACTCACACCCACACTCACGTAGGTACGCTACATTTAAATGCTTGTGCTAAACAATAAAATTCTCACACTAATAAACCACCAAAAAATTTATACATAAATAAACCGTAGGGATCAAACAAAATATTCGATGAACCATTTCGTAGAATCGCTATTTTTTCGTCCAACTATACAATTGTTTGTCATGTTTCCGGAGGGGATATTTATGGCGTTGCACAGCCGTGACCGCTGAAATACAGTCGGAAACGATTTCTACGTAAATAAGGGAAAACGCCAGCAATACCGTAAAAAATGTTATCTCTGAAATAGACTGAATATTGAAAAGGAAAAACGAAACCAAATATCGAATTTACCATAAAACATTTTCACTAGAGTTCCATAAAATTTTACACATTTTAAAAGCAAATTGATGCGATATGAACCGAAAAATACAGGACAATCGATCAGTAAACCTGATTAACCGTAAAGTACACGTATCGGTCCATAACAAAAGGAAACGATTGTGTTCAAAAACAGAACAACTTTTACAACAAAATCGGTTTTGCCGAAGGCGCCGCGAACCACACCGGACTTATTTCACCATTTCACCGTAACGGTGAAAATCGAGTTTCAAGTGTTCCGTACAGCGCAACGTCAGCATATTGCCGGGCCACGTTCCTCTTGTATTATGAAGTCCTATTTTGCAGTGACATTTTTCGTTCAGAAAGCGCCCCGATTGGATTTTTCAAATGTGTAAATTCGATAAAACAGACTCGGGAGAATGAGGTGAACATTGGATTTGATTTCGATTCAAATTTATGGAAAGCTTTTTAATTTTCTTTTTAGTTAGGCAGCCCAAGTAGCATTTATTAAATACAGTTTTACAGGAACTACGAAATCTCTGTGAATGTTTTAAAGAGTAACAAGAAAATGTAATACCGATCATTTCAAAGTAAATTTTCTCGTAGCAGAATAAGAATAAAATTGATTACGTAAAAGATAAAAGTACTTCCAAGTCTAAGCAAGCTTTCAGAGAAAATAAAACGACAACTACAAGACAAAGAAACTTAAAAATAGAGCTGTATTATACAAACTGTAGGTAACATTCAGCATTTTGTGGTGTAATTCTAGAAACCGTGAAAAGTGTGAGTGTCGCACGAGAGATAATCTATCACGTGTCAGGACGGTATACGGGACACAATATTGCAACAAAATATAAAATTGTACGGGACCGCCGCCAGTCGCGTCATCAGCGGTAAATGCAACGAGCAAATTCCATGGCGGACACACGTGAGCTTCTTGCTAAGGAATAGGGAATCTGTAGAGACGATATACCAATAAAACATTTTGTTTCCACTGTCTTATTAGTCCATATCTTTTAAGAGAAGTTTATTCGGAATGCGTAAATGCGCGCTGCGTACAAACGAAGTCTGGTGATATTTTCAATACTAACAAATTAAACTCAATGAAATTTTGCAGAAACAATCTAGAAACAAATCTCTATGCTTGAATCGAGTCAGATTTTCCTTAAAATGAACAGTTTTCTATTTTCAAAATCGGTTCCTAATTTAAAACTAATCGTATTTTAGCACGCAATAATTATTGTACCATCAGCATCACATTTTAAAAGTTTCAGGATTAGACATGCCAAGTTAGTATAAGTGGCGAGTATTACAAATCGAAGTCATCTAATATCGTGTCGATTTGTAATACTGTAATTGTAGCTTCGGCACGAATTGAACACTTACCTATTCTAGCTAGATTAAGCTGGGAACGTGGGAACACGGCAAATGTAATTTTAAGATTGGGTGCTTTACGTTTGATTGTAATTGTACATTTCCTAAATTTATATATATATATACATACATAAACTCACGTCCGTAATTCCCTTTTGAGGTGGTCAGAAATATTGCTGCTGCCAACTGTCTGTATAAGAACAATTTTACTCTCCAAAATATCCATTGAACCTATTTAGATCTACGGTATACACTTACTTTAGAATTAAAGCCGAATAATAGATTCGTTTCGTTTCATATTTCAATCTCTCTGAAATAAAATCGCAGTAAAATATGATCCTTTTGAAAGTCATCTTCATATATTTTGTAGTAAAACAAAATAGTCTACAATTTCTCTGTTCTCTACAATGCAACTATAATAATGTTTTGAATTTTCCAGTTCTATGAAGATGTTACGTGATCTCAACTCTAAAGCGAAGATTCAAAACAATGTTATTACCTCAATGTTTTTAAGAAGTTATGGCTTTTAAGATATAAAGTTTTAGTAAAAATAGCACATGAAGCTCAGAGGAAGGATCTCCATTGAGTCCGCATAAATTTACGATTGTAGTTAGTCTCTTTTATCTTATGACGTACCTTTAATAGTAGAAGGAGATGGAACTATAGATAATTGTTTATGCGGCTGTCCACTTTTTTTTTGAGCTAGTGTGTGTGAAAAGTGACCGTAAATATAAGGCCATATGCCACTTGGTGCCTTTTGTCCGTACTACTTGACACCACACTCTCAAACCTAAACGTCAAAAAAGTGGACACTTTACAATTAGTATGGCTCACTCTATTAGGTATAATCTCTTTGACATGAAGCGACAGAGATAATGTCAAGATCGTAGCAAGTGGCGACTTTTTGTCACTGCCGACCGCAATGACATACATGCGTATACATATTATGGAAGTACATAGGTTTAATAAAATGTATGCTACATAAAATTAAAAGTAACCATTAACTTATAAAACGAATTATTTCTCAATATGAAAAAGTGTTATCCAAGAAACTCACTTTATGATAGATTTATAGATGAAAAAGGTTCCAGTATCTAGTACTGAATTTTGTTTTTCAATCAAATCAACTTATGTGATTGGCTTCTACATTAATATTGATAATAATAAAAATACATTTTTTTTTTTTGGATTAACCGCTCTGTTAAAAACGATAGGTACAAATTTGGATAACTTACTATGGCATATATGGGGTCCTTCTTAATATGCTGTCACTTTTTAAGGGGATGATCAGACCGTCAAACTGAACAACTTTCTCTATGGCACCAACATAGAATTATCGAAAAAAAAACGGCTAAGAGCGTGTCGGACTCGCCCAACTGTCGCTGTCGTGAGCGGCTCGCAAGTGCCCAGATGTGGACGCATCCTTAAGGAAACTTCAAAAGCAATCAATAGTGCAATTAGTTTAATTTCGTTCAGCTCAATCTATTGACAATCGTCGTTGCAGGTTTTTATTTAATTTTTCCGACACTAACAAACAGACAGAATAGACGGTTATATTACGTTGTCGGAATGGAACTTCGTAAACGTTTACGTCACACACAAAATGAGTCTGATGTCGTCTCATTATTATTATTCTTTCGTTGTAATCATTTTGATTTCTTTTTTCTACAAAATATACCATTCGTGTTTCACTTATCTACACCTATTTTATAAAATCCCAAAACGAAAACGTTATACTATAAGTGAGTTTATACAGCTGCACACTTATACATGGTGTTACAAAAATACAAATAAACATTTAAGGATTTGTTTTAGGCCATTAAACTGAACAACTTTCACTACGGGACCAATATCGAAAACGCGAAAAAAAAAACAGACGTTCCATACTAAACTACAAATCTACTCGAGCTAAATGTATGGGATAGCTGATTTTTTTCTTCGCGATTTCTGTTGGTCCCATAGATAAAGTTGTTCAGTTTGACGGTCTGATCATCTCCTTAAAAAAGTGTCAGTATATTAAGAAGGACCCTGTACACAGGGTGTAAGGAAAAGTATCATTAACCTTTAAACCATACACTCTACCCTTCAAACGGAACAACTTTTACAATGGAAGCAAACCTGTCAGAACAAAAAAAATATCAGCTGTCCCATACTAAACTGCAATACCTACTCGATTCAAACGCATGGGACATCTTATATTTTTTGTTCTGACAGGTTTGCACCCATAGTAAAAGTTGTTCAGTTTGATGGGTAGAGTATGTAGTTTAAAGGTTAATGATACTATTCCTTACACCCTGTATAAATTTCAGACCAGGTTTCTACTGGTAGAAACAGAATGTAGTACCTTACTTATCTACAGAATGTGTTTGATAACTAACTAAAAGGTTACCTTCTGTTAAAATGTTAAATTGAAAAAAATACTACCCCCAAAAGCCACTTTACCTTAAATAAATATCCACAGTGAATAACCTGACGCTATTCTTCGTAAAGTGGTATTAAAGCTCGTAATTTAGTTGATATATAGTCTATTTAAATTTCAAATGTCACTTCCTAGTATATTAAATGAAGGGGACCGCTCTTTAAAAACCATTCCATTTATATTAGCACTTGAGTCTTGATTTGCACCATACTTTTGAAGGGGAGTTATTAAAACAGATTAATAGAAATTATTCTCTTTAGAGTGCTATATACAGGATGTAAGCCAGGCAAATACTGAAATGGTGAATTCAGACCATCAAGCGGAAAAATTGTCACTATGGAGCCAAACTCAAGAAACGCGAAAAAAAACATCTGTTTCACTAGACTGCAATGCCTACTGGACAGAAATGTTTGGTATAGCATACTTTTAACGATTTGTGACTTGTGGTAAATGTTGTTCAATTAGATGGTCTGAACCACCCCTGATTATTTTGACTGTTTAAAAATCCCCTCCGTAGCAACTGGACAGATTCTCAACTGGACAGATTTTAAGCAGGACAGATTCTCAGCTGGGGAGATTAGCAACTGCACAGGACATGTATGGTCGATGGCATAACGATAATACAGTACTCGTATTTAAAATGCTAAATTAATTATCACAACATTTCTTTCTTAAAGTATATTTAATTCATTCATTCTTTCCATCTTCTATGAAGTATCTAAGAATTTATTTATTCCATTTACCTAAGTAGTGTACATACAGTAAGAATAATTCAAAACTTCATTTAGTTTTATTGAGCAGCACAGCCGATTCAACACTAGTAGATTTTTTTTTAAAGGTATGTCGTCGACTCGATCGAAGATAAAATTACAGATCTCGGTGTCTTCCACCACCTTCGGGTACATTGAAAATGAATTTCTGACAAATGAACTGACTTAAAATTTTTCTCCGCGTCAAAAAGTTATAACTTCCGGATAGGGAGTCACGTTGCAGGTTTTGGCCCGAGCACTTGTCTCGTGTGGTTTTACCGTGTCGCGTTTTTGCCTGCCACGAGGCTCCGCAGTCCGCAATACTATATATATACAACGTGTTAATGAATTAACGCAAAACTAGAAAGTAGTTTGTTCAGAATCGAGAGCAGAATCGAATTATCATGTTTTCAACATAGGTATTTTTTTTCAAAATATTAGTTAATTAGTTTGTAAGATTTAATATTTACTGAACTCGATCTTAACCCACCGCACGGGCACACTCACCCTACTTACTACCAAAACAAGATTCTTAAAATGTATTCACGAGCACGCTAGCGCTTTCATTAATTGCCGCAATGATACCAAAACATTTTTGACTGAGAACTTAAAATGCGAATAACTTTAAATTATAACTATCAAAATAATGAAATTTTTGTTTCAACCTGATTATTTTGTTATAAATCAGTTGAGGTGTATGAGGTTTTACGCTTATTCATTAACACGTCGTATATATATATATATTACATATTTTTATCGATTATAGATATTTAATTTCGATATCCCATTTCGTTTTCGAGATACGAATTTTTTTCCAAAGAAATTTCCTGACCTAAAGAGATTTTGGTCTTGAGTTTACAGTAGAGTTTACATAAATGTAAATAACCATATAAGACTGAAAGAGACATTTTCGTAAAAGGTTTTTCTAAACCTAGAATCTATACATTTTACCCTAGGTCCCCCGATCCTTCTTATAAAACCTAAAAGTAGTTTGGTAAGCACAGTACGTCAGAGTAAGCTTCTTTGTGTTTAAAAGCAAACTTTCAACTACTTACATCGTATCGATTTGAGGTAAAGTACTAAACTAGTCTACCGCGTATTTGCATAATAAACAAGTCAGTCAAAGCCTCTTTGATGTCAATGGTAAGTGCCTATATACATAATGCACCGACATCTAGTGATGTGTTATATTAATTTAATATTAAATCGTACTATCGTACTACGTGCAAATAAATCAGCTGTCCCATAAGTTTGAATCGATTATGTATTGCAATTTAGTATGGGACACCTTATATTTTTTTTATCCGACTGCGCGACGCAAAGGAAGGGGAATGTGTTTATCAGTATATGTATGTATGTTTTTATGTAAGTGTGTTCCTTTGTGGCACACTAGAGACTAAACGCGTAGAACGATTTTGATGATTCTTACGACAATCGATTTGTCTTAATCTTGCAAGTGTTACTAAAGACATGGGAGTAAACAAACTTCAATATGGCGACAACCAGACGCCATATTGTCAAAAAGGAAAAAATAACGTTGACCAACTATGTTGAGTGGGGTATCATTGAATAGGTATTTGAAAATCATCTTTACTTTCTCTTATCATTTTCCATTTAGGATCTATAACAATTTAAAGTAGAAAAAAATTTCATTTAATAAATCATAAAGCCAAACAAAAAATAAATTACATAAAGTGAGATTCTTGATAGACGAACGTTAAGACATTTATTTACCACAACTAAATTTAGATGATACAAAATTACACTTACGAAAATATAAAACATTTTGGAACACTAATAGATGCAACGTCATTCAAATCGGCACAATTATAAGCAAATCTGTACCTACATTTCATAATATTTAAAACATCATAATTATTAATAATAAAAGGTAATATTAATTAACTTGCAAACCAAAGTTTTCCATTCACTATTGAAATAGGGCACTACAATAGCTGTCGTACTACGTAGAGAACATTGTGAAGTAATGAATGCTCCAATACTTCATTCCATATAAGAAATCTCCTGAGTTAAGCCATTTTCTCTTTTCTGGTGTGGTCATAAAAGTTATGTCAAGGGACTTGAATAATTGGCTATAGAACTGATAGAATTTGTATTGTCGGCCGACTGTATTGTTTCCAGGTAACGCCTCGACATCTGAATTTGGTATTAAGTCTACTAACTACTTCTAAGTATGTTTCTATAGCTAGGTAAGTGATAAGAGGTTTCAAATGTAGCCTTGATTTATTAGGACATTCATCGGCATCGCTTCTTCTGTTTAAAGGAATTGTTCTATTTATACTGTACCTAGGTAAAATAATGTTGTCTATAAAACATTTTAAGGCTGTAAACTGTATTTGACATTTGTTTTTCTAAAGTTTTGTTTATCTGTTGTTTCTGAACTAAAGATACTTCGGACAAATTTTCAGGAGAGAACTATTGATATTCTGAATATGACACGTTTAGAACATAAATGATCTAGGATAGATTATACCTCGGGGAATATAGCCGAGATCATAATAATGATTATGCTATGTTTCGGTCCAGTAGTTTTTGCATGATGCTCGAACAAACATAGAAAAACCTTTTTTTTAAATATATTTCATGTACAAACACACTTTTATTACAGTTTTATAATATTACTAGAGTTAACCCGTGACTTTCTCCGCACAAATATATACAAAATTTTAAGTCAGATTATAAGCTATCAAACAAAAAAAGTTTCATCAAAATCAGATTAGTAGTTTTTGCGTGATGCTCGCACAAATAAACAGACAGACAAAAATTATAAAAAGGTTGATTTGGAGTCAGGGACACCTAAAAACCATATCGTCATAATTTTTTTGTAAATATCTTCAATGTACAGACACACTTCTGTTACAGTTTTATAATAGTTAAGATAAATGAAGATAGGTACTATTATTTAGAAAGGTTATTTACTGCAAAACATAAATAACTTTTCAAATGAGTTTCTCTCTACTTTGCGTACGAAAAGGGACAAAATTTGAAGTATCGATTGAAGTTACTGATGACTTCCTTAGTACCAAATTTTGTCAAGTAATTTTACAATAAGATCAAGCTTGTCAAGTATTGTTTCAACTGTAGATTGATAAAAGTATGAAACTCGTTTCGAGTACCCGCTGACTGTTTCCTTAGCTTTAATTTAAATAAACAAATTCTAAGCTCAGATATACAAAGTTTGTGATTTGTTGTTTGGCGCATTTCGTTATCGCAGTTGGCAGTCCTCAAGAATACCTATTCTTGAGGACTGCCATATCTAAAACTTTCTTCATTACTGGGTATTTTAGCGAGAACGATATCGAGTGCACGTCTTTGAATGGGTAGGTACATTAACCTATGGTTATAGTCCGCGTTAAATTATAATATCGGAAATCCTTTTTTAGTGCAACACTACATCCTCCAAAGAAAATATCCGTAGGATATTCCAAATTTAATGTTTCTAACTTCAGTGGCTTAGGATGTGGGTTGTCTGTCAGTCCGCCACGAAACTGTTTTATAAGTATAGTTTTCATGTCCAGTGACCAACGACGTTTTATTTTTAAAACATATTTTCTACTTTTTCTCCAAAACTCCATAAGGAGTTTAGCGAGAGATAATAGCAGACCACCTTCCAAATTTTCCTGTTTCATATACCTATTGATGGACAATGCGCTTTGATGAGTTATTCGAGAAGTAAATTCAGTTAAGATAAACAAAAAACCCGACTGCATAAAAAACCAATTTACTAAAAAGAGAAAAACAAGTTCTATAATCACTAATCAGCTATTTGAGCTAATATAATTTGAATGTTATTAAGTAGGTATTGCAAACGGGGACAAAGAAGATTTTCGGTTGGTTATTGGTTTGTCCCCGCCGAAATAGACATACAAACATACATACATATATACATACATACATATGCTCGAAAAACATAACCCTCCTTCTAGCGCAGTTGGGTAAAAAGGAAAGTAAATCGCCCACCTTTAGTTCATCTAGCGCAGTCTAGCGCTGACAGCCTCGATACGACCATTACTGACTGGATAATCTTTCCGCAACATTTTATGGGATGCAATGCAGACATTAAAAAATAATCCACAGGGACGTACATAACAGAGGCTAACGATAATGTAGGTTCTAGGTTTTATCATTACAAAAACTAACACAGAACGATATCTACATCTATTTTTAAACGGCAACAGTATCTTTCTCGCCACTCAGCTCTAATGAGAGCTTTCCATCCATTAAGCTATTTAGTAATTAGGTGCGAGCTCACAACGGTCGCGAATGGACCGCAATGACAGGAGCACCACATTTACTCACCAAGCACTGAGGTTTTACTGATACGTTTATCCTAAAGGATGTAACCGAGGGGACTGTAGCGTAGGTACTCTATAATTTTACCTAAATATTAAGGGTTTTATACGTAAACACATATGGGATGAAATTGAAAATATTTGACAAACTTTTAGTACTAATACTAACAAGGTCATTTTAGGGTTCCGTAGTCAAAAAAGGAACCCTTATACTTTCGGCCATTCTGTCCGTCTGTCTGTCTGTCTGTCTGTCTGTCTGTCTGTCTGTCTGTCTGTCTGTCTGTCTGTCTGTCTGTCTGTCTGTCTGTCTGTCTGTCTGTCTGTATGCCCTACCTCGATTAGGTACTCGCTCATTTTTGCACCTATTGAATCGAAATTTGGCATGAAGACAGATAGTAGTTAGTAACCCAAAAACAGAAATACAAAAAAACAGAACGTGAAGAAACTAATTTTTTTCGACACCCTTTCCCATACAATGAAAAGTGGGTTCGAAAAAAACGTTTTCTTAATAAATTGAGTCAAAATTAGGGCCAATCTACCAAATCGGTCTAAAATCGACCAATAAGCTTGATTCTGTCACATGAATAAATACACCCCCCAGAGACAAAGTTTCATGCGACCGCATTGCGATAAGTACACTACTACAAGGTGCGGCGCGGCGGTGTGTGCGTACCAATTCATCGACGAGTTCACACGCCGCTTGAGGACAAAACCGGTTTGCTAATTGACAATCTATGGGCGAAGTCACGTGATTATTTCGTGCGCTCCTTAGGAGCTTTGTCTCTGTGGGGTATTTACTGATGCCATTTTGTCAAGCGATACAAATTGAGCATTTCGATTGGTTGATTTAATTTGGTCGTGCTTTAGTGGATTCTGGGCCAAATTGTTGATAAACACAAATAATTAAAACGGTGCCCTCTGAACCTTAATAAACTTAATATCCAACTGTTCTTAACCTCTGCATCTTTATTAGTAAGTAAATAAGGAAAACAAGAATATACTGTTGACTACGTGAAGATCTACTACTCGCGTAGCAAGACGCTACGGCGTAGCACAGTTCGTAGAGCCTCGAGCATTTCTAGGTAAAGAATAAAGCTAGATGTATCATGATTTACATTTATGCTTTAAATTGTACCTTATGACGAAACATTACTCCTCACAAAATTTAAGTAATGAAAAACAACAAGCAGGCGATTTAACATACAATGTATTAGTGAATTAACGCAAAACTAGAAAGTTTGTTTAGAATCGAGAGCAGAATCGAATTATCATGTTTTCAGCATGGGTAATTGTTTAAAAATTTAACGTGGTGGTGGGTGGGTGGGTCCCCATACAAGAAACTAGTTTCTATCGACGTTTTTCTTCTCGCTCTATCGTAAAAACGGTAATACATACAAGCTTCAAACTTGGTGTGATTATATTGCAAACTCTACAGCATATAGGTACTAAATACTAAATAATAAAAACTGGCCAAACATTAGTCAGTCTTGCGCTACCGGACCATAAAAATCATTTTTCCGGTTAGATTAGAAATCGCGTGACCTAAAAAAAGTTTATTGACGTCATATCTAAGGACTATAATCATAGTGTAATTAAACTAGAGGTTGCACTCGGCGGTCGCGACAGGTCAATCGTGCGCGGTGAGCGGCGGCCGGGGGGAGCGTGTCCCAGTACGTGCCAGTACCGACTTAACGGCGCGCGCGGTACCGACTTTGCCGGTACCCCGACCCCGCATACCGCGCGAGCAAAATTATAATAAATGTATAAATATAGATATTCAAAAGCTATTTAAGTCCATGCCAATCTCAACCCTTCCATTAGTGATTTGACATTGGAATTTCAAATCAATTTATTAGGGCCACGGTTCAATTTCATCTGGACTAACAGCAAAAATAATTTTTCTTTTTGTCTATCTATACCCGTAGGGAGAAATCAATGGACGTGCGAAAGCACAGGCCGTGGGATGACATCAAAACTCCATCAGGGACGGGGACAGCGGTTGATTTGAATTCGATGTGCGTGCGACGAACCTACCCCTTGTGTAGATATCTATTTTGTTACAATATTGTGCGTTGTAATAAAGTTTATTGGTAAAGATAAGTGGAAAGTAAATATGTAAATAAGTATTTATATCGGGTATAAAAGAAGGGTGTAATCAAAATAGACTATGTACTGTGTATAATTTATTTCAATATGTTGTATGTTATAATTTTTTAATTTATAATTTGATTCACAGGTTGAAGCCTGTGAATCAAATTATACACAAAAAAAAAATATAGTATAAATATATAGTATAAAATAATTGACAGAAAGCCCCGAACAAAGTGATTTTTAGTATGAAGCAATCGTCATAACTTATTAATAAGTAATAAAAAGGTAAGTGAGTGCAACGACATACGAGTAGTTTTAATTCGACTCTGGACCACCCTAGACAAGGTATATAACTTTTTCGGATACGAACAAGTTCGTTCCGTAAAATCGGAATCAGTTTTTAAAGTTTGTAGACTAATTTTGCGTAGCTGTTGCTAAAGTCTAGCGAATCGTTCAGTAAACAGAGTATACTTCGTGAAGTCATCAGAACTTGTATAAGTCAACAAACGCTATTACTTTCAAAGAACCCTTCATTCATTAGGCGTCTTTTATTAAGAGCAGAACTTCTTGGCATTTTGTAAATATTGCTTAAACTTTAGTACTTTAATTTATTTGGCATGAGCGTAGTTGTATTTTCATGGTGCTAGTTTAATTGGATTGAGGTGAATGAACTTAGGTAATTATCGAATAGGAATCAAAATTTTTCTTCATATAGCTTCTATTACGGGCTTTGGTTACTAAAATCGAATTAAGATAAAAGATAAAACCTGTACTACTAAGTTCTAAGAAATTTATGTACGATTGTATTTGTCATTGTCACTAGCTCGGCGGTGAAGGGTGAACATGAGGAAACCTGCATAACCGAGAACGAAAATAAAATACCAAAAGTTCTTATATATACGGTCCTTCTTAATATGCTGACACTTTTTTAAGGGGACGATCAAACGGTGAAACTGAAGAACTTTCTCTATGGCACCAACATCGAAATCGCGAAAGAAAAATCTGCTGTTCCATACAAAACTGCAAACCTACTCGAGCCAAATGTATGGGGCAACTGTTTTTTTCGCGATTTCGATGATGGTCCGATAGAGAAAGTTGTTCAGTTTGACTGTCTGATCATCCCCTTACAAAAGTGTCAGCATATTAAGAAGGACCCTGTATAAAAATATGGGCGAGCATGGGGCGAGCAGAATAGTGTTGTCGAAATCGTCGTAGTGTTATGGAATCGTTGTAGCCTCGGCTTGCAATAGCAAGCAAAAAATATTCTATAAATATTTTTCTTTATGGTGATCGCCAACCCGCCTGCCAAGCGTGGTGATTTTGGCAAAATCCCCCAACATGGACCGGCCGTTGGGAGGCCTATGTCCAGCAGTGGACGTCCATCGGCTGAGATGAAGATGATGATGGTGATAATTTGCCACAGTTATTACCCTGTTCACTTCTGTCGGACAGCATCTGTATAGGAAACAAAGGATATGAAAGCACTATTGAAAATGGCATGGAAAAGAAAAGGCCTAGTTCACAGGTGGAATTTAGCAGCCTGTTCACGCTTAAACGAGTCACTTTTTTTAAAGCATTTGTAATAATAACACAAGATGCTAAAAACTACAGAATGTGCTTTCCATAAAATTGAAAATCCAATAACATTCAAAACATATTTGAGAGAGCAATATTGTTAAAACACAGCGCTCAAAATAGACATCAGAAAAAGCTAACTTGATCGAAAACCTTTGAACAATACAACATTTGAGAAAAGAAAAACAAAAATTCTCTTTCAAAACTTGCTCTCAGTCATAACTTGTCGGCAAAAGGCTTTTTATAGAAACGTTACTGAAATACAATGGAGCGAGCCCTCTAGTTATGGAGTACTGAAACTTTGCCGAGTTAGTCGAGAAAACGAAATATCTTCAACATGCGAATATAAACTTTGTATCGTCCGAAAGTTTAATTTACCTACTTTTATAATGCAAAAACTTGAAATATCATGAGTTGTTATTTTAATTTGGGGCTTGTAGCAAATAGTATTTAGGCTTAAACATGTTTAAATATGATGCAGTCATCACTGTTATTACTATGAACAGTGTGAGAGACAACCTAGCAATCCGAAATCGCCAGTATTACTTTATGTTTAATCCTGTTTCCCTAATTATTTAATAGCATGAAAAGACAACAAAATTTGTGAAATGTAGGCTTAATAAATAAGAATGATCTCAACCTAGAAGTTATACAATTTTTATTACAGTACATGGAGCTCTGTTTTGTGCATTTCAATGCGCTTGACAGCGAATACGAGTAATTGTGTACTTGGTAGCTACTAACATCGTTTGACTTCTGAATATCGAGTATGTATGACCCATTTCCTAGTTACTATTCAAGACAAAAGTGTGCTGGTAAGTACCGCGAATGAATTTCGTTGTTTTGTAATTTCTAATTTAACAACAGCAGTTGCTAAAATTTTAAATAATTCTTAAAGGGGATTAGCCATAAACGGCTCTGATTGGCAGGAATATTAGCGATTTTAGATGGGATAGTAAACAAATGAACACCGTGTGAACAGTGTTCCGAACGAAACTTTTTGGCTTCAATAGCGTATGGGACATATGAGGTAGTGATGGGGGAAGTATTTTACTGCCGTGGACTTCAAACGTGGATAAAGAAATATCTGAATAGTGTAAAAGTAGTTATACACGTCTGCCCTTATCATTTCTGTTTCTCCGCTTACTTCTTCTAAACTATGCAATGAATTTTGTTACAGTTTTCACTGTCATTTAAATTTTTCTTCCGGTAGGTTAAGGCGCTTGTCCACTGAAGCGGAACGAGGCTACGGAGCGGAGTAACGAAGAAATATCAACCAATAGAACAGCATAAAATCTCGGAGCGGAGATTTTCAGATTCAATCCCATCCCAATGGCAAAAATTCCCTCGTTTCTCCGCTCCGCAGCCTCGCTCCGCTTCAATGCACAGGCAGGCAGCGTTATGTGTACGATATACAATCTTAACTATTATCCAACTGTAACAGAAATGTGTCTGTAAATTGAAGATATTTACAAAAAAAAGATAACGATATGGTTTCTAGACGTCCCTGACCCCAAATGAGCCTTTTTTTTTAGAATTTTTGTCCGTCTGTTTGTGTGTTTGTTTGTGCGAGCATCACGCAAAAACTACTAAACCGATTTTGATAAAACTTTTTTTGTTTGATAGCTTATAATATGACTTAAAATCTGTAATATAATTTGTGCGGACGAAGTCACGGGTTAACTTAAGTTATATGTATAGATCCCACCGGGAGAAGCTGGGGAAGGTGGCTAGTAGAATATAACGGAAAAAAAAGTTTGTTTCCTGTAGAAGCTGTTTCATTAACTTTTATACCGTTTTCTGTTAATATTTTGATAAAAAATAGTTGTTTAAAATTTTAGCGTGTTACTAAATTAAGCTTTTGAGTCTACACAATCATTTTAAGCAGCTTATTTGGTGTGTGGATGTTGACATTCACTTCACAATAATGCAATAAGTTAGAGCTAGCTGGGCATGTTGAGTATTTCAATAGCAGCTTGCTAGTTCTATGTAAAGCAGCCAGTTTATAGGTATTTTATTTATAGATTTCCTTTGCGAGATTACTTCGTAGAATTTGAGTCATATTCTCGTATTTTCAAGAACAATGCTGAATATTGCTCGGTCCATCAGGATCTTTCCAGGATATCTTTACAGGGTCCAACTTAATATGCTGATAGTTTTTAAGGGGATGATCAGACCATCAAACTGAACAACGATCTTTATGGGAACAATGTCGAAATCGCGGAAAAAAACTATTCTTTACAAAACTGTACTAAACCCAAATAAAGGAACGGGCAGTAGATTTTTATTCCGCGTTTTAGATGTTGGCCCATAGGGAAAGTTGTTCAGTTTGATAATCTCATCTTCTTAAAAACCGTCAGCATATTGAGAAGGAATATAGGGTCCTTCTTAATATGCTGAACCTACCCATCAATATAAATAACTTTTACTAAGGGAAAAACTCTGAGAACTAAAAAAAAAGTACCTAGTTCCAAATAACATTTTTTTTTCAGATCTCTAATTGGGTAACCCCTTTGAGTTTTTGAGAGAGGTCTTCTTTCACACTGTATACAGGTTGACGATGATGATGATTTTCACATAAATGTGAAAACATTAAAGCTCTTTAAACGTTTTTCATCTGTTAAAACCACTAATCGTCACTTTCCAATGAAATATTAACGAATTCGCACACCGCGTTGCACGTATTTAAATTAAAATAGATAATTTGTCCATTGTGTATGCTGTTTCGTTGTTGCTGGTTTTGTAGTACCTATCTGATTTATTCTTCCTCATTGCCTAGATAACAGGGTGTAACAAAATGTCCTAGTAATATTTACACGAGTAGTTTAGACCATCAAACTGAACAACTCTCACTATGAAGCCAAAAACAAAATATTTAAAAAAAAAACATGCTTTATGAAAAAAAAAAAAAAAAAATATATAAAAAATAATCAACAGTTATGTATGAAACAGTTGATTATTTTTTTGCAATTTCGAAGTTGGCTTCATAGTGAAAGTAGTTCATTTTTATGGTCTGAACCACCACTTTTAAACATTGCTGGGGCGTTTTGTTAAAACCTGTATAAATGACTAAAGTGATATCGGTACTTACCAATTTTGGTACAAATACCGATCGGAATGGTTTCAATGAATGTGAATCGAAAAAGAATTTCTATTCTAAGTGATAAAATCTGTTCAAACTTAAGTTAGCCTCAATATTGTCTATTTGTATTCATAGATCGTAACCGTAATATCCTATTCATAAAGGCAAGCAATACAGCTTCTAAAAAGTTTCCCGCCAGAAAAATGGACTCATTTATTATAGCTAGTTGCTAGGTTGCTACAATATGGTCGGCACAGAAATGAAGTCCGTACAAAGTTTGGACCACAGCTGCAAACTTTTCGTAGATACCGACGCCGCAGAAGCTTTGTTGACGGGAATTTGGGATGGAAGATTTTGTCACTTTTCTTGTACTGACAAGATTTTAGCATATATCACTTCTTCTTTCGTGTCAGCATGAGCCATATCGCATGATAATTACTCTTGCTGTAGAGTAAAGATTAGAAAGTCAGCAATCGTCGTATCAAGACTGCCCAGGGTGCTCCAGAAGAACTAAGGTTTCATCACTCGGGGAGGCTCTTTCCTTGGACCACCTTGCTTTCTTATAGTACTGTAGCCCCGGGACTATTTTATATTAATAATTATATTTGAGTACCGGAAAGCGCAGCGTGGGTAGACCCTCACAAGGTGAACCGACGACATGGTGAAGGCGGCGGGAACCCGTTAGATGAGGGCAGCGCAGGACCGGTCGTTGTGGCGATCCACGGGGGAGGCCTATGTCCAGCAGTGGACGTCCAACGGCTGAGATGATGATGATGATGAATGTTAACCGTAAATTATAATTGATTCATGCTCGTGTATAGCACAGCAAGCTGCTAAATTTCTTCAAATATCGAGTGGGGTTTAGGCGTATGGTAAGCTCAAGGATAGTTTTATAAACTAAAACACATTTGAGGTAATACGAATTGGTGAAGCTACCACGTTGCCAGCCAGAAAGCGCACAACCGATATGACCGTCCACCAACCCACTAGCGACGTGACTCCGTCTATTCTTTACAGATTAAAAAAAAAAAAATTGACTCTTGCTTGTGCGTTAGCACTGCATTTCCACCAGTGTCAAGTAGTTAATGGGAGTATCTATCCCAATCTCAGGGATTGTTTTTGATCAAGAACAATAAGAGATTGAGGATTGCGGAGCCTCGTGGCAGGCAAAAACGCGGCGCGTGAAAACCACGCGAGACATCAAGTGCTCGGGTCAGAACCTGCAACGTGACTCATTCTGATATACTGTTATAAAACAGTAAAAATGTTTATTTGTTCGTTTGTTCGTACGTCAGGCACAAAACTACTCCGAAATTGATGAAGCTTCTTGTGTCTGAAATCTGATGATTAGACTTAAATCTGGTACTATAAGTATTCATCGTGAAATCGTGGAAAAACTCTAGTAATAGTTATAAAGCTTATCTCAGTAAGAAGCTTAGCAACAACATGTAACATAATTATTCGTTTCAATTCGACATGAATGGAAAATTCATCAAACCCTATTTCAATCAATGTATATTAAATTGTTCTAAAACTCGGAGTTACAACAATAACTTTACGCCCAAATCAATTTCAATTCAAAATTATTCATGATTCATTGACAGTTTCTTTGTTGAAAATAGATTTTATAGAAATTGTCAAACAATAAAGCCCACGAATAACAAACCAGTATAAAATTAGTTTTTATTAAAATCTGTCTACCTACAAGTGATAGTACAGAAAGTATATAAACAAAACATCTTATATTGAGACAACTTGTCTAGAGCTTTTGTTGTCCAATAAAGAGTATAATCGTTTTGATACACACAGTCTGGATTCGTTTAAAGTAAGTATATAAACAAAAAAATTCTATTGTTCTTCTTAATTACAGGATTTGAAAAGTTAAGGTGCATATTATGCGTCAAACTTTTGTATGAAATTGACAACTCTGCAACCACCTTAAGGATGACGAAAGTGTGAATTCTGTTTTTGTAATGGATGGATAGACAGGCCCAGATTATTAGCCCGATGATAAACTTGAAGGTTCTCCCATTCCATGGTTGTCTGAAAGAAATCTCTTCCGACCATCTACTGATATCCCTATCCTTGAAGAAAGAATATGTATGTTAGAAACTTGATAAATTATTCGACGATTAGACCTTCTAGTTTACGCATTTGATTGAATAAATTTAATAGGTACATAACACAAACTATCAAAACCAGAATCATACGTAAATAGGTAAGGGGAGAAAGCGGCGGTTCATTAATGCCTAAGCCTATATTAATACCTAGCAAGTTACACGCAAACATTTCTAAATGAGAAACTAAATACACTGGAAGCCAAGATTAGGGTTTCGGTAGCAAATGAGTTTATGGCGTGATAATAATTTACCTCCATTGTATCATTAGGCATCAAACTTGAGCTTCTTACGTTGCATGCTTGTATAATTCTTTTGTTAGGAAAGAAAAGGTGGACTATTTTCAGTGGTTTTATTTGCATTTCTTTTAACAGCGTCAAAATATAATTTTAGGTAAAAATTTGCATGAAAAATTTCTTGAAGGGGAACCGAAAGCTTAGTTACATAAAAATTAAAAAGAGCTTTAATTAAAAGTGACAATTTAAAAATTTTATTTTTACTTTATAAAGACTTTACCTAAGTTAAGAAGAAAATTGTTTAAGGGAAAAAGGAAATTAATCTTTTCCTTAATTAGCAAAGTTAGAAGTTACGATGGGGAATTTCAGACCAATAAATCAAGGTGTTGCTTGTTGAAGAAAGTCTAGGAAAAACCATTCTTTACTTTTAAGATGCTAGCAACACTTTTGATAGTTATCAGAATTATTCGACATTTCAGAGGTTTGCTTGGCGCCATTGCTCTTGTTGTGTTTCGTGTTATTTGAAATTCGTAAAAAAATGGTTTTAGTGATATTTGTGACATAATTTCGTGCGGATTGTGTACCAAACAGTTGCGTAAAGCGACCGACGTAACAGGAATCTCAAATAAATACGATAACAGAACATAAGTTTTGGTTCAAGTTAACTCGTACATGGTCATTTTGGCGGCAACGCGCGAGCTTACAAATCGACCATAGATTCATCGTCATCTATCATCCCATCATCCAAATAAAGAATATAAAGAAAAAAATAACGAATGGCTCAAAAGGACTAGTATCCAGAGCCGTTAAAGACATTATAAAAAAAAAAAAACAGAATTATTCATTTATTTCTTCTAAAATACGCTTACGCTTGTGCCGACAATTATTTTTGTGATTAATCTTAATGCTTTTATGAATAAATAATTTTTATATTCTAAAATAGTAAGACTTATAATAACTTATTAAGTTAAGTGTTTAGGTACCTCTCGCAAACATTTTATTTATACGACGTTCTTATTTTATATTTACTGTGTCGTCTATAGTTTAAATTAATCAAGAAAATAACCGGCCAAGAGCGTGTCGGACTTGCCTATTATAGGGTTCGGTAGTACCTAGATGAGAAGCATAACCAGTCACAGCTTAGATAACTTAAAAAATCTTCAAAAGCAATTAATAGCGCGATTTAATTTCGTTGAGGGGGGGGGAGGGGGTCACTTTTTATTTGCACGCATTTAAACAGTATACAATTTTGAAAAACGATTGTTTGTCGTCCATCTGCTCTTATATAAACTTAATTTTACATTCAATTATTTTAATATCTGGTAGCTCTTTCTATATACTGGTAGTAATAATTTTACGGAATAGTTTAAAACTGGCTTTATATTCTGTGATTTTTGAGTGGTTGTGTTGGTTGTGGTTGTAGTGTCAGTGACGGTAGCACCTTAAAACACCAATATTTTATAAGACCCCTCATCGATATTTCAGCTGTCCAACGCAAAGGGTGCGAAAGGTACTCAAGTTCGACGGCTTACGGCCGTCACTACTTGGAAATTCTGTGTGGGAGAGGTAAAATACTGCTACTGACTGCTACGAAAACCTAAAAAAATTTAATTTAACAAATAGTATGTTCATTATTTATTTCGCCTCTTACTTTAAAACTATTATATATAGCTAAAATAAATTTAAAACATTATCGGTGAGTAATTTGTCTGTGGTTCTGTCCCAACAAGTATACGCGTACTCCTATAGCTTAAGAATGAAGTCTCTACCCCGATCTCCTACTAAGTAAATGAAACTACAATCAACCCCAAACGACCCTTCCACCTCCCCATATTATCTGCAACACAATCGAAAAATCATTACAACCACTCAATATTTCTATGACGTCTGAAATAGCGACTAATGCGCTCGAGTAGACAATTATGTAATTGGAAAGTGACCCTTCGGTTTTAACGGATTACTGGTTAGAGATGTCAAGGGGACAAGAGGAACCCTCTTGACTGAGATCGTAGAAGCAAGTGAGATGAAGTACTTACCTAAATTTTGGGTATAATTATTACTTCCCACTTCTTCTTCTTATCGTGCAGCAGACCCTGGTGTCAGAGTTTTTTCAGACCGCCTTACGGCCTCTGACGGGATTTTCGTGTAACGACTACTACCACCAGAGATAGCAGCCGGGAAAAACAGCTTAACGTGCGATCCGAAGCACGAAATTATCTTATTACTTACCACTTAAAATCACCATCATGGTCGCCAGGAAATGAAGTACCTACCTATAACTAATTATTATTAGCTATAAACATAATACAGCCATATTTTGCTTTTTAAGTTAACCTCTCAGGCTCTACGTTAAAAAAAACGTAGTTCGGGCGAGTACCAGGGCAAGACAGGCCCCCTTCAGCGGCACCGTGTGGACTGATGGCGTCAAGAAATAAATTAAAATCTCCAAGTTTTGCTTATCATTTCAAGTTTTGTGTTATTTTTATGCTTTCTACACTCATTTAGATTGTAGAAATACACCTCAAATTCACTAAATCACAGTTTATGAACAGAAACAACGAAAAAAAGACCGCACGGGAACGCCGCGTCTCCGTACTATACATTTTTCCCTAAAACTGACATTCTGATAATCTGTTACTAGTTTAACTTTTTCACGGCACGGTACGGCCACGGTTAAACATTAAGTGAAGTTTATTCCGAATGCGTAAATGCGCGCTGCATATAAACGAAGTCTGGTGATATTTTCAATACTAACCAATTAAACTCAATGAAATTTTGCAGAAACAATCTAGAAACAAATCTCTATGCTTGTATCGTGTCCGATTTTCGTTAAAATATACAGTTTTAATGCTAGGATTAATTTAAGATTTGTATGGAAATCTTTGAGGTACTGTAACTTTAAAACTGTACATTTTAGGGAAAATCTGGCTCGATACAAGCATAGAGATTTGGTTCTAGATTGTTCCTGCAAAATTTCATTGAGTTTAATTGGTTAGTATTGAAAATATCCTTTAAATACAAATAGGTTAAACACTAGAAAAGGATGTAGGTATTCCTACACATACATTTTTGATAATTTTCTACATGTGTCTTCTATAATATCGATGTTTGTCAATGCTTACTTATATTATTTTTATAAATAAACTAGGTCTGAAAGGTGAGGATAAGATTGAAATACGCAGAAACCGTATCGCTTTCATTTCTTCAATCCCCAGTAGTGAGCTCCTCACACATTTTGACATTTCTCAAAGGGGACGTGAAATGAATTTCACGGTTGTAAGGGATCGTTTGTAAAGACGTATTAACAAATAATTGTAAGGGTAGCAGAATATCATAAATTCAATTATGTCAACGTAACATTAAGCTGACAAATGGAATCCTTTTCCAAAAAGTTTTAATTGGACTTGGTATTTTGCTAGTTTTAGGTAAGCCTTAATCAAAACATAGTTTAAAACTTTAGGGACAACTGGAGTTTATTATCATATTGATATTATTTTGTTAGTTTTAGGTAAGTTTTTAACGAAACATTTGAAAAAAAAACCTTTAATTGGGACAAGCCGAAGTTTATCATCATATATGAGTCGTTTTATTTAATCTACACTAATATTATAAAGAGGAAAGATTTGATTTTTCGTTTGTTTGTATTGAATAGGGTTCGAAACTGCTGGACCAACCGATGAATAATTCCTTTACCATTATAATGCTACATTAGCCTTGATGAAAATAAGCTACATTTTATATCTACCCGTACGAAGCGTACAATAAATTTGACAGCTTCAGCAGAGTCTGTGAATGGCAATAAAATTGTTAATTACGTGTTATTATGATGATGACTATATAAGCTAAAAAACTCATACTTCATATATACGTCACACTTATACTTTATAGACGGCATGGCAGTATTAATAACACCAAGTAAGAGAAATCCTTTTCGGTTCAGCCCGCATTATCTCACAAAAAATTTACCTGCACCTTGCATCTGCTAAACACGCATTGAATCAGTGTGATGTACTTTTTTTTGCCTTATTTCATTTTAATGTTCAGAAGAACTTACTTAGCAGCTTAGTTACTTACCTTCTTTAATTTTCCAACAGTGGAGGTTCATCGAAATCTCCACGAACCCTGGCTTTACCTACATACTACATACTACATATTACCTATATAGTCATTGCCAGTCATATTCATCACACAGATTGACAGACCAAAAGACCAGCTAAATAGGTTTTTCGGAGAGATTTGTCGACAGAGTAGTTCTGATCTGGAGATTCCTGTCTATTATTTAATATTTGTCAGCCGTAATTTTTTAATGAAATTGCTCCTAATTAAATTAGTATTGCTTATTAAAAGAAAAAATGTATATTTACTTATAGGTAATGCCTACACACAAATGGCCGTTTTGCCTTTAATTTTAGAATTAAATTATTTAATTAGTATTTGTGGCGATCCTTGGGAAGTGGAGAGAGAGGTAGACCTGTTTACGTCCAGCAGGACCGAGATTGTGATGATGACACAATGAATGAGCCTAAAAGCTTTCATTATTTCATTTTTGATACAATTCTAGTGACGTGAAATATTGTGTAAAAGATATTCATAAACTACTACAGAAAATTTTATCAAATTGACGACTGAAAGCAAAAAGGTTCACCCAATAGAAATAATTGGAGTGGAACAGATAATTAAAATCCCACTGGGGTTCCGTCCCCTCTTTGAGAAGCTAATGTTAAAATAGATAATTGAAAATGTGATAGTGGGCTGGATTTGTTAAGTAATCCACTACACGAGGGATCAAGAATTTAGTTAGCTGCGAAAATGTCTTTTAATATTAGTCGTAGAATATTTAGTTTGAGTCGCTCTCCTCGTTATTTGTAATACCAGATAATGTTTATGATCGAATTATCTTACTTGTTAATCTTACTTATGTCTAATTAGTGGTTTTTATCAATTGATCTGTGTGTTCAATTAAGGTGTATTGAGTAATTTTTTTTTTAGAATAGCCTTTTGCTTGTCTATTTTATGGGTTACGACCATTGACGTAGAATACTATGGACGCCGGGTCTAGTACAAAATTCTCGAAAAAGGTGTCCGAGACTAAACTACTCAAATCTAAGTACATGTAGTAATATAAACCAACTAAAAACATTGAAAATGCTGAAATTCTTTTCCATCTCTTTTGGTTCGGATACTTTTGAGCGTGGACCCTTCGTCCAGTAGTTGATAATTCAATGGTTACGACACATGTGCATCCTTGCCATCGATTATGTGGCGAACGGCGTCTCATGATGATCGTGCTTTTTGTATGGACAAACCATCGATCGCTGTGGATCAATGTATCCCAAATTAATTTCTGCTCATATCAAGGGTTTTTGAAGTATCGTAATCTCAAGGATAGTTCCATGGACAAAAATACTTTTTAACTAATACAAACTGGCAGAGCCACGTGGTCAGCTTAAATACGCACAATATACAACCGCCCACAAAATCAGTCGCCACTCATCCCCTTAAAAATATTACAGACCTATCCTGTTATTTCTTTCACAATTGAAATAAAAAGAAAATAGTTATATAATTATTATTCAGTTTATAGAAACACGATAAAAACTCTCCCTCCTGAATGCTTGACAACATACGCGCACCATCCAGCCATTAACTTGATAAAGGCATAACAACACCATTACCGCCCATTTATAAACGACATCTAAACAGCTAATCTAACACGCAATATCGTTCACTACAATAAATCTTGCACTAACTATAGCACATTCATTAAAATTTCTTCCACCGTGCGTGCGATAAACCAGAAATACCTTCCCTACCGAAAACTTCGACTTATCTCTCTCACGTAGAAGGTCGTTACGCTGAAATTATGGCGGTGGTTAAACACATGCTACATTTACTCGAAAGTTCATGCTACGCCCGAATAACTTCTTGTTAACGATAGAAAGGGTTCCACTTGGAACGCAAAAAACTCTTTGGCAACTAATGGAAAATGTGTCTATGTTTCGAATGGAAAGTTGTACGTTATTGTACTACAGGACAAGAAATACTTGGTCAGATAGAGACGAATGTACCAGCAGTCTTGATTATTATGGCGGAAGATTAGTTGCAGGCATGGAGTATAGAAAAAGAACAAGATAAAGACAGGCACCATCTTAACTTTTTGGGAGCAGATTTTAAGTTAGAGACTTCTACTTTCGCGAATATCATTATGAAATCCTATCGTCTCAATTTCAAATTTGTTGGTGGCTGGATGGGATTGGCTGGCGAATGATGTTTAAAAGTATGTTAAACATAATGTACTTCACCACCTCGGGAATAAATTTTTGTGAAACTTTTTGTAAGGTTGTTACAATGAAACAACCTAACAGTTTAATAATAATAAAAAAAAAAAATTAAGGAGTACGCTTCTAGCAGGCACTGGACTTCCGAGAAGCGTGATTTCTTGGCAAGAACTTTATAGACAAATAGCCACGGAACAATGTGGGGCATCCATGCCCTCGTTCTCGGCCTTCCTTGTCTGTTCTCGGCGAGAATGTAGTATAGGATTTATGTAGAAAGCCAAAGGCGTTTTAGCGTCATTTTTTATTTCCCAATACAAAATTCAATGACAAATTAAATTATTATCTTCAAACCAAATTTTAAATAGCACAAATAATGTTTAAACGCAGAATGAACGAATTTATCCAACCACACTGCATACCATAAGCTTGTAATTAATGTAATTATATTGGGCAGGACTGAATATTAATTTAACAGTTATATCAACGGGAAATACTGTATTATAATATGATTTAATACGTTTTATTACATAGTTCTCTTATTAAAAGCTACATTGGAAGCCAATATCGGCCACAAAGAAGGGCCACTAATTTAATAATGATACAAGATGCATATCGAAATAAGTTAATATACTTCTTGTGTCATCATCATGCGCAGGCCCACCCTCAAGGTGTTTGGGCGTTTGTACACCACACGTGCCCAATGCAGATTGGTAGATTTCACATACACATCAGAATTTCTTCTTCAGCGTATGCAGGTTTCTTCACTATGTTTTTCGTTAGAGGGCAGTCGGTATAACGTACATAAGATAGAAAAACTCATTGGTACAAAGTATGTCATCTGTGCGAATAATCGGATGCATTGAGGTGTTGGCTATTATGGAGTGCACTTTAATATCGAAATTTTTATTTAATTGATTTTAGAAAATTGCTTCCATACTATGCATCCGAGTAGTTATGCATTGCCGAACTTCCTGACATCCCGGGATTTAGTTTACCGAAAATTTTTATTTTTTATTTATTAAAATGAATAAAAATAGTTTTGAGAAGTCGCTTCCACACTAAGAATTCGATTAGTTATGAATTACCGGATTTCCTTGTATACGATTTAAAAAAAAAAAAAAAACTTTAAGCCGGTTCCATAACTTCGTAGCTAAAACTGAAGTTTAGGTAAATATGCATCCGAATATCCGATCTCTACTCATGATTTTACACACAACATTATTACTCTATTGTTTTTAACTAACTAGATCATCGCTTATAATACAGACTATAAAAGTGTTAATTTTCTAAAAATTCCTTGCCTCTAACAAAACCAAACTTTCCAGACTGCAAAACTCTTATTCTTTACCAAACGTTAAAATTACATTTCAACAGTATTTGATGAAGAACGACAGCGCAAACTCTTTGAAAGCGACAGGTGCTGTTTTTGAAACAAAAGTAATTTAATTTTCTCTCAGCCTTTGTCACGAAATGAAAATATTCCAAACCTAGTTCCGCGATTATTATTCACAAAACATTTTCTGAATGAAGCTGAATTGGAGTCGACTAAAGACTCTTTATTAAATTTGGAACAAGGAAAAAATTAATAGTATCCTATACAAACATTTTTGTTTCTTTTAAAATGGCGACAAAAATAAATGTTCATAATTGAATACTGTTTGAACTTGATCTTATTAAAGCAATAAGGGTGTAAAATTTTTATAAACGTTTCCCAGTGTTTTTGAATTTCAGAATCACATTTCTCTAACTACACAGAAAAAAAACCGACCTAGTGCATGTCGGTCCACGCGCAGGGTAGGGTTCCGTAGTTGACCGTCATAATATACGGACTTAGAAGGGGGTTTTTTTGTTTTATACTACGGTTTAACGGCTCATAAAGTCTAAAAAGTACAATTTACAAGTTGGTCGACTATTACTCGTTAAATTGGAAAGCTACTTAGCGGTGATAGTTTACCTTTTAAATTCATTATATACACTACTGCCATGAATTTTTTCACGTATCCAGAAACAACCGTTTAGCTGGCAGGGAGGGGGGGGGGACACATCACTTTAAAGCTTAATATTTCGCTAACGGATCCCTGAATCGAATATACCCATTTCAAATTACAGTTTTCTAGTACTAAGCGTCTCTGAGCTAAGCCGCGGACAGACGGACAGACGGATGGACGTGGCGAAACTATAAGGGTTCCTTGTTGACTACGAAACCCTAAAAATGCTTTGTCAAATATAACTAACCAAACTTTAGTAATTTGCAAACTGTTGTAGTACATAATTAAAATTCTGGTTATAGAATAGTAAAACGTTTTTCAATGAAAATTTAGATATATATGGTGTAACAAAACACCCTAGTAATATTTAAAGGGGTAGTTTCAACCATCCATTATGAACAACTTTCACTATGGAGCCAACGTTGAGATAACAATTAAAAAATATTCTGTTTTATACAAAACTGCTTTGCCTGTTCTGTTTAAATTTGTTCAGTCTACACCACCCCTTTATTTACTATGATGTTTTGTTACACTTTGTATATGGAAGCGATGATATAAATTGTCAGCAAAAATAAATAACAACGAGAAAACAATTCATCAAAATTATTCCATTCCAATTCTATTTTTAATTTGAACGATGCACGACGATTATAGCACTCACTTGATTAGATTCTATACTATCTTATGAAACCATCGTCGATAAAATAGTAACAACATAAAGCTAAGTGGATGTGATTCCATGAAACAAAGCAATTTAGTCAGAAGCGCTCACTTAAATTTTGATCATAGGCGCATAGTTGGCTTTATATAATTTCACGAATTCGAAAGCTCTTTTGAAGAGGTAACTACAGATATTTATTGAAAATTCTGTATTAGCTTGTTTTGAGAACAAGTTGTTTGATCATTTTAATGTCAGCGTCTATTAGAGTCAAAAAGCTCAGCACAAAGAGTGCGATTTAAAACAAAGAAAATTTCAATTACAGATCATGGAAAAAGTCTTCGTGAATCTTGCAGGTTGTATCCGCCAGGTTGCAACTTGTAATTCTAGTATTAACTGGTTCTTTTTAGTGATATTTAATGGACTAAGTACATAATTTTAATTTTATACCCGACTGCGCCAGAAGGAGGATTATGTTTTTCAAGCGTATGTATGTTTGTATGTCTATTTCTTTCGCACGCCCTACCGCCTAAACTGCTTGATGGATTTTAACGTATAAGGTGTTTTAGGATTCGTAAAAATTTTGAAAGTGACATAGGGTATATTATTTCAAGATGGCGTCTGCAAAAATTAAAAAGAGAGGGGGAATAAACAACTTTTCTTTGCAAAAATATATAAGATGGGTATCAAATGAAGGCTAGTAAATAGCAGATTCCTAATATATATATTTATATTATAGTACTGTTATGCTACCATTTTGACACAAGAGTAAAAAGTATGAAACAAACTTATTTTGCACAAACAAAGTCGACATAGCTGATAAATAATAAAAGAGCTTGTTTTTCTCTTTTCAGTTCATAGTTTTTTCGTGCAGTCGGGTTTTATGGTATAAATATTGAAAAAAAAATGCCTAGAACTATTAAATTTTTGTTTTGTCTTCGAATCGGGGACATTCAAGGAACCAAATAAATAAGGACTTCTGTTCATTCTGTATTCTGAATCAAATCTGCAAATCTGTCGCACCAAATAAAAGCTAAAACTAAATTCAAATCTATTACAACAGCAAAATAAACACCAATATAAAAGTGAAATAAAAGTGATACTACGCAGTGCAATAGGGTAGAACCATTGACCAAACATTTCAATTCTCGATTCCAATTCGAATGAAAACAAAAAGAATCCTTCTCAGTACAGGTGCACTTTTCAAATGGAATGTGGGAACAAAATTGATTGTAGAGGGCCGTTTTCCATTTAGATATGGAAATTCTGACTGTGTGTACGACACCGCGGCGTACCGTGCTACTAAAAATAATACTTCTAGGAATTTTTCTGATCGATTTTAGGACGCCGTTTTAAGTGGCAATTTATTTTCTGTTTGAAGTTAAAAAATTGTGTGCTTTACCAAGAAATCGCAATTCTACCAGTATTTATAAAAAATTCCGGTAGTATTTATTAAGTGCATTTATATAGGTTTTTCTTTCTATTTGGTTATAAGAATACCTCATTGAACAACTTTATGGGACCAAGAACGAAAATGCACAAAAACAAAAATTAACTGTCTGTCCCCATCTATTTGGTTCGAGTATATTTGCAGTTTTTTATGGAAGGGTGGTTTTTTTTTTACGGTTTCGATATTGGTCCCATTGAGAATCTTGTTCAGTTTGACGGTCTAATCATCCCCTTAAAAACCTTACGGCGGATTGGTAACAAATAATAAAAATGACAAAAAGTTAAAATTAAGGGGGGTTCTCAACAACAAACTCGTTTTTATCAACATTTTTTCTTCAGGTCTATCGTAGAAGTGGTAATATATACAAGCGACAAACTTGGTGTGATAATAGAAGAAACTGTAGAGTATAACAATAAATAATGAAAACCGGCCAAGTGTGAGTCGGTCTCGCGCTAAGGATCCCGGAGAAAAAAGTTTTTTTTCTGTGTTAATTGGTTGTGTTCTGTGGCGGTGTGGTACGGAACCCTCGGTGCGCGAGCAGCCCGACTCGCACTTGACCGATTTTTATTCACTTTTCAGTTTCAAACTGAACAAAATATATATGATAATGACAGGTAATAGATACCTCATTTCCCAAACTGTCAGCCCCACACGTTAATAATTTGAACAAATGAAAATATTTACAATGACAATATCAGCGAATTACGTAATTAGAGCAAACTTAAAATAGATCTTATCATATAGTTCAAAAGGTTCATTTTAGAATGACTATATTTTCCTAATAGCGTTAGCCGCTTGACCTAATGGAAACTGCAAATGGTACATCTAATTAAGTTTCGCTACTGTTTATTGACAAGATGGAGCAATCAATGTGCTATGTTAATTTTAGCATACATATATATATTATGTTGTGATCGTTAATTTGAGTAGCAAACATTGCAACACTATATCTGAATCACGGTAGACCGACGACCTGGTGAAGGCGGCGGGAACCCGATGGATGAGGGCAGCACAGGACCGGTCGTTATGGCGATCCTTGGCGGAGGCCTATGTCCAGCAGTGGACGTCCATCGGCTCAGATGATGATGATCTGAATCTATAATGCAGTTTATTGATGGGTAATGTTAAGAACGGAAGACAAATACCTAAATATAATTAAAGCTAAGTGAACGAAAACTTTAACCCCTTTTAGACTTCTTGATATCGTCATACTTAATCGTATGACAGATGATACAAAAAGCGTATGTATGTATATAGGGTCCTTCTTAATATACTGACACTTTTTTAAGGAGATGATCAGACCGTTAAACTGAACAACTTTCTCAACAAAATTGCAAATCCACTCGAGCCAAATATATGGGACAGCAGATTTTTGCTTAAGATTTCTGAACAGAAAAAGGTGGATTTTAATTTTAGCCATGATCCTTGCCCGTGATAATGATAACATTATGATGCACTAGACCGAGTAAGTTCATAATGATCATCCACGTAAAAGCAACAGCATTATTATTAACGATCAATTATTTATTATATTCAACACTTTATTAATTTGCTTGTTAGTTTTTGTCAAAATGGGTATGAGTAAGGTTGTATGGAGAAAAATTGGCATCTTTGTTGTTGATCGGCCAGTAATAAAACTTACATAGGTTTTTGAGGACCTTTAAAAATACATTAAAAATATCACATTCATTGCTAGGCTGCATCGGAGCTATGCTATTATGGTACAAATAACTTCTAAGGTTGTATGGGAGAAATCGCTTTTTAGCGCTAAGACCGCCTTGTTTTGTATCTTCTGTATTTCTTTTCGGTATATTTTGCTGAGTAGGTAATATGTTTCGATTGATTGATTGAAAATGAGTTGATTCTTAAGGGTATATTACTGTTGGCGCGCTCCGTACAAACGAAGTCTGGTGATATTTTCAATACTAACCGATTAAACTAAATGAAATTTTGCAGAAACAATCTAGAAACAAATCTCTATGCCTGTATCGTGTCAGATTTTCCTTAAAATGTACAGTTTTAAAGTCACAGTGCCTAAAAGATTTCCATACAAATCTTAAATTAATCCTAGCATTGAAACTGTATATTATAACGAAAATCTGACACGATACAAGCATAGAGATTTGTTTCTAGATTATTTCTGCAAAATTTCATTGAGTTTAATTGATTAGTATTGAAAATCTCACCAGACTTCGTTTTTACGTATTCGGAATAAACTTCTCTTAAATGATTTGGATACTTTTTCATGAACCTTTAGAGTCAAATATTTCAGCTCCGATGCGAGCTAGTCCATAAGCGTTTATAACAATATGTTTGTTTTTTATAGTACTATAATTATACAATACTTTGATTGGTGGCCGCAACTGTTAAAAAATGACAATACCTTTAGTAACACCCATTAAGATAATTAACGTATGGGGCTGTTGACGAAAAAAAATCAGGTTTGACATACAAAATGAAAATAAAAACTGCTTGAACAGATTGCAAGCGTAAAAACACTAAACAGTATGTAGGTTACAATGTGTCATAGTCAAAGGATTCCATTCTCTGACCCAGCACAGTTGCCAAGTCCGCAATATCATCAAGTTTGCACTGTCCATGAATTTGAAATTCAATTGAGATAAAATTGAAGCGAATAATGTAATTGTAGTTTGTTGGATTATATCATCAGGTTTGTAGACAGTTTATTGTTCAACTCTTGTTCCTAGCTGAGCTTTTAATTGGTTCATGAAATAGTTGTATTTGTTCTGCGTTCGTTAGATTTTCTCTCGGAAGAAATTGTGCAACTCAATTTTACGATAAGTTTCTACAGTAGCAATGCAAGGATTCGAAATGTCTTTTCTTTTCTGTATTTCAATTATACCAATAGAGGCCCAATATATTTTTGGAACCCGTTCTTGAAGAAAGCGAAATATTCGAGAAAAATTAATCTTACACAACCGAACATCGAACCGAAAATCAACCGAATCTCGTTAATCATGCATTGATATTCAGGGTGTAAGGAAAAGTATCATTAACCTTTAAACCACATACTCTACCCATCAAACTGAACAAAGACGACGACGGCTCACTCCCCGTCACACTGGACAGAGTTTCGGTACTACTCGTGAAACGTTCTGAGTTTTCAGAATATCTCTCACTACCCGCTCGGGGAATATAATCGTGAGCATATGCATGCATGTATGCTCTACCCATCAAACTGAACAACTTTAACTATGGGAGTAAACCGATCGGAGCAAAAAAAATCTGCTGTTGCATACATTTGATTCGAGTACTTTTTTTGCTCCGTTCGGTTTGCTTCCATAGTAAAAGTTGTTCAGTTTGATGGGTAGAGTATGTGGTTTAAAGGTTAATGATACTTTTCCTTACACCCTGTATAGGTATAGACCTAAAGCAGTGTTTCCAATGATAGACAAACACCTAAACAGCAGACCAAATCTTTAAAAATGTTTTCAGATATACTTAGATATATACCTATACATCTTATTTAGCACGTCTGTATAGTAACTACAACATTTTAATTGCAGTACTTATACTAAGGTAAACGCCTCGTCGTGGTGGTCTAGTGGCGAGTAAGCTTGTCTGCCGTACAGGAGGCGATGGTTCGATCCCCGTTCAGGCTGACTCGTACCAATGAATCATCTATTGTAACCCTATGTCCATTACAAGTAGCAACTGGCTCACTCCCCGTCACACTGGACAGAGTTTCGGTACTACTAGTGAAATGTGGATGTTTTGAGGTTTCAGCATATCTCTGTCTACCCCTTCTGGGAATATAGTTGTGATCATATACTATGCTATGCTACTTACTAAGGTAAATTGTCGTAGTTTGGTAGATACTGTTAAATTCTGAACATCAAATCGACCCAGTGATGCTCACAATTTAACAAAAAAACTTACGTGCGTTACGTACTATGGTTAGATACTTTGATACAACTATTCTCCATTTCAAATAGCAACGAAATTTTAAAGCTATTTTGAATTACAGAAACAGAGATTCGAATCACTTCCTCTTACTTATTCTTAGAACAGCTTTAGTATCCAAGAGTAGTCCAAGATATGTCGGATAGTAGGTATATCTTTGTGATAAATAAATTATATTTGCAAATCAGAATTGACCAGAAAACTATATAGGAATCCGTAAATCTTTTCGTCCTTATTTGAAATGAAGTATAATAGGTAATAAATAAATAAATCATCATATGAAAAATCATAATTTCATATTTCCCATTATCACGAGTGGTATATTTAGAGTAGGTAGTAACTAACAAATAAAGCATACCTATATTTTCGTTTTAAGAGCATTTTTTAATTCTTTTTAAATAATGTTCATATAACTTTAGACATAACAGTTCCCTTGTTGTTCGCTTGTTGTCCAAGTCCTATTTCCATCGAGCTTTAATTAGTTCATCAGATAATTCAGTTTGCGCGGCGCTCGTTAGCCAGTGGAGTGGACAGGCTAATGTAGCCTGAGCCTATAATCTAATTATTAGACGAGACAAACACAAATTAGTTACGTTACGTACTTACATTATAAGAATCTGAATCACGTTCCATTTTAAGTTTTATAGAACAGTCAAACCATTACGCTTGTTATAATAATCATCCTATTTTGCCACAAAATCCCAAAAAGACGCAAGAACACATAGACGCGCACATACGGCTTCAAAATAAATTGATACTACTGGCATAGGGTAATAAAACTTCTTCTGGTGAAGCTCAGCGGTTGCGACAGGTCAATCGAAAGCGGCGTGCGGGGGCCGAGGGGAGCGTGTCACGGTACCGATTTGCCTGCGCGCTGTACCGACTTTACGAATTCAATGCCTGTGCCCCGTCCCCCGCACACCGCGCGAACATAGACCCGCCGCAACCGCTGAGCTTCAGCACTAGAACTAGTACTACTATACTATGCTATTGGCGATCGCCTGGCTTGATGCGAGATCGTTGTATGTAGCCGCGCTTCTGAGACCTATTTTGTGACATTTTCTTCTTCTACTGTTGAACATGGCCTCTCCCAAGCAGCTGCACCACGAAACTCTATTTTTGGTCTGCCTTGTTAGTAGTAATAGTAGTTAACCGACTCAGGTCGTAATTCCAGTATGCTAGAGTGCATCTAGCGTTGCCAAGCATCCGGATAGAGCCGGACATAGATTGGCTTTTTTGATGTGTGTCCGTGCAAATTAGACGGTATCCGGCCTGTCCGGCTTCTGTTAGCTAGGCTTTTTAAAATTTAACCAGTTACAATTTTAACGAAAATATGACAACATACAAGCATATAGATTAGTTTCTAGATTGTTTCTGAAAAATGTCATTGACTTTAATTGGTTCGTATTGAAAATATAACGAAACTTCATTTGTATGGAGCGCGCAGCAATATTTCCTATATGCATCTCATCCTACGCCTGCTTGTTTGTGGTTACAAGCTGAATTTACGCCTTTTGTGGTCTGAAGGAAATAAATGCAGAACGAAAACAAATTTGTGACAACGTAGGTATGTAAACGGCACGGCGTCCATCATCTGTTTGCAACGAGTCCTTAAATTCTCTGGGCATACGGTCAGGAGATCAGATAATTGGGAAAAACTCTTGATCACCATCCAAATGGAGAGAAAGAAATTGCCGAGACAATACTACCGGGCCCAAGATCGAGGGGCCTGGAGAGCTGTGGTGGCATAAACGGCCCACAATAGTCACGTTCCTCAGCCATGAGCTTACGACTATTTACGCCTAAGAAGAAAGTAGTTAAACACTAGTCTTAGGGCCGGTTTCACTACTTCTGGACAAGTCCTGGACAGCTTATCTGACAGATCGTTCAACATCTTTTTTATTTTTTTATTTATAATTAATTAACTTCTTGCTTGTACGTTAGCACCGCATTTCCGCCAGTGTCAAGTGGTTTGATCGCGGTATCTATCCAATCTCAAGGATTGTTTTTGAGTAAGATACAATTGAGAAGGATTGCGGAGCCTCGTGGCAGGCTGAGACGCAAACCGCGCGAATACCACGCGAAAGACAAGTGTTCGGGGAAAACCCTGCAACGTGACTCCGTTTAACATCTTATGAAACGTGTACGTACGAAATATGTCAAACGATCTGTCAGATAAGCTATCAAGAATCCAAATAGAATAAACAAGCCTCTAAACTTTTATTTTAAACAACTTGGTTTAAATTTTAAAACGTTCAAGAATGTAAATAGTGGAAGAGTGGCAGCCCTGCATTGCGACCTCGGCAACAAAATGGGCATAATTTTTTTGTTAACTAAATAAAAATATTTCAGTGTCGTGAACAAAGTTTCTTTTCGCATTAGTCTCTTTTTATGTTTTATTACCCTGGCCCCTAAGCATGGGGAGCTTAATCGTGGAAGAGGGACAAAGTAAAAAGTTCTGTTTTGCGCTCTTGAGTTTAATAAACTTTGTACAACCACTGTGAGTAGATAATCGTGTCTCATTTATTACGACCGCTATCGTGATTTCTTTCAATTCGAAACTCAAGTCATTTTCAGGACATTCCTGGAATCTTCTATACATAATATAGTAAAATTATATACGTATGCTTGGCGTGGATTTACGTACTAATAATATAAAGAGGAAAGATTAGATTTTTTGGCTTCGAAACTTCTGGACCGATCTGAATAATTCTTTCACCATTAGAATGCTACATTATTCGTAAAAAACATAAGCTATATATTTTTTTTTTAAATCCGAGCTGATCCAGGGCGGGCCGCTACTTGAAAATATTAAAAAAAAACTTAATTGGGGGCGTTTAGGATACGTAATAGAATACATGCAATGAATTGAGGTTACTTTTAGAATTGTTTTCTGTTTCATCTGTTGATCTGTTTGTCTATTTGTTTGTGCACGCATCACTTAAAAACTACTCTCTTTTTCTTTATAGCATAGGGCTGAGTTTAGATTAATATTTATTCTTTATTTCATCGCAATCAGTTCATTCGTATTTAAAGTCAGTGTTATGCTGCGGGTACGAAGTCGCGGGCGCCGCTTGTCTAATAAAAATTACTACTATAGGTACATTACTTTCTTTTTTGTGATGTTTTTGTGTACCTACATTTAACTACAGGGTCTTCCAAAATAAGCTGACGGGCTTTTAAGGCGATGATCAGACCATCAAACTGAACCACTTTTTCTACTGGACCAACATCGAAATCGAAAAAAAAACAGCTGTCCCATACATTCGGGTAGGTTTGAAAGTTTTATATGGAACAGCTGATGTTTTTTGCTAGTCTCAAAAAGAGTAATGTTCAATTTGATGGTCTGATCATCCACACTCTTAATAAAAAACCTTCAGCATTTAAGAAGGACCTAATATTTTTATTTTGAAATGTAATTTGTTCTTCATTATGAATTCTAAGTCGTATTTCAAATTAATTGGGTTATTAATTCGATTTTATGAACAACAGCGGTAATGTTAGCCCTTTAAATCAAACTTTATCGGCAACTAAGGGTATTCCAATAAAATTTATGCGGTAATTTTTAGAAATGACTTTAATTTTCCTTTTACTTGGAAATAATTACAGACTTTAAAAATCTTATTCTATAATTTATTTACAACAATCGTTAGTGTTAGTTACATTTAGTTATATTATACACAAAGGAAAATTTTGATCTAAATTAAGTAATACAGTTCGTGAACGCTTATTTACTGTTTTTACAACCTATATCACATTTCATTTTATTCCTAGATATTTCATTACAATTGTGATTATCCACAATAAACACTATGTATGATGCAGTTTTAAAATACCCATATTAACAGGGGGCTTCATAAATAAATCACATTTTATACAATGTAGATTCTCAGTTTTTAAACTCTGTACACTAATCATTCATTCGACATGCACTTTAAAATGTTTTTTTTTGTATCTTATGATTGTATTGTCAAGCATTTTATATACATTTAGATATGTTATCTGATGAATTACAAAAGTAATTTCGAACAGAAAGTTCATGTGTTAAATGTAATGTGAAAGTGTAGGCGTACATGAAATGACTATTGCAAATGCAATTTGAGTAGATCCTACGGAGTTGTGTTATTTTAACAACAATTATTATTATTTACAAATCGTCTACAATGTGGGTAATTTATTCTTGGCCACGATACAATAATTTACAATAACTTCAAATAAGAAGAGTGGTACTTGAAACTATAAAATTTTGACCAAAACTGTTAGGTAGGCACTTTCGCCAAATTCAGTCTTTATTCTAATACCCCACAATAAACACAAATATTAAATTATTTCAGTTGTTTCCGGACACCATCCGAATGTCCCAAATTGCTAGACGGTCGTTTCTAAAAGATCCGGAGAGGGTCAACAAAAGCCGTCTTTGAGGTCCGGATATCCTAGATCTGGCATTGCTCTTCTCGAACCATTACCTCTATTATTTTCAACGCGCAAGCCCCGTCCGCCTCGACCTAAACTAGCGTACCTAGTATCCGCTAGCTTATCCCTTTGTGCTACTTCGTCGTAGTATCTAGCATCGTTCAATCCAGCGCTGTACTTCTGACTTAAGCTGTACTTATCTATAGTAGCATACTTCTGCACCGTGGCGTACTGACGTGCCGCTTCAGGTGGAGCGACGCCATTCGTTTTAGCACGATCGTACGGCCTTTCTTCGGGTGGTAACGCGCCATCTAACCTTGCTTTGAACTCCTTATCTTTTCTTCGGCGTCTTCTGCATGCGCAAAGGGCAACAGATATAGCACAAATAAGAAGACCGACGCCAGCTGCTGCAGCCACATATGGAGGTGGTAGTGATATTCTAAACGAACAGTTGGAGTCATCTTCATCATAACCTGAAGGGCAATGCGGGCTTCCATCGCACCATAATGCGAGTGGAATGCAGGCGTTCAGTTCCGGACAGCTAAAAGAAACAAAATTCAATCAAGAAAACGGTCATAACTTGTAATTAGTTCTTGTAATGTATTTTAAGTAATGAGTGGGCTTACCTATATCGACATTCAAGTGTGAAGGAAGCTGGCAGCAGATTAGATTCAGGATCATGTTCAAAAATAGGTTTCTTCATTAATTCTATCCACTTAATGGAATAATCTGCTTGTTCGTGTTGCAGAAAATCAATGACGTAACTCCGAGCGTGTGGCTTAAGTGACGACTCTAAAGGTGTCTGAGCCGATTTCCAGCCGGGAGAAAATAGTTCTATGAAGTTAGTTCCATCGGGACAAACTTCACGGGGTCGTGAAGTATCACGAGCTTCGTAAATGAACAGCCGATTGGGAGTTGTGCAGAATGGCGAGGATGCCGTCATTTCATGTCCAGGAACTTTCATATACAAGTATCTTCCTTGCACTGGTGTGACGTCATCGCCTCCTGGTTCGATGAGCCAGGGTCGGTGAACACACGCCACTTCAGCTCGGACACTTTCTGATATGACATTTCGATCGCCAACTATCTCCGGAGCGATATGAGTTTGTCTCTTGTCAAAAAGCCTAATTTCTCCGCTGCTTCCTCTAAGTCGTCTCTCTCCCCAACCAGTTGAACATACAGTCTCATCACCAGGTCCAGTTGGAATAAATTTATATTCACCTTCAAAAGCAAAGTCATCGTAATCTTCTGTTATATTCATCATTGTGATTGTGAAGTTGATTTCTACTACCGGCGCTGTTAAAGTGTGTATATTTAGCGGTTCAGTTCGGTTTGTACAAAGGCAATCTCTTTGTATCGGAACTCCATCCCAGGGATACTCTGTAATGATAATCTGAGCTAGTCCTTCACCGCCGATGGTCCTTTTCGCAGGCCTATCGCATTTCCAACGGCTCGTTCGTGAATCTTTGTGAGTGCTACAGTGTTTGTTTCCAAAATAAGTACTTGTAAAGGTCAACTGTATTCTTTCGCCTTGTTTTGCTTCAAATCTGTCGACAACGTAAAATTAACTGTGATTTACAAAATACAAACTTTATGATAATAATGTACAAAAATTAATAGGTTAGTCATAGATACCTCAAATTGCATGTAAGATTTTGCGCCCCACCCCTTCCGTAATAGAAAATAGCACGAGGAGCCTGGAATCGTCCAGAATATGTCTGCGCTGATTTAAAAACCCTATCGCATGCTGACTGAGATCCTGCCAATGGTTGTCCTTGCTCGCTCACATCCACGAATTCGTAACGAAGAAGGAACGAGACGGGGTATAACGCTGAGCCTTGGCGAAGTTCCTGTGGGAAAAATTTATATTTTAGCTTATCGCATCTATTCACGAGAATAATTTCTAATGCCTTTACCCACAGACACTATTTCAACCCGAGATTCAAAGAATGTTGGAATCTGGATCACATTAGACTTAATCATGAACGTATAATGTTCCAAAATTTTGTTTGATCTTATTAAGGCAAAAGCTTTAATGTTCTTTCGTTTCATTTAACTAAGTATAAGTTAAGTCTAATTAACTAATGAATACATATTTCAAAGTAACATTGTTCATACAGTAAATCTCCAAGGTCGTTTTACAAGAAGTAAGCTCGAGTCTGTATGGTGTAGTAAAACTTCAAATATTTAGTTAGCGAACTTGCTTCAGCCCTTCCTCTGTTGAATTTAATATTGAATAATAAAGCAGTTCTCAACTTGTGACTTTAACAACTTGCTTAAGACCAGGTTTCCTACACTAACTATTCCAAAATGTACTTCTTGATGGTTTAATATTTTAATACCGGACAATAATCACTTATTAAATGTTGTTTTAAGCATTGGATCAAAAGTGATAAAATTGACGGTTGATAGCATGGACACAAAAACCTTGTTTGGTTGGTATAAGTCAAATAATAAGAGAGAGGTGTGATTTCAAACGAGGCCCACATAAAATCTTCTGGCATACTACCACAGTAATACTAGTTGCCTAATTTTCTGAAAGGAAGGTCTCATCTCCTAAAGGCGTTTCGGCACTTTTATAGCCAAGTTTACGAGTTACGCGTTGATATAAATACTCGTGCTCGTACACTCCCGACACATTACTTTCTTCTCGTAGTAATAAAATATGTTTATTGACAGTCTATTAACACCCTAACATGTTCAAAAACTCAAACAAATCTTAAACAATTCCTATGTTTGTATCTTTAAATTCTTGCAATATAATATTTTAAACGAACTTTACTATAGCTGTGTGAGAGTTTTAAGATATCTGCAACTTAAAAAGTGTTCAGTAAAGTATGCCGATTTAGATAGGGATGTAAATAATTTTCAAATCTATTCAACTATTCAATGAAGGCCTTACTAAGTAGTATGGAAATAAAATGCCACGTATAGTGCAGCCATATCTTGATCCTCATCAACTCTCTTGTTTCCCAGATCAGTGACACTTAACAGTCATTAGTGACCGGCTTGTTTTAGACAGACAACACTGACTGAAAATGAGATTCCGAGATATCTTTTTGATTAAGTCTGAGTAAGGTCGAAAACGTACAGATTGTGACGTAAATGAGAGTTTGAACTCAAAACAAACATATCTAATCTCTAAGGCCCGTATTAATAAACGAAACCTGAACGCTGCTGGCGAGTTGAGTTTCGTTTATCAATACGGATCTAAATCTCCGCTGAGGCATTCGAATACGGTTAAAAGATTAAATGTCAGATTTTTTAGTATATTACGCTATAAATAGAACCCGCCGATTTCAATAAAAGTTGGTAGATCTACCTGTAGCTCAGTCATTTAATTTTTACGGTTTGAGTTGGGACTAATTAAGAATTGTTTTTTTTTCGGTATATCATTTAAGAGCCTAGAAATATAATAAATTATCAAGTCGCAAATATCGCAACAGCCTCAAATTAATAATTCTGCATTTATCTCGTTCTATAAAACCTGATGGTAAATTTTTTTCAACTTTTTTAAGGCCTAACTAGTATACACACTTCAAATACGGAGTAAATATTTTTGTCTACTTAGAAAGCTTTGAAAACTTCATTTATATTTTCTAATAAATAATTCGTTATTTTTTTAATTTCGAAGGCGGTTTTATTGCTCAGAAGGAAATTGTTTAATCTAAGTAAAATGAGTGCATTGGTATTAATATAATTAAGTTAAAAGCCTACTGAGAGATATAATTTGTATTTCTATGTTGCGTAGCGTTTTTTTTTAAATATGGTTTCAGATAGTCTTTTTGTTACTAAATGGTGCCGGTTAAAGTCCCATTCTTAATTACTTCCCACCCCTCCTAACAAAACTCCATAAAATGACTGGCCTACTGTGAAAATAGGGTAAATTTATCCCAAAAACAAAACGAACAATAGATACACGCGAAGAAGAGGATAAAAGCTTAGTAACATAGAATGTTTGTGACAGCTTTGCATATCCGAGCTAATAAATCCCAGTAAAATTTCTGAACGCATGTCCCAATGAGCACTCGACTACACGTCGCAATAACGCGACAGCACTAAAGCATTCCATCACGGCCGGAGAGCCGAGTGGAAGTGGAACCAGCACGTGCCCCTTGCATTATTCACCATGGCAAATGCAATGCTCTGGGAGCGTGACTTATCTATCCCGGTTTCGATGAATGTTTCACTGGGCAGAAAATTCCGGATGCACCCACACAGAATAAAAGAAAGGCGGTATATGAAAATGTATGAGATGCAGGTTGATGTGTTCTGGGTCTAATTTAGGGGCACAGCGATTCTGTTTCTGAAAGGTTAAATACAGGGTTGACAAAATTAAATGCGTTACGTATCGAACAGGGTGCTTTCGACCATCAAACTGAATAACTTTCACTATGTAGCCAACATGGAAATCACAAAAAAAACTTTTTCATAGACAATGTCAACAGCTACTCGAGATAAATGTATGGAACAGGTGATTTCTTTTTCGCGATTCTCAAGTTGGTTGGTAGTAAAAGTTGTTCAGTTTGATGGTCTGAAGCACCTCATAAGGTATGTAACGCATTTAAGTTTACATCCTGTATTTGCGTAATGTTAAATATCAAGTGTTGATCTGTAAGGTTTTGCGTTCTTAATGTTTTAGTATAGATCATTATGATGATGATGATATGTAGATTAGTGATGATCAATGATGATGACTAGTTTTTCAATATCATCATCTATTAATTATTATATTTAGTGACTATTGATATGCTGCATAACAATAGTCTGTACAGAACGCTGAGATTGAAACCGTTGACACAAAAACAAAATCTGCACGTCAACCATGATTTCTCTTCTTGTGCGCGACTCAGCTTTATTCCATACTACTTACTCTTATTTTCTATGGAGCAAAGGCGCGTCGCGCGCGTGTAGAGAAATCATACTAGACATGCTGATCTCATAAATTATTTGTCATAAAAATGGATTCGTAAATTGTAGACTGTAGGTATGTTGTACTAGATACTCTTTCTTATACTGTGCTGTAGGTATGAAAAGTTGAAACCAAAAAGTAACATAATAATATTGAGTATTTTCTAGGTTTAAACATTGTGTATATTTTTATTAAACATTTTTCACAGTCAATAATTCCGAAGGCAGTCCGCAGGTAGTGACAAAAAGCTAGAAATACTAGAGAAGTACTACAAGGGGGAAATAGAAAATCAAAGTGAAATTCCCTGAGGTACCTAGAACTTGTCGTAGTCGGTTTATGCTGTCATTACTATTCAGACCATGCTGAAATAACAGAGTTACTGTGTAATTTCATTGTAGCTTGAAGAGTTGAATAAATTGTACCTATTTCATTGTTATACTGGAATGGTCTATATTTCTACTTTAACAAGACCCTAAAGCCTTTATTCTATTTATATAATATGTGTCTTACAGTACATACTGATTTATTTTTAATTTAACACTTATTCGTTCCTGTTTTGGGCACTCTATTGACGAGTGGAAGAGTAAAGGGAGGCATTTGCTCTGCAATTTGATTATAAAAGGCGTAACAAAACTCCCTAGTAATATTTAAAACGGGTTTTAACCATAAAAATTAACAACTTTTACTGAGGAGACAAGGAAAATTTTTTTAATAAACTGCTGTTGTCTGATTCATTTGAATCGATTTTCTCTAAAACAGAGATTATTTTTATTTCTCTCGATGTTGTCTCCATAATGAAAGTTGTTCAGTTCGATGGTCTAAACCACCCTTTTAAATGTGACTAAGAGTCCTTTGTTACACCTGGTATAGAACCCAATAAAAGATACTTTGGTTGACGGACCGTTAAAATGAATGACCGAAAAAACTCTAATCAGGTCTTCTCGCTCTCCTCCAGACATATCGCATATAACGTATACTATACCTGTAGGATAGTAAGTGCTGGTCCAGTAGTGATGTAGCTCTCAGATGGAGCACAGGGTCTCGTAGCGCGGGTGGCGTTTGAAAGGAGCGCGTGGTCGCACAACCTCGGCGATTCCTCTCGACAGAATGACCCAAGAAGCGACTTCTTGTCGCTCATGTCCAACTGTTTGAAAAAAATACGGAGATATGTTAGAGTAAAATTGATAAATAGTAGAATTTTTAAGAAATTTTAGTCAATGTCAAAACATACAGACTATTTTTTATTAAACATACGTAACCGGGTATAAAATTAGATGTATGCGTTAAACGGGTGCTTCAGACCATCAAACTAACCATCTTTCACTATGGAGACAACATCGAAATCCCGAAGAAAAAAAATATTTGTTCCATATAAAATGTCAGTTTTCACTCGACACAAATATATGGAACTGCTGATAAATTTTTTGCGATTTTAATGTTGGGCCTGTAGTGAAAGTTGATCAGTTTGATGGTACGAAGCACCCTTTGGAATAGGTAACACTGCGTAGCAGACTTCCAACATTTAATTAAAGTGGTATTAAGCTGCGACACACCATATTTATCACATAGGTTTGCCTAAGTTGATATAAAATTTCTATTTCTGTGTTTTTCTGGTAGCAAGTAAGGCAACCCATAATCATTGATTGCATGAATACTTGATGTAAATTTTGCTGAAAATATACGCGCGAAACATCGGCCCACCTTGCAAGAGAATACGATATGGTTATCAGTTTGAGTACATTTATAACTGATTTAATAATGCTTGTTGGATATGGATATCTCCGTATTTCGTGACTGAAATAATACGGGCGTGATAATCAGTGGTAGCCCATATTCATTACAAAATCAGTCTTCTTCTTCTTTTATTGTCAATGGTTCTTCAGATGTGTTTTTATATAAGGTGTTACAAAAATACAAATAAACATTTAAGGGGGTGGTTTAGACCATCAAACTGAATAACTTTCACTACGGAACCAATAACGAAATCGAAATGTTCCATACAAAACTAGAAATCTTCTGGAGCTACGAGTAAATGTATGGGACAGCAGATTTTTTTTAACGATTTCGATGTTGGTTCAATAGTGAAAGTTGTTCAGCTTGATGGTCTAAATAACCCCCTTAAAAGTTTTAAATATTTATTTTTACTTTTGTAACAGCTTGTATTTTAGTAGCCAGGTATTCGGCAAGCCTGACAGCGTACAAAATCAGTTATATTTCTTCTTCGTGACAACATGAGCTGTATCGTATGATAATCATTTAGTCAATTAATCAGTTATACCTACTGTAATGTGAACCACGAATGGCCTGTTTAAATTGTGACACAGTGACTGGATTCAGTGCCGTTCAAAACCTTGTGTCGAAGGAAATTGTCATCATTCCCCTTTTCTCCCGCCTCCATGAAGCACTGCTTGAATAGTACATTACGATACGAGTGACCTAAGTTGCCCATTATTGCACGGCGTGAAGTTAGCGCCCGAGCGCAGCGAGGGTGCTAAACGCCGTGCAATAATAGGCAAGTTCGGTCGCGAGTATCGTATACTATTTTATAGCACAAGTGACCTAAACCCGCCCCGGACGGATGGCAGGGAGGGGGGGGGGGAAGCAGGGGGGTTCGGGGATGAGATAGCTATTTTAAAAGAAACATTGAAATGATTTTTTGATACCGAAAATGAAAATGAAAATGAACTGAAATTTTTTGATTTTGTGGGCAACAAGTTCAGTGTCACCGTTTTCGCCATTTCTTTGATCGCGTCCGGAACAATTTCGGTGTTCTCATCGTCGCTAAATTCACTGCTCGAACAGTCCATTGCTCGAAAGTTACAATTTTCGCGAAACGAACTAAGTCAGCGTTTTTCTTTGATTTCGTGGCTGTCACTTTTTCTACAACAGGAAGGTTCTTGCAGGAGAATTGCTAACCTATCCCCTTCTTGTCATTTGTTTCCTGTGCATTTCCAAGCTTCAAACGACATTTCAAAGGGTTTTGTTTAATTTTTTTACATATGTGAAGGTAGTCGATTCATTTACGCACCGTGCAGAAATAGACAACTTAGGTCCCGGAAGCGTGCGTAAAGTGCGGGCTTAGGTCACACTGTGCTATAAAATATTTATCACATTGTTTTCACTCCTTTTAGTTCATTACGATTGCAACTGCAGTTATTTATGACTAAATTTCTTTGAACTAGAAAACTGGATAGAAAATTAAAGTTGGATAAGCTGTATCAGAAACGCAGCCACAGTGGAGTGCGTGAAACATATTGTACCGAGTAATAGCGTATATCTTCTAAATAATGGTAATAAAATAATGCCGGTAAGTGCTGTACTTCCAAAGTAATAAGCGATCTTGTTATAACATATTTTGTTAAATATGTTTTGTTCAAGTGACTCCCGACTTCCCGAAAATTGGAAAAGGGAACGGTGTCAATTTTGACACACGTTTTTAAACGGCACTGTGTCAATCTAAACACGCATTAATGCTCTACTTGATCGTGTCAGTTCAAGTGCGGATAGTCGTGAACTTGTTAGCTCAAACGCACTGGCCAATTAACAGACGTAGTAGGACTAGGAGGCTATAAAGTTCATTACGCGACTGAGTGAGAACTGACTGACATACAACGGGTTGTACGTCCACTTTATCAATGTAAACGGGTTACGTATAACGTAACTCGTTTTAAATGTAATATGTGCGATGAAGATTGTGGTGGAATTATACGGCTCTTGTGATGTGTAAGTTCCATCAAATATTGATGGGAACAGTTTTTATATTGAATGTAGAGTAAACTTGTATAATAAGGATAATTTTATAATAATTTTATTCAATGATACATATATCATAAATGTTCTTCATAATAATCATTTCGTTTTAAGAAAGAGACAGATTTACCAAAGTTTCGTAAACACGTACAATAATCGCATATATTTTTTTTACAATGTTCATTATGAACCTAATATGAACCATATAACCACCAATATTTATGGTATGTCTTCTTCATGACTATCGATAATTTAACCAGTCGGAAAAATTTAAACACCGGGCCCAAGATCGAACGGCTTGGAGAAGTGTTAATAGGTACAAGCGGCCCAATAGTCAAGGCCCTCAACCATGAGGTTACGACTAAGAAGAAAAGAAGAAGACAAGTTTTATAATTAAGCTTAAAATCAATGTAATAATTTCTCACAAGATTCATTGTTCACAAAAGTACCGTATCTAGCTTAATACTTACTTAAACAATGAAGTAACTTTTCCGGGGTAGTCAAAAACTTGGCTATAACTTCCAACAACATTTTCAAGATTTGGAAATATTTTTAGCTATGAAACTTGAAAGCTAATTAATGTTCATTGTTTTGCTTCCAAAAAGAAACATCGAGAGATAACCATTAAACTGAGAAAGAAACGAAACGAAACTTCCCATCAACTTCCCTGATTAAAGTGCTAACAAAAAATAACTACTACCGCTTATCCATTCTTAATGTAAGCGAAGGAATGTTGAATGAATGAAACACCGCACTGCAGTTGGTGGAGGAGTCGGTAAGAGTGCTCAGACACATTAAAGAAAATTAATGTTTGGCTCCCGACGTCAAGTAGGGAGGTAGGTAGTTGCCAGACTGGAATACCGTACCTCCCGGTAGTTGGCAATGTGAAATGGTACGAATAAAGGCGAAAACGCCACCCAATTTTATATCGCTTCTGTATTTGTATCATCGCATTAGTTTTCCGCAGTGCGAAAGTTTTCCATACCACGCTTAAGTTGATACACATTTCATTACTATACGCGGTCGGTGCGCGAACTTTTTGCCATTTGGATTCATGTAAAGGAGCGCGTTCACAGGAAGTATTAGAACTAATATTCGACATAAACAATACATATTGAGTGAACATTTAGGTTATTTTATTTATAACATTTAAGCATAATGCTCACGACTGTATTCCCCGAGGGGGTAGTTAGAGATTTTATTTATAGATGTATATTTTATTATATCACAATTATATCTTTATTTGTATGCACTATGATTTTATTCAAACACATTAGTTTTCGTCTCACTCAACGGATTGTTGAAAGAAAACTCTTTCAGAGTTCAGATCTCCTTTGTACATCTCAACTTATTGTATTTTTTCTTAATATTTTTGTTTTTAGTACATTTAAAATGTGTTGTAGAATGTTGAATGTTATTGATGTCTGTATTTACAATTCTGATCTTTTTTGTACATCACGACTAAATATATTTTATCTTAATTTTTTTGTTTTTTGTCCACTACAGATTAGATGTAATGATGATGATGATTAAATAAGATTTTGAGAAGCAGGTCAGAAGCATAGCTAATGGCGATCAATTATACATTAATTATATACATACCCCCTCGGGGAATATATTTGTGAGCAAATGCTAATGCTTATGCTATATATCTACACCAATATCAAAATTATGTTTTGACATATATAATGTCGTTCCATTTCATAAAATACTAAATAATACCTCGCATGAAATAATAAGCAACACACTAAGTACCTTAACTACCGGTGTAATGAAAAACATTCGGTAATCAAATAAAAACGTCCACAAAGATAAAAGTTTGACGAGTTCGCAATCAAATTATTTGCTCTACAAGTGTTCAATTTCGAATGCTTCGAAACGTATTCATCCAGTGAGTATCGGCCTTAACACACTCTAGTTTTATTCAAGTGACCCAGCAATTTGCAATTGCAAAACAATGTAGTAAGTATGAACGTAACTACTATGAATGTGAATAGAAATAACTAAGAAAAATTTACATAACTATTTAAAGTTCTGGCGATACACAACTTCAGTTTTATACCAGTATTTCTAGGTGTTCTTTCCTAGAAATGTTCTTCTAGAAGTGTATTCAAAATAATTATTACTGCATAGTTCTTCCTTTGGCCTTTTGTAAAGCTCGCCCTCAGTTTCACAAATTGCTATTTGACTGCACTCAACTATTCTCGCTAGTTCCTTCAAACAATTCTTCAAACAGTTCACTAAACATTCTACTACGAACTGCAATCAATTTACTTTCAAGTTAAAAATTAACACCGAACATTTCAAAACGAAAACTTACGATTATTGGATAAGAAAAAAAGGTTTGACAAAGCACCCTAGTAATACGGGTGCTTCAGACCATCAAACTGAACAACTTTCACTATGGAGTCAAATTCAAAATCGAGAAATAATATCTGCTGTTTCATACAAAACTGCTCGACTCAAATATATGAGACAGCAGACTTTTTTTTCGACGTTACCTACATCACAGAGCACTATAATTACAGATGAAAGTTATTCGGTTTGATAATCTAAACAATCTCTTTAAATTCTACTAGGACGTTTTGTTACACCCTGTATATTCCACCATTAACATTCTACTAACATTAATCAGCGATCAATTTATTTTAAAAATGTACTTCAAACGTTTCAAAACGAAAACTTACGATTATTGAATTAGAAATATATGCCACCGTTATCGTGACCCGCGACTCGAAAAGGTGAGAATTTGGTCCGAATCCTAAAAGGTTGCCTACCCCTGCAATAAAGTATCGAGTAAGAGTTTTATGGGTAATAAAGTGTACCTTTCTATCGAGGTCTGCGTCAGGTGCCGCCCCGTCCCATACGGTCAGTTGGGACGAGCAGTCCTTCTGCTGATCAAAGCCCGCGGGCTCCGTGCCAGCGGAGTGGTACTTCACAAACGATACCCATACTATTTCGTTGGGACGACCCTGCGAATCCATAAATCATGTTAGTAATATTCATCTCAACATACCAATTTCAAACATGAATAACTAAATTGTATAGGGTCTTTCTTAATAAGGCTGACTGTTTTTATGGGGATGATCAGACCATCAAACTGAACATGTTTCTCTATACCAACGTCGATATTCCGAAGTAGAAATCAGCTGTCACATACATTTTGGTAGAGAAGGTTTGCAGATGAGTATGGAACAGCTGATTTTTAAGCGCGATTCGACTTTTGTCCCTTATAGAAAGTTGTTCAGTTTGATGATCTAATGATTCTTTTAAAAACTGTCAGCGTATTAAGTTGGACCCTGCATATTATTTTCATCACACATGCTAGTAATAAGATTCATTTTACATTAGTTAGGTGCCAGCTTCGGTGGCATACGAGATAGTATAATAAATCGTCTGTAAAGGTTTAGTCCGCAATGCAGAAATCAAGAAATTCATGCTTTTCACAAGCTAAACGCAAAATTGGAAACTTTTATTATGCACCGGAAATCGTAAAACAAAAGTTATGGCAACAATCTCACCTGAAAGTAGTAAACGCACGAAGTGTTCGGCGGCAGGGAATGCCTCGGATTTCTTAGTATCCCGCTCGTTTTGTCGGAGGAGCGAAGCACAAAACGGCAGCGGCCGTCGGAGCGCACGTACGAATGCGAGTCTTTGTCCACGTACAGCACCTGCCAGGGGAAATATTTGCTGCTAGAATCTAGACATTTTCATTGATATAAACGTTGCAGTAATCCTTTGAGCAGTTTCGTTGAAAATTTGTGGAAATTACACCTACACCTTTGGCAAAAGACGCATGGTTCTACTAAGGTTCTGAACTCGTATTCCGTATACTATAGCAAATAGCTTTTACGCTATTTCCCAACAATTCGAATAACAAAGGAATTTTAGAAATTTTGTTAACGGACATTTCTTGATGGAATACTTGCTATTTTGAATGAAAAATCGCATTATACTTCTCTAGTAACTAGGTAGGTACATAATTTTCTTCTATCAGACCACCATATTAGTTTACATAGGTGTTTCAATCCTAACATGGAAAAAAGAAAAAAACGAAAGCGAAATGAGAATGTTAAAGTGGATTTTTATTTCATATCAAACTGTTCCAAACTTACACTTTCAATTGACTTCAATGTATTGATTTATCAAAAAGGTACGGTAACTTCAAATTGATTCCAAAGAGGTAGCGACGAGTTGATTTAGTAGAGTCGACATTATAACTCCTACACTACATTTTATTCTAGAGATTTATTGAATGAATTGATTCTCGGAACTTTCCGAGGCAGACGTTGACTGTCTTGAACCATTCTGTATCGCCTGAAGAATTGCAACTACATTCGCTACTATATTTACTGCTTTGAATAATTCTTTACATTTGTGCAGGTAGATGGTTTGCAACTAGTTATTATAAACATCGTTTCAAAGTACGAGTGTATTATAACAAGTTTACCTATTGAGAAATACAGATTCAGCAAAATATAATTAGAAAAGCGATTTCAGTATTATCACAGTAAAATTAATGCTTCATAATCATACCATGTTTGACACTTGTTTGTAGGGATTATCATTTTTACGATAGAACAAAAACAAAAAACCGAGAAAAAACACGTTTTACATGGTTCACCCCAAAATTTGTACTATTTTAAATTATTTTTTACCAAATTCTAAATAATAGGTAACAAATATTCATTGAAAATTCTATTACGGCTCAAAAGACACAGCCCTTTAGAGTTATTAAGATGAACGGAGGTACGGACAGCAGCGTATGCTTAGTAATAGGGTCCCATTGGCATCCTTTGTGGTACGCAACCCTAAAAACGATACCCTTTGTATTTACCGTTATTTTATTGTTTAAAAACTATCATAATTTAGAATTTCTTCTCATCAGGATAATTTAACCTCAGCCTCAGAATATCGAAATTATCGATCAAAACTAAGTAGAATCACTTCAATATTATAAAGAATCAACCCACCTGCACTTCAAGCTCAAATCCCGGCAAGTAGCTCAAAGGAACCGGGTGGAACGGGTTATCGTACGGAGATGTATGGAACTCCAGGAGCATGTTAGGACCCCGGCTGATAATATCTGGTACAGCATCGCCTCCACACAGTCGTACCAGGATGGGAGAATCACGGGTTGCTCCGTCCCAAACGGTGAGGTAATCTTGCACCACGTTGCACTGGTCCCATATCCTTGGATTTCAAATAAGTATTTGTAAAAAGGTTTATCGAGTTAGTAGTATAAAAGTGACGTATAGTAAGTTCTAAATCTGTTAAATTCATTTATAAACAGTGAAGATCAACACTAAAACTATATGAATCAGGAAGTTTTAGATTAACTTAACTTGTTTAAGTTAATCTAATGTGGTGGAACAAAACACCCTTTAAAAGGGTAGTTTAGATAATCAAACTGAACAACTTTCAATATAGAGCAAACTTAGAAATCTTGAATCAAAATGCTTTTTCATACAAAACAGCAATATTTAACCTACTCGATTCAAATGTATGGGAGAGTTGACTGTTTATTTTTTTGACGTTGTCTCCATAATGAAAGTTGTGTAGATTGATGGTATATAAACCACCCCTTTAAATTTTAAAGTTCTGTCTAAAAACAATTAAAATGTTGAATAATCTTCCCTATTCGTTCATTCAACAAGGATACTAATAAATGTTCGACTAAAGTATATTGAGTAAAATAATTTCGTATTATTCTAATTGTGAGTATCGATTAATTTACGAAGGTACCTTTGTAAATAGTTAAAGGTTCGTAAACTTTAAAGTAGAATTGCAAATAAGTTCATCAACATTTTTGGCAGAAAACCAATAAACATTACATCCATAAATTACAGAGCGCTTTTAGATTCCAGTTTCACGATGCATATTCAGAATATTCAAAAAATAAATATGTGCCGTGATAAATTTTCTCAATTTAACAATTTTAAAATAAAGTTAAAATATGCATTCAAATATTTATGAAATGAATTGAAATGTTTATTTGCTACAATATGGTACAAACAGAGTGTAATTAAAAGTACCAGTAACCTTTAAACCATATGTGTAAGATGAATACAGTCCATTGAACCAATTTATTTTTTTAATTATTTTTTATTTGGAAAATCGACAGGGTTATAAATGAGATAATTTACAGTGCTAACCTACAGATTTTTACTATTATGCAATAACAACTTTTTGTCTTCATATGCAAGGATTGTTGTGGTAACATTTTATTACTTACTTATCTTTCATATGTGTGGGTTAAAGGACTAACTGATACTTTTCCTTAGACCCTTTATAACTTCGAAACATAATGGATGAATGAAAGGAAATAGGTTAAATATCGCCGATGAAGTGTAATGACCTCCTAACTACATTTTGTCTTTTTTGTGATTCTTGTGTAAATGGATTTAAAATACGATTTCGCATTGTACTAGTAAGACCACCAAACTATGCCATTAATTAAGATTCCTATGACGATAAATGTACATTATAAAAATTATTCACTAATAGGTGTAAACAATAATAAACGTGTTTATCGTTTCCTCTAAAATCGACCTTTTATGTGTAGATAGGAGGTAATTACACTTCATCGTCGATAAATAGGACGTAATCAGATACGGGTGGAAAGATAATGGTGATGTTAACACTTACTTCAGAACACGTTGACTTCTATCGTACTTCACTATTTGGTCTTTGATATGTATTTTATGACTGTTTGTCTGTCTTACTGCTAACAAAACATGCTTGTCTGCTGGGATCTGAAAACCAGAAATTTATTTAATACACGGTGTAATAAACCACCCTAGTATTATAAAAGGGGTGGTTTAGACCCACCCTCAAACTGACCAATTTTCACTATGGAGCCAACATCGAGAAACATTTAAAAAATCTGCTGTTTCATACAAAACAACAGTAGCTACTCGACTCAAAGGTTAGCGCCAAATGTTGTTTTCGACATTGTCTCCATTGTGAATGTTGTTCAGTTTGGTCATAAGTCATAATCACCCATTTTAATATTACTAAGGTGTTTTTGTCACACCCTGTTTATCATTTAAGGACGTCTTCCATCATGTAGAGTAAGTACTGTTGTTTATAATGATTAATGTATTTATCAACCTATTTTAAAGTATGGATTCAATATGAAAAAACATTTTTTGTAACTTCATCAACAAATGGTCCATATTTCACTCACAACATAAAACATTTTGAAACTAGACTGACGCAGGCCGGTGCAAAATTAAATATTAATATTGGAAGCCACCAATCGCACCCTACGCTACATATCCCCTTTATTTTCGTGTTCATATTTAATGATATTAACACCATCGAATCTATTTGGAAATGTTTTGGATTATTTCAGTAACTTTAGAGTTGAAGTTGAAGCGCTCGTTGGCGTAGTGGAGCTTCAGTATTGGAAACGATCACCGAAGTTAAGCAACGTCAGGTCCGGTCAGTCTTTGGATGGGTGACCGTTTAGTGATATTTCATCTCGAGCATTTCCGTGCTTCGGAAGGCACGTTAAGCAGTTGGTTTCGGATAGTTCAGATGGCGTTGTAACTATTCGTTAAGCCAGGTCAGAGGCCTATTAAGGTGGCTTGAAAATTCCCGTGGTGGAGTATGGCCCACTCCCTCTCAACCTTTTTCGTGAGAGGAGGCCTTTACCCTGCAGTGGGATTCTACATTTAACTTACTTACTTAGAATTGAACGAACTTTGAAAATTATGGTAAAGTATTCAGTACTGTTTCAAATAAAAAAATGATTGGTCTGTAAATTTTTTTCCTTTGAGGTTCAATAATAATTAATTCATCAGCGCAGTATATCTCACTATTCTAACTACAAAACATTATACATTTAGGTACAATATCTGAAAGAACAAAATTTTTTTCTTACATTGTAGATTACTGAAGACTTAGGTTACCCATACAATTTTAAATGTAATAGTAGAGTACAATAACAAGGATGGATAATGTACTTTTACGAATGTCAGACCTAAGGGTCTGTAGTTTCTCGATGCCTTTGGATGATATAATAAAATATAAACTAAGATTGTTTTTTTTATTGACTGTTACTCTGTAAAATATAAACTAACGTTTGTCTTTCTTTACCTTGCAATTTGTATGAAGATAACAAAAATACTCACCTTAGTATGTTCAATACGGTATGTACATGTCGCATTCCTCGGATATACACCAGGAAAGTTGGGCGACTGGATGCGGCAAGCTCTCAGGTCGCAATCACTGAGGATGCGGTCACAATACGTCCCTGGGACCCTTTCCCCCCTCCATGCCCCCACAGTAGCGTTCCCGTACCGCAACCGCGCATCACTCCGTCTTAGAAACTTGTAAGCCAACTTGAAGTCGAAATTGTATCCCACACCCTACAACCAAACAGGGCTGTCACTAACTTCGTTATTACTCTCAGTTTACTGTATGAGATTGTAGGCTTATTCTATATATGTGAGATTCGCGATACAATATTATTAAGTTTGGTAGAAATTTATCAAGGTCGTATAACATACAGACAACATTAAGTTTTCAAGAAACAAAGAGACAAGTATTACGTCCCAAATTCCTGTTTGGGACAACTTGTCACGTATCGAGAATGTTTGATCTTGATTTATGTGAGAGATGAAAAATAAATTGGATCACGAATGTGAGATATACATGCATTTACTGCGAATAGCCTTTGTATCATACATAATTATTTACAGTTATACAAATTATAACAATTTATGACGACTACAAAAACTGGGCATTATTAAATAAACGTGAAAATTGTAATTTACAATGAAAACTCTAGGTACATTACAGGTTACTAATGACGCTAAACATGCAGCAGGTAATATCTATCCTAACATTCGAAGCAATGGTCCTAAATCGTCATTGTATGTTACAATTGTCATGTTTATTAAATGGGGCCCTGGTCACCACCAAATGAGCAAGTAGGTCTTTATACTTTTTCAAGATTACCGCGACGATCCTTACAAAACTAAAGATAATGTATTTTACATTACTCTCAAAAAGATGTATAATTTGAATTCATTACCCTATTTATCTAACGAGCCCTTTAGCAACCCCGTAATCCTATCTCAAAATTACCAAAACGTCGGTAACTTGTTAAAACGTATAAAATTACCTTCTATTATAGAACGAGGCCATAATAACATTAATTATAGTAATTTTGAGGTAAAGCCTATCCCGTGGCACTCCCTAGAGGGTGTCTTTAATCGTCGCTTAATTAATTGATCGAAAGTTCAACCCTTGGTGCACATAATACGGCTGCTAAAAGCAGATAAAGGAGAAGCAGCGATCCGGTAAAAGCGGGGTGATGTGAAATATTAGTTAAGTCACAGGCGAAAACACGTAGTTAGTAACGTCACGTCAGTAAAACACAAAGGGATGCTTCGTAACAGTCTTCTAATGAAGATAAATACCGTTGTTCATTTACATAGATTATCTTTTGTTATGTGCAAAAACTCTGAATTAACATGTCAGGATGGATGTTAACAATCAAGTTGTTTGTTACCAGGAATATGATAGCATCGGGTTTAGTAATTTTATGGACAAGTTGAAGCATATTTCTAAGAATTACATTTCGGAAGTAATTTTCAGTTCTGCAGACTTTCACCTACAGTGGAGCTGAATAAAACGAGAGTTTCAGAAAAATGTCTAGGCTGCAAACGCGGAAAATATTCAGTGATTGAACCGTGATTGAACTACGTACGAACCATAACTTGACACTTTTCGTATTGCGCTAATCGCGATACTGCTCTTGACAGCCGTTAGAGCCGTTTTGACAGATCGCCAGACTTTCAAGGCAGTCAGTTAGATAGAGTTTAACGTGATGCGGAATTCAGCGCAGTTGAATAGTAATTGGATTGCAATGTGATTAGAACTGAAATTGGATAAGAATAGAACTTCGATGTTTTAAATTAGCGCAATCGGGCTCCTGATCACTGTATACATAGAATGTTATGAAAGAAAGATACACGTAGAAGCAACTTATATTTTTATACTTTTAGTTATAATAGTCAATCAGTTAGTGAGAGTTTTCCAACATAATTATCGCTAAGTTATCGAAAGCCTTAAAGCTGGTATTGTGTAGAGCAGTAATGCTATTAGAATTTGAGGACCACGCAAATAATAAAACAACATGGCTACAGATTATGAACAATTTTCAATATTATTTCTACTGTTTGATTCAATAAAGACTGTAATTAAATTAGTTACGCAATTCCTACCTTTACTAAATTATTCCTTGATAAGATTTACAATATGAACTTCGACTGTTTTAAAACAAAGAAAATCGATACATACCTATATTTAACTTCATTGTGTCCTACACAGAGATATATAATTACATTCCTACATAATTGCTACTGACATAGTGGTGACCTCTTTGTCATGAAATTACTTTCATGACTATGTTCATAATAGGTGGTTTAGTTTTGTAGAGGACGATTTGACATGTGACTTTTAAGTTGCTTGGATCAATATCGTATTAGAATCGTTTTATGAACATCTTTTGTTCTTCTCGTGTGGAATTGGCATATCTCTACTAATTTAAGATCGTACAAAATGGTAAAAAAGCGATGTCTCATCAAAAAACATCCATGTAGCTTATATTATACAAGGTGTTCCAAAAGTAAAAATAACTATTTAAAACTTGTAAGGGGGTTGTTTAGACCATCAAACTGAACAACTTTCAGTATGGGACCAAAATCGAAATAGCGAAAATAAAATCTGCTGTCCTATACATTTAGCTCGAGCAGATTTGTAGTTAAGTATGGAACATCCGTTTTTTTTCGTGATTTTGACATTGGTTCCATATTAAAAGTTGTTCAGTTTTCTGGTCTTAACCACCCCCATAAATATTAATTAGTATTTTTGTAACATCATGTAAAGTTCGAGCATTGGATAAGTTAAGGTGCCTTATAAATATAATTTCAATCGTATCATTTTAACATGTAGACACGGCGACACATCAAGCTACGCAAAACCAAAATAAGCTGGTAGGTAGAGTAATGTATGTATAACGTCGCGCAGCCAGCTTTTATTTGTTTGCGTAGCTTGATGTGTCGCCGTGTGTACTGAAATTATTTAAAAAATAACCACAAGAGATTATGAAACCTGAGTGAACTTATTTATATTATCAGTTCTTCCGTCATTAACTAAACGGCGGCGACGGCGGTCGGCTTTAAACTTTCTCTTAAAACGAATTACAATACGAACTCACCTGCTGACTCAACCTGTCTAATCTGAGTGTCATATTGATTGAATCAGATTCACTGAAGTATACAGTGTAGCCCCACGCGGAGCCACACCACTGCCCTGTGGGCGGTGACGGACTCCGTTCCACAATGGTCATGTGACCATCAGGACATCCGTCTGAGGTGAATGACACGAATTTTCCTACGGTAAACGTGTCGAATGTTAACTGAAACAAATAAGCTTATTGTGAATAGTCAATAGTACAATAGAATATTAAACGTAAGAAAAATTTGGAACTAAATGAGCTCAACAGTTTTAGAGTTGCGTTGGTTCGATATAAGTTTGCACTTTATACTGTTACTGTACAGGGTGTAAACTAAAATGCGTTTCATTCAATCAAACTGAACAACTTTCACTACGGGACCGAAACTAAAATCGCGAATAAAATCTTCTGTTTCGGTTTTAGTCCTTTAGAGAAACTTGTTCAGTTTTATGATCTGAAGCAGCGATCCGGAAAAAGGGGATACTTAAGGGGGAAGTATGTAACGCATTTAAGTTTATACCCTGTATATGTCTTCTGTATTATTTATTATTAATGTCTCTACATACATACACATACATATAGTGGAACATAGGCGTATATATTAAATCCTCACACCTATGTTCTAATGTGGTAGGCAGAAGTAATAGATAAGCATTTGCTACGTTTCTGCTTTTATTAATGTCTTAGTGTGTACACACGGCGACAGATCAACCTACCCATAGTTGAACTCTATGTTCATGGACATAAAGTCCAACTATGGGTAGGTTGATCTGTCGCCGTGCGTACAAAAAAATGTTAACTAAGGAACGGTTCAAAATTCAATGCTATAAGGTGCTTCGTAATCGTAATCATTTACACCGAAAGACGTATTCTGCTTCAGTAAATTTGGTTCCAGCCATCACATTGAGAAAAAATGTGATAGCGATATTCTGGAACTTACGAGAGGCTAGACTATTGTCTTTTATTATTTATTATTTTACAAATTCTCAGATATACATCCGGCACACCCTGGACAATAATAACGGATTGCTGAATAGTAATTGGATTGCAATGTGATTAGAACTGAAATTGGATAAGAATAGAACTTCGATGTTTTAAATTAGAGAAATCGGGCTCCTGATCACTGTATACATATAATGTTATGAAACAAAGATACACGTAGAAGCAAATTATATTTTTATAGTTTTAGTTATAATAAAATTTTGGATTGCTGGTTGAAAAATCACTTTTATGCCGATATCGTCAGAAAAAAATAGTTTTACTAGGTACACTGTTAGCTAAAGGCAAGTGCATATTACGACGGGCCGCATCGGGTTAGACTGCAGAAAAAAAATTCTCCCAAATCGTTTTACAATTTATATGAACTATCACATATTATGCCGGGCCGGAGCAGGTCGCATATTGCGACCTGTGATTGAGTGCGATGCGACCCGCTCCGCCTCTATGCGGCCTGTCGTAGTGTGGCATACCAAGCTGAACTTTTTACAACATCTGCAGTATTAGGGTTGAGCCTCATCTGGCAGCATGGAATCGAATTTTTTCGCGCTTTATCAAAGTCAAAAGTCAAAGTCAATATAATTTATTCAATATAGGAGCTTGCAGCACACTTATCAAACGTCAAATCTTTTTTAAAGCTACCACCGCGTCGGAACGTGTTGTCACTGTAGAGAAGATGCGGCCAGAAACTCTACAACATAACACGACTTAATAACTATTACAATATAAATTCTTAAGCTAAATTTATGTATACAATAATACATAGTCTATATCCTTTTCTGTCGCTTAGGTACCAGGAATGGTCGCAGCACTGGCGATGCTGCCGCGAGTGATCGCATTCCCGCTATCTTTCTCGAACTAGAAAGTTACGTTCCTGAGCGACAGAAAAGGATGGAGCGTCAAAAAATGCGTTTCCGTGCTACCAGATGAGGTTCAACCCTTACACCTAAACTAAAAATCCGTCAAAGCGTTGTGACCTGGCACGCTCAAGTGTGCGAAGTACCTACGAATTTTTCACTTCGTGTGCGCTACCTCAATTGTCCACACGTTGACTCCCGGGATTCCCGGGAGGAAACACACGGGACACGTTACCTCAATTGTCCGAACGAAATCAAACCTAAATAGTACATTCGATATACTTACAAATCTAAATCGGATAAAATCAGATCGTCTAAGAAGTAGAAGTGAAATATAATTCATCCACTTTGAGCAAATCGAACGTTAACTAGAACAAAGTTATTCATACTCATTCGTATATCACTAGTATGGATAGTTTAATATCCGTCGAGTAAGACAGTTTCGTCGACAAAGCGTAAGTTATTAATGGGACAGATATTCCTTGAGTTTCCTGTTTGTTTATTATATTTGCAAATATAGAACGAATATTGCATAATGAATTGTACTCAATACGAATGTTGATGTAGTTCCGGTATCTTCGGTATCTTCTCTACAGCGACAACACGTTCCGACGCGGTGGTAGCTTTAAAAAAGATTTGACGTTTGATAAGTGTGCTGTAAGCTCCTATATTGAATAAAATTATATTGAATTGAATTGAATTGAATTGGTATTTCTGACTTCGATGAGATATAGTCGAGAACATTGAGAATGTTAGAAGAATTTTTTATGTTTTTAGTTCACACATTTTACGTAAAAAACTGGGTATTTCCAACCATAAATTTGTGGCTCCTAATTTCGTATCTGAATGAGGATAACAATGTACTTTCACTGCGGAAATCTTTGGCGATTTTTAAATATCTGCGAATGCTATTTGCGAATTGTAGGTATTGGCTAAGCATCCGTCAGTATGATATTCGACTTAGAGCGATATAGAGAAAGATTTAGTAGCGCCCGATTTTGCACCCTTTGACTACAGCGCATGATAGAAGATTATCTAGCATGATTTCTCAACTTGCGCGCGACTTGGTTTTTTCCCATACAAGTCGCAGCAAGCGCGGCACTCAGGTTATTTTCTATGCAGCGTAGGCGCGTCGCGCGCGTTTAGAGAAATCATACTAGACGTGCTGGTCTTCGCAAACGAAGATTAACGAGCGGACTAATTTTCCTGGTCCAACTGTAATTGTCCATGGAGAAAAAAAATATTTTACAACTCTGCAGTGAAAGTGTAAAATTTTATACATACCTGTATAATATCTCCATAGTTGCCACCAGTGGCAGTGAAGTTGAGGTGGCACACGAAAGGAAGGTGATCTTCCCGTGGTCTTCTCACCTGCAGCTCGTATGTTCTGCCCACATCCCCCATATAGGTTCTGTTGCATGCTGTGAACAAAACTCCAGATTAAACCGGCATTTAAGGAAAAATTTAAAACTTACTTACTCTATTTCAAATAGCAACGAAATTTTAAGGCTATATTGAATTACAGAAACAGACATTTGAAACACTTCCTCTCACTTATTCTTAGAACAGCTTTACTAACGTCCAAGATATGTCGGATAGTATATCTTTCTCATAAATATCTTAGATTTGAAAATCAGAATTGGCCAGTAAGCTACATAGGAATTGGAAAATCTTTTCGTTCTTATTTGAAATGAAGTATATTTATATCGTTAGTAATCAACGAATTCTGGTTCCAATGATACGAAGTGGATAGTGCTACAAAAATACAATCCGATATTAAAGTGGTTCAGCTCATTTATTAGAATATACTTTTTTATTACCATTATAAATATACGATACGACAGTAAAAACGATAAGCAGTGTGAAAAATTTTACGAATTAAAAATTTTCATCAAATCGGTTTTATTCTCTAAAAAGTTACCTACGGACGTGCGTCTATCTGAGAAGGAAAGTTGATACTCTATTTCTATAAACAGAATATCACCTTTCAAAAGCAAGTGTTTCTACATGCACTTGTTTTTTATGTTCAGTAGGCCTACCATGAGTTTACACTGTAGTAAACTACAGTAAAACTACTATAGTAAACAATAGTTTTTGTATTGAATTTCGTACAGCGCTCCAAGTAACGTTGAGAACTAATTCTGTCATACAAAATTGGCGCCGCAACTACAGTAGTAACGTACAGTGAAAACTCATGGTAGGCCTACTGAAATAAAATGATGCGAGAAAATTTCAAATTATTGCGCCTATCGATAATTGACATAAGTCCCACACCACACTTTAAAATGTATGACGTTGTTGTAGAAAAGGTTCTGACCCCTCAAAATAAAATACTACAGTTATGCATCAGTACAAAATGAAAAGAAAATGTATATTTCACTCATAATACTTAACAACTTTTGTGTCAGCATGTAAAAACTACAACCGCCCATAAAATAATGCACAGTCATAATAAATACCAGCACCTGTACCCTGTACTATTGTTAATCCTTTCAACATAAAAATAAGGAAATGAGGAGGAAAAAGATCTGAAAGCGTGGAGCACAATGGGGAGCGGCCATATTTTTACAATCTTTTTAAAAAAGCCTTTTGTCTGTCCTGACAGGGCATTACATAGCGCATTACAAGACAAGTGTTCACTTCGTGGAACATCATTGTTTGGTTTTACTTTTCTTTTGTTTTTCTTTAAATTAGTCCTCTTTTTCTTGTTGATGAATATTAAGTATCACCCAATGGTAAGTGACAGAGAGACCGAGATTAGAACACACATCATCATCGACATCTTCATCAGCCCGTATCAACCTACTGCAAGCATAAGACTACTCCCCATTGTGCCATACTTCACGATCCTGCGTCAATCTCATCCAGGTTTTACCAGATGTCATCAGATCAACTGGTTGCTGGACGACCCATTCCTCTTTTTCCTAATTCCTTATCTCCGCCACCACTGTGTTAAGGCTTTGCTCCACCTGTTATCGCCTAGCTACGTGTCCTGCCCACCCCACCGCCACTTTAAGGGTATATTACTGTTGGCGCACTCTGTACAAACGAAATCTGGTTATATTTTCAATACTAATTAGATAAAATCAATGACATTTTTCAGAAACAATCTAGAAACTAATCTATATGCTTGTATCGTGTCAGATTTTCAATAAAATGTATAGTTTTAAAGTTACAGTGCCTCTCAGATTTCCATACAAATCTTAAATTAATTCTAGCATTGAAACTGTATATTTTAACGACAATCTGACAACATAAAATCATAGAGATTTATTTCTAGATTGTTTCTGCAAAATTTCATTGAATTTAATTGGTTTGTATTGAAAATATAACCAGACTTCGTTTGTATGCAAGCGAACTATTCGGTCCCCAACGTTTTTAACCTTCGTTCGACGTCGGACTTCGACAAAAATGGTGAAGCCAGCATAGCGTCCTTTATTTCTCTCTGTGCTACTCTTAATTTTGTGGAACATATTTCTTCAAACATTATTGATTATCTTTTGCCTTGAAGTACCTTAGGATTCGATGTGACCACAGTTGCACGAAGGATTTTGTTCGTCCAAAAAGGGTAGTGCTATTTCGACTTTACATTAAATATGTACATTCTGTTCCAAGTTAAACATTTCGTGAGTCAATTGCAGAGTACAGAGACACAGTCGAACCTTGTGTAGCCGTAGCGATATTTGTTGGAGAGAGTTTTTTGTTACACAAGAATACTAAGGGGCGTTGCACCTTCGTAAGTACGTAAGTACGTGTTATTCCACGTAAGTGCATGAAAAGATATAACGTGTTAATGAATAAGGGCAAAACTTCATACACCCCAACTGATTTATAACAAAATAATTAGATTGAAACAATAATTTCATTATTTCGACAGTAAAAAATTTGAAGTTATTCGCATTTTAGGTTTTCAGGAACAAATGATTTGTTATCATTTCAGCAATGAATGAAAGCGATAACATGCTCAAAGATACATTTTAAGAATCTTGTTTTGGTAATAAGTGAGTGTACGGGCACGGTGGTTTAAGATGGAGTTCAGTAAATTTCAAATTTTATAAGCAAAATATTTAATATTATGAAAAAAATACCTATGGTGAAACAATGATAATTCGATTCTGCTCTCGATTCTAAACAAACTACTTTCAAGTTTTGCGTTAATTCATTAACACGTTGTATAAAAGGCAAAAGTAGTGTGTCAGTGTTGTAGCGTGTAGTGAGCAGAAATTTCTGCATATCCCCGTCGGTCTTAATAGTAACGACCCTTTTATTTTTCTAAAAAACAAACAAAAGTATAATTTTGTGAAAAAATAATGTGTACTCCACATTCATAATGTTACTCCACATCCATAGAATATTTGTAAAAACGCTTTAAAAAACGCGTTTCTCTGACCGCGAAGGCTTCTTTTTTTTTCATTTTCCCCAATGCATAGCAACGTGAAACAAATGGTCCATTTTAGCAGAGTAATGGCATACTTAGACACGCGTGCGTACTTTAGTACGTGTGTTTCGTCTTAGAGGAACAGTTGTAGCATTACTTACTACCTCATAATTTATTCTTAATCTACGTCTATTGCTGTATATTTAATTTCTTTCTTCTTTTGTTGCTCGAAGCGCTCGTTGGCGTAGTGGAGCTTCGGTATTAGAAACGATCACCGAAATTAAGCAACGTCAGGTCCGGTGAGTCTTTGGATGGGTGACCGTTTAGTGTTATTTTATCTCGAGCGTTTCCTTGCTTCGGAAGGCACGTCTCGGATAGTTCCGTCAGATGGCGATGTAACTATTTGTTAAGCCAGGTCAGAGGCCTATTAAGGCGATTTGAAAATTCTCTGAGGGACCGCGTGGTGGAATATGAGCCACTCCCTCTCACGATTATTCGTGAGTTGAGGCTTTTGCCCTGCAGCGGGATTTTACAGGCTATAACTTACTTACTTTTACGAAAAGTTTTTTTTTTAAAACGAGCGATTTAAATTTTGTTTCTCATCTATCCCATGGTGTAGGGTATCGTTGGATAGGTCTTTTAAAACTATGGTAAGTGTGGGAAAACCATTTTTCGATTTAGGGATCCGTTAGCGAAAGTAACGTACTTGGATAATGTACTTTTTAGACTTTATTAAACCGTTAAACCGCAGTATAAAACAAAAGGCCCCTTCTTAGTTTTTATTTGTGGTTTTTATTGGTTATCTTTTCGAAAAGCTTCCTCTGGGTCTTTTTTGGTCATCAATCTCCGGTAGTTCTAAACTCTTTAAACACACCCACTCTTTATTATAGGTGAGTAGTATCATCTACTATTACCTACGTGTTATCCAAGTTAAGTAAACAGGCCAAAGATTACGAGAAACAAAACAATCATTAACCATGAACAAAACCAAATATTTATTTAATCCGTAAAATATACAGGGTGTAAGTGACAGCCTAGGAAATACTGAAATGGTGAACTCAGACCACCAAACTGAACAACTTTCAATATGAAGCCCATACAAAACTGCTGTACCTACCCGACTCAAATGTATGGGACAGCGGATTTTTTTTCCTGAGGTATGCTCCATAGTGAAAGTTGTTCAGTTTGACGGTCTGAGTTCACCGTTTCAGTATTTGCTAAGCTGTCACTTACACCTTGTATAGTTTCTATTCTCTAATGATGCCAATGAAATTACAACTTGCATCGTACTATAAAAAGTTCCAAATGACGCTACCCGACGACATAACATGCTGTATCTCTTTGTTTCACACCTGTATTTGCTCTAGCGAAACTATCCAAACTTTAGAATCCAAACAACAATTTCACAACTGCGAAGATAGTAAAAACAAGTACTAGGAACAAAAGTATTTGCAGAGCTCACTGCGCATAATTGAGACATCTTAGTGAGGACGCTATTAGGACGCGGTAAAGTTTTCTCTCAATGCGAATTGTTCTTCCGAACTCGCTTAGGGATCGAATAAGGCCCTACTAAGGTTACGCGTTATAAAAAATTGCATAGTACCAACGAATTATGGTGAAATCTAGATAAGCATACACCCTCACCATGAGGGTTGACTGACTTGTACTACCTATGCCTGAACATACAGGCTGGTTCAGACCAGATGGATATCAAATATTGCTAACTTGGGGTCCTACCAGGATCCGCTAGGAATAGGATCGGTTCCCACACGATTACAAGAAATTTTTTTTTGTTTATCCTGAGAAACATTTTTTTTTTCAGTGATAATTTTTGAATTTTTTTTTTTGCCTTTTGATTACTTAATAACTGTACCTACTCTCTCAACAAAAACTAACCATACGATTGGTTGATTTTAGATGTACTAAATATGTATTAGGTATTTAAAAACTGATCTATAGGTACGTAGATACTTAGTGAGGAAATACATAATTTAATTTAAATAAAAGATTACATCGATCATTTCAGTTAATAATTTTTTCATGCAGTCGGGTTTTTTGTTTTTCTTAATAATCAAGTTTTTTTCTTACTTTTTACTCTTTTGTCAAAAAGGTAGCATAAAAGTACTAAAATATATACTTATATTTATACATGGAATCTGCAATTCACTAGCTTTCATTTGATACCCATATTGTATTTTTTCCAAAAAGAAATTGTTATTGCCCCTCTCTCTTTTTTAAATTAGCTGACGCCGTCTTGAAATAATATACCTTATGTCACTCTCACAATTATTACGATTCTAAAGACACATCATACGTTAATATCCATCAAGCCGTGTAGGCTGTATGGCGTGCCAAAGAAATAGACATACAAACATACATACATACGCTCAAAAAACATAACCCTAAAAAAAAAATTATATTCATCACATCATACTTAAATTCTGACTATTAATCGAATATGCATAGGTAATTGATAAGGTAAAGTTCGCTTCTTTATTCAGATAGCTATAAATGGATCTAGACCAATGAATAAATCATTTGCTGTATAACTTTGGAGAACCGGAACTGACTGAAGATGTTCCATGTTTATTTTCAATTTGGTGAATCTAGAGTTCTGAGACTGGTGCCTTTGATACTGATATTAGTTATTTCAAATCACAGACGGTATTTTGAATCTTAGAAAGCAGACATTGGTTATAATAACGAATGGAATATCGAAACTCTGGAATTCGCTTGTTTTGTCTCTTTGAGGAGTTTGTATTTGTATACGTAGCATAACTTCGAATAAGGTACTTTGAATCATTATTCCACAAAGCCTTAAAAGCCTATGTGCTAGGTATTATCACAGAGTACTTTCTACATTCATATGAAAATTCAAACTTTAAAATCCGTAGTAACGATCCTGTCTGTATTCAAGCATGTACATTTGTGTATAGTGCACTAATTACCTGCAAACATGTCGGATGTGACGCGACAGTTGCATTAGTTTAATGGAAATTATTTGTATACTTGCTAGAGTACTCATATACCTACCTATCATGTGAAATATACGTTTAACGTCGCTAAAGAATTACTAGGTATGAACGAAATTGTCATTTGCCTTAAGGACGAGTTTACGACTAATATTTTTACTTTGATTTTTATGTCATGTATTCTCTTTTCGTGATGCATTTCATACATTTTCAGCTTTCTATTTTGGAAAGTTTTAGCACAGGTATTTAAAGGCATGATGTGTTGTAGTTGAAGTCGTGTCGTATCAGAAACTCAAGACATTAGCGGAAAAGAGACTAGATTGGCAAATATTCTACCGATAAGAGCGTAGGTCTTCAAATAAGATGATGATGTGTTGTAGTTGAAGTCGTGTCGTAACAGAAACTCAAGACATTAGCGGAAAAGAGACTAGATTGACAAATATTCCACCGATAAGAGCGTAGGTCTTCAAATAAGATGATGATGTGTTGTTACTGCAGACTGAGTCGATAATCCATATTGCTGATCCCATACTATCTTCTAAATTTTTGTAGTTTTTTTCTGTTTACTTTAATGTTGTTTTTGTGAACAGAAAATCTACATAATCAACTCTCGACCCCTTTCGGGGTTGTCAGAAAACTTGCTTGATTTATCAACTACATTTTCAGAATGGAAGTTCATATAAAGTGGCGATATGTGGCTAGCTTTTCGCGCTTTCCGCCCATAAAACATACTAGATTGAATTCCATTTCTACTTAATTGTCAAACTTAATATGCTGACACTTTTTTATGAGGATGATCAGTCCATCAAACTGAACAACTTTCTCTATGAGACCAATGTCGAAATCACGAAAAACAAATCAGCTGTCCCATACAATTGGATCGATTAAGATTTCAGTTTAGTACTGAACAGCTGATTTTATTTTCGCGATTTCGACGTTGGTCCCAAAGAGAAAGTTGTTCAGTTTGATGGTCTGATCAAACTCTTAAAAAAGTGTCAGCATATTAAGAAGGACCCTATATTTTTGAAAGACCAGAATTCTGAATAACATATTTAGACCGAACAACAAATAAAAAATGCATTCCAACCCCACTGTATCCTCTTTTTGTCTCTCAAACTGTCCTGGTTCGAACCATAGACTATTTACTAATTCAATGCATTCGTGACAAACAACAGTCCATTTTGTAAACACCCCCCGGTAAACTTAACACCTTATTAAACGGAACGTGGGTTTTTTGTTAATTGTAGCTATATTTCGGGTTAATGGCCACCTACGGCGAACGATAAAAGAGAAAGCTCGTTTACAGGCACCGCTGTAATTAAAGAAGGTTTATTATTCGGCTGAGTCTTTGCCGCTGTTTAGAATTGTGTCGGTGAAATGCGTTTACGTCGGTTGTTTATATCACTGCGAACGAACGTAAAGTCAGTATTTCTGCGGGGAGTGATTTAGTTGCTTTGATAACTAGAGGCTGGGATGTTACTTTTCGGAGACCTTAGAAAGTGCTTTATTTATATTATGTAGGTTGAACATTTGATTTAGGTAAAGATATATCCAGATCAACGCGGTCTGTATTAATGGCCGGTACGCGGTTTTGCACGGTTGTTCTCTTTACAAAAATATAGGTACAACTAGTGACGCCTGCGGCTTCATACGCGCAGACCGACTAAAATATAAAGTACTGAAAAACTTTACATAACTTTGTAAACTGATTGTGAATAAATAAATCCTAAATGCAAGCACGTATCCAGACTGTTGGTACGGGGAGGACATTCATTTTCGGGGCGAGGGTGTATTCATTGAGAAACAATGTAAAAGAATTCGCTGTAATCACTGTTCTATGCATTTATTCGGATTTCTGGGTTGGATAACCCACCCTCCCCCTAGATACGTGCTTGCCTAAAGTTGGATATCCACCGGAGTTGTGCGATGTAGCTAAGCTGTGCGAGAATGCATATCGAAGCTATGAAACTATGTACGCGCGTCCACCAAAGCAATGCAAGGTAGATGTGAAGATACGTAGCTTAGCTACCTAGCTCTGTGACTGTGTGAAACCCCGATAGCTCTTATCTCCTCGTACCTCTTACGCACCCTTAGTACACATCCTTAGCAGATATCCCTATTACACATCTCTAGCTCATATCTTTAGCACAAATCCCTAGCTCATATCCTTAACACGCATCTCTCGCTCGAGTGGTATGTAAAAAAAAACTGCTTAGCTAATCCCTCGTCCACCAGAACTGCGGTAAACTATGAAAATGGAGTGATCTGACTTGTTTTTTTCCTCTCACACTACACTCGCACAATACGCGTGCAATGCTTTTCCCTATACCCGACATACCAGTACGCTCCATTTTTCCTAGTAGACGCGGTTTCAACCGAACGATCGGCGCCGTACGATCAGCAGGTATATCGCTACACTTAGCTACATCGCACATCTCTCGTTGACAGCCAGCCTAATTGTCAATTAAAATAAATTTTGGATGAATAGATTTGTAGTAATTTAACAACATAATAGTTAAGTATATTATGCCTTACTGATAAGGAAGTGAGTAACATCACAAACCTTAACAACGTGCTACTCTCTCGAGACAGAATCGTGGAACTGAGAGTAATCTAGTTCTTTCAATCCCCTTTGTGAGGACATTTCTGAGGTCTTTTGTGTAAGACAATTATCGTTCCGGACGATCCTCGGAGTAAAAACGTATTTTACGAGAAGAGAATAAGTGGGGGAGGGATTAGGGCATGCTTTTAATTAAGAGTTTATTAGCTGTAGTTTGATTGGCTGTTAATTTGGTTGGATGTTCTTTTAATGAAACAGGTACGATTGATGTTTTAAATGGAACATTAATCTCTGTAAAAGTTCATTATAGCTCGTACAAAGGATAACCAATGGGAAATCAAGGTTCTTAACTAAAGATATTTACCAATAGATGTTATGTTTGATGGCCGCGCTATAGGAAAACTGAGTATAGGGGGTCTAATGGAAAAAAACCTCGGGCAGGTCCTTTGATTAATAGTGGAAGTCTTACGCCTGAAAATGAAGAAGGTACACCAACAATATTATTTGTGTTTGTGGCATGTCTCCTCAAACTTAGCTGCATTTAGTAGCCGGTTCTGAATGCCCAAACATCACTTAGGTACTTTGACAACGAAACGAAAAAGGACTTAGAAAGACTGGAGGGATAGACTTTTGTACCGTAACAAAACAAAAGTATATGACTATAAAATTAAATGTACCGGCAATTGTTTTTACACATTCAACACGATATCCATTTCCTATAAAGGTAGTAATGCGTAGGTATTCCAACTATTGAACTCAAAGAAAAAGAAACCTATAAAACTCAAACTGCATTCCTATTTAGAAAAAATAGCTTCATACTTTAGTAAAGTATTTCCAACGACGTTTACGTAAATATATAAATTTTAAAATATAATATGTTTTGGCCGTCTTTCTGCATAACTACGGAGGATGAATATTTTATAAAATGCCGGGGTAGCTTGGTATCTGGGGGTAGGTAGGGGTAGTCGGGGGTATTTGAGGGAAGCCAAGTCTGTCCATCGCTGACACAGCCACTCGGCTGCCATGCGACGGTCGAGACCCGCCATAGAGCTAAGAAGTACTCTACAAGAGAGCTCTTTACTCTTTAAGTTTGTTTGAGAACCAAGCGAGCTGATTTAAGAAAATCTTGCAGTTTTAGTAGCAATTTTACAAAGATCGGTGTGAAATCCTTTGGTTTGATAAAGGTTTCCGAACTAAATTAAGCAGGATTAATCGAATTATTATAAGTTAAGTATTGGAAAAATCTACTGGAGAGCGTTGAGTTATTTAAAACGGCTAACTGGGCATGGTTTGAATATACAGGGTGTAACAATACACCCTAGTAACTCTTAAGGGGGTGTTATAGACCATCGAACTGAAAAACTTTCACTTGGGACCAACATTGAAATCGCGAAAAAAGAAAACTGATTTTTTGTGGTCGCATAGTGAAATTTGTTCAGTTTGATGGTCTACCCCTTTAAGTATTACTCTCTGTTATGTTATATTTATAAATGCACATTTATTGTAAATAGTGCAATGTACTGTACTGGTATCAATGCTCACTAATTTATACTTTGCATGTTTTACTGTAAGTTGCAGACACGCTCATTAAAGGTAATGCTCCATTAAATCTCTTGCTGTCACTTATTGTCTTGTTGACGTAGTAAAAGCTAGCAAGAGATTTAATGGAGGATTAACTCTAATGAGCGTTTCTGCAACAGAGTGTTAGACTTCTAAATGGTGAGTGCGGTAGCGCAGAAGTTTAAAACTTGTCATGATTATAAAATCGTGAGTGAAAAAATGGTTGCTGGCCATCAACTTTCTACAAAATCGGGGATTTAAGAAAAGCTGTATGTCATGAATAATACGGAGGATTTTATAGCAGTATAGTAAATATTTTCTTTCATCTATGATTGGGCATTCCCTACTACCTTTTTCTTTTGTGACAAGACGACGGGCAACCGAGAAGGGGAGACATATTAAAAATGTGTTTGAATGACCCAGATAACTTCTTCGACGAACACAAATGAGGTTCCCATTTTTGTCATATAATAGAGGGATTTCTGAGATATTATATTTTCAACCTAGAGTTTTGATACGTTTTTGTATATAAACGTATATGAACTTTTCAGATGAAATCTAAATGAGATGTAGAATGCTGTTTTAAAAAGTAAACACGCTATTTTGCCATCAATCTGATTGCAGATGAAGGTAATGCAAATCAATTCCCGGACATTTTTGCACCAACGCATCTTGCCCCAAGCAAGTTAGTCATACAACAACCAATCAACCAAATATACTGATATTAGTGACACAAGAGTGTGATTTGATGACAATCAATTGACTTATTTTCTTCTTTTAGCGCATATTGTCGGCAATTAAACATTTATCTATACTTCAAGATCCCACTGCAAGTTTTCTACATCCTTTGATGATAAATATTCCAGTTAAAAGTTTATAGTTTAAAAGTCCTTAAAATTGGATTCCCACCCTAAAGATAGTCTAAAACATGCGAGTGTAGTAAACATGCATCTTTAAGACGCGGGACATCTTTCAATAAAACTATACAACAACATAAAAAAAAAACACTTACGTGAACACGATTTGGGCTCGTCACTCTTATCACCACAGTCATCTTCCCCATTACAATATTTGTCCAATGATATACACTGTCCGGTATCACAAAGCAACTCGCTGAACCTGCAAGGGCCACTAACGTTTCTTGGAAACTTCAACTTTTTCACTGCCACCATACTTAAATCTGAATCTAAACTTTCCTCGTTACTAAAATCCTCATTTAAGTCCTGAGGACTGCACAGTTTTAACGATAGCAAAACTATTATGAACAAAAAGGTTCGGTTATTAGACACATCTTGAAAATTCTTTAGGAAACACATTTTTGTGTGTTAGTTTTCATGTATAGATATTTTTGTCACAACATCTTTTTGAGTCTTCAGTTCTTCGTTTTTGATACCTGAAACAATACGATAAATGTTTGATAATAATGTCAAAATAGTTATTTTTTACAAACAACTAAAAAACACAAATTATACACTAGGTTCATCAAATCTAATTAAAGATTGAAAAATTTGTCTCGGGCGGGACTTGAACCCGCACTCTTCCGAACCGGGGAAGTGTGTTATCCAATTTCGCTACCGAGTCCACTAGCCAGAGAAAGAAATTTTCAATCTATTGCGTCTTAAGGGGATGTCACAACACACAACAATGGCACAACATGGCTGTAACATGTTTATAATCAATAATAGTTGAAATAGGTTCATTCACTCTCAAATTCAAATGAATGAATGGATAAATAAAGCCATGACATACATAAAAATGTCTGTAAACTTATTTCTTACACCCCTCGAACCTAAAAACGTACCTCAGGGGCTAAAATGAAACAAAAACAACATCAATCACAAATATAACCCGGACTAACTTTCATTTAAAATAAATGTCCTTACATCAAATAACAGGTGTGCCGGAAGTCATCAGGAACGCCATTACAAAAAGTATAAGGTATCGAGATTGATAAAAGATATGAATCTAGAAAGCAACGGAAAATAAGTTCGTGGGAAAATATACCTTATGAAATAGAACTACTCGCATAATACATACAAATTTCGACACAAGTTTTTAAAACAAACATGTAAAAATTTTTAAATATCTAATCCGTCAGTCATTATAATATTAAGTTTAAATAATGTGCGCACTCCATTACAGAATTTAAGTTTTGAAAAGTATCTTTGACAAGTGGTTAAAATACCTAGATAAGCTGAAAATATCGTAGAACCAAATTTCCTTAATAACAAGTATATTTAACAATTATTGTCAAAATCGAATTGTATACAAACTCAAAATGCAGTGGTCGTACCTACCTTTTCATTTTTTAAATCAAATGTTGCGTAATTTACTATGGATCTATGATCTAATTCAAAATAAATGAATTGAGTTGAATTAAATAAATCCATTGTGTCTAACAAAGTATATTGAAGTTCACATAAAGTACGAAATAGATTGGTAAAAGCTATAACATAGTTTGTGGGGTGTCATGATAACCTGTAGGTAATAGCAAATAATAAGCCACGATAGCGACTAATTAATAGTCAGTTTATACAATCAACTGTCTCATTAAAAACAAATTTAATAACAAATACATTATAAAATTAATCATAGTCAATTTACAGAATGGACTTCAAATTTTGTAGCTAAAGTTAATCAAATAATGTATTTGTATGACCTCGGGTCCGTAAACCACTGAAATATGGTGTACTAATGCCGTAATTAAATTCGCCTGCTTCTAGTGAGAAGATTCATTCATTTCATGATTGAGGTGAAATAAAAACAAAAGAATACTCCAACACTTATGAGTCCCTTTACTGTTCAGTGGCACCCTCATCAAAATATTACAGATTTCTCAATTATGAAAACCAAAAATGTAAACGTCCTACTCTACACTTACTACAAAAGCCTAAAAACTATTTTGTATTCTTTTATAGGTTCTAAATATTCCACATAGTATAAAAGTGTGTAATAAAAATAGCTTTAAGGCTATTGTAGTTTATTGAAGAAGCACTTTTTCAATATAGTTTTTTTTTTTAGAAATCGTTAATATTGTGAGGATGGCACCACTGAACTGTAAATGGAGCCTTAACACATACTTGAGGAAACTTATATATCCGGCTTGCTTAAATCCGTTATAATAATATATTTAATCCTATTCCACCCCTAAATCTAACTAAGCGCATACTGGAACATAAATCAACTTTATGGAACTGCAAATGCGTATATTAAATTTCTTTATCTAAGCGCAATCTAGCTACTTACAGGTGCGCGGTATTATTAATGGTCTCCACACATGTTGGAGAGGGTTGTGTAAAGGGAAGCGCATATTACGACGGGTCGCATTACGGGTCGTGCCGCAGCGCATAAATCCGCCAATCACCTACTATTTATTATCAGGAACGATCGCATACATAGAGAGCGTCGGTGGTGCGTTACGGAGAGCTATGGAAACTCAATCTTTAGGTTCAGGTTCGAATCCGCACAGAAGACATGACAAGTAGCAATGAGTTTTTCCATCTTATGTACGTAGTACCTACTGCTCTCAAAAGGTGAAGGAAAAAATCGTGTCTGCATATGCTGAAATGAAATTCCAATGCCTATGTGAAGCCTACCAATCCACATTGGGCACGCGTGGTGAACTAACACCCATACACCCTCCCTGAGGGTAGGCCTATGCTCTGCAGTGGGACGTATAAGTAAAGACTGATGATGATCGCATACTTCACCGGGCCGGAACGGGTCGCATTAATGCGAAGCGGATTACCGTCCATACGATGCGGCATGCTCCGCCCCGATGCGGCCCGTCGTAGTGTGCCATACCAAGCGGAACTTTTTACAAGTCTGCAGTATCACGTGTCGATCTAAAATCCGTCAATGCATTGCGACCCGGAACGCTCTGTTGCGCGAAGTACTTATTTTCCGCTCCGATGCAGCCCACTCCACCCCGATGCGGCCCGTCGTAATATGCTCTTACCTTTATTCTACAGGGTCGATCCTACAAGCCTTTCATTTTATGTGCGCCTGGTAGAATGAAGCTGAAACTTGACCTATATTTTAATGAACAAATTTTTGACATGGAATCAAATGTGTTACGTGTTGTACCCCCTCACTTTTTATGGATGTGCAGTTGTGAAACGAGACGGTGATGAAAACAAATAGGTACTGCTCTAAGTGCTATAACTTTGAAGCACAATTGTGATAAATTATTGAAATTAACAATCGTTTGCCAAAGGAGAAGGCGCGTTTCTCATGATGTTATATTGAATTTGATTCCATGATACGACCCATGCCACTAACGGCGATCTACTAAAGGCAATTTTTCTCTTCGTTAGTTGAGGAAATTGACAGGTTTATCAGGATATTAGAGTATAATGATGAATATAAAATGTTTTTTAAATATGAACGCACAACATGCAAACAGAATCGGTAGGTAACCGAAGATTTGATACTTGTACATTTAAATTCAGTAAACGTATTTTTCAGCTACACCATTTATACAACGTGTTAATGAATAAACGCAAAACTAGAAAGTAGTTCGTTTAGAATCGAGAGCAGAATCGAATTATCATGTTTTCAACATAGGTAATTTTTTTCACAATATTAAATAATTTGTTTGTAAAATTTAAAAACTGAACTCGATTTCCAAGAGCACGCTAGCGCTTTCATTCATTGCTGAAATGATAACAAATCATTTTTGCCTGAAAACTTAAAATGCGAATAACTTTAAATTTTAAGTATCAAAACGATGAAATTATTGTTTCAATCTAATTATTTTGTTATAACTCAGTTATCAATGAATAAGCGCAAAACCTCATACACCCCGTATGAGGTTTTGCGCTTATTCATTAACACGTTGTATTCAGTCAGCGATACGATGGTGATACGACATAATGTCGTGTTTCTGAAACGGCCACAGTCTAATCCACTAATTAAGCAGTCCACTAAACCCACGTGATCGAGATGATTATCTGCAATCACATGCACGGATCTGAAATGCCCCAATCCCATCTAAATGCCTGCAAGGATACATATGAGAGTGTGTCTGATTTGTGTAGTACTGACGCTGGTGCTTGATTAATAATTATTTTTTTGCGTTAGTTAATTTGGTAGCAAGGTAGATTAGATTGTTTTACATTTTTTTAAATTTATTATATTAGGTTTATTGATTTTATTCTATTAGGTAATTACATAAGTACTTAGTTCATTTTGGAATCTGCATTTATATTCACGCTGGAACTTGGCCTATTTTTTCCAGTAAATAATAGTAATTTCAGATTTCTCCTGTGGATGAATTTATCAAGTAATAGTTTGTATGGTTATCTGGCAGAAAACGCAATTAGTGATAAGTAAGACCGCAAATTGAACCCTTTTTGTTCTGTTTTCGGTACGCAAATAAAGTGTATTGTAAATGCAAAAAAATCTATTAGAAAGTTTATTGCTACAACTACGAACTATCTTATTCAGCATGTAGTTGTAACAATGTGGCCTTATACCTACTTTAAGCTTGAGGCTTGTAAAGAAGGAATAACGACTTTAAGACGATATGTGAAAAAAATAGGATTCTTCAAAGCATCATATACATATTATAACAGTAGGAGTATGATTTGTGGATATGTGTAAATTGAACATATAATTGAAGTTTTGATTAGAGCCAAACACGATTAAGAGACATTTTTTCGATAGAATAATAAGCCATAGTAGCCTCCGTCTTTATCGATAAACGCTTGGAACTGCTAACCGGTGAATAATAGAAACACGAGACTTGATTTAAACAAAAGAGATTGATATTTTATAAAGTTTGATTAGAGCAGAAATGAACTTACATAAATAGTACAATCATAATTAAATAAAGTTTGTTTTATGCTTGCGTCGTTTCAGGCGCGCGCGCCGTCCCATCTCTTTCTCTTGCATCAAGCAGTAATATAAGCTATCACAAACCCATTTCGCTTCAATTATTTTTCGACATAAGCCCTTAATAATAGCTTGACAGTATATTTCCGAACCTGCCCGTTTTGTAATACTTTCAGTAGTAGCTGAATAGCTTGGTATCCGACTTGTGTACAGAGTACAGACTCTTGTCAATATGGGTCAAATTAAAGCGGTTAGAAACACGCCCGCTGGGCACTGGTAAACCTACCAATTATCCCGACTTCCACGTAAATGAAGTTGTAGGCAACGGCTTGTTACGTTCAACTACTTTTTTGCAGTAAATTGTTCTTGCTTTGTGTCTGTGTGCGTGTCTGTTAATAGATACAGCGGAAAGGGGATAGTTTATGCGTTTAACCTAACAGGTTATCTGTTTGCATGTGTGTGTGTTTGCTTCTATTTTTTTCGTCAACCGCTGAACCGATTTTGTCGCGATTGTGTTAATATGAGAGCTGGTCTTTGTAACTTCTACCTACAGGGAGTTAGGAGAGTTGCATTACTTTAAGGGGTGATTATATCCATGATACTAAACAACTTTCTGAAATGAACATAAGGGAAATCCGCAAAAAGAAACGACTTTACGATGACATTTAGTATGAAAAGTAAAACTTTTTCGAATCGCCTATAAACATTTTCTGGCCATTTTGGTCAAATATATCTTTCAAAAAGATCGTTTTACGTGGAACAAAATACCTATACAAACTTAGTCGTTACAATTCTTTTATCTCGAGATTTATATGCACTCAAAGTCAAAAACAGAGCGTATTCACTGTATATATTTTAGTTTTCACTATATGAAACGCTCCTACACGCTAGTCTTATCCACTACAGTCCCTACTACCCTTATATTAAATTTTCTCAAAATAAAATTGAAATACTTATACAGGGTATAAGGGACAACCCTCCGCAGACTGAAACGGTGAACTCAGCCCATCAAACTGAACTACTTTCACTATGGCACCTATCTCAGGAAACGTGAAAAAAATCAACTGTTTTATACAAAACTGCTGTAGGTACCCTCTCGACTCAAATGTATGGGACAGAAGATTTTTCTTCTCGTTTCCTTAGGTAGCCTCCATAGTGAAAGTTGTTCAGTTCGATGGTCTGTGTTCACTATTTCAGACAGCGAAGGGCTGTCCTTTACACCCTGTATTATTTTTAGGTAACCCTTTCTTGGTCGATGTTCAGCTTCCAAATATCCTAAATCCAATTCACAGATTTCATACCTACTGAAGTAGACAACTGTGTTAGCAGTTTCCAGACTTATTCAAGCCTTCATAATTCGAATACAAAATTTTCATAAGCGCCTGTAATCCGGCTCTCCCTTTGACGTTCAAATGCAAATTTTGTGAATTCCTCCATTTCAATCCTTTTACAAAATCAGGAATTCAAATCGCGATTCTAATTTTGGTGCTCTCTCTTCCAAGGAAATTTTCTTATTATACATATAGCTCTTCAAAAACAAAATTTCCAATTAATCGTGTGCCCCTCTTATTTTTCTAAACGTAATAAAATGTTCATTGAACAAATCATTTTTAATGCTAACGAAGGATTGAAAGTTCGAAACTTTTTCTTTTTTTCGTAATCGTTAACAAATTAATATCAAAGTTTCAATACCCATAATCTCTCATTGAGAGTTTTCGAAGCGAACAAACGAATACTTTGAATTTCCACGAAGATAATTTCGTTCTTTGTCAAATTGTTATACCATACCTAATCTGGAAGTACTGGTTGTCTGGAAGAAATCACTTTTAGTGATAAGGCCGCCTTTTGTAGCCTTCTTGTTCGCGTATATTGTTGTTGTTTTTTGTGTATTTTGGTGTGCAAATAAAGAATATTTATCTTATCTTATCTTATCTAATCATTATCATCAGCTATACGTCCCTTTGCAGGGCACAGGCAAATTTATCGAAAGCAAAGGACTGTAAAACATTTTCCCCAGTCTATTCCAGTTGCTCTCTAATGTTTATTGTGGGGACTAGCCTTTCAGATAGCTATTAAATGTCGTTTGGAACAACAAACCACTGTTCTTTTATCTCACTCATCCTTGTAACATTTAACCAGTATTTTAAAGGTCCCACAAACCTCACACTAGGTAACCTAAGAGTACACGCCAAACATAAAACGACACTAAAGTGGAATTAAATGACAACCATAGTGTACCTTTAACAACCTCGGCATAGGTGTGGCTGAGAATAATACCTACCTGTAATTTTAGCTATATTTCGTCCCACATACGACGTTCCGTGAATCAACCGATTAACGAACTTACGGCTAAGACATAAGAGATCAACCAGAGGACGTACACGTACCTATACGTGTAATTTGAACTATGTTAATGAAACCGCACGCTCCCTAAGGGTTCGCCACGAACAATATTGCCAATTCGTCAGACACTACCAACTGTTACGTAAAACATGGGAGAAATTTAATTAATTAATATTTGGTTGATGATTTCGAGATAGTTTAAATAGTTGGTTGTTTAAGTATAGTACTTAATTCATCCTGCACCACAAAAATCCTCCAAAATCTGTGCTAAATAAGCGCGCGGAAGTGCACAAGCTATCGGCCCACCCAACACAAACGACTCACAATCTCTCGCAATCGCAAACTGACAACACACGACCGCTAACGCGATAACTATGAGTCGTCACCGTAATCGACGTCCCCGCAGAGCCACGACTTCGGCCCACTCCCTTTTATTTCTGGCGTCTACAGACGCTACAGGCACATTCCTGGTCGTTTCTTACTAATCCGCCGCGTAACTGCAAGAAAATCATAAATCAAGCCGAAGGACCTCCAACAAATCACATGTACGAATTTGTTGAAAAAAAAGGAAATATTCCAGCAACATTTACCCTTAAAGTTTAGCAAACAGTTGCTGATCTGAGGTTGGAAGAAAGACATATTCTCCCTGTACACAGAGTTTACTACTGCACCGACCTCGATCACAAGCCTTCTACACGAGCTGCGCAGAACGTGAGCAACCAAGCCGACACCGGCGGACCGCTGCGCGACTGTGGGACCGCCACTCTGTTTCCAACCTCGAACGCTGTCATTTTACTTAGATTATTCTAGTTATAGATAAATTACACAAATCTGTAATTTATTTATTTGAATTTTATCAAAGTTTTTGGTGTTTTTCCTAATTGTAATTTTAATTCAAATTATAAACGCGACAAAAAATTAAGGGGGGTCCTCATACAAGAAACTAGTTTTTATAACAACAAATAATAAAAACCGGCCAACTGTGAGTCGGTCCCGTGCTAAAGGTCCCCGAGAAAACAAAACTTTTTAAGTTAATATGTTGTGTGGTGGTGTGGTACGGAACCCTCGGTGCGTCAGTAGTCCGACTCGTACTTGACCGATTTTATTTGGACAATTTCTAACTTAGCGTTTCAGGAACGACGAACTAATCACAGCTATCAAACGTGGTGTGATGGCGTCATGCCACAATTTGTCGTCACGGCATACGAGTCGGGTTTACTGCCAAGGAGGGCGAATAGAACATCTATCATATCACATCAAAAACACACTGGCTACGGAACAAACGGATACGCTCTTGGCCGATTTTATAGAATGATGAATTCCATATAAATATAACGTCAGTGCATCGCAATGCAATAGCAACATTTCGGAAGTTACCGCAACTGTGACACGGTAACATGCAAATGAACGTAAAAGCGAATTTGTGTTCCAAAATGTGAAGCGCTTACAAAGGGTTTAAATTTGCAATTCTATTATAAATAGTGATGTCTAAATATTCGATATGTACAGAGTGACATACTGAAGATGAGTCAAATCAATGAAGAATGACAGATTTTAATCTGTAGTACCAATTTGAACCTTACTGATCGTCGATCAATATTAGATAAATTATATCATGGCGACAACAACTTTTTAGAATTATCTTTACTCCATTTCAAATAGCAACGAAATTTGAAATACTTCTCACTTATTCTTAGAACAGCTTTAGTAACGTCCAAGATAATTATGTCGGGTAGTATATCTTTCTGATAACAAAATTATGTTTACGTGTTAAGCTATACTAAGTGTTACAAAAGTAAAAATAAATATTTAAAACTTTTAAGGGGGTTGTTTAGACCATCAAACTGAACAACTTTCACTATGGGACCAACATCGAAATCGCGAAAAAAAAATCAACTGTCCCATACATTTAGCTCGAGTAGATAATATGTAGTTTAATATGGAACATCAGATTTTTCATAATGATACGTGATTTTTTTTTTCAAACTAATAATATTTTTATAGCCTACTTTGTGTCCCACTGCTGGCAAAGACTTCCCCTCTTTTCCTCCAATCCTCCCTATGCAACGCGAAATCGGGCCAATCGTTCAGGAAGGTATTCAAATCGTCGCTAACTTAGTAGTATTTAAATCACATTAATAAATTTAAATTGATCCATAAAATCCTAAAATTGTAGCATACAAATTGATTTTCCGTAGATTAAATAATGCGTAGAAAACTACTAAAAAGCTAGTGATGGTGTTCAGATCCAAACCAATGAATCAAATTACTCAATTATTGATCCAGGTATCAAAAGATCTAATCACAAAAAGTAAGCACGATCCCATCCCTAACTTTATAGAGATGCAGATAATGTGTTGAAATGTAAAACCGATGGAATAGTTTGACGGCAGCCCAAACTCTGTTTTGGGTCAATACGTTTTTGCTTCCGCTTTCAAAGTTTTCATATTAATTTTGGGTCTAACATTGCGGCTGTAATTTTATATTGTATACTTAGTGAAACATGGCTTACGTATTTTTATTAATAGTCAGTAATATAGAAATTAATTGTTTTTGTGTTATATATGTTTTGTTTTAGTGTGCATAAAAGTATATTTTAATTGAATTATTTTTTGTGTGTGTTTTGTTTTGTGTGTGTGTGTAATTCCTATGTATTAAAAATTTTACATATATGTTTTACTGATAATAAAGAGTTTAATAAATAGAACTTCAACTGCGAAGTTCAAAGAGATAAAATCTGACGTCTGACGGTTTCTTGTTTGTTCCACGAAGTAAAATTTTGCTTATATTAACCGGTATAAATATACATGTCAATTTTGTTTATATTTTTACCAATATAAATACTTGTCACATAACAGTTAATAAGACTTTTAAGATAGTAAAAAACAAAAAAATTAATCATCTTCGTTTTTCTTTATCATTCTTTTTATAATTTTAATCTGTTATCTATCTATACAATTGTTTCTATAATTGCCAAATTTTTATTACTTGTGATTCTGGTGTGGACAGACACTTAGAAAAAGCCATTAATTCAACATTTCAGGGCATTTTTTCACAAAATTTTTATGTTTTTATATTAATATTAATCAACCGTCTACGTAACCTAGACAATTCAGAATTCATAACCTGCCGCCGCCGTTATGTCAAGATAGTAAGACAGTGTTTACACAAATGAAGTTCCCCTATTTAGAATACAAATCCCGTCCCGTCGCCCCCTCTGAAAGAACAAGATAATTTGCCGGACAGTGATAAATTAATGATTAAATAAGCGTAGATAACGATCGAGGACAAAAACTGCGAGCCACAGGGCTCCCGTCGACAAAACGCAGCGTGACAAATGAACGCGATTTGAGAAAAAATTATTGAGCCATTTGAATGCCTCCGCCTGTAAAGCCAAACAAATTGACTTTTTCTATTTACGTGAAGATTGTCGGGCTTGTGTTAATTTACATTTATTTTAGCTTGAACAACGTTTTATTCTGAACTTGGTACATCGATAGACTTCATGAGTGCGCTTAGTTAAATTGAATAATTTGTATTGACCTTTCTGAATTGAAGATAGTGTTAAGTAGCTTCGCTAGATAGTAGTAGGTAGACGATTATAGACTAATGATGATATACAGGGTCCTTCTTAATATGCTGACACTTTTTTAAGGGGATTATCACACCATCAAACTGAATAACTTTCTCTATGGGACCAACATCGAAATCGCTAAAAAAAGATCAACTGCTCCATACAAAACTGCAAACCTACTTTAGCCAATTGTATGGGACAGCTGATATTTTTTTCGCGATTTCCTTGTTGGTCCTGTAGTGAAAGTTGTTCAGTGTGATGGTCTGATCATCCCCTTAAAAAAGTGTCAGCATATTAAGATGGACCCTGTATGATTTTGTTATACATGGTGTAAACATAAATGCGTAACATACTTTTTTAATTTTTACCGTTTCCTCTACCCTAAGGTTGTCTGGAAGAATTCGATTCTTAGTGATAAGAACGCCTTATTTTGTTCCTTATTTTCTCTCTGTATTTTACTGTTTTTATATTGGTGTAAAATAAAGTAATTTTGATTGATTTGATTGATGGGATACTTCAGACCTTCAAACTACACCTTTTAATTTCAAACCAATGTTGAAATCGAAAAAAAACTGCTTTTACATACATTTTAACCGAGTGTTAGCTAATTAATGTTACGTTTCTTATGGAACAGCTGATTTTTTTTATATTTTCAATTAAAGTCAAGTCAAGTCAATATAATTTATTCAATATAGGAGCTTGCAGCACACTTATCAAACGTCAAATCTTTTTTAAAGCTTCCACCGCGTCGGAACGTGTTGTCGCTGTAGAAAAGATTTTAATGTTGGTCTAGTGAAAGTTGTTCAGATTGATCGATATGTAACGCATTTAATTTTACACCCCTGTATTTATTGTAACTAACCTACTTTATTAATTATTCAACATATGAGTACACAATAACTCACATTATTATTGACAACAACAAATCATACAAAATGTCACAGCAATGCTGTACTTCGCTGGAAATGGTTGCAACCCCTTTTACAAACAAGCTGTCAGATGCAATGCGTTTATGTTATTTTATACTAGCATGCTGCAGAGATATGGATGTATTTTTATAAAACAAAAAAGTGATAAGTAAAGGATCAATGTCAATGTATCTTTCGCTAAACTCGTATATAAAAAATTTAATTTACTTGATATTTATACTGAAACATTTAATAAAAATCATAAAAATCGGCCCACACGTTTGGTCTCTAAGAGTACCACAAAGGACCAAACTTACATTCATACATATATACATATATAGGCTGATAAACACATTACCCTTCCTTTGCAACGCGCAGTCGGGTAAAAAAAGGTGCAGGTTGATAAAAAGTTAGCCATCACGGGACGCCCGGCAGAAGTGACATTTCCGCAGCTGTCAAATTTAAATTTCTAACTTCCGTCACACGAATAGGTTGCGGATCTGAATTTCAAAGCCCTCCCATAAAAAAATGCACACTGTATTGATAATAATAATAATAAAACCACAACAGATTATTACCCTGTAAGATCGCACTACACGGCAATGCGTGTGGCAAAGGTCTCCTTTCACAAATATGGGTGAGAAAAAAAAAATAAGTATAATCATTATAAATAATTAGGGTAAAAGAAGTCGAACTTTCGAGTCTGAAAAAACTATAAAATTATGTGAAATTTAAGAGACTGAGGACCTCTTTCACCACTTCCGAATAAGTTCACTATGTGACAGCTCATTTGACATATTCTTCATACAAAATATGCCAGATAAGCTAACAAGAACTTATCCAAAAGTGGTGAAACAGGCCCTAAATCTAACGCGTATATCATGAATATAAATAAAAGTGCTTTATCTCGAAAATAAATGACTGGATTAGAAATTCTAATAAGAGATTGCGACTAGTTGTGACAAAGATAAACATTTTAGATTAAAATATTCTAGAAAGATTTAATCCCCTTTTAGGTCTTATTAACCACGAAACTAGATAGAAAAGTCATCATTATAAAACTTTAAACTTTAGTAACTTTAAATCCACGTCTTGTAAAATTTTATTCGTCTATATTGGTACGATAGTTAAAACTTTGATAAAAACTAGCTTTTTAGGGTTCCGTAGTCAACAAGGAACCCTTATAGTTTCGCCATGTCCGTCCGTCTGTCCGTCTGGCTGTCTGTCCGTCTGTCCGCGACTTATCTCAGAGACGCTTAGTACTAGAAAGCTATAATTTGACATGGGCATACATATTAATCACGCCGACAAAGTGGTGAAATAAAATCTTGAATAATATTTTTTTTAGTGACCTCCCCTAAACGAAAAGTGGGGAAAGACCCCTTCTAAGTCCGTGTATTGTGACGGGCAACTACGGAACCCTACACTGCGCGTGGCCCGACACGCACTTGGCCGGTTTTTGGTGTAAAATGAACTGTTTTCCACTTTTATACATATGGATACACTTTCAGTGTTACCCATATAATGTTACATTCAGAGTTAATTTTTAAATTTCTTTAAGTTCTGTGTGACAATCGTACGATAAAATTAGTGATTAAAAAACCAATCAACTCTATCATCTCCTAACTTTAATAATAATAACATTTCAAAAGTATTTATTCCTGAAAATCATGAAGTAAAAACTTTGACTATTTATATGTGGACTGGTTACGAGTGTAATTCTACTAACAAACATTTCTGCCACTTTTTGCGGGGGGCGAGGTAACATGAAATCCGCAACTTTGGATTTTATTCCCCATAACTTTAGATTCTAATTTTGAATGTTCAAAATCATGAAAAGTAGTCTCGTGTGAACCCCAAACGTTCTAAGTTCTAAGTTATTATTTCGCAATTATAGGCTGTCTCGTTTAGTGATAAGGTGTAAAATTGAATGTAAATGCACAAGATCAATTGTGCTTATACCGTGGCAGAGGAGAAATGCTACCGCAAGGCTAGTCCTTATAATAATTAGTCAAAGAGTAAAAAATATCAGTACATAGCGCACTGACTGTCATAATAATTCTATGAAATAAAAAATACCAGTAGATAGCGCACTGACTGTCATAATAATTCTATCCTAACTGATAGTTCCCGTCTCAAGATGTACCTATCAGGGAAACTAATTAATTATATCCTCTTATACAGTCTTGCGGTAGCGGCACGGTCCCTGTTTATTAATGTCTAGCATTATTCAGCAGCCGCAGATGAAACTCGGTGGCCGGACGCGAAACAGTCCTGAATTATATTCATCTTGCCTCGTTATAAGAAACTTTCCGAAACTTGACTTTCATGATAGTTGTCGTTGGTTTTATAAAGTTGCTATTTTAATTTTCCAAGTATTCATAAGTACTTGCGTCCGTTTAAATTCCTTTCTTTATGGCTTTTATCATAATACAGCACGTCTAGTATGATGTCTCTGCACGGGCGCGACGAGCCTTCGCTGCATGGAAAATAACCCGTTCCTGCGTTTTTCGGAGAGCGAAAGCCGCGCTAGCCGCGACTTGTAGTATGGGAAAAATCCGAGTCGCGCGCAAGTAGAGAAATCATGATAGACGTGCAGTTTATGACAAACCGCCCCGTTACTTTTTAAAGGCTACCTACGAAGATTTTGGTCGCTTTTTTGTCCGCTATTTTACAAAATTACCTCTCCAGATAATTCGATAGCTAACGTCATACAAACAAGAAAATGTTATTGGCCAAAACTTTGTAAAGCGTAACATTTCGAAGATGTAAGCACCTTAAGTTGTTATTTTTCTTTGGTTGCATGTTTCTTCGAAATGTGACACGAACTATACAAAGTTTTGTTTAAGGACATTTCTTGTCTTAAATCGATATCGTATGATTTCTCTACTTACTACTACATGTCGCGGCAAGCGCGGCTTGCGCTCTCCGAAAAGTGCGTGATCCGGTTATTTTCCATGGAGCGAAGCGTCGCGCGCGCGTATGTAGAGAAATCATACTAAACGTGAAGCTATCATTTTCTGTAACAATTATCCGTGTACGCCAATTTTCTAAATTGATTATCCTCGTAACGCCCAGGCTTTTTCGACAAAACATTAGCTTACTGCCCGTATGTCTTTATATAGGTTCACATGTTACCGGCCCAGAAGGTTAGATTTTCGAAATTGTGTCTTAATTTGCATATCATATAGCACACTATTTAATATCTTATGACACATTCAAATCGAGTGCCTTTTAAAAGGATTTCATCTTGGGCAAGTATCACAATGGATTTGAAGACTTTTAAAAAGCATCTGGGCGTTACGAGGTTAACGGCTTCTTACCACGTTTGTAATTATTATGTTTCATAAAATAAATTAAGTACATTAATTTATTTGCAGGTGTCTAAGCAATAAACTTATGTAAATTGCGCATTGTGTATACGTGACTCTATCGGTACATTTTACTCTAATTTAATTCCAAAAACTTAAAACATTATGAAACTTTCAGTTTCTTTACTTTTATGATAGTTATTTTAGAAGTCGTTAATGCTACGGTAAGCAAATATTTCTGAGCTGACTTTAAATTACGGCATTATCTCTAATGAACAAAAGTTTGGCATGCCTTTAGCCTTACGTCTTAACAGGATCCTTCTTAATATGATAACATTTTTTTAATGAGATGATCAGACCGTCAAACTGAACAATTTACTTTTTGGTACTAACATCGACATCGCGAAGTAAAATCAACTGTCCTATCCCATCCATTGGGCTACCGTAGGATTGCAGTTTTGTATGGAATAGTTTTTTTTCGCGATTTCGTAGTTGATCCAATAGAAAAAGTTGTTAAGTTTTATAGTCTGATCATCCCCTTAGAAAAGTGTCAGCACATAACAAATGAACCCTACATAGTTGTTATAATTTTTTTAACATTAAAATGTATCGAAAGAAAATATAAACAGCAAAGTCGACGCGTACAAAGTGCGGCCGCTTTTATTTAGTACCTACACTGAAATCAGCATTGATTTAATTTATAAAGTCTTTAAAATGCAAATTCTTATTAGCATACGTAAAACCTACCCTGATTTACATAAATCGACTAACTCCAGAGCCTAGTCTACGAACCCGAGATACTTAATTATAGGGCACCTACAGAGTTAACACTTTATAGCATCATTGGGCTTCTTGTCCCAAAAGTTTCTTCGTTAGATTGCCTCCCGATAGTATTGACATGCAAATTTCCTAAACGTCCGTCCGGCCTCTCCGCCGAGAGTAAACTACTATCTGCATCCATAAGTTCAGTCCCTGATGTCAGCCAATCTGACAAGAAACTAACCGATTCAGACCTCAACATCCATCGAGGCAAAATACGCAAGTTGTCGGATAATACAACAGGACAGGATAGGATAATACAAGAAAGAGTGTGGTACTACATAATAATACTGTCTACGAAGACATCTTAAACATCAGTTTATTTTTAACATCTTATTCATCATAGTATAAAGACTGCTATCTAATACCTCCGTTACGTGATCAAGGAATATTTTAAGATAAGAGGATATGTGAAAAAAATATGATTCTTCAAAGCATCATATATCATGAAGTACTAACAGTACGAGTATGATTTGCGGATATGTGTAAATTGAACATATAATTGAAGTTTTGATTAGAGCCAAAACACGATTAAGAAAAATTTTCTCGATAGAAAAATAAGCCAAAGTAGACTCCATCTTTAGCGATAAACGCTTAAACTGCTAAACGTTGAATAATAGAAACACGAGACTAGATTTAAAAAAAGAGATTGATATTTTATAAAGTTTGATTAGAGCAGAAATGAACTTACATATATAGTAAAATCACAATTAAATAAAGTTTGTTTTACGCTTGCGTCGTTTCAGGCGCGCGCGCCGCCCCATCTCTTTCTCTCGCATCACGCAGTAATATAAGCTATCACACGCCCATTTCGCTTCAATTACTTTTCGACATAGGCCCTTAAGTCGTAGCTGCTTAGGCGCGGGACAAACATAAGCGGCTTCGGGTGCGGGCGAGGTGCCGGCGAGGCGCCGCTTTCTTATGAATTGTATACAGGGTGTAAGGAAAAGTATAATTAACCTTTAAACCACATACTCTACCCATCAAGCTAAACAACTTTTACTATGGGAGCAAACCTGTTAAAAAGAAAAACTGCTGTTCTATACGTTTTAGTCGAGTAGGCATTGCAGTTTAGTATGTTGCGCTACCATGTTTGCTGCCATAGTAAAAGTTGTTCAATTTGATGGATAGAGTATGTGGTGTAAAGGTTAATGATACTTTTCCTTAAACCCTGTAGAAGCGGCGGGGCTCCATGCCGGCCGCGTATATATGTCCCGCACCCCGCCGCTTCTATACAATTCATATGAAACACGTAATAACGTCGCACCCGACACCGCTTATGTTTGTCCCGCGCCTTAATTGAAAACAACAACTATGCCAAAGAATAGATAACAGTAAACAGGGAAATTGTTATCATTAGCATCCTTTTAAACTAAGATTCTACTCATCAAACTGAACAAGTTTTACTATGGGAGCAAACCGATCGAAGCAGAAAAAAATCAGCTGTTCCATACTTAACTGAAATGCCTACTCGACTCAAATATATGCAACAGCAGATTTTTGTTGGAACATGGAACAGCTGTTTTTTTCGCAATTTCCACATTGAGAAAGTTGTTCAGTTTGATGGTCTGATCATCAGTATATTAAGAAGGACCCTGTAGGTCAACGATATATTTTGTCGTACAAAGTCGAGATCTCTTGAATTTCATAATGGATAATTTTGTTGCAATTGTGCAAAACTGGCGAAAAAAAATCGGATCGGATTTAGTGGAAAGATATTTGTAATTACTTCGAGTTGTCATAATGTTACTTTGAATATTTTGTAACACAAAACTAATTAATTTGGGGCTATTTTTGCAATTGGATTGTATTTCTATCTATCTATTCTATTGTATTATATCATAGCTTCCAGCATGGCAGCAAGGTTACTCGCCACTGGACTACCACGGCTTCTTAAATAAGATTCAGGAGAGAATAATTTCAGGAGAGACAAGGAAGAGTGAGTTCATAAATGTATATCTACCGCACACATTTACAATTATAGGTATGTGGAGGAACTACTGTGGAAGGTTCCTCCGGTGAAAAGGGAAGATCTTCCGCCAGGCTAGGTGTGAAGCCTGGGGACCGGCCGTGGTCCAACAGATCTTAGTTGGACCTTGTATATATATCGAATCTATGTGATTATTTCTCTTGCGCGATTCATGTCTTGTATACGATTGTGAACCTTATGTGTAGCGGCTAACGGGTTACTAATGTGACGTCGCAAGTTGTCTTACGTACACATTTGCGAGTGCGACCGTAGCGCCATCTGCTAGTTTCGTTGCTATAACTTGGGGGTGTTGACATCTGTAGCAAGTCCCCACAGGTATCCAGCGATACCTGACTGATTCTGCAACCTCATCATATGTAATTAAACATATTAAGTGTTTATGCTAAAGCTAATAAAAGTAAGTATATTTATAAACGTAAGAACAGTGTAAAGAGAGTGAAATTTTTGTAATTTGAACAAATTATATTTCAGTAGAATCATGCGGTTAGGCGTGGGAAGGAGATTTGTTTTTAAAATATAACGAAAAAAAGGAATACTGTTTCTGAGAATTTAGAACCAAGTTATTTTGTTATGATAATGTTATATAACTTTATGAAAACGGTTATTTATTTAGCGAGTCCAATTTTTGAGTACATCAGAAAAAACACTAAACCACACTTCGCTTACAGTTTTATTCAATTTATTTTATTTAGAATCAGATCATAGATCCATAGTAGGTGCTAGTTACAATGATTTAAAATTATGTTAGTAAAAAAATTTTTACACTCAATACATAGTGTAGATTAAATAGATCCCACCCGGCTAACACCCGGCCAAAGCCATGGTAAATAATACCTAATACGTACCTAGCAATCTTACTAAATGTTTTCTGAGGAGAACGGAGTTATGACGTCACGATGGCAATAAATAACTTATACCACCCCTATTTCTAAAAAAACCTATTAACTGAAAAGAGAAAAACAAGCTCTAAAATCACTAATCAGCTATAACACCTGTATTTAAGCTAATATAATTTGAATGTTATTAGGTAGGTATCGCAAACGGGGACAAAGGAGATTTTTGGTTGGTTATTTTTGACCCCGCCTGCAATACCTACCTAATAACATTAAAATTATATTAGCTTAAATACAGGTGTTATAGCTGATTAGTGATTTTAGAGCTTGTTTTTCTCTTTTCAGTTAATAGGTTTTTTATGCAGTCGGGTTTTTTGTTTATCTTAATAATTTAGTTTATTTCATACTTTTTAGTCTTGTGTCGAAACGGTAACATAAAAGTACTATAATATCTATATATTTGGAATCGTCTGATCACTAGCTTTCATTTGATACCCATATTGTAATTTTTAACAAAAAAAAATTGTTTATTCCCCCTCTCTTTTTTAATTTGTAGACGCAATCTTGAAAAAATATACCCTATGTCACTCTCACGATTTTTACGAATCCAATGACACCCCATACGTTAAAATCCATCAAGCCGTTTAGGCTGTAGGCCGTGCCAAAGAAATAGACATACAAACATACATACATACATACATACATAGATACATACATACATACATACGCTCGAAAAACATAACCCTCCTTCTGTCGCAGTCGGGTAAAAAATGCGTGATAAGGAGAAAACTAACGATCCACAGATCATATACATGCAAATGAATTGGTCGTATAAAGAAATTGTGATGAATACATGCATGCTAATATAATGACGTACCTACCTAACTATTCATTTGTTTATTCCATTATAGCAATATACAGGGTCCAACTTAATATGCTGACAGTTTTAAGAGGATGATCAGACCATCAAACTGAACAACTTTTTCTATGGGACCAACATCGAAATAGAAAGTTGTTCAGTTTGACGGTCTGATCATCCACTTAAAGAAGTGTCAGCATATTAAGAAGGACCATGTACATTGTGTAGGAACTGCCGGCCACAGGCCTACCTTCAAGGAGGGTGTATGATCGGTGATCCACCAGTCGTGCCAAATGCCGACTGATAGACTTCACATACGCATAATAGAATTTCTTCTTCAGCGCTATACAGGTTTCTTCACCGTTTAAGATTCGTGCGTATTCAAACCCGCGGTCCCTCATGATTTCCACCCGTATTCTTAGTTGTTTCCTTGAGGTGTCATCCCTCGAGATACGCTTACTCAAATTTGATGTCAAAAATTACATAAGCGTCCTCAAATTGAGGAATTTCCTCAGTCGAGTGGAGGAAAGAAATGTCAAATACAAGGTAGCTCGCGACCTACCGTAATGCTCGAGATACGTTAATGTCATTGAAGCTTAGTTTTTCGTAAAATTATTGCACGAATTTGTATATGTACCTATATATTCTAAACATAGTGAAAAAAAGGAACAAAGAACCTAAAATTCCACTATTATTGAAAATTTTTTACTCGACCTCACTGGAGGAACCTCGACATTATGACAGAATACAGATTTTGAGGATGGGTTGAGGAAAATCTTAAGGTATCCTGAAGCTTTAGAGGAAGAAACGGGTGTTAATATCCATATCTCTGGGTAGTGATGACAATATCATATTATGCCATAGTTAACGATCGTGATCTGTAAATTTTCATCGAAAATAAACCATCATAAAGTTACAAACACTCATCCACTCATTCAACTTTTGCACTGAACGCTCTTGCTTGCAATTTCGTCTACATAGAGTTGCTGACATGTAATTTCAAAAATATGATTAGTAAAGTTTTATGCTTTTCCACATCAAGTTTATTATAAAGCGGTGTAACGATGGTGTTAAAATTATTGAAGTTTAGCTACGCTAAACAGTCCATATGTCTTTGGATGATTCACTATTTTTGTAATACAGTACGACCAGGAAAATAAGTCCGCTCGCAAATCTTTGTTCGCGCAAACAGGGACTAACATTTCCCGACGATACTCGACACCGTTTGTTCAATCAACTTTATGGCTAGTCTGTTAAAGAGGGAAATTAATGGTCGTGCAGTCTAATGACTGAATTTAGATCGTGTCGGTCATGCGTCAGGTGCGAAATCAATCAACTAATAGAAGCAGATCATATTTGACGCGCAAATATGCGCAAGATTTTTTGATCTTGTACGTTGGCAGAGGGGAAATGCTAAGGCAAGGCGGTTCCGTATATAAATCGCCTAAGGATCTAACAGCAAAGTCATCACTCACACACAAAATATATTTTAGTGAGTCCGATTTCTGAGTTCATCAGAAAAATTTTGGTGTACATAGTTTATGGTGCTTTCGTGTTTTTCTGCTGAACTCAAAAATTTTAATGAAAAGGATACAGCCATCAAAAACATAACTTAGAAATCTTTCTTTTTGTTCCAAAAATGTAAATGGATAAAGGGTGTTATCCTTCAAATTCGCTACAAGATTTTATACAAAATTAATGGCTCTCCAGACTGTTCTAACTTTATTATAATCTCCTCATTGCCCAATCGCGCAACCAGCCTCATGAACCAAATTACACGAACGACGGGGAAAAATAGATCGACATTTTTCTCCAGAAAACTTTGGTTGGCAACTTCGTTCAAGCCATGTCATCTATATTAAACGTGATAGGTATTAGAAAATATATACAGGGTGGTGCTTAATTCCTGCGGCCGTAGTATGGCAGCGTGATATAGCGCTATAACGCCTTCGCTCTCTATCTATTTGCGCGCTAACGAACGAGATAAAACGCCTCTGGACATTATACAATGATACAGTCAATAGAACTGTACATGAACTGTACTTTTAGTAATTTGAGAAAATTCCTTCTGCGTACAAACATCAAACAGCTGTATTTCCACGGTAATGTCGTGCACGTGGGTGTACTTTTGAATTACATTGCTGTTTATAGATTAACACTTCAATGAATATAATTTGTTCGAAAAAGAATGTATTTAAAAAATTTGGTACGCCTTTCCGCTGTCATGCACGTACACGTGCGTGGGGAATCGCGAAACTGCTATAAAATGCCAACAACATTTTCAATATTATTACAAAAACGGGCGCTTATGGTACTCGTATCCGTGAATGGAGTTAAAAGTTGCTTTGCTACCCTAGATAGATAGCTGGATGAGGAAGGCCGACAATGTTTTGTGGCGCTCTTTGGTAGAAGCGGTTAAGCAGTGGACGATGATTGGCTGTGATGATACGCTACTCTGAAAAACTCTTTCTCGAGCAACTCTCAGACAAAACTTTGTTGTATGAAGAGCTGAAACAGTTTTCCACGAATTCTTACAACTTGTAGAACAAAAGTTGTTTAGTTTGATGATCCGATTTAGTTGCACGACTTATGAACCGTCCTGTATAAGTGTGTAAAAGTTCCTAACTCTATATCTTACTCAAGGGAAACTCTTAATAAGATGGTGAGATAACTAACTGTTTTAGTTGGCGTAGATCTTGCGAAAGAAGATTAAATAGCCTTAGATACATTCAAAAAAGGAATATTCTACACGAATGTAGACGACAGACAATCCTCATTATAATTTTTACCATACAAGGTGTTACGAAAATACAAATAAACATTTAAGGGGGTGGTTTAGACCATCAAACTGAATAACATTTACTATGGGACCAATATCGAGATCGCGAAAAAAAAAAACGGATGTTCCATACAAAACTCCAAACCTAATCGAGGACAGCAGATTTTTTTTTCGCGATTTTGATATTGGTCCCATAGAGAAAGTTGTTCGTTTTCATGGTCTAAACAACCCCTACAACCCCTTTGATATCTTAACAGTTTTAAATATTGATTTTTACATTTGTAACACCTTGTATATCGTCTAACTAAATAGACCGCAACTTTATGCGATAACGCACATTTTAAGGAAGCCAGAATGACCGCATATAGTCGCACACAGAACGTCCAGTTGTGCATTGATTTCACTTTTTGACTACGCTGGTTTCGATCGCACGGAGATCTAAATAATATCCTCCAACTAAATCTCCCCTTACATAATTTAAATAACGCTTAATCTTTGCTCTTCAAACATATCTTAACTTATACATTTTGTAAATTTCGCAGGATAAGCTTTATTTTGATCAATGATGAATAAATTTGGCTTCAGCGCGCTAGGTATAATAAAAACGTATTTTCTAAACCGTATTAGTAAGTGATATTTAATTGATTCGACGAGACAGGTCGATGGTCGGGGTTTATGTACAGATAGAACGTAATCAAGTTAATCCAAATGGAAATATATGTATAAAAAATTGATTTTAGTAAATCTATTTCAGATTAATAGACTTCGACACCGTTTGATCGATTATGATGAAACTTTAGTGGGTTTTTGTTTTTATGTCCCATAGGAGGTTTAAGACAAAAAGAAATCTGCCAAAAAAATGCAATGCAACGTATACTACAACTGGTAATTAATAAAAAACAACGTCCTGTGCATTTAGTCTGATACTAAGCAAATGTTTAATTCATGTAATGCATAACAACACTGCATCTTCAGCTTATTTGTTTTATCTAAGATAATATCGCAAGTACATGAAGTACAATGGATGTAGTACTCGTTGCGATAGATTGCTCCAAGCGATATGATCGGCTTTGTTCGCTTTTGTTGTTTAGTTTTCTCTCAAGTGCTCCTACCTGTATTACTTTTACACAAGGTTGTAATATATTCTGAACTCGATATCACGAAACCACTCTAACTAAGCAATCTCCAGAGTTATAGCCTTTTGTTTCATTTGAAACAATTATGCGATCCCTAGGTATAGTCTAGAGGTCATAATCTTTGAGGAAAAAGCGCGTTAGAGGGATAGTTGAAAGTGGGTGGACACGTAAAAGTGTTTCTGTGTATGTTATATTATATTGTATGTGTATCAGAGATCCAAATATACCATTTTTCTTAAATTTAAAATATCAGGGTTACTTTTTTTGCCATTTAGCTACGGAATCCTAAAAAGTATCTGGAGGAAACCTATGCCAGTCGATGCAAAAGTTGAAAAACAGGACAGAACAGAGGTAGTAGCATGCCTGTCTCACTCCACGGCTCAGGTACGCTTGACGGCGATCCCCACCGAGTGGTGAATGTCAATAGGTTAGGTATACCGTGTAAACTTCTAGGTCAAATCTCATTAGACTTGCCACCATTTTGTAAGTAGTCAATGCGAGACTTGAAAACCCTAGCGATGTCACGTGAAAGAATGAAAGATTATGTAAAGGATGCTTTCCTGTCTAGTGAATCGGTTCAGTTTTGTTTGCATGCGTTCCGTTGTGACGGTTGATAGGTTATTTGCGAATTGTACGATAGGACTGGTGCGAATAACTTTGCATCTTATTGCTGTGCAGAGAGAGTCGATATTTATTTAAATCTGTTATCGAAGTGATTCTGCTGTACCTTTAGATATTAGTATTTCTTCTGTGGTAGTAGTTAGTTCTTTGACACAGTCGTTTTAGATGCGCTTGTGATCCTTAGTAATAAAATTAATGGGCGATCGAAAGAAAAGAGTATTTTGATAATCAGAAAAATAAAATGTCATAAGATTTTCAATAGACCTGTTGTTCAATCCTATGAAAATAAACCTATTTTTTTTTAAATATTTTCGCATCACAAAAAGGAAAAAATATTTTAGGAGTCATTTTCAATTTTATTTTATTATATTAACATATAAAACAACAGATGTATTGAAAATCTTATGGCATGTTTTTGTTATGAATCTATTTTATCACCATCCTAAATTATTATTTTATAGTTTCTGGTTTCAAAACATCTCTGACTATCTAATGGAATATAGTCGTGAGGATATGCATGTGTGCATGTATAGTTTTCTATCTAAAAAGAAAAAAATACGTAAAAGATATTTTTTGATAAACTTACCCTACTAATGTACCTTGTCGATACGTTGTCAGTAAATAATTTCCCAAGAATTATGTATTGCCAAAGCGTTTCATCAATGCCAGAATAAAAATATGGCCGTTTGTTTTATTTTTCAAAGCAAAACAACTTTATCGTATGAATTTATTTACCTTTAGGTCCCCTGTGTGAGACAAATTTATGATGCTCATTATTTTGTCCTTTTCATTGTGATTAAAGGTAAACGGAATTAATGTTGTGAACACCAATTTGCGTTTGGAATTTTCCTTTAGAAATAGGTATGAAGGTCCATTTGATAACCAAGCTGGGTTGTCAGGGACAGAGCGTAAGCTTTTATGTTCGGTTCGGTTATGGATATTATTACAAAAATATACAGGGTCCAACTTAATATGCTGAAAGTTTTTTAAGAGGATGATCAGACCATCAAACTGAACAACTTTTTCTATGGGACCAACATCGAAATAGAAAGTTGTTCAGTTTGACGGTCTGATTATCTACTTAAAAATGTGGCAGCATATTAAGAAGGACCGTCTTCATTGTGTAGGAACTGCCGGGCACAGGCCTACCTTCAAGGAGGGTTTATGAGCGTTGGTCCACCTGTCCAATGGGACCAATGTCGAAATTGCGAAAAAAATTGAGCTGTCCCATACAATCGGGTCGAGTAAGATTTCAGTTTAGTATGGAACAGCTGTTTTTTTTTTTGTGATTTAGACATTGGTCCCTTAGACAAAGTTGTTCAGTTTGATGGTCTGATCATCCCCTTAAAAAGTGTTAGCATATTTGGAAGGGCCCTATATATTGTTTGTGTCAATATCATTGAATACCTTAGTTTCAGAACAATGTATGGGAGCATGTATTATTTTATTTATTGAAGATTGTCATCTCTCATCAGACACTTAAGGCCCTAAGTATAAGCTTTCGATACTTCGCTATCCTTTCCAGATATTACAAGCTTTTATTTTACGAAAACAGTGGCTTTTTCTAACGACCGACGCTTGGTTATTTATTGCTGTTCTATTTCTTTATTTGTGGTCTCAAATCTTTAGTTTCATAAAAGAATAACTTGTCTTACTTATTTGTAATAAATAAAAAGTTTCATTTATCGTTTAATATCCAAATGCTAGATTTTTTTTTTATTTCATAGCCATAAATGTGACAAAACTTTGAAGTACCTACTAAAATTGCCTGTTACTATAAACTACCACTCGAACTAAACAAACAACATTAAAAAAATACAAAAAGAAAAGAATAACATGAAACCCACAATTTTCGCAACAAACAGAATATGTTGAACACGGTTCACTTGGCCCGAGCAGTATTGTATTTTGTCGGCCATCATTGTGTTTTCGAGCATTTGTTTCCTTACGAAACGGCAGTTAGGAATATTTATTGGATGAACTTGTGGCGTGACGCCACTTTTTAGCCAATCCTACCTATTTTTGTATCGCTTTTCTATGCTTTAAGTGATATATCGGTGGTAATAAAAGTTTTGATGGCAATTTTAGTTTTATTTCAGTGAAAATTTTAAAGCGATACAACACAAAAGCTCCTGTAGACTGACTTACCCCATAACTATGTAAATCAAGAACTTGGAGGCTTTCCTTACAGAATTATATAATAGTACTACAGAAATAATGGCCGCTCCCCCGCCCCTCCCCAACTTCAGATACCGCAACTCACCCCACACGTCAGGGGCTATTTTAGAGATGCCGGGCAAGAAGCATCCTCGTATGCTTCGATCAAAGTGAAATGAATGGATGGACCCTAAGTACATTTAGTTAGAACTCTTGGTTTGTCATCTCGATATGTATTTGAAGAATACCTGACGTTTCGTCAAACTAAAGGCAATTTTGACTAGCAATTGTTTCATCTTATTTTTCTCGTTTGAAATTTGCAATGTTCATTTTACTTTGACACATGCGTATACGTGGCGCTTGTGCCTACGCCATGGGGCATCGGGAAATCTTTCTATAGAGTGACTGGGGTGTGCTTGCAATTTGTTTCTACACCAAAGCAATATTACAAAAAAGTCCTTTTTAAACACAACAAAAATGTTCCGCATTACAAAGTTATAAACCCTTTCAATTATAATAATCCCCCACACATCCATAATAAAATCCGAGTGGCCATCAGAAAGTCTTAATAAAGTTTACGACCTATCTTGTTTCGGACAGGACTTATGCAAATGAATGAAGGGTATTTCAAACGGCTGTGGATCCTGGATTAAAGGGGCGAGCATCTCGGTCTGTTTTTACAACGCCACATGGTGTCGGGGGGCATTAAACAAAACAAGCTGCGAGGGATGTTTCAGCGTTAGAGTGAAATTGAAGTCTTGTCATGTTATTGTTACAATTCGGGAATGTATTTTCTTAGTTAGATTTTGCGGTTAATAAACAAAACATGTATACGAATTGTTTTAATTTGTATTATATTTTGATGTACCTATCAAAAAAGCCGTGGTGGTCCAGCGGCGAGTAACCTTGCCTGCCGTGCAGACCGACTCGTACCAATGAGTTTTTCGGAATTTATGTACGATTTGTAACACTACTGGATTTTCCGTGAAGGAAAATATCGTGAGGATACCTGCATGCTTCAATTACAAGGCATGTATTGTACCCACTGTCCATTTACAATGGCGACGGGCTCGCTCCCCGTCATACTGGACAGAGATTCGGTACTACTAGTGAAACGTAGATGTTCTGAGTTTTCAGAATATCTCTGACTACCCCCTCGGGGAATATAGTCGTGGGCATATGCATGCCTATCAAGTGAATTGAGAACATTGGCGAACAAGTACTGCACTGACAAGAGCGTAGCTCTTAAATACGATGACGATGAATAAAAGAATGAATGTATCAAAGATACAGTTACATATTTTTTGTGAAAATCTGGGGGCATGGTAGTGCCCTCGCCAAGAGGAGCTAAAAAGTGGCGCTCTACCGTACCTTTTCTCGAAGAGATTCAGCGTATTTTTGAGCGCTCATAACTTCGGTCTAGATAGTACCCTATGAGCTAAAGTTTTCAGGGTTTGTATTTCTAATGTCAGAAACAAGTGTTGTATTTTAATGTTGTGCCACCTAGTATAAGAAAGAACGTAGGGCCTAAGACTAAGTCATTTTCATTAAAATAGACATCATTTTACTTCAAAGGCATAGCACTCAAGTACGTGGGGTCAAAAATAAGCTATTCAATACATTGGAGTCGAGTCGGACGTACAGTTTTGTACGAAACAACAGATTTCTTAAATTTTATTTCGATGTTGGCACGATAGTACAAGTTTTTAAGTTTGATAGTCTAACAAAACCGCACCATTAATCATTACTAGGGTCTTTGGTACACCCTGTATAATTTCTGTGTAAATTGAAATGTTTTTTCAATGAAATTCCTGCTAAAGATATTAAATATGACTTCCGTTAAATATTTTAATCGCTACAGGTTATACAACGTGTTAATGAATTAACGCAAAACTAGAAAGTAGTTTATTTACAATCGAGAGGCGAATCGAATTATCATGGTTTCAACGAAGGTAATTTTTTTCAAAATTTTAAATTATTTGTTTGTAAAATTTAAAATTTACTTTACTCAATCTCAACCCACCACACGGGCACACTCACCCTACTTACTACCAAAACAAGATTCTTAAAATGTATCCATGAGCACGCTAGAGCTTCCATTCATTGCTGAAATGACAACAAATCATTTTTGCCTGCAAACTTAAAATGCGAATTACTTTAAATTTTAACTAGCAAATCAATGAAATTATTGTTTCAATCTAATTATTATGTGACAAATCAGTTGGGGTGTATGAGGTTTTGCGCTTATTCATTAACACGTTGTATAATTTTAAAAGAGCACAACATTTTTATCGCCATCGCTCTAAATATTATTTATCCCGTTCGTCGCCAACTTATCTATTTTTCCCAGCGTCGCAACGGCAACGTCGTTAAGATATTTTCTAACTTCTTTGATAAAGATTCGGTCAAGTCGACGCGAATTGCGGTTGCGTTGGCAATTTCCAACGTTTTTTCTAGACTCATAATTACGGTTAAATGTATTCAATCGGTGGTTACTCAAGTCAAACTTAATAACATGACTTCTACTTGACAGAAGGAGTTGTAAAGATACGGCCAATTGAAGCGGCTTCTGATCGCGGTTGCGAATTTCTGTACAATTTCTGACGTTAGAGATTAATTCTCAAATAGTGTGAAGTCATACAATTTTGAATTTCCTGCCTTTCACACTGGTTGTGACAGAGCAGTGTGAAGGTCGGTTGTGTCGTCGTATATTGATAGATCCAACATGGTTTTATGTATATTAACTGTATATAACAAATAAATTACTACTATATTATTTATTTAAAATGTATAAAATTGTTAACAATGTAAAGTGTTAAGTAATAAAGGCAATCGTATTAAGATTGCGGCCGCAAACCGCCCCACATTGACCATACCTAGTACACAGCTTCTAATCTTCTCTTTGTTTTAGAAAACCTCCCCTGGGTCGGGGACGGGCGTCTCAGTGGCTTAAGAGTACATTATCTATGTCAATACTGTGAAATGGAGAGCCATTTTAGGAAAACATTTTGGTATAACGCGTGTATCCTTAGAATAAGGAGCAGTGTGGGAACCATTACGCCGAGATTTCTGTTCGGCACGCCTGATATAGGTTGGAGTAATAAATAAAGGTTTTTTTTGCCAAAAGTAGCCCTATCATTTCGTCTGGAGATGCGATACAGCGGAAGTAAGGTTTATACTTAGGGAGAATTGAATATACTTTGCTGTAACTAATGATTTTATTTCCAAGTTTTATGTGGTTCCTACATTATTTTAATTGTAATGCGAGTTCATGACGAAGTTTATTTCTTTTATCTGGTTTTTGTATTTTCTTTTGACTCTGAGTACTATTGTTTGAGTTCGTCAACATCTCAGACGACTCTCACTGCATTCGTAGCAGTCATCCGTTCCATCATATTCAGGAGAGAGTACCTACCTGTATTTTATTCTTTTTGTTTTTTTACACTGAAATGTTTTCTAAAAACACATAATTAAAGCTTATGGGTAAGCTGCTCCACTTTCTGCAATGTGTTTTTTATACAACGTGTTAATGAATTAACGCAAAACTAGAAAGTAGTTTGTTAAGAATCGAGAGCAGAATCGAATTATCATGTTTTCAACATAGGTAATTTTTTTCAAAATATTAATTAATTTGTTTATAAAATTTAAAATTTAGTGAACTCGATCTCAACCCGCCCAACGGGCACACTCACCCTACTTACTACCAAAACAAGATTCTTAAAATGTATCAATGAGCATGCTAGCGCTTTCATTCATTGCTGAAATGATAACAAATCATTTAAGCCTGAAAACTTAAAATGCGAATAACTTTAAATTTTAACTATCAAAATAATGAAATTATTGTTTCAATCTAATTATTTTGTTATAAATCAGTTGGGGTGTATGAGGTTTTGCGCTTATTCATTAACACGTTGTATAAGTTTAGCCAAACGAAATAAGTATTAATATTTTTTAATCCGTAATCATCATCTTTACTATACCGAGATAGGTATAACTTACACTTTCTTCAATATAATCTGCGTAATATTAGGAAAAACCTAAAAAAAATTAATTATATTTTTGTTTGTATAGATATAGATAAGTACAGATAATTGGAATAATCTGAAAAATCTGGAGAATGTTGTTCCATTCGAGGTCCATCCACATGCAATAAACACAAACACACAAGACACACAACAGACATCCCGCACATAAACATTATTATTTTGGTTACGCGCTGGTAGGATATAGGGTACTAAACATTTTAATTTTATAAGAGTAACCTAAACAAATAAAGGTAAAAAATATTCCCTCCCTCCCTTTATCCCTTTTTCGGACCTACCGCCTACAAATAGTACTTGACAAATTTCCCAACTATTGTTAAATTTCATTCTACAACTAACCTAAGTATAATATTCTAATACCTTTATTCGGAAGCAGTACAGGCTACTTACAGTTAACGTAATCCAGTTTAAGCTGGTACAAAGTAAGTGTCTCTAATACGGACACTATTTCACGTAGATAATTGCTTGGCCAGCGAGCGGGACCCAGATTATGGGACGGTGTGACGATGTAGCGAACACTCCTTTTAATACTTTAGTTATTTAAGAGAAATGGCTTCCGATTCGTGATCGCAGGAACTCTCATATCCTCTGTCTCCTGTACAACACCCTCCACAATCCTTCTGCTCCTACTTACCTCCGCGAACGTTTTTCCTCGTTTCGTCCTCCTGACAAACCCTGTAGATCCCACCTCCGTACTCTCCTTAATATCCCGTCCCACACCACTGACTTCTACTCCTACTCCTTCACCATCCATGCTGCCCGCCTGTGGAACTCTCTTCCCGCAAGTGTAAGGGACTGTCCATCAATAAGTTCTTTTAAAAAGAAAGTTAAAGATCACTATCTTTCTCTGCCATAAATTAGGATTATATATTTATTATACTTACGTATGTATCTATGTATCGGTATATTTGTAATATAATATTTATTTATTTACAGTTTATTTTCTTTTGTAGTTTAACAATTAATACGTTTTTGTTCAGATTTTGTGTTTCAGTTTGTTTATTTCTTTGATTTGTGTACACCTAGCCTGCCTCACTTTGTAAACTTTCTCTTTGTCATGGGTCTGCTGGAAGAAATCTCTTCAGAGATAAGCTCGCCCTTTGTACTTGTCTATTATGCTGTATTCATCTGTATTTCCGTGTGTACAATAAAGTGTTAAAATAAAATAAAATAAAATAAAATAAGTGGATGGATTTTGTAAGTTTCGAACAGTTCATAAAACAAATTATGCTTTTGAGTATTACATACTACTGTTCATAATAAAAAGGGTTTCGATAACGGCCTAGTCATTATCTACTAACAATACCCACATTTTTAAAACCCTTCATCATCAAAAAAACACACATGCCTCTTGCGATTGAGGCCGTTTTCTTAGTGTACGCACGCGATTGTGTGTTTGAAATAGGTACATCGCTACCTTTAGTTTACCCACTATTTTAAATAAAAACTGAATTTTGTAGCCGCTATAATATGTACTTCAAACGAACACGCACTTGCGTACAGTAGGAAAACAACTGAGATTAAATTCACATACATAAATTCTGCTTATTAAACTTTATCTGTTAGTTACCTCCAAAGATGCCACGCAATCTACCTCTATTGACCTAGCTATAACTCAATATCACAACTCTAATACATAGCTCTAATGTCGATATAGGTACTTTATTTTAAATTTGGAATGTCAAGCACCATCTTCAACTGGCAAGTAACTGTCAAAGATATTTAATATCACAATTACAAAGTTGAAATAGAAATGAAATACTTCAATACAGAGTGTAACTAACACCCTAGTTATATTTAAAGGGGTGGTTTAGACTACAAAACTGAACAAGTTTCTCTATGGAGCCAAAAACGAGAAAAAAAAACGTACAAAACTGCAATACCTGCTCGACCCAAGAATGAGTTTTCACTGTACGTTACTTCTGTAGTTGCGGTGTCAATTTTGTGTGACAGAATTAGTTCTCAACGTAATCAGTGCTGTACGAAATTCAATACACAAACTTGAAAATTACAGTAAAACTACAGTGTAAACACATGACCTACTGATTTTTTTTTTAAATTTGTCTCTATAGTAAAATTTGTTTCCCTTTAATTTTGTTACATCTTGCATACGACCACTCAAGTGGGATTGTGGTCACTTTTTATTTCACAATAAAAATACTTACTTAGAAATGTTGTGGTAGAACATCGTTGTGCACAGATGGCTTAATAATTCCCTCTTTAACAAAGCAACAAACCAACCCTTCTTATTAATCTCGAATTAAATAATCAATACGCCAATGTACATTCACATTATCATTCGCGAACCATATCTATAGGGCGTATTTAATATTCAAATAAAGTTTTAACTCTCCCCATTCCCCAATTCATGCCGTTTGATTACTGTTTTGATTACAAAGGGGTGTATTCATGCATAGAGGGGTCAGTTGATCGATAGCCATCTGCCCGCGGGCTGATGTCTTTCCACAGTTTTTGTGACAAAGCCGATTTGAGTGTCTTTTCGTTTATCTGGATGGAGTAGCATGAAATCATTGTGATTTTAATTAAAATTGTTACTTGCTTTCTGCTAATATCGATATCTGAATAATACAAAAGCATCATCATCAGCTTATAAACATTCCGCTGCAGAACTTGGCTATTCCCATCTCACGGTTATTCGTAAAAGAGAGTAGCCCAAACATGTGTGCTCATCATCCACGTTTCACTAGTAATAGGTACCAAAACTCTGTCATGTGTGATGGGTAGTGAGGCCGTTGCCACTTATAATAGACAGTGAATACAATGCATGCCTTTGCAATTGTTGAACAATTTTTTTCTATAAACACAGAAAAACTGCTGTCCCCCCCGATATTTCAAAAACTAGACTCATGTTAAATCTGAAAAAAATCATCAGCATTAGAAATAAGGTGTAGACGGCAGGAAAATTATCAGGCTGGCACTAACTTGGATAGTTTTTTTTCTATACCCAAAAAAACTCCAACAGTGTAAAATGATCTTCAGTTACTATGTATCAACGTCCTACGTTAAACAACTGGTGGTACGGAACACTAATTGCCGAGTCCCGACTCGTACTTGGCCGGTTTTTGCATAGGTAAAGAGCCATATTTTCATCGACTTATGATGGCAAAATGAAAAGTATTTGTGTATAATTTAGTATCACCTAAGCGGGTAATATGAATTCCCGTGAAACAGAAGATAAATCTTCAAAACATTTTATTTATTGTCGTCCTTTGTTAATTAAGAGCAACATTTACATAAATAATAAAGGTTGTATGTATGAATTTTTCATCTGGAGCGGAGCGTGCAGAATAAAATAGAACATTCTGCCCATGATTGTGGCTGTAAGGACTAGGCAACTTTTTAATTACCTATAGGGTAAACAGGGAGGGACTTTTTTAATCTGCGACCAGCTTGTGGTGTCGTTAGAGAATTAAAAAGTAAAATTATGTTACCCCTTCTAATAAACCAGAATCTTACCCAAAAGTTTGTATAATTTTTTTATTTTACGGACCGTCATGTAAATAAGATAATAAATTAGTAACCAGGATATATCGTAAATGTTTTTTTTAACGCTAGTCCCTAAAAAGATGTTCTTTTTTAGTTGAATTACTTTAAGGGGTGATTGTACCCATGATACTGAATAAATTTTCCTAAGAAACCTACAGAAAATTCACAAAAAAATTTAAATTTTCCATACTAAATGAAAAATGAACTGTCGATTTTTTTTTGCTTATTTCCTATACATTTCTGAGGGAAGGTTATTCAGTATCATGGGTACAATCAACCCTTAAAGTAATGCAACTGTTTACCCTAACACCATGTAGAATGTAAATCCTAGCCTGTAAAATCATATTACACAGGGTGGAAATACGTTACATAATTATCATCAAACTGAACAACTTTCGCTTTGGGAACATCATTGAATTCGAAAAAAGAAATCAACTGTTCCATAGATTTGGGTCGAGTAGCCATTGACATGTTCTACGGTACCATACAATTTTTTGTCGTGATTACGATCTTGGATCCATGTTTGGCTTGGGTTTGAGCCGGGACTAATTAAGAATTGATGATTTTTCGGTATAGAGCCAATTTGAGCCTAGAAATATACCAACATTTAAAAAAATCACGTCTGAGCCCCAAATTTATGCAAGCGAAAAAAGCAAAAAGCATTTATCTCGTTCTTTTTAATTTCGTTTAAATTCGAGCTTTACGCACACACATTACATACACACTTCAAACATGTAGTCAATATATTTGTCTATTCAGAAAGCTTTGAAAAATACATTTGTATTTTCTAATTAATAACTCATTTTTTAAATTTCGATGGCTATTTTATTGCTCAAAAGTAATTTATATCGTTGAATCTAATTAAAATGGCATTGGTATTAATAACATTAAGTTCAAAGCCTTCTGGGAGATACAATTTTAATTTCTGTGTTGCGTAGCGAATTTTTAAGGTTCCGTACCCAAAGGGTTAAAACGGGACCCTATTACTATGCCTACATTGTCCGTCCGTCCGTCCTACCTATTTAGGGCTGTATTTTTTGAACCGTAAATGCTAGCTAGACAGTTGAAATTTTCACAGAATATGCTTTATTACGGCGGATTTGTTAACAAATCATAAAAATTTCAAAAATTAAAATTTAAGGGTCCTCCATACAAGAAATTCTATTTTTTCTATGTTTTTTTTCTTCTCGCTCTATCTTAAAAACGGCAATACATGCTAGCGTCAAACTTAGTATGATTATAGATCAAACTCTACAGTATAACGACAAATAATAAAAACCTACCAAGTGTGAGTCGGTCTCGTGGTCCGACCAGGACAAAAAGAAGGACCTGGAAAGGTCCAGGACAAAACAAAATATTTTTTAGTTATTATGTAGAGTAATGGTGTGATATGGAACCCTCGGTGCGCGAGTAGCCCCACTCGCACTTGACCAGTTTTATTTTAAATAACTTCTCAGATAGTCTTTTTGTCACTAAATGGTGCCGGTTACAGTTTAAATGTCTCATTCATAATTACTTCACACCCTTCCTAACAAAATTCCGATTTTAAATCCCGATAGGCCAAATACTTATTTCGTAGTTATCTAGCAATCATATTCGTCGACCTAGCTCTATTTCTAAAATTTAGTAGTAAATTATATCGTAGTTTTATTCATGTTAACCTAAACTTAATTTGCTTGCGTGTTATAAGTTAAATAAAGGAAATTGAATAGGTCAAATAATTACAGCATTGAACTATTAATAAATAACACACCACTGTAGGTATCTTGATTTAACTGTAATTTAATCCGAAATAACTTTTTCGTTTGTTATATATCAAGCAATAGGGTTATTATACCTTATGAAACTTTCTACTGGGCTCAAAGTTGAATAAACTTTGTCCGAAAAACTGCGCTCGAGTTGCGTCAATAGCACAGGAAAAGAGAACCAGATTAATATCTAAGGGACGCATGAATTTATTATAGTTTGATTATTTCCGCCACCGCCGCCGCATTAGGACCGCTATATTCTTGTGATCATATTATTGTTTCTTTACAACATACATCGTTTGATTATTTGTTTATATAGCAGCCCAGTGATTCCAATCGTGGATTATAATAATGTCGACAAGGTGGACCGACGACCTGGTAAAGGTGGCCGGAGCCCATTGGATCAGGGCAGCTCAAGGCTGGTCGTTTTGGTGATCCTTGGAGAAGGACAGCAGTAGTGGACGTCTAACCGGTTGAGATGGCGACGATAATTGTTATTAACAAAAGAGAATAACTACGAAAATCAGAGCTCTTTTGTATAATGTATAAATATATGCTCAAGACTATATTCCCGTAGGGGGTAGTCCTCAGAACATCCACGTTTCACCAGTAGTACCGAAACTCTGTCCAGTGTGACGGGGGGAGTTATATAACTATATCGTTAATCGACAATTTATACCACTCCATTGACTTCAAATAATCCTATTGCAGCGAATCCAATTAAAGCTAGTTTTATACATAAATGGAACCAAAAATATGCATACTTCACGTTTAATACGTTAACTGAAATGTAAAATAAAGCATGTACTATTGTATGTATATAGGTACCATAAAGTCCATTTATACGAAACCCTAATACTTACTATTGAGCTAGCTGTCTGAGTAGCACTCAGAAGTTATGTGACAACGCGACAAGTTACAGAAATGCAACTGAAAATATACGAGAATCTCAATTTAGCTTATGATGCTTACATTGATCTTCCAGGTCAATTCGCATTTACTAGGTCAACAGAAAAGATAGTGGCTATAAAGCGAGCAGTCACATCAAGATGCGGTGACATTTCGAGTGGCAATTTGATGAGGAAAACCTAATAATACCCTTCTCTGTTCCTATAAAAGTGACGTGTTTTATGACTCGTCGTATAAACGTTCCTCAGACGTTCTAAGTTATCTATCTTGGCTTACAAGGTCAATAATGGTTATGGACAGTTGATGCTCATTAATATCGGTATAGCAGATTTGCTGGCATTATTTTTAATTTGATAACATTAAATTGTAACAGTTTCGATCGATAGAAAACTTTTCAATAATTATCCAAAAGTCCAAACTCACATTGCACATTCATCCAGCTGACAATTTTTTTTCAGGGGCCCATATTTATTTCTAAGATACCTTTTTTAACGTTGAACTAAAGCGCGATATAGTTAATAGTCTATAATTACGATTAGCTATGGGGGATTACAATATATTACCTGAAAATTATACTGAGAAAAGCATGTCGAATTGAGATGTGATTGAGTAGAAAAATATTTTCAAAGTGCTTAGAATTTGTAAACTTTTTTGCTGATTTAACCTCTTAGTAACAAAAACTAAATAAGACTTCGCAATGTTATCTTATAACTTACAAAATGGCTTGTAAAAGAAAATGCCTCTTCCAGTAATAGATGTGAATGTCCTTACATCACGATAAAGAGTCATAAAAGAGCAGTATCCTCTTTATTGTAAGATGTTTCCCAACTGAACAACACTGGCTTTTGTCGCTAAATAGGCTATGACTTTTTAAATTGCAAGCTATTGCTAGCAAATGTGAGAGTTAAGTTCTAATGTTAGGAGAAACGATAAATGCATTATGTAGGTAATGAATATTAACGCTTTATAAACGAAAGTCCTGCGAGGAGCCAACCGGATGAAAGTTGCAACATCTATTATTGTGGAAAATCTCGGAAGAGGTCCATGTTCAAATATTTTCGACCCGTGGTCCGCCTGGCTAGTTTACCGGGATTGGCTCGTGGTCCATTTGGGAGGACTATGGGTACCAACACTGACCCGATGTCTTCTACGTCTCCGGTTGAAGTGATGATGGTTAAATAACTCGGTCAGGAGGGGTACCTTTACTCGAATGTTGATTGAGTTAACTAAAGATCGGAATTTAATTTTGTTCTAAGGAAATAAAAATAAGTTTTAAATTGTCAGGCCCTTTAGTACGATTTCACTTCACTAGTAGAAAATGATATCTTTCCGAGCTTTTTGCGAGGGTCATTGGATTGCCGCGCGCGACAAGTAGTATTTAAAAAGCCAAATTGTGCGAGTAGAGGAATTATACTAGACCAGCCCGGTCTACACGCATAAACTGTGTCTGTATAATTATTTATTTATTTAACACTTTATTGTACACATAACATTACAGAAAAAACAATTAAAGTAGACATGTACAAAGGACGAGCTTATCTCTAAAGAGATTTCTTCCAGCAGACCCGCAACAGAGACAGTTCTAAAGTGTAAGGCAGACATAACACAAAGTAGATGTGCATAAATATATATACATATATTATCTATAAATATAATAATACATATTTAAATATAAACAAATAGATACAATAAACTTACATAAACTATGGCTTATTTAAGAGAGTGATAGTGTTCATTTACTTGCTTTTTGAAGGTCGCAAATGTTTGACAATCACGAATGTTGGCGGGGGGTTAATATGTTTTCAAGTCATATAGGTATGTAAAAAATACAACGACCCCACGTTATTTTTAACACCGATGCAAATTATTGTCGCGAGATCACATAACACACGTCCAAGTAATTTGTACTACTGCCTACAGCACCCTCATGGATCATATACTTTTTTTCACAGAAAACAGTGAAATAAAGCCATTTTTGGCTATAATCACAGATCTGTATGCAAATCTCAATGGACCAGAGACCGTTTCGCGTGGTTTAATTGCCTAACGGATGGGCATTCGAGCTCGTAACAGAGGGGAAATTATATCTTTATTAATAACTGCCCGCGCTTTGCTACATTTATAATTTTATTAGCGGTAGTAGACCACTGATACAAAAAAATTTTTTACACTTTTGTGGGTTTTTATAATAAAAGTGTTATTGCTATACACAAGAGATTTTAAAGCAAGTGAGATAGGTAGATAAAAATGTATTATGAAACAGATGTTACTGTATTCGATATAGCCCGAAGCTTGAAGGAATCGAGATAGCTCTAACAGCATTAAAAATTTCTATAAGCTATGGCCCAAAGCCGTTTTTCTCTTATGTTTTTCTTTATACATTTTGAATTTTTCACTTTTTTTGTAGGAAATGCGTTAACAAAAATAAAAAACAAGTTAAAAGAGTAATTTAAGGCGCTACCGCCCGGTTTTAACGTGAAATTGGGTAACTTTGTAACCATTTTATGCATTTACTATGACAAACTACAGGACATGAGAAGTGATTTGGTTTTTTCGCGAAATCTATTTTAATTAATAAAACTGAAGAAAAAGGAATCTAAAGTCTCGTCAACCCAGCCAGTCTAAAGTCAGCCTTTTTTCCAGTTGTAACCATTTTACTCTTACATGGTTGATCGGAAGAAAATGAAAATTTACAATATACTTCACACTACAACATGCAATTATTTGGTTTTCTTATTTTTTGAAAATTCTTAAAAATTCAAGTAATTTTTCAAAGAACACGGTTAAATTCTGACCGGGGCTAAGCGCTCGATCACATCGATTAGTATGGAGAATCGTGTTCCAGGGCGGATACGCCTTAACCTGTTATAGGATCCCACATAAGGGTCATACTCCACCACACAGGTCTGTGTGGGTTAGTGGAGGCAAATTTTCAAGCCACCTTAATAGGCCTCTGAATAATTAGTTACACCACCATCTGAGGGAACCAAATGCCTAACGGGCCCTAAGATGCACCATGTAGAAATAAAAGTGTACCAAAGATTTATTTCAAATCCTTTGTTCGAAAGTTATAACTATTAGCTACAAGAAATACTAAAAATAAGTACCTTTGTCAAAAAAAAATAAGCCTCAGTTTAAGAGTGAATAACGAAATATTTAAGAACGATCTTTGGATTTTAGGCATTATAAAAATAACGTTACTTTACAGCGCATCACAACGACGGTAACATCATAATACAAAATTTCATAAACTCCGAGAAGGCTTTATCTCAAAAATAATAAAATCATTTCAACGTCTACTTTGACACGGGAGACGCGTGGTTGTCGACTGAGGAAATTGTCAGAAATTCTCTTTTATACTGCGAATAATCCTCTAAAAGTCGGTAAACTTTATTTCGAGGTGGCAAAGAAAAAGACACAAATTTCAAAACTCATGCTGCTTTTCTTTGATGTTGCCTGCCATGCATCGGACGCATTCACTTTTCTGTCAAAATTAGAGCAGAACCTTTTTGTATGAACCTTTATGTACACAAAAACTAATTTACGGAAATGATTAGGTTGCATTCAAACATTCAATAGTAGTCCGGATTCATGACGGGATTTGAACCAAAAAACGATTCCGAATAAAGGAAGAAAAAAAACCGGCCAAGTGCGTGTCGCGCCACGCGCACCCTACCCGGGTTCCGTAGTTGCCCGTCACAATATACGGACTGAGAGGGGGCTTTTGGTTTTATACTACGGTTTAACGGCTAATTACTCGACTCCTTTTAATTTCGTTATGTACACTACTGCCATGAATTTTTTCACGTATCCAGAAGAAACCGTTTATCTGGCGGGGGGGGGGGGGGGAGCTGTGGGTCCCTAGACTCTAAAAAAAATTCATTTTAAAGCTTAATGTTTCGCTAACGGATCCCTAACTCGAAAAAAGGTTTTCCCGCACCCACAATATTTTTAAAAGACCTATCCAAAGACATCCCATACCATGGGATAGACGAGATAAAAAAATTGCATCCCCACTTTACCCTTACCCTTAAAAAAATATTTTTCAAAACATTATTTTATCACATTGTCGGCGTGATAAATATGTATACCCATGTCAAATTACAGCTTTCTAGGACTAAGCGTCTCTGAGCTAAGCCGCGGACAGACAGACAGACGGACGGACATGGCGAAGGGTACCTTGTTGACTATGGAACCCTAACAAGAATATGCCTGTATACAAAAATCGTAACCTATCAAATCATCAGAAGATAAATATTACCACGAATCCCTCACATCGATTTTAAAACACAAATAGCAAAGATAGTTATGTAAGTTTTGTCGCCTTATTTGTACCTGGTTGTTTCCTTTACTTTATTTTGTAATAAAATAATGTACAATAATTGATTGATTGAGTTCTGTTTAAGAAAAAAAGATATGGTGACATAAAAAATTTTAGCAGTCTAAAACAATTTTGTAAACTCGTATTCATCCCTTGCTGGTGTCGTCGAAAACATAAAATCACAAAATCTATCTAACAGTAAGGACCTATGGAGTATAGGTTAGAAACAAGGCAAGGAGCAATGCGGGCTAGCTCATACGAGAAAAATGTATGCCATACACGATCTTGGTAATGGGATTTTAGCTTTCCCAGAACTTCGTGTCTTATGAAACTGGGGTACATAGAAATGTTCCATCTATAGTCTATAAGACAGCCTTTTTATTACCTACGATTCTCTTATTTGTTTGATAATATCTTTTTTGTATTTTTGAAGCCGTGATTTTTTTCATTCCACAAATTGATAATAGGTGGAGCTGAATAGTTAAAGTTTAAACATGCCCTTTAGTGGTAAAGACTGATAATAGATCGTCACTTACTATGATTGCTTTTAGACGATGAGCATAACGCTATTAGACGCTTCTTATACGCTCATCAAATCCGGGTATTTTTTCACTCGTAACTATCTTTTCTTCTATCACTTTCACTTGAAATAAATCAACGCTTCATTTAGGCATGCTTACTAGCTGTAATCAAACGCGTAACCCAGGCCCTACTCGGATGTTTTATTGTCAAATTTTTGTCTGAACTTTATTGGAATAGTTTATCGAGCACATATTTATATTTATATTTTAACTGTTGATGATGCTTCATGGCCGTGTCCGACCACAGCGACCGATTATGACTGTTGACTTTGAGAGCTTCGTTGATGTGCTCTCAGGTGGCAGATGTAGCCTATCTTGGCTTTAAAATTGCGTCCGCACAAGCTACAGCGGACGGAACCGAAAGTCCGAGTAGACGCACGCCAAAGAATCTTGTGACCACGTGATGTCCTTCAACCCGCATCAGATCAAGCGGATTAATGGTCCGAACCTTCTTAATGCGATGGCAGGCTTGTGCTCGATATTCTTTTTATATACAATACTTATACAGAGAACACGTTACTTTGTCTTATTTTACACATGATAATATAAGTTCTCACTCTTATTTGTAACAGGAGGCCTTTGTGCTGCAGTGAGATTCTACGGGGTATAAACTGAAAAAAAATGATTAGCCAAATTAATCCATATGCTTTGTTAGTTTAACCAAAAATTTGTATAAATTAACCGAATTTTAGTAACTACCGAAGTGTATGTAATACCTAACCAAAATTTGGTTAAATTTAATAAAACGTTCGGATTAATTTAACAAAAGATTTTTGTTGTTGAAATAAAAAAATTACGAAGTTCATTCTATACTTTGATAATTTTATTATGAAATTATAAAAAATTAAAGCACATAAAAAGAAATAACATACTCCTTTTAATTATATTTGAAATTCGACTTTACAGCGCTTTTAGTAGTAATCGAGCGCAATGACGGTGACAGTTAATGGTTTTATCAAAATCTTTTATGTCTTCAATATTATGACGTTGAGTAGGTACGTAGGTACAAACATTTCAAAGTTTTCTCTAAAGATTTTATATGTCACTTTAGCATCAAGTAGTCAGAACCATAATATCGAATAACATTGAAACTATTCTTTAAGATAATTCCTGTGTATAAGTAATAAAATTCTAGACGTAACGCTATTTCTGTTTTTCCAAAGGGGACTATTTTAATAAACTTTTGGCAGTGCTCGTATAAAATCAAACAACAATGCACCTTCTTCATGAAACGTCAGTGACAAGCTTATTCTACAAAAGACATTTTCGAAAAATTCGTATCCACGAGAGCCGATTCAATTTCCTCGGAATCGTTTGCTGTTACTGGCTGACATTTGCCGACAACGATCGCATTCTGAGGCGTAAAGCGTGAAGAGTGAGACCACCACTGGGTATGGATGGTATAGTGGACCATTCAATTTTACATGTGGATGAGTTTTTAAATCGGGCTCAGGATTATTACGGTCAACTATAAAACGTTAGGTATCTCAGATTCCAAACTATACGTTTTAAATTATCTCATCAAAGGACAGCAATAGCTTAGTATAAATAAAAATAATAATAAATATCTTGGAAATTGTCACACAAATTATCTAGTCACATTTAAAGCAACAGAATTTAGCCTGGACTTGTGTTATGATGACTAGACAACGATGTAGAATAAATATATAGATACAAACGTCCATGACTCGGGAACAAGTATTCATATACATCATACAAATATTTGTACCTTTCGGGATTCGAACCCGCGACCCTCGGCACAGCAGGCCGTTTCACTACAGACTGTGCTATCGGGCCATCAAGTATGATGCAAGAATACTCCCAATCCTAATTTGATTCTTTCGTGACATAAGACAAACAACAAAACCGGAAAGCCACTGGAATAGGACTTAAACAAAAAATGTCATGAAATGAAAATTGTCCATGCCAATTTGAATGAAACGCTAATAGAAAATGAATAAAAAAAAAATAATGTCTTGGACATCGTCGCACAAAGTATCTAGTACCTGAGTCGCACTTGTATTATGATGAGCAAATAAAGATAAACTTCAGTACACAGATAAATACATCCATGACTTGGGTAGAATATTCGTATGCACCATACAAATATTTCCCCCTTGAGGGATTTAAACCCGCGACTCTCACACAACACAGCAGGCAGGTTCACTACAGATTGAGCTATTAGGTCAATAATGACGATCGTAAGTATTTGTGTTGTATTTAATGCCGTGGTGGTCCAGTGGCGAGTAACCTTGCCTGCCGTGCAGGAGGCGATGGTTCGATCCCGGTCCAGGCCGACTCGTACCAATGAGTTTTTCGGAATTTATGTACGATTTGTAACACCACTGGCATTTCGGTGAAGGAAAACATCGAGAGGAAACCTGTATGCTTCAATTTCAAGGCATGTATAGTACCCACTGTCCATTATAAGTGGCGACGGGCTCACCCCCCGTCACACTGAACGGAGTTTCGGTACTACTGGTGAAACATGGATATTCTGAGGTTTCCGAATATCTCTGACTACCCCCTCGGGGAATATAGTCGTGAGCATATTTATGTATGTGTATGTATGTACGTATTTTTAGACATAATATTGTTTAATAATCAATTCATTACAACTGGATTTCAAGTTTACCTTTAATTTTTTTATGACCTGTATATTAATATCGACCCGTTGTTAGTTAGATTCTATTTAGCTACTTTATATTCTATATTTTTTCTACTCTTCCAACATAAATAAAGCTTAAAAGCGACTTCGTATATTGAACTGCAGCATTAATACGCAATCGCTATTAACTAGGCCGGGTTTATCAAAGAGTTACAGTATAAAAGAGTTTTAATTTAATTTACTAAAAAAAACGATTTCAGTAGAAAGGCAATATTGAGTTTCAGTAAATTTAATTTGCTGTAAACTGAGGCGTCGTGTTTGCGAGTGGCCTCTATTACTTCGTTCGATGTTGGCCGCTCGATATGCTCCCTATAGAGCTTTTATTTTTCTGTGTCACTGTAAAAAGTATGAGGTGAATGTTGTAGCGCTTTTGTTTGTCTTTTATGCATTGACATAAATACTATAAACTCCTATTCATATATAATCTTAGCATATTATTGTCTGAATTGACACAATAACCAACACAAGTCAAGTATGCATGCTGTTGGGAGGCACTAATGCTCTGCATTTGATTCATAAACTTCGTCGTATTTGGTATGTTTACCGTCAACTAGTTAGCAAAAGAGCTTGTTAGGAGCTATTTAAGTCCTGCTATTTTTGGAGCGTTGAGTGTTTATCTAGTTCAATATATAAGATATCAATACTTTTATGTGATAAAACCGGCCAACTGGGAGTCGGGACTCGGGTCGTAGTCGTGGGTAGTAGAAGTAGAGTCGAGTGTATAGGCTCATAGTAACTGAAGATCTGTTAACACTTGTAGTTTTTTTTTGTAAAACCAGTCACATGAGTTCCAACCTGATAAGTTTTTAAATGGGTCTAGTTTTTGAAATATCGGTGGGACCAGCAGTTTTTCTGTGTTTATTGAAAAATTTGTTCAACTAAGTTTCAAAGAAAAATAAGGAAAAACATATTTTTAGATTCGTATTTTTATAAGCTTTCATTTGGTACTCCACACAAAACCGTAGAAAAACAAGTTTTTTGTTATCTCTTTCTGACCCCCAAAAACTGCCCTTCAATATAAACACTAAGCTTTTTGACTTTTTTTGACCATTAATTTCTGTAACTGTACCAAGTTTCAGCTTCCTGTGTTTTATGGTCTCTGCGAAAAATGCATGTGACTAGACGGACGGATGGACAGACACCGAGGTGATTCCATAAGTGATCCGTTTTGGAAATTTAGGTACGGAACACAAAAAAAATCAATGTATGAATATTAATGAATGTAACTGGCCACGTCCGCTGTTAAGTCGTTAATAAGTTAACAATTTTCGAGTTTAAGGAGAAGACACAAATATATTTACACTAGAGTTTACCCGCGACTTCGTCCGCACAAATAATACACCAGATTTTAAGTCAGATCATAAGCTATCAAACAAATAAAGCTTCATCAAAATCGGTTCAAACAAATAGACAAAAATTGTAAAAAAGGTTGATTTGGAGTCCGGTTACCTAAAAACCATATTCTAGTCTTTTTCTTGTAAATATTTTCAATGTACAGACTCACTTCTATTACAGTTTCATAATAGTTTAGATTATGAATATAACTGGTGAATTTTCGAGTTTAAGGAGAAGACACAAATATATTTACATCCAGGAAAAGCGATTTTTAAATAAGATATTAACCGAGGCGTTTAATGTAGGCCTCGCAAAGGCCTCTCCCTGTAGAGCATTTCCATTTTCTGTGTCAGTGTTCAAAGTTTTGTAGCCAAGTGTATTATAGATAGGTATAGCGCTTTTGTTTACTTTTGTGAAGGTTGTGGGAGCCAATGGATGGAAATTACACGAAATTTGCAACCTGTAAGTCTATTCATTTCCACAGCTTTACCAATTAACACTTTTGTAGATCTAAAAAGGAACAAGTTTTTGTAGCAAAACAAGAAATTTTAGAAAATCATCGCATCATTTTGCAAATGCATAAAATGAGACAAACAAAATACCACAAATTCTTGAAATTTATACCTACCCCCTTTCATCACCTAAACAATACAAGGCATTGTTCGGGCGTGTATACACGATTGGTACATCGGTACCAGTTCGCTCTGACATTTTCGAACCACAATAGAGTTACGCCTGCCCGCGTCAAACAATGACGCCAGTCAATCGCGGTATCGGTGCCTCTGCAAACAGCATAGGTCGTCACAACACTGCTCTCTCGTGTGCACAAGGCTTTATGGTATGGTGTAGATTAAATTATGTAACGCTTATTCATTGAATTTTAGAAGCTATCGATCCGAATTTAGGTACATTCTTTCGAAATGCTTGTTACCAATTTTATCCTGATAACTTAACACTTAACCGTTACTTTATATAAATGGGCTCGCACTGACAAGAAGAGGTAAGCACGTGCGCTATTGAGCACGAGTGAGAGAGGACTACTGATTACTTTTTTTCGTCTTCCAGGAGGAGATGAAGTTAAAATTTAGGTGGTGATAGGTAGGTGCATGTTGTTTCTACTATGTGCTTACGTTGCGAGGATCGTCTCTAAGAGGATTCACAATGTTAGCAATATAAGAGCTCAATAACGCCAACATCGGAGTTGAAGCAGTCGCCGTGGTCGAAATCAGTAATGAACAGTACATACATTAGAATAGAGGCGACTATGGAATAAGGCTTCTTACATAGTGGTTCCTTACGGTGCGCAACTACTGAGCAGAGATTTGGGTTTTCACAAACTCAGAGTAGCGCAGAGAGCAATTCTGAGTAAGATGGAAGAAGTTATGCTAAGAGTCCGAAAGCGGAACGAATGGCTCAGAGGGCAGAGCTAATTCTCAGACGTCATCAAGAGTATCGCGAAGCTCAAGTGGCAATAGGCTGATCACTTGGCCAGAAAAGAAGGCTCGTGGGGCAAAATATTGTTGGAGTGGAGACCGTGGGGAGAAAAGCTTTTAAGAGGAAGTCCGTAAATACGTTGATATGACCACATCAAAAGAACAGCTGAAGTCAAATGGATAGAGAAGTCGTAAGATCAATTAGGATGGTATAGACTGAAGGACGCCAACACCATTACGGTTGAAAATGGCTAAAAAGAAGAATATAGTTCTTTAGTGAAAAAAGGCTAGCGACTTTGACAAGTAAATGTGCGTCCTGAATAAAGCTTAAAAGTAAAACCGTAGTAAATTTATAATTCTGTGAGTAAAACTTTATGCAATTAAAATAAAACCTTCATTAAGTGAGTCTGGCTAAAACTACTCTACTCTGGCTAAACGATAGTTGTTAGTTGTAACAAAGTTTCTGATCAACCCGAAAAGGAATATGGTCATGATGTTATATTTATATGTATCATGACAGAATGTACTGGAAGCATAATAATTTAAACATTGTTTTAGATAAATACTGAGCGGAGATAGCCCATACGGAAGAGAGCTTGCGACTCAATTCCAAGGCGGCGGTTCTATTCCTGGTCTATACCACCAAGTTCAACGTAAAGTATGTACGGTTGTATTTGTCAGTATCACTAACACGGCGAGGGAACCTGCATACCCGAAAACGAAAAGGAAATAGCATAAGTTCGGAGGTATGTGTAAAGATATGGGAGAGCATGGGGCGAATATAAAAGACAAGCGATAGTCGCAGTGTTATGCCTCGGCTTGCAATCCTGTCCAAAATAATAATAATACATACATCCTTACATCCACTATTGACGCTCCAGATAGAATATTAATTCTATAGAAAATAATAACAGTTAATGCGATATAAAATCATAAAGCACGTTTTTCTCAATATTGAATCAGCGTACATTACTCAAATCCAATAATTTTCCTCGTATACTTTTCAATACAATATGTATCGGAATACAAATGGATGTGTGCTTTGTCTATTGTATAAAGTTCTTCGTCGATATTGTCAAGTATCGATGTAAAATGACATAACACAATGTTCAGATTGCCATGAATCGACTAACTAAAGTTATGATGATGAAGGTTTTCAATCTAGTACCAAAATAAATAAATAAATATCTTCGATAAATATATTCTCATACAGATTATCTAGACCTATTTAAAGTACCAGAATCTAGCCTGGACTTGTACAATGATGACAAGACAACGATATAGAATACATTTATAGAGATACAAACATCAAACATAAATTACTCGGGTATAAAATGTATATTCATAATACAATTATTTTCCCCTTTCGGGATTCGAACCTCAAATGTTGCAAGTAAATTATTAAAATATGCTACTGTGCCAATAAAATAAATACAAACTATTATTTGAGAGCAAATAAAGTCAAAACAAACAAAGGAAATAAATGCAAATAGAATTGTGTATATTATGATAGGTACATATTTACAAAAACAATCTAAATAAACACAAATACAAAATGAACGAAATTGTTTACCTTCAAACGAAACGGAGCGGGAACTTGAAATAGTAATTCCATGTCAGCACTCGCTATTCAATTGTCTGATATTAATTACTTTTCACTGTACACTGTAGTCACATGGATTACGCTACAAGCGCCCTTATTCATTAATTAGTACACACAACATCTAGTTGCGGATCCTTTACATCCCATTCAGTCCACCGCAACACTAAACCGTCCCAATCTGTAACGTCATCCTCAAAATTAATGTTCAAAAACGTTTAACAAACTGTCCCTTTAGATGACAAAGGCCTGTCTCTAAGCATACTGTCTGCTGCTTTCACGAGTCACAAAGAGTCGCTTTTATTCACATTCCGAACAAAAAAATAACAAAACGCCACGATTCTTCGCCGGTCCTATTGTTCGCAAAGACCGTCTACGTCGTAGTCGCGTTGTAGCGCCGCTACGATCGGCTCACCACTGGCGGGGGCTACGAAAGCCCCGGACCGTTCACCTACACATCTACATCGAGCTCGCGGGCTTGTACGCACATGCTGCCTCACGCACACAACTGTATTTATTACAAGAGGGCCGCGAGTGGAAGCGGGAAAGTAGCATTTTTGGGGCCTGTAAATGATGTACACACTAATGATGATTTACTCACACACCCGCGTGATCGGCGCACAACTTCTCTGCCCATATACATAGAAGCGATTCAAACTTGTAATCCCTAACGATGATTTGAATTTAAGGGATTTGGTTTATCCAGATACAGTACAAGTGTGAAGCTATGTGTTTCTAATGAATATCCTATTATGCATTTAATGTTTACTTAGTAACACATTACTGTGCGTATAATTATAACCTGATCTGATACATAACTGTAATTGCAGGTATGAGATTATAGTGAAATAAAAAAACCGGCCAAGAGTGTGTAGAACTCGCTCATGATAGGATTCCGTAGCCATTGTATAAGAGATTGTATGTGTAAAAAGAAGAAAAGTTTTCCTTCTTCGGAACCTTACGTAGTCAAACAAGGAACCCTTATACTTTCATCCATTCTGTCTGTCTGTCTGTCTGTCTGTCTGTCTGTGATTAAAACTTTTCTTCTTTTTACACATACAATCTCTTATACAAAAGGTATACAGAATGTTTAAGTACTATACAGAGTTTTTTAGTATGATTATTTGTTCTACATATTTATATCGTCACTCTACTTTTAAAGCAGAGTAAGCAGAAACTATTCAGGGCGCGCTACAGGGCGAACACACTTTTCTTGTCTCATTCATTTTAGGTCCAAATCTGAAAGTGCCGGCCAACAAAAACTAATGCTAAGTTTTGTTAGAACTTTTCCATCTAAGCTTTTATTATTATGGCGTGAAAGCTATCAAAAATTTTTCTAACCCAAATAAAACAAAGGACAATGGCAAATAATAAATGCTTAGATGAACATTTCTAAAATAATACCACATAATTTTTTTTTGGCTGCACATTCACATTTCGTACCAAAATTTGTCCCTTTTATACTTTGATTTTTTATACTTTTCAGCTCACTAGAATCATAATATTGCATAAATACAAATTACGCAAATATTGACAGCTCGCGAAGACCAATCATTTATCTAAGGGTTAATCTTTCTAGGTAAATTTAATTAAACAGACTTTCTTAAGACGCGCAACTACGGATCATGCCTTTCAAAGTATACAACGTGTTAATGAATAAACGTAAAACTAGAAAACAGTTTAGAATGTTGTTTAGAATCGAGAGCTGAATCGAATTATCATGATTTTAACATAGGTTTTTTTTCCAAAATATTAAATAATTTGTTTGTAAAATTTTAAATTTACTGATCTCGATCTCACCTCACGGGGACACTCACCCTACTTACTACCAAAACTAGATTCTTAAAATGTATCCATGAGCACGTTAGAGCTTTCATTCATTGCTGAAATAATAACAAATCATTTTTGTCTCAAAACTTAAAATGCGAATAACTGTAAATATTAACTATAAAAATAATGAAATTATTGTTTCAATCTAATTATTTTGTTATAAATCAGTTGGGGTATATGAGGTTTTGCGCTTATTCATTAACACGTTTTATATGTATATTTATTTGTTGTTACATAAACTACGAACAAAACAGAAAAACTTTCTCATTGTATTATTGAGAATTTCACTTGGAGTGATTAACGAGAAAATCTGGTTAGGAATGAAGGTTATAATCTTAGGTACCTACTACCTACTAGAAAATGGGCTGTTGAAGCTTATTACAAAGTGTTATGTTTAGGGGTGTGCCAAATGAATTAAGTATTTAAACCGTGACTGACTGACTGACAGACAACGCACAGACTAAACCACTAAATGTAGATAGAAACATGAAACATAATTTTCTATAAAGGATGTTCTATTTCTATAAATTAGTAAAAAAAAGGATGTAGGAGTGCACTAAGAAATGATTTTTCGGAAATCTTCCCGAAAAGGGGGTTTCAAAATTTCACGCGAACCAAGTCGCGGGCAAAAGCTAGTTATAGATAATTAAGTCTTACATGGGCTAAATTACGGTCAACGGGTGATCTTGAATTCTAAATTAACATCTCTGTTGATTTTAAAATTGCACACTCTTATATTTTTATATCTAGTAAAGATGTGGATACGCCTTAGGTAGTAGGTAACAGGCACTCAGTCACCCCTCTCTAGAGTTTCACGGTAGATACACTGCATTGTCAAAGTTTCCAGAAGAAAATTTCAGATATCAAAGTTGAGTGAAAAGTTTTCAATGAAGATGTCGCAATTAATTTTCGATAAAATTTAGCTCGTTAACGTTGGAAAATTACAATCTTTGAAAGGACCCTAATTGAAATATACAAAAGTTTTTTCATTAAGGCTTCTCGCTGTGATGTAAATTAATAATACGAGGTATCTGTGTACGTCCTTTGATTTGAGGATCTCTTGAGATTAGAGCCCTTGAAAGCCCTCGGGGCCATCTAATTCATCGCTATTTCCTTGGCACTGTCCGTAATTCCGATTCAATTCTATGTTAGGTATATACCGGTATATACTACGGCAGTTGTAATAACTCTTTTGTGGTTTAATGGACGGATGTTACATAATCATTTAAGCTATTTTGAAGAATAGTTTCTGTTAATTTCATAACTCATATTATGAGTAGTAAAAGTACACCCTCCTTGTAAAAAAAAAATGGTATGATATACAACGTGTTAATGAATTAACGCAAAACTAGAAAGTAGTTTGTTTAGAATCGAGAGCAGAATCGAATTATCATGGTTTCAACATAGGTAATTTTTTTCAAAATATTAAATAATTTGTTTGTAAAATTTAAAATTTACTGATCTCGATCTCAACCCACCGGTCGGGCATTCTCACCCTACTTACTACCAAAAAAAGATTCTTATAATGTATCCATGAGCACGTTAGCGCTATCATGCATAGCTGAAATGATAAAAAAAAAATGTTTGCCTCAGAACTTAAAATGCGAATAACTTTAAATTTTAATTATCAAAAGAATGAAATCATTGTTTCAATTTAATCATTTTGTTATAAATCTGTTGGGGTGTATGACGTTTTGCGCTTATTCATTAACACGTTGTATATGAAGTCTGCAAACGAGTGCACAGAAAATTGGTAATTATATGAAAGTCATTAAAGATATTACAATAGTATAAGTTTTATTTTAATTTATTGCATGCATGAATATGCTCACGACTATATTCCCCGAGGGGGTTGTCAGAGATATTCTGAAACCTCAGAACATCCATCGTCACATCGTTTAATTTATTAAAGAACAATAACGTAACGGATAAAAAAACACAACAAAATATTATAATAATGTGGATAATATTATGTAAATACGTATAAATTTAAAAGTGCTCATAGTTATACGTAAACAAAGTTAAATGTGGAAAATGGTCATCATTCGTGTGTGGAGCTAAATTAAGAATATAAGACAATAACATTGACCCAAAGTAAATCTAAAGAAGTCATAACTATGACCAAGTCCGATAACCAGTTTATAGTGTGAACTCTCACAAAACAGTCAAAGGGAGATCGACACAAAAATCCCGTTTCCTACAGAGATAATCCAACCGTCAATTCCGTAGAAAAGTTGCAATAAAACTGCATGGCCGGACTATTCACCATTTCCTGATCGGGCATTAGCTGGCGATCATTCTTTCGGAGTCGCACTTACCGGCCAATTCAGGCGAAACTACCTTAGGGGTCTTCTTCACATGGGCACTATGATCATCTTTGTTTTACTGTTGTGCTAAGTTTTATAGCTTTGAAATACAATGTTCTGAATAAATAATAATTTCGATGATCAAAGTAGTGATTGCTACAACAACCGCTGGCTTAAAAATGGTTGTTGATGTTGGTAGTAAAATTGCAGACAATCCCGAATTGAGGAAACCTAAAATATTTTAATAAAAAGTCATTTAATGTCAATTAAAAGTGAAAAATGGGCTCACTAATAGACACTTAACAGAGTTTGGATACTCGCTAATCACTAAATAGCTCGTAGTATCATGTATTCAGAATTATTCGTATAATATCCACGTTTCATATTATTAGTAGTGATGGGCAATTTCCCATCACACTGGACTGAGTTTCGGTACCACTAGTGAAACATGGATTATGGTATCCATATTCAGAATATCTCTGGCAACCCCTTCGGGAATATAGTCGTGAGCATTAACTTTAGCTAGACTGCAAGATTTAGAAAAAAAAACAAAGAATATACAAAGTGTTACAGAAGTAAAAATAAACATTTAAAACTTTTAAGAGGGTTTTTAGACCATCCAACTGAACAACTTTCACTATGGGATCAAGATCTAAATCGCGAAAAAAAAAGTCTGCTGTCCCATACATTTAGCTCGAGTAGATTTGTAGTTTAGTATGGAACATAATTTATTTTTTCGCGATTCTGATATTGGTCCAATAGTGAAAATTGTTCAGTTTGATGGTCTAAACCACCCTTAAATGTTTATTTGTATTTTTGTAACACCTTGTATACCTATCAGCCAGCTGATTCTTTTCTAAATTCAATCATCAAAGTAAAGGTGCGGTAAAGTGAAATGATTAATTCAAATGACAAAATCGCAGCGTACGAACGCGTGTAAACAGTCCCTAAAGGAAACGATCCGAGGGAGAATGTGAGAAACTGTTAAGACAGGAGCCGTGGAGCGTAACAGGCATGTGACTGGTTGAATGGTATGGAACTAAGTACCTTACTTATCGATACTGCTTGGAATAAGATAAAATCGAATATAGCTAAACTGGTGAAATACATAGCGCGGAGACAATTGTTTGATTTATTTACCTGAGTGACAGAGATATAAATAATAATAAAATATGAATAGAAAGTAATTGGTAAGAGAATTTTGGTCGAGAAGTGCATTTGCCAGGTCAGAGGCCTATTTAGGCGGCTTGAAAATTCTCTGACGGCAAGTTGACCACTAACTTGCCTCCAGCAACACGCACTGGGCCCGCTTGGTGGAGTATGGCCCACTCCCTCTCACCCTTATTCGTAAGAGTAGGCCTTTGCCCTGCAGTGGGATTCTACAGGCTATAACTTACTTACTTAAGTGCATTTGAAGAAAAAAGTAGTGGAAACAAAATTAAGTTTTAAATAATTAATGTACGAATGTTTTATTTAAAAGAACTAGATAAATAACCAACACTCCAAAAATGGCAGAAAAAAAAGAAGAAAACATACCAAATATGACCAAGTTTATTACAAGTTTGTTCCATACAAAAATGAAAAACCTACTCGAGCCAAATGTATGGGTCCATCAAATTTTTTTTTTCACGATTACGATGTTGATCCTATAGAGAAAGTTGTTCAGTTTGATGGTCTGATCATCCCCTTTAAAAAGTGTCAGCATCTTAAAAAGCACCTTGAATAAATTTTGAGTTGTAAAAATTTGCGGTACTGTGCTAGAATATTGTGTATAAAGCTTTAATCAGGTACTAAAATCAAACTTGTGCAATTAATGTGCGGTAAATATTTTCATCTTGTTTGTAAGTTAAAGTAATAAAGTATAAAATATCTCTTTGCGGAAGGCATAAAGTAGACGAAAAGGCAAAGGCTCGGTCGTGAAGCAGGACCGTATCGCTGGACCTTTAAGTGTACTACATACTGTCTGACACGACTCACCCGACTTGTCTGATAGACGGTAAAACCTATTTGACAAAACTACAATAGCTTAATTATAAGGCGCGGTTTATACAGAAGAGATGTGTGGCGGTGGCGGATAGTCAAAGTAACCCACTTATAGTACGTAGCATAGCGTCATTTTTGTCGTAAAGGAGAATTAAGCCCGCGCCTCCAGGTGACATCGCCTGGAGGTGCGGGCATGCACATTACCGCGAAAGACTGTCACTGCGAAGCCACTATACTTCGATGCACGGTACCGCGGTAGACCATCACTGCGAAGCCACTATAAGACATCGATGCACGTTACCGCGAAAGACTGAGTTAAAAAACTCCATGGTACGAGCTCACGATCAATTTCTCACTCTATCGAATAATTGTGACCTTAATCTTCCATCTGAGCTGTCACAGCATACATTTATTATTTTCATTTTATCGAACGCGTTAGAACAATTCTTTCTAGAAAAATGGTCAGTTCAATTCACAACACATATAAGACTCGCATAAGGGCGTTCATGATATGATAGTTTCCTCATGCCACTACTGATCGTGTGTATCATCAACCAAGCCAGCTTAAGATATTGCGGCTATCGGACGGCCCTTTGAGACTTCCTACTGGCGGAAATTTAATTTAATCGCATTTTCTTCTTTGCTAAACGACCTCTTTCTGCTATAGCTTTCGAGTTTTCGAATGGATTTTCTTTTTGAACGTAAACCTACACGGTATTAGAAGGAAACGTATTGTTAACAAAGTGTCTTTGGTATGAGCGAGCGGTTTAATAATGTTTCTTTAAAATGACGAAGCTAGAGAGGTCTGTCAGGATCTGTGAAAATATGTATTTAAAATAAATCAGGAGAAAATTATTTTTGTGAGGTTATTTTTAGGGTTCCGTACCCAGAGGGTACCAACCAACAGGATTCATTTATAAGCCTACGCTATCCATTTGTTTGTCTGTCTGTACTATATACAGGGTCCTTCTTAATATGCTGACACTTTTTAAGGGGATGATCAGACCATAAAACTGAACAACTATCTCTATGGCACCAACTTAGAAATCGTGAAAAAAAAAACCGCTCTTCCAAACAATACTGGAAACCTACTTGAGCCAAATGAATGGGACAGCCGATTTTTTTTTCGTGATTTCGATGTTGGTCTTATAGAGATAGTGGTTCAGTTTGATGGTCTGATCATCCCCTTAAAAAAGTGTCAGCATATTAAGTTGGACCCTATATACTATACAGCCCTTTATACGCGCCGGTTTTAATTTAAAAAATTAGCTCTTTCTTAAAATCAAAATACTTATACGAATATTTTGTTACTTACTTGTTTCTGTCCACGACTTTTTCCGTGTAGAATCGATGACGTCGCTGTAGATACATAGTAACATTATTACCTATACCCATTAAACTGAAAACATATTTATTTTTTTATTTTTTATTTTATTTTATAATGGTACCTAATCTAATGCTGAAATTACTCTAGGTTCATTTAAATTGATGTATTCTTCATTCATATATGGATTCGTCTTATCTATGTGTTCATTTCATATCAATATATTAATTAAAATTGTAAACTTGGCGTGTCTCTACATTGAAAGTGTTAGTTAAAAATTAATAGTTTCGCCATATCCGTCCGTCTGTCTGTCCGCGGCTTAACACAGAGACGCTTAGTAGTAAAAAGTAAGTAATTTGGCATGGGTATACATATTAATCAAGCCGACAAAGTGGTAAAATAAAATCTTGATAAATGTATATTTTTAGAGTACCTCCCCTACACGCGAAGCGGGGATGTAATTTTTTTCTCGTCTATATCATGATGTCGAGTATCGTTGGAAATTTAGTCTTTATAAGCCGTTAAACCGTAGTTTAAAACAAAACGCCCCCTACTAAGTCCGTATATTGTGACGGGCAACTACGGTACTTTACAGTTCGCGTGACACAACACGCACTTGGCCGGTTTTTTCGAACAACAAAACACAACGAACAAGCAAAACAAACAAATGCTACTAGCAAATACTAATAGCGTGTTCATTTGAACTTTAGCCTATGATTTACATTTCCAATGCAATTTACAATGCTTACCTATCTATATTCAAACCCACCACCTCTGAAAGGAAGATAAATTAGCCAGAAACTTTATGTCCATAAACATTCAGTCGAAAATAGTTTAGCAGACATAAATCGCAGACTCAGGTTCGAACACAGAAGGCAGTTAGCAATTATCGTAAAAGGGAACTCTCTGGAAAATGCCCACTTCATTATTACATAGTTTGTTCCACAACGTAAGTCCCGCGAATCAATCTATTTTCACACTTACTTTGTAGGCAATAAGATATCTTTCGAAGGGCTTTATTTCAAATGAACTGTACCTACTGTATCCCCTCGTAGGTCAAGAGCTCGGAATGGATTAGGGGCGAATTGAATTATCTAACCATTGAGATGACTTCTGATCGTTTCTTGTACCTGACCTAGCTTTTTCCTTCTTTGCAATATGCAATATAATGAAACAATAAAACTACTGCTTTAAGATTTTGTATCGGATAATTTTATGTTGTGTTCTAGTTTTTTTAAATATATTTTATTTATAATACCTTCAATGCGTGATCTTTGCAACTGCACGATTATAAAGATTGGTAGTTATAACGAAGCTTCTGAGCAAGCCGAAAGGAATTATGATAGTGGGATTATCATACAGGAAAAGGGGATGATCAGACCATCAAACTGAACAACTTTCTTAATGGGACCAACATCGAAATCGTGAAAATAACATCAGCTGTTCCATACTAAACTACACACCTTTTAAATTTTTTTTTATTTATAAGTTAATGGCATTCTGTTTATAGCAATTTTGCCAGTATCAAGTCGTTTATGTCTCAAGAATTGTTTGGAAGAAAACACATCAGAGCTATACAAAATGGCGGGCCACGTGTAGGCCTAGGACAAGACAATACGAACACGACCGTCCTCCGTCAGACCTGCGCAACCTCAACTGCGAACCAAATGTAGGTATAGGACAGCTGTTTTTTTTTGTCGATTTCGATGTTGGTCCCTTAGTGAAAGTTGTTCTGTTTGATGGTTTGTAACACCCTCTAAGTATGTAACGCATTTAAGTTTACACCCTGTATATCTATTCTGTCTATTACTTTAAAATAAATAATATTTATTTCTTTCTTAGAATTTAGATATTATGTTACTTTCCAAGTTAATCTAGATAGGTTTCATCCATGAGAAGATCTGTTATTAAACACACATTTATTTCTATTCTAAATGCTATCTCAAATTTAGATGGCGTTGGGACAAAAATGAAAAGCGTACATTTTAGAAACGCATTATCTCAAACTCGTATGACCCCGAGCAAAGCCCGATCGCCCAGCTACTTGTATGTACGTATGTAGTAACTGTAATTTACTGAAACATACTGATTGCAAGTCATATACAAATACAACTAATAATCCAAATATCAAATAATGCCACTTTTAAAGTATTATTTTGAAATCTGGGGGCATCGTCGATTTTTCGAATACTCACAACTTGGGTTTATGATTTTGGTTTTAGATAGGAGGGCGTGTAAGAGCATTAGAGCTACATCTATCGCTATCTTTTGATTTGCTACTCACATTTTTATGCAACAATTAAACTGGATTTGCAATTCTGCAATCACACCCGACAGAAATGCACTTAACCGCAAACTCGAAAGTTAGGTGGCCAATGCAGCAAAACTTGCTCCTGAGCTCAGTTTCTTGTGAAACATAATAAATCTTGCTTACTGTCATTGGTATTTAGCTCGTGCGAGGGATGCTCACAAAGGAGCCTTCAATAAATCATTTAGAAGTATTCCGTTTGCATAAACAAGTATGCTATATCATGGTACAGATTGCCGCCGACAGGTTTAATCACTTTTCTAATCGATATTTCACAGCTGTCTTTATGAATTAATGACTTGCCCGATTCTTGGCTCAAAAATAGCTTGTAACCTAAATTGTTGTTATGATTTTGTAAAATGCTTAGGTATCGTATAATCTATTAGTATCGTATATCTAAGAAGTATCTACTACAACCTACTAATATGCATAATACCGGGTGTAAGTGACAGCCTAGCAAATACTGAAACGGTGAACTCAGACTATACAACGTGTTAATGAATTAACGCAAAACTAGAAAGTAGTTTGTTTAGAATCGAGATCAGAATCGAATTATCATGTTTTCAACATATGATTTTTTTTCAAAATATTTAATAATTAGGTAATAAAAATTTTAAATTTACTGAACTCGATCTCAACCTACCGCACGCGCACACTCATCCCACCGCTCGGGCACTCTCACCCTACTTACTACCAAAACAAGATTCTTAAAATGTATTCACGAGCACGTTAGCGCTTTCATTCATTCCCGAAATGATAACAAATCACTTTAGCCTGAAAACTTAAAATGAGAATAACTTTAAATTTTAATTATCAAAATAATGAAATTATTGTTTCGATCTAATTATTTTGTTATAAATCAGTTGGGGTGTATGAGGTTTTGCGCTTATTCATTAACACGTTGTATAACTGAACAACTTTCACTATGGAGCCTACTTTAGGAAACGCGAAAAAAAATTAGCTGTCCCATACATTTGAGTTGGGTAGGAAGAGCACTTTTGTACGGGACAGCAAATTTTTTTTCGCGTTTCAAAAAAAACCTTGTTTTGTTACTACCACTAATTTTAAGATAAATGTATACTAACACTATATGGACATCCTTTCTGAAATAAATTATTTGAATTTGAATAGCTACACATCAGACTTCCAAAATTAATAAGCTAACTTATTGAACAGTCAATTTAGTCCAATAATAATCGCAACAGCTGACGAAATGATACAAAGAAAATCCCCAAGAAGTTTCGAGAAATATAAAGCGAAGGTCGGTTTTATTCTTCAATTTCAATTATTGAAATGAAGAAGAGGGGTAACTGTATTAATTAATTTCAATAGGCTTAATACCAACCCTTTTAATCAAAGTAACTCAATCCAAACGGATGAACAGTTTTTGTATCGGTTTTATACTTCGATTAATTAGTAAAAGATGTAAAGATTTTAATAACTTTTTCGAATCTATTTTGAGCAGCAATATTGAGCTCTATTTAGGATTTTTAGCTCAGCAAACTAGGCCAAGGATTTTATTCTTTTCGATTGAAATTGAAATTTAATTGTATTATTTCTTTATAACGCTATCAAGTACTACAACTATTTACCTGGAACATTAAATACACGATGAAGGAAAACATCGTAAGGAAGCCTACATACGCTGAAGAAGAAATTCCGATGCGCATGTGTAGTCTACCAATCCGCATTGGGCACGCCTGGTGGACTAACGCCCATACACTTTCCCTGGAGATATACCTGTGCCCAATAGTGGGACATATATATACGCTGTGATGATGATCTAAAGGCAATCTTTATAATCCACAATGGACAGGCACAGGAATTGGATAAAGTCTCCGTGTAAAATGACTGTGATATATGGACGGACGGACAGACGGATGGAAAGACGGACGAAACGAAATTATAATGGTGGTGTTTTACGAAATCAAAAACTGATTAAACAGCTATTGCCCTAAAAATATAATTAAATAATTATAGGAAACGGATATTTAATCTTAGCACATTAACAATACCATCTAACTAAGTTTCTCATAAAATAAAGGATTCATTCTTTCAGAAAGATTAATACCTATAATTATACTTAGTACCGACATAGAATATTCAGACAACTTAATTATAATAATTCTAGAGACCGAAGTAATAATGTAATATTCTCTCAGACTATGTATTACACTTGCTAAAGCTAAGCAGTTCTGATCATAATAATTTGTGCGACATCCTTAAACAGTATTCAATTATGAACCATTAATTTAGGTGGAACAAACTGAAGTAGTTACTATGTGTATGAGTAGAGTTATCAGTCTTCTCATTATGTCAGTTAATTTCTAAGTACTTGACACGTATTAGAAATAATGCACTGTACACGACGAATACGTGCGTTTGGCTTATTGTAATGTGTAGATAATTGCGTGCCGGCTGTGTACACACGGTGTCACATCAAGCTATACAAAATATACACAAGCTAGCCGCGCGACATTATATGTAACTCGACCTACGCGCGGCCAGCTTATTTTGGTTTTGTATAGCTTGGTATGTCGCTGTGTGTACTTTTTCTACGAACAGAGCTGGAACACACACGTCAAGCACACGTATTCGTTCGGTGTGTGCTTTGTAGGAAAATAACATAGTTACAATGATAATTCTCAAACTAACAATTGATATTTGATATAATGGCAATACCTTAATAAACTCTTACTGCAGCTTCAGTAATCATCACATATTAATAAAGTTTTTGATTAAGTTTTATTCTATCAATAAAATGTACACTCACTGAATAAAATCCACTGAATAAATAAAATAGTACATTATCACAACAAAAGACAAAGTTCTCTACCCACAAGAAAGAAAGGTACAACACAACATTCACGTAGTTCCAAACATTTCAAATTTTCCAACTCCACTCAACCCGTACTCGGACACAAAAAGCCTTGAAAAATTCTTAAAAACTTTTTATGCCATTAAGCGGAGTCATCGTTGGAAAAGAGAAAAAGACAGCCAGTTGCCCTTTCCATTAACAGGGTAGGAATGCGAACGCCGGAGGCGACCAATAAATCAATCTGTTGAAACACGACTCTGCGAGCTGTTATGGAAGTAACGAACATGTTGTAGATATTTCCAACGATCAATACTAGACTTTAGGCTATTGGCAAAAACATGCTAGACTGAAAAAGGAAACTGAATTTGAGTTGTAATTGATTTTAGATTGCAACATGTGCTGCACGTAGAAATAATTAGATATTTTTTTATGTTATAACTTTCTGTAGATTAGTTCTGTAATCTGTGAGAATTTGATTCCTTTTATATATAATATGGAAATATTCTAATCTTAAACTTTTTAACATACCTACCTCCTAAGATATAAATAGAAATATTTAGATTCTATCCCCGTTTATAAATAGTAAGCAAGCCCGGACGCAATATACAAAACCCTTTATATGTTTAGGACAACACACCAATCATCACATCATCTTCCATTCGTCTTTATTTGCAGCAGTTAATTTAAAAAAAATCATTTCACTGAGTTTTGGACCTGAAGTATCGTAGGCAACTTTTTTTTAAGCGTACCTTAATAAACATCTAATGTAAGGGGTGGAAAACGCACTGCAGCTTTAAAAACCCCACCGTAAAACTTAAGATAGTTTCGGCGTATCGTACCTGTGCTCCCGTTTTTCCCGAATTCACTCCCAACTCACGTAGTTGGACACTTGCAGCCCTGTTCGACCAATCACCGACAGTATTTGAGACGGGAATACGTTAAACCGAGGACACAGATTGGAATAAAATCAGTATGTTCATTCCTATTCTTCATCTTCTTAACCCCTGGTGACTGAGTTTTTTCAGACCGCCTTAAGGCCTCTGACGTGGTTTTTATGTAACTGCTACTACCACCAGAGTAGCTACTACCAGAAGAGTACTGGCTTACCGTGCCACCCGAAGCAGAAAATCATCTTTCTTTTCAGACAATAAGGTGATTCAGCCTGCAATGTCCTAACCAACTGGGGAAAAATGCACAAAGTGACATATCACAAGGTGTCCCCCGTGGGAATCGAACCCACGACCTCCGTGTCAAGAGCCTAAGGTACTATTTTCTTTTAGGATAAATTGACGCGTATAGTGTGGCTTGTCGGTGGTCAAAATATAGATGCCTCAGTAGATACGAGATCCCTCGGAAAAAAATGGTATGAAACACCCTACCATTTAATTCCAACCTGAATTATATTGAAATGCAGTGCATGCAGAAGTATCCTACCTAAGTTTTTCTTGCAGCTAAGTTTCTAATCAACCTGGAATTAAATGCTGTGAGTTTATTTTTATATTAATGTCTAAAATCTTCACACCGACCGGCAAAGAAAAATGTTCTTAACAACAATGGCACGCCCCTCCGTCCGTCACGTTAGACAGGATCTCTACAAGGCAACATCACCCCAGAGTAGAAATTTAAATAGTAAATCTAATAAAAATAAGCTTTATTGCCACTGATGAACATAATTATGATATCCACCTTCCTTGATTGCCATATTTGCCATGAAACCAGTTACCAACAAAATTATTTAGACAAAAATAAATTTTTTATACAAATCTTGGACGGAGTGTATTTTCTGACAAAAAATTTACTCTGTATCGCAAATACTTACGTACTGATATTAAACTTTTACAACCACTGTGTTCACTTCCATTTGGTGGAATTAAATGAGCTTTAACTTTAATCGGAAAACAGAATAAACTGCCTTCATATTATAAGCTCCATGTATACTATAAGTAGCATGTGGTAAATATCGATTTCTACCAACTTAATTGATGAAACGACCTTTGATAATTAATTAAAATTATTTAGACAATAGTATCAATCTCTACATAAAATAAAGAAATTGAGTAACAAAACTGCGTACTTTGGCGTTCTATTTTGTGACCTATACGAGTACTAGGTATTTTATAGTGATTATCTAAGCGTATTTCTCAAAATTCAGACTTAGCATACTTAACTACCACCAGTAGGACATTCTTGCAAGCAACTTTCAAAGATCTTTACTACTAATAAAATACGGAGTTTTTGGTACCTATTTTTAACCCCCGACGTAAAAAGAGGGGTGGTATAAGTTTGACGCCAATGTCTGTGTGTCTATCTGTCTGCATCGTAGCTCTCGAACGGATGGACCAATTTTGATGCGGTTTTTTGACGTGAAAGCAAGTTTCCTTGAGGTGGTTCTTAACTATATTTGGTAAAAATCGATTCAGCAGTTTTCATGTAACTTTAAAAATTATGAAATAACATTAAATTACAAATTTAAAGAAAATCCAATGCCAAGAACAAACATTTAAAAAGTAAAAACTAATTCGGTCACATGTTTGAGGATGTAAACAAATGTATGTTGTACTTCTTAACTCTCTTTAAGATAGATTAGGTCACTTAATGTGTCGGGGACCGCAAGTGATTGTAAAAAAGTCAATGGTCATTTCATAGCGGTCCCCTACGCAATAATTGACCTATTACATACATACTTACATACATTTGCTTACATCCCCGAATGGGTGACCAAATAATTTTTACTTTTTAAATATTTGTTTTTTAATTCACATATTTATCTCATACTTTATGCCTCAGTTATAAAAGCGAAACTCGAAAACTCTGATTGAAAATCGGCTTTTGCAAACTTTTTGCGAATAAAAGAATATTTACTAGATTTTTGAGAGCAAACAAAACTCTCAAACAGATGTGAACAAAGATGAAAAAAGTTTCAGAAATTGGGAATGGGAGATGATTACAGTACACGGAATGGAGTTGCGGCTTTTTATGAACTCTGCTTTGTCCAGATTTCGACTGTTTTCCCTTTAAAACTTTGGAAAAGTTTGTTTAGACGCGTATTGTTACGATTGTGTATCAAGATTCCGAATTACATTCAATTTTTACGATACAACAAGTTTCATTTCAATTACATCAAGATTTTTATTCTTCTTGTTTCCATGTTCCAAATAGTGTATTCAAAGACAAAAGTAGTGTGTAGTCAGTGATAGTCCAAATATCAAAAGTATTAGGTATGCAGAATATCCACATTTCACTAGCAGTGCCCAAACTCTATAAAGTGTGACAGATAGTGAACCATTCACTACCTTAAATCTTAGCCTGACATAGTACACGCCTCGAAATTGAAGCATGTAGGTTTTCTTACGATGTTATCGTTCATTAAAAAAGTCAAATCTGTTACAAAACATTTTTGACAATTCCAAAATATACAAGTATGTAAAATTACAATCGTATTCACTTTAAGTTATTCAGAATCTTTGCTGCAGGTCCCATCTATCTATATCTTTTAGGATTGTAACTGAATGAAGGTTCAGTTTTACCAATTTTAGGGTTTCGGGATGGTTAGAAGAGTGTCGGTGGCGCTTTGCGAAGAAGTATGGATACTCAATAATGAGGGTCCTGGTTCGAATCCGCACGGACGACATACCAACGACGAAATACCAATAAAGTTAGAAAACTTTATTATGTAGAGCATTAGGCCGCGTTCTGATGGCCCGCACCCGCTCCGCGCTCGCCACGCGCATCGGCACCCGCGTCTTACCCGCCGCCGCCGCCTTGAAATGCATTCCTTGCAATTTAAGTCTTATGACACGATAATAAAAAGCGGTCGCGGGGCAAGCGCGTGACGAGTACGAGGCGGGTGCGGGGCGGGTGCGAGGCGGGCGCGGGTGCTCCCCCACAATATAATACGAGATTTATTATCGTGTCATAAGACTCAAATTGCAAGCGATGCGGGTAGGACGCTGGTGCCGATGCGCGAGGCGGGCGCGGTGTAGCGTATGTAGAGTGACTGCTCTACATACGCTAATGAAGTAATTTTGATGCGTATGTGTAGTCCACCAATCTGCCTTGGGCACGCATGGTGGGCTAACGCCCGTAAACCCTCTTTGAAAATAGGCCAGTGACCTGCAGTATGTCCGATGCTGATGATGATGATGATGGGATGGTACGGTGGTCGGTCAAGTAGCTGTTAGCCTTTCGCCCACTTAAATCTGCTAAAAGATGAGAGATATTAAGCCATCATCCACGCCATGGGAAGAGATAAGTAATTGCTTCATTAAAAGCCGGAACCTCATTTGCAAAAAACTTTTATAATATCCTCATAACTTCTATTTTGATTCAACAATATTTATAAGAATAAACCGACCGACTAAAATAAGAATATGTGATGTCGTGAAACAGCCTAGCTATAGCATCATGCATGTTGACATTTCCTCCGGAATGGAGATGACAATTCTCATTTCCGTGTTTATTTCTATTTTTACGAAATCTAAATAGAATTTGACGCTCCCAACCCAGATTCATCTCTCTCACAGTAATAATAATACATAAAAATTCAGTGTTTACTTACTTTTTATGTAACGACAATGTTCTGACGACACGACAAACTAGGATGCGGGTTCAGAAGATTATTTGCAGTACCTATTGACCACCTGTATATTGTTTTTTACTCTGTGGTGTAAACATAAGTTCGTTACATACTTTAAAAGGGTGGGTCAGGGGTTGAAGCATCATCAAACTGAACAACTTTCAATATTAAGCCAACATTGAAATTGCGACGAAAAAATCTTTTTGGGTTTTTGATATCTCGCGATTTCGATGTTACCCCCACAGTGAAAGTTATTAAGTTTGATGGTCTAACACTCAGTTGCAGAAACGCTCATTAAAGTTAATCATCCATTAAATCTGTTGCTAGCTTTTACTACGTCAACACGACAAAATGTGACAGCAAGAGATTTAATGGAGGATTAACTTTAAATAGCGTTTCTGCAACTGAGTGTAAAGTACTCAGTTTAATATGTACCGTATTTAATGTTTCACCCATCGTTAGTTTGTAGGAAAATTAATAAATAAATAAATATCTTGGACATTGACACACAAAATTATCTATTCACATTTAAAGTACCAGAATCTAGAACTGGACTTGTAAATTGAGATATAAACTTAAAGTCTCAGGTTTTTCTAAAATTGAAAAACATCATGGTTTATCAACTACACTTCTTCTGAAGAAAAACTACTCAACAGGTGATGTGGGGACAAGATCTGTAAAGTCGCCCATCGTTTAAAATTTACATGTGATTTCTGGATACCAAACGGAAAGAAGAGCGGACTTTGAATCACCTCGATGATCACTTGGTCAGGTGATCATAGTACACTAATGAGTTGCCAATAAAGATATCACCCAGGTAATATCACCATCTTTTCCAATCGAATATTCGTTTTCTTCAAGTGCTCCCAGTGCGATCTTACCTTAACGTCGTAAATGGCAACATCAGCGGTAAGCTGACACAAATTAATCCTATTTGCCCGACATGATTACCTGATATGAATATTCATAAAGTCCCGATAACATTCTTCAGTAGACCTGCAAGTTTAAACGAATTAGTCGACGGGAAGCACGGAGATTACGTCGTAATTCATTTTGTAACGCTATTTTCGTTCGTGGTTTTTAGCAAACATGTTTTTGCGAGGACTTAGGGGTTTTATGTGAAATTGAGGCGTTTTGCTAGTGGTTAATTTTATACAGTCGTGCAATGGTTTCATTAAAAACATATTTTGAAATGTTCACAATCATTTAACAAATGAAATAACATTATTTTGGTACTGTTCCGGGAACATCGAATAGCATTTTACTGCAGATATTGGCATACTGTTTATATCTTATTATCGTATATTATCACTTACCATACAGTGAAATTTCTCCCAAACTTTGGGGAAAAAAATATGTAGTAGTATATACAACGTGTTAATGAATTAACGCAAAACTAGAAAGTAGTTCGTTTAGAAACGAGAGCAGAATCGTATTATCATGGTCTCAACATTGGTAATATTTTTCAAAATAATAAAGAATTTGTTTGTAAAATTTAATATTGATTGAACTCGATCTTAACCCACCGCATGCGCACTCTTACCCTACTTACTACCAAAACAAGATTCTAAAAATGTATCCATGAGCACGTTAGCGCTTTCATTCATTGCTGAAATGATAACAAATCGTTTTTGCCTCAAAACTTAAAATGCGAATAATTTTAAATTTTAAGTATCAAAATTCTAATTTTTTTGTTATAAATCAGTTGGGGTGTATGAGGTTTTGCGCTTATTCATTAACACGTTGTATATGTGACAACTATTTATTTTAGCTGGCTTTACTAGAAAATTACAGACTTTATTAGACAATTTGTATTTATAAATCTAATTCTGGTAGATTTAGCTAAAATCTACTTTATAACAAGTCTTATAAAGTCTACTACAAACTACAAAATACTAGATAGGATATTTTTCTCGGGGTTGTCCCCCCATCCTAATCTGGGTACAACAATTCAATTTCGGTTTACTTTGGGAATTCAAATACTAACCTAAACAAATCCGATACAATGTTTAACTTTTAGAAAATCATAATCAACGATCATCCATGCCACGAACTGAAAAATTTATTTGAAAACTTTGAATTATTAACAGATCAAAGCTTATTAGTTAAAAAAATAGATATATGTACGTATCCTGGACATAGTCACACAAATTATCTAGTCATATTAAAAGTATCCGGATCTAGCATGGACTTGTATTTTTATGACTAGACAACGACACAGAATACATGATATTTATGTATAATAGTTACAAACATACATGACTCGGGTACAAATACCTATTCATATTCAACATAAAAATATTTGCCCCTTACGGGATTCGAACTCAGGATCCTCGGTACGACAGGCAGGTTACCGACTGAGCTATCGGGTCGTCAAAATTAACACTTAACTGAATCTTAGTTACACAGGTTAACCTTAAAAAATATATTATCAGCTGTTTATTTTATAGAGCAAGTAACGTGGATAAGCTAGATCGAATACCAGTGAATATTATTCCTCGTATCGAGTCTCAAAATTAAAGCAAATTGTATACTTACGTCACGGTGATAAGAGCTCTAGCTAGGGGCTACTTATATAAAATGAACTGTAGTTGATTTTTTCACCTTTGGTAATCCCTTTAAGGATTTATGTTCTACCCACCTGATTTAAACTGAATAATTAGGTTAGAGCTTCGATAGATTTTGCCGAGTTAAGGCTCTTAACCTCTCTTAAGGATGTTGTTCCAAACGTGTTTGGATTATAGTGATTTTAGAACGTTTTACCAGCATTATTTTAGGCACTTTTAGTCCTTGAGTATATATAACGTGTTAATGAATTAGCGCAAAACCTCATACACCCCAACTGATTTATAATAAAATTATTAGATTGAAACAATAATTTCATTATTTTGATAGTTAACATTTAAAGTTATTCGCATTTTAAGTTTTCAGGCAAAAATGATTTCTTATCATTTCAGCAATGAATGAAAGTGCTAACCTGCTCATGGATACATTTTAAGAATCTTGTTTTGTTAGTAAGTAGGGTGAGAGTGCCCGAGCGGTGGATTGAGATCGAGTTCAGTAATTTTTAAATTTTACAAACAAATTATTTAATATTTTGAAGAAAAAAAATTACCTACGTTGAAACCATGATAACTCGATTCTGCTCTTAATTCTAAACTAACTACTTTCTAGTTTTGCGTTAATTCATTAACACGGTGTAGTACTCTGTGGTTCTTGTTTACCTATCTTAATGTAGAAGTTTCATGTTTTTTTTTAACTAAACCAACTCTTCTGTTGTCTCTAAATAGAATACCTTACCATAGTTAAGTACCGAAGCATATTAGACTCACATAATTTACACAAATTACTCATATGTTAGTGTAAATAAATCTACTATCTAACAAAAATAAAATACCGAATGGATCTAAAACTATAACAGTTACATGTTGTATTGTATTTTATGGCTTTTGTTGCTTTTGATACAAGTTATACCTATACAAGGTGAAATTGATATCATTAGCATCCTTTTAAACTAAGAGTATACCCATCAAACTGAATAATTTTTATTAAGAGGATATAATTCGAAGCAAGCTCCATACAAACGTACTATGGTGATATTTTCAGTACTAACCAATTAAACTCAATGAAATTTTTCAGAATCAATCTAAAAACAAATTTCTATGCTTGTATAGAATCAGATTTTCGTTAAAATGTTTAGTTTTAAAATTACAGTGCCTCAAAGCATTGAAACTGTATATTTTTAACAAAAATCTGACTCCATACAAGCATAGATATTTGTTTCAAGATTGTTTCAGCAAAATTTCATTGACTTTAGTTGGTTACTATTGAAAATATCACCATAGTACGTTTGTATGGAGCGCGCTCCGAATTATATCCCCTTAAAGGAGCAAACTAATCGGAGTAAAAACAAAATTAGCTGTTGCATACATTTGAGTCGAGTAGGCATTGCAGTTTAGTATGGAACAGCAGATTTTTATGGGTAGACTCTTAGTTTAAAAGGATGCTAATGATATTAATTTGACCCTTTATACTACTAAATATTGACCGCAACTATATCCACACCGGCTCCCATCATTCTAGTAGGATACAAAACGATTCCACTTTTTAAGTCTAATCATAAGCTTTTAAACACAAAAAGTTTCATCAAAATCGGTCCAGTAGATTTTGCAGGAAAAAAGTCCAAAAATTAATGATTTGGAGTCAGGGATGATTAGTTCGTCAGCTTTTTAGGGTTCCGTAGTCAAACAAGGAACTCTTATACTTTTGTCCATTCTGTCTGTCTGCCTGTATGCCTCAATAACTCGCTCATTTTTGCACCTATTGAATCCAAATTTAGCATAAATACAGATAACAGTAACTCAAAAACAGAAATGTAGTAGTTATGAAGAAAAAACTAAATGTACTTTCAGTGAAAATTATAACGGATGCTATAGCTCAAACAGTTTCGAAAAAAACCAGTAAAATAGATTTGTTCGTGCTGTGTTGTGGTTTGGTCGTGTTGTTGGTTTTGATTTTGTTGATAAAGTATAATTGAATTGAATTTTTCCCTAAAGTCAAACTAGATGGCGTTGCACGAAAATAAATCGCGCTATCATTGTGTTTGTAAAATTTATCTTATGTAAGATAAACTGAATAAAAATTGTCTTCTTTTTCTACGTTTACAATGGCTACGGTACGGAACTCTATCATGGGCGAGTCCGACAGGCTCTTGGCCGGTTTTTTGTAAATATCTTTAATAAAATGAACAGACACACCACTGTTACTTGTTAAATAGTTTAGATGTGATATCTAGTATCAAATAAAACGTTTATAAAATGTATCATACTATATTCTTAGTAAGAACTAGTAGACTAATAAGAAGTCCCATAATATCACAGTTTGTGTACTTTTTCTGCACAACATAATTGTCTCACTACGCAAACATTCTTTTCTCTCATATCTTTTTCTATTGTGCAGCAAAGGCAGCACGTAGCAATATAATATTCGCTAGCTAACCAAAAAGCTCAGGACGTTATGCATAAATGCCTCGAAAGTGGCCTGTCCACCGCTCAGGTGACCCGTCCAATTTCCCCCTATAATCCAAATTAAACTGTGTTCTCCACAACAAAAGGTTCATTCTCTTTTGCAGGGAGTATCCACGTCAACTCTTATTAAGTTTGCCTGGTAAGCTTCTTATCAGGAAGTGTATGGTGAAGATAAAGCGCCAGCGATGGCCTCTGTCTAGCGGCATGCATGTACTGTCGGTGTCAACTTCGCTTTTTGTTATGTAATAAAAAGTTGCATTTAAAATGCATGTTCCACGTACTAGGATAATGTTATAGATTAGCTTTTTTACTGGGCTGTAATCGCGGTAAATATTCTGTGATTAAACCGTGACTGGACTACGTACGAACTATAACTTTTGACATTATTTGGTATTACGCTAATCGCGGTACTGCTCTTGACAGCCGTTAGAGACGTTTTGACGGATCGCTTAGACGTTAAGGACTGTCAGTTAGATAGAGTTTAGCGAGATGCGGAATTCAGCGCAGTTGAATAGTAATTGGATTGCAATGTGATGAGAACTGAAATTGGATAAGAATAGAATTTCGATGTTATGACAAGAAAACAAGTAAGTAAAGTTATACCTTGTAGGATCTCACTGCTATTGCTATGCAAAGGCCTCCTCTCACGAATAAGGGTGAGAGGGAGTGGGCCATTTTCCACCCCGCAGGCTAAGCAAAAGCATAGGTAATTGTGTTTTTGAAAAGACATGGTGTTTGTATTAAAATTAAACATTGTAATTCTTAATAATATTCAATGAATACCGTTTTTAAAATAGTAGTAGGTAAATACTATTTTTGTACCGTCTGTATTTCCTGTTTGTTTATTCTCTTTATACTAGGTTTTTTGGTGTAAAATAAAGTATAATTGATTGATTGATTGATTGAAACTATATACTGAACTTCATCCACTGTTACTCAACACTCCCCTGTCAACAATATAATTTGTGTTGGCACCTGTACTCGTCCAGGAAGACCATCGCTGGAGCTTTAGCGCATGAAATTTGACAGCACCACCCCCCCATTCCCAAAACGGGTTAGGTCATTGGAATGGGGAAAACTTTCCCCCTTTATTATTAAGCTGGCTTTTATCGGACTCACCTCACCACGCAAATTAATAGAGGTAATTGGGCTTCTGGTTGAAATGAGTAAAAACTGTTCGCAACATTCAATTACATCATTCTGTTATGAAATGTACGAGACGGCATTTATTACTTTGTGAAAAGATTGGATCTTTTTTGGCGTGATATTTATTTACAACACAAAAAAAGAAGATTTTAATATTAGGCGACGAAGTCAGAAGACGTTATTTATTAGTGGGTTCAATTAATATTGCAATGTTTTCACACTGAAAAATATCTAAAGTAGTATGACAACTTGTTTTATTAGCAGACTTTACTGAAAAATTACAGACTTTACATAAAATCGACTTATAACAATAAATTTTCTAGTAAAGCTCATATAAATAGTTATCATATGTCTACTAGATATTTTTTTTCGTGTAGTAATTTTTTTTTCAGTATCATTATTACAAAGACGGAGAGAAATTCTACAGGACTGTGACTAAAGAAAAGTATAGTAAATAAACCAGCAAGACAAGCAAGCAACGCAAGGAAGTACAAGCAAGATGCAAGTATAATCCTACTAATATTATTAACGTGAAAGTTTGTAAGTATGGATGGATGTTTGTTACTCTTTCACGTAAAAACTACTGAATGGATTTTAATGATATTTGGCACACAGATAGAATATGATCTGGATTAACACATAGAATACTTTTTTAAGGTCTACGCAGACGGAGTCGCGGGCAACAGCTAGTAATAAAATAAAATAATAAATATCTTGGACATTGTCACGCCAATTATCTAGTCACATTCATAACACCAGAATCTATCCTGGACTTGTATTATGACTCGGGTACAAATATTCATATTCATTATACAAATATTTGTCTCTTACGGGAGTCGAACCCGCGACCCTCGGACAGCAGGCAGGTTCAGTACCGAGTGTGCTATCGTGCCATCTATATTAATGATCTGGCCATGTATATTTCATTCATTCATTCATAGTCGGAGGCATATTGTATACGGTCGTAACTACTCGTGACTCCCAGCAATAAGGAGAAGAAAATCAAGAAGAATCATGACTTATTTGTACATGGGCGGATTACAAGTAATGATTCTTCTTTATCTTTGTGAGCTCCTCATTTGCGGTCTTATCGCTAAAAGATCTAGTTTCTTCCAGACAATCTGGATTAGATTCTTTGGATCCCTAGTTTGTATACTTATTGCACTTTTTCTATACTTACATCAATTCATCCAAAAAATAATAAAAGGCTTTGTTTCAGCTGAAAAAGTGCGAACTTATTCCATAAACATTTCTTATTTTACCACAATCGGAAAGCGAAAAACAACAAATTCGACTTCATTGTACAGCACAAATGGTCCATGGTTCCTTTTTAAAATGACATTTCACAGGTCGAGTCAAACAGGATTCCACTGGGCTGTATCCAGGCTGATTATTAAATAAAATAAATGTTAAGATCTCCTCCGGCCCGTGCTGTGCAATAAAATACGACTAAGGATGTTCTATAAACTATCAGAAGATAAGACGCCGCGGTTGATCCTGGTTTACAGGAGTTACAGCAGTGGGAATGTGTGGTGGGACCATGCCCGAAATAATAAAAAATAATGCCCAGACTTGGCACAAGAAAAAGACCTGTAAATTCTTAATTAACTGATAAAATGTCTTTATCTAAAAAAGAACTCGGTAATGCTCGATACATACAAGACAACGTCACAAATATCGTGCTTGTCGAACAGAACGCGGTAGAGTAAGACAGAGTCTTGGCTCGGATAGGAATTTCCATCTATTGGTTTACAATCATAAAATCTGAACTTAACAGTAAGCCTTCAGAACAAAAAAGAAGCAAGACTGGAACTGGACTGAACTCCTCTCCATTATGAAACCCTTGTCTAATGGGGAAAGAGCTCAAGGGGGGATACAAACTAATCATGACAATACGGAAAAGGCTTTTAGAACAGACTCAAGTCATTTCTTTTGTGGAAATAAAGAACAAAATAATGACGGTTTTAGTGACCGTGAGTAGACCAGTGAGTAGACCATCAAACTGAACAACTATCAACCAGGAACCAAAAATGAACTCGTGAAAAATAATCAGCAGTCCCATACATTTGGGTCGAGTAGGTTTAGAGTTTTAAATGGAACAACTGACTTTTTTTGCGATAACAATTTTGGTCCCATAGAGAAAGTGGTTCAGTTGAATATTCTGATCATCTCTTCAAAAAACGAAGATCAGAAAAAAGAAGGATGTTATATGATCAAGTTTTCAGCTTACAAGTTTAGTATTAGACAATATAAAGTATAGATTATCATCTACAATCTTTACTAGGAAATACCTAAAACCGGTCCGTTTCACGCCCCAATTTCGAAGCGAACCGTATACGAAGTCAGTGCAAATTTATGATAGGACACGTGTGAAGCTCCGCGGTTTTAATATCAGCTGTAAATTAGACCGAGAGCGGGATATTGCACAAATTGGCTTTGTTCAATGCTCTTATTCCAGGTTTATTGTTTTAGGACCGAGTTGATCTTCGTTTTATTTCGTAAAGGGTAATGGAGCATTGTTTGGACAGTGCCATATTTTTTGCAGATATATGTTTGTTTTTCTAGTTATAAACATTAAAGCTTTTAGTAAGTTTGCTTTAGTGCGGAGATAGTGTAGTTACTATTTATTTGATAATTGTTGACTATATTTACATACGTGACACTTTATCTACGTCCCGGAATTACCTGGGAAGGGGTCTCTTATGTTTCGTTTTTCTACAAGATTTATACAAGCTACCGAAAAATATGCACAGTATTCTTAGATAGTTTATCTAGTTAGATCATAAATTTAATTCACGATTGGAATTACTTCACACAATAGCATTTTTTTTCGAAAAGTTAAGAAACTAACCAATTGTTAACATTATTTTCTCAAACTATAATAACTTGCAACCTTTTATAATTACTGGAATCTTACTCACATATTCACCATTACTTTATCTAGTGAACTCATAAAAAATCTATAAAAAGTACTTTTGTTTATTCTTTTTAACCGAAAATATGGCACACGCATGCACTTTTCCGAAGGCTGGTGGTAAAATATGCACAAATCATTTATTTATTGCAAATAAAAAGTTGACTTTTAAAATTCCGCGCCAAAACGCTCACTGCCCTGACGTGACGTCACTCCTTTTCATGACGCGTGAAGCTCATCACAAATCATCCGCTATAATATGTTGCCGTGCTCTTCTAACTGTTAAGTTGCTAATTGCTTCGTTACTTTGCGCTGATTGGGGTATGAAATTACGTTCCGATCCACGTAAGTTATAATTGAAATATTTCGTGAAAGATAAAAACTTTCTTATAAATATTTCAGTAATGTTACTATTATTATTGAATTATTAAGATAATTTCTCATTATAATTTTGGTGCAAGTTCCCCATTATATAGGCTGATGATAATGATGTCTACAGTATTATTAAATCAGCTATAATAATGAAATTAAGATTAAAACGATTTAGTAATATTACTCACACAACAATTTACCTGGAATCACACATATTTTTGTTGAATTTTACTATGTAACGATTATCATGTTACACTGTTGGTTTCCTAATAAAAGTAATTAAAATCACTAGAATTCTTTTAATATTAACCACGAAACATTTTCATTAAGCACTTTAATTAAAAATATTTTAAAAACCGGATCGTTTTCCTCATATTTTCCTCCTTACATAATATAAAGAATCGTAACGCAACACTTTGAAACACTTTTCAAACCGGAAAAGCATAATTAAAATAGGGTAAAGTTGGAAATTAAATCATAAACTCCCTACGTTAATACACAATATACAACCTTTTATTCAATCTAACTTCGTAAACGAAATAGGCCTCGGTAATTCGGTGTTATTTCCTCATTAATGTGACTCTGAAAGTTGGGGGTTGGATTAAAAACTCCCGTGGGGCCTCACGCCCTCCCAATTACCTCTCAGAGGAAACTAAGGGACCGGCCTGTCTCTTCTGACTAATTGAGATGTAGCATTATGTTGTGTACTCACAAGTTCTATTAAGACTAAGTATAAGTACGGTGTGATCTTTATAAGGGAAACGCTTTGAATGGGTATTCCGTTCATCTGTAATAATCGGATATAAACTTAAATGCGTTACATAGTTAATAGGTTCCATAGGTACCATAGGTTCAGACGAATATTTTCTATGAGAAACGCGATTGCCCAGCCCTCCGAAAAGTGAGTATTTTCGATTAAACAGAATTAACAAAAGTCCTTTTGATATATTTTTTTATGATGAACTAATAGTGAATATGTGAGTATAAATACCAAAGATCGGAAACTATTTAAAGCTCTTCTAAATCGGGAAAAATGTTTTAAAATACATGAAAATACATCATTTTTGTGACGATTTTCTATCGAGTTAAGTAATTCCAATCGTGTATTCAATTTATGATTTCACTAGATAAACTATCCAAGAATACTAAGGTATAACTTTGGTTTCGGTAAACTGTATAAATCTAGTCATAAATGCAAAATAAAAGATGCCTCCTAGTTATTACGTCCTACTATTGCGCCGACCATGAAACTGAACTTACTTTTACTTTGGGACCAACTTTGAAATCGCCAAAAAATTTTGATGTTATAACCCCCTGGTTTTTAAGAGGATATGTGGAAAAAATTGGATTCTTCAAAGCATATATCATGAAGTACTAACAGTAGGAGTATGATTTGCGGATATGTGTAAATTGAACATATAATTGAAGTTTTGATTAGAGCCAAAACACGATTAAGAGACATTTTCTCGATAGAAAAATAAGCCAAAGTAGCCTCCGTCTTTATCGATAAACGCTTGGAACGGCTAAACGATAAATAATAGAAACACGAGACTTGATTTAAAAAAAAGAGATTGATATTTTATAATGTTTGATTAGAGGAGAAATGAACTTACATAAATAGTAGAATCACAATTAAATAAAGTTTGTTTTACGCTTGCGACGTTTCAGGCGCGCACGCAGTATTATAAGCTATCACACGCTCATTTCGATAATTTTTTTGCACCTACCATACAAAAGTGCGGCTCAGTCGATTGATTTTCTATCGGAGATCTAAAAAAAATTCTCGTTATTCGACCCTTCCTTAGAGAAAATTGTTGAGTTTCATTGTTTGAATATGCTCTTTTTTTGTTAGTTATTAAAAACTGGTGTATTCGTTTTGGTCGAGCGGCTATTGACATTTTTATGGAACATTCATTTTTTACTTTATTTCAGTGTTGGTCTCATAAAAAAAGTTATTTAGTTTGATAGTCAGAAGCTTATTCGTGAGATAAAACCTAAGTCCTGGAGGCCGATCGTGCTAAATAAATCTCCACTGAAACGTCATTTTTGACAGCTCATAGCAGTTGTTTTATAAGTCATGTTTACCGTGATACGGAATCCAGCACAGTTGAATAGTAACTATGGCTTGCAATTTGATTACAACTGAAATTGAATAAAGATTGAACTTCGATGTTTTTAATCGCGATCTGATCTGATTGATCAACCTGTAAATGTTCATTTTGTTGCCTGTGCTACGTTTATCGCGTAATTCTACTAGTGCTGCCAAAGACAAAGTCTTTATTACTCGTTTCATACAGGACTAATGCATTGCATTCTAAATAGAAAACGCGTTTTTTAGTCAATTTACAACGTAATTTGTGTCCATGATTTACGACGCGGTTACGTAGTAAGTGAGCATTTACGTGACATATTTATTACAATAATTTTTTTTTACGTTTACTTTCTAGCAACTAAGTTATAATTTGCTTCAGCAATTATTTAAAGCTTAGCTTTGTTTGCACAAACGAAGCTAATGCTTAAGTGAGTATTTTAAATTAATCACTAAGTAGAGTTTATAAATTTCTAAAGATGCTACTCTTCTCTACGAAGGAAAACGGAAGTGGACATCACATACACAATAACGTAAGTTTATTCGGAAATGCGCGCTGCATACAAACGAAGTCTGGTGTTATTTTCAATACTAACCAATTAAGGTCAGTGAAATTTTCAGAATCAATCTAGAAACTAATCTCTATGTTTGTATGGAGTCAGATTTTCGGTAAAATATACAGTTTCAATGATAGGATTAATTTAAGATTTGTATGGAAATCTTTGAGGCACTGTAACTTTAAAACTATACATTTTAACGAAAATCTGACTCTATACAAGCATAGAAATTTGTTTTTAGATTGATTCTGAAAAATTTCACTGAGTTTAATTGGTTAGTATTGAAAATATCACCATAGTACGTTTGTATGGAGCGCGCTCCGAATTATATCCTCTTAAAGGTAAGGTATTTGTCTGAAACCTAGGCTAGGGCATCCAGTCAGATTTTCGTTCTTACATCATAACGAAAATCGTACTTCAGACTTTAATTGGTTAGTATTGAAAATATCACCAGACTTCGTTTGTATGGAGCGCGCTCCGAATTACTTTCCCTTAAAATAGTCTCAGACAAAAGAGACAAAAGTTTAATGACCAAATGTTAGTTATTAATATGTTGCCATGTTGTGCTATTGCGATTCAAATGAAATAATGAAATATCGTGTACTGGAAGGAACTACGGGCTGAATCCATTCCATCCATGCATGTCATCTGGCCACGGATTGGCATGTTGAAAGTTCAAGTCCCGTCCAGTACAAAATTTTTCAATCTTTAAATTGAATGACACTTTATTACCTTTGACTAATTATTATAAGAACTAGCCTTGCGGTAGCATTTTCATTTGCCTATAATTGCGAAATAATAACTTCGAACTTAGAACGTTTGGGGTTCACACGAGACTACTTTTCATGATTTTAACATTCAAAATTAGAATCTAAAGTTATGGGGAATAAAATCCAAAGTAGCGGATTTCATGTTACCTCACCCCCCGCAAAAAGTGGCAGAAATGTTTGTTAGTAGAATTACACGCGTAACCAGTCCACATATAAATAGTCAAAGTTTATTACACTTTATTATGTAGGATCCTTCTTAGTATGCTGACAGTTTTTAAGGGGATGATCATACCATCAAACTGAACAACTTTCTCTATGGGACCAAAGTCGAAATCGCAACTGCTGTTTCATAATACTGTTTTGTGTAACAAAAATTTACAGTGAATTCCATTTTCAGCGAAACGATAATAATGATTGAAATGAATCATTATCCAATAATGGAGTACCACTATCTTTCTGTAAGAACAAATATTTGATAAACTATAAAAAACTGATAACCTACTCGACCCAAATGTATGGAACAGCTGAATTTTGTTTTGCTATTTCAATATTTATTCCATAGAAACCATTTTTCAGTTTGATGATCTGGAGTGCGATTTTTGAAACTCAGTATGACTTGACTTTCAAAAATCATTCTTAAAGTTAAATCAGCAGTAGAAAGATGCATATCTCCTTAGTAGGTAATTTTGAAATTTTCTAATGCTTAGCTCAACGAATGAGTTTCAAAAATCACACTCCAGATCATCTTCTTAAAAAACCATCAGCATAGCTATAAAGTTTGGTCCAGTATAATTGTGGTTGGATAAATTAGCTCAGCATTTAATTTATTTCCAAAATGTCCTCCTCCCAAATGTATGAAATAAAATTTTCTTTTATAATTTATTGTTACATGGAAAATTTCCATCTGTCAGTATAAGTTAACCAAGTACTTTTAAGTACCAGTAACGAAAAATATCAAACACATTCCTGTTAAGATGTCTAGGGGACAGATTCCAAAAGAGCTTTTGGCTAAAATAAAGGTCCTTTGATCTGGATAAGCTAAACATAATGTGAGGTTATCTTTTGTACATTTAATTAGGTTTAGTAGATTACCTAGAAAACAAAATCCTTTATTTGACAAAGATAAAATAAGTACCTACTCTACCTAAATGGTACCTTAATTTAATTGGATGAGATCAGGTTTTCAGAATGTTTTTTGTAGTATTTTCAGAATAATACTGTCATAATACAAATATACGAGGCGGTCTATTTGTATTATGACTTTAGTATTATTATTATTACAAGCATTTGAAAAAATATCCCTAAAGAAAAAAGGCTTCATTCAAAGGGTCGCTATCGATGCACTCATACATAGCACGCGTTGTAGGACGTACGAACAAATAGACTATGTATTATTGTATACATAACTTTAGCTTAAGAATTTATATTGTAATAGTTATTAAGTCGTGTTATGTTGTAGAGTTTCTGGCCGCATCTTCTCTACAGCGACAACACGTTCCGACGCGGTGGTAGCTTTAAAAAAGATTTGACGTTTGATAAGTGTGCTGTAAGCTCCTATATTGAATAAATTATATTGACTTTGACTTTGACTTTGACATATCCTGGCTAAAACTGGTAACGAACGCGCTGCCTCGCCCAAGAGCTGCCCTACTCGAGATGGGTTTTCCGCGCTTCGGTTATTCACAGTGTTCACACTATGAAAAAATGAATCTAAATTGAAATATTTGGCTCGGACGGAACTTGAACCCGCAACCTGCCAAACCTGTGCTTTCGTCCTTTTTATATCGGCATTAAGCTGCCCAAATTCAACGCCACTTTTAAGGGGCGTGGTGCCATCTACTGGCATTTTTTCAAACTAATAATTCGTAAGTCCAATGTCATCTATGTCGCATGAATTCCAATCTGATTTGAAATTCATGCGATACAAATGACACAACCTATTCCAATTTAAAATATTATTGATCCTTATAACAGCCGTGTTGTGATATTTTGAATCAAATTAAAGGTTTAAAAAAAACCTCGGACCGGACTGGAACCCGCATCCTGCCAAATATCGTCCAAAAAAGCAATTGTACTACTTTCGAGAGAAGAGACCAGGTCTGTCTCCCTTTACAATATTAACTAAATACCTGTATTCTTAGTTTTACATACCTATATCTGTATTTTATTGTACTTATGGTAGAACAATAAAAATTTTCTTATCTTATCTTATCCTACTAATATTACAAACGCGAAAGTTTGTAAGTATTGATGGATGTTAGTTACTCTTTCACGTAAAAAGGACTGAATGGATTTTAATGAAATTTGGCAAATAGATAGAATATGATCTGGATTACCACATAGGATACTTTTTTAAGGTCTACGCAGACGGAGTCGCGGGCAAGAGGTAGTCTTAAATATAATCCTGTGCTTTCGTCCAATTAAGCTACCAAGCCAATACGTTAGTAGTTTTTTTCGCGAATATCTGAAGACACTAGTTTACTACGGATTTTATGTATGATTTTATCGATGCATTATGATTCCCACACAATTAAGAAAATAAGAAAGAAAATCATCTGTTTCACCATGGTTATCAAATCAACGCACTGTTGGGGAAAATTGTAACAAGTCATCGACTTGTTTAAGTCACATCTTAACGCACCATTAGGAGCAGATTGCGTGAGCGGAATCCTGGTTATTTGCTTAATGTCCCCGGGAAAAACCAATTTGTACCGTTACGTTGGAGTACGTCGTAAAGATCAAAGTAGTTTTTAAATGGATTTAGAGACTCGCAAAGTGCTTCATAGGTTTTTAACGTCTCCAAGTACTTACCTGTAAAATATAAATGAACAAAATATTTCCTTGCAATCCATTAACGTACTAATGGATTGCAAGGAAATGTTTTGACGTCAAATGTCTTTCAATTCGGTCAGTTGACCCCACTTGCAAAAACTATATTGTAACGAAATTATGTTATGACAAGATCGATTATTACTTTGGAAGTGTAGCACCTACCAGTGATATTTTATTACCATTATTTAGAGGATAGAAGCTATTACTCGGTACAAGACGTTTCACTTACTCCACTGCTTACAGCATACCCGAACCATACCTAAACTTTCGTTTCGTCCTTTCTAGGAGAATCTGTCGAAATTATTTATTTTAATAGCGCATTCTATCCCCCCCCCTCCCCCTCCCCCGTCACACTGGACAGAGATTCGGTACTACTGGTGAAACGCGGATGTTCTGAGGTTTGCAATACATGCCTCGAAATTGAAGAGGTTTCCGCACGATGTTTTCCTTCACCGAAAAGCCAGTGGTGTTACAAATCGTACATAAATTCCGAAAAACTCATCTCAACTCGGGGAATATAGTCGTGAGAATATGCTATGCTATGCTATGCATGCTATGCATTCTATTATCTTCTTCGTGATTTTTATTTCACGTGTTTAAAAAAATATAAACAGGGTCTTTCTTAATATGCTGACGGTTTTTAAGAAATGATGAAACTGAACAACTTTCTCTATGGGACCAACATCAAAATCGAAAAAAAAACTGTTTTTCCGTTTGACGGTCTGGCACCCCTTTTAGAATGTAACGCAATTAAGTTTACACCCTGTATAGTTTGTGTCAAAGACCATGACTATGCTGGACGTGACGTGATGTGACAAACGTCTGTCTCTGTTTAATAGAATTTTAGGTACAGTCAAGTGCAATCATTCTTTAGAAAACATTTCAAAACATGCCACTGTATTCGCTTTACACCCAAACCTACAGCACACCCCTGGCACTCCATAGAACGATATCATGATATTTCAATAGTAGGACTACAGAAAAAAGATGGCGTCGGCATACGTGCCCTTCCGCTCGGAGACGCTCAACTGCTGATGGAACCCATAGCTTCATTCTCGGCTCCTCTAAAATCGCCCAAGAAAATTCGGAGTGAGGTCTCACACGTTCGAATTTTTGTCGTCTTTTTTTGTCGAAGTTTTGTGGTCTTTTTTTAAAATCTTCTTATTTTAATTTTACTGTGCCAATCAAGGGTACTACTAATGACATATCACCTCCTCTTCTATCTTTTCTATGCCTTCAGTCAACTTATCTCTACTAGTGATATAAAATGAATTCTCGTTTGTTCCAGAGCCTCGCAGTTTGACCTCATCTCTTCACTCGTAAAGTTTACGATCCATGCTGCCTTTGAAGAATAAGCGGTTTGAGGACCGAATTCGTTTCGTACTGTAGTGAGAATAGAAGCGGAGAAGTGGCCAAGGAATGAATGAAAACTATTAAAAGTAATTCTACATATTATACAGCATAATTAAATACCTTAAACCTACCTACAAGCAGTAAATATATGCACACGTATGAATATTCTAAGTAAAAAATGCGCAAATTACGCGGGTTCCCCGAAGGTCAACGCTTAGATTGTCTCATCAACTCATCATTGACAACTTTTTATAGATATGCCAGTTAATTGATGGGACGCTACATATAAGTATATGAAATCGATTGGTTAAAGTATCGAAATATTACAGTGAACACTACACTTGACAGGTTACAGCATCGAAGGGATTGCAACACCGACAATTAGTATTGTGGGAATCACGTTGCTGGTTCTGACACGAGCACTTGTCTCGCGTGGTGTCCACGCGTCGCGTTTTTGCTTGCCACTAGACTCCGCAATCCTCAATCTCTTCTTGTTCTTGACCAAAGCAATCCCTGAGATTGGGAAAGATACTCCCACAAACTACTTGACATTGGCGGAAAAGCAGTGCTAATGCATAAGCAGTCAATTAATTATAAATAAACAAAATAAAGTATGTGTTAAGGAGTCTCAGTGCAAAGAAAACGTCACACAGTAAAGTGGCAACTTATTTGGATTTTGTAATTTTTATTGAGTGGCCAACAGAGGAAACAAGAATTCAACGCAACAAAACTTACAACATCACACACACACAACTTATAACAAAACTTTGTTTTAATTCTCATACTGGACAGTGCATGGATGTATAGCGATAACAACAAGTTATTTAAACAACATAATTGCACGTGGTGTATGTTTTTCTTGATAATAATTATGTTGAAACGATGGAATATCTCCGAATAGTACGACATCCTCCAAAAAGTGGGTCGTTCGATCCTACCCAGACAACGGATAAGAGTGCCTCTATGAGTGAATTGAACTATTTTAAACACGGTATAAGATCTCACCACCATTCTAGCTCGGCCGTTGGATGATATTTTTGTACCTAATTTCAGATACCACTCGATTCACGTTTTACTTCACCTACCATCACTTCGTTTAAGCTTCTGACCACCCAGAATGGGATTATGGTCGTGAGTTTATGTATGTACGTTCAAATCATCAGTGAAAATGTCATAAAATTACTATGGAGATTATGCTTCATTCGATCACGATTTTGGGGGTGTGAGTTTCGGAAATGGTACTCAATATTTGGGTGGGTCAGAAAATCAGCGCTGAGCTCGTTGAGCCCAGCATACTGCTTAGTCGTAGCCCTGTTTGATGCTGTGGCACACACTGGTCTTAATTATGTCTTTTTTTTTTTGTTTAAATTGTGTGTTTAAATTTAGTTTTTCTATATAATTATGTCAGTGTGTTTTGTTGTGTATGCAAATAAACATATTTTCTTTCTCCTTTCTTTCTATGTATTTAGATACCATAACTTCGTTTAACCACGTATCCCGTCCATGGCCACTGATGTGATCCTCGAGTTCTTGAGCCTTGACTTCGGAAACTTGGTTAAGAAAAGTAATGCCTTAGCGCGCGCTATCTGTTTCAATAGTTATTTACTTTGTGACCAAAATGTTAATATAAAACTAACAAAAATATTGCTTTGGCTTTTGAGCCTGAGTCTGAGTGACTATTTTACGATTCGTCCTATTATACATAAACCGGTAACAAAAGGGGGTACGGTACTTCAATACTTTTCCTCTTATGAATATTTCAGAAGAAAACATAAATGCTTAGAGACTTACGCTCGCGACTGTACTCGTAAACCCTTGAATGTTTATTCTTGCATTCCCGAATCGTAAAAAGTGTAGGTAAATAAATATTTTAGTAAGAAAATAATAAATGAATTTATTCTCAGACTGAAAAGACAGGTTGTCTGAAACAATTCACTTGTATTATTGAAGAGAATTAAAGTAATTTCTTAGAATAACTTAAATCAATGTTTTCAATCTCTAGCCTCGAGCTAAACATGAATTTTGAAACACAAAGCACTGTAATTACATATTACTTTGTTTTAAATGGTATGTTTTAAGTTTATCTACAAAAACAATATATTTATTTAAACGAGTCAAGAAGGCAAAGTCGGTATGTCAAGTTTTTTTTTTCTGTTATTTTATTTGTTTTATGGATAGTAGACAAAGTTTTAAAAAGATATTATTTTATTAAAATCTCTAATACAGAAAATATGATTATTGAGACAGTTACCTATCACGAAATAGTTTTCGATTTAGCCTTGAAAAAAAAACTTGACATGCCGAATCAGTTATCAAATAGACAAAAAATTTTAAAATATTCCATACATTTCGGTCGAGTTTTTTTGCGATTTCAATGTTGGTACTATACAACGTGTTAACAATTAACGCAAAAATAGAAATTAGTTTTTTTTAGAATCGAGAGCAGAATCAAATTATCATGATTTAAACTTAGGTAATTTTTTTCAAAATATTAAGTATTTTATTTGTAAAATTTACTACTTACTACCAAAACAAGACTCTTAAAATGTATACGTGAGCACGTTAGCGCTTTCATTCAGTGCTGAAATTATAACAAATCATTTTTGACTGAAAACTTAAAATGCGAATAACTTTAAATTTTAATTATCAAAATAATGAAATTATTGTTTCAATCTAATTATTTTGTTGTAAATCAGTTGGAGTGTATGAGGTTTTGCGCTTATTCATTAACACGTTGTATAGTGTAGGATGTTCAGTTTGATGGTCTGAAGCATCCTGTTTCATGTATACAGAGTGAAACAAAACACCCTATTAATACTTATGCTTCAGACCATCAAACTAAACAACTTTCACTATGGAGTCAACATCGAAATCGCGAAAAATTAAATCCGAAAGCATACAAAACTGCAGTACGTACCGTATTTTTTCTCGACGCTTGCTCCCATAGTGAACGTTATTCTGTTTTGATGGGTAGAGTATGTGGTTTAAAGGTTAATTATACTTTTCCTTACACCGTGTATAAATACCGATCCACAATCCTTTTAATCAGACTAATCCAACCTACGCTCACTTAAAAACACCCGCACGTAGCACTTAAGGCACTAAACTAAGTGGTGGAGTATCACACTAGTTTGTTCTAGCACTCGACACGATGGTCGATCTCTTTCAATTAAATGAAGGGTTCTCGGCTTCGAGAGACCTGAATAACCTTAACAAAAGGCTGGGTAACGACAATTGGAATTATAGGTGGTAAGATCAAGAGAAAAGTCCGGGGTTAGGAACGTTTTGGAGCAGAGGTTAAATGAGCATTGCGAAAATACTTTAGGTCTAAAGGTACTTAGCACTAAAGGTTGATTTAAGTATCAGATTTTAATTAAAACTAAGCGTACTCGTAAATAGGTATATAGTATTGGAAATACTAAAATATTTAAAATAAAACATGGTTTGCATCCAACTACAAACGACCAAGTAAAGGGATACCTTTAGAAAATCATAATTATTTATTATTTAGGGTTAAAATGTATTATTGTAGATTTTTTATATATTGAGTAAAGAATAATTAATAACATTGATCGGCATAGACTCCACTTGCCAGAGTTCAAGTTGTGATTAAATTGTCTTGTGTTTTATAAAAATTTTCTTTTAATTAATGTAACATTAGTACATACATTCAAATATTATATCTTTGAATTAAAAATTAAAATTAAAGTTAAAATTGAAATTATATAAAATGTCCGTTACATTTTATATAATTTCAATTTTAACTTTAATTTTAATTTTTAATTCAAAGATATAATATTTGAATGTATGTACTAATGTTAAATATACTAATAAGCGAATATAATATTTGAATGGATCGTAGAATCTGATAGTAATGTGTATTGTTTTGTATAAGTTTTTACGAATATTCATTTCATGTAGGCTGTGAGCTTGTAACTAGGTATCTAAATTTATTTGTATAATTCCATAATTTTTGTTTTCTCTGCAACAGTATAGATAGAAGTAGGTATTTAATGAATATTATCAATGAACTAAGCATGTTAAAATTGTACATATAAAAGGGGGAGACCGCAAAACAGCATTTGTGCTGACGCTCCACCTGTTCATTCAGGAAAAGTTGACGATCAGTGTTAATAAGTGTATCTTTTCTGATGAATAAATATCATTTTATTTATTTATTTATTATTATTTATAAATTTCAAATTGACATACCAAATAATGAACGCAGGGTCTGACGCAAAAAAAGAATCAGCTGTTCCATACTGAACTGCAATGCCTACTCGACTAAAATGCATAAAACACAAAATTTTTTATTTGTTCTGAGAGGTTTGCTCCCATAGTAAAAGTTGTTCAGTTAGATTGGTAGAGTATGTGGTTTAAAGGTTAATGACACTTTTCCTTACAACCTGTATAGTAATACTTTGTAGAATTTTAAACTTAATGGGATTTAGGTATAGCGGAAGCTTTACAGACATTGAACAGGAAATAATAATGGAAAATTTATCCATGCTAATATTATAAACTCGAAAGTATCTGTTTTTGTACGCATTTACAACCGCTGAACAGATTTTAATAAAATTTGGTGTAGAGATAGCTGCAATAAAAATTTCCACGCAGACTAAGTCGCGGGTAACAGCTACCGAGCTTTGCGAATTATCCACTAAAGTACAATCACCCATTAAAGTAGTGCAACTGTCTACCCTAACCTTTGACTAATTATTATAAGGACTAGCCTTGCGGTAGCATTTCCCCTCTGCCACGGTATAAGCACAATTGATCTTGTGCATTTACATTCAATTTTACACCTTATCACTAAACGAGACAGCCTATAAACTTAGAACGTTTGGGGTTCCCACGAGACTACTTTTCATAAAATTAAAAAAATAAGTTATTAATAAGTTGCGGATTTCATGTTACCTCGCCCCCCGCAAAAAGTGGCAGAAATGTTTGTTAGTAGAATTACACGCGTAACCAGTCCACATATAAATAGTCAAAGACCCTAACACCCTGTATAAACATATTCATAATATTATATACATTCACTAGCTCAAATGTAACTGATAGTTAGTCCGTCACCATTCCTTGTAGGGATGGCATTAATACCCTTCCCAAAAACAGTAAATAGTAGGGCTACATAAAACATTCAAGCAATCACTACTCGTAACAGCTACTCGTATTACACTTGGTCACACGTCACATCGACCTTCGTTCACGCAAACATTAAAATAAATCAATATTTCAGTTCCACTTATTATATCGGTGCGGTGGTCACGCTAGAAACAATATTAATAATGTAGTGTTTACTTTCATAGAATGAATAATAAAGCAGTGATTGTATCTTTTGTAGAGGCAAACGAAATAGGCCAGACTTTCATTTTTGTTTGATTTTTTATTCGACTTTTATTTAAAGCCGTGGTCGTCCAGTGTCGAGTAACCTTGCCTTCCGTGCAGGAGGCGATGGTTCGATCCCCGTCCAAGCCGTCTCGTACCAATGAGTTTTCGGAATTATACGATTCGTATATGGAAATATACGATTTGTAACACCTCTGGCTTTTCGGTGAAGGAAAACATCGAGAGGAAACCTGCATGCTTCAATTTCGAGGCATGTATTTGTACACTGAGAATAAAATGCTACGTATACGTAGCATTTTTTTCTCAGTGTACCCACTGTCCATTACAAGTGGCGACGGGCTCACTCCCCGTCACACTCGACAGAGTTTCGGTACTACTGGTGAAACGTGGATGTTCTATGGTTTCAGAATATCTCTGCCCTCGGGGAATATAGTCGTGATCATATGCTTATGTTTTTTTAGAAGGCAAAAAGGCAAATAAATCGTAACTTAAAAGGACCAGTCAAAATGTATTCGAAACCAGAATGCATGAAGTGACTGATGAGAGAGGAGTATCAGGATCGTCGTAGGTGGCGATCTGTTATATCAAACATACATATAGGGTCCTTCTTAATATGCTGACACTTTTTTAAGGGGATGATCAGACCATCAATCTAAACAACTTTCTCCATGGGACCAACATCGAAATCGCGGAAAAAAAATCAGCTGTCCCATACATTTGGCTCAAGTAGGTTTGCAGTTTTGCATGGAATAGCTGTGTTTTTTTTCTTGAATTCGATGTTGATGCTATAGAGGAAGTTGTTAAGTTGGACGGTCTGATCATCCCCTTAAAAAAGTGTCAGCATATTAAGAAGGACCATGTATACATGACATCTAACTGGTTTACTATTCCAGAAATATTTTAATTCTAAATTAGGATGGACCAACGGACAGCGTATTCTTAGGAATAGGGTCTCGTTGGCACCTTTTGGGCACTAAACCCTAAAAACGCACCATTTAGTTAATACACGGCAGTGTTTCAGCCAAGTTCGCGAAAACTATCGACGAACTGACTGTGTGTTCGTCTTACATACAGGATTTTGATCTACTTTCAACCCACTATAACAACTGAAAATCCATTAATACTTGCACACTTGTAATTTGGTTGACTTTTAATTTTCCGAAAATTAGAAAGAAGATGGTCAACCATTTTTACCCACGACGGAACGGAGAACGTGTATGCGTTTTGGGTGAGAGGTTGTTTGTTTGTTTGTTTGTGCAAAACGAATGTTCCCATTTATCTCCAAAACGGCTAGACCGATTTAGATACGGTTTTCTGTAAAGGGTTTGTGATAAATCAGCGACGGTTCTTAGATAGGTGGTGTTAACTCGCCAGGGGGCGCTGCAGTAAACTTTTTTTTAACGTCATAATGAGTTTTTGCGCATTTACGCCGAAACGGCTTGACCTATTTAGATGCGTCATATATTTTGACGGTTATGTAGCAATTCTCTAAAAAGTTAAAAATAAATAGCAAAATTAAAAATGTTGATAAAAACCCACGTAATATATGTATAATATATGTATAAAGATAATAACTTACTTTATTCTCATTTTAAATACTATGTGAGAAATGTTTAATAAGTTAAACATTTTAGTAGTAAGCAATCAATATTTTTTCATAATATTTAAGTCTGCTACCGATATTGATAAGCTGAAGTTGCTTGTTTGTAGTTGTAAGTTTATCGATAAGTCGATTATTAGTCTAAAGGATCTTTAAAAGAACTTGACCATCTGTGAAGCCAACAAACCCACATATTTTTCTTTTTAGAGAACTTGGCCCCTTTTTATGTTTTGAGTACGATTTTATTTACAGTCTATAAAATAATAAATCTTTTTTGACAGCGCCACAATATCGTGGCTGAAAATTCAATTAGGCATTTGTCATCGCTTCGTTGAGCCCGGTTCGACTCGTGCGTGATGCTACCAGACGTTTACGTGCGGGACAAAGGGACCCTTATTTTTACATTATTCGGTAGAAAAATTCCAAAGTATTTGCCTGTGGCAGATTCGTTGCGAAGTTCTTTGATTTATTGCGGAAATTTTTAAGACGAAATTCTTGTAAGTTTTAAACATTGCTGATAAAAGGGAGTTCTTTAATGGTGTTCGTGAAGGTTGCCAGTTGGAATATTTCCGTTAGAACACGTTATCGTGTTTGTTATGTTCTAAGACTATAAAGTCCAGATCGTTGTTTTCAAGATGTTACGAAAACGCTGTTACCACTTGCTGTCAAGTTGATTACTGCTAATGTGTAACTACCCGATTTGATTGGTATCATTTCGATATAGTGTTTTGTTATACCGATCAAAAATCGTAAACTAACGCAATCACTCTACAGATACCTATACCACATATTAATACATACGTACCTATATTCGAATGATCAGAAATCACCTACAAAAGCACGCAGTAAACTATTTTTGTTCATTTACGGTTTCACACTTACAATATTCCTTTATTTATTAGATTATTAAAAAGTCATGACTTATTACATACCAAAAATGAGTATGAGTGAGTATGCAAAAAGATTGCCTTATTAAAAAAAATTAAACTGACATATGTTTTTAAAGGACCTTTCAAAATACATTAAAGAACATCACATTTACTGCTAGGCCGCATCGGAACTTCTATGGTTGTATGGAAAAAATATATTTTTAGCGCTAAGACTGCCTTGTTTTGTATCTTAAGTATTTCTTTACGGTATATTTTGCTGAGTAGCTAAATTATGTTTCGATTGATTGATTAAAACTGAGTTAATTCATATAGGTTTTGGTTACTTTTTCATGAACCTTTAGAGTCACATATCTCAGCTCCGATGCGAGCTAGGGCACAAGTGTTTTAACAAAATATGTTTGTTTTTTACAGTACTATAATTATACAATACTTTCATTGGTGGCCGCGACTGTTAAAAAAATAACAATACCTACTCATGCCCATTTACAATAACCACTATAACGTAATAACAATGGCATTGTAGAGAGATACAAGTTACATAATTTTGTGTCGTCTTCATTCCGAAGTCTAGCGAGCTCGAGACGACTTGCATAAGCCGCAGCTGATAACTCAGTCAGTCCCTTTCCAATTTGCGTTCGATTAAATGGAAACGCTGGAATTGCATAAATGAAAACGGTGGAACAAATTGATTTCTCACTCAAACAGAACCGTATGCTGTGTTGGGAGACGTGTTTTTGCCTCTATTTCTTTGACATACGGGTTATGTAGTTACTCGTGTTTGTTTGGGATCGTTTTTGATTTGTGAGAAGTTGGTGTTTTGTTTTTAGAAGATGAAGAGGAGATGAGAAGATGAAAACATCTGAGATTCTGTTGTGCATGATATCGAATTTTACACTGAGGTCATACTTAAACGTTTTATTTTATTTATTTTTTTATAAAATATTTTGTTTTATTTTTCTTTTTTTTCATAGTAATAGACGAAGCTTGTTGCAGATTGAGGAATGTATTTAGTGAAGAAACGAGTTGTGGGTGTGAGTACTATTAGTAGGTATATTTTCCTTGACGAAGCCTGTTATGGATGTGAAAGCCTGTTGTGGATACGCACTAAGTAGTTTTGAGAGCAATATTGATGTTATTGGACTAAAGACGGAAATTTTAAAACATGTATTCATCTATAGATTATCTAATACAGTCATGCTTAATATAAAGATTTTGAATTTGTACACAAGGTGTTACAAAAGTAAAAATAAATATTTCAAACTTTTAAGGGGGTTGTTTAGGGCATCATACTGAACAACCTTTACTATGGGACCAACATCGAAATCGCGAAAAAAAAAATCTGCTGTCCCATACATTTAGCTCGAGTAGATTTGTAGTTTAGTATGGAACATCAGATTATTTTTTCGCGATTTCGATATTGATCCCATAGTAAAAGTTGTTCAGTTTGATGGTCTAAACCACCCCCTTAAATATTTATTTGTATTTTTGTAACACCTTGTATAAATATTTGTCTATTTTCATTTCCATTTTGTCTTCTTGATTGATAAAATATCTTTCAAATGTAGGTTGTCTTGTGATTTTATTCTTGTACCAATTCACATCAAGGAATAAATTATGCAAACTGTCTACGATAGTAAAATAGTACAATAGTATGATAATAATGCACTTCGTATATTTAAGTAGTAAAATGTTATACCCAATCGTCTCAATTGCACTTAAATGAAAATAATTTTATAGAACATTTTCATGAATAAAAACTGAAGGAAAATAAAAAGAACGGCAATTTTGCACTTACGTGAGACATTTCAGGAATTTTCACGCTAGCGATAAATTTATTAAAAAATATGTATACATTTAAATGAAAACAGATTATACTGAAGTTATTTAAATAAATAATAATATATTGTCTCGCACAGATATTTCAGTAACTGTAATCACTACCATCATATTTACAACAATTTTCAACTAAAAAGGATCGCTCATATTTGCGTAAAACGACATAAATATTATTGATAACCAAAAAACCGACACAAAAGTTGGTAAAATGCAAAATGATATGTGTACAAAATCATATTTTATGTATGTTACAGTCACGTGCAAAAGTTTATATCCATTATGTTTAAGAATAACTCTTCATACAACATTTTGTTTCAACATTTTTTAGATGACATGCTAAATACCAGTATTTATTTTCTAGGGTTTCTGGTGGGTGGTGAAAAGTAAAGTCATGCCAGCAAAAAAAAAGTGTTTATTTTTGCTCGTATTAGATCCTGTTTTGCAACGCAAATAAAGTCACAAATCGTATACCAGTAATTTTTGTAAAAAAAACAACGAACTTTTCCTAGCGACTCCGTCCGCGTAGAGACTTAATATTTAGTATCCATTTTCTCGTAAAACATGATAAAAACCATGTTTTCTATGTCATTAAAATTTGTTGAACACCAAAGCTTGAGACAAGCTTCATGGCAAAACTCTTTGCGTTTCTAATATCGCACAATGAACTCCTTTTTTTCTTGGTAAAATTTTCATGGGTGGCTCAAATAATCAAAATTAAAAACGTTTATAAAGGCAGTGACAATAAAATCTGCTGTTCCTTCTTTAGATAGAACAATTCGGTATGTAGGGTCCAAGTAAATAATTTTCAAGACTATGATCAGACCACCAAACTGTACAACTTGGGACCAACATCGATATCGCGAAAAAAAATCAGCTGTCCTATACATTTGGGTTTAGTACAGTTTTGTATGAAACAGCAGATATTTTTTTGCGATTTCGACGTTGGTCCCATAGAGAAAGTTGTTCATGATCTGCTCATCCCCTTAAAAAACCGTCAGCATATTAAATATCAGACCAAAACGTATATTTAATGTGCAGTTTTGCTCGCGATAGTAGAATTCATCATGTGTATCATATTGTTATATACTTTTACGTAGACAGCAATATTTTTTAACGAACGTACTGGTTGCGAGCTAATCGAAAACTGTAATGAATCAAAGGCCGGTTGCGTAGCCCAGACAGCTTTTACACTCTTTTTATTCGTTCTACTCTCGTTAGTTCAGTCTGAATTGAAATTATCGTGTTATTTCAACCCTCCTATCTTTGGAGCTGGCTTCACGTACGTTAAATGTTAACACTAACTTAATTTAATTAAGCGTTTTACAGATTAAACCTAAAAGGCATGTATAATGTTTTGTTGGAACAAATAGATAAGGAGTAAACGTTAACTAAATATGCACGATAGCGATTATAATACCTAACTCGGCTTTATTTACTGTATTAATTGGTTCTTTGGGCTTGGGTTTATAATTAAATTAATGTAATCTTTAAATTTTCGCTTATGTCGCAGTATTCATATTGTTGCTTCTTGCAAACCACTTGCTTAAAAACACATTAATATACCTCTATGGCTTAGACTACTTATACGAGGACAAGTTACGCGTGTAATTCTACTAAGAACATTATCTGCCACTTTTTGCGGGGGGCGAGGTGGCACGAGAAACTCAACTCTGAATTTTTATTCTATTAGTTTAAATTCTAATTTTGAATGTTAAAAATCATGAAAAACAGTGTCGTGTGAACCCCAAACGTCATAAGTTCGAAATTATTGTTCCGCAATTATAGGCTATCGCGTTTAGAGTTATGGTAAAAAATTTAATGTAAATGCGTAAGATCTTTTGATCTTGCACGTTGGCAGAGGGGAAATGCTAAGGCGATGCGGGTCCGTATATAAATCGTCTAAGCTCTATGGTGGCTACATTTGTTTTAAAATAATATAAAACCGTAGTCTCAGCAATTCGTTACCGAATCATGTTAGAACTGTAATTTTAAAACTCTATCTTTTCGTATTTGAATCACTAACTTCCAGTTGCACGTACGTTCAATTACAGTTAATCCTCCATTAAATCTCTTGCTGTCACTTTTTGTCTTGTTGACGTAGTAAAAGCTAGCAAGATATTTAATGGAGGATTAACTTTAATGAGCGTACGTGCAGCTGGCAGCAAGTCACTTAGTGAATTTAAATTTATTAAAATATGAATTTATTAAAATTACCTCTTGACCACTAAAAGTGAAAAAAATCTCCAAAAGTCTTAAGATTATACCCACAAAAAGACTATCAATCACAAAATTCCCTCCACAAAACTTTACAAATAATTTGTACCAATTCGCTGGCACTCCTGGCCAATAAACTTGAACTTTTTCTATTAACTCGATCCCGTCTGCTTCAAGAATCGATTTAATACCGTCTTTCCCATTTATCTACATACAAATCGGAGTGTCTCACAGAGCCGAGTGTCTGGGAACCCTGTCAGTCGCGGTTGTGCGGTTGTCAGTACGACAAAAGGCTGCTAGGATGCGATTCGCCTCTTTTTGCGCTCAACCTCTTTTGAATACAGATGGCAGATTGTAAATTAACGTCTTAGGAAAATGGGATCCCTTTAATTTATCTTTAATGGAGTAAAAAGACTGAAAGTTTTAAAAACAAATAGTGATAAATTATGTGGGGAAAAAGGAAGTTAACACATTTATTTGTACGTACTTCATGAAAACGTAGTTTGCCGCGATTTGTAGTATGAGAAAAAAATGAGGGAGTGGGAATCGAACGCATGAACTCCGTCTTAAGAGCCCAATGCTCTTAACCATTAGACCACGGAGGATAATATGTAACAAAAAGTTGGTGTAGTTAATAAATAATTCAAAATGCAATTTGGTCTATAGTATAGTGGCCACTGTGTCGACGACAGTATAAAGTAGAATACCTATTTGCAGACGAGAATGCACTGTTCAAAATTTTCAATAGAAAACTTTTGCATTCGAATAAATGTCAATACACAAATAAATTCGTCCAAGTAAACATGATATCAATACTAACAGCGAAATTTTCAATCGATAGTTCGTGAACGATAAAACAAAACAGTGGAAACAGAAAACGGCCAGCCAGCCTACCTAAGCTATAAACACTAGATCGAATCCAGATCTAGGTCAGTGCCGTGTAAAATTGAGTTTGATGTAAGAGGCCTTACAAGTGGCTGCGGTAAATACCTGGATAGGTAGAAGAAATAAATAAATAATGATTCTTAGGTAGAAAAGATAAGGTTCATTTATTTATAGCAATTGAGAAAAGTGGCTAACTGGATAGAGCACTAGATTCAACGTTAGCAAAGATCAAGTAGGATAGGATTTGGTCGTTGAGTAGCTAATGAAATTTCCGCTGGAATAAATTATTGAGTACAAATTATCACAGGATTGGAAAAGATGACATAGTTGATAAAAGGTTTATGGGTACGCTGCAATGCGCGGATATAGGCTGACAAGTAACAGTACAAAAATACAGTAATTTAGCCCCAAAGTAACGTTAAAAGTCAGATAGATAAGATAGATAGATAACTCTTTTATAGGTCACGGTTTTGACACGAGCACTTGTCTCGCGTGGTATTTGCGCGTCGCGTTTTTCCCTGCCACGAGGCTCCGCAATCCTCAATCTCTTCTTTTCAAAAACAATCCCCGATATTAGGATAGATACTCCCACAAACTACTTGACAATGGCGGAAATGCAGTGCTAATGCACAAGCAAGAGTCCATTAATTATTTTAAAAAAAACTCGTTTATTTATTTCATCAGAACAATACAGGACAAACAGTGATTAACAAATGTAGCAAGAACACTATGGAGTTCGTATAAGGAAGTCCGTGCAAAACCGCAACAGCAACAGGGAGCTTCCACGACTGATCATTTAGTCACAAACATGATATAGAAGACATAGATGTTTGAATATGACACCGTGCGACCCGTATTGCGCTGGTGAAAAAGATTTTGACACTTATGAACGTGCGTTCGCGCAACGTGAAACAAACTTTAAACAAAGTTAGGTATTCAAGTGCAAATATTCAGCCATACTTATAATTATAACTATAGCCCATAAACTATGCTTGTATGTAATAAATATATTATGTCCATGCATGCATATGCTCACGACTATACTCCCCGAGGAGGTAGTCATAGATATTCTGAAACCTTAGAACTTCCACGTTTCACTAGTAGTACCGAAACTCTGTCCAGTGTGACAGGGAGTGAGCCCGTCGCCCCTTATAATGAGCAGTGGGTAAAACTCATGCCTCAAAATTGAAGCATGCAGGTTGCATATATTATGCCCGTTTACGCTAAACTCTGGGGCATCTTAACATGATGCCTAAATCATATGAGACTGATAAAAATTGCATTGCCCCAACCTTTATGACACTCCTGAACACGATAAATGATAAGCTACGTGATGCCAAGGCTTAAAAGTTCATTTAAAAGATTCACCTAAGTTGCAAACAGTGCAGTGCAAACGGGCATTAGTAAAATTAATTTAATCGTTTTCAAAGAAACCTCACTATTAACTGGAGGTTGACATACCGCTCTCGAAAATCCTTCTCTATCCGTCTATTACCATCGATAAATAACATAAAAGCCTAAACTAATAACCTAGTCAGAGCAAAGCTAAAACTTTATTTTACATAACTGAAAACGGCGCGGCTTACACTAAGCCTATACCGCATTTCCCTTCCCTCGCCACATTTAAGTTGAGAATTATCCAGATTAATCCCCTGTACGCAGGCCCTATTTCCTTCAAGTTAAAAACCGACGCACCCGAGCCTGTTATTCAGAGCCTCCTTTCACACTTTTTGTAAGAGTTCCTGTGACACTTCATTTATAATTCTGCTTAATCCAAGTGAGTGAGTTCTTACCGAATGAATTTGTAATGTAAAGATTAATGATATATGCTACCGAGTTCTTTGAAAAGGCTTCTCTGTCTTTTATACTATTTATCAAACCCTTATTGTTCCTTTACAGCCTTCAATTTTTCATGTGATAAACGAAATAGGTGGGGCTAATATTTTAAATGCGGAAGTTGTTGGATATATGTATGAATGAATGATTTTCATAAAACAAAGAGCGAAAATTCAGATTAACTTAAGAGGATAAAATTCCTATGGCGCTCCATACAAAACGAAGTTCCGTCCTAGTTTGAACACAATCTAGAAACCAATATCGATGTCGGTACCTTGTCAGATTTGAGTTTTCCATACAAATCTTAAATAAATCCTAGCATTGAAACTATATGTTTTAAGAGAAATCTGATATGGTACCGAACACACAGGTATTGGTTTCTAAATCGTGTTTGAAAAATATTATTGAATTTAATTCGTTAATATTGAAAATAGGAAAGTCGGACGCCCTCTAGACTTCAAATTAGAAAGCTAGTCGTGTAACATATTTAAACTTTATTATTACATGTTGTAATTCAAAGAGATCGATGGAAAGACAAACAGAGTAAATTTTACCGATCCGCTTATAGAAATATTATGTTGATACTTTGAGTAAATTTAATTGTCGAAGTTCAGATTGAAAAAGTTACAGGGGCGGCCGCATAATTCTACAAAACGAGGTTCCGTACTCGCGGGCGTAATTATTAGATATGTTTGTTTTGTGCAATTTGGTTAATGTAGGTTGTGCCGGTTTCTCAAGTTTTATGATCAAAATTTTCGGAAGCCTCTTTACTAAAATTTTGGGTGAATTATTTCCTTCAACTTTTATTGCTTTCCCTCTTATTAAGGTTAATATGTTTTATGTTAGTATGATAAATAATTACAAAGTAAGCATTTACAGCATTACACTGGAATATTTTGGGCGTAAACCGAATTATTAATTTCGTTTTTAGGGTTCCGTACACAAAGGGTGTTAATAGCACCCTATTCATAAGCCTACGCTGTCCGTCCGTCCTAGATTTAAAGGGCTGTATCTTTTGAAACTTAATAGTTTACGAGTTAAAAAAATCACAGAATATTATTTTGGATTTACTGACAAATAATAAAAAAACAAAAAGTAAAAACTAAGGGAAGACCCCATACAAGAAACCTATTTTAATCTAAAACGACAACAAATACAAGAGTTAAATTTAGTGTGATTATAGAGCATACTCAAGTAGTAAAAAATAAACTAAAAAAACCAGCCAAGTGTGTGTCGGGCTCGCGCTATGGATCCCGGCGTCAATTTTGTTTGTGTAAATATGTTGGTAGGTATTGGTAAAAAAATAGATGTCATATTGCGCCGACCCTAAATAATGGGAAATGGTACAGAAAATGATGATGATGTTAATACTCCAGTCCGACTCGCACATGGCCGGTTTTATTATTAATTTGTGACTTTGAACTTGAAAAAAGAAGTTATTTATCGATAATATTTTCAATAAATGGAAGTTGCCTCTACAAGCGTAAAATTTCGATGATATTGGCAAAAATTTTATGGAGAAAAGAATAGACTCTTCAAAACTTTTATCTTGCGGAAAGAAATCGATAAACTATAGTCAGTGAATAGGTTAAGGGGAGCCTGACCCTCTGGGTTTAATGGGAAAATGTCTTTGAGATGTAAAGTTTTCAATTTTCATAATAAATTGGTTTCATAAAATATAGGATCTGGTAGTAAGATTTATACCCTCTTTTATACTTCATCGAAATTCAATTTAAATAAAAGCTTCCTCTTAGAGGCAAGCTTTGACACTCAGGGTTGCCTAGGAAGAACTTGCCGTAATTTTCCGTAGCATTTATGATGACATTATCTTTAAATCAAGTTTTCTCTATTGACACTTCAATGACATCTACTAATTGCTATCCCATTGGAAACACAAATGCTAATAGCATCACCGAGAAGAATTTATTCGGTTCTCGGGATAAAAAGGAAGCCTTTGTTCTTTCTCAGGCCATTTCTCGACCTTTCAGCAAAAAACATACAAATGGATATCAATTAGTACTTGGTATTATTTTGGAACAGCTTCTGACGCGATGGTAAAATCAAAAACATTTTATCAAAAAACAATAACTTATGTGTTTTTTTTTATATTTCATAAAAAAAATTGAACTTAAAAATTGTTGTGCCGGATCTTTTATAATCAAAAATAAATAAAAACAGACAATCTTCAGATATTTGTTTGTAACTGACCAATCTCTATGAAACATTTTACTTACAAAAATCGATTAGACCCGGCCGAACCAAGGAACTCATTTTCGTAATCATCATCAGCCTATCATCGTCCACTGCTAAAAATAGGCCTCTCCCAAGGCGCGCCACAAAACTCTGTCCTCGGCCTTCCTCGTCCAGTCGCTCCCCGCTACTTTTTTTAGGTCGTCTGTCCAGCGGGCAGCAGGGCGTCCCACACTACGGCTACCATTTTCTTAATATACCTTGACAACTAATTAAATCAGCAAATTCTTTATCGAACATTAAAACGCGCCCTTTGTATGAAAGGTTATACTAAATAGTAACTAGTGACGTCATCAACATTTCATCAGTTCATTCTGTAAATAGCTTGGTTAATTTTGATACAAAAATATCTAAGTATTTATTTATCTATCTAAGGTCTTAATCTATCTAAAAGGGTCTTCCTGCTGTTTTATGCTGACGATTTTTAGGCTGATGATCAGACGATGAATTTAAAGAACTTTTTCGATGGGACCAACATCGTAATGGCGAAAAAAATCTGCTGCCCCTTACATTTAGGTCGAGTAGGATTTCAGCTTTGTATGGAGCACCTGATGATTTTTTCGTCATTTCGATAGTGAAAGTTGTCCGATGTCATGATCTGATCCCGTAAAAACCATCAGCATATCAGGAAGAACCACAATTATTATAAGGTCTAACAAAATTAGCTGAAACTATATTAAGGGGATGATCAGACCATCAAACAGAAGAACTTTCTCTATAGGACCATTATCGAAATCGCAAAAAAATCTGCTGTCACATATAAAACTGCAAATATAACTCGACTCAAATGTATGGGACAGCAGATTTTTTTTCGCGATTTCAATGTTGGTCCTATAGAAGAAGTTGTTCAGTTCAATTCAGCAAATTTTGTTAGACCTTATATACAAATCAGTTGTGCGTAAACAAAGTAACAGATAAAAGCTTAATTTAAAGCTCTCAAAATCTGAACCACTGAGTTTCCAATAACGATAACGCATAAAATAATAACATTTCGCTAAAATAACTTTTCAATGACGATGCCAACGTTATTAACGAAATCAATAAAAATAATTACCGGCAACAGTAACATACAGTACAGTAACAATTCCATACGTTTTCATGTACAGGGTGTCCATTACGAGAACAATTCAGCTGCGGCCGAATTTAATCCGTTTAACTGCATAACGCCAGCAAAGTTATCTGTAGGAATATGTGTGTAAAATCAGCCCCGAGCTTAATGAGTCCAAAATAACGTACTGCATGCGGTGCAGCTTATTTTAATTTGAGAGTTTTTATCCATATTGTTAATTCATTATTTTCGTAACTAACGATACGTAGAAGTGAGTAATTTGATTAATGCAGGATGACTGGTTACAAGTTTGATTTTGATTTGTGGTTTGTAAAGCTTGGGCACAGATTTTAAAATATGAAGATAGACGAATCACTCGAAATTGTGTTGTATTGTGATAAATATAAAATGATTGAATTACAAGACAAAAAAGATACAAGTTTCTGTTACTCACATAAAATGTCATTAAAGTACGTACGTTCATTAAAGTTAATCCTACATTAAATCTCTTGCTAGCTTTTACTACGTCACCAAGACAAAAAGTTACAGGAAGAGATTTAATGCAGGATTATCTTTAATGAACGTACGTGCAACTGTCAGTAATTCTACCAGTCACTCAGTAAACATTATTTCATTATTTCATTGACAATATAGGATTATATATTGCCTAAATTGAAATTTTTTTCGACATATCATGTGCTTAAGTAGATAACAAAAAATATAAAGGAAGTGAAAGAGAGTAAAGCGACGTTATAATAATTCCGCTAACCAAAACATACAATCTAGAAGCTAGGAATTTGGGAATGCCCTAAAGCTACGACATAGGCATCCGATAATAGAAAATGGTTTCATCAAGCCTCAAAAAGATATTTTATATCAAACAAAAACCTCATTGCTAAAACAAAAATCTATTATCGATTTCCGTTTTCGCAACATCATATTATGTTTGTTGTTTTGCCATCTCGTAGTAGCATCAGACGAGAATTCTACGAAGAAAATGTTTGCAGACTGAATCTACCGAGTCAACATATTCAATTTGAAAAATCTTTTCCACGCTAATCCCTACGAATGTTTCGAATAAAAGAAACCTGAAATGTCTAACGAGTTTTCTTTTGAAAAGCAACACGTAAACTAGTTATTGCGCTCTCTATTTGATTCGGTGCGGGTCGCCTCCCTTCGTTTCGGACTCAGATTTAGAACGGCGTAGATGTAGCGCTCTATTCAACATTATTAAAGGTGTACCTACTCCTACAAAATGTATAAATGCAAAAGAACATTGAATAGCCGAACAGAATTATACAGGTTTGAAACATGATAGACGATTTAATCCTTATAACCATATAACCAAAATTATAAATTTTGCAGTCAGAGAGAAAAGTATGTTCTCCATTTTAAGAGCTTGTTCAGAGTTACAGCAGTAGGTACCCGGTTTATAAGTCTTTACCAATGTACACACGGCGACAAATCAACCTACCCATAGTTGAACTCTATGTTCATGGACATAAGGTCCAACTATGGGCAGGTTGATCTGTCGCCGTGCGTACCTACGTAGTTGAAAAATTTTAATAGCGCGCGAAATTATATTGACCAATCAGGACGGATGGACCTACAATCCGTTGCAACAATATTGGTTAATTGATTTCGCACCCTTTTCTCTACTGTCTGACTTAGCGCCCTTTGATTACTAAATGACTTCAGGTTTTGACGGAGACTTGGGTATGCTCTGCGCAAACGAGGATTGACGAGCGGAATTATTTTCCTAGTCGTACTTTACATTAAAGATTTAATTATTTTGGCAACAGGATCAGAATAGTTTGCTGTCCTATGTATTGATTGATGTGGTGTAGACTATAGTTTATTTTATTTAAAAAATAGCATAAACAAAAGGCTATAATTCTGATTTGGGACTAGGTATATTTATAATTAGGAAAATTTGTATAAAACAATCTTCTTCCGCGACTTCACACGCCTAGATTTTTCTTAGCTATGAACTATCACGACAAAACAAACATATCGGTCAAGTCATTCAGAAACTACATGATTGCTAACAGACGAACTTAGGGCGGGCCTTCAGACCATCAAACTGAACAACTTTCACTGTGGAGCCAACGTCGAAATCACGAAAAAAATCCGCTCTTTCATACAAAACTGCAGTACCGTCTCGACTCATGTGTATTGGACAGCAGATTCGATTCGATTTCTCGAGCACCCCCTTCAGTATTACTAGGGTGTTTTGAAACTCGCGACTTCGTCCGCACAAATTATATACCAGATTTTAAGTCAGATCATAAGCTATCAATCAAAAAAGATGCATCAAAATCGGTTTAGTACTTTTTGCGTGATGCTCGCACAAACAAACAGACATACAAAAATTGTAAAAAAGGTTGATTTGGAGTCGGGGACATCTAAAAACCATATCGTCATCTTTTTTTGTAAATGTCTTCAATGTACAGACACACTTCTGTTACAGTTTTATGATAGTTAAGATATGAAGATTCTCCTTGACTCTTGTTATTGCTCTGAGGTTTTAGAGTGTGCAAACAAGGATTAAATCGTTACTATACTCTTTTCGTGTTTCAAACCTGTATAATGCTGTTTGGCTATACAATGTTCTTTTGAATTTATACAATTTGCAGGTGTAAGCAGGATTTTTTGTCGCTGATAGACAACCCGGACAAAATTGGTGAACCACGATGAGCAGTACGAGGCGCGCACTGGTGGCGTCGCGGTGCAGGGAGCGCCTGACACAAGCTAAGTAAACTTGCACCAATTGGCATATATGGGTGTCTACTCTTGTAGATACCTCCATGGTCATCGATAAATATCATAGCATAGCATATGCTCAAGACTTTATTCCCCGAGGTGATAGTCAGAAATATTCTGAAACCTCAGAACATCCACGTTTCACTAGTAGTACCGAAATTCTATCCAGTGTGACGGGGAGTGAGCCCGTCTCTACTTATAATGAACAGTGGGTACAATACATGCCTCGAAATTTAAGCATGCAGGTTACCTCGCAATGTTTTTCTTACAAATCGTACATAAATTCCGTAAAACTCATTGGTGGTAAATATTAGGTGACTTAAAAAGCATATTTATAAAAGCAGATACCTAACAGCAGTTAAAATTAGATTTTTGTTAAATAATGATTAAATATTGTGGTAAAGATTCTTGTAAAATATTGAAGGTAATTAATTAAAATTCAATCTTACCCATCTATTTAGTTCCAAGTGAATCCATTTAAAAATTAAAACCTTGAAGGTTATTCTTTTTTGGTTTCATCTAACGTTTTATATTTCAAAAGTAGTGCATTGAAACTTGATAAATAACTGCCAAAATGCATTCATACACGCTACATATACAGGGTGTAACAAAACAACCTAGTAATACTTAACTTGGTTTAGACCATCAAACTGAACATCTACTTATCTATGGAGCCAACATCGTATTTTTTAAAACCAACTGTTTCATTCATTTGAATTGAATAGGTACCTATTGTAGTTTTGTATGAAACAGCAGATTTTCTTTCTCAATGTTATATATTAATATTAAAGGGTGTTTTTTTACACCCTGTATATAAATATACAAAAGTATGGTGTGATTTATCCCCCGTAGATTAGTATACAACCTATAGAAAATTACTACCATAAAAGCCGACTGCCATTCTGTTCCAATAAAAATCCATAATAAGAATCTATCAGACAAGATTTATTTTATGATATTCCTGATACTGTTATCCTATAAAATAATGGTAGGTACACGTTACGACGTGATATAAAGTGACGTCGGACTCGCCTTAAATCAAACAGGTCGTTAATGTTAGGAAATTGAAATCTCTGCTCGAATGTACCACTTAGGTAGAAGTAGAACAGACTCCGTTCAATTTCGCTTCATAGTCAATGAGTTTGAAATGATTTTGTATCTATAAATTGCGGATTTAATTTTCTGAGAGACAATAAAAATTCCTTTTGGTTTGTGAGTTATTTTATCTGGAGGTACGGCAGTGCCCGCGCCAAGATGAGCCAAACGAGCGGGGCGCTGCAGTACATACTTTTCAGATAGGACAAATTTTGTCTTGAATGATGTAAATAAAAAACTAACATCCAGACTATAATATTTTTGTAACCGAAACCAAAGTTTGTATTGGGTCGTTTTCAACCCAGCGTGCATATTATAGGGAGTTAAATATCACAAACCACGACAATATTTCGGAAAAAAATATCGGTGACTCATTCATTTTGTAGACTGTACTAGAAAATTACTTGTAGATTAAACTAAAATCTACTTACAACAAAAAAAAATTCTAGTAAAGTCCAATAAAATTAAATAGTTGTCTCAGATAAGATAATTTTTCCGTGTTTAGATCTTTTCCGATTTAACCTATTTTACCTAAGGGTGCGTTGCTACAACATCACGCTTTAAAGTTTATAACCACTCCGAAAGAATGTTCCAAAAGTTCGACGCCGAACTACTGTGCCAAAGAAGACTCAATTCTCAAAGGTTCAGCACCGAACCACTAGACTTCTCTGACTACTCAATCAGGGAATTTAGTCAATGCATAATTTTATGTTTATTATAATGAACACGAGCGTTTACCCACGACTTCGTCCGCAAGGGTTCCCGTCATCGTAGCGAGATAAATGATACCTATAACAGATTTTAAGTCAAATCATAAGCTATCAGCTTATGCTTATGTAGCTATTTCAGCAAAATCGGTTCAGTGGTTTGTGATGCTTTTTCAAAAATACAAATAAACATACAGACAAAAAGACTGACAAAAATTACAAAAAGATTGATTTAGAGTCAGGGATACCTATAAACCATATCATAATCTTTTTCTTGTAAATATCTTAAATGTACAGACACACTTCTGTTACAGTTTTATAATAGTTTAGATAATAGAGAGTATAGCACAAGCAGCAGCAGTTATTAATAATTAGATTTAACCGCGACTTTTTTCGCACCGGCTCCTGTCAGCGAGATACTCGTAATTAGACTTTTAAACAAAAAAAACTTTCATTGGTCATGATGTTTTTACGTGATGCTCTATCGAACAATAAAACAAACACAAAAAATCTAAAAATGGGTGATTTTGAGTTAGGGACACCAAAGAACCATAATTGTCTTAGCCTTATTTTAAAACTAAGGTATAGTCGTTAATGCGATAAGGCTGTTTTTTTTATTATTGAAATACACTATTGATGCAAGTACTCTAATGCAGCACTAGTTTACACGGATGTAACAACTTCGATTAGTGAAGCTATTAGGCAGAACAGATTGGAATGAAGATAAGATGAAGCTCTATACGAATTTATCAGATTTTAGCTTCTGATTTGTTTCAGACAGTAAGCGAGTTTGGCACGCGATTAGAACAGAATTTACTAAATACGTAATATTTTTTTTCTTTTACTTGTTGATAGTTATCATCTGGCGTTGGCATTCGGTAGAAGTGAGAACAATTTTTTTTAAATGATTGACACAGAAAGCTTAAATTGACAACATTTCATTTTAAGAAAGGTACCAAAATAAGAAAACCATTTGGAGATTATGTGATTCAAAGCTTATATCAAAATTATCCGATTTTTCTATGCATTATTTCTCGAGTTATTTGACAAATACTGCAAAATATAATAGAGGTTGAAAGAGATTTTATTTCTTTGCCTGCTTGGCTTTTCTATTGTATTTTACCGTTTTTATTTTTAATGCTATTGCAGCCAAGGTATCTTAGCCATAAATACTACGTTTTTCAGAAAATGTAAAAGTAAATTAAAAATAGAAATATCTGTCAAACATAAAATCGGAAAAATATGTATCTCTTATTGTTTAACATATTTTTATATTTTTTATTAAAAACAGGTAGTTAAAATTCAATGTTGTCAATTATAGAAATTGTTTTATCAAACACTTTACTATCTACGTGATCGTAAACCTGGAAAAGATACGTGTGTATAATGACGATATTTACAAAAGAAAAGATTACAATATGGTGTTTAGGTGTCTCTGGCTCCAAATCACAGATTTTAGGATTGTTTTCCGATTCTCTGTTTGTTTTAGCATCGCGCAAAAACGACTAAACCCATTTTGATGAAACTTTGTATGTTTAAAAGTTTATGGTTACTTAAAAATTGGTTTATGTATAGACTTAGTAAACCTTAAATTTTACTGGACAATATAAGGGCTTACCGTAGTTCAAGCTTTTACTGTATTCTCGCTACAATGACGAGAGCCAGTACTAATATCTTGTAGGGGATACCGTAAAAACAAATATTTTTTAAAATTTTATTTTACCACTTTGTCGGCGTGATTAATATTTATACCCATGTCAAATTACAGCTTTCTAGTACTAAGCGTCTCTGAGTTAAGCCATGGACAGACGGACAGACGGACGGACATGGCGAAACTATAAGAGTTCCTTGTTGACTACGGAACTCTAAAAAGTGGTTACGTCGATAAGGACAGCAATAAGTTAGAGATCTCCTTTTTTAACTGGAACGTATTTGCTATGTGCATCCCTTATTGAGTGAAAAGGCTAAAACACGTTCTTACCTATATTACTTCTCCCTCTACGTCCTTCAGTGTCTTTTAAAATATATTGCAAGGAATCATTGAACCAGCAGACGAAGCGAAGTGGTTTCAACAACGCAAGGAGACCCCATTAAAACTTACACAACGCCTTCCTCTTTAGAGATTACATGTTACTTTAAAATGAGTCTCTCCGTTAGTTTCATTAGGAAAACAGTGGGGATTCAATAGTATTTTATTTTAAAATAGCTTTTTAGCTAATGGTCATCGTATAGACTACGGTGAGTTTTACTGTTTGTATGTCATCGTTATCAGCGTATTACGACCTGTCTGGGGTAGTGTTTCCAAACTATCGAAAATTGTACGATAGTTTTCTATAAAAAGCTATACTATCGATCGGCCTATCGACAGCTCGAAACGAGGCAATACTATCGATACTAACGAATTTCTGAAGAACAGATTTTTACTCTTTATCTTATTAATAAGCTTTATGAATCGTTACATCTGCATAATAAATAAAACCAGTCAAGTGCGAGTCGGGTTACTCGCAACGAGGGTTCCGTACACACAACATAATGAACTTACAAAAAGGTTTTTTTTCTCCGGGACCTTTAGCGCGAGACCGACTCACACTTGGTCAGTTTTTATTATTTGTTGTTATACTGTAGAGTTTGCTCTGTAATCACACTAAGTTTGACGCTTGAATATATTACAATGTTTACGAGAGAGAAAAACTTTGAAAAAAAAAATTGGTTGATAAGAAAATTTCAGCTGTCTAGATACTCGTATTACGGTTCAAAAGTTACATCCCTAAATAAGTATGATATACCGACAGACTGGCAGACGGACGGACGGACACCGTAGGCTTAGTAATAGGGTCCTGTTTTCACCCTTTGGGTTCTCTAAAAAGGAACATAAGTGTGTAGTGTACATTGAAACTATTATTTCCATTAAAAACTTTAGATATTATGTTTAGGTGTCTATGGCTCCAAATCACAGATTATTGGATTTTTGTCAGTATTTTTGTTTATTCATGCATCACGCAATAACAACTGGACCGATTTTAATAACCTTTTTTTGTGTTTAAAAGCTATTGATTATATTTAAAAACTGGTATGAATGACGGGATCCGGTGCAGACAAAGTTACGGGCAAAGTTTAGTCAAGTCTAAAGAAAGTTATTAGATTAATAATTCACTTCTCAGTAAGCTACACGAATATAAAATTACCAATTTAAAATAATCCAGTCTCGTACCTATTTCAGACAAGCTGCAGTATATTACAACTTGGTACCATAATCGAATCTACATATAATTTGCTCGTCTGCGTGTATAATTAAATTTGTTGCAGTCGTACAAGATTACTAGAATTTTAGATGAGCAGTGTGATGTAATAGCAATATGACTATAGCAGCTAAGATTACTACGGCGTAGCACTCTGCTACGTCGTAGCAATCTGATTTTACAATGAAACCTTATTAAGAGAATATACAACGTGTTAATGAATTAACGCAAAACTAGAAAGTAGTTTGTTTAGAATCGAGAGCAGAATCGAATTATCATGTTTTCAACATAGGTATTATTTTTCGAAATGTTAAATAATTAGTTTGTGAAATTTAAAATTTACTGAACTCGATCTCAAGCCACCGCTCGGGCACTCTCACCCTACTTACTACCAACACAAGATTCTTAAAATGTATCCATGAGCATGTTAGCGCTCTCATTCATTGCTGAAATGATAACATACCATTTTTAACTCAAAACTTAATATGCTAATAACTTTAAATTTTAACTATCAAAATAATTAAATTATGGTTTGAATCTAATTACTTTGTTATAAATCAGTTGGGGTGTATGAGGTTTTGCACTTATTCATTAACACGTTGTATAGGGTAGCCCACCACTCAATGTCAAGCCAAAAATAGAAGATAGGTGAGTTTATAAATGTTCAGGGAAAAATACATAAAATAAATCTAAGTTTGATAGTTATCGAGATGTTGACATTTTTTTAACATTGGAAAAATCACCACCCTGCGCTCAACTTTTAAATGTAGTACTACAAATTTTTATTTTTTTATGAAAATACTTGTTACGCAATCCTGAATAATCTTTTCAGTGGACCCAATGCAGACATAAAGGACGACGATACGTTACGTACGTTAGTGATTTTTAAAAACGATCTAAATACTACATATCTATATATTGTTCGAAACTGTGTCTGTTAGGTTTCGATACAAAACTAAAATAATTACTAACTTTGGAACCACAGACACAAATATTAGTTACAAGTCAAAATCAAAGTGTAATTGAATAAAATCATTAAAATTAAGTAGATACTATCAAAATAGGAGCATAGGAGATTTCGTTTGTATGTAGCGCGCTAAGGCATGATCGCAAGAATATCATCTTAAGTAGCTACAGTACTTATAATGAAATCTCAAAAATATTAATTTAAATAAAATCCCCTAAATCATAAGCCGTAAAAATATATTTTACCACGTCATATTTCAATTTAAAAAAATGAATTCTCATCAAAAATTCATAACTAAACGAAGCATGTCATAAAACCTTGTAATAATACTAGAGCTTGTAAATAATTCTGAATGAGAAGCGAGTGAGCGTATCTGTAGTAGAAACAACCAGCAATTTTCATGGTTCCCTGGTAATGCAGATGGGTGCATCGTGCGACTGTGGCGCTCTCTGCACGAAGCGGATGTTGTGTGTACTTTAAAGTAGTTGGATATTGTGAATCATAAATGAAGACCCATTAGCTCAGTAGGTAATGAATCTGCCTTCTGATCCGAAGATTGCTAATCTGAATCCCTCTAGGGTATACAACGTGTTAATGAATAACCGCAAAAACTTATACACCCCAACTGATTTATAACAAAATAATTCGAATGAAACATTAAATTCATTATTTAATTTAAAGTTATTAGCATTTTAAGTTTTTCAGGGAAAAATGATTTGTTATCATTTCAACAATGAATGAAAGCGCTAGCGTGCTCATGGATATATTTTAAGAATCTTGTTTTGGTAGTAAATAGCGAATGTGCCCTTGCGGTGGGTTGAGATCGAGATCAGTAAATTTTAAATTATACAAAAAAATTATGTAATATTTTGAATAAAATTACTTATGTTGAATTAACCATGATAATTCAATTCTGCTCTCGATTCTACACAAAATACTTTCTAGTTTGGCGTTTATTCATTAACACGTCGTATATTGTAAAATAAATATCTATGTCCAATTCACGAATGTTTGTATCTATTTATTTTATAACGCTGTCTAGTCATTAAAATACAAGGCCGTTTGAGTTGAGTTTGTTTCTGGCGGGAAAACATCACTCTTTCTGACCCGCTTGTCCCTCTTATATAGGGTGAAATAGATATCATTAGCATCCTTTTAAACTAAGAGTCTACCCATGAAACTGGACGACTTTTACTATGGGAGCAAACAGAGAGGAGCAAACAAAAATCTGCTGTTCCATACTAAACCGCAATGCCTACTTGACTCAAATGTATGCAATAGCTGATTTTCTTTTTGCTCCGATCAGTTTGCTCTTATAGTAAAAGATGTTCAGTTTGATGGGTAGACTTTTAGTTTAAACGGAGGCTAAAGATATCAATTTCACCCTGTAGATAGCCTCCAAGACAAGAGCTGCCCAGGCCGATCTGGAGGAGCTAAAACAGACTCCGAACTCAGGTCGGCTGTGGAAAATACAACCCCTTCAGAATGACTGCGGTGTTGCTCCTCAAACTATTGCCCATGTTGCACATCTTTTATCCTGCCCGGACACCTGCACGCGAACGGAGCTTATGAATGGACGCGGCTGGTAGTGCAAACCATGTGGCAAATACCTACTGGGCTCGAAACATTTTGTAATGCAATCTTGGCATTGACTTGATAGAAGAATAAGAATGGGACTACATAATCAATGGCAGTGTCCAAGATATCGTAACTATTATAAAACTGTAATAGAAGTGTGTCTGTACATTGAAGATATTTACAAGAAAAAGATTACAATATGGTTTTTAGGTATCCCTGACTCCAAATCAACCTTTTTTTAGAATTTTTGTTGTTGATGGAACTTTTTTTGTTTGATAGCTTATGATCTGACTAAAAATCTTTTATATAATTTGTGCGGACGAAATCGCGGGTAAACGCTCGTTTATTTATAAAAATACGCTTTTGGGCTATATTGATTTCATAATTTTGGTGATTGATTCAAAGTTATTATTCAGACACTTCAAATTGCTGAATTCATACAAAGCTGCAGGCGACTGTACAATCAAAACTTCTACTGGTATCATTTACTAATGATCCAATCCCGACGCTAATCTAGTTTCAGCCTGTTCGCAGCGGGCCACTTTTTCTCAGTAATCCCTTCGTTAGCGCATGTCTGCTCAAAGCTTCGCAAACGAATAAGTTTGCTTGCTATATAAGTTTTAAGGGCGCCATACCCTAAGGGTCCCAATGGGGTCCTATTCATATATCTACGCTGTCCGTCCACCCGTCTGTCCTGCCTATTAAAGGCAGTATCTTTTGAAAAATAATAGCTAGACGGTAGAATGTGTTATAATGACGAATTTGCTGATATTTTTAGTTTTATTCATATAAGAACGGTAATACACACAAGTGTCTATATTGTGATTATAGTGCATACTCTAAGGTAAAAGAAAAAATTATAAAAACCGGTCAAGTCGAATCCCGGAGAAAACTAAATTTATTGGTAATATTGAATGGCATGGAACGGAACGGTTTCCTCCTCCAAAACTAAATCGATTTGATTAATATTTCAAGAATAATATGAGCAACAGATTTGGCTACGTCTGTATATGTTTTCCTTTTTTTATATTCATCAAATCCACTTGCTGGATGTCTGAACACAGCGGTAAAATTAAGCAATTGTTTTGTCATTTTCTAAGGCTCCTAGTTCTTATAGTAATTAATTTATCGAAAAACCAAAACGTAGGGATATGACAGAGGCGATATAGATTATGTGGTAAAAATTATTTGCTCTAGTGTCATTATCCAGGGAGGAAACAGGGGAATACGTTTGTATGGACTAACCGGCACTAGTCTTGCCTCTTAAGTAATTTATATCTATTTAATATTTCTCAGACTGGTCTTATCCTTAATCAGAGATAGTTAAATCGTTCTAGTATAAAAGGCGATGAAACTACGCCTCTTTGACTTGAAAATCTTTTGACGTTGGGTACAATTTGCAGCAAATCTAATGAGTCGTATAAAATCATTGACTTACCAACTACTGGACGTCGAGTACGCGCTAAAAAGTGTCCGACCCAAAAGAGCACCAAAACGTAAAAAGAGAACCAATTACGTAACGGTCTTCGTTTGACCAGCCGACTAAGCGCACGCGAGCGCACATGGCGCGCGCCGTGCCGCGATGGGGTAAAAACTACGCAAGCAAAATGAAAAAGAATTTCAGCATTTTCACTATACACGTACTTAGGGTTGTGTAGGTTAGTCTCGGACACTTTTTTCAATAATTGTTTACTAGATTCGGCGCCCATTATTTTGTATGTCAATGGATAAAATACGGAACTCCCACCGCTCCTCGAGGAATGAGCCTCAAGGTCAACCATATTTTGCAGACCGAGTAGTATGATAATTGATAAGGCCTTAAGAAGTCCGCATATTTTTTTTTACATACATCTACGTTTCATTCATTGTAGTGCGAATATCCCTTTTATAAATTGTGTTGTAATTTTTGTACAACTCAATTTGAAAAAGATATTTTTCAATACGAAACGTAAGTTCCAAGTTTTACAAATACAAGAGCATCCTTAAAGAACACCACTCAAACAAACTCCATCAGAAAATTTCCCATTTTGTTTATAACAATCGTCTTTTCAATTTCTCGTCCCAAAGTTAATTCGTACAATCAATTCGTGAGTCTTATTCTTCGGTCCGGTCCGGTCCGGTCGGCATTCGGACGAGCCGGTTGTAATATTTTATAGATATTGGACCGCGTTTTCTGTCATTATCGTAAAAGGAGCGTCAGCAAGAAAACTATTCCCTCGATTCTATTACTTTCATAATACTTAAGTGGATCCGATACTTGCGTAAAGGAAATTGAATCATTTATTGTAATAGCATAATACTGCTTTATCAGATAGGTTTCGGATAGACATACACTCCTTGTTTGTTATACAATGGTTCTGAATTAACCCTCCTTTTGAATGCTTATGGTTTTTTATATGGTTCGGTAAAGATCCTTTGCTGATTCTTGCCAATTTCAAGTCTACTGGAAAATTGTGCTTTAAATTCCTGTGCGGTTCATTTACTTCTCTATTAGTTGCAATCATTTTTGTTGTTGAATGTTTATTAAAATTGACATAAAGCACTCAGCATTTTGTTTTATTTCATTTTATTTAACAAATCGACGGTTAAGAATCAATAACGGCTAACTATCAATTTTACAGGAGACGAAAAAAACATTTTGCTCTTTCAAATATTGACTTATTAAAAACTGTTGTATCAGTATAAATACATAAAAAAGTACAAGATATTGGCATCTATTTTTTTTTTGTCAGGACACGAAAAACTCAACTTTAAATCTAACCACATTTAAAGGTCATTTTCGCCAAAAATGTGAATTAGCCGTTATTGATTCTTAACCGTCGAAATGACACTGTTACTTAAATCCAGTCGCTAATACATAGGCCAATTAAAGGCATAACAATAAAACTCACGTTGTTTTTACAAGAGTCATTCCAGAATTAGAACATTATACAGGGTGTTAGGGTAAACAATGTATGAAACGTAGATGTATGTAACAATAACGTAAGATGGCGTTTGAGAATAGTTAGTAGGCAATAACAATAATAGTGGTTAATAACTTTATTTAATTTAGAATTTTTGAATTGGTGGTTAATCCCACCCATCCCTAAGATACCCAATCTTAACAATACAATTGACAATGATGATTGTTAAGATATCCAATCTTAACAATACCATTGACAGTGATTAGTATTTTATTATTTAGTAGGATTAATTTTATAGTATTGCTGTTGTGTAAATATTAAAAAAAAACTATTTGTGGATTGTAAGTATGCATTTCTGTTATTATTTTTAGAATGGCTAATAGATTGTGATGAAGCAGAATAGTTATCATGTGAGTAATGTACAATTTGATAATCATTTACGGGTCGGTTGATTCTAAGTTTTATATGTGGTTTCGTTTCTGGTATTTTACTCGTGTATAATATATCTTTTTTTTAACGCGAAGTAAATTATGAATAATTTAAACAAGTAACGCAAACAATGAGACTACCTAAAAATTATTTTAAAACGTAAATAAGATCATCACAAATAGTCATAATAGATTATTGCTTCATGTGGTATTTATATCCCATATCCCTTATTCAGTAAAATATCATGTTCTATATTGCTTCCTGAACGGTATCTTCCAAATAAAATGGTAATACAATGGATGGGAATAACCCACATGACATTATTTTTGTTGCGAAAATAGGTTTTGATATTATTTGGTGTTATTTAATGGTATGTACCTAATTCGCATGATAAATATATGTATTTGAGAATTTTCATAATTTCGTGTATTTATGCAGTTAAGGTACAAAAACATTCACAGTTTTGTTTAAAAATCAACAAATTGTCAGAACACAATAATATTTTATAATGCATGATATCAAAAGTAAACATTTGAACATCACACGATTACTCTGCAGCAAATCAAGTAACAAATAGCCTCACTATTTTTAAACATCCATTACAAAAACTAAACGACAGAAAGCAGCGGGTCACACGAAAAATTGTCACCGCAAAAAACTTGCACAAAACCGGGGCATACCAAACAGCCAAATTTATTCAAAGTCAGAATATAAATTGCCAGGTTAACCGAGCTCACGCCCGCTCGCCCGTAAAATCATAAAATCAAAACTACAAAGTGAACGCGGGGTCGTCACTAGCAAGCGTCATACCGTCATGCGGCATGCGTCACACATTAATCTATGTACAGGGTGCGGCATTCACAAACTGTCCGTCCTGCAAAATCCGCATGCCGGGCTCGACAGAGCAAAGCCCACCGAAAGCAGCTTTGAGTTTGTCCCTGAATGGATTAAAAACAAAAAGTTTTGCATGCATCCATTTTATTATGTGCATACAATGCTGAAAACGCTTTATATTTTACGCGTTTGCTGTCTGGCTCATTAATTGAAAAAAAGGTACGAATATTAGTAAATAATGTATTGAACAGTGTATTTGAAATTTGTATGTGAAAAAATCGCGTTTATTTTCCATGCTTATTACAATTGCTTACAAGAATGGAGATTTGGTTGTTCAGGAAAAATCTATATAGAGACACGGTCAGCATTTGTACCCTAAAATGGGTAATAGGTACTCCTTTTATTTTATTTATTTTGTTTATTAGGAAACGCTCGTTGGCGTAATGGAGCTTCGGTATTGGAAACGATCACCGAAGTTAAGCAACGTCAGGTCCGATCAGTCTTTGGATGGGTGACCGTTTAGTGGTATTTCATCTCGAGCGTTTCCGTGCTTCAGAAGGCACGTTAAGCAGTTGGTCTCAGATGGCGTTATGCCAGGTCAGAAGCCTATTAAGGCGGCTTGAAAATTCTCTGACAGCAAGTTGACAACTAACTTGCATCCACCAACACGCACTGCGCCCGAGTGGTGGAGAATGGCCCACTCCCTCTCACTCTTATTCGTGTGAGGAGGTCTTTGCCATGCAGTGGGATTCTACAGGCTATAACTCTTTTAACTCATTAGAAAGCCAACAAGATAATTTCACATTCACAATGGTACACGGATTATAATTTTGACTGTATACATGTCACCATATCAAACTCACACCACTGGCTTTCGGTGAAGAAAAACATCGTGAGGAAACCAGCATGCTTCCATTTTGAGGCATGTATTGTACCCACTGTAAATTACAAGTGGCGACGGGCTCACCCCCGTCATACTGGACAGAGTTTCAGTACTACTGGTGAAACGTGGATGTTCTGTAGTTTCAGAATATCTCTGACTACCCCCTCGGGGAATATAGTCGTGAGCATATGCTATGCTATGCCTATCAAACTTATAGGCTAACTGAGCATACATACAATGTAATGAAGGTTATATTTCTTTATAATGCATGTTTATGAGATGAAAAATAAAGAACTAGATGCATTGCTTATATTATGTGCCGATTCCGAATAAAATTAAGTACAGATCGATGAGCTTCAAAGAACTCGATTTCAATAAAACCCAATAATACCACAAATAAAAAACATTCTCGATATCTAAATAAAACAGCTTTTAATTATTGTTTATCGTTTTGAGAAAAGTTTTTCCATTTGCTTTCGATTCCTGTATCAGCTACATTTTCCGGTAACTTTTTCATTTTCCCTACTCATGTCCCGTCCTAAGCCGAATAGTCTTATCTGAGGAACACACGCTTTTCAAGGAATTTTTTTTTCTACGGATGGCCACTGTAAACTATAAGCGTGTGATCGGCTTATAGTGACAGTCTAATCTCGCGCAGTTTATTTCCTATTTTGTAAGAAAATCTTTTGTAGCTCAAGAAATAGAGCACTGTCGGCTTATATAAATTTATATTTTTATTGGTTTCGTTTTGAATTGAGATATAGATTTTTTTAAATAAATAATACGATTGGTATTCTAAATAATCGAATTCGCTACTAGTAAATTCTTGGACTCCTAAAATTTACAAATTACGCAGACGCATACGCATATGCTCACGACTATATTCCCCGGGGGCGTAAATTAGAAAGCAATAAAACCTTCCTTTGTAAAATCTTCCTATTTTAATCACCAGTACATTATTTATTAAATTGTGTGGCACTGAACAAACGGCTTTCGTGAAAAATTCACATTCTATAGCATTTGTACAAAATTCAACTCTAATAAACTATATTAAAATTTTCAACCGTTTTAAAGTTACAGCTTATCAAAGTTTGACATCAATAGTTACAATGTTCGACCCTAACGTTATTTCGCTTGCGTCGCCGGCGGCGGAGGCGCGCGCGCTGCGTATTAGGGTTGGCAGCATGATAAAAATTATTTGTATTGATAGTTAATAGTAATCATTATAAAATGATTACACGTAATTAATATTTTGCGATATTTTCGGGAAAGCCCTTCGTTCAATGCCACCCAGTATAGCCTACCTACAGTGATACACGAGTGCTGTCCCAATTCAGAAGAGCTTCTCTTCTATTGTGATATAAAAATACTCCACGACTTTCATTCGACCAAAATATGCACACGGATTATTTTCGCTTATATGCATCGACACCTTTCAGTAGCGAATTCCAATAGTGAGTTGAATGTTATTGCTATAACCGTACAATGTAGAAAATTGTTTTTACTGGTAATACATACTAACAAATATCTTAGAGACCGTCATAATTTTAGAAGGGCTCAAAATTTTTTAATTTTAAATTTGATTTCGATATATTATTTACTTTTAATAATAAGTACAAATTAAACCTAAAAACTACTATTTACAACTATACAAGGTGTAATGAATTAACGCAAAACTAGAAAGTAGTTTTTTTAGAATCGAGAGCAGAATCGAATTATCATGGTTTGAACATAGGTAATTTTTTACAAAATCTTAAATAATTTCTTTGTAAAATTTAAAATTGACTGAACTCGATCACGACCGGCACGGCTCGGGCACTCTCACCCTACTCACTACCAAAACAAGATTCTTAACATTTATCCATGAGCACGATAGCGCTTTCATTCATTGCTGAAATAAGAAAAAATAATTTTTGCCTCATAACTTAAAATGCGAGAACTATAAATTTTTACTATCAAAATATTGAAATTATTGTTTCAATCTAATTATGTTGTTATAAATCAGTTGGGGTGTATGCGGTTTTGCGCATATTTATTAAAACGTTGTATATAAAACTTAAGAACGACTATTTCAATTCAATAATGTTTCATTTAAAATGTTGGGAACTTTAACTTAAATTGACTATAATCCATAAATACCAATAGGATTCGAAACTGCACAGGTATTTACGAGGTAAGCCGTACAAACGTAAATTCTTCAAGAAAACGATGAAACTTAAAATTTAATGCACCTTAAACTAACCATTCCCGGAGACCGACTGCAAGTTTATGACTTAACTTTTGTCGGAAAACTCAAATCGGATCATAACACGTAGTTTTGTTTTGAAAAATAGTATTATTTCTTTGTTCTACGAGCCGTGACCATGAGACGCTCGTTGGCGTAGTGGAACTTCTGTATTGGAAACGATCACCGAAGATAAGCAACGTCAAGTCCGGTCTTTGGATGGGTGCAGGTCTTGATATACCGGTATTTTCGGGAACCGCTACCATTTGCCTTCGTGTTATACCGGTTCCAGACGGGAACCGGTACTAGACGTATTACGACCAAAACGTAACGTAAACCGTAGTACGAGAAAACAGATGTAGTACCAGAATTGGGTACAGATACCCGCCTGGAACCGGTACCCATGCCTCTACCTATCAGCACTGGGCTCGCGTGCTCTCCCTCTAACCCTTATTCGTGAAAGGAGGCCTTTGCCCTGCAGTTGGATCCTACAGGCTGTAACTTACTAACTTACTCTACGAGCCATGAACATGAAAGAATGGATATGCTGGTTTCGTAGGAGGCGATTAAGGGATAACGTTTTTTATGCAGTATTTTTGTGGCCGATGGCCGATGGGGCCGAATAGTTTTCGAGCCGCGTACCTGAAAGCGCAGCGTGGGTAGGTCCCCAACAAGGTGAACCGACGACCTGGAGAAGGCGGTGGGAACCTGTTGGATGAGTGCAGCGCAGGTCCGGTCGTTATGGCAATCTTTGGGGGAGGCCTAAGATTAATTATTTTGTCTTTTTTAAGTGTTTAGGGGACAGGTGTAGTTTTTGTTTGACGCTCGAACAAACAAACAGTCCGACAACAAAAATCCACAAATTGTTTATTTGGAGTCAGGGACATCTAAGTCATCTAATCTAAACACCATATCGTAAACTTTGTTTTGTAAATATCTTTAACTAGCTGTTCCCGGCGACTCTGTCTGCGCAGACTTTAAAAAAGAATCCTTTGTTTTAATCCAGAACATATTCTATCTGTGTGCCATATTTCATCTAAATCCGTTCAGCTGTTTATGCGTGATTGAGCCACAAACATACAAACATCCAACATCGTCACAAACTTTCCCATTTATAATTATGTTACAGTTTGATAATAGTAGTGTAGTGTAGACTACAAAGTGACCTGAAGACTGCCCCGCCTGTTAGACGATTTCTATAAAGTCTCCTTGTTCACAACAAAGTCCGTCGAACTAGATAGACTCAATTGCAGGAGTAAAGGCCAGGCCACATAAAGGCGGTACCGGGAGCGAACCGCGAGCGGGATTTTTTGTAATGTTCGAGTTTGCATGTACCCAGCCACAAAGATCCGGGCCGGAAGTAGTGCGGTGCGGAACATTACCGGGCCGAACGCTATGACAAATAATCTGCTGCGACGCGGACCCAGCGGGAGCGAGGTGGACGCGGCCTTGGGCACTGTATTTCATTGTAGTCAATGTAAGGTACAACACAGAGCGAGAGCGGGCGCGTCGCGGTCCGGAGTCGGACTGCAAATTCCGCACCGGACCTTGTGTGGCACGCCCCAGGACGCATTCGCTTCCCGCAGTTCCCCCTCGGACCGCTTTCCCGCTATCCCGCCCCTGTGTGGCCTGGCCTTAAGTCAAGTCCCAACTCTAGTCATTGGCACAAATACCAAAATTTTAATGACACCTTTCGGACGGCATTTCATCAACTTTAGGAGAGGATTCCCCATTCTGCTTGAAAACTTATCATTCAAGCGCACTCGAACTTCGCTTATTCTCGCAGGTATCTCTTCAAAGTTAGCACGTAGCGTTTTACACAAATGTGTACCTTAACTACGTTGGTATAGAGTCTAGCTGGATGCCGTTATTTTATTTGTAATCTTACCAAAAGAGACGGCTCTCATTGTTGTGGGCGGAGATGGAACTAATTACTAAATTTTCATAGGATTGTCAATGTCAATGTCAGAAGCCGAGATTCGAAGTTGGCCTGAAAGCACAAATATATTATTTTGAATTTGTAACATTTTCAGATACTTTATTACATCAAACAACCTAATTACCTAAATCACACTGTTACCTAATGACCGGTATAAATAAAGACGTGGTCAACGTAGATTTGATACCATACTTACATCGATCAAAGGTTGTTTATAAAACGCGGTATGTGCTGGTTCTCATTTCAACTGACGCTAATTCACCATACAATACAAATATTTGCTCCTTGTGTGATTTTAAACCGCGACCCTTGGCACAGCAGGTAGCTTCAAATATTATAAGTAATTCCCTATATTATTCACTATTACACTGAAAAAAACACTATAACCAAATGTTTTATATTTTGAGTACAATTTTTTCAGCGTGTTACAAAACACCTTAGTGATAGTTAACCTAACACCTTAGTTACTTCAGACCATCAAACTGATTTCACTATGGAGCCAACTAAGAAATCGCGATAAAAAAATCAGCAGGCCCATACATTTTGAGACGAGTCGGTACTGCAGTTTTGTATGAAACAGCTGATTTTTTATTCGCGATTTCGATGGTGGCTCCATAGTGAAAGTTGTTCAGTTTGATGGTCTGTAGCATCCCCTTAAGTTTTGTTACACCCTGCATACGTAAAGAACATTTGGATATCTATATTTTAGAAACCTCTTCTTGTGACCTACATCCTTTAAATCTTGGCTCAATAAATGCTATACAGTTCCCGTGCACCTTCTAGATAAACATCTTCAGAGCCCCCGATTCGAATCTCCAAGTTCCAAGCACGTTGTAATTCCGATGCACTCCAAGATAACTTTCTAGATCGCAAGAGAGCCAAACGAGCTGACAAAGTTGGCCACCTTCATCTTCCATGGCTACATTGTATTGAAACGTATACTAGATCACCTACCAGATAGATTTGTAATACAAGACAGGTATATTCTGCAACACGACAGTAAACAAACATGGTCAAAGAGAAACTATTAATTAATCTCCTAACTCTCCACTAAACTGGTCAGTGAATTATTTTGTATTTTGAAATATTTACATAAAGTCTATATAGTAGATAGTCTTTATTACATTGTATTCAAAGGTCCAAATTTTCCTTGATCGTCAAAATGGAATGACATTTAAGACGGAACTCTTGCGACAGATGTGTTTGAGAAAATTGCAATACAGTTTAACGTTTGATGTTCCTGACGTTTAATTTTACATTAATCTTTATAAGCTAATTTAAATATTGATCTTTATTGTTCAATAGGTTCCTGTTATGAACAGAATTTTACAGTAAAATTAAATTTGTAAGCATTGCTAAAGATAAACATTGTAACGGATTGTTACTACTTTCGTATTTGAATTCTCAATTTATGTTCAACTGAAACTATACAGGTTGTAACAAAACACCCTAGTAATACTTAAGGGAGTGCTTCAGACCATTGAACTGAACAACTTTTACTATAGACCTTTTACTATAGGGGACCGCCTGATAGCACAGTCGGTAGTGAACCTGCCTGCTGTGCCGAGGGTCGCGGGTTCGAATCCCGTAAGGGACAAATATTTGTATGATGAATATGAATGTACCCGAGTCATGGATGTTTGTATCTATATATGTATTCTGTCTCGTTGTCTAGTCATCATAATACAAGTCCAGGCTAGATTCGGGTACTTTAAATGTGACTAGATAATTTGTGTGATGATGTGTCCAAGATATTTATTTATTTATTTACTATAGAGCCAACATCGAAATCGCGAAAAAGAATTCGCCCTTTTATACAAAACTGCAGAACCGTTTCGACTCAAATGTATGGGACAGCAGATTTTTTTTTCTCTCGACGTTGGCTCCATAGTGAAAGTTGTTCAGTTCGATGGTCTGAAGCACCCCCTTAAGTATTACTGGGGTGTTTTGTTACACACTGTATAAATAAATAATAAACATTTACATTGCAACACAGATCATCTAGGACCATTTAATGTACCAGAATCTAGCCTGGACTGGTACTATGATTAGACAACGATATAGAATACCTATACAACGTGTTCATGAATAAGCGCAAAACCTCATACACCCCAACTGATTTATAACAAAATAATTAGACTGAAACAATAATTTCATTATTTTGATAGTTAAAATTTAAAGTTAATCGCAATTTAAGTTTTGAGACAAAAATGATTTGTTATCATTTCAGCAATGAATGAAAGCGCTAACGTGCACATGTATAAATTTTAAGAATCTTGTATTGGTAGTAAGTAGGGTGAGAGTGCCCGAGCGGTGGGTTGAGATCGTGTTCAGTATATTTTTAATTTTACATACAAATTATTTAATATTTAAAAAAAAATTACCTAAGTTGAAACCATGATAATTCGATTTTGCTTTCGATTCTAAACAAACTACTTTCTAGTTTTGCGTTAATTCATTAACACGTTGTATAGACACAAAAATCCACGATTTGGGCAGAAATATTTATATTCATCATACAAAAATCTGCCCCTCGCGGGATTCGAACTCGCGACCCTCGGATCAGCAGGCAGGTTCACTACTAACTAAGCCATCGGGCCGTATGCAATTTTCACTGAAATGCTGTTTGAAAGCAACAATGTATAGCTAAAGTTAAACATTGCAACGGGATCTTACTGCGTTCGTATTTGAGTTCTCCATTTATGTTTAACTTAAACATGTACTTCAGGATGGCTAGAGAACGACCAAAATCGGTCACCCTAAATGGAATCAAGTCGACAAAATAATTAAGAAACCTAATTAATTATTTAATCATCTTGGTCAGTAACTATGAAAAAAGTTTTGTCCTCATTGTCATTCAATTCCCAAACTCGAGATAAATTTTAAAAACTGCCACTACAAATCGCTTTAAAAAGATAATTTCAACAAAGGTTCCTGATTACTCAATAGGAAGTAAGTACGATTGAATGTATTTATAGTGTCCTTTCTTATCCATCAATCATCAATAATAACAGCCTATATAATCCCACTGCTGATCACAGGCCTAACCTCAGGGAGGGTGTATGGGCGTTAGTCAACCGAGTACCCAATGCGGATTAGTAAACTTTACATACGATGAGGGAATTTATTCAGAGTATTCAGGTTTCCTCGTCATGTTTTCCTTCACCGTTTGAGAGCAGTCAGTATTACGTAATTAAGATAGAAAACTCTTTGGTACATGTCGTGGCATGTTTTTTCTTATATTATTAGAAATCGGAAAGTTTATTAGTTAAGTCTTTTAAGAAAGCGTTAACTTATTTAAATCAAAATCAAATCAGATGTACTTCATTCACGGACACGACGGATGGACACTTAATCTACGGATCAACGTCGCACGCAAGCTACGTATTTAAAAACAAACGAAAAAACAATTCTTTATGAACAAAAAGTAACACCAACCGATGTATCGAGTTATTACTTCAAATCAAACCGCCATTTTGTGAAAGCAACCGTGACCAGCACAATAGGTACATCAAGATTAACGTTCGTGCACTAGACTTAGACGATATGTTACCATTGTACTGGCTGATTGAATGACTTTCCATAAACAATGATAGCTCCCAGCTCCCGGACTAGAGATGGGATATTGTTGAAAAAACAACTTTAGAATTAATCGAACGATCCAATAGCCGACATACCTAATCGAATGATCGTTAAAGAGAAACTTAGTAGCGAACTTCTTAATGTCGTTTTCTAAGATTTTTATGTTCATTATTTGAGTAGGTACGCAGTGATTTACTATAATTCTTATGACTCACCTATAATTTACCTTGCACATTCAAAAGTCAACCTTCTAAACGGGCCATTTTTGTACTACCGAATGTCATGTACGGCGTCATAAAAATATGGTAATAATAGTTTGCATAATATTAAAACATATTACTAAAACTTTATATTTCAACGATTTATTTTGTCGTACAAACGAGATTCCTTGAATTTAATGATGGATAAATTGTGCAAAATAGGTGGAAAAAAATTTGATCGGATTCAGTGGAAAGATCGTTTTTTTGTATCGCTAACTGCGCTATTTGTAATTAATTCGAGTTGACATATTAGTACTTTGAATATTTTATAACACAAAACCAATTTATTTGGGGCTATTTTGTAATTGGATTGTATTTCTTTCACATTCGTCTATATTGTAATGCGTATAGCAAAGCTACCACGTGCATATTACAATTTAGCCGAACGGCCTAAAGTATCATAAGATTCATATAGGTTCTTCAATGACCGAAAAATTTCACTCTTACTAATTTAATATTGCTAACGTGTTTGTTTTCATTGTAATTATTCAAATGCACGTTTCTTATTCACGAATATTTCGCCAACCTTAGTATTTGAATCATTATTCGACCGAAAATAACTATTTTTCTCATCTCTATCCAAGACTATAAAGATAATATGAGATATTTCATTCAGCCAAATCTTCTTTCGTTTATTTTCTTCATCGATTCTTACAGGGATAAGATTATAGAAATGAAAACGTTGAATCAACGTTTATTTTACTTTCAGTAACATTTATATTTTATTGAAAATTGATCCGCTTTTTTGTTCAAGTCATAGGATCAAACGATCATTTGCAGAAATGATATTTCAAAAAGTCTAAAAGTTTTTATAGATTAGAATATTTCTATCATACACGGATTGTGTTCTTCTTACTTATATAAATTATAAGCTAGCTTTTGATCGAGACTTCGTTCGCGTATCAACTTAAAATATGTATTTCCTATGTTACTCGGGAATAATGTAGTTTATATAGTGAAAGAATGTTTACAATCGGTTCAGTAGTTCCAGACATTACCTACGACTAACAAACTAACTTTATTTTACTTAACTTTAACTTAACTTTACGTACAATTTTTCCTCTTTACAATATAAGTATAGATGTAGATGGGGATGTTTAGATTGGATGGCGTTCCTTAATTCGTTAAGTTGAAACGGCTGCAACAATTTCGTCAGAAATTGGCATAAGTACATAGATCATGATCGAGGCTATGTAAATGCAAACCTAATACATTATATGGATAAACTGAAGACTGTAATACCTTTTATATTATGAAACAAACTTACTACAACTAGCATAGCAGCAATACTATGAATAAATTCTGAGAACTTTCCACGTGGACGAGATCATCAACAAAAGACTATTAAGGTCTTCACACATAGTCATGCACGCCATGTACACCAAACGCATATTCCACACCACGCATGAGTTTCGACGCATATATGAAGGATGATGATCATGATGATGATGACATGATTGCTTTAATTAATTTTTAAAGCAGAATAAAATGTATTATTTTCATTATTTTCAGTCTCATAATCCCAGGATAAAAATATAAAAGACTTCAAGTTTAACGTATGTTTTATCTTGTTCATCGTATGTCTTACATAGGTAGCTCTAATGTCAAGTTTCAAATAGAAGGAGCGTCGAGTGTGCTCCTCAACAACCTCATTATTCCAAAGCACGGGCCCTTTGTGTGACGAAATAAGGTTCTTTAACAAACCTCACATATACATCAGAGGAAAAGATTGAATATTTTCGGAGTAAACGTGTATAAAAGATCATTCCACTGAGTCGTTCTTTTTCTGAAGCAAATTTTTAATAAATAATGACAGCAACCTAGAATTCTTAATAATAATTTTCAATTTAGTACAATCTTTAAGCAAAATTTTTGGTATATCGTAGTAGATCGATCTCATACCGATATAAAAAATATATGAAAATATTTTTTTGGTGTCAGGCTTAATTCCATTCTACATATAGATTAACTTTAAAAGTAGAACAAAATTCCATCCAAACCGTTACAGCTATTTCCGGGAAACCAATTCTGTGTATATTTATTTATTTATATACAAGAATAGCTTAGCTAAAGTACTTAATTGATTTATTTCCTGGTGTATACAATTTTGTTATTATTAATGAACAATTTAATTACTAAATTTCACTGAACCGGCTGATTCTATCTGGGTATAGACCCCGATGCATGCAAAGCTAGCAAATGCTCGTAGGTTCATAAAACTTCAAATAATTGTTGTAAAGAATATGCGAATAACATTCAAGAGATTCTCGAATAACACAAAATTGAATTCAAAATTACGTCAGTTAAGGAAGAAATTTCGACAAAAGCACGAAATTACTATAAACATGTTTCAGATGTAGTAAACATAGAGAATGGAACGCGGTTACCCATTTGTCGTACAAGTCTTTTCCACTTTGAACCTAAAACATTTCAAACCTGCTTGACCTGAATTTCACACCAAATTTTTAAGTCTTTGAATTGCTCTCACACTGAGAAGAAGAACAATTTTAGAATGTTATAGGTTTCATGATGTTAATACAGTGTACCTAACATTTATTATAATTATAACTTCTAAAGTACGACCATTTCAACGGATCATTCAGCTTTCGCCAAAAAGCTAACTATACAGGGTGTTAGGGTAAACAGTTGCATTACTTTAAGGGGTGTTTGTACCCATGGTACTGAACAACTTTCTCTAAATTTTATTTCGCGATTTAAATGTTGCTCCCATTATGAAATATTTTCTATTTGATGGTATGAGCTGTAGCACCCTAAATTATGTAACGCGTTTAATTTTACATCCTTTATACCTATCAATACTTTATTCCAAATAAGGACGAAGAGATTTTCAAATTCCTATATAGCTTTCTGGCCAATTCTGATTTGCAAATATAATTTATTTATGAGAAAAAGATATACCTACTATCTGAGATAATATATCTTGGACGTTACTAAAGCTGTCCTAAGAATAATTCTGTAATTCAAAATAGCCTTTTCGTTGCTATTTGAAATGGAGTATAATACCGAAGACGTAAGTAGAACAAGCTAACGTCGTACGTCTAGAGAATAGTGATGAGGTGAAACAATGGTACGAGTCGAGCAAGCTCGAGACGCGAGTTAGTAAATCATTTCACTGTACGAAATCACTAAGCTGCCTGTCTTAGCGTGGGACGAGGCGAACATGTTCTCAATTCTGACGGTACACGCTATGGCGTTTTTAAACGTTTGTCGCTAGCTGTTTTAAGTGGTCGTATAATGGTTATACAACCAGCGTGGAGAGCGTCGGTGGTGGTGCGTTTCAGAGGTATGGACGACATGCCATGTACCAATGAGTTTTTCTAACTTATTTACGTAATATCGACGGCTCTCAAACGGTGAAGAAAAACATCGAGAGGAAACCTGAAGACGCTAAAAAAGAAATTCTGATCCGTATGTTGTAGTCCACCAATCGTCATTTGGCACGCGTGGTCGACTAACGCCCATACACCCTCCATGAGGGGTAGGTTGCCCTGCAGTAGGACGTACATATATAGGCTGATGATGATGAAATGGACATATGAGTTTCTCCACAAAACATTAACATACATAAAAATCATGACTTTAATCCCTTTTGGGGAGGTGAGAAACTTAGCGAAACCACAGAAATACCAATATTTTTGAATAGCATCATAGGACCTATATTTTTCTTCAAAGACTTTCCAAATGTTCAGAGGTGGATCAGACCATCAAACTGAACAACTTTTAGTATAGAAGCAGACCTGAAATAGCAAAAAAACTTCTGTTTCATATATTTAGGTCGAAGAACAGCATCCTTTTGCCAACATTTTGTGTTTTATTGGTTCTTTATTTAAATATTCGACAAATTTTAAAGTGTATTGAATTTGCTTACAGTTTTTATAACAATGTGTTATCTATCTACAAAAATATTATAACTAATCTTGACTTACTCCATACATACAGTATTAAAATTTAAAAAACCTGCTAACTGACTGGAGTCTATAAAATCCATGAATCAAAATTCTAATACAATTATTATGTTATGTTAAATAAAATTAAACCAACCTGACAACGGGAAACACATTGCTGCATCCAAAAAACCAACATTTCCACAGAGAATTAACTCTAAAAATTTCCAAAACAAGTAACTAACGTAAAGTTACGAATGGCACCCTTGGGGATGGAGACGAGTACCTACACGTGTACAATAAATAAAAGAGTTCAATGTTTGATAAAATTATACTAAAAATCGAGTTAGACAAGCTTGACAAAATAATAGTCCCTTAGGTGTACACTAGTTTCGGAATTTTACTAAATGATATTTATGTCACGGTTTTTAACGGGTGGGAAGCAGGTGCTAGTGGTAATTTGTGATTAAAGTAAAACAGTAATATAGATCTTGTAGGTTTCCACTATAGGACAAATGACTTTTTTACTAATGAGGCTAATATGAAGTTACAGTGTGGTGAAGATAAGCGTGGTAATGGGGAACTTGCACAATTTATATTTTTAATGTATCATAAAGATACCAAAAACAAAAATGGTAAAATATGCACAAATCGTTTATTTATTGCAAATCAAAAGTTGACTTTTCACCGCCATGGTGTAATGTCACTCCTTTTCATGACGCATGAAGCTCATCACAAATCATCCGCTACAATATGTTGCCGTACTCTTCTAACGCACGCAAGTTTCTAATCGCTTCGTCACTTTGCGCTGATTGGTGTTTGAAATAACGTTCCGATCCACGTAACTTATAGTTGAAATATTTCGTAAAAAAATAAAAACTTTAGAATAAATCTTGTAGTAATGTTCTATTCACAACATTAAATGATTAAGATAATTTCTCATTATAATTTTGGCGCAGGTTCCCCATTCTTACGTGAGGAATTTGAACGCTTCGATGTAACAACTTTTCATGGTTTGTAATAATTGATTCTGCGCTCAAAATTGCTTGTGTAGGTACTTAGCTCACCTGTAATTTTGATAACTTTATAATTTTCAGCAGTCAATCAAAGGAACGGTGAGCATCGTGAGGAAACCTGCATACGCTGAAGAAGAAATTCTGATGAGTTTGTAAAGTTTACCAATAAGCATGTGTCACGCGTGGTCGACTAACGCCCAACACTTTCCTTGAGGGTAAGAAGGCCTGTGCCCTGCACTGGATATTATGGTGATGATTCAAAGGATACTGACCTATCGCCTTCGCTAGCCCGAGTTGCCAGCTTCGACTTGCTGTCACTCGGACACTAATGAAACGAAGGCTTAAGGGATTTACTGTCAGGATTATTTACTTAAAACCTAACTAGTCTGAAGCTAAATTCTATTATGTCAAATCACAACAGAGCTAATCTAAAACCCTATCTCAAACATAACGTGAACTGAGCAATGTATCTTTGTACATTTTTTGTACAAAGTCTACGTTAAAGTTTAGATAACAGGAAGGCAGATAACAGGAGAAAGAATGAAGCTGATTAAACTGCAGCGCTGGACGAGATGGGATTTCTGGAGGTTTAGTATCACGGATATACAGGAAGGTTATTTCTAGATGTGTGAAGATCTTTGGAGTTGTTTGGTGATAGACAAACTGCAAATATCAAGGTATAATAAAACACCCTAGTAATATTGGAAGGGTTGGTTTAGACATTAAACTGAACAACTTTTACTATGGAGCCAAAAAAATGCAACCTACTGAACTCAGAGCTATACGACATAGCTAAGTGAAAAAAAAATTGGTGTCGTACCTCTCAGTTTAGTAGGAACTGAAATTATTTTTTCTCGACTTTCGTTGTCTCCATAGTGAAAGTTGTTCAGTTTAATGGTCTAAAGCACCCCTTCAAATATTACTAGGGTGTTTTGTTATACCTCATGAGGACACCAGGGAGAGAAGAATGATTCTATACAGGAATAAAAGCCCTGATAATAGATTTGGCCAGCTGTCTCCACTCTCCAGTCATCCTCTTTTTTTTCGTATGGAATGGTTAATTCCAAAGCTGAAGTAGCAATGGGCTCGTCTACTGCATCTGCCGAAGTATTGTAAACCGATGGTAACTCCTAGTTTTAGAATGGAGAGCACAAACTGGCAGGCAGAGTGCAAGACACCTTTTGGCGCTGGACTGACGCACCCGAGAAAGGTAGCGGGGAGCGACTGGATGAGGAAGACCGTTGTTAGTGTTTTGTGCCGCGCCTTGGGAGAAGCCTTTGTTCAGCAGTGGACGATGTTATGCTCATGATAATTATAACTAATTATAATTTCTTTTGAAGTTATTAAATACAATTGGTCTGCTTCTGAAACTGCCCATACAATCTCAGTTTATCGTTGGATTTTATGTTCGTAGTTTCAATTCCATGGGCTAATTATTCCATGGGCTAAATTGTATATATTTTTGAGAGACGAGACTAACAAGTGGCGGGCTAATAATGATAATAAGTTTAACTTACCTGTAACCTGGATGTTAATGTTCTCTTGTAATTTCGCTGGAATTAATTTTTAGTTATTGGAAGCTATTTTGAGATACCTATCTAGTAAAAATATATCCTCAACCTCGTATCCTTTGTGGATCTAGTCTGGATGCTACGTGCGCTACGGGCTATTATACAGTGCTGTTTAACTTGAAAGATATTACGTTTTTGGTAAGGTTCAATTTCAAGGAGGACTCAGGTGGAATCACCATTGGTTTTACAAAAGAATTTCAGGGATCAAATGCTTTGCAAATTGGAAGATTTGATATCGAATTGTTCTTTTCAAGAACCACTATTTGTTTCATTTTGTGATTTTTTGGCTTGTAAAAATATGGATTTAAACTGAAAAGGGGTTCGTATTTCATTGCACAGTTACTTTGCCATTTTGTTTACTGTTTTTCTTTCTTCTTTTTGATCCATCCACGGAATTAATTTTAGGCATTTGATAAAATACATCACTATAAAAATTTGTGGTTTAATCAAAAATTTTGTTTCACATTAGTTTTTTAAGACTCCGGTATTGACATACAAAATAATGGTTCTAATACAAAATTCTCTTAAAAAGTGTCGGAGACTAACAAACACAAACCTATGGACGTGTATAGTAAAATAAACATTGAAAATGCTGAAATTATTTTTCATTTTGCTTGCGTTACGTTGCGCGCGCGTAATCGCCCGGTCAAACGAAGACTGTCGCGTAATTGGTTCTCTTAAAACGTTTTGGTGCTCTCTTGGCTCGGACACTTTTGAGCGCGGACCCTTCGTCCATTAGTTGGTAAGTCAATGGACTTCGGTCGTATTTGCAATGCCAAACAATTCGGTTTACTATTTCTTCCAGTAACCAATTATTTATAGAACGAAAACTGGAAAATCTATTACAGATAAGATAATTTCGAGAATAACGATAATCTAACACAATGAAAAACATGCTATTTACATTATTCTCATTTCAATTGTAAAGGCAAGTAACAACAAACAAAAATGATAACATATTCATTGTGTATTTTCCCCTAAAAAAAAGTTCGAAAATACAGTGTGTTTTCTAACGAATAGAGCTATTGCAGTATGGTTGTGAACAAATATAATACGGTATAAATTTTAAAGGCACATATTTCTCTGTGTCGAGCTTACAATTCTAATTTTAACGTGCAGGACCAAATTTATGCTCCGTACATGTGTTACCATATAGAGAAGTGTTGTAATAACGTTCGGCATTCGGCTCCCGGGATGTTGGATTGTTTGTGTTTGATAATTTTTTTTTTAACTTAGGTAAGGGTATATTACCGTTGGCGCGCTCCATACAAACGAAGTCTGGTTATATTTCCAATACTAACCTATTAAAGTCAGTGAAATTTTTCAGAAACAATCTAGAGACTAATCTCTATGCCTGTACGAGTACGTTGCCAGATTTTCGTTAGAATGTATAGTTTTAAAATTACAGTGCCTTAAAGATTTCCATACAAATCTTAAACTGTACATTTTAACGAAAATCTGACACCACACAAGCATAGAGATTAGTTGTTAGATTTTTTCTGCAAAATTTCATTGACTTTAATTGGTTAGTATTGAAAATATCACCAGATTTCTTTTGTATGCAGCGCGAATTTATGTGTTCGGAATAAACTTCTCTTAAATTCCGCGATTCGTACAGTACACTCTTTATTCTTCTAACATGGTAACCTGTGTTCATAATATGAAAAGTTAATAATTAGTAAGTAGTTTCTATCGACGGCTTCGCTAGCCTAGAATTCATGTTGTTTTCTCAATAAAAATGTATCTGCTTAGAGCAAGAAAAACTTGATTAAACCGAAAACATTTTTCTATGGGACCAAAAACGAAATTTAGAAATAAAATTTTTGCTGTGCCAATACAGAGTCAAGTATGTTTGCAGTTTTGTATAGACAGATCGACTTTAGATGATCCCATTGAGAAAGTTGTTCAGTTTGATGGTCTGATCATCATCCCCTTAAAATAAGCATATGCTCAAGACTATATTCCCCGAGCGGGTAGTCAGAGATATTCTGAAGCCACAGAACATCCACGTTTCACCAGTAGCACCGAACCTCTGTCCAGTGTGACGGACCTTAAAATAGTTTCAGCTAATTTTGTGTCACCTTATATTCCTGCTGGGTATTCGCCTCTTTTTAATACTAATTTTACACTTGTTACCAGTTTTGAAAAGAAACAAGATATTACACATGGTATGAATAAAGCGGACATTCTTGGTCAATGGAATACGTAGAGAGAGAAAAAAAAATCTTGGTGAAACTATATGTCAAAGCTTTGTCCATCTGTACAAAGTTAATGAGAGCAACACTAGCAGATTTATGATAGAGTACACGCTGCGCGATCCCGATTCCCACCGCAACGCTAAACGCCCTAGTAATTTATTTGCCATATAATAATAATGAGACCAAATACCGGTTTTCAGTTTAATATTAAGGTTACAATACAATTTAGACGAAAAATTTAATATTTTGTTTATTTTTTTCGCCAGGGTTTATTCGCCAGAAAACGATAGGATATTCACCAAATAGACTAGCAGACATCTAAATGTATAAAAAAGGATTTTTGAGCTCAAGAAATTTGTTAACAATGATATGTAAGTTAGTTCTTAGGTAAGCTATATATCAGCATAGCATCCATATGCTCACGACTATTTTCCCCGAGGGGGTGGTCAGAGATATTCTGAAACCACAGAACATCCACGAAACTCTGTCCAGTGTGACGGGGGGTGAGCCCGTCGCCACTTATAATGGACAGTGGGTACAATACATGCCTCGAAATTGAAGCATGCAGGTTTCCTCACGATGTTTTCCTTCACCGAAAAGCCAGTGGTGTTACAAATCGTACATAAATTCTGAAAAACTCATTGGTACGAGTCGGTCTGGACGGGGATCGAACCATCGCCTCCTGCACAGCAGGCAAGGTTACTCGCCACTGGACCACCACGGCTTCTATATATAGGTTGTAGAATCCCGATGCAGAGCAAAGATCTCCTTCCACTGAAGAGGATTAGAAGTTTAAATAAATACTATTTTGAGTCAGCTACTTTACCTAGTCATCATCATTATCATATAAGCCGATAGACATCCACTGCTGGACAAATAGGCCTCCGCCAAGGATCGCCAAAACGACCGGTCCCGCGTTGCCCTCATCCAACAGGTTCCTGCCGCTTTCACCGGGTCGTCTCGGTCCACCTTATAGGAGGCCAACCCATGCTACACTTTCCAGTATGCACAACCATTTTCCACTCGAGAACTCTTCGGCCTAATCGGCCATCGGTTCAGTTACACTTAGTGGAGAAAAGGAAATTCATTCTAATATTAAAATGAGCCACTAAAACACTCACTCACAGTTAGTGTCAAACATATCATAAGATAATTTATTTACCCAGCACAAAACCCTTTAGGCATTGCCTACCGTATATACAGCAAGAATTCCCCTCTAACAACTCTTATGCCTTCGCAATACAAATAAAAATAGCTTATTTCGTGAGACTGCTTACGTGGAACATAATATAATGCATTCCATAGAGTGATGCGGAACTCATTTGCATAAATTCCTCACCACTGCGATCTCAGTTTACGCGCGTTACCCGACATCTTATTCCCATTTTAGTTGCTATGTTACATTCCTGGTAGGTTACATTTTGCGGCATAATGCTTTGATAAGGAAATATTTTAATGGTTTTAAAGCATTGAAGCAAAAGACAAAGACTCCGTCGGATGGGCCCCTAGGTTAATAGCTGAAGACCTTGTGAAGACCACTTGGAACCGAATCTACATAGAATCGATTGCTGAGGAATCGTTAGGAGAGGCCTATGTCCAGCAGTGAACATTTTTCGCTTTTTGAATAGAGTTGGAAGATGACAGATCTCTATTTATACTTGTATATAGTACATTTTGCAGGACAGTCCATTGAAGGTAATTTTTTTTTATAAACTCTAGAACGATCCTGGATTTAAACCAAGTACCTAGACAAATTGAAGTTATGCTAGAAAGTGAGTTGCAATGTTATTCCTATATTTTTAAGAAAGTTATTTTCAATAACACAGGCCTGCTGTCTAACATTCTTATCTGAGAATAAAGTACTCAACATAATTTGGTGAAATCGCAGAAGATCATCGAAAGGACGACGAAAATAATTATTTTGCTAACATTTATATTATCTTCGACAACTTAATTTAAAAACAAATTTAATCTAACACTGTCTTTTGTTTTTATTATAAATGCTTTTCGTTTTATCATTACGAGTTAAGCTGGTAAAAACGTCTGACAAATCAAGAAAAATGCAAAATTATCTTAAGCCGGTTTTCCTTCAGAATTCAATTTATTATTTTGATACAGCGATCCGGCGGGGCGCGGAGATGGGATCCAGTCAAATTTCGCTAAACAAGAAATTATAAATTGATGGATTAGTCACTTTTTGCTTATCTTTTTATTTACTTATATAGCTGCAAAATCCAAAAAATTTTAAACACAGTTTCTGAGAGAAAACAGTAATTTCAAGACTAAAATTGTATCTAGTGAAGAACTTTATATACATTCATATAATAAGCAGAGTCCATCTTTTTTAACATAAAAGATAAGTATAAAAGCTATCGTTGAAATATAGTACGTATTCAATTGTCGTATGTTATCGAATGGCATAAAATTGTATGTTTCACTTCTTTTCACAATTTTATTTTTAACAGATTTTGTGCTACTTGCACCCATGGGCTGCAATCATGAAAACTGATTATTTTGCTGTGTTTGCCTAACTTTTCCTACTGGCCCATCCCGGTGTGGTCCCGATAAATTGTATTCTTTTTGACACTAACAAAATTGTTTTGTTCCTGTCATTTCGTCAAATGTTTTTTTTTGTGTAAACATGTATCAGCATGCCTTGGGGGTAAGACCGACTCGTGTGCTGTGGCGGTAAATAGCATAACGCCGTCACGCACGCTTACAAATTCGTTCAGTACCTAACCCTCAATTTCGATATTGATGTTTCATTTTTAATATTTTTATTTCTCACTAGCAGCCCGTCCCGGCTTCGCACGGGGTGGACAAATAAATTTTAAGACTCATTTTTCTACACCTTCGGTTACATTGTTCAAATTTTACCAAGGATCCCTAATTTTTTTCAAAATGAAATGTAGCCTATGTCAAATTGGAAGAATGTAGCATTCTATTGGTGAAAGAATTTTTTAAATCGGCCCAGTACTTTTTGAGCCTATTCATTACAAACATACACACATACAAAAATAGGTACAAATCTTTCCTCTTTATAATATTAGTGTAGAAAATTCGCCAAATTGCAAAGCAGTCTGCTGGCAAATTGTTCTTAGCTTTTAAAAGGTACATAAAACGCTAGCAAGATAATGTCTAAATCTGTATTTTCCCCAATTTATTCGCTAAATTAAGAGATCTATTCTAGCCATTCCAGTATCGTCGCTTGTTTCTAAATGCCACCTCTAAATAATTCCTAAATGAATGCTATTGAATCAACCGACGCCTCTAGAACGAAACGAATTTGTCATCCGCAGGCTTTTGTTTTGTTAAAGCAATATTGCGATTCAATTAATGATGCTGATATTTTACCGTCATATTTTCTTGACCGATTTTGAAGTAAGATTTGGTTGTTTTTTCGTATAATTCTAAATGAGGTCGGTGAAAAGTAACTATTTCAAATTCCAGATATATGACTCCGATTTTATAATTTTCATATATTTTTCAGAGTTTTAATGTTTTGAAATAGTGTTACTTGTGCCCCAGGGTATGGGGCATTAGTAACACGCTCGTTCTCACCTAATCTGAAATAACTTGATTATAATAGCATTATATGCTAACCCCATGTGATCCTTTTGTAGCCAGATATATTCGCTATTACTGTGCCTTTACACATTTTTGAGATAACTTAACAGTTGTCTGTCTGGTAATCAAGGGGTAAATAAAATAATAATTTTACTTTTGCCTCCGGTTCTACCTACCACCGACATGGTCGGAATAAGAGGTTAATCGTAAAATTTTGTTATTTTGGGGAGCTTCCTTTTGCGACGAAGGCGACGAATTATTAAAAGGAGGCCTATGCCTTTCAGTGGATCGATTGATTGTTTCTTGACTTCTTTTAAGAATAGTTCATCATCGAAACATAATTTTACAATTCTGTGTACTAATTAGTGTCCTTTCTCAGTATTATTGTTTTGTTTACTTCGTCAAATTAAAGGCGTTTGCTACTTCCTGCTGTTGCAAATAATATTGATAAAATATTATTATCGCTCACGAGTGCTACGAAACTGCTACGAACTGCTACGTGCTACGATTATATTAAAATTCTCGTAGACAATTTGTGTTGATTGCAAAACTTCGGTTTCGTTTGTATTTTCCGTTGTTGTGTTAATTTGAGAATGAGGATGGATGTTAATGGAATAATTAACGGTGGTAAGAAAACAATGCTTATACTGCAAATTTAAAATCCCTTTAAATCTGATGAAGCATATACTCACGACAATATTATTCCACGAGGGTAGTCAGACCACACACGTGTGTTACAATCTATACATGTATTAAAATTCTAAACTTGGTGCGAAGCAAAAAATTAATTTGGGGCGTTAAGGATACGTAACGGAATGCATTGATACAATTTTTTCTGTTTGTCTGTCTGTATGTTTGTGCACGCATAACTTAAAAGCGACTCAACCGATTTGGATGGGGTTTTCACAGTAGTATAGGGATTAGTTTGGATTATTATATAGGCTATATTTTATCGTAATCGGTTCATTCTATCAAAAGATATGAGTATTTAATGTCAGTGGTTCGCACGTACGAAGTCGCGGGCGCCGCTAGTCGTACATAAATTCCGAAAAACTCATTGGTACGAGTCGGCCTGGACGGGGATCGAACCATCGTCATAAATCAGATGAAGTTTACTGTATTGTTTTTTATTTTGTGGTTGATTCAAATTTTAGTTTTATTTTAACACTTTATTGTATACACGGAAATAAATATGAATACAGCATAGTAGATAAGAGCAAAGCGCAAGCTTATCTCTGAAGAGATTTTGTCCAGCAGACCCGTGAAAGAGACAAAGTTTAGAAATTGAGGAAGGCATGGTATACACACTTAGCATATGCTCACGACTATATTCCCCGAGGGGGAAGTCAGAGATATTCTGAACCTCAGAACATCCACGTTTCACCAGTAGTACCGAAACTCTGTCCAGTGTGACGGGGGGTGAGCCCGTCGCCACATTTAGTGGACAGTGGGTACAATACATGCTTCGAAATTGAAGCATGCAGGTTTCCTCACGATGTTTTCCTTCACCGAAAAGCCAGTGGTGTTACAAATCGTACATAAATTCCGAAAAACTCATTGGTACGAGTCGGCCTGGACGGGGATCGAACCATCGCCTCCTGCACGGCAGGCAAGGTTACTCGCCACTGGACCACCACGGCTTTTTACACACACACACGTGTACACACTCAAGAAATATTATAGATATAATATACAAACTTAAACATAGTTATAAACAATTCAGTTTCTATAAACATCACAAAAAAACATGCACTGAAGATCTTCTCTAAGAAGATTGGCTATGTTAGCCACATGAGAGCTCATCAACGCTAACAACGGAGTTGAAGTAGTCGCCGAGGCCGAAATCGGTCAGGAGCAATGCACACACACACATACACTCAATACATGGTTAGATAGAAATCTTAATGTAGTTATAACAAATAGTACACATGGATAAAATACAGAAGATTTTATGAACCAACTACATTCTCTACATACGAAAACGAAATCACAAGCCATTTTTGCGCATCACTTTGTTGTCCTTAAAATTGATTATGTACACAAAATAAGAATCCCTGCGTTGATCTTACTCAGTAGCATAAATGCGAAAGTGAGTTTTTTTATTACCTTAGTCCTCCTCTACTACTATACTATGACTCCTCGACTCTTCAATAATAGGTATGCAAATATCATAATGGAGAGAGTAGGACGTACCAATACGGATTTATAATCCGAAATGAAAACAAATTCATTTCGCGCACAATAACACGTAAGAGCAAGCTTAAAATATATAACTGTACAGCCAAAGGCAAACAATATTTTTTATGAATCCGAAGCTCGGGAAACAGACAACGCCACAGGGCACAAAAAAAGAAACTAGTTTATGAAGAAAATCTCGGCTTTCCAAAAGTTACTCTCCACCGAAATTGTTTCGAAACTCATGACATCAACACGCCTACTTAATTTGACTTTTTCAAGTTTCACAATAAAATGAGAGGAAACCTTAACATTTTTATATTTTACGTTTCTTGTTTCAAACTTTTGGGAGCGAAGTACAGATGCTTTTATTTTCAAGTACCATTACCATTTATTATTTTTAATGGAGATAGGATTATTTCGTAATGAAGATATTTCTTCTCTATTTATTTCACCGTAGCTTCAGAATTTGTACTGTAATAATTATTTAAGATGTTGTAGAGTTTCTAGCCGCATCTTCCCTACAGCGATTACGAAAAGACTGGCATGTTCCAAGTTCCTATACCTATATACGTAGGTAGGGTATATTAATAAAGGTGCATGAAAAGAGCCTACCTTAGTGACGAAACCTGAGTTCGTATGGCATCCCCGGGGCAGTCAGCCTCGATACGACTATTGCTGACTGGCTAATCTTTTCGCTAGAGTATGCTTGATTATCATACGATACAGCTTATTCTGACACGAAAGAAGAAGAAGAAGTTATTATAATAATGAATAAATTGTTTTAACGTTGACTTTGTATGACCCATTTCGTTTAAACTTTGCAAACCCAAAATTACCCAAGTAACTTTACGCCCATTTCGTCAACTATCATACAAAAGACATAACTCTGGAATTCTTCTAACATGACGCAAACCCCACATAAACTTTAACTTGGCTTCCATACAACAAACTATCGTCTACTTTTCGTCTACGCCGGAAAGTAGAGTCCGAACGGTGTGGTTCGGATTCGGCCAGCTTCGGAAAAAAACGATATTTCGGCCAGTGTCGTGCCCGGAAAACACCTACTCGGTACTAAGTTTAGTTTACTCGGTAGTAGCAAGCTTTGTATTGCGAAAAGATTAAATGTCAACAATGGTGTACAGAGTATAACAAAACACCCTAGTAATATTTAAAGGGGTAGTTTAGACCATCAAATTGAACAACTTTCACTATAGAGTCGAAAAAAAATCAAAACATTAGCTGTACCATAAATTTGAATTGAGTAGGTATAACAGTTTTGTACGAAACTGTAGATTTTGTATTGTCAAATATCATCGTCATAGTTAAACTTATTATTTATTCATCATGTCCAACATTGTTAATATAGATATATAAATATACTTCTTGACTCAAGTAATTTTTTTTTGCGTTTTCCGGTTATCCTCATGATGAAAGTTGTTCAGTTCAATATGTACAGTCTAAGTTTAAATGGATGCCAACGATTTCCATTTTATCCTGTGTAAGATCGGAGATTAGTTTTCGGTTTCGACCAAAAACCCAAGATTCGATCGGACACTACCGGAAAGTATCAGGAAAACATAAAGTGAACTTGTAAATCGATGACCGAATTGGCTTAGGTCCAGACCCCGCTTACCAATACAGAACGTTACAAAAATCTGTTGTAACACCATTTGGCAGCTTCCCTACACCAGGAGGTCACGTACCAACTTTATTTAAAAGATTTTGTATAAACGCCACTCGAGCGATGTGACTATTAATTTAATGGCAGGAAGGTACTTCGAATATTGAACGTGAAAGAATTGAAAAAGGGTAAAGACGAGTCTTGAATACAATGAAGTTGGGTTTAAATTAAATTTGTCGTCGTTTGCTTTTTTGTCATTTCATTATTGGCTCCATAGTGGAAGAAGGTAGCTGTGCTTCAGCTATGTCAATTCACATTTCAATACATACTCATGATCATATTTCCCAGTGAGAAGAACAGAGCCTTGGGTATAAGCATAGCTACTACGAGTATATAAACGTGGTGGTCCAGTGGCGAGTAACCTTGTCCGCCGTGCAGGAGGCGATGGTTCGATCCCCGTCCCCGTCCATCGTGAGGAAACCTGCATGCTTCAATTTCGACGCATGTATTGTACCCAATGTCCATTACAAGTGGCGACGGTCTCACTCCCCGTCACACTGGACAGAGTTTCGGTACTAGTGAAACGTGGATGTTCTGTGGTTACAGAATATCTCTGACTACCCCCTCGGGGAATATAGTCGTAAGCATATGCTTATGCTATATAAACGATTTTGATGTTTTTAGAAATCATTTTTGTAAATAAGTCATGCATCAATGGTACAGATACATTAATATAGACCTCGTTTATAACAAAAACATGAACATTTTTCCAGCAATATCAATTAAAACGAAACCTTCAAATTATTACTACAGAAACAAGAAAAACCACGAAAATATTTCACTTATTGAATAAAACTGACATATTATCCAAATACTTGTCATTTAAACGTATTTTCATTGTATCATCATCATCATCATTCTCTTGCCCATTTCCCATCATTTGGGGTCGGCGCAATATGTCATCCTCTTCCATTCATCTCTCTTAGCCGTCATTTCAGCACTCACTCCTTTCTTACGCATATCATCTTTCACACAATCCATCCATCTTTTCTTCGGCCTTCCTCTCCTACCGCAGCCATTTGCAGCAGCTACGTATTTTCATTGTATAACTACCTTTAATTATGATGGTAAAAAAACATTACTAGAGTAATGTCATCATAATTAAAAACTGAATACGGGATGCAGATAACGCATCCAGCTGTCTCAATAATTTCTACACCTTAAAATCAACTTATAAGCAACACAGCAATAACAAATCAAACTCTACAATAAAACTATAAACTATAATGCAGTACACAATATGTCAGCACCGCAGTACGTACCCCTGGGTATTCGAACCGATTGCCGAGGGCATGCAAAAGCATCGGCTGACGATTGTCGTGGCGCGTGGGACGCATAACAATCTACTATGCTACTCGTATATTACGTAGTGATGTTTCTATTGTTCTTCACTCGCAGGTTTTCTTGATATTGTGTTGTGGAGTAAATGGGATGAGGAGAATTAATTTATTTCCTTCACCACGTGAGTCGTTTTAAATGTTATTGTTAAAATAATCAAAACAATGAAAAATTCGACAAGATGTTTTTAACTAATTTGTAAAGAGCAGAGTAGAGAACTTAACATACATATAGGTACATAGATACACTGAAGTAAACATCATTTGAAAAAACACTTTTAAACTTAGCAAGAATTTGTGAATTTTTACCCATAAAAGAAAATGGACGAGGCGACATTTTACGAGTTATCTCAAAAAGACCCACCGTAGGGTCGATGTATCTTCCAACCATTAATGTTACTTTGATCAAAGTATTTATCTGTCTATCTATTCTTTCTTCTTCTTTATTCCCGTTAGCTACTCCTCCGTTAATACTAAGGCCAACACCATGTCTTTGTTAGCCTGTTTCTGAGCAAATTCAAGACCTGTTCATCATATCCTTTCAAACGGCAAAGGGTTCTTAGGTTACTATAATTTGCTAAAACTTCTATTAAGTAACTGAATCAGGCGTTACTTAGCGGAAATCCATGACTAAAAGATTACAAACAAAGATTGTAGTTAGATAACAAAGATTTTATCGACACCTCCGCTTCTAAATACCTAGTAGACAAAGTTGCATTAGTTGTTGTAGAGGAAAAAATATTTGGTGGGCTTGTTGTATTGCATAACGTAATGCAACTTTGTCTACTATGGAGGTCTCGATGCAATCTTGTTATCTACCTAATTGTATTAACAACGAACGTAGTCTGTAAGCCGTAAACCTTATTTTTTTAATTATATAAGTATACAACATTTCCAAAAAACAAGAATGTGAAATTGTAGTCATTTTTGGTTTTTCGAATCCGTAAACGGATGATTATGTTTCTGCTTGTAGTTATTATCAAAAGTGGCCACCTTTGACGGTTTGACGGAAGAAAAATTTAGGGCAGCATATAGGCTCAGTACCATCTTAAGAAATGAATCTTCCTTCACGATACGTAATAGCAATAGCAGAAATCTCGAGTCACGGATGCAGGAACGAATCGGGAGCGAATTAGCGCGGCTGAGGGAGCCAAATGCAAATAGCCCAAACGCGACAAATTTCTGATGCAATCGTTCGATAGAAGTATATAAACATACAGCTTCATTTAACGATCTTTCGATAATGTTGTCTGGAAGAAATCGCTTTTTAGCCAATACTTAATAAATTTACCAATACCAGTTTTTGTTTCCTGTGCAATGTATTTTACGTTAGGTGTAAATAAAGTATATTCCATTCATTCATTTCATTCATTCTTTCTTGATTAAGTAGTCATAATAAGGCTGTCTTACTGTGAGATTAACCCTGCGTCACGGTATTCCACCCAGAATCCATAAGTATAGGTAAATAAATAAACTCGCTCTCGTAATTACATAAAACTCAGCATTTAACGAGTCATAAAATTTTTCAATTTGCTCTGACAATAAATCTTTACAAAGGTCACGTTAAAAGAACTAGGCCTTGCTCGACAAGGGCTCTACAATACGAGTAAACGTCACCGCTCGCATCCTAAGCTGTCACTTACACGTTTTTACGACACTGTAATACGCCCCACACGATCTCTTGTACCATTTTACTACTGAACACATTTAAAAACATTACCCTTTCTGTTATTCTATAAATAATTAAAGTTACAAAACTAGAAAATAGATAAAACTCTAGTCTTAGTATCTATACTAGAACTAGAAAGAATGGATGAGAGAAGATTGACGAGTGCGATTTATAAGACAAGCGTGTTGGATGCTACTACTATATATTGTATGAAAAATCAGGATTTACTATAGCAGCCTCCGTCATATTAAATCATCAGTGCACGTTATAAAGTAATAAAAAAACGGTCAAGTGCGAGTCAGGCTACTCACGCACCGTGGGTTCCGTACCACACCTGCATACAACATAATATTTAACGTACAAACAAGTTATGTTTTTCCGGGATCTTTTGCGCAAGACCGACTCACACTTGGCCGGTTTTTATTATTTTTTGTTAGATTGTAGAGTTTGCTCTATAATCACACCAAGTTTTACGCTTGTATGTATGACCTTTTTTACAAAAGAGCGAGAAGAAAAAACTTTAATACAACTAGTTTCTTGTATGAGGACCCCCCCTTAATTTTAATATTTTTATTATTTTTAACAAATTCTCCGTAAAAACGCATGTTCTGTGAAAATTTCAACTGTATAGCTATTACGCTTCAAAAGTTACAGCCCTAAATGGGTATACGGGCGCACAGACGAACGGATAACGTAGGCTTAGTAATAGGGTCCCGTTTTCACCCTTTGGGTCCGGAACCCTAAACACGATTGATATGGCAGTCATCTGATTTAGCATCTCTGTCATATTTACATCCTCAGCGCATGATAGTATGTGACGGAGATTACCAGGGCATTGCTATATCATCCGTGTCACAGAAAGGTAGCCGATTTCAGATGCTATGGCATTCGTCGTGTCGTGTGAAATGTTGAAAGGGCCTAGGCGTATAAACGGCAACAGATCAACCTTCCCATTGTTGAACTCTATGTTCCTGGACACAGAGTTAAACTACGGGTACGTGCTTTAAAAGTCAGTCAGATCTCCCCGAAACCGACGCGACGAGCGATGCTATCCCCGGCTAGTGAGATATGTCAGGATCGTAGAAGGTGCAGTTTCTATTTGTCTACCTACACCAATGGGGACAGGTGTAAGAATGATGTACATATGTTAAAAATTAGACCAGACCAGACTGGCGTATAAATTGGTAAGTGAAGGTTTATATTTTTTTAATAATCAATGGAATGACATTTTTATAACAGAGTAACTTTTGACCGTGACTAAGTTATTGTGACATCGATAATATCTCCTCGTGGAATGATTCCGGGAAAAAAGTATAACAGTTCTTAAGTTTGGACTACAAGGGTTCGAAAAGTTTTTTAACACGGAGACGCACCGGTACAATATTCCGAGATTATTTCCTGGTATATCGAAAACGTATTTTAAAAAAATTATCGTAAAATAATAGTAAGTAGTAGTGAATAATGGTAAAATAGACAGAGTTGACGTTTTAAGGATTTTCGTTTATTATCAATTAAACGTGAATGCTTCCAATGAAAAGAATTGTGTTTAATACTATACTGTCTTTCCCTTAAATTCATTGTTATCGAATGCTTCCTATTAACAAAAATGTTCCAAGACTGTACGCTTTTGAAGACTACCAACTTCAGGATATTATATTAGTAGTAGTAGAAAAGCCTCGGACCACCCCAAAAGGGATTATCATCATAAATGTATGCATAATATTCAGTCCAGATTAGGATTGTAAACCGGTAAAATTACCATGGTAAAATACGGTAAAATTCAATTTTTTACGTAATTTTCGGTAAAATACGAATGGATTACGTAATTTTTATTAAAATTGGTATTTTCCCATTTCGCCCGGTTTGTTGGGTGATAGAGGTACACGCCGTCATTAAACAACATCGCGCCGCCGCCGCCGCCGGTGCCGCAAAATAAAATATTTTACGTAATTTTCGGTAAATTTCAAATAGTTAACGTAGTTTTCAGCAAAAGACGATATTTTTCATTTTCCCCGGTGTGGTGCGTGATAGAGGTACGCGCCTTCACCGAAACAACAACGCGCCGCTACCGCCGGCGCTGCAATATTCAAAATTCTCCGTAATTTTCGGTAAAATTCAAATGGTTTACGTAATTTTCAGCAAAAGACGTTATTTTCCATTTTCCCCGGTGTGGTGGGTGATAGAGGTGCGCGCCTTCATCGAAACAACAACATAAAAATAATAGTCAAATTTATGGTAGGTACCTAAATACTTACGTTTTTAGCTTTAAAAGTATCTAAAACGATTTGTCAATTTGGAAAGTATTTTTAGTATAGATTGCAAATACTAGTAATTTTACCGTAATTTTGCGAAAGTGACAGTAATTTATCCGTATTTTACGGGCCTTTTTGGTAATGCTACGTAATTTTGCATCCCTAGTCCAGATATTTCTTATTCTTTATAATAAATTAAACCAATTACATAGTATCTAAAACACGATCTACGATTTTTCTCTAATTACAGTTCACTCTGACTGGCTATTTTAATCATTTCCCCCAGAGGGCCTGGTGGGCAAATGATGCGTTGCTTTGATGGGGCAAAGTAGGGGAAAATTGCTATAAGTTATGCAGTTTCACTACGCACCATTAGCTCTGCGCCTCGAGACAGGGAATTTACTTCTCAACGCTTATTGCATCGTCTGCATTGGATTTTATATTAGCATTTTTAAAACATATTTCATGTAGATTTTTGTTTAACTGGATTTCGAGATTTATTTGAAAGGAAATTTTACTTTTCTTCGTTTAATGCTCGTAGCATGGTACCTATTTAAAATATTATTAATAATAAAAGAACACATAAATAAGCTAGGTCACTTGCAACCATAATACATAATTTAACCCATAAATATGTAATGACAAGATCGTTTAAAACTTTGGAAGTGTAGCACCTACCTGAATTATTTTAGTATCATTATTTAGAGGACAGAAGCCATTACTCGGTACAACACGTTACTGTACCGTCCCTGATAAGCCTACTTTGAACTATGTCAAACTATGTGAAAGTTGGTCGTTATAGGACGTGATAGTCCAGTATTGAAAGTTGTTCAGTTTGATGGTTTGAAGCAAGGCAAAAGCATTTTTAAACCTGCATAATATTTGTGTCATTGTTGTCTGGTTTCCACAATTCCCCATCCCCCATCGCAATAAAAAAAAGTTTAGTTTACACCCTGTATAACAGTTATGAGTGATCTGGAATTGGAACTTTGGACCTCTGGTTTGGCATTCTTTTGGTAACCATTAGGGCATCTGATGACTTCAGAACTATTTTAATATTTCACCAATTCATTCAAAAATTCACATTGAAATATTTATTATGGTTAATAAGCAGAGACTACTCTTCGTCAACATCATTAGGTATAATTGATCTTTTAAATAATGATGGGTTAACTCTGAGAGACTTTAATATAATTTTAATTAAAATGTACGTCAGAAAGCCATCTATGTGATTTTATTACGAATAAAAAAAGAGTTTGTTTTCGAGTTTGTATGACGTCATCCGACGACTACCTCTACCATAGAGTATAATTACTCTAATATACATCATTTTTAGGGTTCCGCCATATCCGTCCGTCTTTCCGTCTATCCGCGGCTTAGCTCAGAGACGCTTAGTACTAGAACGCTGTAATTTACATCACATTTATACATATTAATCACGCCGATAAAGTGGTAAAATAAAATCTTGAAAAATATTTTTTCCCCTCCCCTACACAAAAAGTGGGGATGCAATTTTTTTTCTCGTCTATCCCATGGTGTGGGGTATCGTTGGATAGTCTTTTAAAAATATTTATGAGTGTGGGAAAACCATTTTTCGATGTAGGGATCCGTTAGCGAAATATTAAGGTTTTTGCAAATTTTTGTTAGAGTCAGGTGTCGTCGTCGTCCCTCCCCCCGCCAGCAAAACGGTTGTTTCTGGATACGTGCGTGGCCGGTTTTTAAAATAATTATTTCGTCGTCTATTTCTTAACAATTATTACAACATTTTCGAAAGGTATTTCCAATAACATTTCTTAAAACAGTGAATAACAGTATTGCGAGTTACGAATTTTAAATGTTTAAAATTCGAAAACGTTACTCCTTAACTAAGTAAAGTAGCATCATAGATTAGGATTTATCCAGCAGTACGTATTTACAGTGAACTAACCGCGTTAGTTAGGGATCGGCAAACATTAATCCGATGATCTATGACCTGCAATGCCGGGTTTATCCTGCATGCTATTTTGTAACTAAATTGGAAGGGCTACTGCGAGTGCTGGTGATTAAAATTGTTAGTTTTGCTTAACATTTTGATAATCCTTGTAATTAAGACTGTTTAAGATGTGTTATTTTATAGGCTGTAGACTTTTGCCTTCTCTCATTAAGGGTAAAAGGGGGCGGGCCAAACTCGATCACGCGGGCTCAGTGCGTATTATTGGAGACAACTTGCTTTTAGAGAACATTCAAGCCACTTTAATAGGCCTCTGACTTGGCTTAACGAACCGACCGTGCCGTATTCGTGGCACTGACATCTGACGGAACTACACGGGACCAACTCTTTGACCTGTCTTCCGAAGCACGGAGACGCTCGAGATGAAGTACCACTTGAACAGTCACAAAGACTTAATGGTATTTAACTTCAGTTACCGTTTCTAAAATACTGAAGCTCCACTACGACATAGAGCGTCCAGCATCCTTTTAAGGTGGATTTAGATCAGACGAACAAAATTATACTCATTCTAGCACCGGTCTTTTGGTGTTAATAAAGAACTAGCATTATCTCGTTGTTCTATGTGTTTTCGCAGACATTTTGGTAGAATGATGTTAGAATGATCGTAAACGCTGAACAGTTGATTTTACGGCTCTGGAAATAAATGCTCTGGCTCTATGTTCGTTTGGTCTAAACTAAACCATGTCTGAACTGTGAAAACAAATTGTCGTTTAGTCTAAAAGACGAAATGTTACAAGGTCAGACATTAGATATTAATTTCAAGATTGTGATAAAAAAAAAATTTATTTTAATAACTGTATCTTCGTTATTTATGGAGCACCTTAGCAGGCATATCCTCCCTTCTGAAGCATTTAAAATCATTATCCCACAGTACTACCCATTATATTTCTACTAAATGCCTACATTAACTCATGACCATAACCCATTTCGAGTAGTCAGGAACTTTGCTATAACTACCAACTATCCATGTAAGCGTGCAGTTTTAGCTGGGCTTATTTTTAGCATATTGAAGATTGATGTGTGTGTGATCTATAGCTAATATTTCACCCATAAAAATACAGTATAAGAAATATTATATGAATCCTGATGCATATTATTATGTGAACTCTACCAATTTGAATTCGGCACGCGTGGTGGATTAACACCCGTACACCCTCCCTGAGGGTAGACCAGTGGGACGTATATACAAATAAATAAATAGAAATAAATATCTTAGACATTGGTCACACAATAAATTATTTAGTCACATTTAAAATACCAGAATCTAGCCCGGACTCGTATACAGGGTCCTTCTTTATATGCTGACACTTTTTTAAAGAGGTGACCAGACCATCAAACTGAACAACTTTCTCTGTGGGACCAACATCGAAATCGCGAAAAAAAAATCAGGTGTCCCATAAATTTGGCTCGAGTAGGTTTGCAGTTTTGTATGAAAGAGCTGATTTTTTTTACGCGATTTAGATGTTGGTGCCATAGAGAAAGTTGTTCAGTTTGACGGTCTGATCATCCCCTTAAAAACGTGTCAGCATATTAAGAAGAACCCTGTATAGGCAGATGATGATGATGAAATCTTATCTCTTAAGTCACTTCACAATATTCCCAGAGGAAGAAGTGTGATGGTACATTTGAAGACTGAATATGCTCAACAAACTAAACCAAAGACTAAAAGCAAAATGAACGGTACAGCAATGAAGTAAGAAACTGTTATCAAATTTGGAGCACAACCGACAGTTTGCCAGGAATAATAAACGGCTTTGGTTAGGCTTCATGTGGTTGTATGCGATAGTCCATTGTTAGGAGTATCTGCCTAAGGGTAGGATAAATTTGGCCTCCAGCCGGCTTTATTAGTGCGGCCAGATTTAGTCTGAAGCCCGTGATTTTAGCCGTCTGCAGGGCTAAAACTATCCGGAGAACAATTTTATATAAATGTTTACCTTGCAACCATTAGGTTTGTTTGAACATTTTAGTAACTGAGATTTTTTAGACTACCCTGAGAATGACCGCGACCTCGATTGCATTTTTGCCTTAATGTAAAATAGATAGAAGATGTATTTGTTCTTATGTACGGCTTTTTTGTAAACTTCGATACATATATCAATTATTTTATTTTTGGATGTTTTTATTTGTTTTATTCCTGTTTTAGGGTTCCGTATCCAAAGGGTGAAAACGGGAAGCCTACGTTGTCCGTCCGACCGTCCGTCCGCCCTACATATTTAGAGCTGTAACTTTTGAACCGTAATAGCTAGACAGTTGAACGGCGGATTTGTTAAAAATTAATAAAAATGTCAAAAAGTTAAAATTTAAGGGGGTTCTTATACAAGAAACTAGTTTTATCGAAGTTTTTTCTTCTCGCTCTATCGAAAAACGGTAATACATACAAGCGTCAAACTTGGTGTGATTATAGGTCAAACTTGGTGTGATTATAAAGCAAACTCTACAGTAGCATAGCAGCATATCACGACTATATTCCCCGAGGGGTAGTCAGAGATATTCTGAAACCCCACAACAGTACAGTGACCCCCAGTGTTCTCTACAGTATAACAACAAATAATAAAAATCGGCCAAGTGCGATTCGGACTCGTGTTAAAGGTCCAGGACAAAAAAAAGTGTTTTAGTTATGTTGTATGGTAGAGTGGTACGGAGCCCTCGGTGCGCGAGTAGCCCGACTCACACTTGACCTGTTTTTTTATTTATTCATATGCATCACTTGAGAACTACGCTGGACCCATTTATCTTTATTTTTTTATTTTCGTAGTAATAGTCCAAAGATGGTTTGTAGGGAATGAAAAAAACGGGCAAGTGTGAGTCGGGAAAAAAGGGGCATTGCAACGCATGCCGGTACCATAGAGAAATTACACGCTGCCCCAGGTTCCGGACACAAGCTAGTGTTACAATAAAAAACAAAACAATGTCATCCAGGCATTGTTTGTCAGAAAACATGGAAGGTACGTCAACCTATTGTAACCAAAAAAAAAAGTCAATAAAAAATGATTAATGGTCACTTTTGTCCGACCAGCACATGACATATGACATTTTATGAAGATTTATCACTGGTTCGTTTCAATTGAAATTTAAATCAAAATAACATATATTTTTCTAACATGAAGTGGACAAAAATCCGCCACATACCAGATGACATCGTTGGGATAGCACGAAAGTAATGGACAAAAATGGCATTTAGCTTCAACTTCTTTCCTGATATGCACACATTCGTTCTTGAAATCTTTTCTTCTTTAAATTCTTCTTATCATGAAGTAATTTAAAATAGTCTATTAAGAACTTAAATGTCGTTTTAAAAATAAACTAAGTTGGACAATATATATCTATGTCAAAGGGCACAAACAAGGGCGTAATCCTCTGGCATCTACAGTTTCTTTTTTTTTTTCAAAATCTCGTCTCACAAAGACACTAATAGCGATAATAGATTGCAAAATGACTGCAGGACTATGCTTCAGAATTATTTTATGTCCAACTTTCTACATAACGTGACACTTTAGGACATTTATATTATAATTATGTCATTTATTTAAGTTACATATTGCGAAGTGATTTTGAAAAATGTATACCAGAACTACGCTAGCCGCGATACAAAAATGTACGAATCCATTTATTAGAAAAAAGTAAATTATCAAAGAATAACTTTCCCAGCGAGCTACCTAGCACTATGTCTTAGTTTTAATGCCAGCCGTGCAGCAGTAAATTGCGAGGACGATGCGGTTAGCAAAAAAGTCACATCTGCACCACTACCTATCCTAGACTAAACTCGTTCTCTCAAAAAGCTGGTTCGTACCAAAAAGCTTTTTCATAGTTTGTTCAAAAATTCATAATCCAACCAAACAGCAGCTAATACCGAATTATTTTGACACTCTTGGGTATATCCTACTGTATATCCTTGAATAGGGTGGACTAGCAATCACTAAAAGGTGGTAGTAAAATGTGATGTTTCTATAATTATCAGGTAATATTAACCTGCTACTGACAATGGAACTAGGTGTTTCAATACTATCGTTTACTTTATGTCGAATTATTGCATGAGTAAATTTTTTAAAAAGTGTAAAAGCATATTACTCCTACTTATTTCGAAACATTCGATACATTGATACAACGAATTTCGCCTGTCCTTTGCTCTTCTGCTATAGACAAATGCCTCCATTTTTTTCATTACTTTAAATAAGTAACACGGCTAGAACAGTAATGTACCATAGAAGTAAGTACAATGTACTACGTACGTATGCACAAATCAAATTCGGTGTTCCTTACATTCGTCAGACCTTACAAACAAAAACAAATTAAACAAGTGTTTGAATCGACAATAATTTCCACATGCTCTATCCACAACTTTAAACACTAATCTACACCGCTGTACTACATAAATGTAACAAAGTAAAACGTACAACATCACAGCTGGGTATACAGCGTAAAACGAAGACCGTCCCGACCTCAGGCGAGTGCAATGAAGCATCTCGACGATTCTCAACAGCAATTTAATCAGCTTTGTTCTTAAAAATAAGCTGCGGTATTCTCTCCCAGACTAGCTATTAACAATGTTTTTCTTTTTTTTCTGTTGAAACAAAAAGGCAAAACTAATGAGGGCTTTTGCTGCTAATATAAAGCGATCGGTTCGATGACAAATAATTAGCCGAAAAGACAAAATAATTTGGTATAAAAACCAATGAAGGATAAATACAATGTTTTTACAATTAGGCGTTTTTAAGGACTAGTAAAATGAAAAATCTTTTTTTTTATTTATAATTAATTGACTTTTTGATTATGCGTTAGCTCTGCATTTCCGCCAATGTCAAGTTGTTTGTGGGAGTATCTATCCCAATCTCAGGGATTGTTTTTGATCAAGAACAAGAAGAGATTGAGGATTGCAGAGCATCGTGGCAGGCAAAAACGCGACGCTCAAACAACACGCGAGACAAGTGCTCGGGTCAGAACCTGCAACGTGACTCAATGAAAAATCTGTAGATGGCAATATGAAAAGCTTAGAAAAACCTGTCATGTTGACAGTAAAAAGTGCTGTTTGTCTATGGTTTGCATTATATTTGACAGGTGGTGTTGCCAGTATCACAATTGACACGAAAAGAAGAGGAAAACGCCTTCCATATTAAAACCATCTTATCTTATTAATGAATCAAGAAATTGCTCCCTAAAATTTGAAAATCGAGAAAAACAAGGAACATTTCACGGAACAGCAAAATTTTCACGATCGTATCCTTCCACTGTCTTAGAACAATTTATTTGAATGAAATTAATTTCAAACCAAAAAGGAATGAAATAAAACTAATGTCTTGGAACCGTTTCGAAATACCACACATCGGATAAATTTCAATTTTAAAAACTTCCATTCAGATCTAGGTTAAATAGTTCTAAGTTTATAATTTCAGATACTACGGTACTATAGGTACAAAGCACACACAAAGACTGTCTACATGGTAGCAATATAATGCGAAAATTTATTGTTTTGTAAGTCGTCGATTAGATGTGTTCAAGAATATGTCTTCTCATTGATTGATTAGATTAGTATTAGTTTGCAAGAAAGAAGAATTTATCAAGCATGTAATACACAAAGCATCCGAATTCTAACACCTATGGAACATCGAAAACAGTTTGACAAATAATCAATCCAAAGTTTAGAGGGAATCGGTAAGAGCACGTAGCTCAGTTCGTTATCTCGTTCGAACGCTCTGCACCGCTCTGCCTCGCGCCCGCATCTACCCAGCACGAAGCAGCCACGTGACACTAGGAACGTTAGGATATGGTAAAGAACTAAAAGTTTCAATCGTAAAACCGTTTTAATAGTTACGCGGTTATTATTTATTTTACCAAAACACGGTAAGAACCCGTTAAAATGTTTCATTCTGGTAGATACACATGAGATGATAAAGGAATTGGTAGACGGATGTAGCTCTGTTCTCTATCTTGCCTCGTTCGATCGATCTACACTACACCACTCTGCCTCGCGCTCTCATCTACCAAACACGAAGCATATTCATGTCACTGGCAAGTACATGTATTACTAAGTACCTAAGTACAGGCTGAATATTTCGTATTTTTAATCGTTTAAAAAATCTAATCTTACTAAACTTTTAAACGATACTGTGTGGTGAAGGCGGAATGACCCTTCCGTAGTCAAACAAGGAACCCTTATACTTTCGTCCATTCTGTGTGTCCGTCTGTCTGTCTGTATGCCCCACCTCAATTACTCGCTCATTTGGCACCTGTTCAATCGAAATTTATCACGAAGACAGATAATAAAAATAAGTCGATATAATGCTTCTGTCTCGAAATAAATCGCGCTATCATTGTGTTTAAAAAAATATCTCTGGGGTAAGATAAACCGGTTAAAAACCTATATTCTTTCTCTACTTACACAACGGCTACGGAAGCCTATCATGGGTGAGTCCGACACTAGGCCGATTTTTTTTATTTTTCCTTAAGTTCGACGCAATGATAAAACATTTAAAAGAATTGGTAGGTAGGAGAGCTTTACTCTATTCTCGCGTTCTAGAGCTCTGCTACACTCTGCCTCACGGTCGCATCTAGTCAACATGAAGCAGCTACATGACTTCAAAACATTAGGATAAAATTATTTGGGATCACTTTCGAGCTTATGAACCATCGAGATAATGTTTTTGTTGGTATTTCACCCCAGCTACAATACAGTTATTATCTATAAACTAGAAACATCATGTCATGTGTGCTTGCCTACGATGGGAACCCCTGGTAAATGTAGTCGGTTTACATAAATCCTTTTTACATTCATCCCAAGTGTACTATTTGTTAAAGTTACTTTAAGATTTTTATGCAACCATTTTTTAAACCTTTATTTAAATAAATTATTTTCATTTTTCATATAATGAATAAATGAATTCTAATAACCGACTTCGACTACATCGACCGCTAGAAAAGCAGTCATGCAGGTCATTGTAGATCATGCCATGATATAGTAGGTGTAGTATGCATATAACATAATGATGATACCCGCAGCGTGGGTAGGCTCCCCACAAGGTGGAATAATGACCTGGTGCAGGCGGCGGGAACACGTTCTCATCAACCCGATGAGAGCAGCGCAGGACCGGTCGTTGTGGCGATCCTTGGGAGAGGTCTATGTCCAGCAGTGGACGTTCATTGGCTGAGATGATAATGATGACAGTACTAAAGCCATGATTGATAGATATTTGCACCTGATAAAATAAATCTTCAATTCCAAATTTTTAAGAATTCCCTGTCGTCCAGTAAGTAAAGATTCAAGATTACATAAAGCTTTTGTGTGCGTATAAAAGGCAGCTCCATTCAATAGTAGATGGATGCAGCTCTCAGCACCTAGCTCGTGAATATCAGGACGTATTCGATGCAGCACCTGCCCGCCCGACAACTTGCTAACTTCACCTCACAAGTTTGCTTAAAGTATTACGAAATTTGAAGCCTCGCCTCAAAGTTAACCCACATTATGTTTGTGAACCTGATGATATTGACGTACTCAAAAAACTTTCAGTCTCGTTATGTCTACTCTTTAAAATTATTCTAGTATAAAAAACTAAAACTCAAAGTCAGAGTTAACTCGTATACTCGTATCCTTGCTGTGAAAAGTTGCCTCTCACAGTAACTTTGGAAAATATCGGATAGTATTTCACAAAGAGGCTTCCGATAACTTGCCAAAGCTCTGAAGTTGTTTTTGAATTTCACCCTGTTCCAGAAATGTTTCTCTTTGTGACAGTGGATGTTTCATAATTTTTTCTTTTGGTTTTACTCAACTATTCTTACGTTTCATTATTTCGTTTGAGCACCTTTGAAAATATTCAACTTTAGAATAGCAAAACTGCATAATAGAATAACTTGAAATGTATGGAAAATTATGTTGCAAAATACAAAATGCATTATTCGATTATCCTCATATTGCAACGTCCAATTTAAAATAACAAGCTGAATATTGAATAGATAGGGTACAGATTGTGCATACAGGCATAATCAAGGCGGGACGTGTCATCGGCTTTTGTGAGCTAATCGTAGTGGGGACGGTTGATTGCATGCAACTTTTTTTTTTAGACAGACGCGTCGGGCAACGGGCTTCATTGAACAAAGCAACGAGCACGGAGCTCAGATTATTGAGCCAATTTAGTCTGAACGAACGTAGTTTTCCTATGCAGAGTCTAATAAAGAACCAGCAAAGTATTTGTTGGACCAAGAGTACCGCAGAGTTCCGTAGTTTACTTGTTAATATAATAATATAAAACAAATAAAATGTCAAAAAGTAGACACAATAATCCCAATTTAAGATTTTTAGTCTGTGTCCACATCAATTAATTCAATTATACTATGAGGTCCTCGCACCGTTATAAAGTTAAAAAATTAATCTATTTAATATAATATTTGTTTTTTTATCTTTTGTATTTTAAAAAAATGTATATTTAATGTATTTTAATGGAATAAATGTTTTTCTTAATAATTTTTATATTTTCAAAATCGCAATATAGTCCACGATAATTTAGAAAACTCCGAAATATAAATTATTGATATCAATGGCATGTTTCATATCTTTCTCTTGAGCAAATGTTCGTCTACGTAAATAAAATGTGAATTTGAATAATGCCTCTTTTTCTGCGTCTCGGCATGTAAATTACAATACAAGTGCACCTACTTGAATCAGAATTCATCTCCTCAAGTAAATGAAGGAATAATCTGAGGTCATGTATTATTCATCTTTTTGACCAAAGTAACGAAATCAAAGCACTTTCTGCTAAACAAATATTAAATCTGCTACCTACCTTTGTCTTGTATATAATTTACTGTGGACTTTCTTTAAGCAGATTCTCTCATTACATATACAGTTTTGGTTTAAGAGGCTTTCGATACAAGTCTAGCACGCTCCATACAGATGAAGTTTTATTGTATTGTGCCTCTAGTTATTAAAGTCGCAGTGGCTCAAACATTTCCATACAAATCTTAAATTTACCCTAGCATTGAAAATATATATATTTTAACGGAATTGTGATAGCTATGCACGCGCAGGTCTACGAAGAGGCAATGAATTTAGCCGACATTCAACCCGTTGGTTGCAAACAAGTTGGTATTTTGTTGCAAACAACATAAATTTTAAAAACCTTATAAACTTAATATTTATGTATTTATAACACAAATTAATTGTTAACTAAAATAAATTGTTTGATGAAATGAAGTTTATTTATCATATTTTAACTAAAACAGATTAATTTATTCAAATTTTTCGCGATTTCGATGTTGGTACCATAGAGAAAGTTGTTCAGTTTGACGGTCAGATCATCCCCTTAAAAGCGTCAGCATATTAAGAAGGACCCTGTATATTTTAACGGAAATCTGACAAATTTAAAGCACAGATATAGGTTTCTAGAAAGTGTCTAAAAATTTTAATGACTTTAATTGATTATTATACAAAATATAATGAAACTTCGTTTGTATAGAGCGCGTCAAGATTAATATCCTCTTAATCGTTTATTTCATAGACTGATTGAAAAACAGTTAAGATAAAAACGAGTTTTTAAAAAACAAGCTACATCAGGCGTCAACTGCGTCAATAAATCACATCGTGGGACGTTTTTAGCCCACCCCCTACCCTTTTCGGCACCCCGCGAAACGGGGCAAAAACATCCCAAATCTGTCTGGACCCACCCTTGTAATCTCTAGATAATGGGTGCGGATTGAAAAATCATCCCAGCTATATGTTAGGGGTATGCATGACACCTTACTTATGCCTGTGATTTGTCACAGTTTGTGGACTTTGGTTTAGGTCTAAAGTTTTACGCTTGACGGCTTGATATTGATCTGAAAAAATACGATACGACAATGTTTCCAGTTCATTTCTATATAATATTAGGTACGGTATGACTGCGTATTGTTTTTAAAGATTGTAAGATTCCTACAAGACTAGAAAGTCACTACTTATATAAATCTTCGAAACTATTTAGTTCGAGTTTCTCACTATCATTTATTACAAAAGCAGTCAGTTATATTCATAGCACGACGTTCAGACGTAGTATACTGCATATTGCAAGTCGCAGTATATCTAGACTAAAGCTAGGATTTCTCAATAACCGCACTATATTCTGTCGTAGTAGATTCAGAAGATACCGGTAGCTAAGACCACATACTTAGTCGAATTTTCCGATTCGAAATGGTTACAGCGTGCCCAATGCGGATTGGTAGTCTTCACAAACACTTCACAATTTCTTCTTCAGCGTATGTAGGTTTCGTCATGATATTGTCCTTATAACTATCTCCCAGGAGGCACGTGCGACATCACAGTCACAAAGGATAAGTTGTATGGTTTTATCCTCCTCTCCGCATGCTCTGCAGCTGAGATCCAGGGTAAGGTTCATCTTGTGCATCATCGTGCCTGTGAAGTGCCTGTGGCGTAGTGCCCGGTGAGAACTTCGATGTTGGCATGAGCTTTGCTCCTGGTGCTGTTGTTCAGTATGAACTGTGGTATTTGTTTTGCCTTCTGAATATTATCTTCCTGAGATTTCAGTCTCCAAGGTCCAAATTACCTACATCGTTATCATCATCAGAATTTCTTGTTCACCGTATGCAGGTTTATTCATGTTGCTTTCCTTCCAAATACTCCGGTAGGAGATGATAACAAAAAAGATAACTAATAAATAAAAGGCTATTTTCTTTGCAAAGCTTTATTTGCACAGTATAAATAATTAAATAATTTCTATCTATTATATTATCGAGATTCGTAATTTCCTAATTTTAAATTTATTTATTTATTAGTTTGTTTTACATATCCAGCACTTACTTGTGGCATGTGTCCGGAACCATCCACAGAGAATAATAGATGAAGGTTCGGAAGGACTGAAATGGGTTACCATTTTATCGAAAAGCAGCGTTTAATGTTTTTGTTTTGTAGTACATTCGATTCCTTTTTGTCGCAGTGGTCCAAAAAATTATGGAAAACCTATAAGAAAAGACTCCAGGGGCCCGATAGCGCTAAGTTTAAACATCGAAGTTCTATTCTTACCCAATTTCAGTTCTAATCTAACCTTGCTGAATTCCGCATCGCGCTAAACTCTATGTAACTGACAGCCCTTAACGTCTGAGCGATCTGTCAAAACGGCTCTAACGGCTGTCATGAGGCATGAGCATTAGCGCAATATCAAATGTGTCAAATGTTATGGTTCGTACGTAGTCCAGTAACGGTTCAATCACCGAATATTTACGGCGATTGCAGCCCTGCACGTCTAGCATGATTTCTCTACTTGCGCGCGACTCGGCTTTTTCCCATACTACAAGTCGCGGCAAGCGCAGCTTTCGCTCTCCGAAACGTGCGGGAACAGGTTATTTTCTATGCAGCGAAGGCGCATCGCGCGCGTGTTGAGAAATCATACTAGACGTGCTGGGGTCACATAAAAGAAGCGCAAATAATCGCTCTAAAAAGTAAGTACCTTTTTCTTCGACACTAGTTCAAATAGTTTAGAAGGGCAGCCCCCTCCGTTCTGGTTTTGCCCTTAAGTTTGTCTTTTACAAGAAGCCGTCAATTGAAGGATATTGCACTCCCATTTATTTGCACGACAAATATTGCAGCCCAAGGGTCCGTCTTTAGACGGCACTTTAAACTAAGTGCACAGCATTTTTGTAGCACTTCTTAACCACAACTATTTTCTATTAAAATGTTTTTTCTCTAATATTTTTATCTGCATCAAAGATATGTTTAAAAAATTCATCCGCCGTAATGTAGTAATTATTAATAATAATTTTATCAATGAATGTTGAGAGCATTATGTTGAAAACAATCGAACAAACCACCAAAAAACATTTTCCAAAAACGTCGATTCGTCAAAATACCTACACGAAAGATATTGTGCTGAAACCGCTGGACAATGAAAAGTTAGGTTTTTAATTTCAAGTACTATATACAACGTGTTAATGAGTAAGCGCAAAACCTCATACACCCCAACTGATTTCTGACAAAATAAATAGATAGAAACAATAATTTCATTTCTGCAATGAATGAAAGCGCTAACGTGCTCATGGATACATTTTAAGAATCTTGTTTTGGTATTAAGTAGGGTGAGTGTGCCCGTGCTGTGGTTTGAGATCGAGTTCAGTAAATTTACAATTTTAAAACAAATTATGTAATAAATTGAAAAAAATTACCTATGTTGAAACCATGATAATTCGATTCTGCTCTCGATTCTAAACAAAATACTTTCTAGTTTTGCGTTAATTCATTGACACGTTGTATAGGGTCCTTCTTAATATGCTGACACTTTTTTAAGGGAATGGTCAGACCGTCAAACTGAACAACTTTCTATATGGCACCAACATCGAAATCGCGAAAAAAAAATCAACTCTTCCATACAAAACTGCAAACCTACTCGAGTCAATGGGAGTTGGTCCCATAGAGAAAGTTGTTCAGTTTGATGGTCAGATCATGCCCTTAAAAAAGTGTCTGCATATTAAGTTGGACCCTATATAAGTATAGTACATTAATCCTTAACACCAAATCCTTTCAAATTGACCCCTTCCATGTTTACCCTCAGAATTTACTGCAAGATCAATTCGGTAAACACTTTATACTGTTCCAAAAGGCAGCTGTTTAAACAATAAACATGGATTTAATAACAACTAAACCATTAAGTTGTTGCTGATCTTTACGACTACATAAAACCAGTCATAATTCCAAAGATTTAGCCAAACGTAAATAATAGTGCATCGAAGTTCAGGTACTGAGATGTATAACACCAAACTTTATTCAAAGTTTGTTCGAATTCTAACTTTATGACAAACGAGGTAAGTGTGTCATTCAAATTATCTGGGAAAGACCATAGGTATAAGTTCTTCCTAAGACCAAGGAGCAACAAATTGTAAGTACTAACGTTTTGATACAATTCATTTAAAAATGATACAAGCGTGGAGATAAGTTTCCTTTTACTAAAAATAGATAACGCTGTTCCAGTGCAGTGAGGGTACGGGAGACAACTAGCCTTGTCTTTTCTTAGACAAGTAAGTGGTCAACCTGCTGTAAAGGCATTTTCAATAAAACGTTGAATCGTTATGAGGGTCGGTGACAATTTCTTAAAATGTCTTCTGCCGACGTAGTAGGCATACAAGCGAGCGATAGCGGGTATAACACATCCATCTGTCAAGTTTAGGTGATACGCCCATACGTTTGACAGCTACGCGCGCTTAAATCTTTTCTTTTTGACAGTTTAAAGTGATAGTGTCTCCTCCTCAAAATTGAGCGCGATAAAATTAATAGGCGTGATATACAATTCTGAGAAAGCCTTGAAGTTAATGCTATTTCTATTGTCCAAGTCGTTGATATCGTCAAGTTGTTCATGTTTTCCAAGTAGTCTTATTTATTCAACTTTTCGAAGTTGTTTATTGTGTACAAGTTGTCCAAAATATTCATGTTGTTCTTGTTCATTGAATGTTCTTGTTCTTCATGCTGTAAAAGTTGTTCTAGTCATTCATTTTGTCCAATCTATTAATGTTGTTTGTGTTGTTCTATTTGTTCAAGTTGTCCAAGTTGTTCTAGTTGTTCATTTTTTTCAAGTTCAGGTTTTCACAATCAAACATTCTGTGACAGATACAGATCTTATAATTTTTTTTTTTTTTTTTTTGAAACTTCAGTACGAAGATAAAGATGTGATATACGTATCGCTATCGCGGGTCGGCATACTAGCCCCGCTGCTGGATAATTATATCTGGTACTTCTGGAAAAACGCATTTATTCGAAACTATTAAGCGACAGTTTCTGCTATATCTACTTAGCGAGTTAGCTTGTCATGTGAAGAAAATTAAAAACTGCTAGAGCGGCTCGTCACCTATCCAAAGACGCACGTACCCGTTCTACGTCGTCGCATCTCGAATATATTACGATCGATGAAGTACCAATACGCTACCAACGTTATTATAAAACACAAATACAGGGTGTTAGGGTAAACAGTTGCATTACTTTAATGGGTGATTGTACCCATGATACTGAATAACTTACAAAATTAACAAAGAAAAATTATCAAAAAAAATCTCGTCTTTTCATACCGAGAAACATTCGATCAGCTTATTGCATTTAGTATCGAAAGTCCAAAATTTAATTCCTATAGGTTCAGTGAGAAGTAATTATGTAGTAAGAAGTTCATCATGGGTACAACTGTTTACCCTAATACACAGTCTTAGGGCTAACAGTTGTATAATAACGGTTATTATCATTTCAGCAATGAATGAAAGCGCTAACGTGCTCTTGGATACATTTTAAGAATCTTGTTTTGGTAGTAAGTAGGGTGAGTGTGCCTGTGTGGTGGGTTGAGATCCAGTTCAGTAAATTTTACAAGCATTATTATTATTTAATATCTTTATTCAAAATGATAATTCGATTCTGCTCTCGATTCTCAACAAAGTACTTTCTAGTTTTGCGTTTATTCATTAACACATTGTATAATTATAGTTGCAACAGCACCTTATAATTTTTATGATTTATAATTGCTATCAGTCCAAAATTTCAAACTTCAGCGATTTGAATTTCTGATACACTTTATCTAATGATACTGCATTGATAAAGGAAATCCTTCAAGGTGAAGGCAGCATGTTTAAATATGAACCAGCTGTATACATTTTGGAAGATTCCAGGGTACACCTGCTGTCCAGTCGGATCATACTATCCATGTGTCTTATCGGTTTCTACCTGGGAGCCTCTGGAATCGTATTACACGCCAGATTTAAAGTGATCGCTTCTGTTTGTGAGTCATAATTTTATACATTGTTTCTAACATGAAGAGCCTTTGCATACAAGTGGAATGAAATATGGATAAGACAAAATCTTACGTTATCTTATGGTGGTGCTAACATTGTTCCCGCAGTGTATAAGCACAGCAACGTTAAAATTACATGTCATTTATTTTTGTTTTTATATAATATTGCCATCGGTTTTTTAAGAGGATAACGAGACAATCACAATAAAAAACTTTCTCTAAGGAACAAACATCGAAACCGCAAAAAAAAATTGTTTACACATTTAGGTCAAGTCAGTTTGTAATTTTGTATGGAACAAGAACATGATGATGATGATGAATTTAATTCTTTAGAGACTGGTAGTATCGTCGTATGTATAGGTAGGTATTTGCACAATACGTCATTAGGTTTAGACCGTAGATTATTATAATTTAATCCGAGTAAAAAGCAGTGGTGATCTAGTGGCGAGTAACTTTGCCTGCCGTGCAGGAGGTGATGGTTCGATCTCCGTCCTGTCCAGGCCGACTCTTACCAATGAGTTTTTCGGAATTTATGTACTATTTGTAACACCACTGTCATTTCGATGAAGGAAAACATCGTGAGGAAACCTGTATGCTTTAATTTCGAGGCATGTATTGTACCCACTGTCCGTTACAAGTGGCGACGGGCTCACTCCCCGTCACACCGGACATAAGTCTCGGTACTACTAGTGAAACGTGGATGTTCTGAGTTTTCAGAATATCTCTGACAACCCTCTCGAGGAATATAGTCGTGAGCATATGCTATGCTAATCCGAGTACATGTTGAACAGTGTTTTCACTATTAATAGCAACTGAATTGACGGTAAGGGAGGTCATTCTAAATAAGTATCGTTATACATAAGAGGGATAGGACTATGAGCGGCTATCATCTGTCAAGCTTCGCGCCGACAGCGATCAAATTGAGGATTTCGTGGCTTATTGCCGTTTGATAATGCTTTACCTTACAGCGCACCCCGTATCAAAGGGATCGATATTATACAGGTTGTTTGAACATTGTTTCCAACGTGTTTTATACATTTTTACTCTTATTTACGTAACCTGGGTTAATTAACGGTTAAAATTTTACATTAATTTATTCAACTAACTTATATAGAACACGTTATAGGTTTTGGCTGATCCAGATTCTATAATTTTTGCTTGAGAATAATTTTTTTTTATATTTCTGTCTTCCTCATTATATCGTCTTCCTGCTTGGAACCAGGGAGGGCCCTGGGTTAACCCTCCCTGGATCCAAGCGATCCAGTCTTCTTGCGTTATTCCTTCTCCTCGTAACTTCTTAGCGGGTTACAAGACAGGTGAAAGTCATCCCCCGAGCTCGCTGGAGTTCATTATTCAAGTGTTGTGAGTGGTCGCCACTTCAATATTCAATATATTCTGGTCTACAGATGTTACCGTGGTGTCAATAAATTTGTCTTTACGAGCGGCAACAGTAAATTTTATATTCAATCATCATCATCATCTCAGCCATGATACGCCACTGCTAGACTTAGGCCTCCCCCAAGGATCGCCACAACGACCAGTCCTGTGCTGCCCTCATCCAACGGGTTCCCTATAACATCAATAAAAGTATTTACCTGCTTCAAATTTAAACTACATACGTAGAAATGTAATTAAGTAACATTCATCTAAAGTTAGGTTTAGAATTTAGAATATATTTAACGTTTAAAACAGGTAGCTTTAGTAGATTCAGGACACGTGAAAACCGAGTTTCATCTTGAAATTATTTAATTGGTAGTCGTGCGTAAAACATCGTACAACACGCAGCCGGGCAGCCGCGGGCCTGTCGTGTTTAGTGCGACCGTGTGAGCCCTGTTTGCAAGTCAGATTCAATTTGCATAAATAGTCAAATACACAAGGCCCAAAGTAAACCATTCTAAATTCGATGGCCGGAAAGTTGTATCTCTGCAAACATGGACATTCAGAACGGCAAATGTGACCTGAATTAATATTTGACCGGCATGTTTGTACTGCCAGTTGTGCCTTCATTTGGCTTGCGGGGGACTTTACAGATGGTAATTTTCTATGAGCTAAAATTTTCTGGAATTAGTAGTTGGTAGCGGTTTTAGAATATTTAATTTATGTTGAGACTGTACCTACTATTTATTTTGCAGGTGAATTTAAAGCTGAAAACAGAACATTTTTAACCAGTCCTTTTACTGTTGTTTATTTATTCAAGGTGTAATAAAACACTCTAGTATTAATTAAAGCTGTGGCTTATTTAGACCATCAAACTGAACAACTTTCACTATGGGGCCAACATGGGATAAGCTCGCTACATCTTCGACCCCATCTTTGTCTATAATTTAAAAAAAACATCGAGCAAAGACAACAATAATCAGCTGTATCACCTTATCTCAACTCAAATGTATCGGACCTTTGAGTCGAATAGGTAGTGCGGTTTTGGATAAAACAACAGATTTGTTTTACTTTTTCGTTGTTGGCTCCATAGTGAAAGTTTTTCAGATTGATGGCATAATTCACCCTTTTAATATTCATTATTACTAGGGTGTTTTGTTACACCCTATACAATTGTAATTCAAAATCATTAGGACGTAAATGTACAAAAAATACCCGTAAATATTAAATAGCTGATATACCTGCAACAGAGTACTATAATTACTACTACCTACCTACTTACCTACATTTTTTTTTGCCATTCCACATCGTGTCATTTCCATTTCATGCTGCTAGTTCTACTTCCTTCTTATTCAAATGTTGAGTGTAGATTACAAATACAACCATATTATACTGAAGCTAAAACTGATATTATTTTGTTTATGAACACTGTCGTTCGAACGTCGAAAAACGTCGCTTTTTTTCAAACGTCGTTTTTTTTTTGTTTTAGGGTACCTATAGTATAGGAAGATATACAACGTGTTAATGAATTAACGCAAAACTAGAAAGCAGTTTGTTTAGAATCGAGAGCAGAATCGAATTATCATGTTTTCAACGTAGTTAGGTAATTTTTTAAATTTATTACATAGTTTGTTAAAATTTACTGAACTCGATCTCAACCCACCGCACGGGCACACTCACCATACTTACTACAAAAACAAGATTCTTAAAATGTATCCACGAGCACGAGCCACGAGCTTTCATTCATTGCTGAAATGATAACAAGAAATTTTTGCCTGAAAACTTAAAATGCGAATAACATTAAATTTTAACGATCAAAATAATGAAATTATTGTTTCAATCTAATCATTTTGTTATAAATCAGTTGGGGTGTATGAGGTTTTGCGCTTATTCACTAACATTTTGTATAGGTACTTTTTGAAATATACTTTGAAAATACTAAGGTAACACTTGTGGAACAAAGAAACAAAAGTAAGAAATAGGTATGTTTTGTTGTTAGTTCAAAGTTTCGTCAACGTCGTTTTCGACAACGTCCGAAAACCAAAGCCCTAAACTGAAAAGGCAAAGTTTTTTTAGGTTTCATTAAAAGTTTACCATCTGTCTTAATTTAAGGTCATAGACGTTTACCCTTTACCAGTGGCGCATGGGTAGAATCTTCAACAAATTTAATAAAGCTTGGTCAGGACAGATGGCCGTCAACCCTGTTTTTTAGCTCTTCAGCATAATTAAATTAGGTAGTTTACATAAATTTTATTAAACGTTCGGGCTACTGCTGAGTAACTTTTTAGGAATATGCAATGCATCTTCATAAAATTGTAGCATAAATAAAATGGAAGCTATCTTCTTCTTATCGTGTGGGCAGCAAGCCCTACATGCGTATCATGCTACACGTGATACGGCTGTATCACGTCTTTTGTCTCGTTCGTTCGTACGCAAATAGAAAGAGAGCGAAGGTGTGATAGCGCTATATCACGGTGCCATGCTACCTGTGCTGGTGTCAGAGTTTGTTTCAGACCGCCTTACGGCCTCTGGCGTAGTTTTTATGTAACGACTACTACCACCAGAGATAGTAGCAACGGCGGCAGCCAAATGTAAGCTATTATTAGTCATCATCATCATCTTATCGGTGGAGTATTCGGCAATCCTGTCTCTTTTCTGCAAGTGCCTTGAGTTCTTGATACGACACGACATCAACCATTGTAAGTATGTATTTGCAATCGTCATCATCATCAGCCCATCATCGTCCACTGCTGAACATAGGCCTCTCCGAAGGCGCGCCACAAAACTCTGTCCTCGGCCTTCGTCATCCAATCGCTCCCCGCACGCTTTTTTAGGTCGTCTGTCCATCGGACAGCAGGGCGTCCCACACTACGCCTACGAGTTCGCGGTCTCCACTCTAGAACTCTGGCACCCCACCGGTTGTCAGTTCTTCGGCAGATATGACCAGCCCATTGCCACTTCAGCTTGCTAATTTTCTGAGCTATGTCAACCACTTTAGACCGGAGAGGTGGGCAAAAATGTTTACCAGAAAATGTTCTTCAGCGTTCAGGTCGTCCTAAGGAGAGGTGGCTGGATGATCTGGATGCTTTTGACGAAAAGTGGCCAGAGCTTTCCCAGGATAGAGATGGTTGGAAGATTAAAGAGGAGGCATTTGCCCAGATAAGACAAGCTAATAAAAAAGGTAAAAAATTTCTTTTAAAAATCGAAAAGCCGAATCGTGAGCCGGTTGTCTAGACCACTAGACCAACAAGACAGCGATTGGTGTGAGCGAAGTCTCTCACTACTACAGCGCTAAGGTGTAGCGCGCAATCGCAACAGTTTAGATACGAACCCAAATTCAATTCTTCGGTACGTCACCGATAGATGTCGGGAGCTGTCCATAGAAAATCAGCGTTTCACTTAGTTTGTATTAAGATAAGATAGCATGAGTTTGTGGTCTCCTCTCAGAGTTCTAGAACTCTGACTATCCCCTTCGGTTATATTAATTATTATAGGTAAGTACTTCTACTATGCATAAAATTCACTTGATTTGAGCAAACATTTCACCAATAAGGGTTCTTATCCACAATTCCACGTACGAAGCCGTAAGTTAAAAATGTAGTGAGGTAAAACGCTTTACAACGCACTACATCCTGTTTTACAGTACCTCCTATAAGAACCTATTACGTATCGTGTACGTTGCACTAGCGAGCAATAAAAATGTTAGTTTATATAAAAAATAAAACGTAAACAAGTTTGTTCATTGAAACCCAGGTACCAGGGGCGCAGCACTCAGCTAGGGGTGGTATTAAATATTTCATTTTAGAGAAGTTTTTATTACAGTCGCTGAACGTGTCCGCGATAAACGTAGCGGACGTGACTAGAGAACCTTAGCTTAGATCGCCGTACACCTATCGACAATAAAGATGTAGATTTTTAAACGATTGCTGGAAGTGAAAATGATCATAAATATTTACTAGAAGGCCTGAGAACATTCAATAAAGACAAGCCATCACCATTGTTTGTAATAAAAACAATCCAATAATTCGCAAAATCTATGAGCCGTTGATCACGATGATCACTCATACGTAATAGAAAAAATATCAGAATCCTGATAGGAGCATTAAAATTTACTGTGAGCAGGATAAACATGAGCATATCATATTAACACGACTATATTCCCCGACGAGGGGATAGGAATTAGGAACAGTCAGAGGTATTCCAAATAAAGCATATTCCGAATATCAATAGCCGTGCCTAAACAATGTCCAGCCAGCGTGTTTAATGAACACAATCGAAATTGATGCATAAGGGTTTTCACACATTGTTTTCCTTCACCAAAATGCCGTGGTGTTACACAACGTATGTACAATGGTCCTTAAAACTCATTGGTACGAGTTTAGTCTAGGTCGGATCGAATCGCCGTATGAAAGACGAAGCTTCTAGCCACTCGATCACCACAAGTTTATAAACAATTTAAGTAATTTTACTTAAAGCCAATAGAGAGAAAATAAGAAACAAAGCACAGAAGGCTGGGAACGGCGGTGGCCCGCGGCTTTGCCTCTTTGGATGACGATGCTAAGAAGCTGTCCTAATTGCCGTCATCATCATCATCAACTCAGCCGATGGACTCCACTGCTGGGCATAGGCCTCCCCCAAGGATCGCCATAACGACCAGACCTGCTCTGCCCTCATCTACCGGGTCCCCGCCGCCTTCACCAGGTCGTCGGTCCACCTTGCCTACCCACGCTGCGCTTTCCGGTACGCGGTCGCCACTCGAGAACTTTTCGGCCCCATCAGCCATCGGTTCTGCGAGCAATGTGCCTCGCTCACTGCCACTTTAGTTTAGCAATTCGTAGGGCTATATCAGCTACTCTGGTTCTTCTGCGGATCTCTTCATTTCTGATTCGATCTCGTGCGGAAACTCCGGGCATAGCCCTCAACTCACCCAAAGAGCAATGGATGGGGCTATGCTCGGAGTCCTAAGTACGCACCAACCTAATTATCAAACGTCAATCAGCCTAGAAGCAATTTTTTGAAACAGCTTCGGATCATCTAGACTCCAGGTACTCCATTCCAAAAGACGTGAATATTGTAGTTCTGGCCAAGTACTGCATATCTGCGCCTTTTCGAGTTTTCAGCGGAGGCCGCCGATGCACCAACTCCCGTGGATGTTCTCTGAAGAAGGGGCAGAGCCAGATTGAAATTCTAAGTACATCCTAAAAATGGCATTGAGTTGGCTACTAAAGGTACATAAATATGAACTCAAAAAATACCAAAGCCTTGTTCATAATAATTCCTAGGAATACTACTCATTAAAGCTGATGCATCATATCGGAATACGTGTATCCGTTCCAGTATTCAAAACAATATCTCTGTTTCACCTATCGACCCTCCACCTAGACCAAACTTCGTCTAATACACTTTCAACGTACATAATCCTATGTACAGTTTGCTAACTACTGTATCCAACTAAAACTATAATGGGATTTTCTATTTAAAAACTTAATCGATAGACTTCAGGGAAAACAAAATGCAATTTTCTGTTTGATTTATAAGTTATTTCTGTGACTTTAGATTTAGAAACAAAATAGAAAGTATAATTTTTTGTCGTGCTTTCCCATGAACATAGTATAATATTACGCTATGACTATGGGTAGGTTGAACTGCCGACGAAAAAAATGTTTTACTTCTAGAAAATCAATTTCCTGATTCGCACTTTTGTATGGACAATCCATAAAGAATTATCATTTTTATTAGGGAATATTGTTTTGTTTCATTACCTGAATATACCCTTAAAATCTTTCTAGTAGGTAAATAAAAAGGCATTCGTGTAAATAAATCTACTATTATCATCCTAACTAATACAATTACAAATCAGTGCAGCCAATTATAAACCAACCAATTCAAAAGTGCATAATTACAAAAATTTTATGTAATATTTCACAACGATTAAAACATAAAACAATTTTACGTCGGCTCTTATTACATAGTTCATGATTTTACTGCCTTATGCTGCCGACAGGTTTATGATAGTATGAAACTCTGGAAATAAATAGCCTCAGCTTGGAATAAAGGAAATTGGTACGAAATCGACGACGACAAGTCGACATTGCGAAATAAATTTACTAACCTCTGCTAGAAGAGAAGAGAAGATGTTGTTACACTATCGTCCGCTGAAAGGTAAATCACAATTAAGTACCTAACATGTTTTTCAAAATTAAGTTAGTTATACAGTAAGTTCAGAAAATCATTATGTTTGTATTATATGCATGTAAAACTCATTAATTAATATCGCTCATAGTTTAGAAGTTAGCTTATGAAAAGACCTGGAAAAATACTAACACAAATGGATTTACTATGGTCTGAAATAAATGATGATTATTATAACAATAAACTACACTATAGTGCGCTTTATTACACTATGCACATTGTAGTGCATTATAAAATTACCTTACAATAACAGCATACCGAATGGCGTTTCACGCTACGCTTCCTAGTTCGTCGTCTCCATTCTAGAACGCTGACTCCCCATCGGTAGTCAGTTCTCCTCCTACCCGCTGGACCAAAGACCTGAGATAGGTACAGTGGTACCAGGTTTATAAGTCTCACCCATGTACCTGTACAGTTGACATATTTTAATAGCGCGCGAAATTATACTGACCTATCAGGACGTGCCACCTTCAATCCCTTATCACGATTGGCTAATTATTTTCGCGTCCTTTTTGCTGCTACCCGACTTTGCGCCCTTTGATTACTAAACGACGGGTTTTGTCGGGGGACTCTGCGGAAATGAAGATTGACGAGGGGAATTATGTTCCTGGTCGTATTTTAGCGGTCGAGCCGAGCGTGAGGCCGTAGGAACGAAGCTCCGAAGCGTTCCCCCTGGAACCTGGTGGACCTGGTCTCCGGGGTCAATCTGCCCGCCCAGCGAAGAGCGACTGGATAAGGAAGACCGAGGATAGATTTTATGGCGGTCATTAGAAGAAGCATTTATGTATATCAGTAAATGATGACAGGCTGATGATGATGAATAATGACAATTTGATGAAAAACAAAAACCTGACTGCCTAAAAAAAAATATTAATTCTACTTTATTGGAACGGAAATAAAATAATAACACAAAGAAATTGTAGATACAATATAATTTTATATTGAACATTCAGTCATCAATAAGTTGTCCTTAACCTGCCTTCTAAATAAATACTACTAATATTGCATAAATATGAATACATACATACATACTAGCATTTAAACAGAGAGCGTCACTGGCGCTTTGCGGAGAGGTATGGGCATGCAATCATGGGGGTCCGAGTTCGAATTCGCTCGGACGACATGACATAAATATCAATGAGTTTTTCTAACTTATGTACATAATACGTTTATAGGCTGATGATGATCGCTAGCATTAAAACTACCCTAAAACCGACTGAACTTGAACTTCACTGCATCAAATTCCTTAATAACAATTGTGAATTATGGTGACCGAATACAAAAACTAAACATTGCATGTTAACAATAATAGGTTCCCGGGAACAATTGGAAACATAAAACCGAAACACAGATGTCATTAATCAAACGCATAGGTGTTTATACAGGGTGCTTAAACCGGAATATTGTGTAAACGTACATTATGCGGATTGCTACGGGACCAATATCGCAAGCAACGTTTTCCATTGTCAACACGCTAAAATTGAAACAGCACATTATTGGGTAAATTACCCCATCATTATGATGAAAAGCAGAATATACAATGTTTCATTCAATATCTTTGATGTAATAATTCTGTTTTATTAACAAAGATATTAAGTGGAAATTACCTCTACAATTTCAAACTTTATTGATTAATAACATGTTATAGCCATGTTAAAGATTGAAAAATTTGTCTCGTACGGGACTTGAACCCACAACCTGCCAAACCGTGGCTGTGCTTTCATCCAATTAATTTAGTTATTTAAATCAGGTAACACGTGCGTGAGTTCTTCCGCGGCATCACACTTGGCGGGTACATTGCGCGAGGCAGGGTCAGTGGCTGAGAAGGCGGCTTCGCCCAAACATGTCAGGTACTCAGAGTTGGAGTCTCTTTATATCTTTATTTCGATAGGCGGAAACGTTTGGTGATGTGAGGCCAAGACTTTGTGCAAGAGCTGGGCAGGAGGCTTGTTGAGAGCTTGAACGACCCCCTCTCGGGTTCGTATCTGGTCCAAAGGATTTCTCTAGCCATTCAACGCGGGAATGCAGCTAATGTTATGGGTTCCTTTGCGCCAGGGGCGTTTTCTGATGCGAAGGGCGTTTAAGTTAGTTTTTATTTTGTTACTGACGAAGCATGTGGTGGATTTTAGTTTAGTAAGTTGAAGCATGTTGCTGATTATGTTACTGCTTGTTTTGTGTAGACTTTAACGAATTATTTTGTTATCAATAAATGATTCGATCATGTATCAGTATAATTTACATCATAACGGACCCATGTTATAAATACCTTAACCTAAAATACATAACACTATAACTTAAATTATATTTCAACACTATCGCTCCCTAGGGTTTATTGTCCTCACTTCCATAAAGCGTCTGAACAGTAGGCCATACTTCCGGAGCAGGAACTTCTGCAAGTGAGCGACGGGACTCGGAGCTGGAAGGCCTTGAAGTCTGTAGACCTGCTTTCCAGTTCTCACCCGGAGAGGCCCGTCATCCTTTATATGGGACCTGGTGCTGAGGTAACATAGGATATCGTCCGCAGTCGTCCTTCTGTCAATGTGGGATATATACCGGAGTCATCACCGTGGATGCTTTGATGCAGTAATCAGGAGCCGGTGCGGTACCACATATGTTGGGGCTACGACGGTTACAGTTTTTACTCTTCACCAACCGGGTGAAACCGTCATATTCGGTGCCCACTTTAGGCGGTTCTTAATTCGCGGCGGAAATTACCCATACAATGTCTGCTGTAGGTAGAAATTATGTCAAGTCAATGTTTCCTAAAAGGACATTAGGTAATTATTACCGTCCTTATACATTATCATCCTTAAACATATTTCTATTCTATTCTAATCTTAAAATTGAGGGTTCATCGTGGAGACAACGATACCAATCTTGACGTTGTACGGTAATAGATATTTTAGTGAACATAAGGATTGTCTTTGTTGAACAAAAACACACTCTTGAGCCGCTACAAAATGGTGGAGCTTCGTGGCAGACCGTAGTGCAGGCAACCGATACGCGAACTCCCAGAGTAGTAGAACTGCAACAAGACTCCCCTTAAAATATTAATTTCTTGCTTAGATATTTCTCCACAAATAAATAAATTTAGCTAACTCTCTACACACGTTTTATTGAGAAAGTACTTTATCTTCAATACATTTTAATAACGTACGCTCGCTTGTCATAACTAAAAAAGCCGCAAACCATTATTTTTATTTACCATAACGATAATTTATCCACGAAAACAGAAAACAATTCGGGCGACACCTCATCGCGGTCTAGAAAATAAGCTGAAAATGGAAATAAGCCGAAAATTTCTGTGTTCCAATTTTGCGTCGCCAATTTTGCACACGTCGCTACACAAATTTGCCTCAAATAAGTGGCCCGCGCGGTTATCGAAAATTCAACGCCAAGCAGCAGAGGGAATATAGCGAACCTCGCATATCTAGATTCTTGTTTGAAAGATATGTGACTAGAACAAGTCTCAAAACTAGAGAAAAATAGAAAAATGAAAATGTAAATTTCTGGCGTCGTATTAGACTAAAAAATGTGAAACATTTTGAATTTTTACCCTCTCCTGCTTTGCATTTTAAACCTTTGTCCAAAAAGAACGAATACATTTCAACAGTAGTACGTTGTTAGTGTTCAAGTGGTGCACGCATTTTTATTATTCGAGAGTAAAATTCAAAATTGCTTATGTTGATCATAAATGGAAAAATATTTTTTCACTACCTCGATCCGTTTTGAACAACCGCATGAAATCGTCCTACTCAAAATTAATTATAATGATAATCAAGTTATTATCTGATAGTTTCGTAATAAACACCCTGTAGGTGTTTGTTATATCAACGTTCACCAAAAACTGATTTTTCGATCGCAATTTGCAACGCAATCCAATTCCAAACAGACAGCATCCGCATCAACTCCACAACCAGCAACTGACCCAAATTTCCTGGAACTCAATACGCATAACCCATTTAGGTTTACCCCGAACTTATTTCCCTGAAAAACTATATCGAAATCGAGTGACTATCCGGTGAGAGCGATAAATCATTGTGACGTACCAGCAAGCGACATGGCGACATCGACATCGGTCGTTAGTCGAGCCCGCGTCGCCGATAACACGGCAAAAACAGGAAAAACCGCCTAAAAATGGTGCTTACTACGTGTAAGTGTACTTAAACCTCGTATCTGCAGCGTACACCTAATACTGACAGTTTAGTGTATAACAGGATACGCGGTTTCGATTATCGCCTTCACGACGAAAATGATAGGCAGCTTTCATTGGAAGTCCTAGGTTAATGGCCGAAGTGAAAGAATTAGGTAGTCAGAATTAGGATTCATCACCCCTGATTAACATTGAATAAAAACTTTGGGCTTAAATGATGCTTTAGTTTTTGATAAAAGATAGAAAGTTTGCTGAATGAAATTTCAAAACATATTAGTTACTTTCTCTTTTTAAATTATTCTTTTTTTTAATTTTTAGTACAAGAACTAATTCAGTTTATTGATATGAAGAATAATTTTATCACTTAGTTAAAGTCTACAAAAAACAAGCAATCACCACATGCTCCGTCAATCAATGTACCTTCAAGATACAACAGCCAGTAATCAGCAACATGTTTCGTCAAAACCTTAAATCAACAGTTAGAGATCTGCAACATGCTTCGGCAACTTCAATAATCCACCACAAGCTTCGTCAATAAAGATGTAAACAAAATAGTTTACTACATTGTTTTAAACTTATAACTACTTGCAAGCTTGTATAACACTAGCTAGACTGCTATATAAATTATGTTGGCCGATAACGAGCAAGTCTGCGTGCTGACTGAAACTCAAGGCTTCTGCACGTCTGTAGTAAAGAATATTACACTATTAAAATACCCACTAATACCTACTTGGCGCTTACAACAGTAAAGTTCATATTTTTATCTTGAAAGGGCTTTCAAAATATATTTAAAAAATCTAACTTTGTAATATTCTACGGCTTTTATTGTCATTTGTAGGTACATATTATTATGATATCAATCAAGCAATCGATTACCTATACTTTATTCTACACCAAAAACACTATTATACATATTAAAAGAATGTAATTTATATTTGTATTAAACTTTGATTAGAGCAGAAATTATTATTTAATGAAATGAAAACTAAATTTAAAATTACTCACATAATTCACTTCAGCAACATGCGTCGTCAACCATCTTAATTAAAACAAAATCTGCTTCAGCAACACGCGTCGTCAAATTTCCTACAAAATACCCTTCAGCAATATGCGTCGTCAAATTTATACAGTACCATTCAGCAACATGCCACGTCAAACACTTAATCAAAAAGACCGCCCCTTGTCATACCCGGCCCAAACGTGCCCATAACGCTGGCCGCGTTTCCGCGCTGAATCGCTAACGACACGCGTTGGACCAAGTACGACCCAACACGGAAATCATACCCCCTTTCCCTTAAACGTTTGCCCAGATCCCTCACAATAGCCTTTGCTTTCCACCAACCAATCCAACCAACCAATCCAACGACTACAATTATATTAATATATTGAAACGGACTAGTATACTATCTTTTGTTAGAGCTAATATAGTATCTATTTAGCAACACTATTCATAAAAATCAAGCCACGTTAACCCAAAAGTATCATCGGAATAAAACGCTGCCTGAAATAATAGACATTATTGATGGATCGCCTGTCACTCCAGGGAATAGACATGATCAATTAGGTGGATATTACTGACAAAGCGTCACCAGATTTAACGCTCAGCTCCCAAATGACTGGCATCGAGTTAGAAACGGAACGCTATTCAGTTTGAAACAGTGGAATAATCGTTATTTACTAGTAGAACAAGTAGATTGTAGTTGTAGATATGTATGATAGAATACCTATTCACTGTTCAAATAGGCCTAATGACACCCATGGGTATGGGTCTCGGCTTAGGAATTTGCTGATGATGCAACGGAGGGAAACAAGGGATCGATCGGCGAGAAAGAATGTGTTTCATGTTAAATTTTAATTCGAATTTTACCTTTGTGATAATGACGCGTTGTAACCGCATTCGGCTTCTGCTAGTGCTGTTTAAACTACCAATATATGAGCTCATTAATAATGCCTTATTTGTCTAAAGTAGCATATTTTTGCTTCAGACCATCAAAGTGAACGACTATTACTTGGGGACCAACCTTGAAATCGCGAAATAAAAATCAGCTATACCATAGTCTCATGGTAAAAGTTGTTCAGTTTGATGGTCAGAAGTACCCTTTTAGCATAGAACGCATTTAAGTTTACGGTATATTAGAAAATTTTAAATATTTAATATCTGCACTTCTAGTCTAAAAAGTTAAGTTAAAGTTAAGAACTATATACTATTACCTATTCTGTGGTTAAAGCCTGTAGGATCCCACTACAGGGCAGAGGTCTCCTATCACAAATAAGTTTGACAGGTACTGGGCCATACTTCACCACGTGAGCCCACAGCGGATTGGTAGAACAAAGTTAGTGGTCAACTTGTTTGCACATTACTCGTAAATAAACCTAACCAAATAGCATAGCATAGCATAGCATATGCTCACGACTATATTCCCCTAGGGGGTAGTCAGAGATATTCTGAAACCTCAGAACATCCACGTTTCACCAGTAGTACCGAAACTCTGTCCAGTGTGACGGGGGGTGAGCCTGTCGCCACTTATAATGGACGGTGGGTACAATACATGCCTCGAAATCGAAGCATGCAGGTTTCCTCACGATGTTTTCCTTCACCGAAAAGCCAGTGGTGTTACAAATCGCACATAAATTCCGAAAAACTCATTGGTACGAGTCGGCATGGACGGGGATCGAACCATCGCCTCCTGCATGGCAGGCAAGGTTACTCACCACTGGACCACCACCTAACCTAACCTAACCTAACCAAATATGAATTGTAAATTGATATAAAAAAAACAGAGGATGTCGCTGTCCTTGTTCCTGTTGTCTTGTCATTGGCAGAATTGCAGTGCTTAAGCATATGTGCATAGCAACGTTCTATAATAAAAAAGGAAATGACAAACATTACAATAATAATTTAGATGCAACTATACTTACTTCTTTCCATATAAGTACGAAAACATTCTTCGATTCCTATTTAGCTTTCTGGCCAATTCTGATTAGCAAATATAATTTATTTATCAGAAAAATACACTATCTACATAATTATCTTGGACGTTACTAAATCTAAACTAAGAATAAAAGAGCGTAAGTTTTTCAAATCTCTGTTTCTGTAATTCAAAATAGCCCTAAAATTTCGTTGGTATTTGGAATGGAGTATAAGTACCGACTTCTTCTTATCGTGTGGGCAGCAAGCCCTGGTGACAGAGTTTTTTTAAACCACCTTACGGCCTCACACATGGTTCTTATGTAACGACTACTACTACCAGAGATAGTAGCCGGGACCTACGGCTTATCGTGCCATCCGAAGCACGTCCGAAGTACCAACTGATTGTAGAATATGCCTCATACAATAGTGGTTTAAATCTCAAACTTAGATGTAAACTTATGCGACCTAACCACTCGCACATTCATACCTATCGTACCTACATTTACGTCACAATGAAACTATGGAAGAGGATGAGTGTATGAACTATGTTGAATGGAAACAAAGGGGGTGACAAATATTTGTCCACGGTTGTCCGCGGCAAATCCTTTGAAAGCCCGCTCCAGTCCTGCTCGGTCACTCTCCTCACTCCACCCATATTACTTGTCCAGTGGATATTATATTACAAAGACTTATGTATGCTTCACATATAGAATATAGGCAGGTATAGGACTGGTTTTTTAAGGAGTTTACGGGTCAGATCTGTTTTGTTTAGTCAGAATGATAAGAATAATTTGTGATATCTATACTCCATTCCAAATAGCAACGAAATTTTAAGGCTATTTTGTATTACAGAAACAGAGATTTGAAACACTTACTCACTTATTCTTAGAACAGCTTTAGTACCGTCCACGATATGTCGGATAGTATATCTTTAGGATAAATAAAGTATATTATTTGCTAATCAGAATTGCCGAGAAAGCTAAATATAAATTTGTAAATCTCTTCGTCCTTATTTGGAATAAAGTATAGATAGGTATAAAGGATGTAAAATTAAACGCGTTACACGCGGTACGCGGGTGCTACAGTACAGACCATCAAATAGAAAATATTTCATTATGGGACCAACATTTAAATCGAGAAAAAAACGCAAATGTATGGATCAGCCGATTTTTTTCACGAATAAAATGTTTGTCCCATTGTGAAAGTTGTTCAGTTTGATGGTCTGAAGCATTCAGTTAAGTATGTTACGCATTTAAGTTTACACCGCCAATAGGTAAATCAGAATGAGAAAAGCTTTATTAATTCTCAGGCTTAAGTTTGCTTTTAAAACAATGGAAACGGGCCTATTAAAAATGATGCTGATAATAAAACAAAATTCTTACAAAACCCATTATTATTAATACTCATAACTAAGCCAGAGTGAGCTGCCTCAAACTTCCAACATAGGTAACCAAAACTCTGATCAATATTTCAAAAATTTCTCGCAAGTTCCGTCATAAAGAAACACTTGAGTGCGTTCCTGCTGCGATGGTACCGCAGTTTGGTGGGCAGCCGGATTCTTGAAACTCGGGATGTAGGTACTGCCATTTTAGCGATTTGGCAGATAGAGCAAGCGCTTTTTTGGAAATTAAGCTCCCATATTTTGAAATAGTTACCAGGTCAGCACACTGATCGGACTACCTCTTAGACAATATAACATATTCAACGTGTTAATAAATAAGCGCAAAACCTCGAAATAATTGCATTGAAACAATAAATTCATTATTTTATTAATTCAAATTGAAAATTATTCGCATTTAAAATTTTCGTGCAAAAATTATTTGTTATTATTTCAGCAATGAATGAAAGCGCCAGCGCGCTCATGGATACATTTTAAGAATCTTGTTTTGGTAGTATGGAAGTATTGTTATAATGATCGAAGGACTACCTAGAAGAATCATTCCGAAAGAAAATACGATCGTGATATAGGTATGATTATATGTTTTTTTGGTCTGTGACATTTTGATTAAACAATTTTATCTGTAAAAATAATAAAATTGTAAAATAGGCGTTCATTGAAAATCTTAGCAAAACAATTAATTAGGGGAGTTGTATTGCGCAGGCACAACTTAAAACTTTTGAACCGATTTAGATACTGAAGTTGAAAGTGTACAAAGTCACGGTCGTCACTAGTTATACAGGGTGTAAGGAAAAGTATCATTAACCTTTAAATCACATACTCTACCCTTCGAACTGAACAACTTTTACTATGGGAGCAAACCTGTTAGAATTTCAGTTTATTATGGGACAGAAGATTTCATGTTTGTTCTGGCAGGTTTGCTTTTCCTTACACCCTTAGTTTAAGTTAAAGTTTAAGTTCACAAAAGGCCTTGTGTAATTGATATCTAGTTAATTTTGCATTTTTTACTTCCAAATTGTAGCGCCCAGCACAGAAAAGGATCTGGCATCACATAACTCGAGGAAACTTTGCAACGATTCATCATTTTCCGTAATACAGAGGTACGAGTAGCTTATAATATCTTCTGCTCCGTTAAATCTGAATTATTCTCCCCTCTTTGTTGAGAGCCCACCTTTCTTATTAAAGAAAAAGGGCTGTCGAAAATATGACAGGTATTTTTGTTGCTTTATATCTTTCTATTTACCGCACTTGCAAGAACAAAGAAGTAGCCATCCATTCGTTTTGTATATTGGAGTTAATTTTTTATGTAACAAGCTTTCTATGCATTATGTTTACTAGTAAGTAAAATAATAAATGATTAATAAAACAAGACAAGAAAACCGACCAAGAGCGTGTCGGAGCCGCCCATGATAGGGTTTCGTGGCCATTGCTTAAGGGGATATAATTCGGAGCGCGCTCCTTACAAACGTACTATGGTGATATTTTCAATACTAACCAATGAAAGTCAATGAAATTTTTCTGAAAATTAAATCTACACAAATTAGTTTGACGACTGCAGCGCCACAACGGAGCTGTTGGAACTAAATGAAAATATCACTGTCGCATCTGTAGTTTGCTACATATCGACGCCTTAGAGCTTTGACTAATTAATATAAGGACTAGCCTTGCGGTAGCATTTCCCCTCTGGCACGGTATAAGCACAATTGATCTTGTGCATTTACATTCAATTTTACACCTTATCACTAAACGAGACAGCCTATAATTGCGAAATAATAACTTCGAACTTAGAACTTTTGGGGTTCACACGAGACTACTTTCATGATTTTTAACATTCAAAATTAGAATCTAAAGTTATGGGGAATAAAATCCAAAGTTGCGGATTTCCTGTTACCTCGCCCCCCGCAAAAAGTGGCAGAAATGTTTGTTAGTAGAACTACACGCGTAACCAGTCCACATATAAATAGTCAAAGTAACCAATTAAAGTCAATGAAATTTTTCAGAAACAATCTAGAAACTAATCCCTAAGCTTGCATGTTGTCAAATTTTCGTTAAAATGTATAGTTTTAAAGTTACAGCCTTAAATTAATCTTAGCATTGAAACTGTATATTTTAACGAAAATCTGAAATCATACTTGCATAGAGATTAGTTTCTAGATTATTTCTGAACGTATCATTGACTGTAATTTGTTAGAATCGAAAATATAACCAAACTTCGTTTGTATGGAGCGCGAAGCAAATACTATCCCCTTAAGTTCCCAGGAATATGAAGGAAGGCCTGTAAATGTTTAGAAGCGCGTAATAACAAAAATATATTTTGTTAAATAATTTTCTTTTACCCTTATGTAAGTGTAAGAGCCCATGTCCGGAACATATACGTAATTTAATATAGTAAATCTTGAAGTAAGACAACAAAGTGGAATCTGGAAGGTCCTTATACAACGCTCGCCTTTGTTCTGTGGCGGAAAATCAAGGAATAAAGGACGGGACCTTTTCAAATCCAACAAATGCCTACCTGACCTCAAGGATGAAGGCAATTAGAGATACTTTCTTTTGATATGGATCGTTATTCAGTGGGTCATTGTTTTGAACCTCGTAAGTAATTTTGGGACCAATAATTTTGCTTGTATGAAAGACTTTGGAATTGATTTATTGCTTAGTCTTCCGTTATTGTTTGGAATATTTATGCCTGAATTTAGGATTTAATTGTCGTTTGAATTATTGGAATTGTATGTGCTTGAATTACATTTTATATAAGGTATATTTTTAATGGTTTCACAGTTTAGCAAAGTGAATGTACTTAATACATTATATCGGTACGTGCTCGAAAACGTTGATTTAAAAAATAGTAATAAGCACGAGACAGCTAATAATTACATTATTTATTAACTTAAAAAGGTACATATTCATAATATCGGTCTGACCTAGTTTGTGTTTGTCTCATCATCATCATCTCCCACTAGGATCGCCAAAACGACCGGTCCTGCGCTGCCCTCATCCAACGGGATCCCGCCGCCGCCCATCGCCTTCACCAGGTGGTCGGTCCACCTTGTGGGTGCCTACTAGCGCTTTCCGGTACACGGTAAGCTTTTCGAAAAATCTTATAATATGTACCTAACGAGTCTTAGTCTCTACCTACCCCATGAGATAATGGATCCAATATTACCGTAAAAAGTTGGTACAAGATGGGGAATTTAAGCGTATGAGTCCGTCTGTGCCCTATACACCGATAGTTTAAAAATTACTAACAAAACTTTAAGGGTGTATTCAGACGATGAAAGTAAACATAAACAATGTCCCTATAACGAACATGGGTCGAAAAACAATAATTTTTGGACCTCCCATACGAAAGTGCGGATCAGTCGATCGATTTTCTATGGGATGTCCACAAATTTTCCTCGTTTTTCGACCCATGTTCCTTAGGGAAATTTGTTTATTGTCTGAATACACCCACCAAGCTATACAAAACCAAAATAAGCTAGCTAGTATAACCTCGCGCGGCCAGCTTATCTTGGTTTTGTAATATTAGGTACCTGGCTAAGTAAAATAGATCAAAGCTTAAATGTCAATGTATTTATAAGCGTAGATACGTATCACTATACCTACTTAAATATAAGTACGCAAGGAAAATATCCGAAACCGCCGTCAAATTGCGCGGAGACGCTTCCGTCATTTCGACCATGTCATTTCCTCCAGTGGGCATTCCCCGCATTGGGGTGAGTCGCCATAGGACTATTCTCGTTTGGACTTCATTTGTAAAAGTAAAATTACTCGGTATTTAAATTATTCTTGATAGAAAAGTACGTACCACGTAGTTTATATCTGAGTACCTGAAGAAGAGGAAACCTGTATTTTTAACTCGGTTATTACTTCGGAAAATGTTTACCTTTTTTAGATAGAATAGCGTTAGAACGATGTTTTTAATGTACTGTGTGAGGTTAAATCTGATCATAATTTGCCGCGCACTTGCATAAGTGTGCATATGCGTTTGAAATGCATTAAGTGAAAACCTTCGCAGCAGTGTTTTTTTTTTTCATTGATACCATAAGCAAAAGATACATTATAATTTATTTGATATATCATAAGCAATCATGTTATCAATCTTTCTGTTTTAATAAAGGTAATAATAGGTAAGGTAGAGTAATATCTATAATTTTGAGAGCTGACTCCGTAGGTGTACTGAACACATTTGTGATTTTATTTTAATTTAGTACTTTAAGGGTATATTACTGTTGGCACGCTCCATACAAACGAAGTATGATGATATTTTCAAAACTAACCGATTAAACTCAATGAAATTTTGCAGAAACAATTAAGAAACAAATCTCTATGCTTGTATCGTGTCAGATTTTCCATAAAATGTACAGTTTTAAAGTAACAGTGTGTTGCAGATTTGAACCAATCTGCTGTTCCATACTAAACTGCAGCGCCTACTCGATTCAACTGTATGAGACAGCTGATTTATTTTTGTTCTGACATATTTTTTCCCATGTAAAAGTTGATCAGTTTGATGGGGAGAGTAGGTATGTGGTTAAAAGGTTAATGATACTTTTCCTTACATCCTGTACCAACATTTTTTTTTAATTTATTTAACTTCTACAGAATAATTATAACATCATTTTCATTTTAAAATTTTTGTTTCATACATAATTTTTATATGGACCTAATTGAAGACCCACGAAGCAGGAACAACCTGGGCCATCAAAATGATTCCGCCTCGGCGCATAAACTTGAGCTCCATAATATTTGGACATTTCGCCTTTCTCTGATATTAACGCCCTGCAATGGTATTTTAATGAGAGATATATAAACGTATGGATAGACGTAAAAGGGAGAATGCCTTTAAAATTCCATTTATATGCAATTTCGCGTTCTAATCTGAGTATTTACTGACAATAAACAAGTTTGAATATTTTGATTTGCTTAGAGATGCGGTGTAGAAAGTGTTACATAATTTTGATTTATAGGTCCCCAAGGCATGGCGATATATAATATACTTCCATTGTAGGTTTTGGGTGCAATAGAAGGATAAATAGTAGGACATGTCCTTGAAATAAATGACTAGATACCCTTGTTTTGCTACCCTGTAAACAAAACAGTATTTCTGAAAATGCGATGTACGGTAGAGTGCTTTAGTTGAGAAAATTGTAGCCCAGCTTCTGATAACTTTAACTGAGCTGGCTCAGGAACCCACAATGGATCTAAGCCTCCATCAATATACAATAGTAAGTAAGTTTATGTATACGCCATATAAATATAAATATCTTGGACATTGTCACACAAATTATCTAGTCACATTTAAAGTACCAGAATCTAGGCTGGACTTGTATTATGATGACATGAAATATTCATATTCATCATACAAATATTTGTCCCTTACGGGACTCGAACCCGCGACCCTCGGCACAGCAGGCAGGTTCACTACAGACTGAGCTACCGGGCCGTCATGATTTAATATACTCCATTCCAAACAGCAACGAAATTTTAAGCCTATTTTGGATTACAGAAACAGAGATTTGAAACACTTAGGCTGGCTTGCACCAACAAGTATTTAGGCTTAAACATATTTAAATATGATGCTGTCACTGTCATTTGTATGAGCAGTGTGAAAGACAGAACTATTACTAAATACGTTTCAGTACTTTGTTGGTGCAAGCCAATATTCTCACTTAATCTTAGAACAGTTTTAGTAACGCCAAAGATATGTCGGATAGTATATCTTTTCTAATAAATAAATTATAGAGTCACATTGGAGGTTCTGACCCGAGCACTTGTCTCGCGTGTTGTTCGCGTGTCGCGTTTTTGCCTGCCACAAGGCTCCGCAATCCTCAATCTCTTCTTGTTCTTGATCAAAAACAATCCTTGATATTGGGATGGATACTCCCACAAACTACTTGACATTGGCTGAAATGCAGTGCTAACGCACAAGCAAAAAGTCAATTAATTATTAATAAAAAGAATAAAAATTGATTTGCTAATCAGAATAGGCCAGAAATCTAAATAAGAATCCAAAAATCTTGTCTTCCTCACATGGAACGAATAGGGAATAATCTGTGGTATACCTATAGGTAATTGTCGATTGCATAGAAGCTCTTGAAATACGGTTACCACTCCAACTGTTACTTGCAATATTTTACTAAAAACAAAACCCGAAAACCAGTCGCAATTTATGCGACCGCATTAGCAACGGTGAAACTGTGTGAACCGAAAAACCATGACATTTACGGATGTGGGTAAATCAATTCAGAGCGAGGCGCCAATGTTACCCCCGTCAACGCGAACGGCTGACGTAGGATTGTTTCACATAAAATTGATTTGAACCCTATCTAAACGACATAAATTCCACCGCAGAGACAATATTTCAGCTCATAGTAACTCTACCCAGGGACCGACTGTTGTCACAGAAAACACAGGGGCTACCCGGCAAGGGTAAACATGGTTCTGTCAAAATATTATGCCAATGAAATTTCAAGTGCCTATCCTGTTCTTTTAATCCTATCGATTTTGTAGGATTCCCCTTTTGTTTACTTACCAAGTTTTAATCTTTGAGGACATTGTGGAAACTACATTAAATCATTATATCTTCCTAAAATTTACAATAGGGAATACAAAATTTCTGATTATGGAATTTAAGAAACTAATAAAGCATTTTTACCTAGCACACATAAAAAATCCTTTTTAGAATTTTTTCTGACTCGCGCATCTCTCTAATAAAAAATGGTTTTATAAATCTTGCACCAATTCCTTTAAATCTTAGCTGTTAGCGCACATTTCATACATTCTGGATATCTGTTACAACCGATTTCAAGAGGATAGTTTTTGCCGCACGCTCCATACAAACGAAATTTGGTTATATTTTCAATACTTACCAATTAAAGTCAACGAAATTTTTCAGAAACTAATCTCTTTGCTTGTGTGTTGTCAAGACTACAAACTGGAAAATGCATTGCGGAGCGCCCTTATAGCCTACTGGATAGACGTCTTGACCTAAGACAGGTAGAAGAGAGACTTGTGGAAGGCCAAGAACAATTATTCAGCAATAGATATCGAGCTGATGATGATGATAACATAATTATATGTTTCCTGTCACAAAATTCATTTTTAACCAACTTCAAAAAGGGAGGTTATCTGTTTGAAATTATGATCTATAAAATTCGCTGCATTATTTGCAAAATTATTTTACCATTCAGATAATACAGTTTAATCATTCTTACCAAACACGCTTTACAGAAGTGTGAACTTCGAATTCCATTAAGTTTCCCACTACGTTTCCTTTTGTGTAAAATAACCGGCAAATGATTGATTGACTTTTCATTCTCCTACCAATTAGTAGTACGCTTTTGTTAGGAACGTTGTGTAGGTAACAAAAGTTTGGATATTTCAGGTCAATTTCAGCTTCAAATTTAGAATCTTTAATCTCCAATTATACGAGGTATTAGTTGTTGGCGAAGCGACCGCATTACCCTAAAATGTAGGGTTACCATTCTAAATAAAGTAACTGGATAATATTTCGTATAAGTAATTTTAAAAAATCTGTGTGAATCTCATTGAACAGATAAAACGTAATATTAGGCTGAAATCTCATTACTGTAATTCTCGACAACACTCACACAGTCATACACCCACACAAGACCTAAATACTCTAAGAGGAAGGATCTCTCTTTAAGACTAGAGTGAGCCATACCAATTGTAAAGTGTCCACTTTTTTTGACGTTTAGGTTTGAGTGTGTGGTGTCAAGTAGTATGGACAAAAGGCACCAAGTGACATATGGCCTTATGTTTACGGTCACTTTTCACACACACTAGCTCAAAAAATAGTGGACAGCCGCATAAACAAATATCTATATTTTCATCTCCTTCTACTATTAAAGGTACGTCATAAGACAAAAGAGACTAACTACAATCGTAAATTTATGCGGACTCTATGGAGATCCTTCCTCTTAGTAAATACTTCTGCTTTGAGATGGCGATACAATCTGCAAAGTAGCTGAAATAGTACTGTAGCCCCGGGACCTTACAAAAATTTCTAAACGGCAATCGGTAATCTTTTTGGTAATTAAAAAGTCCGGGGCTACAGTAGGTACTGAAAGGGACTGGAGTTGTTGGACATAATATGAACAGGACCAAGCGCAGTACCTATCCAGCAGTTGGACTGGTGTAAACTGATGCAAACCGTTATTGAAAATTCGTCCGAGATGTCTGGTAAAATGTCTAAAATTAAACCTTAGTGAAGTACACAAACAAATAAAGATCGATGATATTATCACAGATAATTACTATATTATTATTATTGGCCTTGACCTTTGCCTTGACAGACTTTCGCCTGTGCCACTGCAACCATCGCGCATCGCTGGATTTGTGTGAACAACATTTTTATAGTTCCTTACTAGTCGAGTAACATAGTCTAGTCGAGTAGATCTTATATACAAGAAAAAACAGGGCCCTATTTAATAAACGTGAAAATAGTAACTAACTGTGACAATTCAGGGTAAATTGATGAAAATGTTAGGATACATGTTACCTGTCTCATGTGTAGCGTCAGTAGTAACCAGCAATGTACCCTGAAATGTCATTGTAAAATTACAATTTGTCATGTTTATTACTATTATATTCTATTCTAATTTTAAAATTATGGCATCCATCTTGGTTTTAGATGATTTAGCCAATGTCTAGTTTATGTAGCAAAAGTGTTTGACGTTGTATGGTTATAAACAATGAATCGTTGGTTATAAATGAAAATGTTTGACTTCAAGGGTTGTTTTTAGAAAAGAACACTATACTGAGCCACCATTGGAGCTTTGTTGTAGGCCGGGGAGAGGGCAACCGACGACCGTCACGCATCGTGACCACCCAATGGCAGACCTACAATGGGACTTTGTCTTATGAATTTAAAAAAAATATTAAGAAGTACACTCTACGTCCGCTCTGTAAACGAGGCTACCGAAACATAGTTACAGTAATGAGTACGCTTCAAATACATCCTTTTACCAAAACCCTGCTGCAGTGCTGTGATTTTATGGTAAAAAAAAACGAATATGGCCGCTATACCGGGGTGTGAGGAGAAGTGAGGAAGGGGGGAGGTCGGCGTGTCCGTCAGTTGATCCGATCGCGAGCCGGGGCAAGCTGATTGATGACGCCGATTAGTGTTGCCCAACCCGCCCCGAATAAATTGTCGACCGTTTTTTTGCTTCGTAAACTCACGCTTTTATGTATGTGGTGAGTTTTAATGAGACCCGATGCTTTTCCAACATAGGTATATTATGTTAGTGATCTGCTAGCAAAAAAGCATTATTACTCGTATAATTTTTTTCAGTTAGTATTTTTAAGAGATATTGAGCGACTTTGACCCTTTCAGACCCGCTTCACCTCTACTAAACTACGTCATTTTAGTAGGTATATCTATTTTATCCTTCATTATGTAACTGTGCTGTCTTCTAATCCAACGAAATCAAATTAGAAAATCACAATAATTCGCACCAAATTTTACAATTATCTAATTAAGAGGATATAATTCGGAACGCGCTCCATACAAACGTACTATGTTGAAATTTTCAATACTAATCAATTAAACTCAATTTTTCTGAATCAATCTAGAAACACATTTCTATGCTTGTATAGAGTCAGATTTTTGTTAAAATGTATAGTTTTAAAGTTACAGTACCTCAAAGATTTCCATACAAATCTTAAAATAATGCTAGCATTGAAACTGTATATTTCAACGAAAATCTGACTCTATACAAGCATAGAGATTTTTTCTAGATTGTTTATGCAAAATTTCATTGACTTTAATTGGTTAGTATTGAAAATATCACCATAGTACGTTTGTATAGAGCGCGCTCCGAATTATATCCCCTTAACACATATTTTAACCCGCTACCATGTATTTAGGCTTAAACGTATTAAGTGATAGTTCTGTCCTTCACACTGTTCATACAAACGACAGTGACAGCATTATATTTAAATACATTTAAACCTAAATACTTTTTGGTGCAAGCCAGCCTTAGGCTTTCCCTTCTAAAAACCTTCAAAATATGGCCCGGCCCTTTACATAGTGATGGTATGGAATCGTCGAAACAGCAGCACAGGTAATTTTATCTTCTTTGATTAATTTTGATGCGGGTTAGAGACAAAATTAGATTAATCACCAGGCTCGTTGAACTTCATTTCTTATACAGGGTGTAATTTTAAATGCTTCACATACTTAAGGGGTGGGATGGGTGGTATCAACTTTCACTAAGGGACCAACATTGAAATCGAGAAAAAACACTGCTGTTTCATAGAAATTGTCACCGACTCAACCCAAAATGTTAATGTCAATAGCTGTTTGTTTTTAGCGATTTCAATGTTGGTCCCTAAAGGTTGCAAAGTTTTTCAGTTTGATGGTCTAAAGCTGTTAAGTACGTAACACATTTAAGTTTAAGCCCTGTCTAAAAGACATACAGAATTGAATTAGGTACGCTCCTTTTTCACCTGATGGAAAGCGAGGACGACATCGAAGCATCATCTAAGATCGAACATGCACAATATTATAAAAAAAAGTTAGAATTATATTATATTTTACTAATTAGCTAAAACTATCGATATGATTAAAAACTGAAACAGAATTCACTATCGATATGTAAAAAGAATCCGGCTGGAACTATTGTTCAAATATCCCTTTGAAGTTGCCGACTCATGGACGGCTACCTACGTTTAAGAGTTGAAATAATTTCAGCTTTACGGTTTATTTATTTTCCATAATGGAAAGTGAAACAGCAGTTTCTATGTTACCGTAAACACAAAATGTTCTTTGTCCTTTTTGTGTAAAGAATGTGAGAGTTTTATTAATAGAAAACCCATTGTGTACAAAAAATTCAGAAAATATGTCTAGGCACAAGTTTTTTTACTACATAACCTAACTGATAATATTACTTTTTTAGGGATTCGTATCAAATAATAACATATCTAACTATTATAAAACTGTAACACAAGTGTGTCTGTTTGTTTGTTCGAGGATCACACAAAAAGGAATGAACAGATTTTGATGAAACTTTTTTGGTTTGAAAGCTTATAATTCATAATTTGCGCAGACGAAGTCGTGGGTAAAAGCTCATCGCTTATAAATCTCGTCCCGTCCATTCGCCCGTGAGTTTTAGCAGGTTACCTACTAATAGTAAAATATTTTTCGTGTAAAAGATTGAACGTCAGCACAAAGATAGGAAATCGAATCGATAACAATCGTGAAGTTTTAAAGTTGTTTTGACAAATTACAAACTAAAACTAACCCGACGCAGGCAAAGTCACGTGCAAAAACTAGTAAAAGAGGCCTAATGGTTTTTTTTTATTAAATCAGACTCTGATACCGGATCAAACCGGTTTAATGGGTAGACTCTTAGGCCTCGTTCAGGGAAACGCGGTTCGTTGTGCGGCGCGTTGGACAGCGCGGTACAGTAACGAAACTCACTGTTGGGAGAGTCGACGTACGGGGACGATCGACTTAAAGGGAATGATTCAATGAAGCGTATGCTGATATATGAGAGCGTTTATGCAGAAGCGTTGTTACACGCGTCAAATTGTTATAGATTTATTTCCCGCGCTGCCGCCCAACACGCCGCGTGACGCACCGCGTCTCCCTGAACGAGACCTTAGTTTAAAAGAATGCTAATGATATCAATTTCACCCTGTATATTAAATGTATTCTAAATATACACGATGTTTGGGTAAACAGTTGCATTTCTTTAAGTGATGATTGTGGGGTGTTGTATGATAATGATCAACTTTCTCTAAGAAACCAATAGGAAATTAGCAAAAAAATAAATTGTACCTTCGATACTAAATACAATCAACTGATCCAAAGTTTGTATTATTATTCGTATGGCTTTCCATTCCTGCGGAGATTAGAAATGGGTATGAGTTAAGGTATTGGCATTTTTTTAACATTTGCGGCCGCAAATCAAAGAATTGTATAATTATAGTGCTATAAAAATAAACATACTGTAATAAACACTTGTGACTTAGCTCGCATGGGAGCTGAGATATTTGACTTTAAAGGTTCATGAAAAAGTAACTAAAACCGTTTAGAATCCACCCACTTTCAATCAATCAATCGAAACATATTACCTACTCAGCAAAATATACCGTAAAGAAATACAAAAGATACAAAACAAGGAGGTGTTAGCGCTAAAAAGCGATTTCTCCCATACAACCTTAGAAGTTATTTGTCCCTTAATAGCACAGCTCGGCTGCAATACGATGCACAGCAATGAATGTGATGTTTTTGAATGTATAATTATGGTCCTCTAAAAACCTGTGTAAGTTTTATTACTGGCCGAAAAAATGCAAATTTTTCTCCATACAACCTTACTCATACCCATTTAGGTCCATAGTTTTAAGCTATAGTTCGGCTCTCAGGGTCAGTTCGTTTAGTTCCCAGGTTCCACCGTCAAATCTTCTGCCAGGGCACTCGTTAACAACAAGTACGACCGTGGTGCTCCGGAGCAGACTATCGAACACATAGGTAGTTATCGAAAGTCTATGGAAATATGACTTTCTTTTTTACGAATTTCCATTTGTTACTTTGAAAATTTTGTTCAGTAATGAGTACAACCACCCCTTAAAGTAATGCAACTGTTTACCCTAACACCCTGCATACCATAATTCAGAATATGTACATTCCAAAAATACCAACATAAATACACTTTCCAAGTCGGCGTGGAATGGTGGACGGTAGGGTAGTTGCGAAAACTATAAACTATCGCATCCGGCAACATGTCGGGGCTGAAGTAAGTCGATAATAAATCGCTAACTTGCCCTGGAATTAGATGGACTCAACTACCAAAGAATCATTTGCTAATAGACTGCACACAGATCTGCTTGCAGTTATGCTACTTCTATTTGAGTACACTGTGAAATTGTCACAGTATAAGGTAGGTAATATACACCGTGGAATCGGGGACGATTTGAAGCCGGAACAGCGTGCTTCAGACCATCACTCTAAAAAACTTTCAGTACACTGAAAATCACGCTGCACAGTGGTCTGAAAATCGAGCTCCATACTCATAGGAACTGAATGTCAGGATTTCAAAAAAGGGTTTGAGTAACTACACGCGTGAGAAAAATAAAAGATTAGTTTTTTTTGTATGGGAGAAAACACATAAAGTACATTTTTTTTTTAACTGAATGGAACTGAAGGGCTCTTGTTGCTCATTACACCTGACTAAAATAAAATTTAAGTCACGAATTTTGTACAAACAGTTTTATTTTTGAATGTAAAATACGTTTATGCTAATATTGAAATATTACAATTTGCACAAAATTCGTGATTTAAATTTTATTGTAAAATTCCTGACATTCAGTTCCTATGGAGTCCCAGTATGGAGCTCGATTTTCAGACCTCTGTGCGCTGTTATCACAGTTCTATACATATACAGAGTCCTTCTTAATATGCTGACACTTTTTAAGGGGATTACCAGACCATCAAACTGAACGACTTTCCCTATTGGACCAACATAGAAATCGAGAAAAAAATATCAGCTGTCCCATACAAAACTGCAAACTTACTTGAGCCAAATGTATGGGACAGCTGATTTTTTTTCGCGATTTCGATGTTGGTCGCATAGAGAAAGTTATTCAGTTCGATGGTCTGATTATGCCCATAAAAAGTGTCAGCATATTAAGAAGGAACCTATATGTTACTTACATTTGATTAAACTGTGAAATTGTCACAGTATAAGTTACTAGGTGGAATCGCAGTCGATTTGAAGCAGGAACAGGGTGCTTCAGACCATCATTATCTACCTATTTTAAAAAAATCCTGATATGTAACCTGCAGTATTCAAGCTCGTGTTTGATATTCCAAAAGCTCCGGTTTTCAAAGCATTATCATATTCTACCTAAATTCTACAAAGTCGCCTCTACCCACTCACTCACCTCGATCATTGCACTGCAAGGGCAGGCGCACGTCGACCGCATCCGGTGGCGCGGTGCTCACTTCCGCCGGAAGTGACGCGTCTTCGCGAGCGCCATCAGCTTCCGCCGCGCCCGCTTCGTCCGCCGGAAGAAAGACGTGTTATAAATGTTGGTCTTCATTACATTTTTAAAAACATTACGGGGATAATGATGCTTTTAATAGAACTCTAGAGTCTGTGTTTTGGTCTCAACTTGAATTATTTAGTTCAGTTTGGACGTCTGATTATCTTCTTCTTAAACTGTCAGCATATTAAGTTGGACCCTGTATAGCAGAACCCTATAATTTGATAGACTCATTGACTTTGATAACAGTGACGGTTTGGTAATAAAAGCAGCTCGGTAAGCACGATCGAGAAGTCGAACAATATTTTCATTTGAAAAAAGAAACATGTACCTATTCAAATATATTTAAAAAAATTACGCTGCGACAAGCCAAGGTTTTAAGTATAATTTTATTATAATCAATTAACCACAGTACGTTATGTAAACTTACAAGATGTGCCTAAGTTAGTCAATAAATAATTTTCTTTCCGTTAGTACATTTTCAGATTGTTGTGCTTCAAGTTTTTTTATCCCAAAAATCGAACTACATAATTTAAGACCTCTCAGGTGAAGCTGCAATCTAAAGGCTACCTGCCTTTAGATTGCAAAAGAATTTTTATTGTATCTTTAAAAGATCAATATTAAAAAACAGTTAAATCTTTTCATGTACAATATAAAGAAAATTCAAAATTAATTAGATTACATATAACGTTTTCGATCTGTGATTAAAATTCCGAATAAAAACACGCATTGAAAAAATAACATTTATACTTTACATTTTCCATTTAGGGCAATAATGGAATTTTTCCCATTCCTGTTATGAGGCAAAATGGGCGTTATTTGTGTTGAAATATCGCCTTCCATATATTTTCTCCTCGTATAATTGACTTTACCCAAATGAAACGTCATTCACTTAGCTGTGTATTATCCTCGTAAAAGGTGTTTTCTAGCAAAATAAAATCATTTATCAACAAAAACATATAATGCATATATACATATACGAGCGTAAGATCTTTTGGAGTGATAAAAAACTTAGCTATTGAAGCATGCTTTGACTTGAAGTTTCAGAATGTAAATTATGTATCAAGTACTGAGTATTTGTTTTTGGCTAAAATAAATAGCTTTTGAGATGTAGTGCTGAAGGAGAATGTAATAATAATTATCTTGGACATTATCTCACAGATTATCTAGTCCCATTGAAAGTACTAGAATCTAGCCATAGTTAGAGAGATCGAATAACAAATGAAGTAGTGTCAAGAATGGTTAAAGAAAAGATGATTATTCAGAAAACAATAGACAACCGAAGAGGAAAAATTATTCGATACGACATCGATACGACAATTTCTTTAAAACTATTTTGCAAGGCAAAATAAAGAAAGACCTAGACAGAGTTAGAGTAGCACGGTGATATACAACGTGTTAATGAATTAACGCAAAACTAGAAAGTAGTTTGTTTAGAATCGAGAGCAGAATCGAATTATCATGGTTTCAACATAGGTAATTTTTTTCAAAATATTAAATAATTTGTTTGTAAAATTTAACATTTACTGAACTCGATCTCAACCCACCGCACGAGCGTTATTGCTTTCATTTATTGCTGAAATGATAACAAATCATTTTTGCCTGAAAACTAAAATTTTAAGTAACAAAATAATGAAATTATTGTTTCAATCATATTATTTTGTTTTAAATCAGTTGGGGTGTATGAGTTTTTGCGCTTATTCATTAACACGTTGTATATATAAAGATTTTATGTTATAAAGAGTGTCATAAAAAACGCATAGTTTGGGGAAAAGAGACAAAATTGGAAAATACTACATCGACAAGTATGATGACAAACAAATAATAGTTTCCCTTGCCACGGGAGAAACATGTATTGGTCTGTTCAAAGCCATGGAAACGTCGTTTTTTGGGAATCTTTAATATCAACAAACATTTTTAATTACATGCCTATTCATTATTTTTAAAACACTGTAAAAGCTTTCATGAAGCATGTTGTTGAAGTGGATCATAATTATGAACATTTTTGACGAAGCTTGTTGCCAAGTCGAATATGTGGGTAAAAACTTTTACAGAAAAAAGTATTCGCAAAAATTATGTCTGTATAAATGTACGTTACAATAACAGTACTGTAGCTCAAATGAAAATTACTTATCAGACGAATCGTTTCAAATGCAAAAACCTAGCAAAAACTATACCTCTTTGTATAGGTTTCCAATTAATTTGCTTTTTTTGTACATGTTGGCGTGCAAATAAATTTAAGTAAATTTATAGGTTTTATTATGTTTGATTTAATAAGTAAGTAAGTAAGATTTCATCATCATCCTCTCAGCCGATGGACGTCCACTGCTGGACATAGGCCTCCCCCAAGGATCGCCATAACGAACGGACTTGCGCTGCCCTCATCCAGCGGGTTCCCGCCGCGTTCACCAGGTCGTCGGTCCACCTTGTGGGCTACCCACGCTGCGCTTTCCGGTACGCGGCCGCCACTAGAGAACTTTTCGGCGCCATCAGCCATCGGTTCTGCGAGCAATGTGCCCCGCCCACTACCACTTATGTTTAGCAATTCTTTGGACTATGTCAGCTACTTTGGTTCTTCTGCGGATCTGTTCATTTCTGATTTGATCTCGTAGGGAAACTCCGAGCATAAGTAAGTAAGATTAAATAGTTTAAAAAAACAAACAAAAAACGTTTTTGTCTATTAATCACAAAAGACTCGTCATAAAAAATCAAAAAAGATCGAGGAGTTTACTAGAAGCCATTGGAAATCTCCACTATCTGCCTCCTGGCACCATCTTCATATCAGCTCGAAGCTTTGACAAATATTATATGGACTGGTTACGCGTGTAATTCTACTAACAAACATTTCTGCCATTTTTTGCGGGGGGCGAGGTAACATGAAATCCGCAACTTTGGATTTTATTCCCCATAACTTTAGATTCTAATTTTGAATGTTAAAAATCATGAAAAGTAGTCTCGTGTGAACCCCAAACGTTCTAAGTTCAAATTTATTATTTCACAATTATAGGCTGTCTCGTTTAGTGATAAGGTGTAAAATTGAATGTAAATGCACAAGATCAATTGTGCTTATACCGTGGCAGAGGGGAAATGCTACAGCAAGGCTAGTCCTTATAATAATTAGTCAAAGGCTCGAAGGTACCAAATTATTATAATGTTATCTGAATGGCATACACTTGCTAAGTTTCCAATCGATACGACAAATAAATATACATAGACACATAAACTCACAACCATAATCCCTATAGGGGACGACAATTAATAGTAGGTTAAAATCCGATTCCGACTTCCTACATTTTCTTACACAGGTACTGCTAGAAAATCTGGGAAGTCGGAAGAAGGAAAGATAGAAGGTAGTTATATACGGGTGAAGTTAGCGTCTAGCTTAGCTTATATTAGTATAAGCGTGTTCATAATAATAAAAGGAATTTATTTTGCGAAGCTGATGGGAAAATATTTACGATATTGGCACCGTCTATATTTTATAGGTAGCCTTTGCCTGTGGCTTCGGCTGCACCGTCTCCCAACATCGTAGCGAGATAAAAAATAATTACCAGAGAAAAAAAAAACAAAAATCTTTGATTTGGAGTCAGGCACCTAAACACCACTTTGTAACATATTTTCGTAAATATCTTCAATGTGCATCTATTACAGTTTTATAATAGTCTAAAAGGAAACGTACCTAAACGTGTAAAGGTTTCCTGGAAAACTATTAGGAAGCATTTAAATTTTAAGAAGCTCATCATGAAAACGACGCCGAATGAAAATTATGATTTACGAGGAAACTCGTTAACCAGTTCACATTCGAGGAAAATCGTTAAAAAAATATTAAAACTTGTTTTTCTTTTAAAATGTCTTCTTGGTTTTATAATAACAAACGGGCAGGTGAGAGCTAATAAACAGAGCGGCTTTGTCTTCGTAATGAGCTCTTAAGGTAGGACTTATAGCCTATTTCACATACTAAATCCCAAGAATCAAGCCATTCTCATTCTAACGACCTAGGCACAAGACTTCTGTAAGTGGTCTTCTTACATGAAATGGGACATAGCTGCAAATTTAAATAAACTGCTATTGTTTTGTCCACTGTTTTAGTGTTCCTCGTCAAAACGGTTTAAAATGCTTTCGTTGTTGCATCATAAGAGCTTATGGTTATTTGAAAATTAAGCTACACACGAAATAAGCTCTTATTTCTCTTCTAAATAAGATTGAAGAACGAAATCAAAAACGAAGAAATACAACGTTCATTTCATTTAATGCACGTGTTCCGTATAACACGAAAATCGTTATGATTTTGTATGAAACACGGAAATGCTATTTTGGTATGATAACATTGAAGTCAGGCACCTCAACATTCTAGCCTTTATGTGGACTACTTGAAGATTGTTCAACTGTCTAAAGGTGCACTTCCGATGCCAGCGGCCGATGCGACTGATGCGCGCGGCTCGCAGCCGACGGCCGATGCGACAATACTAGTTACTATGAAAACGTATGGCACCGCTTCCGATGCCAGCGACTGACGCGTGCGTCAGACGCGCGCGGCCGATGTCATAGACATATGGCATATGACAGAACCACGCGTCAGACGCGCGCGTCAGTCGCATCGGCCGCTGGCATCGGAAGTGCACCTTTATTGTGGAACTGAAAAATTTCACTTATATAAATATATGAATTATTGTTTACTGTAATGTAATGGTGTTGTACGGTGCAACCGTGCATTTTTATTATATAGTCGAGTCATCAATCAACGCGTGGTTCGATACTTTTATTTTACACAATTCAGTTCACGATTGGTAGCCGAACCGCGTGCTCTCATAGCAATCATTTCCATACTAGCATAAATCAGTTAATTCAATAAACTCTTCTTTTATCATATTTTCGGCATTTTACTTTACTATCAACTATCACTATCAACTACAGGTGTAGCCCGTACATCTTTATGGTCCTTCGAGCCTCCGGAAAGGCGGGATCACTTCACAAAAGACTGTATTATTCGGAACATTCGAAATCGCGTCAGTGAAAGTGTTTCTAATGCGCCCTCTGGACAGCAATCCACAGAAGACAGCACCCTCACGCACAGCAGCGCGAGGTATCTTCAACTTTCGCCTACGGACACCAGCAGTCCGGCGTCACAGACAAGCAGCCAACGACTCAGCACAGCAGCCGAGACACGTTTGCTAGCTATATAAGCATCAAGTAAGATCTTTCCTTTTTACTCTTATCATTTATCAATAACTCCAAAGCAGCAGGATGGAGAATATCATTGCAAACCAAGTCCAAATACTGGATGCTATCAAAACCTTGCTCACAAACTTTAAAAAGGATGGAAAAGATCGCAAAACTCCTGAATCAATCAACAGGAAGCTAAAAACTTTGGACTCTTATTGGCAAGAGTTCGAAAGTAATCATGATCAGCTGAATCAATTTGAAGAACAAAATCACGACTATTTTACTAGCGATTATTATCATAAAACAAGAAGTTTCTACAATGAAACAAGAGCGTTCATAGCAGGACATCTGACGCTGGAGCAAAAGCCTACGTCTCCATTGATAAAGCCTGCTACTCAAATGGGACCTCCTACAGGCCCCGCTTCACAGTTCCCTAGCGGATCTAATCCGCAACCAACATTTCATCATCAACAGCCGCCGAAGTCGAACACACAACAAACATTGGTAGAAGCATCTAAGCTAGATGAAATGCTTCGTAAACAGCAAAGCAATTTTAAAGCTTTTCGTTACTCCATGTCAACCATCAACTTCGAAGAAGACGCAGAGAAATGGGAACTTGAGGATACATTGCGAACAATTCAATCAAGATGGTCGGTTATTGACTCTCTTCACTGGGAGATCGACACAATATCTACGGAGGACAACACGGATTATGAAGCACGATTTAAGGATTTAGAAAAAACATATAGACTCATCAAAAAGACCATAAATAGCAAGATTTGGTCTGTATCACACAAGGAAAAATCAACCCCACAGATGGACATTCCCTCCTTCAATGGGAATTATCACCAGTGGTTATCCTTCAAGGACTTATTTATTGAGTCCATACACAGCAATAGATCCTTAAACGATGCTCAAAAAATGCAGTTTCTCAAAAGCAAGCTCAAAGGAGAAGCTGAAAAGATAGTTCAACATCTTCACATCACCTCCGAGAACTACAAGGTCTGTTGGGACATCCTAAACCACAGATACAACAACACTAAGATTATTTTCTCCTCTCACGTTAATATCCTCATGAATTTGCCTGTTATGCAGCAACAGTCAGCAGTGAACATAAAGAAAATTCATGACACAACGAAGGAATGTATCTATGCTATAAAAAACCTTGGTGTAGATACCTCAACATGGGACCCTCTCGTTGTTCACATTGTAGCACAAAAATTAGATTCCAGCAGTTATGACGATTACATACAATCATTAGCAAAGCCTAGGGACTTGCCAACCCTAAAGGATTTTTTAGAGTTCTTAGAATCCAAATTTACGGCCCTAGAAGCATCAAGGCGTAAACAAGAACCATCTAAACCGTCACAACATTTCAAATCCTTCGCGAGCAGCAAGGATAAAGGATCATCATCATCACCTCCTATCAAAACATTCAAGCAACCATCAAATAAAAATCGTTCGATGAAGTACACCGGATGTCCATTGTGCAATAAAGCGCACGGATTATTCCACTGTAATGATTTTTTGAAATTGCAATCGAGCGAAAAGAAAAATTTAGTTGCGAAATTAAAATATTGCAACAATTGTTTATACAACCACAACGGAAATGATTGCATTTCAGAAAAACGATGCCATGAGTGCAAAGAACCCCACAATACGTTGCTACATGAGGCGTTCGCAAAGTCACCAAAATCTGATGGCAACCCGCGACAGCACGAGAGTCACGTGGCACAAAATCCCAAAACTAGCATAGCCGAAGTCCTCCTAGCAACGGCATTGATCAAAGTGCAAGCGGTGGACGGTACCTTTCAAATCATGCGCGCCCTTATAGATCAAGGGTCGCAAACGTCGCTGATATCAGAGAGAGCGGCACAAAAACTAGGTTTACCTCGCCAACGTTGTAAGGGTGTGATTTTTGGTGTAGGAGCTAAAGAAAATAATTGCAAGGGCATTATACATATTACATGCTCATCAGCGCAGGGCGACTATACATTCACGACGGAAGTCCCTATTATGAAAAGTTTAGTAAACAACCTACCTAACAACACATTTCCAAAGCCAACATGGCAATTTCTACAAAATATACACTTAGCAGATCCAGAATTTAATGTTAGCAGCCCCGTCGACTTATTATTAGGTGCAGATATTTACTCATCAATAATTTTAAATGGTATAATCAGAGAAAATGACTCATTACCTATAGCACAGCAGACCCGCCTGGGATGGATCCTATGCGGGAATGTAAAGTCTTATCAGTGTAACGTTGTACTAAACAACGTGGAAGATTTAGAGCGATTCTGGAACACAGAAGATGTTATCACGGAGACCACAAGCATGTCACAAGAAGACGATCAGTGCGTCCAATTTTACAAAGCAACAACCACACGCAATGATGAAGGTCGGTATATCGTGAGACTGCCCCTGAAACCAAATCATAAGGAGCTTTTAGGAGACTCTAAAGCAAAATCAGTCGCACAGTTTCGACAATTAGAAAACAAATTTGTACGAAACGAAAATATAGCTCGTGACTATAAATCATTTATTCACGAATATATCGAACTAGGTCATATGCAGCGGTCATCGGACTCGAGCGGTAACAAGACACCAAACTGCTATTTACCTCATCATTGTGTGCGGCGCGCGGACTCCACTACTACATCGCTTCGAGTCGTCTTCAATGCGTCAGCGAAAACATCGACTGGCCATAGTTTGAATGACGTTATGTACAGGGGTCCGAACTTACAGCAAGATTTATCAAAATTAATTTTGAAGTGGAGACAATACGAGTTCGCATTTACAGCTGACATTGAGAAAATGTTTAGGCAGATCGAATTACACCTGGAAGACCAGGTGTACCAGAAAATCATATGGAGGGACTCTTCTAGGGATGTTCTGCAGGATTATCAATTAGCAACGGTTACCTACGGCACAAAAGCAGCGCCGTTCTTAGCCATGATGACTCTTAAACAGTTAGCAAGTGATGAGGGTCACAATTACACCTGCAGTCCAGCTGGTAAGGTCCTGGAAGAAGATCTGTACATGGATGACCTATTAAGCGGCAGCCACAGTCTTCAAACAGCAAAGCAGCTTCAATCTGACTTATCAAAACTCCTGAGATCTGGTGGCTTCAATCTAAGGAAGTGGAACTCTAACAATCAAAAACTATTAGAAGGAGTTGACACAGCACAGCAAAATTATCAACAGGTCTTCGATTTCAAGCACGAAGAATCAACAAAAACGTTAGGATTGCGTTGGTGTCCTAAAACCGACCAATTTGAATTTAAATTAAAAATCGATACGTCTCCCGGTCAAGCAACAAAACGGCAACTGTTGTCAGATATTTCGAAAATATTTGACCCTCTCGGATGGTTGTCACCCGTCTCCACAAAACTTAAGATCTTATTTCAAGAAGTCTGGCTTCATAAAGAGCTACAGTGGGATAGCAAATTACCTGAAAAAATCAACAAAGACTGGGACACAATCAAAAGCGATTTAGAGCAGATAAACGATATTAAAGTTGCAAGGTGGCTGAAAACGAGCAAAAATGACAGTATAGAGTTGCATGGCTTTTGTGACGCATCGATCAAAGCATACGCATGCGTCATATATTGCAGAATTAAGAAAACTCATAAGCCATCATCATCAGTAACGTTAGTAGCAGCAAAATCAAGGCTCATCTCTCCAAATAAAACAGTATCATTACCCCGCCTTGAATTAAATGGTGCCTTCTTATTATCAAAACTGATGAGCAACGTACTAGCATGCCTGCCTGAACACAACGTCAGGATTTATGGCTGGTCAGACTCCACGGCCGTTCTAGGTTGGCTCCAAGGGGACCCCGGGCGTTGGAAGACATACGTAGCAAACCGCGTCGCACAAATAACACCAATCATACCAGCCGATTGTTGGAATTACGTCAACACTACTGAGAACCCGGCAGACTGCGCTAGTCGAGGTATTACAGCAAAACAGCTTAAGCATCATCCTCTCTGGTGGACCGGGCCAACTTGGTTATCAACGTTTGACAATCAACCAACATCGATCAATTATGAAACAAATCAAGAAGTCAAACAAATAAAGCAAACGCTCTTATCAATGACGCCACACAGTGACGTGAAGAACGCAAACGCCTCGACAACGTCATGCAGTACTGACATAGTAGGTGACGTCATACGTAGACATAGCAACCTGACGCGCGCAATCCGAGTACTCGCTTGGATTTTACGTATTGTACGTCGAGACAATAATAAGCCATCGTACCTTACAATAAGCGAATACAGAAGATCACAATCGACTATTGTAAAAAATATTCAGCAATCAGAATTTACCGATGAAATAAAAAGCCTAAAGAAAAATGGTACTGTCGATTCAAAAAGCAAAACACTGTCTTTAAATCCATTTCTCGACAAAGAGGGGCTATTACGAGTCGGTGGTAGGCTTAAAAATGCGAACATAAGCCAAAGCATGATGTATCCTCTCATCATCCCACACAGCAGTCATTTTACAGACATTTTAATTGATCATGCGCATAAAATGACTTATCATGGAGGCCCACGTATTACATCAGCATGGTTACGCCAAACTTTCTGGATTATAGGAGGGAACCGAGCTGTAAAGAAACGACTTCGATCGTGTGTAACCTGCAGAAGACATAACCCAGTAAAAGAACACCAACTAATGGGCGATCTACCCCAATCAAGGGTGACCCCAACGAGAGCTTTTTATCAAACAGGCGTCGACTATACTGGATACGTGGACGTCAAGTCAAACAAGGGTCGAGGGATAAAGACCACTAAAGGCTATATTGCAGTGTTTGTTTGTATGGTGACGAAAGCCGTACACCTGGAGTTGGTGTCGGACTTATCAACATCAGCATTCCTGGCAGCATTACGTCGCATGGCAGCTAGACGAGGTGCCCCGAAGCATATATGGAGCGACAACGGCACTAACTTCATCGGAGCAAACAACACTATACAAAGAGAGTTTACGGAGTTAAAATCAATAGTAAACGAAGAATTCCTATCAGAGATCAGTATGATGGACATAGAGTGGCACTTCAACGCTCCATCTTGGCCGAGCGCTGGAGGACTCTGGGAAGCAGCAGTAAAGAGTCTTAAATATCATCTACGTCGCGTCGTAGGAGAACAAAAACTCACCTACGAAGAGTACAGCACGCTCTTAGCACAATTGGAAGCGTGTCTTAATTCTAGACCTTTATGTGCCCTCATGGAAGACCCAGACGATTTGGATTATCTCACTCCGTCGCACTTCTTGTCCAGTGGTCCTGTTTTGAACATCATCGAAACAGAAAGGGACGCTCGTACAAGATGGCAGTTAACACAAAAAATATTCCACGACATCTGGAAACGCTGGAAATCGGAATATTTAACACAAATGTCGACTAGATCAAAATGGCAGACATCTAAATCCAATATCAAGGAAAACGATATTGTGCTCATACATGAAGCCAACTTACCAGCAGCAAAATGGGCACTAGGCAGAGTTGTCATCCTTCATCCTGGACAGGATGGATTAGTCAGAGTTGTCTCCGTCAGAACTAAAAACGGAATTATGAAAAGACCTATCACAAAATTATCTATCTTACCCGTGAACGACGAGCAACCAAGTAGCAAACAATCAAAGGAGGACACAATTCATGCTGAAACTGTATCGTCGCCTGAAAGGCTAAAGGTACCTAAAGCAAGGCCTTCAGTCAGTCTCTTCACCACGGTTTTAATGCTAATGACTATGTTAGTATCATCAGCTTCCTGCGCCTACAATATAACTAACATCAACTCAAATCACAGTATCTATTTCGACAAAGGTGCAAACATGCACCTGATTCGAGATGTGTGGAAGCTTGTAGTATATTACAACTTAGAGCCATATTGGGAGAGCACAAATTTATTAGATAAATATATAAATAATCTAGAAGACAGGTGTCTAAAGACAAAGAGACGTATTCATTGTGACGTGATCCCCTTACAATTACGTCACAACTATATCGAACTACAATACTACAATGACATGTTCCTTAGTCAACACTTTGGCTCACATGTGCGATTACGTCGTGGCCTTATCGATGGCGTAGGATACGTGGCAAACAGTCTCTTCGGCGTTTTAGATCAAAAGTTCGCCGATCAGTATCAAAAGGATATAAAATTAGTGAGGGAAAATCAAAAACATCTTGGAGCACTATGGAAGAACCAAACTTCTGTACTCGAAGCTGAATTCAATTTGCTGAAACGTATGGAAAGTACGATGGTAAAACAACATAAGATCTTCAATCAACACCTTAACGAACTGGAGGAAACAAAGAAAGTACTAAGCAATGCCGTACAGCAAGGCGCGGAGACGAGCGACTTTGCAATTTATGCCATCATCGCTAACAATCTGGCGATGAACTTAAAAGGGATCCAAAAATCTCTAATTGACACAGTCACTAATATTTATCATGGCCAGTTCGACCTACATCTTATAACACCGAATCAGCTGAGAGAAGAATTAAACATCATTTCCCAACAGATATCAAAAGAATTATCACTACCTATTCAAAATGTTCAGACAGACCTTATCAAGATATATCAATTATTAAAGGTCCGAACTAGAATAACCAAAGACTACCTAATATTCGAAATTAGCATACCGCTCATTGACCGGGATAGTTTTGAAATTTATAAAAAGATCACAATACCGCAGCAAGTGGGAAACAATATGATCAGCATCGCTACTATCGCGGAACAGGTAGCAATAAACATCCACAAGGATACTTTCGTGCCGCTATCAGATAAAGAGCTAAATACATGTATATCCTTCGATCCCGTAACTCAACTATGTGAATTACAAACACCAGTTTATCACATGAAGTCGGACAAAAACTTATGCCTCAGAGATCAAACATCGAACGAATGTATTTACCATACTACTCGTTGCTATGACAAATGGATACAATTGAGTAGTATAAATTCGTACCTATACTTTTGTTGCGGTCAATGCCCACTTCGGATCATATGTTCAGATCAAGTTACTTCTGAACGAGTCAGCAAGGCCGGCATTATCAGTCTACAAGAAAGCTGCGTTATCAAAGGCGAGTCATTCACCGTACCGTCACAGCGGCGTCAGATGTCCCAAGTGCAAACGCAAGCAGAAATCGTTACGCCGGACATTCCTTCTATTAATAACATTATTAATTTAACCATCCCTGTGAGCAAGGTAAAATCAGAAATAACAGACAATCAAGAGTATATGAAAGAGATAAATGATCAGATACAGAAACTGAAGGCGCAATCGCCTGAAGTGAATCAAATATCATATCACGACATACACCACTACACGGTGATCTACGTGCTGGTGGGAGCGGCAGCTGCAGCAGCAGCAGCATGCATAGTGTGGCGCGTGCGACGCGCGCGGCGCAGATCCGTGCACCTTGCCCTGCCCACCCCCCGTCCGCGCGGATTGACCGCCTCCCGTGATAGTGTTAGTGCTAATGTGATGTGCAAGTGTACTTGTAAGTGTACCATTGAACGGGCTGAGCCCTCTAGTGCAAGTGTAAAGTGTACAAGCGCGAGTGTTCTTAATAAACAAACGCTACCGTTGGCATTTGATTTTAGTGACACGGGTCTCTAATAGCATAAGAATCATCATAGACATAAGGCGCATTGTTCAATCACCTTGTTAGTAGCATAGTCTCATCACCATCAATATCATTTCATCATCTATCCTCTCAAGCCTCCCTTCTTTGGCCTGGGAACATGTACGGTGCAACCGTGCATTTTTATTATATAGTCGAGTCATCAATCAACGCGTGGTTCGATACTTTTATTTTACACAATTCAGTTCACGATTGGTAGCCGAACCGCGTGCTCTCATAGCAATCATTTCCATACTAGCATAAATCAGTTAATTCAATAAACTCTTCTTTTATCATATTTTCGGCATTTTACTTTACTATCAACTATCACTATCAACTACAGGTGTAGCCCGTACAGGTGTTGTGGTGAAATTTATAGCATTATTAGCATTCTTTTAAACTAAGAATCTACCCATCAAACTGAACAGCGTTTACTACGGGAGCAAAACGATCGGAGCAAAAAAAAATCTGCTGTTGCATACATTTGAGTCGAAAATGTATTGCAGTTTAGTACGGAACAGTAAATTTTTTTTGCTCCGCTCGGTTTGCTCCTATAGTAAAAGTTGTTCAGTTTGATCTGTAGACTGTTAGTTTAAAAGGATGCTAATGATATCAATGTCACCCTTTAATTTTAATGAAACTGTCGTATCCTATCAAGTGTCCGAACATTTTCCCTTTTCAGTAGTCTAAAGTTGTATACTTACTTGTGTACCGATTCATTTATACAACGTGTTAATGAATTAACGCAAAACTAGAAAGTTATTTGTTTAGAATCGAGAGCAGAATTGCATTGTCATGTTTTCAACATAGGATTTTTTTTGTCAAAATATTAAATAATGTGTTTATGAAATTTTAAATTTACTGAACTCGATCTCAACCCACCGCACGGGCACACTCACCCTACTTACTACCAAAAAAACATTCTTAAAATGTATCCACCAGCACTCTAGCGCTTTCATTCATTGCTGAAATGATAACAAATCGTTTTTGCCTGAAAACTTAAAATGCGAATAACTTTAAATTTTGACTATCAAAATAATTAAATTATTTCAATCTAATTATTTTGTTATAAATCAGTTGGGGTGTATGAGGTTTTGCGCTTATTTATTAACACGTTGTATAGAAGCTGTAGAGTGGACAAAGTAGTATATAACCTGAAACGTAAAAATACCAGTTGAATACAGTGTGAAATGAGTTAGATTTACCAAAAAATATCAAAAATATCTTCTAAAACACCCGCAGCCCTATAAAACTGCATATCTGTAACATTCGTAAGCCTGCTGGACTGGGTCCACTGATATGGGAAAGCTGTCGGCGGTGGTTTAGCACTTAGAACGTCTTACTGATGCTTTTAGTCAGCTTCGTATATCTGACCACATGAGGCTAGGAAATTCGCATTGCACTAAAATCTTTAATCTCCTTTCTTTAGTCCATGGCTAGTCCGGGCGTAGAAGCCGTAAAATAACCACTTAGTTATAATAATATTAGAGTTGATGATGTGTCAAAAATATATATCGGCAACATGTTATTATATATATTTATAAAATGTTATAACACTTTTGAACTTATGGTAAATACACTTTAGGTATTCTCATTATCTCATATTAATATTGATCTAAAATTGAATATTTCTGGTTTCAACTGTCATTATGTGTTGTTAGCTTCATATTATACAGTTGTTATAAATGTTAGATATCGGCGAACCAGGTGACGAACTATTATCTAAAGCAAGTTCTAGTTTTTATAATTTTTTGGAGTATAACTCTACATCATATACCTAATAATATATAACAAATTTGCAGACTTTAATAATATCAAAACCAATTTTTCTTCAGCCGGTGGAGTAGGCTGGGGAATTTTGTTTTGATGACTTTCAAATTGTTTTGGTAAAATTATCTTGAATTTGGCTTGATACTGCTGCGCACTTCGAACGATAGTTGGTTTTAGCAATGTTTCGACTACCGCTAAATTGGAATACGGACATGAGTTATGCGCAAAGATTTCTATTTAGATATGCTGCCAAGATTATAAAAATATGGTCTTTGCATACTCAGTTTCAGTTAAAACAGTACAAATAACTAGTGAACTTAGCTACGCATTTTTGTAGTTGTAGCAAAGTTTCCAATCACTAGAAAGGGAAAATTGTCATAACAAGAGTTTGGGGTTCTATTTGTATGTAGATATTTCAAATCTATTAATATGGTCGTAAACACCTTCACCATAAGCCTATACAGGGTGAATTTAATTAGTATATGCTGAAAATTTTTCAGGGAATGATTAGACCATCAAACTGAAAAACTTTCTCTATGGCTAACAACGAAACTCCGAAATAAATCACATGTCCCAAGTAGGTTTGCAGTTATGTATGGAATTCTATGTTTTTTTTACGTCCCTTGGAGAACGATGTTCAGTTTGATGGTCTGAGCATATCCTTAAAAAGCGTCAGCATATATATATATATACAGGGTGTAAGGGTAGACACCTGCATTACTTTAATTTCATATGTTTTCCCAAAGGACCATAAGGTAAATTCGCTAAAAAACGACTTTTCTATTAGACTATAGACTGATTGTATTTAGTATGGAAAGTACAAAAAGATATTTCGAATTTTGATTTCGATGAAAATCTCGTGAAAGTTGTTCAGTGTCATGGGTACAATCACCCCATAAAGTAATGCAACTGTTTACCCTAACACTCTGAATGTAAATCTAAATGAAGAACGCAGGCCTCCATTCACAGACAACCACTGATCCAAATTAGCTTACTACCATAAGGCCTTACTTCTTCGTCATCATCAGCGTATACAAGGTGTTACAAAAATACAAATAAACATTTAGGTTTAGACCATCAAACTGAACAACTGTCACTATGGGACCAATATCGAAATCGCGAAAAAAAACAGGTGTTCCATATTAAACTACAAATTTACGCAAGCTAAATGTATGGGACAGGTGATTTTTTTCGCTATTTCGTAGTTGGTCCCATAGTGAAAGTTGTAGTGTTCAGTTTGATGGTCTAAACTACCTCCTTGAATGTTTTAAATGTTTATTTTACTTTTGTAACACCTTGTATACGTCCCATTATAGAGAGCACAGGCCTACCCTCAGGGAGGGTGTATGGGCATCAGCCCACCAGGCGTGCCTAATGCGGATTGGTACTCATCAGAATGAGGCCTAACTTAATAATTAGGTCTAACTCATTTATTAATATTAAGCTTCTATTAAGTAACTTTGTATATTTAATCAAACTATCCAACTTACGATTTTCGTCATGTTCGTTCGTAACATTAGATACGTGTTGCTCGCGTAGTTTCAGAGACATTAATTAAAGAGCCTGCCAGCACAAGAAGGCGCATCTACGAGATCAGACAGCTACATATATCCAACTTAATGAGACCCCTGCTTACATCACAGAGTGATTACAACGCGAGCTTTTGGAGGAAAGACGAGAATATATAGGGATCAAGTTATAGTGGAAATTTGTACACACTTCCAATAGATTAGTTTAATTATAAACACGTTTCCTTCCTTATACCTAAATGAAATTGGGTACCGTTGTTGAATTATTTATAAGACGAGTAAGGTATTATTTTGTTATTCTCTTTTTTTCGATATACTACAGGATGGAGAAGAGTGGACACATTTTAAGGGTGGTACAGACTATCAAACTGAACAACTTTTACTATGAGAGCACACCTGAAGTCACCAAAAAAATAAATCTGCTGTTCCATACAAAAATGCAATTACCACTCGACTCAAATGTATGAACAGCAAATAAATTTTTTTGCAATTTCGATTTTGCTCCCGTAGTCCGTAGTAGAAGTTGTTCAATTTGATGGTCTGACCATCCCTAAAAACAATGGCACTAGCACGCTTCAAAATTAGCAACAAATTTGACAACTATCAGATTCAAATTGTTAACAGCGAAATGTAATAAACACGATAATTGGGTTAAGCGACAATGCTACTCGTAAAGCACGCAAACAATAAAGTTTTAAACCGTATTTCGTGCATCGTGCCATTGACAAATATCGCGCCTCTGTCATCGATCACGGGACGGTAAAATTGATGAAGCATTTTTGGAGCTATTGAGCGTCCGGTGTGAAAAGTGGTTGTCGCATCGATAATACAGGGTGGTCGAGTTAATGTGGTCCAACCAAACGAAATGACGTGAAGCTATCAAACAGATCAACTTTCTATATGGGACCAACGTCCTCATCGCGAAAAAAAACAGCTATCCCAAACATTTGTGTCGTATTAGTTTTGTATGAAACCGGTGTTTTTTTTTTCGCGGTTTCGTTGTTGTTTAGTTTGTCTCTTCGCCTTCCGTTTAGACCACCTTAACTCGACCACCCTGTTTATAGTTATTATTATGTACAAAACATTCTTCTAATTTTTTTAGTCTGGTCTAGACTTAAAACAATGGCATAAATTTGTGGTAAATTGTCAGCCTTTCGTCCTTGAGACTTTAGAGGTGTTTTGCCCAGATAGTTGAAACTTCTTGAAATTGGAAATTTGAGGCTTCAATTAAAATTAGGTTCTACGTTATAAGTTAAATAACCATTGAACTTGATTTACGTATTTACATTGTTCGATATTAACGCTAAACAAATCAAATTAAACTTTATTCTAAAATTTTAAACTAAAACCATTTAATTTCCGTTGGTTTTTAAAACTTTTGGTTAGTAGGTACATATATTGACGCGTAATATACCATTGGAGTGCGCAGAGACAATAAAAGAAATTAATTAAATTTTTAATTAAAGTAACGAATAAAACATTTTTTTTTACTGACTGAAACTTGACTTACGAAACAGATTTATGTAAAAGGCGAGGGTAGATGGAAATATTGGTAAACGCAGACCTAGACGGACATAACTGGTAATATCAGTCCTAGGCGGACATACCTAGACCGATTACCAGATGTATAGATGTAGGGAAATATGGATCTAGGGATGTATGGGTCTATGGATGTATGGATCTAGGGAAAGCGAGAGAAGTGTCTGGACCGCCCAAACGTAGAGCTCCATGGTGTCTCCCGATCCCTCTGGGAAAAAGGCGTGAGTAGTATGGATGTTAAACACTACACCGGAGCCGCTTCCTGTTCCTGACCTTGTGCTTTATTTACAGAATTATGAGCCAAACAATTTTTTCCAAACTCTTTATCACTTAATTAAGTTTACTAATCAAACGTGGCAACTGTGATCGATATGAGTAATACTAATTTAATTCAGTAAGCCCCGACATACATCCATAACTCCGTAACTTAATTTTGATTCAGAATTGTGATTTTCTATGGGTTTCAAATTCTGGAGGCATAAAATCCTACACAAAATCCTAATTCTGATTCGGAATTTTATATGGCAGGCGTAAAACGCACTTCCCTCTTGCATATTCTACTATACACAGATACAACAAATGTAGAGGCGTCGGTGATCCCGCCCCGCGCAGTCGGCGGGCCATATCGGATACATTTACTCGGCCTCGGCTTACACAAATGCAGTTAGTGCAGAGTAGAGTGGCTACTTACCCCGCCACTTGACTAGACATACTCGTATTATACACTTATGCTTTGTAGTTCACTTCATTGTGCAACCGGAGCAGTAGGCAACTCTGTTACTATCGCGATACGAGAACATAGGCATACATAAACTTGTTGGCAATTGTAAAAGCGACATAACTCTTTTAAAGAATTTCACGTTCCATCTTAATGTCCTTTCGCTCGTAGAATTTCTTATTGAATAGTAATGCGGTTTTTACTGTGCCATTCCAGATACTGAAAAAATGTTCATGAACACCAGAAGTGATATTTTTGAATCGTGAGATTCGAAATCATGATCAAATGAATACACAAACTGCATACTATTTAGGTCGTTATTAGGGTTCCGTACCCAAGGATTGAAAACGGTACCCTAACCGACTAAGTTTACTTTGTCCGTCCGTCCGTCCATCCGTTCGTCCGTCTGTCTCCCAGAGGGTGAAAACGGGACCTTATTACTAAGCCTACGTTGTCCGTCCGTCCATCCGCATTCTGTCCTCACTATTTAGGGGTGTAATTTTTAACCGTAATAGAGAAACAGATGATATTTTCACAGAATATGAGTTATTATGGCGCATTTGCTAACAAATAATAAATATGTCAAAAAGTTAAAAATTAAGGGGAGTCCTCATACATGAAACTAGTTTTTATCAATGTTTTTTCTTCTCGCTCTATCGTAAAAACGGCAATACATACAAGCATCAAACTTGGTTTGATTATAGAGCAAACTCTACAGTCTTTATAACAACAAATAATAAAAACCGGCCAAGTGTGAATCGGTCTCGCGCTAAAGGTCCCGGAAGAAATTATTCCATCATATCTGAGTCGCGGAAAAATATCGTAATCGAAAGTTGCGCTTGCCAGAGAACTCAACTAAATTTGAAACTCAATACCTTTTGAATATAAAATCCCCCGATTGCTTATCATGATACAATCCAAAAGAGGATAAATGAAAATTCTTTTGGGCCTAGTTGGAAAGCAAAGAACAAATGGAAAACTTTTTGAATACTTACTAATCTTACTAATCAATGTAAAAATAATACATGCACCTAACTATAAACGTTATTGCATGCAGTGCAATACTCTGAGCTCGCGAGCCTCTCTAGCAATGAGTTGTAGCGCTGGCCTCCCTTATATTGATGTCGTCTTTGCATCCTTGCAGCACAACTGCTGGCTGGTAAGTCAACAGATCGGAATAGGACGACACGAAATATACTGGGTGTTACAAAAGTAAAAATAAACAATTAAAACTTTTAAGGGGGTTGTTTAGACCATCAAACTGAACAACTTTCACTATGGTACCAACATCGAAATCGCGAAAAAAAAATCAGCTGTCCCATACATTTAGCTCGAGTAGATTTGTAGTTTAGTATGGAACATCTGATTTCTTTTTCGTGATTTTGATATTGGTCCCGTAGTGAAAGTTGTTCAGCTTGATGGTCTAAACCACTTCCTTAAATGTTTATTTGTATTTTTGTAACAAATACAAGGTATTTGATCAAACTCTGAAAAATAGTCATACAGTAGTAGTACGAAAACTGGAAAAATTCGTAAGAAGAATATTACTCCATCTGGATCAGGTCCAATCTAAACCCCCAAATTCGACATAATAAAATTACCAAATATCAATAAAACGAAGATGAGGACACGTCATTAATCTGCCATTGCCAAGGACAGCGCTGATTGATTACTGATACGACATTACCTATGTCCTGCTCCATCAATCAACGCCACTCTGTCCCGAGAAATAACATGGACCATATGAACCGCGTTTTACTGCTAGCAACATTAATTTCGGGAAATTTTTTTCTTGTAAGCTTATTATGTGGGATTTTTTATTATGAATTTGGGAAAGGATTTTGTGTCGAGATGGGTTAATTATAAAACACCCTAGGAACTAGCTAGTGATAACTTTAATCGCACCTCTAACTTTATCAGTAGGTGCGTCATCGTAAAGGGCGTTTTAACGCCGTCATTACCGTGGCAAAATTGTTTAATCTTGTTTATTAGAAAATGTACAATATTTAATAGCGCTGCTGTAAATGACCAAGAGCACTATCTACAGGGTGTAAGTGACCGCCTGGTAAATACTGAAACGGTGAATTCAGACCATCAAACTGAACAACTTTAACTATTATTTAGTTTACCTGAGTTGTGTTATAAATTTTTCCATGGGAATGACGGCGTTAAAACACCCATTGGACTGTTCTAGGTATTTTACAGCATTTGCTAGTACTTGCGTTTTATTCATTTGAGCGAAAACAAAAAAGGTTATCTCTCAAAAAAGTGCTCAAAAATGAAACATGCGTGTTGTAGATTTTGACAATCAGGATGCAATCAAAACTGTTAATAATATCAGAGATGAATTTTCAGATAAATGCGTATCACGTGCCGCTATAAAATTTAATAAGCAGGCCCCAGGTGCCTACGTATCATTAACTAACACATATTTACGATGTTACCGTAAGACGGTAATAAGTAATAAAACAACTCTGAACGAACGCACGCCTGTTAAAACTTGTTCATATCTAAAGTTAACTGAAAGTGCATTATAACTTCCACCTGAGCTCGAGAGCGGGGACTTAAATAAAGACATGTCTGAGAACTTTCCAATCTCTTCAAACTGTATAAACATTGCGGCGATGAATCAAATAATCTGTCTCATTAATTAACAGAGTTACGGAACGAAATTGTAAATGTTTCATCTGAAATTTATTCGTACATACATAAATAAACTCACGTCCGTATTCTCTTTCTGGAGTGCTCAGAATCTTCGCTACAACAATCGTCTACTCTACAGCGATAACACGATACGTATCTACGTACGATCTACGTGATAGCTTCGAGGATATACAACGTGTTAATAAATAAGCGTAAAACCTCATACACCCCCACTGATTTACAACGAAATAATTACATTGAAACAATAATGTCATTATTTTATTTCTAATTAAAATTGAAAGTTATTATTTCAGCAGTAAATGAAAGCGCTATAGCGTGCTCACGGATACATTTTAAGAATCTTGTTTTGTTAGTAAGTAGGGTGAGTGTGCATGTGCGGTGGGTTGGCATCGAGTTCAGACAATTTTAAGTTATACGAACAAATTATTTTATATTTTGAAAAATGGATTTATCAGGGTTTCAATATAGGTTAATGTTGAAACCTTGATAATTCGATTCTGCTCTCGATTCTAAATAAACTACTTTCTAGTTTTGCGTTAATTCATAAAACTTTGTATACAGATTTTTAATTTCAAGATATTTCTATGCATGCGCATAATCTGATATAAGATTATTTGGCATAGTTTGCATTTGTTTCAAAGTCTCAGACCACTCCGTAATAGAACACGCTCGTGACTTTATATTCAGCACGCCCTTTGTAACATTCAACCGACTAATCAAATAATAAAACCGTCGTAGCAATCGAGCACAAAATACCGATAAATCTAGTTTCGGCAGCGATATATCACATGGCTGGCAGCTGAGTCGGCAAGAGGTTGCAGATAATGACGTCATCGTATGCTGGCACAATACCTTCATTATGCCCTAACAGCTTGCTTACAATTGTGCCTACTGTACTAGATATACTGGATGAGATTTCTGATCCAAATACGGATATGGCCATTAAGTAACATTTGATATCTACATCATCATCATCGTATTTAAGAGCTAAGCTTTAATCCGTCTTGATATCTACATACGTATGAATAGTTCATACGAAAAGCTATGCTTATTACTACGATTTTCATCATCATCAGCCTATATATCCGTGCCGTGTACCACGCGTGCCCAATGCGGATTAGTAGACTTCACATACGCATCAGAATATCTTCTTCAGCATAATATGTAGATTTCCTCACGATGTTTTCGTCCTGCTTTCGTCAGGATCTCCTGACGATCTTATTAATATGTCGATATTAATCTATGCCATACTGAGTCCGACTTAATATGCGAACAGTCTTTAAGAGGATGATCAGACCATCAAATTGAACAACTTTCTGTATAAGACCAACGTCAAAATTGCGTCGCGTATTCACATAAGTAGATAAAATTGTTTATTTTTGATAACCGTTGTACGCATGATACCTACTGAACAACTTTCCATAAGAAACCTATAGGAAATTCGAGAAAAAACATTTCCGAATTTTTTTTTGCGATTTTCCTATATGTTTCTTAGGGAAAGTTATTCAGTGTCATGAGTAGAATCACCTCTTAAAGTAATGAAACTGTTTACCCTAATACCCTGTAGACTTTGAGTCAGATTATTGAAAGTAACTTAAAATGTTATTTAGTTTAGACTTCTCAAAACAACGCCAGGCGTCACAGGTTTAGCCTGGTTCAGGTAGCGCATGTCAGAAATGTTAAGAGGATATAATTCGGAGCGCGCTCCATACAAACGTACTATGGTGATATTTTCAATACTATCCAATTAAATACAACGAAATTTTTCAGAATCAATCTAAAAACAAATTTATATGCTTGTATAGAGTCAGATTTTCGTTAAAATGTTTAGTTTTAAAGTTACAGTGCCTCAAAGATTTCCATACAAATCTTAAATTAATCCTATCATTGAAACCGAAAATCGGACTCCATACAGGCATAGATATTTGTTTCAAGATTGTTTCAGCAAAATGTCATTGACTTTAATTGGTTAGTGTTGAAAATATCACCATAGTACGTTTGTATGGAGCGCACTCCGAATTATATCCCCTTAACCAACACGTGCCTCCGAGGTCGTTGCTCTGCCGGTATCAGTAGCAAATAGTTGCAATACAATACACAGGATGCTGAGTTGCTGGGTGTCATATTGCACTGCAGGCGAGCGGAGGTGGAATTGCTGATGATGCGTTTGCATTGCATAACGAGGTCAGCTAGCTTCACAAATTATTACACAAGATATTCACAAATGAACGCAAAACCTGAAAACCTATTTATTTAGTAGGGTAAGCGCATATTACGATAGGCGCAAAAATCTGCCCAAATCGCTTCTATAGGGTGTTAGGGTAGGAAGACAGTTGCATGACTTTAATGGATGATTGTACTCATTACACTGGACATCTTTCCCAAAGGAAAAAAGGGAAATTAGCAACAAAAACTTTTCTTACAAACGTTCGATCAGCTCATAAGATTTAGGGCCTTTTTCACCACTTCTGGATAAGCTCTTGTTAGCTTATATGACAAATAATTGAAATATCTTTCACACAAAATATGTCAAACGATCTGTCAAATAAGCTACCAATGTCTTTTGCAGAAATGGTGAAACAAGCCCTTAGTATGGAAAATCACTTGTAATTCGACTGTTTACCCAAACATCCTGTATACAATTTATAATAAATTATCGCATACGTGGCACGGTTTGTCATAGGCATAACAATCAGTTTTACTGTATTAGTATGATATTCGAGTAGGTTTACCGAAATTTTTCATATACTGATGTTTTTAAAAAAAACATTGCTTAATAAGTCATCACATCATCATCACCATTATCGCTATCGGCCACAGCGACTGTTCACTCACAGCTGAGAGCGGGGCGTTCGTGTGCCCGTAGGTGTGCCCTCTTGTGGCTGACGTACCCTATTTTCATAAGTTTGTAGTTTACGACTGCATGTGGGTTCCAATGAGGCCTTAAATTACAATCAAACTTGGAGTCAACTACCCTATTTTCTATGAAAATTTACAATAGTTTTCCAACTTAATAAACTTCCCACAGACAATACAAGTTCTATGAATAATATCTAATACTTTCACAGCTTCTAACAGTTCGCCAGAACAGCGGCGAAGTGCCTGTCAGGCTACCAGATAAATCACTTCTGAAACAATTTATTGGCAATGGGGCAGATTCAATTACAGAGCTAAATTTAATAGACGTTTAGAGTTAATACCACTAACCGCTTAACTGTTCAACGATGTGTTATTTTTTTAGGGATTCTTAAAATACTACAAATTTTGATACCTAGACCAGATCAGGGACGTCATTAAAAAATGTCAGGTTAAAAGTAGCCGAAATCGAAGGGAATGTATGAAAAGATGTATGGACTTAGAGGAAGCAAGAGAGGTGTGTCAGAACCGCCCAAAGTGGAGATCTATAGTTTCTGCCTACCCCTCTGGGAAAAAGGCGTGAGTTTATGTATGTATATATGTATGTACAAATTTTGAAATTACTTTTCTAAATTAGCTAAATGAGGTCGGAATTTTCGATGTAATTTGTGAAATTATAAAAATACCAATGCTATGAAGTGAAACAAACTAAGGATTTATAGTGTTTTCATTTCAAGATATTTTCGTAAAATAACAAACGTTTTTAAGAGAAGTTTATTCCGAATGCGTAAATGCGCGCTGCATACAATCGAAGTCTGGTGATATTTTCAATACTAACCAATTAAACTCAATGAAATTTTGCAGAAACAATCTAGAAACGAATCTCTATGCTTGTATCCTGTCCGATTTTCATTAAAATATACAGTTTCAATGCTCGGATTAATTTAAGATTTGTATGGAAATCTTTGAGCACTATAACTTTAACACTGTACATTTTAAGGAAAATCTGACACGATACAAGCATAGAGATTAGTTTCTAGATTGTTTCTGCAAAATGTTATTGAGTTTAATTGGTTAGTATTGAAAATATCACCAGACTTCGTTTGTATGGAGCGCGTCAACAGTATACCCTTAAGTGTTTTAAGGCGTATATTTTGTCGCAATACTTTCTTCCTAATTAGGTATTTTTTGATTTTGTATTTTATTTGTTATAAACTGGAATTCGCATCAATTTGCCTCTGTCAGATATTATAAATCATTAACACAGCGTATTCTATTTGCTCCAATAATCGCAGAGTCAGCTTCCGATAGAGACTAAAGTAGCTGCCGTGGTGAAATTCATCTCATGACAGATTTATTAGATCTGTCATATATCTTCAGTTAATTGGATTAATCTATTTCATTCTCGTTTACCTTGTGGAGCAAAACTCATATTAATCAATCATCCTTGCACGTAGAGGACTTGCACGATATTAGATAAGAACTTAATGTTTTACTAGTACCGATTTTCTGAAAGAGACACGGTATTTTTAATACTTTAACAGAAGTGTGTCTGTACATGAAAAAGATTAAGATATTTTTTTTAGGTATCCCGGACTCCAAATCAAACTTTTTTAGAATTTTTATCCGTCTGTTTGTTTGTTGTATGTTTGTAACAGCATCACGCAAAAACTACTGAACCGATTTTAATGAAACTTTTTTTGGTTGATAGGTTATGATCTGACTTAAAATCTGGTATATTATTTGTGCGGACGAAGTCGCGAGCTAACTCTAATTATAGCGTTTTTTAAAAAAAAAGAGTTTTGACGCAAAAGTTCAATTTTGAAGACGTCATCTCAGGCGACTGACAAAAAATTTACTAAATCTATACAGATAGGCAATGTGTTAAAGTATAAATTAAATATAGGTACCTAGAGTTAAACAGAGACGTATGCTATCATAGCCTGTGCGCAGGAGAATATATATAGGAAGGTAGCCAACAAGACTATATATATCCTAAGTGACAGCCAAGCAGCTCTGCTCTCAAGCCTTGAACTCCTATTATGTAAATTCCAAGCTAATTCTAAACGGAGTGAAGACCCTTAACAGGCTTGGTCTTCCCAATACCGTAAGATTAGTTTGGGTCCCGGGACATACCGGTGTCCAGGATAATGAGGATGCTGACGAGCTGGCGAGGGCTGGGTCAGAACGGAGGATGGTTGGCCCAGAACCAAGTGTGGGAATCCCGGCATGCAGCATAAGAATGGCCATTAGGGATTGGGCTGATAAAACACACAGGCTGGAGTGGTCCGGCCTTGCAGGTCTACAACACTCTAAGAAATTTATCAGCAATTTGACAACTTGTGTCTCAAAGTTCATACTGAACAACAGCAGGAGCAAGGCTCGTGCCATCACCGGAGCCCTTACTGGGCACTACGCTACAGGCACGATGATGCACAAAATGAAACTAACCCTAGATCCAAGCTGCCGAGCATGCGGAGAGGATGAAGAGATCATGGAACATATCCTTTGTGACTGTGATGTCTTGGCGGCAAAACGCATGTGCCTCCTCGGAGATGGATACCCAAAACCGGGAGACCTTAGGTTTCTTCCCCTCAATGGTGTTGCCTCCTTCATTGACCATGTATTTGAAGGGTGAAGAAAGTTGGGGCTAACACAAAAGATCCCACTGAGTCGAAGTGTTGCTGGCTTGCCAGCCCCCACAACAAGATAAGAAATAAGATAGAGTTAAACAGCAACTTCGACCGCACAAATTATGTACTTACCAGATTTTAAATCAGATCATAAGCCTATCAAACGAAATAAGTTTCATCTAAATCGGCTCAGTAGTTCGCGTGATGATCGCACAAACAAACAACACAAACAGGTTTGTCTGTTTGTGTGTGACAGACAAAAATTCGAAAAAAGGTTGATATGGAGTCAGGGACACTTAAAAACCTTTTTAAATATCTTCAATGTGCACACGGCGACACATCAAGCTATACAAAACCAACATAGGGCTGGCATAGCCTCAGGGTTAAAAGCCCCAATAAAAAAAAAATTAAAAAAAAAAACCAACATAAGCTGGCCGCGCGACGTTATACGTTACACCACCTACGCGAGACCAGCTTATTTTGGTTTTGTATAGCTTGATGTGTCGCCGTGTTGTGTACAGACACACTTCTGTTTCAATTTTATAATAGTTAAGATAAGATTAAGATATACTTATTAAACATGCACATACTAAACCCACGTAGTTTTGTACCTATCTTTTTCGAAAAGCCACAGTTTCTCTTTGTTGAAGTTTTTAATTTCAATTTTAATTAAAGAAAAAATTCCGTCTTCCGAACGTGTCGAAACAGTGACGGGATTTTTTTCTTTTACTTTCTTTACTTTATGTAGAAGAAGAATAGGTAAACTTTGACTAATTATTATAAGGACTAGCCTTGCGGTAGCATTTCCCCTCTGCCACGGTATAAGCACAATTGATCTTGTGCATTTACATTCAATTTTACACCTTATCACTAAACGAGACAGCCTATAATTGCGAAATAATAACTTCGAACTTAGAACGTTTGGGGTTCACACGAGACTACTTTTCATGATTTTTAACATTCAAAATTAGAATCTAAAGTATGAGGAATAAAATCCAAAGTTGCGGATTTCATGTTACCTCGCCCCCCGCAAAAAGTGGCAGAAATGTTTGTTAGTAGAATTACACGCGTAACCAGTCCACATAATATAATAAGTAGTCAAAGTAGGTAAATTATGGAAAACCAACAGGACCCGTTGACAAATATTTCTTATTTTGAAAATTATTAGACATCAGTACCTCCATTATGTATTTATCTACTCGTTGTCTTGTATAAAACTGCAGAATATACAGGGTTACAGGTTAAGTCGACCTAAATCCTTTAAGAGGTGATAGTTTCCATCATTCCTGACTGATTTGACTATGGAACCCCATACCCTAAACTTAACCGTTCTCAAGTTATGGGACTTTGAAGTTTTTTTTTAAAAAATCCAGATTTTTTTGTCTAATGTCCCCTTTTTTTGTGTTTTGTACATCTAATGTTTTTGTTTTTGTATTTTTTGTGTAGCAGATTAGCTGCTTCATTATTTTAAACACAAAAACTGCAAGTAACTGTACCAACTGAGTCGTATTAGACGATTGATAGTTAAAAAAAGAAATTAATTTGTGAAGAGTTTTTTTTTTCTTTCTTTTGTATTTAAAAAAAAATCTATGACAGTTGTGCTGCAGATGTGCTTAAAAATATCTACGGTTCTTCAGCTTTCCGATAAGGTATAATACAATAGGGTATTATTGGAATTTTATAACAAAAACATCGATGATATGCTACCAGGTAGTAGTAAAAAATAACGATATTTAAGCGTCAAATTTAACTTTACTCAGAAAACAAAATAAAACAATCCAAATAGGTAACGAATGAGGTTTATTAATCATTTTTACAATACATGTTCCACATGTCCGCCCCTATTTCGCACACATACACGCATTCTGTGCCTTAAGCCACTTTTCACTACCCCAGTTGTGAGTCCTCTTCTTATTTCGTTAGCAGCATCAATTATTTTCTGCCTCAAAACATCAACAGATGTTATTGGGTTAGGTTCATCGTAAACCAAACTTTTCATGTGCCCCCACACATAAAAATCCATTGGTGTCAAATCTGGACTTCTAGCTGGCCACGGTGTAGGCCCACCTCTCCCGATCCACTTATTTGGGTAATTAGTGTCTAGCCACTCTCTGACACTCCTTCTAAAGTGCGCGGGGCACCCGTCGTGCTGAAACCACATGTTTCGAATGAGGTTTAATGGTATGTCGTCGAGCAAATCGGGTAAATCTTGCCTTAAAAAATTTTCATAGGTCTCTCCATCCAAATTTGGAGGAAGAAAGTAAGGCCCAACCAGATGGTTTGAAATTATTCCCATCCATACGTTAAGGCTGAAACGTCTCTGTGACCCCTTTACCCTTTTCTTATTAGGATTTCTTCCTGCTTTCGGAGCCCAATGATGGGCGTTATGATAATTGGTTATCCCATCTTGATCAAATTTGGACTCGTCAGTCCACAAGATGCTTCGAAAAAACGAAGGATCTTCCAAATCTGCATTCAACATAAACCTGCAGAAATCCAGCCTCCTCACAGGATCTCCTTCTTCGATAACATGCACTGGCGTGTAGTGGTAGGGGTAGAGACCGGCAGTATGCACAGTAAACCACACTTTCCATTGTGAGATTCCAAGTTCTCGGGCAACAACGTTGGTTGACGTAGTCGGATCCAGTCGAAATCGTCGAACAATCTCATTATCTTCCTCTTCATCATCATCATTAATACGTGGTCTACCCAGGTCTGTTCGTCGCCTCGAAACAGAGCCAGTCTCTCTAATTCGTCGGTAAACTCCGTCGAAGACACTAATATCCGGAATTCGGCGGTCAGGAAAACGTGCTATGTATTCTTGACGAGCTTGTAAGGATACACAGTTGCAGTACCCATAACAAATCAAAATATCAGCATATTCTTCGTTCGTAAAGGTCGCCATCTTCAACAGTTCCAAATCAGAAGCACAAATCAAGGTCCAGTTAACAAGCACAGTCACGAATAGGAGGAAACAGTCCAGAAAAACAAGCTAAGTCGAGTAAAAAACGAAGAGCACCAAGTATCGCATCTACCACGGACGAATGGCGTAAGCAGACTAACCATAACCAAACACAATAACAACAAAATGGCGTTTGAAATAACTTGTCTCTCTTGCACCCGTTTACATTGTATGATATCCCGCTCGCACGTGACGCGCTACCCATTGTACCCATTGCAAGACAATGGGCGTTGCGAGCAACTTTACGAAATACCGTTATTTTTGTTATTACCTGGGAGTCTTTCATCGATGTTTTTTCCGAGAATCCTGATAACACCCTAGCAAATTATACCTTATCGGAAAGCTGAAGAACCGTAGATATTTTTAAACACATCTGCAGCACAACTGTCTTAGACTTTTTTTAAAATACAAAAGAAAGAAAAATAAACTTTTCACAAATTTATTTCTTTTTTTAACAATCAATCGTCTATTACGACTCAGTTGGTACAGTTACTTGCAGTTTTTGTGTTTAAAATAATGAAGCAGCTAATCTGCTACACATAAAATACAAAAACAAAAACATTAGATGTACAAAACACAAAAAAAGGGGACATTAGACAAAAAAATCTGGATTTTTTTTAAAAAAACTTCAAAGTCCCATAACTTGAGAACGGTTAAGTTTAGGGTATGGGGTTCCATAGTCAAATCAGTCAGGAATGATGGAAACTATCACCTCTTAAAGGATTTAGGTCGACTTAACCTGTAACCCTGTATACAAAGTATTAACTGAACAGACCAACAATAAATTCCGACTCGTATCGAAGCATCGGAAGTAGGAAATGACTCGACCCAAATGACGGAAACAAGTTCAGCTTATTTGTGCCCCATCCCGGACCCGGATAGACTCCTTAGAGATTTCCGCAACTTCATTCCAATTTTCTTTCCTTTACTAATAATGCCAACTAGTAATCTTCCTAAGTCCACGTACTATTTAAGTCTGTAGTCATTTCGAGCTAGAGCTAATTTCATTTTTTTAGGGTTCCGTAGTCAACAAGGAACCCTTAGAGTTTCGCCATGTCCGTCTGTCCGCGGCTTAGCTCAGAGACACTTAGTACTCGAAAGCTGTAATTTGACATGGGAATACATGTTAATCACACCGAAAAAGTGGTAAAATAAAAACATGAAAAAGATTTTTTTTGGGTTGTTTCTGGATACGTGAAAAATATCACGGCAGTGGTATATAGGGTCCTTCTTAATACTGTCAATTTCTTAAGGGGATGATCAGACCATCAAACTGAACAAATGGTACCAACATCGAAATCGTGGAAAAAAGACAGCTGTTCCATTCAAAACTGCAAACCTACTCTATCCAAATGTATGGGACAGCAGTTTTTTTTTGGAGATTTTGATGTTGATCCAATAGAGAAAGTTGTTCAGTTTGACGGTCTGATCATACGGGTAATTATACGAAATGTCTACAAACATGGTAATGAAATTAGAATCTAATTTTTTTTTCGAATATTGATCATACAATTAAAAAGTGTTATTAAGAAGGACCCTGTATATAAGTTAAAATGAAAACTATCACCGCTTCGTAGGCTTTACAAGTTAAGGAGTACTCGTAATAGTCGACCAACTTGTAAAATGAATTTTTTGGACTTTATTAGCCGTTAAACCGTACCGTAGTATAAAAAAAACACCGGCCAAGAGCGTGTCGGACTCGCCCATGTATTCGGTTCCATAGCCATTGTATAAGTAGAAAAAGAAGAAACATTTTAAATCTGTTTATCTTACCTAAGAGAAATTTTAGAAACAATGATAGCGCGATTTATTTTCGTGCAACACCATCTAGTTTATCATTAGAGAACAAATCTATTTTACTGTTTTTTTTCAAAAGTTGTTGTACTACAGCATCCGTTATAATCTTCACTGAAAGCTATATTTAAGCCGTATTTTATAACATTTACAGATTTTCACTCCAGTATTTTAAAAGGTTTTGGGTTACTGTTATCTGTCGTCATGCCAAATTTAGATCCAATAGGTGCAAAAATGAGCGAGTAATCGAGTTAAGGCATACATACAGACAGACAGACAGAATGGACGAAAGTATAAGGGTTCCTTTTACTACGTACGATTGACTACGGAACCCATTAAGTTACCGATTGCAGTTTTTTAAGGAATTATGGGCGCGCTGTTAAAGATAAAAATGTATAAGATTTTCAGCATGGGAATATTTGTAAAGTTAAAATATTTTTTTCATAAAATTAACAATGCAATTTTTCGTTTTCATTTTAACGCCATCTTGCTGCAAAATGCGGAACCTTTTATTTCGCCTGTAAACATTTCAACAGGAATACAAATAACCACCCCTCAAGCTATGGGCGAAACTCGAAACCATTCCCAGTTCAATGCTTGCGTTCTAACAGATATCTCATGACGTGGTTAGATGGCGATACCGTCTACGGACAGCGTGTCTCTGTTACAGTAGAACAGGAAGCTGGAAATGCTGGAAATAGGTATTGTCTATACCTTGGAGTACAGACTGCATAGAAGCGGTGAAACATGAAAATACTCCTTGGCGGTCGATAATGTTCAACCTTCTTGGTCTTTGACTAATTATTATAAGGACTAGCCTTGCGGTAGCATTTCCCCTCTGCCACGGTATAAGCACCATTGATCTTGTGCATTTACATTCAATTTTACACCTTATCACCAAACGAGACAGCCTATAATTGCGAAATAATAACTTCGAACTTAGAACGTTTGGGGTTCACACGAGACCACTTTTCATGATTTTTAACATTCAATATTAGAATCTAAAGTTATGGGGAATAAAATCCAAAGTTGCGGATTTCATGTTACCTCGCCCCCCCGCAAAAAGTGGCAGAAATGTTTGTTAGTAGAATTACACGCGTAACCAGTCCACATATAAATAGTCAAAGATTTTAATTGATTAGTATTAGTAGGTTTTAGGGGTGGGTTAGGTGTTTATTTTTTATTGTATTAGTAGGTATTGAAAATATAACCAAACTTCGTACTTGTATGGAACAAACTTGTATGGAACGCGTGGTTACGCGTGAAATGTTTGTTAGTTTTTACTAACAAACATTTCACGCGTAACCAGTCCACATAATTATAAATAGTCAAAGTTCTTGGTACGTTTATTCGTCATCTTCGGTTTGTCTCTTTCTAATCCAACGACGAAAATTATTAAATTTTTGTTCTGATAGAAAGGGAACCAATATAATACCTATTTCCAGCTTCCTGCTCTGTAACTTATCTTAAGCTGACTGTCAACCTTATTAGTTTCATTGCCAACCTCCAGCAATGGAGAAGAACTAGAAAAAGAAGAAGAAACTGTGAAAAGTACTTACTCTCGTGTACATGTATATAATTTACCCATAACCGTAGTAAATTAATATTTCTATGAATTTACCAAACTTTTTGGAAATCACATGTGTTTGTTTATACAGGGTGTTACAAAAATACCCCTAAAGAAAAAAGGGTGTTAAAGGGTCTCTTGTAAAGAGTCTATTGCCAATGTATGACAACCGTAGTATAATATTATTATTTACCGAAAAAAAAATTATCGATAATAAAAATAATAAAATAGTAATCGTTGAAGCACAGCACTATTTTACGGACTGCCAGTAATTCAAAGACTAAACGGCAGTAGATACGTCCTAAGGTCACCGCGATGTCACTACCTATCTTCTAAGTACTTAATTTAAAAGATGATTTTTCTCTAAGTTATCTTTATTACTAAAGCTAACATTAATATTAAGACCTATTTAATGCAATAAAAATACAATCAAAATAGATTGACAAAAATATTTAAATTATTGGTACAAAAATAAAAAATTTAGAATAATTTCAATAAAGTATTCATATTTGTCATCATGTAAGATAATTTAAGCGTCTCACAATTCGTTTTTATCGACAAAGAAAGCTTCTTAGTCTCTTACTATTTAGGTACAAATGACTTACAAACACTACCCTTCTGAAAAAATAGTCTATGTTTCAAATGTCACACTAGAGTTGGGATTTGTTTATAATTGGTTTCGAAGACGGATTTTATTTTTTTTTGGTTAATTATGTAACACCCTGTATAAGTAAAGTTGTGAGCCTCAATTGCTTTTAAAGCTTAGGACAGATTATGGACAAAATATTTTTGATATTTTTGATAAGTAGGTTAGGTAAGTACACATTATACACACTACACACCAATTTTTAATTACCAACATTTAGGTGGTTAAAGAGTTGTCAATTTCATACAAAAGTTTGACGCATATTACGCGTAGACGGTACAATTGAAAGTAATATTTTATAATATACAGATTTTTTTTAGAAAATTTAGATGCCGCGTAGGTATCAAATAACATTTGCAATTAATAATATAATTATGAAGATAATATAAAGCTTTGAACTTATGCATAGAAAATTTAAAACCTTTATATCTTCGTAATTATATTACAAATTGCAAATGTTATTTGATACGCGGCATCTAGATTTTCTTAACAATTTTTCCGTATCTTAACTATTATAATATAAAATATTACTCTTATTAATACCATCTACGTATTATGCGTCAAACTTTTGTATGAAATTGACAACTCTTTTGAAACTGAACAACAGTCCTTGAGGAACATGGGTCGATAAACAGAAAAAATTTGGACCGTCCTTACAAAAGTGCGGATCAGTGGGATCAGCCGATCGATTTTCTAGGGGATGTCCGATTTTTTTTCGTGATTTAATAAATTTTCCTTAGGTAAAGTTGTTTTGTTTCATTATCTGAGTACATCCTAAAATTTTGTTGGTAATAAAAAAGGGGTGTATACAAGTTGAACCTATAGTTAACAAAATCCACAGAAAACAAAATTTAATAAGATGTACTTACTTTACTTACATCTGAATATAATATAGGTAGGTAACGGTTTTTAAAGTTGCGCATTCTTAAAATACTTAGGTACAGGCAAGATATGTTTAAAATATTATTGATTATAAACATTTAACAGTCATGTTGTGCTATTTCGAATCAAATTAAAGATTAAAAATTAAGTCTCGGGCGGGACTTGAACCCGCACTCTTCCAAACCGGGGAATTGCATTATCCAATTTCGCCACCGAGCCAACTACCATTTTTCAATCTTTAATTTGGTTAAGAAATGTTTAGTTTCGTTTTATATTTTGATATCGACACGTGTAACCCACGAAGTCATTTGACACGCCTGTTATTAAATTATTGCTTGTAAACATAAACATTATAAAGAATGCTAAATCAGCCGACGTAAGCTCCAGGCCCAGCCACCATCGGGCATTGTGAAACTTAAAACCACTTCGATACCTATATTGCAATAATGGCGTATTAACCATATCACATTCCAATTACATTATGAATTGTTACAAAACGTAAAACAGGTAGGTACCTAAGTACGTACTTTCGAAAATAAGAATGCCAAAAAAAATCTTGTGATTAAATTTTAATTGAATTGATTTTAATTATATTGTTAGCATATTTACTTAAATGTAGTATTTTATTTATAGATTTTTTTTCTTGTTGAGAACTTGACATATGCAATATTACTATAAAAATGAGAGGAAACAGTTTTATAAAGTTGTCTCTGATCTAATTTATTTAAACATATTTTATTAATATGACAGCTGTAGAGTTTCTGGCCGCATCTTCACTACAGTGAATTTCCGAAGCGGTGGTAAAGTCAAAAAAATAAATGACCTGAGTTTTATCGAAATATAAAAGTTTGTATTTTTCATCATTCAAAAGATATGGGTAAGCTAATAATATTTACTGCTGTGGTTTGTTTAATAATCCCTTTTGGGCAAAAGGCGTGAATTTAGAAGTGGGCAGTAGGAGTAGTGAGAGAAGTGTTTTGCAATGAGCAGTTTTCCTTTTTTTTCAATTCACTTTTCTTCTAACTTAATAAATGGCAGTACCTAGTATCACCGGTGTGAAGTTAGCGGCCAAAAAGTTAGCGGCCACTATTATCCGACTGAAATAAAAAGTCGTCTAAAAAAAAAGTCGAAATAAGAACCGAATAGCCAGGAAATAGATACAGATAATAAATATAGACAGCAACAACATCAAAAGTGTGATAAATAGAAAAAAAAATTAATTTATGACATCGAAAATTTTTAATAAAGTTGAAAGGTTTAAGTCTGCTCTGAGCCAATTTACCTAAAAATATGCGCAACAATGTAGTCTTACAGGAAAGCATAGCGCCATGGACTATCCTGGCGATATAAGCATCACAATCTGTCATCAACCAAGGCACTAGGTTTTTTCACTAGGAACATTTTCAAAAATTTAGTTCAAGGTGAGGGTTTAAGTCTGCTGTGATGAAATTTAGCTAGTAGGATGCGCAACGATGTAATCTTTCAGGAAAACATAGCGGCATGGACTATCCTGGCGATATAAGTATCTCAATCTGCCATTAACCAAGGCACTAGGTTTTTTCACTAGGAACATTTTCAAAAATTTAGTTCAAGGTGAGGGTTTAAGTCTGCTGTGATAAAATTTAGCTAGTAGGATGCGCAACGATGTAATCTTTCAGGAAAACTTAGCAGCATGGACTATCCTGGCGATATAAGTATCTCAATCTGCCACTAACCAAGGTAGTTAGGTTTTTCAATAGGTACATTTTCAAAAATTTAGTTCAAGGTGAGGGTTTAAGTCTGCTGTGATAAAATTTAGCTAGTAGGATGCGCAACGATGTAATCTTTCAGGAAAACATAGCGGCATGGACTATCCTGGCGATATAAGCATCACAATCTGTCATTAACCAAGGCACTAGGTTTTTTCACTAGGAACATTTTCAAAAATTTAGTTCAAGGTGAGGGTTTAAGTCTGCTGTGATGAAATTTAGCTAGTAGGATGCGCAACGATGTAATCTTACAGGAAAACATAGCGGCATGGACTATCCTGGCAATATAAGCATCACAATCTGTCATTAACCAAGGTAGTTAGGTTTTTCAATAGGTACATTTTCAAAAATTTAGTTCAAGGTGAGGGTTTAAGTCTGCTGTGATGAAATATAGCTAGTAGTATGCGCAAGAATGTAATCTTTCAGGAAAACATAGCGCCATAGACTATCCTGGCGATATAAGCATCACAATCTGTCATCAACCAAGGCACTAGGTTTTTTCACTAGGAACATTTTCAAAAATTTTGTTCAAGGTGAGGGTTTAAGTCTGCTGTGATGAAATTTAGCTAGTAGGATGCGCAACAATGTAATCTTTCAGGAAAACATAGCGGCATGGACTATCCTTGCGATATAAGTATCACAATCTGCCATTAACCAAGGTAGTTAGGTTTTTCAATAGGAACATTTTCAAAAATTTAGTTCAAGGTGAGGGTTTAAGTCTGCTGTGATGAAATTTAGCTAGTAGTATGCGAAACGATGTAATCTTTCAGGAAAACATAGCGGCATGGACTATCCTGGCGATATAAGTATCACAATCTGCCACTAACCAAGGCACCAGGTTTTTTCACTAAGAACATTTTCAAAAATTTTGTTCAAGGTGAGGGTTTAAGTCTGCTGTGATGAAATTTAGCTAGTAGGATGCGCAACAATGTAATCTTTCAGGAAAACATAGCGGCATGGACTATCCTGGCGATATAAGTATCAAAATCTGCCATTAACCAAGGTAGTTAGGTTTTTTCACTAGGAACATTTTTAAAAATTTAGTTTAAGGTGAGGGTTTAAGTCTGCTGTGATGAAATTTAGCTAGTAGTATGCGCAACGATGTAATCTTTCAGGAAAACATAGCGCCATGGACTATCCTGGCGATATAAGTATCACAATCTGCCATTAACCAAGGCACTAGGTTCTTTCACTAAGAACTTTTTCTAAAATTTAGTTCAAGGTGAGGGTTTAAGTCTGCTGTGATGAAATATAGCTAGTAGGATGCGCAACGATGTAATCTTTCAGGAAAACATAGCGGCATGGACTATCCTGGCGATATAAGTATCACAATCTGCCATTAACCAAGGTAGTTAGGTTTTTCAATAGGAACATTTTCAAAAATTTTGTTCTAGGTGAGGGTTTAAGTCTGCTGTGATGAAATTTAACTAGTAGGATGCGCAACGATGTAATCTTTCAGGAATACATAGCGGCATGGACTATCCTGGCGATATAAGTATCACAATCTGCCATTAACCAAGGTAGTTAGGTTTTTTCACTAGGAACATTTTCAAAAATTTAGTTCAAGGTGAGGGTTTAAGTCTGCTGTGATGAAATTTAGCTAGTAGGATGCGCAACGATGTAATCTTTCAGGAAAACATAGCGGCGTGGACTATCCTGGCGATATAAGTATCACAATCTGCCATTAACCAAGGCACTAGGTTCTTTCACTAAGAACTTTTTCTAAAATTTAGTTCAAGGTGAGGATTTAAGTCTGCTGTGATGAAATATAGCTAGTAGGATGCGCAACGATGTAATCTTGCGTGACGGTAAGAGTGACGGTAATAAAATACAAATTGTTTCGTGAATTTTATTGTTCTTGACTTCTTTGTATTCAATGACAATGAACTTTATTCTGCCTCAAGAGCACGTGCAAGATTCTTTTGTTGAAATTGGATTAGAGTACCATTTTCAGATTAATATATTAGTTTTATTTATCAAACCTAGTAATTTAAAAATTCGGTTATAGATAGTTACAACTGCTATGGAACTTGGCACGCGTTACATCAACCCTATTGAAATAACCTAGTGCCTCGGTTAGTGGCTGATTGCTATACTTATATCACAAGGATAGTCCATGCCGCTATGTTTTCCTGAAAGATTATATCGTTGCGCATCCTACTAGCTATATTTCATCACAGCAGACTTAAACCCTCACCTTGAACCAAATTTTTGAAAATGTTCCTAGTGAAAAAACCTAGTGCCTTGGTTAATGACAGATTGTGATGCTTATATCGCCAGGATAGTCCATGCCGCTATGTTTTCCTGAAAGATTACATCGTTGCGCATCCTACTAGCTAAATTTGATCACAGCAGACTTAAACCCTCACCTTGAACTAAATTTTTGAAAATGTTCCTAGTGATAAAACCTAACTACCTTGGTTAATGGCAGATTGAGATACTTATATCGCCAGGATAGTCCATGCCACTATGTTTTCCTGAAAGATTACTTCGTTGCGCATCCTACTAGCTAAATTTCATCACAGCAGACTTAAACCCTCACCTTGAACTAAATTTTTGAAAATGTTCCTAGTGAAAAAACCTAGTGCTTTGTTTAATGACAGATTGTGATGCTTATATCGCCAGGATAGTCCATGCCACTATGTTTTCCTGAAAGATTACTTCGTTGCGCATCCTACTAGCTAAATTTCATCACAGCAGACTTAAACCCTCACCTTGAACTACATTTTTGAAAATGTTCCTAGTGAAAAAACCTAGTGCCTTGGTTAATGACAGATTGTGATGCTTATATCGCCAGGATAGTCCATGCCGCTATGTTTTCCTGAAAGATTACATCGTTGCGCATCCTACTAGCTAAATTTCATCACAGCAGACTTAAACCCTCACCTTGAACTAAATTTTTGAAAATGTTCCTAGTGAAAAAACCTAGTGCCTTGGTTAATGACAGATTGTGATACTTATATCGCCAGGATAGTCCATGCCGCTATGATTTCCTGAAAGATTACATTGTTGCGCATCCTAAAAGCTAAATTTCATCACAGCAGACTTAAACCCTCACCTTGAACTAAATTTTTGAAAATGTTCCTAGTGAAAAAACCTAGTGCCTTGGTTAATGACAGATTGTGATGCTTATATCGCCAGGATAGTCCGTGGCGCTATGTTTTCCTGAAAGATTACATCGTTGCGCATACTACTAGCTAAATTTCATCACAGCAGACTTAAACCCTCACCTTGAACTAAATTTTTGAAAATGTTCTTAGTGAAAAAACCTGGTGCCTTGGTTAGTGGCAGATTGTGATGCTTATATCGCCAGGATAGTCCATGCCGCTATGTTTTCCTGAAAGATTATATCGTTTCGCATACTACTAGCTAAATTTCATCACAGCAGACTTAAACCCTCACCTTGAACTAAATTTTTGAAAATGTTCCTAGTGAAAAAACCTAGTGCTTTGGTTAATGACAGATTGTGATGCTTATATCGCCAGGATAGTCCATGCCGCTATGTTTTCCTGAAAGATTACTTCGTTGGGCATCCTACTAGCTAAATTTCATCACAGCAGACTTAAACCCTCACCTTGAACTAAATTTTTGAAAATGTTCCTAGTGAAAAAACCTAGTGCCTTGGTTAATGACAGATTGTGATGCTTATATCGCCAGGATAGTCCATGCCGCTATGTTTTCCTGAAAGATTACATCGTTGCGCAAACTACTAGCTAAATTTCATCACAGTAGACTTAAACCCTCACCTTGAACTAAATTTTTGAAAATGTTCTTAGTGAAAAAACCTGGTGCCTTGGTTAGTGGCAGATTGTGATACTTATATCGCCAGGATAGTCCATGCCGCTATGTTTTCCTGAAAGATTACATCGTTGCGCATCCTACTAGCTAAATTTGATCACAGCAGACTTAAACCCTCACCTTGAACTAAATTTTTGAAAATGTTCCTAGTGAAAAAACCTAGTGCTTTGGTTAATGACCGATTGTGATGCTTATATCGCCAGGATAGTCCATGCCACTATGTTTTCCTGAAAGATTATTTCGTTGGGCATCCTACTAGCTAAATTTCATCACAGCAGACTTAAACCCTCACCTTGAACTAAATTTTTGAAAATGTTCCTAGTGAAAAAACCTAGTGCCTTGGTTAATGGCAGATTGAGATACTTATATCGCCAGGATAGTCCATGCCGCTATGTTTTCCTGAAAGATTACATCGTTGCGCATACTACTAGCTAAATTTCATCACAGCAGACTTAAACCCTCACCTTGAACAAAATTTTTGAAAATGTACCTATTGAAAAACCTAACTACCTTGGTTAATGGCAGATTGAGATACTTATATCGCCAGGATAGTCCATGCCGCTATGTTTTCCTGAAAGATTACATCGTTGCGCATCCTAGTAGCTAAATTTCATCACAGCAGACTTAAACCCTCACCTTGAACTAAATTTTTGAAAATGTTCCTAGTGAAAAAACCTAGTGCCTTGGTTAATGACAGATTGTGATGCTTATATCGCCAGGATAGTCTATGGCGCTATGTTTTCCTGAAAGATTACATCGTTGCGCATACTACTAGCTATATTTCATCACAGCAGACTTAAACCCTCACCTTGAACTAAATTTTTGAAAATGTTCCTAGTGAAAAAACCTAGTGCCTTGGTTAATGACAGATTGTGATGCTTATATCGCCAGGATAGTCCATGCCGCTATGTTTTCCTGAAAGATTACATCGTTGCGTATCCTACTAGCTAAATTTGATCACAGCAGACTTAAACCCTCACCTTGAACTAAATTTTAGAAAAAGTTCTTAGTGAAAGAACCTAGTGCCTTGGTTAATGGCAGATTGTGATACTTATATAGCCAGGATAGTCCATGGCGCTATGTTTTCCTGAAAGATTACATTGTTGCGCATATTACTAGCTAAATTTCATCACAGCAGACTTAAACCCTCACCTTGAACTAAATTTTTGAAAATGTTCTTAGTGAAAAAATCTGGTGCCTTGGTTAGTGGCAGATTGTGATACTTATATCGCCAGGATAGTCCATGCCGCTATGTTTTCCTGAAAGATTATATCGTTGCGCATCCTACTAGCTATATTTCATCACAGCAGACTTAAACCCTCACCTTGAACAAAATTTTTGAAAATGTTCCTAGTGAAAAAACCTAGTGCCTTGGTTAATGACAGATTGTGATGCTTATATCGCCAGGATAGTCCATGCCGCTATGTTTTCCTGAAAGATTACATCGTTGCGCATCCTACTAGCTAAATTTCATCACAGCAGACTTAAACCCTCACCTTGAACTAAATTTTTGAAAATGTTCCTAGTGAAAAAACCTAGTGCCTTGGTTAATGGCAGATTGAGATACTTATATCGCCAGGATAGTCCATGCCGCTATGTTTTCCTGAAAGATTACATCGTTGCGCATCCTAGTAGCTAAATTTCATCACAGCAGACTTAAACCCTCACCTTGAACTAAATTTTTGAAAATGTTCCTAGTGAAAAAACCTAGTGCCTTAGTTAATGACAGATTGTGATGCTTATATCGCCAGGATAGTCCATGCCGCTATGTTTTCCTGAAAGATTACATCGTTGGGCATCCTACTAGCTAAATTTGATAACAGCAGACTTAAACCCTCACCTTGAACTAAATTTTTGAAAATGTACCTATTGAAAAACCTAACTACCTTGGTTAATGGCAGATTGAGATACTTATATCGCCAGGATAGTCCATGCCGCTATGTTTTCCTGAAAGATTACATCGTTGCGCATCCTAGTAGCTAAATTTCATCACAGCAGACTTAAACCCTCACCTTGAACTAAATTTTTGAAAATGTTCCTAGTGAAAAAACCTAGTGCCTTGTTTAATGACAGATTGTGATGCTTATATCGCCATCATAGTCCATGCCGCTATGTTTTCCTGAAAGATTACATCGTTGTGCATCCTACTAGCTAAATTTCATCACAGCAGACTTAAACCCCCACCTTGAACTAAATTTTTGAAAATGTTCCTAGTGAAAAAACCTAGTGCCTTGGTTAATAACAGATTGTGATGCTTATATCGCCAGGATAGTCCATGGCGCTATGTTTTCCTGAAAGATTACATCGTTGTGCATACTACTAGCTAAATTTCATCACAGCAGACTTAAACCCTCACCTTGAACTAAATTTTTGAAAATGTTCCTATTGAAAAACCTAACTACCTTGGTTAATGGCAGATTGAGATACTTATATCGCCAGGATAGTCCATGGCGCTATGTTTTCCTGAAAGATTACATCGTTGCGCATACTACTAGCTAAATTTCATCACAGCAGACTTAAACCCTCACCTTGAACTAAATTTTTGAAAATGTTCCTATTGAAAAACCTAACTACCTTGGTTAATGGCAGATTGAGATACTTATATCGCCATGATAGTCCATGCCGCTATGTTTTCCTGAAAGATTACATCGTTGGGCATCCTACTAGCTAAATTTGATCACAGCAGACTTAAACCCTCACCTTGAACTAAATTTTTGAAAATGTACCTATTGAAAAACCTAACTACCTTGGTTAATGGCAGATTGTGATACTTATATCGCCAGGATAGTCCATGCCGCTATGTTTTCCTGAAAGATTACTACGTTGCGTATCCTACTAGCTAAATTTGATCACAGCAGACTTAAACCCTCACCTTGAACTAAATTTTAGAAAAAGTTCTTAGTGAAAGAACCTAGTGCCTAGGTTAATGGCAGATTGTGATACTTATATAGCCAGGATAGTCCATGGCGCTATGTTTTCCTGAAAGATTACATTGTTGCGCATATTACTAGCTAAATTTCATCACAGCAGACTTAAACCCTCACCTTGAACTAAATTTTTGAAAATGTTCCTAGTGAAAAAACCTAGTGCTTTGGTTAATGACAGATTGTGATGCTTATATCGCCAGGATAGTCCATGCCACTATGTTTTCCTGAAAGATTACTTCGTTGGGCATCCTACTAGCTAAATTTCATCACAGCAGACTTAAACCCTCACCTTGAACTAAATTTTTGAAAATGTTCCTAGTGAAAAAACCTAGTGCCTTGGTTAATGACAGATTGTGATGCTTATATCGCCAGGATAGTCCATGCCGCTATGTTTTCCTGAAAGATTACATCGTTGCGCATCCTACTAGCTAAATTTTATCACAGCAGACTTAAACCCTCACCTTGAACTAAATTTTTGAAAATGTACCTATTGAAAAACCTAACTACCTTGGTTAGTGGCAGATTGAGATACTTATATCGCCAGGATAGTCCATGCTGCTAAGTTTTCCTGAAAGATTACATCGTTGCGCATCCTACTAGCTAAATTTTATCACAGCAGACTTAAACCCTCACCTTGAACAAAATTTTTGAAAATGTTCCTAGTGAAAAAACCTAGTGCTTTGGTTAATGACAGATTGTGATGCTTATATCGCCAGGATAGTCCATGCCGCTATGTTTTCCTGAAAGATTACATCGTTGCGCATCCTACTAGCTAAATTTTATCACAGCAGACTTAAACCCTCACCTTGAACTAAATTTTTGAAAATGTTCCTAGTGAAAAAACCTAGTGCCTTGGTTAATGGCAGATTGAGATACTTATATCGCCAGGATAGTCCATGCCGCTATGTTTTCCTGAAAGATTACATCGTTGCGCATCCTACTAGCTAAATTTCATCACAGCAGACTTAAACCCTCACCTTGAACTAAATTTTTGAAAATGTTCCTAGTGAAAAAACCTAGTGCCTTGGTTGATGACAGATTGTGATGCTTATATCGCCAGGATAGTCCATGGCGCTATGCTTTCCTGTAAGACTACATTGTTGCGCATATTTTTAGGTAAATTGGCTCAGAGCAGACTTAAACCTTTCAACTTTATTAAAAATTTTCGATGTCACAAATTAATTTTTTTTTCTATTTATCACACTTTTGATGTTGTTGCTGTCTATATTTATTATCTGTATCTATTTCCTGGCTATTCGGTTCTTATTTCGACTTTTTTTTTAGACGACTTTTTATTTCAGTCGGATAATAGTGGCCGCTAACTTTTTGGCCGCTAACTTCACACCGGTCCTAGTATCTGCATCACAAACTGTCAAGCCAAAGGAATCTCTGCCTCTTTGAGCGGCCCATAGATTAAATTGCAGTGAATTAATTCTCTTTGTTTGGATTTGGATGTATTTACGGGTGCAGACTCGTGATCACGGCGTTTTGTGACTCTGGTGTGTCCACGACGAATTTATTTTCCTCGTAGCACAGAACGTTACTATAATTACTACCTCGTAGTCACTCCACTATCAAAGGATCTGAATGAGGTATTCTGTCACACTTTGACTGCTTAAGTACTTCCGACATGACCAACTCGGAAAACATGAACAACTTGGACACCATGAACAACTTGGTCAACTTGGACAACTTTAACAACTTATACGGAACAGAAGTAGTTACCCATATCTGTCCAGCTAAGAATCTGTCCAGTTGAATATCTGTCCAGTTGCTACGGAGGGTTACAATGTTCTTGTTTAAAATTGTGCCTGCCTTTTTTAATGGCCAAGGGATCGAACCAAGCAAAACCAACGAAAATTTATGATCAAAATGATTCGTAAATAAAGAAATATTCAATTAAAAGATACGTTGGCATCCTTTAAGATGATATTTTCTTCTATCGTAACTGGTTACGAATCTCTGGTGTTTGATCATCTATTCCCTCTTTATTATTTTATAGAACCGCGTTTTGACATTTACTCGCGTCGCGTGGACCGTAATGCCCTAATGCTATCTATGATCCGCTAGAAAACCACAGGAAAAACGTTCAATGTATGTTTAGTTTTAGTGATTTATTTAAGCAAAAACATTTTTTTTTAATGTTTCGATTTTATTATTACCTGCCTTACTTACTCACATCATAAGCCAGCCATATCGGGACAGGATATACACCAGCCTTGCTGTACGATGTTTTTCAAACGTTTACATAAAGTAAGCTTCTTAGAAATTGTTATTTGAGTACCAACTTGTGTTGTTATAACAATAATTACTTGTAGTGAGAAATGTAATTTGATAGGTTTCCCATCGTAGTAGGTAACTGAGTAATATATTATCGAATCTACATAAATACAGTGGATTTCATGTATTACGACCTTGGTTGTAGCGACCATTTAGCTATTGCGACGTTAAGTCGAAGTCCCGTGAATTTAAGGCATACTTTACACTGACGCAAATACCTACTATAGACGAGTCTACTATAGTACGGTCTAGTACAAAATTCTCAAAAAAGTGTCTGAGACTAAATTCGAAAAAGTGTCCGAGACTAAATTACACAAACCAAAGTACGTGTAGTAGTATAAACAAACTAAAAACATTGAAAATGTTGAAATTCTTTTCCATCCCACTACCTATCGCGGCACGGTGCGCGCCGCGCGCCCGCGCGTGCTTGTAGTCGGCCGATCAAACGAAGACTGTCGCGTAATTGGTTCTCTTTTTACGTTTTGGTGCTCTTTTGGTTCGGACACTGTTGAGCGCGGACCCTTCGTCCAGTAGTTGGTAAGACAATGATACTTTAGTAAAAATTCAGCGACTTTGGATGTAACGCCGCGTTCGGGTTTAGCGACTGTTTTTAATTAATCATAATTATGTAACAAATTCTTAGAAATTCTGGAGTCCACCGCCAAAGACACAAAGAGCTTTCTTATACAAGGTGTTAATGAAAAAGCTCAAAACCTTTAATATTCTTGTTTTGGTAGTAATTAGGGTGAGTGCGCCCGTGCAGTGGGTTGAGTAAATTAAAAATTTTATATATATTTTTTTTATATTTTGAATAATATTACCTATGTTGAAATTCTGATATTTTGATTCTTCTTTCGATTCTAAACACACTACTTTCTAGTTTTGCGTTAATTCATTAACCCAGATACTACTACCGTCCATTATAACGCCCAAGTTTTTCAGGTAGTTTGGAATGTTTTCAGTATTTTTTTCGGGTCTTATTGTGCATATAAGTAAACATACTACAAATTTGCGAGAATAGGAGAAAATAAATAGTTTCAGTAACATCTGGGTTAACACGTTGTATTTTGTTTACATCCACACAGATGGTCAGCAATGTGGTGACCTTTACCTTTTTGTTTATGTACCTACATATTAGATAGGTAAGCGAGTACGTTTCGGAAAAAAATTTATGGTTCTGTTACAAAGTGATACTCTGCGTAGCAACTGTGTTTAGTAACGACTTCCTGATTTAACGGCGAAATTACAGTGGTCCCTTCATCGTCGTTATACCCGAAATCCACTGTATTAATATCATGTGTAGTAGAAATACTTAGGACTATAACGAGAAGCTCATGGTTTCGTGGTGCTTCGGTAATCCTATCTATGATCAAAGGAATGGCGAGCAGGGTACCGTCTTTTGATGGGTGACCGTCTTAAGAGGATAGTTTTTGCTGCGCGCTCCATACAAACGAAGTTTGTTTATATTTTCAATACTAAAGTCAATGAAATTTTTCAGAAACAATCTAGGAATTAATCTCTATGCTTGTATGTAAATATAAATCTAAAATGAATCCTAGCATTGAAACTGTATATTTTACTGAAAATCTGACAACATGCAAGCATAGAGATTAGTTTCTAGATTGTTTCTAACTTTAATTGATTTTAATTTATTAGTATTAGTAGGTTTTAGAAGTGGGCTAGGTGTTTATTTTTTATTTTATTAGCAGGTATTGTAAATATAACCAAACTTCGTTTGTATGGAACGCGCAGCAAAAACTAATGGTAGTCAACCCAGAACACATACTTGTGGTTTTTTTAGTTCTCCGTGTATACTTTCAGTATTGGGGTGTTAGGGTAAACATTTGCATTATTTTATAGGGTGATTGAACCCATGATACTGAACCACTTTCCCTAAGAAACCTACAGGAATTTAGCAAAAAGAAAATTGTGTATTTTCCTTTCTTAATGCAATCAGCATATCGAACCTTTTTATGAAAAATTGATTTTTTGCGAATTTTCCCTTCTTTCCTTTGATAAAGTTGTTCAGTAGTACGTAAGGTTCACAATCGTATATAAGGTCTAACAAAATTAGCTGAAACAATTTTAAGGTTATGATCAGACCATCAAACTGAACAACTTTCTCTACCCATAGAGATTCGATATGGGTCCCAACCAATATCGAAATGGCGAAAAAAAAATCTCCTGTTCCTGTTCCATACAAAACTGCAAACATAACTAGAGTCAAATGAATGGGACAGCTGATTTTTCGCGATTTTGATATTGGTCCCATAGAGAAAGTAATTCAGTTTGACGGTCTGATCATCCCCTTAAAATTATTTCAGCTAATTTTGTTAGAGCTTATACAAGACATAAATCATCTGAGAGATTCAATGCAGATTCGATATACACCAAAAAAAATCTGCTATTCCATACTAAACTGCAATGCCTACTCAACTCAAATGTATGCAACAGCAGATTTTTTGTTTTACTCCGATCGGTTTGCTCCCATAGTAAATGTTGTTCAGTTTGATAGGTAGAATCGTAGATTAAAAGGGTGCTAATCATATCAATTTCACCCTGTATAAGGTGCAACTTACATCCATTGGACCACGGCTGGTCCACCTATCCTGGCGGAAGATGTTCCCTTTTCAATGGAGGAACCTCCCAAGTAGTTCCTCCACTCACATGCAACTGTCTGCCCTAACACCCTGTAAAACTTCAAGTTCACAAAACTTTGGTCATGTATATATACGATTCATCATTCATTTCGTATGTATACGAACAAAGAGAAAACCTCAACAAAAACTGAACGATTCCGTGTCAATTCAGATACATGTATTGGAATTGCCACGAAATCGTGGTCCAGTTAAGACTTCAATTGAAGTAAATGAATAAAAATCACAAACGCCAATTTTTAGGAAGACTGATCTGAATATTTGATTACGTGTAAACGGAAAACCAAAATTTAATTAAATTTTACCGAGAATCTCTCTGGTAGGCTGGGATTTTATGTAAAACGTCAACAACATACGACTTGTGTAACTTGGTACCTTTCGGAGCATGTAGTCCCCTTTGATTCGGTTCTGATTACACTGGACGATGATTCTGATATTTTTGTAACATTTATTTTTTGTTTGATCATTTATTTTTATGTATTCACTAGGCATCATAATTAAAACGTTAAATTTGTGAATGAATGAAATATACTTTAAGACATAGACCTAACTACGAGCTTCAGGACGTTGTCCCATTCTATTGCGGCGATATAGTACTCTTGCATTTAGTCACTCTCTCAATGCGGTCACGAGTAGCAGTTTGATTGAAAAACATCTAATCCGCTTAAAAAATATAGTGGTTTGTACTGAGATACTGCACAAACAATTCAAGAAATGTAAGCAAATGTAAAGGAACTATTCATAGGTAAGTAAGATTAATTAATTGTTAAAAAGCATTTTCAATATTATTTAACATAATATTTTTTCCCGCCCTCGAAAAATATATTAAATTATTTATTTTGCAAATGCAAAAAAGGACAAACCTATACGCGAAAAAGAGAAGACAAGAGATATTGCCAGTCATGTAGATTATAGTGAAGGACAAACCTATACGCGAAAAAGAGAAGACAATAGTATGCACTCAGAGGAAGGATCTCCATAGAGTCCGCATAAATTTTCGATTGTAGTTAGTCTCTTTTGTCTTATGACGTACCTTTAATAGTAGAAGGAGGTGGAACTATAGATAATTGTTTATGCGGCTGTCCACTTTTTTTTGAGCTAGTGTGTGTGAAAAGTGACCGTAAACATAAGGCCATATGCCACTTGGTGCCTTTTGTCCATACTACTTGACACCACACACTCAAACCTAAACGTCAAAAAAAGTGGACACTTTACAATTGGTATGGCTCACTCTATTAGGTATAATCTCTTTGGTGAACTCTATGAAGATCCTTACTCTGAGAGCTTTACTCTCTTTTTAATTTTATCTCTCCTCTCTGTGTCATCTACTTGCACACGCCCTCCCGTTCCCCTCACCGGCTACCGCACATAACGCATGGCTTTCGTTTGTCGTACTATCTCTAGTTTACATTTACCTCAAACACTAATGACAAACGGATCGGGTAGATAGGTATATCTAGCTAAATTAATAAGGGTTCTGTAGCTAACAAAAAGTCAAATCTAGAGTGGAGTCTACGAACTGGCAGTTCTAGTCTAGACTGACAGGCGTAGTGTAGGATACCCTGCGACTAGCTGGACCGATGACCTAAAAAGGTGAGGGAGCGACTGGATCAGGAAGGTCAAGAACAGAGTTTTGTGGCGTGCTTTGGGAGTGGTCCATGTTCAGCAGTGAACTATGATAAGCTGATGAATTGTAGTTATAGTCTTCGTTACAGATCGTACTGGACAATTTGGGCGTTGCTGGTGATATTTGGCTCCTTATACTATATTTGCTATTTTTAGAATACCTCTTACTGATTTTGATGTCGGGGAATATATTTGTGTGCATAAATCTGTACAATATGAGTATTCAATTCGTCTCAGACACAAGAACGGACCTCTACTTACGTACAAAATTGTGGACAAAATAGCATCCCATGCTTGTTTTTTATTCTTGATAACGATATCTTTTAATAATATATAATAATGTAGCTTTGGTCGTTTATTAGTACAAATTCACAATAAAACGAAGTTATACATCACCAGGTAAAGCGGTTGTTCATTCTACCTTTCGCTACCGCAGAACCTTCAAACGATACAGTATTATCCAAAATTTAATTTAAACTTCAACCTTTCACTATTTATCTTTATTTATATACAACAGGCACTAACATAAAATATGAGTAGCCTATGTAGGTGTCGTATAAGGCAGAGTGCAATTAGTTACCATAGCTCTAAAAACACTCTCGCAAAATGTTTGCTTTCCACCACCCGTTTATCCGCTATGAAGCCACAGACAGAAAGACCACAGACGACACACGCACGAATTATGGATGCTGACCATCGGTGCTCCGTGATGCTGACCCAGCATCCGACATCCAGTTCACGTAAAGTAGAAAACTACGGAACTGCTGATGCACGGCGACAGAATATCATTGCTTTGCACGAGTTTGCACCTTTCTTTGCCGATTTATCTGGGCCAGCGTTCGATGCTTAGTTACCATTTAACTAGTTTATAATTAGTATTACAAGCTATTGTAACCTAGGATTATATCTCTTACTCTTGGCGGGCTATGATCTCTGACCTACAATAATGAATACTCCCGTAAGTCTGCGAATTATTTCTTAATTCACGCACGCATCTCTACATACACACACACACACTCAGACAAGAGGGTTGAAAACAAAAAATACCTATGTTAATTAGAAAGGGGTGCCTTAAAACCAATTATTTTGATCACAAATTGCTTTCTTAGCACTGTGAATCGGGTCTTCCTCTTATTAGAATGAAAGATAACAATTAATTTACAACCCGTTCAAGGTCGTTATTCTAACCGAATAATCATAAACTTCAGTCTTCCAGCTGGAAAATTTTACTAACCTGTCAGCAACATAGAAAATATCTAGAATATCAAAAGTGGGCCTTTAATTACAAAGATCCCCAGGGCTCGGTTTTAGTCCGCCGTTGCTTACGACCGCTTAATTAGTTTAGTCTTGATAATATTATTTTGAATGACTGTAGTTGCTGTCTTGAGATGTCCTCCGTCTGGTCAATGACATTTTTGACATACAAATGATGTTAGAAACGTCCTCGACTCGACGGATGGGTATAAATTTTCTTGTCAGGACCAACTGATATGGCCTGACTAACTTAACTAGTTGTGCCTAAGGAAGTATAGTTTGACCGTTAACTTTTACTTTTGAGGCGCTATAACCCTTGGTGTGTTCGTTTTCGGGTATGCAGGTTTCCTCAAGATGTTTTTCTTCACCGCCGAGCTAGTGACATTGACAAATACAACCGTACATAAATTCCTGTCGACATAGAACTTTGGTACAAGCCAGGTTTTTTTTTTTTAATGTCTTTAACGGCTCTGGATACTAGTCCTTTTGAGCCATTCGTTATTTTTTTCTTTATATTCTTTATTTTGATGATGGGATGATAGATGACGATGATTCTATGGTCGATTTGTAAGCTCGCGCGTTGCCGCCAAAATGACCATGTATGAGTTAACTTGAACCAAAACTTATGTTCTGTTATCGTATTTATTTGAGATTCCTGTTACGTCGGTCGCTTTACGCAACTGTTTGGTACACAATCCGCACGAAATTATGTCACAAATATCACTAAAACCAACTTTTTACGAATTTCAAATAACACGAAACACAACAAGAGCAATGGCGCCAAGCAAACTCCTTTTTTATCTACAAGCCAGGAATCGTGATTATGTTGCTAGCTCTCTTTCGTATAAATGATAAATGATAAATGAACTTTATTGTGTATGGACTCAGGTGTAGGTACAGACATTTGCAGGTGTTTTGACATTGATTAGTTTCACTGAAGCCTAACTTCCTATGGACTATCACTGCTTCTATTTTGGCCTAAATGCTAAGGTGTTTCGAGTGGAGGAGTTTGCTGACAGAGTAGAAGCATCTAATGCCAGCTATGATTCTTGCATTCACTTCTTCCTCTATCTTATTCTGACCTGATAGCATTGAACGCCGATAGCTGCAAATTCTCACTCTCTCTACTATCATCTCTAACCATCACATGCGGCACTGGCAGTACAGACCTATAATATAACCTATAATGTAACCTAATGTATGGAACAGCTGATTTGTTTTTCGCGATTAAGATGTTGGTCCCATAGAGAAAGTTGTTCAGTTTGATGGTCTGATCATCCCCTTAAAAATGTGTCAGCATATTAAAAAGGACCCTGTATATAGACATTTCTTTAATTTATTAATCATCATCAGCCCGGTAATTTATTCTACCTACTATAATTATAATAATCGAATCAATTCTAAACGATTATAAAACTGTAAAAGTAACATGTGCCTGTATATTGAAGATATTTACAAGAAAAATGATCACGATATAGCTTTTAGGTGTCCCTGACTCCAAATCAACCTTTTTTTATCATTTTTGTTTATTTGTTCGAGCATCACGCAAAAACTACTGAACGGATTTTGATGAAATTTTTGTTTGTTTTATAGCTTATGATTTGACTTAAAATCAGGTAAAGTATATAATTTGTGCGGACGAATTCACGGGTAAACTCTAGTAAATTATAAATGTGAAAGTTTGTGATGATGTTTGGTTGTTTGTGACTCAATCATTTAAACGACTGAACAGAAGAACACAGATAGAATACCTATGTTCTGGATTAACGATTAACTAGTTAGTTAATAATGAGTTTGTTAAGAGAATTTGCTGCGCGATCCATATAAACGAATATTTTCAATAATAAACAATGAAATTTTTCTAGAAAATAATCTCTATGCTTGTATTTTGGCAGATTTTAGTTAAAATTGATAGTTTTACAGTGCCTCAAAGATTTCCATACAAATCTGAAATTAATGCTAGCATTGAAACTGTATATGTTAATGAAAATCGGACAGGATACAAGCATAGAGATTTACGAAAATATGACAACATAAAAGCATAGAGATTATTTTCTAGATTGCTCTTAAAAATTTCATAGACTTTAATTGGTTAGTATTTATAATATGGACAACCAAACTTCATTTTTAAAAACCTATCATCTTAAGAGGCAAAGCGGGCACTTGAAGAAATGTGGAGAATAGGTCACTTTTTCGACTGTTTACGTATTTTTCCAATCCGCCCTTCCCACACATCCCGCCGACTAGAGTGCGAAAGAGACAACTGCAGCTAGGACTGATTTTATCAACATAAAATGGACGAAATCAGCATTTCGTATTCCCCAGTTTTTAACACCGATTTTAATCATTCTTTCAAGAATAATATGAAAAAGACGTTGGCTATGTCAGTATCTTTTGCTTTTTTGTTTATATTCGTCAAAGTTTGCAGGATGTCTGAAAACGGAGGCAATTTTCGAAAGTCCTACAGTAATAAATTTATACCAAAAAGCAAAACATAGGGACATAGCAGAGGTAACATATATTGTATGGTAAAAAATTGTTTGCTCTAGTGTCATTATCCACGGAGGAAACAGGGGAATACGTTTGTATGGACTAAACGGTACTAGTCTATCCTCTTAATACCTACAGACACTCTCGGAGCGGTTAGATAAAAACCAACCAAGAGAATAATCTTAGGCAGGGAGGATGTTTATTACTTCTTCGTCCTCCAGACTTTCACAAGGTCATCAAAGAAATGTTAGACGCTCGATATTGTATCGCTGTATTTGTATTGTGTTGTGGTACGATGATTTTTCACGATTCATGATAACTAAACCCTAGTAATACTTAAGAATAGAATAGAATAGAAATCATTTATTTGCATGAATACAGTTTTTTACAATAGGTCTTGTCATCGTGATATATTATTTAGTACAGGTGTATCCAGCCTGCTCGCAGGCGTGCAAATTTCTAGCATGTCAAATTTATATTAAAATGAACTGAACAAATGATTGCTTACATAGAAATGTCACAATTTTTCTACAGAAGATTTTCTACGTAAGATAAAACCACTAAAATTATACTAAATGAACCTATCACAGATATACAGGGTGTAAGTGACAGCCTAACAAATACTGGAACGATGAACTCAGACCATGAAACAGAACACCTTTCACTATGGAGCCTACCCAACTCAAATGTATGGGACAGCTGATTTTTTTCGCGTTTCCTGAGGTAGGCACGATGTTGGTGGCATAGAGAAAGTTGTTCAATTTGATGGTCTGATCATCCCCTTAAAAAAGTGTCAGCATATAAAGAAGGGACCTGTATAAATGGTGAACTCAGACCATCAAATTGAACAACTTTCACAATGTCGAAATCACGAAAAAACAGCTGTCCCATACATTTGGCTCGAGTAGATTTGCAGTTTTATATGGAACAACAGTTTTTTTTTTCGCGATTTCGATGTTGTTCCCATAGAGAAAGTTATTCAGTTTGATGGTCTGGTGATCCTCTTTAAAAAGTGTCAGCATATTAAGAAGGATCCTGTATTATTATCATTATCTTTGATTATGCAGTAAATATCAAGCGTGTAGTGTTTACCTAAGGGCAGACCCTCAATCGACTTAGTTTCAAATAGAAAATCATTTGTTAAAGGGATATAATTCGGAGCGCGCTCCATACAAACGTATTATGGTGATATTTTCAATACTAACCAATTAAAGTCAATGAAATTTTGCTGAAACAATCTTGAAACAAATATCTATGCTTGTATGGAGTCAGATTTTCGTTAAAATATACAGTTTCAATGCTAGGAATAATTTATGATTTGTATGGAAATCTTTGAGGCACTGTAACTTTAAAACTATACATTTTAACGAAAATCTGACTCTATACAAGCACAGTAATTTGTTTTTAGATTGATTCTGAAAAATGTCACTGAGTTTAATTGGTTAGTATTGAAAATATCACCATAGTACGTTTGTATGGAGCGCGCTCCGAATTATATCCTCTTAAAGGTAGGTATTTGTCTGAAACCTAGGCTAGGTCATCCAGTTAGTTTAAAACTTATAATTGCTTAGTTTTAATAAGAAGATCTACAAACTAACTAGGGTCGTTAGTTAGGGTTTAATTATAATAACTTCTGTTTGTCTCCAAATTGGAGAAGTATTGCTATAGTCTTCTTATAGTGTGGGCAAGCCCTGGTGTCAGAGTTTTTTCAGACCACCTTACGGCCTCTGACGTGGTTTTATATGTAACGACTACTTAACGTGTCATCCGAAGCACGGAATCATCTTTCTTTTCAGACAATCATGTGATTCAGCCTGCAATGTCCTAACCAACTGGGGAAAAACGCACGAAGTGACATATCACCAGGTGTCCCCCGTGGGAATCGAACCCACGACCTCCGTGTCAAGAGCCCAATGCTCTTAACCATTAGACCACGGGGGCAGTTTGCTATAGTAATAAAAGACAGATTTAAATAGTATAATTGTTATGGTATAGTATAGGTACCTGTTAAGGCTCATTTAACCGGCGCCCTCTTTCAGTGGCATCCTCGTAACACTATTTATGATGTCTCAATCAAGAAAGCCTAAATTTAAAAAAAGTGATACTCCAACTGACCAAAAAAGCCTGAAAACAATATTTTATACTTTTATATGTTTTTAACATACATAAAAAAAAGAAAAAAACGGTTACTTTTACATTTATTTCGATATTCTTTAAAGTGGAATGTTTAGAACACAAAAAATAGCTCTTAGGCTTTTGTAGAAAGTCGGAGCAGAACTTGTTCATTTTGTATTTTCATTATAGAGAATTTTTTTAAGTTGTGCTGAGAGTGCCACTGAACGGTAAAAGGAATTTTAATGTAAGTTTCCAAATAAAAAAGGACCCTTACCTAATTATTATTATAGCTAGGTACCTACTACACCAAACTAGGATGTAGTGCATATAGATACCATAGAAAGAACAACAGCACGGACTATCTACATAATATACCAAAAGTTTTGCGGTTCCTTTCCAAGACCCTAATAGACCCTGAACGATATTTCACGCTGCCTGGTAGAAATTCTTCTGTTTTCTGCTGTAGGGGAACCACGCTTCAGTCTTCTACAAATTATTGGTAGAAATTGGCTTCATGGTGAAATTTGTTCAGTTTGATGGGCTGAAGCACCCCTTTAAGTATTACTAGGGTGTTTTGTTACACCCTGTATAATAAATATCTCTGAAACTGGTGGCTCAAACACAAAATTTCATAGGTATTATATTTTGCGATCATCTCAGTATCTTGCCGCGATTTATAAAGTTTTCAGGGTGCGACAGTTTTTTTTTTTGTTTCGGTTCGTTCCCATAATAAAAGTTGTTCAATTTGATGGGTAGAGTATGTGGTTTAAAAGTTAATGATATTTTTTCTTACACCTGTAAAGTGGCGGCTGGCAATAGGCGTACTTCCATATTAAAATCTTCAAACTCCTTTATTTTATGTTTGTTCGGTCCACCAATGAACTTAATTTGGTTTTCAACTTTCCAATCAAACTTAATGAAAGCCGATCTAAATTTGTGAAATTTTGAGGCCTCGTGTTTTCAATTTTACCAATTACGCCGTAAGCCATGAAAACGGGATTAAAACACGTTTTAAAATCAAACTCTCCAAAGAATAACAAATTTATTATCGCATAGCTGTTGCCCGCAACAACTTTAAAAAAATATCATATGTGTCAATCCAGTACATATTCTATCAGTGTGCCAAATTTCATCCAAATCTGTTCAGCCGTTTATGCGTGATTGAGCTACAAAAATCCAAACATCGTCAAAAACTTTGACATTTAAAATATATATACAACGTGTTAATGAATTAACGCAAAACTAGAAAATAGTTTGTTTCGAGAGCAGAATGGAATTATCATGTTTTCAACATAGGTAATTTTATTCAAAATATTAAATAATTTGTTTGAAAAATTAAAAATTTACTGAATTCGATCTCAACCCACCGCACGGGCACACTCACCCTACTTACTAACAAAACAAGATTCTTAAAATGTATCCACGAGCACGCTAGCGCTTTCATTCATTGCTGAAATGATAACAAATCATTTTTGCCTGAAAATTTAAAATGTGTATAACTTTAAATTTTAACTATCAAAATAATGAAATTATTGTTCCAATGTAATTATTTTGTTATAAATCAGTTGGGGTGTATGATGTTTTGCGCTTATTCATTAACACGTTGTATATATTGGAAACTTGTCAGCATATTAAGCAGGACCCTGTACTTATACCAGATTTTAGGTAAAAACCTTGACTTCGCTAAATTTGTAGGAGCAAACGCTAATGCGCACACCCCCGCCTTTTTAACCTATTGTGGTAGAGCCTAAACTCTGTCATAAATTATCACTTGACTTGGCCCCTGAGCTTACAGGAGTTACAGCGATGATGTGTGGTGTGCCTATGCCGGATAAAAAACCAGACGCCAAACGTCCAATAGGGATGAAGGTCGTGAATTTATGACAAACGTAGCTAATTAGCTATTTATCATTATTCTACCTATAAACTTCCCACAGATGGGCACAGGCCTAGCCTCAAGGTTTATGAGCACAGAAAAACAATCACATATACAGGGTCCTTCATAATATGCTGACACTTTTTTAAGGGGATGATCAAACCATCAAATTGAACAACTTTCTCTATAGGACCAACATCGAAGTCGCAAAAAAAAAAATCTGCTGACCCATACATTTGGCTGGAGTAAGTTTGCAGTTTTGTACGGAAGAGCAAATTTTTTTTCGGGATTTCGATGTGTTGGTGCCATAGAGAAAGTTGTTCAGTTTCACGGTCTGATCATCCCCTTAAAAAAGTGTCAGCATATTAAGGAGGACCCTATATGGGTGTTAGTCCACCACGCGTGCCCAATGCGGATTGTAGACTTCAAATACGCATCAGTATTTCTTCTTTTATTACTTCAGCGTATGCAGGTTTCCTCACGATAGAAACCTTCACCGTTTAAGAGCAGTCGGTATTACGTACCTACATAAGTTATAGAAACTCACTTCTCAGCTGCTCATTGCTCAATGCTCATTTCTCAGAAATCTCAATCCCACTGCCTGCACTGTGAATAGAAAAGCTTTTCTATGTAGGCGCCTTCCTAGAACTGGGAGTTAATTATGATGTAAACGCAATTTTCATGTTTTAAGGCTTTATTTAAGTTCTTGATATTTTACGAAGTGTAGGTAGGTATTAGTTTTTACAAATGAAAAATAACCTGTGTAATGTGAAAGTAGATTGAAGACCTTTCTTTAGAAATGATCCTATGAGGTAAGGTCTAGTTTGTGATGATTTCTCCAATATTATTTTATTTTAGTATCTTATTTATACCCACAGTCTTCACATTCAATAAAAATCCCGATGTATCGGGAAATTAAAATTTTTAGAGCATAATTTATTCGTAGCTCTAGCTAAGCTAGTACAGACGCCATCAGATATATCATAGCAAACAAGGTTGTCAAATATTTCTTAGCAGTTCTAATTATCAATAATTTCTTTACACATCCCAAACCAATCAAAAACATCTGAACGCCTAGAACATCAAATGTATCTTTGCAGTCAGGGTAATCATAAACATCTGAACAGTTTAGGAAAAGAGACTTTACTCCGTTGTTTTACATTTCAATTTTAAATTACATTTTATAGAAATTATTGAAAATTAGTTGTTTAAATATTTATGACAAAATACACGTCTGGATATAATTGGTAACATTTACTGTAAAGAATTTATTGAAAAATAGCACTGTTCAGAAATATTTGAACACATTGTATGCTTCGATATATCTGATGGCGACTGTACTAATGATATGAACAACAGGAATCAATAATTTATAATAATAAATATATTTATTTCTCTCCACATACAATAATAAACAATAAGTGATTTAGGTACCTCTGAACTAATATTTTAAATTTATCAAACTGTTTTGTTCAAAAGAAACCATATTAAAATAGCTACGGTTTAAAATAAATATTTACAGTTTTATTTACACAGGTTAACATTTAAAATATACAATATTTTCATACAACTGAGAAGTTTAAATAAAATTTTACAATAGTGAACGACTAGAACGACTCAAAAGGACCGTACATTAATTACGTGTGGTGATTTTGGAAATTTTTCGACCTTTAGAATATACAGGGTCCTTCTTAATATGCTGACACTTTTTATGGGGATGATCAGACCATCAAACTGAACAACTTTCTCTATGGGACCAACATTGAAATCGCGAAAAAAAATCAGCTGTTCCGTACAAAACTGCAAGCCTACTCGAGCCAAATGTATGGGAGAGCTGATTTTTTTTTCGCGATTTCGTTATTGGTCCCATAGAGAAAGTTGTTCAGTTTGATGGTCTGATCATTCCTTTAAAAAAGTGTCAGCATAATAAGCAAATGGGCAAAGCTGAACCGGTTCAGAACTAACCACGGAAGGTCCAACTCCCACCTCTACAAGTGGGGCCTGAGGGAGTCACCGATGTGCGACTGCGAGGCACCTGACCAAAACCTCACCCATATGGTAAATGAGTGCACTCTGCGCCGTTTCCCCGGTGGAATTGAAGAACTCCATAGGTTAACCCCGGCATCGGAAGACTGGCTAAAACATCTTAACTTCGAAATTTAAACCTCCTCGGATCCAAGCAGGAAGACTAAAAATACCATACGATATAATGATGATGGAGCATAATAAGAAGGACCCTGTATGGAAATGAATATCTTCAATGTGCAGATATGCTTACTGGTACGAGAAAACGTAAAATTGTGCACCTGTCTCTTTGGTGAACGAAATCTGATTTAATGCAATGTTTATACAGGGGTTCATACAACGCCGCCGAAGGAGACCGATCTATAGAACTGGAAAAACCAGGGTTGTCACCTCTCAGTCTGCCGCAACTCGAGGGTTGCCAAGTTCAAAGACGTAATTTTTGAACCCTAGTGTTGTGGCAGACTGAGAGGTGGCAACCCTAGTTTTTCCAGTTCTACAGATCGGTCTCCTTCCGATGGCACCTCATTTACTTCTCAAACATATAGGTGAAAAAAATTGTACCAAAATCATAATGGTAAAGGTACTTGCGGCAAAATTTTGCTAGGAAACCCGGGGGCTGTATGAACCCCTGTGCAACCTTTGACTTTTTGTTTCTTTTTACATTTTGTTTACCAAACAAATAGGTGCATAATTTTACGGTCGGATCTCGTACCATACGATGAACACCAAAGTTCTATGATTATTTTATTCGACAATCACTTGCGGTCCCCGACACATTAATTGACCTAAAATATCTTAAAGAGAGTTAAAAAGTAAAAATATATTTGCTTAAATCAAAACATCAAAAGCAATAGATGAGTGAATTATTTTTCACTTTTTAATTGTTTGTTTTTGGCGTTGGGGGTTTTTTAAATTTATAATTTAATGTTATTTCGTAATTTTTAAAGTTACTTGAAAACTGAAGAACCGATTTTCATGAAACAAAGCTAAGAACACTCTTGCAAAAATTAGCTTTCTATTGAAAAAAACCGCATCGAAATCTGTCCACCCATTTGAGAGCTACGATGCCACAGACAGAAAGACCGACAGACAGCAAGACAGACCGACATAGGCGTTAAACTTATAACACCCCTCTTTTTGCGTCGGGGGTTAAAAATAGCACAGAAGAGCGAACCTGGCTCCGTGTAACGGTAAGTATATATAACATTATTCATGAAATTCCGTTTACATCAAACAACTTTTTTCATTGTTGATTTAAAATCGAATTACAATAAGTGTTCTTTGTATTGTCTTGTGTTGTCTTGAGGACGCTTTGAGGACCAAATTAAATGTTCTTTTATTTACTTCTGAACACTTTTTTATTTCTATTACTAGGTATGAAGAGTGACCTCCAAAAAATACATCTACACTGTTATAAAACTGTGACGGAAGATGTCTGTATAATAAAGATATTTTAAAAAAAATGTGTTTGTGTTTACTCAAATACAAATTTTCAGATTTTTCATTTTAATAGTAGCTAAAAGACATTATTATTATTATTTCTTGCTGAAACATTTCTGGTAAATTTACTAAATTTTTTTTTTTCTTAAACAACAATTACAACAATACTATAATTCGTACTTAAAAACTAAAAACTCGTGCTTAAAAATCGTTTGCACAGTTATGTTGGGTTTTTGGGTATTTCGCCTCTTTTTACTCACGCCATCTATGTTCTATACAACATGTTAACGTGTAAAATGTTTTTCTAACAGGTTTAGAATTTTGGCGCAGGAGACCCCGCTTTATGAGTAGGCGGGGGAGCGGTAGCAGAGGACCCGTCCCCGACCCGTCCATATATGTATATACGAGCGGGGGAAGTAAATACGAATATCTCAAAGGATTTTTTTTTTTATGTGTTTAATAAATGGAATTCAATTTACTTTAATTAGTTGTAGTAGTATAACTAGTATGAGGGTTTCGGTTAATCCGTTAACACGTTGTATATAATTATCTATACTTCATTTCAAATAGGGATGAAAAGATTTTCCACTTCCTATATAGCTGGCCAATTCTGATTTGCAAATATAATTTATTTATCAGAAAAATATACTATCCCACACTTCTTAGACGTTACTAAAGCTGTTCTAAGAATTAGTGAGAGGAAGTGTTTCAAATCTCTGTTTCTGTAATTCAAAACAGCCTTAAAATTTCGTTGCTATTTGAAATGGAGTATAAATAGTTGGTTTGGTGGTTGGTTCTGCGATAATTGCATTCACTACATACTATAACAATACAAGAAAACAAGAAGAGACAAATATCAATGGAAATTTGCAATTTACGGTAAAATAGATGAAATCCGAGGCAATTTTCCCGTAGTCTTAAAACTGTGCCAATCATACAAAAATCGTCCAACAACTAAAAGTATAAGGAAAGTTAGTGTCAAATTGACTATATTTGTCGTGCTTATTGGCATTTCCACTCCGCTCTTACACACGTTCCCCAGGGGTAGTTTGCTGATCTGAAACAAATATTGAGTTAGGCAGTATGTATGTAACTAATATAATGTACGTGAGATAAATAATGATAATTTTATCTGGACACATTTCACATAACTAACGTAACGTAATGTTGTCCATCCTTGTTACGTAAATAAATTATATGTATAATAAATAATAGCAATGTAAGGTTGTGTTTTATATTTGTTTAGTCGGTTTAATATGAGTCTTGATAATATGGATTGGGACTAGATAATCTGTGTGATGTCAAAGATAAAATAAAGAATTAAAATACAATATTAAAATCCAACAAATAATATTATGATTCAACAGATTATAATATCTTCTATATTCTCATAATTATGAAAAGATATAAGTACTCGTAAAAGGGGAATAATTTATTTGATAATAACGAAATAAGCATAAGCATAAGCATATGCTCACGACTATATTCCCCGAGGGGGTAGTCAGAGACATTCTGAAACCTCAGAACATCCACATTTCACCACTAGTACCGAAACTCTGTCCAGTGTGACGGGGGGTGAGCCCCCCGAATAATAACGAAACGTAACGGAACAATAACGAAATACATTACGTACATTATGGTATGTAAATTAATTTTAAAAATATATTCTGCCCTAACACTAATTGGTAAGTACGCAAATTGTTTCTTATTCTACATAATAGTTAAATTTATTCTACATAAAATGTAAAAAATATTGTTACCTATTTCCAGCTAAATTTTCAACCTAAACACATCCTTTTACGGTTCAGTTTCTCATCACAATATTTCAGATTTGCTACTCTAACTCACAAAATAAGCCTAAAAGATATTTTTATAGAAGCTTGCTGGTTGTTTTTCTTAACTCTTAAGGGGCTATTTTCTATGAGAAACGCGATTGCCCAGCCCTCCGAAAAGTGCATGCTTGTGCCGTATTTTCGTTGAAAAATAATTACCTAACAAAAGTACTTTTAATAAATTTTTTTTATGATTTCACTATACAAACTAATAGTGAATATGTGAGTAAAATTCAAATAATTATAAAAGTTGCATGTTTGAGAAAATAATTTTTAAAATGCGTTATTTCCTTAACTTTTCGAAAAGAAATTATATCGAGTGAAGTGATTTCAATCGAGTATTAGATTTATGATTTCACTAGATAAACTATTCAAGAATACCCTGTATTTTTTTCGTTTCGGTAACTTGTATAAATCTTTCAGAAAAACGAAAAATAAGAGACCCCTTCAGGTAATTCCGGGACGTAGGCCCCTTAAGGAGAAAAATAAATAGGTATGTGAAAAAAAACCTATTAGGTGGCCTAGGATTCCATGGAACAACATAATTTTTCGTAACTCAATCTTCTTCTTCTTATTGTGTGGGCAGCAAGCCCTGGAGTTTTTTTCAGACCGCCTTACGGCCTATGACGTTATTCGTAACTCAATAACAGTTATCATATCAGTATCGCATAAGCATATGCTCACGACTATATTCCCCGAGGGGGTAGTCAGAGATATAGAGAGACGGGGGGTGAGCCCGTCGCCACATAATGGACATTGAAGCATGCAGGTTTCCTCACGATGTTTTCCTTCACCGAAGAGACAGTGGTGTTACAAATCGTACATAAATTCCGAAAACTCATTGGTATGAGTCGGTCTGGACGGGAATCGAACCATCGCCTCCTGCACGGCAGGCAAGGTTACTCGCCACTGGACCACCACGGATTTTGTTCATCAGTCAAATCAGTATCAGTATCGTGTCAGCAAAATTAACTTAGGTACAATTACAATATTACACCAGGCCCATATGAGGAAATAAACACTTGTAGGTAGGTTTCACAGAAGCGATCGCTCGTTTTATTTCTTGTACTAAATTCTGAGAAAATGTACTAAAAATCAAGTCATGTTCTATACCAGGAATTGTACGCAATTAAAAGCAGAAATAATCTCTACTTGCGAGCGTATGTTTGAACTATTTGGAACCTGAATAACACTATTAATAGGTAAGTATTTTTTAAATGCAATGGTTTGAAGAGATGTTTTACACCATCAAGCTCAAAAGACAATCGATCGAAGATCGATGGAAATAGTTTATCTAGATTAACATAATATAATGTGTAAGAACGCAATTAACCGTTAGGTACCAATGAGGGATTTTCCGAAAGCGAATTAAAAAGAAAAAATAATTCTAAAATATTTATGGCTCGATATATTATGGCATTAACGCAAGATGGATGAGTAACCTTGCAAATAATAAAAATAAATCAAATAGTAAAAATTCTTGTTTTTAAGAGAAGTTTATTCCGAATGCGTAAATGCGCGCTGCATACAAACGAAGTTTGGTGATATTTTCAATACTAACCAATTAAACTCAATGAAATTATGCAGAAAAAATCTAGGAACAAATCTCTATGCTTTTATCGTGTCCGAATTTCGTTAAAATATACAGTTTCAATGCTAGGATTAATTTAAGATTTGTATGGAAATTTATAAGGCACTGTAACTTTAAAACTGTACATTTTAAGGAAAATCTGACACGATACAAGCATAGAGATTTGTTTCTAGATTATTTCTGCAAAATTTCATTGAGATTAATCGGTTAGTATTGAAGATATCACCAGACTTCGTTTGTATGGAGCACGCCAACAGTAATATACTTAAGGGTATATTAAGTATGCAGAAAAAACAGATTCTTTTTCAACAGATGTGTCTAACTCAGTTACATACATTTTTTATTTACTTTACGCCTCCGTCTTCGCATCTAACTCAACGCCAGCCACCCCGTTCACGGTATTTTAATCACGTTAGCTGTCAGAAACGCCCACAAAGTGGAAAAAAAAATCCGGGTTTGTATTCATTTGTAAACCAACAATTGTATATTGTAGGTACGCTTTTGCAAGAGTACCTACCTAGCTAGGCAGCTAGCAGAGGCTAGAGAGCAGTCTTTTGCGCATTCATTCTAAGTTGAAAACTTGATCCATATTCTTTTACTTACTTATTTGCAAAGTTTCTTGGCAATTTTCCACTTTGATACTTCCGTAGAAAGAAAGTTGTTTAAAATTCAATATCAGTTTTTAACTTTGGAAAACAGGGTTGTTTTCATTCGTTCTCAAATTAGGAACAATAACTAGAATTGTATTAATTAAAATTCATGATAAAACTTTTGCTTTTCGGCCTTGGATACCTATAAGTAAAGTTTTAAATATTAATTTATTAAATCAACAAATAGGTTTTTCATCTCACAAGCTCGGAAAGATTATGTTTATCATTCTAAATCTGAGTGCAAAAGTGCATTTTAGGGTTTAACCTCATCTGGCACCACGGAATCGTATTTTTCGACGCTCCATCCTTTTCTTTCACTCAGGAAGGACATTTGCTAGAGCGAGAAAGATAGCGGGAACGCGATCGCACGCGGCAGCACCGGGAGTGCTGCGGCCTCCGGCAATGCTGCGACCTTTCTCGCTTTAGCCAATGACGTTCCTGAGCGACAGAAAAGGATAGAGCTTAAAAAAATCGATTCCATGCTGCCAGATGAGGCTCAACCCTTATCCGCTAGCGTGGAAAGAGTTTTTAGAATTTGAATCTTTCTATTCAATATTTTTCTATACCGCCAGTCCACTTGTCGTTGCGCCAACCTCATTTTTAGATTAATCACACTGGCCATCATGACGACTTCATGAACAAAAACTTATTTAAACTGTTTTTCTTGCACCTAGCATTTTCGTGGGATTTTCCTCGCTGTAGTTAGGCGAAAAGTTGTGTTTCGCTCGGCAGCAGAGTTATTCTGAAACCCTCGCTACGGTCAGAATTATATATTTGAGCGTAGATTTGATCCACGGATTTAATACAAGTACTTGCGCCAAAAAACAACTTTGCAGCCTTGCACAACAAATAACTATTTTCTCCTTGCCGAATCAGAGGCCTACAAAATACCATTCAATAAAACCGTTTTTTTTTTTTTCGTATATTCGGTTTTTAACTTGAACCACACTCACATATTTTGGAACAAATATTAGAAAAACAATGCTAAATAGTTATGTAAGTACGAATAATATACGAATAACGATAGTACCTAAATTATAAGGTCTTTCTTAATATGCTGTCGGTCGATCAGACCACTGAACAACTTTCTTTCCCTAAGGAATCGCAGTCGAAATCGCGAAAAAAAAAATCTGCCGTTCCATTCAAAGCTGCAATCCTACTCGACCCAAATGTATGGGAAACAACAGATTTTTTTTTCGTGATTTCGATGTTGGTTCCATAGAGAAAGTGGTTCAGTTTAATGGTCTGATCATCCTCTTAAAAAAACATCAGCATATTAAGTTGGACCCCATATTCAGAGATTTGGCCAAAAAGATTGACCTTATCTGCTCCCATGCTTTTGATCACGCTACCTGGTGACTGCACGTTGTTGGTAGGAGGGTTAACTAAGCTACGGAACGATAACATCACGCTACCACTTAAAATTACAGATTAATCAAACTAGGCTTATTTGCTTCCTATGTCCTTTGAACTGACTTACTCTACAGATACTTGCGGCAACAACAATCTGTTTCAGATTAGAACGTGATTAAGAAATGTCCTGTGTCTAGTGATCCCTACTGATCTACTCCCCACGCTTGTGTCCACTTCGCTGGATCGGAACGTGATTACGTGACATTTCAAGGTGAATACAATTTTGTAGAAAGTACCTAGTTTGTTCTATGCAAGGGTGTAAGGAAATGTATCATTAACCTTTAAAACACATACTCTACCCATCAAACAGAACAACTTTTACTGTGAGAGCAAACCGATCGGAACAAAAAAAATCAACTGTTCCGTACTAAACTGCAGCGCCTACACGACTCAAATGTATGGGACAGCAGATTTTTTTTTGTTCTGATCGGTTTGATCCAATAGTAAAAGTTGTTCACTTTGATGGGTAGAGTATGTGGTTTATAGGTTAATGATAGATACTTTTCCTTATAGGGTCCTTCTGCGGACTCTTTTTAAGGGGATGATCAGACTGTCAAACTAAACAACTTTCTCTACGGCACCAACATCAAAAACGCGAAAAAAAACAGCTGTTTCATACAAAACTGCAAACCTACTCGAGCCAAATGTATGGGACAGCAGATTTTTTTTACATTTGCGTATAGATTTTTTTTACATATACCTACATCCGTTTTGTTTGAACCGCTGATTTTTTTAAGCGTTTCCTGAAATTTGCCTCAAGCGAAAGTTGTTCAGTTTGATGATCTAACAGTGTATTAGTAAAACAGTGTTCCTTATCCGCATTTCCATAGGTATTTAGGAAAATAGACTGAATCCAAAGAACATTGTCGTTGTTCTTTGATTTCAATCACATTTCTTACGCCATCCGACTTGCGATACGGAATGTAAGAATTCTTCTGTACATCGTATAATCGCTTTTCCTGTTCACGCTTTGGACAACAAAGCGTGAACAGGAAAAGCGATTATACAACGTCTTAATGAATAAACGCAAAACTAGAAAGTAGTTTGTTTGGAATCGAGAGGTACAACACAGGTAATTTTTTTCAAAATATTATAAAATTGTTTGTAAAATTTAAAATTTAATGAACTCGATCTCAACCCACCGCTCGGGCACTCTTACCCTACTTACTACCAAAACAAGATTCTTAAAACGTATACATGAGCACGTTAGAGCTTTAATTCATTGCTGAAATGATTACAAATCATTTTTGCCTCAAAACTTAAAATACGGATAACTTTAAATTTTAACTATCAAAATAATGAAATTATTGTTTCAATCTAACTATTTTGTTATAAATCAGTTAGGGTGTATGAGGTTTTGGCGCTTATTCATTAACACGTTGTAGAAATATAAATTCCAGGAACACATAATCAATGGCACCCTCCATTTACGTACAGAAACTAATTTATAGTTTCGGTGCCGTGGTTATGGAGAGGAGAGGCTTTTCAGGGTAAATTCTATATCCTAAGTGATGTAAACCACATATGGGTAGACATTCAATTAACGAGGTGTGTAAGGATATTTAAATATGTTAACGATATCCATAACGCTGGAAATAGACTATCAAACAAAGTTTGGAACCTATTCTCTTTCCCACTTTTTTATCTTAGATAAGTCTTAGAAATAGTGCAATCAGAGTGGTGTAGGTGTAATAAACGTATTGAATATAGTATTTTGTCATTTTTCAATAAATAATACATGATTTTGAAGCAAGCTGGAGCATATTGAGTTCTCAGAACAAATATTGTTCTGAGGAGGGGTTTTTGTATGGACTGAAGTATCTATTGAGGATGTATGATTGGCTAGCCTTCCGCCGACAAAAAGACAAAAAAAAATGTAAAGGCATATTTACCTGTGCAAGCGAAATCGTCTTGTCGTCTGATTTTGAGCACCTGATGTCTTTCAGATCTCGTATAACACGCTTATACTTCAGCAGTAGACCTTGGAACCTTGGGATGAAGCGGCAGTCACATCTCCAAGGGTTGTGCCCAAGGAACACGTGCATAATGTTGTTGTTCGCTTGAAACGCTTTGTCGAAAACGTACACTGGAATCTGCGGAATAGAGTTGAAAATTAATTAAATTTTCACTTGAATATCAATCCTACGAATGTCGTGGAAGGCTGTTATGTTAGACCTCTGACCACCTTATTCGCTAATAGTTAGTTTAAGATAACAATTAAGTGGTTTTCATGTTTCTTTCCTTAGATAATAAACTAGGTTATTAACAGTTCTCATGCCATTAGCTTACGAGTAACATTGTTTAGGTCTCTATTGTAAATAATATTCGTAACTTAAATACCAACTTTTGCAATGTCAGTGAGTCTCTCTCCGAACTCCGAGTCGAAAACACTGTTTTTCTGCTATTCGATATTTCTTCTAAATCTAGACTCTATAATTTAAAATTTACCGTAATATTGTGTATAAATATAGTAATCTTGTGTTTATTAAACAGTTTTTTAGAAAAAAGTTTGTTTCTCTCACTGCGTAACAAGGCAATGGCCGATCCAGCTTTCGAGCCCAAGGTCCAATAAAGGTCACATAGTAGAGGTCCAGTAAGCACAGGCTCCAATTCGATTAATGTTTTGCTACGTTACTTATGATACGTTCGCGTTTGTATTTGCAAACATACAAAGCCGACACAAATGACCCCAATGATCCGCCCTGATTGTGTAAGGTTAATAGAGTTTACTGCTTACAAATTGCAATTATAACTACTTACATCTTTTAATAGCTTTCTAAATCAAATTTACTTTGCTTGGTTGGTTAGTTCATAATGTCATCATCGACTTAATAAAAGTTTATCAAGCAGAACAGTGAGCACAGTAGTACGGTTTATTTTCTATCCTTTTCATTCTTAGCACATACATTTTCCGTGAAAGTCACCTCAATACTATGAAGATAGATCAGAGTTAAGATTTAATTTAAAGCCATGATGTACTTCATTATAATTCTAGAATACCTAAATCATATTTTCCTACATTTAGCTAAGCGATTCCTTTTTAGTACAGACGTGTATAATAATAATGAACGTTTTTGCACCTAGATGGCTTACTGTATGAGAATTTTGAGAACCATCGTACCGTTCTATGTATAAGCACAGAGTACTATAATATAAGCAAACTATATAGTTTGAGCTCTACCTATATAGGTAGAGCTCGCCTAATCGAGTATGAACCTTGAGCACGAGTATGAAAAACAAAATACTTATGACGGCCCGATAGCACAGTCGGTAGTGATCTTGCCTGCTGTGCTGAGGGTCGCGGGTTATAACTCTACTATGTATGTATGATGAATATGAATATTTGTACCAGAGTCATGGATGTTTGTATCTATGTAATGTATTCTATATCGTTATCTAGTCATCATAATACAAGTTCAAGCTAGATTCTGGTACTTTAAATGTGACTAGATAATTTGTGTGTCAATGTCCAAGATATTTATTTATTAATTAATTTCTCGTTCAATTAGTACCAAAATAAAATGCGTCCTGATTGTGTCAGCGAAAATATCCAAGAACAATATTCAACCATCTATATTTGCATAAACTAAAATTAAATTTTTTTAATGATAGACAGACTATAATGAAAATTTGAAAGAAAATTCTAGTCTAGAGCGTTATAGAAAAGCTAAAAAAGTTTTCAAAAGCTCACGCTCGGTGGCAAAGGCCGTGACCCATTCGCGCGATCTCTCTGAAGCACCATTTTCTATTTTCTGTGTGTGTATAGGTATGTAATTTATTTACCTCTTTCAGTAAATTTCCTCGAAGGCTCAGCACTCTAAATGTGGTGAACCATTCAGAGCCTTCCAACTCTTTGACAGCTGAAATACTGTTGTTGTCCAGGAACAAGTCCGCTAACTTTTTGTACTGCTGGTTCTGCAATATGCTTCTTATTGAGTTAATCTATGAACAAAAATATTTAGATATAAACCAAAGAAAGAAATATAAAATAAGGATCCGAAGGAGACGTCAGTTTTGTTCGTGTAAAGTTTAACACAACCGTACACAATGATTGTTTAATAACAATCGCTATATAGATTCATTTTCTATATACAGGGTCCTTCTTAATATGATGACACTTTTTAAGGGTATGATCAGACCATTAAACTGAACAACTTTCTCTATAGAACAACTATCGAAATCGAAAAAAAAAAAATCAACTGTTCTATACAAAACTGCAAACCTACTCGAACCAAATGTATGAGACAGCTGTTTTTTTTTCGCGATTTCGATGTTGGTCCCATAGAGAAAATTGTTCAGTTTGACGGTCTGATCAGATCAGAAGGACCCTGTAGACATATACAGGGTGTTACTCATTTGATATCAAAATTTTTTTGTTAATAGCCTAATCACTATTGGGCAACTTTGACTATTTATATGTGGACTGGTTACGCGTGTAATTCTACTAACAAATATTTCTGACACTTTTTGCGGGGGGCAAGGTAACATGAAATCCGCAACTTTGGATTTTATTCCCCATAACTTTAGGTTCTAATTTTGAATGTTAAAAATCATGAAAAGTAGTCTCGTGTGAACCCCAAACGTTCTAAGTTCGAAGTTATTATTTCACAATTATAAGCTGTCTCGTTTAGTGATAAGGTGTAAAATTGAATGTAAATGCACAAGATCAATTGTGCTTTTACCGTGGCAGAGGGGAAATGCTACCGCAAGGCTAGTCCTGATAATAATTAGTCAAAGGTAGCAAAAGAGGATAGACTAGCACCGTTTTGTTCATACAAACCACAGAGCAATAATAATAATAGGTTTATTGCTTCATGATACAAACGTAATGACCATTCCTGTTTCCTCCCTGGATACTGACATTAGAGCTCAAATTTTTTCTACAATACGATTAGGTCAAAAACCCGAAGCGAGCGTAGCAAGATCGAGATTTTACTACACTGCGACTAGGTCGATGCAATACAAAATTAAAAACGAGGAGCGATTGAAGTAAGCTCGAGATCATTGCAATATGATTTAGAACCAGCAGCAAGCGAAGCGATTTCTAGATTTTGATACATTATAACTCAATTTCCAGCCAAAATTAAGGCTATTCATCTATGGAACCAAAAGCTAGAGCGAGCGAAGCGAGCTCATGATTATGCTAACTTCTTAATAACATGATTAGCTTATGCCGAAATCGAGTTGATTTGTGTGTGAAACAAAAACTGGAGCGAGCAAGCTTAGCTTCAGAGTAAAGAAAAAAAACAATAAAAGATTGAGCGAGGGAAGCGATCTCGAAAATTTGCAATATTTTTGACTCTATTTCTGACTTGGCAACGGGCTCACCCCCCGTCACACAGGACAGGGTTTCGGTACTACTGGTGAAACGTGGATGTTCTGAGGTTTGAGAATATCTCTGATTACCTCGGGGAATATAGTCGTGAGCATATGCCTATGCCTATTTCTGACTTTCTTTGACTAAGTGTGAGGCCTCCAACTCCAAACTGCCTCTTACTTACTGAACATAAATTTTGGATTTGATTAAAAGAGGCTTCTCTTCTCGGGATTTGGAGGCCCCCCAGATAAGGCGGTCTGAAATAACTCTGACACCAGGAGTTGCTGCCAACACGATAAGAAGAAGATAGATACAAAATAATATCTGGATAATGTACCGACATGAAGACTGCGTCGACTACGTCTAAACCTTACGAAGGTTTAGGTCTTTTGGCCGATGAAATTACCTCGTACGATACTAATAAGATTTCTGCGAAATAAAGGAGATTACCTTCTTAGCACAAGATGGATTCTTGGAAGTAAGTAGTGTCAGCCCGCGAATCCAATTCACCACGGGATTCGGACGTGGTGAATACGAATTGCTAACTATACTTCATTCCAAATAAGGACGACGAGATTTTCCGATTCCTACTTAGCTTTCTGGCCAATTCTGATTTCCAAATGTTATTAATTTATTGGATATTTATACTATCCGACTTATCTTGGACGTTACTTAAGCTGTTCTAAGAATAAGTGAGAGGAAGTGTTTTAAATCTCTGTTTCTGTAATGCAAAATGGCCTTAAAATTTCGTTGCTATTTTGAATGGAGTATAAGTAAAGTCATGGAAGGAAATTACCAAATTTGGAAAAACTAGATTCCGGAATAATGAATGGTATGAACTAATGTGACAATTATGTCTACATTCTTTGAGTCTAATGGCGCCCGCAACTTCGAACGTGCTAAAAACCTATTAAGCGGATACCGTTTTTATAAAATAGTGTGAAATTGATATCATTTACATCCTTTAAACTAAGATTCTACCCATCAAACTGAACAACTTATTATGGGAGCAAAGTGATCGTAGCAAAAAAATGTAGATGCTTAAAAAAATAAAAAATAATAATCAGCGGTTCCACACTAAACTGCAATGTCTACTCGACTCAAATGTGATGTAAACACAGTATCATGCATCAGTTGGAGTTCAGATGCAACTCAATGGTTTTATTCAGTTTGATAAGTAGGTACTCTTAGTTTGAAAGGATGCCAAAGATTTCAAATTCACCCTGTACGCACGGCGACAGATCAACCTACCCATAGTTGGACCTTATGTCCATGATCATAGAGTTCAACTATAGGTAGGTTGATCTGTCGCCGTGTGTACATAATACAGAAGAATCCTTCTTTACATACTAAAAGTTTTAAAAAGTATTAAGTTTTTTATCAGCACGTCGAACTGCCATTACACTTAGATCACTAGTTTTTAATTAGGTACCAAAAATATACAGGGTGTATTCAGACAATGAAAATAAACAATTTTCCCTTAGGAAAATAGCTCGAAAAACTAGATTTCTTTTAAACCTCCCATAACTACAAAAGTGCGGATGAGCCGATCGATTTTCTATGGGAGGAATAATTTTTTTTTTCGTTTTTCGACCTATGTTCCTTAAGGAAAGATGTTTAGTTTCATTGTCTGAATACACCCTTAAAATCTTAGTAGTGCATACAAATTCTCATAATTGACAACATTTCATTTTAAGAAATGTACCAAAATAAGAAAACCATTTGGAGATTATGTGATTCAAAGCTTATATATCAAAATTATCAGATTTTTCTATCTATTATTTCTCGAGTTATTTGAAAAATACTGAAAAATATAATAGAGGTTGAATGAGATTTTATTCCCTTCCCTGCTTGGCTTTTCTCAAAAAAAAATTGCTTTTCTATTGTATTTCACAGTTTTTATTTTTAATGTTATTGTTGCCAAGGTATCTTAGCCATAAATCCTTTGTTTTTCAGAAAATTCAAAAGTAAATTTAAAAATTATTTAATTTAAAATAGAAATAACGGTCAAAAATGAAAATCTGAAAAATATGTATCTCTTATTTTTTAACCTATTTTCATATTTTTACTAAAAACAGGTGGTTAAAAAAAGTAATGTTATGAACTGCCAAAAACAACATTTCGAATTGATACCGAATCGGGTACATACACAATAAGATCGCTGAATAGGCCTGGCGTCAGTGGTAAACGAAACAAATTCAATTAATTATCGCCGTTTGTTTTTGGTCTCACCCGAATTACTCTTCAACCAATATAATTATACGCTCAAACAGATACGACAACTAAACATAGCTTCGACTTCACGAGTATTCCGAGTGATTCTTGACAGTACTCGAAAACATGAAAGCAAAATTTTATTACCGTAATAGAACCTGTACTGTTTTTTTTTCTTTTGATTATCTAAAATACATTTTTGTTTATATTATGTTAGTACCGTTAGATGAAAATACGAGTATACGCAGGAGAGGCAAAAATACGAATAGGTAAAGGTAACAGTATATGTTGCCAGTTTTGTAAGAAGATGATCAGACGAAAGTAAGCCAAAAACGCTATTTTCCGTTTTCTTTGAATCAATTTCTTTTCTACTATAGTACCAATGTTGATTTTTATGGTTCCGTACCCAAAGGGTGAAAACGCCTACTTAGGGCTGTAACTTTTGAACCGTAATAGCTAGATAGTTAAAATTTTCACTGTATATGCGTTATTACGGCGGATTTGTTAACAAATAATAAAAATGGCAAAAAGATAAAAATTAAGGGGGGTTCTCAACAAGAAACTAGTATTAATCAACGTTTTTTTCTTTTCGCTCTATCGTGAAAACAGTAATGGTACGTATATAGTGGTAATAAACGGTCTGATCATCTCCTTAAAAAGTGTCAGCATATTAAGAAGGACTCTGTATATAGGGTCCAACTTAATATGCTGACACTTTTTTAAGGGGATGATTAGACCGTGAAACTGAACAACTTTCTCTGTGACACCAACATCGAAATCGCGAAAAAAAATCTGTTCTTCCATACAAAACTGCAAACCTACTTGAGCCAAATGTCCCTGTGTACAAGCATCAAACTTGGAATTATTATAGAGCGAACGCTGCAGTATAACAACAAATAATAAAAACCGGCCAAGTGTGAGTCGGTTTCGCGCTAAAGGTCGCGGAGACGTTCGTTCGACAGTTACCACAGGACGTTCGTATACCACTGTACTACTGTACGTAGACATATAACTATAGGATCTTGATCTAAGTTATGTAGATGGGTCAAATGAGAAACTAATAAATATTTTACACCTTATCTTATATTTAAACTGTTCATTGTAACTACACTTTATTCATTTTAATGATCTAAACTTGTATACAACGTGTTAATGAATTAACGCAAAACTAGAAAGTAGTTTGTTTAGAATCGAGAGCAGAATCAAATTATCATGTTTTCAACATAGGAATTTTTTTTCAAATTATAATATAATTTGTACATAAGCATAGCATATGCTCACGACTATATTCCCCGAGGGGGTAGTCAGAGATATTCTTAAACCTCAGAATTAATTGTTAATTGTGTTATGTTTCTTGAATTTGTAAAATATAAAATTTACTAAACTCGATCTCAACCCACCGCTTGGGCACTCTCACCCTACTCACTACCAATGCAAGATTCTTAAAATGTATCCACGAGCACGTTAGCGCCTTCATTAATTTCTGAAATGATAACAAATAATTTTTGCCTGAAAACTTAAAATGTGAATAACGTTAAATGTTAACTATCAAAATAATTTAATTATTGTTTCAATCTAATTATTTTGTTATAATTCAGTTGGGGTGTATGAGGTTTTGCGCTTATTCATTAACACGTTGTATAAATGCAATCAAAATACTTATGTATTATTTAAACTGAGATTAAAAGTAGCAACGTTGCATGCAATAGGATCTTGGTCTAAGTTATGACGACAGGTCGGATAACAAACTATGAAATCGTCGTAAACTCTTGCTTAACGACTTTTTCGTGCGTATTCGATATTTCTCAAATTATTAGCGTGGAAAATAAATTAGCATAAGCCTAATTTATCGCTCTTACTTTGTAACAGATTATTAATTCTGTGGAATCTCTTAAGAGTCCTTTTACAGTTCAGTGGCGCCCTCAAAACAATAATAAAGATTTCTCAATAAAGAAAATCTATGAAAAAGTGCTACTCCAATTTACTACCAAGGCTTAAAAGTTATTTTAATATAATACTTTTATAGGTTATACAGGGTGAAATTGATAAGTAATAATCATTGGCATCCTTTTAAACTAAGAGCCTACCCATCAAACTGAACAACTTTTAGGTACTATGGGAGCAAACTGATCGTAGCAAAAAAATCTGCTGTTGCATACATTGGAGTCGAGGAGGCACTGCAGTTTGGCATTGAACAGCAGATTTTTTTTTGTTACGCGCTGTTTGCTCCCATGGTAAAAGTCTTAGTTTAATGGGATGCCATGATATCAATTTCACCCTGTATAAACCTACGTCCCACTGCAGGGCTAAGTCTTACTCTCAGGGAGGGTGGGTGTGGGTATGGGCTATGGTATGGGGGCAGTCTATCAATATGAATCGGTCAATGCGGATTCTTCAGCGTATGCAGGTTTCCTCACTGTGTTTTCCTTCACTGTTAATGATAGAATGCAATGAGAACTTTTTAGGGCTCCGTACCCAAAAAGCGTGCCAACGGGACCTATTCATAAGCCTATGCTTCCCGTCAGTCCGTCCCTCTAAAGAGCTATATCTTTTGAAGCATAACAGATACATAATTGAAATTTTCACAGAATATGTGTTACTATGGCGGACTTGTTAACAAATAATAAAAAAAACATAACAAACAGACTAAGATACAAAAAACCGACCAAGTGCAAGTCGGAATCACGAACCGAGGATTCCGTACCACGTCACAATATATTTACTAAAAAAATGTGTTTTCTCCAGGATCCTTAGCGTGAGACCCTTCTGGCGAAGTCGGGTAAAAATGGTAAAGGTAAACAACATAATAATAATAACCGGCCAAGCGTGAATCGGTCTCACGCTAAGGATCCTGGAGAAAACACATTTTTTTAGTAAATATATTGTGACGTGGTACGGAATCCTCGGTTCGTGATTCCGACTTGCACTTGGTCGGTTTTTTGTATCTTAGTCTGTTTGTTTGTACATGCATCACATAGAAACTATTGACACGATTCGGAAATAAAGAAAAACATTTATAGTGCTGGTTAGGTTAGAGTTATATTGTGTTTTAATTTCATCACTATAGGCAAGTATCGAAAATACACCATTGAAACGTTTTGTAGGTATACAGTCTTTGAACGAAACAATTTTGTATTAATTAATTATAGGTTATTGTCTTCAGTTAGCATTGTTCTTAATAGATTCCCTTTCTAATACAGTCTGGTAACAAACGAACGCAAACCTTGAAAACCGTCTCTAAAATCGATAACAAACAACAGTGTTGTACAAAACTTCTGTAAAATACCCAGAACATATTTTTGGCTTCCTATATAGAAAACTAGGTAGCTACTAGGTAGAGGACGATTGTAACTCGGTTTCGCGGCCCATTTCACTATCAACTAGCCCTAACTAGCCTGACAAAGGAGAGTTTGACGTGGTGACAGATGGAACTAATGGTTTTTTTTAATTGGACTAGGATATAGACTAAGATCCCACTGCGAGTTTTCTGCACCCCCGTTTTTAGGAAATGATACAGATATACCAGTAGAAAAGTCGTAGGTACTTTAAAAATCCTACAAAAATAGGGCTACAACTCTGAAGCTTGTCGCAACCCTTTTACATAGCTGCTGTTCCTGTTGTGTTAATAATAAAAACAGAAAAGATACGATTTCAAATGTAAAAGAATCATCAATATCAGTCCAATCGTTTTAGAGTAAATCTTCCCCATTCGTACGACCGAAAATAATGTGTTAATCCTACGTTGCGACCATCATTATGCCGGCAATCTTATTTTTTGTGTAGCTGATACGTTTAGCTATAATTGTATTGCCTAAACAAATGAGGGTATAGATAATCAATCGGAACAACATGTTGGCATCCGGCTGCCAGGGGGTTACGACCACAGAATATTATAAGAGAGGTTAGAAGTGCAAAGTAGACGTGGAACGCGTGCCACACGGTTATGCAATGATTTGCATAGCACCATAAGGCGCGCGGCTTAGTGCGAGCGAGAGGGCATATGTAGTTTTAGGGGCGTGAGTGGGAAGACAAGTGGCGACAGTCGTCTCCGAAGCAAAAGCGCTACTTTGCATTTCTAACTACCGACTCTCTTATAATCTTCAATTCAATTCTACTTTATTGCACACCAAAACAGAACATACATTCTGTCTGTATGTCTGTGAATCTTCTGTGGTTACGACAGGCTTTAGGGTGGTAGTGGTAACTAAATTTTTTAAGGACTCTTAAACTATGACCACTTAAAATTTGTATCATTCTAAACAAATGGTGTAGAAAACTTTCAGTGGGATCTTGGAGTAATGGGGTCGGCCGGCCAAGTTTTTTCGCATATTACATGAAAACAGAATTGTTCTTTAGCTGGATTGGTGAACGATGTGGTATTTATTACCTCCCCACGATTTACAACTTTTCTGTAAATTTGCTTGTTAACATCACACAGTGTCTACCTATTGTTTTCCTTAAACATTTTTTAATATATTTTTCTAATAACATTCCTCAAATAATATATCGTTAGGACTATTAGATAATTAAATGCCGTATATAACAAGATTATTTGAGAAGCGCTTTAGCTAAAAGCGCCCTTACTTATTCAAAACTCTACAGATAAACACAGGGTTTGCAAAACTCAAGGGTTAAAAATAAACCTTTCGTGTCGAAAACAAAATTAATTTCAGAAAGTAAATTGTCATTTTACGTTGTGTCAACAACGTTAAGGTGATTGTTTTAATTTGTTTGTTTCTTTTTTGTAATCTTCCTTCGCTCTTGTATTGTTCTAAAAAAGATAAATCAATGAATGGAATTCATCGATGTTCAATTCTGAAATGGGCAAAACATGTGGCAGTTAGGGTGAGAGTCTCTACCTACATTTTGATACAGGGTGTAAGTGACAACCTAGCAAATACTGAAACGGTGAACTCAGATCATCAAACTGAACAACTTTCACTATGAAGCCTACCTCAGCAAACGCGAAAAAAAATCAATTGTCTCATACATTTTAGTCGGGTAGGTACAGCAGTTTTGTAGGTTCAGATTTTTTTTTTCGCGATGCAATATTGGTCCTACTCCTAGTTGTTCAGTTTGGTCTGAATCACGCCATAAAGTATGTAACACATTTAAGTTTACACCCTGTATAATCTTAGCTATTATAAAACTGTAACAAAGTGTGTCTGTACATTGAAGATATTTACATGAAAAAGATTACGATATGGTTTTTAGGTATCCCGGACTCCAAATCAACTTTTTTTAGAATGTTTGTCCGTTGTGTTTGTAACAGCATCACGCAAAAACTATTGAACCGATTTTGATGAAACTTTTTTTGTTAGATAGCTTATGATCTGACTTAAAATCTGATATATTATTTGTGCGGACGAAGTCGCGGGTTAACTCTAGTTAATTATAAGAATGGTGGCCAAGGGAGGAAAAAGTGTGGCAAGTGGAGTGGAGCGTGGTGGAGCGGCCCGCTCTCACGTCACAGAGCAGAAACGTCAGTATTCAAATGCCACAGCACAGTATACCTACTTAGTTAATATTGAAGGTAAGTACATAAAAATTCTAATTATTTCAATTTAGATTCAATCATAATTTTGATTAATTATTCGTAATAAACAAATGATCATACGTCATCTTAACAAATATTGTACACCGTGAAAGTTACACCCTGTATACAGTATGTAAATTAACTAAAGGCAAACCTTTAAACCACGTACTCTACTAATCAACCTGAACAACTTTTAGTATGGGAGACCTTTGACTATTTATATATGGACTGATTACGAGTGTAATTCTACTAACAAACGTTTCTGCCACTTTTTGCGGGGGGCGAGGTAACATGAAATCCGCAACTTTGGATTTTATTCCCCATAACTTTAGATTCTAATTTTGAATCTTAAAAATCATGAAAAGTAGTCTCGTGTGAACCCCAAACGTTCTAAGTTCGAAGTTATTATTTCGCAATTATAGGCTGTCTCGTTTAGTGATAAGGTGTAAAATTGAATGTAAATGCACAAGATCAATTGTGCTTATACCGTGGCAGAGGGGAAATGCTACCGCAAGGCTAGTCCTTATAATAATTAGTCAAAGGAGCGAACCTGTCAGCGCAAAAAATTTGTTCAGGTTGATGGGTAGAGTACGTACGCGAGACCGATTCACACTTGGCTGGATTTTATTATTTGTTGCTATACTGTAGAGTTCGCTCTATAGTCATACCAAGTTTGATGCTTGTATATATTATAGTTTTTACGATAGAGCGAGAAGAGAAAACGTTGATAAAAACTAGATTCTTGTATGAAGATCCCCCTTAATAATAATTTTTTTGGCATTTTAGTATTTTTTAATAAATTCGCCGTAATAACTCATATTCTTTGGAAATTTCACCTGTCTAGCTATTACGGTCCAAAAGTTACATCCCTAAATAGGGCGGACGGACGGACAACGTAGGCTTAGTAATAGGGTCCGGTTTTTACCCTTTGGGTACGGGACCCTAAAAACCCTTATTGAAGAATCGCATAAGCATATGCTCACGACTATATTCCCCGAGGGGGTAGTCAGAGATATTCTGAAACCTCAGAACATCCACGTTTCACCAGTAGTACCGAAACTCTAGTGTGACGGGGGGTGAGCCCGTCGCCACATAATGGACAGTGGGTACAATACATACCTCGAAATTGAAGCATGCAGGTTTCCTCACGATGTTTTCCTTCACCGAAAAGCCAGTGGTGTTACAAACACGTCCACGTCACGTTACAGTGGTGTGTTGTGGTGTGTGGTGGTGGTTTCAGTGGTGTTTAAAGAATCGATGGGTATTAAACTAAGTATTAACCCAAAAGCGTAATGAGATGACCTACCTAAAACAGGACCTACTTAGAAAATTTCTTGAAAAGAAAATAAAAGGTCAACGTTCTAAAACGACGTGCATAGAAAAAGACCTAGGTCTCCGAAATGAGATCAACATAATATAATATGTTGTATTCATACAAATGAAATACCTACCGTTGATTTGATTCTCTTCTCTCCTCCTAAATTCCAGTGACCCCTTAACTTATTGCTTGGAGTAAAACATTTTTATTTACCTTTCTTTATCCTTGTATTGTGATATATTTTTGTTAGGACGAATTTTGGTTGAAATTTTGATGAATAAGTGAATTACCCAAAATATGAACGAAATGATGCTTTATTTACCTACAATACAATTTACATCAAAGAAAAAACAGAGGAAAAGCTATATAGGTAACTTTAAATTTAAATGCATTACAGGCTTCCGACCTTTAAACTGGACACAATATTGCAAAATCACGATATATACTCGAGCTTTGACCACCCAGATGTATGAAACAGCAGATTTTTTTTGCGATTTGAATTTTAGTCCCATAGTGAAAGTTGTTAAGGTTGATGGATGTTTAATATGTAACGCATTTAATTTTACACCATGTATAAAGGGCAACAATTATTGGTACAAAGGTGACCATATCGCTAAAAGCAAAACAATGATTACAATGATGATGTTTTGAATGTCAACACCAAATTCTTTGAATAAATATAAAACATTTAATGAACACAAATATATAGAACACCAGAGAAAAAAAACATATTAACCTTATACACAAACCACTAAACAAATTACAAATAAATGATATCCTCCAAAGCGCCCACCCGAAGCAGAGTACCTAGAAGGCTGGCCGCATTGCCTCCTTGAATGGCCAAACTTAACCTATGGGCAAAATGCTGCCAGCTCTCCTGTCTTCCGTGACCTCAAACAGGCTCCTCGAAAGACACTTTAGAAAAAGTTTCGCCGCGTTAAGAGGATAGACTAGTACCGTGTTTTCCATACAAACGTATTGCCCTGTTTCCTCCCTGGATAATGTCACTGGAGCACAATTTTATTACCATGCAATCTATGTTAACTATGCTATGTCCATATGTTTTTCTTATTTGCATAAATTATTTACTGTAAGATCTAGGGACCTACGAAAATTACAAATTTTACCGCCCGTTGCCCGTTGTATCCTGACGTCGCGAAGCTCTATTGTGTATCTAAATCATTGGATTATGATATATCCTCAATTTAGAACTTCAATCATTATTCCAAAAACCAAACGAGTCATTAACGCATTAATATCGCTGCGTAGATATTTATAGGAGTAATATAATCGAAAAATAACGGCCGAAATCTCATCAAGTACGCTTGAGGGACGCAAAGCTACTAACCCGTTGTCGACAAATTTAATTGCATCCACCGCCCTATACGATATAATTAGTTAATAGGTAAATAATCGAATACGAGCCCACGAACGCACCTAACGGTTAACGGACTCAGTTCCGACATAGGAATGATGCTCCGAACTAAAGCAATCTCAAATTTATCAGACGCAGGGAATTTTGCCATTCGCCGGACAATTTCTTTATAAAAAATAATAATTCGAAATCAACGTATCTCCCATTACTCTGCCAAACCGTCAACCCTCATACACAAACAATACACCTGGATTGCAACCTACAATAAATACTAAAACTTGCAATTATTGTAAAAAGCCAGGGCATCTCATTGCAGAGTGCTATAAAAGGGCGTAAAATAATAGCATTAAAATCGCATCCAACCGCCAGTACCGAATCAACGCGCTTTACCGGCACCACACAGGCAAATCCATCAAATCCTCGTATCAACCATTTAAACTCACAAGCGGCCGAGGAAACGGGCATATACTCGGAAACCGCTTCAGTCCCCTACTCGAATGCCCAGATATAGATGTGGACCCCTGCGACGACACAGAACCTACACAAGACCCTAGAGAATTTACAACTCGATAAATCAGACGACCAAATAAATTCTCCTAGCACGGATCTTTTGTCTACTTCAAGGCAACCACCGGAATTGTTGGCATAGATATTACACAACCACTACCCTCTCACCCAAGTTTGTTTTCCAAAGAAGAAGGCTCCATCTTTCCTTCCGATAAATCCTGGAAATTAATCATTTATCGCGACTTGAAACCACTTTTCATAGCTCTTATTGTCACTTTTGCATTCCTCCTAGAAATTTCAATCCCTCTCATCTAAATACCTCAACCTACCAAAGATCGTCTCTACAAAATCATATCTCAAACTTAACCTACATGTACATCTTGGCAAGAATGCTCAACAGAAAAGGGAACTTTTAGATGGACTTAGTTCAGTATTAAAATGGCTTATTGGCACTGGATGTAAAGCGATACAGCGAATGCATCGATTTACTTAAAGAGAGAGAATGAGACTTAACTTCATTAATGCAAAAAAATTCAGACATTAAAGAATTTTAACGAAACCATTTTCAAAATCTACTTCATTGAACAAGTCATAAATGAAAATATGTATCGCCTAAATGATTAGGTACGTACCTCAACTTCACTAACAAAATCATATTTTAATCATATGTATTTGAACCATTTCTTTACAAATACTCGATTCAGTAACTAGCCTAAAGAGTGAAATTAATGATTGTCTAGCATTTGATTTGCAAAATCGAACAACATTCACCCTTCTATTATCTCAATGTTTAAATTCATTATTTATCAAGAATTTCAAAATCACGTTAGAACCAACAAACGCCTAGTAGCTCCTGTTATAATTGATAATATTTATTCTATCTTAGACTCCTCCATATTATCAGCATATGTATATTCCATATCTATTCTGTTCCTATCCAAAATCCTAATTCCTCCTACCATACTACTATCCTTCCGGAGCACACTTATTTGACCACAAACCCAAACGGACAGCAGTACATATCTACGAGCTCACTGGAAAACTGCAGGATCTATACATCGAAACAACGTGTCTGCACTAATCTTATTGTCTACGATTCTACTACAAGACCTGTATGCGAAATGCTAATTTCATTCAGCATCTCTACATCTATTCCGGATATACAATAAAGAAATTTGCCGCCGACATTAATACTTTCCAAAGTCTCAGCAACAACCAATGGATATGCATATTGACCAATGAAACAAAATATGTACTGTGTGAAAAGGAAGTAAGCCATCATAAACTTTGTAAGGGACATTTAAGCAAGCAGTGCAGATTTCCATAGTCACGTCTCGCACGTCTCTCACGTAGCTTAATGAGTAATGACTCGGGTAGTTATCGCACGTAGCTAACACTATATAAACTGTACTGCCTCTAATAAAGACGTGCCATTCTACAACTACATTGCTGGCGTATGATTCACCTCTCCGGGACTCCCAATCCAGTCGGCCGACAACGCACCACCAACATGCGTTAAAACTTCAAGGAACTGGAACGTTGCAACCTGCACACTAGCTACATCACTCTGTCAACATTTCAATCGTCTGAAGAAAATATTACAACTCCAATAATCATTCCTGATATTAGAACAGTCTTCTGTTCTAATATCAGGAATGATTATTGGAAGACTACTTCGAAGAAACGAAAAATATTCAAGCCCCAAACCTACTTCCTATCTTAATAAACGAATTGCCACCGGATTCACTTCACCAGATCAAAACCCATATCGACAAGTATTCCGAGGAATTACAGTCACAACATTTTCAGCAAAAACATGAAACTAGTTTTTCATGGGTTTACTTTATTATTGGCATAACTTTGTTGACTTTTGCCACCTTCAAATTTTGCAAACGATGGTTCAACGGCTTCACAAGAAGAAATAGACACCACCACCACCAAATTCCAATAGCTGCAAACAGATATTTTACAACTGTTTTGAGTCTTCGTCCAGACGTTAGGCTACATACTGGCATGATGCTATCCCGATGTCTTCCATAGCTGTAACAACAGAGACTCATCTCCGGTAACGAAGATGATGACCCACCCCTTTTGTGCAACTTCCAAAACTCTATTATGTACTCGTACCTATATCATTAGATTATTATATACAATCATAATTAATAAATAAGAGTTCCTACGTCCTTTGTCTTAATGTATAGATACGAATAACTAGTTAAGTTGTATATAACTAACGATTTTTAATATTCGATTATTATTGTCTTGTAGGTACTTCGCCACTGAAATCATTGTCTGTCGAACTCTCGAAATCAATATCTAAATAAAGTTTATTTGAATCAAGTTTTTTCCACAACACGTAAGTAACACCGTTTTCAGACATCCAGCAAAACCAATTTGACGAATATAAATAAAAAAAAGAAAACATTAATTCATAGCCAAAGTCTTTCTCATGTTAATCTTGAAAGAAATATTAAAATCGGTTTAATTTTGGAGGAGGAAACAGGGGAATACGAAATGCAGATTTTGTATATTGTATATAGATAAAATCAGTCCGAGCTCCAGTTTTGAGGAGTTGGGAGGGGCGGATCGGACACATAGACGTATGCAGTCGGAAAAGTGACCTATTCACCAAATTTCTTCGAGATCCCGCTTATCCTCTTAATTCTTTGAATGCCAACTCCTAGTTTCACTGAACTTGGAAGTTGACAGTCAAAGAATTAACGCTAAGTTCCGTGAGGTCTAACATCAAAATTGTCATTACCATGTTACCTTGTTGCCCTCAAGGTGAAGGGTGGTAGAGTTGGGGGGTAGAGTGGCTGGTGCGTTCTCCAGGTCCCTCTCTTCACAGTTGACGGTAATGAGGGGAATGATGGCGCCTGCGCGGTCCGACACCACATGCGTCATGGCGCAAGCACACGGCGCCGGACATGTCTGCCGCACCGTCTGTTGGATAAACGTGTGATTTGTTATTTTAATTACATATATGGTGTGTTACAAAATAAAAAATTATCATTTAAAACTTTTAAGGGGGTTGTTTAGACCATCAAACTGAACAGTGATTATTTAAATGATCAAAATGCTTGGGTCTGAGGTCACTAGCTTATATTTTATTTACTTTACTGTATAGTATCAATTATTTTATTAAATAGACTATGTATTATTGTATACATAACTTTAGCTTAAGAATTTATATTGTAATAGTTATTAAGTCGTGTTATGTTGTAGAGTTTCTGGCCGCATCTTCTCTACAGCGACAACACGTTCCGACGCGGTGGTAGCTTTAAAAAAGATTCGACATTTGATAAGTGTGCTGTAAGCTCCTATATTGAATAAATTATATTGACTTTGACTAACAACTTTCACTATAGGACCAAAATCTAAATCGCGAAAAAAAAAATCGGCTGTCCCATACATTTATCCCTGACCCGTGGTGGTCCAGCTGCGAGTAACCTTGCCTGCCGTGCAGGAGGCGATGGTTCGGTCCCCGTCCAGGCCGACTCGTTTTTTGTTATTTATGTACGATTTTTAACATCACTGGCTTTCAATTTCGAGGCATGTATTGTACCCAATGTCCATTATAAGTGGCGACGGGCTCACCCCCCGTCACACTAGACAGAGTTTCGGTACTACTGGTGAAACGTGGATGTTTCAGAATATCTCTGACTACCCCCTCGGGGAATATAGTCGTGAGCATATGCTTATGCATACATTTAGCTCGAGTAGATTTGTAGTTTAGGATGGAACATCCGATTTATTTTTTCGCGATTTCGATGTTGGTGCTATAGTGATAGTTGTTCAGTTTGATGGTCTAAACCACCCCCTTAAATGTTTATTTATATTTTTGTAACACCTTGTACATTTTCCTCATCATCATCAGCCTGTATACGTCCCACTGCAGGGCATAGGCCTACTCTAATGCATCTGTTTTACACTTAAACCCTGTATCTTCTTCTCTCATCTTCACAAATGTAATCTTTTTGTTAAATTTATCGAACAACAAGGAACATTGTGAATAAGTGCCGAAGTGTTTTCCGTAAATCAAGTTACAACGAAACAGCTGAAAATTAAATTAGATTTACGTAATTAAAATTCAAGCACGTCTAAAGTAAATATTTTCTTTTTTCAATCATTCGAAAACAGCTTTGTATAAAGATAGGTATCTCGTTAATAGGAAATCAATTTGAAATGTTGTTTGAATAAATGAACCGTATTTGAATTGAATGAATTTTCCCGTAGAAGCACTTAGTTTAAATGTTAGTTACTCTTTTTATTTGTCAAAATGTTATACCTTGTACTTTTTTTTCTCGTTGTACCTTAAACAGATTTTAAAACGTGTTGTCATGTAATTGGCGTTGTAAAATTTAAATTTTGTTGTATTCGAAATTAATTGTTTGATAACCAATAAATATAAATATAAATTAAATTAAAAATCACATCAGCCGCTGGCATCGGAAGTACACCTTTAAGGCGGCCGATACGACTGACGCGCGCGTCTGACGCGTGGTTCTGTCATATGCCGTATGTCTATTGCATCGGCCGGCCGCGCGAGTCTGACGCACGCGTCAGTCGCTGGCATCGGAAGCGGCGCCATACGTCATTTTCATAGTAACTAGTATTGTCGCATCGGCCGTCGGCCGCGAGCCGCGCGCGTCAGTCACATCGGTCGCTGGCATCGGAAATGCACCTTTAACTTTATGTAATACTTATCTAAATTAAAATAGGTCGTTGTGACAAGAATTTATTAATTACTAGAGTTAACCCGCGACTTCGTTTGCACAAATAAAATACCCGATTTTAAGTCAGATCATAACATAAGCTATCAAACAAAAAAAGTTTCATCAAAATCGGTTCAGTAGTTTTTGCGTGGTGGTGTTACAAACAACAGACAAAAATTCTAAAAAAAAGGTTGATTTGGAGTCCGGGATACCTAAAAACCATATCGTAATCTTTTTTATGTAAATATCTTCAATGTACAGACACACTTTTGTTACAGTTTTATAATAGTTAAGACAATGTTCTAAAGCCCGAAGCCGGAAGTCCGCAGGCTTCCGCTCAACTTTCTTTATGATTCGATCCTACTTGTGGATTTCCCTTCACTTTCCCTTCACCGAGGTTGTATGTATCCGGGATTACAGTAGCCAGAAGGGTGTTAATTGACATTCGAATCGGGTTGTACATAGTAAACAGTGGTCAAGGGTGAATCCTTTGAATTCCCACACGCTAGGGATCTGGCCAGTGCTCGGTATTGTTCTGTAAGCCAGCACATTTGCGAGCTAAACAAGCCAAGCTGAAATTAATTTGCGTACATACAATTCATGGGTATACGTATCTACAAAGTGTTGGGTGCTTCTGACCATCAAACTGAACAACTTTCAATATGGAGCCATTGAAATCGCGAAACAGAAATCATCTGTTCTTTACATTTGGGTCGAGTAGCCATGGACATTTTCTATGGAACAACCAACGTTTTTTTCGCCGTTTCAATATTAGTCCCATAGTAAACGTCGTTTAGTTTGATGGTCTGAAGCACCCTCTAAAGTATGTAACGAATTTCAGTTTACACCCTGTATAGTCTAATCCTGCATAGTGTAGTCCTGTATAGTGGAGATGGGCGGGACATTTGGCTAGAAGGGAAGACTCGGAATGGTGGCCAAGAGAAGGAAGGAGGTCCGTGGGTAGACCACCGATGCGATGGTCAGACGACATTGTAAGGGTTGTGGGTCGTACATGGATCAGGTTGGCACAGGACCGTGAGGAGTGGCGTAATAAAAAGGAGGCCTATGCCCAGCAGTGGGTTGATGTGGGCTGATTTGATTTGATTGATAGTCTAATCTAAGAAAAGGTGGTACAGTAGTACCAGGTTTATAAGTCTCCCCGATGTACCTGCGCAGTTGACAAATTTTAATAGCGCGCGAAATTATATTGGCCAATCAGGATGTGCCATCTTCAATCCCTTGACGCCATTGGCTAATTGTTTTCGCGCCATTTTCGCTGCTATCCGACTTTGCAACCTTTGATTACTAAACGCAGACGTAGATTGCCGAGCGGAATTATTTTCCTGGTCGTACTGTAACTATCCGTTTACAAAATATGTACATATTTACACATTTTCTTTGTTCTTTCAAACTTGATCTTGTGCCATAAAAGAACGCTCGCTTGTACACGTCTTGTTTATCTATTACGTCAATATAGTAATGTGTACGTCAATATACGTGTTAATGAATTAACGCAAGACTAGAAAGTAGTTTGTCTAGAATCGAGAGCTGAATCGAATTATCATGGTTTCAACATAGGTAATTTTTTTTTGTAAAATATTAAATATTTTGTTGGCAAAATTAAAAAATTTCTGAACTCGATGTCAACCCACCGCTCAGGCACTTTCACCCTACTTACTACCAAAACCAGATTCTTAAAATGTATCCATGAGCACGTTAGCGCTTTCATTCATTGCTGAAATAAGAAGAAATTATTTTTGCCTCAAAACTTAAAATGCGAATAAATTTAAATTGTATGTATCAAAATAATGAAATTATTGTTTCAATCTAATTATTTTGTTATAAATCAGTTGGGTTGTATGAGGCTTTGCGCTTATTCATTAACACGTTGTATAGGGTCCTTCTTAATATGCTGACACTTTTTTAAGGAGATGATCAGACCGTCAAACTGAACAACTTTCTCTATGGCACCAACATCGAAATCGCGAAAAAAATCTGCTCTTCAAAACTGCAAACCTAAATGATGAGCCAAATGACAGCTGATTTTTTTTTCGCGATGTCGATGTTAGTGCCATAGAGAAAGTTGTTCAGTTTGACGGTCTGATCATCCCCTTAAAGTGTCAGCATATTAAGTTGGACCCTATAGTTAGTAAGTGACGAAACCTGATCTAGGCTGGCAAACTAGCCTTGGGGTAGCATTTCCCCTCTGTCACGTTGCAAGATCAATAATTGATCATGTGTATTATATGCATACAATTTTATACCTTATCACTAATTGATATCGAATATCAGAACAATAACTTCAAACTAGTCTCGTTTGGGGTTCACACTTGACTATTTTTAACGATCAATCTTAGGATCTAAAGTAATGGAATAAAATCCAAAGTTGCGGATTTCATGCTACCTCGTCCCCCGCAAAAATTGACAGAAAAGTTTGTTAGTAGAATTAACTCGTTCATAGTTATGGTTATATTGTCTAAGTTGGAAACCAATGAAAGAAGAGTTTTTGTATTCAATTAACGATTATCATTTATTAATTATATTTATTTTAAGAAGGGTGTAGCGCTTGCTACATGTAAGTAATCTGTGGGTGTAGCTAGAGTGTGTGTAATCGATATTGTAAATCAAAGGACCGACTGTAGAAGGGACATTCCAGTAATATAGGAACCGATTATACAACGTGTTAATGAATAAGCGCAAAACCTCATACACCCCAACTGATTCATAACGAAGTAATAAGATTAAAACAATAATTTCATTATTATTATAGTTAAAATTTAAAGTTATTCGCATTTTAAGTTTTTAGGCAAAAATGTTTTTTATCATTTCGGCAATGAATGAAAGCGCTAACATGCTCATGTATACATTTTAAGAATCTTGTTTTGGTAGTAAGTAGGGTGAGAGTGCCAGAGTTGTGGGTTGAGATCGATTTCAGTAAATTAAAAATTTTACAAACAAATTATTTAATATTTTGAAAAAAATTACTTATGTTGAAACCATGATAATTCGATTCTGCTCTCGATTCCAAACAAACGTTTTTCTAGTTTTGCGTTAATTCATTAACACGTTGTATACAGGGTGTCCGGTAAGTAATAGATAACCCTGTGCCTGCTGATAGAGTACAAGAAATGTCACAGGCTACTCGACCCAAATGTATGGAACAGCTAATTTATTTTTCACTATTTCAATGTTGGCCCCATAATGAAAGTTGTTTAGTTTGATGGTCTGAAGCACTCCTTTAAGTATGTAACGCATTTAATTTTACACCCTGTAAAAGAGTAGGTACTACAAGGTTGCGGGTGGAAGGTTCGAATCGCACATAGATACATACCTAAGTATAAACTGTAAAATGCAATATTTGTCCATAAGTATGTAATGAATTTAAATTTACACCCTGCATAGCTCATGATGAGACAAAAGAAGTAATATCTGTGAAAATTTTTAGGATCTTTAAATGACAGAACTCGTGATAACAAGACTATTTTTAGTTCTTATTGCCTAGAGTCTCTCTTTTACAATGATACATCAATTAAAAATTTTATGTTTTACATAACGATTAGCAAACTAAAGCATTATTAGCTCGACATTAAAGATAATTGGATCATTAGTTGACAAAACAATTACTTTATGAACGTAGACAATTTCTTAAAGCTAACACCGCTAATGAAGGTCGTAAAATTACTATGTCTATAACAGGTAAGTATATAGTTTCAGTTCAGTTAGCTAGACAGGCTGCACCTTTTTTCTTATGTTTTTCTTCCATAACTACGCAAGGTGAAGATAAACTCAAAACATCAAAACTAGGGAATGAATAGAGTCTGATCTACTATACTATTAAAATGTGGTTCGACATTTATTATGCTATATTTAAGATTCGACGGAAATCGACGACAACAGTAGTAGCGATCATATCAACGCTCATCACAAGACAATAAAACAAAAGACGACATCACTAGTGGCGAGCACATCAACGCTCATCACAAGTCAATAAAACAAATGACGACAGCACTAGTAGCGAGCACATCAACAGTCATCACGAGTCATTAAAACAAAAGACGACAGCACTAGTGGCGAGCACATCAACGCTCATCACAAGTCAATAAAACAAATGACGACAGCACTAGTAGCGAGCACATCAATAGTCATCACGAGTCATTAAAACAAAAGACGACAGCACTAGTGGCGAGCACATCTACGCTCATCACAAGTCAATAAAATAAATGACGACAGCACTAGTAGCGAGCACATCAACGCTCATCACGAGTCATTAAAACGAAAGACGACAGCACTAGTAGCGAGCCCATCAACGCTCATCACGAGTCATTAAAACTAAAGACGACAGCACTAGAAGCGAGCACTCCAACCATCATCACGAGTCAATAAAACAAAAGACGACAGCACTAGTAGCGAGCACATCAACGCCCATCACGAGTCAATTACACAAAAAATGACAGCACCATCAACGCTCATCACAAGTCAATAACTAAAACTGCAATGCCGAGACAGCAGATTTTTTGGTTCTGGCAGGTTTGCTTCCACGGTAAAAGATGTTCAGTTTGATGGGTAGAGTATGTGATTTAAGTTAATGATACTTTTCCTTACACACTGCATAAAAATTTGCATCATACGGCGTAACCTTGTTTGCTATTCGAACTGATGTGAACCTTTGCTACAGGTGTATACGTAAGCTTTAAAAAGTAAATTTCCTAAACACCTTGAATGAAAATCCCGTCTTAGTTTTATGATAGGCACTTGCAACAAGACCGGACTTTTTTCTCATTTCCTGTCTGCGAATAAAGAAATAACTCTTTAGAGCAAGTAACTTGATAAAAAGATGCAAAATGCAAAGTAACACCGCCACTGCAAACTCTTTATTATAGGAAAAGTACTGTGGCACAGGTCCGGCACTTCAAACAACGTTTTGGATTTAACATGATGGCGTTCGCACATGCGCACTTGGTGCAAATTGTCTTTGACATATGTGTAGGGTTGACTTACCACGCATCGTATTGAACATCATCTATATTTCGATACTTTTAATTGTTCGTTCTGATATTAAAAATAGTATTTGAACTAAATAATTACTGAAAATGTGAATTTATCGTTATTTTTCAATGTTTTTTATGCACTGAAAAGACGCAATTTTATGTAAGTAGTCAAATACTACGGGTGCGAGCGTCTGACTGCATTCCGTTGCTCGGCTTCCCTCGAGTTTCCCAGAATGTGTAAGGGGAGGTGGGGGATCTGAAGTCAGAGGGGGGCGGGGAGTGGCCGTTCTGTAGAACTATATACTATTACCTATTCTGTGACAGTGGTCTAATATGTAGTAGAATCAAATAGACTGAATATGATGTATAGATACTTATTAGGTTTAAGTTATCTTTAAAGTCTATTCATTCGTTTTAGCGTGAAATTAATTATGTTATTTAATCAAAACTTTTACGAAATATAAACTATTTTAATTACTTACGAAAATCTTATTATCAGAGTTGTCTGACTTATAATTAATTGCTCTGAATTCGATTAGGATTACTCTAAAACTACAGAATACACTCGCACACAAAATACGTCATCAAAGTTAGACGTAACTTTAGACAACCCTGATTAAAAACTTATCTCATTACATGTTTAGCTGTTAGTTAGCTATACATAATTTATGTAGGACCGTCTGTGGAGCATGTAAGGCGGTGTAACGGGTTTCTCTAGTCTCTAGCGAGCGTCTAGCTACAATTTAATTGTTGTGACACAGAATATACAGAGATTTAAATATGTAAATTTATCTTTGGGGCATGAAGCATGAAGCATCAGACCATCAAATTGAACAACTTTCACTATGGGACTAACATTTAATCGAAAAAAAATCTGCTGTTCCATAAAAAAACCTCCATCGTGAGTGGTGACTTGACCAAAATATATAGAAAATCTGGGTTTTCTTTTGCGATTTCTATATTGGTCCCAAAGTGAAATCCGTTCAGTTTTATGGTCTGAATTTAATTTGACACTCTGTATTAATCACACATAGACACAAGTATAAACTGTAAAGTACCTACTTACAATATTTAACCAACGCATCAACCTATAACTATAACTAGTTTAACAACAGACGCATAGTCCGAATAGACCGGGTAATTTCAGATCATAATTTCAATACTAACCAATTAAAGTCAATGAATTTTTTAAACACGATCTAGTAATACAACTGTTCCTGTGGTTTGTCAGATTTCCGTTAAAATACACTTACAGTTTCAAGGCTAGGATTAATACAGGGTGTCTCCGCAAACTGAAACGGTGAACTCAGATCTTTAAACTAAACAACTTTCACTATGGAGCCTACCTCCGGAAACGCGAAATAAAATCAGCTGTCCCATAGAAAACTACTGGTACCGTCCCAACCTAAATGTATTTGACATCAGATTTTTTTTCGCGTTTACGGAGGTAGGTTCCATAGTGAAAGTTGTTCAGGTTGAAGGTCTGAGTTCACCGTTTCAGTTTGCGGAGGGCTGTCCCTTACACCCTGTATATACAATTTGTATGAAAATCTTTAAGCCACTGTAACATTGAATCCGTAACGTGACAGAATATAAAAACGATTTTTCGTTTTCATACTATCTGTCACGTGTCACGTCACGGTTTCAATCATTCTGCGGCCTAAAGCTCTTCTGCATAGGTAGCATGACACCGTGATATAGCGCTATCACACCTTCGCTCTCTTTCTATTTGCGCACTAACGAACGAGATAAAAGACGTGATGCAGCCGTATCACGCGTAACATGCTACGGCTTCAGTTTAAACAAAGAAGTAATAGGGTTCTTGACAACTATTCAAATCAGCTACTCTTTATTGGACGTCAAAACGAGCGCTTTGTATGAAATTTGTACTCGATTCTGAGTTGTGACGTCATCAACATTTCATTACTTTTTAAAGTTTATCTTGTTATTAAAAATAGTATTTCTAGCTAAAAACTAAATTAAAATGGGAGTTTAGCGTTATTTTGTAACCTTTTTTTATTGAGTTGATAAAAATAAAATAAATTGTATGTAGTCAAATACCCAATTGTGTTGTCATAAAATTTGATTTAGCATCCGGGTTGGCTAGTTCAACAACATCATACCTAGTTATGGCTGGAATGGCTGCATTGTCCCGGTTCTCAATTATCTCAAATTAAAACAAGATCCGCCCTTTGTAGCCCCAATGAACAAAGGACATTGATAACGCTAATGTGGTTTTATTATGTAGGTAGACCAAATAGCCAGGAACGTGAGATGCCATGAGTCTGAAATAGTGTAAGTAACTACAATTTATAGGTAAATACTTCAAGTTAGTTTTAAAACTTAAAGTATCTACCTGCATGGTTCCTGTCCTGTCTCATATTTTTGAAACATTTGTATTAAACGGGGTCTCTAGTTCCAGGGTCCTAGTAGATACAAGTGAGCAAAGTTGGTTATTACAGCCGAGGCGGGGTTGCAGATCTAGCAGAGGCTGTAATGACCAATGCTCACGCGTTTCATAAGATGTTTTTTTACATACTTGCGAGGAAAAAGTAAAATAAATCGTAAAACACCACTTTTTAGACAAAATATTTTGTGAAAAATCGCGCTAAGCTTCTTTTTTTTTACGGCCCGTCCCTTTGGTTGATATAGGTATGCGGGCGCAGGTCAACGAAGAGGCAATGCCTTAGCTGACATTCCACCAACGATATCTTGTTGCAAACAACCTTGTATTAAAAACGTTATAAACTTAATATTTAAGTATTTATAACACAAATTAATGTTAATTTGTTAACTAAAATAGATTATATGATGAAAAGAAACATTTATTATCATATTTTAATTAACACAGTTTAATTTATTCAGAAAACGTTTTTTTTACGTAATAACTCTTTGCTGAGATTTAAAAACAAACTAAAGGAAAAAAAAGTAGCATTACCGCACTAGTGCGATAATACAATTATTTTCGCACGCGTGTTCTTTAAGCCACATTATGTACCTAAAAGCGGTGCAATAAGAGCCACTTTACGAGCAAGTATGTTGAAAAATTATAAAGGCAAAAGATGGTACTTTTAACGTTAAGTAAAAGAAGAATGATTTTTGAATGCTTTAAAATGCATGTGTGCGCGCGTCTTGGCTGTAGCCTACTGTGCTTTGGGCCCTCGATTGTGCGGCGGCCGCGCGCACAAGTGCATGGAGTGGCAGAGGCCTGTCCATTCCAAACCTATAGCACAATCTGCTCAATCAATGAATCTTACTCTTTAGCGGTAGATACCTTTTTTTTACATTGAGCTGGATCTCAAAGCTTTAGGTAACTTATCTTAACACTTACCTTTATTATATTCATGACGATGTGTAAAGGTTTTCCTCTGTACAATTGTTGATGGCACTCAAGTTTGAGGTAGTCCACGATTTTTCTTCTTGCAGTACCATTTTCTCGCTCCATCGCCAACCAATCGAGTCCTCCATCGCTGCAGTCCCATTTGTTATCTAGAAGTATTATAACTGTTTTTATTAATAAGAATTAGCTTTGTTACAAACGGAAAGTTTGGGTCATAATCATAAACCATTATTTCAACAAGGATGCGCAACACACTTAGACCATACAACTATGGACGTGACGCGTGTAATTCTACTAACAAATTTTTCTGACACTTTTTGCGGGGAAAGAGGTAGCATGAAATCCGCAACTGTGGATTTGATTCCATGACACTTACGCGACGTAATCTACGCGTCTACTAGGAAAATGGCGAGTAAGTAGTGTGTCTTAGGACGCGGATTAGTCCTGAAAATCAAGTCACGCGTATTTTCGGCTGCGTTAGCCGCATCACATATAACCAGAGTCGAGGCGCAGTCGTGGCGCGGTCGAGGCGACCTTAAAAACCTTAACGACCTTGACATATGGTCAATAATTGATGTTAAGGTCGTTAAGGCGAATCTGCGCCTCGACTCTTCTTCTGTATGCTATACACTTAAATTGGGCAGGTGTGTCATCACACTTACTTTAGATACTAATGTTGATTGTTAAAAATAGTCTCGTGAGAACCCCAAACGAAACTATTTTGAAGTTATTGTTCCTATCTCGTTTAGTGATAAATTCTTGATGTACTAATAATGAATATTTAAACCCAAACATTTCATGTATAAAGTAGCGAAGACTCACAACCCTTTTACTCTTTAGCCTACTCCAATTTTAAGCCAAGTCTTGAGTAAGCCCGGTTTGCACCAACAAGTATTGAAGCTTAAACGTATTGAGTGATACTTCTGTCTTTCACACTACTCATACAAATGAAAGTGACAGCAACATATACTTTACGGTGCAGCCTAAGGCCGAGATTCAGAGACGATTTTTAAGTCATAGTTCGAACTCCCGTATATCAAAATCTATACATTTTCGCCACGCTTAGCTCGAACTAAGACTAAAAAATCTGAATGTTCATCACGGTCAAATAAAGTTAAAATTAAAAGGCTTGACCGCCATCCTTATCCCATGTAGATGCAGTATTTTTTTTTAGTCATATAGATTGGTTCTACATGGGATGACGATATCGGCCAAGCCTTTTAACTTTATTTGATCGTGATAACCACTTACTCAAGACTTGAACTGCGAACTCGTACCTAACTGTTGTTATAAATCTTAATAAATTTAAGATTTAAGAATTATATCGGATATTAGATTGTTCCGTGCTGTAAAAAATTTAGTAGCTAATTCGTTCCATTATTTTTTCCCTTGCCCTGGGGCAATATAATACCCAGATTGTTGTGCTCACATGATACGTTTAAAAAAAGAATAACTGATTTTTTCATTACGACGATATGAATTAAAAGAAATAAATTACATTGGGTGAAGCATACCGACCCATTTTACGAAAACCTGTTTTTGTAATGAATAATTTCTATCGGCAATTGGTAAAAGAAAATATTTTTTTAGGGTTCCGCACACAAAGGGTACTAGGGACCCTATTACTAAGCTTACGTAGTGCGTCTGTCCGTCGTACCTATTTAGGGCTGTAACTTTTGAACCGTAAATAATAATAATGTTAAAAACTTAAAAATTTAGAGGCGTTCTCAATTTGATCAACGTTTTTTCTTCTCGCTCTATCGTAAAAACGGTAATATATGCAAGCATCAAACTTGGTTTAATGATAGAGCAAACTCTACAGTATAACAACAAATAATAAAAATCGGCCAAATGTGAGTCGGTCTCGCGCTAAATGTCCCGGAGAAAAAAAGCTTTTTTATAAGTTAATATGTTGTCGTGTGGTGGTGTGGTAAGGAACCCTCGGTGCGCGAGTAGCCCGACTCGCACTTGATCGGTTTTATTTATAACATCAACATCTAATCTGATACCCCTATCTAAATAGGTATAGGGCACGGATAATAGCTTTCCACTGATTGCGATCTTGGGCAGCACTGTAGATAAACATATCCTTCCAGTAGCTGTAGTATGATGCGTGCGATGAGTCTTTATCACGTCCTTTCTCTCGTTCACTCGGGCGCAAATAGAAAGAGAGCTAAGGCGTGATAGCACTATATCACGCCGTCATACTACAGCCGCAGAGGCCGTAGTATGATGCGCGTGATAAGGCTTTATCACTAATTTTATCTCGTTCGTTCGCGCGCAAATAGCAAGAGAGCAAAGGCGTGATAGCGCTATATCATGCTGCCATGCTACAGCCGTTGGTCCTGTTATGTCTTTCAGCCTCTACCTATAGTTTGCCTGGTGGGCACCATTCTCAGGCTGTCTAGGAGGAGTGGTTATCAGTCCTCAATTCATAGCCTATTAGCCCATAGCTTATACATACTCTAACCCCTAAGGACTCTAGTTACTGCACTGCCATAGAATAACTATTTATGCCACTGCCACTTTCGAGCAAGGATCGCTTTCTCTATAAAAATTTGGTGAACAAAAATTTATTTGGGATACTTTGGTAGTTGAACATATTTCTTTCAATCATTTTAAAAGCCCAGACAAAATCAATAACTTACTAATGAGACGAAAAAGGCAAAGCAACAAAAAATATGTCAATATTTCTGTTACAAGCATTTCTAAGAAAGTGTGTCAGAAAAATGACATACAAGTCACTAAACATAAATTACATACCTATAACCAGTGAGCTATTTTGTTTGCCTTAAAAGGTACCACTTACAAGGTAGGTAAAGGTTTTTCAAAGGCTCTTAAAGTCTTTGATTTGAGCGAAATATTTATGAAAATGCCTTGTAATTATGTACTAAGATCCGACCGTAAAAATATGCACCCATTTGTTTGGTGAACGAAATGTGATTAAAGTGAAAATTTACAAAGGGAACAATTGCACCTAAACGCCGAGCTACGCGTAGGAGCGAAGCTCCAAAGCGTCCCTCCTGGAACCTTGTTGACCTGGTCTCCGGGGTCAATCTGCCAGCCAAGTGAGGCCGCAGGCCGAGCAGAAGTATATGAGTTGCCTTCGGAAAAAGACCGATCGAAAGAACTGGAAAATCTAGGGTTTCCACCTCTCGGTCTACCGCAACTCTAGGGTTGCCAGGTTCAAAGAAGTAATTTTAACCCTTAGAGTTGCGGTAGATTGAGAGGTGGCCCTAGTTTTTCCAGTTCTTTAGATTGGTCTCCTTCCGATGTCACCTCATTTACTTCCCAAACAGATAGATGCAATTGTTGGAAAAATCCAACCAAACCAAAAATCATTATGGTAAAAAAGGTACTTGCGGCAAGATTTTGCTAACCTTTGTGTAACTTTGTGTAACCTTTTGTGTAATCTTTCACTTAAATCACATTTCGTTCACCAAACAATTAGGTGCATAATTTTACGGTCGGATCTTAGTATACTATCATTAGAATAGAATACAATACTTTATTTTCCAGAAAATTGTGATTATAAAACAATGATGATAGCGTGTTTATGTAATTCTAAGCCTATTAAGCACACCTAGGTAACTAATCCAAACCAATTTTTAACAAACTAGTCTCAGCACTAATCCCCTACCTACCTTACGGGAATGTAGAATAGAATTCGAAATGGAGATTGTTTTTTCAATTGGCTTTATAGATCAAAGGGCAAGAAAAAGAGTGGATCTAAGCATGATACTGTAAAGAAAATTATTATACTGCAAAACATTTATAAGTAATTAGAATTCCTACGCTTCTGAAATGCCAACACATTGTTAATATTTACTTGGTATTTACCGTTATTTTAAGAAGATAGGTACGAACAAGTTAGGTAGGCGTTTTTATGTAACATTAATCAAAGGGAATTAGGAATAAATGTAGGTGAGATGAGTGTATCATTTTTGTAACACATGAAACCAAAAAAAAAAAACCGTACAAGTGCGAGTATAGTACTCGCTCCCTGAGGGTTCTGTATAAACTTAATTATGAAGGACAAAAATAACTTTGCAGCTGAGAAAAATATACTCTCATACATCGTTCTACATCACGGTCGATGCTCCAACTGTAATGTACGTTTGCAATTGCAAAAAAATATTTTTTTACGTGATATATACAAATTAACGATTTTCGGATTTATTCCTTTAGTTCTGGTTTGAGATCTCGCTTCTTGCCTTTCATGATCCTAGCATAGTGTAATAAAAACTAATAGTGGTGAAGCTCAGCGGTCGCGGCGGGTCTATGCCCGCGTGGTGTGAGCAAACTCTATACAGTAAAACTACAAATAAAAAAGTCCAAGTGTGAGTTGGTCTCGCGCTTAAGGTCCCGGAGAAATCAAATCTTTTTTTAAGTTAATATGTTGTATGGTGGTGTTGTACGGAACAAGGTTAAATCTAATTAGTTGGCGAAACTTAATAAACGCATTTGGTATCTGTTACTAAGTACAATTGCGTGATAATGACCCGCCGCCCGGTCATATAATTTACAGGTCAATGACCGCCCGCGCCCCGCGCACTGCAGCCTTATGTACGATAATAATCATTTTGTTAATCATCAATACCAATTATAAACATTGATAATGTAATTTGTTATCATTAACAAGCGCCCTGGTTCAGTTTCGCCAACTAATTTGAAATAACCTGATATATTCTGTACAATACAATTTCGTGTTGGTATGGTATTCAGGCACGTAGCCTGTAAATTCATACGTGAGGTAAATTGCTGGAGTGCATTACATTTAGCTATGAGCCTGTATTACATCCGCATTAAAAATGCAATGCCATCATAAAGAAACCACGTAATTTTATATTAATAAGTCATTTACTAAGTCAATTAGTGTAAATAACTTCCTTATTAACACTCCTAAGAGTACGGTTGACTTAGGAAAAGTCAGATCGCTTTTAGACTGTCAAATTAAATTCATGACTATCAACTGGTATTGCTGTCCTCTAAGGCTGTCTTATAGAACACATACATAACATAGGTTTTAAGCATGGTTAGGCCATGAACCTATATTTTATAGGTTAGGTTAGGTTAGGTATGGGTTAGGCCAAAGAGATTACACCTAAAGGCATAGAGTGAGCCATACCAATTGTAAAGTGTCCACTTTTTTGACGTTTAGGTTTGAGTGTGTGGTGTCAAGTAGTATGGACAAAAGAGGACCAAGTGACATATGGCCTTATGTTTATGGTCACTTTTCACACACACTAGCTCAAAAAAAAGTGGACAGCCGCATAAACAGATATTTATAGTTCCATCTCCTTCAAGCTTTAAAGGTACGTCATTAGACAAAAGAGACTAACTACAATCGTAAATTTATGCGGACTCTATGGAGATTCTTCCTCTGAGGGTTAGGCCAATAAAGTATACCTATGAATATTGCACTAAAACTTGGATATCTGGATACCAAGAATCTATAGGAAACTATGTAACAAATAGACCGACTATCGTATGCTCGTGATTGTTTAAGAAGTTTCTTCTTAAGTTTAGAACGAACTTCGTATACCTAGCTCACGAGTTGTTTGTAACTTGATAGCACAAGAAGACCTTCATAATATTGCAACTACTTTACTTGGAAATAAACTTCTACTAGAAACCTTCTAATAGAGTTCCTCAAATCAAGTAAGTCCGCGTTTATAATTATATTCACAAAGCTAAAAGAAACGAGGCAGGGGAAGACCTGTAGCCCGATTGCGCTAATTTAAAATATCGAAGTTCTATTCTTATCCAATTTCAGTTCTAATCACATTGCAATCCAATTACTATTCAACTGTGCTGAATTCCGCATCCCGCTAAACTCTATGTAACTGACAGCCTTTAGCGTCTGAGCGATCTGTCAAAACGGCTCTAACGGCTGTCAAGAGTAGGACCGCGATTAGCGCAATACCAAAAGTGTAAAAAGTTATGGTTCGTACGTAGTCCAATCATGGTTCATTCACCGACTATTTACCGCGATTGCGGCCCTAGACAGAATTATTAACCACAGGTCAAGGAAAAGATTGAAGTTGTGTCGTATAAAGAGGTCAAGGCACTTACAGCAAAGCAAACAGTAATGACGAATTATAAACGTAATAATACTAGTAGTACTTAGTATTCGTCACATGAACTTAATATTACTAGTAGTCCTATTAAGTTTATGTGACGAACACTCTACCGACACACACACAACATAAGCAACAGCACAATGCTGCAATCCACCAAGCTATAAAAACTGCCCCAAATAATATATTATCACACCTCGCAAAATATTAGTGTATGATTATCTAAGAGCCATTTTAAATTATCTAAGTATCTTTTTTTCACCACAGACTGGGTTCCCCAGGGCGTTAGAACCAGAAAGAAATGCAGAGACAACCAGGAGAATTGGTCAGTAAGTGCTCATAATAGAGAGGATTGAAAAGTGAAAAGTGAGGTTTTTGCCCAGCAGTGGAACACTGAACTGGCTCGTTCAATTTATCGCCATGAAATGACGTGACGTACGTTTTATCCCAAACTCATATTTAAAGTCACGCGAGCAAAACCGATTATTCAATAAGCTTATAAATAAAAAAAGATCGTACATTTTCGAATCATATTTTATTTTTCATAAAACCTTTCTCTCTAGAGAGCAATTTCACATTATTGTGAACGAAGACGTGGAATCTAAGCTTCAGATACTTACTATAAAATGTATTGTTAATATTTGAAATGTAAAACGCTTTCGTACTTCTGAAATGGTGAAAAAGATTGCCTGATATTATTTAAATTCGTGATCGATGTGGCGCTGTACGAAGTAGTAACAACGTTGTAACAACCTTCACTAGGAACATTTTTGCGCGTACTGTCTGGCAGTAAGTAATTTAAACGTGAGAATTTATCGTTTTCTAAGGAAGTTATGTATCTGCTACGAAGTGATGTCCTCCTTGACGTATCCGTCATCAGCGATGGGCTGGGCTTCACCTAGAGTGGGATCGGATGTGACTAGCGAACCCAAATTTGGACCAAAAGGTCCGATCGCACGTAAAACAGTAAAGTTCTCCGCTGACATTATACGTGTACTGTGTGTGTGGTCTTCCTAATCTGGCGCTTAGCGTCAAGATCTGCTAGACGCATTTCATCGAACAACTCAGTTCGCTTTTTTACAGTGAAGCGCTATTGCGCCAGTCCATGATCAGAATATTGCATGCTGACATCCCGACTAGTAGTCTGTGGCCTCAGTTTGGAATTTACTATAGATTTAGATTCTATCGTACAGACGACACGTGGCAATCCCCCTCGTCTGCGCAGCCCCTGCAGCGTGAATAGCCACGACAAAATGAGTCATTTGGTATACCTTCTGTAGTGTAGATATTCACTAACTATGTACAACATCCATTGTACGTCAACGTTTTTGAAAACTGAAATAGACGTTCCTACATGGTTACAAAATAATTATTTAGAACATATTTTACCTTCGATCAAAGTAACTTTGATCAAAGTAATTTTGATCGAAGCATTGTACGATATCCTTTGAGTGACATCCCGGAACCAACCGGAAATTACTAGAATCCAAATTCATCGCACGTTGCTTGTTATTTGCAATATAACCGAACATATTTGGCTGAAACGGATGTATGGTTGAGGAAACAAGAATCTGTACATGAAAGGCGAAAGCTGTTGCAGTCAACTGCTTTAACGTAATTGTAATTCCAGTATAGTCATGAATATTGCAAGTATGCAGGGTGAAATTGATATTATTAGCGTCCTTTTAAACTAATCTGTTTTATAAGTCGGTGTCAAGCAAAGCCCAATAAATTACTCTAAGCCCAATCGCGAATCATACCGGCTTGACAGCGACTCTAATAAAACAAATTAATGTCAGTACATATTGGTTTGACTCTACATACTACATACAAGGTGTTACAAAAGTAAAAATGAACATTTAAAACTTTTAAGGGGGTTGTTTAGACCATCAAACTGAACAACTTTCACTATGGGACCAACATCGAAATCGCGAAATTGATGGTCTAAACCACCCCCTTAATTGTTTATTTGTATTTTTGTAACACTTTGTATAGATAGGGTGAAATTGATATCATTAGCATCCTTTCAAACTTGCAGCCTACCCATTCAAACTGAACAACTTTTACGATCGGAGCAAAAAAAAAATCTGCTGTTCCATACTAAACGGCAATGCACTCGACTCATATGTATGCAACGGCTGTTTTTTTTTTTGCTACGATCAGTTTGCTCCCATAGTAAAAGTTGTTCAGTTTGACAGTTAGTTTAAAAGGATGCTAATGATATCAATTTCACCATGTAGAGTCAAACCAATATGTACTGACATTAATTTATTTTATTTGAGTCGCTGCTGTCAAGCCGGTATGATTCACGATTGGGCTTAGAGTAATTTATTGGGCTTTGCTTGTCACCGACTCCAATAAAAAAATGTTCTTACAGATGCGAATTTAAAAGACGCTGGATATATTATTATTTTGTACTTTTTTAGTAATCTTGCCTGCCGCGCAGGAGGCGTTAGTTCGATACCCATCTAGGCCGACTCGTACCAATGAGTTTTCCGAAATTTATGTACGATTTATATCACCACATACTTTTCGGTGAAGGAAAACATCGTGAGGAAACCTACATGCTTTAATTTCGACGCATGTATTTTACCCACTGTCCATTATAAGTGGCGACGGGCTCACCCCCATCACACTGAACAGAGTTTCGGTACTACTGGTGAAACGTGGATGTTCTGAGGTTTCAGAATATCTCTGACTACCCCCTCGGGGAATATAGTCGTGAGCATATGCTATGCTACTTTTTTTAGTTGTGAAGTAGGTTTAAATTTTTTGTTTAAAAATTTTTTATTTCATAATTTTTAGTGGTGGTATTGTATTGGGTTGACATATCAGTTGTATACACGGCGATCCATCAAACTGCGCAAAACCAACATTAAGCTGGCCACGCGACGATATACATTACTCTACCAACGCACGGCGAGCTTATTTTGGTTTTGCGTAGGTAGCTTGATGTGGCGCCGTGTGTGTAAGGGGAACATCAACATTTATTTCTATCGCCTATGATTTGCTATATTTTTTAGGAGTTCCATTGTCAATCTCCGAAGCCCTTCACCAGATCTTCACCGAATTAAACTGGGACCTACCAACCAAAAAAAATCACCAAAGTCAAGCCCGGTAGCTCAGTCGGTAGTGAACCTGCCTGCTGTGCCGAGGGTCGCGGGTTCGAATCCCGTAAGGGACAAATATTTGTATGATGAATATGAATATTTGTACCCGAGTCATGGATGTTTGTATCTATATGTGTATTTTATATCGTTGTCTAGTCATCATAGCACAAGTCCAGGCTAGATTCTGGTACTTTCAATGTGATTACATAATTTGTGTGACAATGTCCAAGATATGTAGAAAAAAAACATAACGAATTGAGCTCCTCTTTTTTTTAAGTCATTTAACAATGTTTCTCACCACTTAAATGTACAGCTTCTAACAATGGCGGGCCTCTCAGCAGGCGTGCTTTCATATGCCTCAGAACATTACCGCGAAGGTCCATCTCCCGCAGTTCAGGCATCTGCGCCACCATGTCCGGGGGCACCTCCCACAGTGAACTAAGACCGTGCATCACCAGTTTCTGTTAAACGAAAGAAATTAACTATTATCACAGCATAACTATACAGGGTCCTCCTTAATATGCTGACACTTTTTTTAGGGGATGATCATATCGTCAAACTGAACAACTTTCTCTATGGCGGCAACATCAATTTCGCGAAAAAAAATCTGCTGTTAAATCCAAAACTGCAAATGTACTGGAGCCAAATATATGAGACAGCTGATTTTTTTTTCGCAATTTCATTTTGGTCCCTTAGAGAAAGTTTTTCAGTTTGATGGTCTGTTCATCCCCTTAAAAAAATTGTCAGCATATTAAGAATGACCCTTTATGTACTCCTCTAAGAAAAAGTCATGATTTTGTATTTGTATCGTATACAAGGTGTAACAAAACACTCTAGTAATATTTAAAGGGGTGGTTTAGACCATAAATCTGAACAACTTTCACTATGTAGCCAATATAAAAAAAAACTACAATACCTACTTGACTCAAATGTTGACTCCATATAGTGAAAGTTGTTTAGTTTGATGGTCTTAACTAATAGTCCACCGGTTGGAGTATAATTGGTTTTGATATTATTAAAGTCTGAAAATTTTTAATATATTATTAGGTATATGATTTAGAGAGTTATACTCCAAAAAATTATAAAAAACTAAAACTTGCTTTACATAATAGTTCGTAACTTGGTTCGCCGATATCTAACATTTATAACAACTGTATAATATGAAGCTAGCGACACATAATGACAGTTGAAACCAGAAATATTCAATTTTAGATCAATATTAATATGAGATAATGAGAATACCTAAAGTGTATTTACCATAAGTTCGAAAGTGTTATAACATTTTATAAATATGTATATTAACATGTACCCGATTTATATTTTTGACACATCAACTCTAATATTATTATAACTAAGTGGCTATTTTACGGCTTCTACGCCCGGACTATAAACCACCCCTTAAAGCACAAGCACAAAGGGTGAAATTGAAATATTTAGACCAACTTTTAGGGTTCGATCTATTAATTTTAAATTACGCTCTTAACTCCTGACTGACTTAAAGCGTGAAGTGTTTACTTGGGTCTCGTATCGTTTACCCCTACATCAGCTTATATCCGTATATTTTAAAAACTTGTTCACCAGAATACGAATACGAAGTCATAAACATAACAACATAAATACTAATTATTTTGCACGCCAAGAACATAATTATAACAAAATCAATGGGGCGTCCATTAATTACGTGATTTTTCTACCCCCTCTTCTCCTTTGTAGATTTGGCTCGACCCCCTTCCCTCTCCCAACCTAATCTCACGCGAGATTTTTTTTCAAATTTTGTATTGTTAGTGTAACTACGAAGAGATTCGCCATAAAATCTGTTCCCATTTCAATTCGGTACTATACCACTGATTATTTGAAACCCAAAACGTTGTCTTTAAACAATCAAAAATCTGAAGACAAACAAATGAAATTGATACCATTAGCATCCTTTTAAACTAAGAGTCTAAAGCATACATTTGAGTCGAGTAGGCATTGCAGTTTAATATGGAACAGCAGATTGTTTTTTTTGCTCCGATCGGTTTGCTCCTATAGTAAAAGTTGTTCAGTTTCATGCGTAGACTCTTAGTCAAAAAGGATGCTAATGATATAAATTTCACCCTCTATACAGAATATGTTATAGCCGAAGATACTTAAATATTACAATTAACATTACTTTTGAAGCCAGCTGGTGAGCAAATGTGTAAATTAAATGGACATGGGCTTGTGTATGAATACTATCACTATATACTACTATGTTTAAACGTGGTTTAAACTCTCCGCTAGACAGTTTTATTGACTTCAGTACACCCAATCTTTGTTATATTCAGCGCACACTGAATTGCATTGTCTAGTCTAGTGTTATAAATGGGTACTGTTGTAGTCCTATCAAGTACCTAATACTACTGAAACGGTCATACGTACCATTGGGGCTAGCATACACTGAAAAAAAATGCTACGTATACGTAGCCCGTCGCAGCTTATACGTAGCCCGTCGCAGCTTATACGTAGCCCGTCGCAGCTTATACGTAGCCCGTCGCAGCTTACGACGCGATACTGATTACGAGCTACGTGGTACGTAAGCTGCGACGGGCTACGTATACGTACCATTTTTTCTCAGTGTACCACGCAAAATAATCGCGCTCATTATTGCTTTCAAGTCGTGTTGCAGCCAAAAAAACTAAAATTTTCAGGGTTCCGTACCAATGGGACCCTATTCATAAGCCTACGCTGTCCGTCAGTTCGTCTGTCCTACCTAGAAGTGGCTGCATCTTTTGAACTATATAGGTAATAGCTAGACGATTTAAATCTTTACAGAATGTGCGTTATTATAGCGGATTTGCTAACAAATAATTTAAAAAAATTAAAGGGGTGTATAAGAAACTTTCTTTTTCAACGTTTTTTGTGTTTGCTCTATTATAAAAACGTTAACGGTAGATACAAGCGTCAAACTTGGAGTAATTATAGTGCATGCTCTGAGGTAAAACAAAAAATAATAAAAACGGTTCAGTGTGCTTGCGCTAAGGTCCCGGAGAAAACAAAATGTTTTGTTAACATTGTATGTTTGGTACCGAACCCTCCGTGCTCGAGTCCGACTCACACTTGGCTGATTGTTTTAGTAAGTTTGCGTTGTATTTTTTTATTTTAGGTTTTCTTGATTGAGAAATCTTAAATTTTTAATTAGGGTTCCACTGAGCGTTTTAAGGCTTCTAAACTATGCTTCTAGGTTGATATTTATGATGTCGTACGCCAAAAAACTACATAGTAATGGCAAATCAATATATATCTTCCATCTACACATAATATAAAATTCTAAACTTGGCGTGGATGTACACATTAAGCTCGGCTTGCACCAACATGTATTTACGCTTAAAGTGATGTGAAATGGAATGCATTGAGACCATTTTTTTTAATTTTTTCTGTCTGTTTTTCTGTTTTTTTGTACACGCATCACTTAAAAACTACTGAACCCATTTGGATGGATTTAATTTTCACAGAATAGGCTTAGTTTAGATTAACATCTAGGCTCGGCTCATCGTAATTGGTAAATGCAATCAAAAGTTATGAGTATTTAAAGTCAGTGGTCCGCGCGTACGAAGTCGCGGGCGCCGTTAATACAAAACATTTGTGCAAAGCGTCTGCCACACGCTATTTGTTCTGAGTACATAGCATTTGTGCATCTTTGCAAAGATCTTCACACACATGTCCGGAACCAGCTTTACAAACAGGAGGGTACAAACACATTACATAAGTAGGAAAACTCAAGCGTCAGATTTTTAACTTCGAGCTATCAAATGTGAGCAAATATCTCGAGACAGAATTCGAGTGACTTAGGCCGAGATTCAGAGACGATTTTTAAGTCTTAGTTTGAACTCCCGTATGTCAAAATCCATACATTTTTGCCCTGCTTAATTCAAACTAAGACTAAAAAAATCGTCTCTTAATCTAGGCCTTAGTCCAAAATAATATTTCGTTCCATTTCATACGACATATTGAACGACACTTCTTTCGATTTCTAGAATCTAGGTTTAAACTTTGGACGGATTTGGACGAAACTGTAAGTGTTCCTTGTTTGACTACGGAATCCTTAAATGGTTATTATATTTCTCAGAAAATTCTAAAGGGCTTCAAGTATTATATTATTGTATTATGCTAATCTCAAGAATGACGTTGAGTGGAAGTTGATGGTTAAATGAACTTAGGAGGAAAATCATTTCTCTTTATTAGGGTTCCGTACCTAAAGGGTGAAAACGGGACCCTATTACTAAGCCGTTGTCCGTCCGTCCGTCCTACCTATTTAGGGCTGTAACTTTTGAACCGTAATAGCTAGACAGTTGAAATTTCACAGAATATGCGTTATTACGGCGGATTTGTTAACAAATAATATAACTGTCAAAAAGTTAAAATTTAAGGGGGGTCCTCATACAAGAAACTAGTTTTTATCAACCTTTTTTCTTCTAATTCTATCGTAAAAACGGTAATAAGTACATATAAACGTTAAACTTAGTGTGATTATAGAGCAAACTCTACAGTATAACAACAAATAATTAAAACCGGCCAAGTGTGAGTCGGTCTCATGTTAAAGGTCCAAGACAAAAATTTTTTTAGTTATTTTGTTGTGTGGTACGGAATCCACGGTGCGCGAGTAACCCGACTTTTTATTTCGTTATACATTACATATTAACCTACTTTTATGGTAGAATATTCTACACACACACATACACACATAAACTCACGTATTTTTCCCAGAGGGGTAGACAGAAACTATAGATCTCCACTTTGGGCGGTTCTGACACACCTCTCTTGCTTCCTCTAAGTCCATACACCTTTTCATACATTCCCTTCGATTTCGGCTACTTTTATTCTATCACAAATTAATTGATGGTAGGCACCCATTGGACCCCCCAATAGACTCCCAATAAACCCCTAATAGACCGCCTAATGGACACTTCATGTAACCCTCATGTACCTCTCAAACACCATCACCCATCAGCCATCCTTCCAACGCATTTAATCGTTACTCAGATTAACTTTTGCCAGAGATGCAAGCCCTGACTGACTAATTGGTTAAACCAACACGACATTGACGTGACCTTGAACATATCTGTCTAGTTTCGTTTCTAGAGTACTATTGTTAACTACTAAAATTAACCCGCGACTACGTCCGTACAAATAATATACCAGATTTTAAGTCAGATCATAAGCTATCAAACAAAAAAGTTTCATCAAAATCGGTGCAGTAGTTTTTGCATGATGCTGTTACAAACAAACAAACAGACACAAAAATTCTAAAAAAGGTTGATTTGGAGTCCGGGATACCTAAAAACCATATCGTTATCTTTGTCATGTAAATATCTTCAATGTACAGACACACTTCTGTTACAGTTTTATAATAGTTAAGATTTTTTTGACAAACATAAATGGAAATTGTTTACAGCATCCAGTATATAGAAAACTGGTCATTATTTAACGTTGTAACTTCACACTTTCGATCAGCGTGTTACAGATTATAATATCCTATCCCTAAAACTTCAGTCAAATTGACCGAACGGCTTCTCCTGAACATTTTGTTAACTACAAGGATATTACGTAGCCTCAAGCATATCACGTACCTAATACCTCATATTTTCATAAAGTAGGTTATTTTACTCGGCCTTGGCATGGCGCAAGTTGGTAATGCATAGGTAGTAAAAGCTATCAATATCCAAAAAATGCTCTAAATTCCCGATATACTCACTTAAATGTAGAACTTTAAAATTCTCTCCAAGCTCTGAATAGACCCCCTGATCTATGCTTGGATTGGAGACGATTTGAGCTATTCAGCCACCTATTCAGCTCTACAACATTCTTGGTGATTCCCAAGCATCTTACAAAGCTGAATAGATGCCCAACTAGATTGACATTGCGCAGAAGAGATATGAATGTCATGCTTTCTATGGAGTCGTTTGTTGCATAATTAATGTTCTATCTACTTCGGGTCCCGAAGGCCCACACCTATTTTTCTTAGTTACTAAAAATTGTCTAGTCACATTACCATTTATGTAGGTTAGGTTAGGTTAGGTTAGGTTAGACCATTTAACCATTCACGCGGAGTTAGTTCGCTAAATTATTTTGTTAAATACTTGTTTTTTTCGGCCAGTTTAAGGTTTTTATAATCTGTAAACCAATAAACAGATATTGGACCTTGGTACATTCAAATAAATGAAACCTATAAATAAAGTTGTCTTTGAAGTGCTACCAACATAATTAATATACATTAAGACTGAGCCTGTATGTAGAGCAAAAGTGTATGCATAACACATAATAGTATAAGTATATGCTCACGACTATATTCCCCGAGGGGGTAGTCAGAGATATTCTGAAACCTCAGAACATCCACGTTTCACTAGTACCGAAACTCTGTCCGTGTGGCGGGGAGTGAGCCCGTCGCCACTTGTAATGGACAGTGGGTAAAATACATGCGTCGAAATTGAAGCATGTAGGTTTCCACACGATGTTTTCCTTCTCCGAATAGTCAATGGTGTTACAAATCGTACATAAATTTCGGAAAACTCATTGGTACGAGTCGGCCTTGACGGGGATCGAACCAACGCCTCCTGCACGGCAGGCAAGGTTACTGGCAACTGGACCACCACGACTTTTTTTACATACATACATTACACATAATAATTATGTATTTATACCTCAACTTTTCTGCGCGACCGACTCGTAGAAATTTCTGAGTCACTTTTGCGCTATTTGTGGTAAAATCTACGTCCTGACCTGTGCCCTAGCATTTATACCTAAATCAGAAACATTTCTCTAACTTATTTGTTACAGTAATATACAATTTTATCATAACCAATTAAACGCCTCGTTAGGTACGATGATGGATATTTTTGGATTTTTTTAGTGCTTTAATAAACGTGTGTTAATGGTACCTGACACAGATAAGATAAATGTTCAATTAGGCTCGCTTTTACGTACATAACGTGGGCGTAATAAATGTTCCATAATGTTCACGCTATCAATTTATAACGAAATTTTCCTTTTTACTTCTCCAAGTACATTACATAAGTTGGTCGACTTATACTCGTTCATGTCAGACAGATGGACAGACGGACGGATATGGCGAAACTATAAAGGTTCCTTGTTGACTACGGAACCCTAAAAACTATTAAAATTATATTGTGTTTGGAATAAAGCTAAACGAGTTATACATACTATAATTATACTAACCTCGATTTTATTAGAGAAATCGAAATGCCCCTTGAATGTTTTCAGCGCCGTGCAGTTGATGAACTCGAGGATCTGCAGACCAGGGAAGTGCTGCTGCAGTCTTCCCACGTTGAAGCACTCTCCGGGCCATTCCAGGATCCGCAAGTGAGTTATCTCGAATCTACGGAAGATGATTGACATGATGTGATATTCTGGCCCTGTACTTACGACCGGACTTTCGATTTTGGATATATCGCGAGTCGCGACCGTTTCCGTTCGAACTTCATTGTAATAGAGATGACGTTGGAACGAAAACGTTCACGCAATAGCGAAGTTCGAATGTCCGGGTAGACCCTCTGTTTTGCTTTTTGAAAAAATAACAACGAAATAAATAACGGATCAAGAGCAAGTCACATTCGCAAAATGACACATAAATTTTTTGCCAAATGTCACGTTTTCAAAACGTCACTTACGCAAAATGTCTCACCCGCTGGGTGGGTGTGTGGGTGTGTGGTGTTAGTAGGGGTATAGAACTTTTATATTATGATCAACACCGAATAAAACGTAGTGATTACTTGCTCAGTGGGGTATTTTAGATGTGAATGGCGAATGTAAAAGATATTGTTTGTATTGTAATAGGTTGACCAGAATCTGATGGCAGAGTAAGCTACACTTTGGTAATTGGATTAGGGCCCTTTACACTCTGCGACTTTTTGCAGCGCTTCGAACAAACGTGCATGTGCATTGCTACAACCACGCGTTAGAATCGATACAAACCCCTAGAGTAGAGATGCATTAACGCGATTGACAAACGCGCGTTTTTTACCTGCAAAAAGCCTCAGTTTGTAAATGGCCTACTTTGACTAGACTGATGACAGTTTGACACTACCATGTGAAAATCTATATTTTTTACTTTTCATGCCATGAGATTCTGGTAGAGCTTATTTTATCAACTATCTTATTTTATCAATTATGTTCTAAGTCTGTTTTTATTTCTTATTATTAATGTTTTTTCTCATCATCAACAGAACGAAATAAAGTAGGTCTACCTTACGGTCGGTATACGGTCGAGATTCAAAGGCGTCTTTTGAACGCGAGTTTCGTCTAAGTAGAGTCGAAAGTATCCCACCGGTCGCAGACCGATCGATGGGATCATGAAAGCAATTTTTTCCCTGTTGGGGATTTTATTTTGACATCCGGGATTTCGAAATTAAACTTCAAAAATGCCTCTCAATCTCGACCTAAGTCTATTCTTCCGGAATCTTTTTTATTTTATTTTCTAATACAGCGTTGCTCAGGGAGCAGTTACTGCATTTTACTGCGGACTATTGGAGGGACCACGAAAGGTCTACCGAGCCATATGAATGAACTTAAGCAACCGACCAAGGGGCACCCAGAAGAGTACGGACCTCGACATAGGACGTTGCTGGGGCTATGCGGCGGATTGGGTAACTGGGATCGGAGAGACTTCCGGAATCTACGTGACAGAAAAGCTGAAAGTTCAAAGCCAAGCAAACAAAAAAGGATACCTACCTTTTGGAATCCATTAATAGTTAATTGACTCTAAACAGTCAACGTCGTAGTCCTCCCTTAAATTAATTACGTTAGTATAATTAATCCATCGGGAGTCGTTCCCTTTAATTCATTATGACCTAAACGTATCGACTGCATTAGTCTGATGGACGCTTCTTTGTAGCGATCGTTTCCAATCCAATTTATTTCTTTCAATCTTTATTACTTCTAATAGCAATGATTTTTGTTACACGTAACATAAAAACAGAAATCTCTACAACAGTAACCTGAGCTAAGATTTAATTTAATCTATCTTTCTTGATTACTAATAAGATTAAAATCTTCTAAACATGATACCCAGATAAATTATAATGATACCTACTGATCCACTTTCCCTAAGAAACCTGTGGTAAAATCTCAAAGAAATATTTGGACTAAGTGCAATAAACTGATGTTCGTATGATTAGCCGAAATTATTTTTTAACTTTGGTAAAGTTATTCAGTATAATGAGTACAATCACCAATTAAATTAACGCAACTGTCTACCCTAACACCATGTACTCCATTCAAAATAGCAACGAAATTTTAAGGCTATTTTGCATTACAGAAACAGAGATTTAAACACTTCCTCTCACTTATTCTTAGAACAGCTTTAGTAACGTCCAAGATATGTCGGATGCATATGTATCCAATAAATTAATTACATTTGGTAATCAGTATTGGCCAGAAAGCTAAATAGGAAACGGAAAATCTCGTCTTCTTTATTTGAAATGAAGTATAGGAAGTATCAGAAATTGAGCATGGCTATAGTCCGTACAACCAACAGAAAAGCATAAAGTATCAAAATATTCTTTCCCACCGGGAAATAGGAAACGGCAATAAGGTCATGATATTACACGAGTATTGTACCTATTAATAGACCAAACTACACGAGTTTTTTCCATCCTTCTCCTTGATCAATAGGAAAACTAGACATGGTCGCTGTATAACCAGTAGCACGGTATAAAGAATAAGCCACTAAGTCTTTATCTTAACTATTATAAAACTGTAAAAAAAGTGTGTCTGTGCAGTGTACATTGAAGATCTTTACAAAAAAAGATGACGATATGGATTTTAGGTGTCCCTGACTCCAAATCAACCTTTTTTAGAATTTTTGTCTATCTGTTTCTGTGTTTGTTTGTGCGTGAACTTCCGAACCGATTTTAATGAAAATTTTTTTGGTAGCTTATGACCTGACTTAAAATCTGGTATATAATTTGTGCTGACGAAGTCGCGGGTTAACTCTAGTATTAATATATTATGACTCTGTAAATATAAATATATTATGAATATGTAAAACTCACTCGTATGCCGCGACGGAAAAGGCATGACGCTCTTATGGCATGATACGCTTTTCTTCTGTTTCACATCTGCCGGGAGTCCCGCAAAGTTCGAAATTCGAAAAAAGCGCGAAAATCACGAGATTGTGTTATTTCTATGTTTCACGTCTAACCGCGACGGCCACTTTTTTGTGTCATTATTTTGAGCTTCAAATCTACAAATCCTAGTTTGATGCGAATTTCACTGATCGAAAACACAATTATGGAAATGCGATCGCGGAATCACACTATGCTTACGGTGGCATAACGATTCCCCATGGACGAAAACGCATGAAAAAAATAGTTTTTAATAAAAGTAAATTCAAAAACTCACTTAATTCCTTTGACCCATTCGCTGGTGATGCCACCACTGCATAGGAGCCTGTACTTGGTGTGTAGACATTGAGCTTGAAGCATGTAGTCCATCAACGAGCATGGTCTATTGATCAGGTAGTCCGACTCGTTGTGCCTTCGAACTTGAACACCTGGAGTCACCGACGACACCAGGCTCAAGAACAAGATCAATGGGAGTTCTGGAAGAAAAAATAGGGCATTTTAATTTCACAGTGCTCCGTCACTCACGTTTGTCAGATGCAATAAATACCTACGTATGGCGTCGCGTATCGAACTCGATACAGCCCCCCTAGACAAAGTGACATTCTATTGGCGTTGACGCTAGTAGAAAATGACAAATGTATGGATTTGACATTAGCGATCGAAGCATTTTGACGTTTGCTTTCGTCAAGGCCATACATTTTTATGTTTTCTACTATCGTTAACGCTAATCGAAAGTACTTTGTCTAGGGGCCCAGGCTGTTCATTGTTCCTGAAGCGCAAAGTTAGAAATTCGAAAAAGTGTGTGAAATCGGGAGAGTGCGTAAACTCTGACATAACCTCAGGAGTGCAATTCACTAAGCGTCACATCGTTGTAAAACATCGACAAGCTCACTAATGTAATATTCTTTTATGGTGTATGTAGTACTTCCTATCTCTATGCCTTTTATAAGAGTTTGACACATGACATAACCATAGGGAATACCGAATTATCAGCTCGCCGATGTTTCAACGACGAATTTAAGGTTGTGAATGGGTTGTGATCGTTGTGATGATGTTTGCACTTAGTGATATGTTTGCGCGGCGCCTCTTTTGGTGGGAATCGACCCTTAGTGAATTGCATTGCAGGACTGGTATGGATGTTCAGAAACATTACAAAAACAATAATCTTCTGCAGCGTGCTGTCGTTAATAGTTGATAGCCATAGCGAAATTCCTGACCGCCCCGAAAGGAATTCTAGTCGTGAGTTTGTGAGTATATTTTCTATGTATTTGTTTGCCGTTGTAGCTATGTTATTTTTCTACAAACACGAATACAAGCACGATCAATAAATATTTGTACCAATAGTAGCGGAGGGACTTATTTCAGACTCCGTCTTTGAAAGGTACCGTCTAAAAATGAAACTAAGCAATTAGTGTAGAGTGAAAAAACAAAATAAAAAGTTAATTGGTTGTAGCCTGTAAAAGTTGGAGGAAAGGGTGTTTCTCTTTTTGCTCCAGGAAAGAGTGTTTTTCTCTATGCTGTGCTTTTGAACACTAAATCTCTCCCATCTATCTTAATCTCATGTATTTATTCTTGGTTCTTATTTTTAAGAGGATATGTGAAAAAAATCGCATTCTTCAAAGCATCATCATTCAACAGTAGGAGTACCTATGATTTGCGGATATGTGTAAATTGAACATATAGGTAATTGAAGTTTTGATTATACCCAAAAAACGATTAAGAGACATTTTCTCGATAGAAAAATAAGCCAAAGTAGCCTCCGTCTTTATATCGATAAACGCTTGGAACTGCTAAACGGTGAATAATAGAAACAAATAAATAAAGTTTGTTTTACGCTTGCGTCGTTTCAGGCGCGCATCAGGCAGTAATATAAGCTAACACGCCCATTTCGCTTCAATTATTTTTCGACATAGGCCCTTAAGCAAATTCACGATAACCGCAAAATGATCATGACACGAGAATGACAACTCAATGAATGGAATGACACTATTTCAGTTCAACCAAACCAAAGCCGTTCTAATGTTACTTTTTGCACTGGTTTTTATTCTCTTGTGAAATTTATTAGTAATTTTGAATTTTGAATCCGACCTTTTAGAAATGTGGTATTTTTTAGAACATTTCTTAAAACACCTTATTTAAAATAATTATGCCTCAACTACTAAAAACTGTATAATATTTAGAGTTTATCGTTTTTTTTTTAAAGTCATAGGCCATTTTCGTAAACCTTCTTTATCCATTCTTTCAAAACGTTTTAAGCACATACTCTCTCTATAGAATAATTTTTTTTTTTAAATGATAATACATAACTAATTATTTAATTTAGTACGTTCATTTAAAAGTGCTAATAGTTACTTATTAAGTTTTACCATAATTATTATGTATGGTGTACAGGTTTTGCGTTGATTTGTCAATGACACCTCGTAGAAAAAAAAGTAGGTACGTTATACCTATTCAAAAACATAATTCATACCGAACTACAACAGCGTTCTGCGACTGAATTGAACATCAGTAAAGTTGATAGAACCATTTAACACAGTGAAACAGATTGTTCTCAAAAGATACTGTTCGTGACAGAGCTATTTACAAGAAATCGTCTGAGTTGACCTTCGTCAAATTGTAAATATCAATTTAACAACAACTTGCTAACAATATTTTACATAAAGGAAGTTTACATAATCGGTCACTTAGAGTTTAGCTATACATAGTACTGAATGTATAGTGAGGTGATGTGTAGTCATGACTAATTGACTACCTTTGTAACCACCCCATAACCATTACCTACAATTATATGAATACAGAGTGGTTCAGACCAGATGGATATACTTATAAGTCAAACCTGGATAAGCGAGAGTTCAAGGGAGCACAATCTCATTCTCGCTTATAGAGGTTTCTCACTAACCCGAGTTTCTCGCTAATGCAGGTACATGGGTAGCGTTTCTCTCTTATAGAGGTACGCATCAATAACAAGTCACAGCAAGTACGAATGATATAAAATAAGGACGTTATTTAGTTCCACGAAATAGAATAGGCACAATATTGACGAGAAAACAATATAAAAACAATGGTAGGAAGTTCCACGAAAGTTAAAAATGAGTCATAAATAAAATAGCAGATGTTAAATTTGTAATTTGTTACTGTATGTGTGTATCTTTTATATATGTATGTATTTTTATTGTAGCTTTAGTTCCTCCTAAATAATATAAATAAATGAAGCTCGACTGTCGCTTATAGAGGTATAGATAAGTAGCAGTCTCACTTACGGAGGTCCATAAGGGAAAAACGACTCTCTCTTACAGAGGTTTCTGTTTCTCGCTAATAGAGGTTTTGGGAGCTTAAAATGACGGGTCCTGGCTATTACTCTCACTTATAGAGTTTTCTCACTTATCCAGTTCTCACTTACCCAGGTTTGACGTATTTGTAAAATTGCTCATTTGGTCTGACTATTATGACACGCCAGGAAAAAATCGGTTCCCACCCGATGTCAAGAAAAAAATTTTGCTTGTCTATCTTGAGGAACACATAATTTTTTTATGACAATTTTTTTTTTGGGCCTTGTGTTTACTTATTAATTGTACTCAATAAAGAAATCCAATACGATTGCTTAATTTTAAGTGCACTACATTTTAAATTAATCTAAATAAATATATTTTTCTGATTTTTTTTATCCATCGGATCTGGACCACCCTGTATATCGCAGAAATCAAATTAAAGATTGCAAAGTTATGTCTCGGACGTTGGCAGTAATGACACTGATTAATAACAAGTTACTACATCCATCACAGCTGATGTACGCTTATTATTGTAATAAACATTGAAACATTTGAATACTCTTATGACGATTGTGAATTAGACGCCTAGTCAAATTAACAACGCCTAGTCAAATTATTCTAAGACAAATTAGTTGCGGAGACAAAAGTTGCTCGTGCGAGCCTAGATACGAAATTATAGATTAGAGCTACGAAATATCCGACTTCTTAAATAATATTTCACGTATGCCCCTATACTTCATCTCAAATAAGGACGAAAGATATACTATCGGACATATCTTGGACGTTACTAAAGCCGTTCTGAGAATAAGTGAGAGGAAGTGTTTCAAATCTCTGTTTCTGTAATGTCCTCTGTTCTCCCTGTCCTTAAAATTCCGTTGCTATTTGAAATGGAGTATAGGTATTGAGTAAATCGAGTTAGCATAGAATTACCTATAAGAAATGGGTATGACTAAGGTTGTATGGAGAAAAATTGGCTTTTATGTTGTTGATTGGCCAGGACGGCCAGTAATAAAGCTTACATAGGTTTTTATATGACCTTTCGTAATACATAAAAAACATCACATTAATTACTAGGCTGCATCTGCATAGGAGCTATAAGGTACAAATAACTTCTTAGGTTGTATGGGAGAAATCGCTTTTTAGCGGTATTGTTTTGTATCTTCTGTATTTCTTTACGGTATATTTAGATGAGTGTGTAATATGTATCGATTTATTGATTGAAAATAAGTTGACTCTTAAAGGCTTTGGTTTCTTTTTCATGAACCTTTAGATTTAGAGTCAAATCTCTCAGCTCCGATGCGAGCTAGGCCATAAGTTTGTTTGTATAGTATACAATATCTTGATTGGTGGCCGCGACTGTTAAAAAAATGGCAATGCCTTTACTCATACCCATTTGATCTCAATATAAAGTGTTTTTCTGGATATTTGATGGTTATTTCAGTGCGGAAAAATTCAGCAGCCGACTCACTGAACCCTTGTTTATGAGAGGAGGTCTGTGTCCTGCAGTGAATAGGCAGGTGATGATGTTTCAACTCCTATACTACTAATGGTACTGAATTCAGTAATTATTGACCACTTTAGTACCAGAGTGGCTACGATGCGAAGCGTTAAATTGGATTAATATCGGATCAAAAAAGAACCAGAGTGCACTCTGTTAGAACCCTATAAAACTATAAATTGATTATTATTACTATACTATATTTCTTATTCGTAGACCAGAAGAATTCGTTCAGAAGTAGAGAGCGTAAGCTAAATTCTTTATCAATAATTGATCTGTTCACAGAAGAATAGGGATCTATCTTGTTATTATTGAAAAAATTATTTAAGAGGTACTTTTTAATTGAGCTACGCATTGAGCTATGTATGCGAAAATTTCTCAATATTCTGATATTGATCAATACCTACAATCTGTTTTCCGGGTTTGGGAACAATGTTTACAAAGTTATAGTCAAGTAAAATGCCTTTGTGGCTCAAATCTTAGACATATAAAGACTCTTTGAGAAATAAATCCAAAACAATTTGTCTGCAAATATTTCAAACAAATAGCTGAACTATTTTGTATTACCAACATGCAGCGTAATTAAATAGGCTGGGATATCATGATAGATGCTTTTGCAATATCTTTCGCCCAAAAATATTGCAAAAGAAACATTACCATACGACTTGATATCACCCGACCCCCGGAAGCTGAAACCACAGGTGGGTTTTTTAATAATTATTGTTTGGTGTTGATTTAAAGTAGAGTATAACGCTAAAATATCTCACCTCTCATTTTCATCTTGTCAGAATCACGTCAGGTATTTCCGTTCAATACTTTACAAATCACTTCACAACAAATCAAACATCACTGTTTTCAGTACCTAAGTATAATATAAAAACGTTGACAAAGAATTTTGCGTACTTAAACGAGTATTTATTTTATTCCTGTAAAACTATGAGGCGTAAACAGAACTTCAACTCAAATTCTAATTTCTTTGCAAATCGTACCTTTATACCGTATAGATAAAATACCAAGTTTCAGAAATCTATGATTTTCAACATAATTTTTATATGGTATTTAATTGTATAATAATATATTAATATTCTGCCAGTTCTTATTTATTAAAAATGAAAACGAAGGTACTTATAATAATTAATGTTGCGACTTCTGTTATTTCATTATGAGTATTTATTTATGCTTGAGAAGTAGTACGATTCGTCAAGAATAAAGTCAAAACACTTATATTATTTATTAACTGTATCTGGGTTCATCATATTATGCACCTATCTATATTCGTACATTATCAGCTAGGGTGATGACACGGAGATATAATTATCTTTTCCATGCTTAAAATTGTCTGATCTTAGTTCTCAATGCAATGTGTGAATAACTGAACCACTTAACTAATCCACTTTTAAACAAAATCGATAACAGATCAACATTTGGTTATTATCTTTTGCAAATCAGAAGATCACGTTCACAATTCAAAAATCAACTATTTCAATGTAAGAGAAAACCGAAAGAATAACATTTTCGTTATGTTTTTGAAGAAAAGGTTTTGAGTTAAGAAATTACTATCTTGACTGTTTGAACTTTAGAAAAGTAAAGCTATTAGTTTTTTTAGGCATGAACACCATGAAGTCTACTGCCTTCAAGTTACAAAACTTTGTTTCATGTGGTCATGTTCTGTAGGTAATACATTTTGGAACAATTTTTGTGTTCATGTTTACGTAGACTTCTTACATTATTTTCTTTTTGTGGTACTACTCAGGTGTAGATCACATAGTTACCTACTAGACAGCCCTATACTAGTGATAGATCGCTGAAAAGTGGTGTTCCATAATATAAATATTATCTATTGCGTTTTAGGAATCAGGACTATTAATTTTTTTTCGTTTTAAGTTACATCATTTTATGTAGTTGAGTTGACAAACTAAAACTTAAAATTTTAGAAAAGTAGGTTTTTATTTTTAATGTACAAATAAATAAAAGGTAAGCATGTATCTAGGTGTATTATCTTTGTTACGGTAATTTTCACACTAAAATCATTCTTGAACCATTTTGGATTAAAACTTAATAAAATCTATGTTTGTTCAGAAATCACATTTATACTATTCTAAGATAAGTCACACTAAGGAATTTTGTAAAATACACAAAGTTTGTCGTAAAAGTTTGACGCGGGAAACTCTCCGCGATTTTCAGAAAACTGAAATGCGTAGAGCTTGTTCGGCGGCCGGATCTCGACTGAAAGCCTGAAAATGAACATCACAAACATGATGTAACATGTTTGGTTATATATTTAGAACCTTTTTACTAAATCTTGCTCAACTGTGATAAAATGATTCTTTTTATCTTTTTCCTAAGTTACGAATAAGTATATAAAGTTAGATACATTTATAGTGCATTAAACTAGGAATCGAACAGAAATTATAAAAAGCGTTTGAATTCAAAAGTTTAATAAATAAGCGAATATCTCAGCTGAGATTCCGAAGAGTTTCAATTCGTACTTCAACCTGACAAAACCCCCAACGCCAAAAACAAACAAAAAGTAAAAAATAATTCGGTCACCTATTATTTTTGATGTAAGTAAATGTATGTTTTATACATTTACTTACATCAAAAATGTATCTTTTTAACTCTCTTTAAGATATTTTAGGACAATGAATGCGTAGGGGACCGCTATGATGGGGATTTTTTTACAATCACTTGCGGTCCCTGACACATTAATTGACCTAAAATATCTTAAAGAGAGTTAAGAAGTAAAACATACATTTGCTTACATCAAAAACAATAGGTAACCGAATAATTTTTACTTTTTAAATGTTTGTTTTTGGCGTTGGGGGTTTTTAAAATTGTAATTTAATGTTATTTCATAATGTTTAAAGTTACATAAAAACTACTAACCGATTTTCATGAAACAAAGCTAAAAACACTCTCGCAAAACTTAGCTTTCTATTTAAAAAAAACCGCATCGAAATAGGTCCATCCGTTTGGGAGCTACGATGCCACAGACAGACAGACCGACAGACAGACTGACATAGGCGTCAAACTTATAACACCCCTCTTTTTGTGTCGCGGATTAATAATACTTTCGTTTTCGAAGTACGAACTATTTAATAATAATAATCTCTGCTCAGACTAGGTATGTCCCTAAAATGATTTAACTAAGTATTTGTTCCACCCAATAAAACGTAAAGTCATAAACATTTTATAGGTACATTATGAAGATGATTATTTCTCCTTGACGTAAGCGTACACGGAAAAGTTTACGATGCTACAAAATAAATAAAACCAGTCAAGTGCGAGTCGGGCTACTCGCGCACCGAGGGTTCCGTACCACACCACCACACAACATAATAACTAAACATTTTGTTTTGTCCTGGACCTTTAACACGAGACCGACTCACACTTGGCCAGTTTTTATTATTTGTTGTTATACTGTAGAGTTTGGTATATAATCACACCAAGTTTGACGCTTCTATGTATTACCGTTTTTACGATAGATCTAAAAGAAAAACGTTGATAAAAACTAGTTTCTTGTATGAGGACCCCCCTTTAACTTTGTGACAGTTTTATTATTTGTTAACAAATTCGCCGTAATAACGCATATTCTGTGACAACTGTCGGGCTATTACGGTTCAAAAGTTACAGCCCTAAATAGGTAGTACGGACGAACGGACAACGTAGGCTTAGTAATAGGGTCCCGTTTTCACCCTTTGGGTTCGGAACCCTAAAAATATAACTCAAAGAGCAGAAAAAAACATCACAGTATAAAATATTAATACCAGACATCCGAACTGAAGACTGTTTTGAATAATATAAGAATAATTAAAACAAAGTATCGTGTGAACAAATACAAAGAAGAAATTGGAAAATTAAGATCGAAATGTTTCACGAAGAAAAACGCATCGACCTTTTCATGGATATACCTGACATAATACTTGTGTAAGTGCTTTAATAATGTTAGGATATTTCATCTACAAAATCTGCAAACGCTGTCCTAATGGACTCCTAGGTCGTCGAGCATCCAACCATGAAAATGAATGTATTCAAATTTTTAACAAATGAAATGAAATGAATGAAATGAAAAAATGCTTTATTGCCAATAACTACTTAAAAAGAAAATAAAAAATAAACATATAAGGAATAAACAAAAAATTATACAATTAAAACAAAAAGAAAAGATATACAGAATTACAGGCAATAGGACAGGGACTCAGCTAAGCTGGCTACAGTCAGTGCAACTGACAGTAAGCAGCGCTGTTTTTCAGCCCTGCCCTTGCTCCTAGAGATGTTGTGTTGGAGTGTAAAGAGGTAATGTGTGGGATGGCAACCAAGACTACGAAGTGTAAGAGTAAAACGTGTATGAGCAGCTGAGCATTTTGTCTACCCCAAAAATGTGTTCGACAGCGAGTTTGCTAGTATGGTCTTTAGCTCCACCTGATTTTTGTAAGCGTGCTTCAATTGTTCTGTTATTTTTTGCTTCAAAAATAACCCTCTTCGGTATTTTGCCTTAAATCATACCACGTTAATTTTTTTATGCATCGGTGGAGGTAAATCATTCCATATTTTTGAAGCTCTGTATTTGAAGCAACCTCTGAATCCTGCTGTTCGGTGCCTGGGAACAATCATCATGTTATTAGCAGCTGAACGAGTGTTTCGTGTATGTATATCCTTCACAAAAGTAAGCTTCTCAAAAAGATACACAGGATTTTTATTCCAGATAACCTTTTGAGTTGTACAAGCAAATTTCAGATCGCGTCGTGCACTCATGTTCAGGATCCCATGCCTATTCATGTAGGGTGTTATGTATTCGCGTTTTGGAATTCTATAACAGAATCTGACACAAGCGTCTTGCACCCTTTGAATTGCTTGTGCCGTATTAGCGTGGATTCTAGGCCCATAGACTACACTGCAATATGTGAAAGGAGACAGTACTAATGAGTCAGTCAGCATGGCTCGCAACTCTTCAGATAAATAGTTCCTAATGCCGTATAAAACTTTTAGCTTATAGAATGCGGATCTTATCTTCTCGTTAATATGCTTGGTGTATCTCATTTCACCATCCAGCACCAGGCCCAAATTCCTTGCCTCCTCCACCATAGGAATCGACGAATGAACGATGAACTGGCGAAACAACTGTTTCGCCAGTTCATCACGTCGTCAGAGAAGCCATGTAACCGTCCCGATGACCACAATCTCCACAAACGCTCAAATCACAGAAGACGAAGACAATGAACATCAGTTTCTAGCAAGCTTGACCTTGATTCCAGAATCGCAAAGATCAGGCGCTAACGCCCAATCTTTATTCTAAGGGGGGACGTGGTACATATACAGCATTTGAAGTGCATACGTGACTCCGTTATTTACAGTTCACAGTCATTATAAAGTAAATTTTATTTTATCTGGTCGATACCTGCTTTTGTTCAACCAACAAAAGACTTGATTAATAAGTTATGACTTTCAATCTGCAAACAATTATATGTTTGAGTGAATTTTCTGAAAACGTTACTCACATTTTTGTTATATGTTTTCAATCAAAATAGAAGATTTTGAACAAAAAGACAGTCGATAGGCTTTGGAAAAAGTTTTAAATAACGACAATCCTTTGTCTGGCTCATCCCATGTTGAACTATCAATGGATATAACACAAGAAAGCTGTAATAAATGCAAATAATGATGATGAAATGTGCTTGACATGGGCGCTTCTGTCTGATTTATTGACAGACAGTAATGTTACTAATGATTAATCAATTATCCATGACATAAAATACAAGGTATTCAGTATCCTGTGACCTTAACAGACGTAGATAAAGTAGAAAATTTGAATTATATCAGCATTAACATTTATAACCCATATATGCCCAACTGGGTCGAAAACAAGTACACAGTTGGAAGTACCTTTTGTAATATACGCTGACATCGAAACTGTTTTGTCACCTGTGAATTATAATGATTCTTTCCAGAATCAAAATGAGTAATTCACCATAAATATTCAAAAACTGCAAAATAATTTAAGTGTAATAGTTTCAGATACTACATTAAATGTTCATAATAATTAGAATGATGAACATACTCAGGATATAACTTATAAAGGAATAGACTGTGCTAAAGTGTTGGTAGAATCATTAAGTTCTGATGTAAAAGAAATATGTAGTGCACTACAGAATAATATACCGATGATGGATCTGACACCTGATGAGCAACATAATTTTACTAGTGTTTTTATTTGTCACATTCGTAATAATCCTTTAAGTGCTGATTCAGTTAGAGATCATTACCATTTTACTGGAAAATATAGAGGAGCAGCGCATAGTACCTAATTGTACTTTAAATTATATGGTCGCACAACATATTCTCATTTTTATCCATAATTTAACAAACTATGATGCCCATTTTCTTGTTCACGATCAAAATTTTGTTGAAGGTGATGTAGAAGTAATTGCTTTAAATAATGAAAAATATATTTCCTTCACTAACAAAAATTAATGTCGTAAGTTTGTGATTTTTAGATTCGTTTAGATTCATGGGCTCGTCATTCAACAAAAAACTTAAAAAAATTATTAAAGTTCGAAGATTGTTTCCAGATGATAATGATTTTAATATCTTGAACCTGAGGGGAATTTTCCCCTCCTACGAGATGATTAAGTCTCACAAAGACTTTACGAATATTACAACTTTGCCAGCTCAGGGACATTTTAATGACACGATTGTCTCTGATGATGATATAATCATGCATTGAGAGTCTGGGATCATTTGTCAGAGCACTCTGAATTATACTTGAAAACAGATGTTTTTGAACATTTTAGATCTCTTTGTATGAAAACAAATACTCTATACTTAATACTCAATGCTTTATTGCGTTTCACAATGGTGGATACAAAAGTTGGTGTAATCTTAAATTAGTACAACATTGTGAACCCAACATTGTGTGTTATGTAGGGCACAGCAATTTTAAATGAGAGGAGGACTTGAATAGACAACTTATTCAAGATATTTATGTTAATAGAAATAACTTAGATCCAGCTCACTTCTTAACTTTACCAAGGTTGAGATGGAATGATATGTTGAAATTAACTAAAATTGAACTTTAGTTAAGAGAGATAGATTAGAATAATGTTATTCTATGGTTAAAAACCGTTTTTGAAAAGTAATCCTTCATAAAAATTTGATTCAGTTAAATGGAGTCTTATAATAGTATATTTAGCTGCTAGTAACTTATATGGGTGGGTTATGTCTAAACATTTACCATACCGTACCATCAGAGGTTGTGTACATAGGGGTTGACCTTACATATCCCACTGATCTTCACGATGACCACTCTAATTTACCCTTCTGTCCTGAACTGCCTAAAACTTCAAATTGCAAAGATAGCAGGTTAATTGTCAATTTTTTTTTTTAAATGTACGTCATACATTATCAAAATTTTATTCAATGTTTAGAGAACGGTCTCATACTTACAAAAGTGCACCATAAACTACAATTCTTGAAACAAAAACCATTCTTAAAAGAAAACATTGATTTAAATACTTCTCTGCAAGTAAAGTCTGAATCATCATTCGACAAAGATTTTTATGAATTGATGAACAATTCTGTATATGGTAAGACCACAGAATAAATAGACCATGGAAAATGTTGAAAAAATAGGTGTCGAGCTTGTCACCCAGTGTGAGAATAATGGAATTAAGATGGGTGCAACAGGTTTGATACGTAAACCAAAAATTCATAGTAGATTTTTTTCGGAAAAAACAAGGTAAAATAGTCTATAATAAAACGATTTATTTAGGGTACTGCATTTTGGAACTGTTCAAAACGTTAATGTATAATTTTCAGAATGAGTTTATGAAAAAGAAGTAGGTATGGTGAAAATTTTAAGTTAATGTACATGGTTGAACATGATAATCGACCTTTCTTCACATTTTGACACATCGGGCTATGGTTCCGACAGTCAGTTTGATTATCCTTAGATAAACAAAAAATTAATTGATTTCTTTATTGATGAATTTAATGGATCAATAGTCAATGAACTTGTGGGTTTGAGATGGAAAATATATAAGTACATTAGATGTTCATAATCCCAATTTGATGACAAAAGTCAAAGGTGTGAATAAATATATTATTCGCAACCTCACTATGTCTGAATACAAACACAGTTTACTTGTAAATCAAAGAAGAATTCCCAAAGAAACACATTATTTAAACTCAAAAGCTAGAGACAAAAAAATGCTTTGCACCACCTCCAAGTTCAAAGCAAAGATCAACACGTTCCAAAACATCGATGATGTTAAATAAACACCATGTGAACTGCATACGTGACTCAGTTATTTAAAGTTCACAGTCATTATGATATTGTCTGTCCATTAGATAAGTTAGGATGTTGCGTTTACAATTCTCATATCACTTAGAACCTAATTAAGATATTACTGTTTTCTCATATCGTTAGGCTAGTTCTAGATTTTTCGATGTATTATCATTTACTTATCAATAATGTTACATATCCTCACACCCCGATACGGACTCTATTGTTTACTTATATCATTAGATTATTATATACAAATATATTTAATAAATAAGAGTTCCTACATCCTTTATCTTAATGTAATTAGATAAGTTGTTTTCATGTTAACTTCCTTAGATACTAGACTATTTACAGTTCCCATGCAATTAGCTTGTTCTTGTTTACTATGTATTAAATCTCTATTGTAAATAATATTCATAGCTTAAATACCGTCCATCTTTTGCCATGTGAATTCAGTCTCTCTCCGAACTCCAAGTCGAAAACACTGTTTTCCTGCTAAATCATATTACTTCTGAAACTAGTGTAATTTCTATAAGTTATTGTAATTTGTAATCTCGTGTATTTTAATAAACTGTTTTATTTTAAAAACAAGTTTTTTCACGCCACGTAACAAATTTGGCGCAGTCGGGTAGGATTTCGCGTGTTCCTCTGCAAATTTTACGCGAAAGACGAGATTAACGTTCATCTCCTCGACGGGACAGCATCGCCCAAGAAGAAGACGTACGGTAGCCGCAGGCTTTTAAACATCTCGCCGGACATGCAGCTCCTAGTTTTGCTGTTACTGTGGTAAGTGGCTAAAACTTGTTGCTCTGTTCCCGAATCCATCCTTACCTCTATACTATATTTTATACATTCTAACTCACACAAAAGATAACACTTACATTTATCCCATATACTAGGCAATTTTTTTTTCCCGTACTTGTTATTCGTTCAACTTTACTCGCCAACATGCCGGAAACAAAAGTTATATCCGAGACGGATATCAAGATTTTAATGCAGCTCATTCCAGATTTTGATACAACACAAAACTCTGAAGTGTACCGATTCATTCGTTGTTGCGACGCGTCTTTCCAACTCGCCTCAATCCCACAAAAGCCACTTTTGTTAACCTTAGCAGTAAACAAAATAAAAGGTCCTGGCTCATCCGACGTTCATGCCATGAAGTATACGGATTGGGATACTCTCAAAGCCTTTCTTATTCAAAAATATTCACAGACGAAAACATTAGGTCACCTCAATTTAGAACTTTAATCATTATTCCAAAAACCGAGCGAGTCAGTAACGGACTATTATCACCGCGTAGATATTTGTAAGAGCAAAATAATCGAAAAATTAACGGCCGAAATCTCAGATAGTACGCTCGAGGGACGCAAAACTACCACAGACGAAACCGCGTTAAACGTTTTTGTTAACGGACTCAGTTCCGACATAGGAACGATGCTGCGAACTAAAACATTTACAAATTTATCAGATGCAGGGAATTTCGCCATTCAGGAAGACAAGCCATGAATTCAGCCAGACAATTCCTTTATAAAATAATTCTTCAAAATCAAGTAATTCTCCCATAACTCCACCAAACCGTCAACCCTCATACACAAACAACACACCTGCATTGCAACCTACAATAAATACTAAAACTTGCACTTATTGTAAAAAACCAGGGCATCTCATTGCAGAGTGTCGCAAAAGGGCGTATAATAATAGCATTAGAAATCGCTTCCAACCGCCAGTGCCGAATCAACGCGCTTTGCCAGCACAACCACAGGCAAATTCACCAAATCCTCGTATCAACCATTTAAACTCACAAGCGGCCGAGGAAATGGGCATATACTCGGAAACCGCTTCAGCCCCCTACTCGAATGCCCAGATACAAACGTGGACACCTGCGATGATACAGAACCTACACGCAAACGCAGAGAATTTACAACTTTAAACGTACAAAAATTCAATAAAGAAATCTCCAACCGCTCTTTTAACCCAGTCCATCGGGGACAAACGGCGGTTAATTCAACTCAACTCAATTCAGTCCATCGGGGACAAATGGTGGTCAGTTCAACGCAAACAAATAAATCCAGCGGTGAATCACGATCTGTTCCAGTCTATCGAAGACAAGTTCGTGACGCCTCTACGCAAACTGACGACCCATCTTATCCATCTCAAAATCCAGCATCCACGAAATCTATTCAAGTCGACATCAATCTCACTGACTCTTTACTAAATCTTGGAAACACAGAAACTAACTCGCAGACACATCAAGGTTCTAAATCACGTCCTCCGAAATCTACATCTAAACAAAATCAAAAATCAAACTACAAATCTAAATCGAAACAAAAGCGCAAAGATTCCAAAAAACCTATCATTCTAGAACCCGATTCTTATAATATTTCATCACTAAATATTCCTCCAGAGAACCTCCTACACTGTAGATTTCATGTTGATGGCCAACCAGTTGTACTTCTTATTGATACTGGTGCTGCTATTTCAGTTTTACGTAAGGACAGAATAGGTAATAATCCAATAAACACCTCTAACAAAGTTTCGATAATAGGTGTTTCTAATTCCAGTTCCAGCAGTGTCCAAACATTCCGTACCTCAGACCTATCCCTAGATCAATTCCCAAAGCATAAATTTCATATTGCTGATCTTAACATAGTCGCAGATGGCATTTTAGGAAATGATTTCATGTCTAAATTCAACGTAAATATCTACATACAATCAAAAACAATACGAGTACGTGACAGATCGTATAAACTATTTTTCCTCAACGAGGAAACAAAGGATTTAAACTGCAATGAACAGCTGATAGGTCGACGCACAGAGACTGTTATCAGCTGCTTCACTAACGACATCGTGAATGGACCCGCTGTTATCAACAAACAAACGATTGGCCAAGATCTCACGATTCCTAACGCACTCGTCAATGTTCAAAACAACAAATTTTTGATAACTTGTGTCAACTCTAGTAATGAGGACAAATACATTTCGATGCCCAACATTCATTTAACACCATTTGACGAATCAGATCTAATTAGTTATCCCGTTAACTCTGTGAATACCGTTAACAACTATGAAACTCACTCTCCAGATAAAATTAGGAAATTCATTAGGTGCGATCATCTAAACAAGGAAGAATGCGAATCACTCGATAGAATCATAAACAATTTCTCAGATATATTCTACACAGAAGGCGACATCCTGACATTTACAAATCATACCAAACACACCATTCCTACAACATCTGATATACCCATAAACACGAAAACCTACAGATTTCCACACATACACCAACAAGAAGTAAAATCACAGGTAGACAAAATGCTTCAGCAAAACATTATTCGCCCTAGCACATCACCTTGGAGTAGTCCAATTTGGGTAGTACCCAAGAAACTAGACGCTTCCGGTCAACAGAAATGGCGTGTCGTCATTGATTACCGCAAGCTTAATGAAATAACAATAGGAGATAGCTATCCTTTACCCAATATCACGGACATTTTAGATAAACTAGGACACTCAGTTTACTTCACTACCCTAGATCTTGCCTCTGGTTTTCATCAGATAGAACTAGATCCTAAAGATATCCCTAAAACAGCATTCAATACTCCATATGGGCATTATGAGTTTTTGCGAATGCCCTTTGGCCTGAAAAATGCACCCGCTACATTCCAGCGCGCTATGGACAGCGTCCTTTACGGTTTACAAGGTGAGTGCTGCTTCGTATACTTAGACGACATCGTAGTATTTGCATCTAGTCTACAAGAACATGAACAGAAACTCACTGAAGTATTTACACGCTTAAAACAACACGGACTCAAAGTTCAACCCGATAAATGCGAATTCATGGGGAAGGAAGTAGCCTACCTGGGTCACATAATTTCCGACCAAGGTGTAAAGATCAAGGTGGAAAAATCATGTAAAGATATCAAGTCATTCCTGGGTCTTGCTGGCTACTATCGCAGATTCATTCCAAATTTTAGTAAAATTACTAAACCATTAACAAGCCTCCTTAAGAAAGACGTTCCGTTCGTATGGAACGAAGAACAACAAAACGCATTCGATAAATGTAAAGACATCCTCACTACAATACCTCTCCTACAATACCCAGATTTTTCTAAAGATTTTGTTTTAACTACGGATGCCTCAATTCACGCTATTGGAGCGATACTTTCACAAGGTGAGATCGGCAAAGACTTACCTATCGCATACGCTTCACGTACTTTAAATAAAGCCGAGTCAAACTATTCCACTATAGAACGCGAGCTATTAGCCATTGTATGGGCAGTGAAACATTTCCGTCCATATCTTTTCGGAAGAAAGTTCAAGATCGTCACTGATCACAAACCTCTCACGTGGCTTTTCTCTATAAAAGATCCCGGAAGTCGCCTTGTCCGTTGGAGACTGAAATTAGAAGAATACGATTACGAAATAGTCTACAAAGCTGGGAAAATTAATACTAACGCGGACGCCTTATCACGTCCACCTATTATGAACTCAAATGTTATTGATTTAACTTCTAACGACAGTCCGAACCCGATACAATCTGATGACTACTTACAACTCAACTATGAACACTACCTCTCCCAAAACCGTTCCTATGATACGCCCAAACTCCAAAAATCTCCAGACAGACTTTTAGATTCCCGACATAAAAACATATTCGTTCCCATATCTTGCCAGCTCTCTGATCAAAATAACCTTTCAAATGAAGCTTTACAGTCCTGTTCTCAAATCGAACCATTTTTACAGAAAACGAGATCACTTTACGATGTAGATCTCGTTATATCTGATGAAAAACAAAATTTATTCTTTTGCTGCACGAGACCAACACATTTCGACCCTTGGGATACGGAAAGTTATTTTAAATCTCTTTTATCATGTATGCAACAAAACAAAATAGATACCCTTTAAGTCCCCGATCTTAAAAATGACCGTACATGCAAACTCCAAGGCAATGAACAGCTGCAGATCACAGCATACCTAGCCGAAGCTTACGATTGTCAAATAATCATTTGTGAAAATAAAGTTAAATATCCAAGTTTATCCGAAATACCAGAAATCTTAAAAACCTACCATGATGAACCACTTTCTGGACATCGTGGCATTGTGGAAACCACTAGGAAAATTCTAGAAGAATACTTTTGGAAAGGGATGTCAAATGATGTTAAAAACTATGTAGATTCTTGTGTTACTAGTCAGAGGAACAAAATTCAAAGGAAATCTTATCAAGCACCAATGGTAATTACCTCACAATCTACTGAACCGTTCGAAAGAGTTTCAATAGACTTAGTTTCATATTCCGAAGTAAGTGATAATAATAATAAATATGTCCTAACGCTTCAAGATGAACTAACAAGGTTTGTCCAAGCATATCCAATAACTGACAAAGAAGCTTCCACGGTGGCTAAAAAGTTATTACATTTTTGCCAACACTACGGGGTACCTAAACGATTTCACTCTGACCAAGGTACGGAGTTTATGAATCAAATTTTTAAGCAGTTGATGAAATTCTTTGGTTCTAACCACACCTTTAACACAGCATATCATCCGCAAACAAACGGTGCGCTGGAAAGGTTCCATGCTACCTTGCGGGAACACATCCGCATGTACCATAATCGTCGCCTTAGGAACTGGGATCAAATCATCCCTCTAGCAATCATGTGCCACAACACCTCGGTAAACACTTCCACAGGCTATACACCACACGAGCTTCTTTTCGGTTATAAACCACGACCTTTTTATTCATTAAAACTTATCCCTGATTATACAGCTACTGATTACTTGAGAGACCTAAATGAGCGCCTCAGGGTCTCTCGAGACTGTGCGCTACGAAACATAGAAAGAATGAAAGAAAAAGCTAAAGTAAGGTATGATAATCAAATCAAGAATATCGCAGAATTTCGAGTTGGTAGCAAGGTCATGTTGCGTGTTCCGAACCCGAATAACTTGGACCCGAAATGGGACGGACCCTACGAAGTAGTACGTGTAGGATTTAATAAAAATTATCTAATTAAGAAATCTGGAAAGACTCAACTGGTTCACGCAAATCGCCTTAGACCAATTCAAACGCAAGTAGAATACACATAAGCTTAGGTAGAGTTTACAATTATCGCTTGATTATTTTATTTTTCAGGGTCGACCTGGTTACAGGAGCCCAAACTCCTAATATTCCTAATGTATATAAAATCATGAATAACCCTTATATTAGTTTTATTATATGTTCCATCGCTAAACTAATACTATACATAATTATTTATAAAATCTACATTTACATTAGAAACTACATTAAGAATAAGCAAAAGCTCGATAGATCAAATTCTGCTAACATGGATCCTTTGTCTATTTCAGGGCAACCACCGGTATCGCTGCCATAGAGATAACACAGCCTCTACCTTCTCACTCAAGCTTGTTTTTCAAAGAAGAAGGCTCCATCTTTCCCTCCGATGAATCCTGGAAATTAATAATTTATCGCGACTTGAAACCCCTCTTCATCGCTCATGAATCACTTTTGCGTTTATCACAGCGATTCCAATCCCTATCATCTAAATACCCCAACCTACCAAACATAATCTCTACAAAATCTTATCTCAAACTCAACCTAGAGAAGATCGAAAATAGGCTTTCCGAATTAAACATGTATCTTGGCAAGAACGCTCGAAAAAAAAGGGAACTTTTAGACGGTCTTAGTTCAGTATTAAAATGGCTTATTGGCACCCCTGACGCAAGGGATGCAAAACGATACAGCGAATGCATCGATTTGCTTGAGAAAAGAGAATTAGATTTAACTTCCTAATGCAAAAACAAATTCAAATTACTTCTTCGACAATAAAGAATTTTAATGAAACAATTTTCAAAATCTCCTTCGATGAACAAGTTATCAACGAAAATATGGATCGCCTAAATGATTACCTTAATTCCACTAACAAAATAATATTTGACATCAAAGCTAGTGAAGAATTTTCAACGATTTCATTACAAATACTCGAGTCAGTAACTAGCCTAGAGAGTGAAATTAATGATTGTCTGACTAGTATTTTATTCGCAAAATCAAACACCGTTCATCCTTCTATTATCTCAATGTCTAAATTGTACCAAGAACTTCTTTTATCAAATCACGTTAGAACCAACAGACGCCTAGTAGCTCCTGTTACAATTGATAATATTCATTCCATACTAGACTCCTCCACACTATCAGCATATGTATATTCGAATCGACTAGTTTATGTATTAGATTTCCCTCTCGTACAAAATGACCCACTAACACTATACCATATCTATTCAGTTCCCATCCAACACTCCAATTCCTCCTACCATACTACCATCCTTCCAGAGCACACTTATTTGGCCACAAACCCAAACGGACAGCAGTACATATCTACGAGCTCACTGGAAAACTGCAAGATCTATACATCAAAACAACGTGTCTGCACTAATCTTATTGTTTACGATTCTACTACAAGACCTATATGCGAAATGCAAATTTTATTCAGCATCTCTACATCTATACCAGATATCTGTACAACGACGACGTTCGCCGCCGACATCAATACCTTCCAAAGTCTCAGCAACAACCAATGGTTATACATACTGACCAACAAAAAATGTGTACTACAATGTGAAAAGGAAATAAGCCACCATAAACTTCAAGGAGCTGGAATTGTAAGCCTACCTCAGCGATGCAAACTCCACACTAGCTACAGCACCCTATCAACGTTTCAGTCGTCTGAAGAAAATATCACAACTCCAATAATCATTCCTGATATTAGAACAGAAGACTGCTTCGAAGAAACGAAAAACCTTCAAGCCCCACAACTACTTCCTATTTCAATAAACGAATTACCACTGGATTCACTTCACCAGATCAAAACCCATATCGACAAGTATTCCGAGGAATTACAGAAGCTGAAATCACAGAATTTTCTGCGAAAATATGAAACTAGTTTTTCATGGGTTTACTTTATTATTGGCATAACTCTACTGGCTTTCGCGATCTTCAAATTTTGCAAACGATGGCCCAATGGCTTCATAAGAAGAAATAGACACCACCGCCGCAATTCCAATAGCTGCATACAAATATTCAGCAACTGTTTTGACTCTTCATCCAGACGCCACGCTACACACTTGCATGCTGCTATCCCGATGTCTACCATAGCTGCAACAACAGAGACTCCCATCTCCGAAGATGAAGATGATGATACCCGTTGTGCAACTCCATCGCAAAGATCAGGCGTCAACGCCCAATCTTTGTTCTAAGGGGGGAGGTGTTACATATCCTCACACCCCGATACGGACTCTATTGTTTACTTATATCATTAGATTATTATATACAAATATATTTAATAAATAAGAGTTCCTACATCCTTTATCTTAATGTAATTAGATAAGTTGTTTTCATGTTAACTTCCTTAGATACTAGACTATTTACAGTTCCCATGCAATTAGCTTGTTCTTGTTTACTATGTATTAAATCTCTATTGTAAATAATATTCATAGCTTAAATACCGTCCATCTTTTGCCATGTGAATTCAGTCTCTCTCCGAACTCCAAGTCGAAAACACTGTTTTCCTGCTAAATCATATTACTTCTGAAACTAGTGTAATTTCTATAAGTTATTGTAATTTGTAATCTCGTGTATTTTAATAAACTGTTTTTTTTAAAAACAAGTTTTTTCACGCCACGTAACAAGGCTACATGATAATCACATGCACGAGTTTACGATTCTCACGTCAACGTATCCAATACGTTAATATTATAATATCACAACAGTACATCTACCATGAGTTGCTATCGAAAAATTACATTACGTTACCAGATTCGATAGCGTATAAACGCGCATCGAATGGTATTCGATTAAACTTGCACCATGAGTTACATAAACGTTTTCTATACTCGCTAGTGTTAGCTCGATTGTTGATGTTTGGTCTAGTAAGTATTCTAGTCGTCATGTTGGTATACACGTAGCGACGTGTCTAACTTCACAACTAATGAAGCTGCTTCTTTCTAACTATACTCAAAAGACAGAGTAAGATAGATATCCCCATATTGTTTTTGTATCCCAGCCTAATTTCGCAAATAACCCTGCCAATTAAAAACGTCACAGGGCACCTTCATAGAGTACGTCGCATAGTGAATTTTTAATTAATATTGGTTATATTTTGTAAATGTGACGTTGTATTGTGCTGTGATGTGAATGGCTGTGATTGTGTTTGTTACCTACGAAGTTTTATCGCAAAACATCGTCGGTTTTAAAGAGTTTAAACGCAAATAAAATAAAATGAGAACCAGTGCATCACAATTCCAGTTATTAGTGGAGTGTATGGAAATGGAATGAAATGTACAAAAATAAATCTAACTAAACAAAAAGGAAGTTATTCTACAAGATACAGGTGTAAACTTAAATGCGTTACATTCTTTCAACATTAATTTACATTTTACTTTACTTTACATCAAACGAACAACTTTTACTAAGGGACCAACTTTGAAATAGCAAAAACAATGTTGCTGTTTCATACATTTCGATCGAGTAGCTATTGACATTTTCTATGGAACAGCTGATTGTTTCGAAGTTGGCTCCAAAGTGAAAATTGATCAATTTTGATGGTCTGATGTTTGATATGTACCGGATTCAATTTTACACCCCGTATACAATTTAATAAAGTAAATAAGAAATTGTTTAAGAGTCCTATTAGAGTTCAGTGGTGCCCTCATCACAATGTTTATGATATCTCAAACCAGAAAGCCTGAATTCAAAGTGCTACTCCAACTTACTACAAAAGCCTTGAAGATAATTTTATAGGCTTTTTCTAGATTTAAACAACAAATTAGAAGAAAGAAGTTTTTTTTGCCACCTTAACATTTATTTCATACCTTAGAACCTATAAAAGTGTTCAATAAAAATTGTTTTCAGGCTTGTGTAGTAAGTTGTGGTAAATTTGTAACATTATAGGTAAATTTATCAATAAATTGTTCTTTAAATAAGCAGAGAAAGGTGCTTAGACTTTGAACGATTGTAAGCCAGTTTTTATGGAGAAATATTTAGTTTTATTTGGTTGAGCGGAATTGTAGATGAATGCAGTTTAGAGTGGTTATTCGTTAAGACATTATTTTGACAAATAATACTCTAAAATTAATCAACTTATTGTCAATCGACAACTTTTCACTATGCATTCACGCTTGCTTATGCTAGTGAATGACTTCACCACTATCGTAACGGTATTTCTCGAGAACGTACGTCAAATTTATAACTCATGGTACCGAATTTCTATAGTAACCGCCGCAAAACGTTAATCGCTAGCCATTCGCTAGCGATAAGATTTCTATACGTATTTTACCTGTTGACTCATACTACCGATTTTAGTTCTTTCAGTGACCGCTAGGAGGCGCTGTTCAATTTGCCATAGAAATCTGTTTCACCCTCGCTAGCGAGTTGACTCACTGTAAACTCATGGTAAAGGTACAGGTCATAAATGGAAACATGGTCACTCAAGTATAAATTGTTTTGAAACATTCAATTTTCTTTTTTCTTGTAAGAAAAAACCCTCTGTAAATAAAAATTATAAAGAGGAAGAAAAACAATCAATTATGTTTTGGAGGTAGTACTTAGAATAACCCTCAATTGGAAAGGGAAGATCTTCCGCCAGGTTACGTGTGAAGCCTGGGGACCACAGCTGATTCAATATCCAAAAACACTCAAAATTAAAGACCAATACTTGTAAGTCCTTACGAAGCAATATTCTAATATAAAAGGATTAGTAAGTGACCAGTGACCTCGCAACCAAAACATAACATACTGTAGCAGTTATTTGTTTAGCTCTATCACTCTTTTTACTCAGACAAACCTACGAGCCACCATGGTATGGTATATTATATTAGCAGACGATACTTGTAATGTCAGTCCAAAAGAAACAAAACAATAGAAAACGATTTCACATAATAGATGACCGCTGACCTCGTAACCAAAACATAACATAACATACTGTTGCAAAGTTATTTGTTTATCTCTGTCACTCTTTTTTCACATCCTATGTAGTGTGACACAGACAAACCAACTAGGCACCATAGTATGGTATATTATATTAGCCGACGATACTTGTAATGTCAGTCCAAAAGAAACAAAACAATAGAAAACGATTTCACATAGTAGATGATTTTATAATGTTCTGTGTAGATGACCACTGACCTCGTAACCAAAACATAATATAACATACTGTTGCAAAGTTATTTGATTATCTCTGTTATTCTGTAGTGTGACACAGAAAAACCAACTAACCACCATAGTTTGGTATATTATATTAGCAGACGATACTTATAATGGAAGTCCTTTAAAACAACATAATTGAACACGATTTCCCATTGAAGGGGACCACTAACCTCGCAACCAAAACACCATATACTATAGCAAAGTTATTTGTTTATCTCTGTCACTCTTGTTTTACGTCCTATATAGTGCGAAACAGACAAACCAACTAGCCATAATGTGCTATAGTATACAGTATATCGTGTTTTGGTTCTGATCTATGGCTGATGGAGCAGATAACCATGTACAAAAAAACGATATGACACATCATTGATATAAATACTATAGACTCCCAGTCTCCTATAGAATCTTAGCAAATTGTTGCCCGAATTAACTCAATAACCCATAGGCGGTTGGGTGGCAGTAAAACGTTGTATTTGATTCATAAACTTAGTAGTCTTTGGCATGTTTTCTGTACGAAAAAATCTCTTGGGAGCTCTTTTGGTTCCGTCATTTATGTAACGTTAATTGTGAATCTAGTAGTTCTGTTATAAAGATAATCATGTGAAAGGCCAAAACACGGAAAATCCAGATTTCGAATGGAAGACATTTACTCAATATTTCACATTCAAAGCGACAGGTAATAGAAAAAATGCTCCATTCTTGAGTTGATAATTCTGGAAGCTTTTTTTACTGTGACCTACTGTCCGTAAGTGGTTTGCCATATATTTACGACTCACCCTTTTATTACATATTTCACAGTGTACAGTATCTGCAGTTTCTACCTTGGCAATGCTAGGTTTCGAAGTAGATATTAAAGCTACAGTTTCATTTGAACTAGATGCTTCCCTTGTAGAGTCCTTGGCGGTGGAGGATGTAGCTGTCTCAGTCTGTTGCTTTAAGTCTTCCGTGCTGCTTTCAGCTTTCCTTTTGGAGTTTCTGTCGTTCTGATGCGACGATCTGTGCAAAGAGAATACATAATTTTCATTAGGAAAAAAGACTTGACAAACCACACGGACAGAGATTAGTGTCTAGATCGTGTGAAGGAAAAAATCGTGAGGAAACCTGTATGCTTCAATTTCGATGCATGTATTGTACCCACGACCATTATAAGTGACGACGGGCTCACTACCCGTCACACTGGACAGAGTTTCGGTACTACTGGTGAAACGTGGATGTTCTGAGGTTTCAGAATATCTCTGACTACCCCCTCGGGGAATAGCATTATTGCATGCATGCAATAATCAGAAAAAATAGTTTTTTTATTGCTTTTAGTATTTTATCCCTGTTTGTATCCAGTGAGTCAATTTTGTATAATTTCTAGGATACGGCGGAATAATTATAAAAATCTACTGGCAGCCCTCATAGCTTAGCTTAACTTTTTATAACAACATCGAAGTTCTTAACTTTCTTAACTAAGATAATAATCTTAGTTATACTTAGTTAATCTTAGTACATGCATAACCTTTACAAACCTTAATTGTTCTTCGACTTTTTCACAAAGTTCGTACAGCATGTCGTGGTACGGAGTCATGAGTTCTGCATCTTCTTCACGCATACATATTTCTACTAGCACTTGTTCAATATCACCGTCACTTTCAAAATGCTCACTCGGTTTAGCCATTGTTTTATTTTAATTATTGTATATTATTATTAACGTATTCGTTTCTCACGTATTTAATGCGAGTTTTACGATGGTTTAACAATTCAATACTATGAAGTGCAACTGACAACTTCTAGCAAAGAAATGGTTTAGTAGACCAGTATGAGCCGGTTATTTATAACTATAAGTGAAGTAAAGTGATTTGGATATTGTTGATAAAGCGAATTAACTAATCACATCGTTACGTGGTAAATATGGGAAAGTAATTAGCATTCAGGGAAATGATTTATTGTTTGTTTTGTATTATAGCTACCGACAAAAATACTAATCGTGTTTGTTAGTTTTTAGAAATAACATTAGAAATCATCCGTTTTGGTCCAAAATGTAAAAGCCAGTCAAAAAAATACTATATTCTGTTAGAACTTGTCCGTCTTAGCATTTATTATTATGGGACCAAAGCTGTAGAGCCATTTATCCTTGGTTTTTTTTTAGGTTTGAAATATATTTTCGATAAAATTTGTAAAGATTCTATTAGAACTTGTCCGTCTAAGCATTTATTAGTATGGCACCAAAGCTGTAGGGTAGTTGGTTTTAAAATCTGAAATTTCATGCATTTTTGTTGTAGGAAATAAAACTTACAGCTACAGCTTTCATGCGGTAATAATAACTGCTTAGACGGAAAAGCTCTAAAAAAATATGGCATTAGTTTTTGTTGGCCGGCACTTTCATATTTGGACCAAAAATGCTGCCAAAAAATTCATGAAACGCGGATGGATGTCTTTTGATTAAGCCAACGAATTTAATTAAGAACTACGTGTAACTTTAAATTAAATAGGTAGTAGGTTCGCTTTTGCTTGGGTACTGAGCGTCCGGTGCTGCCCTCAATAATATTCTTTTCAACAAACTTGCTCGTAAAGTGGCTCTTATTGCACCGCTTTTACGTACATATTGCAGCTAATAGAACACACGTGCAAAAATGATTATATTATAGCACTAGTGCGGTAATGTAACTTTTTTTCTATAGTTTGTATTGAAATATCAGCAAAAAGTTTTTACGTAAAAAACCTTTTTTTTGAATAAATTAATCTGTTTTAGTTAAAATATAAACGCTTCATTTCATCAAACATTTTATTTTAGTTAACAAATTAACATTAAAATTAATTTGTGTTATAAATACATGAAATTAAGTTTATAGCGTTTTTAATATCAGGTTCTTTGCAACAAAATGTCGTCGGTTGAATGTCGGGTAAAGTCATTGCCTCTTCGTTGACCTGCGTGCTCATAGCTATCTCAACTAAAGACACGAAACGTAAAAAAAAAAAAGCCCAGCGCCATTTTTCACAAATGTTTGTATAATGTTGTAGCATTTTACGAAATTTTATTTACTTTTCCGTATGTTGAAAAACGTCGTATGAAATGCGTGCGCGTTGGTCATTACAGCCTCGGGCAGATCTGCACCACTCGCCTGCGGCTCGTATTGCAATCCCGCCTCGGCTGTAATGACCAACTTTGCTCACTTGTATCATAATGTACTATTTCATCTCTCATACTCTGAAACTAGGTCATGGTTTATCTAAGAAGCGGGTGGAAAGTGATGCATTTCCTCCCTAGGGCAGTAATTTAAAAAACCTACGTCGACACTGAGCAAAGGCAGAAACCTATACAGCCACATTTCGATGATTTGGAGCCTTTATTAAAAATTATACGAACGAACATGGGCGACCGCCCGGGGCGCCAGTTCGAGGAGGGCGCCACCAACTTTCAATAACGTGTTAATTAATTTAGTTATAAAATCATAACGCCCTCCACAATACCGGATGTACAAAAGAGATAAAGAAAAGGTTGGGTTTGAAAAAAATACCGTAAAAGATCGGCAATATGGGCGCTTTATTATACTTTTGCATCTATTGTTTCCAGTTTCTAGCAATAAACCCTTAGAGGAAGGATCTCTCTTTAAGACTAGAGTGAGCCATACCAATTGTAAAGTGTCCACTTTTTTTAACGTTTAGGTTTGAGTGTGTGGTATCAAGTAGTATGGACAAAAGGCACCAAGTGACATATGGCCTTATGTTTACGGTCACTTTTCACACACACTAGCTCAAAAAAAAGTGGACAGCCGCATAAACAAATATCTATAGTTCCATCTCCTTCTACGATTAAAGGTATGTCCAAAGAGATTATACCTAATAGACTGAGCCATACCAATTGTAAAGTATCCACTTTTTTGACGTTTAGGTTTGAGTGTGTGGTGTCAAGTAGTATAAGGCACCAAGTGACATATGGCCTTATGTTTACGGTCACTTTTCACACACACTAGCTCAAAAAAAAGTGGACAGCCGCATAAACAAATATCTATAGTTCCATCTCCTTCTACTATTAAAGGTACGTCATAAGACAAAAGAGACCAACTACAATCGTAAATTTATGCGGACTCTATGGAGATCCTTCCTCTTAGAATAAACCTTTATCGGAACTCTAAATTTTTATGACCCCATTTCGAATGAGAAGAATTGAGAGTGCTAAACTTGCACGTGTGTAAACGTTTATTTTTGAACAAAAGTATTTGGTTTTCTCAGAAATAGACTATCAAATGAATATACTCGTAGGTGTGCAGTGTGCACGGCGAAAAAATAAAGCATATACTACTTTATTTTTAGTTAAGTTGATCAATCTGTAAAGTTAAAATAGGGACAATTTCCCAAAAAAATAGAATTTACCTTACCGTTCTAATAAATTCGAAATTGTCTTCTATTCATAAGCCTACGCTGTCCGTCTGTCTGTCCTACCTATTTTGGGATGTTACCTTATCAAACTTAACTTGCCGAAATAGGTAGGACAGACGGTCGGACGGACGGACAGCGTAGGCGTAGTTGAAATTTTCATAGAATGTGCGAAATTAAGGCGGGTTTCACATTTCCAATATTATTCACATAATTTAATTTATTTCAAATTATTCACATCCTACTAATATTATAAATGCGAAAGTTTTTATGGATGTATGTTTGTTACTCTTTCACGCAAAAATGATTGAACGGATTTTGATGAAACTTGACACACAGATAGAATATGATCTGGATTAACACATAGGATACTTTTTAAGGTCTACACAGACGGAGTGGCGGGCAACAGCTAGTTTATAATATTAGTAGGATATTAATACTAGCTTTTGCCCGCGACTTCGTCTGCACTTACTTCAGAAATGTATCCTGTGGGCATTTAATTAGTAGGAGTATAGGAAATATAATATAATAACATCATAGTAAGTAAGTAAAAGTACGTTATAGCCTGTAGAATCCCACTGCAGGGTAAAGGCCTCCTCTCACGAATTCGTTGAGCGCCAAGTTAGTGGCCAACTTGCTGTCAGAGAATTTTCAAGCAACAACGCCATCTGACTAAACTATCCGAGACCAACTGCTTAACGTGCCTTCCGAAGTAAGGAAAAGCTCGAGATGAAAACCACCAAACAGTAAATAATGAACAAAAAATAATTAACCAAAATAACAATAATAACCAGTATCTAATATCACTAAACGGTCACCGTCACAGATAACGTTGTTTATCTTTTTAATTAAAGCAAATAGCGACAATATAGTTTTTTATTACAAAAGTTGCCAGTGTTATACATCTGCGTGCATTACAAACTTTTTCGATTCTAGAAAACATTTTATTTAAATTAATATCTTTTTGCATGATTAAATTTTTATTTGTTATTCCCATAGAGATAGGAAGTACTCCTACGTTAGGTTATTCCTGGTTACTAGGTCCTGGGCCACATTCACGTGCTGAATAATTATCGCGTTAATTGACGTTACCTTGACGCCAGTGTCGTGAACGAGTTTAAAATTTCAGAAAAAATAGTTTTAGTGTAGTGAGTAGTAGTGATATTTGTGACATAATTTCGTGGGGATTGTGTACCTACCCTACCAAAAAGTTACGATACATCTACCAATATATACCTACGGATTACGGGAATCTTAAATAGGTAAATATGAAAACATAACATTTTATAAGCTTTGGTTCTATGGTCATTTTGGCGTCAACGCGAGTGCTTCCAAGAGCTGGAGGAGATCCCGTTACCTTTCCGAAAGGGTGAATAAATAAAATCATAAATATATGTCCTGGCATCGCCAAAATATAACAAGTTTAGTTTATTTCTGGGTTCGTAAAAATCCGATATTTAAAATAAATATCAAAATATCTTTGATGAAATTAAAATAGCAGAAGGTAGGTGACTATAGCGCATGGACCGCATAAACTGAGCCCCCGGCCGCGTAGACTAATTGACTTAGTCGCAATTCGAGCGTTGCGGCATTGCGTGATTGAGAAACTTTTTTTTAATTTAGGCGGAATAAAAGTAGGTACCACAAAATCCTTCGTGTGAAAATTACTCGTTATACAAATCATTCAAAAAGAAAAACAAATCACACGGCATTACTTTTCACTCGTAAGTACATGGAAAGCAGATCCCTTGTTCGAGTACGTAATGCAAGAACGTCACCTATCTCCCGCGTTTTTTTATTTTAATCAAAGCAAAATATGAAGCGCTCGTTGATGTAGTGGAGCTTCGTTATTGGAAACAATCAACGTAGTTAAACGATCGCCAGATCCGGTCAGTCTTTGGATGGGTGAACGTTTAGTGGTATTGTTACAGAGGGGAAAGGGTGGACTGTATAAAGGCAGGATCGGCTTAGTATAAAGCGTTTAATCGTGAAAGGGAAAACAGGAATCCACAGAAATAAATAAAAAGCAAAAAACAGAAACCAACAGAAAAGCACCGACAAAAGCCACTCGACCCGAGCGCGCAAGTCCAAACCATAGCGCATAATAAAGTATTTACATCCGGCCCGATATGGCCAGTTCGTCACAGGTATTTCATCTCGAGCGTTTCCGTACTTCGGAAGGAACGTTAAGCAGTTGGTCGCGGATAGTTCCATCAGATGGCATTGTAACTATTCATTAAGCCGGATCAGAGGCCTATTAAAGCGGCTTGAATATTATCTGATAGCAAGTTGACCTCTAACTTGCCTCCACAAAAAAAGTGGAGTATGGCCCCTCTCACCCTTATTCGTGAGCCTTTGCCCTGCAGTTGGATTCTACAGGCTATAACTTAATTTAAAGCAAAATATCCTATATTTCATATTTTTTCGATATAATTATGTAGGTATATCGGACATTATATCACGTGCACTAAAAGGATGAATTTCATTCTGTGAGTAGTATTATCAGCATGTCCAACTTATTATAAATTACTATTCATTAATTTCATTGTAAATTACAAAATAATGTTACGAAATCATAAACATTTTTATTTGTATAGAAAATTGATTAAATCTGAAATTCAAGTAGAAGAATGAAAGATATTATAGGTATCTATCGCAAGATTATCTTGAAATTTCTCAAGCATATTAAGGAATCTACAATTCGGGAAAAAATCGACGTGAGACGCTTGGTGCACTTCCCCCCACCTCGCACCGCCACGTGCGTCAAAAATTGCATTTGCATCCTCTTGGTCAGCAGGGTTGCCATCATATTCTATTTGCCAACAGATCTGGGGATTCAGTTTACTCTTAGAATACGGAGAAAACAGATCATTATTTGGGGCATCATTATTCCTAACTATTCTAACCTTAAATATTGAAGAGGCTCTAAAACAGTAAGTAGGTACCCATTTTTTACATAGGAGCTTAGGATATATAGATACAAAAGCATATTTTTGTCATGAGCTCAAATCAAAGAAAACAATGTTAATTAGGTAGGTAAACAAAACATTTCGGGTTACTTAACGATAACGAGTATTTTCTTGAAATCGAGATGGTTAATTAATGCATAATAACATAATGAGCTTACTGCCTAGCAAATTTACGTTATATCACAAACATATAAGTGCGATACGACACCTGCTCCAGAGAGGATCTCAATAAAGCTACACGGACTGGACGACTGTGAGGTTCGCTGGCCAATAAAATATAGAAACGAAATAGTAGAAAAATATTTGAATGGTCCTAAATAATTATTGTTTTACATTAATGATTTAATGCGTAGGTTGAATAGCTGTACCTACATAGAAAGTTACAGTAGGAAAGGGAACACGAAAAAATTGGATAGAATGTATGTAAAATGATATTGAATTATAAAAAAGGAGTGATGCAGAAGATCTGAAGCCTAATAAAGGTTAAGTTAAAGAAATGTTGCATTTTTAACCAGTAGATACTTCACATTTTAATTACTTTAAAAACTATGTTTTTGTTGATTGTACTCACCATTAGACGAATCACCGTAAATCTGACGCGATGTAACGAGACTACTGTTGGGAGACTCGACGTACGGAGACGATGCTAGGTAGATCAATTAAAATTTTACGTAATGGATGAATTAAATTAGCTATAAGAAAACAACAGGATATGCTTTCGATTAGAACAATAATCTTTGAAATAATGGTAGATTTTCGTTATATTATTTGAAACTAAGATAATAGATTGTATAAATAGGTACACAACAAAACTCTAAACACTTTAAAACATTTTGTAAACCAAATACCAAAAGTTAAATCATTTAAAATCATGCAGTTTTCACAAAATGCAAAATATTTTTAGGAAATATTTCGGTCAATTCAATTCAAGGATCTTTCAGAAAAGCTGCTGGCAACCCTGTCTGACCACTCTGGCCAGCTAGTTGAAGTTGTGCCGGTTGCGCGTGCGCACGTCTAAATGCTCCTCGCAGAATCACTGAAACTTAACTTTTTGTTTATACGATTAAAATAAATGTTTACACTGAGTGGATTTACGAAATCGGTAACAATTGTTTCTTGAGTGTTTTGGTGTGTGATATTATAATGTTGTAATATATAGGTACAAACAGAGTTTCAATAAGTTTATAAAATGTGTGAGACGAGACGGCATAAAGGATAAACAAAACAATGCCTTCCGAGAAAACAGATAGGTAAGAATATAGGTCGAAATAACAAGCTATTTAATTGTGCACCTCGAATTTTGTTATGTATTTAAAAAAACTGTTATTACCTACCTAAGTAAGTAAGGACAACAGATAAAATGAAAGAATTACAGATATTTTAATAAAATAACATCGTTTTTCGGTCCGTCCAGTGACGTCACTGGAAAACCTGTGAACTCTTTGGTAGGTATACTTCCTTAAAATCCTTAGACAATTCGGTATATCAAGTTTTTTTTTGGAGGGCTCCAGCTGAATCGAAAACCATTTCGAAATAATTGTCTCAATAATAATCAATCAACAAATCAATAATAATCAGATATTTTTTAATAAAATAATTCGTACTCCATGGAGAAACACTACTTAACGCTTTATTTAAAAAAAAACCTGCCTTCTCTTTCTAACTCTACGCTGGAAACATAAACCAAATTTGCATAATGGTATAATGGCAGTTTTTTAAGTTGATTTTAAGTTTACCATGCAGTTCACACTTCACAAGTTTTCCAGTGACGTCATTTTTGCATTTAGACATTACAGATCAAAGTCATTTAAAAATTAAATTTATATTGATAGTATCGATGAATCGCAATAAAAATTTAATGTATGTATGTCTTCTTTCCGTTAAAAATATAAAAATTATGACCAAAAAAAAACTTGACATACCGAATTGTGTAGCTGTAATGCCTAGAAGTGTGTCTGTGCATTGAAGATATTTACAAGAAAAAAGATTACAATACGGTTTGTGTATTTGTTTGTGCGATCATCACGCGAAAACTACTCAACCAATTTTGATGAAAGTTTTTGTTTGATAGCTTATGTTCCGACTTAGAATCTGATACTTATACAGGGTTACAGGAAAAGTCGACCTAGATCCGTTAAGGGCGTGTAGTACACATAATTTCTGAATGATTTCACTATGGAACCCCCATCCTAAACTTAACCGTTTTCGAGATATTCGAGTTTTTAATTTTAAGAAAATTGAATATTTTGATTTTTTTGATTCTAATGATTATTTTTTTGGTTTTTTACATGAAAAATGAGATGCTTAATGACCTCAATGACTAAAATTGCACGTAAGTTAACTAAATAGGTCATTGTAGACGATCGAAACTGAAGAAAATAAGTAAAAATTATAAAAAAATATTTTTCTTTTCTGGATATCTCAAAAAATTATTATGGCACTTGCTCTGCAGATATGCTTAAAAACATCTACATTTTATCAGCTATCCAACGAGGTATAACAACCTAGGGTTGTATTTAAACTCATAGAAAAAAACATAGTTGAAAAGGTTCAGGTAGTAGGTCTAACGGGTCCCTCGGCTATTGTCCTTCAAGTTAATCCGGTGCGTGTGAGCGAGACAACTTACGATTTATGCAGGTGAGAGTGAGAAAAAAAATGTGCAAAAACAAGTTTGGGGATAAAACATGCCCATTGTTTTGTATTTGGTCGTTTGTTTGCTTGCCATCCATTTTAGTCTGCTCATGCGATTCGTCCATGGTAGATGCGAATTATTGTGCTTTCGGATTCCCACACGACTTGGCTTTGTTTCTGGACTGATTTTTCTAACTGTGACTACTGTGCTTGTTTACTGGACTCTGATTTGTGCTTGTGATACTGGACTGTTGAAAATGGCAACATACTCGAACGAAAAATATGCGGATATGCTTATCTGCTACGGATACTGCAATTGCGTGTCCGCACAAGCTCGGACTGAGTACATACGACGCTATCACGACCGTCGAGTACCTGATGTGAGCGTTTTCGACGGAGTTTACCGACGACTTCGTGAAACTGGCTCTGTTTCGCGACGACGTACGGACTTAGGAAGACCACGTGTCATTGATGACGACGAGGAGCAAGACAACGAAGTCAAAGAAAGGATAATTAATGCTGCTAACGACATAAGAAGAACATTAACCACTGGTGTAGTGAAAAGTGGACTACGTGAAAGAATAAGAAAATGTATGCGAAATAGAGGTGGACACGTAGAACATGAACTATAAAATTTTATTCAAAAACATTAGGTGAATAAATGTTATTTTGAACTGATTTATTGTTTCATTTAGCTTACTACAATCACCGACGATCTGTACGCCAACTATGAGTTGAGCGTGAGTGACTTTGTATGCGAACTAGCGTTAACAACGCACCGATTACGTTATTTTCCAAACAAAAGCCAGTAACTAGTCACTTACGCTCAACTAATAATTGGCGTACGGTCATTATTTGTACGGTCGACGATCTGAACAAAAAAAAATGCTATATAAACTGAATGATCTCCTAGGTCAGGATAGCGGGACATCGATGGATGCATGTAGGTTGTACCTAGCCGAGGGAGGCCTATGTTCAGTAGTGGAAGCCAGTAGGCTGAAATGATGATGCTGAACTTAAGTCAAATTAATTAGATTAAATAAGCGCTATTTATTCTGACTGCCATGTAGCCTTAGAAACTAAGTTTGACCTTTGAGGTTAATAAATACCCTAGAGTGTTATACCTCGTTTGATAGCTGATAAAATGTAGATGTTTTAAGCACATCTGCAGAGCAAGTACCATAATATTTTTTTGAGATATCCAGAAAAGAAAAATATTTTTTTATAATTTTACTTATTTTCTTAAGTTTCGATCGTCTACAATGACCTATTTAGTTAACTTACGTGCAATTTTAGTCATTGAGGTCATTAAGCATCTCATTCTTCATGTAAAAAACCAAAAAAATAATCATTAGAATCAAAAAAATTCAAAATATTCAATTGAATAGCCGAAAAATTGGGCATTTTCAAAAAAAACAATTAAAACTCGAATATCTCGAAAACGGTTAAGTTTAGGATGGGGGGTTCCATAGTGAAATCATTCAGAAATGATGTGTACTACACGCCCTTAACGGATCTAGGTCGACTTTTCCTGTAACCCTGTATAATTTGTGCGGACGAAGTCGCGGGCTAACTCTAGTACACAATAGACTTGCAGATACCTACCTATTTCCAGCTTCCTGCTTGAAGTACGCTTGCAATAAACTTTTAGCTGTCAAATTAGTAAACAGGTAGGTAGGTACAAGTAGGGCATTTAATCTTCTTGCTAAATAGTTAGGTACATTTTTCAATGAACACAAGTGCCATTGACACCATTAATTCGAATACGTAAAATAATAAAGATGGAGGCACGTCTCGATTTTAATCGTTTTCTCGGGGGTGGCATGCGAGGCCTACTGGTAGCTTTGTATTAATTCTGTCTGAAAATGTAAAATATTAACGCCGAGGATGTAAATGAACTTAAAATCCAATAAACAATTCCATTTCAGCTCTGGTGTAGAAAGTTGGGACCAAAGAGTAATAGGATATTGGGCACGAAATTAGCGACATTCATTTATTACGCAAAAGCAAAACGTATCAGCATGTCTGATAGTTGAGAATATAATTGCGATTGCTCCAGCGAATAACGTAGGAGGAATTAGAAACAAGTATTTTCAACGTAATTATAAGAAAGAATACGACCGACGTACTAAACATTGATATCTTATCCCTCCATGTGTCCGGGGTCATAAAAAACAAAAAAAAAACAACTTTTAGTGACCGCCATCTTGAAAAATCTAGATAGCCTTGACTAGCTCACACACTAGAAGTCCGTTGAACGACAAAAACAACCATAAAATTGTTCTAGCACTTCGAATGCTAAACCTTTCAGATAACATTATCTATCAATATAATATAATCAATATAATTTATTAAATATAGGAGCTTGAAACACACTTATCAAACATCAAATCTTTTTAAGCTACCACCGCGTCGGAACGTGTTGTCGCTGTAGAGAAGATGCGGCCAGAAATTCTACAACATAACACGACTTAATAACTATTACAATATAAATTCTTAAGCTAAAGTTATGAATACAATAATACATAGTCTATTTAATAAAATAATTGATACTATACAGTAAAGTAAATAAACTATAAGCTAGTGACCTCAGACCCAAGCATTTTGATCATTTATATAATCATCCAGTCTATTCTATATATTATTGAAATCCACTTATTTTATTTCAAAATATCTAGTGGTTTCCTATTACGTTAAGTTTAAACAATTACGACAGGAAACATGAGTCACAAACGGTTCGGGTTTCAAATAAAATAATTTTTTTGTAATGAGGCGTTTTCCAAGACTAGTAAATAAAAAGTCAGTAGATGGCAATATTAAAAGTTCAGAAAAACCTGTCACATTGACAGCAAAAAGTGCTGTTTGTCTATGGTTTGCATCATTCAAACGACGTTTGATAGTGAAGGTGTTGCCAATGGATAATTTTTCACTACCAATAAATACGCAATAGCACCGAACATTTTCGTCTGTTGCACATAAACGAACATTTACTGCATAACAAGTTAAGCAATTTGAGGTATCAAAACGTCTCTCATATTAAAACCATAATAATTTTTATAAATAAATAAAAAAATTTCTTCCTAAAATTAGGGAATCGAGAAAAACGCGAACACGAATTGGCACGATTATACCATTGGCGCCATCCATCCAGTGTCTTTGAACAATTTTTTTTAATGAGCACGCCTCATTAAGAATGAAAGACTCACGTATGATTTGGTTTTCGGCATCCGGAATGGTTTATCCGTAGAGATAATTAACACTGCCACTTTAAACAAATAAACACAATACATAAATCACTTCACAAACCACCCACTTGAAACTTGACACCGACCGACACTTGAGACATACGGATTCAAACTGATATTACGAGAAAACTATCGAACGGGAGGGTCTGAACTTCTATGAAAGATCTCGAATTTTGTAAGTTAGAGACAGAAATACAGAGCTTATGGAATATTCTGTAAAAAGAAAAACAAGGTCAGATAAATATTCAAGAGCAGGGCTGTTGGTAACTAAATATACCCCGGACAAAGAAATATACTCATGGTAATAACAAAAGGAAATAACAAAAATCTGTTATGGGCTCATCACTTTCTATATACAGGATGTTAGAGTAAACAGTTGCATTACTTTAAGGGGTGGTTTTTCCCATGATACTGAACAAGTTTCCCTAAGAAACCTATAAGATATTAAATTAAATTTAATTAAATTAAGACGTAACTGGAAAACGTAGTTCAACATACTGACCATAGATGTCGTTGAAGCAAGTTTGATGCGAAAGAGGAAATTGAGGCTAAAAACTAATCAAAAAAATGTATGTCCCTGAGTCTGACGCATCCGTTGACGAAGTATCTGTTCATAGTTTTCCGCTTACACCATCCACCAATAAAATCACGAATTTTAACTATTTTATTTTTATTTTACTATCTCCAAGGTTGCTCTTCCATCTTTCGTCAACGCCATCTATCAAGCCATTTGGAACTAAGGCGAAGTTTTATAATTGCAACTATGGGGTAATTAAATTACACTCATAACAATCACGATTTAGTTCGTCTCTCAATAGACACAATCCAGTCATCTAGAAGGCAGGTGTTGGTATAAAGAGATCTGAATCGTGATTCTTATAAGTGCAATTGCTCCATAGTTGCAACTACCAGATAACAAGACTCCACCTTACATACTTTTTCATTTTTAATGGCTTTCGGTAAATCCGTCATTGATATCTTATACAGGGCGTAACAAAACACCCTAGTAATACTTAAGGGGGTGCTTCAGACCATCAAACTGAACAACTTTCACTGTGGAGGCAACATCGAGAAATAATAAAAAAAATGCAGTACCGACCCGCCAAAACTGTATGGGACAGCAGATTTTTTTTAATTTTACCTCTATTTTAGCTCCATAGTAAAAGTTGTTCAGTTTGATGGTCTAAACCACACCCTTGAGTATTACTAGGGCGGACGAAAGGCTAAGATTTTGTAAGAGACTCGGAGTCTATACTATTTATGTCAATGGTCATGCTATGATTTGATATGAGACTTGGATTCTAATTATTTGTCAATGGACGAGACCAGAACTTTAACAATCTATGCGGTATAGCGCGGTCGCAGCCTTAGACTTTATTGCACACATTATGACGATTGGGGGGGAAGGGGGGTCATGACCTATGTGCCCCCCCCCCCCCCGCTTCGGACCGCGCCTGAATCTACCAATTTTATCAAAGGCACTTTTGCAACCCTCTTTACTACATACCTGTCATCCTTGGGCCACATGGTGAAAAACTGTGTGAGAATAATATTATCATTATTATACGATAGTATGATAATATGATAGTTTGTGTTTATAAGTTTAAGATTTTCCAGTCCCTTCATAAATTTTTTTATATAATTATGGCTTTGTGTAGGTACACACGGCGACAAATCAACCTACCCATAGTTGAACTCTATGTTCATGGACATAAGGTCCAACTATGGGTAGGTTGATCTGACGCCGTGCGTACATAAAGTAAAGTAAAACTAAGGTGCCTGCCTACATGAACATGACTAAAGTGATATTATTTATTGCAGTTAATAGCAGAAGAAATTAATATAACGGAGACACGAAAATGGACAACCTTGTAGTGAAAAACGGTTTGTATTTTGTATTTATGCGTACCTACTACCTAGTCAACCTTTAAAATGGAAGACACCATGACAGCGAAATGTTCGCAGTTTTGTATGGAACAGATGTATTTTTTTTCACGATTTTGTTGTCGGTACCATAGAAAAAGTTGTTCAGTTTGACGGTCTGATCATCCCCTTAAAAAAGTATCAGCATTCGTAAAAAGGACCCTTATACAACGTGTTAATGAATAAGCGCAAAACCTCATACACCCCAACTGATGTATAATAAAATAATTAGATTGAAACAATACTTTCATTATATTGATACTTAAAATTTAAAGTTATTCGCATTTTATGTTTTGAGGCAAAAATCATTTGTTATCATTTCAGCAAAGAATGAAAGCGCTAACGTGCTCATGGATACATTTTAAGAATCTTGTAATGGTAGTAAGTAAGGTGAGAGTGCCCGAGCGGTGGGTTGAGATCGAGTTCAGTAAATTTAAAATGTTACAAACAACTTATTTAATATTTTGAAAAAAAATACCTATGTTGAAACCATGATAATTCGATTCTGCTCTCGATTACAAACCAACTACTTTCTAGTTTTGCGTTAATTCATTAACACGTTGTATAAGGTCTAACAAAATTAGCTGAAACTATTTTAAGGGGAGTATCAGACCATCAAACTGAACAACTTTCTCTATGGGACCAATATCGAAATAGCGGAAAAAAAATCAGCTGTCCCATACAAAACTGCCATCCTATGTCGACCCCAATGTATGGGACAGCTGATTTTTTTTCCGCGATTTCGATATTGGTCCCATAATGTTGTTAGACCTTATAGATGCTTAAGAGGCTAATCATAATAATTTATTGCATTATGTGGTTTAATTAAGATCTTAAACGTATATAGTATCTTACAACTAATGACATAAAATCTAAAAATAACAAACTTTTTTTTATTAGCCTGCCATCCCAGTGCTGGGCAAAGGCCTCCCCTTTAATCAAGTTGAACATTTTTATTCCTCTAAAACTAAAAAATCAAATAAAATGTTTATAGAACAGAAAAAATTAATGAAAGTGATAATGAAGCCATGAACCCCAAGATAAAGTATAAGTATTTTAAAAATAATGTTATACCCTGAGTTTTGGGGTTCTACAAAAACTATCCTATTGTTTGTATTCAAAATATAGGAGGAGGTTTTAGAAGTATAATTATAGTTCTTTAAATAAGCTTTGTGGAATAATGATGGCTTTTCTATATTTCTTATCCGTAGGTAGTTTGTTAAAAATTTTAATAGACATGTTGTACCTATATACCTACAACGTGTTAATGAATTAACGCAAAACTAGAAAGTAGTTTGTTTGGTATCGAGAGCAGAATCGAATTATCATGGATTCAACATAGGTATTTTTTCAAAATATTAAATAATTTGTTTGTAAAATTTAAAATTTATTGAACCCGATGTCAACCCACTGCTCGGGCACACTCACCCTACTTACTACCAAAACAAGATTCTTAAAATGTATCCATGAGTTCGTTAGCGCTTTCATTCATTGCTGAAATAATAACAAATCATTTTTGCCTCAAAATTTAAAATGTGAATAACTTTAAATTTTAAGTATCAAAATAATGAAATTATTGTTTCAATCCAATTATATTTTTAGAAATTAGTCGGGGTGTATGAGGTTTTGCGCTTATTCATTAACACGTTGTATAGTCAGCGTGCTTCACACAAACAAAGTTGAATACCAACCAATTTAATTTAATCACATTTTTTTAAACACGATCTGGAAACGAATATCTGTTTCTGTTTTGTCAGATTTTAAAACATAGAAAGTTTAAAACTTAGTTTGAAGGTTACAGTTGCTCAATGATTTTCATACAAATCTTAAATTATTTCTTGTATTGAAACTATTAATTTCAACGAAAATCTGACAAACCACAGACACAGATATTAGTTTCAAGATCGTTTTCTCTTTAGTTAGGTAATATTGAAAATAGGATCAAACTTAATTTGTACTCAGCGCACTTGGTCGCTCTCGCAGGCATAATCCTCTTAATGATGTTGGGTGACAAGAAACTAAGGTTAACCTTTTTTTTTAACCTACTTTGGTATGATAATATTGATAAATATATATGTTTAAACCTGTCCTAAGTAAAAATAAAATCTTATACATACTTTATACTCAGTATTTTATGTGTACAGAATGACGTATTTTATTGTTTCTTAGTCGGTAGAAACATTAGGTATAGTCGCCATCAGATATATCGTTGCAAACAAGGTGGTCAAATATTTCTAAGCAGTTCTAATTTTCAATAATTTCTTTCCACATAACCGGTCAAAAATAACTCAACGCCTAGAACATCAAATGTATCTACGCAGTCCGGGTGATCATAAACGTCTAAGCAGTTTAGAGGAAAAAAGATCTTACTTCGTTATTTTACATTTCAATTTAAAATAAAATTGTTAAGAAATTATTGAAAATTAGCTGTTCAGATATTTATGACAAAATAAACGATATATATAATTGGTAGCATTTGCTGTAAAGAATTTTTGAAAATTAGCACTGCTCAGAAATATTTGAACACTTTGTATGCTACGATATATCTGATGGCGACTGTATATTAGTAAAATTCTAATGCGATTGTCAATGCGCTTACATACATTATTTTTAAAGCGAATGCTAAATCAAGCGAATGTGTTATTGACTATCTTTTAATACAGAATTCAACTTAACACGTTGACGGTTTTTAAGAGGATGATGAGACCATAAAACCGAACGACTTTCTCTATAGGACCGAGCTCGAAATCGCGAGAAAAAAATCAGGTGTCCCATTCATTTTGGTCGAGTGGGATTGCAGTTTTGTATGGAACAGCAGATTTTTTTCGCGATTTCGTCATAGGTTCCATAGAGAACGTTTTTAAGTTTGATGGTCTGATGATATTAAGAAGGACCTTATACACATGCATACAAAATTACGTATACACTCGAAAAACATAACCCACCTTCTGGGGCAGTAGGGTAAAAATGTTGAATTTCAAGAAAATGTTCAATGAAATGTTTTTCAATTACTATCCCTTTACATTTTATCTTTAGGTTTGGCATCTATTGTTAACATACTTGTTACCGGCCCAAGATTTTCTGAAACCAGCGTAAAATTTTTTTTTTTCAGAATACACCTTGAAGCAATTGGAGTCATTTGATTTCAAAGCACCTGTAAAAGTCACCGTAATTCTTGATGAGAGTGATGATGAGGACAGTTCAATAACAGATATAAAAAAAGAATATACCAATGAAGAGAGTTCAACCAGAATTAGTCATGTCGAGGAAAATGGCTGCGTTTCTAATATTGACATTTTAGTGACCAACAATAAAGTGAAGAAAGAAAACAAAACGCCTTATGACAATAATGCTGATCTATCAGAATATGTACACTTTAAGACACCCAAACATGCACCAAATAACACATCATGTACATCTGATTGCAATAATCCTATAAAGAGTAATGAATTGACGAGAGTTAATGATAACAATGACCCAAAAATAAGAAGCAGTGATAAAAATGATAAGATAAGCAATGATAAAATAAATGACAAATCAATAGTAACATCAAAATCACCAGAACAGTCATCTGTTATTTTGAATGACAATAATAAAACTAGTCAAAAAAACGATTACGGAGAAACAGATCACTTAAAAAGTTTGTTGGAAACAGTTGCAGATAATTTACTAATAATTGTCGAAGCCTACAACTATCATTTACGTTTGCGAAGTGACAATAAAACGGATCGACGCACACTTGATGCTTCACTGGCAAATTTCTTTAGAATAAAACTGCATTTTTTCAATTTGTCATTTTGCACTGTATTAGTTTTAATAATGCCCCAAGAGAAAAACGAAACCTTCCACGTAAAATTTTTACATGGCGTCATAAAACGTGCTCAATCCAAGAAAGGAATTAATGTTCCGTATCAACTTATACATGATTTGTATTTTGAACTGATAACGTGGTCAAAAACTAAACCAGAATATATAAACAACTTGACAACTCAATTGCAAGCTAAAAATAATGTGCAAACTCAAAATGATAACAACAATTCCCTTTTAAAATACCAGTTAAATAATCCCCCGTATCCACTCACTAATACAGCAGAAGTTTACCAAAACAATAACCATTTCAAAGGTGGTGTTTACACTCATAACAATAAAAACTATCCGCCCGTTACTTCGATGCATACTGCGCCATCATCCTATGAAGCCCAAACGAAATTTCCATCACAGCATGACTCATTTTCACCGTATTATTACAATCATGCGCAAAGTGAAGTCGATAAAGCAACTACTTTCAGTCATACAAACCCACCAACAAACGTTACAGGCAATATGCCAAATGCTACTATGTATAAGGAATTAACGAAAATTTTAAACACTAATAATAACAATAATAGTAGAAAAAGAAGTGGTACAAGTGGCAAAACAAAACATCCACCCAAATCTTCTAAAACTAATCCCGACCCGCATCAAACCTGCATCTTTACTACTGGGCCACCTGAAAGGCAAATAAGTATGAACGTCAATCAAAATGAATTAAATAGTAATCAGGTTCCTACTAATTTTAATTTTGCTTATGGCAATTTTATCGCTACTAGAGAATTCACAAATTTAAAACCACTGCCACTTCAAGTACAGAATGGCAGTCACGATGTCGGACCTCACTCATATCAAAGAGCACCAAATTCGTCGAAACAAATTCAATTACCCCAAATTCAACATAGCAATATTAGCAATGGCTTTCATCAAAGTCGAGTGAATACGATACCACCACCCAACAACACGGTATCACTTCCACCGCCATATCAATCAGGACATTGGCAAAATGAGATACCGACATTTGCACAACAGAATGTGAGTGCTAAACAACCGCAACCTCAGTTTCAAAATGAACAGGCGTATGTACAAAATGCACTAGAGTCTACAAGATCAGTATCAACAGATAGTGGATTCACAAGTCCACTTCATTTCAACAACTCTACTGAAGAAATGGTATGTAATGTTTTTAGCTTAAAGATTTTTAATCAGGGGTACGGTAATCCATGACTAATAAATAAAAACTAAATACGCAATCATCGCTTCAAAGATGACAGCCGACCTGTTGGATGAGGGCAGCGCTGTACCTGTCGTTGTGACGATCCATGGGAGAGGCCAACGTCCAGCAAGACGCTACCGGCTGATATGATGATGATGATGATTGATGATTTCTTGCAAACAGTAAACTTGGCACATCGGTAGGAGGCATAAAAACAGACTTAAAATGTGTTTTGGTAAATTAATCTCCAATTAAAAAATCTCTAACCAGAGATATTCATGGTCAAGGGGGACTGTCTAGTCTAGACGAAGGCGTCCAAAAGATTAAGAAAACTTACGTACTTAGCTCATAATTATATTCATTCATTCATAACATTTTCAGGGTAACACGAACAAAGAAGAAGAAGTACAATCTAACATATTAATAACGCACGTCACCTCACTAAATCCCAACGCTCCGTTCATAAAAAAAGATAGGTGTCATGTTTGTGGGAAAGGTACATCAAAAATGTGTTTGGGCTGTTTTAGAACGTACTATTGCAGTGCTGAATGTCAGGTAGGTACAATACCTATATACATATACCGTACCGTACCAAACACATGGTACTGGCTGGATCCCAAGACGCCATGGTCTTCGTAGGGCTTTTGCTCCTCTTGTGACGGACAAACAGACATTATAATACAAGGTCCTTCTTAATATTACTGACATTTTTTAAGGGGATGATCAGACCGTCATTGCCTATGGCACCAATCTGTCCCATACATTTGGTTCAAGTAGGTTTGCAGTTCTTTCTCATATTAAGAAGGACCCTATACAGGGACCAACTTAATATGCTGACACTTTTTAAGGGGATGATCAGACCATCACACTGAACAACTTTCACTATGGGACCAACATCGAAATCGCAAAAAAAATCTGCTGTTCCATAAAGAACTGCAAACCTACTTGAACAAAAATAATCCTAGGTGTCCCATACAATTGGCTAAAGTAGGTATGCAGTTTTGTATGGAGCAGTTAATTTTTTTTTTGCGATTTCGATGTTGGTCCCATAGAGAAGGTTGTTCAGTTTGATGGTCTGATCATCCCCTTAAAAAAGTGTCAGCATATTAAGAAGGACCCTATATAATGCACAATATACTTATCACAAACACACACCTCACCCCCCAAACACACACACCTTACCCCCCAAACACACACCCCCACTCACATACACACACAACTGCGCCTAACTATAGGTATAGTTACATATCTACTTATGGCTAAAAGTGTTCTTAAAATTTTATAAATAAGCTAGTAATTAACGCTGTATTTAAATCTAGGTTTTCGCGGAATGAAAAAAAAATCTAGTTCCTAGATTTAACGAAACTGTAGGTAACTGTAATTTTAAATTGTTTTAGCAAATAAAATAGGAATGTATGAAACTTGGTCCGGTTTCCTATAAATGCGGCATATAATTTTTTTTAAAGATAGCCAGTTTTTTTTTTTTGGTATTTCTGTCCGTCACTACAATTAATAAAATATTGTAAATCATTTCTAAAAGTGTAGTTTCGATAGACCCATTAAACTATAATTATATTTGTTATCCCTTATAAGAAGTACCTATCTATTGTTTCTTTTTTTTCGATCACCCGGGAACAAAAAATTTCAAAAATTCATTGCTTCTAAAGTAATGAAAATTGACACTTCGGTGTTCTCGTCGTGCATTCAAAATATCGCGTCCGATTTTTGGCTCTCAAAAAATATATAGGGTGAAATTGAAATCATTAGCATCATTTTAAACTAAGAGTCTACCCATCAAACTGAACAACTTCTACTATGGGAACAAACCGATGAAGCAAAAAAAAATCTGCTGTTTCATACTAAACTGCAATGCCTACTCGACTCTTTAATGCAACAGCAGAATTATTTTTGCTCCGATCAAATTCACCTGTAGAAGCGAAAACAGCAACATTGTACCTACAATATAATTTGATTACTTATCTGTTTCATTTGTCCGTCCGTCAATTTCCATGAAGTTTATCATCTAAACTCGTACACAAAGGACCCTTTTATTTCTCGTACCTATTCTGTAATCTGTAGGTACGGTCAGCAACACAAGTTGATGAACACTTCTGAACCTTATTCTCATATTATAAAAGAAAGTGAGATGTTAAACTATTTTGTAAACTGACAGGGCTGCCAGATTGTGTAATTGGATACATAGCATAGCAAATGCTCACGACTATATGCCCCGAGAGGGTAGTCAGAGATATTCTGAAACCACTGAACATCCACGTTTCACCAGTAGTACCGAAACCGTGAGCCCATCGCCACTTGTAATGGACAGTAGGTACAATAGATGCCTCGAAATTGAAGCATGCAGATTTCCTCACGATATTTTCCTTCACCGAAAAGCCAGTGGTATTACAAATCGTACATAAATTCCGAAAAACTCATGGGTACGAGTCGGCCCGGACGGGGATCGAACCATCGCCTCCTGCACGGAAGGCAAGGTTACTCGTCACTGGACCACCACGGCAGTTTGTATCCTCTTTGTATCCTGTACTCTCATGTATAATTGGATACATAACAAGGATAAAACTAATTGATAAGAACAGACCAGAAACATAGAAGCCGCTACTCAGTGACTCAGTGATCTATACAATACAATGAGATACTGAGATCTTGCGGAGGTTATGCATGGGTCATGCATGACTCTTCAATCATGATAACTGTATTACAACAAAGATTTGTAAACAATATGGTAAATCTGTAAATACGGGGTCCTTCTTAACATGCTGACACTTTTTTAAGGGGTTGTTCAGACCATCAAACTAAACAACTTTCACTGTGGGATCAACATCGAAAGCGCGACTTTTTTAAGGGGATGATCAGAATGTCAAACTGAACAACTTTTTCTATGGCACCAACATCCAAATCGCGAAAAAAAGTCTGCTCTTCCATACAAAACTGCAAACTTACTCGAGCCAAATGTATGGGACAGCTGATTATTTTTTCGCGATTTCGATGTTGGTCCCATACAGAGTTGTTCAGTTTGATGGTCTGAATATCCCCTTAAAAAAGTGTCAGCATGTTAAGAAGGACCCCGTATTTACAGATTTAACATATTGTTTACAAATCTTTGTTCTAATACAGTTATCATGATTCTAGAGTCATGCATGACCCATGCATAACCTCCGCAAGATCTCAGTATCTCATTGCATAATCAGAAAGCCTAGCATGATGAGCGCGACAACATTGTCCCGCGCCTTTTTTTCTCGCTATGTTGAAGAGCTCTGAGTGAAAAAGAGAAAAGGTGTAACTTTGCTATGTGGTGCATTGCATTATTCAAATTTAACTAGAACTTAAGATACTTACTGTTTATCTACCTATACAGGGTCCAACTAAATATGCTGACACTTTTTGAAGGGGACGGTCAGACCATCAAACTGACCAACTTTCTCTATGGCACCAACATCGAAAGCGCGAAAAAAAAATCTACTGTCCCATAAATTTGGCTCGAGTAGGTTTGCACTTTTGTATGGGAGATGGGATTTTTTTTTCGCGATTTCTATGTTGGTGCCACAGAGAAAGTTGTTCAGTTTGACGGTCTGATCGTCCCCTTAAAAAGTGTCAGCAAATTAAGAAGGACCCAATGTATAGGAGTGATCTCTTCAATAATACCGGACGAAATTTAGATATTTTTATGAAATGGTGACTGTTAAAGTCCGGCCGCTGAAAGATTGCGTTTGACAGTTACCATAAAATTGTAAAAAACTGAATGAAAACTATAAATGCCGATCATTATTTAGTAACTTTTTGAACTTAAAAGGGCAGCTAGTGCCCTGTGTACTAGAGTGAGCACAGGTAAACAATATTTTCATTCAGTTTTTACAATTTTATGGTAACTGTCAAACGCAATCTTTCAGCGGCCGGACTTTAGTGGCCTAGTTATTAGCTTAAATCTTATTTAGAACCTATTTTATTCCACCATCAAACTGAATAACTTTCACTATGAACCAACTACAAGATGGCGAAGAAAAAAATCTGCTGTCCCATACATTTTAGTCGCGTGGGTACTGTAGTTTTCTATGGAACAGCTGATTTATTTTTCGCGATTTAGATGTGAAAAAAACAAAAAAAAATGTATAACTTTAAAACCTTAAATTTTTTGATCACCTGTAGGGAACCAAAAAGGTTGTTAATGATGTACCCTACCCGAGATTTTCTATTGGACCATCTTAGTCCACTTATGTGGGCGTCGGTTCGAATCCCACTTCTGAACTAAAAAGTTGTTCGGAGGTGATATTAATTAAAAGTCAGTTAACACTTTTTATCTACACTAATATTATAAAGAGTACCTATTTTTGTATGTTTGTATGTTTGTAATGAATAGGCTCAAAAAGTACTGGGCCGATTTAAAAAATTCTTTCACCAATAGAATGCTACATTCTTCCAATTTGACATAGGCTACATTTCATTTTGAAAAAAATTAGGGATCCTTGGTAAAATTTGAACAATGTAACCGAAGGTGTAGAAAAATGAGTCTTAAAATTTATTTGTCTACCCCGTGCGAAGCCGGGACGGGCTGCTAGTCTTCCATATATTGACTAAAACATACTTAATTGAATACAACACAATATACGTGCAACGCTCTATCATATTATGTACATGTACGAATAATTTTGTCACAGGTTTAATCAATCCCTCGTCTGTCCCACAGCCTCGTCACATTTGTAGCAAAATTATATTTCAAATTGTGTTCTATTGTTTCAGAAATCGGACTGGAATCTTCATCGAGACTCATGTAAAAAAACATGAAAGATTTTCCATCACGCGTTATTATCAATAAGTTTTTAGTATTAGCTTTTACCTATAGAAATACATTATGATTTTTGTTCAGTTTCTTATTTATTTTGCTGAAACACTACACCGCACCACAGAAAAGAGATTACACACACCGTACTTAGACTACTTATATGCGGACCCGCCTCGCCTTAGCATTTTCCCTCTGCCAACGTGCAGGATCAAAAGATCTTAAGTATTTACATACAATTATATACCTTATCACTAAAAGCTACAGCCTATAATTGCGGAACAATAATTTCGAACTTATGACGTTTGGGGTTCACACGACACTGTTTTTCATGATTTTTAACATTCAAAATTATAATCTAAACTAATGGAATAAAATTCAAAGTTGCGTATCTAGTGCTACCTCGCCCCCCGCAAAAAGTGGCAGAAAAGTTTGTTAGTAGAATTACACACGTAACTTGTCCTCATATAAGTAGTCTAAGACACCGTTTACTAAATATTAGGTAGGTACCTACCTACACAGAGTAGGAAACTCATAAAGTATAAAATTAAATTAAATAAAAAACGTATGTGAAATACGATGTAACATAAGATACATAGGTATTGGCTATGTGCGAAGTGGGTGTTGGGAACTTAGAGCATATAGCAATGGAGTTGTTAACGACGAGCGTACCCCTCTGCCAAAGTACGTGGCCATTTTTGTCCATGCGCTTTACATAAAACTAATTCACGCTCATCCGCTACCATTCGGTATCGTTTCGTGTCGCAAGACAGTGCTTCCTATGTGAGTTTGTATTTAAGTACAATCTCCAAATAAACATAAAATCGTTGCGAGAAGAAATCGATAGAAAGATACAGTGGTACAGAGGTAGCTCGCACGCAGTACAAGTCGTTTTGTTTGTGATGTCGCTTTTAGATGTGTTTGTTTGTATCAGTATGAAATTTGTCGTGGTGTGCTGTACGTGTCTACCTCGCCCCCCGCTAAAAGTGGCAGAAAAATTTGTTCGGTCATGCCATGACATCTCCATTGCTATAATTATGCTCTAAGGTTGGAAACTGTCAAGTTGATCGCAGCGCACGCTGTGGCAGAAATTTGAACTATTTTCGGCGAAGCTGTGTCAGATGACTGAGAATTGAGTAACAAAGAATGTGAATTCCAGCAAGTTAGGTAGGTATTATAATATTTTAATATCGACAATATTCCTCATTGACTTACAAAGTTAATATAAACTACATACCTACATATGCTGCATATGCAAACTGAAAAACATTCTTTATGGCACCAATATCGAAATCAGAAACATAAGGGGAAAGCAGATTTTTTTTCGCGATTTCGATGTTGGTCCCATATAAAAAGTTGTTCAGTTCGACGGTCTGATCATCCTATTAAAAAAGTGTCAGCATCAGCATATAAAGAACGACCATGTATATCATTCCCCGATGGGACAGTCAGAGATATTCTGAAACTCAGAAAGCACCTATCTGTATTTTACGCCCTAATTCACAGGGATCCCTTGGGGGATCTGGCTAGGGGATCGCCGGTTCTGGACCTGTTACTTTTTTTTGCTGTTCGGGAACTAAAACGTCGAATTAAGTTTATCCCCGGGTGATATCAAATCCCGGTTTCAATTAAATGTATTAGCGGTTTCAATTACATAAAGGCTCGGGTAACATAAATTAATGTAGTAGTAGGGATTCGCCGGTTCTGGAACACATTCTCTGGGCCAATCTGAGGGCTCCTCGTGGCCATTTTATGCAAATGTATATTATGCGGTTTTTATACCACATTTATTCGAGGTACAAATTCAGGGTGGTCCTCGCGATGTTACCTGCGTGAGATTTATGGATTTTTTGGAAAGCGGCAAAAGACAACGAGGTAATCTATTACCGACAAGAAACCCACTCATCGAAGAGGCTGGGAACTATTGTATATTGATAAGCGTGGTATTTACGATTCTTTATAATTATTGTTCAATATTGTTTTAAGACCATCTTAGGCAATAGCGTACAAGTTTAAACAAGAAATCGACTTATTAAGTGTCTAAATAAAATACATGTTTGTGCAGGTTATTTCTTGTTCAATAAGCATCTATAAAATGTTGTACTCGCTGATGTTCGAGTAAAGTATTATGCAGATTGCGAATATTGTTATTTTAAATTGAAACATGATACGTGGTTTAATGATGTTTTAAGACCGTCCCTTTATTGTTATTGAAGCTGGAAACTACTAATATAAATGCGATGACCGAAGGCTGTCCGAACGTTCTGTATTTCTTTTGATAACACTGCATGAACTTGCATAAACGTGTTTTTTCCTTTAGCCTACATTAGGAGCCGTTTCTTCAGTGTTCCCAGACGTGCGATAATTATCCTAGATCCACGATATTTTCGAGTGGCATGCGATAGAAAATTAAAGTATGGTATCGCACGATAATTCGTAAAAATTCCACGATAATTTTTAAATGCAATGGAATCAGTGTATCCAATCGCTATTTTCAACTATATTTTCCGTTAAATTCCAATCAAACTAACGTTTAGTATTGGGCTGTACCCAATTGTTCAAATATTACAAAAATTTAAGTTCTAATGAGAAAAGTTGGGGTACAAAATATTTACTCATCGTGTCGTTTCAATCAAAAGTTGTACTAAGATTCCATAAACACTACCTTTAAATATGTAACTAGTACGTAATGTAGGTAAGAATCATTGAATTTCGTACATCATTTGGTTCTCACTCTCTTTTAGACTCATAAGAGACATCCCAAATACCCAAATATATGGGAATTTGAGATGCGATAAAAACACGATAATTTAGCGGCCAATCTGGGATAATTCTTGATCATGGATCTGGCAACACTGCGTTTCTTTCTCAATAAGGAGTTTTGCTTAGCGCCATTGCTCTTGTTGTGTTTCGTGTTATTTGAAATTAGTAAAAAGTTGGTTTTAGTGATATTTGTGACATAATTTCGTGCGGATTGTGTACCAAACAGCTGCGTAAAGCGACCGACGTAACAGGAATCTCAAATAAATACGATAACAGAACATAAGTTTTGGTTCAAGTTAACTCGTACATGGTCATTTTGGCAGCAACGCGCGAGCTTACAAATCGACCATAGATTCATCGTCATCTATCATCCCATCATCCAAATAAAGAATATAAATAAAAAAATAACGAATGGCTCAAAAGGACTAGTATCCAAGGCCGTTAAAGACATTATAAAAATAAAAATAATTCTCAATATGCAAACAATGGGTGGATACCTGTCTATTGTTATCTGTTAAAAATAGGTACCTCATATTTAATGCGCTGCCCAACCATTTTTTTTACTTCATCAAAACAGATACCGCTCTTTTGTTGTGTCCCTTCATTTAAATGAAATATGATTTCTTTAAATGAGCAAGATGCATATTTGTACAGGTTCTCTTTTAAACATGTTGGTCCAGGTTTTTGCTGTTTTGTTTAACGCGCATTTTTTTTTCTAATGGTTTTGTTTATAGTGGTGGTATGGTCCATTGTCTTCGATCTATAAAAGCGGACTTCGTTCCAAACAGATGCATCGGTGTACTCTACGCAGTTCTGTTAACAACAGTGGTTCTTCAAAGTTATAGTAAAGTTATCTCGTGCAGTGTAAGTGAGCCAGATTAAAAAATAGATGTAGGTATTTTGATTTACTTTACTTGTCTTATTTCTTTTCTATTGTGTCTTCTGTGTTTTATATCTTTAATTGTGTTTTCACCGTATTACTTGTTGTGAGTGTTATTGGTCAGTCATTGATGTTTTGTTCTTGGTAGATGTAACAATCTTTCTGACCACCCTGAAAGGGATTACAGTTGTGAGTATATGTATGTATGCCTTAGTACATTGGTTAAGGCTAAGTAGTGCTTAGTGAAACATATAAGAATATTTAATTTATTGTTAAATGTATTGTTTCAGTTTTCGGAAAATTCCTTCAAACAGTGCTATTACGCAACCCCTGATGAAGCTAGTGATGAGGGGTGAACGCTTGGTGTCAAAGTAAACCAAGCAATTGCTAAGAAGAGATCTACCTTATAGAGAATGACAAGAGTAATAAGAAATATTGTGGCTGAAGTGATAGGAAGTAGTAACTGAAGTGATAAGAAATAGTGACTGAAGTGTTTGATTAGTTTTAATATTAAGTTCTTATAATTATTGTGTATTATCATTATCATAAACAAAACATCACCATGGATATTATGAACTGTGTTGACTACAATCTTCAATTCAACCAGCTTTGTGACGATCACGAAAGAGAAAACAACATGGGAATCAACTGTACGACGTATATGAAAATCTAAGTCAACATCAGTACACGTTTTATTAGTTTTTTAACTTGTATTGACATGTTTTTTGAGTTCAGGGCGAAAGACTTCTATATTGCTTGATCATTTTGTAACGTGTATTTCAAGTACCTGCTATATTTTTTTGTTTTACAAGTTTTACAATACTCCAAAACCTTTCTATAGGAAGTGGTTGGGGAGCTTTTAAGTATTTAAACAGAGAGTTCTCTGTCATTGAAATCATTCATCCTGTGACTCTTGTACTTGTATTTCAATTGATACAAAAATGTTTCCAAATCATCAACGTTCTAGATTAGCTCCACATGAGATTGCAACGATAAGCAAATCTTTAATTATAAATAAAATGCATCGGTTAATAAGAATGTGGTATTCGTGATACCTATCTCGATGTTAAAAAAACCCAGATATAGTACCATATTTTACACCATTTAATGAACATAGTAATATGGAAACTAAAAACGATTCGTCATCTGATGAAATAGATGGAGTTTTCATGATGCAGGCGTATTGCCTAGGTTGTCAAAAAGAGTTCAGTAAGTTAGTTAAACCATATAATTTTCATGATTTAACTGTACAATGAAATCATAATATAATCATGATCATTTTTATTTTACAGATCTTCGTAATACGAAGTCGAAGGACTATATTTCTTCTTAGTCGGTGGGCGCTCTTCTATCTCCGATGTCGTTTTTCGTCTCTTTAATCTTCCTCCGTCTTGCGAATACAAGTACGGGTCCATTTACCATGTTATGTGATTAGTAATTTGGATCCTGATACAAAGCCTAGTTCTCATTGGGTCGCTATTTTTATAAATGTTGACGGCGTTGGGGAATATTTTGATTATTTTGGTCGAAAGTCAACTGGTTATCATGCTAGTTTTTTCGGAGAGAAATACGAAAAGAAGTATTTACAATAGTAAAGTAATATAAAACTATTTAAGTTCAGTTTGTGGTTTATATTCTTTAGTCATTTACTTTAGATATAAGGGTATCTCGATGTCCAACTTTATTAAAATGTTTTCAGATGATGGATGACATTTTGAATAATGATTAACTAATATCTGAAATGTTGAAAACTATATTTTAAATCATATTTTATATGTAAATACCTGTCTCATTTTTAAATAACATTATTCGCAATCTGCATAATACTTTTCTCGAACATCAGCGAGTACAACATTTTATAGATGCTAATTGAACAATAAATAACCAGCACAAACATGCATTTTATTTAGACACTTAATAAGTCGATTTCTTGTTTAAACTTGTACGCTATTGCCCAAGATGGTCTTAAAACACTATTTAACTATAATTATAAAGAAACCTTGTAAATCCCACGCTTATCAATATACAATAGTTCCCAGCTTCTTTGATGAGTCGGTTTCTTGTTAAAGCTTGTAACGGTCGGTCTTAAAAATACCATCAAACAATAGATTACCTCTTTATCTTTTGTGTTTTGCCGCTTTCCAAAAAATCCTTAAATCTCACGCAGATAACATCGCGAGGAACACCCTGAATTTGTACCTCGAATAAATGTGGTATTAAAACCGCATAATAGTATACATTTGCTGAAAATAGCCACGAGGAGCCCTCAGATTGGTTCAGAACCGGCGAAATGTAATTGAAACCGCGAATTTATATAATTGAAACTGCTAATAAACTTTATTGTGTCTGAATTAATTTAATTCGCTGTTTTAATTCCCGAACAGAACAACAAAAAATCGATCGAGACGTGGAGCACGAAAGTGGTCCTATCTGATATGACAAAAAATAAAACCGGCTCAGAGCCAGCGCTACAACGGAGCGGTGTTGCTGCGGTGCCGCACTGCTTACACCCGTCCCCGCCTTGTCTTGCACGTCTAACTACTGACATCAAACTTTTATTCTTATCCAATTTCACTTCTAATCACATTGCAATTCAATTACTATTCAACTGTGCTGAATTCCGCATCGCGCTACACTCATGTAACTGACAGCCCTTAACGTCCGAGTGATCTGTCAAAACGGCTCTAACGGCTGTCAAGAGCAGTACCGCGATTAGCGCAATACCAAATGTGTTAAAAGTTATGGTTCGTACGTAGTCCAATCACGGTTCAATCACACCGCACCGCCCCGTTTGGTTCGGCTCTTGGTGCGAGTCTGTTTCGCGTTAAGGATCCTCGAGGAGACACAATTTTGTAAAGTGTGGTCATGTGGTACGGAACTCTCGGTGCGTGAATCCGACTCCCACTTGGCAGGTTTTTTATACTCCTACCACGGCGTCAGAAAGGTGCTATTGTAGAGGAAATCAACCGTCCGAGGACCGTCAAACTGAACAACTTTCACTATGGCACCAACATCGAAATCGCAAAAAAAATCAGCTGTTACATACAAAACTGCAAACCTATCGAGCCAAATGTATGGGAAAGCTAAGCTTTTTTTCGCGATTTCGATGTTTGTTTCATAGAGAAAGTTGTTCAGTTTGATGGTCTGATCATCCCCTTAAAAAAGTGTCACCATATTAAGAAGGACCCTGTATAATATCTTTTATACATACAACGTGTTAATGAATAGGTAAGCGCAAAACCTCATACACACCTAATGTTTAGATTGAAACAATAATTTCATTATTTTGAAGGTAAATTTTTAAAGTTATTCGCATTTTAAGTTTTGAGGCAAAAATGATTTGTTATCATTCCAGCAATGCAATGAATGAAAGAGCTAACGTGCTCATGGATACATTTTAAGAATCTTGTTTTGGTAGTAAGTAGGGTGAGAGTGCCCTGCGGTGGGTTGGATTCGAGTTCAGTAAATTTTAAATTTCACAAACAAATTATTTAACATTTTGAAAAAAAAATACCTATGTTGAAACCATGATAATTCGATTCTGCTCTCGATTCTAAACAAACTACTTTCTAGTTTTGCGTTAATTCAGTAACACGTTGTATCTTATCTTAGCTATTATAAAACTGTAACAGAAGTGTGTACATTAAATATATTTAAAAAAAAAATTACGATGTGATAATATTTAGGTGTCCGTCCGTGATCAAAAATACCCAAGATATTTTGTTTAAATATCTGTTTGTTTGTTCTTAAAATCTGGTACCATTATCATTTGTATGCGGACAAAGTCGCTGATAAAAGCTCTTCTTTTATAATAATGCTAAGAAATGCAGACCACTCCTACGACATCCCGCATAATTTATGGCGCGATCCTGAACATTGTAGAAGCATAGAACTGCAAAATCACTTGAAACGTGACACCATCAAACGTGACCGCCTGCCGCGCCGGCGGCGGCGCCGCGCCGGCGGCTACGGGGCGCACCCTCTTATCTATGAGAATTTCACGGAATAGACATGCCCTAACGCATTTTAGGGCTCCGTCCGTACCCAAAGGGTGCCAACGGGCCATATTCATAAGCCTACACTGTCCGTCCGTCTGTCCGTCCTAGCTTTAAAGGACTGTATCTTTTGTACCGCATAGGATATTTGCTAGCAAATAATGAAAAGGTAGGTATGAAAACGTATTTTTTCAAGGTTTTTATAAAAAAATTAAAGTTAAAAAATTAAGGGATTCATAGTTACAAGAAACATGTTTTTTTCAAGGCTTTTTATTTTTGCTTGATCGTAAAAACGGCAACACACGTTGGCGTGATTATAGTGCATACTCTAAGGTAAAAAACAAACAATGAAAACCGGCCAAGTGTGTGTTGGGCTCGCGCTTAAGGTCCCAGAGAAAACTTTTTTCTTTATTTTATACTTTGGTACGGAGCCCTCCGTGTGGAGTCCGACTCGCACTTTGCCGGATTTTTTAGCTAAAATCAAGAGGTTCACCAAGATATTCTCAGACAGAACCAAAAAAAGTGCAATTCATTTAAAAGAGCACAACTGGTCTAATTTATAGCCGTTTATATCAACCCTCATCAACGAAAATTCTAGGAACCCACGACGTACACTTGTTTTAACGAAGATCGAGATAAATTGCTCAAACTACGGAACCATTTCAGTGCACATTTGAAGCCGAAACACCAACAGCAATGTCGATACACTGTTTTGGCTGGCCATAGTAGTACCTAGATACTCTTTCTTATACTGTGGTAGTACCACTGCAGAAAATCTCGGAGCGGAAATTGTATGTAAACCAATTGGCCAAAATTCCCTCGTTTCTCCGCTCCGCTTCAGTCTAACGCCTGCCATACACTAGACATCGGAATTCCGAATTGTTATTCCACATTTATGAACAAGCTATGTTGTAAAAAGTGTGATTTTCTTACTGCTTGCCGGTTCTAACTCACCTAAAAGCCAATCTAAGAAATGTCCTGAGATGTATGGAGCTTGCTACGGAATCGCGGGACAAGATAAGTTAAATTTACGTATTTCGAACTCATTTTTCACATTGTAAGGTATGCTATAATAGTATTTACACGTGTAGGAAGTTGATAAAGCTGTGAATGGGTTATTGTTCGTGGAGTTAGGTCAAGTCGCTGGATTCACTCGAAGTAAGCGAGCATCGTAGTAGTCGTGAAAACCCAAAAGCTTACTCACGGCTAAGATATCTTTGGACAGAAGCTTTGGATTGAGTTCTTTATAGCTATAAGGTGATAAGAGACACGAGCATTTGTACATAGCATGCTGGATTTGTAGATAGTTACATTGTATTGACACATGGAGGAAATAAATGACTAGATAAGCTATGATGTGTGGGTGTGGCAGGGCGATAGCTAGAACTGGATTGAAGGTAGGGCATAGGAGGTTTAAGGTAGGGCGGAAGCAAAAGGAAAGTTTTTTTGAAGAGTACTCGTACATACCTTACAAATAATTCAGTGTCTGTGAAATCTTCTCTCCAGAAAAGAAAAGAACACATCAAGACTCAAAACGATGGTGATACTAGTTCCATTAGCCTACACATAGCCAGAAAACACCATTCAAAGGCTGGAGCGAACGAAGCGAGCTCGAAATTTCACACTCTTAGACTCAAAACTGTGTCGTTATGAGTTCCATTAGCCTACCTACGCTCTTAACATGATAGCTCGATGAGATCTTAGCTCGATGAGGAGCGAGCGAAGCATGCTCGTTATTTTACTGTTTAAGTCTCAAAACAGTGTCAGTTCGAGTTCTAATAGCTATGCCAATGCCATGCGCGAAACATAATTCAAGGGATGGAGCGAGCGTAGCGACCTCGAAATTTCACACTCCAAGTCTAAAAACGGTGTCAGTCTGAGTTCAATCAAAAAACATCATTCAAAGGCTGGAGCGAGCCCGAAATTTCACAGCACTGCAACTTCGTTGTAATCCGTTCTAGAATTTTACTAAAGTCGGAGTGAGAGAATAAGTTCGCAATTTCAAGAAGAGATAAGAGTAGGTTGTAACAAGCTTTACCGGTTCATATAACGAAATCAATAAGCTGGAGCAAGTGAAGAGCAAGCTCGAAATTTCTCAGCCGTGCGACGTGCGGGATTGCGGCTAGAAAAACGTAAATTTTGTAAGGGAATTTTCACCACTTGCCCATATTGTAAAGTCTAATAATGGTTGGGTGATCTTTAAGGTAGGGCATTGCCTTACCTTAAAAATCACCCAACCCTAGATACGGCCCTGGGGTGTGGGATGATAATTTTAATCAAAATAAAGTGCCCTTTAGATGGGCAACTGATCGCTGCTTTCCTTTGACTAATTATTATAAGGACTAGCCTTGCGGTAGCATTTCCCCTCTGCCACGGTATAAGAACAATTGATCTTGTGCATTTACATTCAATTTTACACCTTATCACTAAACGAGGCAGCCTATAATTGCGAAATAATTACTTCGAACTTAGAACGTTTGGGGTTCACACGAGACTACTTTTCATGATTTTTAACATTCAAAATTAGAATCTAAAGTTATGGGGAATAAAATCCAAAGTTGCGGATTTTATGTTACCCCCCGCAAAAAGTGGCAGAAATGTTTGTTAGTAGAATTACACGCGTAACCAGTCCACATATAAATAGTCAAAGCTGCTTTCTGTCAAGGCCATATCGCAAAAAATTGTGGAGAGGGGAGCAGTGCCTTAAGAGAAGTTTATTCCGAATGCGTAAATGCGCGCTGCATACAAACGAAGTCTGGTGATATTTTCAATACTAACCAATTAAACTCAATGAAATTTTGCAGAAACAATCTAGAAACAAATCTCTATGCTTGTATCGTGTCCAATTTTCGTTAAAATATACAGTTTAAATGCTAGGATTAATTTAAGATTTGTATGGAAATCACTATAACTTTAAAACTTATACATTTTAAGGAAAATCTGATAAGATACAAGCATAGAGATTTGTTTCTAGATTGTTCCTGCAAAATTTCATTGAGTTTAATTGGTTAGTATTGAAAATATCACCAGACTTCGTTTGTATGGAGCGCGCCAACAGTAATATACCCTTAAATGCAACATCCATGAGCAGTGCGTTTCATGTTATTAATTGAAAAATATTATTAGTATTTCTTACAAAACGTTGAATTAAAAACGTTAATAATAGTTCATAACAAAAATAAATACCTAGGTAGATATTATGATCACTACATATTAATAAAATATTAAACGATTAGACTTATTTCATATTGATTATCTTATATTTATTTCATATCCCCTAAACATGATTGTAACAACCCTTAGCATGGCCACCATCTTGTCGCAACGCCGTCGCATCGCGCGATTTCTTAGAAGCGCGCCTACTATATCTTATATGTACTTTGGTTTTGGTTCAAGTACATGGTCATTTTGGCGGCAACGCGCGATCTTACGAAATCGACCACAGATTCATCGTCATCTATCATCCCATCATCAAAATAAAGAATATAAAGAAAAAAATAACAAATGGCACAAAAGGACTAGTATCCAGAGCCGTTAAAGACATTTAAAAAAATGTTTTTTTGGAAATATTTAGGCAAGTCGCCGTGTGGATTTTAGTACAACGCTAAATTGATACTACATTACCGATAGATGGCGCTATCGATGGATAATGACGCTGCGTTTTTGCGATATTTATTTCCAGTACATTCTGTATGGGGACGCGCGCGATCCTACACTCTGCTGCGATAATCACGCAACCGGGACGCAAGAAATAGTACTAGAGGCTACATTACATTAATTTCTTAACGACTTTTCTTTTCTAAAACAATTAATAGATATAAACACAAACAAAACAAAAAGAATAGTACCTTTAAACGTAAGCTACTAGGATTTTAATTATGGAAACCATACAACGACGGCTCAAACATTAACATCCAGGGCCGAACCGGGATTCAAACTCAGGACTCTAGTATTGGTTAGTGTGGAATTTAGGTCCCATGAAAAACATTTAATGAAAAAATTTTAGCAATAGCTCACAATCCTTTGACTAGTTATCAGCCTTTCTAGCGATAATTACCAAAGTATGTCTATTTCTTAGACTATATTCAGTGGTCGGAAGGATCCGCTTCCCACGGGGAAGCGGATCGCAAAAACGCACCTGTGTGGAAGTGGAAGGACACAGGAAGCCAAATCACAAAAACGCTCATCATCACTAATATCGATTACGGCGCTGAAGTCACATTTAGTGAAACGTCATCATTGGACGATGATAGGACGCCATATTGGACTTACAACAAAAGCAGCGTTATGCCGTGTTGTTGCGTCAGAAGCATGTGATTTTCCTGATATTTTCGCTTGAGTTGAGAATCTTTGACCTGAGAAGCACTAATTCTTCTCCGTTGTATAACATAATATATATCGTTGAGTAGTTTGTTCCTTGGTCAAATGTCCCTATTTTTGCATTCTAGAAAAGCGTTATAGGTACATAACATAACAACAAGTTCTGTACAAATTAGTTTGACGACTGCAGCGCCACAACGGAGCTGCAACAGCAACGGAACTAAATGAAAATTTCACTGTCGCATCTGTAGTTTGCTACATATCGACGCCTTAGAGTGAATAACTCGTATGTGCAAAAGAGAAAATTTTTCAGGAGGAAGAAACTGCGTCCTATAACTTTTTTGTATAGCTTGATGTGTGGCCGTGTAAAAAAATACAAAAATTTCATTGCCGAGGTCTTCAATCTAAGGCGACGATATGAGTAATCTGTGGTCTAGACAACCGGCTCACGATTCGTGTGGTTCAATCCTCGTGTTGGCCGAGCGTCTTTTTTATTTTTTAATGTGGCTCCCCCTGGTGATCATAAGCGGTAACGCTAATAATTAGACGTCCTAAATCCAAGGCGACTTACCTATCAATAACCGATAAACATAAATCTATGGTTTGGAGTTTTTGGCGGGAATTTGTCAGATACGTTTGGAGTCCTCATATTTCATCGAATTTTATTGTTTATAGTGAGTTTTGGTTCGTAAAATTGGTGTTGTTTTGCGTAACAAAGTGTCGTGCAAGTGAACAATTTACAGTTCTGTGAAATATGATGATGTATGGGTCGTAAACAGGAAAAGTGTTCCGTCATTTGTAGCGCGGCAACGCGATCGGTTCACCTCTTTCCTGTGGACTTCTCTGCGTTTCCTTCGTCTTTCGGGTGTCTCCAAAAACTCCAAAGAAGCGTCAAAACGTCGAACACCAACGTTTTAATTGCTATAAATAAGAGAATTTTATTAAAGACATCGGCTGTATGGGATATTTAACCCTTTGCCTTGAATAGAACCAAAAAAAAAAAAAAAAAAAATCTATGGTTTGTTGGTTCTGTCATTTTGCTGTCATATTTATTAAGAACATAAAGTTAATTTATCATAGAATTTACTTTAAAATAAATAATAAATATCGGAAAACACAGTTAATTTGAGTGATCTCATAGAGCGTACCTAACGGCTTTGAAAGAAGTAAAATAAGCCAAAATGATTGTGCACAAATCCACGTTTCAATAACATCGAAAAATGTTATTAATTTACATTGTACATGTTTGTAATAGTTTGGAAAGTGATCTAAACCCTGTGTACACGATGTGGTACGCGGCTTTAGTGCGTTTTATAAGGCGACGACTTGTTTTGGGAATAATATTTGCATCGTCACTAACGTACTGTATCGTCAGTTTTCTACGAGAGGTTAGTTTTAAGTATACCTGCTTACTTTCTTTTAATCTTTAATCTGTTAAATTATGCTTATTAAAACTGCATAAGATTATGTTCCTTTACACACAGAGCACGCAGAGAAAAATAGATTTTTTTTAATGATCGGCCAGTAATAAAACTTACATAGGTTTTTAGAGGACCTTTCAAAATACATTAAAAAACATCACATTCATTGCTAGACCGCATTGGAGTTGTGCTATTAAACTTCTAAGGTTGTATGGAAGAAGTCACTTTTTAGCGCTAAGACCACCTTGTTTTGTATCTTCTGTATTTCTTTATGGTATATTTTGCTGAGTAGTAATATGTTTCGATTGATTGATTGAAAATGAGTTGGTTACTTTTTCATGAACCTTTAGAGTCAAATATCTCGGCTTCAATGCAAGCTAGTCCATACGTGTTTATTACAAGCATAGCATAGCATATGCTCACGACTATATTCCCCAAGGGGGTAGTCAGAGATATTCTGAAACCCCAGAACATCCACGTTTCACCAGTATTACCAAAACTCTGTCCAGTTTATTACAATATGTTTGTTTTTATAGTACTATTAATATACAATACTTTGATCGTGGCCGCGACTATTAAAAAAAAGACAATACCTTTACTAATACCCATTTGATACAGCGGTGAATTTGTCCAGACATAGACGTATGCCTGTATGCCTATGGCCCACTGAACAAATAAATCATGTTACATGCTGTTCGTGGTGCACAGATTTTGTTTGCGTTGTCTGTTCTACACATAATTATTCAATGCTATGTTAATACACTATTGCCTAAAAGTTTCAGGCCAACTCGCAAGAATAGAGTAAAGAGATGATAGTCGATAGGCGGCAGTTTGATTCCTGGCCTGAACTACTAAGTTCTATGGAATTAACGTACGGTTTTATTTATCACAAGCGTTTACCCGCGATTTCATCTGCAATGGTTAAATAATGTTTTAATGATTTTGCCAATGTCGAGTTTATGTACCAAAAGTGATTGACGTTGTATGGTTATTATAAGTATAGTGGTGACTTCAAGGATTGTTTTTGGAAAAGAACTCTTATCTTGAGCCACTACTGGAGCTTTGTTGTTGGCCGGGAGAGGGCCACCAACGACTGACATGCGACGCGACTACCCATTAGCAGACCCACAATGCGACTTCCGCAAGGGTTCCCGTCATCGTAGTGTATACCATATTATAAGTAAAATCATAAAATGCAAACAAAAAAGTTACATCAAAATCGGTTAACTCTTTCCGGTGCAGTGGTTACCATCACTAACCACCTTTTTTTTAAATTTCCATTTACAGCGGTTTGGATTGAATTATCATGAACCCAATGCACAGATTTTTTATTTTATAACATATTAAAAGAAAAAATAATAATAGTTTACAATATTGATCTTAAATAATGCAAAAATAGCAAAAAAAAAGTATCATATTACTATTTACGTAAAAGTGTGCCGGAAAGAGTTAAGTAGTTGTGCGTGATACTGTTTCAAACACATAAACAGACAGACAAAAATTCTTAAAAGGTTGATTTGGAGTCCTAAAAACAATAATCATAAGGTATAGACATACTTCTGTTTCAGTTTTATAATAATTTAGATTGTCACTAGCTCAGTGTTGAAAGAAAACATTGTGAGGAAACCTGCAAACCCGAGAATGTAATGACGGATTGTTTTTTCATTCTGTGTCCAATATCCGAAAGCCCTTGTACAAACTAACAAAGCCATGTTCTTAATTTTCAGGGCAGCAACAGAAACATGATATACCAAGATGTATCCATAGAGAGGAAGCCATTCATTTGGAGAACTCTTCAGGAGCATAATGATACTCATGACACTACTGTTTGTAGAAACTCTGTCCAAGGGAAAATATTTATTGTTGATGATAGAGGTAAGGAATACAATAAAAACCGGCCAAGTGCGAGTTGGACTTGCACAAGAAGGGTTCTGTACCACACCACCCTTCCACCATTTAACTAGTGGTACGAGATCCAACCGTAAAATTATGCACCTATTTGTTTAGTGAACGAAATGTGATTCAAGTGAATGTTTACGCAGGGGTTCATACAATAACAAAATCTTGCCGCCAGTACCTTTACCATTATTATTTTTGGTACAAGTTTTTCTGTCTTTTTGGGAAGTAAATGAGGTGCCATAGGAAGGAAACCGATCTATAGAACTGGAAAAACTAGGGTTGCTACCTCTCAGTCTGCCGCAACTCTAGGGATGCCTGATTCAAAATTTACTTCTTTGAACCTGGCAAGCCGCGCGTTGGCTAGACGCGTTTCGTAGCAGAATACTGCTATTCGACTTAGAGCGAGATAGAGAAAGATTTAGTAGCAATCGATTCTGCACCCGTTGTCTATAGCGCATGATTGATTTTTAATTAATAAATGGCTTCGGGTTTTGACGGGAACTCACCAAATTATATACCTTTTAGTAAAGTAAAATTATTAGCCTCATTTTGTTTGCAGGCTATGTTTGTCACCGGACCAGCATGCTGAAGAATGGTTGCTGCGACCCTGAAGCTGACTCCGCCAAGAAGTACAGCTGTGAAACATGCAAAGATAACCACTGCTGCATTATTTATGAGCACTGTGTCTCTTGCTGCTTAGATCCTGGAAAGGTTTGTGTATAAACATTTTTTTTAAGTGTTCCAACGAAATATTGGCCAGTGCTACTACTGCAAATTTGCATATTGTTTTAATTTACCTACCTACATTTATTTGTTTTATGTTAATAAATTCCAGCAAGCCCAGATATCTGAGATATCTGTAAAAATGAATGGACAGTGTCCTGTGAGCAGCCATGAATGGTACACATTTACTTTTGATGTGCGTATGGATTGAGGAGCCACATTTGCTATTGAAAAAAGGATACTATGCCCATTTTGTAGGAAATTAGTAGATTTTGTAGACCAGATGCATCTGGTGTGAAGTACACAACAGCAAGTTGACCAATAACTTGCCTCCACCAACACGCACTGGGCCCGCTTGGTGGAGTATGGCCCACTCCCTCTCACCCTTATTCGTGATAGGAGGCCTTTGCCTTGCAGTGGGATTCTACAGACTATAACTTACTTTTTTATCAAATTACCCACATTATATCCATAATAATAGCTTTTGCTTAAATTCACCTGTATTTTTCTTTCAGAGGGATATGCTAGAAATAGTGCTGTCAAAACTTTCTGCAGAAGAGAATGTGTTGTTCCGTTCTCTAACTGACGACTACGAGCTGTGCCTTACAAAGTGTCGAACGAGTTCACACAGTGTTCAACATGAGAATTCCTATAGGGACCCGGCACACAAGCACTGCTTCGGTGATGAACCGCCCAAAACGAGAACGCCTGACTAGCATTCGATTGCGTTCTATTTAGGTAGAATTTTTAATATTAATATGCGCTGAGCGCTCAGCGCAAAATTACGAAGTGGATGAACTTTTTCTTGAAGATTAATATTCAATTTCATTCTTAAATATTAATGAACGAAACGCAAACTAAAACGTCATCCTAAGACGCCGCCAGCGTTGGGAGTTTCGTTAAGTAAAACGGGCCTTAGTGTTAATACACCAGTCATCGGACTACTTTGAATCTTTTACTATGGTAGTACAGTCAACAGCAAAAGTCAGTCAGTCAAGATGTAACGTCACAGTGTTAAATAAACTTTTCTTAAAGCTACAAATAAAATATAATTTCAGATAATGATTTTGAAAGTTTCTTTCGTCATCATTTACTTTTGATGTTGACTGTACTTATACTGTGGCGTGGCGCGTCAGACTTGCTCGTTAGTCACGTGTAAATTTTACCGTAGGGTAGAAAGAATAAAGTTGAATATTAATTGATCAATGATCGAAAAGATTGGTTAAGCCAAGCCACTAGGACTCTTTTGTAGAGACTATTGACTGCTGATTTTAAACTTAAAGTGATTATGTGGCTCGTTTCGTGAGAATATGGACTTGTTTAATTAAGGAACTATATTAAATTATATCAAAGACTCTAGAACCAAGTAGAAAAATTATTATAATGTGTGTTTTTATACAAATCATGTCACAAATGCTAGAATCGTTGTGAGTAGTTAAAGACGAATGTTTTTATTATTATTTTACACATTTATTGCATCCATTTGGTTTTTAGTTAAGTTTATGAAACCAATATTTAAGAATAAGATTTTAAGAATGGACAATGTAGTATTTTGTATTAGTCTAAGGTTTAGCTAAAATGACAACCAAAACCACCATTCACCATTAAATCTTCTTGGTTATTAACATAGATGAAAGTAAGATTAAAGGATATGTCTAAAGCGCGTTTAGTGAAGCACACACGTGGTCACACACTTGGTCCATACAAACTAGCACACTGTCTGTCATTTGTTTTGACTAATTTTTCCGGTATGAAATTTTCGCGTAAGGCGGTTATTAATATAACTTCATAATTTTTAGGGTCAAAGCAGATAAGGCGGAAAACTGAATAATTAAATTTCGGCCTTATCCAATTCAAATAGAGTGTACACTAGTGATTTCCCTACCGCGATAACACTCCCGCTCAAAGTCCCACTGAAAGAGCAGCGACCCGCATCAGCTGGGGGACCATGTTCGGTGCAATCTTTTTGAATGAACAGGAAGCGCGGCTTCGAGCGGCCGCCATTAGATCCTCCGTCCGCTGCGCGCCGCTGCTCTTTCAGTGAGAATTGACCTTAAGGCGCGTTCCGAACTCATATTTATTTCAAGTGGAATCGCCGAGAAATCGCTGGTGTGAAAAGGCTGTAACAACTAATCTCAAATGCTTCTCAACCGACCCACGGCTCAACCATATGTCTTTATAGGAAACAAACTAAATGTGTTAATAGCATCTGTTTTTCTCTTATTAATTAATTAATTGTTATCTGATGACGTGGATATCTTTTGTAATGTAATATCAGGGTTCGAAAGGATAAACATTAAAATTATCTTGATAAATATAAGGTCTAACAAAATTAGCTGAAACTTTTTTAAGGGGATGATAAGACCATCAAACTGAACAACTTTCTCTATGGGACCAATATCGAAATCATGAAAAAAAATCTGCTGTCCCACGCAAAACTGCAAAAACTATATAACTCGACTCAAATGTATGGGAAAACAGTTTTTTTTTTCTCGATTTCGATATTAGTCCCTTGGAGAAAGTTATTCAGTTTGATGGTTTGATCATCCCCTTAAAATAGTTTCAGCTAATTTTATTAGACCTTATATACATTGATCTTGATAGTTCTAATATTAATTAGAAAAACAAAATGCTTGCACTAGCAATGTCACGCCATGTGTATCCAATCACGATTCCCGTAAAAAGAAGCTCACAAGCACTATATACATTTTTTCACTGTTTTCTGTTGTTTTTCTCAATTATTTGTTATTCATTGTGATAAGAAACGAAAACGCCGAAGACTAGGTGATGTTTGGATTGGATACTAGTGCATTAAAGCAAAAATAGCAATGTTATAACTTTTAGTTTGAAATTTCACTCAACTATGAATCAGCTTTGATCATTATCAAAGAAATCTTGATAATTTCGAACCTTGTGTAATATACAAGTTGTTAGTGTAGACAGTTGCATTATTTAAAGGTAATTTAACTCATGATTCTGAACAACATTCCCCAAGAAACATATAGGAAATAAACAAACAAAAAATTGGACTTGTCATACTAAATACAATTAGCAGATCGAACCCGTGTATGAAAAGTTGATTTTTTTGCTAATTTTCCTTTTGTTCCTTGGGGAAAGATGTTCAGTATTATGAGAACACGATCACCATTTCAAGCAATGCAATCTACACTTAAATCCCCTATATTAACTCTAAAATTAAGAGCTCCTTAAAACAAAATCGATAAAATGGGGAACTTGCACCAAAATTATAATGAGAAATGATCTTAATAATTCAATAATAATAATTGTGAATAGAACATTACTGAAAGATTAATTCTAAAGTTTTATTTTTTACGAAATATTTCAATTATAAGTTACGCGGATCGGAACGTAATTTCAAACACCAATCAGCGCAAAGTGCGTTAGAAGAGTACGGCAACATATTATAGCGGATGATTTGTAATGAGCTTCATGCGTCATGAAAAGGAGTGTCGTGACGTCATGGCAGTTAACGTTTTGGCGCGGAATTTGAAAAGTCAACTTGATAAATCAATAATTTGTGCGTATTTTACCATTTATGTTTTTGGTATTTTTATGTAAGCCTTAAATCTTTATGATACACTAAAAATATAAAACTGTGCAAGTTTCCCATTGAAATAATTTTATCAAAAATATCTGATGCGTCTGACGTATCGGGGAGTAGAACAGGGTCGGATATGTCCGTCACAAAGAATAAAACTATTGACTGCGTTTGATTTTATCCGTGCTTTGTAATCCTGACGATCGCGGCCAATATCTTAAATAATTTACTAAGACGCCCAAAATTGCTTCTTCTTTAAGACTGATCGTTTCTTGCCCAGCATATTGTCACCAAATTATTGTCATGTAAATTGACTTCGCGCACGTAATGATAAAATATTCAGTACTGTAAAGCAGACCGACACGGGTCGTGCGTGCTCCTTAGAAACATATTTACCGAAACATGACGAAATTATAAAATAAATAGTGAACTTTAAATAAAAATGAAAAAAAAAATACTAGTCCAGCAGTCTAGAATTCTGTTAAGTAATATTGAAGCGACTTTCACAGTCGGTAATTATTGGGAAAATTGTATCCCGTCTAGAATTTTTAATGGATCCCGACTGTTAAAGTAGCTTTAATATTACTTAACAGAATTCTAGACGGCTGGACTTGTTTTTTTTCTTTTCAGTTTTTATTTAAAGTTCACTTTTTTATTTTTAAACTAGCAGCCCGTCCCGGCTTCGCACGGGGTAGACAAGTTACATTGTTCAAATTTTACCAAGTATCCCTAATTTTTTTCAAAATGAAATGTAGCCTATGTCAAATTGGAAGAATGTAGCATTCTATTGGTGAAAGAATTTTTTAAATAGGCCCAGTACTTTTTGAGCCTATTCATTACAAACATACAAACATACAAAAATAGGTACAAATCTTTCCTCTTTATAATATTAGTGTAGATTTATTCTTGTCAGTTTTTTCAACTTTAAATCGTTATAGATCCTAAACGGTCATTCGAAATGAAAAATGATAAGAGAAACCTAAAGATGATTTTCAAATACCTATTCAATGATACTACACTCAACATAGTTCGTCAACTTTCATTTTTTCTTTTTCACAATCTCGCGTCTGGCCGACGACATATTGAATTTTAATGACTGTCCTGTCTTCAGTAACAGCCGAAAGATTAACACAAATCGATTGACGTAAGAATCATCAAAATCGGCCCACGCATTTGGTCTCTAGTGTGCCACAAAAGAACAAATTTACAAAAAAAAAGTTACGATATGGTTTTTAGGTCGTCGGAGTCAGGCTCCAAATCAACTTTTATAGGATGTTTGTCTGTCTGTTCGTTTATTTGTATATTTGTAACAGCATCACCCCAAAACTACTGAACCGATTTCGATTTTTTTGTTTGATAGCTTATGAACTCTAGTTTAATCTAAAAATATCCTGATATAGCTCCCAAATACATATTGTGGAAAGTTACAATGCTCAAGGTGGATCGTCACGAATAATTACCCAGTTATAAACTAATACAAGACTTAAACAATATAGCTTAGAAAGACACAAATAGTTTGCTATCTCGGAATGATGATTAATGATTTACCCTTTCCAGATTAGGAATAAATTCCAAAATATATCCTGGAGTCATAGAATGAATAGATATAAATACAAACGTCCATGACTTGGGTACAAAATAATGTTCGTACAGAAACCTGTCAAGCATAGCAAAATAGTACACCTGTATATTCCAGGTGTCAGGGTGGGTCGTATTCAACCCACGTGGAGTTTGAGATAAAATATTAATAAAACAAAGGGCCTGTTTACCATAAGTTCTTGATATCTTATTTGACTGATCGTTCGACATAATTTTTTTTCTATTCATACAAAATATGTCAAACGAGCTGCCAGATAAGCTAACAAGAACTTATACACTAAAGTGCTGAAACATGCCCTTCGTATTTTAAAAAAAACATTAACACATTAATACGATTTCATTGTAAAATAATAAGAAGAAAATTTGACTTGTTTTCTGTTCTGTATGGAAACCCATATTTTTTCTTTTGAAATATTTTGAAACAATCCAAAAAAGTGTTATAAATAGTCTCTAAGCTTCAAATTATGATACTCGTAGTTCATATAGAGCCCTGGACCGTGACAATTCACCTTAAAATTACACCGTCTCATACGGACTTATTACAGTGATGTCTAAAACCACCAGCAGCTTCTCTTACGTATTCTTAATTTTTATGGTTTGAAATCAACTCAATAATTTATATTTAGTGACAGTTTGAGATCCCTAGATATACAGGGTAAATCGCCAAAATAAAAGCTGTTTTTTTAATTTTTTCCCGATGTTGGCTCCGTAGTGAAAGTTGTTCAGTTAGATGCTCTGAATTACCCCCTTAAGTATTACTGGAGTGTTTTGTTACACCCTGAAGCCCCTAGTTAGACGATCTTATCATAAGCTCTCATCTCTTTCACGGTCTCATTTTACGGTTTTAAAGTAATTAACATTATGACAAAACCCATTACGTAAAACCTATTAGATATTATATCACAGAGCCAAACCAATGCATTCATCTAGCGCAGAATAGACATACCTGCAACGTGTTAATAAATAAGCGCAAATCCTCATACACCCCAACTGATTTACAAAAAATAATTAGATTGAAAAAATAATTTAATTATTTTATAGTAAAAATTTAAAGTTATTCGCATTTTAAGTTTTGAAGCAAATATGATTTGTTATCATTTCAGCAATTAATGAAAGTGCTAACGTGCTAATGGTTACATTTTAAAAATCTCGTTTTGGTAGTAAGTAGGGTAAGTGTGCCCTTGCGGTGGATGGAGATCGAGTTCAGTAAATTTTACTAATAAATTATTTAATATTGTGAATTAAAAAAAACATGATATTTCGATTCGGCTCTCGATTCTAAACAAACGACTTTCTAGTTTTGCGTTAATTCATTAACACGTTGTATTTTTGACCCAGCCTCGACTATTGGTTTCTCAGCCGGGTATCTCAATCGGGCCTTGCAATTTTTAGAGGCACTGGCCTCTAAGAATTGCACGACCCCGATTTTGATAAACTGGTTTAGTAACCCGGCACCGGTTTAAAATTTTTCTTTAAAACGTAGCTGGACATTTTGCTTTTTTTATTTCATGTTCGATGGATTTCGACGTACTCTCTCAATCTCGGCCTCAGTGGCGTGCACTCAGGGTAGACACAAATACAGTTAAACCTTAATAATTTCTGATCTAATATCACTTTGTTTACTAAATTACTTTTAATTATTTAATTAGCCTGTATTCAATTCAAACTCATTTACGAAAGAAAAAGCTTTTAGTTTAGAAATTATTAGGGTTCACTGTCTTTTTGCCTACCCGGAGTGCTGCGGCGGATCCGCGTGACTAAAAAAAGACCCTAAATGTTAATTCTGGAGTAAATTTGCGTTCATTTATGAACACATGATTAACAACTTAATTACCTTAAATTAGCTTATATTTAACATTGAAACCGGGACTTGCCCGTGGTCCCCCAGCCTAGTCCCCCGTGGGGTACCACGACCACATTTTTTTGCCCGAGGTACCCCCTGTATAATAATCTTCTTATTTAATATATTTTTATTGCCCGTGGTACCACGTGTTAAACCTTTTTTGACATAAAAAAGCGATTAGCCACGGGCCAAATAATTTGACTATGGTACAACATTGTCCCCCTTGGGGGTAGCTCGGGCAAAAAAAATTGGTCGTGGTACGGGGAACTAGGCTGGGGGACCACGGGCAAGTCGCGGTTGAAACTGGGCGTTCCCGATAATTTAAGGGGATATAATTCGGAGCGCGCTCCATACAAACGTAATATGGTGATATTTTCAGTACTAACCAATTAAAGTCAACAAATCTCTATGCTTGTATGGAGTCCGATTTTCGTTAAAATATACAGTTTCAATGCTAGGATTAATTTAAGATTTGTATGGAAATCTTTGAGGCACTGTAACTTTAAAACTATACATTTTAATTAATATCTGACTCTATACAAGCATAGAAATTTGTTCATAGATTGATTCTGAAAAATGTCATTGAGTTTAATTGGTTAGTATAGAAAATTTCACCATAGTACATTTGTATGGAGCGCGCTCCGAATTATATCCTCTTAAGAATCAGCTTTCAATACAAAATCTGTCTTGCGACATGTCAACGTATTTTCGAATCAATTTATTCAATAGATTTGGACTTAAAATAGTGATAGAGCTCGTTTCAGATTTCGGAAACAGTTTTAAAATCAAAATACTTAGGTACTAAATTTTATTACAGATGTGGTTAGCCACAACTCTGACTTACGTTAGTAGGTTTCATTTATTTTGTGGTTAAATATATGATTAGCAACAATTAATCATGTTTTAAGTGACTCATTAATAGTTACCAAATTTTAATAAATAAGAATTGTTATGTAGGTTGAATTTTTATTGAATAAAATATTTTTACTACGATTTTTTTTTTCTTTTACGATTTTCGTAGTAAAAAAGATATTCTGGAGTTCCTTTCAAAAAGAGCTTTTATTTTCTTTATAATAACGATATTCAATGATGCTGCTTCCATATCCATAAATTATCAATTACGATAACATGACCCGAGTCTCCAAAGAGTTTTCCATACTTCATTCCAAATAAGGACGAAGAGATTTTCCGACTCCTATTTAGCTTTCTGGTCAATTCTGATTAGCAAATATACTTTATTTATTTGAAAGATATACTATCTGACATATCTTGGACGAATCAAATTAAAGATTGAAAAATTAATCTCGGGCGGGACTTGTACCCGCACTCTTCCAAACCGGGGAATTGCGTTATCCAATTTCGCCACCGAGCCCACTACCCAGAGAACTTTAACATTTAAATTATTTTTGACTTAATTTTTTAATCTTTAATTTGATTCGAAATTGCACAACATGGCTGTTTAAGATCAACAATATCTTGGACTGTACTAAAGCTGTTCTAAGAACAAGTGAGTGTTTCATAAGTGTTTCAAATCTCTGTTTCTCTAATTCAAAATAGCCTTAAAATTTCGTTGATATTTGGAATGGAGTAAAGTCTTGCAACAACGCATGCGTGTGTGCTGAGACGGATGTGATACAAAAACAAAGAAGTACACTGATTTGTTCCTCTAGCGGTGACACTTATTGGCTCATCATCATAGTCAGTATGACCGCGGGCGATATTTTCGTAGTTAGTTTATCTATAAGCCATTTTGGAAACTCGCTCGTCGTTTCTTAATTTTTTAAGGTTCCATACCTAAAGGGTGAGATCGGGACCCTATTACTAAGCCTACGTTGTCCGTCCGCCCTGCATGCTTCAATTTCGAGGCATGTATTGTACCCACAGTCTATTATAAGTGGCGACGGGCTCACCCCCCGTCACACTGGACAGAGTTTCGGTACTACAGGTGAAACGTGGATGTTCTGAGGTTTCAGAATATCTCTGACTACCCCTTTGGGGAATATAGTCGTGAGCATATGCTTATGCTATGTGTTGTCCGTCCGTCCGTCTGCCCGTCTGTCTATCCTACCTATTTACGGCAGTAACTTTTGAACCGTAATAGCTATACATTTTGAAATTTTCACAGAATGTGCGTTATTATAGCGGATTTTCTAACAGATAATAAAAACGTAATAGCTATACATTTTGAAATTTTCACAGAATGTGCGTTATTATAGCGGATTTTCTAACAGATAATAAAAACGTCAAAAAGTTAATAATTAAGGGACCTCGTACAAGGAACTAGTTTTTATCGTCGTTCTTACTTCTATCTCTATCGTAAAAACAGTCATATATACAAGCGTCAAACTTGGTGTGATTATAGAGCAAACTCTACACTCTACAGTATAACAAAAAATAATAAAACTTAAATTAAAAAAAACATTTATTGTCGCATTTGCAATAAAAACTGGCCAAGTGTGAGTTAGTAGTGTTAAACACTTTATCGTCGGATAAAATTCGTGACGAATGTCGATATCTTTGTACGAAAAGGTAGAATATACATAGATACCTATACATTTGGTGGAGGCCATACCAACCAACCTTAAGATAGCTCAGCGTTTTATTATCATTCTATTATATGGCATGTTTTATATACGTAAACAAAATTCGTTATTTTATCTCAGATAAATGTGGTTGTGAATTTTATATCTGATTGTATTAGGTATCAATAATGCTATTAATATGGGTCGTTGCAATCTATTCAAGACCGATTTGGGAGAGAAAAATCAGTTTTATCACCTGTAAGTATACGAGTTGTAACACCACTGGCTTTTCGGTGAAGGAAAACATCGTGAAGAAACATGCATGCTTCAATTTTGAGGCATGTATTGTACACATTGTCCATTATATGGCGACGGGCTTATCCCCCGTCATACTGGACAGAGTTTCGCTACTACTGGTGAAACGTAGATGTTCTGAGGTTACAGAATATCTCTGACTACCCCCTCGGGGAATATGGTCGTGAGCATATGCTAAGTATACACTTTATAGCGATTTCCGATTTTTAGAATATCCATACAAATTTTCATACAAACCGAAAGTTTGTATTTTTTTTAAATGTGAATTTTCCTTTGTTCATCTAGAAAAGATTTTCAGTATCATGAGTACCACCCACCCACCCAACCACCCAACCACCCATTAAAGTAATGCAACTGTATACCCTTACCACCTAGCTTACCACAGTATAAGAAAGAGTATCTAGTACTACATACAGTATGGACACTCCCTACCTCCCACCAACTTTTTACCTCATCCCCTCTTCCCATTGCCCTCTGGTTACCTCGTTACTTTAGGTTCAATTTCTTTGCCTCGTCGGTTACCTGTAGACTGTCACCACAAATTGACATCCTGGAATTTACGTTTTCCCTGCGTTTTCGTAATCGTAACAAAGATAATATAACAGGGTAAAGGATAAAAACTCTTTTTGAATAGAGAGGTGTGTCGACGCGTTTTATTTACGAATAAAAGCCAAGCCGGCCAAGTGCGTGTCGGGCCACGCGCAGGGTGGCCCGCACTTAGAAGGGGGCTTTTCGTTTTATACTACGGTTTAACGGCTAATAAAGTCTAAAAAATACATTTTACAAGTTATTCGACTATTACTCGTTAACTAGTAAAGCCTACTTAGCGGTGATAGTTTTCCTTTTAAATTCGTTATATACACCTGCCGTGAATTTTTTCACGTATTTTTACTTTAAAGCTTAATATTTCGCAAACGGATCCTTAAATCGAAAAATGATTTTCCCGCACCCACAATATTTTTAAAAGACCTATCCAACGATACCCCATACCATGGGATAGACGAGAAAAAAAATTGCATCCCCCACTTTTCGTGTAGGGGAGGTACCCTAAAAAAATATTTTTCAAGATTTTATTCTACCACTTTGTCTGCGTGATAAATATGTATACCCATGTCAAATTACAGACGGACAGACTGATGGACATGGCGAAACTATAAGGGTTCCTTGTTTACAACGGAACCCTAAAAAGTCATGTACTGCACGCAGCTAAATTTGTTGTCGCCCTAGAGCTAGACTCCGTTTCGCATGTGCTGACGTCATCTTGTCAATCTCTGCTTTTCGTAGGTAGTGTCCGGGGTGTGCCCTTACACCGTGTATACGCCCTACTGCAGGGCACAGTCCTACCTTAAGGGAGGGTGTATGGGTTTTATACACATTTTACTTTATTTCAAAACCTATGATCTTTAGTTATTCAAATCCGCATGCCATGCCAAACTCATTGGTACATGCCATGTACCAATGAGTTTTTGTAATTTATGCACGTAACACCAACTACTCTCAAACGGTGAAGGAAAGACATCGTGAGGAAACCTGCATACGCTGAAGAAGAAATTCCGATGCGTATGTGAAGTTTAACAATCAGCATTGAGCACGCGTGGTGGACTAACGCCCATACACACTCCCTTAAGGTCGGCCTGTGCCCTGCAGTGGGACTTATACAGGATGTAAGGACAAGTATAATTAACCTTTAAACCTCATACTCTACCCTGACCCTGAAACTGAACAACTTTTACTATTGTTCCATACTAAACTGCAAATATGCCTACTAGACTCAAACGTATGAAAACGTTTTTTTCTGACAGATTTGCTCCCATAGTAAAAGTTGTTCAGTTTGATGGGTAGATCATGTGATTTAAAGGTTAATGATACTTTTCCTTACACCCTGTATAGGCTGATGATGATGATTGGTCTTGTAGGTAGTAGTAATGTTTGTTTGCTTTGGTGAGTTGAATCACCTCTTTTAGCTTGACGAATATCCTTATGTATTGTACATCATTTTTACCTATTAGTAACTCTCTTAATCATTACATGTCAATCATCAAACCACATTTTCGTAAAGACGAATGCCCATAAAAGTCTATACAATACATAGTAAAACTAAAACAATAGAATTAACGTGCTTATGTATTGACTTTTTGATATGTCAATATTCCTCTGCAAAAATAAAGACGTAACACAGCCTGTGTCGATGACTGTACGCATGAATTAACGACCCAGGGTTGCCAGATGGAATTTCTGAAATCCCCTTAAATCATAAATTACAGGTAACTGTGACTAATTATTATAAGGACTAGCCTTGCGGTAGCATTTCCGGTAGCATTTCCCCTCTGCCACGGTATAAGCACAATTGATCTTGTGCATTGACATTCAATTTTACACCTTATCACTAAACGAGACAGCCTATAATTGCGAAATAATAAATTCGAACTTAGAGCGTTTGGGGTTCACATGAGACTACTTTTCATGATTTTTAACATTCAAAATTAGAATCTAAAGTTATGGGGAATAAAATTCAAAGTTGTGGATTTCATGTTACCTCGCCCCCCGCAAAAAGTGGCAGAAATGTTTGCTAGTAGAATTACACGCTTAACCAGTCCATATAATAATTAGTCAAAGACAGGTAACGATACATTTTGCAATCGTTATTCTCAAATTTTTTTTCAAAAAAAATCTGCCTTGTGCGAGTCGGGACTCTGGCAATTAGTGTTCCGTACTACCAGTTGTTTTACGTGCAGTCGAAGGTGATGTACCAGTGTAAAATGATACTTACTAAGTATGTAGGCTCATAGTAACTGAATATCAGATTACACAGGTAGTTCTTTTTTTGGTAAAACCATTCGAGCTAGTTCCAATAATAATGATCATTATGATAATTTTCCCGCCATCTACACCTTATTTTGTTCATAATGTTTTTTTTTAGATTTTACGTGGCTCTAGTTTTTTAAATATTGGTGAGGACAATTTGAAAAAAAAAATCCATTAAAGTTCCAAAGAAAAATTGGAAAACAATATTTTTAGACTCTTATTCTTTTAAGCTTTCATTTTTTGACCCACACGATATTGCAGAAAAACATTTTTTATCTCTTCCTGCCCCTCAATATAAAAATTAAGCTTTTTTTACTTTATTTATGTAATTTTACCAAGTTTCCGCTTCCTGTGTCTTACGGTCTCCAAAAAAAATGGCTGTGACGGACTGATGGACGGACAGACACCGAGGCGATTCCATAACTAAATACTTAAATTAAGTGCCTATTTATTTCATTTTTACTAAATATTTATCTCAGTACCTATTTATTAAATTTTTACTAAATGTTTATCTTAGAAAATACACCTATTCAGAACTTCCAATTCGACACTGCTTCGTCACCTTAAATTTTTGTCATTTATATAATTTTTGAGGATTTTTTTACTTAATTATATCTAACTTGGTTAATTACAACTTCGAACATAAACAAAATATTATATTACTTTATTTGAGCTTGCCACTATGATGTACTTCACTTATAATTAAAGCAAAAGTCGATTACCTACCTATAAATATCGACTACACGCAAAATGCTTCAAACTGTCATGTAAGTAACATTTTGTCACCATCCATTTCATTTTTCCAAAACATCAACCATTACCATAACCACATTTTTCCTCAGAATTTCGAACAAAATCAACAAGCTGACAACCCTGTAACTACCTGACTGCTGCTCTGCTCTCGCGCATGCAGGATCGCAATCAAACAGTACCTATATAGTATCGAGGCCGGTCGGTACGCTGGTTCGTGCACGCCTCGCAGTCAAAATGAAGAGGTAAGAAAACATTTCTTACCTATGTTTTGTATAAGTGTTTATTTTTGGTCAGTTTTTTTTTTTTTATTTTGCTTTCTCTCTTTTATAATCGAATGAGTTAAAAATGTTGACGATATAATTTTGATGTGGTTTCTCTCTCGCAAACTTTTTACTTTTTCTTGTTCTGAATTGGAAGTGGAAGTGATATTCGTGAATTACATTCGAATAGCGATTTAAAGTTCGTAATTAGGTAGAGCTAGGTATTCATGTATGTACTTGTGTTTATAATTCTTCACATTAAATGGTTACCTATAACTAATCTAACATTTTTCTATTTTTGATACAAAAATGTCACGGCAATCAACCGCAACTAATTTGTGAAACTTATAATGTTGTATTGTACCTATTAACTATACCTATTATTGAAAATTGTATATTGTCAAGTGACGACGACGGGCTCAATCCCCGTCACACTGGGCAGAGTTTCGGTACTACTAGTGAAACGTGGATCTCTAACTACCCCTTCGGGGAATATAGTCGTGAGCATATGCTTATGAAAATTGAATAAAATATAATTTAATAATATTTATTGATCAAATACAATGTTAAGGAAGGTCTTAAGGATAATTGGTACATTTGGAATAATTAATACACTGTTAGAGCTTTCAACTAGAAAAAGAAACGAAAGAAATATTTCTTTTCATCTACATAATTTTTATACAATTGATGTTAACGCCGGATTGCGAAAGCAAAAAGGGAAAGAAAAAGGGTGTTTTTCATTCCATTATTTACGTTTTAATTGTAAAAATACCTCTATAAAATAAAAAAGCCTGTAGGCTCAGTCCTATTTATTTAACATAGCAGCCCGTCCCGGCTTCGCACGGGGTAGACAATTGTCTATTTTACCAAGGATCCCTAATTTTTTTCAAAATGAAATGTAGCCTATGTCAAATTGGAAGAATGTAGCATTCTATTTGTGAAAGAATTTTTTAAATCCTATTCATTACAAACATACAAACATACAAAAATAGGTACAAATCTTTCCTCTTTATAATATTAGTGTAGATACAAGCTGTTACAAACGTAAAAATAAACCTTAAAATTTTTCAGTGGGTTTAGACCATCAAACTGAACAACTTTCACTGTACGACCAACATCGAAATCGCGAAAAAAAAATCAGCTGTCCCATATATTTAGCTCGAGTAGATTTGTAGTTTAGTATGGAACATCCGATTTTTCTTTCGCGATTTCGATATTGGTCCCACAGTGAAAGTTGTTCAGTTTGATGGTCTAAACCACCCCTTAAATGTTTATTTGTATTTTGTAACAAGTACTAAAAATTTACGTAAAACAAGAAAACCACATTACTGAAAACAATTCAATAGCCTGATGATGATAAATTCAATAGGCAACTTATTTACCGAACATTTTGAAATGGATTGAATGGATGACTCTACAAGAGTGTTTTAAATGTCCTCTTTATTTGTTCACCTTTATTCAAACATTTTCTTATCGAAGACTTACTTACATAAGTTTACAATTTGGTTACTTAATTAAGTTTACAATTTGGTTACTTAATTAAGTTTACAATTTGGTTATATAGCCCAGTCATTTTACGATTTGAGCCGGGACTAATTAAGAATTTTTCTTTTGGTATATCATTTAAGAGCCAATTTGGGCCTAGAAATATACCAATATTTAAAAAATCATGTCAGTAAGAGCATTAAAAATTTTGCATTTATATCGTTCTAAAAATTATTTTTTCACATTTTTAATGCTGTTCATTAAGTATAACACACTTCAAACACGGAGTTATTATTTTTGTCTACTTAGAAAGCTTTGAAAAATACGTTTGTAATTTCTAATGAATAACATATTTTTTTTCAATTTGGATGGCTATTTTATTGCTCAAGAGTCATTTATATTGTTGAATCTAATTAAAATGAGTAGGTATTAATATTATTAAGTTGAAAGCCTCCTGGGCGATAAAATTTTAATTTATATGTAGCGTAACTTTTTAAATATGTTTTCAGATAGTATTTTCGTCACTAAATGGTGTCGGTTACAGTTTAAAAATGTCATTCTTAATTACTTCCCACCCCTCCTAACAAAACTGCCTAAAATGACTGGGCTAATAGATGGCTTAAAATTTTTGATAAATTCCACGAGGCGTACCTAAAATATACTTACGTAGTAATAATAATTTTTATAATGATAATATTTAAATAACATTTAGTTAATCGAAAAAATACAAATTGCGTATCCACAAAAGGCTTCGTCAAAGACAATATACCACTCTGAATATCATATTAATATTATATTTTTAATATTTATTTTATAGTTATAATTATTTATAGATATTTTATATTTATAGTCAGAATTAAGAGAGACGCTCTTGTCGGTGGAAGACTATGGGCACAGCATAAGAATGAGTACCTATAGTATCTTTATCTGTATGGGATCAAACACACATTGAATTTTCATTTTGGCATGATTAATGAGATGGTCTTGCCAAAAAAATTTTCAATGAGTTTTTCTATCTTGTGTTACGTTATACCGACTGCTAAACATTGCGAGACCGCACTTCTGTGATAGATAACCAAATTTGTGAAATGTGTCGGCAAAAACCAGTTCCAAAACAAGGTAATTATAAGAAATTTTTGTTTGTTTAGTTAAACTCAGACGACTTTAAAAGCATGTAAAGAATAACCTCTAACTCTCAAACTTCTAACGTTTTATCTAGATATTACGAGCTTTTGTAAAATTTTTGTAAAATCGTTTCTTCGTGCACACCCCTACATCCTCCGTAGAATCTATAGGATGGAAAAGTATCATTAATCTTTAAACCACATACTCTACCCATCAAACTGAACAACTTTAACTGTGGGAGCAAACCGGTCAGAACAAAAAAAAAATTTGCTGTCCCATACGTTTGAACCGAGTAGGTATTGCAGTTTAGTATGGGACAGCTGATATTTTGTTGTTCTGACAGGTTTGCTCCCATAGTAAAAGTTGTTCAGTTTGATGGGTAGAGTATGTGGTTAAAAGGTTAATGATACTTTTTCTTACATCCTGTATATTCCAAATTTCATGTTTCTATTACGATATTAACTATTAAGAGAAGTTTATTCCCAATGCGTAAATGCGCGCTGCATACAAACGAAGTCTGGTGATATTTTCAATACGAACCAATAAAAGACAATGAAATTTTATAGAAACAATCTAGAATCTAATCTCTATGTTTGTATGAAGTCAGATTTTCGTTAAAATGTATAGTTCAATGTATTTATGTTGTATGTTATATTTCATTCAATTAGAATTTTTTTTCTGAAAAATTCGTAAAAATAAATACTTACTTACTTATTTTCCTATGCAGTCATTCATAGAAACAATAGGTACAGTCGCCACCAGATATATCGTAGCATACAAGGTGTTCAAATATTTCTGAGCAGTGCTAATTTTCAATAAATTCTTTACAGTAAATGTTACCAATTATATCTAAACATGTATTTTGTCATAAATAGCTAAACAGCGAATTAACAGCAAATTTTCAGTAATTTCTTTTGAATTTTAATTAAGATTGAAATGTATAACAACGGGTTATGGTATTTTTCCTAAACTGCGCAGATGTTTATAATCACCTAAATTTGATGTTCTAGACGTTCCGATATTGTTGTCTGGCTATTTGGCTACAGTTGCAGAAACGCTCATTAAAGTTAATCCTCCATTAAATCTCTTGCTGTCACTTTTTGTCTTGTTGACGTAGTAAAAGCTAGCAAGACGTTTAATGTAGAATTAACTTTAATGAGCGCTTCTGCAACTGAATGTTAGTGTAAAGAAATTATTTAATATTAGAACTGCTTAGAAATATTTGACAACCTGGTTTACTGTGATATATCTGATGGCGTCTGTACCTATAATAAGAAACAGTGTCTACAAAGTAAATGCACGGTAAATAACTAGTAAGTAACTTTATAATTGTAGTAGTCTCGTATGCGTGTCCTTGTCGTTTTCCGCTATCACAGATCTGATTAGAATTATCCTTTGCTTCGTTACTGCAGTATGTCATATATGTAATTGTAGAGAAAACTAAGAAACATTCTTTTAAAACGATACTATAGACTCAGGGATATCGGGGATATCCCTAAGAGCATCCCAAACCCAATATTATCTATAACTTACATTATAATAAAATTGTAAACTTAACGATGATTTACATTGAAGATATTTGCAATCCGGATAAGTACAGTCGCCATCAGATATATAATAGCAAACAAGGTGGTCAAATATTTCTAAGCAGTTGTAATTTTCAATAATATCTGAACGCCTAGAATATCAAATATATCTACTTAGTCAAGGATATCATAAACAAACATCTGAGCAGTTTAGGAAAAAAGACCTTATTCCGTTATAATTCATTTCAATTTTAAATAACATTGCACAGAAATTATTGAAAATTAGCTGTTCAGATATTTATGACTAAATACTAAATACAGATATAATTGGTAACATTTACTGTAAAGAATTTATTGAAAATTAACACTGCTCAGAAATATTTGAACTCCTTGTATACTACGAAATATCTGATGGCGACGTAATGGAATACATTAAGACTGGCTTGCACCAAAAAGTATTTAGGCTTGAACATGCCCTTCGATGATGCTGTCACTGTCATTTGTAAGAGCAGTGTGAAGGATAGAACTATCACTAAATACGTTTAAAACTAAATACATGTTGTTGCAAGCCGGGCTAAGACCATTTTTAGAATTTTTAATTTATCTTTATTGGTTATCAAACAGCAAATTACTTAATTTCTAATACAACAACATTTAAACTTTACAGCGCCAATTACATGATAACACGTTTTAGAAACTGTTTAAGGTACAAAGGATAAAACGTATAAAATATGAAAATCTGGACAAATAAAAAGATAACCTAACATTTAAACGAAGTGCTTCAACAGAATATCTACATTATCCCGTTTTAAAAACTGTTTGAGGTACAGTCTCCATCAGATATATCGTAGCATACAAGGTGTTCAAATATTTCTGAGCAGTGCTAATTTTCAATAAATTCTTTACAGTACATGTTACCAATTATATCTAAACATCTATTTGGTCATAAATATCTGAACAGCTCATTTTCAATAATTTCTTTACAATGTTTTATAAAACTGAAATGTATAAAAACGGATTAAGGTATTTTTTTCCTAAACTGCTCAGATGATTATGATCATTGACTGCGTAGATATTTGATGTTCTAGGCGTTCAGATATTTTTGATTGGTTATGTATGAGTAAAGAAATTATTGAAAATTAGAACTGCTTAGAAATATTTGACCTCCTTGTTTGCTATGACATATCTGATGGCGTGACTGTACAAAGAACAAAAAGTACAAAATATGAAAATTTTGACAGATAAAGAGACTACCTAACATTTAATCTAAGTGCTTCTTCGCGTGTCAAAGTCAAAGTCAATATAATTTATTCAATATAGGAGCTTGCAGCACACTTATCAAACGTCAAATCTTTTTTAAAGCTACCACCGCGTCGGAACGTGTTGTCGCTGTAGAGAAGATGCGGCCAGAAACTCTACAGCATAACACGACGTAATAACTATTACAATATATGTCGCGGGCGCTGCCGCTTGCTGGTACTATTATACCATAATATCTATTGGGATTCTCAAATAAATCAAAGCACGTTTCACGATATCTATAAATATGATAAAAGACAACGATAATTACAAAATATCTAATTAGATAAGGTTTAGGTAATCTAGATAAATAGGCTTCGACGATCATTGTAATTTGCCGACCACTTTCTAATAAAATATAAAAGATAAGTAACTGTTTGATACGAATGATTTACTAACAAATTATGTTTTGTTCGCCTGGATATTTTAACTATTGATTTGAACCCTCTAAACACTAAACAAATAAAGAAATAAAGAAATTACATAAATTAAATTATAAAAAGTTACCTACTTACACCGTTTTCTTAGGAAGGTACCAAAAAAAATGGAAGAGTAGTACTTCATACAAGGACTCTTTTTATTTTTGCTTTCGACTTATTTAATATTTATTCAGTAAAATTATCATAAAACCACTTGCTATATTTGTAAATCCACATTGTATTTCTAAAGTGTTTTATCTAAATTATAGTTGGTTCTCGGCACGATTTGAGCCACTTTAATACCTTTTATCTAAATCATGCCAACTTAAGTATCTACGTAATACCGACTGCTCTCAAACGATGAAAGAAAACATCGTGAGTGAGGAAACCTGCATACGCCAAAGAAGAAATTCCGATGCGTATGTGAAGTCTACCAACACGCATTGGGCACGCGTGGTGCAATACACCAAATTGACAATTCCCTGAGGGTAGGCCTGTGCCCTGCTGTGCCACTGCTGCAGTGGGACGTATACTTATAGACGGTGATGATGATGACAACTTTTATCTCTTGAATATTTATAAACTTCTACATTTTCCCGTGACTCGTAAATGCTGATTGCTAAAAGAACAATTATGTGCCTTACCTTCTATGTATTAAAACCTATTCTAAAATCTTAGTGAATAAATCGACATAAACCTGTTTGAATTTGGGCTGCTTACAAATGAAAGAAGGAATTTTTGTACGGTTTGTAACACCACTGGCTTTTCGGTGAAGGAAAACATAGTGAGGAAACCTGCATGCTTCAATTTCGAGGCATGTATTGTATCCACTGTCCATTATCCACTGTCCATATTATTATATTGTTATTATATCATATTATTATATTATATTGTCCACTGTCTTGGGAACGGTTTTAGATAAAAATGTGAGTCACACGTATCACATTGAGAAGGTGTGTTCTAAATTAAATAGATTTGTTTATGTTCTTCACAGGTTAAGCAAAATTTCATGTAAAAAAGTAGCTTTGACTGCGTATCATGGGTACGTAGGATCTGTTCTTAGATATAATATCATAATTTGGGGTAATGGCACATACGTCCAAAAGGCATTTATAGCACAAAAAAAATGTATCAGAGCAATATGTAATATTAGCCCACTTGAATCATGTAAACCTTTTTTCAAACAACTCGGTATCTTAACGTTGCCTTGTATTTATATTTTTGAAATCTGTAAATTTGTTAAGCAACACTCACATCTTTTTAAAACTGTATCTGATGTCTGCCCTAAGCGCACTCGGTATCCCAATAGACTTGCTATAGATTATTATCCCAGACTAACTTTAAACCAGAAGAATTGTTACTATATGAGTATCAAAATATATAATAAAATTCCCGAAAGCTTTAAACAACAAAACACTAAATTAATGTTAAATAATTTATACAGATGGCTAGTGCAACATAGTTTTTATAGCGTTGAAGAGTTTTTAAATTTTAAATAGTAGATGTTAAATAATTACAGAATATATGTAGTATTATAGGTTTTAGTTTTTTAAGTTGTTACATTTGCATGCTGTTGCTACAGCTGAACAGAAGAAGCTTATTTTATTATATTTTACCATCTTTTGTATACCTGTTTCAAGGCAAATAAATGATATTTAGATATTTCTATTACAAGTGGCGACGGGCTCACCCCCCGTCACACTGGACAGAGTTTCGGTACTACTGGTGAAACGTCGATATTCTGAAGTTTCAGAATATCTCTGACTAACCCCTCGGGGAATATAGACTTATGCTTATGCTACAAATGAGAGAAAAACCCTGTAGGGCTGAATGTAGCTTCAAAAAAACTGTCCTGGCCTACTTTGATAATGTGTGGATTGTTGTTTTTGGTTTACGAGTATGTTAACATTCACGATATCGGTATTTAATAATAAGTCTTTGACTAATTATTATAAGGACTAGCCTTGCGGAAGCATTTCCCCTCTGCCACGGTATAAGCACAATTGATCTTGTGCATTTACATTCAATTTTACACCTTATCACTAACACGAGACAGCCTATAATTGCGTTTGGGGTTCACACGAGACTACTTTTCATGATTTTTAACATTCAAAATTAGAATCTAAAGTTATGGGGAATAAAATCCAAAGTTGCGGATTTCATGTTACCTCGCCCCCCGCAAAAAGTGTCAGAAATGTTTGTTAGTAGAATTACACGCGTAACCAGTCCACATATAAATAGTCAAAGTAATAAGTAGGTATATAGTATTTAATAATTCTTTTGTATCTTATCCTAACGTAAGTACCAAATTAGACAAAACTTGGCATGTATAATTTTAATTTCGTATTGTATACTTAAGCTACAATGTATGCTGTTACGGCCTGTAAGGGAAATAGCACTCTATTATTAAGTCAAAATGTATTCAAGATATAATAGTGTATACTTTATTGGCAGTCCTTAATAAATAAATAATTTCTGTAAGTTTCCGATTCTATCATTCTCAAGATCGTTAACGTATTATGACTGTACTAGGCAGGAAGCAGGAAATAGTTGAAATCCATGGTACTAGGCCATCTTTAATTAATATTTAATTTCTGTGATCATCATATCCACTATCTGAAATTAAGTAACTGCCTATAATTAACTAAATGAAGAAACAGAATTTAAGAACTGTCAAAAATTACTGTCGACTACACTACCGATTGAATCGGGTAGTTACACAATGAGACCCCTGAATCGATAACTGAACGATGTTATACACAGATAGGTGTACCTTTTTAAACTATATTATCTAATATAAATATTTTACAGAGTCGACAGTTTGTATAAAAGTCGAAACATGACATCTGTATAAAACAACGACAACAAACATTTCTATAAAATGTATATAATTCTTAATAACATAGCATATGCCCACGACTATATCTCCTCTTCGGAGATATTCTGAAAACTTAGAACATCAAATTTTGACTAGTCGTCGTTTCGTTGGTATACTGAAAAGTAATTAATATTTGTCACGCTCGCTGCCAGCCTCTTGGGCACCTTGCCGTCAAGCGACTGCAATTTAGAAGATATTTTATATTTATAGTATCTATAAGTTTTGTTTCTCTTTTTGTTTCTTCTTTACGTTAATGGTTATGTATATTTGTATCTTTTTTGTTGTAAATAAATATTAGTTTCCCTCTAGGAAAAATTACATTAATCTTTTGCAATAATACAAATACAACTCTGTTTCCTGATTAAAGAATCTATCAATTTGTATGAAGTCGTGAAGTATATAGGTAAGTTAATTGAATTGAACTGAAGTCGACTGAAATTAAAGTCGTATTAAATTGAATAGATTTAATGAGCATAGGTGCAGGCAGGTAAGTATGCAAATCGGTAGGTCTGCCTATGAACTTTAGTTGCTCAGTAATCGATTCTACACGAATTAATTTTTTTATGGTTTGTGTTAAGTTATTCGTTAGTCCAACATACGAATTAAATAAGTAACTTATAGCTGCAAGTACTTTATTTATTGTATGAATATTTAGCCAAGGCAAGATCAAACCATTTGAGCACTCTTTTGGGAATATAGCGTATACATTTATTTATCTAGGAAGCTGGAAATAGGTATTGTCTATAGGTATTTATTGGCTATGTGCAAAGTGGTGATGGGAACTGACAAATCGATAGTAGCGCCCGGGGTGACAGAAATGTGTTCTTTTGTTGGACAAGCTGTGTCTAATATGCTTGAATCTATGTAAATCCACACACTAACTCAACACTAAATCTCCAAAACTGTAAAACTACAAACTTAAAATTTGGCATGGAAGTTTCTATTGTCATCTAGGTGCTCACTAAAAAGGGTTTTGAAATTTTATGTTCAAAGGTGTGAAAACCGGAATAAAAGTTTGTACAGAAATTGGCAATGCAAATATCGTGGATTCTAGCAAATAGGTATTTTTAATATCGATAATGTTGCTAATTTCTTTAGTTTTTACATTATTTTATTATAAAATAACAAACTTTTAACTAACATGTTACTTGAAATAATTCACGGCGGTCCGACACCGCTAAGGGTGCTAGCGTCGTGCACATAGCCAATATATGTATTATATTCAGGCAAAGCTATTAAGTATTTGAATTTTTGAAAAGAATAGCTACAAATACTACGGTTTGATCCGGTCCAAATGGTCCCAGACAATTAAACAAATGTTAAAGGTACAAGTTCACGACTGTTCTGACCGCTCGCTGTCTCGCTGCGATAACGATCGACCTTGTGCCGAATATGCTCTCCCTCCAACCGTGACACGTACAATTTGTGTGGTCCGTCCCAATTTGGCTAGGTCATCATCAATTTCTTTACCTGTCGTAGGTACGCGATTTGTTCATCGGCTAGCCTAGTAGGTACCAGTAGGGCTATTGTGTAAGTTTCCTATTATATCGTAAATTTTACAAGATCGGTAACGTATAATGACTGTACTAAGAAATTTTTAAGTAATATTTAGATTCTGTGATCATCATATACATTTTCTGAAATTGATTATCTAAATATTAAGAAGCAGAAAACACCTTGTCGATTTGATCAGATACCGATAGAAACGGGTAATAAAAAAGAAGGTGGCAAAGGTATTTTTTGGTTACAGGAAGGTATTGTCTTTAGTAACCATAGACATATTTGCATGTTAGTAACAAAAGAAGACCCCAGATCTGTATCTGGGAATATAGTCGAGAACATAATCATCATCATCATCATCATCAACATAGATAAACGTTTAACCTACTTAAAACTGATGGCTAATGCCTATTTTATATTCTAATCTATTTAACCTTGTATTTCAATGCTATTGTATCCACCTAAAATCATTGAAATAGGAAGTAGGTACTTCGTACATCCCTCAAATAGAAACTGGGAACAGAAATCCTAGCAGATTATATAATAAAAATTGTGAATAGGAACCAAATTATATTTATCCTCCTTGGCATACAGTCAAAGGAGTTTGTAAAATCTTTCGAAAGAACATGACGTTTAACAGACACTGACAACAATCCACCAGTTATTTCCATCAATTCAACCACATCAAAATTTCAAATTACCTTTTTAAATTCAACCAAAAAAAAGCTATCCAATGATGCAATAATATCCCACTGTGTGTAGGTACTTTATACTAGGTGTATGAAAATATATTTTTTACTGTCGTAGTGTATTCTCCCGGCGGTGCTTGTTGGTGGGCAGCGTGTTGACGGTGGTAGTGGTGGGGGTGCTCGTGGCCGTGCTGGTGCTGCAGCCGTGGGTCAGCCGCGACCACCCGCGATTCCCTCACGCTGCTGTCGCCGCAAATGGCTACGAATGCGCTAGCATCGGACGGTATGTATCACAGAGTATACATTGTAGTGTTTACTTTCGACATTTTGTTTGCTGGTAGCAGAAACACAGGTGCTTCCTTCGCGCTGCTGTCGCCGCTAATGGCTACGAATGCGCTAGCATCGGAAAGTATCACTGCGCGTAGTGTTTACTTACAACGTTTTTGTTGGTGGTGACAGAAACACAGGTGCTTTTATCGTGCTATTGTCGCTGACAATTTCTACGAGTGCGTTAGCATCGGACGCGCTGCTGAAGCCGCTAATGCTTACGAATGCAGTAGCATCAGACGGTATGTATCACAGTGTACATTGTAGTGTTTACTTTCGATGTTTTGTTTGCTGGTAGCAGAAACACAGGTGCTTCCCTCGCGCTGCTGTCGCCGCTAATGGCTACGAATGCGCTAGCATCGGAAAGTATCACTGCGCGTAGTGTTTACTTACAACGTTTTTGTTGGTGGTGACAGAAACACAGGTGCTTTCATCGTGCTATTGTCGCCGACAATTTCTACGAGTGCGTTAGCATCGGACGCGCTGCTGAAGCCGCTAATGCTTACGAATGCAGTAGCATCAGACGGTATGTATCACAGTGTACATTGTAGTGTTTACTTTCGACGTTTTGTTTGCTGTTGCAGAAACACAGGTGCTTCCCTTGCGCTGCCGCTGCTGATGTAGCTAATGTTTACGGATGCGCTAGCATCGGACGGTATGCATCATAGCGTATACATTGTAGTGTTTACTTTCGACGTTTTGGTTGCTGGTGCAAGAAACACATGCTTCCCTCCAGTGTCGATTCAGCTGTGCTGAATTTGGTATCTCGCTAAACTTGACTTATTTAGGTACTATTTGACTGACAGCGGTAAAGTTTAAGTGACGAACGAGCTACGACTAAAATTGCTGTCAAATTATTAGCGCGATACCGAATGTACAAAAAGTTGTTATTTATTAGCGGTTCAGTGATGAGACTAATCGGTGGGCATTTATTTAGCGCGATCGGCTCTCAATGTGTCCTAAGCGATGTGGCGTCTATTTCCCTAAGGCCTCGTTCAAGGAGACGCGGGGCGCAGGCGCCACGGTGTGCGGAGCGGGCTGCCAGAAACACATACATACGGCGATGTATAGAGCGTTCACAGAGAAGCGTTTTTGCGCGCGTCAAATTGTCATGGATTTACTGCCCGCCCAACGCGCCGCGCGACGCCCCGCGTCTCCCTGAACGAGGCCTAAGTGTTTTCATTTTAGAATTTCCACAAGCTAGGTTGCTTGTTACAAAAGCATTACCTATCGTTTTTTCCTCATTTTCTTGTGTCGTCAATCCGGTTTTAAATTAAATATGTAATTTTTAGTACAGTTGTAAACTTGATTGTAGAGTGTAAAAGTTGCTGTTAAAATTTACAATAATGGGGACTTAGAGCACTGAATTGTAGCGAAACCGATACGGGGATTGACCAATTAGCATAAATAAAATGCGCGGTGTGACACCGTACATAATCTCTTGATCGTAATCCCTTGTCGGACGGTCAAAAAGTAAGCCAAGACTAACAACTCCCGCGATAAAGTTCTCTTTTAGTTAGCATGAACATCGTACGTTTCACCAGTAGTACCGAAACTCTGTCCAGTGTGATGGGGGGTGAGCCCGTCGCCACTTATAATGGACAGTGGGTACAATACATGCCTCGAAATTGAAGCATGCAGGTTTCCTCACGATGTTTTCCTTCACCGAAAAGCCAGTGGTGTGCCAGAATATCTCTGACTACCCCCTCGGGGAATATAGTCGTGAGCATATGCTTTATTTAGCATAAGTATTTAGGTACCTGCTATCTTAACTTTTTAGGGTTCCGTAGTCAAACAAGGAACCCTTATACTTTCGTCCATTCTGTCTGTCTGTATGCCCCGCCTCAATAACTCGCTCATTTTTGCACCTATTGAATCGAAATTTGGCATGAAGACAGATAACAGTAACCCAAAAACAGAAATGTAGTAATTATGAAGAAAACAATCTTTTTCTACTTATTTGGTATTAACGAACTGCGCATTTATATACGTAGGTAGGTACTTACCTACTTTATAACTATGCATTTAAAAATTAGTAAACTACTATAGAACAACTAATCCAAACAATGTATTAGCCAAACATTAATAATGTCATGGTCATCAATTCATCATTGTTTTGGTAAATTAGCAAGTAAAATATTTAAATCATCGTATTGTCATCTATCACAATGCGCAGTATTATGACAAAATTATTACAATAGGTAACTAATTACTGATTATAATTTTATTTATTACCTCGTGTAACCATATGATTAACTGAAAAAAAACATAATTTTTCAGCATGTACAGCTTTGCCTAGTTTTTGAATCGCTATACGAAGAAGGGTTCTTCATTCCATATAGTTATAGCCTGTAGAATTCCACTGCAGAGCAAAGGCCTCCGCTCACGAATAAGGGTGAGAGGGAGTGGGCCATAATCCACCAGGCGGGCACATTGCGTATTGGTGGAGGCAAGTTAGTGGTCAACTTGCAGTCAGAGACTTATCAAGCTGCCTTAATAGGCCTCTGCCCTGGCTTAACGAATAGTTACAACGCCATCTTACGGAACTATCCGAGAACAACTGCTTAACGTGCCTTCCGACGCACGGAAATGCTCGAGATGAAATACCACTAAACGGTCAACCATCCAAAGACTGACCGGACCTGACGTTGCTTAACTTCGGTTATAGTTTCCCATACCGAAGCTCCGCTACGCCAACGAGCAGCGCTTCATTCCATATAAGGACGAACATATTTTCCGGTTCCTATTTAGCTTTCTGGCCAATTCTGAATAGCAATTATGATTTATTTATCAGATAGATTTACTATCCGACATATCATGGACGTTACTAAAGCTGTTCTTAGAATAAGTGAGAGTACCTTAATAATTCATCGTTATTTGGAACGGAGTATGTAAATAAACCATATACTTTAACCTTTTACATAAAAATAACAAGTAAACAAAGCCAGCGCAATAATATAAGTAGATTACTAGCTTACCAAACAACAACATAGCATAGTTTTTGTTCTAATTGAGGACTAACTGTCTGTCAAAGAAGCCTTCTATTCTAAAGAACAGGGACTCGAAAAATGTACTGATGATAACAAACAATAATTCGAAGTGCCTAAATATTCTAAAGGCTCGCGCACATTACGACGGGCCGCACTGCACCGCATCGTATAACCATAATCTTCACTTTAGCTTAAGAATTTATATTGTAATAGTTATTAAGTCGTGTTATGTTGTAGAGTTTCTGGCCGCATCTTCTCTACAGCGACAACACGTTCCGACGCGGTGGTAGCTTTAAAAAAGATTTGACGTTTGATAAGTGTGCTGTAAGCTCCTATATTGAATAAATTATATTGACTTTTGACTTTGACTTCCTAAATCACTTTCGTACATTTAAATGTGCAATTATCCCTAAAACCTCGGAAAATATTACAAATTCGTAGCTATATTATAGTTAACTAAATAACTGAATCGGTTTAAAAAGTACGATTCGGATAAAAGTTAGATAACAACAAATAATAAAAACCGGCCAAGTGTGAGTCGGTCTCGCGCTAAAGGTTCCGGAGAAAACAAAACTATTTCTACGTTAATATGTTGTGTGGTGGTGTTGTACGGAACCCTCAGTGCGCTAGTAGCCCGACTCGCACTTGAAGGGTTTTGTATAGCGTTAAGGAACAATTGAATTAAAAATACAATCTATTTTATTTAATAATACCTAAGTCATTGTGTAGATTATAATGTACCTACAGATTTTCCATTAACTACCGATTTTCCATTAACACTTTATTACGTTTATCTCAATTATTTTAGTACTGACATTATTTAAATTGTATCCTTATCCTCAGTAATGTAACATTGTAATCCATTTCAAATTAACGTAACATGAAAATATTTGGTATTATAAAGGTATTTTGTTTACTAAATGACTTTGATTTGTTTAAATACAGGTAATTAAACAATTAAAAGTGATTTAGTCAATAAAATGTTTTTAGTTTAGGGTTTTACTGTATTTGTGTCTACCCTGAGTGCACGCCACTGATAACCATAGCATATGCTCACGACTATATTCCCCGTGTGGGTAGTCAGAGATATTCTGGTCTAAAATGTGTTTGGCAGATTATTTTAGCCTTTAGAGCCGTTTTGACAGATCTCTCAGACGTTAAAGGCTGTCAGTTACATAGATTTTAGCGCGATGCGGAATTCAGCACAGTTGAATAGTAATTGGATTGTAATGTGATTAGAACTGAAATTGGATAAGAATAGAACTTCGATGTTTTAACTTGGCGCAATCGGGCTCCTGGCCTCTAAACCCTATCCTATATTTGTATGACGCCTCACGCACACCAACCTAAGAAAGTTGGCCCATTCTAGACATATACTTTTTCTAAGGCTCACATTTAGCAATTTAAGTTTCAGGATGGAATGACGTGTCAAATGTTAAGAAGTGGCAAGCCTTTAGTCCACATACAAAACCTTTAATAGGTAGGTAGGTATAGTTATTTCAATAACCCGAAAACAAATTTCGAAGCTATAGATCTGTCTTACGTAACTAACGTAGCGCCTACACGGCATGACATAACCATACAGATGCAAATTACTTGCGAAGAAACTATGTATACCTACTCGATCTCTGTTACACACAAGCCTTGACATTGGTAGTTATGATAATAACGATCACTTAATGCTGATTATTTAGAAAACTATGATTATCTAACTGTCCATCTCACACGCTGATAGTAGGCAAAGTATCTTCCCATGGACTAACTAACATACCAAATTTTAAGCCGACTTGTTAAACGGTTGAAGGGGGAAAATTCAATATACTACACAGGAGTCCGATTGCGGTAGGTAATTTAAAAGATCGCAGTTCTATTCTTATCCAATTTCAGTTCTAATCACATTGCAATCCAATTACTATTTAACTGTGCTGAATTCCGCATCGCGCTAAACTCTTTGTAACTGACAGTCCCTAGCGTCTGAGCGATCTGTCAAAACGGCACTAGCGGCTGTCAAGAGCAGTACCGCGATTAGCGCAATACCAAATGTGTCAAAAGTTATTTTTCGTACATAGTCCAATCACGGTTCAATCACCGAATATTTACGCCCTGGATGTAAACTTTATTGCGTTACATACTTAAAATCGATCAAACTGAACAACTTTCAATATGGGACAAACTTTGAAATCGTGAAAAAAATCAGCTGTTCCATAGAAAATGTCAACTCGACCAAAATGTATGGAGGAGCTGATTTTTTTTTCGCGATTTCAATTATGGTCCCATAGAGAAAGTTGTTCAGTTTGATGGTCTGAAGCACCCCCTAAACTAAAGTATTTAACGCATATAATTTTACAACTTGTATAAACGAACTCAATTCCAAAATTACAATATGGCATTTTCCATTACTTTATTTAATCGATATCCATCGCTCTGATGCCCTTATTTCGTTTAGGTACCTACAGTTACATTACATACAACAATAGTTTGTGGTAGATTTACAACACATTGTATGGGATCCACTGTGTCACACGCGATTGTGTTTAACACTGGTTTAACATGGTAATGACGTTTGTGATGATTCTACTGTTTGTTGGATTTCATGCCACATACGAATCGAATCAAGCCTATAATCGCATGCCGTTTAGCCTTCATTGCTTTCCTGTATCATGCTATTTCATTCATGAAAGGACGTAGTCTGATTAATAATCGTAATGTGATGAATTGATGTAGCACCATTATTTAAAATATCTCTCATTCAATTAACCACTCCAGGAGAGAGCGCTGCGAGGAGGCTTGCTATTATGATGGTATCGCTTGATCGGTGCCACTTAAAGAATCCGTCCTGCATTTTAAAAACGTAAACGCCTTTGAAGTTACGAATGAGTATCAAAAGTTGCAAGACAAGAGTTTATCAGCTGGATTGGTAGTTTATTACCCTTTTCATAAACACCTTGCATAAACTCATTGTTAATGTTTTTTATTACAGTGGGATCCTGGAAAAGAACGGCTCAGCCGTAGATGCTGCAATTGCCACTTTGTTCTGTGAGGGGATCGCCTGTGCACAATGCATGGGACTAGGCGGTGGATTTCTGGCAACGATATACGACGCGCCGAGCGGCCGCGTGCAAGTGCTGAACGCTCGCGAGCGCGCGCCCGCGGCGGCGACCGCGGACATGTTCGCGAACGCGTCATCCACAGTCGGCGGGCTGGCAGTGGCCGTCCCTGGGGAGCTGAGGGGTTACGGCGAGCTGTACAGGAAATACGGTCGCCTGCCCTGGCGGGAGCTGGTGCAACCTACCGCAGACCTCTGTCGCCGTGGCCATCGCGTCAACGCTTACATGGCGCGAGTACTCCAGACTTACAGCGACAGGATTCTCGCCCAGCCGTCGATGAGGTGAGAAAATGGCAAAGAATAAACCTTATCATAATTTCAAATACATCCTATTCCTCACAAAAAGGATCCACCCCACGAATATTTATTTCTATTTCAATGGATCCACCTTTGAAATCGGTCCTCATAATTAAAGAATTCCGTTCAATAATTTTCACTCATTTTTCATAAATAAAAAAGATAATTTTATATAAAAGCTCTGAATATAAGAGACAAAAAAAGAGCATCATATGGTCACGACTATATTCCCCGAGGGGGTAGTCAGAGATATTCTGAAACCTCAGAACATCCACGTTTCACCAGTAGTACCGAAACTCTATCCAGTGTGACGGGGGTTGAGCCCGTCGCCACTTATAATGGACAGTGGGTACAATACATGCCTCGAAATTGAAGCATGCAGGTTTCCTCACGATGTTTCTTCACAAAAAAAGAGATGTACGAGTATTAGAGCCGTGGCAATGCAGGTGGTATGATCCGTTGTCTGCTGTTCAAAATATTCTTGTCTCGCTATTTGAACGTTATCTTTATGACACCAGGGAGCTGTACGTGAACCCGGTAACAGACAAGGTGTGGCTCGAAGGGGATTACATCGTAGAGCCAACGTTAGCCCGAACCCTCGATATCATCGCCGAGACTGGCCCGGAGGCGATTCACAATGGAACATTAACTTCCGCGCTGGTCAGAGATATACAGAACTTCGGTGGAATCGTTACAGAAGACGATCTCCGCAACTTCAGGTAAATATACCTATCAACTGCTTAGATTTTCGCCCTAGCAGTTCTTTAATTGATAACATTTCATTTTAAGAAAGGTACCACAATAAGAAAACCATTTGGAGATTATGTGATTCAAAGCTTATATCAAAATTATCCGATTTTTATATCCATTAATTTTCGAGTTATTTGAAAAATACTGAAAAATATAACAGAGGTTGAATGAGATTTTATTCCTTTGCCTGCTTGGCTTTTCTATTTTTTTTTTTTAAATATTTTATCCTTTCGGAAAGGCAATGGGAACTAGCCCTTACAGCCTGGTCTTTAGTAATATTTTTCTTTGTACTTAATACCTAACTCTTGAAATGTGAAGGTGGTACACACATTCCAATGTTGAGGGGAGTTTTACGCAAGGATCAATCCAAATCAAACGGGAGCGCCTTCTTTATTTCTCACTTTTACTATATTGTTCTCCATTAATGGCACATTATTAAACAAATCCACCACATTAACAAAATAATTGCCACGAAAAACGAATTTAGAAAATTAAGAAACAAAGCCCGTCCTTTTCTTCACGATTCCCGTGCAAAACTCTCCTGATGATGATGGGATGATAGATGAAAGATGACGATGAAATTGTGGTCGATTTTGTAAGCTCGTGCGTTGCCGCCAAAATCACCATGAACGAGTAAACTTGCACCAAAACTTTTGTTCTTTCTTCGTATATATTTGAGATTCCTGTTATGTTGGTCGATTTACGCAACTTTTTGGTTCACAATCCGCACGAAATTATGTCACAAAAACCACTAAAACCAATTTTTCACGAATATCAAATACAACACCGACCGAACAGATTAATGGCGGCAAGCCTCCCCCCTGGCTTTTCTATTGTATTTGACAGTTTTTATTTTTAATGTTATTGCGGCCAAGGTATCTTAGCCATTCATCCTAAATTTTTCAGAAAATTCAAAAGTAAATTAAAAATAGAAATATCGGTCAAAAATAAAATCGGAAAAATACGTATCTCTTATTTTTTAACCTATTTTTATATTTTTATTAAAAACAGGTGGTTTAAAAAAATTTATGTTGTCAATTAACGCACTGACTGCTAAAGTGGTGTCACCTTTTGTGGCTAAGTGCTTTCTCATATAGTACCTATGTAAACTAACTAAAGGAAAACCTTGAAGCAGGGATCTTAACCGGTTTTGAAATACCGGTTAATATAGTTCATAAAACCGTTATAATTGTGTTCATTCATTAACCGGTTAATCCAGTAACCGGTTTTTAAAAAAACGAAATAATTTTGGTTACCGGTTAATTCAGAGAACGAAATTATTGAACTCGTGCTAACCGATATTATGATCAGAATTAACCGGTTAAACTCACGCCACCCGTGCGCCGGTCGCTGCGCTGTTGCCAGATTGCCGCCAATCTGGCAACGCTGCGCGCGCTGCTGTGCATTCGTTTCGGTGATATGTAGCCCAGTCATTAGAAACCTTTAAAAAATACATTTTTATTTTTTAATGAATAACTCATTTAAAATTAATTTAATTTTAAACTTTTTTGTTTTTTTAACCGAATCTAACGTCAGATTTCCGAAAAGTGGCTGCCATCTTGAACTTTTTTGTTTTTGAATTGATTGCTTCGAAAATTGATATATGAGGGTCCGCGTGGACTCCTAACATGGATCCAATGTCAGATTTGAGAAAAGTGGCCGCCATCTTGATCTTTTTTGTTTCTCAACCGATTGCTTCCAAAATCGATATCTGAAAATCCGCGTGGGCTCCAAACACGGATCCGATGTCAGATTTGAGAAAAGTGGCCGCCATCTTGAACTTTTTTGTTTCTCAACCGATTGCTTCCAAAATCGATATCTGAGGATCCGCGTGGATTTCAAACACGGATCCGATGTCAGATTTGAGAAAAGTGGCCGCCATCTTGAACTTTTTTGTTTCTCAACCGATTGCTTCCAAAATCGACATCTGAGAGTTCGCGTGGACTCCAAATACGGATCCGATGTCAGATTTGAGAAAAGTGGCCGCCATCTTGAACTTTTTGGTTTTTCAACGGATTGCTTTCAAAATCTATGTCTGAGAGTCCGCGTGGACTCCAAACACGGATCTGATGTCAGATTTGAGAAAAATCGCCACCATCTTGAACTGTTTTGTTTCTCAACCGATTGCTTCCAAAATCGACATCTGAGAGTTCGCGTGGACTCCAAATACGGATCCGATGTCAGATTTGAGAAAAGTGGCCGCCATCTTGAAATTTTTTGTTTCTCAACCGATTGCTTCCAAAATCGACATCTGAGAGTTCGCGTGGACTCCAAATACGGATCCGATGTCAGATTTGAGAAAAGTGGCCGCCATCTTGAACTTTTTGGTTTTTCAACGGATTGCTTTCAAAATCTATGTCTGAGAGTCCGCGTGGACTCCAAACACGGATCTGATGTCAGATTTGAGAAAAGTGGCCGCCATCTTGAACATTTTTGTTTCTCAACCGATTGCTTCCAAAATCGATATCTAGGAGTTTCTGCGATCTCTTACGACGAATCTGACGTCAGATTTCGGAAAAGAGGCTGCCATCTCGATTTTTTTTGTTTTCCACCCGATTGCGTCCAAAATCGATATCTGGGGGTTTCTGCGATCTCTTACGACGAATCTAACGTCAGATTTCCGAAAAGTGACCGCCATCTTGAACTTTTTTGTTTCTCAACCGATTGCTTCCAAAATCGATATCTGAGGATCCGCGTGGACTCCAAACACGGATCCGATGTCAGATTTGAGAAAAGTGGCGGCCATCTTGAACTTTTTTGTTTCTCAACCGTTTGCTTCCAAAATCGATATCTGAGGATCCGCGTGGACTCCAAACACGGATCCGATGTCAGATTTGAGAAAAGTGGCCGCCATCTTCAACTTTTTTGTTTCTCAACCGATTGCTTCCAAAATCGATATCTGGGAGTTTCTGCGATCTCTTACGACGAATCTGACGTCAGATTTCGGAAAAGAGGCTGCCATCTAGATTTTTTTTGTTTTCCACCCGATTGCGTCCAAAATCGATATCTGGGGGTTTCTGCGATCTCTTACGACGAATCTAACGTCAGATTTCCGAAAAGTGGCCGCTATCTTGAACTTTTTTGTTTCTCAACCGATTGCTTCCAAAATCGATATCTGAGGATCCGCGTGGACTCCAAACACGGATCCGATGTCAGATTTGAGAAAAGTGGCGGCCATCTTGAACTTTTTTGTTTCTCAACCGATTGCTTCCAAAATCGATATCTGGGAGTTTCTGCGATCTCTTACGACGAATCTGACGTCAGATTTCGGAAAAGAGGCTGCCATCTTGATTTTTTTTGTTTTCCACCCGATTGCGTCCAAAATCGATATCTGGGGGTTTCTGCGATCTCTTACGACGAATCTAACGTCAGATTTCCGAAAAGTGGCCGCCATCTTGAACTTTTTTGCTTCTCAACCGATTGCTTCCAAAATCGATATCTGAGGATCCGCGTGGACTCCAAACACGGATCCGATGTCAGATTTGAGAAAAGTGGCGGCCATCTTGAACTTTTTTGTTTCTCAACCGATTGCTTCCAAAATCGATATCTGAGGATCCGCGTGGACTCCAAACACGGATCCGATGTCAGATTTGAGAAAAGTGGCGGCCATCTTGAACTTTTTTGTTTCTCAACCGATTGCTTCCAAAATCGATATCTGAGGATCCGCGTGGACTCCAAACACGGATCCGATGTCAGATTTGAGAAAAGTGGCCGCCATCTTCAACTTTTTTGTTTCTCAACCGATTGCGTCCAAAATCGATATCTGGGGGTTTCTGCGATCTCTTACGACGAATCTAACGTCAGATTTCCGAAAAGTGGCTGCCATCTTGAACTTTTTTGTTTTTGAATTGATTGCTTCGAAAATTGATATATGAGGGTCCGCGTGGACTCCTAACATGGATCCGATGTCAGATTTGAGAAAAGTGGCCGCCATCCTGAACTTGTTTGTTCTTCAACCGATTGCTTCCAAAATCGATATCTGAGGGTCCTCGTGGATTTCAAACACGGATCCGATGTCAGATTTGAGAAAAGTGGCCGCCATCTTGAACTTTTTTGTTTCTCAACCGATTGCTTCCAAAATCGACATCTGAGAGTCCGCGTGGACTCCAAACACGGATCCGATGTCAGATTTGAGAAAAGTGGCCGCCATCTTGAACTTTTTTGTTTCTCAACCGATTGGTTCCAAAATCGATATCTGAGGATCCGCGTGGACTCCAAACACGGATCCGATGTCAGATTTGAGAAAAGTGGCCGCCATCTTGAACTTTTTGGTTTTTCAACGGATTGCTTTCAAAATCTATGTCTGAGAGTCCGCGTGGACTCCAAACACGGATCCGACGTCAGATTTGAGAAAAGTGGCCGCCATCTTCAACTTTTTTGTTTCTCAACCGATTGCTTCCAAAATCGATATCTGGGAGTTTCTGCGATCTCTTACGACGAATCTAACGTCAGATTTCCGAAAAGTGGCCGCCATCTTGAACTTTTTTGTTTCTCAACCGATTGCTTCCAAAATCGATATCTGAGGATCCGCGTGGACTCCAAACACGGATCCGATGTCAGATTTGAGAAAAGTAGCCGCTATCTCGAACTTTTTTGTTTTTCAACCGATTGCTTTCAAAATATATATCTGAGGGTCCGCGTGGACTCCAAACACGGATCCGATGTCAGATTTGAGAAAAGTGGCTGCCATCTTGAACTTTTGTCTTTCAACCGATTGCTTTCAAAATCTATATCTGAGGGTCCGCGTTTACTCCAAGCACGGATCTGATGTCAGATTTGAGAAAAGTGGCGGACATCTTGAACTTTTTTGTTTCTCAAATCGATTGCTTCAATAAATCAATATCTGAGGGTCCGCGTGGACTTCAAACACGGATCCAATATCCGATTTAAGAGTGGCCGCTATATCGAACTTTTTTGTTTTTGAAGCGATTGCTTCGAAAATCTGATGATCTGAGGGTCCACGTGAACTTCAAACACGAATCCGATGTAAGATTAGAGAAAAGTGGCGGACATCTTGAACTTCTTACCCAACTGCGACAGAAGGAGAGTTATTTAATTCTCAACCGATTAGGCTAGGTTTAGGTTAGGTTATGTACTGGGCTATAAGGCCACTTTTCCGAAATCTGACGTCAGATTCGTCGTAAGAGATCGCAGAAGCGTCCAGATATCGATTTTGGACGCAATCGGTTGAAAAACAAAACAGTTCAAGATGGCGGCCACTTTTCCGAAATCTGACGTCAGATTCGTCGTAAGAGATCACAGAAACTCCCAGATATCGATTTTGGAAGCAATCGGTTGAGAAACAAAAAAGTTCAAGATGGCGGCCACTTTACTCAAATCTGACATCGGATCCGTATTTGGAGTCCACACGGATCCTCAGATATCGATTTTGGAAGCAATCGGTTGAGAAACAAAAAAGTTCAAGATGGCGGTCACTTTTCTCAAATCTGACATCGGATCCGTGTTTGAAATCCACGCGGACCCTCAGATATCGATTTTGGACGCAATCGGGTGAAAAACAAAAAAGTTCAAAATGGCGGCCACTTTTCCAAAATCTGACGTCAGATTCGTCGTAGGAGATCACAGAAACCCCCAGATATCGATTTTGGACGCAATCGGTTGAAAAACAAAAAAGTTCAAAATGGCGGCCATTTTTCCGAAATCTGAACGAATCTGTCATTCGTCGTAGGAGATCGCAGAAACCCTCAGATATCGATTTTGGACGGAATCGGTAGAAAAACAAACAAGTGCAAGATGGCGTCTACGTTTCTTAATTCCCTCATCGGTTTCTTGTTTAAAGTTCATGTGGACCTTCAAATATCGATTTTGGAAGCAATCGGTTGGGAAACTAAAAGTTAATTATGGCGGTCCCGACCAAATACCTACAAACCTAGCAGCACCCGCCACCCACTCCACAACCCACCACCAAAACCCGCCACCCATCACCAGCCACCCAACATCCACCACCATCCACCGCCACTTACCAAACACTCACCAAATAACCACCAAACCAAAACACCCACTAACCACTTACCAACAGCCATCCATCCATCCATCCATCCACTACACAGTCAAGATTTGACCCAACCAGTCATCACGACTCCATGCTGGTGCGTGGACTTTAATCGTTAATCATTAATCAGATTAAGGCTTTGATTACTTGATTAATCTAAACAAAATTAACTTTGGGCCCACACTGCTATGACCTTGTAGTGGCAAGCCGCAGAAAAAGCGAGAGTTCCGTTATGCAGTAACTACAAGAGATGGCGCTCGTTTTTTACTCAAATTAACCGGTTAATTCTGCTCAACAAAATTGAAATTTGTAAAAAACCGGTTTGATAGATTAACCGGTTAAAATACCGGTAACCGAAAACTAAACCGCAATCAATTCAGGTTTGGGGTCAATGACCAAAACCGGTTTCTAAAATTAACCGGTTTCCGATCCCTGCCTTGAAGCCACGTACTCTACATAATAATAAGTTGTTCAAGTTGATGGGTAGAGTACGTGTGGTTTAAAGGGTTGCCTTTAGTTAGTTTACATACTGTATACAGGGTCCAACTTATTATGATGACGGTATTTTGAGATGATGATCAGACAATCAAAATGAATCCCTTCCTCTACGGGACCAAATATAAATCGCGAAAAAAAAACAGTCATCCCATACATTTTTGTCGAGTAGGATTGCACTTTTGCATGGAAAAACTGATAAATTTTTCGCGATTGCGTTCTTGGTCCTAATGAGAAAGTTCATTTTGATAGTCTGATCATCCCCTTAAAATCCATTAGCATATTAAGAAGGACGCTATACACCTACACCACTAGTTTTTTTAATTACTAACATAACTTTAAGGATGCATTCGTACAATGAAACTATACAACTTTCTCTAAGGAACGTGGGTCGAAAAACGAGAATTTTTTTTGGGCCGCTCATAGAAAATCGATCAACTGATCCACACTTTTGTATGGAAGGTCCAAAAAATTTATCCCGCGCGCGGGTCCCGCGGTCCGACGCCCTTAAGGTGCACTTCCGATGCCAGCGGCCGATGCGACTGACGCTCGCGTCTGACGCGTGGTTCTGTCATATGCCATATGTCTATCGCATCGGCAGCGCGCGTCTGACGTCGCTGGCATCGGAAGCGACGCCCGCCATACGTTTTCATAGTAACTAGTATTGTCGCATAGGCCGTCGGCCGCGAGCCGCGCGCGTCAGTCCCATCGGCCGCTGGCATCGAAAGTGCACCTTTACTGTATACATAACCTTAGCTTAAGAATTTATAATTGTAATAGTTATTAGGTCGTGTTATGTTGTATAGTTTCGGCCGCAATTTTATTACTGTATATTATGAGGGAAACGACAGCGCGTCGAATGGCGACAGCGGATGTGAACGGGATACAAATTTGTGGCATGGAACTTGGAGACGCAGTTCCAGCACGATGACAAGCTGATGATTTGATGATGCTTGGGTTGGGTCTTAGTGTCACTAACTTATAGTTTACTGTATAGTATAAATTATTTAATTAAATAGACTGTATGTATTACTGTATACATAACCTTAGCTTAAGAATGTATAATTGTAATAGATATTAGGTCGTGTTATGTTGTATAGTTTCTGGCCGCATCTTCTCTACAACGACAACACGGTAAAGGAATATAATTCGGAGCGCGCTCCATACAAACGAAGTCTAGTGATATTTTCAATACTAATCAAATATTTCAGAAACAATCTAAAAACTAATTTGTTTTTATGAAGTCCGATTTTCGTTAAAATGTTTTCAAGTTGCTTCAATAATGATTTTCAAACAAATTGTAAATTAATCTTACGAAAAAAAATCTGACTTCATACAAACATAGAGCTAATCTCTATTATACATTGTTTCTGGAAAAATTCATTTACTTTTATTTGTTAATATTGAAACTATCACCAGACTTCGTTTATATGCAGCGTGCATTTATGCATTCGGAATAAACTTCTCTTAGCTAGCTCCATAGTAAGATTTGACGTTAAATAAGTGGACTTCAAGCTCCTACATTGGACGAATTTATTTAGAGTTTGAGATGGTAATGATGATTAAATACAGGGTCCAACTTAATATGCTGACAGCTTTCTCTATGGGACCAACATCGAAATCGGGAAAAATTTACGATTTCGATGTTGGTGCCATAGAGAAAGTTGTTCAGTTTGACAGTCTGAGCATCCCCTTAAAAAAGTGTCAGCATATTAAGAAGGACCCTGTATAATGTTACTGAGATAAGTATTATAATCAAGTATTATTGTGTTACAGGGTAGAGTGGCAAGAACCAATAGTCGTTCCATTATCAGGAGGCAAAACTCTGTACTCAGTGCCGCTGCCGGGTTCGGGCTCCGTGCTATCGTTCATTCTGAACATGCTGCGTGGTTGGGTGGGCGACGGGTCAGCCGTGCAGGCGGGCTCGAACCTGTACTGGCACCGAGTCGTCGAAACTTTCAAGTTCGCGTACGCGAAGCGAACCGGCCTCGGGGACCCTTCACGGTCAAATCTACCATACAGCATCCGTGAGGTATGTTGGTGACGATTTTAGGCCCGTTTCAATAAACTAATCCTTATAGTCCATGGGCTCTCTAAGTGTAGACACACACCTGCTGAACGTTCGGTTGAATACGCGTGCAATGCTTTTTCCTAGTGGAACGATTGCCACTGGTCCTTTAGAGATAGTTATTCAGATATAAGGTCTGATCTTCCCCTCAAAAAACCGACGGCATATTAAGAAGCGACCCTATAGAATTCAAATCCCATTCGAGTCGATACTCAAGCACAGATTAATAATAAGTACTCAAGGACTATTCAGGCGAGGAGGTTCGGTACGGAAGGACGTTCTACATGAAAGTTACATTCCTCTGAGGTCTTTTAGAGGAAATAAAAGTTAGACGTGTTCTTTTTAGGCATTTCTTCACGCAGATTTTTCTAGAAAAATTTATAATTTATCACCTCAATTTTACGACAAAATTATATGATGTTTGCAGCTGGAACGTAACCTGTCGGACGCTGACTGGGCCAGGTCGTTCCGTGATAAGGTTGACGACGCGCGCACGTACTCGGACTGGAAGCACTACGGCGCCATGTACGAGGGCGCCGACGACCACGGCACGGCGCACATGATCGTTGTCGACCCGGAGGGCAGCGCCATCGCTGTCACAAGCACTATCAATTACATGTTAGTTTCATACGTACAGCATTCAACCGTTTTTAATTGCCGAATTCCATGAGGCCGTAAGGCGGACTGAAATAACGAGGGCTTACTGCCCACATGATATGAAGAAGAAGAATTGCCGGATACACTCAGATTACTAATGAGTATAGAGTAATAAATATATCCATCCAGAGCAACATGAAATCCCATGCAAATCTGCTGTTTCATACAAAAACTGCAATCCTACTCAACCCAACTGTAGGGGACAGTTGTTTTTTTATCCGCGATTTCGATGTCGGTCCCATAGAGAAAGTTGTTCAGTTTGATGATCTGATCCTCCTCTTAAAAACCGTCGGCATATTAAGTAGGACCCTGTACAATATAGGTATTTTATTTAACGATCAATCGAGAGAAAACAAGAAACAAAGCACAGACCTTAACCTCTCGTATGTGGACATTCCAGACACAAAATATTTGTTATTGTCTTTGTCACGGATCCGTGACAAACACAGACGAAGGGTTAATAATTAAAAAACAAATAAAGAACCCTGTATAGGTAGGTAACTAAAGTACTAATTGTATTATTTTACTATTCTTTACAGATGGGGTTCTCAAAGACGTTCACAAAGTCTGGGCATAATGTTGAACAATGAAATGGACGACTTTGCCATACCTAACAGAGACTCGGCATACGGCATGCCTCCGTCTCCAGCTAACATGCTGGCTCCCGGTCTCCAGCCACTAAGCTCCATGGTGCCAAGTATTGTGCTCGACAGCCAGGGTCAAGTTAATCTGGTGTTGGGCGCCGCTGGCGGTACTAAAATCACTACTCAAGTGGCAATCGTAAGAAACACTGAATAATTCGGATACTTATAGGGTTGATAGCTAAAATCCACTCTGGACCACCTCGTTCCTTCGGGCTCACACTGTTCGCCTTCATTCACATCGGCGTTCAAAATCGCCCTCTATTACAAAGATATCTTTCGTTCATCCACTCGTTCCATTCTTCGTCTCATATTCGACCACGAGGTGGTCTAGAATGCCCAATATTACACTCACGATCAACCCATTAGAGAAACTGAAGCTCCCATTGGTAGATTATTTCCTCGCACGCCACCTTGCTCGCACTTATCTGGTAGACGACCAGCCAAACGATTACAAGGTTAATAACAAACATTTTGTAATATTAGTTTCGTGTTTTCAGGCAGTAATGAACACAGTCATGGAGGGAAGCGAGTTGGCGGAGGTGATGCAGCGACCACGACTCCACCACCAGCTGGTCCCGATGGAGATTGAATACGAAGAGGATTTCAATCCGGTGAGAGCGCTCACTTTTATAAAGTTTGTGGACAGTCGACATAGTGGAATCATTATACTATGCCTAATTTCACACAGGCATTCAAATATTTCTAAGTCGAAATTAGCTTGACATAATTTCATGAGACAGTGACATCCATAACCAGCAGTCAAAGGGGCGCTAGTATCATGTGTTTTAAAAAATACACTTAACTTTAAAAACTTGATAATACATTTTGCGGAAAAATCTCTAGCTCGCTTCGCTCCCTCATAGTTTTAGATCGTATAGCAGTAATCGCATTATATTGCAGTAAACTATCTCGAGTCCGCTTCTCTGACTCCTGGTCATAACTGTTTCACAATAACGTAGAGTCCATAATATTGTAGTAAATTCTCATTTTTTTTATTGATATTACTGAGTCTTATTGCAGAAGTCGTTCTAGGTTCTAGATCTAGCTCGCGCCAGGATTTGATTGCAATAACATTTTTGGTTGCAAAGATAAATCGGTCGGAAAAATCGTAGATCCGGGGCGTTTGGTATCACAATCATAATCTTCATAACTATGAGCACAAGGCAACATAATACTAATACATATTACAGTAATAGTTTGGTTTCATGGCCGCTGTTTATATTCATAGCATACCTATAGATTGTGATTACATGCGTAGCAATGGTTGTTACGAGGACAATTTGGTTATCTGCATACCTATAGATTATGCCGTAATTATTATTTATGGTACGATAAAATACGTGGTAGTCGGGACTTATCTATGGGTATATGGTGCCTACTTCTAATATGCTAAGTCATTTCCCTTTATAAACAACTAGCAGCCCGTCCCGGCTTCGCACGGGGTAGACAAATAAATTTTAAGACTCATTTTTCTACACCTTCGGTTACATTGTTCAAATTTTACCAAGGATCCCTAATTTTTTTCAAAATGAAATGTAGCCTATGTCAAATTGGAAGAATGTAGCATTCTGTTGGTGAAAGAATTTTTTAAATCGGCCCAGTACTTTTTGATCCTATTCATTACAAACATACAAACATACAAAAATAGGTACAAATCTTTCCTCTTTATAATATTAGTGTAGATGTATTATGAAAATATCAGACAAGTCGTGGATTTTTTTTCGCGATGTCATTGTTGGTCCCATAAAGATAGTTGTTCAGTTTTATGGTCTGATCACCCCCTTAAAAAAGTGTCAGCATATTAAGTTGGACCTTGTATAATTTTCAACCATATTTTTAATTAATAAATAAAAAAATGGACAACACTTAATTATTAAATGTAAGTTTATAACACTGTAATAATCGTAACGTTGTTTTTTCTATCGCACACTCATTTAAATATGATTCATTTGTTTCAGGAAATCATAGCATCTCTCCAGGCGAGAGGGCATTCGACGACAGAGCGGAGTGCCACTGCGGGATTCGCGGCCATGGTAGGGGCGGAGCGGGATTCTGGTGGCTATTTGAATCCCATGACCGACCGCCGGCGTGTCGGCAGCGTGGACGGCTTCTAATTGACCACCGCGTTTTAAACGATTGTTACCACTTCTATCAATGATTGAATGATATTCACCTCCATATTTTATAGATGGAAGGATTATTGAAGAAGATTTTACAGATAGCTTTTCTGTGATGGAACTTGAACTGATTAGTTTTATAAAGTGTTCTTGCCTAAACTTAATCAATATTTCTTCTAAAAACATTGTTTCAATGTGCCAACCATAAGGTTCTTTACCTCTTTGTTTTTTTAACTGCTTTAACTTTTTTTAGTTAAAAGTCTGTAGTTAGGTCGAGTACCTACCTAAATCATGTGTGATATTAAGTCTAGGACTAGTGTGTTGGATTACATTATGTTTTTGGTTGTAAATATTTAGTTTTTAATGAAGATTATGTATAGTTTAGATGTATATATAAGTCACTGTGATTTTAGTGTCATTATTTACAAAATAAACGCTAAATTTAACGTTACAATGAAATTGTTTTATTTATATTTAAATCAGCCCCAGCAAGTAATCTAGAGGGTATGATTACTCTACTCGCGTGGGACGTGCCTTCGCTGCATACAAAAGTACCTCTTCTCCGCTTTTGAGAGAGCGAAGGCCGTACTTACCGCGACCTTAGACTACTCGCGGTAGCATTTTCCCTCTGTCACGCTACAAGATCAATTAATCATGTTAAGTGCACGTGGGGCGGCGGCACCGCGCGAGCTTTACAAAATCAACCACTATTTCACCATCCTGCCCCCCTAGACAAAGTGACTTTCTATTGGCTTTGACGCAAGGAATATACTACTCAGAGCTTTGACGCCATACATTCTGTCATTTTCTACTAGCGTCAACGCCAATAGAATGTCACTTTGTCTAGGCCCCAAGTTCCATCTCCTTCTACTATTAAAGGTACGTCATAAGACAAAAGAGACCAACTACAATCGTAAATTTATGCGGACTCTATGGAGATCCTTCCTCTTAGATGCCCCCTGATCGACCATAGATACATCGTCATCTATCATCAGGAACAACAGGAAGCTGGAAATAGGTAGGTATCAGCAAGCTGGAAATAGCAGGGAAATGGGTAGGTTATTGTCAAAAAAGTACGAAGAAGGTAGAACATTGCCGACCGCCAAGGAGTATTGTCATATTTCACCCAAGTTTCACCGGTTGAAATGGCGTGTCTCCTGCTACAAAGAAAACAAAACAGCTTCACATTTTGTCTTTCGCCATCTTGTTTTAAGACAAAATTGTATGGGGCGACGCTATTTTGTAACACGTTTTTGTGTAATGTTTGCTAAAAAACATGACCAGCATAGGTATCATGCCACCGTGATACAGCACTATCACACCTTCGCTCTGTTTCTATTTGCGCGCGAACGAACGAGATAAAAGACGTGATACAGCCGTATCACGTGTAGCATGCTACGCCTACAGAAGTCACGGCTTAAGGCAGTCTGTACTCCAAGGTATAGACAATACCTATTTCCAGCTTCCTCCTGCATAGGTAGCATGGCACCGTGATATAGTGCTATCACACCTTGGCTCTCTTTCTATTTGCGCACGAACGAACGAGATAAAAGACGTGATACAGCCGTATCACGTGTAACATGCTACGGCTTCTGGTATTGTCTATATCCATGTCTATCATCCACCATCAATATTACGACTGTCTTTTTTATTTATTTATAATTAATCATATGTTAATCATTGACCAAAAATTATGGACTTATTGCTTGTGCATGTTAGCACTGCTTTCCGCCAATGTCAAGTAGTTTATGGGAGTATCTATCCCAATCTCAGGTATTGTTATTGATCAAGAACCAGAAGAGATTGAGGATTGCGGATCCTCGTGGCAGGCAAAAACACGACGCGTGAACACCACGCGAGACAAGGCTAAGGTAGGTCTCCAGCGCTTGTTTTTTAGCAGACATTACACAAAAACACGATACAAAATGGCGTCGCCCCATACAATTTTGTCTTAAAACAAAATGGCGAAAGACAAAAAGTGAAGCTGTTTAGTTTTCTTAGTAGCAAGAGACAGTCCATTAGGTGCAACGTGGCTCTACGATTGGCTTTAATGGACTTAGTATCCAGAGCCGTTAAAGACATTTAAAAAAAAAACATTTTGACAAGACAAATGTCAGGCGGCTGATTTTGTTTTCGCGGCATTTCGGAAAACCGAATTTTTCGTTACTATTTCAATGATCATTCCATTTAAGTGAAAAAAAAACAGAATAAGTAGTTTAAATGTAAATTTCACAATATTGCTACCATCTGCTGCATAGTTTTCATCATTTACTGTGAATATAAATCCGAAAAATGTCTCTTTCTCAGGGTTCCCTTGAGGTAAGATTTCATCACAATTATTTCATGTTGTAACTTGTTTCTCTTTCATTTTCGGATTTCCTTTTCGAGCTATAAAAAACATCGTTTTGACAATATAAGCATTGGATTTCATATACTACTCAAAAGCATAGAAATAAAGCAAGTTAGGAAAATTGCTTTGTTACCATGTGTTTGTACCTGATAGGTACTATAAATCTAATTTTGATTATTATTCTTGCCATATCTCAGACTACCCCCTCGGCGAATATAGTCGTGACCGTTAATCAGTGCGAAGAAAATGTGAATCTTAACCATTACAAAACTGTAACAGAAGTATGTCTGTACATTGAAGATATTTACATGAAAAAGATGATATGGTTTTTAGGCATCCCAGACTCCAAGTCCATCTTTTTTAGGATTTTTGTCTGTGTGTTTGTAACACTTTTTTGTTTGATAGCTTATGAACTGACTTAGAATCTGGTATACAATGTGTTAATGAATTAACGCAAAACTAGAAAGTAGTTTGTTTAAAATCGAGAGCAAAATCGAATTAGCATGGTTTCAACATGGATATTTTTTTTCAAAATATTAAATAATTTGTTTGCAAAATTTACTGAACTTGATCTCAACCCACTGCTCGGGCACTGTCACCCTACTTACTACTAAAACAAGATTCTTAAAATGTATCCATGAGCACATTAGCGCTTACATTCATTGCAGAAATGATAACAAATCATTTTTGCCTGAAAAATTAAAATGCGAATGACTTTAAATTTTAACTATCAAAATAATGAAATTATTGTTTCAATCGAATTATTTTGTTATAAATCAGTTTGGGTGTATGAGGTTTTGGGCTTATTCATTAACATGTTGTATAATTTGTGCAGACAAAGTCGCGGGTAAACTCTAGTAAGATTTATATTTTTCCCATTTTTTTTAGATAATAATGAACGGAGGTCACTATGACAAGCCGATCATGCAAGTTCTAGGTAGTAAGAAGATACAGGGTAGTGGTGCCAATGAGAGGTTCCGTTTACTGGTGTCGGATGGAAAGCATTCCCACAGCTTTGCCATGCTCGCTACACAACTGAACGAGAAGTTGATCACTGGGGAGCTCTCTGACTACTCAGTTATACAGATTGATCGTTTTGTCACTTCGTTGTTGAAGAACACGGGCAAAGGAGAGAAGTAAGTTCATTTTCTGTAAAAAACAGGGTATTGCAATAAATTTTAAATAAAACAGTTGAAAACGTTTTTGATTACAATCCCTAGAAGAGTTATTGAGAAAATGGTTCAACATTCAAATTTTGAACCATTAGGAAAGGATGAAAAATTTAAATATGCCAGAAACCAAAATGCAGCTTAGAAATGGTTGCCTGTATCTAAATACAAATATTTAAAAAATGTAAAAATGGACTGAGGGGCATGATAAATGAACAAAAAATTTCATATTCATTGTGCAAGGCAAAAATGAAAAAACTAATTTTTTTTTAGTCTGCCAAAAGTTTTTAACTCTTGTAAAACTTTACATGAAATATAACAATTAATTTCAGACGAGTAATGATCATCCTGGATCTCACAATCATTACACCAGGCACGGAGGTTGGTAAGAAGCTGGGTAACCCACAAACATGGACTGAAGAGTCGGCAGCACCGCCTCCCGCCCAGCCGGCCATGCAGCCAGTGTCTCGACCGACTCCCGCCCCGGCACCGGTACGACCAGCCGGCCCGGCTCCAGGACTCGACAGCAGCATCCTCTCATCTCAGATGACACATCCTATTGCAAGCCTGAGTCCTTATCAAAATAAGTTAGTATTCACTTTAATACACATGGGCAAGGCCCCTTCGTGAAAATGTCAGTCGGCCATGCAGCCGGTATCTCAACTGACTCCCGCCCTGGCACAACCGGCCGGCCTGGCTCATAGACTCAAGAGCAGCATCCTATCAACACAGATGACACATCAGATTGCACGCCTGAGTCCTTATCAGATGGCAACCAGGACGCATACGTCGCGCGTGTTCGCGCGCTGCACGAAGTATTATAACACTAAGACAAGCTTCATTAGATACATTTTTGTGCGTACTGTCTGGCAGTAGGTAATTAAAGAATGGGAATTTATCGTTAACTAAGGATGTATCTGTTACATAGTAACTAATAATCTGTATCACAGTGCTGTGAAAATTTTATTGCAGCCTTTTATATCGAACAATATTCTTTTGTTTTCTAAGGGGTATTAAACCCTCCCAGTTATGCACGGTGTGCAATAAGGTGGAGAACCTTATAAATGTTATGCTGGAGTGCAGATCTGCGATCTAGGGTTATAGGCAAAAGTAATTGTTCCAATGGGCAGCTCAACTGCTGATTGGCTGACCAAACTGAACAAACTGGTATAGCTCTGACTTGTATAGCTCTGACAGCTTGACAGAGGTCAAGCAGAGCAGTAAGCTTATACCAGTTTGTTGGGCTGTCCATTGCCCTAGAGTGATAAGAAAAACAACTGTATATAGAATAGGTAATAGTTCTATATACAGAACGGCCACTACCCGCCCCCCTCTGACTACAGATACCCCACCTCACCTCACACTTTCTGGGAAACTTGAGGGAAGCCGAGCAAGGGAAAGCAGTCAGGCGCCCTTTGGATTTGACTACATAAAATTGTGTCTTTTCAGTGCATAAAAACGTTGAAAAATAACGCTAAATTCACATTTTCAATAATTCTTTAGCTCAAATACTATTGTTAATAATAGAACGAACAATTAAAAGTATTGAAATGTCGATGACGTTAAATGCAAAACGTGGCTTTCAACCCTACACGCAATGTCATGGATGGTTTGCACAAAGTGAAAAACGTTCTTTATAGTGCCGGACCTGTGCCACGGGTGATAAAAGCCTTAAAAAAATGCATGTCATAAGACTGTGATTATATTTAATTTACAGATGGATAATAAAAGCGCGTGTCATGAACAAATCTCCGATGCGCACATGGAGTAACGCCAAAGGAGAGGGCAAGCTTTTCAGCATGGATATTTGTGATGAGAGTGGAGAGATCAGAGCAACTGCCTTCAGGAATGAGGCTGAGAAGTTTTATGATATGATCCAGGTCTGTTATTGTGTTAAGATTTCAAGTAAAAGCTACCTAAGGGCGAGATTCAGAGTTCAAAGACGTTTTTTTAGGTTTAAATTTGAACTCCTGTTGTCAAAATTCGACTGAACTCATTCTCTAAAGACTTCTCTGAATCTTGGCATCATTATCATTATTTTCGAAGTGCTTGATAAGATTGATAGTGTATTCTATCTATAACTCATAGATAACTATATTTATTGCATTCATCAAAAGATAATGGCCTTCATATAAATATCATACAATGCTTGTAATCCGCAAATTTCTTTTGACTTTAATTTTTTAAGTGATTTAAGCATTCGATAATTGTTACTTATTATCACATCAGACAAACAACTTTCTCAATTTTCCAGTCTTAGGGACACATTTACAATGAATATGATTATGATTGAAGTGATTTGAAAGAAAAGAATTAAATATACTTTTCACACTGTTGAAATTCTTAAAATTCAACGTAAATATTTAATTTCCTACCACCACTCTCTATTGACTTTTTTTGTGCTAATCCATAACAACTTTATTACCAATCATATCACATAGCATAAAACCTTATTTCATATCAATTTTATCAAAAACTTCTTAATTTTACTGTTAAATAAATAAGAAACCGCCAAAATCATTCAATTTGCAGGGCAGGCCTATGTCATATTATTCCTTCTCATTTCATACAATGACTAATCACCCCAATACCTATAACAGGTGGATAAAGTCTACTACATAAGCCGATGCCAACTGAAAACAGCAAACAAACAGTACACAAGTCTTAAAAATGACTATGAGATGACATTCACCTCAGAGACAGTGTGTGCCGAATGTATGGAAGATGCCTCCTCTGTACCGTCTGTCAAGTACGACTTTATGCCCATCAGTGAGATCGGAACTAAGAACCCTGATACACTCCTGGGTAAGTTTTTCAATTAGTATAGTAGATGAAGTTTGATTCTCCTTTTTATTTGATTAATGGGTGGTTTTGTAATATTTCATTTATAAATAAATATCTTCTTGGACAGATTGTCTAGTCCCAAATGAAGTATAGCAAGAACCCTTTTATTTTGATGACTAGACAATGAACACTGAAATTCATATTCTACTATACAAATATTTGCATCCGACCCTTGGCACAGCTGCCAGGTTTACTACCGACAGCTCTATCGAACCATTACAGTTTAAGTATGTGATTATCATAGCCTAGCCATCACTCTCAGCTCGATCTCAGTCGCGCTGGGAGCCCCTCGCGTGCACCCGTATGCGGGTCTGTTTTCGGCAAAGTTCGAAAGCGTAGCGCCGCCGCTGAACCGCTGTATGGTACAGGCGGTACAACAGTGTTGTGGAAACTAACTGCGGGTTCACGCTAAAGCAGTGGACGGTCTTTACGCTGCACATTGCATCACGGCTTTTGACACGGTCCAATTTGTACTACTACCACTGCCAATACAATGCTCGCCAATGCACAGTTTCAGTAATATAATAATATATTCAGATGTGATTGGAGTATGCAAAACGGCAGCAGATCTTCAAGAGTTGACAGCCAAAGGCACCGGGAGACTGCTCAAGAAGAGAGAAGTAACACTCGTCGACCCGTCGGGCGGTGCTGTTAGTATTCATTTCTATTCTTTTTATTTCTAAGATGCACATTTCAAATGTAATTCGTGAAACAAATTTTTTTTAACGTAAATAATTTTGTATGTGATTCTGACCTTGATAAATGTTTTTTTCAGATTATCTTGACAATATGGGGAAATGAAGCCGAGACCTTTGATGGTAGCACTCACCCTATTGTAGCAGCGAAGGTAAGGTTATATTTTTAATAATGTATCTCAAATAGACTGTATATTTCAGTTTTACAACATTTAGTTTTGCTCTCTTTCAAACTAATGACGTATTAGACTAATGACTATGAGTTGTTCGGAATTTATGTAGGATTTGTAACGCCACTGACTTTTCGATGCAAGAAAAAATTACGAGTTTTCAAAATATCTTTTACCCCGGAGGCTTCTTCGGCTTCGGAGCTTCGCTCCTACGCGTAGCTCGGCCTTCGGACTGCCTCCTCGGGCAATATTGCTGTGAGCAAATGCTATGCTTATATCGCCGTGTGCTCCCTTAGTATATTCACCATTACACAACAAAATTGCCTTATTTTGATAGTATACAGTTAAAAAGTTATGTACTAGAGTTTCAAATGATCTTATTAAAAATCGTATGTTTATAAATAACTTTATAATTGCAGGGTGCTCGTCTAACAGAATTCAATGGCAGCAAATCGCTCTCTTGCCTGGCGAGTACAATGCTGCGTCAGAACCCAGACCTGCCAGAAGCACACAAACTGAGAGGCTGGTATGACAACGGCGGCGCTGATATGGAAACTGTCAATATTTCTGCCAGGTAAATCTATATACTTATAGAAAAGTGCATAAAACAACAATTAACCATTTTTAGTTGGAACTAACATCACCATAATCAGCCTATTATACGTCCCAGTGTGGGAACAATGCGGATTGGTAGACTTCACATAATCAGAATTTCATCTTCAGCGTTTTCCTCACGATTTTTCCCTTCACTGTTTGAGAGCAGTCTGTATTACGCACATAAGTTAGAAAAACTCATTGGTACATGGCATGTAGTCCGTACGACAACCACCAAATTCATATTTAATGAGCAGTAAATTCTAGTTGTAACATAAAAACTAGTGAAAACGCGGATTTTTGCCGTAACTGTATACTGTTTTTTCTCTTAACCTATTTCATCCCATTGCTGGGCAAAGGTCTCTCCCCCCTTAGAAAAAGTATATGTCTAGAATGAACCTAACGCATCTACCGTATAAAACAAAACGGGCCAACTTTCTTAGTAGGGTTTAGAGGCCAGTACTCGTTACAATTTTTTTCGACGCTTTCTTAGCTTCGACTGTCAATCTTGACATATAACTTATCCAAGGTCTCCCTTTATCCTTGTTTATTAATATTTGTCTTTATTAACATTTCTTCCCAGTCGGTGTCGAACGAGGTGACTACGGAATAATTTTGTTTCTGTTTTGTGGGTGAAAAGCTAGCCACCTATTACCACTTGAGACGACATTCCATCCTGAAATCAACATGCTAAAAGTGTGCCTTGCTACAGTTACACACTTCAAAAGATGATTGTTACTTTGAGTAATACTTCTGCCTCCTGAAAGGGATGGTCGTGATTGTATGTAGGTATGGAAATCTAATGAAAACAATAATTTAAACAGATCGGGTAACTACGCGGGCGGCAGCAACGACTGGATCACATTTGCGGAGGCCGAAGCCCGCCAGCTCGGCTCCGGCGACAAAGGCGACTACTACACCCTCCTCGGCGCCCTAACCTTCACCTTTGCAGACAACGCGGTTTACAAGGCCTGCCCTCAGGAGCAGTGCAACAAGAAACTCGTCGACCAGGAGAACGGCTTGTTTAGATGCGAAAAGTGTAATAGGGAATACCCCAATTATAAATACAGGCTGCTTTTAGGGGTAAGTGCTGTTGAAATTACATGTCTAGCATTTAACTGAGTAGTTAGGAACATAGAAGACATAGACGGTTGTACGTGTTTTGACCTATTCACTGAAAAAGATATGCATATAGCAAATTTCTTCTAGTTTAAAAAGATCGCTACCTTTTTTCTGTACTTATCGACAGCAATATTATTGAACTATCGATGGGCATGTGTCGCGCGGCACTGATCGTGAGGCAAAAAACACTAGAAAGTCACCCTTAAATATACAAGGTGTAAGTGACAGCCTAGCAAATACTGAAACGGTGATTCGGGTAGGTCCATTAGTTTTGTATGGGACAGTTGATTTTTTTCGCTTTTCCCGAGGTAGGCTCCATAGTTAGAGTTGTTCAGTTTGATGGTCCGAGTTCACCGTTTCAGTATTTGCTAGGCTGTCACTTACACCCTGTATTATACTTAAAGTACGCAACACGTGTTGGGGTTCTAAAGTCAACCTTTACAACTTAGCTACATTTCAATCCGTAGCTTTTTAACCAATAGATATGTCTCCAAACAGGCTAACGTGTCAGACCCGACCGGTGACCAGCGCATCACAGCATTCAACGAGGCCGCAGAAGCGATGCTGGGCAAGAACGCGGCGGACATCGGCCGCATGTTCGAGTACGACAAGGCCGGGTACACGCAGTTGTTCGAGGATGTCAAATTTAACACCTACGTATTCAAGTTCCGCACCAAGATGGAGACGTATAGTGTAAGTTTATTATATAGTGGTGGAAGTAGCGACTATAGTCTGACCATAAATGCCGGGCCACACATTCGGTACCGGAAGCGGGATTATTTGTAATGTTCGAGATTGTATGTACTCTGCCACACAGAAATCCGAACACGAAAAGGCGTGATATAGATTAGCATACGCATCCTGCTACGGCCTCCAGAGCTCGTAAAAAATGAGCAACACAGGCCTTGTGGTCAGACTATAACTTTACAAGCGAATACTTGTAAATGTTGTGTTATATTCCACTGAAAACGTCGGTGGCGCGATGCGGTGAGGTGTGGACATTCTATCATGGGGGTCCGGGTTCGAAACCACACGGACGACCTGCCACGTACCAATGAGTTTTTCTAACTTATGTACGTAGTAGACTGTATTAGACTGCTCTCAAAACGGAGAAGTGAAACATCTTGAGGAAAACTGCTTACGCTAAAGATTGTATGCGTTTTTTAGAGGAAATTATTATCAAGCTTATTTCAGCGACGATAGGGATTTTAGACAGTATAAAACTGTTTTAAATAATTCGTTTTTCTAAAGTGTTTGTATTGTGCAGGACGAAGCCCGCCTGAAGACTACCGTGATGACAGCAACGCCCGTGGACTACAAGGACGCCAACTCCAGGCTCATCAAGAGTATAAAAGCTATTACCGGAGTAGAAGTGTAATATTTACTTTAAAAACTGAATCAAGGCATGATTGATTGTCGATCCACCTGTTATGGTAATTTGAATAACTGTCTAAAATTAAGGAATTTAAATTGATACTTATGTTAACAACTAAAAATAAAATGTTCTGTATAATTCAATGCTGGCATTGTAATTCAGTAAATTATGTAAGTTATATTTTTAAACGTAGAATTAAAAGCCATAATAATTTTTTTATTAAAAAATAATGTATTTTATTGATTTTGGTAAGGGTCAGCGCACATCTAGCGGAAAATGCTCGAGGTTTTTTCATTGATATCAATTGATAATTAACCCAAAACAGTTTAAATAGAGTTGAAAATAGCATACAATAGATAACAGATTTTTCTCTCTTCAACTCTTTCAATTATTCAGGTTCACTATCAATGAAAACTGCTTGATTATTTTCCCGCCAGATGTGCACTGACCCTAAGGAAAGAAAACTTGGTGTTTGAATAAAACGCAAATTTCACTAGTTAATTTATTCAATCTCATTGATATGACTCATAATTTGGCTAAGAAAATGGACATTTTATTATAAACGTGCTCGGGCAAATGCAGTGTAAAAACGAGACGAGATTCAAAACGATACTTCGTTCTTAGTTGGTAATAATGTAAATTCAACATGTCAATAAGGTCCCCATTATCAGAGTATTTCTTGGTCCTTTTAACATCTAGCGGAGACCGTCAACACAATTATTTTAAACTATACTTATTTTGATACTAGACCGATGCGACGAGTAGTACATACATATTATAATAGACCCATCTATATTTCAGAGCCAATTGACTAGTATTTTTTACAAGTTGCCCAAGCACGGTGTGCATAAAATAAGTAGATAAATGTCACTCGATATTTATTATATGGGGGTTACCATTTCTATGTAAAATTTACACTTATAGTAAATACCTTTATAACATTACGATAGTAAAAAAAATATTTTCAAGGAATAAAATAGAAGTGACTTGTTAGTTTAGATGGCAGTGTGATTTCAGTGTTAAAATTAAATTGATACATAAAAAGAACTTGGGGCAAGACCAGTCTATCCAAAGCCCCAAGATTAGCTTAAAAACTATAACCTAATTAAAATTGTTAAAAACTAACACTGGAGTTGTACTAAAATTATTATCAATAAATAAAATTACAGAAATAATCTGACTACCAAACGACAGAATATTGCCGTGGCTGTGCTATAGTTTAGATTTAAAACTTGAAAAACGGATTATATAAATAGAAGCCCAGTCATTTGCTCGGAGACAAAACTTTTACTGAGAATTCGCCGTATCAAATAATTGGCTCATACACTGACTTTTCGTAGCCGCCTGTGCTGTGCCTTGTACAGTAGTACATATTCTCGCGTAAATTTGGCAGATGTGTCATCACACTGAAGCTGGGAATATACATGCCTGTTAATGGCATGCCAGGTGCTGGTAAACCAGCATGTTATTTACAGGCATTCCGTGAAGCTACGATACACATGCCTATGGGTGGCACACCAGATTCTAGAACAAGCTAGTTTATGACAGTAAGCGCCAAGCGAGTCCCACTTCCCTTAGGATGCTTTGAACTGGCACGCGAGCTACATGCAGAATCTCAATACACATGCCAGTAGCTCGTTCTTACTAGTAACTGGCATGCTTTTGTGCGAGTAACATACATGTGTATTCCCGGCTTTAGAGATGTACCTGCGCAGTTGATTATTATTGAAACCGCGCCAACCAATCACGATACTGTACGGTTGCACGCTAAAACAATCAATTTCCCTCTTTAATAGAGCAGCCATAAGGTTGATTTTATTATCAAATGGTTTCGAGTATAATACCCGGCAAATATCTTGTAAAATGGGCGGGGTGTTAGGGATCTGCGCAGTACGCGGTTTTACGTACAAATTATATTCTGCGCTGTCAAGGCCGTTTCAAAAAGTTTTCCGGTCATTGCACCGTCGGGAAATTTTAGTCCATCTGCGCGAACGAAGATTGACGAATGGACTGATTTTCCTGGTCGTACTATACGGTAGCAGCATCATATAGACTTCCATTGCTTTGATAAGTTATATGTCAAGATAGACAGTCGAAGCTACGAACGCGTCGAAAAAAATTACAACCAGGTAAGGCCGCTAAACCCTATCCCTATACACGCACACATATATAAGTTGTATGACGCCTCACGCACACCAACTTAAGAAAGTTGGCCCATTCGTTTTAGAACGTTAGAAGCGTAAGGTTCTATCTTGACATAAAATTAATCAAAGGCTAGAACGCAAATAACATAGGCATTTGTTCGACTTTGCTTTTAATTTGCATCAGGATTTCTCCTTTATCTAAACCTATAATTATCTAAAGTTATGAGATTAACAAATTCAATAAAATTCATTGTAGGGATACAAATCTGTCTTAAAATCAATATTCGCTAATAATTATCACAAAATCAAGTCATGTTAATATATTAAAACGTTTGGGATTAAAGCCATAACCAAGATATTAGAAGTACAGTTATGTGGGGAATGGTTAACTCCATTTTCTAATAAATTCATTGAATCAGCTGAACTGAAAACATTGAATTATCGGATATAATTCTAACAATGTCCTTATAATTATCTTAGTAATTGTAACATTAAAATTACACTTATGACATGTACATTGTTTACTGTTATAGTAAATAATAACACTTTTAGTAGGATAATAATTAAAAGATTTAAATATTACTTTTAGATAAATATTAAGAAAATATGTTTATTTTTAAATAATTACTTTTCAATTCCAAAAAAGCTTTTTTCTTTTATAAAATTTTACGAATTCGCAATAAATCAAAATGGAATGAGATTCTAGATTAATATCACTGATAGGATCTGAAATAATAAAGCAATATTTAGACTACGAGCTATATCATACTATAACCTGTTATATTATAACAATTCACTCGTACTCTAAAATTGTCTCTGCATCGAATCAACTCGGTATACATAGACAATCATATAAATATTAATAATAAAATAGATTTTTACACAATAGCAAGTGTACCGTACTAAAAGGTAACTTTAATCAAAACATACATTTAATTCCTTTAAATATCTCAGTAGTCATAGCCCGATAATCTCATAATAAGTCATAATTGCGTTTCATTAGAGAACATACTTTAAGATTACAATTATCACACAGTCCGGTCAACGTCCTCGGTTCGCCGCAGCGTCAAGTCCACTTACGATTAAACACTGTCTACACTAGTTGTGCACTAACACTAAAAATACGAGTTCGTATTACAAAAAACGCAGGTTAGTAAGTGATATATATATTTGAGCGATCGGTAGGTTAGGGGAGGGTCGCCTGCCCGAGCCGGCGTGCGCGCCCCGAGCCCCGCCTCGCCTGCCTCGCTTGCCTCGCGCCTACGCACACATCACACACACGCGCCACGGGTTATGCAACCAAAATATATTTACAACTAAGGACGAATAAATTAAAGCGAATAAATAGTAACGCTCTTTGGAACGGATTACGTTCGAGGTACGACGGTACGGAAGGCTAGAATGCGTTCCGCCAGTCGCGTGGGCGAACTGCGCGCCGAGGTGACAACTAGCTGCCTGAGTAAACGATACGGCTAAACGGGGCCGCACGAATTGTACGCCTTCAGTTAATAGTGAACTATTTCCAGAAAAATAATGTTCTTAATTCAATGAGGCATTTTCCAAGAGCAGAAAAAAAATAAAAATCAGCAGATGGCGTTAGTAAGTTTGACAAAAAACCTGACAAAGGTTAATAAATTGTCTATGGTTTATTTATTGACTGAAATAAACATTTTATCACGCTGCGTTGGCGTTGCCAGTAGATAGGAATCGAGAAAAACACTGAACATTATCGATCTGACAGGTTAATTTTTAAGATTGTAAAGCCATCTAGATAGTGCAACAGAACTTTAAAAAAAATGAAAATGCCTCATTATGACAAAAGCAGTCAGAAACTAGGAAAATCCCGTTTATTGTGAGAGAACTCCTTGATAACTACGACTCGAACCACCCCTTAAAATAAACTTAAAAACTACAAAAAAAAACATTAAATAAGAAAAATAATATGGCCTCACTGAAGCGATTGAAAGCTCGATTTTGACACAATAATTTAAATTACACAACCAGTAATTAATCTGGCGATTTTACAGAAGCGAAATATAAAAAGTAAAATTAAAACACAGTTAGCTCTAGGCTAAACAAATGACAACACAATAAAAATCAATCAGTAAAATAAATAGTACATTACACTGAAAGGACCCAATCATTCATTTTAATATTCCATACAGATCACATTTAATTTTATATATCAGTGTAAGTACTAAAAATAAGGTATCGAGAACATGACGCGAGTCGGTCACTATCCGAGTATCGCAGACCTTTAGTCAGCGAATACGTCGATAGTCCACCCGTAACGACCGCTTTACTTGTTCAACCATCGAACACATACTTTCAAGAAGCTTAGTCCATAGCTGATGATTGAGTTGAAAAGTTACAAGAATTGTTACAGAATTATTGTTAACATAATTGACGGGATTGAAAGATTTATAAGACGCCTCATGTACGGTTATGGCTAGGTCGCGCTATCAGTAGCTGAGCCCGGATAGATCTTAGCTAGCCAAGCCCTGAGGCGCCATGTCTACGAACGAAATTATCGCAGCGATACTCTCGCTGAACCGAACATTTAGTATGGGATTTGGTTGCTCGACGCTCGCTCGTGGAGATGGCGCCGGAGTCATCCGGCAAAAGGCTGTGGAGACTATAACTTAGGATCTCTACTATCTTTGAAACATGTACATCGGTAGTTGTTATTGATTTTCACATGTCGAAATGGAGCGACCTATTTGGGGGCAGGCAGCTGGGCCGCAAACTTACCCTGGAATACGCAGGGGTCGAACTAAAATTCTTCAAATACCACAGACTAATAGATGACGCCACCGACCCGAGAGGTAGGTAATGTTCTTTATATAAAAGGTTTAATGTCAGGGTGCTTGTAGGTACCTGATTCATGCGGACCACTTGCGTGGACTCATTAGTAGTCCATGCTTGTACTCCGCAAAATTACAAGCGCATATAGTACTAAGTACCATGTTTTTACGGATGTACGTGTGCAGTCGACTATTATTGAAACCGCTTGAACCAATCACGATAGTCTACTGTTCTGCGCCAAAAACAATACGCTTCTATTGGTCGATTCATTTCGCGCCTGACGCATGACCGACGCGATTTAAATTCGGTCTTTAGACTGCACGGAAATAAATTTCAAACTTTAACGTAGTACTTATAAGATTAATTATATTGTCTGCGGTTTTGATTATCTTCGGGACATGTTTGTCCCAGTCTGCGCTAACGAAGATTGACGACAAATAAACGTGGTCGTACTGTACATGCGCTTTTTATATACTTACAAGCACCCTTAGAGACAGTTACCTAACAATCCAATGACGATTGCCACATGTAACGGTAACAAATAATATCTTGTAACTATACCGAGTAACCATCAGCTACGAGCAGTGTTGTTAGGTAGAACGGTGGAAGTTATCGGTCGCTAGCGGGCGGTAAGTGCGCTACAGTGTGTCAGATCCAGTAGGCGCGGGGGAGGGGGCGGGGGTGAGGGGCGGCGAGGCGCGCGGGGGCCGCGGGCTCACGGCACCAGGTCGGGCAGGCGCCCGCGGCCCTAGGGGCGCCCACCCGTCTCCGCGCTCACCACCTGCAGGACCAACACATACACTATTAAGACTAACAACTCCAGGGGCAGTGGTATATTATATTGTTTACCAAGGGATAAAAACTATCCCAAAAGATAAAATTTTGAGTATATTGCAATATAATTCGAATGCGAAAGTGGTGACTTTCATACGAGTCAAACACTCTGCTGAAACGCTGTTTCAATTTGAGTAGGTACGAGGTGGTACGAGGAAAGTAAAAAAAAGCCAGATATAAAAATATCTATGTCGTGTTCGCTCGATGAATTAATTTTAATTAAGTACTTTCGAGAAGTTTGCACAAATTGCGAACATTCGCGCAATTTGCACAGGCGGGGAGGAAGTCTCAGCCGTCAGTATTGCCAGCTTCAGAGTGAAGAAAAAGGGGCACTCAATAGAGCATGCAGAGGGGTCCGCCAAAAACATTTTCGTTTACAATACTTAGGGCCTGTTTCACCACTTCTGGATAAGTTATTGTTAGCTTATTTGACAGATCTTTTGAAATATATCGTATGAAAGATATGTCAATTTATCTGTCATATAAGCTAACAAGAACTTATCCAGAAGTGGTGAAAAAGACCCTTAGACATCAAAATATAAAGAGAGAAGGTACTATTAGAATTCTTCCGCAGTATTAAGATGCTCTACCAGTAGCGAGGAATCGAACGACTTCTTTGACCTAGAGCGCGTGCCGCCAACGCGTTTGCTATCTCTCGCTCTCACTCAGCTCCACTTTACTATTAGTTAATTTCATTCTTCTTTTCTCTTTAGAATGTGTTGAAGTAACCAGCAAGCTTGAAACTTATTGTAATGTAACTTTAGATAACTTAAATTTGATCAAAATTGGTATTTATAACAAAGTAAATAAAACGAATGATCTGTAGAAACTGTTATGGAATGTTGTTTAAAAACATGTTGATACCCATTTTGTAATTAGTCTGTATATGTTCCTAAAATGAAATAATATAAAATGTGTTATGTAGAGCGTCGGTGGCGCTTTGCGGCGAGGTATGGGTACACTCAATTATGGGGGTCCGGGTTCGAATCCGCAAGGACAACATGCAAAGTTTTTCTAACTTATGTACGTAATACCGACTGCTCTCAAACGGTGAAGGAAAACATCGTGAGGAAATCTGCATACGCTGAAGAAGAAACTCTGATGTGTATGTGAAGTCTACCAAACCGCATTGAGCACGCGTGGTGGATTAATACCCATACACCCTGTGTGTGTCCTGCAGTGGGGCGTGTATAGCCTGATGATTATGTGTTAAGGTGAATCATAGAGCAGTACTTACTTTTCGCTCCTTGTAGTAGAGCTCCTCGCTCTCCTTGTCGCACAGCAGCAGCACGACGGCCCCGAAGAGGAAGATGGCGGCGCCCCACCCCACCCCGTATGCCCACCCGAACTCCCACACTGATCTGTTGCCTGATACGACAATATAAATTTTTATTAAAGACTAGAAGATATGTGACATAGTCACGCGACGCAATTTAAATTTTTTAAGTGCCACACAAAAGGACAAGTGCGTACCCTCAATCGACGGAAGTGATTGAGGCTAAAGATGTATGTCAAAGTCGGAGCGTGTGGCGTTCCCATGGGACAATGGCGCGAGCTTATGCAAAGGCAAATTACTATGCTCTGATCCAGAAATGGATTCCTATTCATTATGATCTAAAAGGAGTAATGAAATATTCGATGTACTGCTGCGCTAATGTGGTGTGGTCGTCGGCTATATCGATCAAAGCATTTAGGTATTTGATTAAATTAATATAGGAAGATAGGTGACATTCTTGCATCACATACTCGAAAAATGAACCTGCTTTACATGTATCTTACGAGTTTAAAGTAATGCCGTGTGATTAGTTTTTTCTTTTTGTATGATTTGTACAACGATTAACGCACACGAAGGCATTGCGGTACCTTAATACCGCCTAAAATAAAAAAGTAACTGAATCACGCAATGCCGCTCTAAATGCAACTACGGAAATTAGGCGACGGGGACTCAATTTATGCTGTCCATAGCACTTAGGCCAGCCATCTATCTTCCTGTTTTAATTTATTCAAAGATTAAGGTAGATAAAGTTAATATTAATCAGAAGACTTACCCAGATTCAACTCTGCGGCAAAGCAGACGGGGTAGATGACGAGCGCTATTAAGATGCACATCACTGGAAGACAATACAAATTCATCAGTTATTATCTATTCTAAACATTCAAAACACAATGACATTTTCTTTTTATAAGAACAATAACGTTCGCAAATGTTTCGCTAGAACGCACGTGAATTATTAAGATTAAAGATTGTATTATAAAGTACCCTTTGGGTTCGGTGAAGGAAAACATCGTGAGGAAGCCGGTATGCTTCAATTTAGAGGCATGTATTGTTCCAAACTGTCTGGCCATTATATGTGACGACGGGCTCACGACTGTCACACGGGACAGTTTCGGTACTACTAGTGAAACGAGGATGTTCTGAGTTTTCAGAATATGTGTGACTACTCCCTTATGGAATATAGTCATGAGCATATGCTTGATATGACACATGGATTTCATATACAATGCTAGTGAATAGGAACATTTTATTATTTTTGTCGGTCGTTGAAGGCCGTACAAAAGATATTAATGCTTATTTACAGTTTGATACCCAGTCAGACCTTGTTAGACTGACAATTGAAGGTCTTTCTATATTGGGAAAACCGTATGCCATACATGCTAGTGAATACAATGTAAAATCTTTGTTTGTTAGTTCATAGGCTACTTAACTCGTTTACCGAGAGAACAATGCCCAGTGTGTTCTATGAGTATGGAAATAAGGATTAGTTTACATAGATAGATCCTCCGATGCACTGTCAAAACTAAAATAAAGTTAATTCGGAAGTCAACCTGTATGAAAAGGTACTTGTCGTTGGCGGTCGTCGTTTTCGGCGTTAAAAACGTCTTAAAAACGTCCTAAGCGATGACCGTTATATCTTCGTTGCAAACTTAATTTGTGAAAAAAATAACGAAAAAAAAAACACCTAATTAATGTAGGCTACCTACTACCCACAAAAAATAAGACGATAATAAATATAATGAATAAAATAATAAGATCCAGTCAGAGTTTCGGTACCTACTACTAGTGAAACGTGGATGTTCTGAGTTTTCAGAATATCTGTTACTACTCCCTACATCTACTTGGAATATAGTCATGAGCATATGCTACGCTACGCTACGATATGCCACATAGATTTCATATAAAATGCTATTGAATAGGAACATTTATCATTATTTTTCTCGGTCGTTGAAGGCCGTACAAAAATTATTAATGCTTATTTACAGTTTGATACCCAGTCAGACCTTGTTGGACTGACAATTGAAGGTCTTTCTATATTGGGAAAACCGTATGCCATACATGCTAGTGAATACAATGTAAAATTATCTTTGTTTGTTAGTTCATAGGCTACTTAACTCGTTTACCGAGAGAACAATGCCCAATGTGTTCTATGAGTATGGAAATAAGAATTAGTTTACATAGATAGATCCTCCGATGCACTGTCAAAACTAAAATAAAGTTAATTCGGAAGTCAACCTGTATGAAAAGGTACTTGTCGTTAGCGGTCGTCGTTTTCGGCGTTAAAAACGTCTTAAAAACGTCCTAAGCGATGACCGTTATATCTTCGTTGCAAACTTAAATTGTGAAAAAAATAACGAAAAAAAAAACACCTAATTAATGTAGGCTACCTACTACCCACAAAAAATAAGACGATAATAAATATAATGAATAAAATAATAAGATCCGGTCAGAGTTTCGATACCTACTACTAGTGAAACGTGGATGTTCTGAGTTTTCAGAATATCTCTGACTACACCTCGGGGAATATAGTCGTGAGCATATGCAATATTCATAGTTTATACAAAAGGCAGCTATTCAAATAGCTTTTTAAATTTCTAATATTGTTTATCATTAACATGTTACATCCATGTTGTTCTATTTCAAACATAGCCCCGCCCCGGTTTGACATGTTGCGGGTTCAAGTCCCATCCGAGATCTAAATTTGCAGCGACGATTATATTGTTTTTAATAATAACATGAGTCTTTGTCGTTTTAACCTTCATTATTATCTTAAGAGGTTTCCCTGACCTGAACGACCTTGACCCTTTCAGAGCCGCCTCACCTCTACTAAACTACGTCATTTTAGTAGGTATACCTATTGTTGACTAGTTTGCCCTTCATTATGTCACTGTGGTGCCTTCTAATCCAAGGAAATCAAATTCGAAAAGCATAAGAATCCTCACCAAATTTTGCAATTATAAAATTTCTTAAAAAACATTTACTTCATAGCCTTTTTAGGTCTTAATATTGTCTACACAATGGTGTGTATCGCAAGTAAAAGTAACTTCAACTTATAAAGTAGATGCACATAACACAGATATTTTCCAATAGGCTTTCCAGGCTTTCCTTTGAACACAGGTTTTATATGTATTTTATTGAAATATACTTCAAAGCAAATAAAGCCGAGATGTTGAAGATCATTGCTATATTTGTCATTAATTTGTATGTCTTTCAAATAACGAGAAGATAGCTTCTAAAAAATATAATAAAAATGCCCCGGCAAAATATGGTTCTTCGTTTACCTATGGGGAGCGTCTTAAAGGGTTTATACATACATGCAAGCGCCATGGCGAGGACCGCGAACCGGTAGTATCTGAACTTGGTGCGGTGGTCGGCCGCGCGCAGGCCCAGCCCCGTCAGCAGGGCCCCGCACACGTCCGCTGCGAGCGTAGCCACGCACAGGCCCGCAGCTGCCCTGCACATGCAAACAATATCATATTGATATATTTTTCCAAGTGTTAATTTCCTAATCTCATCAGAAACCATCACGAAGCTATTGAGATGTGGTGATGTCATACGCAGTGAGTTTTCAAGATTACCAAAGAGAGGGTTCTGAAATACGTCATCGCCTTGATGCTCATGAAACCAAGAGTTCTGAGAATATACTTATAAGTCTTCATCAAAGCTTTACTTATAAACCTTTACGAGAGCATAAAATAACATAACAATTGCTCTTAGCTTTCTTGAACCCAAAGTAGTTATCAATTGCTTTAAAATAATCGCGTGCCCTTACAGACGGGTAGTAATAAAACTTAAAATAATAAAACGGTAACAAAAGTATAAAAGGTCAAGACTACTGACTCTTGACCTGTTTTATTATTTCAAGTTATAAACTCAATTTAATAAAATACCATGTGGATATATCATTACTTCAAATTGAAGTGACAAGCGACAATCACATAGTAGTTAGAGCATTGGACTGCAACGCACTAATCGGTTAGGTTCCGGGCCACGGGTTATTTGTATTATAATGAACCGCTCTAACTCCACTTACCCATATTATACCGCTATCTAAGTAAGACAAAAGAAAAACAATGAGTTTCTATTGATACACTTTATACTCTTAGGGCCTGTTTCACCACTTCTGTATAAGTTCCTTATGCTTATCTGTCAGATCGTTTGACATATTTCGTATGAAAGATATGTCAAACGATCTGTCAGATAAGCTATCAAGAACTTATTCAGAAGGATAGGACACAGGACCTTATAAAACTAACAAAAATAGCAACTTATATGTTCTTTCACTTTGGGAAACCATATGCCCTTTTTCAAAAGTTGCTCCGTAAACCAAGAACAATAACCCGAATCCCAAAGTTTATACTGAACAACAACAGGAGTAAAGCTGAGCAATAGGCATTATGATGCACATGATGAAGCTCACCCTAGACCCCAGCTGCCGAGCGGTCATCATCATATCATATGGCATTTTTTGTCTTCCTGCTTGGATCCGAGAAGGTTGGTTCCGAGCGGTAGATCACAGGTTTCCTCCACTGAACGGTATTGCCTCCCATCATTTACCATGTATTTGAAGTGTGAAGAAAATAAATATCTAGGGGTCAACACAAAAGATCCCATATTCGATCGAAGTGTTGCTGGCTTGCCAGCACCCATAATAAGATAAGATAACAGCTTACGTAGAAGCCTCATGATCCATGCATGAGCACGTCTCCAGTAGTCTCCCCCCATGAATCATAGGGAACAACGCACAAATAATTTTCTTACTTGATGTAAGGAGCGGGCCTAGCAGCGTAGCAGCCAGGCTGGGCGGTAATGTCGAACGGCAGCGGTGTGGGCGCCTCGGGGTCGATGCAGTGCATGAACAGCCCCTGTCTCCACCCGGCTGCCATGAGCCAGTCTGCCGACGCCAGCCCCAGCACCATGAGGATTACAACCAGTAATCCGCATATTAGTGCGATCACCTGGAATGGTTGAGGTTTTCATTAGTTTAGGTTAATACAAATTGATGATTCAGTAGGTGTGGTTCAATTTATGTTTTTGCCAAGTATTTCTTCAGTATTTTCTTTTTGTGTCTAATTTCGACTATTATTTAAGAAAGACAGATTTGTGTAAACTAATTTGAAGCACTAATGCTCAAAAATTGATAAATATTCCAAGACATTGTCACAGGTCCGACACTCTAAAGAACGTTTTTGAAATTCGAAATGGCGTCTGCACATGCGCACTTTGTGCAAACCGTCCATGACATTGCGGGTAGGGTTGAAAGCCACGCTTTGCATTTAACGTCATAGACATTTCAAAACGTTTAATTGTTTGTTCTATTATTAAAAATAGTATTTGAGCTAAAGAATTATTGAAAATGTGAATGTAGCGTAATTTTTCAACGTTTTTTATGCACTGAAAAGACAATTTTATGTAGTCAAATCCAACGGGTGCGCTGACTGCATTCCCTTGCTCGGCTTCCCTCAAATTTCCCAAAAAGTGTGAGGGGAGGTGGGGTATCTGAAGTCAGTGGCCTTTCTGTATATAGAACTATATACTATTACCTATTCTGTGACATTGTTGTGTTTGTTGTTTCCTAAAACCATGTTCAATGAAGGCGTACATATTCCTAGGATGTACAGAGTAGCGAACAAACTCAACCTGACAATTAAGTAACAAAACCAACAAAGTAATTCATTGCCTCATCTAAAAATAGTAGTCGTATCTAAAACAATTACACGGAACGTCTGTTCGATGTAACTTAAATCCGTAGAGACGAACAATAAATAAACATTGGAAAGGATCGATCGTAAACATGTTATTGCTTTTCTTTTAGGAAACAACCATCATTGTTGCTAGCTGCTCTGAAGTCCTGACTTCTGAATATTGTTAGACTTCTTTGAGACGATGTTTCTTGCTCGAAATGTATTTTTAACACTAGAGTCATACATAGGTTATTCGTCAGATCGTCGATCGTCAGCATCGTTGATGCTTACACCATGTGACGAGTCATTGCAACCGACCTCGTTTCTGATTGCAGCGGTTTCCCATTCCATCAGATTCTTGAGGGTAAGGATGAGAGAGTGCGTGTGGGTTTATAGTTATATCCTTAAAATGTCCTACATGTCTCCTGAGGTCGACTATGAGAACATAATCACCACAAGAGTACCACAAGATATAGATAACTAAGTAGATACAGGGTCCTTCTTAATATGCTGACACTTTTTTAAGGCGATGATCAGAGCATCAAACTGAACAACTTTCTCTATAGGACACACATCCAAATCGTGAAAAAAAACAGCTGTCCCATACAAAACTGTGAACCTACTCGACCCAAATGTATGGGACAGCTGTTTTTTTTCACGATTTGGATGTGTGTCCCATAGAGAAAGTTGTTCAGTTTGATGGTCTGATCAACCCCTTAAAAAGTGTCAGCATCTTAAGAAGGACCCTGTATATGCTAGGCTAAGTATCTCTGTAGAAATTCGTACAGACCAGTAACAGTGTTCGATTTGTGAAGAAATCTAAGTTTTACACACGTATGTTAAAATCTCCTATTGGATAAAATCCATGAGAAAAAGCAAGAAAGATTGAATACAAAATCTAGTTCACAAAACTAGAGCAGACTTTTCCTCCGTTTTAGTTTAAAAATAAAAGTATTCCAGCCAACAGGCAGCGCCGGCACGTAAACGTGGTATCACTAGACACAAAGCACATTGTTTCCGTGAGGCGCTACGCTGCATAAAGCCCCTCATCCATCATCCTCGCGCCGCTTGAAATTACACGGAAACAAAACCTCGCCCAGATCAAAGTTGGACAAATGGCTCGTTCATTATGAATAACCATCGCCCGAGACTCCGTCGTACTGGACGGGGACTACATGTAATTTCGTATTCAAGTTTGGAACTAGGTTTTGTACTGTTGTTGTGTTGTACTATCTACATCTTGAACAATCTTCCAGTTGTTTTGGTGACAGATTTCGATAAAACTTGGCGGGGAGATGTTTGTTAGATGGAAGTTTCTTATTATATACAAACTTTCGCATTTATAATATGAACTACTAAAGATACTGATGAAGGGAGAGGTTATCCAAAATAAGAACGAGCGGAAGAGAATAAAGGCCTTTGCCAAAAAAGAGGTATTTAAAATCTATCTTATCTATTCACTCTCCACTCCATCTCTTCCGAATATAGGGTCCAACTTAATATGCAGACATTAAGCAGTTTTTTAAGGGGACGATCAGACCGTCAAACTAAACAACTTCCTGTATGGGACCAACATCGAAATAACGAAAAAAAAATTTGCTGTCCCATACATTTGGCTCGAGTAGGTTTGCAGTTTTGTATGGAATAGCAGATATTTTTTTCGCGATTTTGATACTGGTGCCTTAGATAAAGTTGTCCAGTTTGACGGTCTGATCATCTCCTTAAAAAAGTGTCAGCATATTAAGAAGGACCCTGCATATTAAAAATTAATGTTGGTATATCTGAGATTAATAGACATCGACACCGTTTGACCGATTGCGATGAAACTTGGGTGGGTGCGCATGCACGGGAAGAATTATGACTAAAAAACGTATTGCAAGGCATGCACACAGGCACAGATAGTAAAACGATAAACGACTGCCGAATTTTCCTTCTTAATTATGGATAAAAAAGTCTTAGACCATATAACTAGGGTCGCTCGCGTTAGCTTTCCCCTCTGCCAAGTTACACGATCAATTGATCATGTGCATGTACATACAATATTACACCTTATCACTAAACCAGACAGCCTATAATTGCGGAACAATAACTTCAAACAAGTCTCGTTTGGGGTTCACGCGAGACTATTTTTAACAATCAAAATTAGAATCTAAAGCAATGGAACAAACTCCAAAGTTCTCATGCTACCTCGTCCCCCGCAAAAAGTGGCAGAAAAGTTTGTTAGTAGAATTACACGCGTAACTCGTCATAGTTATATTGTCTAAGAAAGAAGTGTATTTCACCAGCAGGCTGCACCATGACAGCACGTATACGTTCGTCATCAACTCATCAACAAAGAGCATTGTTTCCACGAGGCGCTCCGCTACAAAAAGTTCGTCATCCATCACGCTCGCGGTTTTTATAATTACACCGCACCCGGATAAAACCAGACCTAGATTAGAGTTGAACGATCGTGGATTTGTGGCTCATTCATGATTAATGATACTCAAGAAAATGGTACGATTTCTCGGTATACCTTAAGAAAACGATTCTCGTGATCTTAACAAAACATATTCTGCAATCTACTTTTTATGTTAAACTGTTACCCGCGACTCGTCTGCGTTGACCTTAAAATGTATCCTATGTGTTAATCCGGAACATATTCTATCTGCGTGCCAAATTTTATCCAAATCCGTTCAGCAAATCATGCGTGATTGAGTGACAAACATCTTAAGATAAAAACTTTGATGTTTATAATATTAGTGAGATTAATAACGACTTCTCTCAAACGGAAAACATCGTGAAAACCTGCATTCGCTGAAAAAGAAATTCTGATTCGTTTAATTTGTATTCCCACATTTTCGACTTAGAAAGGTCAACACATCGGTCATGGGGCACTGTATACGCTATTATAATAAGATACCAGAGAATATTCAAAACTTGCCAGACAAAAAGTTTAAGTCCCATGTTAAACAAGTCTTCTGTAAAAAAGGTTACTATAAACTCGATGATTATTTTAATGACGAAAATGTCTGGTATTGACAATGTAATTTAATGGATTTTTGTAATTGTACTTTGTATATTTTGATTTGCTTAAAAGAAGTGTATTGTAGAGTTTCTGGCCGCATCTTCTCTACAACGGAACAACTTCCGACGCGGTGGTAGATTCAAAAACATGACGTCAGAAAGTTATTTTGAATAAACAATTTTTAATTTGAATTAGAATATGTGAAGTCCATCAATCCGCATTGGGGAACGAGCTGGTCGTTGGGGATATCCCTATGTTCTGCTGTGAGACGTATATTATAGGCTCAATAATGATGAAGTATTGAAAATACGACTACGTAATTCACACCAATAAAAAAAATACTGGACAACAAAAACTGATATTAGTACAAATTACGCTTTTTCTTTCAACGGAAGACAATCTGTACATAATCAATAACTAAGCCTGTTGCAATAAGAGGATAGACCAGTACCGTTTTGCCCTTACAAACGTATTCCCCTGTTATTCCTCCTTGGATAATGAAACTAGAACAAAATTTTCTACCACACAATGTATGTCAGCTAAGCCATGTCCTTATGTTTTGCTTTTTTGCATAAATTAATTACTGTAAGAACTAGGGACGTTCGAAAATTACCAATTTTACCGCCCGTTTTCAGATAATCCAGCAAACAAATCTGACGAATATAAACAAAAACAGCAAAACATACAGACATAGCCTTTCTCATATTATTCTTGAAAGAATTAAAGTTATGGAGGAGGAAACCGGGAAATACGAAATGCTGATTTCGTCCATTTCATGTAGGTAAAATCAGTCCGAGCTGCAGTTGTCTCTTTCGCACTCTAGTCGGCGGGGTGTGTGGGAAGGGGCAGATCGGAAATATACGAATACAGATGGAAAAGTGACCTATTCTCCTTATATCCTCTTAAGAGGCGTCACTGAGCTTGTAATAGACAAGCTCAGTGACGCCCTCATCACAATAATAAAGATTTATCAATAAAGAAAGCCTAAATTAAAAAGTGATACTCCAATAAACTACACAAGCCTTCAAGCTATTTTTAAAGAATACTTTTATTTTTATTTCGTAATTCTTAAAAGTGGAATGTTTAGAACCCCTTAAAAGTATTGTATAACAATAGCTAGAATGCTTTTGTAATTTATTGGAGTAGCACTTTTTTAATTTAGGCTTTCTTTATTGAGAAATGTTTATTATTGTGGTGAGGGCACCACTGAGTTTGTAATAGGCCTCTTAATAATAAAATGATAAATTCACCAAGTAGTTATTGCATACCTAAACACATAAGATAATGAGATTACGAAACATATGCGAGTACACGCTTCAATTAACTAATCGTTGCAACATCTGTTCTAGATGCGATAAAGCAGAAAGCCTTACGATCGCGATTAAGTTAGAAACCACTGAACCGTTAATGATTATAACGCGGTCTCCGTATTGCAGATGCTAGCCCACATACGATTTAAGAATAAATATCATTTATTATGTGGTCATCCAAGCCTTTGGGGTCCAGGGGAACCTTCAGATATTTTATAATAGTTGATTGATCATAAGAAATACAAAAAAATAGAATAGTGTCTTTTTTAGGGTTCCGTAGTCAAACAAGGAACCCTTATACTTTCTTCAATTCTGTCTGTACGTATGCTCCGCCTCAATAACTCGCTCATTTCTGCACCTGTTGAATCGAAATTTGGCATGAAGACAGATAACAGTAACCCAAAAACAGAAATGTCGACTTTTCGAACCCATACAACGAAAGAGGGGTTGGAAACGTTTTTTTTTTTTATCGAGTGAGGTGTCGTTGGATAGGTCTTGCCCAATGGAACAAAACTCCTAAAGAAACTAAATCGATATAATGCTTCTGTCTCGAGATGTCTGTGCTCAAAGTCAAAAATAGGCCGTGCCCCCCTAACTTCTAAAATACTGGAGTGAAAAATCTTATGGCGGATGTTGTAGCTCAACAAGTTTCGCAAAAAAACAGTGAAATAGGTTTGTTCTCTAAAAAAACTAGATGGCGTTGCACGCAAATAAATCGCTACCATTGTGTTGCAAAAATGTGTTTTCTTAGGTAAGATAAGGTTAAAAACTTTCTTCTTTTTCAATTAAGAGTAGTTTATTCCGAATGCGTAAATGCGCTCTGCGACCAACGAAATCTGGTGATATTTTCAATACTAACCAACTAAAGTCAATGACATTTTGCAGAAACAATCTAGAAACAAATGTCTATGCTTGTATCTTATCCGATTTTCGTTAAAATATACAGTTTCAATGCTAGGATTAATTTAAGATTTTTATGGGAATCTTTGGGGCACTGTAATTTTAAAACTATACATTTTAACGAAAATCTAACTTCATACAAGCATAGATTAGTTTCTAGATTGTTTCCGAAAAATTTCATTGACTTTAATGGGTTAGTATTGAAAATATCACCAGACTTCGTTTGTATGGAGAGCGCTCCGAATTATATAACCTTAAGAAAAATATCAATTTTGTAATAACATACTAATTCCATTCACCGGTCTTCACAAAATTAAATATCTCTAAAAGTATAATCTGTCCACTGGACCCTTTAGGCTTTGAATTGGAAGCCCACATACATATCATCATTAGGATGAATGAATAGTACATTTAATAAACAGTTGTTCCATTCCCCTTTCATTTTCAAATACCATTAGGACATGAATAATTCAAACGAGTTACCTATTCATTGTAATCTATTGACAGGACGATCATGTTTTGTTTGTACAAAACAGTATTGAAAATTATTTAATTGACAACATTACATTTTTTTTAACCACCTGTTTTTAATAAAAAATATAAAAATAGTTAAAAAAATAAGAGATACGTATTTTTCCGATTTCATTTTTGACCGATATTTCTATTTTTAATTTACTTTTGAATTTTCTGAAAACATTGGATTTATGGCTAAGATACCTTGGCCGCAATAAGATTAAAAATAAAAACTGGCAAATACAATAGAAAAGCCAAGCAGGAAAAGGAATAAAATCTCATTCAACCTCTATTATATTTTACAGTATTTTTCAAATAACTCGAGAAATAATGGATAGAAAAATCTGATAATTTTTTATATAAGCTTTGAATCACATAAATCTCCAAATGGTTTTCTTATTTTGTTACCTTTCTTAAAATGAAATGTTGTCAATGGCAGTTAGAGCCATCGAGACCAATTTCAGTAATCACTAACCTAAACTATCGGATATCCGGTAATCGGATCGGAATCATTACTAATACAAATCCGTAGGTATGTTCGTCTTTCTGTTCATTACATCTGAAGTACCTAATTTTAATGCGTTTTATCATAGAAGAAGACTGTCGTGTGAGAAAAAGCATAGACTGATTTTTATATGGAGCAAACCAAAATAATAGGACCTTCGGTTTTTTAAGACCGACACACATACGGAATTCCGAATCAGAATTGTGATTTTGTATATGATTGGATATTCCGAACGATATTATCGACGGGGAAAATTCATACGAAATCGTAGTCCTGATTCAGAATTCCGGAACGGAAAACCGTATGTATGTGGTAGGTCTTAAAAACCGAAGACCCTATTATTTTGGCTAAGGGGATGATCAAACTATCAAACTGATAAATATCTTATAATATCTTGGACATTGTCACACAAATTATCTAGTCACATTTAAAGTACCAGAATCTAGCCTGGACTTGTGTTATGATGACTAGACAACGATATAGAATGCATATACAGATACACACATACATGACTCGGGTACAAATATTCATATTCATCGTACAAATATTGGTCCCTCACGGGATTCGAACCCGCGACCCTCAGCACAAAAGGCAGGTTCACTACAGACTGTGCTCTCGGGCCGTCGAATGATCAACTTTCTTTATGGGACTATGGGACCAACGTAAGAATCTCTAAAAAGAAATCTGCTGTCTCATACATTTGGGCAGAGTTCTTTGGTACTATAAAGAAGAGTTCAGTTTGATGATTTGATCATCCCCTTAAAAATCCTGAGCATTTTCAAGAAGACCCTATAGTTGTACAGTTTTAGAAAATATCCGAAATCCTACTAAGATTCTTACGTGACTTGTGACTTGTAAAAGAGTGGGATCCGCCATAAATTACTTATCAGAAAAAAGTTAAGATCCGATACCGAACCGAATACAGTAAATATTTATATCCAAATCCAAAACCGAACATCCATAAACCATCGCATCGCTCCTTGAAATCAAAACACGAGAGTACAGCACGTTGTTAGAAAGAAAAGCGGGAAAGTGAGAGGTGTCTCGAAGTGAGGCGGGGGGCGGGAGGGAGTTGGGTGCGGGGTCCGGGGTGCGGTCATCGATCGCGGCCCCCACTGCGCCCCTGGGGCCGCGGAGACCGCCATCAGCTGTTGGCGCTCCGCCTCTCGGACCCTTCGTCTCGAAGGTCTACCACCTGGCACGCCCGGGCTCCATGTGGCTACGAAAAGCTAGGCTACGATCCCGCACTGTTGTTGCCAACCGTCCTAGACTCTAAATCGATTCGAAAGTACCTGTATAGCTATTTGCATAAGTGATGAGGTGAATAAGGTAATGTAATGCAAATTGGACCCAATTTGTTCATGTAGTCGGTAGGACTAGTTACAATATTACATTCCACCGAAATGTTCAACCGCTGAATAGCATTCGCTACACAAAATCTCGTAGACAAAGGGATATCTTCATTTGCATTTTGCACAGGAAACTAAGAGGATTTAAACGTCACCTTCCTCGTCTCGTCTTCAAGACGGCTTTTATCTAAATAAGACTAGCTAAATATACATTTCCATTCCTTTCAGTGAAATGCACTTCACAGTCCTAGAGACTACATAACATACCTAGTAATAGGAAAATCTTTTATACAGACATCAACAAAAAAAAGTGGCAACTGTAAGTTGTTATCGCGGCCCCTCTCGTACCCATCTCAGACACTTCAGAGGGTTCCACCCGTTGTTGTCTCACGTACGACCCGTCTGACACCTCCAGGGACCCGACGAAGTTTTCAATTTATGCGACAGCCCGACTACAAGAGTTTAGTTTACACTATCTTACATACTTAACATGAATGCAAACTACTTAAGTACTTGTATATAAATATTGTAGGATTTACATATTTATGTTGGTACATACACTGTATGGTATAGGTACATAAGGTTTGCACAACGTTTAATGTGATACCACCAAGTACGGACATGACCACATGGGCCTTAAGTACCATGTCCTATCAACTTATTTGAGACAAATGTGCCTTATAACCATTAGATATGTCAATCAGAATGATAAGAGTAAACACCTTAGTGTAAAATTATGTAAAATTTTAATAACAGTCTATTATAATTTTACCCCCTTTATTCGCTTCACTTCGTATTTTCTTATGGTATTGTGCTAATGACGTTTTTGAAGTAGGTATAGTACCTACGAGTATAAAAAGAAATAGATACTGTTTGCCTCATGCGAGTTTCATGCAGCTTCATTTTCATGGACTAAAAAGTTGGCCGTGGATTGTCGTCTGCGCTGGGTCTATACCAGATTACGGGCCACAAATCTTCATGAACTGACTGCTCGGGAGAACATAATAGGGACATAGAAATTGCGCTTTTTAATTAAATTTGTTAAAGTTTTAGTATGTAAATCTCAGAATGTAAGCTTAAAATAAACCGGTGCACTTCCTGACTTCCTGCATACTACTTAAAACTACGAATAAATAGTACCATGAACAAAACAAAAATAGCGATCGTCACTCCGATAAAGTAAATCTTTTCAGAATCCAATACAAAACGTTCGACATAAAAGGGAATAAATTAATCAATTGGATCTGCCGGAAGTTTCTATCATCAAGAGGGATTTCATTCATTGAAATTGTAAAGCGAGTTGTAGTATGTAAAGCCAAATTCGAAGTCCTGCGAATTGAGCCAATTTCATTCGTATTACGTAGAAATAAGAGTTTTGAGGGACATTTCATGTGGACTTAATTCTAAACGAGTGCGATCCACGTGCAGCCAGCTGCCAATCATCGGTCAGTTGAGGGGACAACTAACCAGAATCGACTCACATATTTGACGACGGGCAGTCCGGGGCAGAGTTTTTGGTAGGTACAGTACGGCAATTGGAAACGAACTATATCAGAAATGAGGACATCAGCTCCTCTACTCGCGCGCAACGCGCATAGAAAATGACCTCTTCCCTTTCAGAGAGCGAAAGCCGCGCTGTTGCCGCGACATGAAGTTTGGAAAAAAACTGAACCGCGCTCAAGACGAGAAATTATAATAGAGGGACAGGAGAATACCAGTGCTGTGTTACCGACATAATTCTTAAAATGAGTTAGTAAATGGGTAGGAGAGTTGACGAGACACGCGGTATACATGGAGTCATCGGATAACTGAATAAAGCCACGAACCAAAAGCCGGAAATCTGATCGACCCAAAGCCGGATGGATAGGTGACAACTCCAGAGTAGGTAGGAAATAGTGGATTCGTAAGAACAGCTGCAGCACAGATCGGCGCCAGGACGGTACATGGAGTCATCGGATAACCGAATGGAGACCGCGAATCGAAAGCCGGGAATCTGGTCGACCCAAAGCCCGATGGATAGGTGACAACTCCAAAGTAGCTGGGAAATAGTGGAGTCGTAAAAACAGCTGCTGAGCATTGCCGGCTATTGGAAGCCTATGTCCAGTACTTAAAAGCAGTGGCTGAAAAGTATAATATGATGTTAGAAGTGGTTTATTTGCATTTCACGGAGAGGACAGTTCGCCTGCGGCAGGCCTAAGTATACCTACTTGATTGTTTGATAGCAATTTGTTAACGATTTTAGTAGATTTTAATCTTTATTGGTTATAAAGGATTTTATAAAGGATTAGTAATAGCACTAGTACTAGAGTGCAATTGTTCAGTAAAAGGAAAATAGTGGCAGAAAATATTTTCATCGCTTTCAACAAGTCAGCAAATATAATGACCAGTACGTGGATTCAAGAAAGGCAAGGCAGAAGTTTAACTTCACAAAACTTGGTCCGTTTATTGGATTACCGCAAGATTCGTGTCTGCGCTCTCTACACGGCTATTTTCCAAATAGAAAATGCGGTACAAAATATTACATTTCTGTGAATACAAGAGACTACAAATCCAATTTCCGTTCATACAAACACTGGCTACAAAACATGTTCCCTCATGTTTCAAAGGCTTTGAGCGTCCAATTGGACGGAGTACCATCTATATAGGTATTGTTATTCATACTTCAGGGGTGAACTTTTTGTTTGACGGCGTCAAGAGACCTTTATTAGGTACTCATAAAAACTTTGTCTCATAAAAGGAAAGCGTTTTGAAAACATTTTTACGAACGCTATCTTCGTATTCGCTCCCCTAGTCTAGAAAATATACAGGAAAAATAAATGGAAAACTTATTTCCTAAGTTCAAATCGTGTGTATAGAAAAAATTTCGTATTCTACTCGGCTACTGCACCTGGCACTGGCAGGTAACAGAATTGAATTTAAAACGTCCTCATTTTTCAAGCCACTGATGAGAGGATGTCTCTGGCATTTTTAATGAATCTCGGGGATTCAATATCAACTTCGACTCGATGGCATTAATTAATAAATGAAAAGATTTTTCAGCAAAAGTTTAATTTTGTTGGAGTGGAAAAGAATCTTGTTCATAGATAACATTACAAACAGTGAGTTTAGAAATGTTACCGTTTTGCAACAAAAGCGATAAATGTGTACTAAACAGTGTTTGGTAAATTCTGTGTTTGGCAAACACAGCTTGGACGATCAACCTAATCAAAAGATAGAAACCGTTCAAGTGCGAGTCGGGCTACTCGCGCACCTATGGTTCCGTATCTTACCACCACACAACATATTTACTTAGAAAAAAGTGGGACTTTTAACACTGCACCGACTCACACTTGGCCGGTTTTTATTTTTTATTTTTATACTGTAGAGTTTGCTCTATAATCACACCAAGTTTGACGCTTGTACGTATTACCGTTATTACGATAGAGCGAGAAGAAAAAACGTTGATAAAAACTAGTATCTTGCATGAGGACCCCCCTTAATTTTTTACTTTTTGTCATTTTTATTATTTGTTAACAAATCCTCCGTAATAACGCATATTCTGTGAAAATTTCAACTGTCTGGCTATTACGGTTCAAAAGTCACAGCCCTAAATATGTAGGACGGAAGGACAACGACAGCTTAGTAATAGAATAGGGTTCCGTTTTCACCCTTTGGGTACGGAACCCTAAAAAACACTAACGGACATGATCGCACCAAGTCGCATTTGGTAGGTAGTAACTCCATCCTTGCTAATGATGTGTCTGAGAGAAAGAAATAAGTGCGACAAGAAAATGTGATGCGGACCGTGCGGAGAAGACAGATCCAACACTTAACTTAAGAGAACATTAAAAGATATTACAATTGTTTTCGTATCAACAATCTTTGGTGCATGACAAAAGACAGTAAAAGCACCTGAGCGATCTGGTTGGCAGGCATCTCGTCTTCGTCAGTTGCGAACTGGGGCGGCGGAGGCAGCACTGAAGGCGGGAGGGCGCGCGGGTGTGAGCGGTGCCGGTGCCCGCCCGGGCTTGCGCCCGCGCGCCCCTGCATGCGTCGCTACCGGCCCGCCACCACTCGCGTACCTCCAGGCACTCAGGGCATCACCTCAGTACGACACCTTTATACTTGCTGCTGTCCTGGTATCACGGATCACTCACTAGCACTGTCAATCGGGTGGCAATACCTTACACGCTGTTTGTACTAAAGTCCGTCAGTGTTTTAGTTATATGGGGTTTATCGTACTGCTAATTAATTTATGAAATAATATACTTTATTAAATCTTTGGTAAGACCTGGAATAATAAGCAATTTGTTCGTGTAATTTATATTCAAAAGCTACTTACTTAAGTTAGTAAGAAATTTAATGACAACAATTCGATAAAGTCACCAAAAGACAGCCTAATAAATGCAAACCTAGTTAAATTAATTTTCAGGTCACGCTCAAAGTAGATTAAATATTTCCACCGAATAACACCAATGTCTATTGAATAAAAAGAAAATTCTGAACGATCCTAAACCGGACAATAAAAATTCCTCGGCCGATATCGACCTTACGCTAGGAGCGGCAAGGATTCCAGTGAATGATACGACATCATTCATCAATTGAGTTTCTGACATAACACGGGGAAAAATTCTGCCGCAGCTAAGCAAACCTCCGATTGAAAGGTGATTGATGATATCAATGGAAAAGAAAGTGAGTGGTCGACTCCCGTAGTCTGCAAATCAACCGTCGGCGAAATGACGGGAAGACACCGTAGACATCACACAAATTTCTGTGGTAGACATCGTTAATACGGGGTTTAGCGGAATAATCAGAGCTGACCCTAATGAGGTGTGGCTGATGCGATTATAAATCAATGTCGCGCCTGCGGTTGACTGGCGTTTTCGTCATAATTTGAAGATTACTGGCTACCCCTTCCGCGTGACTACGCTCCAATTTAGGTCAGTTGGAGTAACACGTGCGTGCCCTGGTTACGGAGACTCGCTTAATGAGATCGTTTAAGCCTAGCTTAGGATAGGAAACGCTTTTGGTAAACCATTGAGTGTTATTGTTTAAAGCCCCTCTGTTTTGACTTCCCGGCAAAATCTATTGTGTTACTACAATTCTCTATCTACCTATAGTATTCTCTATTTCACGAAGCGTTTTAGCAACGATAACTATAGTATAAGAACGAGTATGGTACTGCAAGCATTGTGCATACAGTACGAACACTTTCTGTCCTACACCAATTTTACATCAAGGACTCTTGGAAAATAGATGGAAGACGACAATAGGCAATGGCATAGTCCTCTCTCACTCGCACGTATTTACCTCTTCTTGTCAGTGCGAGTCCATTTGTATGAAGTGACAGTGAAGTTTCCAGGGTGTGACGATACTTAGCTATACCTAATGTATGTAAACCCAGCTTAAATTTTTATTAGTGATATTGTAACGAATATTGTTACGGACAAATCAGTACCCTATCCACGACTACCAAGTATTATGCCGACAAAGCACGCAATAAAAAACTTTAGAAATTCAGTCATCGAGTTTAGCGTGACAAAATGTATTTATCAATTCGTAAATTCTCTTTGTAACTAGATTGGAATTCTGTAATGAGTTCACCATTATGTGGATAACTAATGTCTTATTTCAGCGACAACGGTCCTTTATACAGGGTGTAATCATAAAAGCCTTACATACTTTAGAAAACTTCAATGGCGACTCGACCCAAATGTATTGAATGGAACAGAAATTTATTTTTCGTGATTTCAATGTTGGTCCAATAGTGAAAGTTGTTCAGTTTGATGATTTGAAGCGCCCCCTAGACACCCTGTATTGACCCGTTTTTAATCCACGACTATTATAAAGCTGAAACTCTGTCTGTCTGTTAATTTCTTGCGTTATCAAGTCTGTACAGCTTAGTTAGTTAGTTATATGCCTCGTTTCCTTACGAATGATTCAAATATCATGTAGTTAGTTGTAGCAAACATTTAGCCCTCTCCTTTACTGGATACGATCATTAGTTTATCAAACCTATACGTTACGTAAAGTAAACACTCAACACTATACCTACACTGCACATTAGTCACAAATGCCAGTATTTATTTTTGTTCAGCGATTGTTCGACTACTGTTTGTTTTTACAATACGTTTCGATTCCATACAGCACCTGTCTCTAAACATTCGTGGTGTTAAAATACAAATGCGCCGGAAGGCACGCGTTTGTTTGTCTATTTGTCTGAATGATTGTACAGGAACATATACCCAATAGCATGCAACTGCTTCAAAATGGAGCAAACTAATTTAATTAGGGAAACGATAGACTTTGAATAACTTGGGAAATATGGTTTGCAGAACATCTTAGCTAATCAGGTTTTAAAATACTTATAAGGGCCACTTCGGTGTTTTCCGGCAAGTTCGAGTGATGATAGGTGGATTTCCTACACAAAAATATACAGCAAAAGGAACGACATTTATCCCTTAATCTCTTAGGTGGATCACAGATTCTTTCTCAGATTCACAGATTCAGATTCTCGTTTTCTTGTAGATATTATTAATATTACGCGTATATGGCATACTATGACCATATACAGGGTCCAACTTTATATGCAGACAGTTTTTAAAGAGGATGATCAGACCATCAAACTGAACAACTTTCTCTATGGGACCAATATCGAAAACGCGAAAAAAAAAAATCATCTGTCCCATACATTTGGCTCCAGTAGGTTTGCAATTTCGTATGGGGCAGCAAATTTTTTTTTCGCTATTTCGATGTAGATGCCATAGACAAAGTTATCAGTTTCACGGTCTGATCATCCCCTTAAGAAAGTGACAGCATATTAAGAAGGCCCTGTATATCCAGCAGGTCAATTCTCGTTAAGATAGGCATGCCGGGCAAGCTATGAAATATAATTTAGTTAGAGGAGAGATGCATTCGTAACGGTGTACGTGCATGCATAGCATATGCTCACGACTATATTCCCCGAGGGGGTAGTCAGAGATATTCTGCAACCTCAGAACATCCACGTGTCACTAGTAGTACCGAAACTGTCCAGTGTGACGGGGAGTGAGCCCGTATCCACTTGTAATGGACAGTAGGTCCAATACACACCTCCTTTCCTCACGATGTTTTCCTTCACCGAAAAGCCAGTGGTGTTACAAATCGTACATAAATTCCGAAAAACTCATGTATAACGGTATACATGCTACTAACATAATGACGTATTTATTAAAGGAAGCTCCCAGAGTGAGAATAATGCGTCACTAGCCCCATTGAGCGATACAAAAATATAAATAAACAGAAGAATCCGGACACGATCTCGTTCCAGTCGAAAGTGAAAGGATTGTTTCTTTTATTTTATTACTTTACTTTAAATCGAGGTTCTTTGTTCAATATCGTTTGTTCGGAAGTACATTATGTACGTTATGATTATCAACTTGTTTCTAAATTACTGTTTGTTAATCATAATCGTCTGTCTGTAAATTTGTCTGGCATAATCGGGTCTCAGTCAGATACTATTTGTTTGCCTTGTAAAATAAAACAAGTCGAATACATATAAATTACTATTAAAGAACCAGTCGCAATATTTAATATGCAAATATTTCTAGGTAGATAAAAATTGAATATAATTTGTATTTAATTTTGTGGTAGTTCTTGTCCACTTGACCTACCACTCGGCACACTACTAAGTGCGGACATTAAAAAATCGACGGTGAAAGTCACTAATACCATTTCGATTTCAGATACTATCTGCCCTTTTCCACATGCGATTTGGAACCCAATCGGCACTTACATTATAACAGTGTTATAATCTTAAGAAAAGCTAGTAGCTTTTAGAAAGTCTCTGTTTGAAAGATTCAATTATCTTCAAGAGAAGACGGCTTGAGAAGTTTGAATGACCATCCACGTTGCTTTCCGTTATCTCGCTGAAGACAATAATAAGTACTTTTGGAATTTGAGAGGTGTAGAGATTAAGAATTATTGAGAACTAAACCGATGGAACCCAATTTAATTCTTATCTTAATCAATCTCATGACGTGGCTGAAAGAATGTTAATTGGTAGAGGTATTAGCTTGACTCAATCAAAAGCATTTTCTGCAAATCTGCGTCTCAAAAAATCGCTATAATTTAGGCTTATCGGAATTTACAAAATGGCTAAGAATTGAACAGTAAATTACATACGCTCGCTCTGCCTCTATTAACATATTGATAGCATCCCCTAGAAGGCACACGAAGCAGATTTTTTCGCCCTAGTTTTCGGTTTCATTCGTAAGATTTGCGCATTGGGTCGCGCCGGTTTTGTGATACCACACAAAAATCAACTTTACCGTGCTGCAAACTGACTTTCCACTGTTAAATTAATACCTTATTGACTAAGAAATAGTGTGTGGCCAAAAGAATGAGATAAGGGAACGGTGAAAGGACTTGTGGTTGGGAAGATAGAAGGGTGCGCTCGTAGGGCGGGTTTTCGTGCTAGGGCGGGCGGACCGGGCGGCGCGGCGCCTGACGCGGGACTGCCGCCCGCCCTGCGCGCCCCCGCCCCCCGCCCGCCCTCGCGCCAACAAAACACAGATTACGGAGACACATTTATTAGCCAAATCGCTACTTTAACTTCGATCGTTCTACAACACAAACAAGAACACCGCTTAGCGATCTAAAGATTATCGCTTTGTTGATATTACATCTATGTATTTACATCTATTAATTTTTACATTACACTATTTTTATAACGAAACTTTATTAGATTGTTCAACGGCACAGAATAAACACATAGCATTATCATGATAACCGCAGCACTAACTTAGCATGTAGCCTAATCTATAGTCTTCTTCCTCAGACCTGAGTGATCTGTAGTCGCGGTGGGTCGGGCTGACGCCTCGCCGGGCGGCTGGGTCGGCCGCACCAGCTTCCCACGCCACGTAGCTTCCTCCCGCAGGTCGCTCTCGACGGCAACTTGCACCAGCTCCGCGACTCACGAGCCCCAAACGTCGTCGTCATCCTATCACCTGGCTTCGGCACGTTGTACACTATCTTTGGACTGTCAACTGTTTCAGCACCGGGCGCGATACGGTATTTCGCACCAGAAATAGCTCTCTTGATTCCATTTATAGCTCTTCTTGCTTTATTTTCTTCATTACTATCTATTGCTGTTTCTCTGGGGACAGCTTTGAGACGACCCGGCGGAGGGTATCCTATTGGAGTTTCTTCTTTTTTTATCAGGAGTCTCAGCCTAGAGAGTATCGTAGGTGGTGGATCGGTGTTTGTTCCGATGGTGCAGACCCTCGGTCTGTGCTCTCTGGTGCAACCTCTGCTATAGTCTTCTCTGATGTACTCTCTTTCCACAGGCACTGTTGTCGGGACGTAAGTTTGCGGGGGCAGGGTTGCAGCTCGTCTGTTATACGGCTCATCTTGTAAGTAGGCAACTTGTAGAGTGCTGATGCTCAGTGGCTGCTGGGGCGGGGGCCATAGTTCCCTGGTCGGCGGGACGGGAGAGGGCCGTTCCCCGAGCACGCGCCTGGCGAACTCCCCCGGCTGCCAGAGGTAGCTAGCCGTCAAGTTCCCGTGCGTTTGCATCACGACGCGAATCTTCACTAACTTACGATACCATCGCTAATCCAATACTGCTTCGTGCACTTGTAGGTTTTCAGTAGAAATGTTAGCAAAGGATTTTTAAATTGGATCAGTCGAGAATATTAAATAAAGCACAATGTTGCGGCGAAGTGTTGGCTAATCTGTTTTTATTAGCTGCGTAACTAGTTGGTATAAAAGTGTTTGTTCTTTTTACTGGTGACTTATTGCGCCAATGAATGCAGGCGTGTATGGATGGTGTGAACTTATCTACACTACCTACCAAACATTGGCAACAAATTATGTCTTGAATACTTACACATTTATGAAGGCTTTAGATGCATAGTTTTTTGATATATTTAGGTTTGTTACTCTGTCAATGTCATTTCATTTCGTTTAAGTCTGCAAAGAAACTGCTAATAAGCTTGTAATGTTACAAGTAGTCACTAAATATTGATCCAGACTATGTGTATGTGTATGGGCAAATTTTTGCCTAAGTTTAGTGAAGAATGTACCTAATTTAATTACACATAATCACATAAGTGCATGTGAAGAGTTCGCGAGTGGCGACCGCGTACATCCCCCCCTAGACAAAGCGACATTCTATTAGCGTTGACGCTAGTAGAAAATGAATGTATGGATTTGACATTAGCGATAGAAACATTTTGACGTTTGCTTTCGTCACCATACGTCAAGTCCATAAATTTTTACGTTTTCTACTGGCGTTAGCGGTAATCGAAAGATACTTTGTCTATAGGCCCTGAAAAATCACCGTCGGTAAACCCTACAGAACCGATAACCAGATGAAGGCGGCGACAACCCATTGTGGCGATTCTTGGATGAGGCCTATGTCCAGCAGTGGATATCTATTCGCTATGACATAAATGTACATCCGTCTTACATTAGAGTAAGTAACTGAACACACTTACCTTTAATGGTCGTGTGATGGTGACAGTCTCAATCATAGTTGTTGAAGCCATTGTGTAAGATGCTTTATTCTTTCCTGTATAACAAAATAATTAAATTAGCTTTTAGACACGACATGACTACTGATAAATAAATTAATGGAGACAGAAATGTATATCTATACTTCATTTGAGGAAGGAATTTCGTGAGGAAACCTGCATGCTTCAATTTCAAGGCATGTATTGTACCCACTGTCCGATATAAGTGGCGACGGGCTCACCCCCCGTCACACTGGACAGAGTTTCGGTACTACTGGTGAAACGTGGATGTTCTGAGGTTTCAGAATATCTCTGACTACCCCCTCGGGAAATATAGTCGTGAGCATATGCTTATGCTTATTTCGATAAGGACGAAAAGATTTTCCGATTCCTATACATATAGCTTTCTGGCCAATTCTGATTTGCAAATATATTATATTTATCAGAAAGATATACCTATACTATCCGACATATCTTGGACGTTTAAGCTATTCTAAGAATAAGTCAGAGGAAGTTTTCCAAATTTCTGTTTCTGTTATTCAAAATAGCCTTGAAATTTCCTTGCTATTTGAAATGGAGTACAGTTTCAATGCAGTTTCAGAATCGAAAATTTTTATAAAAACACTTTCTGCTAAAAACTTAGTGCTATTGTTTTCACCTATTTCATGTAGATCAAGTAGTTCCTAATCAGTTTTTCCTGAGTACCACTTCAAGAAAACTAAAACTCGCACTACTTATTTAATACTAATCATAATCAGAAAGACAATAATTAAACTTTAAAAGGGATATTACTGTTATAATAACTTTGATTTTTTTTTTAGGGCTGAATCGAAAACCATTTTGAGATAATTGTCTTAATATTAATATTTTCTATGTCAGAGATTTTAAAATTAAAGGATTACAGATATTTTAAATTAAAGAACGTCGCTTTTCGGTCTGTCCAGTGACGTCACTGGAAAACCTGTGAACTCCTTGGTAAACTTCAAATCAACTTAAAAGAACTAGCCATTATGAAAAAAAAAAGTCAGAAAGTCAGAATTTGACATTTGATGTTGCCGTTTCTGTTTCCAGAATAGACTTAGAAAGAGAAGGCAGGATTTTTTTTAATAAACCAGTAAATAGTTTTTCTCCATGGAGTTTTAATTATGTTCTCTCCACCATTTTTGCATTTAGAGATTACAGATCAAAGTAATTTAAAAATTAAGTTTATATTGATAAACTCGATGAATCACAATAAAAATTAAATTGTATTTTTTTAAATTATGTCTTCTATCCGTAAAAAACATAAAATGAAGACCAAAAAAAACATGACATACTGGATTATACCTAGTAAAAAGATTGCCCTTCAAGAAATTTCACAAGCCCCTGGGGCAGGCCTCCATTACTCGGCTGTAGGTACCGAGATAAGCACTGTAGCTGCATTAACACATTGTAAGTGATGTATTTGCTTAATTTCTGCCACTCGTGCCAGACAGCAACGTCACATTTTGACAAACTGCACAAAATTATAACGACGCTGAGTCCAGCTTAATTTGATACATTCTTACGCGTACCATCTGGCAGTAAGTAATTAAAGCATGGGAATTTATCATTAACTAAGGCAGTGATGTATCTGTTACATAGTAATTGGTAATCTGTGCCTAGGGGTATGCATAAACTGGGGACGCACTAATTGGGAACCAATCTCGATGATCATGTATTTATTAAATCTATAACCATAGTTCATAACTTAGTAAATTAGCCAATGTCCAATTCTTTTCGAGAAAATCATAGACAAGAATAGAACCCGAGTTGCCCGAGTATGGTAACATTAAGGTCTGAAACATGAACCAAAATATATTCTGCCACACATGGCGGCCTGAAAATTTATGGTCAATACAAATTTAGTCAAAAATTCTTCATGATGTATACATTTTAATAAAACAGCAACTGACCATACGAACAGGAAAAACACAGAAGGACCTGTTTTTACACATGTGTAGGCAGTTCACGTCTATCAGATAGCAGTACCCTGCTACCAACGTATGCTGTGAAAGCTGTACAAAGCTATACACTTCGCAGCCAGGTACACGGCAACCGGGATGTGTAAAAGGCCAGGCCACTAAAAGTTCTATCGTATCTCATTCTCTGCTCAAAAATAAAAAATTTGTTGAATTTGTTGATGGCAATGAAGATAGCACATAACAATATTCTAAATGGGCAATCAGCAGGCCTCGGCGGCAAATATCTTCACAACAATTTCAATTCAAACTCAATGACATTTCATTGACTTGATAGAAATATTTGCAATTATTTCTAACAGCCAATATTGACTAACACAACTGGGAAGGACTGTACAATAGGTAATGTCGAGTTGAGATTTCATATTTTTTTTCCAAAAAGGTCTTGTTATAGTAAAGCTAAATACGAAATTTCAACTTGCGGAAATTTATAGTTTGAGCCCACAACTGTTTATTTACAAAGCAGTCTGGTAGGATATTATTAAGTGCATGAGACTTTCAAAAATACATATTTATAGTCAACGACACATTGCACAAGAATGTTAAGAAACTACACATTATACCTCAGTAACAAGACTGAGTCATATGAGATAATAAGTCCTTCACAAACAGGTACTTGATTCAACACAGAAATTCTATACTACATACACACTACAAATAGTATAATAATTTCTGTATACTACCGCGTACGTTTTCACAGTTTCTCTTGAATTCTAGAATGTGTTCAAAGTTTATTTATAAAAGCGAATGATAAGCCTTGAATGTAGGTCAATACATAACATGCAAAACATAGGAAATATAAGACTTATGTACTTACATGTAATAATGTAAAAAATGCAACTGTGGTTAAATACACTTCACTATTTCATTAAAATATGTCCAGAAAATTACAAAATACTTGTTTACATTTAATTAGGTACAGAGTTCATGAGATGCATTCAGAGTACAGCATCCAGCATCACCACATTAAAACACGACTGCATTGAAATGTTATTGACTGCATCAATGAGGCGCACTGTTTCATGTATCGATAAACACAAAGAAAGTAAATCTATTCACAGTTCCGCGATTTCAAGGCAAAATGCACTTCTAATCAAAGAAAATGCTCAAATCAACTCGTTCAACAATGCAATCCAAACGAAACAACAGGCAGCAGCAGAGTTAAGTTGTCAAATAAAATGTCAACTCAATAGTGAAGTGACGAAGGACATCGACAATTTCGACAGAGCGTTATCGATAGTTTTCGACATTACGGCCGAGATTCAGAGACGATTTTTAGTCTTAGCTCGAGCTAAGCTGGGCGAAAATGTATGGTTTTTGACAAACGGGAGTTCGAACTATGACTTAAAAATCGTCTTTGAATCTCGGCCTTAGTACCTAACATGCAGACACCTTATTATATCGTATATGGCAGACACGCATAAAGGTCGTCACAGACAGCCGCTATGTGTTGCTGTACTTTTATAAGGCTGCGTGCCACTATGATTCAAAAGGCACTTCTAGGTGGACAAAAAGGGTCACCGCATTTCTTCCACTGAACTATCAAAAACGATAGCTAACACCCCCGAGGCTACGATTCCGGTAATAATTTAATGAAAAAATCTTCTTGTAATTAGTTATGAATTTTTAAAGTGCGTGTTAAGTGTCGTCCAATATGAAATCATCACTTTTTTTAGTTTCATTTGTCAACATCTCAAAGTGAATACAGGGAGGGTTGTGTTAATTTTAGTTATGAATCGTAAAGTGGATAATATGGACTACTTTTTTGGATTTTTAACTATACCAAAAACTTATTCCATTACCAAGTAAACAGTAGCTGAATGTGATGGATATCCATTTATCGGGCGTACTTAATGTTCAACAGATCAGAACTTACATGTATCCCAATGTATCCGGGCTGTAACATTTATATGTTGTAGCCTCATTCAAGCCATTTAATATAATATAAGTTACAAGCCCCTCACTGGTGTACTTCCATGTTTTTTTTAGATATCTATAGCGCATTTTGACAAAAAGGAATATTTTCTTCGAATGGGTAAAATACCCAAAATATGATACAAATTATCATTATTTAACACTCATTTTCGATAGATAAGATTTAAATGAAGCAACAGATGTGTTTTTCACAAAAATAAAATGAATATAGCTCAAATTTGAAAAGAAATTGGTTGAAAAGTGTACTCGATGAGGGGAATACACGGGACTGTTTGGAAATTTATATTGTCAGGTTATACGGGTAATTCACTAATGACATAAGAACAAAATGAAGTATAAGATTATAATATTAATGGAAAATAGCAAATTTTGCAATAAAATGTAAAACACCAATTTACATAGACCTCAACACACGTACTAGATCTTCATAAATAGAGGTCATTTTATATTGTTTTTTGTGTTTTAGCGTAAATAAGACTCATAATTTTATCGTTACTATATATTTTGACAATCAATGAATTGAGGTTGTGTTTAGAACAAATTAAGTATACAATAATTCTGTCTAGCTAAAAGTGCGTTGCAAATTTTTAGATTATTTATATTTTTTGTGACGCGACCGTAAGTTTTGACAAATATTCCAAGTCATACAGGCCTATGCCGCACTGGCATATGGCAGTCCTACAAACCCCTGTCACTGGCTGCCATTTTGGATACCGGCGCTGGTACAAGCAACGGCTGCCAACGCCGGCACCGAAAATTTTTGTCGGTGACAGGGCCTGTCACCGGTTCCCAATGGTATTATTTTTGGTTCCGGGTGCCGGCAGCGAAGGCACTACCTATTTCTTATTTCACTAAATTATCGATATCCTTGAACGTCCGTCAATTTCAATCACTAGCCAAAAGACGCCAATTTGACAGCACATTTTTTTTAACCGATAGTTGTAAGTTTTTGGTTCTTGTCGATTGGCTTGAACTTGTTATGTATTTTTCCAAATACATGAGAAAAGGATAAACAAGATAACAGATCTCAACATGTTACAATACATTTTAGCTCGAAATGTACTGAAATAAAATATTTCTGGAGAAAAACTAGTCAAAACGAGATTTTTATCGATTTATGTTTTGATTGAAGCACTATTATCGATTAATTTTTATGTCACTCCTTGTGTCAAATTTTTGCGTCGGTCGGGCACTGACATCTCTTTTCGTTTGCTTTTGCCGGTGCGAAGTGGCTTCACGTTTCTTTCATTGGCGCCAAACCGAGATAAATCTTTTTATACCGACTGATTTGTCATGGCTGGTATTAAATCTTTAGCCCTGAGGGGCATACGAAGTTTTGGTCCTGACGAAAATGACGAGCAACGCATAACTTTTGATAAACCGCTAACCCTGATATTGGGACAAAATGGATGTGGTAAGACGACTATTATTGAGTGTATACGCTACGCTATCACGGGGCAGATGCCGCCGGGCAGCCGCAACGAGTGTTTTGTTCATGATGCAAAGGTTAACAGGACTACTGAAGTCTTAGCACAAGTAAAACTAAAGGTAAGCCATGATAATTTTTCTGCTTGATAACTGTTGTTTAGGTTGGTGTTTTTCTGAAACAATACTGATTTTGATTATAGATTGTCAATGCAAAAGATAAGCAGTTGGAGGTATCAAGGTCGATGAAAGTGACTGCTTTAGCGAAGAAGAAAACCAAGTTTCAGACGCTGGACTCTTTTCTTTCCGTGATTGATGAGACCGGCAACACAAAGGATATATCTTCGAGATGTGCAGATTTGGATTTTGTAATGCATGAGGAATTAGGTATAACATTTCTTTGTTTTTTAAGAGAAGAAATTCCTAGTTTTATACATATTGCCTAGTAGCCGAAAAGATTGAACCGTTTGTATTATTTCTATTGTTAGCAGAGATCTGTAATAGACGGTTAAGATGGTACTATTAAAATATTTAGTTTATGAGACTTAAAATTATCTAAACAGATTTGAATCTTAGGATAAAGATCGAACCGAAGGAGTATATAATCTTTATTGAATACCGTGCATCATCTTATTTAAGAGCTAAGCTCTTTAGTATAAGAGATAAGAGGAATTTTGGCTACCATCAGCTGCAAGGCTGATTCAGTATTCATAGGGTGTAAAGCATCTCTGTGATGGGGATGGACCAGGTGTGGCTGCATAACTCCAGTCGGTTTATTAGTTAGTTCTTCAAAGGTCTGGTATGGTTGCTAAAAATGAATATGCATGTATATGCAGGTATTATTGTAATATGCACTGTAATTATGCAAACAGTACAAAAACTGACATGGTCTGTCAGTCAATTTAGGAGATACAGCGGCTTAAATGTTGGAACTTTGAATGGCTGTATCTCCTAAACCAACTGATAGAACATGATAGTTTTTGTACTGTTCACTGAGCTACAGTGCATATTACAATAAAATCCTATGATTACCCTTGCAGCTGATTGTTCATACAATACAGACCCTTGAACGGCTGTAATTCCTAAACCGACTGAAGTTATGCTGGCAGACCTGGTCCATCCCCATCACAGATATGCTCTACACCCTATGACTTCTGAATCAGCCTTACAGCTGATAGTTACCAAAATTCCTCTTATCGCTTATACTACTTGTAGAAAATTTCAAAATTACTATGAAAAATCTTGCGATTCAAAGACAGCACTTGAGTCCCTTTTCCACTAGTATACATCCAAAAACACTAGGAGAACCCCCCACACCTGATGGACCTGTAATCTGACCACTAAGGCTGTACTGTAGCTGCATGGAGAGATGAAGAGAAGCGCTCTCTGATCTGCCATTCCATTGTAGACTTTCGCGCAACTACTTGGTTTATTTCCATTGGACTGTGTTGTTATATGCACATGAGTTTAAATATCCAGAGTTCGCACCCAATGCGTTGAACAGCCCTTGTGTTCAGACTTCATAATCATTTGGTTAAATCTAAGTAAGAATAGAAAATTGAAAACCCTAGATCCTAATCTAGATGCCTGAACCCTATGAACTAGTGACAGAAGAAAACACATCATTATTTTCTTTTAACACTCCTTTTCTTCCCACTGCTGGACATAAGTTTGAATAATAATACTGTAAAATTTTAATAAGTATAATTTTTTTTAAGGTGTATCTAAAGCTATCCTCAATTCTGTGATATTCTGTCACCAAGAAGACTCTAGTTGGCCGCTGGATGAAGGTAAGAAGGTAAAGGAACGCTTTGATGAGATCTTCGACGCAGACAAGTACAGCGATTGCTTCGACCGACTGAGGAAATTGAGGAAGGATTACACTCAAAACCTTAAACTGCTGGGTACGTAAGCTTTATTTTTGTTCTTCTCCATGTTCATAGATGTAGACTTAGAATTAGAACACACCATTACTCAGGGTTCAAAAAGATAATTATCATTAACAAATAATTGTTGATAATTATTAAATCAATTGGATAAACAAAAAGTTTATGCTAACAATGTCATGCCATATGTATTCAATTACGATTTGCGAAAAAAGAACTTCACAAACATGAAATAATGTTTTCACAGTATTTTGATTGTTTTTTTTTTGTTATTAATTGTGAAAAGTATGAAAATGCCAAAAACTAGACGAAGTTTTTACAAATGTGTCAATCAAAACACTGGAACTGGTGACAAAAGTTGTTGTACTATTTTAATTCAAAGGTCCCATAGAAACCATCCCTTGTCCATAGGCCTGCTCTAAGGATAAAATATAACTGTTCTTTCAGAGCTGGAAGTGGCCCACTTCACAGAGAAGAAGCAAGATTTGGATAAGAAAAAACTTGATGTGGTTAACACGGAGTCCAAAATATCAGAGGCGGAACTCAAAGTGGCAGAGTTGAGCGCCGAGCTGAAACCAATAAATGAAAAGCTTGCTGCCATAGAATTATTGCAGAAGAACCTGGTACAGTGGGAGTCAAAGAGGGAGAAGATTAAGACTAAGTATGTGTTTATTATTACCTAGAGTTTACGGGTGACTATGACTACGGGTTCCCGTCATCATAGTGAGATAAATTATAGTACCAGATTTTAAGTCTGACGACCAGTGAGCTAAGATTGAATGTGAAAACTAACTAATAAAGGCTTTTTTAATTCTATCTAAGTCTAATCATAAGCTCTCAAACCCAAATAGTTTCATTAACTAATCTTTGCCCTTTTTATGATTATCATCTGAAACAAATTTCTCTTAATTTCTAGACTGGAGCACAATACAACACTGGAAGAGGAATTGAAGAAAGCTATCAAAACTATCTTTGAGGGAACAATTCAGGAACTGCAAGAAAAAATAAGTGAGTCAATTTCAATTAAATATATTAAACAGGGTATAAACTTAAATATGTTACTTTGTTTAGGAGGTGCTTCAGACCATCACACTGAACTACTTTCACTGATTTCAATGCATTAGCATATGCTCACGACTATATTCCCCGAGGGGGTAGTCAGAGATATTCTGAAACCTCAGAACATCCACGTTTCACCAGTAGTACCGAAACTCTGTCCAGTGTGACGGAGGGTGAGCCCGTCGCCACTTATAATACATGCCTCGAAATTGAAGCATGCAGGTTTCCTCACGATGTTTTCCTTCACCGAAAAGCCCGTGGTGTTACAAATCGTACATAAATTCCGAAAAACTCATTGGTACGAGTCGGCTTGGACTGGGATCGAACCATCGCCTCCTGCACCGCAGGCAAGGTTACTCGCCACTGGACCACCACAGCTTTTTTTTGACTGATTTCATTGTTGGTATAATGAAAGTGGTTTGTTTGATTGTCTGAAGCATCCCTATAGGATGTAACATGTTAAACTTTACATTCTGTATATCAATTGTTTGGTGTGATCATCATCATCATCAGCAGCTTTTGTCCACCTGCTGCATAGTATAAGCCTCCTCCCCTTTATGCCACTCTTTCCTATCTTGTGTCAGTCTCACCCAAGTTTTTCCAGCTACCTTTGCAATATCATCAGACCACCTGGCTGCTGGACGACCCATTGCTCTCTAGCCTGATCTCGGCCGGCCTCGGATCTTTGGTGTGATGATTGATTTAAATGTCTCTCGATCGATGCGTGATCAGTCATCGCTTCATCATTACTCTATCGATCCATGAGACTCAACCTCATCGATTGTGCCAGTGAAATATCACCCTTAACTCGAAGAATCTCTTTTTCTTCAGGTACCTATGGAGCAACAGGCAAAGCTAAACAGAAGGAGCTTGATGAGTCATACAAGAAGAACATGTCGTTCAACAAGGAGGAGGAAAAGATCGCCAATGAGAAAACCTCCAACGAGATGAAGTACAACAAGCTGATACTCCTGGAGAGTCAGAACCAGGAGAGAATTGATAAGAGGAACAAAGTTATTGTTGAGACCGCTAAAATGGCTGGTAAGTATTTCTACTATATCAGTTTTTATGAGATACGTATCATAAGGAAGGTTAATGTCCAAAGGCCTCCGAAGGTGCCTTTTTGGCCGAAATTGGCCGAAGCCGAAGCTTCGGTCGTACACAATAAACCAAAGGCCCCTTGTAAATATTTCCTACGTTGTTCTAATTAACTCTATGCAATAATAATTACCACAGAGATAGAAGCACCAGAAGCGATAGAAACGAACGAGGATGCTGTCAAGTGCATCTCAGACCTGACCGATAAAGTGAAGAGTCTACGTCAGGACCTCAAGGAGCAGAAGGCGGCTGCTGATGCTGAGGAGAAGAAATACCAGCAAGTCGTCGACGATAGCCGCGATGCTCTCGTGAGTTATTTTCTATTCCAATTTTGAAATTGTGGCGTACATCTTAGATTTGATTATTTTGCTACGCGAGACTCGAGATACGAGAGGAAATACCACTTAAGCAGTCACCCATCCAAAAGGGACCTGACGTTGCTTAACTTCGGTGATTGTTTCCAATACCAATGTTCCATAAGATCAAGGACCAATTGCAAAAATCTGGATGCAAATTTAAATTTCATAGTAAACTTTCGTCTCCATAATTAATTACTTTTTCAAACAATATAGGCTTGTGCTTGATAATATCTCTTTTAACTATAAGGCAGCCATTGTTGCACCTCTCATTCATATCTGTATTTTTAATGATAAACTTGCGTATTTGATTACAGTCGCGTCATAAACAAAAAATATCAAACAAGGAGATGGAAATAGCGACAGCTCGTAAAGACATCAACAAGCTGGAGAAGCAAATAACGGACGCGAATGAGGCTAAACAACGTCTGGAAGTTTTTCAGAAGAGACTGGACGATGCTGAGGAGTAAGTGTTTTTATTATAGGACAAGCAAAGTGAATAATGTGGATGTGCTTTCGAGAGTTCCTTCAAATGAGTGGATAAGTGGGATTTTCTTTTTCATTTTCCCTTAATGTTTATTTCTAAAACAAACAAAAACAAGACAATGTGCTCCTTGAAATAGACTCAAGTAAGTGTCTAGTATTGGAGACGCTGACTTGAGTATAACAACCGAAGACCGAGGCCTATATCAGGGCTAGTTACAGTTGGATGCTTGGTTTTTCTATGCGACGCTTTAAACTTTGTTTCAGTTTTCATACAGATTTGGGTTTTGCTAACCTTTGGCTTGATTTGAGTCAGAGCCGCGTTGTACCGAAAGTGTTATTTTGCTCCATTCTGATACTTCTTTTGAGCTAATATAAAAACATGGATCTGTCATGTTTTTTTTGTAGTTTTACAAAAAAATTTTGATTAATAATAATAATAATACTACAGGGAGTACCGACAAGCTGAAAGTGAAGTTAACACAGAGGAATGCCAACAAGAGATTAATGATGATGAGAAACTGATGGAGCAACACGAACAAGAACGCGACGAACTCAGCGAAAAGGTTTGTTATTAACTGTACATTTATAAATTTTCTCTATCGGAGGTTGGCTATCATTAAGGCTATCCGGACCCTGGAGACTGCAGCCCTGGACAGTGAGGTGGTGTTCATATCGCACCATTCACACAGGTGTTTAAACCAGAAAGTCCTTTTAGGCATTTCTCAAAATTTTCTTCTACAAAATCATCTGGAGAAAATAGTATTTTTTGCTTCTCGTAATGTGACTGAGGTACTGTAGTTTCCTAGTCTTTCAGACAAGATAATTGAATGCGAGTGTCGCGCGTCAGGTTTAGTAACTTATAACATTATGTCAACAGATAACAAAAATTCAAAAGCTAACCGCCAAACTGAAGGAGCGAGACATGACCGAGGACTCCCTCAAACAAAAGGAGAAGCAATTTGCAGTTTTAAAGAATAAACACAGAACCGCGCTCACGGATATCCTCGGCGAGATGCCGGAGAGTGAATACGCTATGAAGGTCAATAAATTTGAGGTGCAGATTAAGAGTGAAGTCGATGCTACTAAGAAGAAATTGAAGGCCAGCGATAAGGAGGTAAGCATCAAGTCACTAAAATCCTACTCATTTTATAAATGCGAACTTTGTGACGAGTTTTTGGATGTTTGTGACTCTATCACGCATAAACAGCTGAATGGCTTTGGATGAAATTTCGCACACACATAGAATATGTTCTGGATAACAACTAGGGTACTTTTTTAATGATAATAATAACTGACTGACATCGTTTATGTTAAACCTCTATGTTAGATGAAAGGAAATAAGATAAAAACATTTTGTATCTCGTGAAATGGATGGGTGGCGTTTAGTTTTCATGTAAAAGAAAGTTTTATGGAGGAACGAAGTGGAATGTTCCTCCATAGAAAAAGGAAGATCTATGCCAAGCTAGGTGGGCTGCCTGTGATAACATAATTATGGCACTATTTAGTCGTCATGGCGTCTCATTCTTACTCGCTTGCGGATGCAATGTCTGTGGTATGCCTGTGACTGTAATGTTTGGGCGTTTCTACTTCCTTCTCATACATGCGCGCTTGTGGTATATAACCACATTTTCTTATGTCATATTATAGCAAGGCCCATCGCAGTTCGAAGCTCACAAACATGAAATCGTTTTTCTCACTGTTTTCTGTTGTTTTTCTCAATTATTTGTTATTCATTGTGATGAGAAACTATAATCTCAAATACTAGGCGCTGTTTGGTCTGGATAAAACTGTATTAAAGCAAAAATTGCAATTTTAGAATTTTTTGTTAGAAATTTCTCTCAAAACTAAGAATCAGTTTGGATCATTATCCGATATTTATCAAAGAAAATAATTATCATGATAATTTCGAATTCTGACGCCCTGTAAAAGAAACATAAGCATAGTGTGCACTAGCGAACTCTTGTGCACTTGTGCTTTTTTTTTTCTTAACAGGGCAGCATAGCCCTCTGTATTATTCATATTACTTTCGCAATAAGGTGACGTGTTTTCTAATCTAGTCAGTCATAAACTTAAATTTACCTGTGTAGTTGGTGAAATTGGAAACGGAGCGCAAACACATTAGAGATATGTTGAACGATCGACGCGCCGAGCTCGCTAAAGCAGAGAACAAGATGGACGAGGCCTGTGGTACTCAGTCTTATGAGGCAACGCTCGCTAAGGTCAACTCAACCGTTGAGAAACTGCAGGTAACAACAATCTTTAATTATTATGCTTTTGTGTTGACTTACCTACATATATTGTAGCTCATGTTTAAACTGAATTTACAGCAGGAAATTTCAAAATTTCTCACATTCTAATTCATATACGAAACTACTAAGTACTACTAAAATACAGTAAAGTCAAAGTCAAAGTCAAAGTCAAAGTCAAGTCAAAGTCAATATAATTTATTCAATATAGGAGCTTACAGCACACTTATCAAACGTCAAATCTTTTTTAAAGCTACCACCGCGTCGGAACGTGTTGTCGCTGTAGAGAAGATGAGGCCAGAAACTCTACAACATAACACGACTTAATAACTATTACAATATAAATTCTTAAGCTAAAGTTATGTATACAATAATACATAGTCTATTTAATAAAATAATTGATACTATACAGTAAAGTAAATAAACTATAAGCTAGTGACCTCAGACCCAAGCATTTTGATCATTTAAATAATCATCCAGTTTATAATATGCTTTTTTACAGAGGACTTTTTTGATTTGAGTTTTAAACATGTTTTCGGAAAGATTCAAAATGGTCTCGGGGATTTTATTATAACAACGTATACAGTGACCCATGAAAGACGTGTTGACCCTACTAAGCCGAAAGTAACTATACACGGTTCTTCTTTATATGAGGCCAGTTTTTTTAAGGGGATGATCAGACCATCAAACTGAACAACTTTCTCTACGGGACCCACATGAAAAAAACGAAAAGAAAATCAATTTTATACAAAACTGCAATCCTACCCAAATGTATGGGACAGCTTATTTTGTTTCGCGATTTTTAGGAAGGACCCTATATTATAATTATGTGAAACGTGCACTTTTCTTTCGCTAAATCCGTTTTATGATATTTCAGGAGGAGCAAAACCTGCTCCGTTCTTCGCTGTTCCTTAAAGCAAAATACAAGAGCCAACTGACAGAGAACAACTGTTGCCCGCTGTGCAACCGCGGGTTTGAGCACGAGAATGAGGCAAGTATCCTGGGTCTTTACTTATCAATCAATCAATTAAATCACCTCTCTAATCACAATCCTAATGTCGTCAGAACCAATTACTTATAGTTTGGTTCACGCAAATGAAAGAAATTCATGAGTATCTAAATATCACCACTGTCAAAGACGTGAACTGTCCTACCAAAGCCTACAGAGATAGGATCACTCATCATATAAATATAAGCTAGCTTTGCCTCTAAGTGGACCTCTCAGCATAAGACGGCTAAAACGACGACACATTTGGGATAACTTATGATCTGTAGTAACCAAATGAAGACAGCCCGACAGTGGGAAGTCATGCCTGCAACCAGCTATACATACAAAAGAACTGCTCAATGCTCATGGTCCTCGGACCCAAAGCATGTGTTATAACATTAACAGTACAAAAAAAATTTTTACTGTTCTGACCACCTTTTTGAACCGCGATCAATAACAAATAAAGATAACTTACTTACTTAAATCAAGCATATGCTCACGACTTTATTCCCCGAGTAGTCAGAGATATTCTTCATAATACCATTTTCTAAATATTTATGTTTCAATATCAGTCCCCAAACTCTGAAAATGAATTGCATGTCAGCCACTGTCGAGTGGGTTTTGGGAGAATCTTAATCTAAAGATTTTAAAAAAATGGCGGAGTGTCGTAGTCAGCCAGAATGCACACTCACTTGCCACACGCTTCCCCCTGGGTGTTGTGCTAAAACATTTTTTCTTACTTCTCTATATAAACACCAGGTGACAGACCTAGTGTCTCAGCTGACAACGCAAGTGATGAACGTGCCGGCCAAGCTGGAGAGTGTAACGCAAGAACTGCAGGAGACCTCTGCTAGGAAGGATGAGCTGCTGAGCATGAAGAGCCTTAACGAAAAGATCAACTCACTCAAGGAAACTGACATACCCAAGCTGGAGACCAAGCTCAGTGACGTCGATAAGGTTTGAAAGCATGTGTTTTATTTTAATTGTTAGAGATCTACTACGATAACACGATCCGCGAGCAATTTAAGTGTTTACAAGTCTCAACGCATGCGTGTGTGCTGAGACGGACGTTATACAAAAACAACAACACGGATTTGTTGCTAGACTAGTGGTGCCACTGATTGGCTCATCATTATCAGAATGACTGCGGGCCATGTTGTCGTAGTAGATCTCTACACATAATATTGTGTTTTTTCTCCATAGTCCGATAAGGAACATTCATAAGATTGTCCAAGACGTAAGTAACATCTATGCGGCGTCAAGATATGCAACACAAGTGTTGTCCAACAACAATGACTTGAGCCGTTTTTTTTTTATTATTCTATATTGGTTTTATTTGAATCTAGAAGAACCTTATAAACCTTAATTATATTTTCAGCTAGGAAGTTTTTCAAAACTTAATAGATAACTTTCTTGGCTGACCATACAAGAATTACAATTTTATTTAATTTTTAGAAAATAACTGAGAAACAACAATTGATAGAAGAACTCACCACGTCCCTGAAAGAGCCAGAACAAAAACAACAAACCGCCAAACAGATTCAGGGTGAGATGCCTCTCCTGGACCGCATCGTTCAGGAAATCAAGACTACCTCTAAGGACGTAAGTATTCTTCCACTATTTTGGATAAATTGGTCTCCTTGCATATTTAAAACCTGACCTGTAAAATGAAACACCTTGATATGCTGCGGGAAATGATTGGAATTAATTTTCGTACTTGCTACATGGATGTTAATGGTCATATTCGAGTAGCGCCGCCAAAGCAGGTTTTTTATATTTCTGGTCAAGCTTCAAAAGTTTAGTGCCATTATAGGGTCTCCAATTAAATCCTTTGTTTGTAGTACACAGGTATTAGAAGCTGTTATAAGTACAACATTTTAAAATGTTTACTCGATCTACTAGATATAAAAACGATCTATCAGTGTTAAATGATTATGTAATTATAATCATACTTATTATATACAGAGTCCTTCTTAATATGCTGACACTTTTTTAAGGGGATGCTCAGACCATCATACTGAACAACTTTCTCTATGGCAACAACATCGAAAGCGCGAAAAAAATCAGCTGTCCCATACAAAACTGCAAACCTACTCGAGCCAAATGTATGGGACAGCCGATTTTTTTTGCGATTTGGATGTTGGTCCTATAGAGAAAGTTGTTCAGTTTCACGGTCTGATCATCCTCTTAAAAAAGTGTCAGCATATTAAGATGGACCCTGTATACAGCCTTCAAATTAAAGTAAAATATCTTACACAAAACATTCCACTTATTGGTAGTGTTCTAGCCTGTTCTAGCTTATAAATAAAGTCTGAAGGTAAAAAAAAACAAAAATTATATTCAGAGAATTTTATGTTGTCTTAAAATTCCTTCCCGTTAAGAGATTTTAGTAGTACGACAAGAGTCCCCGCTTCAAAATGAAAAGGAATTCTCGGTACAGATAAATACGTGTTTCTTGTAATAACCCATGGGCCTAGTGTGCAGTCTCCGAGAAAGCAAGAAAGATCGAGATATGCCTCTATCTTTGTTTCTTTGCTAATGCCAAAATGCGTGAGACACCTTTGTCGTGCGTGGCATGCTAGCCCCACTGCATGGATGCCCGTAGTACTACTTGTAGTACACCCTGGTATAGTGTTACCACAAGAGCTGTGCTTACGTAGGTAGCAGTCATATATATGTGGGGCCAGAGAAGCCCGCTCCGCTCTGCCATTCCATCGACTCGCGGCGGCTATTCGGTTTATTTGCACCGGACTGTGTACGTCATAAGCATGTGAGATTAATTATCCAGACCTGTGTCGCACACAAGCGGAATAGCCCTTGTAGTCACACTGTAGTACCTCGCGGAAATTATCTTCCACCCATCTACAACCACATATCGCTAGTTTCTTACCCAGGACTGTAGTTCTGAGCTATTGCGTTTTTAATATTTGTTATTAACTTTAAAGTTATAAGTCAAGTATAAGCTAGATGGTTTTATATCTCACTAACTCTGAAACTAGCCGGTATTCCTCAGTCGGTTTTACTTTAAGAGGATTTTAAGTATAATACCAATTCTTTCTCAATTTACCAAAAATTTACAGTTAGTTGGTATTTGCTTCTTGCAAATATCCCGGCGATATCTTACAGTACGTTGCAGTTGATAATATCCCTTTAATTCCACAGTTCGACTCAATAAAATCGCAATGTGAGGGCGTAGAGCTAGACATGACTTTGGACGAAGCGAACGCGAAGCAAAAGGAACTTAAGCAGAAGATAACGGCCCTGAAGGCGCGCATCAAGGCCACTCAGACCAAGCTGAACGCTCACGCTAAGAAGATGCGCCAGATGGCTGACAAGAAGAACAAGATCAATGAGGAGCTGCTTAACATTCAGAAGAAGGTATGTTATGTTTTATCTTTTACTTAAAAGTGTTTATTCGCATCCATAAATTTAACATCGCATTATTTCCCTTTCGGGTGATAAGTCTTTGCTTACTTTACCTACTCGTTTTAATGTAATATTTACTCTCAGTGTTTCAGGAATGAAACGCGTTACGCTTGTTAATTTTATGATAATAATAATTTATTTGTTTTGAGTTAAGTTGGTTACTTAAATAATAATAACGATTGATACCAACATTCTTAAACAGGAAGTTGGTAGTTGTAGCAATGTTTCTGACCACCTAGAAAGGGATTAAGGTCGTGAGTTTCTTACTATTTAAACATACATACATAAGTATGTTTAAATAAAAATAAAAATTGGTGTGCATTTTACAACATTTTGAAGCTTACATTTTAATAGGCACAAGTCAGAAGTAAAATAAATTTTATTGTGTGGTGTTCTGGATGATATATTTTTATCATATTTAACCTAAATTGAAATAGAGCCTTATCTTACAGGAAGTGGAATTAAAATTGCTTGCCATTTTAAACGTCATACCAATGTAGGGGCTATCGTTTAATATATCTTCGATATCTACCTACAAAGTTGTCACATTTCAAACAGGTGCAAGAGATAGTAAACCATCAAGAGAACAAGAAGAAAATAGAAGAGAACAGGGAGAGGTTCGTCCAGGAGCTGCAGGAGCTGCAGGACGGTGTCGCGCCGCTCGACGCGGAGCTCAGGGAGAAGGAGAACGATAAGAGCAATATCATCAATAAGAACAGGTATTTAGCACTTTAAAGTCTTCTTTTGCATAGAATTCAATTTATAGTATAGTCTGACCATAAGGTCTGTACCGCTCCGTAGGCAACATCATTAAGAAAAACAGGTCTTTATCGCGATTACTTTAAAGTCTACATTTGCATGAAATTCTGTCGTGTCGAGCCTCCCATTTTCTTGGCCACTCGAGAAGGATTAGAACAACGTCATTAATAAGAACATGTCTTTATCACTATTACTTTAAAGTCTACATTTGCATAGAATTTACTTCACATTGCTCGCTCGCTCTTGTATATTTAAATTGACTTCTTCATTTGCCTTTGTACGCCCTAAAGAAGGGTACAGGCCCTCCTCTCACACTAAACTTTTTTAAGAGAGACTTCTTTTGAGCGCGAGTGTGAGTTTGGTGAAAATGAATAGGTTTTGACATACTGAGTGCAGTCTACTTCAGAAGTAAAAAATTATGATACTAGTCACTTTCAAAATTATCTGATGCCATATTCACTTTGACTAATTATTATAAGGACTAGCCTTGCGGTAGCATTTCCCCTCTGCCACGGTACAAGCACAATTGATCTTGTGCATTTACATTCAATTTTACACCTTATCACTAAACGAGACAGCCTATAATTTCGAAACAATAACTTCGAACTTAGAACGTTTGGGGTTCACACGAGTCTACTTTTCATGATTTTTAACATTCAAAATTAGAATCTAAAGTTATGGGGAATAAAATCCAAAGTTGCGGATTTCATGTTACCTCGCCTCCCGCAAAAAGTGGCAGAAATGTTTGTTAGTACAATTATACGCGTAACCAGTCCACATATAAATAGTCAAAGCATATTCATCGTTCGAAATTAATTTTATTACGAATTTCGCTAAAATTCATTGACTTATTCTGTTGACTGTACGAACTAAAATTTAAAAAACGTCTCTAAATCTCAGCCTAAATTGTTATTGGATCAAACTATTCTATAACATACCACTTTTGTGTTTCAGGAGCGCGATAGAACTAAAGAATTCCTACATAATGAACATAGTCAATTCATTCGATAAAGTCAAGTCTATAGATTCAGAGATCAAACAGCACAAGGAGAGGAACGTCCAGCGCGATATGGATAAGATAAAGGAGGCGAACGAGAAACTCATGGAGAAGCAGAAGCAGATTATGATCGATAGAGACGCTCTGACTAAGAGAATAGACACCTTGAAAGACGAACTTGCTAAACAAGACGTAAGTTCCAGTCCACGAACAATCAAATTTGACCTTTATTATTCATAGCTAAAGGCAATAAAATACACGCTCTTTCTTAACGCTGACGGTTTCTTGTGGGGATGATCAGAACATCAAACTCGACAAGTTTCTCTACGCCACCAACATGAAAATCGCGAAAAAAATCGGTTGTTCCATACTAATCTGTAAACCAACTTGAGTCAAATGTATGGGACAGCTCTTTTTTTTCGCGTTTTCGATGTTGGTCCCATAGTAAAAGTTGTTCAGTTTGATGGTCTAACCAATGCCCTTAAAAGTTTTAAATGTTTATTTTTACTTTTGTAACACCTTGTATAATGGGTGTGTCTTAATATGATGACGGTTTTTTAAAGGGATTATCAGGAGAACTATTTTTGAGTCGTGATATTCGAAATCATGACCAAATTAATACATAAATTTCATACTGTTTTCTACTGCTGATTTCAAAGTGTGACTTTCAATAACCGCACTCCAGACCATCCCCTTAAAAAAGTGTCAGCATATTAAGAATTCCAATCAACTTTTGTTATGTCGAGCGGACAAAACAAGCCATTTTGCAATACAAATTTTACTTTTTATTTTCACAGATTTACAAGCGTGATTTAGAAGACAATTTGAAGTTGAGAAAAGCTCAAACAGAGATAGAAAACTGTGGGAAAGAGGAAGCGGATATTAACGAGAAATTAAGTGGAGTCAACACGGAGATGTTGACGGAAAAGGAATCGCTGATCTCTTCGCAGACTAAGATATTCAGAGAGAAGTCACAGACTGAAGGACGCTTGAAAGAACAGCAGGTAATTTATATATATAAAACAGTTCCGTGATTAACTGACTGACAGACAACACACAAAAAATTTATAATATATATTTTACAGCGTATGCAGAGGTGTAAAAATAAATATTTTTTCGAAATAAAAATTCGCTGGGAGACTGAATTAAAATGTTATCATCATAATACAGGGTGTAACAAGACACCCTAGCAATATAGGTGTGTTACGACCATCAAACTGAACAACTTTCACTCACAATAAAGAGTATTTATATTTCTAAGAAGCCACTATCGAGAAAAAGTTTTTAAAAAATCTGCTGTTTCATACAAAACTACTGATGTTGTCTCCATAGTGAAAGTTGTTCAGTTTGATGGTCTAAATTAAACCATCACTTAAAATATTACTAGGGTGTTTTGTTACACCTTGCAACCAAACAATTTTAGTTCCTTTCGAACCAGTCAAAGGTCGAGCAGGGACTTCCTCTATCCTTCGCCTTTATATTTACAGGACAGACTGAAGCAAGTCCGAAACGAACTGAAGAAAGCTCAAAACAAAGATATCGAGAAGAAATTCAAGGAAAAGTACTACGAGTTGCATGTCACTAAAGCCATAGACAAAGACATCAAGGACTATGGCGTTGCTCTGGAGAAATGTCTCATGGAGTTCCATAGAGAGAAGATGGAACATATCAACCTGATCATCAGGTAATTGCTAATTTAAACCATATCTCTCCATAAGATAAAGTACATTTTTCAATAAACAGTCACTAAGATAGTCAATTTATTTTACAGAGAAATGTGGAGGAAAATATACAGAGGCAATGATATCGATTACATTGAAATAAAGACTGAGGGAAGCGTGTCTACTGATTCAGACCGTCGTAAATACGATTACAGGTAATGGTTTACTTCTAGATTTACTTTAGCATTATAACTATTATAATTCCCAATTCGGTATGACCAGTTTTTTTTTTGGTCTTCATTTTATATTTTTACGGAATTACGGATAAAAGACATCATTTTAAGCCACCTATTTCATTTTTATGGTCAGATTCATGGAGTTTATATCAATATAAATATAATTTTTAAATTATTTTGCTCTGTTATCTCCAAGTGTAAAAATGGTGGAGTGAAAATAATTCGAACACCATGGAGAAAAACTACTACTTGATGAAAAAAATAAAAATCACCTGCCTCCTCTTTCTGTCAAATTCTGACATTGTGAATGTATTTTTTTTCCTAAGGGCCAGTTACTTTAAGTTAATTTTAAGTTTAGAAAGGAGTTCACAGGTTTTCCAGTGACTTCACTGGACGGACCAAAAATCGAAGTAATTATATTAAAAATATCTAATCCTTTCATTTTAAAATCTCTTATATAGAAAATATATTGTTATTTAGACAATTATCTCGAAAGGGTTTTCAATTCAGCCTTCCAAAAAAAACTTGACATACCGAATTACTGGCTGACTGTTAAGATGATTACTAAATAGTTTTTTATTTCAGAGTGGTTCAATGCAAGAATGGCGTTGAAATAGATATGCGAGGACGGTGCAGTGCTGGTCAAAAAGTGCTAGCTTGTCTCATCATTAGATTGGCTCTAGCTGAAACGTTTAGTTCTAGGTAAATATTGCATTCTTGTACTTGAAAATTATATTATTTTAATGGGTATCTCCATATCCATATAAGAGACCATTTCGAATGTGTAATATGTATTGCACGAAAACCATACGTTTAACATAATTTGTACTATCATACTCGAAGGTGCTGTACACTTGAAACCTGCTGGTAATGTAGTTATTATCGCTACTGTTAAATAGTGTATTGCGTAACCATGCGTAACACTGCATTTTACTCTAAGGCTCGTTTTATACAGAAGAGACGTGTGGCGGTGGCGGATAATCTAAGTCACACAATATAAACCTTATAGTACGTAGCATAGCGTCGTTTTTGTCGTAAAGCAGAATCCACACGTCTCTTCTGTATAAACCGCGCCTAATATAGCAATCACATTTTAAATCACCGGAACCGAAGAGTATAAACATAGATCTCGAAATGGCGAGATGTGTGTTTGAATCATAGCATGTGGCGATCTATTGTCTCTGTCTAACCCAGTAGGACATCAGCGTGAGCATATATGTATGTGACTTTAAATCAAATCTCCATTTCAGATTCGGAATTTTGGCGCTCGATGAGCCTACAACAAACTTAGACTACGAAAATGTTCGAAGTCTTTGCTCAGCGCTCGGCGAAATAGTACAGGAGCGAATGAAACAGAGAAATTTCATGTTCATCATCATCACCCACGACAGAGAATTTATAGAGTCACTCGGAAACATCGATAAAGTCACACACTTCTACGAGGTGTCGAGGAACGATGAGGGCAAATCTAGGATTAAGAAAATAAGATTCACCTAAACTATCGATATTACTAAATAGATCTTATTTTAATTATTAGCCATTCCTTATGAATAAGAATATGTCTCCATGTTTGTATTTTTAGTTTTAAGAAGGCTGTGCCTTACCAATACTTCAATATCTCCAATATTTACAGTGGTAAGAAATCTATAAATGATTAAACCTTTTTTTATTCTTTATATCGTATTTTATTTCATAACATAAATTATATATTAGTTTATACACTTGATAATAATATTTTAACCAAATCAATTGTTAACAAGTCCTGTAATACTATTCAAAGGTTCACAAATCTCTTGGTCTATGTGTAAAATCTTGCTCTCTTGAAGCACCGTCAACGTAACGCCGAGCAGTTCAGATATCTGAGTAGAGGGGAATGACTGAGATAAACATTTCGTTATATATGGAACCAAATCCTCTGTAAAGCAAACACAAAGTGCGACGAAATTTTGCCTCTCCACATCTGTAAAAGCTTGCTGCTCTCTATGGTAAAAAGCCATCAAAACTTGAACAGCTTTCTCAAAAGATTTCCTGAAGGCGTTATACACTTCTTTGACCATATTCAATGGTGCTGTTACTCTTAAAGAATTCAATACTGTCAGCATTCCATTGCAATACTCCGCCAACGGATAATAATCCAGCAGACTTTCAGGAGGACATGAAGCCATGTTCTCGTTGACTGGTCGTGGAACATTCTTAATACTTGGTACTTTGTACGTCTTCATTTGGTTCTCGAAATGGTGATCAGCCTTTTCTAGAATGCTATGGGATTGTGTGAGTATATTGTTGCGGAAAAGAGGTGTCAGGACACATCGCATATCAGCGCCTACTCGCCCGAAAGATAGGCAGAGATACATGCACTGGTTTAGTAAAGATTCGAAGCTCGACTCATCTTCCTTTAGTAAGTCTTGATTCAATATTTGAGCGAATGCTTCAACCTGAAATAAAAATTGAGTTTATTTTAACATCCAAATATGTTATATAAAATATGCATTTGGATTAATTACAAATGGTTTCGATGTTCATTTGTCAACACTTTAGGCAGCCAGCACATTTTTGCTGATCAGTAAACAAATAAATGTTATTACCTTTTGCTTCAACCAACACGACAAAGCGCTGGTGCCACTCAGCTCATCATCCCTGACTTTGGACTCTTGTGCGTCTGATAGGAAGATAGATTTGTGTTGAGTCAACACATTGAACAGATGGATTCTATGTAGCTCCACTATTCTACGCAAAAGTCTCTCTGATGCTGCGAACAATGTAAAGGACCGTTTTGAAAAAACTATTTTATAATTTGTAAGGGTCAGCGCACATCTATGTGAAATAGAGTTGATAATGGCGTGCAAGAGATAACGCGAATACACACCACAAGGATTTATCTTCTGCACGTTATTTTCCACTCTATTTCAATTGTGTTGTACTTCATTTTCAAAATGAAAACTCCTCGAGCAATTTTCCTCTGCTTGTGCGCTGACCATAATACAACTCTTGCCGGCGATCATCCGGAGTTTTCATCTCGATAGATAGACCCAGAGAAAAGATGAAGGGATAACCTGGAAGCCTTTTTGGAGAATCGGTCAGTAGTTGCACACAATTTTGGATTAAAGTCAAAAGGAAGACCTTTGTCCAGCAGTGAAACAAAGAAAAGGCTTCATTAAAAAAAAAGTGCAATAGCAAAGCGCTACAGCGCGCGATATCCAAACTGAAATTATGACGTCGTCGCGTGGAACACAACTTATGCCACGGTTTATACAGAAGAGACGTGTGGCAGTGGCGGATAATGAAAGTAACACAATGTAAACCTTATAATACGTAGCATAGCGTCGTTTTTTTTCGTAAAGGAGAATCACGCCCCTCGCCTCCAGGTGACATCGCCTGGAGGCGCGGGGGTAATTCTCCAAACGACGCTATGCTACGTACTATAAGGTTTATAATTGTGTTACTTTTGACTATCCGCCACCGCCACACAACTCTTCTGTATAGACCGCGCCTAATGTGTACATAATTCCTGGGCACATCCCAGTAAAAATAAATAGAACTTTAGTATTTTAAGTGATGAGAATGTCACAAAATAAGCTGTTCCTAAAAAACTACCAAACTATTATTTTGATTCGAGCTTGGACACATCCACTGTTTGAAAAACCGTGATAGCAAACTTACTTTCAGTATTCCTGGCATCATCCAAAGCTTTCTCGAACCAAGCATTCCTTGCCTTTAGAAAGTGTAAATGTAATCCATCAGACGCTGCGGTACTCTTTGCACCGGAATATTGCAACGCATTTTGGTCATCATCCGTTGATCTGTAAACCGTGTTTGCCCGCCGCAGGTAGCCTAGAATCTACAATAGATAATTATTATAAGAGGCCTGCCACTGAAGCCTCCTGGAATGACGAAACCAGAAAAGAGTCTCGTTGAAAGTTTTAAAACAGTAGATACAGACCAAGAGCACAGAATAGGTAATAGTATATAGTTCTACATACAGAACGGCCACTCCCCGCCCCCTCTGACTTCAGATACCCCAGATCACCTCACACTTGAGGGGAAACTTGTGGGGAGCCGAGCAAGGGAATGCAGTCAGGCGCGCGCACCCGTTGGATTTAACTACATAAAATATATTTTATTTCTATCCTCTCAATAAAAATAAACGTTGGAAAATATATTATAAATTAACACAATGAACTATTAAAAGTTACGAAATGTATAATGATAATGATGTTCCTACGATGCTTGGTAAGTCAACCCTACACATATGTCAAACACAATTTGCGCAATGTGTGCATGTGCGAACGTCATCATGTCAAATCTAAAACGTTGTTTGAAGTGCCGGACCTGGGCCAAGAGCAAGATAACGATAAAGTTTCCACATTAAATAGAATAGACATGATTGTATTGGTAAAGGCACAGAGTACTATAATGTAGAGGTAATCTATCTCTCAATTGACTTACTTGCAAACACTGAGGTAGGGGTAAATCGTACCGCAGCTGATTGAAAAGATGATAAAGTGTTTCAAACCATAAGGTCATTATTTCATTGGTTGTGTTCTGAAAAAGAAGAAAACATTTTCAAATTACAATACATAATCTATCCTATTCTAATTCTAAAATTGTGGCTCCTTCATGGTGTTGATAAATTCGTTTAAAAATAGCAAAAGTGCTTGACATTGTATGATAATAAATAATTTGATTGTTTAATACACAAAAACAAGACTTACAACCATAGACTAGTTATAATATGGACGAGTTACGTGTGTAATTCTACTAACAAACATTTCTGCCACGGGGGACGAGGTAACATGAAATCCGCAACTTTACTTATTTATTGCGTCATTAAATATTGGTAGTTGGTAGATGGGATAGGTAGGTAATTCAGCTCGAGTTCAGTTCATGCTTCTTACATCCTTAAAATCACGACTATAATCTCCTTAGGGGTTGGTCAGAAAAATTGCTACACTTATCTTTTTAAGAGTGCAGCAAGACTAACTTTCACCAGAAGTATAGGTCTTAGGATGGAATGAAATGCCAACCTGGCTAGCCATTCGCCCTCATAAATCATGCATAAGATACTCGTACCTTATCCCTTAGTCGCCTCTTTAAACACCCACAATAAGAAATAATCACATGGTGACTGATGCAATTTGCTTAAAATGCAAATGTATCTTAATACTTATGGTGGCCAGACTTTCGCCATCATATCATAAATACTGCACCTTGCAAGTTTGGCCACAAGCAGTTGTGTCATTCGCGTGGTGTCCTACGACGCCAACTCTTCTCAACAGTGTTCTTGCTCAAAAAACAATCCTTGAGATTGGGATACAATGTACTTGACATTTACAGAGATGTAGCGCATAACATAACAAATATTCTTTAAGCAATGCATTGCTTAGTAACAGGCAAAAATGCTGTTAATTAATAAATACAAAAAAATACACTGCATAAGAAATTATATCCCTTAGTCGCCTTGTATGACACCCATGGGAAGATATAACCCAACATGCAGTGGCATGCACTCAGGGTAGACACAAATACAGTTAAACCCTAATAATTTCTAAACTAAAGGCATTTTGTTTATTAAATGACTTAGATTTGTTTAAATACAGGCTAATTAAACAATTAGAAGTCATTTAGAAAACAAAATTAGTTTAGCAATTATTAGGGTTTAACTGTATTTGTGTCTACCCTGAGAATATGCCACTGCCACACAATGATTCATGCTAGTGCATATGAACCTCACAGTAATTCAGGGATCTTATTACCTGAACAATAGGAATATCAGAATATCTCTTAGATAAATTCCGTATAAAAGTAAAGATGTCCAATGCACTCTCATAGTCTTCAGCATTGAGAGCTTCACGCATGAGGGACGGCAACTCAAGTAACTCCAACAACTTGTCACTCTGATTACGAATTGAACTGTAACGGCTGTAAAAAGAACATGTGTGTTCATAAAACTGTAGTTGCTATAGAACTAAATATAATTTATCTTATAGCTGCTAAATGATTCATACACGGTGAAATTGATATCATTAGCATCCTTTTAAACTAAGTCTACCCATCAAACTGAATGACTTTTACTATGGGAGAAAAGTGATCGGAGCAAAAAACAATCTTCCGTTCCATACTAAAACTTTGTGAAAAGCACCTACATTGAATATGTTCAATCTCAGTTCCCTCATCAGTGAAATTTCGAGCTGTATTGAACTTCACACGTTCCAATAAAAGATGATACACATCCTCTACCACATTACACTCCTCACGGGAGTCGGCCTTTTTCATAAGAAATGTGAACTTTCTCAATGGCATGTGTCCAGATCGAAGTCTGTGAGCGATCACTATCAACTTCCTTCCCATTTTAACATTAGTAAACCATGGTATGAGAGGTGGCAGATTCTGGATAGACTTGTACCATCGGCAGGAAGTCTAACTTTTCCGTCATATACAGTGGAATCACCACCATCACAATGGAACCACAATTTTAAGATTAGAATTAGTTAGACCGTTAAAATTCAACATACTTTTTCTCCTTAACAATATTGCCTGCCATCTGCGAGAACTTCTCACACTCCTGTATAAAATGTGGCATTGTGTCAAGGAATGATGCTAAAGAGTCCTTAGACTTCCCAAGATCCTTCCTGATAGTCCGGGAGATCTCCGCGGTCTCCACAAACGTCTTGTAGTTTGTAAACGCCAGGTCCTGGGTCTGTTCTGTGAGCTGTCTCATTTCTTCGCTCAGTCTTTCTGGCTCTTTACGTATATAATCCCAGTTTTGAGAGCCTAGCTTCTTTATGTAGTCGTTTACATCGCTAAAGTGTTCTGGGTTCTCTGTAAATTTTTATTCATTGGTTAGATTTGAAAAGTTGAATTTACAACTTTCTTTTTAGTGGATCTTACCTGTTGTGGATTCAGGAAATAGCAGTTGACAAAGTTCCTTTAGTTCTTGAGACATTTTCTAATACTATATTTAACGACTATAATGTTTTAATTATTTAAAATTCAAAGATTTCGATTTGTTTTGGTTATTTTGTCATATCTGTCAAAAAAATAATTTGTTGACTTGATTCTCATGACCATGAGTTCATCGTACATGGCGTTGTAGTTAAAGCAATGTTTAAATACGTTTCACAAAAACTGCAATGTACAACATTTACTGAAAGAGAAGGAAATATCATTCTATTTGACACGTGGCTAAGGATAGTGTACACGTTGGACTTTTTCGTTGTTGAAGTCAAAGTTTAACACAATCGAGAAAATTTATAATGTAAACTCAGCTTTCCTATAGCATTTTGTCTATGACTAAATGTGTCTTTTGTCTATGGAATGGTGGAAAAAAAAGAAATCGAAGATAGCCATTTCTCGAATAACCAAATACTATAAAATATTTTACCGTTGTGCATCAATTCAGAGCTGAAATTTATCACAAAATATATTGTAGATAGTTTCTTGGTAAGCACTTTCAATATTTCCGAGATGACTTTGGTTATAAAACTGTTTTCATCCGTGTATAGCTATTGATAAGTTTTATGATTGCGTCATGTAAACGTATAGATATATAACGTAGTTTCGATTATTCAGAAAATCTTTACCATACCTCACAATGGAACAAAAATTCTTTCGTAATTTGATTGAAAATTGTAGTAAAAATTAAGTTTGTTTGGCTTAACCTTATCGATGGACAAGGATAACCTAAGCGTTTTTACATCTTGACACCATTTTGATTCGCCTTTGGGTCTTTATTATTAGACCATCTTTGTTCCGAGTGCGTACTTTTATAGCTAAAATAATTACCATGTTTCACAGACTGGTCCAGGGGTGTCGACAAATTGTGTACGTAGTAAGGTTATGTTGATGTTTTGATGTAGGATTGTTATAGGGTTATAGAAAATGGTTGACAGTAAACGGGCTGTAATCTTACCTTGAAACTAATTTATTGCTTGGAGCCGATTTATTATGTTTGTTCTTATTGTTTAATCTTTGCAAAGATCTCAATCAGTTACTAAAAAAAACAAGATTTGTTTGAAACTCCTTTGAGTGACTAATTAAGTAATCAATAATTGCTTTCCTGCTATTTTAATTGTTTGCTGTCGGTATTACAGTCAAATTGTCCTATTTGACCGTGCACTTCACAGAAGATCAATGTGTATGATTTATACTGATGGTGTGATAACTCAGTCGGTAGTGAACCTGCCTGCTGTGCTGAGGGTCGCGGGTTCGATTCCCGCTCGGGGCAAATATTTGCACCCGAGTCATGGATGGTATATGTATTCTATATCATTGTCTAGTTATCATAATACGGTAATACAAGTCCGGGCTAGATTCTGACAATGTCCAAGATTATATTGTTTATTATTTTAATGATGTGTAAATTGTCAAACTAACAATACTCAATACTGTGACTCTTGCACAGAAATGTTTATTTTATTCTATTTATTTTGAACTTTTGTTAATGAAAGAAAAAAGTTTTATTTCAAACAAACATTTCAGTACCTCTTTTTTTTTCTGTATATATTTTTTGGTGTCAAATAAAATATAGAGTCCTTTTTAATATGCTGACACTTTTTTAAGGTGATGATCACATCGTCAAACTGAACACCTTTCTCTATGGCACCAACATTGAAATCTCAAAAAAAAATCTGCTGTTCCATTCAAAACTGCAAATCTATTCGAGCCAAATGTATGGGACAGCAGATATTTTTTTCGTGATTTCGATTTTGGTCCCATAGAGAAAGTTGTTTACTTTGATGGTTTGATCATCCTCTTAAAAAACTGTCAGCATATTAAGAAGGACCCTGTATATTTGATCGATCGATTGATTGAAAACAAGTTGGCATATTTAAGCAACTTAATCCTAAAATACTTTGTTCTGTTAAAAATAGGTGGCAACCCTAGATGAGAAGATGACAGTATAACAAACAATGGACGGAGACGGGGAGGAGTTCAACCTCCACTGGGAGGAAGAGGTGGAAGTCAAGGTATGTGACAAGATCAATCTTTTGTTTTAGCTTGTGGCGAAGCTGCATTCTTCAGGCTGGCTTGCCATTCTTCAAATACAAACTTCTTCAAACCGCTTCTGCCTAAATAGTTTCTTGTGTACTAACTCTTGTGGTTTCTCAGAATACTGTAGTAGTATAGTATGCTGAATAAACTTAGGCCCTTAGAAAAGTCTTTTTTTTAATAGGGTACTTGACAACTAGTCAAATCAGCTACTCTTTATCAGACGTCAAAACGTGCGCTTTGTATGAAATTTGTACTCGATTCTAAGTTGTGACGTCATCAACATTTCATTACTTTTAAAAGTTTATCTTGATATTAAAAATAGTATTCAAACTAAAAACTCAATGAAAATGGGAGTTTTGCGATATTTTCGAATCTTTTTTTTATTGAGACAATAAGAATAAAATATATTGTATGTAGTCAAATACCCAATTCTAATTTTATCATACTATGACTGCTAAGCTTAAAAGATGGTCAACCCAAGAAAGTGGTGAAGGTAACTGCTCTCTTTGACAATGGTTCTGCCAATTACCATCTGAGCTGCCCATTATGATAGTTGATAGGTCCAACAAATCTAAATCTCCATTCCTGAAACATTCCAGCATTACATGAATAGTATCGCCTCCAGTATGCAAATGTGCTTGACATTGTACAGTAAATAAATATTTGGTGACCTCAAGGATGGTTTTATGTGACAATTTGGACCACAAAATGGTAGGACCTCTTGGTAATCTGGAGAGCAGGTGACCAGACAGTAATAGACTTGATTGACTATACAACTCAATAAGATCCTCATAAAACCGTTTAGTAACTAGAATTTGTTTTGATATTTGTTTGAATATATATGTTTTATTTTAAGAATGCTCCAAATGAAGTAGTGGCAGAGGAAGTATCTTCATATGGACTTGAGAATGTTCAAGGAGTGCATTATTCCAATATGGTATGTTTACATTCTTTCGTTCAATTTTATAATATGCTTTCTTTTTCGTATCTGTATATTTACTTTTAAAAAAAATTGTAGTAGCACAGTGTAAGAAAGAATATTGTAGGTACTACATGCGGGGCCGTCCAGTAATCCTGAGATTTGGCTCGAACCCCCCCTCTAATCTCACGTGAGATTTATCAAAGTACATATCAAAAATGTTAATACATTAATCTGTTTGTGTTCACACAACTGCATTAAAAATATTATTGTTTAGGATCTAGCCATATTTTAGAGGAGAAATGTTTTACTTAATTTAACCCAGTTTTCTCGAATTTTACACTGCTTTTTGTGGAAAGAAAAATTACGTGATATTTAGCGTGAGATTCAGTGTGATTTTGCTTGTTAAGAAGCGATAGAAGAGCCGGGCAGTATTTTATTATTTACCAACTTGATGAAAAACAATTGACTTAACAATTTTATTGTTTGTGTGACTTGAAATAACTATAGTCTTTTATCATAGTTCCTTATTAAATTCAAGATCATATTTCCCTTGGAAGCTGTGAAAAACATATCTTCTGACTTTGTTTGTGCAGCAATCTGAAATTATACAAGACACGGATCAAATGGCTGCGGAGAATCTGATGTTCTTATCTCAAGATGTTGTTAGCTACACGGAGACCGCCGAGCTGGATCCTAACGTGGAGTGTGTCACCGAAGAGGTGATCACTGACGACTGGGTAACACATGGAGGGCAGGATAGGTGAGAATATTGAACGTTTCTGTCAACTTTTTGGCTATTTATAATTTAAGTGGATGTCCGAGCTGGGAGCCCACTGCGGACGGCCAGTTATATAGTGACGACCCACACCACGAAGCGGTGCTCTTTAATTTTTCCATAAACCAAGCTTGCTGCAGGCCTCACACCAGTATCACATAAATAGATATATCTGTGATGCCAGGCCAGAGTACAAGCTTCATACAAGCGCAACGCCGCGCTGGAGTAAATCTCGCACCACCGCTAGAACCGTATAAACGCCAGTTTGATCCTTATAGCAATGGATTACGATTTTTTTCGCGAGTCTAGCGCCGTTGCGATCTCTTTTAGAAGCTTTGATTCTAGTTGATATCTATTCATATGCCCATATTTTTGACATACACAAAATTATCAACACTTAAGGTCTGTGGCCCTAGTCAAGTACCCTCGTATAGAATGTATATGCCAAAAGCGCGTTTAGTTGAGTACACAAGTAGTACACTCTTGGTCCATACAAAGTAGCACACTTGGTCTTTCACCTCGGTATCGGCTCATATTTGAAGTATACTTGTCACTTATTTTTCTCCTTTGAAATGTTCGCTTAAGGCCCATCATCCCTTAATTTTACTGTCATCTAAGCGTATAGAGCCTAAGGTAATGAAGAGTGATCAGTTTGTACATCAACATTTGATAGAAGTGTTCATTTGTTTACACTGTACTATTTTGTATGACAGTCACGAAAGTTAGATAGTGTCTAATCTACAAGAACTATGTTGCAACTCTTTAAAAATTACTTTTGTTACAGGGTGGAAGTAACTATGGATCATTTAGCAAATCCGATTTTAGACATAAAGGAAGAAAATAATGACGACGTTCCACTACCAACAGATCAAGTTAGTATCTGTTTCTCTTTATCAAAGAATAGCTTTTGCCCACAACTTTTTGTTAGCATGAAATTAGAATATTGAAAAATCATTTTGTAGTGCACCCCTACGTCCTCTGTAGAATTATTATACTTGTTGGTGAAGGTAGAGCCTGACCAGAAATATAAAAACTAGTCTGGGTGTGCTGCAATCGACTATAAACTTTAATGTCAGTGTTCCAAGTACAAAAATTAGTTCCAATGATTTTCTGCAACATATTCCCCGAGGGGGTAGTCAGAGATATTCTGAAACCTCAGAACATCCACGTTTCACCAGAAGTACCGAAACTCCGTCCAGTGTGACGGGGGGTGAGCCCATCGCCACTTATAATGGACAGTGGGTACAATACATTCCTCGAAATTGAAGCATGCAGGTTTCCTCACGATGTTTTCCTTCACCGAAAAGCCAGTGGTGTTGCAAATCGTACATAAATTCCGAAAAACTCATTGGTACGAGTCGGCCTGGACGGGGATCGAACCATCGCCTCCTGCACGGCAGGCATGGTTATTCGCCACTGGACCACCACGAATTTTGCAACATAGCGAGGTTTTTTATTTTTCTGGTTGGGTTTTATACAGTTTCGACATTTAATGAACTGGCAAGGATATCCAAGTACCTTTTTTTACCTGTCATTGCTGAACATACGCCTCTCCCAAGACGCGCCACAAAACTACCCTCAGCCTTCCGCATTCAGTCGCTTTTATTTGTTCACTCAGAGAAACACCGAGCATAGCTTGCTAAGTTGCTACTTACCTTACCTCAGTAGAGCACCGTTTTAATTAAACCTAATGTTCAATACTTAGACCATATAACTATGAACGAGTTTCGCGTGTAAATCTACTTACAAACTTTTCTGCCTCTTTTTGTGGGGATGAGCATGAAATCTACTTTACATTCTAATGTTGATTGTTAAAAATTATCGGAGTGTCATCTTAGTTGATCTTGTAACTTGGCAGAGGGGAATGCTAAAGCGAGACTGGTTCCTAGTTATATAGTCTAAGTGTTCAATATAGAAAAATATAATAAAGTACATTTCACACTACCAGGACGAGTACACAGCGATGCGACCGTGGCCGTGCGACTTCTGCTCGCGGCGGTTCCGCAAGAAGGCAGCGCTGATGAACCACATGGTCGCCCACCAGAATGACAGGCCGCACGCCTGCAACCTCTGCGGCGTCCGATACGTGCGCAAGTGCGACCTTATGAACCATCTGAAGGTGCACGCTTATGTGCCGGACAATCATGATACTATCGATTACGGTGAGTTCTGTCTGTTGTTCAAATATGTCGGTTATCTATCTCTAATATTATAAAACTGTAACAGAAGTGTGTCTGTACATTGACGATATTTACATAAAAAAGTTATGATATGGATTTTAGGTGTCTGTTATTTATTGTCTGCCTCTTTGTTTATGTGTTCGCGCATCACGCGAAAACTACTGGACCAATTTTGATGAAACTTTTTATGTTTGAAAGCTTATGTCTTGACTTAAAGTCTGGTCATTTATCTTGCTTCGATGACGGGAACCCGTGCGGACGACGTTGAGAGTATAATCAAATTATAAAACTGTAACAGAAGTGCGTTCTGTACATTGAAGAATGAAGATATTTACAAAAACATGGTAACAATATGATGTTTAAGAGTCAAGTCAAGTCAAGGATTTCTTTATTTTTCCAATGTTATTGTTAATGGTAAACAATGTTGAAGAGTTTTTAGAGAATGTTAGATTTTTGTTTCAGAAAACATGATAGAGAACAATCAATTATTAAAACCAAGGAAGAAGCGTGGACGACGGAAAAAGAATCCGGAGCCAGTTGAGGTAAATGATAATGTTAACAGTTATTTTATATCATCTGATATGAGTAATTTAATGATCGAACTATTACGCCAATAGGATAATAAACTGACAATCTGCATTTTAGTTTTATCTCTAATTAATGAGGATCGCAATACTATGTGGAATAAATAGTGGGGCGACATAGAGATGCTAACCTATAATGCTTTGTAAGGTTTTTTTAGGGTTCTGTACCTCAAAAGGAAAAAACGGAACCTTTATAGTATCAATTGGTTGTCCGCTCGTCTGTCAAGACCATGTTTCTTAGGAACGGGTACAGGTATGAAATGGAAATTAATATCGAATACTAAGGTATACTGTCTCTTGAAATGTAAATAATTCAAGCTTCTAAGTACACGCAATCTAAAGATATGGCCATTAATGTTATATTTTGTTACTCTACTTGCAAATCAAAACCTATAGGGTATTTCACATTGACCTAGAATTATGAAATTTGGTAAGAAGCAAGGTAGCACAAGTAATAATGCAGTTATATCACAAACTATTTTTATCGATTTTAAACTTACATTTTCAGTTAATGCGTAGACTGATATACATATAGGATAAATTTTATTCCACTGCAAAGTTAAGTTTGTCCTTAATAATTATGTTTGTACAGTACCCCGAGAGCGGGAGTCCGACTCACTTTTTTGGTTTTTAAATCGGTTCTATTAAAAAAAAAATTAAGACTCATTTACTCTGCAATTACCACTTTATTTGGACCTCATACTGCAGAAACATTTTGTTCATAGTAAAGTTGGTTATCGTAGGACACAGAGATATGGGAGAACATGACGTCAGCGCGCACGCAGCAGTGGTCGCGGCGCACGCGCTCTCCGGCCAAGCCGCCGCCCACCCCGCCCTCTCCCCCCTCCGAGCCGTCGCCGCCCTCCCCCTCCCCGCCGCCCCGCCCCACCGACCCCTCTCGCCCCTTCGTCTGCAGGCACTGCGGCGTCGGCTTCGCCAGGGAGAAGGCGCTACAGTCACATGCTAGGGTAAGTGAATTGATGGTCATACAACCTATAATATTGACAATTGTGTTTTGGGCTTATTAAGTAGCTAGCTGTTGCCCGCGACTCCGTGAAAAAGTACCCTATGCGTTAATCGAGAACATATTCTATCTGCTTGCCAAATTTCATCCAAATCCGTTTAACCGTTTAGGGTCAATTCACACCGAGACGCGACGCGACGCGACGATACTCAAATACCTCGAGGCGCAGTGCTGCGTGGTGCAACGTAATCTGAATTCTCACAATGTAATGTGTATCTTTTCGTGTAGTGAATAAAGTATATTCTATGAAAAATGTGCGCGCAGCGTCGCGCCGCGTCGCGTCTCGGTGTGAACTGACCCTTATGCGTGATTGCTCAACATGCAAACATCGTCACAAACTGTGACATTTATAATATTAGTGAGATGAGATATTAGTGAAATTATCTGGACATTTTCAAACATATCTAGTCCCAACTGAAGCACCAGAATGTAGTCAAGATTTGTGTTATGATGACTAGATTTGTGTTATGTGTTATAGTATACATGAACTTCCAAACCAAATCAAACTGACATCAATATGACTTGGGCAATCAGGCACATGGGTTGGTATCGAGTTCAGTAAATTTTAAATTATATGAACCAAAAATTTTATATTTTTTTCAAAATATAACCTAAGTTGAAAACTTGATAATTCGATTCTGCTCTCGATTCTAAACAAACAATTTGCTAGTTTTGCGTTTATTCATTAACACGTTGTATATTCTGCGACTTAGTTTGGCAGCTTCACTACCAACCGAGCTATCCATCCGTCAATGTAATAACATGGAAACTCGTCTAGATCCACGGCGGTGATTCTCCAGTGGAGTGCGGCGAGTGCGGGGAGATGTGCTGGTCGCGGGAGGCGCTGTCCGCACACGCGCGCTCCAAGCACCCCCACCTGCCGCCGCGCACCTCCCAGCCGGACCCAGACTTCAACGACACTGACTCTGGTAGGCCCACCATACATTCCCACCACTATACAGTACAGTACGACCAGGAAAATAATTCCACTTGTCAATCGTTCGCGTAGACTGGGACAACAATTTTCCCGACGGTACTAGAAACGTTGTTAAAGAGGGAAATTGATTGCCGTGCAGTCAAATGACCTGTTGAGTAGACTACGCTCTTGTCTGTGGAATTCTCGTCTCTCTTCCGCAATCGATATAGAAATCTTGTCTCTTTTCCGCAACTACTGTGAGTTGCTGTAGTCTATGTGGACTAGGATCATCATAATCTGAAGTGCATATCACTTCTCCGCCATTCGTATAGTTAGTTTCCATTTGAAGAAAAAATCGGTTTCTAATCTGCGATTTGATTGACCACATAGGTAGTAAAATCATTTTAAAAAGTTTTGTTTGTATTCATGTTTGGGAATGTTTTATAACATTTCTTCGTATCAACATTTTTCGTTTGTGATTTTTTTCTATATTGACAAATTATTTTCGACTCCAATATGTACTTCTCCTTCAGTAAACCATTCTTCTTTAGTCCTTTGTAACATAATAAGAACATCTGCAACAGGTGACGACGACATGGAGTTTAAACTGTCGCCGGTGTCAGGCGAGGGTCGGGGCGAGAGCTCGGAGCGTGTGATGCTGGACACGACGCGGGGACCCTCGCTGTTCTGCCAGGACTGCGGCGTGGCATTCCAGCGCGCGGACCTGCTGCGCCGGCACGTGTCCGCGGCACACAGGTCTGTACTCATCTCTGTGACTCACTGCCGCCGGACTCTGTTCTGTTTGTGGTGTCGTTAGTATGTGTACTTCATTCCAAATAAGGACAACGAAATTTTCCGATTCCTATTTAGGTTTCTGGCTAATTCTGATTACCAAATTTAATTAATTTATTGGATACATATACTATTCGACATATCTTGGACGTTACTAAAACTTTTCTAAGAATAAGTGAGACAAAGTGTTTCAAATCTCTGTTTCTGTAAAGCAAAATAGCCTTAAAATATCGTTGCTGTTTTGAATGGAGTATACTCACTGTTAAGTTTACAGTTCAATAATAAGTCCCATGAATAGGTAAATCACTGGATAGTTTATTTATGTCCACAAAACACAGACACAGCAGAAGTAATCATTCAGAAGAAATTTAGACACAGATACAGTTAGGATTAGAATAAAAGAAAGAAAGACTAGTACTTTACGGAAAGAACAGAAATTTAAATAGCGACTCGTAAGTAGCGGCGAAGCAGAGAGCGACATGCGTTCTGCGCGGAGGCTGTTAGCGGTCTGAGCGACAGGGACGTTCTTGTCCCCACATGTCCTTCTACCAGGACTGCGGCGTGGCCTTCAAGTGTCCAGACTTTTCTATTGCGTCATGTATCACTGGTCCCGTGCTAATCTGGTCCACATTGACAGACTAACATGCTGGTGGAATACTCTGCTAATGATGATTGTGTACGTGTAACAGTTACAAGCGGCACGACAGCACGAGCAGCACGTGGGGCGAGCACACGTGCGACGTGTGCGGCGAGACCTGCACCGACGCGCTGCAGCTGCTCGCACACGCCGAGCTGCACACAGAGCGACACCGACAGCCCCAGCCCAGGTACACACACACACGAGCACACAACACACAGACATTACTTCTTCAGTGTATAAAAATCTTGGAAATTGTCAGTTTTATACTACTTGCTTCGGCAAGCGCGACGTTCGTGAAAATTGCGGAAAGAGGTCTTTTTCTTCGCAGCAAAGGCGCGTCGTAGCAGAGCGCATTTAGTGAAATCATGCTAGAGAGCTCTTTGCTGAATGACGACCTGCTTCAATTCAGCAAAGAGCCAATGGCTAGTAGTATAAAAATCCTACAAAAGTCAATCACTAATTGGTACTAATCTGATCCTTGCTAGCTTCTCAGGGTTATTCATGTCGCGAATCTTAACTGTTATAAAACTGTAACAAAAGTGTCTGTACATTGAAGATATTTACATGAAAAAGATTACGATATGGTTTTCAGGTTTCCAAATCAACCTTTTTTAGAATTTTTGTCTGTCTGTTTGTTTGTATGTTTATAACAGCATCACGCAAAAATTACTGAACCGATTTTGATGTAACTTTTTGTTTGATAGCTTATGATCTGACTTAAAATCTGGTATATAATTTATGCGGACAAAGTCTCGGGTAACCACTAGAAATGATTAATTATGCTGGCCTTATTATATAATACAACTCTGTCTAATATTATTCACGAAAGAACTGTACATTAAACATTTGTTTACCGATGTTAAGTATCAAAATTTGGAAACATGCGAATAACTAAAGAATTAAACATGTTTGTTACAGGTTAAAAAAAATGTCAAGAGGTCGCAACAACACATCAACGTCGAGTAATTCACGTCAATTCCCTTGCAGAGAATGTGGTAAGTGTTCATTAACCTACTAGAATCTATGTATTATGCCATTTTTAAATGGAGTTTGTTTAGTTTTTCTATAAGTATCGTGCGTCCCGATGCAAACACTCTTATTTAATTTTGTACTAACGTCAAATCTTATGTAAGTCGCCGTTTTGAATCTTTAATATAAGCGGTTTTTAGTGAAATGTATACCATCTCTTCATTGAACCTTTCCTCCTTCTGATACACGCAACAGGCTTACGAACATTATACGACAAATATTGATAACAGAATTTATGGCTGTAGTGGTAGACAATGAATAATCATTTACGTACCACATAAGTGGCTTTTGTACAATTTGTTCGATTGTTGTTTGGGGATGTTGGAAACATAACTTCAAATAATCTTATTAAGGCGCAATAGTAGGATGAAATACCTTGGAGGCATCTTTTATTTTTAATTTTTCGACTAGATTTATACAATTTACCGAAACCAAGTCAGTTTTCTTGGATAGTTTATCTAGTGAAATCATAAATTGAATACATGATTGGAATTACTTCACTCGATAGAAAATCGTCACAAAGATGACGTATTTTTATATATTATAAACATTTTTCTCGTTTTGGAAGAACTTAAAATAGTATCACATTTTTGGTATTTATACTCACATATTCACCATTAGTTTATCTAGTGAAATCATAAACAAAATCTATTAAAAGTACTTATTATTTTTATTCGAAAATACGGGCTGGGAAATCGCGTTTCTTAAAATATTCGTCTGAACCTATGGCCCCTTAATCGTGCAAACAACTGCACGGCAAGTAAGGCGCACACTTAGTATACTGATGGTTTCATGATAGAATTATGTGTCATGTGGTGATGGGTGGCTAGCCTTTCGCCCACAAAAACACAGCTTTGTGGGTAATAATGTGTGTAACAAATTGTCAGGCAAAGTGTTCGGGTCGCGGTCGTCGCAGCAGATCCACGTGCGGATCCACACGGGCGAGCGCCCCTACGCGTGCCGGTTCTGTTGGAAGGCGTTCGCGGACGGGGGCACGCTACGGAAGCATGAAAGGATCCACACCGGTATGTAGATGCAGCCCTAGTTTGTCTTATTAGCTGGGATCTTTGGGCGCTTATTTACCTAAAGTTCATTTTTCTCAAGAATAATATGGACACGTAACAAATTGACATACAAAATATTTACGAATATCTTATAACAATCTGACAGTGTATCCCTTAGTAAAAGTAGCCTTTTAATAGCATTCTTTCTAAATGACAGTGTTGACTTTCTAGATGTTAGTATTTAGCAAATCATTGATCAGGCAGATAAGTCTATACGATCATTAGATAATTTCTTTTCCATGCAGGTATGGCCATAATAGTTTTTGTGGGAAAACAAGCGAATGCTCATCCAATCACTGCTTATTTATAGTCATGCTCTTGTCGATGGAGAAAACTCAAATCTTGTAAAAGAACATACCCAAAATTATATGAAAGTTAGGCTGAACTTGCGTCTGGCCAAATTGTCACCTAAAGATAAGACATATACTAAGCATTATTATAACAAGAAAAATTGTTAAATATTTAATGGGAAATATTTAAAATATCCTAAGTTACAAAATAGATAGGTAATAAAAACAAAAATATTCATTCCTTACAAAAAATTACTATAAAATTGTATTTTATTTTTAAATCCCCATTCCCATAGGGCCAAAAATACATATGAAGGGATTTATAACTCGGACCAAATATTTTTGTTAAATGAATGACGATGATGCATCTTTAGCCTGGTTTTGGGCATTCATTCATAAAAAATATGTTGTTGGAAGTTTAGTATGTTTAGTAGAGTGCGCTTTCAGATGGGTGATCATATGTTTCAGGTGAGAAGCCGTACGCGTGCGCAGTGTGCCCGCGCGCGTTCAACCAGCGCGTGGTGCTGCGCGAGCACGTGCGCTCCCACCACTCCGCGCCCGACAGGAGAGCTAACGGTGAGATCACTGTACTATGTCCTCAAGTTATTTCACTACAACAACCTTCTTCCGTTATGTTGGGCCAACATTCACTGCCATATCTTTCCTACTCCTTCTATCTTTGATTAAATCATAGAGTAAAGGAGACAAGAAGAGTAGGGCTATGATCCATACTACAGTACTTCCAAGACAGCTCCGTGATTTTGATATACTGTTTTAGAGATTTTGTACGTAAACCATTTAAACTTTATAATACCCTACAAATATACAAGATTAAGGGCCTGTTTCATCACTTCTTAGTAAGTTCTTGTTAGCTTATCCGACAGATATTTTGACATATCTTTCATACAAAATGTGTCAAACTATCTGTCAGATAAGCTAACAAGAACTTACTCAGAAGTGGTGAAACAGGCCCTAATTAAATTAACAGTTAACATAAAATTTAAGGTTTTACGGCTCCAACATTTTCAGAAAGTAAAATTACCGCTTTAAAACGAAAATCACGGAGCTATCTTGGACGCACTACTAGACAAGTGGCGTACACTGGAATTGAGTACATTCTAATCCGCTAGATGTCGTTATGAGCATTATTTCATTAACAATTTCGTATCTACTACTCTTTTTAGTTACCTAATCTACCTCTCTTATGTAGTTGGTTTCGTTCATAATATTAGAAGACTAATAAAAACTTCTTAGCGTATATTGGCAATTCATCTACTCGCGGGCACAGAATAGGTTATATTATATAGTTCTACATACAGAACGGCCGCTCCCCGGGGACAGTTGTCTGGGGACACTTTAGGAAGCCGAGCAAGGGAATGCAGTCAGGCGCGCGCATCCGTAGTATTTGAGTAAATAAAAATTGAGTCTTTTCAGTGCATAAAAAACGTTGAAAAATAACGCTAAATTAACATTTTCAGTAATTCTTTAGCTCAAATACTATTTTAATAATAATAACAGAACGAACAATAAAAAGTAAGTCAACCCTACTCATATTTCAAATACAATTTGCACCAAGTGCGCATGTGCGGACGCCATCATGTCAAATCCAAAACGTTGTTTGAAGTGCCGGACCTGTGCTTTGGCAGTCGTATTGTTTACTGATGGAGTGCGGGACAGCATGGCGGCTAGCGTTTCCGCGCGAAAATTCAAACTCATAAATATAAAATAGCTTCTAAGGCCTTTTTCCGCTTTATTATTAAAATTCTACTGGCTCAAAAGGTGTAATACCCTATTCAGGAGGTCCATCGTACTGCTGCGTGGTGTGCGGCAGAACGCTTCACTCGAGCGCTGAGCTGGTGCAGCATCTGATCCAGCACTGCGATGCCAACACGGCTCTGAAGAGACAGCCGCAGGTTTGTTGTACTATATTTAAGGTTTTTACATTCTGTTCTCTACTAACAGAACCATCTATAATTCTACATGCGTCTATATACTCATGTTTTACACATAAAGTATCTTTACCCATCTTATTGATAGTACAGAGTAAGTGCATTCATCAATTGTCACTAGGAGATGCAACTGGATCGAGAAATCGTTTCTAACAAAATGATTATGAAACCACTTCGACGCTTGATAAATCGTCATCGTAAAATCTCAATGTTATACGCGTCGTGGAACTCGACCTATAAACCTTGAGAAAATCTTTTATTTCAAATAATATCTATTGAACAGTGAAAACCGTCGCAAAATCGTAGTGGTTTTCACATAAAGTATATTCGACCAATCACAAAAAAACAATAAAATTTCAGAACAAATTATGTTATTTTGGAAATGCCCTGATACCATATTCCAAGAATATATTAGCGAATATCAGTTTTTATAGTATATTTCTAAATTTGTGGTGCCTAGCGATCAGTGGCAACTTTCATAAACCAATGCTATTCCCCGCAGACCGGCCCCCGCAAATACAAAAGGCGGCGGAAAATAAAGAGCGGCCCGGCACCGACGCAGGAGTGGGACCGCGCGTCCACCTCCCCCGCGGGGTCGGGAGAGCCGCCCCCCTCCCCGTCGCCCTCGCCCGCGCCCGCCCCCTCCCCGCCCGCCTCCCCGCCGCCCGCGCCCGCGCCCCGCGCACGACGCAAGAAGCGCCTGCCCGACCCCCCGCCCCGACCTAGGATGATACACACGGAGGAGCCACGACCTAGGATTAAACAGGTGAGTTACTTTACACTCATATCGGTTGGTCAGTAGGGGATGTTTAGACCATCAAACTGAACTACTTTCTCTATGGGACCAACGTTGAAATGGCGAAAAAAATAATCTGCTGTCCAAACATCTGGGTTGAATACGTCTGCAGTTTTGTATGGAACAGCTGAAAAACCGACAGCATATTAAGAAGGACATGGGCACCGCTATGAAGTCCGCAAAACGCGCATACGAACAAAGCAAAATGTCCTCTTTTGGCATACGTAAATTAAATTCGAGTGGAGGAAATTATATCTGTGATAATTATAGTGGCGAGTAACCATGCATGCCGTGCAGGAGGCAATGGTTCAATCATCGTCCAGGCCGACTTGTACCTATGAGTTTTCGGAATTTATGTACGATTTGTAACACCATTGGTTTTTCGGTGATAGAAAACTTTGTGAGGAAACCTACACCATTGGTTTTTCGGTGAAAGAAAACATTGTGAGGAAACCTGCATGCTTCATGTCCGAGGCATGTATTGTACTCATTGTCTGTCGGTGGTGCTACTGGTGAAATGTTAATGTTTCTGAGTTTTCTGAATATCTCTGTCTACGGCCTCTGCATACATAAAGACATCTAGAGATACGGTTTTTGTAACTGTACCGTATCTATGATGTTGAACAAATGTTACATTCTATTAACAGATCCGCAGCCGGCGACCGCCGCGTCACCCGGCGGACGACCTACGCGCCATCCGACCCAACCTGCGCTCCAACGCCTCGCCCCCCGAGGCGCCGCCCTCCCCCACCTCCCCGCCCCCCGACACCAGCGGCCCCTACACCTGCGAGATGTGCTCCATGGAGTTCACGCGGCGAGACGCGCTACTGCTACACGTGCCCATACACATATGACGCACGGGACTACGCTCCAGGTCCCAGCCAGGCAAGGCTAACTTATAGACACCTAGCTAGCAGTATCATGCCGGCGCGACATACCAAAGTACCGCCTTACCTCTGTCATACACGTGCCCGTACATATATGACGCACGGTACTACGCTCTAGGTAGCAGCCAGGCAAGGCTAACTTGCGTGATTAGTGCACTATACCAAAGCAGCGCCTTACCTCCGAGAGTACTGCTACACATATGACGCACCAGACTACACTCCAGGTCGCAGCCAGGCAAGGCTAACTTATAAAGACCTAACTAGCATGTCAGCGCGTCATACCAAAGTACACTTGCGCTGCTATCCGATTTTGGATCCTTCTAATACTAAATAACTTCGGGTTTAAACGGGGACTCGCGTCAGCTCTGCGCAAACGAAGATTGACGAGCTGAATTATTTTCTATTGAATTAGTTGTAATTCGAAAGACGGATAGATGATTTCAATGCAGCAGGATAACTGCAAGATTTCATCGATAGACAAATGACTACTTTATTTCACAGCCAAAACATTACATTCTTACTTGATGAGTATGTTCGTGTAGTTTGTAAAGAAGACTGAAGTTATGATTGATAGAGTTGAATTAATCTAGGACATTTGAAAATTAATCTCAAATTGAAGGATGTATGATGGATGACTTCTGATCTTAGAATCGCGGTATTGTTTTATAGAACTATGATATTTTATACAGGGTTTAAGCTTCGACAGCTGCATTACTCTAAAGGGTGATTGTACTCGTGATTCTGAACAACGTTCCCGAATAAACCTAATGGAACTTCGAAAAAAAGAAACGTTTCATACAAACGTTCGATCAGCTATAATGAGTTAACGTGTAGATTAAATTAAAAGTAATGCAACTGTCTACACTTACACCGTGTATAGAGCAGCACATACTCATGCACTCAAAATATCCTGCGTATCCAATGACATTGTGTGTACCTAATAAATGTGTTTTTCTAATAAGGCGTCGCTGTGTCGAAGTCTGCCATAAAAATCATTCAGTTAGAGCAAATAATGTTGCGATCGTAATCAGAATACTGTCCTTTTTATCATACCAAAACTATACTAAAAGACAAATCGACGATAAAGTGACAGTACAGGGTTCCTTAATATGCTGACTAATTTTTAAGGCTCAATTTACACCGTCGCGGAATGGAACGTAATAGAAGCGGTCAATTTACCACAGACGGCACCGGAGAATTCTCGAGAATGCGCGAGGATTCCGCGGAAGACGCGCTTCCATATACAGTTTAGTTGCAAAAAGTCCGTTCCATTCCGCGAATCCTCGCAAATTGAGCCTAAGAGGATGATAAGACCTTCAAACAAAACAACGTTCTCTATAGCACTAAAATCGAAATCGCGAAAAAATCAGCTATCCCATACATTTGGGACGAGAGAGTAGGTTTGCGGTTTTGGTTGCAGTTGAAAAGCTAGTGCATTTTTCGCGATTTCGATGATAGTTTTATAATCTTATCGTCCCCTTAAAAAGTGTCAGCATATTAAGGATGTTATGGTCTATTTTTGAAAATTTTCTAACTAAAGGTATAAAACAGTCAATTAGGTACAAAATCTACGATAGGAGGTATTTTTACTTCATCAACGAAATGACAGATACACATTAGGGTTGAACCTCATCTGCCAGCACCGAATCGCGTTTTTCGCGGGATTGCGATCGCACGCGGCAGCACCGGCAGAGCTGCGACCTTTCTCGCCCTAGCCAATGACGTTCCTGAGCGACAGAAAAGGATAGAGCGTGGAAAAATGCGAAGTACTGCCAGATGAGGCTCAACCCTTATTCAGCATTATTATTTCGTAACTCAAGATTAATGTTAATTTAAATTGTTAATTTACCTATATACATACGAAAAGGAACAGGGTTATGAAAGAGCCGTTTTTAAAAAGTTAATTTGAATCTCTTTAGATTCGCTCTTACTTGTTATTTCTGTAAAAGCGCACCATTCATGTTAATATCACAATCAACCCTAAAGACATGTGTTCAACAAAATAAAAATAATCTTGAATAGATGTAAATTATACTTAGTTTATGGGATCGACTGAGTTCCTAATTAATCTATGCAGTTACGAATTATAGTGTAAATAACCGTATGTTAATGTTGTACAAGTATTATGTGTAAGTAGCCGTATTACATGTGTTATCTAAGCTCTTGTGATAGTCGAATGGTTTAATTAATATACTTGTGGATCTTGCTTTCCACCAGTACTATTTTATTTCGTCGTCGTCAATTATAAAATGTATAAGCCATTCTTAACTTTACGAATTAACAGTATAAATTCAGAAGAGAATTAACTTAATTCGACCATAATAAATCCCTTATTTGCGCTTGACTTGAAACCATATGAATACAGAATTTGTAAAATATACAAACTATATGGTATATTGTAGGATCTAAAATCCGAAAGAAGTTAATGGTAAAGTTCGATCGGAATATCATGAAACTTATGTAGATATTTAATCCTGACCAGAAAAATAAAACACCCCGCCATGTTGCGGAAAATCATTGAACTAATTTTTGTAATTGCAATATTGACATTAAATGATCTTGATAACTCTTCGTTCGATTGTTACTTTAATTCTTAAAAGTTGTATTTCTTAGCAAATTGTTAATATCATCCATTTGAACTTAATTTATTGATACTCCGGTCTGCCTTTACCCAAAAAATTAGAGGCTAGACTATAATGCCTTACCCACGGTACTGTGACATTCACACAAGGCGCTTACAGCCATTAACTAGAGCCATTCTCAATTTTTCATTGATTTCCCTTGATTAATTTCTTCTAAATGTTCAAACATATGCATTTCATGATGTCGCTAAAGAAATTACAAAATAAACAGCTTGTGCTAGTGTTTGCTGTAAGTGCTATAATTTTCGACAAATTAAATAGTATGACGAAACCTCACGATTATATCGTTTGTCGATGTACTATTGAACTGCTCTCATGTATGGGTATTGTTCTGTTATATGTATTTTTTACTAATTGACTGATTTATCGATTAGTTCTATTTTATAAAATATTACATTAGTGTAAAGTTCTGTACATAATATCTATGTAATTAATAAGAATGTTTGCGACTACTTGGTGTTTTCTATGTTTAGTACAAATACTGTATGTTTTGGGGTACTTTAATAGTGTCATATAGACATAAACATCTTAACACAAGGCTTATGAATACTTGTGCCATACATTGTTGGCGAAAGTTGTTGCTTTTTTATTATTATAGTTATTTACCATTACTCGATAGCATTGTTACAATCAAATGTGTTTGGACTAGTTTTATAAATTTAGTGCAATACATTCCCCAAAATAAATGATAGTATTTCGTTTTTAAGTGATTGTTCGGATGTCTTAAATTAAACGTTATGTTTGGTTAAATTAAAACGTGTAAATACGATGTACTTTTGAAACTGTGTTGACTGTCCACTCCCTAGTGTTAAGGGCTTCCAAAAGGAAATCACTGTTACTTACTGTATCATAACATAATATGAATCATGTTTTGGATTTATGATCTTTTTATTTTCTCCATTAATTTATGTCATAAATACGTAATTTCATCTTTGTATGTATAAAAACATCACCATTTCCTTTTCACATAAAATGTAACCAAATGTAAATTACTTTTAATGTTGTATCTAAGCAATAAAATAAAATGAGTCCAATTTTTATGTTTCATTTGAACATAAAATGTCTCGTACATGTACACAGCATGTATTCGTCACGGACCCACAATGGCCATACCCCTATATGTCTTCAGATACCGGGTGTAACGGACATCCCTTCGCAAAATGAAACAGTGAACTCAGACCATCAAACTAAACAACTTTTACTGTGAAGCCTACCTCAGGAAACGCGAAAAGAAATAGTTGTTTCATACAAAACTGCTGTACCTATCCGACTCGAGAGTATGGGACAGCTGAGTTTTTTCGTGATTTTATAACTATTATAAAATTCACAGAAGTGTGTCTGTACATCGAAGATATTTACAAGAAAAAGATTATGATGGTTTTTAGGTATCCCTGACTCCAAATCCACCTTTTTTAGAATTTTTGTCTGTTTGTATCTTTGTTTGTTCGAGCATCACGCAAAAACTACTGAACCGATTTTGATGAAACTTTTATTGTTTGATAGCTTATTGACTTAAAATCTGGTATATAATTTGTGCGGACGAAGTCATGGGTAAACTGTATAGACGGTAAAGTTCATGATTACGACAAACACATCATCATCTCAGCCGAAGGACATCCACTGCTGGATATAGGCCTCCCCCAAGGATCGCCATAAACACATACTTCAATAAAATCACGATCATAATCAGTAACTTTGCCACAATTAAGACCTATTTTTCAGTGTACAGTTAACTTGTAGCTAAGCTCGTGCTAGGCTCTCTTTTATAGCATATATAGGGTCCTTCTTATCTTAATATGCTGACACTTTTATAACGGAATGATCAGACCGTCAAACTGAACAACTTTCTCTATGGCATCAACATCGAAATCATGATCATTTTTTCACGATTTCGATGTTGGTCCCATAGAGAAAGTTGTTCAGTTTGACGGTCTGATCATCCCCTTAAAAAAGTGTCAGTATATTAAGAAGTACCCTGTATATTGAAGGTTTTAGGATTTAATGACGTATCAATGACGTATATAATAAAATATCTTGAACATTGTTACACATGGTATTCTACTAGCCCGGACTTGTATTATTAAATGACTAGGTTTATTTGGACTAGATAACGATATAGATACAAACATGACTCTGGGACAAAATACTCATCGTACAAATATTTTTCCCTCATGGGATTCGAACGCGACCCTCGATAGCGCAGATAGGTTCACTACCAACTGAGCTATAGGAGCTATCGGGCCGTTTGAATTTTTTTTCATTTTACGTAAATTATGGGCCGTTTGATAATGTTTTCATTCTACGTAAACGACTAATTTCATGAAACGAAACGCAAAGTGATGATTTGTCGTTGTCAAACTGACAGCTGTCAAATTAATTTTGTTGCTTCGAAAATACAATTTATTTCGTGTTTGTCTCAAAAAATTATCCGAATATAAAGTCAACGGGGTTTTACATGAAGCTTTCTTATTTAAACACATTACATCTCAAGATACATACAAACTTAATGGAAAACTGCTAAAATACAGTTCGTACAAGTTCGACGAATCAGAACATTCCGAGTTGCACATTTCTCGGTAAGATTTACTCAGCAAGACGGCGGGTCGAAGCAACATGCGAAGAGCCAGAGACGGCTATCAATACCAGCCTATACCCAGGGCTCCGACAGAAGATGTTCTCGAACACGAGAACGAGCGGATGGCCGAAGAGCTCAGCGGGAAGATAAGCACTCTCAAACATATGTCCATAGAAATAGGCAACGAAGTTCGCTATCAAGATAAAATATTACGTGGACTCGATGACGACGTCGACCGAAGCTCCGGCTTCCTTGGAAAGACGATGGGTCGTGTGCTAAGACTGGGAAAGGGAAATCATAACTACTATGTTTTCTACCTCTTTCTTTTTGCAATATTTGTTTTCTTTTTGCTTTACATTGTGTTGAAGTTCAGATGATGGACGGATGTTATTGTGATTCTTTCTGTAACCTTCATTTCCATTATGTATAGAATGTTGTACGAAATGTATTTATTACCTTGTAAATAAAGATCTTGTTTCATTTTTTAATATTTTCTGTTAATTCACTCAACAAAATTACTAGTTTAGGTATTTTAAAGAAACAGCAATAACTAATATGTATTTATCATTAATGTCTTATAATAGAACAGGATGCACAATCTCATAAAATCTTAGCTAATTTTTGTCCGAATTGACACATACTTTTTAAACTTTTGCAAAGAGATGGAAATCGCTAGTCTTTTGTTATCTATTAGCACACTACGTATCACTGGAACATATACCTTATTTTCCAGGTATAAAATTGTAAATACTTCTTACATGTCTTTGAAATAAATTTTATTTCTAAAATGGCATTTTAAAAATGGAACACAATGTCATTTATCAGACGGTGACAGGAGTGGTGGGATTGGTATTTTTGAAAGACATGTTCAAATCAGTAGTAGAAAATGACAACATTAATATGGAGATCTTTCTACTGTTGATTTGAACGTGTGACTTTCAAAAATCACACTCCAGAACAGAGATAAATTATAAGCCACACAAAATAAGTATGAATGCTGTAGGGTGATACTAATACGTCATATTTTATTCTTAAACTTATAGTCTGGGCGTAGAAGCCGTAAAATAACCACTTAGTTATAATAATATTAGAGTTGATGATGTGTCAAAAATATATATCGGGTACATTTTAATATACATATTTATAAAATGTTATAACACTTTCGAACTTATGGTAAATACACTTTAGGTATTCTCATTATCTCATATTAATATTGATCTAAAATTGAATATTTCTGGTTTCAACTGTCATTATGTGTTGTTAGCTTCATATTATACAGTTGTTATAAATGTTAGATATCGGCGAACCAGGTGACAAACTATTATCTAAAGCAAGTTCTCGTTTTTTATAATTTTTTGGAGTATAACTCTACATCATATACCTAATAATATATTAAAAATTTGCAGACTTTAATAATATCAAAACCAATTTTTCTTCAGCCGGTGGAGTATTAGTCGTATTTGAAATGTTTAGAGTCAGAGAGGTAGACAAGAGAAGGTACTTTTATTCGTTGAGTACCTCCTTTGGGTCTGCCATTTTTGGACCGTTGATTGTGTAATGTGTATCTTGTTCTGTATAAGAGGTCAATGGAATTTATTGAATAATTTAACTAGGTATTTCATCATACATTGTTTTTACAATACAATTCTTGCAATGTAGTACAGAATGAGTCGCCAACACTACTTCTGGTGACAGAAATACAAACTCTACTCTGCATTTTTAGTAATGAAGAACAACTGCGAGCCGTATCAATGAGAAAACTAACAACACCGCAGGCATTTTGTAAATTATTTACATTGCAATATCCACTCAGATCATCTAAAATTATTGTAGCGGGAACGTTCTGCCAATCGGGTAGCGTTGATACACTCTCTATTAGTGATTCCAAGTTCGTTGTGTATAAAAAACTAATCATTTTCATGTAGTGTCTGTTAACGGAACTAATGTCTTGAGATAATTCCGGCAGCTCACTCAGCTCTTCACGGAGTATGTACAACACTTTGCCGTGTTTAGCAAATAGTAGAGCATCTTCGAACAATCTTTTGCGATTTGTTGTTAAATCCTCAAAGTAAAAAGTGCATTTTATGTCTCTTTCCATTGTACTTGAGTATTTATCACATTTTTTTATACCTAAAACTTATTTTGAGGTTATTAAACTTATAATCAGTCAAGAAAATTTGTTAATGAAGAAAGTAGGTAGCAAATTGAATTAAAACTTTTGTTTTTGTTTAAATAAAAATGAAAGATAACAACAGTTATGAAAATTAAAAAACAATACAATTTAGCTTTCAAATTCAAAACTAAACATATGACAGTGCTGTGTTGCCACCTTAGTTCATTAATTCAAATGCAAATAAAAGAAAATGAATGTGCTTTTTCCCTTTAACACTGATTTAAGTAGTTATTGTAATCATTTTGATCATGGATATAAACAAAACGTATTTCAACTTCCTGTTAATGATCCATTAAGATGTTGAAAAGTGGTATTTGACCTTCATTGACAATGACAACACCGAGGCCACAGTGGGTAGAGAGTAGTATTTTCCTTGGTATAAGAATATGTAGCAGAAAGATGGTGTGCTCGTCCACGCAGAAACTGCAGGAGACCCCTTCCATTTTTGCATCCATACCCAGATTGAAAGACAACCGTGCGAGAAATAATGTTAAGTGGCAAGGTTTCACCAATAGTCTCACAATTTTGCATACAACATACAAGTTTTCATGAATCATTCCTATTGGTGGGTGCACCCTAGGAGTCAGGTGGGGGAGGGCACCCTAGGAGTCAGGAATTCGAAGGGTATACTTCTATGGTCCTAAAAACGTTTCGAAAATTTGATGGTTTTTTTCTTTTACCTCGCCCTTATCTACATCTAAAATGCCAAGGTCTTTCAATATCGTAGCGTTCCGTTCTCTGCCTACCCCAGTAGGAGACAGGCGTGAGAATATATCTGAATTCTGTATTTCTTGCGTGACATGTATTTATAAAAAAAAAACTGTTCTTAAATCGTAAAAGTTTATTTAAAATAATTATAATCATAATATAAAAAAACGAAAACTATATTACATCCTAGGTGCCTATTTATCAAAGTCTATTGAAGTGATATATGAAGTGGATTCCAAATAAATTAGGTTTATGAATGAAAAACCTAACTTCGAGTCAGGTAAAGAGTAATGAGTATTTACAAAATATGACATAAATATGTGTTAAAATAACAATTTAAAATGGAAAGTTTCAAAGGAATCAACATGAGAAATTAAAAACAGTTTACAGCTTTATCAATTTAATAAAGGTATTTCTAATTCATTTACCTAAATTTATGTTCATGTTATAATATTCTAGTTTTTTAAGCTAGGTCCATAATAGCTTGGCTAAGAAATGAAATGTTTGCATTGGTCATAATTCTAATCCCTAAAAGTAGTCAAAAAATGGTATACAGCTTTATGTGCATAGGCTAATCAATTTTCGAGATTGAATGAAGTGCTATTTTTGAATCTCACAAATTCAATTCGTACGGTAATATGGAGATTAAACATCATACGAACGAACATCATTCGAATGTACGAACTTGAAAGTGCGAGATTCAAATATATCTATTTTCTGAGACATCAAAGTATTTCTTTGATAGTCCGTTATAGTTAAATCAGTAAATCTAAGACATTTATTTTGCCTGTACAACATGAATGAATACATTATGATAAAGGGACCATATTATACTAGGTGACATTTTAAACAGTTTTCGGGGGGTAATTCAGACCATCAAACTAAAAAAAATGTAAGATCAAACCAAACTTGAAATGAAAAACATAAGTTTTTTTTATAGATTTGAGTCGAGTCGGCAATGCAGGTTTGGTCTAAACCGCCCATAACAATTTTGAGTGTTTAAATAATCACCCAATATTTATAAGCACTCCAAGAAGCCTAGTCTGAATTACGGCCACTTTATTTCAATAAAATGAATGAACGCAATTATTATTTACATTTTTGACATTTGAAACTGTTTGCATACTGTTTTTGAATGTTCCAAATAAACATACAACTTGGTACTATAGATAGTACCCTTTGGTAAAATTAATTAGCTTTATTCGAATCTTGGAAGTAGTTTAAACTCTCCTTATCTTCCAGAATAACCATTTTAGGAGTGAAAGTGTATCAGACCAATGCGGGGTGTAAACGGAAATGCGTTACATATCTAAGGGGGGTGCTTCAGATCATCAAACTAAACAACTTTCACTATGGGACCAACATCGAAATCAAGAAAAACAAAATCATCTGTTCCATAGAAATAGTCGCAGAACTGATGGCCGATGGGTCGAAGATTTCCACAAGGTGGACCGACGACCTGGTGAAGGCGGCTGGATCCCGTTGGATGAGGGCAGCGCAGAACCGGTCGTTGTAGCGATCCTTGGGGGAGGCCTATGTCCAGCAGTGAACGTCTATCGGCTGATATGATGATGATAGAAAACGTCAATGCGACTCGACAAAAATATACGAAACAGCCATAGAGATATTATATAGAACTGAACTAGATACACAATCAACGCTTTAAAAATGGCAGATTCAAAAGAGCTACTAAGTAGCTCTTTTTTGTACTAGCTGACAGTAATCATACCAAATACGACTAAGTTTATGAATCAAAAACATATTATTCGTGCCATTTATGCGTCAGATTCGGACAAAAATTTGCTAAGATTTTGTACGAGACTGGGAATCTATAGTATTTAAGGACAATGGAAACAGCCGATTTTTTCGCGATTTCAATTTCGGTCCCATAGTGAAAGTTGTCCTGTTTAATGGTCCGAAGCACCCCCTATCCAGAGTATGTAACATAGTTAAGTCTACACCCTGTATAACAGATCGTGAAGTCCATAGTACAGTAGTGTGTTGTGTGCTTCACTCTTGAGCCTTGCCCGCCTCCGTGATGGACTCGTACTGTTCCTTGTCTAGTTCTGTCATCGTGAAACTGCCGTCTGGTAATAGCAGGACTACCCGCCGCGTGCCGCCTGCAATAAACAACACCTGCTGTAGATAACTGATAATTATTTGTTAGATATTCATTACTACATGTGGTAAATAGATAGATAGAAGAAGCCGTGGTGGTCCAGTGGCGAGTAACCTTGCCTGCCGTGCAGGAGGCGATGGTTCGATCCCCGTCCAAGCCGACTCGTACCAATGAGTTTTTCGGAATCTATGTACGATTTGTAACACCACTGGCTTTTCGGTGAAGGAAAACATCGTGAGGAAACCTGCATGCTTCAATTTCGAGGCATGTATTGTACCCACTGCCATTATGTGGCGACGGGCTCACCCCCCGTCACACTGGACAGAGTTTCGGTACTACTGGTGAAACGTGGATGTTTTGAGGTTTCAGAATATCTCTGACTACCCCCGCGGGGAAATATAGTCGTGAGCATATGCTATGCTATGCAGATAGATAGATAACTAATTTATTTCATTAGAACAATACAGGATAAACAGTTACAGACAAAGGAGTCCGCATAAGGAGGTCCGTGCAAAGCTGCAGCAGCAACGCTCCCACGACGTATTTGTGTGATTATTTATACACCATAACACTAGTTTTATTTACTAACAAAATTTTAAGGGTGTATTAAGACAATGAAATTTAACAACTGGAACATCGGTCGAAAAACTAAAAAATTTTTTGGACCTCCCATCGAAAATCGATCGGTTGATACGCACTTTTATATGGGAGTTTCAAAAAAGATTCTTGATTTCACGTTTAGTTTCATTACACCCTTAACATTTTGTTAGTAATTAAAAACGAATGGTGTAGGTATATCGTAATATGTATTTCTTCTTCATTCGTGTCACAATGAGCCATATCGGATGACAATTACTCATGGTGTAAAGGTTAGCCAGTCAGAAGTGGTCGTATCAAGGCAGACTGCCCAAGGTGCGCCAGAAGAACTCCGGTTTCGTCACTCGGTCTCTTTTTCTTTGATAAAAGGTAGTTGGAAGTTCTAGCAAAGATAGTCACCACCCCGAACTGTAATACGCAGGTGTATGAATGTATGTGTGTAGTTACCGGGTGAGGGCAGATCGGCCTGCACGAGCTGCGCGATGACCTGTGTCGCGTCCTCGCCGGGCTCGCCCTCCACCTGAACGGCGACCTGCTGCAGCGCGGGCGCCGCCTCGCCGCCCGGCATCAGCTGCGCCAGCTGTGACGGATCTATCGCCAGTACGTCCTGCACAAATAAGCGCTCGTTATACAAGGTGTAAACTAAAATGCGTTACATGCATACCTTCGTAATATTCTAACGGTTAAAGGATTGATCAGACCATCAAACTAAACAACTTTCTTATCTCTACAGACTATAAAAATGTACTGCGATAAATTGATATACCTGGCAAATTATTTCAAAACATAGCCCATTAATCAAGTCTTCAAAATGGTATCACACTTGGTACTTCTTCTTTTAGGAAAATAACACGGCGACAGATCAACCTACCCATAGATGTCTGTACATAATATTCTTTAAACACGTTTTCAAAATAATAATTTCATACCAAAATTAATTTAAATTAATCAACATTCTACGCCTAAACGTCAGGGTAGATCTCCTCTCTCGGGATCGCGCGCGAATTCTTAGTAGCTTTGGAACTGGTTGGGATTATATTTTGGTGTAAAACTAAATATATTGGTTTGGGTAAGTAAACAATAGGTGCATTACCTGTCCGTCCTCCCTGGTGACGTACATGACGCCCTCTCCGTCGCCGTCCGCCTCGACCCCTTCCACCGTTCCCTCCACACCCTCCACGCCCTCTGCTGCCACCAACAACGTCTGACCTGCCTCGTTCTCGCCTGCAACCTGCGATTTAAAATAATGTCTTAGATGTTTCCACACTCAACAAGCGACAGGACTGTCGTCGTCCTAATTGGCATAGCTCGCGCGAGCGTGCGATGCGTTCATCGCACTCCTCGTACGTCGCACGATCGTGCGTTCAAACATACTGAACACGCTCAACGTCAATTAGCACATTCAATAGTGATAAGAGTGTTCGCCTTTGAGTTGGAACATTCACGCGGCCGGCCAAAAATAGACTGCACTCCGATAGATTGCGATTTATAAAGTGAGTTTTAAAAATGTACCCGAAACCGACGAGCATCTATGAAGAGATTTATGGATGTTGAAGAGGCGGGAGATGTGTTTTAGAATCGGAGCATGTGGCGATCTATAGTCTGCCTACCAAAGTGGGTGAGCATATTGTATAAACAACGCTCACAGGCACATACTCGTGCATGGTAATGATCCCACTTAAGCTCTAACAGGCTTAACAGGCCCTGTTGGTGAGTGGCATCACCACGGACCCGAGTGCTCCCGGGGGAAGTCCCTGATCCTCGTCTTCGACTTGCCTTCATTGCCCGGTCTTAGGTTAGAGTCGTAAGAGCTATAAATAGTGAGAAACCAAGCGACGGTCGTCCACAAATAAGTTTAATACCAAAACAAAGTAGTTACCTGATATAGCACGCCATCCTCCCCTCGGATCATGATGGGTGGGTGTCCAGCTTGCAGTAAACTGACTTCATCACCTTCATCGATGCCTATACTCTCTTCCAAAAGCTTGCTGACTGCACTCGCTTCCACTTTCACCTCCGTCTGTTTATGAAGCAACAGTTTTAATTTGCTTGTTTAAAAAGTGCACAGATAAACCGATTAGGAGTTCCGAACAAACTTTGCTATATTTCGAGCTACTATACTCAAATTTTGACGTAACTTGTGAATGTACCCATTCATATGAATCCCAATTTAAATGATTTTTTGCTTTCTTTAAACTATTTTCTTACAAGACAACGCGTGCATCTTGCTAGGCCCAAGGGAGAAGGCTCTATTGCGCCTCTTATCTGTTCGGATATTCACAGACAGAAAGAGAGCGAAGACGCGACAGCGCTATGTTGCGCTGCACGCTTGAACATCTGGGCACCTTGCACAGGCCTTAAACGTGGAGACTGACTTAGAAATAGTATGAAATACGTACGCCATCTTCATCCGTGAGAACCGGTAGTGAAGGTTGCGCTCCGTCACCCTGCACCAACATGCCTGTCGTACCGCCGGGCGACATTTCCACCTGTCAACATTATGTATTAGTAAACGAATTGTTATTGAGGAAAATTCACGCGTATTACGAACTTGTTGGGATCTATTAATATGAATGTTTGAATAGTTTGACTAAAACCTACGGCCAAGGTCAACCATTCAGGTTGTTTCACGGTAGTCGACAAAAGAATGTTCAACGTTCAGACTTCTTTCCACGAGTGGTGAACGAAATGGCGAAGAATGTCTCATTTTTACATTTACATAAATCGTTCACCACTTTTCACTAGAAATAAATCACTTCTGATGAACCGTCTAACCTTTAGGCTAGAATTCTAGCCTTTAGGCTATGGGAGGGCACTGTCAAAAACAAATTAAAGATTGAAAAATTAAGTCTCGGGCGGGACTAGAACCCGCAATCTTCCAAAACGGGGATTTGCTTTTTCTAATTTAGCCACCGAGCCACTACCCAAAGAACGAAATTCTTCAACCTATTGCGTCGTAATGATGGCGCCACGTCCCTTAAGACGCAATAGGTTGAAGAATTTTGTTCTCTGGGTAGCTGTAAGGTGAAGAAGAGACGTGTGGCGGTAGCGGATAGTCCAAGTAACACAATTATCCTTATAGCACGTAGCATAGCGTCGTCACCTGGAGGCGCGAGCGCGATTCTCCTTTACGACAAAAACGACGCTGTGCTGCGTACTATAAGGTTTATATTGTGTTACTTAGATTATCCGCCACCGCTACACGTCTGTTCTGTATAAACCGTGGCTTAACTTGACATTACTACAGTTTAGAGTTGTGTAGACTGTAGAGGTACCTTCATGAGCATGGTGGGCACGGCGGGCTGAGGGGGTGGCGTGGGCGGGGGGGAGGGTGTAGGCGGGGGGGTGGGCTCGCCCTCGGCGCGCGCGAGGCGCCGCCCCGTGAGCGGGCACAGCGAGAGGTCGCGCTCGGGGCTCGCGGGCGGGATGGGGCCGAGGTCCCGCGGGAACGGGTCCTCTATGCCGTCCGACGTGTCCGACGACCCGTCCGACTGTACGGGCATACAACATTCATTATACAGGGTGTTAGTATACAGGGTCCTTCTTATTACGCTGACACTTTTTAAGGGGGTGATCAGACCGTGAAACTGGACAACTTTCTCTATGGCACCAACATCGAATTCACGAAAAAAAATCTGCTGTTCCATACAAAACTTGCATACCTACTCGAGCCAAATGTATGGGACAGCAGATTTTTTTTTCGCAATTTCGATGTTGGTCCCATGGTAAAAGTTGTTTAGCTTGACAGTCTGATCATCCCCTCGAAAAAGGGTCGGCATATTAAGGACCCTATATTATAATTATTAATATAAGGTAACAAATTGTATTACATAAAAATAGTATCATGTCGAAACCCTACTAAGTTCTGAGCTCAATATGGTTTCCACACACTCCAGACCCTGAGTCTATCGTGGAAACTCCTGTCGATCTTATTTGATTTGTCTTTGAAATGTCTACAGTTACTTTCTTTTTTGTGTACATTGTTGATGTCCTGTTAAGGCCCTCAACCAACCAATTAGATCAAAGTGATATAAATGTATAGTAACCATATCGAAGTCGATGGGTGGCAGGCTCTTGTCCCTGATGCGCACGATGTTGCCGCCGGCAGTGGAAACGGCGTAAGCGCCGCGCCCGCGACCGCGCGCCGCCCCGCCGCGCCTCAGCAAACTGTCGCCTCCCTGACAATAGTGTTACTTCAATAAGGGTAACCAGACTTCGTTTGTATGGAGCGTGCCAACTATCCCCCAGTTCCACCTCTTCAGGATAAGTCATTACTAGCTTATCTGACAGATCGTTTGACATATTTCGTAGGAAAGGTTTGTATGTATGTGACAGATAAGTTATTAAGAAAGTACTTGCGAGGGTACCGAGCTATAGTTTTTTTTTGTGGAAATCTTGTATAATTGTTAAAAAATACGAATTACGGCAGCACTGGAGGCTTGGTAGAACTTATTCAGAAGTGGTGAAACATGCCTTAAGAATAATATAAAGCCCTAAATAACTCTAGGATTGAATGTTATGAAAAATTGGGACTTAAGCATAACTATGTAACTACAACTTCTTTTGTCGAGTCAACAGCATGCCATCGACTTGCCGTGGTGTTCATCGTATGGTACGAGATCCAACAGTATAATTGTGCACCTATTTTTTCAGTTTTGTGAACCAAATGTGATTTAAGTGAAAGATTACACAGGTTCATACAACGCCGCTGGGTTGCCTAGCAAAATCTTGCCGCAAGTACCTTTACCATTATGATTTTTGGTACCGTATCAGAGACGTATCAGGAGTTCTGTACTATAAGTACATCACTCTGCGAGACTCTTCTTGAATCCCCGAAATGTCGTGCAACTACAACTGAGAGAGTAATGTATCAACAAACCTGGGCCAGCTTCTTGTTGAGTATGGTGACGGGTGACTTGTTGTCGCCGCCGGAGGTCGCGGGCCTCTGTATGGTGCGCTGAATGATCTTCTGTCCGGACGGCGTTATTATAGTCTTCTCTGTTACCTGCTGCCCGCCTGACCCGTATGTCTTCTTTACCTGTCAATACCATTTATATTTACTGAGTGAAATTTGTATGCCTATACAAAGTGTAACGAAATAACCTAGTAATATTTGAAACGGTGGCTTAGAACATCAAACAGAACAACTTTCATAATGAGACGTCGATAAAAATTTTGTAGTGAAAGTTGAAAACCTAGTTAAACCGATGGCCATAGAAAAGGAAAAAAGATATAGAGGATGCCCACCGACCACCTGGATGCGAACTGTTTCAAAGATTATGTTGACGATGGGCTGAGCGCTAGAAATGACGCAAAACCGCCAAGAATCGCGAAGATTGGCCCCAAAAACAATCCATGGTATTGATTGATGGATGTTGTGGTGAATGTTGTTCAGTTTTATAGTCTGATCATAGCCTTAAAAAACCATCAGCGTATTAGGCAATATAGAAAGGATTTTGGCAATTCTGCATGCCTAATAAATACAAAGTAAATAAGAGGGTACTTTATGACGACCTCCCTGGACTAGGCGTGAAGGACATAATTGTTCAATAGAAACTTAATTACCTGTGATGTCATAGGTGTACGAGCTGGAGAAGGCTTTTTCGTTTCTTCCACCTTCTTCTGTTTGGCTGCCATGATCTGCTTCCTGATGATGTCCTGGTCAATGTTGAGGCCGGGCCCCAACTTGCCGGGCGAGTCTATCTTCATTATTCCTGAGCTCTTCGACATTATGTACACACCTTCAACAATGAGAACACAACAGAATGGTTAAAACTTAATGCACTATAAAAACCTTGGAGTATGTATAACTAGGCTATAGAGCGCGACTCTAATCGAGTATGAACCGGTATGAAAAACAAAGGGTCAATTAGTACCTACCAAAATAAAACGCGTCCTGCCTGTGTCAGCGTTAATATTCCAGATCAATATTGAACCATCTATATTTTCGCATAAACGTCTGTCTAGCATGAACATTTTAAACAAAATTCTAGTGAAATACTAAGATGCTCTCGCTTGATATAAGGGTGCGTCCACATCTGGCGAACGCGCGGCAAATGCGCGGCTGGCGAGCGGCTCGCGAACCTTCGCGAATCGGCCTTGACAGATGCGCGCGCATAGCTTGCTTTTACATACTCTAAGATAAAAATACACAGATAAAATTGTCACAAAATCTCACTGCAACAGTGCACGCATAAAAACAAAAGAAGTGTTGGAAGCAGTCAGATCCAAAAGAAAAATAAATAGTCATAGGTATGCGCGAGCATGCTACGTATTCGACTTCGTATACGCTTTCTATGAGGTGGAATGAAGCCAAGTAAGACATTCAGATAATGGCATGATTAAAAGGTAAACAAGCAATTAGTAAATAGGATACATACAAGAACTAGAAGGTAAACTATGCATCATAACTCACCAGTGGCGAGATTAGGCATGTGTTTGTTTGGGATCCACTTTGATGACGCCCTTGTTCATTAAACGGTAAACAAGCATCTACACTAATAACGACTACAAACTAGAACTAGAAGGAAAGCTCTGTATCACAACTCACCAGTGGTGAGATTAGGCATGTGTTTGATATCCACTTTGATGACGCCCTTGATAATTAAAAGGTAAACATCTACACTAGTGTCTAGACTACACACTATTAGAACTATACGATAAGCTCTGTATCACAACTCACCAGTGGTGAGATTAGGCATGTGTTTGAGATCCACTTTTGTTGACCCCTTTGATAAGTAAAAGGTAAATGTATATACTAGTAACTAGAACTACAAGGTGAGCTCTGTATCATAGCTCACCAGTGGTGAGATTAGGCATGTGTTTAGGATCCACTTTGATGTCACATTTGATAATTAAAAGGTAAACAAGCATCTACACTAGTATCTAGACTACACACTAGAACTAGAAGGTAAGCTGTATCACAACTCACCAGTGGTGAGATTAGGCATGTGTTTGGGATCCACTTTGATGACGCCCTTGATGTTAGGCATGCCCTTCCCGCCGAGCCCGAGCGATTTCACCAGCTCGGGGTCGAGGGTCGCCTTCGGAGACGACTGGCCATTCAACACTTTCCTGTCTGCAAATTGTTTTTATTGTTACGATGTGATTGACACTTATTTACTTAGATTTCTTAGTGCCTTAACTAATAGTAAGTACAGAACACTTGCTTCTTTACACAACGCGCGATAAAAATTATAGAAGTCTACGAAATAGAATTTCGTTCAATATGAGCCAAATTGTACTAAACCGGTGGCTAAGTCCATGCTTGCGCGGGAACCGTCCTGGCGTCGCGAATACGACTGGCGGACTGTCGTAAATGTATACGTGAGTTACAATGAGTAGAACTTACTAATACTGAATCTGAAACTTATAAAGAGAGAGTCTGCAATGAGACTTGCCTGGTACCTCTACGGCATAGTTTCTCAATCTATTTGATGCCGCCTAAATAACCGAAAAATTTAGTAAATTTCTTGCGACTTCGACATTACTTATTTTGTGCGATGCATACTTTAAATTATAATTTCATCATGATGATGATGACAAAATTGTAAATTAAAAATTCCAAACTTTTTATTTATTTATACAAACAATTTTTATTTTATTTTTGACAAATTGCGACCTCTTACATCTAAATGCGACCCCCAGGTTCTGAAACAGTACCGAGGTCACACTTTTGATCCAATTTTATAAATATGGAAAGGAATCAAAGCCGGTTTTTTGTTTTTTTACGTTCTGCTACTTATTAGACCATGCATCCTCCATTATGACAGGTAGACATTACAATATCAATTATTTTCATAGTGCATTTTGTCGCGCATGTTTCTTCACTTTGTCAGAAAGCTTGCTCAGTTTTTGAGTGTGACTTGTCTTCATTCATCATGGTGCAGAGATTTTTTCAATCAGCATTAGATGTCTGCTGATGGCGCAGTGTGCCCCTAAATGTGAAAGGGAGAGCCCTCCGCAGACTGAAACAGTGAACTCAGACCATCAAACTAAACAACTTTCACTATGGAGCCTACCTCAGGAAACGCGAAAAAAATCTGCTGTCCCATTCAAAACTCAAATGTCCCATACATTTGAGTTTTGAATGGGCAACAAATTGCTGGGGACAGCTAATTGCTCCATTGTGAAAGTTTTTTAGTTTGATGCTCTGAGTTCACCGTTTCAGTCTGCGGAGGGTTGTTCCTTACACCCTGTAGATAGGGATAGAAAGGTGGCCTCACCTCTCGAATCAGGGTCCGAGTAGTCATCCTCGCTGGACTCCTCCTTCTTGACCTTCTTAGCGGCCGGCTCGTCCTCGGCTCCGCACCACGCCTTCACTTGGTCCAGCGCGCGCGCCTTGCTTGTTCTTTGAAGCCGTCTAGAAAATTATTTTTATATTATAAAGCATCAATAAATTATATAGGGTCCTTCTTAATATGCTCATGCTGACACTTTTTTAAGGCGATGATCAGACCGTCAAACTGAACAACTTTCTCTTTGATTTAAACATCGAAATGGCGAAAAAACAATTCCATACAAAACTGCAAACCTACTCGAGCCAAATGTATAGGACAGCTGATTCCCATAGAGAAAGTTATTAAGTTTGATGGTCCGGTCATCCCCTTTAAAAGCTGTAAGCATATTATGAAGGACCCTGTATAGATACAGGAGCACCAGTATTTTAGGTGTCCCTGACTCCAAATCACCAATTTAAAACTACTGGACTAATTGGGATGAAACTTTTTTGTTGAAAAGATTAGAATTAGAAACTGGTCTATATTTAATCTCGCTTCGACGACGGTAGCTGGTGCGGACGAAGTCGTAGACAAAAGCTAGTATAATCTTATTATATCTTACCCGGTGGGTGTCAAAGCTGGGCTCTCCGGCTTTTTGATCTGTTTGACAACTTGCTGTATCGGTGTGCTCATTTGCTTCACCTATCAACAAAATATACATCTATTATAATAATACAAATTATATGCGTCCATCGCCTCCATATTACTGATCTAGACCAGCGCTCTTTAGTCTAAGATCCATATAGAATCCTCCACTAAGTCCCAAAGTCAAGCAAGACAAGACCTAAACAGGGTCCTTCTTAATATGCTGACACTTTTTTAAGGGGATGATCAGACCATCAAACTGAACAACTTTTCTATGGCACCAATATCGAAATCGCCAAAAAAAGTCAACTGTTCCATACATTTGGCTCAAGTAGGATTGCAGTTTTGTATAGAACAGCTGATTTTTTTTCGCAATTTCGATGTTGGTGCCATAGAGAAAGTTGTTCAGTTTGATTGTCTGATCATCCCCTTAAAAAGTGTCAGCATATTAAAAAGGACCCTGTATATTTAGACACATAACGCGCATACATGAATCATCATCATCAAGCTATAAACATCCCACTGTAAGGCACAGATCTGCTTTCAAGGAGGGTGATTCCACTACTCGAGTCTAATGCGTATTGGTACACTTCACATACGCATCAGAAATTCTTCTTCAGTGTAATCAAGTTTCATCACGATGTTTTCCTTCACCGTTTTGAGAGCAGTCTGTATTACAAACGAATTATAAGTTAGAAACACTCATTGATACGGCATGTCGTCCATGCGGATTCTAGCCCGGACCTCCCATGATAGTGTCCATACATCTCCGCAACGCGGCACCGACACTCGAACTTGGGAAGTGTGTGTTAAATACTACGGTGTGAAACAATACAAGCGCAGCACCTGTACGGGGGTCTGCTGCTGCTGCTGCGCCCGCAGCGCCTTGAGCTCCTTCTGCCGCGCGAGCTGCTTCTCGAACGCCTCCAGCAGGTGCTTGCATGTTTCCATGTTCTCTACCGGCTCCCATGTGTTCTGCTCACTGGTTGACGGAGATTTACACTTTGAATGGTTTTATTATATTTTTATTTTATTAATGACATTGACCGACCACCACCGACGGCGGGCCCATACAAAGAACGCATTCGGCGCCATTCGCCGCGTCGACGGCGGAGGATGCGGATGTCTCATACTAAACTCAAAAAAACTAAATACACATGTCGGTCAATATATCTCAATCCTATAGCTATAAGACAAGTAACTTACAAAACATAGTCAGCGTTAGGCCAATTACAAGCTTCCATACAGGACACAAGAAAATTATAGTGAAAAAGTGTAAAGAAAAAGTAGAATTTGACTGTCATTGTGAGCTAAGTCCTCCACTGAGTAAAGGCTTGTTGAAGAACTATCAAATCCAAGATTGGAATAGAAATTGAGAGAACGAAGTATGACAGACTTGACGATCAACAGCTGGCGCTTTCCTTATTTACATCGCTCAGCAGACAGTTTAAAAAGGAAATGCCGCCAGCGTCGGGGACCCTGATGATGATGCAAGATTGGTCCCATAAGGACTCAACTTGCATCTATTTCAGGGTTAAATTAATTTTTAGTTCTTGTTTGTGCAGTTTTATAAATAGAACCCAATTACTTTGCCACTTACTGTGGGTATCCTTCCCATTTGAGCAGGTATTCGTACTGCTTCCTGCGTGGGTTGAACCTTTTAGCGAGGATCTTCTCGACGACGTACTCGCCCGCCTCGGACGGGTCGGCGCCCTCGCGTTCCGTCCGCCGAGCGATCCGATCCTCGGGCGGTACGCGATCCTGCGCGTTGCGGACCGATTCTTTGTCTATTAGGTCCTGAAAAGAAAGTTTTAGATTTGACTTTTTATCAAAGTTGAATCGTCTTTCACACATTTTTAATTTCTTATTGCAAATAGAAACAAATCTAAATTGTATCTACGCAAGCTGAAGAGAAAGCGCCAAACTTATTGGACACGCTCAAGTTAACTACAACAAAAGATACTTCAGCATTAAATAAAGTAATTTTGAAAATGGTGTTTGTAACATGTAAAGTCTTTTTAACACTCAGTTGCAGAAAATTTTAATCCTCCTATAAATCTCTTGCTAGCTTTTACTATGTCCACAAGACAAAAAGTGACAGCAAGAGATTTAATGGAGGATTAACTTTAATGAGCGTATCTGCAATTGAGTGGGCAATATTCAAAATTGATTGTCGTACAATTCAACTATAATCTATAATATGACGTCATATTCTCATCATACTTTCCATAGTTTATCCTGTTATTAAAAATAGCTTTCGTGCTAAAAATGACTGAAAATGTGAGTTTAACGCTACTTTTAAACATTATTTAAGTTGATACAAAATTTTATTTACTTTTAACTTCCAATTTACTTTCCCAACATGCATAAAAAAGGCAATTAATTTTAAAACTAAAAGACTCATCTATGGCATCTAGTCCTCAAACAAAATGAACGAAAGAAGTACCTTAGATTTGTTCAAATTTTGAGCGGGTATTTTATTAACGATGACCTTCTTTGCAGGACTAGCTTTAATATGGCCATCACTGTCTTCGCCAGAGGGCTGAGTCTCCGAATCTTCCTACAAGCAGAAAGATTGTAGGAGTCACTAACTTGGGAATATTGCAAAAACTAAAAACAAGACATGTAATGTGCATTGATATCTTATATATAACATAACTTGATTCACAACTTAGACTAAGAATGTCAGTGTAACCGCGTATGAGATAGCGATAGTCATAAAATCGTATAAAATTGATATTAAGTGACATTTCTGAGTCAGTAACCGTAGTACAAAAAAGTGGTTACATCGATAAGGACAGCAATAAGGTAGCGATCTCCTTGAGCGAATTTGCTATGTGCATTTCTTATTGGGTGAATAAGACCACACGTTCCGACCTCTATTACTTCTCCCTCTAAGATTCACCAATCAATGTTCCAAAAATAGGAAGAACAAAAAGATCCTAAGAGCCCTTTTATTCTAACTGACAGTAAACATACCAAATAGTACTAAAATTATGAATCAAATACAAATACAATGTATTAGTGCCTCCCAACAGCATGCATACTTGATTTGTGTGGGTTATTGTGTCAATCCGGCCAAAAATTTGCAAAGATTTTAAATGAGATGAGTCTATAGTATTTATGTCAATTGTAACATGTTAAAATTTCTAGCTATATTAAACCACAATCTGATGTTTCCACTAATAGAATGAAATGGCACCAGAAAGGTTGAAAGACCAAAAAAAAATTTTGGACAAAAGTCATCAGAGAAGTGAAAAAGAACGGATAAATGAAACATGGTATATGGTACAGAATGGATGAGGCCTTTACCAAAATGGGATCTGCAATAGTTGTTTTAGGTCAGACCTTTGCTAATTATTATAAGGACTAGCCTTGCGGTAGCATTTCCCCTCTGCCACGGTATAAGCACAATTGATCTTGTGCATTTACATTCAATTTTACACCTTATCTCTAAACGAGACAGCCAATAATTGCGAAATAATAACTTCGAACTTAGAACGTTTGGGGTTCGCACGAGACTATTTTTCATGATTTTTAACATTCAAAATTGGAATCTAAAGTTATGGGGAATAAAATCCAAAGTTGCGGATTTCATGTTACTTCGCCCCCCGCTAAAAGTGGCAGAAATGTTTGTTAGTAGAATTACACGCGTAACCAGTCCACATATAAATAGTCAAAGGGTCAGACCCATATTAATAAACTAAACTAGAACGCACGCGAGTTGAGCTGACGTTTTAGTATGTGTTACAGGTGAACTAAGAAAACGTGAGATTGATTTATTAATATGGGACTTGAATACTAACATAGCATAAGTCAACAGGGATCGGACTAAATTAATAATATGAAATGTAACATAATAAATATTATGAAATAAAAAGGACATAATAATAAGAATACTAACTGGCCAGTAAGATTTGTTTAACCGAGATTATTGACATGTGATGAGATGTGTTTGCCATGGAACAACCAATTTTTTTTGCGATTAAAATTTTTGTCTCATAGTCAAAGTTGTTGTTTGATGGCCTGGATCGATGGTTTGTTGGAGGGGTTGGTACACCCTGTATATCTGATAGCTATCAGTGGCGTGCACTCAGGGTAGACACAAATACAGTTTAGTATACAAAATGCTTTTTAGTTTAGAAATTATTCGGATTTCACTGCCTTTTTGCCTACCTGGAGTGCAAAAACCCTAATAATTTCTAAACAAAGCATTTTGTTTACTAAATGACTTTGATTTGTTTAAATACAGGTAATTAATCAATTAAAAGTCATTTAGCAAACAAAATGCTTTTAGATTCGAAATTATTTGGGTTTTACCGTATTTGTGTCTACCCTGAGTGCTATGTATAGATGATAGCTTTGCTTGGACTCATCAGGTTAGGTTGTGAGAGGTTACATGAGAAAGTTGTTAGAATAGGTAATTAATGTGAGAGAGGAATGAAAGTGAACGTACCACTTTGGTCATCTTCTTCGGCCTGCCACGTTTCTTAGTCTCAACCGTGGTCGGCGTCTGAATAGGCACCTGTTGATCATCAGTCTTCAATTCCATCTGCAACAATTTATCCACATTGCAATCATTTTATACAATAAATGTTTAATTTTGAAGTGTGTAGTGCAAAGAACGCATATTAAGAAGGACCCTACATATAGGGTCCTTAATAATAATATGCTGACACTTATTTAAGGGCATGATCAGACCGTCAAACTGAACCACTTTTCTATGGCACCAACATCGAAATCGCGAAAAAAACTCAGCTGTTCCATACAAAACTGCAAACCTACTCGAACCAAATGTATGGGACAGCTAATGACAGCAGATTTTTTTTCACGATTTTGTTCAGTTTAGTGGTCTGAAGCACCCCATCAAGTATGTAACACATTTAAGTTTACACCCTGTATAATAGCTTAGCAATGCTTGGATTATCTAAACTATTCGAAAATTGTCAAAGTGTGTCTGTACATTGAATGTATTGACCAAAAAAAATGTACAACATGGTTTTTAGGTGTCCCTGACTCCAAATCACAAATTTTTGATCTTTTGTCTATTTTTTTTGTTTGTTCGATCATTACGCAAAAGTTACTGAACCGATTTTTTTGTTTCATAGCTCATGATTTGATTTAAATTCTGGTATTTAGTTTGTGGACGAAGTCACTGGTAAACTAGTAATGTTATAAAAGTCATACTTACAACTTTGGCATGTGCAAACTTCGACAGTGCTTGTACGTTAGCACCGGCCGTGATCCAAGCGGTGCGCTGGGGTTCCGCCATGCGGCACCACTGCTGGTACAGCTTCCAGCTGTTGTCTGCGTGTACAGTCGACCCATCCCGTGCTGACGAACACTTCCACAGAAGAAACGCCCATACTTGCGCTTTGCTTTCATTCTGTTAGTGAGAAAATATTTATCAATTAATTAAAAACATAACAAGTATGATTAGACTAACTTAGGCATAAGAAGTAAAATACATTGTCAATTTATTGAAATTGCATTTGCAGAATTTTACTAGTATAGCATATGCTCACGACTATATTCCCAGAGGGTAGTCCGATATTCTGAAAACTCAGAACATCCATGTTTTGAATTTTATTGACAAGGCAAAACTAGAATTTTACACTCCCCATCAGCCCAGCTTCGCCCGGGTTGCGCCACCTATCGGATCCAAAACTATCCTCTCCAGTTTGTTGGGCTGTCCCTTGCCCTAATCGGTAAAAAAAATTTGTATTAACCTATGACGCTTTTTGGTTGGGTGGCTTCGGTGATTTGCGTACATGAACATACCTATAGTGACACATGATTCTTATACAGGGTCCAAAAGGTAACATCCAATAATTTTACTATTTTCTGAACATGTTTGTCTCGAATAAGTCTTCCATACGTAAAATAATCAACTGCCTACACAAATCTATACAAGTCAATGGGGTCGAAAGTGAAAATGTCAGGTTTGAGTTTGATGGAACAAAATTTTCAAACAAAATGGATGTTCCATAGGTTCAAACTACTTTTAAAAATGGTTGTGATTTCTCAGCGTACCGAATGATAAAAAAGGTGGTTCTTAATATAAGATATAGGTACCTACATTATTTAATAATCTAACAAAAGCATCAAATCTAATGTATATTCTTCTATGTCTTATATCTAGGTCCTTCTTAATATGCTGACACTTTTTAAGGGAATGATCGGACCGTCAAACTAAAAAACGTTCTCTATGGCACCAACATCCAAATCGCGAAAGGAAGAAAGACCCTGTATATTATAATGATTCAAATATTGCTTCAAACTAGGCTCATAGTTTTCTGTTTATTCTAAACAATGTTTTGGCTTGTGCTGTTTATTCAATTAAAATATTTGATTCAATCATACAGCGGTTTGACAAATGTGAATTATAGATCAAACTTTACTTACACTATCCCGAACAGGAGATTTGCCGGTGCAGTTGCCAGCGTCCTTGTGTTCCTTGAACTCCTCCGTGTAGTGGAAAGCTGAATGGCACTGGCCACACACTAATACATCCAGCGCTGCCATCTCTTCATGTGCTTCTGCAGAATATATAACATTTTCTTTGTAAAATCAATCAATTAGACAGCCCTTTATTCAGACAAATATTCCATGCCAAATAGCAACGGAAAAAGGCTATTTAGAATTACAGAAACAGGGATTCAAAGCATTTTTTTTTGTTTTAACCTTTTTTGTCCCATAGTTGGGCAAAGGTCTTAAAGCACTCTCACTTATTCTTAGGTTTAGTAACATCCAACGTATGTTGGATAGAATCTCTTTCTGATAAATAAATTATATTTGCTAAATAAAACTAAATAGTTTTCTGGCCAATTCTGAATCGGAATATCTTTTCATCCTCTATACATCATCCAGTATTTGACTGGTCAATTGCATTGTATTACATCTTCAAGTTTAAATGTATTATTATAATAATAAAGTTTATTATTTGTTTTGGTGTCCAATATAGATCAAGCTTGCAGTACAATTTAAATAAAATAATGTTCATAATCAATACATATAAAAAAGTTCCGTGACTGACTGACAGACAACGCACAGCCTAAACTGCTGAAGATAGAAACATGAATTTGGAATATATAATAATATATGGAGGATGTAGGGGTGCACTTTGGTAAATGATAGGTCTCCTAACATAATATAACATAAATATTCTGCTTCAACTTCCTCCCAGTTGTGTTCCCCATCATGCTCCTATGTTGCAACATGCATTATGCCATCATTTTGGTGAGGTGTAAAAATGTTGTTAATGTTGGAGTAAGTCAGTTGAAGGGTAGGTAGTGGTCTTTTTGAGTGCGTTGCAAAAATAAAATAGTTTAATAGTAAAATATTTAGGACCTGTACCTTTTAGAGCAGTGGGATTTTTAGCAATATCTTCAGGATTGCCTGCAGGGACCTCCTCAGCGGGAGGTGCTTCGCCTTCCTCTACAGAAGTCATTGTAGTTTTTCAATACCTGTAATAAATTATAATGCTGAGAAAAGTAAGAGATAGGCAGAAAATGTTATCATAAAAACATAACCTTTCAGAAAACTAGGCCGCCGGCGTCTTCCCGCCAACTCACTATCGAGTGATTTACATAAATTTTGAGCTAGTTTCATGGTAAAAGTTAATTTAAATACGTTTTTAATACAACATTATTAAACCTTTAACGGAATAACTTACGTTTCGAGGCTTTATTCTTAATTATAACATTATCATCAATAATTATTTTCAAATCCTCTTATTTCATGACACATCGACGCTACACCATTGTCGATTTTAATTCAAAGCAGCAGTGATAATTTTAGATTAGAAAATGGTTTTAGCACTTTTATTTCTTGTTCAAAACTGAAATTCACAACTAATAATTGCACTTACCAAAACAATGTCAGATAATTTTTTTCTAAAAATGAAATCTTTCAGAACACAACGCAAAACGGAACAAATTACAGCAAGAATCAAATATTTTATGAGGAAAAAAAACAGCGTCGCGCACGCTGCCCCCAGCCTCTTTTGTCTTCGCCGACATTTTCTGGTTTCATTTCACCAATCGGCAACGAATGACCAATAGCAAGAAAGTATTTTGAAATTTAAGCCAATCATATTGGACGACGTCGAATGGCATAACGTAACAAACTTGCTGTCAAAATGTCGGCGTAGTTTTCTGTCGACATTCTTTTTTCGGCGACACGTTACACCGACATTTGAATTTATTCTAAAAAAAACTCAAAATGATTATTTCAAAACATTCCTACTCATTATTTCTCTATATTTTGTTGATGAATCGGATTAACAGTATGAAAGAGTATGGTTCTTTAAAACATAAGACAAATGGTTAGGTTTTAAATTAGGGTTTTTGTAAATGAGGTTCAGAGTTTTGCCTTTTGCTGTAGAATAATCATTTCTGCAGGTGATGCATCAATGCATTATGCACAGCTGATGGCTCAAAGGATTAGACAAATAATTTATTTATCTACTTATTGACCTGGATTTTCCGATTTACGTGTAAAGTTTTCTAGGCTCAAATAGAGAAAATATGCAGTGAAAATCACTTATACTTATACCGTTACATGTTAACTAGCTATTTAAATATTACAAATGCGAAAGCGTGTCGGGCTGTCTGTTATGTTTTTATGACTAAACGGTGAACCAATTTTGATGTTTGCTATAGAGATAGTTTGAAAGGATTAGATAATACCTATGCCAACTTCCTGGAAAGGACAAAAGCGTAAAAATTCCACGCAGCTGAAAGCCGTGGGCAGTCGCCCACCGGAGCAACTAGTTTAATGTTTTTCTCTGTCGCCCATTTCATTGATCGCTCCTTTCCTGGCTCGATCAAGATAATGAAGCGATGAATGAAAGTTGATTTAAAAACTTTTTCTGGCCCAACATTGCCAGACAACGGACATGACAGAGAGAAAGAGAGAACGAAGAAAAAGCATGTTCTCTCTTCCCGAAGCAAGATTTACTTTCTAGTCGACGTCGTTTGATTGGTCGTTATTACGTCAAAATCTACAAAATAACCAATCAGTGAAGATTTTTTTTCAAAAATGACATATTTGATGCAGTAGAAAAAGAACTTATGTCTGCTTGACGCACATCGTGGGACGCTCTATTCGCGCCGTATAATTTATTTTTCACATTATTTTGACTGTAATATTGTTGTAGAGTGAGTATTATTTGTGTAATGATTTCTTTCAACATTATTAAAGACATTAATGACAAGGATTCGTAACATTTTAGGTGATGTCGGGCATAGCGAGCGCTCGTTTGGCCGAGGAGAGAAAAGCTTGGCGCAAGGACCATCCTTTCGTAAGTAGATCTCTCGTATTCTTACATTACCGTATATCAAAACGGTTACCGTAGTAGTTTATCTTTGTGCCTAACTTATTATTTGAACGTTTTAGGGTTTCGTCGCCAGGCCCATGAAGAACCCAGATGGATCTCTCAATCTAATGACATGGGAATGCGCGATTCCTGGCAAAAAGGGGGTTAGTGATCTTATAATTTTTCTTCTATGTAGTTGTTACCATAAGCAGGTAGTGATACTTTTATAGAATATCTAAATCCCAATACATAGGCCGTATTGGGATTTAGATATTCTATAAAAGTACCTATATTATCTATGAAGATAGGTTTGGTTAGGTTAAAGCTAGACAAAGAAGTGTGATACATTACAATTAGTTTTTAGGGTTCCGTACCCAAGGGGTGAAAATGGGACCCTATTACTAAGCCTACATTGTCCGACCGTCCGTCTTACCTATTTAGGGCTGTAAATTTTAAACCGTAATAGCTAGACAGTTGAATTTTTCACAGAATATGCATTCTTGCAGCGGATTTGTTAACAAATAAAAAAGTTTCATCAAAATCGGTTCAGTAGTTTTTGCGTGATGCTATCAGGAACATACAGAAAAACAAACAGGCCAAAATTCTAAAAAAAAGTTGATTTGGAGTCGGGGATACCTAAGAACCATATTGTAATCTTTTTCTTGTAAATATCTTTAATGTACAGACAGAATTCTGTTACAGTTTTATAATAGTTTAGATAATATTTAAATCAGAATGTTTGTATCGGCAATGTGGGCTTTGAATCAACCCAGAGTCTCATCATCCTTTATGTCTGTGACAAAGGCCATCAAAGCACAGATACTACTAGTCTGTACTAGTTAATACTTAAACTCCATAGAAAAAAAAACCCCAACACCAAAAACTAACATTTTTTTTCAAAATAGGTAATGACAAAAAAAATATAAAAATAAACATTGTTTTATTTTTATTATGAATAATAATTCGGTCACAATTTGTCAATTTTTGATGTAAGCAAATTTTGTTTTAATTTTTAACTCTCTTTTGAGATATTTTAGGTCAATAAATGCGTAGGGGACCGCTATGACATGACCATCGACAATCACTTGTGGTCCCCGACACATTAATTGACCTAAAATATCTTAAAAGAGAGTTAAAAATAAAAAATAAAACATAAATTTGCTTACATCAAAAATAATGGGTGACCAAATTATTTTTCACTTTTTAAATGTTTTTTTCATGAAGCAAAGTCTGGCAAAAATTAGCTTTCTTTCTTTGAAAAAAACCGCATCGAAATCGGTCCCCCCGTTTGGGAGCTATCAAAATTATAAATTCTACTGGTAGGCGGTATGCGCAAAATTGTATCTAATGATGCTTGACTTAGCATTGTTATTACATCATACAGTGTGTGACATATGCGTCGTTGCATGTCTGGTGCGAGTGGCAGAAATCAAGCAAGTGCATTGCTTACGATGCACCAAAGTGTAGGTGTTTATCACAGTACCTATGGCCGAGTAACAGAGGCCAAGCCAAAGGCAGTACATAAATGAAAAACCTCACCTAAATAAAACAATTCTACGACAATATTTGTAAGTAGTACTAGAGTTTTCCCGCGACTTCGACCGCACGGGTTTCCGCCATCGTAACGAGATAAATGATAAATGATACCAGATTCATAAGCTTTAAGACCCAAAAAGTTTAATCGAAATTGGTCCAGTAGTTCTCGCGTGATGTGCGAACAAACGTAAAAACAGGTACAGTCACTATCAGATATAATCGAAGCATACTAGGTGTTCAAATACTTCTGGGCAGTTATAATTTTCAATATATTGTTAACAGTAAATGTAACCAATTATATCTAAACATGTATTTTGTCATAAATATCTGAATAGCTAATTTTCAACAATTTCTTTTTAATGTCTTTATTCCTAAACTGTTCAGATGTATATGATCACCCTGACTGTGTAGATATTTTTGACGTTCTAGTCGTTCTGATATTTTTTTTTGGTTATGTGTAAAGAAATTAATGAAAATTAGATCTGCCTAGAAAAATTTGACCACCTTGTTTGCTACGATATATCTGATGGTGACTGTACAATTATGAATTGATTCTAAAATATACTTTTTTTTCAGACTCCATGGGAAGGTGGTCTCTACAAATTACGAATGATCTTCAAGGACGACTACCCATCAAGTCCGCCAAAATGCAAGTTTGAGCCTCCACTGTTCCACCCTAACGTCTACCCGTCAGGCACAGTCTGTCTCTCACTCCTGGACGAGGAGAAGGACTGGCGCCCCGCCATCACCATTAAGCAGATCCTGCTCGGTATCCAAGACCTGCTGAATGAACCTAATGTTAAAGATCCTGCACAGGCTGAAGCATACACAATCTATTGGTTGGTATTTGAATATTTTATTTGTTTATTTGCAGATTTTATTTTATTATTACTAAAGTTTACCCGTGACTCTGTTCGCACAATGTTCCCGTAGGTCGCGTCGTAGCGAAGTAAATAATATCCAAGATTTTAAGTCTAATCGAAAAACGCAACATCAAAATCGGTCCAGTAGTTTTCGTGTGATCTTAGAACAAACAAACTGACAGACAAAAAACCTAAAAATGGTTGATTTGTAGTCAGGGACATGTAGAAACAATATCGTAATATTTTTTTAAATATCTTCAATGTACAGACACACTTCTGTTACAGATTTATAATAGCTAAGATTTTATTTCTTTAGGGTGTTTCAGATTTCTCAAACACTCCATAAAATTCAGGCTGTTTAAGTTGGTTTTAAAACAATTTTTGCATCCGTACCGTATTTTGTACCGTAAAAACTAACTATTTAAAGATTTACATGTTGTTTGTCAGAAAAATAATTTTGGCATCATATTATATTTGGTTATGAATTTAGGTTAGTGATCCTATAACTTTTCTTCTATGTAGTTGTAACCATAACCAGATAATGATGGATGAATGATTGGAATTCAGATATTCTATAAAAGTACCTATATTATCTATATAGAGATTATCTATAATTTAATATTGGATTTATGTAATTGTTCTTTGTACATTTTGTTTTGTTTAAAAGAACAACAATCTTCTCTACAACGGAACATCTTCCGACGCGGTGGTAGATTCAAAAACATGACGTCTAATGTTATCTATGTGATATTATTTTGAATAAACCATTTTGACTTTGACTTTGATAGGTTTAGTTAGGTTAAAGCTAGACAAAGAAGTATGATATGAATTTGATTTGTTAAAGAATGTTCTTCTAATCATCATCAGCCATCGTCCAATGCTGAACATAGGTCTCTCCCAAGGCGCGCCACGAAACTATCCTTGGTCTTCCTCGTCCACGTCTTCTGATCAGTATTTCTTTTTTTACAGTCAAAATCGGCTAGAGTATGACAAGCGAGTGCGGGCACAAGCGCGCGCAATGGCGGCCACAGAGTGAATCAAGCTTTAAAATAAGGAACATTTCTACAGCCACGGCCACATTCCATCCTCCTCGCACTGTGGCAGGGGGCTAGTGAGGGAACTCAAGTCTATGGTCAACTTGCCTCCTGCCATGCATTGCACGGTCGTGGCCACTAAGGATTGTCAGATTATTTACTGTATCAAAATCTTAATATCATTTGTAACAGTGAATAATCAACTATCGACTTATTTAATTAACCTAGAAATTCCAATTAACAGTATATATTGTAAGCCATTTGCTAATACTGCCTGCAGTTCACATTCTAGAATTATTGTGGATATAAATGTAAGGGTTTTTTTAATTTACTTGTAATACGTCAGCATTTTGAAGACAGTATTGGTACATGTTTCAAAGGAAGGATGATGAACATCTTAAATCAGAATGTATAAAATGAAATTGTTCGGAAATAGAAGTGATGAGAAGAATCTACACTATAATTTTAAACTATTTTTGTATCTTTATTTTAGTCTTATCGAACAATAAATTCTTAAAATTATAAAAGGCCTTTTTTTAGCTGTACAGCTGGCAAATATATTATTATTGACCCTATTATATATGTATAGGGTGTCCCACGGCTATGCCACACGGAAGGAAAGTCCCTTAAATATTGAATATAGGAAGTTTTACTAAAAGAAGACTCTTCATTTTGATTTTAAATAATTAGTACTGCGTTCAAAGTTTTTTGAATAATAGCCTGCCTGAACAGGGAATCGAACCCGCTAAATGTGCAATAAAAATACATAGGTACTGTATTTTATGATAACGATCGAAAGGGTTATTATTTTTTGTTACAAACAGACCATGAAATATGTATGATTAATTGAAGCGCGGCAAAGTCAGAGGAAAAGTCAATTAGGTATTCACTTTGCTAAACAAAATGTTAAATTTTATTTAAGATGATATGTATTAATGTAAGATAAGTAATGTAATGTAATGTAATGTAAGAATATTTTATTGATTAAATTCAAGAAAAAAAAATATATTAACCCTTTCGACCTTTATCATGTTTTTTTCACACTTGGCGGGATCGATGCCCGGTTTATGCAGGCGATTTTTTAAAATCATTGAATACAGTTCAAATTATTTTTAAAATCAAACTGAAGTCTTCTTTCAGTAATTTACGATCCCACTTCTGATGATAGATTTCGGAAGGGGTTTAGACTTTGGTTTAGATAATTATTTGTATAATAAAACGTCACACGCCTTAATCAACTCACTCTATACAGAGGAGTTCGCTTGCCGCCATTATCGTGTTCAGTGTTGTTGTATTTGTTATTCGTGAAAAATTGGTTTTAGTGATATTTGTGGCATAATTTCGTGCGGATTGTGTGTCAAAAAGTTGCGTAAATCGATCAACACAACAGGAATCTCAAATACATACGAAGAAAGAACAAAAGTTTTGGTGCAAGTTTACTCGTACTGGTGATTTTGGCGGCAACGCGCGAGCTTACAAAATCGACCACAATTTCATCGTCATCTTTCATCTATCATCCCATCATCATCAGGAGAGTTTTGCACGGGAATCGTGAAGAAAAGGACGGGCTTTGTTTCTTAATTTTCTAAATTAGTTTTTCGTGGCTATTATTTTGTTAATGTGGTGGATTTGTTTAATAATGTGCCATTCATGGAGAACAATATAGTAAAAGTGAGAAATAAAGAAGGCGCTCCCGTTTGATTCGGATTGATCCTTGCGTAAAACTCCCCTCAAAATTGGAATGTGTGTACCAGGTTCGCATTTCAAGAGTTAGGTATTAAGTACAAAGAACAATAACACTAAAGACCAGGCTGTAAGGGCTAGTTCCCATTGCCTTTCCGAAAGGATAAACTATAAAAAAAAAAATCACTCTATACAGAGTCCTTTTTAATATGCTAACTCTTTTTTAAAGGGATGATCAGACCATCAAACTGAAGACCTTTCTCTATGGGACCAACATCGAAATTGCGAAAAAAAAACAGCTGTCCCATACATTCGGCTTGAGTAGGATTGCAGTTTTGTATAGAAGAGTTGATTTTTTTTTTCGTGATTTCGATGTTGGTGCCATAGAGAAAGTTGTTCAGTTTGACGGTCTGATTATCCCCTTAAAAAAGTGTCAGCATATTAAGAAGGACCTATATATGAACTGTCTCGCTTAGGGCTTCTACTCCTATTTACAATATTTAATGTATTACATGTTCCCCTTCGTGTGGCATAGCCTTGGGACACCCTGTGTAGTGTATAGGGTGGGGTCTTTCTTAAATGCTGATGGTTTTTTCAGGGGATAATCAGATCATCAAACAGAACAACTTTCTGTATGGCACCAACATCGAAATCGCGAAATATCAGCTGTCCCATAGGGTTGAAAATGTATGGATTTTTAGATACGAACTATTTAAAACATCTAGGTATTTCGGCGTTAGGTACAGTGTATTTTCATTGCTGCAGTCTTGAACGAAAAAGTAGGTGCCGTAGGTGCTGATAAGCACACGGATGTGATTGATTACGTAACATTTTACAATAAAATTTATTATTATACGGAACCCGGGCTAAAATATGAACACTGAACTCTAATTAAAGTAGGTATGACTTTAATGTGCCGTTTTTTTACCTGTTACTTAAGGTGTATCACAGTTCCAGAGTAAGAGACAGCGCCATACACATAACTATAATTGTTTCATTTACTCACTATACTACACAATTAGCAATGGAATAAAAACGGAACAAATAAAAGAATAGTAGGTATTTTGGCAGCAAAATATTTCAGATTTTGTATTGGCTTCGTGATAATGATAATATTGATACAAATTGCTAAAATAGAGGGGCTAAAATTGTTCATACTTGAGATATATGACGACGAGAAATCTAACTTCTTTATATAAGTTTGATTTGGCTGTATGGGCTATATCTTCTTTGCCTTTCTGCAGAGAGTGCACAGATAAATTTTTCAACAACATAGTTTTGCGCGGGAACCAATAAGAAAACGTCTGGCTTTGTTAGTTTGTTTAAATTAGTTTTTCGCGGCTAATATTGTGTTAATATGGTGGAATTAGTTTAATAATGTGCTACTAATGGAGAACAATATAGTAAAAGTGAGAAATAAAGACAGGCACTCCCGTTTGATTCGGATTGATCCCCGCGTAAAACTCCTTGAACATTAGAAGTGGGAACCACTCTCGCATTTCAAGAGATAGGTATTGTATAGGTTAGGTTAGGTCCAAAGAAAAATAGAACTAAAGACAACGACTGTAAGCGCTTATTCCCATTGCCTTTCCGAAAGGATAAATAAAATCACACCGAACAACATCAATTTGTCAGTGTCAAGTCAAACTTGTATTTCGGTTTATTTTGTTGTTTCTTTTTTTCTGTAATAAAATTTGTACTAAATCGATCAGCTTAATACGAACTATTCTAATCTCAATAAAAGCTATCATCAACCATGGCAGACGACGAACAAGATGCAAAAGAATACCGGTGGGAGACAGGTTATGAAAAAACTTGGTAAGTTTCTTGATAAAATTTCCATTTATCTGACTAAAATGATCGCTATGATCGCTCTAAAATCGTTTCAACACCCGCTTAGATCTTTGGTGTGTCCATCGCCAACATCAAACCTGAAGCACAGATTATTTAATAGTTCCTACCGTAACTTAAAGTAAGTCGTGCTTTATTGTTTGATGTCACATAGCTGGCGCACGGCGTCACACCGACCGCACACTCGGACTCATACTCATACACTTTCACCCCTCCCTACAAAAAAATTTCATAAAAATCGGTTCAGTAGTTTTTACGTGATGCTCGCTCACACAAACACACAAACAGACATACAAAAATTCTAAATCAGAGACACCTAAAAATCATATCATCTTTTTTTTCTTTGGTAAATATCTTCAATGTACAGATCGTCGTTGGGACTTTAAGATCTCATATGTGACACTTTTTTGGAAATTTACTTTTTTATGTTAATGCATAATTTATGATGTCCTCCATACAATGCAAAAACTCCCAAGTCAAAATAACAACAATTTCACGGCTATTCTACAGTTAGAAAAAGTCTTATGTGCGTAGTTATGAAAAGATGGCAACTTAAATTCTCAATTTCCCAACACTTTTACATTTTGCACATAGGAGATCTTAAAGTCGCAACGACGAGATACTCTTCTGTTACAGTTTTATAATAGTTAGTTAAATTTACATTTATCACTAATAAAATGATTCTAGGGAGGCTATAAAAGAAGATGAGGATGGTCTGGTGGAAGGTCTCGTGGCGGAGTTCGCGCAGAAGGCGGCGCGAAAGGCAGCGGTGCCGCGACGAGGGCCCGTTCGACTTGGCATGATGAGGCACTTGCTCGTCGCTGTGGACTGCTCCGAAGCTATGAGCTCGCAGGACTTGAAACCTATGAGGTTTTTGTGTACGTTGAAGGTAATGGTTATTTCTGGTTTTCTATTCTCTTATATTCTAATCCGGGTTCGAAAGGATAGTTATAAAATAATCTGATCGTGATTGCGAGACAAAAATCTCATTGCCATTATTTGTTATTCACTGTGCATTCAAGCAGAAACAGAAATTTTAGTAATTGTAAGTAGAAATTCCTGATTTAAAACTGAATCAGCTTAGATAATTATCCGAATACATTACTGCCACTTTTAGCGGGGGGTGAGGTAACATGAAATCCGCAACTTTGGATTTTATTCCCCTTAATTCTAGATTCTTTGATTGTTTACAATCATGATAAGTAGTCTCGTGTGATCTCACCGATCCCAGCTACCCAATCCGCCGCGTAGCCCCAGCAACATCCTATGCCGAGGTCCGTACCCCCCTGGGGTGCCCCTAAGTCGGTTGCTTAAGTTCATTCAATTGGCTCGGTGACCTTTCTGGTCCCTCCAATAGTCCGCAGTAAAAAGCAGTAAATGCTCCCTCGTCTCGTGTGAACCCCAAACGTGATAAGTAAGAAGTTATTTTTCTGCAATTATAGCCTGTCTCGTTTAGTGATGAGGTATACGATTTTATGTAAATGCACATGATTAATTGATCTTGTAACATAGCAGAGGGCAAATGCTACTGTGAGGCTGGTCCCTATATGTATAAGAAGTCTAAGTTTGAAGCACTCCTTTCATATGTAATACAGTTTAATTTACACCCTGTATTAATAAAATTTTTGTGTTAATTATATGATGACATCTTATATTGAAAATCTATCCATTTGTATGCGTGTAAAATAATTTTTTAATTCATTTTCAGCTCTTAGAAAAATTTGTAGAAGAGTTCTTTGATCAGAACCCACTGAGCCAACTTGGTTTAATAGCAATGAAGAACAAGAGAGCTGAGAAGATTACTGAAATGTCGGGAAATGTCAGGAAACACCTAAAAGCAGTCCAAGGGTGGGTTTCTGAGAATTCTTTATAATTTTTAACATAGTATGTCATAAATACCACATACATTTTATAATTTGATCACTATTAAAATAAGAAATTAAAAAAAAAAAATTTAAACCTAAAGAAGATATACAATAGGCTATTTGCCAACAAAATATCCTATTGTTGTTTGTGGGGAAAACATAGTGAGGAAACCTGTATACATGATTTCCACTACCAGTTCCACTGTCCATTACAAGTGGCGACGGGCTCACTCCCCATCACACTGGACAGAGTTTCGGTACATGGATGTTCTGTGGTTTCAGAATATATCTGACTACCCCCTCGGGGAATATAGTCGTGAGCATATATGCTGTGCATGCTATTTGTGAACCTAGTCAAATCAACAACACTTTATCGAACATCAAAACAAAATGCGTACCGATCTTGTATGAAATTGTATTATTATCATTATCAATCAAATCATATTACTCATAATTCAATTATTCTTTATTGCACACCAAAACGTTACTCTTAATTCTTTTTTATACTTGATCCTCTTATTAGGAATAGAATGTAACTTCATGCTTCAAAATTATGAGATCCTAAAACTACAATATTTAATGCAGGCAAATATTTGTTCATAAAAACACAGTATAAGAGAAAGTATCTAGTATATAGGTACATATAGTACGGACACTCCCTGCCTCCCACCAACTTTTTACCTCACCCCTCTGGTTGAATCGTGGTTCCTCTTAAGCAAATGCGTATTCCTGTCTCGCTCGCACTCACTCAGTATAGCACATGCTTAACTCTTCTTTTAAATTTTTCCCATTTCTATAAAATGACAGTGTCCAAGGTGTACTAAAAGCGCGCTTTTTGACGTCCGATAAAGAGTTGCTGATTAGACTAATTGGCAAAAAGCCTTGCGATAGAATGCCGCCCATGCGAATGAGGGGCTGTGATGAGAATATTAAAACATATATAAACCTCAACAGCTTAACAAACATGGCACTAACCGGAGAGCCATCATTGCAAAACACTCTAGAAATGGCGGGTCGAGTACTTAGACCTCTACCGGGACATGCTTCAAGAGAACTGCTTGTGCTCTTTGGATCCCTGACCACCTGCGACCCTAGTGACATTACTACTACTATACAGGTTTGTATGTTACATGAAACTCACAACAATAACAAACAACAACAACGATTAACTACAACGACAACTAGTTTAGACATAGTTCAACGTCCCACTTCCTGTGACATGACAGGGGTGAGAGCGACACAGGTCACTTCTCAACGTGAAATTTAAGTGAGATGGCGGTTATCTCCATAGTATCTCACTTAAATTTGACGTTTAGAAGTGACCTGTGTCGCTCTCACCCCTGTCATGTTACAGGAGCTGGTAAAATGTAGTATGGAATGCTTGCGAGTAGACAAACCATATTAGAGGTGTAGGTACTGCACCCAAAGCGTCAGTAGGACTGCCATGCTGTCCAATATAATTCTGACGAAGTGATCTGTTATTACTCCACCTACGATCACTCTTGCTATCCATGTATTCTTCCTGAAAGACTTGTGGTTTCCTAGACGAGAGATCTTCCGAGTGAATACGCCAGAGTGTGAGATTGTTTTAAAACCATCCGTGGTATACACAAAATATCAAATATGAATTGTATATTGATCCTGTATGGGTAGTTATCAGGTTTTTTGACACTTAACAAAAACAACTCTAGTGATATTTAGGTTTGGATGGTTTAGACCACCAAACCTTTGTCTAAGCACCAAACTGAGCAACTTTCACTATGGAGCCAATATGGAATGGAAATAATGATGTTGGTTCCATAGTGAAAGTGGTTCAATTTAATGGCCAGGACATAGGCCTTAACCACCTCATCAAATATTACAGGGTATGTTTGAAGTAATCGTTTTTTATGTTATTTGTGATAATAATCTTTTGATAATTTTTTTCTAGACATTAAAGACAGATGGGATAAGATGCTCAGTGATTGGTTTGGCAGCTGAAGTGAGAATATGTAAAAAATTATGTCAAGATACTGGAGGAGATTATGGGGTACGTTTGTAAAATATATACCGAACATCTTTTTATTGAATAAAGTGTAAGTTTCATTTCATCATTTCATTATTTTGAATTATAATTCTTACACGTACACTTATGCACTTACACTTATGCATTTCAAAATATCCTGCGTTTCTATAAAGATTAGCAGTCCATGTAGTCGAAATCGACTAGGAATCCCATTATTTTTAAAACAAATGCCACAGGTTGTCCTGGACGACGTGCACTACCGCTCCCTACTCCTGGAGCACACATCGCCGCCTCCCCGGGCTCGAGCTCTGGACGCTGGTCTAGTCAAGATGGGCTTCCCTCACACGCCGCAGGGCTTGGAGCCTGACCCTACTAACGCCGACCCACCTATATCTGTGTGCATGTGGTTCGTATATTTGTTACATTACTACTGTTACCCATGTTCTTTGCTACAAAATTCACATACAACCTTTCACCCCCGTTTTGATATCATTGAGGGTTGAATTGCGAATGACCTTTTTTAATTGAGCTATGCTAAATTTTATGTTGGTAGTGTTTGTAGTTTTGGAGATTTCGTGTTGAGTGAGTGTATACATTGTGTTAATGAATAAGCGCAAAACCTCATACACCCCAACTGATTAATGACAAAATAATTAGATTGAAACAATAATGTCATTATTTTGGTAGTAAAAATTTAAAGTTATTCGTATTTTAAGTTTTTAGGCAAAAATGATTTGTTATCATTTCAGCAATGAATGAAAGCGCTAACGTGCTCATGGATACATTTTAAGAATCTTGTTTTGGTAGTAAGTAGGTTGAGTGTGCCCGTGCGGTGGGTTGAGATCGAGTTCAATAAATTTTAAATTTTACAAACAAATTATTTAATATTTTGAAAAAAATTACCTATGTTGTTACATGATAATTCGATTCTGCTCTCGATTCTAAACAAACTACTTTCTAGTTTTGTGTTAATTCATTAACACATTGTATTGTACACGTTGCATATGTATTTGCTTAGATTGTCAAGCTTTGACAACTTGACAATGGTTCACATTTCTGCCACGGCGTGCCCACCACCCACTCCACATAGCCAATAGTTGGCGGAGAAAGTACTAACAATTATTTCTTGTTGCAGTCATTTAGAAGAAGGTGAAGGTGTGGGCGGGGAGGGACACCTGTGTCCGCAGTGCCGCAGCAAGTATTGCTCGCTGCCGGCGCAGTGTCGCACCTGCGGGCTCACTCTGGCCTCCGCGCCACATCTCGCTAGGTCAGTCTATACATTACTAAGGACACTTGTGCCACATAGAAGGGGACAGGTATGGGCACCTTTGTCAGCTGTGCTGCAACAAGTATTGCACGCTGCTACTCTAGCTTCTACGTCTTATGACCACATATCGCTAGGTCAATATATTTACTAAGGACACTTGTGTCATATAGAAAGGGAAAGGTGTGGGCGGGAAGGGGCAGCAAGTAGTGCTCGTTGCCGGTGCAGTGACCCACCTGCGTCCTCACTCTAACCTTCGCGTCATATGTCGTCAAATACAGGGTCCTTCTTAATATCCTAACACTTTTTTAAGGTGATGATCAGACCGTCAAACTGAACAACTTTCTCTAAGGAACCAACATCGAAATCCCGAATAAAACTCAGATGTTCCATACAAAACTCCAATATACTGTCCCATACATTTAGCTCGAGTAGGTTTGCAGTTTTGCATGGAAGAGCAGATTTTTTTTTGTTTCGCGATTTCGATATTGGTGCTATAGAGAAAGTTGTTCAGTTTCATGGTTTCATCATCCCCTTAAAAAAGTGACAGGATATTAAGAAGGACCCTGTATATAATCGCCATATACAAGGTGGCACAAAAATCATGGATCTAACGAAATCAGATGATAGCTGAGCTTATTTCCAACCAAAAAGGTCAAGTAAGTTGGGGTCCCATTGTTCATGGTTCAAAAGTTATGATAACTTTTTGTTTTTCTCATAATATCGCATAATGCTTAGGCAAAAAGTAATTAAACAAAAAACTATCAATGTTATCGGCTTTCTTTTTTATCAGGAGGTTTAAGGAAGATTCGCCTTTCCTGGAATACATACTTTTGTTCAGCTAGGATACATGGGTAAAATGATAAAACAAAATTACAATGGATTAGGTCTCAACAATTTAATTTAAGCTATAAATTTAAGGTCTATATTCGTCACTATTTATTTCAGGTCATACCACCATCTGTTTCCGGTAGAACCGTTTGAAGAGTTGGCCAATGAAGGCCAAGGACAGTATTGTTTTGCCTGCTTGAGGTCATTCACGGATCTAGACAAACAGGTAAGTCTAGAAGCAACTTTCGTAGAACCATTATAGTAAATTTGTTGTGTTCAGGTCTGCATAAAAATTCGAACAACGTAACACTTATAGAATCGATTCGGGTGATTTTCTATCAAACTACTTGACGTTGGAAGAAAGTTTAAAAAAAAATTTAATACAAACATTTGATAGTTTGATTTGTAGACCAAATTAACGATCTAAAACATTTTTTTACGGTCGGTGTACCCATTTTATTCATCATCATCATCAGCCTATATACGTCCCACTGCAGGGCACAGGCCTACCCTCAATGAGGGTGTATGGGCGTTAGTCCACCACGCGTGCTCAATTCGAATTGGTAGACTTTCACATACGCATCATATTTTTTTCTTCCATCCATTACAGACCATCAAAGTGAACAACTTTTACTATGGGAACAACTTTTAAAAAAGCAAAAAAAAAAATCATCTGTTTCATACATGTGGCCGAGTGGCTATTAACATTTTCTATGAAACAGTAGATTTTTTCTCGCGTTTTCAAAGTTGACCCCATTGTTGAAGTTGTTTAGTTTGATGGTCTGAAGCACCCCATAAAGTATGTAACGCATTTTTCATACCCTATATACGTTTATGTACTGTTTTAAATTATTAAAGTGCTAACTTTAGACGAACGTGTTATCATAATAATTTTGAATTTATACACTTCCAAGGGACCTTAGTATTTGATATTAATTTCAACTTGATACCTCTACCCGTTCATGAGAAAATAGGTCTTTACAGACGGACAGACGAAAGGACATGACAGTGATCCTATAAGGTTTCCGTTTCTTCCTTTCAATAAATAAAAAAAATCTAAATGGACTACCTATACTGCCATAATAGTCTATAATCTTAATCATCACACATTACAATCATATCTTTTGATGTAGTATTCAATAAATAACAAAAATTGGTCAAGTGCGAGTCGGGCTACTCGCACACCAAGGGTTCCGTACCACACCACGACACAAAATATTAACTTACAAAAAGTGTTGTTTTCTCCGGGACCTTTAGCGCGAGACCGACTCACACTTCGCCAGTTTTTATTATTTTTTGTTATAAGTATTACCGTTTTTACGATAGAGCGGGAAGAAAAAACGTTGATAAAAACTAGATTCTTGTATGAGGACCCTTAATTTTTAACTTTTTACAGTTTTATTATTTCTTAGCAAATCCGCCGTAATAACACACATTCTATTTAAATTTCAACTATCTAGCCATTTCCGTTCAAAAGTTACAGCCCTAAATAGGTAGGACAGACCGGACGGACGGACAGACAACGTAGACTTATGAATAGGGTCCCGTTTTCCCCCTTTGGATACGGAACCCTAAAAAGTGTGTGCGTGTGTACACACGGCGACACATCAAGCTATACAAAACCAAAATAAACTAGCCGCGCGTAGTTCGAGTAACGTATACGTCGCGCGGCCAGCTTATGTTGGTTTTGTACAGCTTGATGTGTCGCTGTGTGTACTGTTATAAGTACTTGGACCAATTTGCCTACATTGATTGATGTGATCATAAAATTGTTGTAACAGATATATCGTTGCACGCGATGTCGAGAGTACTACTGCTGGGAATGCGAAGGAGTTGTATCGACAACGTTACACGTGTGTCCAGGATGCGCCTCGCGACCTCATCTGTACCAGAGGCTGCCGGACGCATCTACGTGACAGCCTCCCTTATTAGGATGGTAGCTTAACAGTCAGATACGACGCTCCAGCCCGCTGGAGTGCTATTTTCGAATTTCACGCGTTCGCATTCGTTATACCAATAAAGCAAAAACTCTATTTTGTGACATTTCCATGTACGAATGAGGCATTTTCAGAGGTTAGCAAAACGAAAAATCTGTATAGAAAATCTTCAAAAAATATGTCGCCTTATATTACATTATATGACATATTTTTTGAAGGTGTTAAGGACTGTCTTTGATTGGTCACATTATCATCATCTGACTGACAATCTCTGATGTTGCCAATGGATAAACTGTTCACGTGTTCACTACAAATAAAAATATGCAATAGCACCGAAAATGTGGTTGTACTTATATAATCGAACATTGACTTCACAAAAAGTTGATTCACAAAATTCAAAGTCGTTTAATCAAAACGTCTTTCATATTGTAATTGTAACAATATAATCATATTTATGAATTCTATCTATTTATTAGGAAGTCGAGAAAATCACGGAACACTATCGATCTGACAGGTAAATAATGATATTTTTGAATGCTTCAGTAGCTTGTGAAATTAAAAAATAGCACTCTTGTACTTATTTTAATGAAAGATATACTTACTATATTTAACTCTAGTTTATTGCAATATAATAATTATGTTGTATTACAGAGGTATTAATAAAAACGCCAAAATAACATAATCGATTTATTTATTTATATCACATTTTGACATTTTCTATATGCTAATAGAAAATAACAGTAAACTTTAACTCTAATAAATCATCGGAGAAGCATTTAGACGGTTAAATTATGTACAATCACGGTCAGTACTAAAGATCACAGATAAAAATCTCGCATTACAATGTTCTTAATACCGCATTTTCATGCTCGTGCGAGCTTACGTGAGTTTGCTGTGCATCGACGTTTTTGTAAGCAGATCTAGTAACAATTACTTTATAGAAGAGTCGATGTACAATGGCCTCACGTAAGCCCGCACGAGTGTGTAAATAAGGTATTACAGTCGTACGACTAAGTAAGATTTATACGCCAATTTTATTTATATGGTAAAACCTAAACAAGGCATTATTGGTGTATGTGTAGGTACACGTAATAAGCTCATGACATGATATTTTAAAATAAGTAATATTGTCATTTATTCGTATTCTAGCTTTATATTATAAACATTTAGCTAATAAATTGTTTAGTAAAAAAACAAGATTCTAAATAACATTTTCCGTCACTGTTAAGTGCAATCTACGCTTGAATACATTCTTATAAAATAATCAAATCTAAATGTTTTGCTTAAAAGTATTTTTAACAATTAGCTGGTCATTTATTCATCACAGATTTGTATATTGTTAAAATATTATAAATATGTAGTTTAATGACCTTTATTCGAATTGTAAAAACAACTACAGTAATGTGTGTGTTAAAACAAATTTGTGTCTATGTAAATGTAAATATGGCTTACATTCCAGTTCGAATTCGTCACTCGTCACGTTTTTAGCGCTATACTGGCTTTGTACGATCACCATCAACTAATTAACTACTACACTCAAACATTCAGATTTTCGCTTTTCTTACGCGTCACCCACATAATATTAGACTTCTGGTAATACTGCTCGATTTGTAATAGAGACTTATCTTTGGTCTCTGGAAGCAAAAGGAACAGGACTATAGTTGCTAAAGCAGCAGACGCTCCGAAGATACCAAACACTCCAGCCATACCAATACTATTTTCCATGACTGGGTAAAGCTTAGTGAAACCGAATAGGACGGCATTGAATAAGCAAAAGATGTAGCCACCGCAGAGTCCACGGACTTTGGTCGGCAACAATTCACCGATCATGAGACCGGGTAGCAAGAAAAATCCTAAAGTATTAAAGGCGACGTAACTTAGTACGAGGGCGGGAGGAGTGATACCGGTGCCTCCGCCCTGGAGAAGGATGATGGCGAGAGCGAGGGTGCTGACCGCGGTGCCGATGCCGGAGATCATGACGAGGCATCGTCTAGTTATTTTGAGTAGTAGGATGCAGGCGATCACCGTGACTCCTAGTCGGACGAGAGCGCTTGCGTTTGCTACCATCTGGAACAAATTGAGTTTATAATAACAAATGGAAAGAGATTTACTTAAATGAGAGGCCTGGGGTACACCGAAGCGAAAGGGTTCGGCCAGGCCTTTAATCTCGTTTTGGTATGCGACTATTGAAAGGGAGCTAATGTAAATCTTTAGCTTTACACATGTTTTACGGCATGAAGAAGTCAACAATAGGCTTGCGGACTACTACTCAAATTAGTAACTCTTAATTGAAAGTCACGCGCTTTGTATGAAAAAATTTACTACTTAAATACTAGAGTTTACCCGCGACTTCGTCTGTACACATTATATACCAGATTTTAAGTGAGACCATAAGCTATTAAACAATAAAGTTTCATTAAAATCAGTTCAGTATTTTTTGCGTGTTGCTGTTACAAACACACAGACAAAGATTCTAAAAGAGGTTGATTTGGAGTCAGGGATACCTAAAAACCATATCGTAATCTTTTTCTTGTAAATATCTTCAATGTACAGGTTTTATATTAGTAGTTTAAGAGCTATATTTTTCATTAATTATACCGTCTTTCAAATGACGGAAAGACAGCTCTAAAAATCAGCAAAATGTGGCCCGGCCCTGCGTTTATGTGATAAAGAGTTGTTTATTTCACTAGTTTTCAAATAGCCTACGAGTATTATACATTATTAACAGCTACGACACCAAAAACTTACTTGAGGATCGATGGATCCACCAGTCTTCTTAACGATATCGACAGCGTAGAAAATGACGACGTAGCTCCCTGACAGGATCTGTAGCATGTTGAAGGCGTTTATCAGCATCAGCGGCTTGAGGACCGGCAGCCGGAACACTGTTGCGAAGAATCGGATGTTCTCCTCGCCTCGTGCCTTCTCTTTCTCCCTCGCGTTTATAAGCTCGTGAAGCTCACGTTGGGCCTGAAAGAAAAGTTAAAATAACTTAAATCATTGAACTATTAGGTACCTATTACAGTCGCCATCAGATAGATCGTACCTTACAAAGTGTTCAAAGATTTCTGAGCAGTGCTAATTTTCAATAAATTCTTTACAGTAAATGTTACTAATTATATCGAATTATGTATTTGGGCATAAATATCTGAACAGCTATTTTATAAAATTGAAATGTATAACAATGGACTAAGGTATTTTTTCCTAAACTGCTCAGATGTTTATGATTATCCTGACTGCGTAGATACATTTGATGTTCTTGACGTTCCGATATTTTTGATTGTTTATGTGTAAAGATATCATTTAAAATTTGCACTGCTCAGATATATTTGACCTCCTTGTTTGCTTCGGTACATCTGATGGCGACTGTACACACGGCGACACATCAAGCTATACAAAACCAAAATAAGCTGGCCGCGCGACGTTATACGATATGCATCCTACGCGCGGCCAGCTTATGTTGGTTTTGTATAGCTTGATGTGTCGCCGTGTGTACATACTGGACAAACAAACGTCGTGCATTACATGAGAGTACGACGAACAGGCGGGTGAAAGAGAGCGATAGTGATTTACTAAGAAGTGGCGATATCGCCACAAAGAATGGGACAGCGTTTGTGACGTGCAGTCTTATTTCTAATACGCATAGCATATGCTCACGACTATAGTCCCCGAGGGGGTAGTCAGAGATATTCTGAAACCTCAGAACATCCACGTTTCACCAGTAGTACCGAAACTCTGTCCAGTGTGACGGGGGGTGAGCCCGTCGCCACTTATAATGGACAGTGGGTACAATACATGCCTCGAAATTGAAGCATGTAGGTTTCCTCACGATGTTTTCCTTCACGGAAAAGCCAATGGTGTTACAAATCGTACATAAATTCCGATAAACTCAGTGGTACGAGTCGCCTGGACGGGGATCGAACCATCGCCTCCTGCACGGCAGGCAAGGTTACTCGCCACTGGACCACCACGGCTCATACGGCTCGGCTAGTACGTAGTACATGATTACTAGCTGATTTTATAATAATGTAACAAGACGTATTTCAATGTATGAGTCAAGTCAAGCAACCATTAATTTGATCGTTTACGCCTGCCGCACACATACGGAATTCCGAATCCTAATTGTTATAGAGGGGAAAGGGTGGACTGTATAAAAAGGAAGGTCGGCTCAGTATAATGTTTTTAATAATAAAAAGGAAGCAGGAAAAACAGAAACATAACAAAAACAAAAAAAAAACCAACAAGCACCGACCAACAGTAGTATATTCCTTGGCACCGAAAAAAGCCACTCGACACCGAGCGCGCAAGTCAAAGACCCCCATAGTCTCAAAAAGTATTTCCATTCAGCCTGATGGCCTGTATAGAATTTCAGGGCAAATCCATACGAAATCGTAATTCCGTCCGGAATAATTCCGCACGTACCTTTATGTAGCGGGACTTAGGCGATCAATTTATTCCTTACGTGGTTATGTATGACATTTGCATAAATTACCTAAGTGGATACGGTATTATTATTAGCCTACGACCAAAAAAAATATTTATGGTTTGTGGACGAAAACAACTAAGGATATTGTTAATATAATATTGTATTCTATACTAGCAGCCCGTCCCGGCTTCGCACGGGGTAGACAAATAAATTTTAAGACTCATTTTTCTACACCTTCGGTTACATTGTTCAAATTTTACCAAGGATCCCTAATTTTTTTCAAAATGAAATGTAGCCTATGTCAAATTGGAAGAATGTAGCATTCTATTGGTGAAAGAATTTTTAAATCGGCCCAGTACTTTTTGAGCCTATTCATTACAAACATACAAACATACAAAAATAGGTACAAATCTTTCCTCTTTATAATATTAGTGTAGATGTAATCAAATCATCAACTACGGTTCGTTGATTACATACAAATTGTCACAATTGTTTTTTACCGTTTTCATAATCATAATATTATTAGTCGTCGTTAGTTGTTATTTATACTCGTATATTACGACGATGACATTGCTAATTTAAAATGAAATAAAGTAATAGTCATCTCCGTCTATTATGTAATTCGTTTTTAAGATTAGTTTATAGGATAAATGATAGTTCTTGCAGTAAACCGTACTAAGATTAGTGGTATACTAAGCTAAAGTTAATCATTTTAACGGGTTCTTACTGCGTTTTTATTGTTTATGGAGTTCCCGATATTTCAGCAGTAAATAAACAATAAAAACGCGGTAAGAACCCGTTAAAATGATTAACTTTAGCTTAATTAATAACCGCGTAACTCTCAAAAATATTGGTATACTATTTTAATAAGCCTTAAAAAGAGACGTAAAAAACTGTATATAAAAATAATAATTTAGTACTTTTGTTATTTTGTGTAGATATTAGCGTATGTTGACTAAATTGGCACACTTAGGGCCTGTTTCACCACTTTTGGATAAGTTCTTGTTAGCTTATCCGACAGCTCATTTGAAATATTTTGTATGAAGACTATGTCAAATGAGCTATCCTATAAGCTAACCAGAACTTATTCGGAAGTGGTGAAACGGGCCCTTAACATTTGACAACCTTTGAATAAATTAAAATTTAAGTTTATCAATGTTGACAACACATTTATAATAGGTACGTACTTATGATAACGGAATAGGATAGGTGTAGTCAGCGAACTATTTTAGTTCACTGGGTGTAGTAGACGCTTTGACTAATTATTATAAGGACTAGCCTTGCGGTAGCATTTCCCCTCTGCCACGGTATAAGCACAATTGATCTTGTGCATTTACATTAAATTTTACACCTTATCACTAAACGAGACAGCCTATAATTGCGAAATAATTACTTCGAACTTAGAACGTTTGGGGTTCACACGAGACCACTTTTCATGATTTTTAACATTCAAAATTAGAATCTAAAGTTATGGGGAATAAAATCCAAAGTTGCGGATTTCATGTTATCACGCCCCGCGCAAAAAGTGGCGGAAATGGTTGTTAGTAGAATTACACGTGTAACCGGTCCACATATAAATAGTCAAAGAGTAGACGCGATGAAATCTGAATAAATTAGATTTTGATTAGGAAATTAGATAGCCTAAACAAAAAATTATAAGTCACCTTTGGGGCTTACCTACCTTAACTACCTTATAATTTTACCAAAAATGTAGAGCTCAGTATCATTAACGGTGGGTGTTTGTAAGTGGCTGCATTTTTTTAGAACGCTTTGTACTTGTTTATGGTTGGAGTTTGTTCGAGAAACAACATCAATTGACGTGTGCGTCTCGTTGAGCTCATCAAGCGGTTCATTTAACGAGATTGGGAGAATCAAATAATGAAGATGCATGCGGGTGTTTATGTGCGACGCGACGAAAACACAGGCTACATAATAACAAATTTTCATGGTTAGAAATTGAAGACCTTTTAAAATATGTCTGTCACATAATATAACATAAGATCCCATAAACCATATACATACTGTATACACCACTAGTTTTTTTTATTAACAAAATCTTAAGGGTTTATCCAAAAAATTTAACTTAACAACTTTTTCTAAGAAACATGGGTCAAAAAAAGAAAAAGATTGTTGGACCGGACTTTTGTGTGACGAACGGACATGACAGTGATCCTATAAGGGTTCCGTTTCTTCCTTACAATAAATAAAAAAATCTAAATGGACTTCTGCTATAAAAGTCTAAAATCGTTATCATCACACATTGCAATCATCGTTTGATGTAGTATTCAATAACTAACAAAAACCGGTCAAGTGCGAGTCGGGCTACTCGCACACGAAGGGTTCCGTACCACACCACGATACAAAATATTAACTTACAAATAGTTTTGTTTTCTCCGGGACCTTTAGCGCGAGACCGACTCACACGGCCGGTTTTTATTATTCGTTGTTACAAGTATTACCGTTTTTACGATAGAGCGGGAAGAAAAAACGTTGAGTTTTTTCTATCAGGACCCCCCTTAAATTTTAACTTTTTGAAATTTTTATTATTTGTTAATCCGCCGTAATAACGCGTGTTCTGTGAAAATGTCAACTGTCTAGGTATTACGGTTCAAAAGTTACAGCCCTAAATAGGTAGGACGGACGGACGAAGGCTTAGTAATAGGGTCCCGTTTTCACCCTTTGCGTACGGAACCCTAAAAACCAGTGGTGTATATCGAATCAAATGTCATAATCATAAGTCTTTTGAGTTAGCGCAGTGGAGCTGCGTTGTTCAAAACAGTAACCGAATCAAAACTACTCGTATCAAAGAAAAAGCTAAAGGGTTTCTTATTTAGAACCAACTTAATCGATCCATTTTTATTGTTAAATCAGAGATGAATTGATGATTGATGTTTTTATACAGCCTTCGTAGGTTTGAATTTGCTTAAATATTTCGCCGGCCGTGTTTACAATTAGTTTAGTAGTTAACCTTTACGAAAGTGACATATCGAAGGCGATAAGTAGAGATCTGTAACGCTAATAAAACACTATTGTAAACTTCTCTACCTCCTTACATGACGCACGTGTAGGAAATGGTATCTACCTACTGCGTCTCCAGTTTAAATCTTGCATAGAGACAAATATCTAGAGTTAAAACACAATTTGCTCTAATAAATAATACAAATCTCGTATAAGTGTTAATTTATCTCTATCACTTGCTGTCAATTTTCAAGAAACAATTTTGTCAGTGTTTTGTAAGTTTCTCATGACCTTTTAGATCTCGGAATGGATCTCGACCATTGATAAGAAAAGTTAGGCAAGTGTTGTGATTGTCCTATCTACTTTTCTGAATGTCCGTTAAATAGGATGTCACTAAAATGTTGGCACCTTATCTCTCTGGTTGGGGGAGATCTAAATCGTTGTTTTTAGAGTACCTATGTATACTATGATTATAATTTAGTATCATTATCTCGCTCTGCATCCTCACAGTCGAAGGGGTTGCTACAATTTATCAGTAAATACGGATAATGTGTCCTGGAGTGCGAATTTTGAAAGTCATTCCTTGAACTCATCAGTAGAAAATGTCAAAATTACTATGGAGATATGCATCTTTCTACTGAGTATGATTTTTCAAAGTCAAATCAGCAGTAGAAAGATGCTTATCTCCATAGTAATTTTGACATTTTCAACTGCTGAGTTCGACGTATGAGTTTCAAAAATCGCACTCCTGAGCTGATCTTCATAAACCATACTTACAGTGTCAGGATCTCCTCGAAGTCGTGACATGGCGGCCATCGCCTCGTGAAATCTTCCTCTCCGTGCCAGCCAGGTGGGACTCTCAGGCGCAAAGCATAATACTGTTAACGCCATCACCGGTAGGACGATGCACAGGAATGCCACGGACCGCCATGGCAAGGCACCTCCTAGTGCGTAGACGTATAAGACGCCTAGTGAGTAGGCTACGAACGGGGTTCCTATTAGTATTCCCCTCAGTCTTGGCTCTGAGATCTCCCCTAAGTACACCTGGGAAAAGAGAGTCAAGGTCAATAAATTATGCTCGATGGACTATGTTGTGGCGTTATTGTAACAGACATTACACTGTTTTATTTTGTCTATTTGGCATCCATTACCTGATCTACACTCTCTATTTTAGCGATAAAAGCATCCATAGCAAATAAAGCCATAAAGCTAGAAATGGATGCCGAATCAGGCTAGAACACTAATGTCTGCTCAAATCCTGAAAACCGTCTGTACAGAATGGGTAATAAAAAGAAGAGATTTTTCGTTGTTGATAATTTTTTAAACGAAAACAATCAAATTACGAAAATAATAATTGTTTTCTTACAAGCAGAAAGTTATAATCTTGCTTGATAAAACTTTTAAAAATGTACTCATATGTGAATAGGAAAGCTATTTTTGACTAAAAGTACTGACTTGTGATGGAGCGGCTAAGATGCCGACAGCGAATCCACACACGGTCCTGCCGAGCAGGATGAGCGCGTGGTGTGTCGCGGTACCAATGATGATCCAGCCCAGTACCAGCGGCAACGTGGAGGCCTGCAGTGTCCGCCGCCGCCCTATCGCCTCCATTATAGGCCCCGACAACATGGATCCGAGCGGCGTCGCGGCCGAGTGGATGCTGGCTGGAAGATCAAATAAAATGTTTATCATGTATAAATAATTACCAGGTGTATAATATGATTTTAATATAAGATGATGAATTAAAATGCAGAGCTTAGAAAAAGTATATGTCTATAATGAGCCTAACGCTTCTACCGTATAACACAAAACGGGCCAATTTTCTTAGGTTGGTGTGCGTGAGGCGTCATACAAATTATGTCTGTGTGCGTGTATATGGAAAGGGTTTAGAGGCCAGTACTGGTTGCAATATTTTTCGACGCTTTCTAAGCTTCGACCGTCAATGTTGACATATAACTTATCCAGAGTTAGAAATAGGTAAATAAAATACTTCGACGAGTTATATACGGACTCGCCTTGCCTTAGCATTTCCCCTCTGCCAACGTGCAAGATCAAAAGATCTTACGCATTTACATAAAATTTTATACCTTATCACTGAACGCCTCACGCATCTTACGCATTTACATACAATTTTATATCTTATCACTTAATTGCGGAACAATAATTTCGAACTTATGACGTTTGGGGTTCACACGACACTGTTTTTCATGATTTTTAACATTCAAAATTAGAATCTAAACTAATGGAATAATATTCAAAGTTGCGTATCTCGTGCTACCTCGCTCCCCGCAAAAAGTGTCAGAAAAGTTTGTTAGTAGAATTACACGCGTAATTTGTCCTCATATACAATCCTGTTTTTCTTTTCGGGATGCTTTAGAAACTTGGCTAAAACTTTCTTCTTTAGAGTGCACGTTTACTTTTATCATAAGTCCCTTATCATATTTGCTCATCATAATGGGCCAGAAAGCTAAATAGGAATCGGAAAAAATCCTTGCTTATGAAAATGGTGATAGGTGACTACACGTACGACCACAAAAAAATAGTAAAAGAAACCGTTGCCCTTAGTCGCGTCGTACCTTGTAGTACCTACGTAACTTGTATGTATGTATGTATATACTCACCACTATATTCCCCGAGGGGGTAGTCAGAGATGTTCTGAAATCTCAGAGCATCCACGTAACTTTCTAGACAATAAAGGTTTGCCTATTCTAATCAATGCAACAACGGCATAATAATATTAGGCCCGAACTCCTGTTACTTATAACCGAGAAAAAAAATCACCAGAAAAATTTATAACTAATTACCTAATTTATAGAGTTAATTTTTGCTTGGTTTGTTGGATACGTGTTTCCCAAACAACTATTAGAATCTCAATAATATTATGTTCTCAAAGTCATGTCAATAACAATTCTCTTTTGAATTTGGACGAAAAAGTCAAACATAAATGTTTGAATAAACGTAGGTATGTACTCTATGCACTTAGGTAGTTAATTAACATTTGTTTCGTGGCTTTTAAGAAAATGAAAATGAATTATATGTGGTGGTTAAAATGTTTTTGTAATATAGTTTTGTGGTGAGAATGCTTCTGTAAAAGTATTCTAACACTGACCACAAAACTAGATTGTAAAGAACATTTTCTTTACTAGCTAGCTAAGCTTATCTACTTATAAAGTTTACCTATATTGTAAAGTTTTCAACATGTCACCGTCTCACCATTTACACAATAGCTAGGTTAACACTACCTATAAAGTCGCATTTAAGTTTATACCCTGGAGTGCGACTTTCAAAAATCGCACTCCTAGATTGTGATATTTGAAAGTCAAATCAGCAGTAGAAAGATGCATATCTCATAGTAATTTTGCCATTTTCAACTGCTGAGTTGAACGAATGAGTTTCAAAAACCGCACTCCTGGTGTATAAACTAAACTGGTGTGGTGGTTACATGTTAAAACAAAATCCTCAAGATAGAGATAAACATAAAATATTTTCTTGTAATCGGGTGGGAACAGATTTTTTCCCGAGCAGGTCCTCGTTAGTCCCTAAGACAGCAATATTTAAAAAATTAACTACATCCATCTGGTCTGGACACCCTAAATAAAAAAAAACTTCAGGATCGTTTCCAAAAAGAGAATTAAGTATGGAATACATATATTTTTACTTCGTTCATCTGCTTACGGCTTTGACTATTTATATGTGGACTGGTTACACATTTCTGCCACTTTTTGCGGGGGGCGAGGTAACATGAAATCCGCAACTTTGGATTTTATTCCCCATAACTTTAGATTCTAATTTTGAATGTTAAAAATCATGAAAAGTAGTCTCGTGTGAAGCCCAAACGTTCTAAGTTATTATTTCGCAATTATAGGCTGTCTCGTTTAGTGATAAGGTGTAAAATTGAATGTAAATGCACAAGATCAATTGTGCTTATACCGTGGCAGAGGGGAAATGCTACCGCAAGGCTAGTCCTTATAATAATTAGTCAAAGGCTTACGGCCTAATCTATCTTTACAACTAGTCAAATTATATCGAAGAAATGATAGAGAGAGTAGGAAAAACTTAGGAAAAGCAAATGTCAGACTTATGTTTGCTATAAAAACCCAAGTTAATGATCAAAGAATAATACAAGGCTAAAACATTAATAAGTCTACTTCAGAGAACCCCGGAACAGTCGTGTCATATAATCATTACTCATATTTAACTCGAGTGCAGAGTTCAGTTCAGCGTTCAGTCGACAATGGAAATTGCCATTGTATCATTTTACAGCCAGCTTTCAGTTCCAGTACACTAATCGAGTTGTATTCGTTCATACTAACAGTAGCGTAATTCGAATCTTAACTATTATAAAACTGTAACAGAAGTATGTCTGTACATTGAAGATAAGCATATGCTCACGACTATATTACCCGAGGGGGTAGTCAGAGATATTCTGACACCTCAGAATATCCACGTTCCACCAGTAGTACCGAAACTCTGTCCAGTGTGACGGGGGGTGAGCCCGTCGCCACTGAACAACATTGAAGATATTGACACGAAAAAGATTACGATATGGTTTTTAGGTAACCCGGACTCCAAATCAACCTTTTTTAGAATTTTTGTATGTCTGTTTGTTTGTTTGTTTTTTTGTTTGTAACAGCATCACGCAAAAACTACTGAACCAATTTTGATGAAACTTTTTTTTTTGATAGCTTATGATCTGACTTAAAATCTGGTATATAATTTGTGCGGACGAAGTCGCGGGTAAACTCTAGTGTCTTATAATTTGGTATGTAGCCTATAATTTCACTTACTTACACACCAGGGCTGCAATCGCGGTAAATATTCAGTTATTGAACCGTGATTTGACTACGTACGAAGCATAACTTTTGACAAATTTGTTATTGCGCTAATCGCGGTACTGCTCTTGACAGCCGTTAAAGCCGTTTTGACAGATGGCTCAGACATTAAGGGCTGTCAGTTACATAGAGTTTATCACGATGCGGAATTCAGCACAGTTGAATAGTAATTGGATTGCAATGTGATTAGAACTGAAATTGGATAAGAATAGAACTTCGATGGTGTAAGTTAGCGCGATCGGGGGGCTGGTAGGTACAATATATTGTTCAGTTTGAACGTACAGTCGTACATACCTAACGAATTTAAGTTTACACCCTGTATATCATTCTCGCGTCTCGATACCTATCGGTTTTTGGCATGCTTTTTATTGTTTACATTGTACTGGTTATGTATTATTACATGAAGTATATGAGTAATATTAATTAAATAGGGTCCAACTTAATATGCTGACACTTTTTTAAGGTGATGATCAGACCATCAAACTGAACAACTTTCTCTATGGGATTATATCGAAATAGCGAAAAAAATCTGCTGTCCCATACATTTGGCTTTTTTGTATGGAAGAGCTGATTTTTTTTCGCGATTTCGATGTTGGTGCCATAGACAAAGTTGTTCAGTTTGACGGTCTGATCATATCCTTAAAAAATAATAATTATAAAATCCCCGAGACCATTTTGAATCTTTCCGAAAACATGTTTAAAACTCAAATCAAAAAAGTCCTCTGTAAGAAAGCATATTATAAACTGGATGATTATTTAAATGATCAAAATGCTTGGGTCTGAGGTCACTAGCTTATAGTTTATTTACTTTACTGTATAGTATCAATTATTTTATTAAATAGACTATGTATTATTGTATACATAACTTTAGCTTAAGAATTTATATTGTAATAGTTATTAAGTCGTGTTATGTTGTACAGTTTCTGGCCGCATCTTCTCTACAGCGACAACACGTTCCGACGCGGTGGTAGCTTTAAAAAAGATTTGACGTTTGATAAGTGTGCTGTAAGCTCCTATATTGAATAAAATTATATTGAATTGAATTGAATTGAATTGAGTGTCAGCATATTAAGAAGTACCCTATATACCTTTTATATCCTATGTGCCAGAATACCTAAAGTATTTATGTTTCTCAGCCATCTGGTTAATTTACTTTTACTTAGTTAATTGAACGGGTAACAAGTGGGAACCTAATGGGAGTGTCAGCATTGTGCTTTAATGTTTCCATTTGGGTCCAGTTGTTGGGCACGAAAATCTATATTGATGTTACGAACCAATATCCAACGTGTTAATAAATTAACGGAAAACTAGAAAGTAGTTTGTTTAGAATCGAGAGCAGAATCGAATTATTATGTTACTAGCAGCCCGTCCCGGCTTCGCACGGGTAGACAATTGTCTATTTTACCAAGGATCCCTAATTTTTTTCAAAATGAAATGTAGCCTATGTCAAATTGGAAGAATGTAGCATTCTATTGGTGAAAGAATTTTTTTAATCGGCCCAGTACTTTTTGAGCCTATTCATTACAAACATACAAACATACAAAAATAGGTACAAATCTTTCCTCTTTATAATATTAGTATAGACTAGCAGCCCGTCCCGGCTTCGCACGGGGTAGACAAATAAATTTTAAGACTCATTTTTCTACACCTTCGGTTACATTGTTCAAATTTTACCAAGGATCCCTAATTTTTTTCAAAATGAAATGTAGCCTATGTCAAATTGGAAGAATGTAGCATTCTATTGGTGAAAGAATTTTTTAAATCGGCCCAGTACTTTTTGAGCCTATTCATTACAAACATACAAACATACAAAAATAGGTACAAATCTTTCCTCTTTATAATATTAGTGTAGATAACATAGGTAATTTTTTTCAAAGTATGAAATCATTTGTTTGTAAAATTTAAAATTTACTGAACTCGATCTCAACCCACCGCAAGGGCACACTCACCCCACTTACTACCAAAACAAGATTCGTAAAATGTATCCATGAGCATGCTAGCGCTTTCATTCATTGCTGAAAAGATAACAAATCATTTTTTCTTGCTAACTTAAAATACGAATAACTTTAAATTTTAACTATCAAAATAATGCAATTATTGTTTCAATCGAATTATTTTGTTATAAATCAGTGTGGGTGTATGAGGTTTGGCGCTTATTCAGTAACACGTTGTATTGGGTATTTTGGGGGAGGAACCAGTGTTGCCAGATCCATGATTAAGAATTATCCCAGATTGGCCGCAAAATTATCGTGTTTTTATCGCATCTCAAATTCCCAAAACTTACGATAGTTTTGGGAATTTGGGATGTCTCTTACGAGTCTAAAAGAGAGGGAGAACCAAATGATATACGAAATTCAATCATTCTTACCTACATTACGTGCTAGTTACATAATTATTTAAAGGTAGTGTTTATGGAATCTTAGTATAACTTTTGATTGAAACGACACGATGAGTAAATATTTTTTACCTCAACTTTTCTCATTAGAACTTAAATTTTAGTAATATTTTTTGAACACTGTACCCAATACTAAACGTGAGTATGATGTTTCATTGGAATTTAACGGAAAATATAGTTTAAAATAGTGATTGAATACACTGATTCCATTACGTTTAAAAATTATCGTGGATTATCGTGGAATTTTTACGAATTATCGTGCGATACCAGACTTTTATTTTCTATCGCATGCCACTCGAAAATATCGTGGATCTAGGATAATTATCGCACGTCTGGGAACACTGAGAGGAACCCTACGAAGCAGAAGTATAACGCATTCCTAGTATTCCTACGCATACGATTCTAGCATCAGAATATTTTAAATTATGGACATTTGCCAGTTCGTGACGAAATAATGCGTGTACACATGCGCAGCTGATGATTGTCAACAAAGTCAATTGAATGTTGTTTTTGTCAACACACCGCGGCGCAGGAGATGCAGAAAAACTTTACACTCTAATAGACGCTGTTTCGTGAGCTTGAACGGTTTATAAATATCATACAAAAGCCTTCTCACACCCATGAGTTCAATACGAGTGGGTAGGGGCACTCGTATTGTACTGACTTATTCGTCATGGGTATGAGAATTTAGTCACCGGTGCGAACTTTGAGAAATCGGTGAATATCACTCAATTTTATACCTATCTTAATTTATCCTTCTCAATTTATATCAATTAAACTAAGCCGGTGACTTTCAAAAATCGCACTCCAGAACTAGATTCACAATCAACGATCCAAAAATGACAGAGCCAAAAGAGCTCAGAAGAGCTCTTTTTTTGTACTACCTGACAGTAATCATACCAAAAACGACAAAGTTTATGAATCAAAAATACTTAGTAAAAATAACATATTCGTGACACCCAACAGCATACATACCTACATACTTGATTTGTGTAGGTTATGTATCAGAGTCGGACAAAAATTTGCTAAGATTTTGTAGAGACTTGGGCCGAGATTCAGAGACGATTTATAAGTCATAGTTCGGACTCCCGTATATCAAAATCCATACATTTTTGCCACGCTTAGCTCGAGCTAAGACCAAAAAAATCGTCTCTGAATCTCGGCCTTGGAGTCTATAGTATTTATGTCAATGTATACGGGGTGTAATCTAATTGCGTTACATAACTATTCTAAAAGATTACTTCAGACTGTCAAAATGAACTGAACTACTTTTACAATAAGACCAATAAAGAAATCGCGAAAAAAAATGATTGCTCCATAGAAAATATCAATGGCTTCTCAACCCACATGTAAGAGCAGCAGATTTTATTTTTCGTCATTTAAATATTGGTCCCGTAGTAAAGTTGTTCAGTTTGATGGTCTGAAGTACCCCCTTAGGTACCTATGTAAAGCATTTAAGTTTACACCCTGTATACAGACATTCTGTTGATAGCCTCTCTATTTAAATTGTTTAAACTACTAAACACAAGAAGAAAGTAAGTTCCTACGTACTTAACTAAATAATATAGGTTATCAGCAACGATTATATCAAATTTTAAAACAAAATTTAACAAAAGTGAAATTTTTATACAATGTGTTAATGAATTAACGCAAAACTAGAATGTAGTTTGTTTGGAATCGAGAGCAGAATGGAATTATCATGGTTTCAACATAGGTAATTTTTTTCAAAATATTTAATAATTTGTTTGTAAAATTTAAAATTTACAGAACTCGATCTCAACCCACCGTTCGGGCACTCTCACCGTACTTACTACCAAAACAAGATTCTTAAAATGTATTCATGAGAACGTTAGCGCTTTCAATTAATTGCTGAAATGATAACAAATAATTTTTTGCCTGAAAACTTAAAATGCGAATAACTTTAAATTGTAAGTATCACAATAATGTAATTATTGTTGCAATCTAATTATTTTGTTATAAATCAGTTGGGGTGTATGAGGTTTTGCGCTTATTCATTAACACGTTGTATAATATAGGTATGTAACTTAAACCCCTAAGAAAAAAAAGCGATTGTATATAGTTAGAAAAAAATCGTCAGAACGTTAACCATGCTATAAATTTAGAATCGATACATATAAAATGTTCATCGTCATTTATCAATCTCAGTCACTGTTACCTATCGTAAAATCTAGATAAATAATCTTGAAGATAATGACAGACAAGCAAGTGGACATAATATATCTGATACGAAATCATGTTTCGATCCATTAGGTATGTCATAAACAGAGTGTAACGTAACTAATATCTATTTATTCTGTGCTAATATTATGAATGCTGAAACTGAAAGTGAATTTAATAGATCCATCTACAACTGAGGTATTGTGTCTTCACTTTGCATATTGGCATTATTGGTATGTTTGGTATTGTTATGCACATTGACAATGCAGACGCAGAACCAAAAACAGTAAAAAGTCAAGACAGCAGGTGACGGATTAAATAAAACTTTTTAGTACCTGCCTTCTAGTACGAAGCTGCGCCCGCGACATCATTCGTACGCCCAGAGATGTGACGTAGTTACCAACAATGCCGTAGTTTTGACAAGATTTAATTCCATTAATAAAAATTCTAAAACGGAACTCAAATAACCTCTATACTCAATTCAAAAAAGCAACGAAATTTAAAGGCTATTCTGCATTACAGAAACAAAGATTTGAAATACTTCCTCTCACTTATTCTTAGAACAGCTTTAGTAACGTCCAAGATATATTGGATAGTAGTTATATGTGTCCAATAAATTAATGACATTTGGTAATCAGAATTGGCCAGACAGCTGAATAGGAATTGGAAAATCTTGTCATCCTTATTGGGAATGAAGAATAGTTTTATCTGAAAACTCCATTATGATGGGCCCGTGGCCAGGGGGCCATGGCAAATTTGGGAGGCAAGGTACTACTGTACGAGATTTTGACCAGCGACTTCGTCTGCGTGGATTACCCCTTTAGGGGTCGATTTTCGAAAAATCCATGTATAAAAAAAATTTCATGTTTAGGCTGTGTTTTCTGTCAGTCAGTCAGTCACTGAATTATTTTATTATGTATAGATACTCCTGTATACAAGGTGTTAAAAAAATACAAATAAACATTTAAGGGGTTGGTTTAGACTATCAAACTGAACAACTTTCACTATAGGACCAAAATCGAAATCGCGAAAAAAATCTGACGTTCCATACTAAACTACAAATCTACTCGAGCTAAATGTATGGGACAGTTGTATTGTTGCTGTGAATGTTGTTCAGTTTGATGGCCTTAAACAACCCTCTTTAAAGTTATAAATGCTTATTTTTACTTTTGTAACACCTTGTATACAGCACCCTTGAAAGGAAATCCCCTGACAGGCTAATCTTTCCACTTCAGCATGAGTAATAAATTGTCATGCAATATGGTTAATGCAGACGGAAACGAATATGAAATTAAGGGAATATAATTCGGAGCGTGCTCCATACAAACGTAGTCTGGTGATATTTTCTATACTAAACAATTAAAGTCAATGACATTTTTCAGGAACAATCTAGAAACTAATCTCTATGCTTGTATCAAGTCCGAATTTCGTTAAAATGTGTTAAAGTTACAGGGCCTCAAAAATTTCCATACAAATCTTAAAGTAATCCTAGCATTAAAACTACTATAAACTATTTTAACGAAAATCGGACTTCATACAAGCATAGAGATTTAGTTTCTAGATTGTTTCTGAAAAATTAGATTGACTTTAATTGGATAGTATTGAAAATATCACCAGACTTCGTTTGTATGCAGCGCGCATTTACGCATTCGGAATAAACTTCTCTTAAATAGGTACAATGGAGAAATTTGTTTGGAATATGGTCTCTTTGTGTTTTCTCAGAGTTTCTAACAACGTCGTGTTTATGACTTTTTCAGTCAGACACCTACGTCTGACTGAAAAAGTCATAAACACGACGTTTGAAGGTACTTTTAGCATCGGACAATCGCTTAGTCCATAAACTGTATTCATCAGAAATTATGACCATCCATAAAACTAGAATGACAAGTCTTGTAAGCACGTAGAGTACCTAAGTGGGTATTATACCCAACTATGTAGGTAGGTACTAAATTATAAGATGAGCAATATGTACAGGTAAAAGGTAAATGTAACTGTCATCATAGTAATAATAGGTATATACAAAACCTAATGCTTCATTCACACGCTTGCGCAAGCTTAAGCGTAAGTATATTTATAGTGTATAATATAATAAAAGCTTTGACTAATTATTATATGGACTGGTTACGCGTGTAATTCTACTAACAAATTTTTCTGCCACTTTTTGCGGGGGGCGAGGTAACATGAAATGCGCAACTTTGGATTTTACTCCCCATAACTTTAGATTCTAATTTTGAATGTTAAAAATCATGAAAAGTAGTCTCGTGTGAACCCCAAACGTTCTAAGTTCGAATTTATTATTTCGCAATTATAGGCTGTCTCGTTTAGTGATAAGGTGTAAAATTGAATGTAAATGCATAAGATCAATTGTGCTTATACCGTGGCAGAGGGGAAATGCTACCGCAAGGCTAGTCCTTATAATAATTAGTCAAAGAATAAAAGTTATGACGGCTCAAACAGCTTTTAAAAGTAAAATAAAATCTCTAAAACCGCCTGTCAATATCTCAAAACTATTTTGCACGCACTATACCATAATCATGTTAAAGGTTTTCAAGTAGGTAAGACGGACAAGAATACAAAGGTAAAGTTACTTCGCTTAGTCTCAGTAGTTCGGTAATTAGTTCGACTCATTATCATTAACGAACTACTAGTATAAGAGATAGATGTACTTTTTGTTATCATCAGCTGCAAGGCTGATTCGGTTATTCATAGGGTAGACTGTAGACTGTAGACTGTAGAGTATCTCTGTGAAGGGGATGGACCAGGTCTGCCTGCAGAACTCCAGTCGGTTTATGAGTGCCAGCCGTTCAAAGGTCAGTTATGGTTGTAACAAATGAATATGGATGAATATGCAGATATTATTGTAATATGCACTGTAGCTCTATGCGGACAACACAAAAAGAGTTATGCAGGCAAACCTGGTCCATCTCCTTCACAGAGATGCTCTACACGATATGAATACTGAATCAGCCTTGCAGCTGATGATAACAAAACGTACGTCTAAAATAATAAAAAAAAATACATATTTTTATTTGATTTCAATTTAGTGGTATACAAATGATTCTATGCTTCATTAACACGCTTGCAAGCATAGGTAAGTTAGCTGTACATTAAAGCTTCAATAGAGAAGATTAATTAACATTCAACGTCTCCAACCTTTTCAGAAAGTAAAATAATCGCTCTCAAACGATCTGTAAAAATCACGGAGCTATCCTGTACGTGTTAATGAATAAACGCAAAACTAGAAAATAGTTTGTTTAGAATCGAGAGCAGAATCGAATTATCAAGGTTTTAATTCAACATAGGTAAACCTTTTTTAAAATATAAAATAATTTGTTCGTATAGTTTAAAATTTAATGAACTCGATGCCAACCCACCGCACAGGCACCAAACTTACTACCAAAACAAGATTCTTAAAAATGTATCCATGAGCAACGCTAGCGCTTTCATTCATTGCTGAAATAATAAGGCGTTTAATAAAATTATTGGTTTTAGGGCATTTATGCGTCGAGAGCGAAATAATAACTAATCATTTTGCATGAAAATTTAAAATGCGAATAACTTTCAATTTTAATTAATAAAATTTTGAAATTATTGTTTCCATGCAATTATTTAGTTATAAATCAGTTGGGGTGTATGAGGTTTTGCGCTTATTTATTAACACGTTGTATAGGTACGTTTTTATACAATCCTATTGATTTCTGTTAAAATACCTACTTATATTACTTATAATTATAACAATAAATTATCAAATAGGTAGATGACACGATTGTGTCGAGACCTCCGCTTCTAAATACCTATACTCCATTCAAAATAGCAGCGAAATTTTAATGCTATTTTGCATTGCAGAAACAGAGATTTGATACACTTCCTCTCACTTATTCTTAAAACAACTTTAGTAACGTCCAAGATGTGTCGGATAGTATATTTATCCAATAAATTAATTACATTTGGTAATTAGAATTGGCCAGAAAGCTAAATAGGAATCGGAAAATCTTTTCGTTTTTATTTGGAATGAAGTATAGTAGACAAAGTGTAGTGTAGTGTGTAATAGTGGACTTGGTGACGGACGCTCGGCGGAGTAACAATCTCTGTTTCGAACTTTCATCGGTCTAACTCCTGAGGATATCCTATTTAGCTTTCTGGCTAATTCTGATTAGTAATTACAATTTATTAATCAGAAAGACTAAATACTACGCGACATATCTTGGAGGTAACTAAAGCTGTTCTAAGAATAAGTGAAATTTCTCAAATCTCTGTTTCTGTAATTCAAAATATCCTTAAAGTTTCGTTGCTATTTGGAATGTAGTACAGGTATTTAGAAGCGGAGGTCTCGACACAATCTTGTCATCTACCTATTAGTCATGGATTTCCGCAAAGTAACGCCTGATTCAATTAATAAATTATCTCACAAAAATAACTTTAATGTCGTGATTTAAAGCTATGGCTTTAGTTAAGGCTTATACGGAGCTTCATTGATATTACATCTAGCATTATTTTTATTTTTATTTGTGGCCGGCTGTTGTATTCTAAGATTTCTAAGAAAAAGAACAAGGAAGTAGGAAACTCGGCAAATACTTCTAAGAATTTGTCGTGTCTACGGTTGTCTCTATTAATTTAATAGGTTTTATTCGTATTTATGACTTGAGAGTCCTTATAACGTTAGTGGCGCCCTCATTAAAATAATAAAAAAAAAATCTCAGTAATGAAAAACCATAGAGAAACTACACGCTCTGTGAAAAACCAAAAACATGATTTTATAGAATAATTTTTTAAGTTTTAAAAATATCCAAATAAACGTTGAAGAGGCCGTTTAATTTTCTTCATTGTATGATTAAACATACAGGGTCCTTCTTAATATGCTGACACTTTTTTAAGGGGATGATTAGACCGTCATACTGAACAACTTTCTCTATGGCACCAACATCGAAATCGCGTAAAAACAGCTCTTCCATACAAAACTGCAATCTTACTCGAGCCGAATGTATGGGACAACAGATTTTTTTTTCGCGATTTCTATGTTGGTCCCATAGAGAAAGTTGTTCAGTTTGATGGTCTGATCATCCCCTTAAAAAATGTCAGCATATTAAGAAGGACCCTGTATAATGCTCCAGCTGTTTCCATTCATAAGAACTATATTACGATTGAAATTCAATTGAAAATAGCCTGCAAGAACACACGTCCGTCAGTCATCGAGATATATTTCTAACGCGTTATATTCAACATGGTTTCAATTGTCATTCAGTCCATTATTAATTTATCAATGAAAACTGCTCGGGTATTTTCCCGCTAGATGTTCGCCGACCGTTAGACGGAAAATAAACGCAATATCTATGTTATCTTATTACCTACTTTGTAGTACTCCGTACAAAACAGGTAAAATACCAAATGTAAATAATCTACCCTTTCAATAAGTATTTCTAACATTTTTGCTCGCAAAATATTTAGATAAAGACATACAAGACAAGTTGCATTAGGACGTGCGTTTGCCTTGAATGTTTTGCAATCAGGACATTGCTAGATACGTTATGCACAGAGTCTGTAATTTGTGTAGAATCGAGTAGGTATCTAAATGGCATGTTACAATTCAATCAACATTATGTTTTATGCATCTTAATTTCAGTATCAAATTAAATAACAATTTGATTTATAAATGTGTTACCTACACTACAGATGAGAATTTGGAATAGGTACCTAACTTATATTGAAATTTGTAGGCGGCAATGACCAAAGAGAACGTGACTCATTAGGTACGTTTTAAGAGTCGGGAGTTCCATACTAAAAACTGGAGCGCGATTTTTGAAACTCATACGTTGAACTCAGCAGTTGAAAATGTCAAAATTACTATGGAGATATGCATCTTTCTAAAAGCGCACTACTGAAGTATGATTTTTGAAAGTCAAATCAGCAGTAGAAAGATGCATGTCTCCATAGTAATATTGACATTTCCAACTGCTGAGCCCACCCAAATGTCAAAGTCAAAGTCAATATAATTTATTCAATATAGGAGCTTACAGCACACTTATCAAACGTCAAATCTTTTTTAAAGCTACCACCGCGTCGGAACGTGTTGTCGCTGTAGAGAAGATGCGGCCAGAAATTCTACAACATAACACGACTTAATAACTATTACAATATAAATTCTTAAGCTAAAGTTATGTATACAATAATACATAGTCTATTTAATAAAATAATTGATACGACATGAGTTTCTTTTTCTGTGTGTCTTCTAATGGCGCGGGAAGGTCCGGGCGACAGAAACGCTACGCCACTGACCATTTCGATCTGTTTCGAGGCCAGCGCATTTAGTATTGTATATAATACCTACCTACTTTTTATAATCATAAATTAATATAATTTACACAGATTTTGCAGATCGAAAACAAACGTAATTTATCACCATTTACCTACTTAATTGGCTTGTGTGTTCGTGGCATTACCTGTAGATAGGTATATTGAACACTGATTCACTCTCTAGTCATTTTTGGCCGATTATTTTAAGTTAAAATCAGGCTAGCGACATTTGGTCGGTAGACCATAATATTGGCCATGGACGAGTCTTTTGTTACATCATTGCATAATACCCACAGACCTGTACTGGTCTGTGATAATGTCAAGCAACGGATTCTTAGAACTAATTAAATTATTAAAGGTCAGCGTTACCTGCTTAATATTAGTCGCAGCAGACGAAAATTTTCAAGTTTATTTCGCTAATTATAAGTATATGTGACAAAAAAGTTGGTACCCTAAAGTACCACTGGAAATGTCTGAAGTTAATCAAAGAAAAACCTTATGTCATTTAAACCTACGTAGCCTAAATCTTGTTTTGTTTCTTCATGAGAAATAGAAGAATACCGAACAACTATGAACGAACAATCTCACCTAGGAGGAAATATCAGTTGGCGTTTCTGGAAAAATCCCATATTTCATGTAAGCTATGTAGCCTACCTACCTAGGTATCTACGAAATGTTATTGAAATTGGTTCGGTAGAGTCATATTCTAGACTTGAAGGATGAAGAAGTAAGATGAAAAACAACGTCTAAATTACTATTATCACAGATTACTAGTTACTACGTTACAATCACTGCCTTAGAAAACCATAAATTCTCGCGCTTTAATATATCTACCATTGCCAGACGGTACGTGCGAAAATGTTCCTAGTGTATATACAATACCACAGCGTTAGTACTTCGTACAGCGCGCGACGTATGCGACGTTACAGTCTGGCGCAAGTGGCAGAAATCAAGCAAGCGCATCAGTACCTACTATATTACTATAAACTCACCAATCCACGAGCCCATATCGTCATCTATCCTCAGGGTGGAATTCTCAACCCTGAGCTGCGGCAGCGCGACTGCTGAGAAGCCGATGGGGTGACCAGCGCCCACCGCCAGCACCAGCACCGCGCATGTTATTACACACTGCAACAATATTATACAGGGTTTAAGGAAAAGTATCATCAAACCACATACTCTACCCATCAAACTAAACAACTTTTATAGGAGCAAATATGTCAGAGCAAAAAAAAATCTGCTGATCCATACGTTTGAGTCGAGTTGGCATTGCAGTTTAGTATGGAACAGCTGATTTCTTTTTACTCCGATCGATTTGCTCACATAGTAAAAGTTGTTCAGTTTGATGATTATTTTTTTGTTTACTTCAAAGAAAAGGGATCTAGCCTATACAGCGGATATTTCAGTTAGACTCTTCTTCTTTTTTGAATTTGATATATTGTAGTGGAAAGTTTAGCCAGTCTACGCAATGGTCGTATCGAGGCTGACTGCCCAGGGTGCGCCAGACGAAGTAAGGTATCGCCACTCAGGGAGGCTCTTTCCTTCCTTGCGTTGCTGGAAGACTGTATAAGAGCAAAATATGGTAGGGTTGACTACCCTATGTTCTAGTGTCTCGGACCTGTAGGGCTTGACGGAGGGGTTGACGGCCCGATAGCACAGTCGGTAGTGAACCTGCCTGCTGTGCCGAGGGTCGCGGGTTCGAATCCCGTAAGGGACAAATATTTGTATGATGAATATGAATATTTGTACCCGAGTCATGGACGTTTGTATCTATATATTTATTCTATATCGTTGTCTAGTCATCATAATACAAGTCCAGGCTAGATTCTGGTACTTTAAATGTGACTAGATAATTTGTGTGACAATGTCCAAGATATTTATTTATTTTATTTTATTTATTGTATTAGTTTCCGATTATATCGTTTACAAGACCGGTAATGTTACTGTAATCATCATATCCGTATAATAGGCTGAAATTAACAAACTAATTAAATATTTAAGAAGCAGAATCGCTATGAACTGCCAAAAAACACCATGTCGATTTAATACCGATCAAATCGGGTTATAGTTGCACAATAAGACGTACCAACGTTTTATACACGTTATGGCTTCATATGGCACGTAAATATCTGTTTTATTGTAATAAAAATAAATAACACGCGTCTGACCCGAGTAGGTGGTCACAGAAAAAGTTTGCATAATGATTTCGCAAAATTACGTAATTTGTTTTGCTTTATGAGTTTTATAAGTAGGTATCTATTTGAGTCGTAGGTACGTATTCAACTCGAAACTATAGGTACTAGCCCTAAAACTAAGTAACCTACTTCAGTTTAAAAACCAATAGTTTAACTTTTTAAATTGCCTGATCATCGCTTATCTTTGACTAATTATTATAAGGACTAGCCTTGCGGTAGCATTTCCCCTCTGCCACGGTATAAGCACAATTGATCTTGTCCATTTACATTCAATTTTACACCTTATCACTAAACGAGACAGCCTATAATTGCGAAATAATAAACTCGAACTTAGAACGTTTGGGGTTCACACGAGACTACTTTTCGTGATTTTTAACATTCAAAATTAAATCTAAAGTTATGGGGAGTAAAATCCAAAGTTGCGGATTTCATGTTACCTCGCCCCCCGCAAAAAGTGGCAGAAATGTTTGTTAGTAGAATTACACGCGTAACCAGTCCATAAATAATAATTAGTCAAAGCTGATTATAGATCTACGCAACGAAACAATTGATTTTCTATTGTCAGACTTAATTTATTCTACTGTCCCTTTATGAAGAAATAGTAATAGTTACGGTAGTAATTATATAGTACTCTGTGGCAGTAGGTACTATATTAATGTTATTCATTCAGTACTTTGGGGTTTACTTGCAAGTTTCTTGTCCTTTTGTACTTAGTAGGTACCTAAGTAGCATAAGCATTCGCTCACGACTATATTCCCCGAGGGGGTAGTCAAAGATATTCTGAAACTTCAGAACATCACCAGTAGTATCGAAACTCTGTCCAGTGTGACGGGGGGTGAGCCCGTCGCCACATAATGGACAGTGGGTACAATACATGCCTCGAAATTGAAGCATGCAGGTTTCCTCACGATGTTTTCCTTCACCGAAAAGCCAGTGGTGTTTCAAATCGTACATAAATTCCGAAAACTCATTGGTACGAGTCGGTCTGGACGGGGATCGAACCATCATCTCCCGCACGGCAGGCAAGGTTACTCGCCACTGGACCACCACGGCTTACCTAAGTAGAGTAGGTATTAATACATAGAATATATTCTCGCTCCATGGATATTTGTCTTTTACATAAAATCCTATTCTATCCTATATTAGAAGGACCTTTATATTTTTACTCATCACATTGAGGCAATAATTTTAATTGAACACAAATGGTGTTTGCGTGCACGGAGTAATTTCCGCGTTCATTCATTCAATTTGTGCTGTGTAGTGGATATATAGGTAGGGGCATTTTATACTACTGTGGATAGGTATTATAAATGTGCTAAGTAAGCGATCGGACCAAATGACCTAAGGATCCTACAAACATTATAAATATGGAAGTTTAAAAGTAGAAAACAATCTTATTAAGAGAATACCTTCAGTAGTTATAATTAATATCACATCACAACGAATATATTTGTAATTTTTATTGTTGTGTATAAATATGTTTCTTCTTGGGTTCTATTACCAAATTCAAGAAATCATGTTGCATGACCTCTTTATTTTCTGCAACTACAGGGTGTTAGCGTAAACTGTTGCAATACTTTAAGGGGTGATTGTACCCATGATACTGAACAACTTTCCCTAAGAAACAAAGAAATTTCGAAAAAAATATCGTCTTTTCGTACAAACGTTCGATCAGCTGAATGCATTTAGAAAGAAGATTTGTTTTTCGAACCTTCTGTAGGTATGTTTCTTAGTTGTTCAATATCATGGGTACAATCACCCCTTAAACTAGTGCAACTGTTTACCCTAACACCATGTAATCCTGTATAGGTAAAGTGTTTTTAGATTTCGGCTATGGAATCCTAAAACAAGATCCGTGACGATTGTATTATCAATAGAAACAGATTTTTCAATGAGAACCAAAACAGGCTTGCTTGTTAAAATAACTAGGTACCTACTTACCTACGTAGGTACGTAGCTCGTAGCTAATCAATCAGTAACAAGTTGAAGCAAAAATACAATAATACAATAAATTATGGTTAATCTCCGTAAAACGTTTGAGATGTTTTCTAAAAACAGATCATAATACCTACCTAACGTAAGACGTGATGAGGTTGAATTATATCTAGTCATAACATAACATAAACAAATATGTGGTGGCTCCTCTCCTCATGGGGCCGGCGGGTACAGACAGAAAAGATAATTAAAAAACTATATTATCTAATTATCTATAGTTCTTTTATAGCAGGGTTTCTCAAACTCATAGCTCCACGTTAGACTTTCAAGACAATGGCGAACCCGTTAAAAAACTGACTGTTGATAGAACAAAAATAAAGATAGTTAATTTATGTGTTGTACGTTTTAACACCTTTCTTACCTATCGACCTAGGTAAGAGATTTTTTTTCGAAAATAAAAATATTTTTATTGGGGAATTAATGTGATGGCTTGTTTTTCGATTCTCCGAGGAATTTGCTCAATTTCAACCTTCATTCAGATTCAGCGTTCATTCGATTTCTGTATTTCGTCTTTATCTTGACCAGAAGCCGTAGCATGTTACACGTGATACTGCTGTATCACGTCTTTTATCTCGTTCGTTCGCACGCAAATAGAAAGTGAGCGAAGGTGTGATAGCGCTATATCACGGTGCCATGCTACCTATGCTGAAGCCGTAGCATGTTACACGTGATACGGCTGTATCACGTCTTTTATCTCGTGCGTTCGTACGCAAATAGAAAGAGAGCGAAGGTGTGATAGTGCTATATCACGGTGCCATGCTACCTATGGAGGTGTGAAAACCCACTCCCAAATTTAGTAAGTTGTCACGAAGGGCAAAAGGAATTTTTCTGCTTTGTTAACGTGAAAGCTCAGGACATTCATATTATCTTGCTATCCAAAAATTAATTAAATACATTTTTTAAAATTAGCTTGAAGAGTTTGATTTGCGGACATTTTTTCTAGCAATAATTCGTGTGCTAACACGTAAATTTTGTCGCGTACCCTACGATTAACTGGCGTACCCCAAGTAATACGCGTACCGCACTCCACTTTGAGAAACCCTGTTCTAGACTAGAGGACAGCGATTGTTCGTCCCTTTGTAAATCTTTAAATGCAATGGATGACCTAGAACATTTATTACATTTATTTTCTGGTGAACATTATAAAATGGTGAGTTCGATTTTTGCTACATATCCATAAACAGTTCTACATGGAATATAGTATCTTAAGTATTTTATATTTATTAATAATAATATGAACTTTTTTAGGGTTACTACGACTACGAAACCCATTTTTTAGGGTTCCGTACCCAAAGGGTGAAAACGGCCCTACTACTATTCCTACGTTGTCCGTCCGTCCGTCCGTCATTCCTATTTAGAGGTGTAACTTTTGAACCGTAATAGCTAGACAGTTGAAATTTTCACAGAATATGCGTTATTACGGTGGATTTGTTAGCAAATAATAAAAATGTCAAAAAGTTAAAAATTAAGGGGGGTCCTAACCTAATACAAGAAACTGGTTTTTATCAACGTTTTTTCTTCTCGGTCTATCGTAAAAACGGTAATATATACAAGCATCAAACTTGGTGATTATAGGGCAAACTTTATAGAATAACAACAAATAATAAAAACCGGCCAAGTGTGAGTCGGTCTTGCGCTAAAGGTCCCGGGGAAAACAAAACTTGGTGGTACGAAAACCTCGGTGCGCGAGTAGCCCGACTCGCACTTGACCGGTTTTATTAAAATAACAATTGTTTGTACACATGCCGGCGCAATTAGATGTCAAATGATCAATCTGATCTCGATGGGACTTTTCAATTAGGCTTCATTGGATGCGATCATCCGTATCAAAAGGAACAATAGTTATGCAGTCACCCGATACATCTATCTGTTTTGTCATTCATCGAAACGGGGTCTATTCTGTAGCTTGTCGATAACATTCTTTGTTGGATGTATTGGGGAAAGGTTTCAATCAAAACCAAATCAAATCTGGTTGGAATCAAAATTGTTTAGAACTTTCAAAAATAAAGATTTAAAAAATCTGACCAATAGCTTCCTCCCTATTGTAATCTTGATAGTGTATTTGCTTTGTACTGGGTACGTATGACAGGACGGAGCACACATTGACTACCCGACAAAGGCAAACAATTTGAAAAATGCGGGTGTGGCTTGCGCAGTAGTGCTTTCGCCTAGAAATTTTGTTTCTGCGCAATCAAAGCCATGCTCAAGATTTTTGCCGGTCATTATACAATTCACGCTCTCCAAATTCAGCCATAATAAAAAATTTGTACAATTCGTACGGCCGAAAACAATCGCTATGTTGCGACCATCTTAATGGCATGCTTATTTTTTCGTGTAGTTGATAAATTTAGCTTTAATTTCGTACCTATACCTACAATTTATTGCCTAAACAAATGAGGATATCGAAAATCAACAAGTTTCGTGACAGGCTTTTGGGTAGCAACTCTATTTTTTAACGCGCTTAAACTGTGATCTTTCAACTGAAATTTGTATCATTGGTTCATTACCTACCAAAACCAAATATGTGTATAAAACCTTCAGCTGGATCTTGGAATATGTATAAGCATATGCTCACGACTATAATCCTCGAGGGGGTAGTCAGAGACATTTTGAAACCTCAGGACATCCACGTTTCACTAATAGTACCGAAACTCTGTCCAAGAGTGCGATTATTGAAACTCGCACTTTGAACTTTGCAGTTTAAAATGATAATATTAATATGGAGATAATATGCATCTTTCTACAGCTGATTTGAATTTCTAAAAGCATACTTCAGGAGTGCGATTTTTGAAAGTAAAATCAGCAGTAGAAAGATGCATATTCTGCTGATTTGACTTTTTCAACTGCTGAGTTCAACGAATGAGTTCCATAAATCGCACTCAAAATCGCACGCAAAGTGTGACGGGGAGTAAGCCCGTCGATCTTGGAATATGAATAATATTATTGTAAAATATATTTTTAAAGTTTGTGACGATGTTTGTATGTTAATGACTCAATCACTCATACAAGGCTGACCGGATTTGGATGAAAATTGGCATATCGATATCAACGCAGACGAATTCGCGGGCAATAGATTGTGAAATAATAATAACTACATCCATAGTCTGTAGATGTATTTATAATTTTCATACCTGATTAAAGACCCCACGTACTGAGGAGTAAGTCTCTCCTTTGACGTAAGGTGGTAATGTTGCGGTAGAGCTGATGCTTCTGAGGAAACTCTGGAGGGCTTCGTACTCTTCCTGCTTCTTGGTTTCCTTGCCAGCTATCTCCGGCTTACGACCATCGCCGAGCATCGACTCGTGGGCTCCATCGCTGCAAGAATTACAGTATCGTTAGATGTTTCATATAAAACCGCAAACCGACTCAAATTAGGTATATGGGACGGCTGCTTTTTTTCATTTTCGTCATTGGTCCCATAGAGAAAGTTGTTCAGTTTGATAGGTAGAGTCAAGGTTAATTATACTTTTCCTTACATCCTGTTTAAGTAAATATAGGGTCCTTCTTAATATGCTGACACTTTTTTAAGGCGATGATCAGACCGTCAAACTGAAAAACTTTCTTTATGGCAACAATATCGAAATCGCGAATAAAAAATCAGCTGTTCCATACAAAAGTGCAATCTACTCGAGCCAAATGTACGGGACAGCTGTTTTTTTTTCCGGATTTCAATGTTGGTCCCATAGATAAAGTTGTTCAGTTTGATGGTCAGATCATCCACTTAAAAAAGTGTGAGCATATTAAGAAGGACCCCGTATATTCGTATAAAACAGTTCTGTGACTGATTGACTGACATATAACGCATTATTCCTAAACCATAGGTACCTAATTAGGTGCCTATAAGTAGGTAAGTATGTTGCAGAGGATGCAGGGTATGGTAAACGTTTGCAATGAAAAATATAAATACATTATTTTTAATAATGAACGACGGTCGAAGTCACTTGACTTTGGCCCGTGACTTTTTAAAGCATCATAATTCATAAGCAACCGGCTATTATTGTAAAAAGAAGAACAAGGTAAATTGCAAACGATTTATTTTAACGAACAGCGTTGTCTTGCAATACCTACTGAATAATACTTAGTAACTATGGACGTTTCGATGTATAGAGCTTGTCTTAAACAGACCTCAAATCTACGAATTTTTGTATGGAGAAGGTTGCATTAATTGCATTTTTGGTGATAATTTGGAATATAGTAGATTAATACCTGAAAAACATAAATTCTCAATAATCCCCGATTTTTTATTGTGTATTAATTAATAATTAATAATTAAGACATTTACAAAACATTAAATTTAGGTATGAACAAAATATGGAAAACTGGTGATTTTGTATAAGATGACTCCATTCAATACGTTTTACTTATAACAATAATAATCCCCGGTTAATATCGTAAATTTGAGTAGATATTTAATATTTTGTAAGTCTTCAAAAATTATAACCTCGAAACAAAATTATTTACTGTTTGTTTGTACACATTAAATTTGCCTTGTGATAATTAACTGTCTCTTTTGCTAGTATGCTGGAAGAAATATTTTTCGATTTAAGCTTGCCCTTTGTACATTTATATCGATATTAAGCTATTTTTCAGGATCCTGAACCAATATAACCAAGAAATCTCGACATAAATGTTATAAACTAACAGTAATATTATTTCAAACACAATTTACTAAAGTGTCTTTAATGCAATCTCAAACCTTATTTTTCCTAGACTATGTTCATTTCCCTTGTTTGTTGTCATAACACTTATCTTGAAGCGGTGCTCAACCTAGGTCACCTTAACAGTTACCGATAAATAGCTCGAAATGATTTTACAATTAGCATGGAAACATACTGACTGCTGCATGTTAAAAGGTTTCCCTGACCGAACGACCTTGACCCTTTCAGAGCCGCCTCAATCTAATAAAGTACGTGATTTTAGTAGGTAGGTAGGCCTATTTTTGACTGACTTGTACTTCATTATCTTACTGTGGAGCCTTCGAAATCAAATTCGATAATCATAAGAATTCGCACCAAGTTTTACAATTATCGAATAATATAGTTAACTCATTAAATATTGCTCTTAAAAAAAATACTTCATAGCATTTTAGATCTCAATATTGTCTACACAATGGTGTGTCGTGTAAAAGTGACCTCAACTAATAAAATAGGCTTTCCTTTGAACACAGTTTTCATATGTATTTATTTTCATATGAAATATACTTTATAGCAAATAAAGCCGAGGAGATGGTTAAGATCATTGCTATACCTATTTTTCATTAATTTGTATGTCTTTCAAATAACGAGAATATAACTATGGCCCGGCCCTGCGTTTACCTATGGGGAGCGTCTTAAGAGCATGAGGTGATGAGTATCATAAACAGATTGAACATAAGAGCGCGTTCAGCCGACCTGCACCCGCTCCGCGCACACCATAATTTGTCATAGTCATAAGACTCAAATCTTAACCAATGTATTTTCTATGCGGGTAAGTCGCGGGTGTCGACATAGTGGCGTGCGCGGGTGCGAGGCGGGTGCGTGTTGTCAGAACGCACCCTTTGCGTGCTACACTGATAATACCTATGCATTTTCAAACTAGCTTCAGCTAGCGGATACGCCTGCTTAAAATTAGTTTCGTATAGATGTAGAGGACGAAAATGATGCTACCAAATATGACAGTCTTTACGCCATATAGGGTTATCTCTATACCAATAAGTATGCATACAAATGCGCACGACTATATTTCCCGAGGGGGTAGTCAGAGATATTCTGAACCTCAGAACATCCACGTTTCACCAGTAGCACCGAAACTCTGTCCAGTGTGAAGGGGGGTGAGCCCGTCGCGTCGCCACAATATTACCCTGCGATTATTAGAAATATTTTAGTTAGCAATGGCAAGAAGGTAGGTTTTTTTTCTATGTTACCTTATTTTTAAGTAATTTTTATTGAGTACCAACTTCTAATAACTATTATTGAAGACCTGTTTCAAGATAAAGCAGCCAAAGCTAAGCAGCCAATAATACCCGATCAAATTAAGATGTGATTATATTTTGAGCGTTTTTCTTCTATAACCTAACCTAACCTAACCAGACATATTTGCCATGCTTGTTAATGATATATTTGTCATCTCTTTCCATTAATCTCAGTGCTCACTTCTTTCTTACTCCATCCATGCCATCTTTATCACAATCCAGTTGGTGCCTCCGAGTACATGAGATCTAATAAATTGCTGCAAAATAAAGATTAACAATAGGCCAGCCACTTGAAAAATTTATAAAAGGCGGTCGATTTTACACATATGCTTATTAAAGTGTGTATTAACATACAGGGTCCTTCTAAATATGCTGACACTTGTTTAAGGGGATGGTCAGACCATGAAACTGAACAACATTCTCTATGGGACAAACATCGAAATAGCGAAAATTAGCTGTCCCATACAAAACTGCAAACTTACTCGAGCCAAATGTATGGGACAGCCGATTTTTTTTTCGTGATTTCGATGTTGGTCCCGTAGTAAAAGTTCTTCAGTTTGATGGTCTAAACAATCCCCTTAAAAGTTTTAAATGTTTATTTTTACTTTTGTGACACCTTGTATTTGTCATCTCTTTCCATTAATCTCAGTGCTCACTCCTTTCTTACTCCATCCATGCCAACTTTATCACAACAAGTAGAGAGTTATTCCCTTTGCAGCGAGTTCCCCTTACGTTGAGTTTCTCTACGTCGATTCCCTTTACGTCGAGTACCCCTACGTCGAGTAGGATCTACTCTCATCACCATGTAAAATATAGAAGGAAAAAAGATACATGAGATCTAAATAATTTGCTACAAAATAAACCCAGGCCAGTCACTTGAAAAATGTATAAAAGTCGGTCGATTTCACACATATGCTTATGAATAGGTTATTAAAGTGTGGTATTAATATATAAGCATTTTTATTATTATGTTTTCATTATCATATCATAATGTGTTTAAGATAATGCCTAGAGAGGTACTTCATCACCCACGTGTTGGCATAAGCACGTTGACACGTGCGACATTCTATTGATAGATGATTTAATACAATGAAAGAATACGCATTACCAATAGACTCTCTGTCCCTACACTGATGTGATTATAATGATCACAAATAAAAAATCTAGATTGAAAAAAAAAGTGTAAACAAAAGCTATGAATTTGTGTCCGTTTATACAGAGTCTATCTTAATATGCTGACACTTTTTTAAGGGGATGATCAGACCGTTAAACTGAACAACTTTTTCTATGAGACCAAATTCGAAAAAAAAATCTGCTGTCCCATACATTTAGCTCGAGTATGTTACTTTTTTTTCGCGATTTCGATGCTGGTCCCATAGAGAAAGTTGTTCAGTTTGATGGTCTGATCATCCCCTTAAAAAAGTGTCAGCATATTAAGAAGGACCCTGTATAAGTATTTTATACCTTATTTATTACACCGCCATAGCAAGTTTTTATTTACTTAAGAGTTCTTCCATCCTATGGTTGTCTGGAAGAAATCGCTTTTAGTGATAAGACCGCCATTTGTACCCTTACATTCTATTATTCTGTTTTTGTTGCTATATGTTTTTGGTGTGCAAGTAAAGAATATTTATTTATGTTATGTTATGTTTGTTTACTTCTTAGAAACTCTACTAAAATATATCTATAGCTTTGACTGATTATTATAAGGACTAGCCTTGCGGTAGCATTACCCCTCTGCCACGGTATAAGCACAATTGATCTTGTGCATTTACATTCAGTTTTACACCTTATCACTAAACGAGATAGCCTATAATTGCGAAATAATAACTTCGAACTTAGAACGTTTGGGGTTCACACGAGACTACTTTTCATGATTTTTGACATTCAAAATTAGAATCTAAAGTTATGGGGAATAAAATCCAAAGTTGCGGATTTCATGTTACCTCGCCCCCCGCAAAAAGTGGCAGAAATGTTTGTTAGTAGAATTACACGCGTAACCAGTCCACATATAAATAGTCAAAGATCTATAGGTATATCCATGAATACCAATCCTCGGTCGGTCGAATTTGGTGCTTCGTATTCCGTACCACCTTGTACCAGAAACAAGATTTGAAACTATTAAGTCGTTGCTTTATTATGAGTAGTTTCATTTTCGGGGACACCATGCGACTACGAAAATTCTACATGGAATGTAGTATCTTAAGTATTTTATATTTATTACCTATGAGCTTTTTTAGGGTTCCATACCCAAAGGGTGAAAACGGGACCCTATTATTAATCCTACGTTGTCCTACCTATTATTAGGGCGGTAACTTTTGAACCGTAATAGCTAGATAGTTGAAATTTTCACCAAATATGCTTTATTACAACGGATTTGTTAAAAAATAATAAAAACATCCAAAACAAAATCAAGGGGGGTTCTCAACAAGAAACTAGTTTTTATCAACGTTTTTTCTTCTCGCTCTATCGTAAAAACGGTAATACATACAAGCGTCAAACTTGGTGTGATTATAGAGTAAACTCTACAGTATAACAACAAATAATAAAAACCGACCAAGTGTGAGTCGGTCTCACGCTAAAGGTCCCGAGAAAACAAAACTTTTTGGAAGTTAATATTTAGTGCGGTGGTGTGGTATGGTCGGTGCGCGAGTAGCCCGGTTTTTTTAAATGGATTTATGAAGAAACAAATCGTTTGTTCTGTAGAGACTCATTATTTTCAGGATTAATTTATAAAAGAAATTAGGAAACAGCCTTGCTTAGCATAACGTGTTTAGGTGTAATTAATACAATTAGATGATAAGTCTTGCGTGTAAACAAAAGAATATAACGACGGTTAAGAATCAATAACGGCTAACTATCAAAGCACTAATTTTACAGGAGACGAAAAAAACATGTTGCTCTTTCAACTGTTGACTTATCAACAAGTGTTGTATCAGCATAAATACCTAAAAAAGTACAAGATATTGACATATATGTTTTTGCCAGGACACGTAAAAGTCAACTTTAAATCTAACCACATTTAAAGGTAATTTTCGCCAAAAATTTGAGTTAGCCGTTATTGATTGTTAACCGTCGATAAATAGTTCTGACACGGTTTAGGGCTGTCATCTGTTTAATTACTAAAATAGGACAAGGTGTTCCTAAACCCTGGATTTTCAGACTGAAACCCTGACGTTTTGGTCGAGAAAGGTTTCTTACCTACTTAGTACCTACTTACTTATACCTATAGAGTCCTTCTTGATATGCTGACAGTTTTTAAGAGGATGATCAGACTGTCATACTCAACAACTTTCTCAATGGGACCAGGGTCGAAATAGCGAAAAAAATTCTGCTGTTCCATTCTAAACGGCAATGCCTACACGACTTAAACGTATGAAACAGTCGTAAAATTGTTCAGGTTGATGGGTAGAGTACGTGGTTTAAAGGTTTGCCTTTAGTTAGTTTACATACTGTATACAGGGTCCAACTTAATATGCTGACAGTTTTTTAAGAGGAAGATCAAATGGTCAAACTGAACAACTTTATCTATGGGACCAACATTGAAATCGCGAAAAAAAATCTGCTGACCCATACACATCTGCTGTCGCAAAATTTCTAAAAAATTGATTTGAGTTGGAATCAGGGATACCTAAAAACCATATCGTAATCTTTTTCTTGTAAATATCTCCAATGTACAGACACAGTTCTGTTACAGTTTTATAATAGTTTAGATATCGGATATAGTCGACCTTGACAAAGAAAGTGCCAATTCTTAAAATACTCACTATTTCAGCACCGCTTTACGTACCGTACGTATGAAACATGTCGAGACGTCTCACACGTGAGACGATCGACGACGAAAGATCGTAGCTAATTACTATTGATCCCAGGGAAAAGCGAATATTCTATTGAATCCTAAGAGGAAGGATCTCTTCCTCTTAGATTGAATCATAGTAAAATCATTTTAGTTAATAATGCACCCCACAGGAATTGAAGAGAATTATTTCTTTTTTCAGTTGTAATAGGATTTTGGAATAAGGTCGCGCGTGAGTTTTTGTCTCCACTAGTTTTAAATAAAAACTTAAGAGAAGTTTATTCCGAATGCGTAAATGCGCGCTGCATACAAACGAAGTCTGGTGATATTTTCAATACTAATCAATTAAACTTAATGAAATTTTGCAGAAACAATCTAGGCACAAATCTCTATGCTTGTATCGTGTCCGATTTTCGTTAAAATATACAGTTCCAATGCTAGGATTAATTTAAGATTTTACAGCCCTAATAATAGGTAGGACGGACGGACGGATGGACGGACAACGTAGGATTAATAATAGGGTCCCGTTTTCACCCTTTGGGCACGGAACCCTAAAATCTATTGATTGATATACATTAGAGTGTATGTAAGTGACCATGTATTGAACTATTGATATCTGTATAATGTAATAAGTATATATTATAATAGTGATACATCCATAAATTCAAGGGGATCTACGTGAAATTAATCCTACTTGTAAGATAGGTATGCAAGGCATGTCTATCTCATATAATAGGCAAAAATTACCTACCTATAGTTTTTGTTTATGTAAAACGATTTTTATCATCTTATAGTTATTGTTCCGCGTTCATTGGCAATAAACATTAAAATATATCACTAACCTCTGAACTTTCACTATTCGGCGATAAGAAAACTCAAATCCACAGCATATTACGACCATTTTTAAGATTGATTCATTTTCAATATAATTGTTAGATGTAGGATGGTCCGGACCTCAGAGACACGACAGGCGACTGGCTATTTAGTAAATAAATAGGATATTATCAGTGACTCCTTTAACCCTTCAATCAGGGCCGGATTTAATAATGTTGATGTCCAGGGGACGTGGTGCCCAGGAAACATCTTTTTTTTTTAAATTTAATCGACGTTTAAACATATAAAAGCATAAGGTAGGTACTTATACAGGGTGTAAAATTTAATACGTTACATACTTAAAGGGGTGATTCAAACATCAAACTGAACAATTTTCTCTATACGATGCGACCAACATTGAACTTGCAAAAAAAAATCTGCTGTTCCAGAGATTTGAGTTGAGTATGCAACGTTTTTAAGTTTACACCCTGTATTGGCGAAGTCAAGCTAGACCAGAAAAATAAAATAATGGAGTCACGTTGCAGGTTCTGACCCGAGAACTTGTCTCGCGTGTTGTCCGCGCGTCGCGTCTTTGCCTGCCACGAGGCTCCGCATTCCTTAATCTCTTCTTGTTCTTTATCAAAAACAATCCCTGAGATTGGGATAGATACTCCCACAAACTACTTGACATTGGCGGAAATGCGGTGCTAACGCACAAGCAAAAAGTCCATTAATTATAAATAAAAAAAAAAAAAAAATTCGTCACGCTGCGAAAAATCATTGAAACTGATTTCGTTTACTGATATTAAATAAAGTTTGTGTTCTTGTGTTATTTTTCTCTAGGCTTTACTTACCAAAAAGTAATAGAACAATTTAACCAAAGAGAAGCTCTCTATGCAAGTACCTACCTAACATTTGTATTTAAGTAGGAATACTTTATGTCCCGACTGTCTTTGGAGTACATTTTTTGAATTAAAAACATAATTAGCATTAATTGAAAAACAAAATGAATACGAAGGGCCTTTGCGTATACGGCCATGGGCAGTCTCACTTCGTTACCTCGTATGCTATAAGCACAGTAGAAGAGTATGTATCTAGTACTACATAATATAAGTGCAAGTGCAAGGCTGTTTATAACAATTATCTGTAGGTATTATTATTCAGTTGGTATAAATTTTACAGTTAAAAACAGGTTATACAAAAGTGTTTGCAAAAAATATTCAGTGGTGAATCATAAAACGTATAGAATTCCAGGTTATCGGGATTTAGGATGGACTGTTTTGATACACACAACATCCCTGACGATACCGAAAGGGATTAATGAGGGGTTGTTAGTTTATGAAGGTATGTATGTGTACAACATCACTGTAGCGAGGTTTGAAGATGTTATGAAACTTATTATGATTGACGTGACAAGTGGTGATAGTATGGTTCTATAGTCTTTCGGCTTGACACATAATGTGTTTAAAAAAGAAAATAATAGAGACTCTTTGCTCGTCTTCTCAGTAGGTAATTACTAGTGGCAGGTTGTGATAGTCAAAATTAATTAAGCCATAAAACGAGAAAAAAACCAGTAGTTTTTTTTCTTTTATGGCGTTTTACTATTTCTTTCATGAAATTGTGCCAGTGCCTACCTATTAAATTAAATGTAGGTATATCATTTTATTAATTAAATCTCTTTAGTGATTTTGGTAGGTTATCTTAGCGTTATCCATAATCATAGTTATTGTAGCCATAAAATTATTAAGCATCTATGATTGTCGCTACAAATTTAAGCAGAAATAAAAGAGCAAAATTTTTTTTTAGTCTATGGTTTTATTGTAAAAATTTTTGTTTGGTCTTACCTACATATTTTAATCAAACATGTTTGTGTTAACAGCTGTAAAAAAGTTATCGCAGTTGGTTCTTCCGTTAGTAATGTAAATTAGTAACACAAAATACGTCACGTCAATACCTTATCAGTTATCACACTTTCTGATTCACATGGTTATGCGGTCTGATTCACATAGTTATGTGGTGTTTTGGGAATTACGAAAACAGATAAGGAATGGACAAACTCAAATGCATTTTTCTAGTGGGCGTTGCATTGTGCAATTTCAAATTCTTATCTACCTAACTAGAGTTTACCCGCGACTTCGTCGAGATAAATGGGAGACGAGATTTTAAGTCTAATCATAAGCTTTCAAACACAAAGTTTTATAAAAATCGGCCTAGTAGATTTTACGTGATGCGCGAACAAAAAAAACAGACAGACAAAAATATCTATAAATTGATGATTTGGAATCAGGGACACCTAAAAACCATTTCGTAACTTCTTTTAAATATCTTCAATGTACAGACACACTACTGTTACAGTTTTATAATAGTAAAGATATACATAGACAAAGAATAAACGTAGTCTATTTTAGTGCGACTTTAAAAACAATAAGGTCTTCTTCTTATCGTGTGGGCAGCCCTGGTGTCCTAAGAGGAAGGATCTCCATAGAGTCCGCATAAATTTACGATTGTAGTTGGTCTCTTTTGTCTTATGACGTACCTTTAATAGTAGAAGGAGATGGAACTATAGATATTTGTTCATGCGGCTCCACTTTTTTTTGAGCTAGTGTGTGTGAAAAGTGAACGTAAACATAAGGCCATATGTCACTGGGTGCCTTTTGTCCATACTACTTGACACCACACACTCAAACCTAAACGTCAAAAAAAGTGGACACTTTAAAATTGGTATGGCTCACACTAGTCTTAAAGAGAGATCCTTCCTCTTAGCTGGTGTCAGAGTTCTTTCAGACCGCCTTACGGCCTTTGACATGGTTTTTGACGTGCCATCCGAAGGATAGAATCATCTTTCTTTTCAGATAATCAGGTGATTCAGCCTGCAATGTCCTAACCAACTGGGGAAAAACGCACAGTGACTAGGTGTCTCCCGTGGGAATCCCCACGAGCTCTAGACCACGGAGGCAGATAGAATAGGTAATCTTGGGGAACGTGAAACTCCCTCTTTAAACTGGGGTAATGTGTAACAAAAATATTGTGTAACGTTTTCGTGCTTGAATTTTATTGTGTAAGGAACACGAGTTAAGGAACACATGTTTTTGGGTTCGACTTATTAACCGTATTATCTCACAGTTTCTCATGAACGAATGATAGTTACAGAATTACACGTATGTTTCCGGTAAGTAAATAAATAAATGTGAGTTGACAAGGCAGCGGATAATGTAACAGGAAAATCTGTTGTCCTTATAATAAATTATTGTTACCGATTGTAGAGCTGTAATAATGATGTAATTCCCAGCATAGCAAACTCGTTTCATATCAGATCGGAAGGATGCCATTTAATTTTTACTTATTTTTAAATAGTTTGTAAATATTTTTTAACAGAAGTACATTTTAATGGGTGCTGATTATAATAATAACAGTATTATTATTTAAAACTAGAGTTAACCCGCGACTGTGTCCGCACAAATAAATATTTAAAACTTTTAAGGGGGTTGTTTAGACCATCAAACTGAACAACTTTCACTATGGGACCAACATCGAAATCGCGAAAAAAAATCTGTTGTCCCACATTTAGCTCGAGTAGATTTATAGTTTAGTATAAGTTGAATAGTGAAAGTTGTTCAGTTTGATGGTCTAAACCACCTCCTTAAATGTTTATTTGTATTTTTGTAACACTTTGTATACCAGATTTTAAGTCAGATCATAAGCTATCAAACAAAAAAAGTTTCGTCATTCAGTTCAGTAATTTTCTCGTGATGCTCGCACAAGCAGACAGGCAAAAATTCTAAAAAGGTTGATTTGGAGTCAGGGATACCTAAAAACAATATCGTTTTTTTGTTAATATTTTCAATTTTTGTTACAGTTTTATAATAGTTAAGATAAGATTTAAGGGATAGGGATGAATTGCGGTTGTTGGTTTATGTAGCATAAGCATAAGCATATGCTCACGACTATATTCCCCGAGGGGGTAGTCAGAGATATTCTGAAATCTCAGAACATCCACGTTTCACCAGTAGTACCGAAACTCTGTCCAGTGTGACGGGGGGTGAGCCCGTCGCCACTTAAAATGGACGGTGGGTACAATACATGCCTCGAAATTTAAGTATGCAGGTTTCCTCACGCTGTTTTATGTAACCAAGTTATATATTATTGTTGTAGTAGGTACTTCCAAAGATACGTTTCTTATTTCCTCTCAGTTCTGCTCTTTTTGAGGAAAATTGTACATAAACTGATTTGAAATTCAACAACTCAAGAGTGGCCTTAACAAAGCTTTTGACAAGATTAATAAGGTCAATGAAAATAAATGGGGGTATAGAAGGTTAACCAGACAGTTAAATATACGTACATTACATACACACAAAGTATGTAATCAATATCACTATAGGTAAGGACGGGGAAAATATAAAAAGAGCATTTTATTGAAACAATATTACTTTAAGCGATCTTTGTTTGGTCATTTATACCTATACTTCGTTGCAAATAGCAACGAAATTTTAAGGCTATTTTGAATTACAGAAACACATCCTCTCACTTATTCTTAGAATAGCACGTCTAGTATGACTCCTTTACACGCGCGCGACGCACCTTTACTCCATAGAAAATAGCCTGTTCTCTCGTTTTTCAGATTCGGAATGAATTTGAATGTTCCCACATTAGAGAAATTTTTAAAAGAATCGTACTTTACACCTAATTTTAGAACTATCCGTAGGGGAAGCATGAGTACCTACATAAACAGTAGTAACGTCGACGTATCGAATACGACAAGTTTTATAATGATTTTTTTTAGAATAGAATATAAATCATTGCCCATTTCTGCCACCAATCGGCAAAAAGGTGCTTGACTCAGTTTACGGCAGTTGGCGGAACCTGTCACAATCACAGAATAGGTAACATACAGGGTGTAATATACAGTGAAATCAGACCATCAAACTGAACAACTTTCACTATGGAGCCTACCTCAGGAAACGCGAAAAAAGGAGGTAGGCTCCATAGTGAAAGTTGTTCAGTTTGATGGTATGAGTTCTCCGTTTCAGTATTTGCTAGGCTGTCACTTACACCCTGTATAAAATTTCTTTATTCGTAGTTTGCGCGTAAATCTAGTTTAAACATTATTATTTTAGGCATTCAATAAGTTGAAACTACTCAGAAACGACATTGCTTAGGTATTTCATTAGTAAATAATAAAAATGTTTTTTGCTACGCGATAGAAACTCGTAGGCCTCTATGTCAATATAAAAGACATCAACGAGACCAACACCTTGTTTGTAGTTTTGGGTTCTTTCCTAGATTTATATTTGAGTGAAAGTTTTGTTCGTCTGTCTATTTCCGTGTACAGGCATTATTATGCGAATCTCGCTGCCGCACGCGTGTTTACAAATACGTTTGAGGTTAACTCGTCGGCGTAAAATGTCTAAAGCCCCGTATTCATAAATCAAACACCAACGCTAGCGCGTTCTTAGGTAAGAAACCCGTGGAACTCATGGGATTAATGTTAACATTTTATTTCATGCCCTACCTTTGTGTTCATGCCTACCCGTAGCTTAACACGAGGCCATCATTTTATTCGCAAAGGGATTTAATATGAGAATAATATTTTGTTTAGGTGTTTATCTACATCACAAAATGAAGCATCTGTCCAGTATTCAATAAAGATATATACAACGTGTTAATGAATTAACGCAAAACTAGAAAGTAGTTTGTTTAGAATCGAGAGCAGAATCGAATTATCATGGTTTCAATATAGGTAATTTTTTTCAAAATATTTAATAATTTGTTTGAAAAATTTTAAATTTACTGAACTTGATCTCAACCCACCGCTCGAGCACTCTCTCCCTACTTACTACCAAACCAAGATTCTAAAAATGTATCCATGAGCGCTTTAGCGCTTTCATTCATTGCTGAAATGATAACAAATCATTTTTGCCTGAAAACTTAAAATGCGAATAACTTTAAATTTTAACTCTCAAAATAATGAAATTATTGTTTCAATATAATTATTTTGTTATAAATCAGTTGGGGTGTATGAGGTTTTGCGCTTATTCATTAACACGTTGTATATATTTTTTTTGGCAATGACTAATACAGCGTTGCTCAGGGAGCAGTTACTGCTTTTTACTGCGGACTATTGGAGGAACCACGGAGGGTCTACCGACCTAGGGGCACCCGGAGGGGTACGGACCTCGGCATAGGACGTTGCTGGGGCTACGCGGCGGATTGGGTAGCTGGGATCGGTGAGATTAAAAAAAGATCAATTAAACTATTGTACCAGTAATTTTGGCTGGGAATTGATGGATCAGTCGTTCCGAACATTTTTTTATGAATAATTGATGATAATCATTTGCCAAAGGTCAAATCTGTTTATAACTTTGCTAAAATATTCATTGTTATGACACACCTACTATACATGTAAAAGTAGGTATGTATATGCTTTTATTTAGGTCAAGACAATCTCTCAATTTCGCAAATGCTTGATTTAGGGTCATGGCAGATTATTCATTTGTTTAATTTTAAATAAAACAAATGAATAATATGCATTTAAATATCTACTTACTGCATTTTATTATCTTAATTTCACTTTCCAGTCTAATAATAAAATTAACATGACTATCTTGCAATTAGTTAAAGAAAGTCTAGGCGTTTAGGTAAGTTTTAATAACTTTATTTCATTTTTTTTTCATTTATTTCAAAAATTATTATTAAATACGTTGATTTAGAAAAGAATCATAGAAGTTTATTCCTAATGCGTAAATGCGCACTGCATAAAAACGAAGTCTGGTGATATTTTCAATAATAACCAATTAAAGTCAATGAAATTTTGCAGACACAATCTAGAAACAAATCTCTATGCTTGTATCTTGTCCGATTTTCGTTAAAATGTATACTTTTAAAGTTACAGTGCCTCAAAGATTTCCATACAAATCTTAAATTAATCCTAGCATTGAAACTGTATATTTTAACGAAAATCGGACAAGATACAAGCATAGAGCTAGGATTAATTTAAGATTTGTATGGAAATCTTTGAGGCACTGTAACTTTAAAAGTATAAATTTTAACGAAAATCTGACATGATACAAGCATAGAGATTACTTTCTAGATTGTTTCTGAAAAAATTCACTGACTTTAATTGGTTACTATTGAAAATATAACCAGACTTCGTTTGTATGGAGCGCGCCAACAGTGTAATTTAGACAAGTAGAGACACACTATATTTAGTTAGGTAAGTAGACAGAAAACAGGTTTACGGTGATCGGAAGCAAAAAAACAGTCTCTATTCTTGTAGGATCTTTGAACACAGCCGTTGCCTTTTTGTATAGGTACAAATGATCACGTTTAGCAGAATGTACCTGTCTACTACATATAAAGCCTGAATCATAAAAAAATAAAGCTGTTCCATACTAAACTGCTCTACTAAACTACTCTACTCAAATGTATGACACAGCAGATATTTTTACGATTTCATGTTTGCTCCCATATTAAAAGATATTCAGTTTGATGGAACCACATCTAATAATTTGGAAAGGGTTTAAAAATCACCAGTATAGGGTATTTTAAATGCGTTACATATTAAAGAGGGTGCTTCAGACCATCGAACTAAACAAAGTCAAAGTCAAAGTCAATATAATTTATTCAATATAGGAGCTTGCAGCACACTTATCAAACGTCAAATCTTTTTAAAGCTACCACCGCGTCGGAACGTGTTGTCGCTGTAGAGAAGATGCGGCCAGAAACTCTACAACATAACACGACTTAATAACTATTGCAATATAAATTCTTAAGCTAAAGTTACAGTATAAAATAATACATAGTCTTTCAAACAACTTTCTACTTTGGACTCAACATCAAAATCGTAACAAAATCTCCTGTTCCATTCAGTTGGGTAGAGTAGAGAAATTGATGTTTTCTACGGAAAGACAATGTTTTTTCGCGATTTCGATTTGGCTTCATAGTGAAAGTTCAGTTTTATGGTCTGAAGCACCCCGTTTAAGGGGATATAATTCGGAGCGCGCTCTCTACAAACGTACTATGGTGATATTTTCAATACTAACCAATTAAATTCAATGAAATTTTGCTGAAACAATCTTGAAACAAATATCTATGCTTGTATGGAGTCACGTTTTCGTTAAAATATACAGTTTCAACGCTAGGATTAATTTAAGATTTGGATGGAAATCTTTGAGGCACTGTCACTTTAAAACTATACATTTTAACGAAAATCTGACTCTATACAAGCATAGAAATTTGTTTTTAGATTGATTCTGAAAAATTTCATTGTGTTTAATTGGTTAGTATTGAAAATATCACCATAGTACGTTTGTATGGAGCGCGCTCCGAATTATATCCTCTTAATATGTAACGCATTTAATTTTACACCCTATACTGGTGATTTTTAAACCCTTTCCAAATTATTAGATGTAGTTCCATCAAGCTGAACAACTTTTAATATAGGAGCAAACATGAAATGATTGAGTGGTGATTCGTCACCACTTAGCAGTATCTAACTATCATATTTGTTTTGGATTGTTTTGGTTCCTTATTTTCGTTTTTTTTTTCCACAAGTTTGGTTAGGTTAGGTAAGTATTATTTATTTAGTCTAATTTTATAGTGTCTATGTTAAAATGTATGTTCTTAAAATATGTTGGTAAGTATGTTGGTAAAAACCCTGATTTTTTTTTAGTTTTGACTCATTTCTTTTACACCCTGTAGTTAATAGTAAGCACAAAGTACTGCCAAGACGCCATCTGTTATTATTATAAAGGCCAATGATGATGATGAGTAAAAGTAAATATCGAACACTTGTGGAAATGAACAATTTCTTGTATGATAGTTCAAATAAATAATACGTTGAGGTTATAGTTTTTTGGATGGTAATTTATGATCTTGTCAAGCTTGGTAATATGTACACGGTAAAGTCATAATTAGCGTTTTTCTTTTGGTTTTCTAGGATCGATAGATGGCGCTACGGTCTGCGCGAATAAAGGTCAAAATTTCAAAAAGTGATTCTCTAAAATAGTAAAGAGAGAAAATATGATAAAAAAGCGAAAAATTTAAATTGTTTACGTCTGACATGTCTGTATGGGCTCGATCCCTTGGCCTTTAAAAAAAACAGGCACAGTCTTCAAATAATTTTGACAGGATCTCGGTAACGTCTCTATGGAGCGATATCATGCCATCTCTTTAGTTTTTTAGGAACTAAATTTAAAAAAGATAAGAAAAACGCTCATTACTAAATGTTATTGTATCAAGTAGGTACTCGATACCTACCTATGGCATCTCCACATCTTCTTCGTTACTAAATACTTTTTCGCTTCGGTAGCTACTACTCGGCTGTCGGTACTTTCTTCAGTACCAACTATACAGGGTGTACATGTAAATGCATTACATATCAAAGAGGATGTTCTTTTAGTCTTAACTGTACTCTGAGTTGTGTTGTAAACATATATATTAGTAATCCTCTGTTTTGGACCATCGTACTCCAGGCATTCCCTTGTACGGGTCCTCAAGTAAACCGTATGTGTAAACTAATTTTAGTAAATAAATGATTTTGTATTTGTATTTGTATTTGTATTTGATGCTTCAGACCTTAAGATTGATCAACTTTTAATATGGAGCCAACATAAAATCGCGAAAAAAAAATTGCTTAGCTGTCTCAGCCTCAGTTGTTCCATACATCTAGTTCTAAGTTAGTTCGATTTGAAATTAAATTCGTCGTGGGTATGCAAATGCAATCAATTTGATAATGTCTTATCTTTTCTTTTCCAGACCATAACGCCTGGTTATGTAGTAAATTAATATTTATATGCTGATTATTAGTGTTTTGAAAATGAAAATCAGTTTTCAGTCTCGTGAATCGTGATAATGATAAGCATAGGTTCAAAGCATTTTTTAAATTATATCTTATCTACTTGCTCTAAGGGTATCCAATTAAACGAGATGATGCAAGTATCTTGTAATAGTCGGGGAAATCTACGGATTTTTGTATGGAGTAGGTTGCATTAATTGCACTTTTGGTGAAAATTTGGAATATACATACCTGAAAAACATAAATTTTCAATAATCCCCGATTTTTTATGTTTTACTATTGAAAAATTAATACATTTACAAAACATAAAATTTAGGTATGAACAAAAAATGGAAAAAAGTCTTCAAAAATTATAACCTCAAAACTAAATTATTTACTGTTTGTTTTTACACATTAAATTTGCCTTTTGATAATTAACTGTCTCTATTGCTGGTATGCTAGTCGAAATATTTTTAGAAATAAGCTTGCCATTTGTACATTAATATCGATTTTAAGGTATTTCTCAGGTTCCTGAGCCTATATAACCACGAAATCTCGACAAAAGTGTTAGAAACTAACAGTAATATTATTTCAAACACAATTTACTAAAGTGTCTTTAATGCAATCTCAAACCTTATTTTTCCTAAACTATAAAGAATTTAAAAAATACATCGTGTTAAGGTTCGATAGAGGTTAAATGTCAGCTGATGTTTAGAATACAGAAACAATGGATAACTAAGTCGTAATTTTTAACTGCAATGTATCTCATTAGCACTTTCTGACTGACAAAACGGAAAGTACCTATACTCCATTCAAAATAGCAACGAAATTTTAAGGCTATTTAGGATTACAGAAACAGACATTTGAAACACTTCCTCTCACTTTTCTTAGAACAGCTTTAGTAACGTCCAAGATTTGTCGGATAGTCTACAGGGTCCAACTTAATACGCTGACAGTTTTTTAAGAGGATGATCAGACCATCAAACTCAACAATTATTTTCAAAACAAGATATTTTTTTCGCTATTTCGACATTGGTCCCATAGAGAAAGTTGTTCAGTTTGATGGTCCGATCATCCCCTTAAAAAGTGTCAGCATATTAGGAAGGACTCAATAAATTAATTATATTTGTTAATTAGAATTGGCCAGAAAGCTAAATAGGAATCGGAAAATCTTGTCGTCCTTATTTGGAATAAAGTATAGGTATAAAGCAGCTTTATTTAGGTAATTGAATTTGAAATTGTCAATGAATATTGCACATACATCATATCTATATAATTTAATTAACATTACGATACACTTAAAAAGTGTTAACCTAAAAACCAGAAACCCAATGCCGCCGATTACTTCCTTTGTTTGGCTCATATAACATCAGTCAAATCGTAAAATTCAAATAAAAACGATCAATTTCAGATTTCTGTACACTAAACTTACCTTACAGTAGTATCCTTCATTGTAGATGAAAGTTAGAAAAGTATAAAAAAAATTCTTCTAATAAAAACGACAACGTCCTTACTTTCACTGCCAAAAAATTTCTATACTTGCGAATAATTTACTAAAACTATTTGCGTTGTTGAAGTGGGTTTTCAAGTTGTGTGGCTGGCACTAAAATGCCGGTTTATTCAAAGGCAATCCTCAAAACATTGTGAATGAAAACGATCGATATGGGACGGCGGAGGCGCGTTGGTCGCAGCGAGACGCGCGACGACTTCGAGCGGGCGAAGCGCTGAGCGACTGCGGTCTCTACGGCCGGTAGCGTTGCTGGCACGCTCGCAGCCCGCACGCTTCGCCTCTGACGTCACCATCAATCAATGGGCATCGCAGAAGACCTTGAACTGACAAACGTGCGGATAAGCTTGCATTTGTTCACATAGCCAACGAACGCGGAACAGCAGGACAGGCGAGTCTGATAGCGTTTGAAGTACGTGCGTGCTCGAAATGAATCTCGGCAATCGTGATAATATGAGGAGCATTTCTCTGCTTTCCACTTCACAAAAAAAACAGGTTAGACACAATTAACAACGTGTGGCGAGGGGGATTAATCCTAAAGAGTTCTGACCACAGCGTCGTTCTGTCGTTCTGGCTAAGATGTGGTGTTAAAAATGTCGAGCTTGCTTCGCTCGATCCATAGCTTTCATTTAGGTTACTTTGGACATGTTTTGTACTGAAAAGTCGACTCTAAGTTTCAAAATATGACTAACCACAAACCGAGTAATTGTACTAAAAAATGTGGAGTTCGCTTCGCTCGCTCAATTATTTTTCTGTAGGTCTTCTTATAAAGATAAAGGGACGGCAAAATCGGTCTGTGCCGCGGGCGACAGAAACCCACGCTAAGCCACTGATTGCGTGTAAAACCAAACACAAAAATGTTAGTTAAAAAGTTAGGACTTATCGACTTTTATTTAAAAAATACCATGGCTCATGTCCTTGCATTAAATGACCTAAAGAGACGATACAAGTAAGTAGAACTTGCAACGTTGTTGATCAGGATAATTAGGAATAACTTTGGTGATCGGGTCAGAGGGCAGGAGTGCGATTTTTGAAATTAATTCGTTGAACTCAGCAGTTGAAAATGTCAAAATAACTATGTAGATATGCATCTTTCTATCTGATGTTCCGTACAAAACGGTAATCCTACTCGACCCAAATGTATGAGACAGCGGATTTTTGTAAGGCCTAGGCAAGGCTTAAGTAGATATGTAACGCATTTAATTTAACACCCTTTTAGAGTCTGTGTATAAAAATGTGTCTGCAATTTGAATGGCACGGTGTATACAGGGTCCAACTTAATATGCTGACAGTTTTTTAAGAGGATGATCAGACCATCATACTGAACAACTTTCTCTATGGGACCAATGTTGAAATCGCGAAAAAAAAATCTGCTGTCCCATACATTTAGCTCGAGTAGATTTATAGTTTAGTATGGAACATCAATTTTTTTTTTCGCGATTTCGATATTGGTCCCATAGTGAAAGTTGTTCAGTTTGATGGTCTAAACCACCCCCTTAAATGTTTATTTGTATTTTTGTAACACCTTGTATACAATTTCCACTAATTCACAGGAGTGCGATTTTTGATACTCATCCGTTAAACTCAGCAGTTGTAAATATATTTTCAACTGCTGAGTTCAAAGTATGAGTTTCAAAAATCGCACTCCAGGGCAGAAGGCAGGTACAATCGCAGTAACACCAAAATATCCATGGGTACGTATTTTCCAATCTCCTTCACCTTTATCCTTTACCTACTTATAATATTTCAGAAACTGTGCCTCAGGTTAACTTGTATATCATAGTATGTTATTGTTACTTATGTGTAGAGTTTATGGTCATATCTTCTCTCAGCCAAAACACGTTCCGATGCGGTCGTTGATTAAGATAATATTATATGATGTAAATAAGTGGTGGGTTTGATTGACGCCCCTCATTTAAATAACATTGTTGAGTTTGAGAACAGGAAAATACAGTTCATACAAGTCATCCTATTTAATTCGATTTAAGTATATTTTAATCGGAAAGTTTGTGACGATGCGATGTTTGTGACTCGATTGAGTCACAATTAGTCACATAAGCTGCTGAAAGGATTTGTATGAAAGGCACAAAGAAAAAAATGTTCATACTAACACATAGGATAAAGTACTTACTTTAATGTCAACGCAGACGAATTTGCGGGTAAAAGCTATTGTCTATAAAAGGCCCTATACTTGCATGGTGTCTCAAATCTAAAAGATAAAGTTTTTGATAGTTACGCGGTTATTAAGGGTATATTACTGTTGGCGCGATCCATACAAACGAAGTTTTGTGATATTTTTGCAGAACCATTCTAGAAACAAATCTCTACGCTTGTATCTTGTCAGATTTTCCTTAATGTGTAGAGTTTTAAAGTTACAGTGCCTCAAAGATTACCGTACCAATCTTAAATTAATCCTAGCATTTAAACTGTATTTTTTAACGAAAATCAGACACAATGAGACGTGACAAACATAGAGATTTGTTTCTAGATTGTTTCTGCAAAATTTCATTGAGTTTAATCGATTAGTATTGAAAATTACACCAGACTTCGTTTGTATGCAGCGCTCATTTACGCATTCGGAATAAACTTCTCTTAATTAGTTAAGTTAAAGTGAATCATTTTAACGATTTCCTACCGCGTTTTTATTGTTTTTTTGCTCCCGATATATCGGCAGTATCATGATCACGGGATGACTGTCATCCCTTGGAAAAATGCGTTAAGAACCCGTTAAAATGATTAACTATAGCTTATAAACAGCTAAGCTTAAATGACGGTGTAAAACATGCTTAAGTAGGTAGGTACTTGCTATAGGTACCTACACCTACTTACATATAGGTAGACAGGCGTTCACAAATGTGTCTCCTGATCTATTCAATCAAGAAATCAAATGTTTCCGCTCTTAGGCATTAGGCACATGCAGAAATACTATTTTAGTCTAGGAAAAATAAGGTTTGAGATTGCATTAAAGACACTTTAGTAAATTGTGTTTGAAATAATATTACTGTTATTTTATAACACTTTTGTCGAGATTTCGTGGTTATATTGGCTCAGGAACCTGAGAAATACCTTAAAATCGATAAAATGTACAAAGGGCAAGCTTATTTCGAAAAATATTTCTTCCAGCATACTAGCAAAAGAGACAGTTAATTATCACAAGGCAAACTTAATGTGTACAAACAAACAGTAAATAATTTACTTTTGAGGTTATAATTTTTGAAGACTTATAAAATATTAAATATGTACTCAAATTTACGATATTAACCGGGGATTATTATTGTTATAAGTAAAACGTATTGAATGAAGCCATCCTGTACAAAATCACCAGTTTTCCATTTTTGTTCATCCCTAAATTTAATGTTTTGTAAATGTCTTAATTATTCAATAATACACAGTATAAAATCGGGGATTATTGAGAATTTATGTTTTTCAGGTATTTATCTACTATATTCCAAATTATCACCAAAAGTGCAATTAATGCAACCTTCTCCATACAAAAATCCGTAGATTTCCCCGACTATTTATGAACAATAGGGAAACATCAAACCAGGAGTGCGATTTTTGAAACTCATACTTTGAACTTAGCAGTTGAAAATGCAAATATTACTATGGAGATATGCATCTTTCTACTGCTGATTTTTTGAGTGCGATTTTTTAAAGCCAAATCAGCAGTAGAAAGATGCATACTCGTATCTCCATAGTAATATTGGCACTCCTGAACTTATTTGCGACCAAGGCGAAGTTCTTATTTATAACTATGAGTATATCAACCGTACGCTAAACCACACTAGGTGGCTAAACCCAACTTATGATTTACGACATGTTGCGTAATTTATGTTATGACTGAATGATTTATTTTTGGTAGCTGCTAGAGTTAACCCGCGACTTCGTCCGCACAAATTATATACCAGATTTTACGCCAGATCATAAGCTATCAAACAAAAAAAGTATCGTCAAAATCAGTTGAGTAGTTTTCGCGTGATGCTCGCACAAACACAAACAGATAGACAAAAATTCTAAAAAAGGTTTATTTGGAGTCAAGGACACCTAAAAACCATATCATCATCTTTTTTTTTGTAAATATCTTCAATATCATATTAGTTGTTAGAGGACGTTTTTTTAAAACCAACATTGGATTTATATTCTATGTAAGAAAAATTCTAAAAATATACCTTTACCTACGCCTAAGTACCTTTATAAATGTAACTTAAATGCGTTCAGACCATCAAACTGAAAAAAGAATATTATAGGTTCCTTATGCTGACGGTTTTAAGGGGATGATCAGACCAAAAAATTGAACAACTTTCTCTATGGGACCAATATCGAAATCACGGAAAAAAATCTGATGTTCCATACAAAACTGCAATCCTACTCGACCTACATGTATAGAGCCAGCAGATTTATTTCCACGATTTCGGTGTTAGAGAAGCACGTGGTCTGAAGCACCTCCTTAAGTATGTAACGCATTTAATCTAACTCCCTTTTTGAGTCTGTGTAAAAAAAATGTGCTTGCAATTTGAATGGCACGGTATAGATATAGAATTTCCACTGATTCACCAGATCAATTTTGCAATTGAGGATCTAAATTGATAAGAGTACCTAATGCAATATTAACACTCACTATAAGAGGGCTGACTCAAGTCCCGACAGACCCCCGAGATACATTGGTTTATAGTGTTGGGTGACAATTCATTCGGTGCATCCAATTCATCAGAGTGGATGAGAATGGACAAGAATCCTTTCTTTTCTTGTCTAGTTCTTACCCGTCTGCGCCAGAACAGAAGAAGGGTTATTTCAGAACTTACTGTATTATACCTACAGGCTGTAATTTTAAATGCATTACATAATAAACAGGGTAATTTTGAGTCTTAATTTTAGACCATCAAACTGAACTAATTTTCACTATCGAGCCAACATCGAAATAAAAAAAATCGATTATTTATGAGATTACAGATATTTTAGGTGAGCGCGAGCGAGAGTTTAATAGTCTTTGATTCACCAGCTTTCAGAACAATATCAATGGACAGACCTGGATTGAGTTGTTTTTTTACAATTATCTTTTTTCGGGACTAAGTCCGAAAATTTCTGAAAAATCTTAAAACCATCATAACTCGGTAACAGCTCATTTTCGACCACCAGTTAACTAGGCTTAATTTATTGCAAATTACCTCCTAGTATTACCTCTTTTAAGGAATAGGTCGAATTACCAATCACCTGTATACTCGTACGTAAACATCTCGACCAATGTTAATGTATTTTTTTTGTATTATTTTAAAAACCAGGTAAAGATTATCTTTAGAACAGGTGCAGTGGCCGTTCTTTGTGATGTTCTTTGAAAAGCCCTTCTTTGTGATGTTCTTTGAAAAGCCTCCTAAAGGTCATTAATGTTACCAATATGTAACAAAGGCCGTGTCCGTACTTATTTTTAGTGCTTTTTGATTAAGAAAAAAGATGCTGGTATGTTACAGTCAACATTAGGGGAAGATTGGCAACTTTCGTACAAGTGGGCACCTACAGTAGTCGTTACAGATCAAATAAGTGGTTTATGGACACGTACGTTTGTACTCCACTCAGATTATCTGTAAACTAAGTGGAGTATGGACAAGTTAGTCCGTTCTACTTAGTTTGTCTGTAATAACTAGGTACTGTACGTAGGTGCCCCCTTATGCAAATGATGCCAATCTTCCCCTAATATTAGCTGAATCCTACTTTTAGTTTATATGCCTACCTATATCTGGTTAAATCAGCTGTTCCAATACAATATATGAAACAGTAGATTTTTTTCGCAATTCCGAAGGTTGCGGCTTCATAGTGAAAGTTGTCCAGTTAAATGGTCCGAATGAACCGTTTCAGTACTTATTTACCCGGTTGTCCATTACACTCTGTTTGCTATGCTGTACTACGCTGTTCGTTGTCCGGCCAAGTCCGATTTTAGGTCAAACTAGTTTTGCCTAGGCCAATCCAGTTCTTCCTATCCTAGGCGGGCGCCGATCCAGCCCTCAAAAAAGGTTGTGGTCATGGCCACTTCGAAAATCAGCCAAGTGCGAGTCGGGCTACAGACCCGCTCACGATCGATACATTGCATTCCTACAAAGGAGACGTTTACAAAATGTATGACGCCCCGGCTAAGGCCTTGTACAGTGTATAGAGGAAAGCCGCAGGGCGATCACTACTAAATTATTAAACCTGTAAAATGTTTGTCAGTTTGCTCTCGAAAATTACAAAAGGAAACGTGTGTGTGTGTGTGTGTTTGCACATCACATATATCATCTAGACTAAACTACTGAACCGATTTTGATATAATTTTTACAGCTTGGTAGTCTATCGATCTCAATTAACGGTATATTACTGTTGGCGCGCCCCATACAAACGAAGTCTGGTGATATTTTCAATACTGACCAATTAAAGTCGATGAAATTTTGCAGAAACAATCTAGAAACAAATATCTATGCTTGTATGGTTTCAGTTTTTCGTTAAAATGTATAGTTTTAAAGTTACAGTGCCTCAAAGATTTCCATACAAATCTTAAATTAATCCTAGCATTGAAACTGTATATTTTAACGAAAATCGGACAAGATACAAGCATAGAGATTTGTTTCTAGATTGTTTCTGCAAAATTTCATTGTCTTTAATTGGTTAGTCTTGAAAATATCACCAGACTTCTTTTGTATGCAGCGCGCATTTACGCATTCGGAATAAACTTCTCTTAAGGTTGTGGGCATGCCCACCGTGCCCACAACGGTGGATCCGCGCCTGATCCTGGGCTAAACTTATTTCTACTATCGGGCTTAGGACGGACCAGTTTGACCTAGTCTATACTTACCTGTTCATCCTATCGCGTATAGTAAGAACTGGTTTGGCCTAGGCAAAAATACATTTAAGCTTCTTGCATCGATTCGATACCGACATCTTGCTAAATATCACTTGATAGGAGCCTTTAGCTTAGCCTTTGTCTGGCTAAAAAATGATTTCAAACTCTACTACATGTATGCACCTACAGATTTTGATGATTTTTGCGAATTATTTTCCTTTTCTTGTTAAGGTACTTGGTATACTAACCAGTGACAGTGGAAACTTTTGAAAATATTATTCATTAAAACATCTTGCTAGTTAGACAAACGGGTAGTTCTACCAAAAGAGGAATAATTATGTATTTAGTTTGAAGCAAAGTCACACTAATCGTTTCGGATATATGTATCTTGATTTTGAGCTAAGAACAGATGTAACCATTTTATAGCAACTTTGAATACCTATCGATTTTTGGAATATCGCCAAATAGGGAACTGTTAATTTTGATCGTATTTGTGTATTTTTTCCTGATTTTGAGTGCCCAGGTAGAAGCCAATTAGAACTTAATTATACAGGGTGGTCCAGACCGGAAGGCTATAATTTTTTTTTAGCTTGATGACTAATCTACCTACCAGGACCCGTCAGGAAAAAAATCGGTACCCACCCGATTACAAGAAAAGATAGTTAGTTTATCTTGAGGAATATTAAACTTTTAAATTAGTGCAAAGATGTTTTGAGAAGATTTTTTTCCTGGCAGGTCCTCATGTCAGCAAGCTAAAAAAAAAAACAATCTGGTCTGGACCACCCTGTAGATAAAAGTAAAATCAAATCTTTCAAAATATAAGAGCTCTGAGCTGAGACACCCAAATAGTAGAACAACCCAAAAGAACAATAAATGTAACAAACCAATATACTAGGAAACAGTTTTATTGTTTAGGTTAAAAGGTTTATAGGCTATTAATAGTTGTTGACTGCTAAATGACTGATAAATGTGAGTCAGTAGGGCCTTGACACTGAATAACATGTGGTATTCATAGACCTGTACTGTACATATTAGTACAGTCATCTTGGCAAACATTTTTCGCGCGACATTCTAAAGACAGCACACACGGCTGCACGTCAAGCTAGTCACAGAATATTGTAAGAGGGGTTAGAAGTGCAAAGTAGGCGTGGAACGTTCCCACAGGTTATACAATGATTTGCATAACACCACAAGGCGCGCGGCGTGGTGCGAGCGATAGGGCATGAGTAATTGTAGCAGCGTGAGCGGGAAGACAAGTGGCGACAGCCGTCTCCGAAGCAAAAGCGCCACTTTACATTTCTAACCCCTCTTATAATGTTCTGTGAAGCTAGTAGATTATGCATCAAGGTGATTAAGCAGTGCCTTTCGCCACGGGCATATTGAATCCAGAGCGTGAAGAAGGATTCTAATGTTGTTAACTCCCGAGCGAAGCGAGAATCCTGAGTAAAGCGAGGGGTTCAAACTAGCCCAAGACGAAACCGCGTTTATCCCCGAGGAGCATACTGTACTTTTCACCAGATTCCATTCTCTTTGCTTTTCACACTTTCTGCGAGAGCTGCGAGACAATAAAAAGAAACGTATTCGCGTCTCTTATTTGATTTTTGTGTATTTTACTCATGGTGGCCAGTTCGATTTTCGAATAAGTTCTTTTTGGTACTGGAGTGCGATTATTGAAACTCGTACTATGAACTCATCTATGAGATATGCATTTTTCTACTGCTGATTTGATTTTCAAAAATTGCACTCCTGAAGTATGATTTTTGAAAGTCTAAATCAGCAGTAGAAAGATGCATATCTCTATAGTAATTATGACATTTTCAACTGAACTCAGTGAGTTCAGTAGCTGAGCTCAGTGAATGAGTTTCAAAAATGTACAACTACAAAAAAGCTTAAAATCTCTGAGTTGGGGTAAGCGCGTCATAGCAACGCACTTAGGCCGAGATTCAGAGACGATTTGTAAGTCATAGTTCGGTTTCCCGTATGTCAAAATCCATACATTTTCGCCACGCTTAGCTCGAGCTAAGACCAAAAAAATCGTCTCTGAATCTCGGCCTTACCTCATCAAGGGTAGACGCACTTCCCTCTTTGCATAATTTATAGATCAATAAAATATAATCGCTAAATCACAGATTATTTAGCTAAATAACAGCAAAAGAAATATTTATATACAGGGTGTAAGGAAAAGTATCATTAACCGTTAAACCACATACACATGCTTTAGGACTTTGCCTCAGACTACATAGAGATATGGACTTTGGATTTGACTCGAGTAAGACACATACAGACTTTTATTAGATTTCTATGGGGCAGCAAATTTTTTTTTGCTATTTCGATATTGGTTCCTTATAGAATGTGGTTCAGTTGGATGGTCTTCCCTTAAAAAAGAAGGACCTTATACAAATACATACTAACATCAATATTACATCGTCTACTTGATCCTTTACCAATCTCAATTGAGCTTTGTAGACTAACACTCCGTTGCAGAAACGCTCATTAAAGTTAATTCTCCATTAAATCTCTTGGTGTCACTTTTTGTCTTGTTGACGTAATAAAAGCTAGCAAGAGATTTAATTGAGGATTAACTCTAATGAACATTTCTGCAATGGAGTGTTCTAAAAATATTTTGTCATGAAGAGAATAGGTATAGATCTAAACAAAATATTTACTTAGCTACTTTTATCTGCTTAAACTTTTGTTCTTGTAAATTCTTTTATAAAATTAATTTTAAATTAATTTACTTAGCATATGTAAAACGCAAGTGAACAAACATTTTACACTTGAATGACACAAATAACAATGTTGTAGTACCTAACAATAATTGTCTTATTAAAAATACCACTGCAATAAATATTCATGACACAATGTCTGACACATTTGGGTAGAGATATCAGGAGTGCGATTTTTGAAACTCATACGTTGAACTCAGCAGTTGTAAATGTCAAAATTACTATGGATATATGCATCTACTGCTGTTTCGACTTTTAAAAATCGCACTCCTGAAGTATTATTTTCAAGTCAAATCAGCAGTAGAAAGATGCATATCTCCAAAGTAATATTTACATTTTCAACTGCTGAGTTCAAAGTATATGTTTCGAAAATCGCACTCCAGGCTTCGTTTACAGTTTCAAACAATTCGCGAAAACACTATGAATACGAGCTCCGTATGTGATAATTGGGTACGAATGTACGATCCGTTACGCTTCCTAAAACTTCTTCGATAAACAAATGCAACCGTCAATAATGTGTGTCATTTACGCTCGTATAAAACTAGAGCGTGTACCCAACAAAGCTTAAACTGGGATAAACCACCGTTGTATTAGCTTCTCATTAATTCCACAATCAAGCAATGGCGATTAAAGTATTCAATTTAATATTTCTACTCCTGATTATTTCTATACTTGATCAGTCTTACTCTAAGCCTGTTAACGATATATCGGTAAAAGCAGGTGACGAATCGGTAAAAGCAGGTGACGAATCGGTAAAAGCAGGTGACGAATCGGTAAAAGCAGGTGACGAATCGGTAAAAGCAGGTGAAGAATTGATAATGGCAGGTGACGACGAAATGATGGAAACAGCAGAGTCGCAGAACCCCTTCTTGCCACGATTCGCTATGAGACGGTTAAAGGAGCGGCGAGAGCAGGCAAGGGCACAACGAAGAAACCATCAGGGTCAACGGAGATTTAAACCACAACCACGGCAACGGCCATGCAATCAGAGGCAATATACCTATTATGTGAGTTATCAACTACTTCATCATTGGCATCATTTTAAACTAACCCATCAAACTGGATAACTTTTACTATGGGAGCAACGATCGTGCAAAAAAAATCTGCTGTTCTATACTAAATTGCAATTTTTTAATCTACTCAACTGTTTGTAACAGCAGTTTTTTTTGCTGCGATCGGTTTGCTCCCATAGTAAAAGTTGTTCAGTTTGATTGAAGAGTCTACCCGACTCTTAGTTTAAAAGGATACCAATGATATCAATTTCAGCCTGTATAGTACCTAATTAAATTGCTTAATGTGAGCACTAAAGTTACTGTCCACCCCGAAAGGGATAACGGTCGTGAGTTTATGGATGTATTTGTATGTAGTAATTAAAAATAAAAAACCGGCCAAGTGCGAGACGTACTCGTGCTTGGAAGGTTCCGCACTTTTTCACACTTGACCGGGTTTGTTATTTGTTGTTTTACGTGGTCTAGGGTTCTAAGTATGATAATAATCATACCTTTAGTCCCTTATCTATCACACGTTCCGGTTGCCGGATAGCCGGCACCTGGTACCCGGCTATCAATGTAGCCTATGGGTAAATTGCGCCGGTACGTGTGAAAGCTAACGTACATGATCATACACTTCGCTGCCGGGTACTCGGTAACCCGGCGCCGGCTACCCGGCAACTGGGTCGTATAAAAAGACATTAACGCTTGTATGTATTCTATGTATCTACCGTTTTTACGATAGAGCGTAAACAAAAAACGTTGAAAAATAACGGTTGCTTGTAAACTGGACTCTTTATTTTGTAATTTTTCTTTTTAGGTATTATTATTTTTAGCAAACCGTTTAGTTAACCGTCTTGCTATTATAAATCAAAAGATAGAGCCCTAAATAGCTACGCCAGACAGACAGACGGACGGACGGACGGACGGAGTAGGCGTATGAATAGAGTCCCATTGCCACCCTTTGGGTACTTAACCTGTCGTATGCCGGGAAATACAGACACAATAGAAATCAATTGTTTTCGTCGCGCGGATCCGTTTTCTGACAGCCGAGAGGTTAAATGTTTAGTTTCGGTACCTATGTTTAAAGTACGTGAAGATCTTGATTCTTGTTGTGTAATAAAATTTCTTTGTGACGAAGATTCATTACGATCTTTGAAGTACGAACACAACTAAAAATATATTGTGGTCTTGTCCGCGACTCCGTTCGTATACAACGTGTTAATGAATTAACGCAAAACTAGAAAGTAGTTTGTTTAGAATCGAGAGCAGAATCGAATTATCATGTTTTCAACATAGGCAATTTTTTTCAAAATATTAAATAATTTATTTATAAAATTTTAAATTTCCTGAACCCGATCTCAGCCTACCGCTCGGGCACTCTCACCCTACTTACTACCAAAACAAGATTATTAAAATGTATCCATGAGTATGTTAGCGCTTTTATTCATTGCTGAAATGATAACAAATCATTTTTGCCTCAAAACTTAAAATGCGAATAACTTTAAATTTTAACTATCAAAATAATGAAATTATTGTTTCAATCGAATTATTTTGTTATAAATCAAATGGGGCGTATGAGGTTTTGCGCTTATTCATTAACACGTTGTAGATGTAGTTTTATTATATTGTGCACTCGCTCTGCGCAGTGCAAATGTAGGTCTTGGAACTAATACACTAGGTATGCCAATTTTAACGAAATCCATACAGTTCTTGATAGAGAAATCAATCAAATCAGCCCACTGCTGGGCATAGGCCTCCTTTTTATTGTGCCACTCCTCACGGTCCTGTGCCAATCTGATCCATGTCTGACCCGCAACTCTTACAATGTCGTCTGACCAACGCATCGGTGGTCTACCATTTCGATATTGCCTTGGTCCACCGGCCGTCTCTCTTCTATCTCCACTTCAACTTTGTAATCCGGTCTCCAACGTCATCGACCCCAGTTCTTCGACGAATTACTACGTTGGGTACATGGTCCACAAGCGATATGCCCAGCATGGTACGCTCCATGGCTTTTTGTGCGACTTTTATTTGGTGCATTTTTGGCCTAGTGAAGCGTCCATGCTTCCGCACCATAAGTATGGGCATAACACAATGGTTGTACACCTTGGTCTTTAGGCATTGTGCGAGAAATAGACACACAAATTTTCGCTAGTAAAATAAATAGTAGGATGAGATCTTATTAGTTTTCCTAAAGTGAATTCAATGCAGAGTGGTCCCCTCTTTTTCAACGCTGACCCCTACTTTGATTTGCAAGTAAAACAGCGTACTAGGATGTGCAAATTAAATGTACAAATATATCGTGCCTTTCATAGATAACGGCCACCTTTCTTCGACCTACATTGTGTACGATATAAATACCATAATAACTTGCACCTGTTCAAAGCACAACTAACTTCTAACAATTGTTGTCATTTTACAGTAAACATGGAGACGCGAGTGGCTTTACTGCTGATGCTAGGGCTTGTCGGTACGATTGCAAATTCAACTGAACAAACAAATTCGAACATCAAATCTTTGTCAGAAACGAGTGAGTCAGAAACAAAACAAAATGAAGAAACATTACCGAACAATGGCGAACAGGAACAAAAGATAGTAACAAATCAGTTAGAAACAACCACGTTAGCGGCGGATGAAGTTCCATTGAGATATAGCGGTGGAAATGTTGACCTTTTCCTGCAAGAAACATATAGCCACGACAATGATTTTCTTACTCAAAGTGTAAGTTTTGATTCACCGATAATGGATAACATTTTATACCGGACTGAGTTAGCAAATACGGTTCAAGATGAAATAATGGAGACCGGTAAAGGATTTGTACCGATACCGATTTTTAGGAAACGGCAGAAGGCAAGAAGGCGTTTTGCAACTCGAAGAAATTATGTAAGGAATCCGTATAGAAGAAACCCTTACTTCTTTTACCCATATTATGGATATTATCACCCTAGCTCTCTACGATTTTATTAGACATTAAGTGTAGCTTAAATTGTGTATTTATTAAAAACCATAAATAAAAATGAGACATAATTTTATTCCATTTATTTCTAAAAAAAAACTCTCAACTAAAAGCATAAATGCCTTGATTTAATTAATTCAATATCATAATAATATATTATTCATTCGCATATTTACATCGATTGTAAAATAGTTTCATATTTAGTTATCCATACCTATCAATATACTTATATTACAGGAAAAAATGTTGTACACAATATTATATTACAATTCATGGCAGTAAAGGTAGTGGTTCTGTTAGTTACATACAATACATGGACTCTTGTTATTTCTACTGTCTTTTTGTATACAAGCGTATGACACAACAATTATTATTATAACAAGTCTACATCAACATCCGAATCACAAAAATAAAAACGCTTTATTCTATAAATGTGGTCATTTTAACACAAAACATTACCATAACAATAAATGACATTAACATTTACCGACAGAAAGATCATTATTATATCTTATACAAATAAAAAAAACTCATAAATAACATACGTGATGAGAACAATTATAAAACAATAGATTCTTACACTATAATGAAGGCGTACATTTCATTTACATAAGTAGTCACTGTGCAGCTTTAATGTTTGTAAGGCCGGTGCCATTGTATAAGCCTGCGTGAGAACACGCACTCATTTGCCGGGACCCACGAGGGCTTCGTCCATGAGCTCATCGTCGGTGATGCAGGGGGAGTTGGAGTGGGGGGAGGGGGCTACCAACGGGGAGGGGGCGGGGCTCTTCGCTAGCTGCAGAGCGAGCGCAGGCGACGAAGGATACACGGGTCGCACTGCTACCATACCAGACACTTTGCTCCCCGAAGAAGAAGAAAAGTCCAACAACATTTCTGCCGCCTCTTGTGGTGTAGTCGCCCCGCTGCGAGCCACCGATCCACTCGCAGGTGGCTTCATACAGGAATCAGCACCTTTACGATCCTCTGAACTACCTTTTGGGGCTGGAAACCCTTTTGCCATATCAGTTTTAAAATCTAGCGGCATCATGGGATAAGATGCCGAGTAGCCATCTTTTGTATCGTCTTTTCGTTGCGGGCTCTCTCCTTTAGATATACTGTCTGACATTGCTTTGGAGTACTCTATGGGATTTGTTTGGTCTTTCACTGGTGGTACTGTTTTCGGACTCATCGAACCCATGTTCAGGAGCGGTTTCGGTACGTTCAAGGGATAAGCGGATTTTTGTAAAGATTCTACGCTCCTAGAGTTTGGGTTGTCAAAATGAGGAAATGGATATTTGCTTTGTTCTAATGTTCGCGCGAAGTCGTTCACCATAGAGCGACTGTCGTATTGTGAAACTGGACTGTTTTTGTCAGGAGTCGTTTGGTTTTTGAGTTTAGGTATTTGAAACTTGCTGGTGTCGAGAGGTTTGATCAAGCCTTCCACTAAAAAGTTTGCGTCTTTAGAACTTTTAAACCTGTCTCCGTCGACTTCATCTCTCGAGCCACTTGGGCTGGAATGCCTCTCTGATTTGGACGAAAATATAGACCGCTCCGAGTTGTTCATGAGTTTCGTTTTAGCTTTTTCTCTCTCTCTGTCTCTTATTATTTTGGCAAGATCCGAGCTGCTATTTTTAGGGGATCCCGAGCTTGACTTTGAAGCAGACTTTGATAAGTTGATGCCGGCACTGCTGGAGCTCGAGGATTTAGAAGAATAAGGCACTTTTGATGCGCTGCTAGAGTTTGATGACTCTGAAGGACTCATGTTTGCCTTGGGAGGTGTTGACCCTGGAGTTACGTTGCCTGATTTAGATGATTGCATCGCCTGCGTTTTCTTGGAAGCTGGGCCACTGATAACACCAGGCTTCAGTCCCGTGTGAGTTTTAGGAGATCCCTGACTCGGTGGGGTAAGCTGAGGGGAGGATTGTTTACTGGAACTTGAACTACTGTAGTTTAACTTGGAACTGCTGCTAGAGGAGTCTTTCGTTCTGGTTTTGTTAATCGTAATCTTCATTCCATCTAGACTAGGTTTTACCATGTATTCCTGGTTTTTGCTTTCGCTAATTTTTGCATTGTTCGTTGTGGAGTTTTTTGGATCGGAGAATTTGTTAGCACTACTTGAGCTACTGGATTTAGCACTTAGTTCACTGTCCGTGCCGCAGTGTTGAGCAGATTTCAATTTGTCTATCACAGCACTTAGGGAACCTTTCCTATTGCGAGCTTGACTCGATGGCGCCGATTTGTTCACTTCTACATTAGGTGGAGATATCAACGGCTCCGTCACCGAACCATCGCAAGAAACTGGAGTTATTTCCAGTTGCTTTAATTTCATTGGGTTTTTTAACTTCGGACTACTCCTACCGGAACTAGAAAAATTCAAACCGGAATGTTTCTTCTCTTTATCTCTCGACGAGTTCATAGAACTGGAACTGTAGCTGTCTTTGGAAATCTTTTTAGTTAGATCATAGCCTGTCGTCCCGGATTTACCGGAAGGGGAACCGCTGGTAACAGATTTTAATGCCGACATACTCGGCTTTCCTGATCCTGAAGAGCTATGCTTAGGAGAGGAGATGCTGTGGTTTTTTGGACTCGAGTATCCAGGTAAATGTTTCGGGCTGTTTTGTACTGGTGAATGCCTAGGGCTGCTGTGATGGCTGGACGTGCCCGAGGGCTTTATACCTTTGACTGCGCTGGGGCTCGGGGACTTGGTAATAGACACAGACCTGCCGTGTGTCGGACTCGGACTAAATTTTCTTAGCAGAGAGTTTGGGGACGTGGCGCGCATCGGAGAGCCGTCCGTTGGCTTGATGCTCACCGAGACCGGCTTGGTCAAGGGATCTTGCTTCGGAGGAACTTTCTCAGGCGGTCCCATAGGGTCGTCCCGTCGCCTCTTTTTCTTTTTCTCTTTACTGCGTTCTTCGCTGGACTTGCTAGACTTCTTTTCGGACCGTATGCGATCGTCGAGGGATTTCATCTGTGAGGATGTTATGGGAGTTATTGTTATGGAACTGGGAAGTGCGGCCGGGGGAGCGGCGGTGATGGGGATAATTTCGATGCCGGGGCGTCGGTCTAAACACAGCATTGAGGAGAGACTCGACCCGGAGCCCGAGCTCTGCGGGTTCGTTGAGCTGGACCCTATCGGGGTGATGCTGACTGATGAAGGCATGTAAGATTTACCTTCCGTTAGGTCAAGGAGGAGCGACGATGCGCTCCTACTTCTTGCCTCCTCTTTGTTTTTCAGCTTTTGCCTTTTGTGGTCAGACTTCTGAAAAGAATTCCTGGAACAAAAGCAATTTATTGTAGAGAGAATTCAAGACACAATATTAACACAGTAAACATTCGAATAATTTCTAACAAGTAGAACGCACCTGATCATGTCCTCAACTTCACCGTCGTTTGAGTTGTCCATATCGGAGGACGTCCTGTTGTCCTGAACACCCAGTGCATCAGTAGCGTCCATCCCTGAAAGCTCCAAATCCGAAGCGAATTCGTTCTGAGATACAGACGATTCTCTACCTTCTACATCCTCGTTCGTAGAGTTACTATTCATCGTATTATCATCTTCGTTAACATACCCATCTGAGTTATCACTATCGCTATCCGAATCCATAAGATCGCTCATACCAGGTTTGCCTTTCTTCTGTGATGAAGACCAAGGGTCGGAGTCGGACTTCCGTTTCTTAGATTTTCGTTCATCAGTTTGAGGTTTGGTTTCACCAGCAGTGGAGTCTTGGCACATCATTGATAGATGATGTTGCTGTTCGGAGAGGTATGCACCTGGAACAGTGGAGGTATTCAGAACCTAGCAGAAAGTTATAATGGAATTAATTTTGGTAGGGCTCTTACATTGAGAAAGGGGCAACAAATTGGTCTTGCGAATTAGAGACCGATTTTTGAGCGTAGGCACAAGCGATTTATGAGCGTTGGCGATGCCACAACGATGTCGCAACTGAATCGTCGCGATCTTTAAGTACAGGCGTTGACTGAGCGTTATCGCCACTGATTGATCGCAGCTGCCTGCTACCTTTGTCGGTCACTGTTTGTCCTTTATTGTTCTTATGAAATAAAGGAGTTCTATCTATCTCAGAAATATCGCGGCGATATCGTTTGCTCAAAAATAGCTTGTGCGATACATCACTTAGTTCGATGATGAAAATAAAATGGAAAAGTATTTGAGCACACGTTCTACAAATTAAAAGTAATAGAAAAAACTACTTTGTTTGTGCTCTGTTCCTCTATGAAGATCTCTGGGATTTTTTTTTAATGACTTATACAGTTTGCTCAGGGAGCAGTTACTGCTTTATACCAGTGACCACAGACCATACCAGTGACGGCGAAGCGCCCTGGTAGGTCACCGAACCAGTGAGTTAAGCAACCTGCCCAAGGGGCACCCATAATGGGTACGGACGTCGGCAATGGGCGTTGCTGGGATTACGCGAAGGGTTGGGTAGCGGGGATCGGTGAGAACCGGCCAGCGATGTGCTGGTAGAGATCTCAGTGGTATCCTGTGTTAGTGCTCAAAATCACTTTGGATAACCATCCATAAAAAAAAAAAAATTAAGGTAGAGAACCTATAGAAAAAAAGAAAATATGAACAGATGTGTCATATCGTCCAACTCACCTCCCTGATGTGGATGGTTGACGTTGGAGGGGTATAGAGCTCGGCCGTGCATGCCCCCGCTGCCGGGCTCCTGCTTCACGTTGTGGTCGCCCCCGGGGTCGATGCCCCCCAGGCCGCAGCTAAAATTTGAGTCCAACGCCGAGTAGTTGCCGTTTATCTGTTTTGTCGCCGCTTCTCGCTCCCAGATCTTTACTAGCGACCTGTGGGATAAGATATTAAAGTTGGTTTAATTGTGAAATCTGAACGGAGTGAGGCGTATTTCAAGGTTAGGGCTCACTCCCCGTCACATTGAACAGAGTGTCGGTACTACAGTGCAACAAGGATGTTCTGAGTTTTCAGAATATATGTGGGGAAAATAGTCGTGAGCATATACGTGTGAGTAGAAAAATCTGTTGATGGCTATTTTATATTGAATAGGGTATTTGAAAGCATGTAAAATATAGGGTCTATTGATGGCATCCGTATTGAATATGAATTTTGGAAACCAACAATTTAGTCAGTTAAGAAAAAATACTACTAAATTATCTATTTTGTCTGCTTTAGTCACGTGATCGTAAACGACTGTGATTGGCCGAATGGTTGATGACGTCAACTGCTTGTAAATAGTTGCGCAATAAAAATATGTTCTTTGTCGATTTTCTCTTAAAATATCCAGTATTTTTCTTAACTGACTGAATAGTTGGTTTTCAAAATTCATATTCAATAAGGATGCCATCAACAGGTCCTATATTTTACATGCTGTCAAATACCCCATTGAATTACAAATGTCTGTCAATCAATGTATTTTCGTTCCTGAAGCGCAATATTCGAAATTCGAAAAATCGGGTTGAGTGAACTATCTGTTACGGTAGTAACTATTAAGTAATCTGTGGTATTGGTTACGCCTAGCGCTTGTCGCTCAATGTTTTGGGATCGTTTTGACACGCATGACAAAGCGACAAAACAAGCGTTATGCGTGAATTTTTTTGACATGCGTAAAGTAACAAATATAGAGGCATATTTCGATCTTTCTCGTTTTCTTGGATGTTGTCCTATTACGCCATATAACTATGGACGAGTTACGCATGTAATTCTAAGCTTATCGGACACTTTTTGCGGGGGACGAGGTAGCATGAAATCCGCAACTTTAGATTTTAGTCCATTACTTTAGATTATAATTTTGATTGTTAAAATAGTCTCGTGTGAACCCCAAACAAGACTAGTTTGAAATTATTGTTCCGCAATTATAGGCTGTCTCGTTTAGCGACAAGGTACAAATTTGTGCACATGCACATGATCAATTGATCGTGTAACTTGGCATAGAGGAATGCTATCAACGCGAGGCTGGTCCCTAGTTATATGGTCTAAGGCTATACAAATCTATAGTCGAAACTCCTGTAAATTTTGCCTTAAGAGTCTTAGAATGTACATACAACTTACCACACATTTATTTATTTAATTTGTCTTACGGCTTAATCAACTTCCGTTCTTTGCAACTAATGACAAACAAGTGACGTCTCTCTTTTACCTACGGCGGAACGGGGAAGGCGTTTAAGGTTGATAGTTATTGCAGGCGTTTTTTCACGCACGCTGTATGCAAAGGGCTTGTCTATTTTGAAGTCTTTGTTAAAACTAGCAAGCAGTCACGTCACCTCAGCGTGACGGGTATGGAGTGGCTCTTCTGCAGCACCCTGGTGATGTACTCGTCTATGTGTTCCCTGCCAGCGGCAGAGTGTAGCGTGTAGACGGCGGCGCGGGGCGCGGCGGGCTCGGATAGCTCCAGCTCCACCGTGGCCATGCTCTCGTCGAGCGGGTGCTCCAGCGAGATAGAGATGTGCTGCCACGACAGTGCGCTGACTTCGAACATTAGCACGCTCTCGAGGTCCACAGCTGGAATAGAACAATTTATTATAACTAACTGTAAAATAGCTTTATATTAAAGATATTCTAGCAAAGAATACTCAGGATAGGTACTGAGAGATCCATAAATCGTTTTGACCAGTTTTTTTAAATTTTGATCCTTTTTTACTGTTTGTCATCTTCGGGGCCTTTGAACGCCATGATTTATCTATACATTTTCAACTTTTTATAAGAAAAGGCATACAATTTTTTAGTACCATTATAAACGTCCAGGAGCTTTATAACAGCGCTTTATTGTATTAAATTGTATGCCTTAAGGCTTAAGGCGAGTAGCGGCGGCACGTGCTATGTATAGTGTATGTAGGTACCTTGTTTGGTCTGTGTGCGCACACAGCTGGCGAGCAGCGCGTTGAAGAGCGCCTGTTGTCGCAGGCAGGCGAGTAGAGGCGGCACGTGGGAGGGGTGCGTGAAAGGTACACTCGTCACGATGCAACCCTCCAGCCCGCGAGTCTCGCATAGGAAGTAGCATTGCGTTTGTTCAGGGAGATTCTGTAAAAAAAATATGTTTGATATACATGAAGTATAATATTTAGCATTGTATGTAAGTAAGTAGTAGGGCTATGTATTTTGCTGCCCTGCCCTGGCTTACTTATTTTTCTGGTAAAGTTAAAAATTTTATTGGGTCTTTAGTTTGCTCGGCCATGGATGTTTTATCTTTGTGTTTGTGTAATTGTTTCAATAAAATTCTTGGAGCTTCAGTTTGGGATCAGAACAATGAATGTATGTGAACTTTATTTATTTATTATTACTTGCACATTGATTTTGACATACTATAAATCTTATTTTCGTAGAGGCACAGACAGTTTGTTGTAGCTATTGACATTTTTCACTACTTATGGGATGGAAAAATAAAAATGACGAAATACAAACCACAAAAAGTCCTTTGCTGAGGTTAAGTTCGATGACCTTGCCAGGCGAGAGCTTGTTATAAGCTTGCTGGGCGACGAGACTTAACATAGGCTTCGCATTACTCCAATCTCCTGCCACCTCAACCTTCAACAAATAAGATATTTATAAGACTTTTACGAAAAGCCTCATTCGCAGACTCAAATCTAGGAGTTAATATGGCAAACAATCAAATTCTCTATCAAAACTATGTATCGTGTCATTATTAAGTGATTCAAGTGTTATTCGGCAATTCTTTAATTAAGACATCGTGATGAAACCTGCATGCTTCAATTTCGAGGCATATGTCTTGCTTCATTTTCGCTTCAAAAATCGAGATGTGCCTTCATCTTTGTCATTATACCTACTGCCTCCGTGTTCTAATGGTTAAGAGCATCGTGTTCTTGACACGGAGGTCGTGGGTACGATTCCCACGGGGGAAACCTAGTGATTTGTCACTTTGTGCGTTTTTCCCCAGTTGGTTAGGACATTGCAGGCCGAATCACCTGATTGTCTGAGAGAAAGATGATTTCGTGCTGCGGATGGCACGTTAAGCCGTTGTTCCCGAACACTATCTCTCGTGGTAGTAGTCGTTACATAAAAACCACGTCAGAGGCCGTAAGGCGGTCTAAAAAAAACTCTGACACCAGGGTTTGTCCACACCATAAGAAGAATAATACTATGCTAAAAAGAGCGCGCATATTTTTCTCGTTTTGTCACGTTGTCGTGTATGGTATGCAAGCCCTACTGGTCTATCTATAATAGAGTTAGAGTAGTGGCATGACATAGTTACCTCAGTGGTAGCGTGAATGAGTTTGGCGAGCCCGTAGCAGAGCGGCGTCGGCTGCGATAGTTTCAGCGTGAAGCAAGCCGGCAACATCGCGCTGTTCTGAGGAACCAGCTGGGCGTACACAGGCACGTTTCTACAGGACATTTTATAATTTAGTCAACGAACTTAAGAACTAATTTATTAGTAAAATAGTCAAACAAGCTGGTAAAAAACTTCGTTGTTCGATCGATCGGATGATGTGACCGAACCAAAAGTACTTTAGAGTGGTTTCACGACATTTTAGGAAATAATATCTATGATTACGAGCGTAAGAAGATAGATTTTTCAGTACACGTTTATTCTAATTGTTAGGTGAAACCAGATAAATGATACGAAATTGAATAATTCGAAAGGCATGAACGTAACTACAGAAATTACACTCTACTTTCTTCTTCACTCGCAGTCCTAAACAGTTGTATGATTAGAAAAATGCTTTTGGAAACCCTTTTAATAAATCTTAATATTTGTGAATAAAAAAACAATGTTATATTGATTAAGTAATTTTTTATCCCACTTTTATTCAAGGTTCTTTTGAAAGATTTTCTTAATAATATCCTGTCTTGCTCGAAAAATGATCTGGCAACGCTAAGGACACCATACAGTCGCAGTGGATACAAAATAATAAACTCACCCTTTTCCCGCCCTCGGTCCACCCGATATAATAGGCGATAACTGAAGCTTATTAGCCGTAGAGCCTTCCAGAAGCACTGTAGCGGAGTGTCCGACGGGCGTGTGAGAGGGCGCCACTAGCGATGCCAGGCCACTCGACGTGGCTGGCTTGCCTACTGTTAGCAACTCTGACGTCAGGGGCTGCAGACCTTTGTCTTTGTCTAGGAGCTCGTAGGGTGACACGAAGTATGTGAGGCGCATGGCGTGACCTGCAATTATGAAATTCATTATAATACTGTATGCTTAAATATAAGTATAGAACGGTGCAACAGTTATCTATCACCAATGTTGAGAGGAAACCTGTACTTCAGAAGCCACACATCACTAGCATGTTGCGCGTGATACGGCTATATCACGCCTTTTATCTCGTTCGTTCGCGCGCAAATAGAAAGAGAGCTAAGGCGCGATAGCGCTATATCACGCTGCCATACTAAGGCCGCAGATCTAATTAAAGGTGTGATATGAAAAAGTAACATGTTATCTCAGATCTATGCTTTTTATCATATGAACATAATTCATATTTATACTCCACTATCTCAGCGAACCAAACAGGGTCTTGGCCTCCGAAACAAGAGAACGCAAATTTTCCCGGTTACGCGTAACCTCTCGCATGTAGCTAACTTAAAGCTCACGTAGGTCAGCCTCCACTACGTCGATCCATTGATACCTGGGACGAACCACTGGACGTCGGCCAGTAGGTCGAACCAGATGTACTCTTCTGATAAGCCGACCCTCATCTATTCTTTCCAGATGGTAAAGCCAGCAGAGACGGTGTGCCTTTGTGTATTTATTCACTATAATAGTAAACAGTGCGTTACATTTAACAAGTCAAGGATAGGAAAGCAGTCATCACTTATTAATTAAAATGTGGGGTAAATGAAGAGAGGTTTCCCGAGTAACATACAGAACCCCTGATACGTCTAGCGCGACCTGAGCAACCAACAAGCCTTTAATGCTGATTAGCAAATCTCTTCACCATGATGCAGAAGAACGAAAATGTTATTTATGTAATGTCCCGAAAAGTAGCCTACCTCCTCTTCTTTTCTGAAGGAAGCCTATGGGACTCTTGTGAACCTGGGCCCAGGGGTCCTTGATGAAACTCTGCAACTGTCGCATTGTACACAGGTCTTCCTCCAAGCTTTGTAGTGCACTGAACGCTTTGCACTTCACCTGCAAATATGTACAAGATGTACCATGAAGTTATAATTATGAGTAGAGTTGAACGGGCAGACAATATTTCATTGGATGCATTGTCGTTACAATATGTGCGTCCAAGCAATAAGAGTCCAGTTGTCGGCAATTTAACCCAGCTTTTATATTAGGTACTCCATATGATCATGTGAGTGATTAAGATGCCGAATCAAACCTTAACTCAAAACTGGACCCTTTTTGCTTGGACCTTGGATTATTATGTGTGTGTTTGACATTAGTTTTCAATCTTTTAGTGCATTGTTCAGTCACACCCTGGACAAAATAAGCACTGAGTGAGTTAGCAAGAACTACACCACTGGTCAGTAACCAGGTGGTGAGGGCGAAACCGGTGTGGGACAAGGAGTGCTTGTACCATTCCTAGTACTAATTCTTTTACTGTGGTTCAGCTTTGGTAATTGTATCATCATCATCAACATCTCAGTCGATGGACGTCAACTGCTGGACATATGCCTCCCCAAGGGTCTCCATAACGACTGGTCTGCCATAATTGTATACTGGTTTAAAATTAAAATGCACACAAACCTTCTTTTCAGCATTTAACTGGTATACAGCAGTAAGACCTTCCAATTGGGCTGTGAAGTCCGCAAAGTCACCTCGAGATATGCAAGACACCAACTCTTCGCAACTTTGCTGTTCAATCTAAAATCCAAAAATAAATACTCAAAATCACGGTAAGTCAGAATATTTCCTATCATCATCATCATCTCAGTCGTCGGACGTCCACTGCTGGCCATAGGCCTCCCCTAAGGATCGCCACAACGACCGGTCCTGCGCTGCCCTCATCAATCGCGCAATCTTTACTAGCAAGCAAAATATTTTTAAGCATATTTACTTTTAATAGGTTTATACAACAGATTGCTACCTTCTATGATAATATAGGGACATATTTTAAAATGTTGCACGCCGTAAAGCGCAAATTGTATTGATCCTATAATATAATCACCCACCATCTGTACCTTATACCTATGGTTTATGGCAATAAATGATTATGATTCTGATGATGGAGAGGAGGCAGAAACCATGGAACATATACTTTGTGATTGCAATGTCTTCGTGGCTAAACGCATGTGCCTCATGTGTTAACCAAAACCGGGAGATTACAGGTTTCTTGGTTTTACAGGCGTAAACGGTATTCCTTCATTTACCACGTTTTTGAAGGGTGAAGAAATAAATATGTCGGGTCACCACAATTGATAACATTGGGTCCAAGTGTTGCTGGCTTGACAGCCCCATATTAAGATAAGATATCCTCTATGATCCTTAGACACTTAGACAAATTATAGAAAATGATATGATTTAAATACTTCTATTTGGACCTGGACAAATTAAAATTGGACGTGGAAATTTTAGAATGGAATTGTCAAGTGAAGTTTCTTGCGTACCTTTCCTTCATGGTGTATTTTGACATCTTTAATGGCACCGGATGATTCGACAAGTATTTCAAGGTAAAACATATCTGATGATATGAATATGTTCACGCCAGTTGTTCCCACTACAAATTTTAATCTGAAAGGAAATTCGAACCTATTTAGTATTATTTAAGTTTCATTGCTATGTTATAGCCAACATTTTATGAAATTTATTACTTAATGATGTTGCCCATGATAACACAGAGATTGATATTTTTAATTACAAAATTGGTGTTGTTAAAAATAATATTAAGCGAATCCTTAAGTAAAATTATTACTTAATTGTTACTTAGTTATTAACTAATTATGTTGTTATTAATTACTAGTGTTATAAGTTTAAAAGTTTATGTCATATTTACTATAATAAGGTTAAATTATAATTATATCCAGGTTTAAGTCACAATTTTATTGCTAATGTTACTGTGCATGCATATTTAGGGTTGCAATCTAGATTTAAGGTTTTTATATTATGTGTTTTATATTATTTTACTGATTGTTTCCTGTTTTGTGTGCCAAATAAATAAAATAAAAAAATAAATAGAAATAAAATAGTAATGATGCGGCACCAATCTATCTTCTTTACTTATTCTGTGACTAAAAGAATGACTGACAGACAATGCACAACCTCTAATGAAGCTAGTAGTTAGATTCTAGATAGAGTCCGTTGCTCTTACTTTATTTTGTCCTGATAAGGCTGTCTGTCCACTAAAGCGGAGCGAGGCTGCAGAGCGAAGAAACAAAGAAATATCATCCAATAGAATTGCAAAAAATCTCAGAGCGGAGCTTTTTTTATGCGATCCCATTGGCGAAAATTCCCTCGTTTTTCTGCTAGGCAACCTCGCTCCGCTTCAGTGGACAGGCAGCCATATGGTTGTATGTGGTACCTAGTAGTCATATCCTTGGTTTGGTTGAATATCCTGCACTTGACTGATAAAATTATGTTAAAAGATTGAAGATTACAGAGATTAATTCTTAAAATAACATTCATTCATTATTCACATTCTTGACCATTCTTTTCTGTTCTCATTGTGCAATGAAATACTAACCCAAGTTGTCTGGATAAGCACTCAAGTCTCTCAATCAGGCTTTGCAGGGAGCTGACTTTGATGCAATGCTGCAGACTATCGAGACACTTCTGTAGAATCATGCGGTCTGCGCTGTCCACCGCCCATCGCTTGTCCTGCATCAAATATCATATGTGAATACATAGAGTTATAGGCTATGGCATAACACAGTGGCCTTAGACAGTTTTTATAAGACATCAACACCTTGGACACTGTCAGCTGATAGCTGTCATTTCATACAAATGGTCAAAAATGGAAAAGAAGAGATAAGTATGAGTGATAGTGTTGCATACGAGTGAGACAGGATTACACATTTCTTTAAGAGGTAACCACGAAGTTACCAGAAGGGGTGAGGTACTATAAGATCTAGGAGAGTACTACATGCTCTTTCTAATACTGTGACATCGATCACTGGCTACCATAATTAAAATGACAAAGCATTGCTTAACAGTTTTATTTTGCAGTAATAGTCATATTTTTATTGATGAGTATTTGATTGTATCCAATTAAATATTGAAAATTTACAGATGTCCACAAACCGGGGCCTAAACCGCAAGTGGCAGATTAAGGGGTGTTAAAATGATGTGTTTGAAACTATCTGGTCTTATTAAAGAAGTAACTCAGAGGTAAATCTACGGAATCTGCTCTGCTCGACCTGACCGACAGAATAGAAAGGGCACTAGAGGACAAACAAATTGCACTGTGTGCATTCCTAGATATTGAAGGAGCTTTTGACAATACACCGATCAGAACACTGGTCAAGGGACTCGAACTGAAACAGGTAGACCCGATCACGATCAGATGGGTTAAGTCAATGCTCTCAAACCGAAGAGTAAAACTTACTCTTCTTTCCACCACGGTGGAAGTGGCCACGACAAGGGGCTGTCCGCAAGGTGGGGTGTTATCGCCCCTATTATGGACCCTTGCTGTGGACCAACTGTTGCATAAGATGGCTGACCTCAGAATTGACACTCAAGGCTACGCTGATGACTTAGTGATCACAGTAAGGGGCAATAGCCAATACATGATATCAACCATTATACAAAGAGCTCTCAATACCATAAGTGCATGGTGTAGAGAAAACGAATTATCGGTTAATCCCGGTAAAACTGTTATAGTGCCGTTTACGAACAAGCGAAAGCTTGACAGGCTTGTGCAGCCTACACTGAATGGCAATCAAATACAATTTTCCACGGAAGTTAAATATCTGGGCGTAACCTTTGACCAGAAGCTTACCTGGAACCCTCACTTAGAAAATGTACTGCAGAAGGCCAAAATTGCCTTGGGCACATGCAGTCGTATGGCAGGGCTGAACTGGGGACTAAGACCCAGAACAACCTTGTGGCTGTACACCGCCATTGTGAGGCCGGTAGTAACATACGCCTCTGTGGTATGGTGGAGAAAGACAAAACAGCGGACTGCAATCACCCAGCTAAGCAGTCTACAAAGAACCGCATGCTTAATAGCAACCAGAGCCATGTCCACCTCGCCTGGGGAGGCGCTAAATGCACTATTGGGGCTGCCGCCCTTGCACTTACACGTGCAAAGAGTGGCAATGGCCGGTATGCACAGAATCGCCTCTCAGACGACAGTGAACTGGCTTTCCGAAGGATTGAGATCTTTTAAAGACTCAGTCATGGCAATTCCCATTCTAGGCATGATAACAGATGTTATGCAGCCTAAGAACATATGTACAAAACGCTTTACTGTGGAGCTACCATCACGAACTGACTGGCTAAGTGACAATGTGCACTGGAAAGCTGGCAGTCTTGTTTGGTTCACTGATGGCTCCAAGTCTAGAAATGACGTAGGCTGTGGAGTATACGGAGAGCGTCCGAGATTTATGAAAAGTACAAATCTCGGAAGGTACGCCTCAATATTCCAGGCAGAGGTATATGCCATCCTAGAATGTGCGGAGGCAAATCTGCAAAAGCGCTATGTCAACCATACTATCTACATAAACTCTGATAGTCAAGCAGCCCTATTAGCGCTGGCTTCCGACACAATAAGCTCGAAGCTAGTGGAAAACTGCTTGACTCTCCTCAATACCTTGGGAGCATTGAACAAGGTAATTTTAAGATGGGTTCCTGGGCACTCGGGCATCGTAGGCAATGAAAGGGCCGACGAGCTAGCGAGAGATGGTGCTGGTGGCACGCAGTATGGACCAGAGCCGTTCTGTGGAGTCCCTAAAAGCCTAGTCAATTTAACGCTTAGGAACCTATGTTTTAAAAAATCGACTGATCACTGGACGGATACGCCAGGATTAAACCATTCCAAGGCACTAATTGCGGCATACGACTGCAAAATGGCAAAGGAGAGAATCGCGCTCATCACGACAAACTTGCGCATTATAGTGAGGGCGCTGACGGGGCACTGTAGGCTGAACAAACACCTTACAACCCTAGGCATCAGGGACACGAAACTCTGCAGATTATGTCTGGAGGAGGACGAAACCCCCATTCACATCCTTTGTGAATGTGGCCCACTAATGCATAAACGATATGCTCACTTGGGTAAACACTTTGTTCATCCGAGTGAAGTAAAATCTTTCACTGCTAAAGAAATCCTACAATTCCTAAAGGAAGTGGGTATTAGCAGTGAACTGTAACTATTGTGGCGATCACAAAAGATCTACATAGGGTCGAAGTGATACTAGTCTGCAGAAGACTCGAATAGCCGCTTTACAACAATAAAAAAAAAAAACTCTAGGTTTTTGATCATATTGCACAATTGCAGTAACCTAATCATATAGTTACAAAAATGTTACCCTCTTGTGAAGCTATTATGTATCTGCGAAGAAAATAAAAAATAAAAAAAATTTGAGTAAATAAATCATATTTGATTAAAATCCTGAGCTTTCTTTGCTTGCAGGTTTTAGGCTTTACTGCAATGACCCAACCAAGACCTTGCCTCCGTGGGAAACAATTATTGCTACGTCCATGCAGGGGTGGGACGCTATGTGTCAAGTTTTTGCCATGGCACAGAAAAATCGTAAATCCAGGGCTGGATATACGGTATAGCATGAAATAATAACGTAATGTAAAAATGACATTGTCACATTTATCCTGCCCCCGTAGAACGGCAGCGTGATAGCGCTATCGCCTTTTAGCTCTTTTTCTATTTACGCGCAAACGAACGTGATAGAAGGCGTGACATAGCCCTGTCACGCGCTACATGCAACGGCCGCTATGATTTCCTATGCCAAATAAAGAATTTGAGTGATATAAAATGGTTATTTGTAAAGCGAATAAAGCAAAACAATGTTGTTTACATCAAAATGTAAAGGAACTTACCAGCAATGCCATTCGAACAGCTTTAGAAGTGTCAGACAAGTTTTTATATTGAGATGTTTTGGATCTCAACTTCTCCATCAGAATCTCCTTCTGGAGTTCTTTTGATTTATCTATCAGTCCATTTGCAGACGCCATAACCAGAGCTTTACTGTCCGTCATTGTAACTAATTAAATTCTACTAATTATACACAAATAATTAGAAATGCTGTGTACACTGGTGCATTATCAGATGTTAGTACAGTTCGAGATTTTTAAGCGTTATATAACTTCTAAAATGATTTTAATTCCGGCACTTGCTATGCGTCTATTAATATTATAATGATTTACGCTAAAACACTATCGTTTTGATATAAATAATGTCTTTTCTTTCTTTGATCGTAAGGCAAACTGTCATTTTCACGCGATGCCATTTGCTATAAATTGAATAAATTTAATAGTATGGATTAAATTTTGCTGTCTGCTCATGTCCTGCAAGTTTACTGCGAGAGTAAAAGAGAGATCAGCGATTTTAAAGCCAGGCCAATCCCTTTTAGATTCGGTCGGATTGTACCAATGCCAACAGCTGCAGTTTCGTTCGTTTAGAAATTTTAGAAATTATTTTCCCTCTTTTATTTTACTGGTTAGGATTACAGTCTTTTGAGAGTTTTAGGTGGAACTGGTATGCGGGGTTAGGGTTGACGGTTGAGACACATTTACCGACGGCAATCGACGTCGGGCCCATTATAATAACTTTATGGGGCTCATACAAACATGACATTTAGTATGATTGACCGATTGAGGGGTGTCGCCTAATGTCAGGGTTCTAAGTAACTTTTTTGAAACCCCCTTTTTTCTCAGCAAAAAACCGACGCTGACAACGGATGCTGGCACCCTAGGCCTTGTAGTTAAGAACTCTAAGGATACATTTCTGTGGTCCTAAGGAACGTTTGCACACAATTGGGCAGTGGGGGCAGTGGCAAGTTTTTTTTCGACGTTGTTGCTCTTAGGCTGAGATTCAGAGACGATTTTTTTAGTCTTAGCTCGAGCTAAGCGTGCATAAGCGTGGCTAAAATGTATGGATTTTGACATACGGGAGTTCGAACTATGACTTAAAAATCGTCTCTGAATCTCGGCCTTAGAGCTAGCCTGTAAAACCAATTATCCTTCTTAAGAAGGTAGGTACCGAGCAACACTTTAGGATATGCAAATGTTGTTTAATTGTCTAGAAATAATTGTCTAAAATAAAAAAATATCGATTGAGGGCAGCACTGGAGGCTTGGTATTTGCGTAGCGATTTATTACTTATAGTATTTCCGAATGTTTACTGTTTGCAGACCATAATACATATTTCCAGCTTCCTTTTGCAGACAGACATGGAGAATGTGACGACTTTGCCCAGCTGTGGAACACTAAAGAGGCACGCGTTAAGGCGCATTAAGCAGTGTTTACCTAGGTACAAGTACCTTGGTGTATTGGTTGATGCTCTTGACTTGTTCTTGTATCAGGCCCGCCCAGTCTGGCCATACGGGCATACCCCATAAATTCAAATTAAATACTCCACAATCGAGGAGTCAGTATATACAGGGTCCTTCTTAATATGCCGATTCTTTTTTTTTTTAATGGTATGATCAGATCGTCAAACTGGACAACTTTCTCTATGGCACCAAGATGGGCATCGCGAAAAAAATAATCTGCTTTTCTATACAAAACTACAAACCTACCAGAACCAAAATATATGGGACAGCTGATTTTTTTTCGCGTTTTCGATGTTTGTCCCATACATAGGTAAAGTTGTTCAGTTTGATGGTCTTGTCATTCCCTTAAAAAAGTGTCAGCATATTAAGAAGGACCCCTTATAATGTAGCAAACTCCAGTTCGCTTCGCCTACTCCTGATTTCAGATCGTATTCTTGCGATCTACCTCAAACTCGCCAGTTAAGGAGGGCCGTCTCTGAAATGCCCATGCAGGGCATTACTATTTTATTGATTAGATACAAAGAACTTCAAAATTGGTTACTAACGTACCCTTCTCACGTTGTTCTTATAAACGAAAAGGATCGGTGTGCGAGGGATCAGACGATACTGTAAACAGATTAAATTAAGGGTTCCTTACACTTTTTAAACGTTATTATTAGAAGCTTGTGAAGTTTGTTTGTAAGCAGATACGTGAGATAGGTACAATAAGAATAGGCATCTGATATTGATTCGAATTTTCACAGTTTGAGGCTTGGTACTGATGGCCTCTGACCTGACTTAGCGAATAGTTACACCTATTATTGATTATAAACATGCTACAGCCATGTTTTGCGGTTTCGTTCTCTGGGTAGTGGGCTCGGTAGCGAAACTTGATAACGCACTTCCCCGGTTTGGAAGATTGTGGGTTCAAGTCCCGCCCGAGACATATTTTTCAATCTTTAATTTGATTAGTTACACCTACATCTGACGGAACTATCCGAGACCAAATGCTAAACGTGCCTTCCGTAAAGCACGGAGAACGCTCGAGATGAAATACCAACGGTCACCTATCCAAAGACTGCCCGAACCTGGCGTTGCTCAACTTCGGTGGTCGTTTCCATACCAAAGCTCCACTACGCAAACGAGCGACTGATATGTTGATCCGTTATTTTTATGGAAGACTGATCCAGCTTTTAGGTAGGTAACTAGGTTACATCCATAAGAAAATAAAATAAATACTTGTTTGCAAGCTTTAACCCGTCCTCTGTTTGTCGCGGTTCCGTGCAAAGTCCGGAATGTCACAATACGAGGGTTTAAGCTATGAATTTTCCCTTGCAGGTTGATCTACGCTTGCTACCTTCATTCTCATGCCAAACTGCGGCGGTGGAGTCTAAAAGGAGAGTAATGTTTTACCCCTTATTTGACTAGGTAGCATATAAACACATGCTCACGACTTTATTCCTCGAGGGGGTAGTCAGAGATATTCTGAAACCTCAGAACATCCGCGGGAGTGAGCCCGTCGCCATTTGTAATGGACATTGAAGCATGCAGGTTTTCTCACGATATTTTCCTTCACCGAAAAGCTAGAGGTGTAACAACTAGTACATAAATTCCGAAAAACTCATTCGGTCGGAGTCGGCCTGGACGGGGATCGAACCATCGCCTCCTGCACGGCAGGCAAGGTTACTCGCCACTAGACCACCACGTCTTTTTTGACTAGGTAGGACATACTATTATAATAGTACCTCAGTACTAATATTTATTCTGTTCTTATAATACTACTCACATATACATACATAATCTCATGCCTTTACCTACCCCTCTGGTAGGTAGGGACTATGAATCTTCACTTCGGGCGTTCTAAAACTTATCTCTTGTTTCCTCTAGGTTCATACATCTTGTGAATGAAAAATGAAATGAAAAACGTTTTATGCATGATGCATACATATGTATATGCATGCATGTTTGTCATACATTCCCGTTGATTTCAGCTACTTTTTACCTGTCATTTGTAATGACGTCCCTAATCTGGTCTAGGTACGGTAAAATTTCCTTCCACTCGCGCCTTAAATATCTGTTTCGTAAGTCGACTTTCATTCATCCTTGCGATATGTCCAAACCGTCAAGTATTCCCTTCTCTACTTTAACCACTACATCTTCATTCAAACCACAACGTTCCCTAATCCCAATATTCCTCATTCTATCTCTTATATTCCCTCCACACATCTTGCGTAAACCTTTATTTCCACTGCATTTATGCTGCTTTCATTCTTCTGCTATCACACCAAACTTTCACTCACATACATCAAAGTCGGAATCAATACGCTATTGTCACTATTGTGGAGAGCTGTTTAGTACTGTTTAGGTATAGAGTTTAGCTCAGCTATGTAGGTCCTAGGTAGAGTAAAGTACCTATCCTGAGGTTTTTAAGCTTGTAAAGGTCATTAAGTATAGTATACCTAACCAAATGTGAGTCGTTTGCAATAAAAGTTTAAATATCATGACATTTCTTCAGCCGTCAAAAATAGTGCATGAAAGCCGAGCGTAGCGATTGCTTGGGCGAAAACGTATTAAAACGAAATTGAGGTTTTACGAAATATACCTAATCTATGTTATTGGTACCTATTATGATACAAATAAAAAGACTTGCTACCTAAATAGTAGGTACTAAATTGTCTCTATACTACCAATGACAGAATCTTTATATGCAACAACCTGAATTGCGTTATAGGGTCACATGAGGCCACTTCTGTCATTTTAACATTTCAAGCTATAATAAGGTCTCCTTTTATGAGATGCAGGATATTCTTCAGGTTAAGGAAGACAAGATACCTACCCTTTCTGCATGATCTCATGTAGGTACCTAGCTACATTTTTATCTCAAATACCATGCGGTTCATTACCCTGTCCAGTTCTATTGTGGCGATGTCGCCATACTTTCTGATATCTTTTTTTTCCGCATTTGTTTTACTCTCACGAGGGGCATTACGTTTGTTTATCGTGATATTCAATACCATATAGTTACTATTAGAGTGACTAACAGCTGAGAAAGCGAGATGTACCTAGCGGCACCACTGTATAAGAGAAAGAGATAGGTACGTGACGCGAGGCAATAGTACCGTTTTTGGGGATTTTATCGCAGGGTAAAAATTCGGTTTCTGTGAATAAATGTGAACCTGAAGTGAAATCGTAGATAATTTTATGAAATATACTAACACTATTTCATTAAATTATTCACGATTTCATTTTAGATTCAGAATTATACACAGAACTCAAATTTTTACCCCGCCGATAATCTCCTGAAACCCTCCAAAAACGGTTTCATTTGACAACTACTCATGTCAGTTCCTCATTCCTCTGCTCCTGTAAGGTATATAATAACTTTATGATCAATATGTAGTACAGGTTTCATATTCTTTGATTTTTTTTCTAGATTTTTATAATAAGAAAGGGGTAGCTTGTTCTGTTAATTAAGCTTTGTATTTGTTTCAGTTTTCCTAGCGAACAAGAACACGACTGAAAACAATGTTCTTAGCTGCAAGTTGCCTTCCCATCTCGACTTCGCAACCCTACTTTCCTTTTAAAACAACCCAGTTTTCTTGTATTCATAGATACTAACTTTTGAAAAATTGTTACTAAACACATAAAGTTTGTATGGGTATTATAATGTAGATAGATGCCCAATCCCGGGTTAGTGAACTGTGGACTATTGTGGAAGTTTCTGATCATACAGTGTCCAACTTAATATGCTGACACTTTTTAAGGAGATGATCAGACCGTCAAACTGAACAACTTTCTCTATGGGACAAACATTGAAATCGCAAAAAAAATCTGCTATTCCATACAAAACTGCAAACCTACTCAAGCCAAATGTATGGGACACCTGATTTTTTTTTCACGATTTCAATGTTGGTCCCATAGAGAATGTTGTTCAGTTTGACAGTCTGATCATACCCTTAAAAAGTGTCAGCATAAAGAGAAGGACCCTGGAAAGGAAGCGGGAAATAGGTACTGGTAATGTACTAAGATTAAGACTGTACCTTACAGTATCTATAATACACATATACAGACTCAAAGGACTGTACCTACTAGCTAAGCAATTTTGAAGTAATATTTTGTTTCTGGATCAGGATATCCATTGTTTGAAATTAATTAACTACTTAAATATTAAGAAGCAGATTTGCTAAGAACTGCCATACAACACCATGGCGATTTGATTTCGATATGATCAATAAGACCCCTGGCTATGAAGGCTAGAACTCCTTTGATTGAATTAAATTTTAATTGAAGCAAAGCTAGATTCGCGAAGACTTGTACCTACTATAGCTAGTGCGAAATAATTTTGATACAAGGTATCTACCTAAGTAGGTACTTTATGTTTAGTTCTTAATGTTTACAATGCTTTTTCACCGCTGCGTAACTACCTAGTTGGATTATGCGTGAAAATGTTTCAAATCTTTCTCACGTCACGTCTTAGCTCTTAGACTACAGATTCAGAGAAGTTCAAACCTCCCGTATGTCAAAACTCATACATTTTGAACCCTACTTACACTAAGCTCACGCTCAAAAGACGTCTAAATTTCGGCCTAGGCCTAACCGCGTTGGTATACGCGTAAAGCGTCTTATAAAAATGCATGTTAGATAGTCCTGTTTGTCGGTTATTTTCACTTTAGATAATACCTAGCTCTTCGTCTGAGTGGAATATTTAGGGATTACCCAGAACTCGATACCGAAAGACATCTTGTTGAAACCTGAATATTTTTCGACGCTGAGTTATCGAAGCGTTATGTAAGTGATAGTAGTAAATAGCTTGGCATCGAAACCCGAATGTTTGAAGTTTCATTCGAGTGAAGGACCATGCACTGCCTTCGAAAGGCCATTTCATCGAAAATGCGATGTTATCCCTATAGTAAATATGTACTTACAATTTTAACACATTTTTCAAACAGGGTGCTTCAGACCGTCAAACCGTCAGACTGAACAACTTTCACTATAGAGCCAATCGAAATCGAGATCAGCTGATCCATTGTAAATGTCAGTAGCTTCTCGACAAAAATGTATAAAGCAGCAGATATTTTTTTTGCGATTTCAAAGTTGGTCCCATAGTAAAAGTTATTCAGTTTGATGGTCTGAAGCACCCTGCTCCGGTTTCAAAACGACCCCGATTCCACGGTGTATAACAGGAGGTACCTATAGTTATGTAATCATGCAGTCTGCATCCGTGCACTTGTCCTGCGCAAGGTGGATGCAAGTAACAAGTGGTCTCTTGCTATAAAGATGGACTGGAAATGCCTTATTACCTTTACGTCGTTAAAGTGCAAACGATTGAATAAAACTGTATGTTCTGTTCTGGCTTCGAGGTTCCTCTTTAGACTTTGCAATGCTATTTCCCAAAGTAATTCCGGGATAAATTACCGTTGGCGCGCTCTATACAAACGTAGTTTGATTAAATATTTTGGATATTAATCAATTAAAGTCAATGAAGTTTTTAGACACTATTTAGAAACCAATATCTGGGGTGCGATTTTTGAATGTCACTGGTGAGCTGGTACGGTTTTTGAATCTCATACAAAAGCCTTCTCATACCAATGAGTTCAATACAAGTGGGTAGGGGCACGCGTATTGAGCTCATGGGTATGAAAATATAGTCACCGGTGAGATTAAAAAATGCAAACTTTGGGAAATCGGTGAATATCGGCTATTTTACTCAGCCGGTGACTTTCAAAAATCGCACTCCTCCGCCTTACATTTTATTGTCAGATTTACGTTAAAATATAGGTACAGTTTCAAATTTATCGTGCGGCGCAGGTTTCCATACAAATCTTAAATTAATCCTAGCATTGAAACTATATATTTTAACGGGTATCTGACAAATGTAAAGCACAGATATTGGTTTCTAGATTGTGTCTAAGAAATTTCATTGACTTTGATTGATTAAATAACTAAACGAATAAACAAACAAAACAAAAATTACGAAACTGAATTTAATATAAGGAACTCAAGTTCTGTAACTAGTGTATCTTAAAATCAAAATTCATGTTTTTTAAGTGCATGCTATGCATGCATGCTTTTAAGTGACTGTTTGTTTCTTCAATAAATAAAAAGAAAAACAATATTGAAACTAGGACGGAATTTCTTTTGTATGCAGCGCGCATTTATCTCTTCACATAGTTCCTTTACTACACGCAGTTGGTCCACTCCTTGTTCTAAGGTTTTGTCGCTTTCGCTCTCAACAAGCTTACCCTAATCTGTTTCCCAAACAGCTTAAGTTTAACCCTGAAATCATCATAGAGCTTTACTTTATACAGTTGTATTTTTTGTGGGTTTGCGCCCTGGGTGAATACGATAGGACCGCTTTAAACCCGTTGCTGAAGGAAAAAACAAGGAAATAAAACAAAACAAAATTCTATACCTGCCTACATACAGGGTGTTCCAAAATTCATCGTCAAGCCGAAAACAGGAGATAGGAGAGTTTATTACTGTTCAGGAGTGCGATTTTTGAAACGCATACTTTGAACTCAGCAGTTGAAAATGTCAATATTATATATGGAGATATGTATCTTTCTACTGCTGATTTGACTTTCAAAACATCGCAATCCTGCACGTTTAGTATGATTTCTCTACACGCGCGCGACGCGCCTTCGCTGCATAGAAAATAACCTGTTCCAGCGCGTCTCGGAGAGCAAAAGCCGTGCTTGCCGTGACTTAAAAAAACACGTATATAGTATCTAAGGTACCTACACTTGAAATAGTCAGTTTAACAAAACATCCGGAAATAAGTTATAAATACAGCAGAGTACACAAGTACAGAGGGTGAGCTTTGTCTCTAATGAGATTTCTTCTAGCAGAGTTTATAAAGTGAGGCAGGCATGGTTCCTACATTAAAAGACCATGCCATAGAGGTAATTAAACTAGTGGTTCCGCTCGGCGGTCGCGACAGGTCACTACACACTGTTATTGGACTACACTCTACAACGTGTTAATGAATAAACGCAAAACTAGAAAGTTGTTTGTTTAGAATCGAGAGCAGGATCGAATTATCATGGTTTCAACATAGGTAATTTTTTCAAAATATAAATTGTTTGTAAAATTTATAATTTACTGAACTTGATCTCAACCTACCGCTTGGGCATTCTCACCCTACTTACTACCAAAACAAGATTCTTAAAATGTATGCATGAGCACGTTAGCGCTTTCATTCATTGCTGAAATGATAACAAATCATTTTTGCTTGAAAACTTAAAATGCGAATAACTTTAAATTGTAACTATTAAAATAATGAAATTATGTTTCAATCGAATTATTTTGTTAGAAATCAGTTCGAGTGTATGAGGTTTTTCGCTTATTCATTAACACGTTGTATATGGACACACTATTATTATAATTAGGTACGCTATGACCATGGCATCCATTGTTGTGGCACTGTAAAGGGATTAATTCAATTACCTACGGGTGGAATGTGTTCAACTCAAGGCGGCTTTGGGGGCACTGATATGAGGTAGCTGACATGGTTGAAGAGAATAGATTGCAAACTAATGTCAAAAAGATTAAATGTTGGCTAAGGAAATTGCTCTCACAGAAATTGCTCAAATATCACGAAGACAACAATTTGTCAAGTGACCGAACTTCCGGAACGAAATAGGCTTTTTTATTCACTGTCTTTAACTTCGGTAGAGTCGGCGGCTAATATAGGAGTTTGATTCATTGGCCTTTCTGAACTAATCTTTGTCTCAATAAATAGCTGTAGAATATCAAATGTAGGTAAACGTTATGGTTGAACATAAAAAGAATACAATGTTATAACATTAGTCAACAAGGAACCCTTATAGTTTCGCCATGTCTGTCCGTCTGGCCGCGGCTTAGCTCAGAGACGCTTAGTACTAGAAAACTGTAATTTCACATGGGAATACATATTTAACATGCCCACAAAGTGATTGTAATAAAATTTTAAAAATTATTTTATTTATTTTTTATTATTAGCTATTTTCACTATGCTATGGAGCTTTTTTAGGGTTCCGTAACCCTAAAAAAGCCGTGGTGGTCCAGTGGCGAGTAACCTTGCCTGCCGTGCAGGAGGCGATGGTTCGATCCCCGTCCAGGCCGACTCTTACCAATGAGTTTTTCGGTATTTAAGTACGATTTGTAACACCCCTGGCTTTTCGGTGAAGGAAAACACCGTGAGGAAACCTGCATGCATCAATTTCGAGGCATGTATTGTACCCACTGTCCATTACAAGTGGCGACGGGCTCACCCCCCGTCACACTGGACAGAGTTTCGGTACTAGTGAAACGTGGATGGTCTGTGGTTTCAGAATATCTCTGGGAATATAGTCTTTACTATTCCCCTCGGGGAATATAGTCGTGAGCATATGCATGCATGATAAACATAAAGTTTGAAACATAAAATAAAAAACAGTGTGCCACTTCTCTACTCCAAACTATAACAATGAAAAGCATTGCCTGCGGCAGACATTTAAAAAAAGGAGTCTTTTTTCTTTGTGGCCGCCCAGTAACTACATGGGCTCACAAATCCTTTGGTATTTTCATTTGGTGCATAAAATTTTATTTTGGTCTAATAGTTCGATGCCATTTATAAAAGTAATAAAATCCTAAATATGCTGCGATTTTTGAGGATTACTTTTTCTGGAACCACAATGCAAGCTGCAAATGTGAAAAAATTATAATGTTTTGTATGGAAATTATAACATTATACAGCGTGTAATAAAACAATAGTAGGCACCTACCCTAGCACCTAATATTAACTGTAAACCTTTTATTATGGAGACAAAGATAAAAAAATCTGTAATACCTACTCGACTCAAATATATATGGGACAGCAGATTTTTTTTCGCCCTTGTTTCTACTAAAAAAAATTCAGTTCGATGGTCTTAAGAGAAGTTTATTCCGAATGCGTAAATGCGCGCTGCATACACACGAAGTCAGGTTATATTTTCAATACTAACCAATTAAAGTCAATGAAATTTTACAGAAACAATATAGAAACAAACATCTATGCTTGTATGTTGTCCGATTTTCGTTAAAATATACAGTTTCAATGTTAGGATTAATTTAAGATTTATATGGAAACATTTGTGGCACTGTAACTTTAATTTCTCCATACAAGCATAGACATTTGTTTCTAGATTGTTTCTGCAAAATTTCATTGACTTTAATTGGTTAGTATTGAAAATAAAACCAGACTTCGTTTGTATGGAGCGCGCCAACGGTAATATACCCTTAATCACACCTTAAAATACTACTACTTAGGTAGGGTGTTTTGTTACACCCTGTAGGTAAAGTGTAGGTATCGTAGAAAACTTGTTATGGGATTTCTTCAAATATTTCAAACGATCAAATAGAAAAGTAAAGTAAATGAATACTTCCATTTTGGTGCACTTAGAGGAATAAAAAAATTCCTTCTGAAATAATTTGATCAATTTTTGTGACGCCTTTTCTTATAGAATTTACAGGAATTCGATGAAAGACGATACGACTTCCAAAATATAAGTAATAGGAGTTGAGTTGTAGCGTCTCGTGTTCCTAAATATTTAAATTGACTATACCTAATTTCCACTACAAATATTAATCATCATCATCACAGCCTATTTATACGTCCCACTGCAGGGCACAAGCCTACCCTCAGGGAGGGTGTATGGGCGTGAAGTCTACCAAATATTAAAAGATTGTGTTGTATTTGTTTCGTTGCCGGAAGTAGTTAGTCTCTTGCAGATACCTATCAATAACGCCATACGTACAGTACATACGACCTGCACGTCTAGCATGATTTCTCTACTTGCGCGCGACTTGGCTTTTTCCCATACTCCAAGTCGCGGCATGCGTGGCTTTCGCTCTCCGAAAAGCGCGGGTACATGTTATTTTCCATGCAGTGAAGGCGCGTCGCGCGCGTGTAGAGAAATCAAACTAGACGTGCTGGAGTGGTATTTTTGAAAGATATCCGTTGGACTCAGTAGTAGCAAATGTCAAAATTACTATGGAGATTTGCATCTTTCTACTGCTGATTTGACTTTCAAAAATCATAACCCAGAAGTGCGATTTTTGAAAGTCAAATCAGCAGTAGAAATATAGATATCTCCATAGTAATTTTGACATTTTATGCTGCTGCCAATCACGTTTCAGCCAATAACGTTTCAGTGGAGATTTGTGTGTACGTGCTCATAGAGCGTTATCGCGGCAAAAACGCGCCGGTGCCGATGTCACGACGGTATCGTCCCGTCAACGTCTACCCTACTCTTAAAAATCGTTTGTCTGATAGGTAGCATGGCACCGTGATATAGCGCTATCACACCTTCGCTCTCTTTCTATTTGCGTACGAACGAACGAGATAAAAGACGTGATACAGCCGTATCACGTGTAACATGCTGCGCAGGATGGTCCTTACTTCCCTACTTATAATTTTTATCAAAGGTTCAAAGGCTTCAAGGCAGAGAAGGAAACACATCAAAAGTAAACAAGGCATTTAAATTACTTTTACCTATTTACATAGGTGGTCATAATAAAGAACTCATTTGTGAATCTATTTATTTTTCATTAACGTCTAAAACAGACGAAAGAAACGTCCTTTACGAAGACCGTTTGTTCTCGCTGCTAGTTAAAATAAAAAATAAAATAAGGAGCGCGTATTTTCATGGCTGAAAAGAATGACGTAAAACGTGTTATATAACAGTTTATTTTTTTTAGCACCGTGCTTATACTCTTGCTAGATGATTTTCTTTATTTACCTACCAGCTATTGGCGGTTGCTTTGCGCACGTGTGGAATTTTATTCGTATTGTTGAGTCACCCATTTCACACGAGTTATTTTGGCTTCTTTTCATTTCGAATACGAGGAAAGGAAACCAAAGCCAGATTATAGGGTGAGATCGGTGAGATGGATAGACTTCCCGAGTGATTTTTACACGTTATGAAACGGACCCGAAAAGTTTGTAGCATCTCGCTTTCCCGACGTTTTTTTCGAGAAACTTTAAAGCTTTTATTATAAAATATTGTGGGTGTGAGAAAACCATTTTTCGATTTAGGGATCTGTTAGCGGAATATTAAGCTTTAAAGCAATTTTTACTTGCAATTTTTTTAAAAGTCATGCTGAGTCAAGTGACAGGTTTGCTCCCATAGTAAAAGTTGTTCAGTTTGATTTGTAGAGTATGTGGTTTAAATGTTAATGATACTTTTCCTTACACTCTGTATACGGATGGTGCAGTTCTCAATCGATACAGACGCTTCTTCAGAACTAACAGTAAAATATCGACATACAATATTGTGGTAGTGAATATTCGAATAACAACTATTCGTTAGTTTGTGTAGAAACAACACAATTGCGTACCTACACAATATTGAAAGTGGGTATTGTTTGCAATGCAACTTGAAAAATGTGAATAGAAACCCCGAACATCGATCATACACTTTTGTACATTCCATTGCACAACGTGGTGGTTCTCCTTTATTGCTAGCCTGATTGAATGTTTCATTACGGTGTGGGAAGATCATTGAAATTGAAACAGTATCTTTTGTAAGGAATCCTTCATAGCCCATTAAAGCGGCCGGGAACAAAAGCGAGATACAATAAGATTGTTCCTGAATACAGTAACCGCACGCAATTTTTGATTAGGTAAGTAGTTTTTTACCCAACTGCAAAGATCAATTTTTATACTTATGAATAGAATAATTCTTTAGGTATAGACTATGTATTATTGTATACATAACTTTAGCGAATTTATATTGTAATAGTTATTAAGTCGTGTTATGTTGTAGAGTTTCTGGCCGCATCTTCTCTACAGCGACAACACGTTCTGACGCGGTGGTAGCTTTAAAAAAGATTTGACGTTTGATAAGTGTGCTGCAAGCTCCTATATTGAATAAATTATATTGACTTTGACTTTGACTTTGAGGTACTCTTTAACGAGATCCTTTAAAAGGATAAATTTGATTTGTAGTTATGATGACTGGATTGTGTAGAACACGAATATTCAATATTCATATTCGTCACTAACACAAGTATTTTCCCCTTACGGGTTCGAATCCGTGATGCTCGACTTCGCAGGCAATTTCACTACCAACTAGGCTTTCGGGCCGACAGTAGACAGTTAATTGGTACGTGGTCGAAATGTCTCCCGATAATCTAGATTGTATTTTAATATACGTCTACCAAATGCTAATGCCACAAACAAGGTCTATTAGTGTCGAAATTTCAAACAAAAACCAATTCAAGCAATCAACGTACTTTGTTACCTAATAAATAGGATCTGCCGATACATTTTGTTACAATTTATTGCATTTTTATTAACATGCATGTTTTATTTAGCAATATTAAAGTCGTAAATGACGCTACGTGTGTAATGAACCAAAATTCGGTTGCTACTGAAAGATTATGTCCCATCATTTGGTTCCTTTTCCTTTTATTTTCTTCGTAATCTTCGTTTTGTAAATTGATTTGATTATTTCCTTATTCCTTAGGTAGATTATTGTTACGTATGTTTTTCATGTTGTCATGTTTTTGTAAGCAAAAGGATTTCCACATCTCATTGTCATGCATCATTTGGTTCTTTTTCCTTTTATCGTAATCATAATTTTGTAAAGAGATTATTTACTTATTCCTTAGGTAGATATTGTTGTGTTTTTATGTTTTAATTTTTCTCTCGCTCTAGCTTTACCTCACCACTTGACTCTTCATTCCATCCTCCAGTTATCGTATATAAAATATCGTATTTAGCGAAGCTTGCTATTCTTTATATTATAGTCTTATGAATAGAAATCCACTAGCGTGATAAAGTCGTACCGCCGTGGAATACCATTGAGTCCACTTGTGTATCTGTCATCTTTGTTGGTATCTTATGTAGGTATAGGATCAACTTAATTTGCTGACGGTTCTTTAAGGGGAGGGGGAAAATCGTCAGCATATTAAGATTCTTAATTCGGTTTTCTCACTTTATTAAGAAGGATCCTGTTTACCTACCAAGTTATTTATTTGTGATCGAAGCCTTCGAGTCATCATTCATTATTATAAGTAAGTGACGATCCATAACTTTAATAAATAGCCCAATAATCTACTTAGTCTGTTAGCAAAGTTTCGATGGTCGTCTTTCAAGCAAATTTAAAGTTACGCGTTTGCGTCTGACTTGAACTTTTGGAAGCTTGATATTTTGTTTAGTTGACGAAATCTCGCAAAACAAACCAATTTCAAACCTGCGCCTTAGCCATAAGGGTAGCATCTTGGGTCTTTTAATGTGAAATACATTTTGTATTGTGACGTTGGCCCTGCGGCATTTACGGATCGAATTCCCAAATCTAATATGATCTATGAATCTGTGATTGATAGCGTGAACGACATTACATTTTGATACAAGTTTAGACTATTTTATTTACCAGTAGTAGAAGAGATAAAATAAGACACCTAGGTGTTGAAAATTATATGTAGGCTGCGTTATTGCGTCTTTGCAGACCGCCCGAGCGCGCTGTATACAAACAAAGTTAGATTCTATTTTCAATACCAACCAATTACAGTAAATTGAATTTTTAAACATCATGTAGATCCTGTGGTTTGACTTATTTCCGTTAAAATATATTGTTTGAAACAATAATGCTAGGATTAATTTCCAATTTGTATTTGAAATCTTTGAGCGTAACTGTAACTCTGAAACTATACAATTTAACGAAGAACTGACAAATTACAGGCACAATTGTATATATTTAGTATTTAAAAAAATTGATTGACTTTAATTGGTTAGTATCCAAACATCGTTTGTATGGAGCGTGCTGGAGGACAAATCCTCTTAAGACCGAGGGCCTTCAGTAATCACATTATAAGCCACGCCCATACACCCTCGCCCCATGTATACCCCTGTCAAGCACCACTGTGGCACCACAATATAAATTCAGTCGAAAATATACCGAAATAGGGGTAGGTAATTAATTCCCATCTTATTTTTTCGTGTCAGCATGAGGCATATCGCCTCAATTACTCGTGCTGTAGTGGAAAGATTTGCCGGTCAGCAATGGTAGTATCGAGTCTGACTGCCCAGGGTGCCCCAGATGTACTCAGGTATCACTCGGGGAGGCTCTTTCCTCGCATCATATTCCCATACTAAAATATGCATTTGTATTCATATGAACTATTCATTGTATGGAACAGCAGATATTTTTTTCGACCCGGTCCCGTTACGAAAGTGTAAAGAAAGAGGTTCAGTTTGATGGTCTGATCATACATACATACATACATAAGCTCACGCCATTGTCCCATGGGGGTAGGCAGAGACCACGGACCGCCACACGCTACGACTCTGACACACCTCTTTAGCCTCATTCACATTCATACATCTTTTCATGCACTTCCGTCGATTGAGGGTGCTACGCACTTGTCCTTTTCGGAAAAGATCATTGATTTGATCATGGTATGTTTTCCTCGGACGGCCTCTCCCAACATTTCCGCTCACCTTTGCTTGGTATATTTCATTCGTAAGTCTTCTTTCATTCATTCTCTGAATCTGGTCTGGTATGGTCTGATCATCTCTTTAAAAAACCGTCGATAATATATTAACCCTTAAACTCCAACGGACGCAATATTATTGAACCTCCTCATCCTTGTTAAAGCCGGGTCGCAAGCGGTTAAATACGACTGTTCACACCTAAGTACTGGGTGTTCCAAAGGTAAAAATAAACATTTAAAACTTATAAGGGGGTCTTTTAGACCATCAAACGGAACAACATTCACTATGGGACCAACATCGAAATCTCGAAAAAAAAACAGCTCGAGTAGATTTGTAGTTTAGTATGGACCATCCGATAGGTTTTTCGCGATTTTAATTCAATTCTGTTGTACTTTATTGCATACCAAAACAGAACATACATTTGAATACAGATAAAGAATTAAAAGTAGCGATTTCTATATTGGTCCCATAGTGAAAGTTCAATTCAATTCAATTATAGTTTATTGCACACCAAAACAGAACATACATCAGAAAGAATCAGAAAGTTGTTCAGTTTGATGGTCTAAACCACCCCCTTAAATGTTTGTAACACCTTGTATCGTCGTTGTAACTTATGGATCTCATATGTGACACTTTTTTCGAAATTCACTTTTTTATGTTAATGCATAATTTATGAAGTCCTCAATAGAATGCAAAAACTCCCTAGTCAAAATACCAACAATTCACGACTATTCTACAGTTAGAAAAATACTCTTATGTGCGTAGTCATGATAAGATGGCAATTTAAACTCTCAATTTCCCAACACTTACATTTTGCACATAGGAGATCTTAAAGTCGCAACGACGGTATAGCAATCCATTATTCTACAATAAAATGAAACTCAAATTTAAAATGTTGAAGAAAATAAAATATTCTTTCAACAAATTGTAATCACTGAAGATTCCGTTTTTAAAATGCTAAGGAAATTGTGGTTTAATAAAAACCGGATATAAAAAGGAAATGAAAATTTTTACTTCTATAACTTTATGTTTTTCTATTTCGATTGCAAAAGATTAGTAACTTTACCATTTAATAGTCAGAATAAAATCTGTTTTCTGCTGCCTTTATTTGTGCTACCAAATACCTATTTAAAGTGTAGATTGTATGCTAACTAACGTAGCTCCACTTGGTAGGTACACACGGCGACACATCAAGCTATACAAAACCAACATAAGCTGGCCGCGCGTCGGTTGAGTAACGTATAACGACGCGCGGCCAGCTTGGTTGGTTGGATTTGTATAGCTTGATGTGTCGCCGTGTGTACATCACTTATAACTCGCGTTGGATTACTTTCTAATAACCTAAGCCCCACTTGCGTCAACCTGGGTTAGCAATTAACCCCAGGTAAAATAGCTCTCTCAATTGTTCTTCTATACAAAAAATCATGGGTTACCAACTTAACCTGGAGTTTATTGCTAACCTAGGTTGGCGCAAGTGGGCCTAATTGTTTTATAACCATTTTTTCCCACATGTTCTTTTCTAAATTAGACAATATGTTAAGAAACAGGTTCTCAGAAGTTGTTTAACATAGTTATCAACTTTAGACAAAGTAGGCACGGTAACTAAATACTTATTAAAAATCTGCGTTCATTTCATTAACTATTCAATCTTGTAGCAATTATTTTGTAGATCTTATACGTAGTCAAGAACGATTAAGAAATTATCAAATATTGTATTTTAACGAGTATTAGTTGGTATTATATGTATATCATATTAGTAGGTAGCTATAGATCACGTGCTGAAAATAGATTTGTACAATTACCTAACGAGGTACGGATTTTTTCAATTATAGAGAAAATAATAAAAACAAGTCGATGTGACTGCGGTCAAATTAATTTAAAGCTAGTTAGTATCTATGACACTGGCATAAGGGTCAGTTCACACCGAGACGCGACGCGGCGCGACGCTGCGCGCACATTTTTCATAGAATATACTTTATTCACTACACGAAAAGATACACATTACATTGTGAGAATTCAGATTACGTTGCACCACGCAGCACTGCGCCTCGAGGTATTTGAGTATCGTCGCGTCGCGTCGCGTCTCGGTGTGAATTGACCCTAATGCGACTTGAGATTTTTATGTCTATTTACTATTGGCCGGAATAGAACGGCCGAAGTGGAAATGGGCAGGCCACGTTGCACGATTGGATACTGAGCGTTATACCAGAAGAACACTGGAGTGGAGACCCAGCAAAACCACGCGGGGTAGCCTCCGCCCACCGGAAAGATGGGTCAATGATATTAGGAACTCGCAATCGCAATATGGAGAAGGCCTATTTCCGAAGACGGACTGATCACGGGCTGTGATGGGTGGATTTAATATTATGTAGTAATTATAGTACCTACTCTGTGCTATTAGGCGTTAAGCGGACGAGTGTGTGCGTTACCTACCTACCTACGCACACATCCGTCGTATTTTTCGTAAATTCATTTTTGACTGCGGGCAAAATGGCAGTTTTCTGCGTAGTGCCAAGGTCTTCTGTATAATGAACGGTCCTCAAGGACAATACATAATTGCGTACATAAATGTTCCTTACCGACCTCATTTCACATTACTCATCTAATTTCAAACTTGTTAAAGTTCAAAGAAAGCTTACTTATGAGATTTACTTTAAAAAGCTCGGCTCGGTATTAATCCTCCCTTACAGAAAACTCTCGTTAGCAGTAAGAGGGCTAGCATGAACTTTCTGCGTCTAATGTCAACCTTGTAGTAACTAGGAAGCTATTAAATAGTCATTAGAAAACGAATCACAGCTTACAAAGGCTCTGATACTTTTACTCGTTCGTTACCTTTAATCTTTGATTGATTTTATACTGGTCAAATAAAGGTAACTTTCTTTCTTTCTTATCGTGTGGGCAGCAAGCCCTGGTGTCAGATATTTTCAAACCGCTTTACGACATCTGACGTGGTTTTTAATGTCACGACTTCTACCACCAGATATAGTTTTCGGACCGGGACCGACAGCTTAACGTGCCATCGGAAGTACGGAATCATTTTTCTTTTCAGACAATCAGGTGATTCAGCCTTCAATGTAATGCAACGCATAAAGTAACATTTCGCTAGGTGCCCCCCGTGGGAATCGAACCCATGACCTCCGTGTCAAGGTAACTAAAAACATATACAAATGTTTCACGATCTCTACCCGAGTTTATCGTTTCATAAACAGTTGAGGTATAATAATGTTTAGGTAAACATTAAAGGTTTGGACTGCTCTCCAACGGTGAAGAAAAACATCGTGAGGAAACCTGCGAACGCTGAAGAACAAGTTCTGATGCGTGTGTGAAGTCTACCAATCCGCAATGGATACGCGTAGTGGACTAACGTCCATACACCCTCCCACCCTCCTTGAAGGTCGGCCTGTGCCCCGCAGTGGGACGATTATAGTCTGATGTTTGGAAAAACTAATTGGTACTTCACATATAACGTGCATGCATGCATCACATTGATAAAATCATTTTGTTCATGTGCATGCATTGCGCATGATTGTAGGGACAATGCTAAGTAGAGACAGAATTTTGTATGGTTACTAGGGTTGCCCTACCCCTCAATGGGGAACTTGCACCAACATTAAAATGAGAAATTATCTTAATAATTCAATAATAATAGTTGTGAACAGAACATCACTGAAAGATTTAATACCTAAGTTTTTATTTTTTACGAAACATTTCAATTATAAGTTACGTGGATCGGAACGTAATTTCAAACACCAATCAGCGCTAAGTGATAAAGCGATTAGCAACTTGCGTGCGCCGTGTGTTAGAAGAGTACGGCAACATATGATAGCGGATGATTTGTGATGAGCTTCACGCGTCATGAAAAGGAGTGACGTCACGTCATGGCAGTGAGCGTTTTGGCGCGGAATTTGAAAAGTCAACTTTTGATTTGCAATAAATACACGATTAGTGCATATTTGTCGATTTTTCTTTTTGGTATATTTATGTAAGCCTTAAATCTTTATGATACACTAAAAATATAATACTGTGCTATTATACAGGGCCCTTCTTAATATGCTGACACTTTTTAAGGGGATGATCAGTGAAAGACGATTAACTGGATACAGGGTCCAACTTAGTATGCTGTCGGTTTTTAAGAGGATATCATATCATCAAACTTAAGAATATAAGAATAAAGTTTAAACAGAATTACTTCCTCTATGGGACCAACATCGAAATCACGAAATAAAAATCAGCTGTCCCATACATTTGGCTCGAGTCGGTTTGCAGTTTTGTATGGAGAAGCTGATTTTTTTTCGCGATTTTAATGTTGGTCCCATAGGGAAAGTGGTTCAGTTTGATGGTCTGATCATCCTCATGTCAGTGTCAGCATATTAAGAAGGACCCTATAGTTCCCAATTGAAGTAAAATGTTTGCAATGACCACCTCCGAAGTATACGGTTGAGTTTATAATTACATATATACACTAGGTATATGAATGAATGAAAATCCCATTACGTGAAATTCTAAAATGGCAAAACTTGTAGCATCCCCTAAGACGAGTACTGAAAAGCTTACCTATTGGTATAGTTATAGTTAGTTATTTATACAAAGTTTATACACACGCGTGTGATATCACTAGCGGAGTTTAATTACTTGATAACGTTCCTAGTCGCACTTTAGGCAACAGCTAACAGCACAGGAACGTATTTAGGGTAAGGCTAGTGAGGGGAGGGTCCGAGGATTCAGAAGTTATCTGCGAGTGAAACTAGGGGAAGACGATCAAGAGCAGAATCGAATTATCAAGGTTTCAACATAGGTTAAATTTGTCAAAATGTTAAATTATTTGTAAAGCAAAATATTACATAATTTAAAAATTTAATGAACTCGACCTCAACCCACCGCACGGGCACACTCACTTACTACCAAAACAAGATTCTTAAAAATGGATCCATGAGCACGTTAGCGCTTTCATTCATTGCTGAAATGATAACAAATCATTTTTGCCTCAAAACTTAAAATGCGAATAACTTTAAATTTTAACTAAAAAAAAATACTGAAATTATTGTTTCAATCCAATTATTTTGTTATAAATCAGTTGGGGTGTATGAGGTTTTGTTCTCATTCATTAACACGTTGTATACTTAGCCTTTTTTACACTTAGTGTTTTGCTATCGCAGAAATCAGTTTAGCACGTCTATTCAGTAGTAGTTGTGCCAAACAAACTTAGACAATCACACTTTCTTATTTATTAGTATACTAAAGTTTACCCGCGACTTTGCCCGCAAAAATTATGTATACCAGATTTTAAGTCAAATCATAAGCTATTAAACAAAAAAGTTTCATAACAATCGATTCAGTAGTTTTTGCGTGATGCTCGAACAAATAAACAGACAGGCAAAATTTCTAAAAAAAGGTTGATTAAAATCGTATCGTAATCTTTTTCTTGTAAATATCTTTAATGTACAGACACACTTCTGTTACAGTTTTATAATAGTTCAGAATTTGCCAGGATAAACGCACGCATGTCAGTTATAACTATGTACATGTCGGAGTCGTAAATAAGTTTGGAGGAGGACTAGGTTCCTCTTGATACGACCTCGCCTCGGTGCCGTGCCGGTAATCATTTCCCTCTACGAGTAACTCACTTTGTACTTGTAGCAACGACTGGAATAGCTATAGAATCACTCATTTAGATTTGTTTGTAATAGTTATTATTATTCCTATCGTGTGGGCAGCAAGCTCCACTACGCCAACGTGCGACTTATGATTATAGAGATCCGTTATTTTAATGGAAGACTGATCCAGCTTTTAGATAACTAGGTTAGATACATAAGAAAATAAAATTTTCTTCTTATCGTGTGGGCAAGCCTTTCACTCTGACACCAGTCAGAGTTTTTTCAGACCGCCTTACGGCCTCTGACGTGGTTTTTATGTAACGACTACTACCACCAGTGTTAGTAGCCGGGACCAACGGCCTAACGTGCCATCCGAAGCACGGAATCATCATTCTTTTCGGACAATCAGGTGATTTAGCCTGCAATGTCCTAACCAACTGGGGAAAAACACACAAAGTGACATATCACTAGATGTCCCCCGTGGGAATCAATCCCACGACCTCCGTGTCAAGGGCCCAATACTCTTTACCATTAGACCACGGATGTAGTAGTTAGAATTATATAATCATTGCTTTGCAAAAGTACGGCGCTCCAGACAAAACGAAGTACCGCCCTAGTTTGATCATTTAGTAATGATAGTAAAAAAACATGTTTTTAACAATCTAGAAACCAATATATGTGTTTTGAATTTGTCACATTTCCTTTTAAATATTTAGTTCTAAAGTAATCGTAACTCAAAAATTAAAATTTCCATACAAATCTTAAATTAATCCTAGCACGGAAACTATAGGTATATATTAAAAATGAGATTTGACAAATGCAAAGCACATAGAAATGGGTTTCTGGATCGTGTTTAAAACAAATGACTTTGATTAGTTAACATAGAAAATAGGACGGAACTTCGTTTGTATGCAGCGCACTCGGGAGCTTCCGGAATGCGTAAATGCGCGCTGCATACAAACGAAGTATCGTGATATTTTCAATACTAACCAATTAAACTCAATGAAATTTTGCAGAAACAATCTAGCAACAAATATCTATGCTTCTATCGTGTGCGATTTTCGTTAAAATATACAGTTTTAATGCTAGGATTAATTTAAGATTTGTATGGAAATCTTTGAGACACTGTAATTTTAAAACTGTACATTTTAAGGAAAATCTGACATGATACAAGCATTGAAATTTATTTCTAGATTGCTTCTGCAAAATTGCATTGAGTTTAATCTGTTAGTATTGAAAATATCACCATACTTCGTTTGTATGGAGCGCGCCAACAGAAATATACCCTTAAAGTAGGAACATGGTGACTTGCATGACAGTTGACTTCAGATTCACCCGTTCAAGGATTAGTCTATAGGTAATTATGGGATTGTTGTGAAACATTTGGCAAAGAAGTGGGGAGCAATGTTGATAAATGTGTTTGTTTTTTTTTAATTTAATCTGACGCATTATAGATCCTATATTTTACAGAACTGAAAATAGCTAGGTTTAAGTCTAAGAGGAAGGATCTCTCTTTAAGACTAGAGTGAGCCATACCAATTGTAAAGTGACCACTTTTTTGACGTTTAGGTTTGAGTGTGTGGTGTCAAGTAGTATGGACAAAAGGCACCAAGTGACATATGGCCTTATGTTTACGGTCACTTTTCACACACAATAGCTAAAAAAAAAGTGGACAGCCGCATAAACAAATATCTATAGTTCCATCTCCTTCTACTATTAAAGATACGTCATAAGACAAAAGAGACCAACTACAATCATAAATTTATGCGGACTCTATGGAGATGATTCCTCTTAGGTTTAGGTACAGAGGGGCCATTAAGTACCAATTTTGCCTCACAACGGACCTGCCAGCCACGCCCTCTATAGTAACTGTCTTAATTAGTGGACTGTGATTAACTTTTACTGTTTTGTTTGTGACTTTGATGTCAATTCCTGTAACAATCAGGGAAGTATTTTATTATGTTGTGAGTATTATGTTGATTAATTGATTTTTAAGAGGATATAATTCGGACGGCGCTCTATACAAAACGTAGTTTCGTCCTAGTTTGAACATTTAGTCATTAAAGTAAAAAAACAAGTCTATACACAATATAGAAACCAATATGCTTGCTTGTCAGATTTCCTTTTTAAATTTTTAGTGCTAAAGTTATCGTGGCTTTAAGGTTTTCCATACAAATCTTAAATTAATCTAGGATTTAAAATATACAGGGTCCTTCTTAATATGCTGATACTTTTTTAAGAGGATGATCAGACCATCCAACTGACTAACTTTCTCTATGGCACCAAAATCGAAATCGCGAAAATAATATCAGCTGTTCCATACAAAACTGCAAAGCTATAAATGTATGGGACAGCTGATTTTTTTTGCGCGATTTCGACGTTGGTCCCATAGAGAAAGTTGTTCAGTTTGATGGTCTGATCATCCTCTTAAAAAGTGTCAGCATAGTTCGTGTTTAAAAAATGCATTCACTTTAATTGGTTAATATAGAAAATAGGACGGAACTTGTTTTGTACGCAGCGCGCTCGGGAGCTTTCGGAATAAACTTCTATTAAAAAAATAGTTGTAGTAGTAGTTGATGCCGATAGAAGTGGGATATGAGTAATGAGACGTGTTCAGATTCTTAAGATCCATAACAAAAATATTGTGTGTAGAAACATATCCGAGATAGCATTAACTTTTCAATAGTTTTAATTTCAAGATAATGGTTTCTTTTCAGTTATGTCTGTGATCGGGTAAGTTGGTAGAGGTACTCTACCTGTTGTCGACATTAACGTATTCTTAATCTCTCCCTAGATATGCGAGTAATAATTAGACGTTACCATAAATAAAAAGAAGAAAATAGATGAAAAATTTCTTAAATAAAACCTCAGAGGAAGGATCTCCATAGAGTCCGCATAAATTTACGATTGTAGTTAGTCTCTTTTGTCTTATGGCGTACCTTTAATAGTTGAAGGAGATGGAATATAGATATTTGTTTATGCGGCTGTCCACTTTTTTTTAGCTAGTGTGTGTGAAAAGTTACCGTAAACATAAGGCCATATGTCACTTGGTCCTCTGTTGTCCATACTACTTGACACCACACACTCAAACCTAAACGTCAAAAAAGTGGACACTTTACAATTGGTATGGCTCACTCTATTCGGTATAATCTCTTTGAATAAAACAGTCCGGTAATTTATCTTTAGTAAGAGATGGTCAACAAAAGTATGGTACCTACTCAGAAAAAATGTTTTCCAAGTTAGGCACATGTTTGTAAAAAAGTTCGCAATTTTTGTTTTTATTAAACCCAATCTTGACGAACCCTTCGGGGCTAGTAGAGTTTGTTGGATTGATTAATGACTTCTTTATTTTTATTTTCGCAAAGCAAATTGTAATGTAAATATACAGGTTGTAACCAAACACCCTAGTAATACTTAAGGAGGTGCTTCAGACCATCGAACTGGACAACTTTCACTATCGAGTCACTGAACGACTATACAACTATACATTTTATCGAAAATCTGACTTCATACAAGCATAGAGATTTGTTTCTTGATTGTTTCAGAAAAAATTCACTGACTTTAATTAGTTAGTATTGAAAATATCACCAGACTTCGTTTGTATATCGGCCATCTTAGTGTGTCGCATCACAGAGGTAAAACTAATAAAGATTTGCTAAATAATGTTGATAATCTTTCATGCGGATTATACAGGGTCCTTCTTACCTAATATGCTGACACTTTTTAAGGGGATGATCAGACCGTAAAAATGAACCACTTTCTCTATGGGACCAACACCTAAAACGCGAAAAAAATCAGCTGTCCCATACATTTTACTCGAGTAGGTTTGCAGTTTTGTATGGAACAGCTGTTTTTTTTTTTTCGAGATTTCGATTTTGGTGTAATAGGGAAAGTTGTTCAGTTTGACGATCTGATCATCCCATTGAAAAGTGTCAGTATATTAATAATAATGATAAGGACCCTGTATTTTGAGTATTGTCTTATTCGAAGTTTGCAACTTTCTGTGTACACATGAAATTAATCTTATTCATAAATAGGTAGTATCGTAATAAAATAAATTTTTAAGAACACTCATAGTCTTTTATTGTTCAATATAATAATAAAAATAATATTAACTTTAAACATTTCCATGCATTTTATTCACTAAACAAGAGAGAAATAATTTACAGGTACAATCGTTTTAAACGCCCAATTACCACTGGGTAATAGTTAGTACCTATCTAGCTATAGGTAACACGTAGAATATTATACCTCTCCCTCCTAACAATAAATTACAGTTATTTTATGATATACTTTATAAGTTATTTAATAAGGTAGACTTTACACTATTTCTAATATCTAAAGAGTAAAACCAATTTCGTACCTTTTTGGTTAAAGTTTTTATTAGATAAAAGTGTCATAACATTGTGCTTAGCACGCGTTAAATATCAAAGTTAGGTAAGTAAAACAATAAGTTTGAAGTGAGGATAACTTATCTAATTAAAAGTTTTGAATTTGCCTTTGAATTATGACGACAATAGAACATGAAACTGATTTAACATTGTAAATTATGGTCAACATTCAATTGAGAAAGTTATGCAAGTGTGTTTAACACGATACGGTTGACATAGGACAGTAACACAAATATATAACATTCAAAGTTGGAAGAATTTTCTTCGAAAGTTCGTTTAGTCGAGACACTATAAGGCTCGGCGCAAACGAGCAGACAGTGCAGTGGTGGCCACAGGCGACATGTCTGCGGCGAGTCCTTAAAAAATTTATTGAAAAGCTTGTCGGTAGCTGTGGCTGTGGCCAGTGGCTCGTTTGCACTGAAGCTCCCTTTTTAAGTCATATTTAACTGTTGTCCATTAATCCAATACATTTATGAATATAAACATTATGTGACAACAGTGCGTAGTATATGTGTTTCCACGTAATCATTGGATTGTAAAACAAAACAGTCAGAATTTGGGCCTGTTTCACCATTTCTTGTCTTACGAAATATAATGTTAATCGATCTGTTAGATAAGTTATTAAGAATTTATCCTAAAGTGGTGAAGCAAGCCCTTATTCTCTTAAATATCAATGTTCTCGAAATAAAATGGTGGTATCGTGGCTAATCGTACATTCAAAACCTAGCAGATGTTATTCAATTATCCTGGATGGTGTAAGGTCTTAGAGCTGAGCCCTCGGCACCAGCGGGAAGCTGTCCAGGGAACGTTTGGATCCGATGGGGAAGTGGGAGAGGTCGATCTCGTCCATGGGGTAGTCCGGTCGGAACAACCTCTTCTTATCGAAGCTTGAGCTGTGAAGATTAAATAGATTTAATATTGTAGTTGGTAGATCAACCAAATTAAATACAAAAAAGAAGCAGATATGACTAGCGCGCACAAAGTGAAGACTCGAAAACGAAAACGACCCAATTGAGACGTCTTTCAATAGTCGGCTTCGAGCAATGCTACGACCGAGACGGCTATGGCGCAGCACAATTTTACGCGCCATTTTCTATGTAGGTATCGTAAATTTAGGTCCTTTGAATCTTTACGCTACGGAGGTATACCACATTGTTATTATTGTTAATAGAAGTAATTAAAAAAATACTTTTGGTTGTATCTTTATGTACGACGCAAGTGATAGCCCACTCTTTGGAATTTCAGTCAACATGTGACTCTAAGCCCGGCTTGCACCAACAAGTATTGAGACTTAAACGTATTAAGTGATAGTTCTGTCTTTCACACTGCTTATACAAATGACAGTGACAACATCATATTTAAACATGTTTAAGCCTAAATACTTTTACCAAAGGGTCCTTACAGGTGGTAGAAGTTTACTAAGTATATCGCGACATTGAATAAGACGGCGTAATGAAGTGCAGTGTGTCCTCTAGTACGTAGCACATATTAACTCATTGGGACCACAAGAGAAAGTTTTAGTTAGTAGGCCTATAATATAAGGCAGACGCATAATACGTCTTACACTGGCATATCAAGGTAGTTGGGTCCGTACAGGTGGTAGAAGCGCTTCGTCGCGTACGGGAACGGCATCGACGTCTGATCTATCTCGTCGAAGTTGCGCTTGCGCACGAATCTGTCCAGTCCAGACCTGCGGGGAGGTGAATAATTGTTAGTCTATCGTTCGAAGGGTTGCGACATTTTGACCGACGGCGATCGACGGCCCGTCTATACAAAAAGCACTTTTAGTATGGGACGACCCGCATCCTTCCGCCGTCGACGTTGCGAACGCGCCAAACGCACGTCTCGTGCACATATCGTGATTTTTTTGTATGGATAAGCCGTTGATCGCCGTTGTTCGCCGTTGATCAAAATGTCGTGGCTTCTAGGTCGTGACCCTAAACGTCTAACATGCAAAGCAATTTTCATGGACACTATAAATATGAATGTAAAACGGTGTAAGTAAATAATTAATAATTAAAATAAGGTAAAAACAGATATTATGGTGAATATTATAATTGAAAACCTTTAAAATGTTTTATAGAGAAAGATGGAGAATGACGAAAAACATTTTTTTCGTGTTTTGCATAAAACATCAGGTTGGACCGAAGACATAAATAATAGTTAAGTATAATACATACCTAATCATAAAATGAATATTTTAGAGTTAACAAATAAAACAAAACCAATTTTAGATTTCTGAATAGAGTCTAGCAGTATTATTTGCCAAATAAAACAATCAAAGAAGAAGCAAAGTTAATAAAATATTTATAAAATGGGAAACCAAATCCAAATCAAAGGGCGCATGGAGATTGCATACCAAATTATTGCAAAGAGATTTTAATAAATTGAAACAGGCTGTTATCTCTTAAAAAAATCAAAACGCCATAAAAAAAGAAAAATACTTTTTAATTTACTTAATGGTCAGAAGCCTTTATTTTGTAGAATACCAGCCAGGTATAATTAATTTTAAAAAAATATAAAAAGGAGTGAATGCAGTAAAATGTTTTTTGTTTTACGTTTTTGTTTTAATAGCTTTAAGAAATTGTATGTAAAATATTATTACGGTTTATAAATCTAAAAGTTGAAACAACTACCATTTGAGAGTTAAAAAAACTAGAAAATCTATCAATCTTACCGGTCGATTTCATCGAAATTGCGCTTGGGAAGTCCATCTCCGTAGTACCCGCTGTATTCTGATTGTGATGCCACTGGCCACATATCTCGTTTGCCTCCGAGACTAAACATAAACGAAGATGTTAACAAAAGTTACAATATTAATTAAATTAAACGTTATAAATAAAACTGGTCAAGTGCGAGTCGGGCTACTCGAACACCGAGGGTTCCGTACGACACCACCACAAAACAACTACAAAAAAAGTTGTGTTTTCTCCGGGACCTTTAGCTCGAGACTCACACTTGGCCGGTTTTTATTATTTGTTGCCAAGTTTGACGCTTTTATGTATGACCGTTTTTACGAAATAAAGCGAGAACAAAAAACGGTGACAAAACTAGTTTCTTGAATGATGACCCCCTTAATTGTGAATTTTTGTCATTTTTATTATTTGTTAGCAATTTCGTTATAATAACGCACATTATGTGAACATTTCAACCGTCTAGCTATTACGATTCAAAAGTTACAGCCCTAAATAGGAAGGACGGACGGACGGACAACGTAGGTAAGTATTAGGATACTGTTTTCACCCTTTGGATACGGAACCCTAAAAACATACAGACACATAAATACCTACATTGTTCTGGAGTGATATTTTTGAAGTTCACAAATCCTAATCCGTATTACAAAAGTAGCATGAGCTCTATGAAATTGATTCATTATTCGTAGGTATATAAATCAACGTGTGGAATTAAAAAATCACTCCTGATCCCAAACTGAAGCCTCTTGTATGGGCATCTCTTTAAATGTACAGTAAACCAATTTAAAAAGTTTGCTACAGCAGAATCTTATAAACAGCAAACTATTTGCTGTTATGTTGTATAGAAGCCTAATGGCGTAAATACAGGCGATTGTAACAAAGTTCTAAGGTGGCCTAAATTTTAAACCGGTTGGTTATATCTACGAAATAGAGTAGGTGTATTGTCTAATTGGGAAATAGATGAGGTTTGTCAGTTTCAGGTGCATAGTCATGGTAGATGTACGCTGTACGCTGCACTGCCTGTCTTTCCCAGCCTTCCAACCAATATCGACGTTAAATATATACAACGTGTTAATGAATAAGCGCAAAACTTCATACACCCCAAAAGATTGATAACAAAATAATTAGATTGAAACAATAATTTCATTATTATTATAGTTAAAATTTAATGCTATTCGCATTTTAAGTTTTCAGGCAATGATTTGTTATCATTTCAGCAATGAATGAAAGCGCTAACGTGCTCGTGGATACTTTTTAAGAATCTTGTTTTGGTAGTAAGTAGAGTGTGTCTGTGCGGTGGGTTGAGATCGAGTTCAGTAAATTTTAAATTTTACAAATTATTTAATATTTTGAAAAAAATTACCTATGTTGAAAACATGATAATTCGACTCTGCTCTCGATTCTAAAGAAACTACTTTCTAGTTTTGCGTTAATTCATTAACACGTTCCAATTAGCGACCCGCCCCGGTTCACACGGGTAGATATAGGTATTTAATTAGCTTATTATTCAAATCGGTCCAGTAGCTTCGGAGCATATTCAATACAAACAAACAAAAAATCATATCTTTCCTTTTTATAATATTAGGGTAGATGTATATTATAAATTGAATTGTTGATTATTAATTGATTATGAATTGTAATTGGATAAATATTTATACACTAAACACATTAAACGGGACATTTGCCTTTAAGCCGTGGTGGTCCAGTGGCGAGTAACCTTGCCTGCCGTGCAGGAGGCGATGGTTCGATCCCCGCCCAGACCGACTCGTACCAATGAGTTTTTCGGAATTTATGTACGATTTGTAACACTACTGGCTTTTCGGTGAAGAAAAACATCGTGAGGAAACCTGCATGCTTCAATTTCGAGGCATGTATTGTACCCACTGTTTATTATGTGGCGACGGGCTCACCCCCCGTCACACTGGACTGAGTTTCGGTAATACTGGTGAAACGTGGATGTTCTGAGGTTTCAGAATATCTCTGTCTACCCCCTCGGGGAATATAGTCGTGAGCATATGCTTATGCTTTGCCTTTTAGCAAGGCTATAGGTCGAGTAACGGGCAAATACCGAAAGCAAAGTAGACAAACGAAAATTAATTCATATCAAATTGGCACCGTTTCTTTGACCGCTTCGTCTCACTCAATCCATCTTCAAAGAACATTATATATTTGACAGGTTTGACTGCGGACATCACCGCGTGTGAGACGTGCCTACTAAGATACAAGGGGTTATTTTTGTACGTGTCTCGTTCAACGCCTATTTCATTTGTATGACTCTACGTGGCTTATCTTTAAGTTCTGAAAATGTAGTTCGACAGTCAGACCTCTGTTATTGCAATAGAGTTTGTATTGGAACAGCTACGTTACGTTACTGGGTTTAATTCGTGTTTCCGGGTATCAATGTTTTTATTTTATATTTTCTAGCAACCCGTCCCGGCTTCACCCCTATCTATTAATATAATATGAGTGGATATTTCGGAAGTTCGCTATTCCTTACGAAAAATGGGGTCTAATTGTGTAACTACCCGATTATATTTAATTGGCACGGTGTTATTTCATAGTTCTTTGCAATTCTGCTTATAAATATTTAGTTATGCGATATGATGATCGGAGAAACACATAGGGTGTAAACTTAAATTAGTTACAATATTTTTTTTCCTGATTACATTGTTAGCCATAAAGTAAAAGTTGTTCAGCTTTATGGTCTAAAGCACTCTCTTAAGAGAAGTTTATTTCGAATGCGTAAATGTGCGCTGCATTTTTCAGAAACAATAGAAACTAATCTCTATGCTTGTATGAACTCAGATTTTCGTTAAAATATACAGTTTTATTGCTAGGATTAATTTAAGATTTTATAGAAATCTTTGAGGCACTGTAACTTTAAATTTTAACGAAAATCTGACTTCATACAAGCACAGAGATTAGTTTCTAGATTGTTTCTGAAAAATGTCATTGACTTGAAAATATCACCAGACTTCGTTTTTATGGAGTGCGCTTCGAATTATATTCCCTTAAGTATTTAACTTTACACACTGCAGTGATAAATAAGTACGCTACCGATATACCGGCATAATCACAATATAATCCGATTGAACTTTCCATCAATCGTAAGCTATTATGATTCTGACGGAAATAATGTGAAGGCCGCAATTACAGTGACTATTAATAAAATATTTAGGTCAATATAACATCGTCCAGTCACGGGTGCATGACTGACATACTCTGAATAGTTTATACTCTCTTCAACTTTGTACTTTAGGAGTCAGAAATGTTCCAGAACGTATACTGCGTTGAAAACTTTAGCTGCATAGATGAGTTGCAATAATGCTTAGAGAAATTTTGACAGCTGGAAAAGAAGCTTAAAAGCTTTGTTTGAAATTTCCAAGTTATATCATATAGTTAAAAACCGGTCAAGTGCGAGTCGAACTGAGGGTTCCGTGCCGCACAATATATTTACCAAAAACGTGTTTTTTCCGGGATGCTTAGCGTGAGCCCGACTCAAACTTGGCCAGTTTTTATTATTTTTATTATTATACCAAGTTCGACGATTGTATCTATTACTAGAGTAAAAAAACACGTTTCTTGTACCTCACCCCCGAGAATTTTGCACTTTTTGATAATTTTTATTATTTGTTAGCAAATCCAAAATAATCTGATAACACATAATTATTCTGTGAAAATTTCAACTCGCTACCTACAACGGTTGAATAGATACAGTCCTTTAAATTTAAGACGGACGGACAGCGTGGGCTCAGTAGTACGCCGTAAGCACCTTTTGGGTACGGAACACTAAAAACAAGTGAAGCACGTTTTATGCATTTTCTGGTAAAAACCGCCAAAGAACCCTTCAAAATGATTTGCTTCTATTACGTAGACACGTAGCAAAACTCGTAGCACCGCTACATTGCTACGAACTGCTACGCTCAATCGACTAGCAAATTGTTTGCATTCTTATTTCTTTCTTTCATTACCGATGTAAATTATTCAACTGTTAAATGCAAATGAATGTATCTGTATCCTCATTTAAATAAGACTCTATGTCCTTAACATATGACTGTTCTTAGAATTAATGTGTACTCAATAAGACTATATGTAAGAATAGTGCACCGCAGCGGGACATCGTCAGCTTTATGTGGATAATCTACCCCCTGAAAGGTTAATCTGTGACTCGATTCGTTGCTTTTGTCTATCTATTTATGTTTCTATTACAAATATTGAAGCAATCTTTGTTTATTTTAATATAGCTCTATTTTGTTGGCATGTGATATTATTGTTTTGTGCAGCGCCAGAGTATTTCAGTATTAAGGCGGCATCGAGTCTCAAGTGCTACCCTCAATTGTAATATTGATTTCTTAACAATTATACAATATTTCCAAAACAAGACAATAATTATACAACAAGAATGTCACATTGTATCATTGTTGATGTTTAATTAATTGGGTCATAGCGGATTTGTTTTTATAACGCACATAAAATGTTCTGGATTCTCTAAACATAAAATATATAATCCTTTGCTTCGATAAATTGAAAACCAACAAATGACTACAATGTGACATTCTTGTTTTTTTGGAAATGTATAATTGTTTAGAAATAAACAATTGAGAGCACTTGAGGCTCGGTGCCCTCTTAATGTTCATTTATGTTATTTCAATGCTTTGAAAAATTATAGCGCTCCTTAATAAATGTTTTCGTAAATATTTTTACGACTATTTCTTTAGGGAGGGAGTGCTAAATTTCATAATGGGTACTAAAGATAAGGTTTTACGTACCCTGGGTAGTCGTACCGTCGCACGAGGTAGGGCACCAGGCCTCCGAAGTGACGGGTCTCTCGTACCTCCCGAACCAGGTTCCCTCCCAGCGCCTCCTGGTTCCCACTCTTGTGACCTATTTATATAACTATAGAGTACATTTCTGAACAGCAAAAATAATAGACTGAATTCAATAATAAATGCGAATTCATCTTACCTCACATTTTGCACATTTTTTTAAAAGAGAAATTATTTGAAAAGGGTAAATGAAAAGACAGGTTGGATCTAGACTGAAAGGTATTTTATTTTTAAATCTTGACAACATCAAAGGGTAAATAAATTAAATTATCACATTTTATACGTTGTACTAATTTCTGAAATGTTTTATGAATAATTTGTTTAATGTTGGTATACGCGTTTAGACGAGATTTCCACCGCCGAGGGAGTCTAAGTTCCTGACCAAGTTTCCGCCGCCCAAGGAGTCCAGGGTGCGTTTGATGAGGTTGGGACCGCCGATCTGGTCGAGGTTCTTCTTCACGAGGTTGCCTCCTCCGATAGAGTCTAAGTTCCTTACAAGATTGCCTCCACCAAGAGAGTCCAGGTTACGAACAAGGTTGCCGCCCCCGAGGGAGTCCACGAATCTGGAGTACCTTCGCTCTCCCTCTACGTCTCTGCCTAGAAGACTTGACCCGCCGATTCCATTGATATTTCTGCCTAAGAGACTTGATCCTCCAAGATTTCCAAGGTTTCTTCCAATAAGTGAACTACCGCCAATGCCGTGGATGTTTCTGCCGAGGAGGGAAGAGCCGCCCAGTCCTCCAATGTTCCTACCGTACGGGTAATCGACGTTCCTGCCCAATAGGCTGTTACCTCCAATACCGTTAACGTTCCTGCCGAGGAGCGAAGAGCCTCCGATCCCAAGGGTGTTACGATCGGCCCTATTATCGTAATTCATGAGGAATCTGATAAAATCTTCAAGCTCTTCTCTCTGTTTGAATTCTGTAACAAACGTTTTTAAAGACTTTTTATTACCAGTTCTGTTAGGAAGGTTATTGTAAAAAAGTACTTACCGTTAAGTGTGAATCGGATGCACAGTGCGCATAAGGGTTGTGATATCGATGTGCGGAGACAATAACTCTGTGAAGTGCGGTATTCCATCACCAACAATAAAGTGTTAACGACACGGGGATTGTATTTACAGGGTTTAGTGCGCAGTTAGTTACATTTCGTGTTTTGTTAAGTGCAAAAAGGATTTTTAGGTTTTGGGTTGTACTGTTGTGCGAAGGGACTAAAATAGTTTAGGTGTTATTTTTATGGTGAAAGTGCAAGGGTTTAAAGTTGTGACAACCTTGATTTGTGATACAATAATCGGAACGTTTAACAAATAGTATAAAAGTCTATTAGGTTTGTGATTATAATTACAATATCTGGAATTTTTGAAGCTGATTTTGACTGTTACAAAGTGTGAGAATATTTCACACGGAGGGAATGTCTAGTAATACAACTATAAGAAGACTTTACTAGAAAATTTATTGTGAATAGTTGGTTTATCAACAAATTTTCTAGTAAAGACTGTTTTTTTCTTTCTATTTTATATGAGAGTCAGTATTCTAACATAGGACGTGAAACAATGTTTTTACTAAATAAAATTATGTTTATGTTCTAGTAAAGTATTGTATAGCTATAGGCAATGACATTAGTAAACTAATATCAGTGGCTATAGGTACATTACTAGATAATTCTCTCCGTTCAGTTCAGTTTTATAGAGAGTTTTACTGAAATACTACAAGTAAGCTTAAAAAAATGTAGAATAGAAATGTACAGTCAATAACAGCATCATTTAAAAATTACGAAATATTAGAGATAAAGTGCCGGGGAAAATATGATTAAACACGTAATACCAGTGCGAATATAACAGTACAGGTATTAAACTGTTTCCGACTCTTACCGTTAGCGATGTATTGTTCAGCGGAACCGTGGTCACCAACGCTACCATCTTGCTCCTGAAAACGAACGAAGCATGTCAATCCATGTAAAAGCTAAGAGGAAGGATCTCCATAGAGTCCGCATAAATTTGCGATTGTAGTTGGTCTCTTTTGTCTTATGACGTACCTTTAATAGTAGAAGGAGATGGAACCATAGATATTTGTTTATGCGGCTGTCCACTTTTTTTTGAGCTAGTGTGTGTGAAAAGTGACCGTAATGAGGCCATTATGTCACTTGGTGCCTTTTGTCTATACTACTTGACACCACACACTCAAACCTAAACGTCAAAAAAAGTGGACACTTTACAATTGGTAGGGCTCACTCTAGTCTTAAAGAGAGATCCTTCCTCTTAGTGTAAAAGTAACGTCGTGTCAGTAGCCTACTAGTAATCTTAACTATTATAATACTGTAACAGAAGTGTATCTGTACATTGAAGATATTTACAAAAAAAAAATGTTGATCTGGTTTTTAGGTATACCTGACTCCAAATCAACCTTTTTTAGAATTTTTTCCGTCTATTTGTGTATTTGTGTTTTTGTTTGTGCGATCATCAAACGAAAACTGCTGAACCGATTTTGATGAAACTTTTTTGTTTGATAGCTGATATGATCTGACTTAAAATCTGATATATAATTTGTGCGGACGAAGTCGCGGGTTAGCTCTAAATTAAATAAAACCGATCATGTGCGAGTCGGGCTACTCGCTGACCGAGGATTCCGTACCACACAACCACACAACATAATTATTAACATGCAAAAAAGTTTTGTTTTCTCCGGGACCTTTTACGCTAGACCAACTCACACTTGGCAGGTTTTTACTTGTTATTATACTGTAGAGTTTGCTCTATAATTACACCAAGTTTGACACTTGTATGTATCACATGTATGTTTATGCTATGCTATTCAATGTTATATTGTATGTAGATAGGTCCTTTAGATATATCAACAGTTTGTAACAATATGTAACAGTTAACACGAAAGAAATGTGTGTATTGTCGCGAACAATAATGTTTTTACTTCCGATTTGGTATAATCACTTTAAATTATCATCAAATTTGTATGTAGGTAGGTACTATTTATTTAATTGATTATAAGACGTCCAAAATGCTTCCCGATACGATTAAATTAAATTCGTGGGTAAATTCAAATATTTATTTATCAAACATTTACATAAATACACGCATGTCCCTTTGGACAGGAAAATAATACATTGTCAGCTCTACAACGACCCTGACATTACTTTCAAAAGTATATATACCTTATACAACGTGTTAATGAATTAACGCAAAACTAGAAAGTAGTTTGTTTAGAATCGAGAGCAGAATCAAATTATTATGGTTTCAACATAGGTAATTTTTTTCCAAATATTAAATAATTTATTTGTTAAATTAAAAATTTACTGAACTCGATCTCAACCCACCGGTCGGGCACTCTTACCCTACTTACTACCAAAACAAGATTCTTAAAAGGTATACATGAGCACGCTAGCGCTTTCATTCATTGCTGAAATGATAACAAATCATTTTTGCCTCAAAACTTAAAATGCGAATAACTTTAAACTTTAACCATCAAAATAATGAAATTATTGTTTCAATCTAATTATTTTGTTGTAAATCAGTTAGGGTGTATGAGGTTTTGCGCTTATTCATTAACACGTTGTATATATAACATTAGGTGAAACTATTTTAAGAGGATGATCAGACCATGAAACTGAACAACTTTCTCTATGGGACCAATATCGAAATCGCGAAAAAAAATCTGTGGTCCCATACATTTAGGTTGAGTATGTTTGTATGGAACAGCTGATTTTTTTTCGCTATTTTGATATTGGTCCTATAGAGAAAGTTGCTCAGTTTGATGGTCTGATCATCCCCTTAAAATAGTTTCAGCTAATTTTGTTAGACCTTATATAATATAATAATAATTCTATTTAGGCCGCTAAGCGACACTTCATAATTACTTCTTTATTACAGAAAGTTTTATTCTTTTAATTTACCTACCAAATAACGATGATAAAGTAAATAGAAAAATATAAAAGGGATAATTGAACAGCCTCCAGAGCATAGTTTTTGTGCTCTCATACTGTTTGTTTTTCATACGAAATTAGAATAAAGCCTGCGGTTTTCAGGGGTATTTCGTTATAATTATATTTTGCTTAAAACTTGGGAAATTTATTTTGCGTAAAACGATTATTGTCTGATTGAGAGCTTAGATTGTTATTATGTTTCGCATTTGGGGCGGTTATAGGAGCAGAAGACTGAAATTGACTATTTAATTAAAATAAAACAAGTTGCTTTTGCCCATTTAGATTCTAGTGTCACTTTTCCATCAATGAGCGTTTTTCTTTTCTTTTTTAAATTTAACTTCTAAAAAACTCGACAGATGGCATGTTTATCGCTCCATATATCATAGTACTTCCTATCTCTATGCCATATACAACGTGTTTATGAATTAACGTAAAACTAGAAAGTAGTTTGAATCGAGATCAGAATCTAATTATCATGGTTTAAACATAGGTTTTTTTTTTCAAAATATTAAACGATTTGTTTGTAAAATTTAAAATTTACTGAACTCGATCTCAACCCACCGCAATGACATACTCACCCTACTTACTACCAAAACAAGATTCTTAAAATGTATCAATGAGCACGTTAGCGCTTTCATTGCTGAAAAACTTAAAATGCGAATAACTTTTAATTTTAACTATCAAAATAATTAAATTATTGTTTCGATCTATTTATTTTATTGTAAATCAGTTGGGGTGAATGAGATTTTGCGCTTATTCATTAACACGTTGTATATACCTCCATATATATCTCCATATAGAAACCGTTCGCGAGATCCTTTCAAAATCATGTCAAGACTGCCTGCCTGTTTTTACAGGCCAAGGGATCGAGCCCATACAGCCATGTCAGACGTACACGGACGATTAAAATGATTTGTAAATAATGAAATAGTGAATCAAAAGATGTTTTGGCATCTTTTTGATCATCTTTTCCTCTTTATTAATTACAAGAAAAACTTTTTAAAATTTTGACCTTTATTCGCGCAGACCGTAGCGCCATCTATCGATAGATAACCAAAACAAAAACGCTCATTCGATAATGTTCGTGAAACTATCTATCTATAACGTCACAATTCTTCCCAGCGGGATAAGCAGGGAAATATATGTACTTGAAGTAGAGTCAATTAACTTGAATTATGAAATGTTTATGAATGTGCAAGTGAAAGTACACACGGCGACACATCAAGCTATACAAAACCAAAATAAGCTGGCCTCGTGTAGGTAGAATAACGTATAGTGTCGTGTGTTTGTTTTGTGTAGCTTGATGAGTCGCCGTGTGTACATTATCAGTATACCTATGATTTTGAATAACGTATTTTTTTCTAACTTCTTTATAGGTATTATACTGTTCGACGTTCAATGATTGTTTCCATTTTTAGTTTGGATAATAAGTTGTTATGTTGTGCTAATTTTATCTGTATAGGTCATTCAAAAAATAGTCCGCAGTAAAAAGCAGTAACTGCTCCCTAAGCAAACTGTAAAGGTCATTCAAAAAAAAAAAAAAATTTTTAATTTTATTATTATCATAATTGATGTTCCGTCATCAATTTTGGGCGTGGTTATGTTTGTAAATAGTAGGTAGGTACATTCACAAACAAGTGTAGTTAAAAAAGTAAACTCGTTCGATGGTGACAGCAAATATTGGTATCCTCTGGCTAAGAATGTACCACTACATTTTTCTCTATGTCACATTTCAAAGGTTGTAAAAAATTAATGGTTTGATTGGCACCAGCGTAAATACGTTTGTGTATTGATCGATGCACAGAACAGAAATACAATAAGGCCCTGGAGTACGATTTTTGAAACTCATACGTTGATCTCAGCAGTTGAAAATGTCAAAATTTTCTACTGCTGATTTGACTTTCAAAAATCGCTCTCCTGGATTGTGATTTTTGAAAGTCAAATCCGCAGTAGAAAGATGTATATCTCCATAGTAATTTTGACATTTTCAACTGCGAAATTCAACGGAGTTTCAAAAATCGCACTCCTGAGCAGACGTTGGACTATTTTCACGCCGCCTCAGTATGGAATTTACCCACTTAATCCATGGTTACATTAACCCATTGGACACTTGTCCGCGAGTGAAGCTTATGGTCGTGGCCGGTAGTGCTAATCCGTGTGGCAAAATACTGGGCCGAAAAAAATATAAAATGACTCCCCATTTACTTGATAGAAGAAGAATAAGTATACAATTTACCACTAAAATATGCGTTTCCTACGCACACATCCATGGGAGTATCATCATGCACACAACGAGTCCGCAAGTGCCCGCGGGCAAAATTGACCGTCTGCTCAGGGTCTAATTGCCGAAATGAGAGATGACATTTTTCATTTATGCTTACGTTCTATGTCTTTGCTATTGGACTGCATACCAATTATGGCGATTTTTGAGGATTGAAAAATACACAAACTCACTTTCACAATATTATACAGGGTGAAATTGATATCATTAGCATCCTTTTAAACTAAAAGTTACCCATAGAACTGAACCACTTTTACTATGGGAGCAAACCGAACGGAGAAAAAACCTGCCGTTCGATACTAAACTGCAATGCGTACTCGACTCAAATTTATGTAACAGTATGGGAAGCAGATTTTTATTTTTGCTCCGTTCGGTTTGCTCCCATATCCATAGTAAAAGTTGTTCAATTGTATGGGTAGACTCTTAGTTTGAAAGGCTGTTGATGATATCTATATATATATGAAAAGTCACGATGATAAGCTGGGTCCTAACCATACCCTCCTCAGGTCTGCTTATCATGGTCAGTACCACAGACTTCCGATAATTTTGAACGTTTGGTAACATGCTTCTATAGACATTGATTACGATACAATGGGCTTCCATTGTATATACCCTTTGACGATGCACATATCAATTATTATTAACATAAATGCAATATTCAGGACAAGACCGTATTATCCTCTGCTACGGAAATAGTTTAGATCGGAAAATAATAGGGCCGAACAAAGTAAACGTGCATGTAATAACACATACCTACATACCGCTTCAGTGGATCACAGTCCATGTATCGCTGTCAACTAGTGTTTTATGTTGTTACCATAAGAATAACTATAGTACACTACGTACAAGTGAAACGACAGATGAATTTCAGGTCAAAATACGCTTACCAATAAGCCTATATCTTAGAAGATTTATATGGGAACCCGCCTTGCGTTAGCATTTCCCCTCTGCCAACGTACAAGATCAATAATTAATCTCAGATTCTTAGTTGTTGTTAATTTACATACAATTTTATACCTTATCACTAAACGAGAGCCTACAATTGCGGAACAATAACTTCGAACTTATCCCGTTTGGGTTTTTCATGAGTTGTAACAAAAAATGCCAGAAAAGTTTGTTAGTAGAATTACACGCGTAACTTGTCCATGTATAAATAGTCTAAGGCTGTAAGTGACAGCCTAGCAAATACTGAAACGGTGAACTCAGACCCTCAAACTGAACAACTTTCACTATGGAGCCTACCACGGGAAACGCGAAAAAAATCAGCTGTATATTTCTTGACTACGGCCAACGATATTAATGTACGCACGGCGACAAGTCAACCTACCCATAGTTGGACCTTATGTCTATGAACATAGAGTTCAACTATGGGTAGGTTGATCTGTCGCCGTGTGTACTCAAGAGTATGTCAGTGACTACGGTGAAACCAAAATTAGGTTGATGTTTTTGCACTAATTATTGTAGTTGTGGTGCACGTTATTGAGCCGTGAATCTTTAAAATAGTTTTCGGCAAATTATTTTACTGTTATCTTAGTTTTTGCTTGTAATCTTTTGCATGGTTTCACCATCAGTCATAGCGAATGTATCAACATTGACAGGCACGATCTCCTGATTAGTACTCGACGAATGCTTCGTTAGGGAAAGGCCTCGGAACTGGATTTGTGACAAATGCATTGTTACATTCGGTACAACTATAGGCAAACAGTGTACAAGGACTTTCGAAATAGAATTGAGCGCTAATTGGATGTATTCCAAAATAAAACAGTGACATAATTGGTTATACGGAGAAAAGTATCTAGTATACGTATGTGACAACTATAAATTTTAGCAGACTACTAGATTTGTTGTTATTTATAAATCGTATTCTGGTAGATTTAACTAAAATCTACTTGCATGCATGTATGTTCTCGACTAAATGCCCCGAGGGGGTCGTCCGAGATATTATATAAAAATCTACTTATAGTCAAAAAATCTAGTAGAGTCTGTTAATACTTAGTTGTCACATAAAGATAAGAAAGATAGAGATTAAGATAAGATAGATAGATTTAATTTGTACTAACAAAATTATGAGTCACTTGATATAAATGATTGATTGATTGATTGATATCATCATCATCATCAGCCTATCATCGTCCACTGCTGAACATAGACCTCTCCGAAGGCGCGGCCAAAAACTCTATTCTCGGTCTTAATCATCCAGTCGATCCCCGCTACTGTTTTTTAGGTGGTTTCTCACATTTACTACTAGAAATTTTCTCCATGAAAATTTACTAGATTGTGATAAAGTTTACAATTGAATAATGTTAATAGACATTCTCTTAGTAGTATTTCTGTAAATTGGAATGTACGTAGTGCGAAAGACTCCAGGGGAATTTAAATGTGATAATTCCATGACATCTTAGACAAGTACCAGTCATCTATTTAAACTTTAACCACAGAGTACTAACTTTAACTAAAGTTTGATCGGTAGTTACAGTTGCTTTTGAATATTAATTTTGTAAAGCTTAAGATACGAGACGACTAATAACGAGATTTGGATGTGGTACGTGTCTTAAAGTATTCAGAATGTAATTCTGTGTCCGGTAAAGGACAGCAGGCCTATCATGCCCCCGACAGAATGAGAAAAATCTAGATTTGCCTACGCATGCCAAAATCAGCTTTTTCCACACGAACGAACACACGATGCTTATACAACGTGTTAATGAATTAACGCAAAACTAGAAAGTAGTTTGTTTAGAATCGAGAGCAGAATCGAGTTTTCAACTTAGGTATGTTTTTTCAAAATATTTAATAATTTCTTTGTAAAATTTATAATTTTCTGAACTCGATCTCAACCCACCGCACGGGCATACTCACCCTACTCACTACTAAAAAAAGATTCTTAAAAAGTATCCATGAGCACGCTAGCGCTTTCATTCATTGCTGAAATGATAACACATCGTATTTGCCTGAAAACTTAAAATGCGAATAACTTTAAATTTTAATTATCAAAATAATGACATTATTGTTTCAATCTAATTATTTTGTTGTAAATCAGTTGGTGTGTATGAAGTTTTGCGCTTATTCATTAACACGTTGTATAGTGCTGCAATAGAAACAAGACGGAGACGGAGACAAGAAGAAACACTCGCACACGCTCGCCGTCAGTATGTGTTTCTTGCTCGGCTCCCCTAAAGTTACCCACGAAGTGCGGGGTGAGGTGAGGTATCTGAAGTTAGTGGCCATTCAGTATGTAGTACCTGCTACATACTAGTATCTATTATATGGCTCAGGTTACCTGGTGAGAATCGGCGCTACAGTAGCAGACTAGTAAAGCCGCCACGGCCATGGCTATTACTCCCCCAGCTCCTCTCATCATTGCACCTGTAACCAAACAAATCTATTAGAAATTGTTTACGTAAAGAAGTTTGGTATTTATGTTGTGTTTAAGGCGGTATGATCCGGCCGAGGCCGCGCTCACTAGTTTTTGCACTCTAGTCGGGGAAATCTACGGTATTGTATTTTTGTATGGAGTAGGTTGCATTAATTGCACTTTTGGTGAAAATTTTGAATATAGTAGATACATTCCTGAAAAACATAAATTCTCAATAATCCCCGATTTTTTATGTTGTATTATTGAATAATTAAGACATTTACAAAACATTAAATTTAGGTACGAACAAAAAATGGAAAACTGGTGATTTTGTACAGGATGGCTTCGTTCAATACGTTTTACTTATAACAATAATAATCCACGGTTAATATCGTTAATTTGGGTAGATATTTAATATTTTGTAAGTCTTCAAAAATTATAACCTCAAAACTAAATTATTTACTGTTTGTTTTTACACATTAAATTTGCCTTTTGATAATTAACTGTCTCTATTGCTGGTATGCTGGTCGAAATATTTTTAGAAATAAGCTTGCCATTTGTAGATTAATATCGATTTTAAGGTATTTCTCAGGTTTCTGAGCCTATATAACCACGAAATCTCGACAAAAATGTTATAAACTAACAGTAACATTATTTCAAACACAATTTACTAAAGTGTCTTTAATGCAATCTCAAACCTTATTTTTCCTAGACTACTCGGATAACCTGGACTAAAGTAAGGTTGGCATGAACAATGCAGAATGTAATCGAAGATGGTCTTCTCATATATTTGGTAGGTTTTGATCTTGTTTTCTATTATCATTGCTGCAATATGTCTAATCTCGAATATGTTCACTAATAGCACATAATAAGAAAGAGTATCTAGTACGGTTTTCGTTTTAAGAATTTTATTTCTCTGAAAGAATGCAATTCACTTAAATAGAGAAATACAGGTTAATACATACATCTAGTTGTAAGTAACCAGTAGATAATACAAGAGTGTACCACGGATATAGTGTTCTTAAGAGAAGTTTATTCTGAATGCGTAAATGCGCGCTGCATACAAACGTAGTCTGGTGATATTTTTAATACTAACCAATTAAACTCAATGAAATTTTGCAGAAACAATCTTGAAACAAATCTCTATGCTTGTATCGTGTGCGATTTTCGTTAAAATATACAGTATCAATACTAGGATTAATTTAAGATTTGTATGGAAATCTTTTAGGCGCTGTAACTTTAAAACTGTACATTTTAAGGAAAATCTGACACGATACAAGCATAGAGATTTGTTTCTAGATTGTTTCCGCAAAATTTCATTGAGTTTAATTAGTTAGTATTGTAAATATCACCAGACTTCGTTTGTATGGAACGAGCCAACGGGAATATACCCTTAATCTAAGTAAATACAATAAACTAGATTTTTAAAGTTGTAAAACATTTAACAATGATTACATATCAGTTCGCAGCAGCCTATGGTTTTATAGTGTGATTGAGATTAGAGTTTTATGTTGAATAATATTTTAGTATCAATTAATTAAGTTAACTTTATGAAATTAAGTATAAATGGAAAAAATCTTTATAATGTGGTTACTAAATTTTTTTCTAGTACTACATACTAATAGTTTTATTGATCCTCTGATGCAAAGTTTGCTGAATATAGCCATTACAAAGTTACTATCACAACTCTATTCAAAGTTGATTTGTAATCAATTACAATATAGAGACAAAGTTCTGCGTGTAATCCATCAAGCATTGGCTAATATAAAACTTTTTGAGGTATGTAACTTGTATTGGGTCGACAGAGTTACGTTCTTTCCCGTACTATGATACTTACAACAACAATACTAAAGTCCTTCAAACAAAAACGAGAAATTTGTCCCGTGACTGACTGACGAACAGACATCTGATAGAAATAGGCAATAGTTTACAAAAGGCAACACTTGAATCAAATGGAGGAAATCGTTTGTAATCCACGCGGACAAATTAGCAGACAAAAGCTAGTCTCTTCATAAGACCGCGTCGGGCATCGAGTTTGTGCGGAAAGAAACAGTAAGACACATTATATTTTTAAACTGCTGTTTCAGCGGTTAACTATTACTAATTTGGCTCTACCAGCCCATGATGGGCTTGCGAGGTGAAAGTATTGATCTTTGCATATGGAAGCATATTGTATTTTTGTAAAATTGTATTATAAATAGTCTGTGACAGAAAGATGTATAAGGGATTAAGTTCTATCCGATTAATTAAAAATGTTCGGTATTAGCTTTACAAAAGATAGGTAGTGCACATAATAATTCATTAAGAGATTAGCCCTCCATGGTACGAAGATTGATAAAATACCGCCCACCGCGTTAAAAAAGCCTGTGACAGACGGACATTCAACATTATCGTATTTTATTAAATTACACTGAACAATATTTTACAAAATGTGTTTGACTTTTAAAACTTACGGAAGAAGAATGTAAGTTTGATAACAATTTCTTCTGTTATACTTCGTTTTAATATATAAGGGCAAAACCTCATACACCCCAACTGATAAACAACAAAATAATTAGATTGAAACAATAATTTCATTATTTTGGTAGTAAAATTTAAAGTTATTCGCATTTTAAGTTTTCAGACAAAAATGATTTGTTATCATTTCAGCAATAAATGAAAGCGCTAACGTGCTCATTGATACATTTTAAGAATCTTGTTTTGGTAGTAAGTAGGGTGAGTGTGCCCTTGCGGTGGGTTGAGATCGAGTTCAGTAAATTTTAAATTTTACAAACAGATTATTTTATATTTTGAAAAAATTACCTATGTCGATTCTGCTCTCGTGTCTAAACAAACTACTTTCCAGTTTTGCGTTAATTCATTAGCACGTTTTATTGTTGCTCATTATAATAACTTCAAAATTCGTGTTTCCTTTCGTTTCTGATTTTACTGGGTACGAATACGTGTATATAATTTGAAACTTATCCTCTTGATGACAAATAGCTGTTTAGTGGTTCGTCTTACCTACAATGAATTTCAGCCATGTAGGTATGTACGCAAAATGCAAATGCAATGTGTGCGTGCTACGTGCGTGGTAATTTGATTGTTTAGAAATGTAAACTAACTCTTTTAGGCTCGGTTTATACAGAAGAGCAGTGTGGCGGTGGCGGATAGTCAAAGTAACACAATTATAAATCTTATAGTACGTAGCATAGCGTTGTTTGGAGAAATACGCCCGCGCCAGGCGACGTCACCTGGAGGCGCGGGCGCGATTCTCCTTTACGACAAAAACGTCGCTATGCTGCGTACTATAAGGTTTTATATTGTGTTACTTAGATTATCCGCCATCGACACACGTGTCTTCTGTATAATCCGGGGCTACGTCTTATTTTAGGCACCGTGTTCGACCCCATTGGAAGAAATGGGGTTGCATATTCTAAGTTAGAACCATACGCAAAATAATTGTCGAGAGACCGCATTTCCTAACAATATTCTATCATTCAATAGCTCTATATTATGATCGACATAAAATGAGTCATTGCTATAAATTGAAATTGTTTTTTTTTCAATAACAGTATTATTGCATCGGAATGATGCATCTACCATAAATATTGCAATCTATTGCAACCTTGAACACTTCCATATAAACCTAATATGAATATTTTATAAAAAAAAATTAAAACCGTTTCTCCAGAATGAACTGAATTACAATTTTATATGAAACATTTTGAAATAAACATTTTTTACATAATACGAATCGGCATAGCATAGCATATGCTCACGACTATATTCCCCGAGGGGGTAGTCACAGATATTCTGAAACCTCTGAATATTCATCCACGAATCGGCCACGTAAATTTTATATGAAAAGTCAGGAAAACTGAAGATAGAGTTTGTTGGTGCGCCTCGAGGGAGAGGCCTATGTTTAGCAGAAGACTATGATAGGCTGATGATGATGAAAAGTTAAAAAGTCACTTAGTTTTGCGTTAATTTATTAACACAGTATTTATAGGTAGATATAAACATAGTTTATCCTATGTTTATTCCATCCACACTTGTAACAGAAATGTAAATTAATGAATAACATGATTAATTTGTCACTAACGCACGTAATTAATTGATTCACGAATTATTACGTTATGTGCATGTGCTGTTATTGTCTGGTTCACACAATAAAGGCTTACGTGTACGACAACATATAAGCTACAAACCTTTTCAAAACTAAAAACCTTGCTCAAGGCGAAACCTAGAATATACCTAATACTTACGTAGTATTCTAAAACTATAAGTACCTAAAGGTTGTGGGAACCCCTTGTTTAAGAATAACATTTGACTACACCCATAGTATTGTTTTCTCTGTTATAATATACAGGGTGTAAGTGGTACAAAACAGCTGTACCTACTCGACTCAAATGTATGAAACAGTTGATTTTTTTTCACATTTCCTGAGGTGGCTCCATAGTGACAGTTGTTCAGTTTGATGGTCTGAATTCACCGTTTCAGTATTTGCTAGACTGTCAATTTCAGAGCTGAGAAGGCGACACCTTATGTGATTTGCATGTGTGTGTGCCTAATGCTTATCTCGAAGTTATAATTAACAATCACTGATAATATTATCATGATTTTTTAAAACTATTTGTTTTCATACGTACTTCATATATCGGTGGAGGTACCTTGAATGGAGTTTAATGCGAAACTAAGCTTGTACTATGAAATATAGGGTCCTATGTCCTTTTTATGCTATAGGATTTTTAGTGGATAATCAGACCATCAAAAAGCGTATCTTTCTCTATGAGACCGACGTCGGTATCGAGAAAAAAAATCTGCTATTTCATACACAACTGCAGTCTTACTTGACCGAAATGTGTGGGACAGCAAATTTTAATTCGCGATTTCGTTTTTGATCCTGTATAGAGAAAGTTGATCAGTTTGATGATCAACGATTAGACGATCATCCTCTTAAAAAACCGTCAGCATATTAAGTGGGAGCCTGTTAAACGAATAAAGACAGATAGACTGCATTCATTGTTTAAATTCCTAGTTAAAAGTTATCTAGTTAATATTGAAACCAAGTGATTAAATGAAGATTAAAACGTAGTTAAAAAGACATCGACGAGTGCGCAAACGAAGTTAGACAGTTTAGTTCGCATCGGACCAATTTGCATATAATTCAGAGAAACGAGCATATTCCATTTAGCCCAGTAGTATACTGAGAAAAAAACTATACCTATACGTAGCCCGTCGCAGCTTATACGTAGCCCAACGCAGCTTATACGTAGGCCGTCGCAGCTTATACGTAGCCCGTCGCAGCTACGACATGATACCGATTACGAGTGTTGCATCAGTATTTAAGTTGTCTCTTACTTCACAATGAAGCCATTGTGCAGTTCGTATAATGAAGCCATTGTGAAGTACGAGACAACTTAAATACTGATTCAACACTCGTAATCAGTATCGCGTCGTAAGCTACGTGGTACGTAAGCTGCGACGGGCTACGTATACGTAGCATTTTTTTCTCAGTGTAGGGAGTTTTCTAATTTACAGCATTGTATCAATTGCTTTAAAATTATATTTTAAAATTCCAGTAGTGGTTTTTAACGGAGGAAAGTTACAAAGTTTGTATGCTTGTACTTGATCGCGTTGTACCGGGTACCGATATAAAATTTTTCAATGTGATATTAAAACAGGCTCATTTGTCAACTTTATCCATCGAATAAATATAAGAAGTAGATGTTTAGTTTCATGTAAAAATCTTAGTGCCCAAATGGTGCCGATTTTTTTCTGAATTGACATGTTTACTGTCAGCGAGATGGAGCAAAACATCGATTTATAATCTCCGCAGGAATGAAAAGCCATTCGAATAATAATAAATATAACTTTACTTAAAATATTAACTTTTGAATCTGCCATTTATTTTTGAAGCGTTGATTGGTCTAGTTTTTTACTATTTATCGAAGTGAGCATCATAATTATACAGGGTGTAAAATGAAATGCGTTACATATTAAAGGGTGCTTCAGACCGTCAAACTGAGCAACTTTTACGACGGGACCGACACGACATTGAAATGGCGAGAAAAAAAATCTGCTGTTTCATAGAAAACATCAGTGGTGACTCGACCCAAGTGTAAGTGAAATAAGGAAAAGAGACCACATTATGGTACAAATAACTTAACCACGTGGACAGAGTCGTGGGCATAAGCTTGATGTATTAAATTAAACTATGAATATTCAATTTAAAACCTCTCTAACATTTTATAGGTGCTTGTAGCTGTCACAGTAATACTGTGGATCGAGTGGAATTTCAGAATGAGGTTGTATGCAAATCATAACATAAAATGTGTTGTGAAGTTTTAAAATTAATATTTCCCAGGCATTCCATACATGAGAAATAATACCTAGTCAAATCATTTTATCTTTGCACACATTTTAAATGTAGGTCACGTAACCTACAAAATGTTTAGCTAGGATAAAAATTTGAATGATATTTATACGTGATATCAACAGTTTTTTAGATAGACAAAACTCGGTTCCTCGAAAAAAAAAACTCAAAAACAATTACATTGACATTTAAGGACCTGTCCACATAGACTGAGGCGGAGTACCTATCTAATCGTTATTTTGTTTCAAAATAGCAACGTGAATCTGATGTCCACTAGTTTGAAAACATGATAAACGGAACGACAGAAATATAGTGAAATATCACTATATTTCAATGCAATAGCACTTTCAGATGAAATAAATATGATTCAACCTTAGATAAAGTATATGTCAAGATTAAGCCTTACTGTTCTACCGTATAAAACAAAAGAGACAAACTTTCTTAGGTTGGTGTGCGTGAGGCGTCATACAAATTATGTCTCTATGCGTGCATAGCGATTTCAACATTGAAATCCATAATATTACTTATGTGAGCGCCGGTGGCGCGTTGCGGAGTGGTAAAATGAACACCTAATCATGAGGGTCTGGGTTCGAATCCACACGGACTACATGCCATGTACCAATGAGTTTTTCTTACTAATATTTACGTATACCATATGCAAACTGAATGTTTACAAACGGTGAAGGAAAACATTGTGGGGAAAGCTGCATACGCTGAAGAGGAAATTCTAATGAGCATGTGAAGTCTATGAATCCGCATTGGGCACGTACTTACCTGAGGGTAGGCCTATGCCCGGCAGTGTGACATATATAGGCTGATGATGATGATGATGATCATTATGTTCCTCGAAGGAAAAGATCATGCCCAAAATTATATGAAAGCTAGGCTGACCTTGCGTCTGGTCTAATTGATAACAAGAATATTGTTAAAATGATGGAAAATATTTAAAAATCCTAAGTGTAAAATAGATAGGTACCTAATAAAAACAAAAGCATTCATTCCTTACAAAAAATTACTATCAAATTTTATTTTATTTTTAAAACCCCATTCCCATAGGGCCAAAAATAGGTATGAAGGGATTCATAACTCAGACCAAATATTTTTCTTAAATGAATGATGATGGATGACTCATTGATGACGCATCTTTATCCTGGTTTTGGGCTTTTATTCAAAATATCCTCATTTTACTAGCCATGTGTCCATAAACAAAGTCACACTGATTTTGTTTATGTTCTTTATTAGGTAACTTCTGAACTAACGGAAGCGTATATCTACGCGACGAACAATTAAGTTTCTATTGTGTCAGGAATTGGGGTTAATTAACAGTCAACCGTCTTTTCGGCGTTATTATATTGAAGTGTAATTAACATATTCTAACTAAATCAATATAAATATAAACTACAGACTAAAAAACATAATTTTTTATGATAAACATCTAAAAACGCAACAATTTATTTAAAGATTTTTAGAACTAACTTCGGCGTTTGATTTTGTATTTCTTAACAATTCCGATTTTGTGTACCGAATATAATCTACTACTAAAAGTGGCTTCACCTGTGGTTCTAGCTTCTGAAATTTAAAGCACTTTAACCTTGTTCTCTTCCCTAAGGAATTGCATAAAACAAACTTCTTAGAGATGGAGTAATATTGGGTTAAACGGAAGCTTATAATATTGGCAATGGCTAAGATATGGTACTCGTATATTCAGAGTTTTTCTTAATATCTGCTAACGGTTTTTTTAGGTGATGACCAGTCCATCAAACAAGGTAGAAATCACGAGAAAAATAACAGCTTTCCCATACATTTGGGTCGAGTACTTAGGACTGCAATTTTGTATGGAACATGTAATATTTTTTCCGCTTTATAATATTTAGAGGCGATAATACAGGGTGTTAGGGTAAAATGTTGCATTACTTTAAGGGGTGATTATACCAATGATACTGAACAACTTTCCCACAGAAACATACATCAAATTCTCAACAAAAAAATTGTGCACTTTTTTACTATACTTCATTCCACATAAGGACGACGAGATTTTCCGATTCCTATTTAGCTTTCTGGCCAATTCTGTTTCCCAAATGTAATTAATTTATTGGATGCATATACTATCCGAGATATCTTGGCCGTTACTTAAGCTGTTTTAAGAATAAAAGAGAGTAAGTGTTTCAAATCTCTGTTTCTGCAATGCAAAATAGCCTTAAAATTTCGTTGGTTGAAGTATGAAAAGTAGAAATTTTTTTGTGCTATTTCCTATAGGTTTCTTAGGGAAAGTCGATCAGTATCATGAGTACAATCACCCCTTAAAGTAGTACAACTGTTTACCCTAACACCCTGTATATAGGGCGTAAAATTAAATGCGTTACATATTAAACGGGTGGTTCACGCCATCAAACTTTCACTATGGATTTAACATCGAAATAGTGAAAATAATCTGCTGTCCCATACATTTGGGTCAATTCGCCATATTATATTGCCGTTTTCTATGGAATTGTTTTTTTTTCCCGATTTCAATGTTGGCTCCATAGTGAACGTTTTCTGAAGCAAAGTGCACTCTGCACTGTATGTATAGCATTTCAGCTGTATAGGATGACGATTATGAGTACCACGGGATGGAATAAGACTGAAACATGATTTATGATGACACTGTTCTGACGACTTAATAGTCAATAAGACCTTTTAGTCAAATAAGTCTGGCTACTTCAGTGAAAAGTTTCATGAGTAAAGAGGACTTTGACGTATTTCACACGATGTGTGGGAATTTGATATTATATTGGGTACTAGCGGCGACCGCGACTTACTAATTACTTTTGATTGAAGGAATCTAAACTAAGCCCTATGCTATTGTGAAAACTTCATACAAATATGTTTATTACTTTCTAAGTGATGCGTATAAACAGAAAAAAATTTATAAAAATGCATTTTGTTACACGCCCCTAATTATTTTTTGGAAATATCTTTAGTTTCATATTTATGTGGTACATCCACGCCACGTTTACAAATGTGCTAAACAGGGTCCTTCTTAATATGCTGACACTTTTCTAAGGGGATGATCAGACCGTCAAACTGAACAACTTTCTCTATGGCAACAAAATTAAAATCGCGAAAAAAAAATCAGCCATCCATACAATACAAAAGTGCAAATCTATTCGAGCCAAATGTATGGGAGAATTTTTTTTTTCGCGATTACGATGTTGGTGCCATGGAGAAAGTTGTTCAGTTTGACGGTCTGACCGTTCCCTTCAAAAACTGTCAGCATATTAAGTTGGGCCCTATATAGGATTTAGTCGCTCAGTCGGATTTATTATACAGGGTGTAAGGACAAGTATCAGTATCATTAACCTTTAAAGCACATACTCTACCCATCAAACTGAACAACTTCTACTATCGGAGCAAACTTATCAGAACAAAAAAATATCAGCTGTCCCATACTAAACTGCAATACCTACTCGATTCAAACGTATGGGACGTAACCATATGGGTAGAGTTTGTCGTTTAAAGGTTAATGGTACTTTTCCTTACACCCTGTATAGTGTTTATCTTAATAATGTTTTTATGTAAATAATAAATAATAATAAATAATAAATATCTTGGACATTGTCACACAAATTATCTAGTCACATTTAAAGTACCAGAATCTAGCCTGGACTTGTATTATGATGACTAGACAACGATATAGAATACATATATACTCGTAGATGCAAACATCCATGACTCGGGTACAAATATTCATATTCATCATACAAATATTTGTCCCTTACGGGATTCGAACCCGCGACCCTCGGCACAGCAGGCAGGTTCGCTACCGACTTTGCTATCGGGCCGTCTAAATTCATTTGATTAAATAAAATCAAAAACAATCAAGATTATTTCCAAAAATTACGATGCATTGTATTATTTTATAAACTGGGCACGATAAATATTATTGCATACACAAACCCACCATCACAAATTATTTTTTGTGGTGGACTGCATTTTTTCTTAACTATCAAATACTGTTTCATGCTTGCAGAGTTGCGATGATCGATGACCAAACAATTTTTGTTTCAAAAGTAAAAGGAAATAATAACTTTTTAGTTCGATAAATTAATCAAGCATATTCATTCATAGAAACGTTACACGTGCAAGTAATCACGGACTGATTGATCTATTGATATCTTAATATAAAGTAGGACAATTTGTACACGACACGAGTCGCTTTTATAAAGTTTTATTCAAATTTTAGATATTTTAAGTTAAACGTTTTGGTAAAAAACAATTAGGTGAGTAAGTACGCGAATTTAAATAACTAACTTGACTTTACTCAACAATAAATCCTTATTTGAAAAAAAAATCTGGTTTTTTAAATAATAATGTACCCACCTACTTGATGTAACATAGGTAAGTATTCTGGTTTAGAGTGTTATTTATTTTAAAAAAGAAAATTAATTTTTGTGGGGACCTACTTCTTATAAATAAGTGGCATTTCTGAAATATTCGAATTTAAATATCTAACTGTAAATATTTGAAAAAACTTTTTTCTAAGTAAATGTTTTCTACAGCAATCACACAAGTTACGAAGACAACTTTGAAGTATTATTTCAAAACTTTTTAAACTTTTCTAATGAAATTGAAAAAATCTTTTAGGGAAAAATACTTGTTTTCTTTGAAAAACATTTCAATATTTTTTCACACGTAATAAAAATAAAAAATGTAACCAACCTTGTGTTTAGTGGAGGATAGGAACGGATGTCAGCTGCGGTGGTTGTAGAGTTGTGCCGTGGAAGTCTCCGTGCCGGTTTATATATCCGCAGCTTGGGCGGGCGGCGCGGTCCTCCCGCCCAATGTCACCATGCACCTCGCCGTGCCAAACATAGTGCGGTATACTTTCAAGTGCGGTGCGGACAACAGGTGGTTTAAAACTTCTGGTTTTCTATTTATGTGGTAATTATTGTTTCCTTTAGATCCTTTTGCTGTTAGCTTGATAGGATTTGAGAATATTTTCAATCTAACTATGAACAGGTTGAAGTCGCATTTTCATTGTTAGAGGGAAAATGTTACCTTGCATATGATAAAAATAAACGATTTTTGAAAGTCATACGTTGAACTCAGCAGTTGAAAATGTCTAAATTACTATGGAAATATGCATCTTTCTACTGCTGATTTGACTTTAAAAAGTCACAATCCAGGAGTGAGATTTTTTACAGTCAAATCAGCAGTAGAAATTTTGTCATTTTCAACTGCTGAGTTCAAAGTATAAGTTTTTGAAAATCGCACTCCTGACGGTGATTTTTTAAATGCAATTTTACAAATTATTGTAAAAAGTACTAACGTTTAGGATTGTTTTTAAAAGAATGAGCTTGTTAATCAAATTAATTTTGCATTAGGAAATGGTCTAAAGTAAATGTTCTTTGAAACAATAGGAAAATTTTCTTTCTAGAACATGAAATACAATTAGCAATAAGAAATAAGTATTTGGCAAAGAAAACACATAATATACCACCATTATACTTTATAACCAGAATTATAAAGTTATTATTTTCTATAAGATTTTACTGAACTATGAAAATTCTATTGGTCTTGAGGTCATCGGCATCGAGCTTGTCCCTTCGATAATTCTAACTGCAATAATTATATACATCATCCATTGATCGTTTTTAGAAATTAGAATCTATATTGTTCCACGAAGCTCTTAAATTACTTCACTTCAAGGAATCTACTGTTAAATAATATTTATTTACTATTTTATTTAAGATCGAAACCCGATACAAACTGGGAGAGACACATTTAAAGAAACCCACCTAAATAAGAAAGTTTCTTGAAACTTTTTATAATAATTTGTGGATCGCTATTTGCTACCTTATTTAGATCAGAAAGTAAGTATACAGAATTGAATTAGCCTAAAAATGACAAACCCTTATTATATTTCAGTAACGAATTTAACGTCGGTGGCGTGTTTCGGAGAGGTATGAACATTCAATCATGAGGGTTATTGTTCGAATCCGCACCGCCATGTACCGAATATATAATAATAATCGAATTATTCTCAAACGGTGATGGAAATTTTTCCACATCAGAATTGGTAGTAAACTCTATTACATAGCACAGTCAATATGAATTACCTATAAATAAATAAATAAATAAATATCTTGGACATTTTTACACAAATTATCTAGTCACATTTAAAGTACCAGAATCTAGCCTGGACTTGTGTTATGATGACTAGACAACGATATAGAATACATATATAGATACAAACATCCATGACTCGGGTACAAATATTCATATTCATCATACAAATATTTGTCCCTTACGGGATTCGAACCCGCGCCTCTCGGCACAGCAGGCAGGTTCACTACAGACTGTGCTATCGGGCCGTCAATACCGGTAATACTTAGATATGCTGAACCCGATGCATTGCTTCTGTCATATTATTTCTTATTTGCATTTCAGATGCAGAAACGAACATTATCTATTTAAATGTCAATAGCAACGGTTTTGATAACGTGTAAAGTATTAAAAAATTCAAAATCATTCAAACAAGGATTGCGATTTTTGAAAGTCATACGTTGAACTCAGCAGTAGAAAGTGACAAAATTACTAGTGAGATACACATCTTTCTACTGCTGATTTGACTTGAAAAAATCGTATTCCTTGGAGTCTGATTTTTTAAAGTCAAATCAGCAGTAGAAATATGCGTATCTGCATTGTAATTTTGTCATTTTCAACTGCTGAGTTCAACGAATGAGTTTCGAAAATCGCACTCCTGGTCGCACTTTACACAAATAACATAAGAAGAACGCTTCTAAAAGCTCTTACTAAACAAAAAACCGGCCAAGTGCGAGTCGGACTGGCGCCCGGAGGGTTTCGAACCACCACGTAACATGTTAATTTACCAAAAATAAAAGTGCGTGTCACGTGGCCGTAGAAGTGGACTTTACGTTTTAACGGCTTTACTATGGTTTAACGGCTAATAAAGTCTAAAAAGTACATTTTACAAGTTGGTCGACTATTATTCGTTAACTTGTAAAGCCTACTTAGCGGTGACAATTGTCCTTTTTCCTTTCCTCTAACTTCGTTATATACACTACTTCCGTGAATTTTTACATTAATCCAGGAACAACCATTTAGGTGGAAGGCGGGGGGGACACTTGACTCTAACAAAAATTTGCACTTTAAAGCTTAATATTTCGCAAATGGATCCCTAAATCGAAAAATGGTTTTCACATACCTACAATATTTTTAAAAGACCCATCCATCCACACCATGAGATAGACGAGAAAAAAAATTGCATCCCCACTTTTCGTGTAGGGCAGGTAAGATTTAAGGTTTAAGATTTTATTTTACCACTTTGTCGGCATGATAAATATGCATACCCATGTCAAATTACAGCTTTCTAGTACTAAGCGTCTCTGAGCTAAGCTGCGGACAGACGGATAGACGGAAACTATAAGGGTTCCTGGTTGACTACGGAACCCTAAAAATAGTTTTTTCCCTTCGCACAAACCGACTGACACTTTTGTAATGGGATACATTTGTTACTTTAAGCTTTTTTTATTATTTGTCATTAAATCCAATACAATGATACATTATTCTTACTATTTTCAACTGGCCACCTCTTAAGGTTCAGAAGGTACAGCCCTCTGAAGCTAGGATGGACGGACGGACGGACGGATGGATAGCGTAGGCTTATGAATAGGGTCCCGTTTTCACCCCTTGGGTACGGAACCCTAAAAAGACACTTTATGTGTTAACTCCGTTTAACTCTTAGTTCGATAGGGTCGAATTCAATTTAGAAAGCGAAGACGTGAAAAGAATATTCATTCTTTGAAACCCTAATCAGTTTATAGACTCAAAAGGTTGAATATCACTAATAATCCAACGTAGGTAAATAATAATTTGTAGGTAATACCAATGTAGTACCAAACAAATTAGCCGAACGGAACAAACAAGCTAAATCTAGATAATATCATCATCAGCCTATACTTGGTGTAAGTGTAACAAAACACCCAAGGTAATATTTAAAGCTGGGTTTTAGACCATAAAAACTGAGCAACTTTCACTATGGAGACAATGTCGAAAAAAAATAAAAATATCAGCTGTCCTATATGTACATTTGAGCCAAAATCGAGTGGGTTAGGTTACTAGAATTTTGTATGAAACAGCAGATTTCTTTATTTTTTCCATGTTGGCTCCTTAGTGAAAATTCATCAGTTTGATGGTTAAACCACCTTTCTCGCTTTCAATATGTCTGGGGTATTTTAGGCTGAGATTCAGAGACGTTTTTTAAGTCTTAGTTCGAACTCCCGTATGTCAAAATCCATACATTTTCGCCCTACTTAGTTCGAACTAAGACTAAAAAAAAATTGTCTCTGAATCTCGGCCTTAGTAAACCCTGTTTACCTCCCACTGCAGGATACCACGCATTGCTATTCTTAAGGAGGGTTGTACGGGCGTCGTTAGTTTACCACAATTGCCGCGATTTGATCAGAATTTCTTCAGTGTATGCAGATTTCCTCCAAGATAATATAAAATGTATTTTTAAATCTCTTGTAAACGTTATGCTATGGCTTATTTCCTTTGCCTATTTATATGTGGACTGGTTACGCGTGTAATTCTACTAACAAACATTTCTGTTACTTTTTGCGGGGGGAAATCCGCAACTTTGGATTTTATTCCCCATAACTTTAGATTCTAATTTTGAATGTTAAAAATCATGAAAAGTAGTCTCGAGTGAAGTTATTATTTCGCAATTATAGGCTGTCTCGTTTAGTGATAAGGTGTAAAATTGAATGTAAATGCACAAGTTCAATTGTGCTTATACCGTGGCAGAGGGGAAATGCTACCGCAAGGCTAGTCCTTATAATAATTAGCCAAAGCTTATTTCATTCCAAATATTAGTTTTAAAACAAAAGCACGTGTGGTTTCATGTAAATTAGTATTTATAAGATATAGACAACGTAATAGCGTAGCTGCTACTGTTCTCGTAGTTTCTCTTTGAACGTAGCAGCTACGACGTAGCAAGCAACCTACGTCTACGCTACGGTGTACTCTATCCATTGACCAAGAAGTTTCAGCGTAACCGCGTATGAGATAACTATAGTCATACAATCAGGAAGGTGGCATAGGTATTGTCTATGGCATTGGTATTGTACTCAGAGGAAGGATCTCCATAGAGTCCGCATAAATTTACGATTGTAGTTAGTCTCTTTTGTCTTATGACGTACCTTTAATAGTAGAAGGAGGTGGAACTATAGATATTTGTTTATGCGGCTGTCCACTTTTTTTGAGCTAGTGTGTGTGAAAATTGACCGTAAACATAAGGCCATATGTCACTTGGTGCCTTTTGTCCATACTAATTAACAGCACACACTCAAACCTAAACGTCAAAAAAAGTGGACACTTTACAATTGGTATGGCTCACTCTATCAGGTATAATCTCTTTGGTATTGTATATGGCATAGGTATTGTCTATTGGTTTATATCCATGCATAAATCTACAGTATAACTAGTCAAATCAGTAACTCTTTATCGGAGGTTACAACGCGCGCTTTGTATGAAGTTTTATTTTGGGCTTTATTTTATATTTTTTACGGATGGAATAGAAGATATCATTTAAAAAAAACAAATTTCATATTTTTTTGCGATTTATCGAGTTATTTTAATCTTAAACTGTTATCTCTAAATGGTAAAAGTGGTCACGAGAAAATCGTTCGAACTCCGTGGATGCTTGATTAAAAAAAACACCTGGCTTCTCTTTCTAACTCTATGCTGGAAACAGAAACATCAAATTCTGATATCGTGCATATATTTTTTCTTAATGGCCATTTATTATGAGTTGATTTCAAGTTTACCAAGGTCCGACGAGTGACGTCACTCCTGTTAAAACGACATTATTTTACTAAAAATATCTGTAATCCTTTCATTTTAAAATCTCTGACATAGAAAATATTGATTATTTTTTTTTTTTTTTTTCGCACTCCTGCTTCCCATTTATAGAAAATATTGTTATTAAGACAATTATCGCGAAATGGATTTCGATTCAGCCCTCCAGAAAAAAATGTACATACCGAATTATTGTACTATTTAGTACAAAATGAATGGAAACGTAAATGCGTGCAAGGAAGTTGTTCATACTTTATCTGAACTTTTTAGGCTTTCACAAATAAAATAAAAAAATGGTCAAGTGCGAGTTGGGCTACTCGCGCACGGACGGTAGAATAGAATAGAAAACTTAATAACTTACAAAAAAAAATTGTTTTCTCCGGGACCTTCAGCGCGAGACCGCCTCACACTTGGCCGATTTTTATTATTTGTTGTTATACTGCAGAGCTTGCTCTATAATCACTCCAAGTTTGACGTTTGTATGTATTACCGTTTTTAAGATAGAGCTAAAAGAAAAAACATCGTTAAAATTAGATTCTTGTATGAGGACTCCCCTTAATTTTTATCTTTTTGTCATTTTTATTATTAGTTAGCAAATCCGCCATAATAACGCACATTCTGTGAACTGTCTAGCTATTACGGTTAAGGGCCTCTATCAATAAATAATTGAAGCGAAATGGGCTTGTGATAGCTTATATTACTGCCTGATGCGAAAGAAAGAGATGGGGCGGCGCGCGCGCCTGACACAACGCAAGCGTAAAACAAACTTTATTTAATTGTGATTGTACTATTTGTGTAGGCTCATTTCTGCTCTAATCAAAATTTATAAAATATCAATCTCTTTTTTTAAAATCAAGTCTCGTGTTTCTATTATTCACCGTTTAGCAGTTCCAAGCGTTTATCGATAAAGACGGAGGTTACTTTGGAGGTTCTATCAAGAAAATGTCTCTTAATCGTGTTTTGGCTCTAATCAAAACTTCAATTATATGTTCAATTTACACATATCCGCAAAACATACTCCTACTGTTAGTACTTCATGATATATGATGCTTTGAAGAATCCAATTTTTTTCACATATCCTCTTAAAAAGAAACAGCCCTAAATAGGTAGGACGGACGGACGGACAACGTAGGCTTAGTAATAGGGTCCTGTTTCAGCCTTTGGATACGTAACCCTAAAAAAGCAAAAAGTTAAGGGAGGTCCCAATACAAGAAACGAGTTTGTTCAACGTTTTTAGTTCTTGCTCTATCGTAAAAACGGTAATACATGGAAGCATAAAACTTGGCTTGATCTAGAGTGCATACTCTAATGTAAAACTACAAATAATAAAAACCAGTCAAGTGTGTGTCGGGCTTGCGCTAAGGATCCCAGAGACAACATAATTTTTCGATAATAATGTATGCACGGAACCCTCCGTGCGCGAGTTCTACCCGTACTTGGCCATTTTTTTGATCCGTCATTTACAAACAAACTTCTAAACATAAAGCCTGCATAAATCCGATGTTTTCATCATGACGACCAACTTATCAGTCACGCACTAAATTAAGAGGATAGACTAGTACCGTTTTGTCCATACAAATGTATTCTGTTTTCCCCCTGGATAATGAAACTAGAGCAAACAATTTTCTAACATAAACAATCTATGTTACCTCTGATAAGTTACCTATGTTACCTCTATGTTACCTATGTTTTGCTTTGCATAAATTAATTACTGTAAGAACTAGGGACGTTCGAAAATGACCAATTTTACCGCCCCTTTTTCGGAGATCCAACAAAAAAAATTGACCAAAAAAAAAAAAAAACATAACCCTCCTTCTGGCGCAGTCGGGTAAAAAGCAAAAAATACAGACATAGCAAAGTCTTTCTCATATTATTCTTGAAAGAATTATGTTTTGGAGCAACGTTTACGAAATGCTAATTTGGTCCATTTATGTAGATAAAATCAGTCCGAGCTTCAGTTTTCTCTTTCTCACTCTAGTCGGCGGTGGGGTGTGTGGGAGAAGCGGATTGGACAAATACGTATACAGTCGGAAAAGCGACCTATTATCCAAATTTCTTCGAGAACCCGTCTATCCTATTAAGTCTTTGCTTAATTTCCATGCGGCGCAAGGCGGGTAGGGGGGAGAGGGGGGGCGGCGGTCACTTGCCGTTATTTTGACAACATTTGCAAGTCTTTGACTCCTCGCGTATGCAGAGCACGATGTTCCATCTTTATTAACTACTCGAAGAATACAGGCTGTTTTAGAAATCGTTTTCTTTAGTACAATCAGCACCAAAAGTATACATGTGCACCCCAAAAGGTAGAGAATAAAAACAAAATTAAATCACAAATACTTTATTTTACACCAAAACATAAATAGTAAAATACAAAGAAAAACACAAGAGGCACAAATAAGGTGACCTTATCGCTAGAAGCGATTTCGACAAAGCAAAGTTTCGCACCACCCTGATAACAAGTCTTGTAATGGTGTCTAAATCCAGGCAGGTTTTTTACATATTGCCTATTGCTTATGCTTAGCTGCAACTCTGCCTATACATACAGTAGCTACACACAGTATACAGAAAGAATCTATCCCAATATCAAGGATTGATTTACAGAAAAAAACACATTTGAGAAAAGAGATGTCGGAGCCTCGTGGCAAGCTTGAATGCAAACCGCGCGATCACAGCGTGAATGTCACAACCGCTCATAGCCAAACTTGCAACGAGTATCAGGCAAAGAATTCTTGTCTATTTCTTTCTTAATATAAATTCTATAAATTTAACTAAACGCATTAAAACTAACATCCAATTCAAATTCTTTTATGTCCGACTTTTTAAAACTTTTATCACTTGCAGACCAATTGAAAACAAAATAACTAAAAAGTTTCTAAAACATTTTCCTGTCCCTACGGTTTCTGAGTTAGATGCAAAATCTAGAAACCAACCAGTTGGATACACGAGACCTCGTTAGGGACACATCCTGTGTATGATAATGACGTCACGGTGTGCCCACGGCCTTAATTGTTGCCTCGCCGCTTAATGAGTGCCTGCCCTAATGATCACAACCACTGCTCGACTCGTCTCTACAATCGCCATGACAATAATAGCTTAGATGTAGATTATCTTAGTTACTTTCAGACTGCCTCACAAGCGGTCGGTGAAACATGAAAATACTCCTTGGAGGTCGGTAATGTTCGTCTTTCTTTCATAAATTTCTGTCCATGTTTCCTACGTGTTAACTTGGTCCCTTTCTATCATGCGTAAAACCTAAGAGGAAGGAAATTACGTCATTTGATAGAAAGGGACAATGTAAACACATTGGACATTTCGACGGAAACGTATATGAAAGAGCAACGAACATTGACCGCCATCGCCATTGTAAATTTTCGTGTTCTGATGCTTGTAAGGAGGATTGGCATCCATGGGATTATATCCATGGCATACGGACACTCACTACCATCCATTTATAGGGTATTTGCCAATCTAGGCAAATCAGCAATAGTCTAGGAAAAATAAGGTTTGAGATTGCATTAAAGACACTTTAGTAAATTGTGTTTGAAATAATATTACTGTTAGTTTATAACACTTTTGTCGAGATTTCGTGGTTATATAGGCTCAGGAACCTGAGAAATACCTTAAAATCGATATCAATGTACAAATGGCAAGCTTATTTCTAACAATATTTCGACCAGCATACCAGCAATAGAGACAGTTAATTATCAAAAGGCAAATTTAATGTGTAAAAACAAACAGTAAATAATTTAGTTTTGAGGTTATAATTTTTGAAGACTTACAAAATATTAAATACCCAAATTAACGATATTAACCGGGGATTATTATTGTTATAAGTAAAAAGTATTGAACGAAGTCATCCTGTACAAAATCACCAGTTTTTCATTTTTTGTTCATAACTAAATTTAATGTTTTGTAAATGTCTTAATTATTCAATAATACAACATAAAAAATCGGGGATTATTGAGAATTTATGTTTTTCAGGTATGTATCTTATTGCAAATTTTCACCAAAAGTGCAATTAATGCAACCTACTCCATACAAAAATCCGTAGATTGCCCCGACTACAACTCTTTATCGATCGTCAAAACGCGCGCTTTGTATCAACGTTGTACAGTACCACAGAATAGTTCATAGTATATACAAAACGGCCACTCCCCGCCCCCCTCTGACTTCAGATCCCCTACCTCACCAGTGAAAAGAGCGCGAAAACAATCAGCCAATCGTGGCAAAGCATTGAAGGTTGCACATCCTGATTGTTCAATGTAAATTTGTCAACTGCGCAGGTACATCGGGGAACTTATAAATCTGGTACTACTGTACTAAAATTATGTCATATTTTACTCTTCATAGCTTAATCGTTTATCGTGATATTAAAAAAAGATAGTATCTATTCAAGCTAAAAAATACTGAAAATGTGATTTTAGCGGTATTTTAAAAACATGTTTTTAATGTTCAGATCAAAATAAAATATTTTTCTTGTAGGCTAATACCTCACCCTATCGTGGAAGACGAAAGTAAGAGATGTTTGCAGTATTCACTCACTCGTACTCGCTCAGTATCGCATGTTTTTACCTCTTCTTATCAGTGTAAGCCCATTTGTATGAAGTGACTAGGGTGTGACTTAACCAAAGTATTTCAACTAGGAACATATATCAATTAGCTTCATAAACTCATTATCCATTTTGGGTGATCAGAAACGCTGCTAAACTTTGTAAACGTAGTAGTAGTGGCTATACATTTGACCACAAAAACACTGCGTAAGACACCTTCTCCCCTAGTCGCCTCATTGGGTCGGCTGCATCTTGAGGTATACAAGGTGTTACAAAAGTAAAAATAAACATTTAAAACTTTTAAGTCACCCACTTAAGACCTTCAAACTGAACAACTTTTACTATGGGACCAACATCGAATACGCGAAAAAAAAAACTGCTGTCCCATACATGCTTGATTAGATTTGTAGTTTAGTATGGAAGAACCGATTTTTTTTCGATTTCGTTATTGGTCCCGTACTGAAAGTTGTTCAGTTTGATGGTCTAAACCACCCCCTTAAATGTTTATTTGTATTTTTGTAACACCTTGTACAGGAATGAATTGATATTTAGTGAAAATCGTATTGAATGCATTCGTAGATTTATACTCATATCTGCAGCCGACTGTACCACAGGCTACCCCATTTCTTTCCATGGGTCAACAAGGAACCACGCGGCAGGAAAAGTTGTAGCGGATTCGTAGGCGACGTAGCATGCATGTAGCCATGTCATAGAGTTGAAAGGCAGTTTATTAATATTTAATAACATACCACTCGTGCTTATAATTTATAGCATTTTTTAATAACACATATCCTTTTCAGTGTTTTTATACTGTGTGCTGTAAACAGATTTATTATAAGGCTCTAAATACATACGATTTTTTTTAAATTGAGATAGGAATGTAGATTTAAATAGGTAATATTATAACGCCGTTTGCGAACAGGATCAAAATGAACCATAACGACCTAAACGCACAAAAAAAAATTCGCAAAAAAACCAATGTGTTAATTGTCCGAGTCCCTACTCGCACTTGGCCGGTTTTTTTCTTTCGTGATTCTAATGTTAGTCCCATGAAGTGTATTGCATTTAATTTAACACCCTGTTTAAGCCTTGAAAATAAACCTAGAAATAAATTCGATGTCTGCAATGTCTCCAAATACCGGGCTTTACAAAATTCTGAAATACTCAAATTGAAAAAAGGTATTATTTTCATAGGATTTCAATGCCTTGTAGGCTTCCGACGAAATATAATAAATCGCATTCCCGATTTCACATGCAGATTTCACATCATACAGCCAAGCCTTGCCCTAAGCTCAACGATCAATTAAAAGAATAAATCACATTCTTTTCACAAGCATCAATTACCCGGCGCCGGCGCCCGTAACCTAACACAGTGGCGTCATAAAACGCTAAAGTTTCCTGAGGAGATGCCGAGAGTTTTCACTCAACGCAACTTTGAACTGAGACTAGCATGGCTAATTACAAATTATTTCTTATACTATGCGACACTGGAAACTTTGTGACAAGGATCTTCTCTTTCTTAGAAACATAATATCTTATTAGTAGTATACTATCTTAGTATAATTACTTTTAATCAACTCAATATTTTATACAACAGTAAGCAATAAAGAGTTACATTAGGCCTGTCTCACTCCACAGCTTAGGTACGCTTGACGGCCGATCTCCACCGAGGGGTGAATGGCAATAGGTTAGGTATACCGTGTAAACTTCTTGGTCAAATCTCATTAGACTTGCCGCCATTTTGTGAGTAGTCAATGCGAGTCTTGAAAACCCTAGCAATGTCACGCTGCCAGCACGTGAAAGAATGAAAGAGGGAGACTATGTAAAGGAAGCTTTCATGTCTAATGACTCGGTTCATTTTTGTTTGCACGCGCGCCATTGTGACGGTTGGTAAGTTATTGTACGATAAGACGGGTGCGAATAACTTTGCGCCTTATTACCGCTCGAGTCGCTATTTATTTAAATCTGTTTTCAAAGTGATTCTTCTGTACGGATAGTAGGTACTAGTATTTATTATGTGGTTACACCTCAGATAAACATTCTTTAATCTATTATAAACCTAGTAGCTACTTAATTTCGCGAAAATGATACCTACCTATTGTCTTGTTTTGTAACATCATATTTTTTGTAGTAAATACATGATAGTCTATTAGTCATTGAACAGAGTGTAAAATTAAATGCGTTACATATTAGTACCTAAACAGGATGCTTCGGATCATCAAATTGTAAAATTTACTCAGAAAATGTTGGCATGTGGCATGTCTCTAATTTGCCAAATCATTGCGGTTAGGCACCGCAACCCACCGTGTTGTGGCTCTAAGGATCCACTGGATAAATACGAGGTCAAAATCAAAGTCATAGTCAACATAATTTATTCAACATAGGAGTTTGAAGCACACTTATTAAACGTCAAATCATTTTTTGAAGCTACCACCGCGTCGGAACGTATTGTCGCTGTAGAGAAAATGCAGCCAGAAACTCTACAACATAACACGACTTAATAACTATTACAATATAAATTCTTAAGCTAAGGTTATGTATACAATAATATATAGTGTATTTAATAAAAAAGCCGTGGTGGTCCAGTGGCAAGTAACCTTGCCTGCCGTGCAGGAGGCGATGGTTCGATCCCGTCCAGGCCGACTCGTACCAATGAGTTTTTCGGTTTTTATGTAGGATTTGTAACACCACTGGCTTTTCGGTGAAGGAAAACATCGTGAGGAAACCTGCATGCTTCAATTTCGAGGCATGCATTGTACCCACGGTCTGTTACAAGTGGCGACGGGCTCACTCCCCGTCACACTGGACAGAGTTTCGGTACTAGTGAAACGTGGATGTTCTGTGGTTTCAGAATATCTCTGACTACCCCCTCGGGGAATATATTCGTCAGCATATGCATGCATTTAATCAAAAAAAACACTGAGAGAATACGAAGATATACATAATTAAAATTCTATTTGCCCATTTACCACGTTTTTCACAAAACAAATTCAGTTGCTATCTAGATACCTTATACTGAATAAATAAATCTGAATTCTCATTTCTATATTCAAACCATCCGTGAAAAAGAATCAAATGTTTGTTCAGGTTATTCGCTACCCTATCCACGTGTTTGTTGGAGGTCTAGGATCCCCTTTTTGTACCGAGTCCATTAATATCTTAATCCGCCAGTTATTCTCTTTATATGTTATAAATGACCAAAGAGAATTATTAACGAATGCTTTTTCCTATACGTATAAAAGCCACTAAAACATTAATGTCGAAAGTAAGTCAAGTTTGTCTAAGGCTAAAACATGGCAATATCCTATGTGGAAATATACCATCTAAGGTTGTTGTTTCATCATCATCAAGATTGAGAATAAATACAAAATTGACGAATGGCTCAAAAGGACCAGTATTTACCTATATAGCCGTTTTAAAGATCTGCTGAGATGTGTTAATGAATAAACACAAAACTAGAAAGTAGTTTGTTTAGAATCGAGAGCAGAATCGAATTATCATGGTTTCAACATAGGTTTTTTTTTTTAATTATATAATAAATTATTCGTAAAATTTAAAATTTACTGAACTTGATCTCAACCCACCGCACGGTACACTCACCCTACTTACTACCAAAACAAGATTCTTCAAATGTATCCACGAGCACGTTAGCGCTTTCATTCGTTGCTGCAATGATAACAAATCATTTTTGCCTGAAAACTTAAAATGCGAATAACTTTAAATTTTAACTATCAAAATATTGAAATTATTGTTTCAATCTAATTATTTTATTAAAATCAGTTGGGGTTTTGACGTTTTTTGCTTATTCATTAACACGTTTTATATCGCATGCAAATTCGGACGTAAGATAGGTTCCACCTCAAATGGAAGATAAGGTTTGAACCTCATCTAGTAGCATGGAATCGCATTTTTTCACGCTCCATCCTTTTCTATCGTTCGGGAACGTCATTTGCTAGAACGAAAAAGACAGCGGGAATGCGACAGCACGCGGCAGCTCCGCCAGTGCTGCGACCTTTCTCGCTCTAGCAAATTACGTTCCTGAGCGACAGAAAAGGATAGTGTGAAAAAACTAGATTTCGTGCTGCCAGAAGAGGCTCAACTCTAAAATGGACGGACCGCATATTCGTAGCACAGATATGCTGCGCCGTACGAATGTTGGTCCTATCTAATGAGACGGCAACTACGCTGGTGCGGCCACACAAAAGTCTGGTGATGCGGGTCTTCTATTCGGAGCTCAGAGCCGGCAAGCGTAAAAGACGGGAGTCAGTTTCTTCGCTACAAGAACGTGCTGAAGAAGGCACATGATGAGTTGTTTTATAGACCCGGAGATCTTGCAGGAACGCGCAGCTAAGCGCCCGGAATGTAGGCATCTTGTCCAGGAAAAGGTTTCTACTTTTGAGGCAAAGAAAAAAGAGGATCTCGATAGCAAACGGAACCAACTCAAAGCCTGACCGTCTGTGTATAATAATCATAATGGCACGCTCAGGTGTGCCATATGCAGACGTACTTTCACCGCGAAGATTGGCTACATTAGCTACATCCGGGCATATCAGCGAAGCCCATTATACCAGCAGCAGTTGTCGTAGCCGTATCGGCAAGGAAGACATCATCATCTTAATCTTAACTATTATAAAACTGTAACAGAAGTGTGTCTGTCCATTGAAGATATTTACATGAAAAAGATTACGATATGGTTTGTAACAGCATCACGCAAAAACTAATGAACTAATTTTGATGAAACTTTTTTTGTTTGATAGCTTATGATCTGACTTAAAATCTGGTATATACGAGTAATTTGTGAGGACGAAGTCGCGGGTAAACTCTATTATTTTATAAAGCTAAGCTACACGCTAATATTTGATTGATTTTCAATACAATTTCCTAAAGTTTTCTTGAAATAAACATTCTATTCGGCATTTGTTGATGGTGTTTTATAAATAAAAGAAAATGGATTTTCATTTCCTCGAGACGCAATAGCTGGAAAATTCTAGATAAGTTTATTTGCTATTACAGTGAAAATAGAATTATAAACTAAAGTGGAAAAATATTAATGACGATGTTCTTAAGAACACTAACACAGAACAAAGCACAGATTTTCTTTTAACGTCGCTCAGGAAGAGATAGAGAAACAAAAAACAAAAAAACACCGGACATCATTGACTTACGGACTAGACTGCGCGTAGTCCGTCAATAAAACGAAGAGAAGACTGACGTGTAATTGTTTCTCTTTATGTGTGTTGTTTCTCTTTTGGTTCGGATATTTCTGTGCGTGGACCCTACGCCCAGTAGTTGTTAAGTCAATGCCTGCTACTCTTTCTTATACAGTGCCACAGACCTATTTCATAACCCTGATAATTGTAATTTGAAATGTCAATTTGAGATACATTACTAAGAATGTTATTATATGACACGTTTGAAATAGCTCGAAACATCGATACGAAGTTGAACGTTACCGTTTGCCATGGCCGATTTTCGTGTTTCCATGCTTGTATGCTATTTTTTCAATTTCACATATTCTAATTCGTATACGAATAGCCATGGATTTCGAATGATAAAGGATACCAATTCTCCTTAGAATCCATGGTTATTCGTATACGAATTAGAATATGTGAAATTGAAAAAATAGTTCCTCAGGTACAGTAGATAACAAAAGTGAGATGTTATTTTGATCTACTTAGCATAAGGATATGCTCACGACTATATTCCCCGGAGGGGTAGTCAGAGATATTCTGAAACCTCAGAACATCCACGTTTCACCAGACCTGCGTTCAGAACCTACGGGTGCGGTTGTTTGGTTGTTTTTCAATCTAAGGTACGGAACGAACAGTTGTTTTTCAACTCGCAAAAAGGTACGGAACGATCCTGGTTGTTTTATAACCACAAATTTTGACATTGACAGTAATATGGGCTTCCAGGTCTTCCAGGGCTTCCATCATTTCCAAATACAATAAAAACTCATCTTCCATGCTAGAGAATCAAAAAGTTAATAAAAATAATCTGAAAAAAACTAACTTTTATCCGAAATGAGCAAAAAGTCATGTAACCACAGATAATCAAAACGTCAGAGTGTTTTTTAACCGTCGAATTTGATGGTTAAAAGTTGCAACCCGTCAAAGGTTCGGAACGGTTGAGTTGTGACAACCGAGTTGCAAAGAGCGTTTTTTCACCGAGGCTCGGAACGGCGTTAGTGCGAAAAGTTGCACCCAGAGTGCACTCTGGGCGTAGGTTCTGAACGCACCCCTGTAGTACCGAAACTCACAGATCTACTTACAGGCTACTTTTATCCCTAAAACAAAACGTAGGCTACGCGAGTAAAACTGCGGTTAAACTAACATAATTATTAAATTCGTGTCAGCATTTTAGTTGTCTGTAATGTTTTTTTCTGGTATAAAAGGTACTGTATAAATATTATACAACGTACACCATTCAACCTTTATTGTTGTTATTGTGTAGAGTAGGATTGCTGTTTTACATGGAACAGCATTATTTGCGATTTCGACTTTGGTAGTATGTACCCATAGATAAAGTTGTTCAGTTTGATGGTCTGATCATCCCCTTAAAAAATCGACAGCATATTAAGAAGGACCCTGTATATCGTCGTCGTTTGTCTTAAAATATAGGGTCCTTCTTAATATGCTGACACTTTTTTAAGGGGATGACCAGCCCGCCAAACTGAGCAACTTTCTCTATGGCACCAATATAGAACTTGCGAAAAAAAAAATCTGTTGTTCCATAAACTGCAAACCTATTCGAGCCAAACGTATGGGACAGCTGATTTTATTTTCGCGATTTCGATGTTGGTCCCATAGATAAAGTTGTTCAGTTTGATAGTCTGATCATCCTCTTAAAAAACTGTCAGCATATTAAGATGCACCCTGCCTTAGGACCCTGTATATGAGAAGGAAATAATTTCAACTAGGAAAGCCTTCCTGTACCTACACTGTTTTATATCAAACGATTGAAAGTGAATGTTGGAAATAATCGTAGCATCGTGCCTGCCTAACAATGCGAAAAAACTTCACCACCAACAATTTTCAACCGCCCTTGAAAATTCGATGAAATAATCCATCTGTCCGATGACAAATTGGCGACAATGCATTCGTTTTGAGTGAATTCCATTATCTAAAGTGCTCTAGAGAGTTAATAACCGCACTTGACGGGGAGTGGCTATAGATCTCGATGGCACCGTGATACCGGCCTGAGATACGCCACCGAATGATGTCACGGTAGCCTGTTTAGATATTTATTGCGTCAATTGATAAATATGTGATGATAAGACCTTATATGGACTGCTCGCATAGCATAGAGTAGCTTAACATTTACACGTTATGCTATAATTTCCAAGCTCAGTCTTATTATTTTAATAATAAATCTATAGGTACATAGTGCGTATACACAACTCGTTTTGTGCATACGCTAATAGATCTAATTTGTGTTATGATAAACCATATATTCTCTTTCTCTGTAGGTATTATCTCTTACCGGACCGCGTACCAGAAAGCGCAGTGTGGATAGGCCCCAACAAAGTGGGCCGACGACCTGGTGAAGGCGGCGGGAGCCCGTTAGATGAGGGCAGCGCAGGACCGGTCATTGTATCTGTACTTGGGGAAGGCGAATCCGAATTGGATTTTTATTGAAGCAAGAAATCTAACGGGAGTCCACAAGGAGATCGATCACCCGCATTTACAAATGACCAATTTATAAATGACCAAGAAACATTATCCTACTAACATTATAAACGCGAAAGTTTGTAAGTATGGATGGATGTTTGTTAATCTTTCACGTAAAAACTACAGAATGGATTTCAATGAAATTTGGCACACAGATAGAATATGATCTTGATTAACACATAGGATACTTTTTAAGGTCTACGCAGATGGAGTCGCGGGCAACAGCTAATCTGAAATAAATCCTTCCTCGCTGCGCTGCTTTTGTGACGACCGTGACATGATACGTTCATATTGCAGCAATAAGATAGCTTTTGGAGGTAGGGCACTTAGATACCACAACTACTTCCATATGAAGTCGCCACAATAGTAAACAACCATGTTTCCTCACCCCATAAGGTTTTCCTTACCGCCACATGATTACTCAATCCCCAGTCAAATATTATAAAAGTGAGAGTTAGCTATGAGAAACGTAATATTTCAGCGTAGTCAATAATTTGTCAAGCGACGTTCTTAAAGTTGGATTGATTGACAGAGAATAAGGCGAGTGATTCCCTAGCGTGAGATGGGTTGCTTAAAGTACTATCGAGAGCGAAAGTGCTTACTTTTGGGCCCTATTTTGGGTCGGTAACCTTCATGTAAAGGTTTGTATTAATCTTTCGATCACAATAAACTCGTACCGTCCGGCGTCCGTCGGCTCTCTAAAGTCACTAATCATTTGTGATTTTGAAACTGTGGTTCTAAAAGGAAATATGGTGTGGTCCTGGTGATATCAAAAAACAAAAACCATGCTCAGAACTGCATTCCTTTTTTAGGGTTCCATAGCCAGAAGATGCAAACGGGACCCTATTCATAAGCCTACGTTGTCCGTTCGTCCGACCGTCCATGTGTTTTACCTATTTAGGGCTGTAACTTTTGAACCGGTATAGCTAGACCATTGAAATTTTCTCATAATGTGCGTTATTATGGCGGATTTGCTTACAGTTAATAAAAAATGACAAAACTACTTTTTATCAACGTTTTTTCTAATTGCTCTATCGTACAAACAGTAATACACACAATTGTCAAACGTGGTGTGATTATAGAGCAAACTCTACGGTATAATAACAAATAATAAAAACCGGCCAAGTTTGAGTCGATCTAGCGCTAAAGGTCCCGGAGAAAACAAAACTTTTTTTGTATGTTAATATGTTGTGTGGTGGTGTGGTACGAAACCCTCGGTGCGTGAGTAGCCCGACTTGCACTTGATCGGTTTTTATAGTTTGATTAGGTATCTAACAAAAAAACTGTATAATTAAACAGTATTCGATATTTCTGTCTGTCTGTTTATGCGCTTAATTCTTTAATCCTACACAATAGATAAGGTTGATTTATTTAGAGATTTTTTTTCAGTTTATTTAAAATAAATATTAATTTCTGGTAAAATAACTTACTATAAAATTATATCGTATTTTTTCGTAAAGATAGTCAATAATATGGTCCCACAAAACAGTTTGTATAATATGTGTTTAATACATTTATATGATTATTTATAAACTCTACCCGGGCGAAGCAGGGGCGGGTCGCTGGTAGCTAAATAACTCTGATTTATAGAAAGCTAGTATACAATTGAATTCCTAATTTTAGCTGTGATCTGTCATAAATTCATAGCAATATAAGATAGAATATTATCAAGGAGCGTCGATGCGTCTCCACGAGACCACCGGTGACTGTAGAGCTGGCAGCTTCCTTGGCCAAAGAATCAGCTTGACTATTCAAAGGGCGGACGGTGCCAGCATGCTTGGAACCATGGTTCCAAGCCCCTGATGATCTTTTTTTATCTTTTCTATACTCTTTTGTTCTCATCTCTATGTTTTGCAGTTGTGTACCTATTTGTAAATGTAGTAAATAAAATTTTTATTAGGTAGAATATAATTTCGTGTGCACTTTTGCTCCCAACAGTTCTTATCTTTTGGAACGAACTCTCCATCAGAGAGTTTTTATATTAACTGTCAGATCGGTTTAAAAGTTCTCAACTCGTTGTCGTTGCGTTGCTTAGCTCGTAGTGTAAAATCGAGAAGTTGTTTATCGATTGCGTTTGCGATCTAAGCTCATATTTTGATCGCAATACCCGAGTACAAGCGGCTCTTTCTTGTAATCATAAGTTTGCAACTTGAGCTTCAGTTAAATATCAGCAGTTTAATCATAATAATGAAAAAAACAACAAAAAGGGTTTTTTTATCTAGTAAACTTAATCTAATCGTGTTATTGAAAGCGATCGCCTATCCGCCCGATCCTTAAATAAGACATAATTTGGTTTTCAGACTTTAAAAAATTGTTATTCATGTTTCGTTCGTGTTCAAAAAAGTAGTGAGCGCGGCCTCGACCGGATCATACCGCCTTAAAATATTTTTACAAGCTATGGTAAAGTAGGTACTAAATTCTTCTGTCAGTAATTGATATGCTATTTGAAACTTTGTTAAAGATAATGTACAACCCGATCACAAACTCTGCAACTTTCTGGAATGCGTTGCCCCTCTCGTTTCCCCCTTGCTTCAGTACGCACTTAACGATATAATCGACAACTACAAAATAGCCCTACAGAGCGCGGATATAATGTATCGAAGCCAGAAGACCGATTGCGCTAATTTAAATCATCGAAGTTCTATTCTTATCCAATTTCAGTTCTAATCACATTGCAATCCAATTACTATTCAACTGTGCTGAATTCCGCATCGCGCTAAACTCTATGTAACTGATAGCCTTTGACGTCTGAGCGATCTGTCAAAACGGCTCTAACGCCTGGCTGTCATGAGCTGTACCGCGATTAGCGCAATACCAAATGTGTCATGAGTTATGGTTCGTACGTAGTCCAGTCACGGTTCAATTGCAGCCCTGGGGCACAGATAATGTGAAGGGTAGGTGTTTGTAGTTGCTACTAGTAGATACTATAGATAATGATTTTAAACCCCTTTTTTTTTTCTCTACTATCTACATTCATTTCATGGAAGTGCGAGGAGTGGACCTTTAAAAACCGTGGAGAGTGGAAAAAGGAATAATATTTCTGTCTTTACCTACTAGCTGCAATACTTTTCTACCGCTCGCTATTCTCAAACACGTGACAATCTTATTATTATTCAATAGTAACTGACACTTGCGAGAAGGCTTCTGTTGCAGAGAAAGCCTCCATTATGTGAAAGCGATGCAGATTTTAGGTTATTCCCTTGATACTGAAATAGGTCACCTATATTTTACAGTAATTTTATATGCAAGGAAAGAATTGATTGACACCATGTGATACACACACTTGTAGTATGTTTTAGGGTATATAACCGTTGGCACGCTCCATTTAAACAAAGTCTGGTTATAATTTCAATATTAACCAATTAATGTCAATGACATTTTGCAGAAACAATCTATAAAAAAATCTGTGTTCTCGTATGTTGTCCGATTTTCGTTTAAATGTATAGTTTTAATGTTACAGTGCCTCAAAGATTTTCATACAAATCTTAAATTAATCCTATTATTGAAATTATATATTTTAACGAAAATCTGACATCATACAAGCACAGAGATTTGTTTCTAGAATGTTTCTGTATAACTTTATTGACATTTATTGGTTATTATTGATACTATAACCAGACTTCGTTTGTGTGGAGCGCGCCAACGTTAATATACCCTTAACACTATACAGGCAATGCTTTTGCGAAACAACTCCGGAAGAATGTTACATAAGGTGCGTACGCTTGTCCATTCGGTACATTCGACATCCTCACACGGTACCCCATGTGGTGTGGGTGACAAGCCATTATGGCCCACACAGTCATTTTAGGACACTAGACGTTTAGGGACTAGACTATTTGGGAACTTGTCTATATAGCATATCGGACAATCTCACACGGTAGACTTGAGTCGTTTTAGGACACTAGACATTTTGAGACTAGACTATTTGGGGAACTAGTCCGTTTTTCAACGGACGGTTTTTTAAGAGGATAATCAGGAGTGCGATTTTTGAAAGTCACCGGCTGAGTTAAATGGCTGATATTCACCGATTTCCCAAAGTTCGCATTTTTGAATCATACCGATGACTAAATTCTCATACCAATACGAGTGTCCACTCGTATTGAACTCATGGCTATGAGAAGGTTTTTGGGTCGAGTAGGATTGCAGATTTTTTTTCGCGATTTCGACGTTTTGGTCCCATAGAGAAAGTTATTCAGTTTGATGGTCTGATCATCCCTTAAAAACCGTCAGCATTTTAAGAAGGATCCTGTAAATATAAGAAAGAGTACTACACACCTATACTCAATTCAAAATAGCAACGAAATTTTAAGTCTATTTTGCATTACAGAAACAAAGATTTGAAATACATACTTCCTCTCACTTATTCTTAAAACAACTTTAGTAACGTCCAAGATATATCGGATAGTATATGTATCCAATAAATTAATTACATTTGTAATCAGAATTAGCCAGAAAGCTATATAGAAATCGGAAAATCTCATCGTCCTGATTTGGAATGAAGTATACCTAAAGTGACAAAAACGAAATCAAATATAGGGTACTTTATTTTACACCAAAACATAAGCAGTAATATACAAAAAGTAAAACTTTACAAGAAATAAAGCAAGCATTTTCTAAATTCAACAAAACAACACATCCGAGGGAATTTCAAGTTGTTAAAAATCAGCATTTAATGTTTAAAAAGTTTTGAGTGGAATTTTTCGAATTGTCACTATAATTAGATGGACAGCGGGTTAGATTTGTAGAAAATTGGAAAAGTTGATTAATGAGTTTCTATTGTGGGTGCCGGGATCAAAGTGGAGTGATCCGGGAAGGGTGCATCGAGTAGATACTGGTTTAATATTATTCTTTAATTTAGCTAACATTCTGGTGGCTATACAATTTCACGAAATTTACACTAAGGAAGATATACCTATCTATAATACTATTACACACACATACATATAGGGTACTTCTTAATATGCTGACACTTTTTAAGAGAATGATCAGACCATCAAACTGAACAACTTTCTCTATGGGACCAATGTCGAAATCGCGAAAATAAAATCAGCTGTTCCATCCTAAACTGAAATCTTACTCGACCCAATTGTATGGGACAGCTGATTTCTTTTTTGTGATTTCGACATTGGTCCCATAGAGAAAGTTGTTCAGTTTGATAGTCTGATTATCCTCTTAAAAAACGTTCAGCATATTAAGTTGGACCCTGTATACAGATACAAACATCTATGACTCGGGTACAAATATTAATATTCATTATATAAATAATTGTCCTTTACGGGATTCGAACCCGCAACCCTCGGCACAGCAGGCAAGGTCACTACCGACTGAGGTGTCGTGCTGTCAATTACTAGCTGTTTAACATAGTTATTTTATTATACAGGGTGTCACAAAACACCCTAGTAATATTTCATGAGGCGGTTTAGACCATCAAACTGAAAAAATTACACTAAGGAGCCAACATGGAGAAAAATCTGCTGTTTCACAAAACTACAGTAGTTGGGTATAGGACAACAGTTTTTTTGTTTCTACTTTGTCTCATAGTCAAAAATTATTCAGTTTGATGGTTTGAACTACCCCTTTAAATATTATTAGGGTTTTTTGTTACACCTTGTATAAGAAGTACATACTCTTCTATGATTATTAAGATTTTAGTAGATAACAGTTGATAAAGATAACTTTTCAGTTTAAATTATCGACAAAGGCCTCCTCTTACGAATAAGGGTGAGAGGGAGTGGGGCCATACTCCACCACGCGGGCCCAGTGCGTGTTGGTGGAGGCAAGTTAGTGGTCAACTGGTCAGAGACTTTTCAAGCCGCCTTTATAGGCCTCTGACCTGACTTAACGAATAGTTACAACGCCATATGACGGAACTATCCGAGACCAACTGCTTAACGTGCCTGCCGAAGCACGGAAACGCTCGAGATGAAATACCACTAAACGGTCACCCATCCAAAGACTGACCGGACCTGACGTTGCTTAACTTCAATGATCGTTTCCAATACCGAAGCTCCACTACGCCAACGAGCGCTTCGCAACGGTAACTCAAGTACCTAAACCTAATAAAAATAACATTTACTTCGAATGGTTTTATATGGCCGCATCTTTGGGTAATGAAATCTTGAACTGTAGTAACACAAGCAGGTAGATTGTTATCATGCTGATTGCCTGAAAAAAAAAGAAATTGTAATCTTAATAATTCTACTGTTATTTTGTTTTTTGAAAGAAGGTAATTTTATTTTGACGTTATTATAGTATGTTTCAGCCTTTCGAGTTCCGGGTTGGGAAGGCCCAGGATTTCCTGCCAAGGAAGATCAGCTACTAACTGTTCTGTGTCTCAAAAAACCTTTGGACCTGTGTGTGTCACCTTACGGTCCATATCACCTGAGTTCATCTTAAGTCTTGATCATCTTCTTAATGGTGCATTTTCCAAGACTATTAAATCGAAAACTCTATAGATGGCAACCATTGACTTACCAACAACTGGACGTCGGGTCCACGCTCAAAAGTGTCCGAACCAAAAGAGCACCAAAACTTATAAAGACAACTAATTACGCGTCAGTCTTCGTTTGGGAGAAAATAAAAATAAAAATGTTTATTGAGTAGAAAAAATTACAGAAAGTGATAATGAAGCCCTGAACCACAAGATAAAGTATAAGTATTTTAAAAATACTGTTATACCCTGAGTTTTGGGGTTCAGAAAACTACTCAAGCTAAATGAAAAAGAGTTTCAGCATTTTCAATGTCTATAGTTGATTTATATTACCTACTGTACACGTACTTAGGTTTGTGTAGGTTACTCTCAGACACTTTTCTTCGAGAATTTTGTACGAGACCCGATGTCCATTATTTTGTATGTCAATGGTGGTAGCAATCGTCCACGAATTTTCTTAATAATAAAAAAGTTTAAAATAATATTGTGTGACACTGACCGATGTGAGGAGCTCTCTGTTGACGTTGGCGTATCCTTTAAGACTCACCACGGCGGGGTTCATCTCGATGGCTTGGATGAAGTGATCGATCTGTACATATAAGACCTGTACTTAATCACAGACAAAACGCCGAATTATGTAGTTAAGACGCTCCCACTAGGTAAACGCAGGAACGGGTCATATTTTGCTGGTTTTTAGAAGCTATCTTCTCGTTATTTGAATGACATACAAATTAATGTAGCAATGATCTTCAACATCTCGGCTACATTTTGTACTTTCATATTTCTTATTTTTCGATAATATGAAACCTGTGTTCAAAGGAAAGCCTAAATATTCGAAAAAGTCTGTATTACGTGCATCTACTTTATAAGTTGAAGTCACTTTTACTTGCGACACCCACCATTGTGAAGACAATGTTATGATCTAAACATAGTACTTTGCATTTTTTTCAAGTCCACCACCATTTCATTCATTAAATAATTTTTAGGTGTGATGCCTTAAGATTTTCGAATCTGGTTTCCTTGGATTAGAAGGCAGCACAGTGGCATAATGAAGGACAAGCCAGTCAAAAATAGGTATACCAACTAAAATGACGTAGTTTAGTAGAGGTGAGGCGGCTGGGGCGGAGGGGGGGGGGGGGTTTAACTAAACTCTGACTAATCGTAAATTTTAATTATACTTCATTCCAAATAAGGACAACGAGATTTTCCGATTCCTATTTAGCTCTCTGGCTAATTCTGATTACCAAATGTAATTAATTTATTGGATACATATACTATCCAACATATCTTGCAACTAAAGCTGTTCTAAGAATAATTGAGAGGAAGTGTTTCAAATCTCTGTTTCTGTAATGCAAAATAGCCTTAAAATTTCGTTGCTATTTTGATTGGAGTATAGATGCCTTTTCTTTTTTTCATAATCACACAAAGTTGACTACAAGGCAGAAAATGGAAAATTTATAGCTTTTAATTTACAACACAATTCAATCTAGGAACTTGGTGTCTTTTTTTATAAACAAGATAAGAATGATCCGTGAGCATAAAGAGCAAAGTGAGAGTACTGCTAACAGTTTTCCTTAATCAATTGATAATGAACTCAATGACAATTGAAATAGATATGAAAACAGCGTGCAAGAGATAACGTGAACACACGTCACAGGGATATATCTTTTGCATGTTATTGTCAACTTTGTTTCAATGTAATTGAGTTCATTATCTGGGTACGAATGGCATAGCCATGAGAAGGAACGTACTGCTGCAAGACTCACTCATGCCACCCGTTCTCCAACGAATGAAATTATGTCGTGTTTAACGTATAAATAAAGTTTAATTTGCTTGGTATCATTATGTACCGAAAATGCTCGCCTCTTTGCTGCGCGTAGATGCTCTCTAAATGCAAATTGACTCTAGAAATTAAGTGTATGTATGATAGCGCCGTTGGATGAGGGCAGCGCAGGACCGGTCGTTGTGACGATCCTTTGGGGAGGCCTATGCCCAGCAGTGGACGTCTATCAACTGAGATGATGATGATGATAGTGAAATATAGTTCTTTACCTCTTTCTGAGTAGGTCTGTCCACAGCCAACACGTCAATAGATAGTAGAGTATCTTGTACTCCCGCAGCCACCTACGAAACGTAAACTGTTAATTCAATTCAATTCAATTCATTTATTTTGTGTCAGATCATAGATCCATAGAGGTGTTAGTAACAATGACTTAAGATATATTTTAGCGACAAAAAATTCTACATTTATATTTATTTAACATTAACAAAGGCGGGCCTAGAGGCCCTATACAGGCTATTCCAATGCCCAATGATGGGACACTGGAACCGCTCTGCAATGGGTTCGAGGAGGGTGTTGGTGCTGCTCCGTACCCTGAGCAGCAGGAAGGCAGCTCGTTTGCGTTTGATGGCTGCAAAGCTATCTACTCGCGCCGCCGCAAACATGCCCGATGCTGTTAAGTTATGCGGTTATGCATTAGCATAAAATAACTTGTTTTACACTTAACGCTCGTGGTTAAGTTAAGCAACTCTCACAAAGTCATGTTAATTGCAAATAACTTAACTAAAACAAGTAACTAGGTAGAAGGATAACAAATTCACGAGTGTGATTTTAGAAACTCATACTTTGAACTCCGCAGTTGAAAATGTCAATATTAATATGGAGATTTGACGTTCAAAAATAATAATTCAGGAGTGCGATTTTTGAAAGTCAAATCAGCAGTGGAAAGATGCATATCTCCATAGTTATTTTGACATTTTCAACTGCTGAACAAACGAATGAGTTTCAAAAATCGCACTCCAGTAAGTAAAATCTACATGTATCCACTAAGTATAATAATGTATTAAGTATATTTATGTATGTATATGTGTTCGATCCGAACATAAGAGCCTTATCTATGATGTTTATTGTCATTCAGTCTGCAAGGTCCACAACATTCAGATTGTCTCTACTTTTCTACGGTAAAATAAAACCGTAAACCAATGTTAACGCTGCTGTTCATTTTATGTTCCTTGTACATATATTACCAGCGCCCGAAAGGATCTAATCAGGTGAGGAACAGTGAATGTTTTAAGAACCAGAATATCTAAGAACCTGTCCTAGACAGTTCAGACACGTGGAAAATTTTATACCCAATTGATACCAATCGAATCGTTTTTTTAATATACAATAGCACCCCAGCACGTCTAGTATGATTTCTCTACTCACGCGGCTCGGCTTTTTCCCATACTACAAGTCGCGGCAAGTGCGGCTTTCGGTCTCTGAAAAGCGCGGGAAACTGGTTATTTTCTATGCAGCGAAGGCGCGTCGTGCGCGTGTAGAGAAATCATACTAGACGGTAGACGGTTTGAAAAACTATCAATGACGTCGCTTTTCTCGGATCACATGACGTTCAAATTCTTGGTAATTATAATTAACTTTTAATAGGAGGTTGTAGGTTTTGACACGAGCACTTGTCTCGCGTGGTGTTCGCGCGTAGCCTTTCCTCAATCTCTTCTTGTTCTTGATCAAAAACAATCCCTGAGATTGGGGTAGATACGCCCACAAACTACTTGACTTCGGCGGAAATGCAGTGCTAACGCACAAGCAAAAAGTCAAATAACTTTCAAAAAGCTTTCTTTTAGTATATTTTTCCGGGTTAAAGATCTAAACAGTAGGTCACATTAGCCCAAATATGGTCAAGATTTACACTGTGTATAGTTACGATTTACGAAGCAGCCCTACGCCAGGAGCATCTCTACTTAAATGTTAATTTTGTTTGCATTCTAATGCATTCTCTGCGTTCGGTGCATCGTAGTAGCTTTGCTAAAATTTATACCGTTACCTAACCTAACTCGCGTCGTAATTATCCTCAAAAACTATTGACTTAGAACATCATCTCACGTCGAATAAAGTTACTTGATTGCGAATCATCTTATAATTGATGCACCTGCGAGCCTCCTTATGCTGGAACAGGCATACCAAACTTGCGACCCTCAATGCATCTTTTCTGCAACAGTTTCCCGTTGCAGTTTTAAGTTTGTTCCAATAGTGAACGTTGTTCCGTTTGATGGATGAAGAATTTATGTTATGTTTTGGTCTGAACCACCCCCGAAAATTTTTTGAACCATTTCATTGAAACCTTGTAGAGTCAAAGCAATATGAACCTTAAGCGTGGACTTATGAGAGCAGTCAACGAAGATGAACAACAACGTGGAGCAGTAGGCGGCGTCGACGAACAGGCCCATCTCCTTCAAATTGAACCCGAAGCCGTGGTCCACGATCTCCGACAGAGCTCCATAGATCGCGATCGTTATGTTTACAAACCTGGGGAAAATCTGTTATTACAATAAAGACCTTAAGAGGAAAGGCGGTCTGCAAGAATTTTTAACAGAGTAAAATGGGTTTTTAACAGATCAATTGGTGTCGCACTCCCCGAGCAACCGAGCTACCAGTCCGAAAGTGACAACTGCAGCTCGGATTTTTTGTAATTATCGAAGTGTTTTAGTTCTTATAGTAATTAATTTATAAAAAAAACATAGGTACAACATGTAACATAGTGGTAACATCGATTGTATGGTAAAAAATATAAAGCTATAGTGCCATTATCCAGGTAGGAAAAAGGGGAATACGTTTGTATAGTCCATGGAACCCGCTTTTCCTCTTAGGGGAGTTAGGCTCTTTTTCCACTACTCCGGTCCGGCGTCGGATGTCGGAAATAACCTTCAGAAAAATATCGAAAACCGGTCAACGTAGTGGAAAAGCGAGTATAGTAGTGTATTTCTAAATCGGATTGGAAATTATCGTGTACCGGAGTAGTGGAAAAAGAGCCTTAGCCACTACTATACTCGCTTTTCCACTACGTTGACCGGTTTTCGATATTTTTCTGAAGGTTATTTCCGACATCCGACGCCGGACCGGAGTAGTGGAAAAAGAGCCTTAAGGTCAAAACAGGGCCGATAATGTGGATGATGTATTCCTTTAGGTGACTAATATACGGGAATTAACCAAACAGTACCTAGTACTCGTAATATTTAAAGGGGTGGTTTAGAACATCAAACTGAGAAACTAATTAAATCTGCTGTTTCATACTGCCGTACCGCAACCGACTGGACAAATTGTATGGGACAGCAGATTTTTTTTCGAACTAGTCCTGTACTGAAATTTGTTCAGTTTGATAGTCTAATAAAAAATTTGAATATTACTAGGGATCTTTTGTTAGACCTTGTAAAGATGCCAAGGCAAGCAATACAATGTTTTATGTGGCCTCGATAGGATATTTTGAGAAATTACAAGTAGTCCTTAGAGGTCAATATTTATTGGAAAAACTTAGGAAACTCTGGAGTAATTCGGTATGAAAAGGTTTTCTTTGGGAGGGCTGAATCTAAAACCATTTCATAGCAATATTTTCTATGTCAGAGATTTTAAAATGAAAGGATTACAGATATATTTTAATAAAATAACGTATTTTTTCGATCCTACTATTGACGTCACTCGAACGACCTGTAAAGCTCCTTTATAAAATAAATAACAACATAAAATAACTGACCATTAAGAAAAAATATATTTAATATGTCAGAACTTGGCATTTGATGTTGCCGTTTCGGTTTCCAGATAATAGTTAGAAAGAGAAGGCAGGTGATTTTGCCATTTACAAATTACAGTTAAAAATAAAATTTGTATTGATAAACTCCAAGTCTTACAAATTTAAAAAGAAAATAGTTTTTTAAAATGATGTCTTCTATCCGTAAAAAAAAGACCAAGAAAAAAAATTGACATACCGAATTAGTTCCTTATAAAAAAAATTGATAACGTAGCTGCCGCTACGAAACGACTACGCCGTAGACGTGAGCTACGCCACCAGCGGAACCGAAGGATACAATAAAAACATGTGATATTTCTGATTCGATATCTGCGAATATTGATAAAAAGTGTTTACTTACATGAAAAGACAGTAAGTAGAATATGTACGAGCGTACGCGTTCCCAAGAAGTTGCAATAACTCGGATAGGTTCAGCCAAAGGAACCGGTAGCGTGATATTAATTTCGCCGAACATTCAGATTCAACGTCCTGTCGAAATTATTCAAAATTAAATTAAGTAAGTTCTAAACAGGGGGGACTTCAAGCAACGGCCCGCGAGCCCACCAATGAGAGGCTGCGGACCTGGAAAAGTGTCACTCTTACGTTTTCCACCAATACCCACTATGGGTAGAGGTGATTTTCATCTACTATGTTTTTGTATTGACCTAAATTACCTATATTATATAGGTATAATACCTATATGACGGTGACCTATTAACCGATAGACGTCCACTGCTGGACATAAGGCCTCCTCCAAGGATCGTTACAACGACCGGTCCTGTCCTCTTCCAACAGGTTCCAGCCACCTTCACCAGGTCGTCGGTCCATTATGTCGGGGCCTACCCACGCTGCAATTTCCGGTACGCGGTCGCCACTCCAGAGTTCTTCGGTCCCATCGACTATCTGTTCTGCGAGCAATGAGCCCCGCCTATTGACATTATAGTTTAGCGATTCTTTGGGCTATGTCGGCTATTTTCGTTCGTCTCCGACGAGTGACATGACGGAGTACCGTAAAATAAAATCTTACTTCGGTGTTGGAAACGGTCACCGAAGTTAAGCAACGTCAGGTCCGGTCAGTCTTTGGATGGGTGACCGTTTAGTGGTATTTAATCTCAAGCGTTTCCTTGCTTCGGAAGGCACGTTAAGCAGTTGGTCTCGGATAGTTCCGTTAGATGGCGTTGTAACTATTCGTTAAGAGAGGTCAGAGGCCTATAAAGGCGGCTTGAAAATTCTCTGACAGCAAGTTGACCACTAACTTGCCTCCGCCAACAAGCACTTTGCCCGCGTGGTGGAGTATGGCCCACTCCCTCTCACCCTTATTCGTGAGAGAAGGCCTTTGCCCTGCAGTGGGATTCTACAGGCTATAACTTATTTACTTACCTTCCGAAAACATTCAGAAAGACTCTGCGAAGCAATTTTGATGGCTTTACAATTGATATACCAAAGAGCGCAGTTCATGTTGATCATGGTTATAATATGGTAATAAGCAGTAGTGTGTCTCAGCAGGAACCCGTCCAGCAGAGCACAGAGGCTGAGGAGGAAACACATGGCGAGGAGCAGGCAGCCCACACTTATGACGACGATGGAAGCTTTCAGGTTAGGGAATTTGAGATTTTCACCTGTTACACGGTAGTAACGGACCTGTAAAGAAACAATAAAACCGGTCAAGTGCGAGTCGGGCTATTCGCGCATCGAGGGTTCAAATTAACTTACAAAAAAGTGTTGTTTTCTACGGAACGTTTATCGCGACACAGACTAATACTTGGCCGGTTTAAATTATTTGTTGTTATACTGTAGAATTTGCTCTATAAACAGACAGATTTTCTCAGGGATGAAACGGATGATTTAGATTGACTAGGAAGACGCCGAGCAAAGTTCGATTGCCCAGATACTATTTATTAATTATAATTATAGGAACAGAACAGTCTTTCGACAACAGTCAATCGCAAGATGTTTTTTTTTGTATGAATAAAACATATCTATTTCATAAAATCTATGTTTGTTTGTCATTCGAGCATCACGCAAAAACTACTGAACCCATTTTGATAACACTTTTTTGTTTGATAACTTATGATTTAACTTAAAATCTGGTAGGTACCTATATAACGTGTTAATGAATTAACGCAAAACTAGAAAGTAGTTTGTTTAGAATCGAGAGCAGAATCGAATTATCATGGTTTCAAAAAAGGTAATTTTTTCAAAATATTAATTAATTTGTATGTACAATTTTAAATTTACTGAACTCGATCTCAACCCACCACTCGGGCACTCTCACCCTACTTACTACCAAAACAATATTCTTAAAATGTATCCATGAGCACGTTAGCGCTTTCATTCATTGCTGAAATGATAACAAATAATTTTTGCCTCAAAACTTAAAATGCGAATAACTTTAAATGTTAACTATTAAAATAATGAAATTATTGTATCCATCTTATTATTTTGTTGTAAATCAGTTGGGGTGTATGAGGTTTTGCGCTTATTCATTAACACGTTGTATAATTAGTGCTAACGAAGTCGCCGTTCAACTCTTGTAAATAATAAGGTGTTTTTCAAAAATCACCCACCTCATCTAAAACATCACAAATACGAGCAAAGATATTATTTTATACCTACCTAATATTTTTATGTTACGAATAGTACCTACGATTGGGATTTGTTTGGGATTGATCTAAGGGATTGATAAATCAAGATAAGTTATAAAAACAGTTTAGGAGAATCCAAAAAGTTTTTATTTCTCGTCTACATATTTTTCATACCACCAAAGAGTTTTCATTATCTAAGAAAATATAGAACTGGCAGCTAACTGGCAGCTAACTGGAAGAAAAAAATGACGTTGAGAATACATCAATTAAAAACAAAACGGTTTTCTTCCTTTTTAGTTTTTATGGCTTTTAATTATTTTTTTCAAGGCATCTTGCCAGTTCGTAACAAAAACATTTATAAACATTAAAAAGTTTTCCATGCCACATAATCCCAATAATGTCTCTTTGGTGCCTATTTTCCAAACTGCTTCAAAATGTTTAAAACAACGACAGTTTTTCCAGCATTTTTCCTGGATCATGGTAATTTGTTTTTTTCAGAATTAATATTAATTCATAGGAATTATCTGACAATTGAAAAATCGGCCCTAAATTTTACAAAAAACATACGTGACGCGTTTATTTATTCTATAATATAGATGCTCGGAAAATTTTTAAGAGGATAATCAGTCCATCAAACTGATCAACTTTTTCTGTGGGACCAACATAGAAATAGCAAAAAAGAAAAATCTACTGTCCGATACATTTGGCTCAAGTAGGTTTGCAGTCTAGTATAATATAGTATATAAATCTGGTACCTATAATGGGGTGTTACAAAAGTAAAAATAAACATTTAAAATATTTAAGGGGGTGATTTAGACCATCAAACTGAATAACTTTCACTATGGGACCAACATCGAAATCGCGAAAAAAAATCGGATGTTCCATAATTAACTACAAATCTACTAAATGTATGGGACAGGTGATTTTTTTTTCGCGATTACGATGTTGGTCCCATAGTGAAAGTTGTTCAGTTTGATGGTCTAAACAATCTACTAAAAAGTTTAAACATTTATTTTTACTTTTGTAACACCCAGTGACCCAGAATAATAGTATAATGAAACTAACCTGAAATTTCGCCCAGTTCGTTTTATATATAGCAACCTGATGAGCGACGCCCCACCCCACGAATGGTATCCAGAAGTGAGGTATCAGGAACACAACAAACAAAACCGCGTAGATGTACTCGTCGAACCTTCTGATCGAGCTGAGGATCTGGATGCGTTCATAGCCGACTATCAGGACTATCACGGTCGCCGCGATGTAAAAACAGATGGCGTAGATGGTGGCGCTTGATCGCCAGCTGAAGGTGATCGTACCTACAAAGCGTTAGAAAATAAATGTTACGTATAATAAATATCTTGGACATTTTCACACAAATTATCTAGTCACATTTAAAGTACCAGAATCTAGCCTGGACTTGTGTTATGATGAGTAGACAACGATATAGAATACATATATAGATACAAATATCCATGACTCGGGTACAAATATTCATATTCATCATACAAATATTTGTCCCTTACGGGATTCGAACCCGCATGGAATAATGTAAGTATTATAGATATTGAAAAATACTAGGTGTAACATTAAAATATATGAAACAGGGTGATTCAGATCATAAAACTGAATAACTTTCACTATGGAGCTAACTTGGAAATCTTAAAAAAATAAAGTGTTTTCATAGACAACGTCAATGACTGCTTGACCCTAAGAGGAAGGATCTCTCTTTAAGACTAGAGTGAGCCATACCAATTGTAAAGTGTCCACTTTTTTTGACGTTTAGGTTTGAGTGTGTGGTGTCAAGTAGTATGGACAAAAGGCACCCAGTGACATATGGCCTTATGTTTACGGCCACTTTTCACACACACTAGCTCAAAAAATAGTGTCAGCCGCATAAACAAATATCTATAGTTCCATCTCCTTCTACTATTAAAGGTACGTCTTAAGACGAAAGAGACCAACTACAATCGTAAATTTATGCGGACTCTATGGAGATCCTTCCTCTTAGGCTTGACCCAAATGTATAGAACAGCTGATATTTTTTTCTATTTCATTGTTGGGTCCACCGTGAAACTTTTTGAGTTTGGTGGTCTGAAGCACTCCTTTAATCACCCACATCAACTCAGATTTAAAAAATATCTCCCGTTGGACAATCCGGGTTTATCTTAACTGTTATAAAACTGTAACAGAAATGTGTCAGTACATTGAAGATATTTACAAAAAAAAGATGATGATATGGTTTATAGGTGTCGATGACTCCAAATCAACCTTTTTTTATAATTTTTGTCCGTCTGTTTGTTTGTGTGTTTGGTGATGAAACTTTTTTTTGATAGCTTATGATCTGACTTAAAATCTTGTATATAATTTGTGCGGACGAAGTCGCGGGTTAACTCTAGTTCGATATAAAATCGAATGTTCGAAACTGTTCTGACCAGTATCTTAGTGTTTTCTGTTTGCAAATGCAACTTTTGTTACCTGGTCGCGACCTAGTGATAGGCATGACGGCCAGGGCGCGGAACAGCACCAACAACAGCTTGTGGTCCCGGTAGAACTGGTCGTGGATCTCGCACGTGTCGCCGTTCTGGGAGGAGAGCTGGTCCCGGCGTTCTTGCTCCTGTTTTAAAACAATAAGCGGTTTTTTCGTTTGCGTGCGTAAAAATCGCCAATAATATATGAAATAAACAAAAACCCCGACAGCATATAAACCTATTAACTGAAAAGATAAAAACAAGCTCTATAATCACTAATCAGCTATAACAGCTTTATTTGAGCAAATTTAATTTGAATGTTATTAAGTAGGTATCGCAAACGGGGAAAAAGAAGATTTTTGGTGAGTTATTGGTTTGTCCCCGCCTGCAATACCTACCTAATAACATTCAAATTAAATTTGCTCAAATAATGCTGTTATAGCTGATTATAGAGCTTGTTTTTATCTTTTCAGTTAATAGGTTTTTTATGCAGTCGACTTTTTTGTTTATCTTAATAATTTAGTTTATTTCATACTTTTTAGTCTTGTGTCAAAACGGTAACATAAAAGTACTATAATATTTATATATTTGGAATCGTCTGATTACTAGCTTTCATTTGATATCCATATTGTAATTTTTAGCAAAAAAAAAATGTTTAATCCCCCTCTCTTTTTCATTCGTAGACGCCATCTTAAAATAATATACCCTATGTTACTCTCACGATTTTTACGAATCCAATGACACCTCATACGTTAAAATCCATCAAGCCGTTTGGGCTGTAGGCCGTGCCAAAGAAATAGACATACAAACATACATACATACGCACGAAAAACATAACCCTCCTTCTGGCGCAGTCGGGTAAAAAGGAACGTGTTAATGTTTATTTAACGTAAATTAAAAGTCTTTCGGCATGTTTATGCAAAGAAATAGTAACAGGTTTAGATATTTTACAGGATTTGTTTTTTCAGATAACCGGGATAGAAAATAGGCGATTATCAGGATTTTTTTTCTCTAAAACTATAAATCGTAGACAATCAGGAGTTTTACTCTTGTATTCAAAATGTTATAAACTATCAATTTTCGGCAAATACTGGGCCACGACCGTTTTTGGGGTCCGATAAAACTCTGTGCGATGCTGTCTTTTTAAGGTTTATTATATTTAAATCACAAAGCGTTAAAGCTGTAGGTAACATTTTGGTAAATTACTTAGTTTACAGTTAGAGTTACTGGTTAAGCGGTGGTTATTAGTTAAGCTAAAATTTGGTAACTCAAAATGAAAAAAAAGGCGGATATAAACTATTAAAATAAGCTCGGATTGCCTATATCTCTACCCATTAAAATTGATTTAAAGTACATTCATACAGCCGCCAGAATAACAAAACTGTAGGAACTTATAAGTATTAATATAAGGTACATAGTAGCTATTATTCGATATAAATTAAATAAATGATTTGCTACAATAATGATAATAGACGAGTAGGCTATGATTAAATTACGCACAAATTTACGACTTTTGGAACGTGACACTTTCGAATCGAGATTCCCATGGGAATTCAATTACCTACACCTTATTTAGATTCAAAGGGAGTTTAGGTAGGTACTCCATGATATAATAGATAAATAGCCGTGGTGGTCCAGTGGCGAGTAACCTTGCCTGCCGTGCAGGAGGCGATGGTTCGATGCCCGTCCAGGCCGACTCGTACCAATGAGTTTTTCGGAATTTATGTACGATTTGTAACACCACTGGCTTTTCGGTAAAGGAAAACATCGTGAGGAAACCTGCATGTTTCAATTTCGAGGCATGTATTGTACCCACTGTCCATTATAAGTGGCGACGGGCTTACCCCCCTAAACACTGGACAGAGTTTCGGTACTACTGGTGAAACGTGGATGTTCTGAGGTTTCAGAATATCTCTGACTACCCCCTCGGGGAATATAGTCGTGAGCATATGCTATGCTTATGATATAATAGCACTTACCAAGTCTCGCTGTGTCTTCTCGTAAATATTTTTTGTACGTTGAACATATTTCATGTCATTCTGCAACATAGTATTGTTTATGGCTTCGTCGAAATAATGGTCCGGTATCATCTTAGTGTACTGGTTGTCGGCCGGGGTTTGCCATTGAAATGAGTGCTACACTGGATTAATGGCGGGCTCGTTAAATATGCAAGGCGTCAGGAATGAGCGATGTACTGACCGCCCTTTCAGTTTTGTTGGAGAACAAGGCCGTCTTAAATTTTTTGTTAACATGACGCCAACATGAGAATTAACAATGGGATTATATCTAGAGTCAGAGTAAATATGGATGTAAGGAAAATACGTTCTTCTCTCTGGATCTTATTAAGACATAAATGTTCAGATTTGAATGTTAAAAATGATAAATGTAGGTAACTATCAACCGAAGAAATTGCGTCTGTCTGTTCGTTATACCCATGTTGTTAACCACCAAACTGATTTCAATTAATTTTTGGGAAAACGGTAGCTCCTGTAACACAGTTACGTATAAGAAAGAGTATAGTATGTACAGGGTACTTTTTAAACCCAAAAAGCAAATGTTACTACTTATAAGCATCAAATAAGTACATAATCTAAGGTAGTTAGTACCTATATTGGTATATTTCCCTACTAAAGATACATAAGTATCAAACATATTTTGAAACAATAATAATAATAAACTTACCTATCTATATATAAATAAAAACTCTAAAACAGCCTCCTAGATATTCTGCCTTGAGTGTCTAGAAAGTCGGACCTACGAGGCGGAGTTACGCGTAGGTGCGAAGCTCCGAAGCGTCCCCCCTGGAACTTGGTGGACCTGGTCTCCGAGTTCATCTGCCAGCCAAGCGAGACCGCAGGCCGAATAGATGTTAAAAAAGTTGGAATCCTGATAAAGTTGTACTCATGCGAACAAACGCGAGGTAGGACCCCGTTTAAAATGGGACAAAAATAACACCAACAATTTTGAAAACAATCTACTTAAGTCTTTTAACTTTTACCAGTGCTATATCACCTCGACATTAACGAGGAGGTAAACAAACAAGATGTGTAAATATCATTAAATTTTGATGCAAACTACTGCGTTGCTCTGAATTTCAATGCCATGGGCATAGCATGGGCGAGACTGATGAATTCCACTAAATTATTTTGGGAACAATAGACGTTTAATATTCCGTCGAGGTACTCGATTTAGCAGGGCTTTTGTAACCATTATGAATATAATTGCAAGACTAGGTATTATAGTTAGTTTATGAATGTAATGACTTGGGTGATCATAATCAGTCTTGTCTAATAAGGGATTGAAGGATAATGGGAATAATTGAGGGACAGAGAGGAGGGAAGGGCTGTTTTTATTAGGAACTTTGCTACGATTTGAAATAATATTGGCTTTTTAGTGACGGAAAACAATGCGAAGAAACCTATGTTTTGTTTATTGGTAAAGAAAGTGGGAATTAGTGGCAATAAAAATAAAATAATATTATATACAGACATAATAATATTATATATTGCAACATTATTTATTATGTAGTATGCAAAAAAATTATCTTACTATTATAAAACTGTAACAGAAGTGTGTCTGTACATAGAAGACATACGATATGGTTTTTAGGTGTCCCTGATTCCAAAACATTTATTGGTCTGTTTGTTTGTTCTCGAATCACGCGAAAGCTACTGGGCCGATTTCGATTCGGCCTCATAAAACATCTACAGTGTAGTATAAAGTTTATACCATCAAATTGAACAACTCACTAAAGTCAAGGGGTGGTTTAGACTCTAAACCACCCATCAAACTAGCGTGTTTTCTTACACCTTGTATACAGGAAGAAATGAGTTGATCTAAACCGGGAAATCCACGATCACTCTTAGTTACTGTGGTAAATAAATAGAGTTCCGTGTTAGAAATAAATTCATTTATTATCTTTGTACATTTATAATACAAAAATATCACAGATCTGATTTTCTTTTCATGAAGACAAGACATCAACACATTACGAGTCGTTTTAGGGTGCATCCACATCGGGCGTATGCACCGCGCGAAAGTGCAGCTCGCGAGCCGCTCACGAACGGCGCGCGAACTGCGCAGGAGCGACGCACGAGCATAATATGCAAGCGCACAGCTCGCGCGCCTTTCGCGAGCTGCGCATTCGCTAGATTTGGACGTACCCTTAGAACAATGATCCGACAAAAAATTTCATATTTTCGAAAAACATGCATAAAATAATCGGTATAAGTATAATTTATATCTTATAATTAAAAAAAAGTTTGAAAATAACGATAAACTCAAATTTTCAGTAATTTAGCTTGAATACAATCGTTTATAAGAGGATAAACTGATATATATATATATATAAATGAATAATATGACGTCATATTACTCAAAATGAGTTATGTGACGTCATATTACAGTTGCTCATATAAAGCGCGCGTTTTAATGTTCGATAAAGAGTTGCTGATTTGACTAAGTTGGCAAATAGCTTATTGATATAGTTAAGCCGTTACTCCAGCTCCAAATTTCTAACAATTATTATAATTGATCGTAGCGCGCCCAAAGCAGGTTTCTTATTTCTCTGGTCAGGCTTTAATTAAAATTTCAATTCAGAAAAAAACTCATATATCAAACATTAAATTCATTCGCAAATAACTTAATACATACAATAATTTCATTAATGTATTTTGTGATTTTTTCAATATATTTACTTGATTAATACCTATAGCTATTCACAACATTACAATTTTGTTACAAAACAATAATATTACCAGTGTAATCAACAGTTAATTACGCTATAATTTACATTTTACAATATGACTTAAAATCAATAACAATTGAAGTAACAAAAAACAAATTAATTTTACAAAAATAAGCTAGATATTAATGGATGGAATACCTATACCTGTATCACGCAATTTAATACTACAAAATCATATATTTCCAATTGATTTCCAATAAAAAATTCAAATATAAAAATAAAGTCAAAAGGTCAGAATTGAAGTCCTACAGATTTCGGAATTTGACAATCACAAGAAAGAAGAAATTAGATTACAATTGATGTATGAAACTTATTTTCACGCAGTTTCTTTGATGGAAAATAACAATCTTTTCACATTAAAGATTTCTAGCGAAGCGAAAGCGCAACGAACTCGCAACGCGATCACTGCGATTTCGCAACGCGATTGCTGCGACTTCGCAACGCGCTTGCGACTCGACGGTCACTTTTGGGGACAAGGTACGATACGATACGACCTCGTGAAAGTAACATGGAGCCGATGGATGCGAGTTCATTCATTCATCATTACGGGAAGCATATGACCAGCTGCGTCAGACTTTCGGCTAAAATTTTAGTTTCTAAAAGAACTATATTCTAAGAAAGTAGTCCTAGTTGTGTTTGTCCTAAACAAATTTGATTAAAAAAAAAAACAATTTAAAAGTTGTTTTACTTTTTTCCGTGGTGCGTGAAACAGTTCTTTCTAATCAAAACCGTTAATTCTTTACGCCTTCAATTTAGCCAGTTGTGCCAAAAGCTCTTTATCGGCATCCGTGGTGGACTCTCCTAGCTTATTGCGAGCCACTGAAGGAGCGTTTGCCATCTGAAATAAGAAAAAATAAATTGAATGAACGTGTTTGTGGAAATCGTGGAAAGGTTTAGTAATGGGCCGCCCCATTACTCTATTTAAAAAAATATATTCCCTAATTTTAGGGAGCAATTTGTTCATTCATAAACAGGATTATGTTATGATAGTTAAAATGTGAAAAGCGTCATGGTACTTTGAATTGATCGAATTTTGTATGGTCAATGTTCGTTTATGCACAACATACTTTAAGAACTTTACTTATGTAAGAAATAAGTGACATATTATTACATTCTGATAAAAACAGCTAATAAAATAAAATAGCTTTGTTAGTATTGAACAATAAAACAGTTATGTAAGTATTTAATGATCCATAATACTAAATACTTTTGGTATCATTCACATTACATTATGGATCATTCAATACTAATAAAACTATTCGCTGTTTTAATTTCAGTGATTTCTTGCAGTAAGCCGACGATTTATTGGCAACACCAGACATTATCAATGTCAGTCAGATGATAACTGCCTCCGTGGTCTAATGGTTAAGAGCATTCGGCTCTTGACACAGATGTCGTGGGTTCGAGTCCCAAGGGGGACACTTAGTGATATGTCACTTTGTGCGTTTTTCACCAGTTGGCTAGGACATTGCAGGCTAAATCACCTGATTGTCTGAAAAGAAAGTTCCGTGCTTCGGATGGCACGTTAAGCCGTTGGTCCCGGCTACTATCTCTGGTGGTAGTAGTTGTTACATAAAAACCACGTCAGAGGCCATAAGGTGGTCTGAAAAACTCTGACACCAGGGCTTGCTGCCCACACGATAAGAATAAGTCAGATGATGAGACAAGCCATAGACAAAAACTCCTTATTTACCATCAATGTGACGGTTTTTTTTCGAATTTAATATTGCCATCTATCCATATGGTATCCATCATGGTAAACGCCTATTGTTGTACAGTCGCCATCAGATATATCGTAGCATACCAGGTGGTAAAATATTTCTGAGCAGTGCAAATTTTCAATAAATTCATTACAGTAAATGTTACCAATTATATTTAAATGTGTATTGTGTCATAAATATCTGAACAGCTAATTTTCAATAATTTCTCTACAATGTTATTTAAAATTAAAATGTATTATAACGGAATAAGGTCTTTTTTCCTAAGCTGCTCGGATGTTTATGATTACCCTGACTGCGTATATTTGATGTTCTAGGCGTTCAGATATTTTTGATTGGTTATGTGTAAAGAAATTATTGAAAATAAGAACTGCTTAGAAATATTTGAACACCTTGGTTGCTACGATATATCTGAAGGCGACTGTAATCAAGAATTGAACAGACAAGTATTTCGTAGCGTTTCGTAAAAAACCAAGCTCACCTTCCCGCTGACCTCGATGCCTATCTCATCCAGAACCTTGTTAACGATGCTTTCGGATTCCTCTTCATCACCGGACTCATACATTATGTCGTCTAGGGTCTCTGAAACTGGAAACAAAATATATTTTTATTTCATACCATTATTGGCTCATTCCGTCTTCCATATGCAGCAAGACAATAAAGAGTGGGAATTTAGGGTGCCACTTTTTTCGCAAGACCGTCTAACATAGATAGTTTTTGCATTATTAGGGAATAAGACACATTTAAAAAATTATGGACACTATCTATAAATAAAATTGCCGTGTGGTTCTGGCATCGAATGGACCACCCAATTTTTCCTGGGGGTGTCGTACGAGGCGACTAAGGGATTCAAGGTTTCTTATGCAGTGTCTTTGTGGGCGAAAGGCCAGCCACCTCTCATCTCCTGACACGTCATTCCATCCTGAATGTGAGAATTGCTACAACTACATTCTTAAATAAAGAATTGGTAGTTGTAGTAATGTTTCTGTCGTGAGATTATGTATGTGTATAAAATAGTTATAGAAGAGAGAACTCTGCTCCGCCTTTATAAAAGTAGCATGCAGATGCAGCCCGCGTGACACTGACATGGTCGATATGACATATCTGTTCATACATTTCGTTCACAGAAAAGGTTATTAGGTCTTTTGGTTTTCTAGGAGATCGATAGATGGCGCTACGGTCTGCGGGAATTAAAGTCAAAATTTCAAAAAGTGTATCATTAAAATAATAAAGAGTGAAAAGATGATCAAAAAGATGCCAACGCATCTTTTGATGGAATATTTCATTATGTACGAACCATTTTAATAAAAAATTTGATACTGTTTACGTATGACATGGTCGTATAGGTTCGAGCCTTTAAAAAAAGACAGGCACAGTTTTGACAGAATCTCGTGAACGTCTCTATCGAGCGATAAACGTGCCATCTGTCGTTTTTTATGAACTAAATTAAAAAAAAAAAGCGCTCATTTTATTAAGATTCAGCCATAACACTTATGAAGATAAGGTTTTTTTTTTTTTTTTTTGGCACGCTAGTTTCCAAATAAAATGATCCTCTTGCTAATTCTAATGATTCTCTTTTCTGTAGTACTTACTCATCTCATCAGTCATGTCCATCCTAGCGTTGGCCTGTTTGAAAGCATCCATGTCCTTAGCTATCTGGTGTGGGTTGAGCACCTTGTTTATATTGCCCATGGTCTTAGCCGTGGTTCCCATAGCGCCGGCAATTGCTACATTAGCGCCCATTGCTTTGTTATGTATTTGTACGTTTGATATCTGTAACGATTTGTATTTAATATTCAATGTGTTGGACATACAAATATGCTCATTCTTTTTGAGCTGAGTACCTGAGCCTCAGATGGTATTCTGCCAATGTCAAGTGGTTTGTGTTGATAATATTTTTTTATGGGCAAAATCATAAACTGGCGGAGCCACGTAGCTACCTAACCCGCGAGCCGAAAACACGTACACCCGTGGTCTTCTAGCCACGCGCCTCGATGGAAATCACCATTGACGTAGAATACTATGGACGCCGGGTCTAGTACAAAATACTCGAATAAAGTTTCAGAGACTAAAATACACAAACCTAAGTATGTATAGTAATATAAACCAACTAAAAACATTGAAAATGCTGAAATTCTTTTCTTTCCCACTCCCCACCGGGGCACGGCCGCGCGCCCACGCGTGCGCGTAGTCGGCTGATCAAACGAAGACTGTTGCGTAATTCGTTCTTTTTTACGTTTTCGTTCTCTTTTTATTCGGACACTTTTGAGCGCAGACCCTCCGTCCAGTAGTGTCAATGGAATTCAATTCAATTCAATTTTTGTTTAGTGGCATCCGATGTGTTATCACAATTCAGCCAATGTCTCGTTATGTGGATAGTATATGAAGGAAAATGATCAGTAGTATTTATTAAGTCTAGAGTGGCAGTTTTGCCAATGTAAGTAGTTTATAATCTCAAGTGATTGTTTTAAGGTTAAAGAGTTCACAAAATGGTGGAGCCACGTGCAATCCCAACGCGCCGATACGCACGCGTCCGTACTCCGCCAGAATTGCAGCGCGACTCCCGTGTCAATGGAAATCATGGTAATATTTTTGACAGTGACAGCTAGAAAGCCCGTCGACACTTCTTTAAAGACAAAAACAGTCGTTGTTCATCAACTCTATACTATGTAATAATGCAAGTTTACTATAAGTATAGCTATAAAGCAAACTTAGGTTTTACCTTACTATTAGCAGCGTATAGTCTAGTTTTCTGCTTTCTCATTTGAATTAATTGTTTTGCTAAAATTTTACAACCTTCGGCATTGTTTTCTTGTGCCATCTTTTTTATGTCCAATTCCTGTAATTAAAGACAATAATAAAAGTGGGTCAATTTTAAAACTATAAAATACATACTTATACAGGGTGTAACAAAAGAGGGTAGTTATATTTAAAGAGGTAGTTTAGACTATCGAACTGAAATACATTTACTAGGTATAGTGTAGAGCCAAAATCTAAATAGCGAAATCAATTATTTCGATGTTGGCTCCATAGTGATAGTTGTTGAATTTGATGGTCTAACGTTAAGACTAACTAAGCCACCCACCCCTTTAAATATTATTACACTCTTTTGATAATACTGGAGAGTGATTTTTGAGAGTCACATGAATGAAGCATAAGCATAAGCATATGCTCACAACTATATTCCCCGAGGGGGTAGTCAGAGATATTCTGAAACCTCAGAACATCCACGTTTCACCACTAGTACCGAAACTCTGTCCAGTGTGACGGGGGGTGAGCCCGTCGCCACATGTAATGGACAGTGGGTACAATACATGCCTCGAAATTGAAGCAAGCAGGTTTCCTCACGATGTTTTCCTTCACCGAAAAGCCAGTGGTGTTACAAATCGTACATAAATTCCGAAAAACTCATTGGTACGAGTCGGCTTGGACGGGGATCGAACCATCGCCTCCTGCATGGCAGGCAAGGTTACTCGCCACTGGACCACCAAGGCCACATGAATGAATCAATGAAATATACTTTTTATTGTTGAAAATAGCTTTTATTTGTTATTTGGTGCCCCGGGTTCAGGTTTTAGGGTTGCTAATTTTTAACTAATCTTATATTAAAATAATTTTTTTCCATAATTTTTACTATGAGCGTTTTTATTTATTAATTATTGGACCAACCCCAAATAATGGAAAATGGGCAAGAGAATGATGAATGATTAATATTGAGCAGCTTGTAATAATTTAGATTCTAAGTTGAACTATACAGGTTCCTTCTTAATATGCTGACACTTTTTCAAGGACATCATCAGACCGTCAACCTGAACACCTCGAAAAAAATCCTAAGATCTGTCCTATGATTTGATGTCATAATTTTTATTGGTAGATAAATACATATAAAATTTGTAATCACCAATTTTTTAATTTCTCTCTCAAGTGCAACCTTGTCGCGATCCAACTCCCGACCTGCCTTGCGAAGTTCACGATCATTCTGTCTTTGTTGCTCTAAAAAGAAATTAGAGAAAATAGTTAATACAACAAATATAGGTACTGGTTCCTGGTCGGCTTCGACATTTACATTATTAAACTGCACATCAATTATTATTTAGCACAGCAATTAAAATTTATGGCCAATAGAAAAATAGCTCTACAATAGCTATTTTTCTATAGGCCATAAATTTTAATTGCTGTAATAATTTCATACAGAGGAAATACTAATGACAGTCCAACATTAATAAACTTTTTTGGACCTAACAAAGGACTTATATCATGTTGTAAACTAGCTCGAAATAACGTTAACTAATAATTAGGTACTATAAGTACAGGTCTAGTGCTTAACTGAGTTGGTTCCTGCGGTAGGCGAGAGGTAGTGGAGAGACTTTAGTCGGGCACCCCCACATCCTTTCGTAAGTCACCCCTCCCGCACCGATTCGCTACCACAGGAACCAACTCAGTTAAGCGACATCAATCATTATAATTATAAATTATAATAACTACTAACCTATACATAATGTTGTATTGTATACTTATGGCATCTAGATCTATCATAATTTTAATTTATAACACTACATAAAATCTCAAATTAATAAGCAAGTGCCATATCCGCTGTTCCAAAATAAAACACGGAATACGCCACATAGTCAAGAATTTATTTTGTCAATTCTATTACATTTGAACAACGGACATCAATTTGTAAAAAAGGGCAATTTATAAAAAAGGCATAATTATGTTTTATTTGATACAGCCGATAATACTACTTGCTTACTAATTTAGGTCTATGCCAAGAAATTTATGTAAAACAAACCACTTTTATCTAAGTACATACAATTCTACTTTAACATTTAGATAAGGATCATACCCTTTATCATTCGTTTACGTGACATTACAGTATCTATCTCTTGTTCTGGTTCTTCATGGCTCATATTGTTACTTGATGCCCCTTCCTCTCTGTCTAACCCATAAGATTTAACAGTAAGATAAGTATGGGACTCTAAGGCTCTTTTTCCACTACTCCGGTCCGGCGTCGGATGTCGGAAATAACCTTAATAAAAAAATATCGAAAACCGGTCAACGTAGTGGAAAAGCGAGTATAGTAGTGTAATACATTTCTAAATCGGATTGGAAATTATCGTGTACCGGACCGGAGTAGTGGAAAAAGAGCCTAAGGACGAGATTCAGAGACCGGTTTTAAAGTTTGAGTTTGAACTCCCGTAGGCCATCAATTCATAGATTTTTGACATTACTTAGGCTGGTTTCAGTGGTAAGTGTAGCATGCCTGTGACAGCCATGCTATGCCATCGTCAGATAGATGTTTGCTAGTATTTCGGTAAAAAGAATACGAACATGTAACTACCTACCTAATATTCCAAAATAATGAAAAGTTATTGTTTGAAAGAAAGGAAAATGGGGATTTTAAATGTATTCACTTAAGTATTTATTATCTTATGTAGACAGAATACCTACCTTTATTTTATTTCAAATCTTAGGTTGGCGGATTTTATCATTGTTTTAATATAATGCAATCTTTTATATCTAATGTGTTTTTCAAGTCATTTGAGACGCCGCCGTAACAAATACAATAAAAATATAATTGTCACTGCCAAATTATATCAATTATTACTGAAAATTCTACATAAAAACCGCAGTCGCGGACCCCATCAGTGCAAGACATATAACTCTAAAGACAAACGTCAAACTTAGAGTCACAAACTCTACCGAAAGGTGATCATGCTCGCATTTGTAGACTAGAGTCTACGAATGACAGTTGAGCGCTCGCGTCATCGTGGGCATCATGTTAGCTACTATAGAGACAGAGGCGAAGGCGCGCTGATATAGAGATATGGTATAGAGAGACTCGAAGTCGCGGGGTATTATGCTAGCACTGCAGGTATTGTCTATACATGGAGAACAGACTGCCTTACAAGCGGTGAAACATGAAAATACTCCTTGGCAGTTGATAATGTTTAACCTTCTTTCGTACATCTTAATCATTGTTGTTGTTTTGTCCCTTTCTAATCCAACGACGAACATTAAAAAAAGTTTCAGCATAAGCATATGCTCACGACTATATTCTCCGAGGGGGTAGTCAGAGATATTCTGAAACCTCAGAACATTCACACTTCACCAGTAGTACCAAAACTCTGTCCACTGTAACGGGGGGTGAGCCCGTCGCCACTTATAATGGACAGTGGGTACAATACATGCCTCGAAATTGAAGCATGCAGGTTTCCTCACGATGTTTTCCTTCACTGAAAAACCAGTGGTGTTACAAATCGTAAAAAGATTCAATTTCATTTTTGTTCTGACAGAAAGGGACAGACCAAAGAGAATGTAACTCACTATGTTATAAGAGTAGGGAGAGGGACTTCTATACTAAAAACTATTTGTGACCGATATTCAGTATGTTTGAAACATGTGCTAACATACAAAGGCATTTAATGACGTCAGTGTACGTTTCATACTTTAACTAATTATTATAAGGACTAGCCTTGCGGTAGCATTTTCCCTCTGCCACGGTATAAGCACAATTGATTTTGTGCATTTACATTAAATTTTACACCTTATCACTAAACGAGACAGCCTATAATTGCAAAATAATAACTTCGAACTTAGAACATTTGGGGTTCACACGAGACTACTTTTCATGATTTTTAACATTCAAAATTAGAATCTAAAGTTATGGGGAGTAAATCCAAAGTTGCGGATTTCATATTACCTCGCCCCCCTCAAAAAGTGGCAGAAATGTTTGTTAGTAGAATTACACGCGTAACCAGTCCACATATAAATAGTCAAAGGTTTCATATAACATTTTTTTGTTAGAGAGTTGCGCGAGCCTGGGACAAACGTAAAGTTTGAAACATTGGTACGAAAGAAGGTTGAACATTACCGACCGCCATGGCCAATTTTCGTGTTTCCATGCTTGTAAGGAGGATTGGTATCCTTTATTATTCTAAATCCATGGTTTATGAACATATCCATGGTCTTTTGTCAATATAGAACTATTGTGAAAACCGAATGACAATGCAGCCCGATCCTGCATGAAGTTATCATCTGCTCTACAAGATCATCTTCAACAGAAGTGAAAGACAAACACATAGAACATAAGCGCACAGAAGAATAAAGTTATAATTATGTTAATCTCGAAAAACCACTACTTTCTAATTCAGCCAATTATTTGTAAATTCTTACCTTTAACAGTAGGTGCTTTCTTGAAGAAATTCATTGTAATATTACAAATTAGTATTTGAGTCAAAACAATAATTTAGATCCAAAGAAATAACCGAAAATTCCCTATAAAAGCAATATAAAATTTGTATAAAATGATGAAATCTGCGAATGACTAATGTAAATTGCGATCCATTTTAGTAAACAAATCGACTTTTGTTTGACAGCAGGATAGCGTATTATAATCTCTTAATGAGAAACAGAGAAAGCAATAAATAGGAGCAGTGTTGGTACCTTGTTACCTGCAGAAAACGGAACGTAAACATATTTTTTTTGGTTATGTTCGTGGCTAAGGGATCTATCGCATACAGCCGATGTTCAGTATTTTTTTCAATATATTGGCAGTACCATGATCTTGAAGGCGCACGCGTTGCCGCCAAAATCAACAGAGGCGGACTAAGTCCGTCGGAGGCTCGGGGCGGCAAAACTAAATGAGGCCCTCCCGGTTTTTTCGAGCCGTGGCAAAATCATGACATAGGCCCCTCCTTCCATGGAATAGCAATCATTATTTCTCAGGGAGTTTCAGGTCCAGGTTAGGTCGTTGCAATACAATCTAAAACCGAGCTTCAGGTTGATACAATTTAAAATTTATTTTTAAGACATGTTACTACAATATTATTAGATCATTGCAAACCATGGTACAAACCCATTTGCAAACCTCGCAATAAGATCTACATCCAATGCGTCTGAGATATAGAGATCTCTAATTCGGACTTTCTTTGACTATGCGTGAGACCTCCAACTCCAAACTGAAGTCCCAAGACCGGAGGCCCGGGCCTCCAACTCCAAACTTGAAAATGTTTTGGATTTGATTCAGTCAGTCTACTATCACTCATCCTTTCCACATGACCAAACCATCTCAACATTCCCTTTTCAATCCTTGTCACTATATCCTCTTTCAGTCCACACTTTTCTCTAATTACACTGTTTCTCATTCTATCATTCAAAGTCAAACCACACATACTGTGCAAAGAACGCATTTCGACAGCATTTATCCAAGATTCATTCCTCTTCTGCCATACCCAACATTCGCTGCCATACATCAAAGTTGGTGCCAGCACACCCTCGTGAACTGCCAAACGTGCCTTTTTAGACACATTATTACTTTTCATGAATGTGTGCATCGCTCCATTAATCCTATTTCCCGCTTTCACTCTCCTCTCTATGTCTCCATTACACGTACCATCTCTGGTAAACATACATCCCAAATATACAAATTCTTCAACCTGTTCCTCTTTCTCATCTCCGAACATAATTTTACATTCAGTCACCATTTCGTCCCGTTCGAGAACCATAACTTTCGTCTTATTTACATTCAATTTCATTCCCTTCCTCTTAAATGACTCATTCATGCATGTTACCATCTCCTGTCAGGTCAGGAGGTCAGGAGGTCAGGAGTGCGATTTTTGACACTCATTTGTTGAACTCAGCAGTTGAAAATGTCAAAATTCCTATTAGTATAAGAGATACGGGGAAATTTGGTAACCATAAGCTGCAAGGCTGATTCAGTGTTCATAGGGTGTCTCCGCTTCCGCGTCCGCTTCCGCCTCCGCGTCCGCCTCCGCTTCCGCGTCCGCCTCCGCTTCCGCTTCCGCTTCCGCCTCCGCCTCAGCCTCCGCCTCCGCTTCCGCCTCCGCCTCAGCCTCCGCCTCCGCTTCCGCGTCCGCTTCCGCCTCCGCTTCCGCGTCCGCTTCCGCCTCCGCGTCCGCCTCCGCTTCCGCGTCCGCCTCCGCCTCCGCTTCCGCTTCCGCCTCCGCCTCAGCCTCCGCCTCCGCTTCCGCGTCCTCTTCCGCCTCCGCCTCCGCCTCCGCCTCCGCCTCCGCCTCCGCCTCCGCCTCCGCCTCCGCCTCCGCCTCCGCCTCCGCCTCCGCCTCCGCCTCCGCCTCCGCCTCCGCCTCCGCCTCCGCCTCCGCCTCCGCCTCCGCCTCCGCCTCCGCCTCCGCCTCCGCCTCCGCCTCCGCCTCCGCCTCCGCGTCCGCCTCCGCCTCCGCGTCCGCCTCCGCCTCCGCCTCCGCCTCCGCGTCCGCCTCCGCGTCCGCCTCCGCCTCCGCCTCCGCGTCCGCCTCCGCTTCCGCCTCCGCGTCCGCCTCCGCTTCCGCTTCCGCGTCCGCCTCCGCCTCCGCCTCCGCTTCCGCTTCCGCGTCCGCTTCCGCTTCCGCTTCCGCCTCCGCCTCAGCCTCCGCGTCCGCTTCCGCTTCCGCTTCCGCCTCCGCCTCCACCTCAGCCTCCGCCTCCGCTTCCGCGTCCGCTTCCGCGTCCGCTTCCGCGTCCGCTTCCGCCTCCGCTTCCGCGTCCGCTTCCGCGTCCGCTTCCGCCTCCGCGTCCGCCTCCGCTTCCGCGTCCGCCTCCGCCTCCGCTTCCGCTTCCGCCTCCGCCTCAGCCTCCGCCTCCGCTTCCGCGTCCTCTTCCGCGTCCGCTTCCGCCTCCGCGTCCGCCTCCGCTTCCGCCTCCGCTTCCGCGTCCGCTTCCGCCTCCGCTTCCGCGTCCGCTTCCGCCTCCGCTTCCGCTTCCGCGTCCGCTTCCGCCTTCGCGTCCGCCTCCGCTTCCGCTTCCGCGTCCGCCTCCGCTTCCGCTTCCGCGTCCGCCTCCGCTTCCGCTTCCGCTTCCGCTTCCGCTTCCGCCTCCGCCTCAGCCTCCGCGTCCGCCTCCGCTTCCGCGTCCGCTTCCGCCTCCGCTTCCGCGTCCGCTTCCGCCTCCGCTTCCGCGTCCGCTTCCGCCTTCGCGTCCGCCTCCGCTTCCGCTTCCGCGTCCGCCTCCGCTTCCGCTTCCGCGTCCGCCTCCGCTTCCGCTTCCGCTTCCGCTGCCGCTTCCGCCTCCGCCTCAGCCTCCGCCTCCGCTTCCGCCTCCGCCTCAGCCTCCGCCTCCGCTTCCGCGTCCGCTTCCGCGTCCGCTTCCGCCTCCGCTTCCGCGTCCGCTTCCGCCTCCGCGTCCGCCTCCGCTTCCGCCTCCGCTTCCGCGTCCGCTTCCGCCTCCGCTTCCGCGTCCGCTTCCGCGTCCGCTTCCGCCTTCGCGTCCGCCTCCGCTTCCGCTTCCGCGTCCGCCTCCGCTTCCGCTTCCGCGTCCGCCTCCGCTTCCGCTTCCGCTTCCGCTTCCGCCTCCGCCTCAGCCTCCGCGTCCGCTTCCGCTTCCGCCTCCGCCTCCGCCTCAGCTTCCGCGTCCGCCTCCGCTTCCGCTTCCGCTTCCGCCTCCGCCTCCGCCTCCGCCTCCGCCTCAGCCTCCGCCTCCGCTTCCGCCTCCGCCTCAGCCTCCGCCTCCGCTTCCGCGTCCTCTTCCGCCTCCACTTCCGCTTCCGCCTCCGCTTCCGCGTCCGCTTCCGCTTCCGCCTCCGCGTCCGCCTCCGCTTCCGCGTCCGCCTCCGCTTCCGCTTCCGCCTCCGCCTCAGCCTCCGCCTCCGCTTCCGCGTCCTCTTCCGCCTCCGCTTGCGGAAGCGGAGGCGGAAGCGGACGCGGAAGCGGAGGCGGATGCGGACGCGGGTCCGCTTCCGCCTCCGCTTCCGCGTCCGCTTCCGCCTCCGCTTCCGCGTCCGCTTCCGCCTCCTCGTCCGCCTCCGCTTCCGCTTCCGCGTCCGCTTCCGCCTCCGCTTCCGCGTCCGCTTCCGCTTCCGCCTCCGCGTCCGCTTCCGCCTCCGCTTCCGCGTCCGCTTCCGCCTCCGCTTCCGCGTCCGCCTCCGCGTCCGCTTCCGCCTCCGCTTCCGCGTCCGCGTCCGCCTCCGCTTCCGCGTCCGCCTCCGCCTCAGCCTCCGCCTCCGCTTCCGCCTCCGCTTCCGCTTCCGCGTCCGCCTCCGCTTCCGCGTCCGCCTCCGCTTCCGCGTCCGCTTCCGCCTCCGCGTCCGCCTCCGCTTCCGCTTCCGCGTCCGCGGCAGCCTCCGCCTCCGCCTCCGCCTCCGCCTCCGCCTCCGCCTCCGCCTCCGCCAAAAAACAAAAAACACTTGTTTAAAACATTTTGAACTGTTTGTTTTATAAAATTAAAAAAAAAACTGTGTATATTATATTAAAATAGTATATTACATTAAATTAGTATAAAATACTATCTTATAATCAGCCTTTTCGGTGATCATTATGTTTGCAACTTTGAACGACTGTAGCCACAAAACCGACTGACGATTCATGCCAGTTTTTGTTTTGTTCACATAAATACAGTGCATATAAAAAAATGTTAACTATTATTATTTAATATCTACACTAATATTATAAAGAGGAAAGATTTGTACCTATTTTTGTATGTTTGTATGTTTGTAATGAATAGGCTCAAAAAGTACTGGGCCGATTTAAAAAATTCTTTCACCAATAGAAAGCTACATTCTTCCAATTTGACATAGGCTACATTTCATTTTGAAAAAAAATAAAGAATCTTTGGTAAAATTTGAACAATGTAACCGAAGGTGTAGAAAAATGAGTCTTAAAATTTATTTGTCTACCCCGTGCGAAGCCGGGACGGGCTGCTAGTTTTTTATAAAATAATATCTTATGATCATCCTTTCCTGACCAATTTTTTTTTGGATCCTTAAATTTTTGCATCTTTGAACGGCTGTATCTCCTAAACCGACTGGCAGTTCATGTCAGTTTTTGTACTTTTCACATAGCTAGAGTCCATATTACAATAATATTCTATGATCAGCCTTGCAGCTGATCGTTAATTTTTTGCAACCATAACTGACCTTTGAATGGCTGTATCTCCTAAACCGACTGGCAGTTCATGTCAGTTTTTGTACTGTTCACATAGCTACATTGCATATTACAATAATATTCTGTGATCAGCCTTACAGCTGATCGTTCATTTTTTGCAACCATAACTGACCTTTGAACGGCTGTATCTCCTAAACCGACTGGACTTATGCAGGCAGACTTGCGTCAACCCCATCACAGAGATGCTCTACACCCTATGAACACTGAATCAGCCTTGCAGCTTATGGTTACCAAATTTCCCCGTATCTCTTATACTACATGGAGATATGCATCTTTTTACTGCTGATTTGATTTGACTTTCAAAAATCGCACTCCCGCCCCCCTAGACAAAGTGATATTCTATTGGCGTTGACGCTAGTAGAAAATGACAGAATGTATAGATTTGACATTACCGATCGAAACATTTTGACGATCGCTAATGTCAAATCCATTCATTCTGTCATTTTCTACTAGCGTCATCGCCAGTAGAATGTCACTTTGTCTAGGGGGGCCGAAGTATGATTTTATGTATGAGATTCAAAAATCGCACTGCAGCATGTGTCTTCCGACAGGTCTATTCTTTAGTGCGACCTCACCAAGAAGTATGCGACTTAGCAAACGAGAGTCCTCCATACGATGTACACACGGCGACACATCAAGCTATACAAAACCAACATAAGCTGGCCGTGCGACGTTATACGTTACTGGACCTATGCGCGGCCAGCTTATTTTGGTTTTGTATAGCTCGATGTGTCGCCGTGTGTACGTACCCCAACCACCTAAGCCGCCTCTCCTTGAGAAGAGCCGGTTTGGTCGTCTAAATAACACCTATCTAAATAGTAGAAATATATAATAGAAATAATTATGTAATTAGGTAATTCCACAACATAAAAATAGGTTTAAAATACAATAAAACAAACTATATCGCTAAAAACATTTATTTTTGAGAGCAATATCGCATTGTCTCTGCTCATCAGGTCACTTCATTTTTATAAGACACTCACATTTAAAAATACATAAGTATAAGTACGTGTATAATTGTTTTTAAAAAAAGGCATTGGTTTAATTTTAACATAAAATAAAAATAGGTAGGTAAGTAAGTATGTAGAAATTCTTACCAAAGTCACAGAATTTAAATAGTAAGGAGAGGTTCATGTTTCTTTCCATCTAATGGGGTCGTTTATTTTAATCACATTTAATGCATTGCAAATTGACTAACATGTAAAATAGTAAAAAGTAAACTCTTCTAAAACACAATATACAAAACAAGGACAAAACCAACATAAATCCAATAAATAGTTCTAAATTAGGCACATTAAATTGAATTAAAATCATAATTTCATATTCTGTAAACATTATAACGACTCCTAAAACTAGAAGAAGAAATCGGACGGAAACATCGATGATTTTAACGATTTTTTTGGAAAATAATAGAGACAAAGATATAAATCCTACATTTTTCACAAATATTTAAAAAAATCTGCTTTACGGCCGTTATTTATTAATTATAGACTTTGCCACGGTAACTCAATTAAAAGTATATAACACGTTTGTTTATCATTAAGTTCACATATTAAAAATGAGTCAAACTTTACAAAGTCCATAACTGTGAAACCGGCTTTAAACTTCATTAGATATTAAATTAATTATTATGGAAAATACGATGACGGAAATTCACCAGGACCAATTAGGTTTATACGGTTTAAAAGCCCATACATCTGGCAAGTCCTTGTGTACGTCGCGGAAATCGCTTTCGGACCATTGGAAGGGTTTGACAACATCTCTATTGAGGATCTCCAGTTTTTCCTGTTTTTCCTGCTCCTGCTGATGCATCACGAGATCTCGGATCTCTAGGCCGTTGATGGTGGCCTGGTCGTTGAACTGGGAGGTGTATATTGATGCAATATTGCCTTTGTTTACTGGGGTGGTGGTGTTTTTAACTTCGGTAAAAGGAGGGCCTGCAACCGCTACGAATTCTAGAGCTGTGCTGTTTATCGTCCCTGTTGGAAAAAAGTTGTGTTACAATTTTTATAATCAACGGAAAGGGAAGCGTAGGTAAGTACTTTAAGCTCGAAACTTTGCCCCCGCCAATAAGAGTTAATCGAGCAGTGAGTGCTAGGCTAGTGAGCGTCAGGGTCACTGCTCGATTGACACTTCTAGGCGGTGGCAAAAGCCACTCCTGACAAAATGAGAAAAATCGAGATTTGCCTCCGTCTTTATTACTTATGCCATGCTTATACCTATGCCAAAATGAGTGCGAGTTGCGGTTTTCTTGTTTTGTCGCTTATGGTCGTTCCCTTTCTCGAAGTGATTCAGCGTATTTCTAACGCTTTGGCTTTTTTAAATGTACATGAAGGTAGAAGAGTTATGACAAGACCATTGCAAGTTTGCCCTGTGAGAAGCAAAATATAGAGCACTAACAACTCGGATATGGTAAACTTACCGGTGACAACCTTCGTATCAATCACGCCGTACGGTTCTCTATGTTGCTTCACGATATCACCACGGACACCAAGCTCCATGTAACCATCTTCCCTGATAATACACTCTGCTTCTTCACACTTGGCCTCGGTCCCGTTATTAGCCCTGTTCATTGCCGTCATATTGTTCTGACGCATCAGATTTATTATGCTTTCTAGTGACGTGGCGTTCTTGTATCCCTGCTTGAATTTAATTGCTCGTGGTGATTCAGATGTTGAAAAAATGCTTCCGTGGAGCTCTTCCATTTTGTCTGTGTGTGTTATTGTTGCTACATCCTGGAAAGTGAACAATTTCGTTTAATAATCTGGAATTTTTTCAAGCCTTTTTACATACGATGGCAGAAGGTTAACATAACACCCTGGAGTGCGATTTTTGAAAGTTAAATCAGCAGAAGAAAGATGCATATATCCATAGTAATTTTGACATTTTCAACTGCTGAGTTCAACGTGTGAGTTTCAAAATCGCACTCCTGCTCCAAAGACTGAGCATAGCTTGGTTAGATCAAATGTCATTTTTATTAAGAGGAGATTGAACGAAGCGCAGGTTGATGAGAAACAAATCAATTGGAAGAGTCAACATAGAACTTACTTTAATAAACGGAAGTCCATACGTAGCCCAGTAACCCTTTTCCAGGAATGTTTGCGAGACGTCTCCGGCGTGTGTCAGTCCAGGAACTTGTTCGATGAGCCACAAGAGGCCGCTGGCGTGGCCTGATTTAACTCGGTGGACTACTGTGTGTCTCACGTCACTGTAAAAAGAATAAATAATGCAGTTAATTTACTAACTAGGCCTTTTTTGTATTGATTTAGATCTCTTGAATTTCTAATTTCACCTAATCTAGGAAATTGTATAGTATGGTATAAGGTGATGTACATTCCAGGTAGGTACATAGGGTGAAGATCAGAACAACAGCTTACGCTAAACTTCTTGGATACTACGAGCAGCACTGAAAAGTTTAAAGCTGGGGATAACTGGTGTTGAAGGGGGCATTAGACAGGCTATGTTATGTTGCACTCAGATAGGTAGGTAGATAACTTTTTCTTGTTGTATCTACGTTTTCCAAAATCAGCTGTGACGTAGGTATGCGGGAGAACTAAAAAGGTGCCTACGCAAAAGACACTTACTTGTTCAAACTGGTCTCAGTAACAACATCGTTGGTAGGTTCTCTTTCAGTTTTCGGAGCAAGGTTCTGGAGTTGGTCGAACTTGTTGAAGTCGACAACGAGCCACTGCTTGCAGGCTGTTCCGGAGTTGTTCGTGGCGATTGTGTGTCCCCAGGAGGTGACGTTGGAAGCCAGGTGGTTGGCGGCGCTTATACGTGGACCGATTGGCACCTGAATTAAAGAGAACAATTGTGAAGCTCTATGGTATTATGGACAGTTAGCGCAAGGCTTTAACTAACGTAAGAGTTTAAATGATCAGTAAAACATATTTTATATTTATCTTCTAGTATGAAGAGAATTTGTAGTTTGCCTTAAAATAATTATCGATGGCATCTATAATAATATTGACCTACTTGTTCAGTAATATTAACATTCCTCCACAGCTTGCTATTGTAATTCCTGAGCGTAGTTCCAGTGACTGCCATTCTGTGTTTCTCTCCTCTCAATACATAGAACTCGTCCTGGCTGGTGATGGAACCAGGGTAACCGGAAAAATCTACTGAAACTCCGGGCGCAGGGGTGGGGTCCTTGGATGTCATATGGTAGTTTAGCTTGTAACGCTTCAGAATACGTGTCATCGAGGAATAGCTGAAAGAATAAACATTGTGAAGGTAAGTAACCTCTGTTACAGAGGGGAAAGGGTGGACTGTATAAAAGGCAGGATCGGCTTACTATAAAGCTTTTAATTATGAAAAGGAAAACATTAATCAACAGAAATAAATAAAAAGCAAAAAACAGAAACCAACAGAAAAGCACCGACAAAAGCCACTCGACCCGAGCGCGCAAGTCCCAATCATAGCGCATAAAAAAGTATTTACATCCGGCCTGATGGCCAGTTCGTAACAACCTCAAACAATTCGTAGGCAGATTTAGATCTTCTAAACAAGCAGAATATTTTGAATCTTTTGGTCGACGACGTCATCAATTATTTTTTTCGTTTAAGGATATAACAGAGAACCTATCTCAAGGTGTTGTTTCTACTTTCTAGACCTCTATGCTGAGTCTATCAGATGCGGTGTTAACTTTACCTTATAACAATGATTTAATCTAATTGTTTTCTCACCTTCCAACAGCATTTTGGGCGACGTACAACTTCTTGACAATTGTTCCATCATCTTTTGTTTCGTTGACGATTCTCAAGAAAGCACTAGATATTCCAGGCAGGTTTTCAAGGACAGGATCTTCTAAGGAGATGTTAAGCATGTGCTGGAGTTCAGGTACTTCAGAAACGGAGTTAAGCCAATACAAGTCTGAGACATCGATGTCGAATTCGTTCATGCTGCGCTCCATTCCGTATTTCCAACCTTGGTATATGCCGTCGATTTGAATGTAGTGGAGATAGACCTAGAAATTCAAAGAAGATGGGTTTTAGGTCTTGGCCTAACTGGAAACAAACTAAAGAATAAAATCCAGCCATACATTTTAATCAACTGATAATGGAGCTTTCTTGAACCATTTTCCCTCTTTTGAATCCTTTCTCCCTCCAAGTGCATAACTTGGCTTTTGCCTTGTTAGGTTTTTCCTCTCTCTGATTGGACGTCGTGTCTTCTGATTATGAAAGCTCCTAAAGGGTTCTTCCTTTAACCAAGAATAACTGCGACCTAGTGTTTTAATAATAACTTTAATAATTAATCAAACTTACATGGTGCCAAAAGGGATCAACATCGCCCCGTTCTTTTGCGTAAGACTTCCAATATTGCACAGACTGGTCCAAAGCTTTGTCTTTTAGTTTATCACATAGTTTGTTGGTAAGTTTGTCTTTGCATTTCTCCCTTATCGTGTTGTCCAGATGTGTGTGGATTAGGTACCAAGTAAGGGCGCCTTCGACAACTCCTGCTGCATAGGCTTGGAATTCATCGGAGTATGATCCATCTGTCTCTACTTCAAGGAGAGACCAGCTGTAAGATAAACGAATGTTATAGAGACTTGATCTCATGTGAACTGTTAATATTAAAACAACATCTACGTCGTAGGTAGGTAAGTGTGATTGAAACATGAACACAAACCCTGAAAACCGTTTCTCCATAACTCACCAGTATTTCATTTGTTAAATTTTTCGAAAATTGAGAAAATATTTTAACATTTTAAAGTTTATATGTAGGATTTATTTCGATTTTGTACAGACGGTTTTTTAGGATTTGGGTAGTTTTTTATCACCTTGTAAAATGGCAAAATAACACGGAAAGGCCTTATAAACGTAAATTGATTAACATTCCCTTTATTTCTATGAGAATATGGTTCATAAGTGTAAATCAACTTTTTTTGTGGACCATACTGTTTAGGTTACTGACCCCGTGGTATCGATGTCTCGCCTGAAGTACCCGCGAGCGATTCCTCTAGGCAAGTCAGCAAGTTCATTGCTCTGACCCCAGTATTCAATGCTGTATCCTGTTTTCTCTGAGTAAAACATTGTTACCGCGTAGTTACCGTCTTCCTGGATTCTGAAAAGAACGACATTTATTTTCATTATCAACATTATGTACAATGTCTTACAATTTTAGGGCTTATCTCTCTTTATTAGCGTAGGGGCGTATCTTTCAATGAGATTCCGATAGACTAAAAGTTATGAAACATTTTGGATTTTTACACATTATAATAACGTTTTGATTGTTTAGACAGGGTTGCAAGTGTAGACAGTTTCATTAATTTAAAGGGTAATTGTACTAATGATACTGAACAACTTTCCTGAAGGAATCTAAAGTAAATTCGGAAAAACGTTCGGTCCACACTGGAGTGCGATTTTTTAAACTCATACTTGGAACTCAGCAGTTGAAAATGAGAAAATTACTATGGAGATAAGCATCTTTCTACTGCTGATATGACTTTCAAAAATCGCTCTCCTGAAGTATGATTTTTGAAACTCAAATCAGTAGAAGGATGCATACCTCCATAGTAATTTTGACATTGTCAACCTGCCGAGTTCAGCGAACGAGTTCCAAAAATGGCACTCCTACCCCCCTAGACAAAGTGACATTCTATTGGCGTTGACGCTAGTAGAAAATGACAGAATGTATGGATTTGACATTAGCGATCTACAAAATGTTTCGATCGCTAATGTCAAATCCATACATTCTGTCATTTTCTACTAGCGTCAACGCCAATAGAATGTCACTTTGTCTAGGGGGGCTGGTGCGCCAACTTTTTAGTCTTCCATACCTACTACCAAAATTGACAAATCTTATAGAATCGCTTCGATGATGATGATATTTGATCGATTGAAACAATACGAATTTAAATGACTATTAAAAGTAGAGTTTAGGTAAATAACAATAAATAAATCTCGTAGAGCGGCGGTTTAATGCTAGTTAACATAAATATATACAAGAGCATTATCAGTTAGATACACTGAACATTTCTGGAATAGCGCCAACATTTACAGTAAATATTACTACTTCGTCATGAATGACAGAATCTGATAAGATTTCCATTGAAATTGATATCTGAATAAAAATGTTTATAAAACGTTATAAATGAACGCAGAATAATTCAAGGAACAGCTTTATAAATAGATGCACTGTCTCATATAATACCCAAAATGTGAGTTTTTGGAATTGACAAAAGGAACTAACATACCTAGCATACTGATGACAAATATTTTCTATACTTTACGTGACCATATTGCACGTAGAAAATATCTAGTACAAGTTTAATGTGACATCTATTAATTTTAGTAGGTAGTCTTTACTAAGAAAATTGTTGTTATAAATCAAATTTTGCTAAATTTAACTTAAATTTACTGCTTAATCTCTAAACGCAAAAGTGGTTGCGGGAAAATCATTTGAACTTCATGGAGAAAAAAAACCTATGCTTAGAAAAAAAAATCCCCGGCCTTCTCTTTCTAACTCTATGCTAGAGACAGAAACGGCAACATCAAATGTCAAATTCTGACTCTGACATCATCAATATATTTCTTTTCTTAATGGCCATTTATTTTATAAAAATATCGAATTCTTTCAAATTATTTCCTACAGAATATTGAGACAATTATCTCGAATTTACGATTCAGCCCTCCAAAAAAAAACTTGACATACCGAATTGAAGAAACCGATGACGCAAATGAATAGTCCTTTTATAATAGCACTTGTACTTAAAACAATTGAAATTCAGAAACAAAACACGATAGTTACCTCTCAATCTGTCCGACGAAAAGGGCCAAAATCGCCAAGCCTCCAAGCAGACCCAAAATGTAGGAGCTAATCTTCGTCTGCATCCACGACGCACCGACGACTTTCAATATTTTACTCATTTTGACTTTTTAAACTATTAAAGATTATAAAATGAAGAATATGTAGAGGACTTTAATAACAATGAAGTGACAGAGCGTGTAGACGATGTTTTCTAGAAGCAGAGAGACCATCAAAACGATGGCTGATGATGACTAGTTCACGGCGCAGCTGATGATGATCCGAGTGCTCGGCTCGGAGACGGCATTTGCAACTGGTGGTATTTATTAGATGTTCCACACCTAGTTTTATTCTATTTTCCTTTTAACCCTGTAACAAGGACAATGATATTTTAGTTTAAGGCAGACGGGCTAGACGGTGAACTTAGAAGAAAATTAGACAGTTCTTTTTAGGGTTCCTTACCCAAAGGGTGAAAATGGGACCCTATTACTAAGCCTACGTTGTCCGTACGTCCGTCCGTTGTAACTTTTGAACCGTAATAGCTAGACAGTTGACATTTTTACAGAATATGCGTTATTACGGCGGATTTGTTAACAAATAATAAAAATGTCAAAGAGTTAAAAATTAAGGGGACTCCTCATACAGGAAACAAATTTTTAACAACGTTTTTACTTCTCGCTCTATTGTAAAAACGGTAATACATCCAAGCGTCAAACTTGGTGTGATTATAGAGCAAACTCTACAGTACAACAACAAATAATAAAAACCGGCCAAGTGTGAGTCGGTCTCGCGCTAAAGGTCCCGGAGAAAACAATACTGTTTTGTAAGTTAATATATGTGGTACAAAACCCCCGGTGCGCGAGTAGCCCGACTCGCAGTTGACTTGTTTTTCATCTTGTACACACATAAATAGACTCACGACCATAATCCCTTTCGGTATGATCAGAAACTACAACTTCCAATTATCTTTTGGCGGGCAGTTGTGGCATGCTAATATTTGTCACTTTTACAAAGAATAAACTGCTTAGTTAAATAATAAAACGAAGATAATAATTTGCACGTACGCACTCTCCTATAAACGTAACACCGAACGTAACAAAGAACAAATGAAATAACGTCACAAATCAATCACACTTTTACATTTATATTCGCTTACTATAACATACCTCCTGTCAAATAACTTGTAAAATCATTTTAGGAAAATAATTAAGAGACAATTCTGACTTCTGATGATGTTTTCAAACGGTATCTTAAAAGCAACTATTAGTAACAGGTGAGAATCAGTAGACTGTTGACATGATACTATCGCAATGTCAATAAGATACTCTACTATCTAAGTAGCTCTTGGATCTTATCTCACTTAAATGTTACTAATACAGGAATTAAATATTATAAATGGTAAAACCATGGGAAAACAAAACAGATTCTAATCAAAATAGAATATGCTGATTTCACAAAGACCTCAACAAACAAGCAATAATGCAAAAGACTGTGCTGGGAAAGACGCTTTCATGGTGAGTTTAAAACCCTGTGATTACCCTTATCAAATCTATGTCTATGGCATGCGGGTAATTGGCTGGACATAGGTAAGCAGGTGATTAGTAATGGTAAACAACTATTAATAAATACACTTTTTTGGATCTCACATAGAAAATCGATCAGCTGATACACAGTTGTGTGTGGAAATAAAAAAAAAATCTTGTTTTTCGACCCATATTCCTTAGGGAAAGTTGTTTAGTTTTTAACACAACACACATTTCAAGTAATTAAAAAGTAAAGAAAATATTGGACGAAATGTGTAGGTATTGGACCAAGTGCTACTAGGTCGTCTTGTGTAGCTTTAATTAAATTAAAATAGCTTTAATCAACAATGTGTTAGGATCATTCGGTCCTTCTTAATATGGTAAAGGGAGGGTTTAAGGGGGATCAAAACATCAAACTGAATAACTTTCTCTGTGGGAATAGAATCGAAAACACGAAAAAAATCATATGTTCCACACTAAACTGCAAACCTGCTCAACCCTTGATGACGACCTTTGATGGTTTGATCATCTCATCATGAGAATAATTAAGAAAGACCAATAAGTATACATTTTAAAAATTAAGTAATGGAAGTAATTAATAGTTTTAGTGTTATTTAGTAGGATCAAAAAACACGGCAAAGACTGAGAGGCTCCTCTCATGAATTAATGGTGAAAGGAAATAGATCGTAACACTTCACCACGGGGGCAAAACTGATGTAAATCCATTATAAAATATACAACCTACTTTAGAACATCGAATTATATCGCCTATACAAATAGCGTAGCAACAAAATGAGAGCATAAAATATGTAAATCTTATGTGTTCTACAATGCAAGCCATAACTCCTACAATCGCGTAATATGTGTAACCATTCAGTATTTGTTCCACATTTTCACACAATTTTATGCAAGTTATTCAACAATTAGATGGGGTATTTAAACACGAAAACTCACCCATTTTATCCCGAACGTTTTACATTTCGAAATTTTAGAAAAATCTCGCATTTAACACAATATAAAAATTTCTTAACTTCACAGCAAGCCATTAAAACTCTAATATTATGCAAATTTTACGCAAACTGAATCACTAACATTATCGAAGATATGTCTATGAACGAATAGCTACGCAAGCGGCCAGCCTAGGCCGAGCATTGAACACAATGTATGCCCGAACCTGAAATCATACACTACCTACGCCTTACACGTGGAACGGCTTAGACAATAACCTAATAATAACCATTTACCTCTTATTTCATGCGAATCAAGCAAAAATATTATAAGTATAGGCACTTAGGTTATATGCATCATTAACTAATCGATCCTTATTGAGTTTTGCTTCTGACGATGATGGTCGAAATTTAGGTGAATATATAGGCTTTGTGCACTTTTCAACGGTAATTTCAAAGCATAAAGAGTACCTTTGGTTCGATCTTGATTCGATTTTGACTGGTTAGCCGATCTATTGTGATTATAATTTGTAATCTGTGGAGTCTGTATCATTGGTTCGTTTTCTTTCTGTTTATCTAATTTTATTTGTTTTGTTTCAAAACATACTTAATACATACACAACAGCTCATGGGCAAACCGTACTATTTCAATATTCATTCATCGGTAATACATGAAAAAATTACTTTTTACAATTTTGAAAGTTTATGACATCAAAATGCGGAACAATCCAAATTTGTTGGTCTCTAAATGGTCTGTCTCTATACTATGAAATATGTTATTCAAAAACATTTTGAAGGGATGGATTGAATTTGGGAGACTTCATATTTTAAGCCAAAAGAAGTCCACTGCTGGATAAGTACGAGTAGTAGGATACCTATTTGGAGGGTGTGGTCTATCGCTAGGTTGTCGAGGCTGTGGACGTGTGTGCCGCTCTCGTATAGGACTGTAACTGTATAAGTCATAAAAAAGTGCTTCTACTACAAAACTGCTTAAATCATCTGTAACGGATGGCAAGGCCTATGATGACGATCTCTAGGTCTATTAAAGTCTTTGAATCTTCATAATAAGTAGGAAACGGATAAAAAGTTCGTGTTTTCACAAAACGTTTCTAATATTTACAAGTTGAAGCCATTACAATGGACAATGAAGGCGATTTTTCAACAACGATCGATGGTTAAGATTAACAGATAATACGCATTTACCTACGGGCGCAATAACACTTTCCATCCCATCCCATCCTTACTGATATGTGCTTCACTTTCATTGGTTTTTCGTAAGGTCAACCAGCTCGGTAGTTTTAGATCAGATCGTGAACCACTATAAATTGCCTCCACCAATTAGTTCTGGACCCTTGTGGTGTTGTGAAGAGTATAACCTGATCCCTCTCACTCTCATTCATTAAGCCTGTGAACCGCAGTGAACAAACTCCCTTCCTTTCGAATAGTAAGAAATTACCTCTTCAGTTCCGCAAGGATGCTTTTTAGGTAGGTATCGCTTCCCTAAACACTCGAGTCTGGATCCATTCACCTTTCCAACAAAGAAGAACTACAAAAAGTATCAAAACTATTTATTCCCTTTTAACAGATAGGTGCATTAAAGAAATAGAATCACGAATCGTAATAGGAAAGAGGTTGCAAACCTTGGGATTGCGGCCAACTATTGCTGTATCTATACACTCAAATACGTGCTCTTTGTAGAGTTTCTGTAATATCCGTCGTGATTTTTCTAAAGTACCTTGTAGTTCGTGAGTACTCGTATGTGTTTTGTTTACACAGACCACTCATCAAAAGCACGCACTTGTTCAGCGGTACTTACTACTATAAAGGGTCCTTCTTAATATGCTGACACTTTTTTAAGGGGATGATCAGACCGTCAAACTGAACAACTTTCTCTATGGCACCAACATCAAAATCGCGAAACAAAAATCTGCTATTCCATACAAAACTGCAAACCTACTTGAGCCAAATCTTTTTAGAAATCAAATATACCTAGGTATTTTTTTTAGTATGTTGAATATACAGGGTGTAATAAAACACTCTAGGGGACCATCAAACTGAACAACTTATCGGGATTTTCTGACAGTATATTATACAATATTCTTAAAAAGTGCGGCCGCCACCGTAGGAATAAGTGCTACACAATAACTTAACTACTACATATAGGGTCCAACTTAATATGCTGACACTTTTTTAAGGAGATGATCAGACCAAACTGAACAACTTTCTCTATGGGACGAACATCGAAAGCGCGAAAAAAAAATCTGCTGTCCCATACATTTGGCTCGAGTAGGTTTGCAGTTTTGTATGGGACAGCAGATTTTTTTTTCACGATTTCGATCTTGGTGCCATTGAGAATGTATTTCAGTATGATGGTCTGAGCATCCCCTTAAAAAAGTGTCAGCATATTAAGAAGGACCCTGTATGTAAATAGTCTCAATTTACATTATGTAATTAGACCAGAAATTAATCATATCGAATGTATCAAATGAAATCAATCAGTCATCCCACATAAACCCACTGCTGGGCTTAGGCCTTTCAAATGATTTAATACAATAATTTTTATACCGGATCTTAGCGTCCGTCGTGTAGCGGATATATTGAAAAACTACATGAAACAACTCCGGTGTTTAAGTAAATATTTAATTTCGTAATAAAATTATATTTACATTTGTTTGATTTATAATGTTTTGCGGCTTACGAAGGTTTACCCATTTATTTAAATATTAACGAGTCCACGTGAGTTATAAATAATGTTTGCCAAACATTACTTTTGTATAGAGGGTGTAAAAATCAAACTGAAAAACTTTCACTACGGAGAAAACATCTAAACCATCATCTAAAACGAAAAAGAATTTACTGTTCCATTGAAAACGTCAATATAATAATATAGGTATAGTTGATTTTTTTGCTATAGTACCTATACTTCATTCCAAATAAGGACGAAAAGATTTTCTCATTCCTATATAGCTTTCTGGCCAATTCTGATTTGCTAAAACAATTTATTTATCAGAAAGAAATATCATCCGACATATCTTGGACGTTACTAAAGCTGTTTTTAGAATATAAGTGAGAGGAAGTATTTCAAATCTCTGATTCTGTAATTCCAAATAGCCTCAATATTTCTTTGCTATTTTGAATGGAGTATAGTAGAGCTCGCTCCATACAAACGTAGTCTGGTGATATTTTCAATACTAAACAAATAAAGTCAATGAAATTTTTCAGAAACAATCTAGAAACGAATCTCTATGCTTGTATGGAGTCAGATTTTTCGTTAAAATGTGTAGTTTTAAAGTTACAGTGCTTCAAAGATTTCCATATAAATCTTAAAAAACTGTATATTTTAACAAAAATCTGACTTCATAGAAGCATAGAGATTATGTTCTAGATTGTTTCTGAAAATTTTCCTTGACTTTAATTGGTTAATATTGAAAATATCACCAGTCTTCGTTTGTATGCAGCGCGCATTTACGCATTCGAAATAAACTTCTCTTAAGTATGAAATGTTTATTAATTTAGTTTACACCCTTCGTTTTTAGTATTTTTACCTGCACTAAACGTGCACTAGGTGTGATTCAAGTGCGCGTGCACTTATACAATACCTGTGTCTCCGTACTTTTCTTTATCGATGCAATACGAGTCGCCGACGAGACCAAAGACCCGACTTAAGCGCCATGGCAACAGGCAAGCCCCTTCACACACAATTCCTATATCACTATCATATTATTTTCAACATGATGACTAACACAAAACATAACATGCTGATTTAAGCAAGAACTTTATCGTAACAGACCATCAACTTACCCGAGATTGCTGATAGAAATGACAAGGTGTAATGTGACTTTCCCGGTCAAGGATTCAAGATCAAGTTCACGGCATTTTTAAGATAACTAATGTCAAGTCGATATAACACAGATATGGCTGGAATTGTACTGACACTGAATTTTTACATAGGAAAGTGATTTATTTCTTTTTTCTACATAAAATGTTTGAAACGAAACGTAAGCAATAGGACGTCCGACGAATACGCAAACATTTATGTGAAGTAAATCAATATACTGTCTGGAAGCAGACCAGAACATACATTTGGTTTTATGAATTTTATGATGATGCTGCCGCCGTGTGGTAAATTTAAAGTATTTCTGCATAACACATAGGTACCTCGTACGTAAGTAGTAAGTACCTACGGAAGTACGCGAATACCAATAAGAGTAAAGACTTCCTACTATACCTCAATAAAAATTTTCTTGTAATTACCTTCATCAAATGGCGACTAAGGTCTAAAATGAATAATGACAAGAGAACGTCAATGATGAATAATTTGCAATTTATAATATAATTACGAAGATATAAAGCTTTGAAATTTTCAAGGGAAGATCGAGGGAAAAAGAGGCAGAGGAAGACCCAGCCAGAGTTATCTAGCCCAAGTGAAGGAAAAGGTTGATGTCGAGTCGTATCAAGAACTCAAGACACTAGCGGAAAAGAGACATGATTGGCGAATACTCCACCGAAAAGAGCGTAGCTCTTAAATAAGATGATGATGATGAATTATATTATAAATTTCAAATGTTATTTGATACGCGGCATCTAAATTTTCTGAACTATTTTTCCATATACAGGGTTCAACTCAATATGTTGACACTTTTTTAAGAGGATGATCAGACCATCACACTGAACAACTTCCACTATAGGAAAAACATCGAAATCGCGAAACAAAAATCTGCTGTCGCATACAATTGGCTAAAGTTGGTTTGCAGTTTTGTATGGAGCAGTTGATTTTTTCTTCGCGGTTTCGATTTAGGTCCCATAGAGAAAGTTGTTCAGTTTGATGGTCTGATCATCCCCTTAAAAACTGTCAGCATATTAAGAAGGACCCTGTATAAAATGTTCCTACGCGTATTACGCGTCAAGCTTTTGTATGAAATTGACAACTCTGACAAAAGTAACGGTAGATGATATTTTAAAGGAATATTTACATAGTTTGATAAGATACGATTGAGAAAAGAACGAACTTTTATTATTTTTCTATAAAATAAAAGTGAACGCGCAAAACCTCACTTAAAAAATTAAAAGTGTGTAGAGCAACAATGTACCTATAGAGCCCTCCAAGAATTGTTCGTAAAATAAACTAAAAGCCAATAGTATAAATCTAGGCTATAGTAATGAATAATCTGTGTATAATATTAATAATGTAAAATTATTTTCTGACTATGATATCAGCTAAACGTACAATAGAATAGATTTAATGACTGTCCGAGAAACAAATCAATGTTCTTTGAATAACTTTTAGGTCGTTAGTCGATTGACCTATTCGCAGAATACAAGCGTAATTTTATATTTTGTTTTCTTATGTTTAACTAGATCAGACATTGTATTACCTAAAAATAGCCTGTATTGCGGATAATAAATAATACCTACTCAAGAATCGAGTATCATGGCGGAATGGTTGGATTACTTTACACCCGTGAATATTGCTATTTCCAAGAAATTCATATTCATTCGCATGATTGAGTGATAAATGCAATGAAACCAAGAGATCCCACGTCATATCGTTCCATACGATATTTGTGAAGTACCTAGCAGGATTTTACAGTGTTGAGAGAATCCAGACAATGCTATTAGTTGGAATATTTCAATAGTGTTACTGTACGAAGTCCCTACCTATACAGTAACAAAAAGAAATATGCCTATACACTAATAATGGGGAAGACCCGTCTTTTGTCCATTGTTGTACCTAAGAGGAAGGTTAAAACGATAAAAGAAATTGTTCTATCCAGAAAATCTAGTCTAGTCTGTCGGGCAGATAGATTTTGGCCGTATCTTCTCGGAACCTTCAGTCGCGGTGGTAGAGTCAATAAAATTACAGCAAGAAGCTATCCTACAGATTTTTTTATTTTTATAATTAATGGACTTCTTGCTTTTGAGTAAGAACATAACTGAGAAAGATTGCAGAGCCTCGTGGCAGGCTGAAACGCGAACCGCGCGAACACCACGCGAAAGACAAGTGTTTGGGGCAAACCCTGCAACGTGACTCTAGTATCCTACCTATGTATTCAAAATTATTTATAATATATATATATATATATATATATAATCAGGTAAGATATACCTATTACCTAAGTTTCATTCACAAACATTCTCCTTTTCCATGTTTTTAACCAACATCATGATTAATAGTACATTAAAAAAAAATTAGGGCCTGTTTCACCACTTCTAAGTATGTTCTTGTCAGCGTATCCGACACATAGTTTGACATATTTTGTATGAAAGACATGTCAAAATATCTGTCGGATAAGCTAACAAGAACTTACTAAGAAGTGGTGAAACAGATCCTTATAATTTTACTATCAACCTATACTTCATTCCAAATAAGGACGACGAGATTTTACGATTCCTATTTAGCTTTCTGGCCAATTCTGATTACCAAATGTAATTAATTTATTGGATACACATACTAACCAACATAATATCATGGACGTTACTAAAGCTGTTCTAAGAATAATTGAGAGGAAGTGTTTTAAATCTGTTTCTGTAATGCAAAATAGCCTTAAAATTTCGTTGCTATTTAGAATGGATTATAATGCATTCTAGGCTCATAGGCAGATCAAATAACCGTTTATCAACAATAAATAAGTATTTTAGGTACTGCCAAATGAGTATTTAAATAGTGAACAAAAACAGACTTTTAGATAAGGAACTCTAAAAATTAAGTGAAATTTAACGGTTAACAATAAAAAGGCAAGTTGATCTATTTTCGGCCACTACTGGTCGAGGCAGGTAGTCGCATACCGACATTCCGACATTAAGTATCTTACTCACTTTTTGTATTCTTAGAGTCAATCAGATCAAACGCAAAAAAGAACACGGTTAAGAATGTATAATCCCCTCTCTCTGTCTCTCTCTCTCTCTCTATCTCTTGGTAAAAAGAGGAAAAAAAAAATTATTGAGCATTGATCTAATGGTGACCACAGACCTGACCAAAATACCCGTGTATTTTTATTCCTTATTTTTTATGGGGCTTTTAACCAAAAGGAGAAAACGTTTTGTGATACCTACCTTATAACTATATTTCATTCCAAATAAGGACGACGAGATTTTCCTATTCCTATTTAGCTTTCTTGCCAATTCTGATTACCAAATTTATTGGATACATATACTATCCGACATATTTTGGACGTTAGTAAAGCTGTTCTAAGAATAAGTGAGAGGAAGTGTTTCTGTAATGCAAAATGGCCTTAAAATTTCGTTGCTATTTTGAGTGGAGAATGGATTAGATCACCTAATTAGGGAATTTTCTCTTTTTTCTATGTAAAGTCAACATCAAGTAAATGATGACGAAAATAACCCGCATTATGATAATCTGCTATTATATTATTTCTTATTGTATATGTAAGCTTAAGGAGACTGTAATTCAACACTTTGTAACGTAACATCTATAGTTTTGTAAAATAGCTTTATTCGATTTTTCATTTTGAAATTTCTCTAAAGTTTTCTCTAAACTGTTTTTTTTTACTTTGAGCGCAAATATCTCGAGATTATTATAAAAATTAGAATAACTAAGTCGTAGTGAATAGGGGGAACAGAACTCACGAGACCGGAAATTCTTGTTGGCAAAAAAAAAACTACACAAATTCCAGACTGGAAGCTACGTGTGTTGGAATGAGGAACAATGCTATTTTTATCTGTGGTCACATCTGTCGTCTGGCTTATTTCAATTTTCGTATAAAAAAGATACAAATTGAAATAATATAAGCACTTAACTTAGACAGGCATAGTAACTTTATGACTTAGACCGATATTACTTTTGAGTCTGTAGGGTCGAAAATGAATGGATTTTGACATCTTATGAACTTAAAAAACGTCTCTGCATCTCAAAGTGTAAGTAAAACAATTCAGCTTGATTTATATTTCCTCGTTGACAAATCAATTTTTTGGTAATAAAGGAAATTAAATATCTCGTAGCAAAATCAGGAATGCAATTTTTGAAAGTCATACGTTGAACTCAGCAGCTGCTGATTTGACTTTCAAAAATCGCAATCCAGGAGTGCGATTTTTGATAGTCAAATCATCAGTAGAAAGATGCATATCTCAATAGAAATTTTGTTATATTCAACTGCTGAGTTTCAAAAATCGCACTCCAGGGCAAAATTGTTTGGCCAAACCAGATATAAGACATAAAGTCGGACAAAAGCTAGCATGTTATACATTTCTTAATACCTATACTGACGGTTTTTTTATGAGGATGATCAGGACCATAAAACTTAGAACTTTATCTATGGGACCAAAAATCAAATCGTCAGAAAAAATCAGCTGTTCCATACATTTTGGTCGAGTAGGAATGCAGTTTTATATGGAACGATTGATTTATTTTTTCGCTATTACGACCATGGTACCATAGAGAAAGTTGTTCAGTTTGATGGTCTGATCGTCACCTTAAAAAACCGTTATCATCATCATCATTACATCCTATATACGTCCCACTGCAGAGCACAGGCCTACCCTCAGGGAGCGCCCAATAGGCGTTAGTCCACCACGCGTGCTCAATGCGTATTGGTGGACTTCACATTCACATACGCATCGGAATTTCTTCTTCAGCGTATGTAGGTTTCCTCACGATGATGTTTTCCTTCATCGTTTGAGAGCAAACCGTCAGCATATATTTAGAACATCTCATCCGTCTCAACTGTCCCTGGGTGAATACGGTGTCTGGTGCGGATATGAGCATACGCTCATTCTAACAATTAAAAAAAATTTATTTGCGAGAAGACTATAATGAAGTTGAATGCACTCCGAGATGCATGTGTGCAGCAAACAAGTGAACGCGCTCAGTCAATGGGACTCTAGGTCAACGAACTGGGTCTAGAGACAGGACCAGTTGAACCCGAGGCGGGTGCGCCTGGCCAATGAGGCTACTTGCATCCTATACAGGGTGTAAAATTAAATGCGTTACATACTTAAAGGGGTATAAAATTCTGTTAGTTATTAAAATCTAGCCGTGTATCTTATCTTATACAGGGTGTTAGTGACAGCCTAGCAAATACTGAATCTGTGAACTCAGACCATCAAACTGATCAACTTTCACTATGGAGTCTACCTCAGGAAAAGCGAAAAAAAATCAGCTGTCCCATACAAATGGGACTAACACCCTGTTACTTTTCTTAATATGCTGACAATTTTTTAAGGGGATGATCAGACACATCAAACTGAATAACTTTCACTATTAGACCAACATTGAAATCGCGAAAAAAAATCTTCTGTTCCAAGTTGACCTTCCTTCCGGTTGAAGTTTTCGATTTTTTTTTCGCGATTTCGATGTTGGTTCCATAGTGAAACTTGTTCAGTTTGATGGTCTGTAACGCATTTAATTTTACACCCTGTATAATGGAATATCGACCTTTCGCTGTTCAGTGCTTTTGTTTTGTTAACCCACTTTATAAGAACTTAATATAAAATGGTAATAAATCAAAGCATAATCTGAAAACAATTCGTACTGAATAACTGGAGCAACATTTTGATACACAGGGAGACAGACGGTTAGGCAAAGGCGGGTGGGGAAATATTTGGACCTAATGCCTATGTTATGTAGGTATAAAGTTGCCCGAATTTCGTGACCCACACATGAACTTTACAATTTTGTTTCGTTTCTTTCGAGTCTCATAATTTTATTTGCTTTTGTCTGCATCAAATGGTTTTCATTTAAGATAGAGTCGAATTTTTAAGAAATTTTTCGACATAAACAAGACAAAACAAATAACTACAAAAAAGATTATTTAAAATCCGTAGCGACTTCGTATATAAGTACATTATTATAAAAGGTTCTAAATGATCTCCCTACCCACCATTCATCTTTGTCTAACCGTCTGCCTAACATCCTGTGTTATTCAGTTTTTGCAAAAGTTGTTTTTCAACTTTTTATGAAGTTGGTAGTCTATAAGTAAATAATATAAACATGAGTAAAACGAACGAGTAATTTTACAATAAAGTACCTATTTAGAAATTTCAGACTGAATTTTTAGGTCTTGTTTTTAACATAACTGGGATCATGTTATATTAAATCGCAAAATGTCACGAGACATTTGTTCAGACATCCCTCATGACACTCGAGACTCGACTCGACGATAACCCGCCCTCCACTTATAAGCATCACGTGATTTATGGACGTACCCCTTAGATACCTATGACGGTGAAGCAATAGCATCGAAGGGTTAAGGGTATATTACTGTTGGCGCGCTCCATACAAACGAAGTCTGGTGATATTTTCAATACTAACCAATTAAACTCTGAAATTTTGCAGAAACAATCTAGAAACAAATCTCTATGCTTGTATCGTGCCAGATTTTCCTTAAAATGTACAGTTTTAAAGTTACAATGCGTCGAAGATTTCCATACAAATCTTAAATTAATCCTAGCATTGAAACTGTAAATTTTATCGTAAATCTGACACTATACAAGCATAGAGATTTGTTTCTAGATTATTTATGCAAAATTTCATTGAGTTTAATTGGTTAGTATTGAAAATATCACCAGACTTCGTTTGTATGCAGCGCGCATTTACACATTCGGAATAAACTTCTCTTAATTGTAAAGGTTTGTAAAGGAATGCACTCGGACAATTAGAACTCCAAGTCGTTGAAAAGGACTTGTATCGTCGGATATCGACCTCAATTGAATTTGATTTAGAGCTTGTGTTATAATAACCTACTTTCAGGTACCTACCTACTTTTAGAGCTGAAATCCATTTTGTTAAGATCATCGGTACAATGCGGAAATGTGAATGGAAACTGTTATGTTACTCCGTTATAAAATAAACGGATGAATTTCGATTAAACTTAATCTCTACAGAGAGACAGGTCAAGACCTGGTTTAGGTACCTAATATAAAATAACATAAATATTTAAAAACCTAACCTACTTATAAATAAAGGCTTGGCACTATGTCTTCTGCTTGGAAGCATGATAGGCAGATCCTTTGCGCAAAATAGCTGCCTGCCCTCCTGTCACTCTTAGATCAAAGAGTTTTTTTAAAAGTTATTTTGATCTAAGCTGTCTACTGTAGTCTCAAATAGGCATCTTGAAAGGTATTTAGAATGTTTTTTTTTTATATTTTTAATCTGTCTTTAAGTTATTGAATAAAAGACACATTATTTATTTTCAAAATAAATGTTACATCAGTTATTGAATCTTAGACTTATTTCATATAATTAATATGTTGCAAATACAAAAGATGCAGACTGAGTCACGAGCCAATAGCTTGTTTTTAGTTTAATTAATATCGAAAAAAAAATTACAGTAGACACTAGTAGTATCAAAATAGTTCACGGTTTGTAGTATAAAAAAGTTTGGTGTTTGGTGCAAATACACTAGACTTAAGCAAGATTTCAATCATCCACCACTGCCATCCACATCTTCGATATGATAATTCATTTTATGTATAATAAACGATGACGTAACGATAATAAAAATGTGCTTCCCCCTGTATATTTTGTGGTTTTAGCGGTTTTAGCATACCGTTTGTTATCTGTTTTCATTATCAGTAACAAAAACAATTCGCGAAACAATCGATATTATTTCCGCAAATACAAACGAAGTCTGGTTATATTTTCAATACTAACCGATTAAAGTTAATGTCATTTTTTAACACGATCTTGAAACCAATATCATTTGTCAGATTTCATTATACTGTCTACAATTTCAGTAGTTCAGATTAGTCAGGGGATGGTAATTGCGCAATTTTTTTTTCACCGAACCAGTTTTAGTAAACTTACCTACCTGCCTATGATTAGGTAGGTATTCAAGGTTGTGATAGACCTGACAGTGAATTTATACAATTAGTATAGAAAGGTAATAGGTATGCTGCGCCGCGTTACTAATATAACGCGACGCTGAAAAGGCTCTAAAAGAAAGAGTAAACTATGGAAATACTCACAGCGTTGGTGGTGTGACCACAAACACACAGTGTCGGCGTACTCAACCCATCGGGATAGAACTTTGAGTAGACTCTCGGAGACGGTCGACAGCTGATCTAGACCGCTACTGATCTGTGAACAAAGAGATCATTTTCTTAAGTATACTTACATAAAACTTTGCTCAGGACCCCGATCGTGCTAATTTAAACCATGGACGTTAAATTCTTATTCAATTTCAGCTCTAATCGTATTTCACTCCAGTTACTATTCGACTGTGCTGAATTGCGTATTGCGTTAAACTTGACTTATTTACCATGTGATTGACAGCCAGAAACGTCTGAGCGGTCTATCAAACGGATTTCATGATAGCAAACGTGTAAACAGTTGTGGTTCGCACGCGGTTCAATCACAGTTCAGTGGAGATATTTACCGCGATCGGTACCAGGGAGCATCTTCTGCTTATTATTGTGGACGGTTGGAAGGAAAATTAAAGTCCATGGCAGCCGCAGAAACATTCTAGCAACCAGCCCAAAGGTACCCAGTCTACGCACCTAAGAGGGTGGGTTGCTGGGGCGTTACATAAGAGGACAACGCGAGAAGAGATTATATTCATGTTTCGTCCTCGAGATTAGCATGAATATACTTGTAGTAGCACACACGGTGTCGCCAGAGAGCACTGAATTTGAGGGAAAAAAATAAAAATTTTGTTTATGTCGACTCGGTAGTGTCTGACAGCTCGCTTGTCATTCACATCTCAGTGCTTCGCCAGTAGACATATTTTTTCTTACAGCTATCGTTTAGTGCTATTTCTATTGCAAAATGGGGAAAAGAAGACACTCTGATAAAGATTATGAAGATAACATGCGTACAAAATCAAAAGGTTGGAAAGAAAGTTGTTAAAGCGCGGTCACCACCGTCACCGATCAGGTTCACCGCCGCGCCATGATTCTTGCGAAGAGATAGGTTTTATGGCAATAAAATTACGTAAGAAATCCTTCTGCGGGCAACCATTTGGGTTGTCACTTTATGGATAGACGTAGTATATAATTATAATAATTGCCTTTCGGCATATAATACAACAACAATCATAATATTCATTATGTACAATACACGTGTATGATTAGTGTTATGCGGACTGCCTGAGGGGCTTTCACTTCGCTAATTTACGTGAAATCATTTAGTGTTGCGGGCAGTTTTAGGGACTGTCACTACACTAAGATCATGACTTACTTATCTTGGTCCACGAACCTAACGAGTTACTTATCTCTAAAGATAATCAATGACGAGTGACTTTTTGGACTAACATTTATCAGTTATGGTCACATTGGTATCCTAGTTTACATGCCTTCCTATTGAACAGATTATTTAATGTTACCAGAGTTATGTCCATTATGTAAATTATAGAATTTATGACATATTCCCATTCCGGATTTCATCTTAATGGCCCACAATTATAATCGGAGCCGGAGAACGTTCGAGGTAAATCCCGAACTATGTTTGGAAGACAATGCCAACCGGAACACCGCACCCGCGTCACCTCCACCGACGCTGAAGACCGTAAAGGAACCTGTCCCGTCAACAAATGGCGTTGGCCCGAAAGCGAATCCTGGGCCGCTCGACCAGGTTGTTGAACCACCACGGCAAAGATATTCAGACTGATCCGATAGTGCGTTTTTTAGCACGTAGCCACTACATGGTTAACAAAAGATCTTCGTAAAGAACTTCTTTAAAAATATTTGCCTCCTGCCAATTGCACATTAATTGTGCGTCGGAACTTAACCCTGAAGTTCTGTTTCAGAAGCTGTTCTAAAGAGACATAGGGACACCCCTATATACATTTACATTCAGATACATTCTATACAGAATTAAAGCCAAAATAATTGGCTAGTGCCTTAACGTGTTAAGCAGATGCCATGACTTTGCTACTTGCTTCCGAGAACAAGGATTTGCCATTTATAAAATTGTTAATTGATATCAGTCAACTGGTCTGCGACTGCCAAAACGTGAATTCTGCAATACGGAGAAATTTGTTTTTTATAACCTGAAAAAGGGGGACATGAATGATCAGCTACAAAAAACAAGGTTCGATAAGTTTCTTTTTGGAACAGACCTCGCTGAGACGTTGAAGGCAGCCAAAGGCATAGTCAAACCAGGAGCAGCTCCGGTAGAAAGGACACCATTTCAGACTTTGAAAAAGATAAATCCTTCCAAATAGAAGCCTTTAAACTGAAAGGTTCCTCCTCCGGATTGCAGGCCGAGGGGGAATCCGAGAGTGAAGTGTCCTGCTCAGAAGAATAAGCATGCTAACTCTTCGAGGACGTCGTCACAACGGACGCAGAGGTACACGTTACGTTGATAAACATGGTAACACATGCTGGCCGCTTATCTTGTTTTTATAAGCACTATAAGCAGTGGGAAAAGATTACCACTGATCCTACTGTACTTTCTTAGATAGTTGGCTACAAAATACCTATTTTTTTTTTCAAGCCCTGTTCAATTTTCACCACCACATAATAGAATACTTTCTTATTCTGAAAAGATACAGTTCGAACAGTCAATCAAATCAGATTTTTTAGAAATTGGTGCTATTTCGCAGTGTCCACCTTGTGACGGCCAGTTTATTATCAATTATATTCTTAATACAGAAACCTAATAGTAAAACGAGATTTACCTTAAATCTAAAAAGAATTAAAAAGTTTTTAAAAACAAATCATTTCAAGCTTGAAGTTTTTCGTTCAGCTCTTAAACTAATGACAAGAGACTGTTTTTTAGCTAGTTTAGATTGAAAGATGCATATTTTTTGATAAGAATGCATGATGAATCTAATAGATACAACGATTTGAATGGAATAGAAAATTTTTTGAACTCAATGTGTTGCCTTTCGGTTTCAATGAAACACCGAACGTTTTTGCTTAAATTCTGAAAACTGTAATAAAATTGCTCAGGTCCTATATCTTTTTATCAACAATTTGTTTGGACGATATTTTGTTAATTGCTCAAAGCTTTTCTGTTTGTGTCCAAAACATCACTGATACTGTTCGGTTGCTTAAAGCATTAGAGTTCATAATAAATATTGATAAAAGCAACCCTATGCAAATTTTTGGGATATATATTGCACTCACCAAAAATTGCCAACTTAGCTTACCACCGTACATAATATTAAAATACATAAAGAAATAAAACGATTTCAAATATAACGGCGCTGCAAAATTAGGGATTTTGCTAGGCTTAGAGGTCTTCTTACATCGATCTATTCATCGGTATATTAAGCCATCGAATATGGCTGTTTTTGTATATAACCAAAAACAACAATTCTTGGAAAGTTGTACATTTTTAAACTTGCAAGGTGTTGATAATTACGATAAGTTTATGAATATACCAGAATATTTAGCTTCCGATTTAGAATGGTGGTTAAAGGCGAGTAGTAACTCGGTTAATAGTTCTAGCGAGGCCTCAACGATTGGGCGGGAGCGACGTACGTTAATGAAAGAGACAGTGGTATGTGGAATAAGGAGGAATGTTAACAGCATAACAACTATCTAGAGATCCTAGCCGTATTTTTTGGACTCAAGACTTTTGCCAAAACTTTTCGTGGTTGCCAAATCCTTTTGTGAATAGATAATACGTCAGTCATCCCGTATATCAACCGTATGGACGGTATTTAATTCCCTCACTTAACACAGGTTACTACAGAAATAGGGAAATGGTGCGAATCAAGGAAAATATATGTTTTTTGTCTCATATATTAGCTCAAAAGACAATGCAATTGTGGATGCGGAGTCCTGGAGAAACCATCCAGACATTGAATGGGAACTCGCGGACTACGCGTTTCAAAAGATATGAAGAGTATTCTGATATATATATTTTTGCTAACCGCATAAATAGAAAGTGTCATTAATATTGCATATCATGGCATTGTTATTTCGATTCTTTTGCCATCACCGGTTTTACCGTCTCATGGTCTGACTTTTACTTTTACGGGTTTTCACCCTTCTCGTTTATTTAAAGTCTCTTCATAAAATTATTATCCAAAAGGCTAAGGGTATTTATTGTTGTCCCATTTTGGCCTACACAACCGTGGTACCCTCTCTTTAAGAGTTTTCTCATATTAAGACCGTTAATACTGAAACCCAATAAAAATCTAATTCTGTAGCATTACAGCGACCACACCATGCACCACCAGCTTACCCTGGTTGCCGGCCTCTCATCCGAACGTCGCTGTTGAGGAGAGGTGCTCCACCATCTTCACTCGACTTTATGTATGCATCTCTTTCGAAAAGCTCCATTAAACAGTACAATACCTGTTTGAAAAGGTGGTTTCAGTTCTGTAACAGGCCGGGTGTGAACGTTTATGAGACATCAGTTCCTATTATATTTTCTAACTAAACTTTATAACAGCGGTGCCAAGTACGGCACTCTTAATAGTTGTTGATATGTTTTTTCACGAATACTTGGTCCGCAAATCGGAAACGATGATCGAGTCAAATGTTTTTTTTTTTTTTCAAAGGCATGTTCAGGTCGAGACCTCCTCTGCCAAAATACAACTTAACTTGGGATGTGTCCGCTGTTTTCTTTACTTCGCTAGTCTGTATCCAGATCAAGAACTGATACTGGAAAATATATCTAGTAAACTAAATACCCTTCTATTTCTCGTTACGGGTCGAATGCAAATGTTTTCAATAATATTGAAAAGAGATCATAGGATATGATCATTAAAATTTCTGAACTGATAAAGACATCTGGTATTAACTCAATGCAACCGCTCCTAATTCTTCCATTTTTTTCATGAGAAACCACAAATTTGCCCGGTTGTTACCCTATGCACTTACCCACTAGATATGACTAAGAGTTTACGATCTAACGACGAACTTCTTTTCATCAGCCTAAAGAAACCTTATAATCCCGTCTCGTCTTAGACACTGGGCCGTTGGGTTAAAAATACTCTGTGTAGCTCAGGCATTAACGTGTCAATATTTACTGATCACAGTACGAGCCATGCTGACACATTCAAGGCACTTAAGTTAGGCGTTATCTTAGACTTAATAAGGAAGACCTGTTGCAGTGGCAATTCGATCACCTTCGGCAAATTTTATAACCGAATTGCTATGAATGACTCTAGCCTTGATTTATTTGCTAGAAGTATAATAAGCCATTCTTGGAATGATTAAATAATGTTACTTATTTAAATTAATTGATTGTTATAATCGATGCTAATGATTAGCGATCTGATTTCTTAAAATGTTAAAGATTATTTTTATCTGTTAAAATATTGATTCTTCTAATTACAAGATCATTACTTAGGTTTTGTTATAAGATATTTCACGTCTTTCGCAATTGCCTCTCAATATCTACAAGTATATTCATGCTAATCTCGAGGACGAAACATGAATATAATTAATGATTAAACGAACTTACCTGTACGTGAAGTTCTATCATAATTATATGAAATGTTTCGTCCGAAGAGATTAGCATCCCGCCCTTCCCTGTGTTATACACCTTCCCATACATGTTACATATTGCTACATGGACATGAAATATCTAATATGACTAATCTCCGAACTAAATGACAAGCGAGCTGTCAGACACTACCGAGTCGACATAAACAAAATTTTTATTTTTTTCCCTCAAATTCAGTGCTCTCTGGCGACACCGTGTGTGCTACTACAAGTATATTCATGCTAATCTCTTCGGACGAAACATTTCATATAATTATGATAGAACTTCACGTACAGGTAAGTTCGTTTAATCATTAATTTTACAGGGTGTATGGTACAGCCTGGCATATACCTACTGAAACGGTGAATTCTATCAATGAAACTGATCAACTTTCACTAACTCACTCACTAAGAAGCTAAACTTAAAAATCATAGCTCTGTTTCATACATTTTAGTCGGGTCGTTACAGTTTTGAATGAAACAACAGAAATTTTCGCGTTTCCTGCTGTTGGCTCCATAGTGAAAGCTATTCAGTTTGATGGTCGTAATTCACCGTTTCAGTATTTGCCAGGCGGTCCCTTATAGCCCAGTAAAAATACGGATCGAAAGGAAATAATTTATAATAAGCAATTTTTTTGCTAGGTCGTTTATACAAATGATATTAAGATACTTTATTAACGAATCGAACTAAATTTCGCATTTTTAGTTTTTAGTACTAAAATGTGCATTTTTTATTTATAATGCCAGACTTCTTTCTTTTTGTATTTTTATTGTTCGTTTTAGGTTATAAATTTTACATACACAGTGTAAAGTTTTTACTAAAATTGAGTATTTCATAATTTCTACTTATTTAAAAACAAAGGACCCGTGGTGATTTTTCTTGGCCTTTGTTGCTTTAGGTGCCTATCTAAATTGTGCTAAGGTATAATAATATTTATTGCACCTTATAGACTTCGCAGGGCTAACACAATGCATGTACACGGTTTTCTCTCTCTATCGAAACGTGCTTATGTTTTTATATCACTTTGCACACGCCCGAGCGAGCGCGTGAGCACGTCAAAACTTCGTCGCACACATGACGCTATTGGGGAAATAAAACGTGTATTATCAATAGAACAAGAAAAAAAACATTTCAAGATAACTGCTGAAACGCAATAAGTAGGTATCATGATTTATACATATGTTACGTAGGTATAAAGTTACTCTAAAAGACTAAAACAGATAGGTAACTTGAATTTTAGCAGTTTTGTAACCTGGAGTGCGATTTTCAAAAATCGCACTCCTGGACCTTAGCTGCATTTTTTGAAAGATCGTTTTCTAAATTAAATAGAACAATACATCGGTACATTTAAACAATTAAATGTCTACTTATTAACTACTTTTAAATTAAAATTATTTAAAAAAAATTGAAGGTCAAATACGAAGTAAAATCGGATACTTAGTATTTAAAACAAAACTCTACAAAGGCAATGTGAGTAATATTTTTTGCAAAGTACAAACAAGCTACAAAGTAATAAACAGCTAGATGTAATATACACACAGGGTCTTTTTTTATATGCTGACACTTTTTATTGAACAACTTTCTCTATGGCACCAACATCGAAATCAGGAAAAAAAATCTGCTATCCCATATAAAACTGCAAACCTACTCGAGCCAAATGTATGGGACAGATGAATTTTTTTCGCTATTTCGATGTTGGTCCCATAGTGAAAGTTGTTCAGTTTGGTGTTCTAAACAACACCATTAAAAGTTTTAAATGTTTATTTTTACTTGTACTTGTATGTATAGTCAGATGCGCATCATGCGCACGAAGCCATAATTAGAATAAAATAAAACCAATGAAACTATCACTTTCCAAACACTGCTAGTTCTCAATGAAAGTGATCGTAGCACACTAGATACCTACATTAGTATGGGTCAGATACATTATAATAAGCAATTAACATAAAGCTGTGTGTAAGTATGTACACTGAAAACGTACCTACTGCAATAATATTGTGCAATTGCAAACGATGCCGATGCCGGGTATTTGTCAGTTATTTTACACACACGGTACGTAGGGAAAACGAATACATAAGCATAAAACCCTTCGACTATTATGACCCTAATACTAAGCAGTAAACAGATCTTTAAAGGCTTCGTATGAATGTTTCTCCTATCATAAGATGGTGAATATTTTCAAGAAATAAAGACTTCAGAATAAACACCACCAGTCAACCACCGACACAGTTTTTACTGTGGCATTTTCAAATGATCTCTAAATTCAAGCAATGACACTCAAGACTAGCTCTGTAAGGCCGAGATTCAGAGACGATTTTTTTAGTCTTAGTTCGAACTAAATAGGGCGGAAATGTATGGATTTTGACATACGGGAGTTCGAACTATGACTTAAAAGTCGTCTCTGAATCTCGGCCTAAGAGACTACCTTAAATGCATACATAGAGCATTAAATTGTCCTATAGATCAACAAAAACAAAGTTCATTACTAAACGCACTAGAAACGCACTGACTACGCACGCAAGCTCATCCAATAAAAGCGTGTCATCCTGTCAGTAGGTAGCTATACCTATAGGTACTTAGCTTAACGCGTAAAAGAACACTTGACAGCGGGCCACACCAGACATGATCATCATTAGCGATAATTATCATTGCGATCACCTGTCGGTATAAACAAACATCGTCTGAGAAGAGATCGGGCTATTAATAGTATAAGAGATAGATGTACTTTTTGTTATCATCAGCTTCAAGGCTGGTTCATAGGGTGCAAAGCATCCCTGTAATGGGGATGGACCAGGTCTACCTGCATAACCCAGTCTGTTTAGGAGTAACAGCCGTTCAAAGGTCAGTTATGGTTGTTAAATAAATATGCATCAAAGGTCCGACCTTTAAACAGCTGTTCTTCTAAATCGACTGACCGACCTTTTGTACTGTTCGCACAGCTACAGTACATAATTATTCAATCCTAAGGTTTTTATCTATTTTGACGATAACATTATCTGCCTTTATGCAAATCTGTCCTTCTGCTAATCTGCGATTTTGCTATTCCGGGATTTTGCTTATCTGTCCTTCTGCTGCAGAGGGTACAAAAATACCTACATATTAATATTTCCAACCATAAACTGACCTTTGAATGGCATTAACACCTAAACCGACTGGAGTTATGCAGGCATACCTGGTCCATCCCTATCACAGAGATGGTCTGCACCCTATGAATACTGAATCAACCTTGCAGCTGATGATAACAAAAAGTACGTCTATCTCTTATACTATAAGCGGCGCGGGCGCGGCGCACCGAGGTGGCCTGTTATACCACCCGAAGGATAATCTTAATCGTAGAAGTCGTTAGTTTATAATATTAAAACTCGCAAGGGTTATAGGTGTACGCATATAATAATAGAGTATTCATATGCTTATGGCATAGGGATACCCTTGACCTCTGCGAGATATAACTTTTAATAGGTACCTACATAAATAAAGTCACGACCGTACTTCCCTTTTCAGGTGGACCTAAACTTTGCTTTAATTATCATCAACAGTATAAAAGGATATGATGTTTGAAACGAATAATGGTCAGAGGGTATACTCCACCACGCAGGCCAAGTACGGATGGTGGAAGTAAGGTTACATCACTTCACTTCTATAATTTAAAGTCTTTGACTGTCGAAACTGCTGTAGGGATATTGACACGTTTTTACCCGACTGCGCCAGAAAAAGTGTTATGTTTTTCACTAATAGATAGACGAGATGATTCACGAGGATAGTTTATGTACCAAGTCGTTTCAGCGCGAGACTACTAGGTTATAACTACTGCCGAGTACTGATGAAATAAAAATTACGTATTGTCGACCAATAGATCATGCTATTGGAATAAGAATTGAATATACTATAAATATACATTTTTTTATTTATAATATATATTGAATAAGAAACAAAGCACAGACCTTAACAACTAAAATTAAAAAAAAATTAAAGAAAAAAGGAAAAGGCAACTTATTGTTTTATTAGCATAAACAATCGGTCAAACATGACATCATATTGTTGAGTACCTATTGTTGTGTCGATCTGTAACGCTACGAACGGTTTTTTTTATTTTGAGCTCATCTGAAGAGAAAACACCGACATACTCCGTTTATAGTACATTATGATACAAGTGAGCAAAGTTGGTCATTATAACCGAGGAAGGCGAGTGCTGCATACTAGCCAAGGCTTTAATGACCAATGCTCACGCGTTTCATACGAAGTTTTTCAACATACTTGCGAGGAAAAAGTAATAAAATTTCGTAAAATACTAAAATTTTAGTCAAATATTTGTGGAAAATGGCGCTGAGCTTCTTTTTTTTTTGCCTGCCGTGCCTTTGGTTGAGATAATAGCTATGCGCGCGCAGATCGACGAAGAGGCAATGACTGTAGCCGTTCAACCGACGACATTTTGTTGCAAACAATCTAACTTAATATTTATGTATTTATAACACAAATTAATGTTAATTTGATAACTAATAATAAATTGTTTGATAAAATGAAGCGTTTAATTTTTCATGTTTTAACTAACTGTTTTAGCTAATTTATTCGAAAAAAAATATTTGTTTCGTAAAACCTCTTTGCTGAGATTTAAAAACAAACTACTTATAGAAAAAAAAGTAACATTACCGCACTAGTGCGATAATATAATCATTTTCGCACGCGTGTTCTATAAGCTGGATTATGTACCTAAAAGCGGTGCAATAAGAGCCACTTTACGAGCAAGTGTGTTGAAAAATTCTTTAAGTATCTTTATAATTATAATTTTATAAAATAACTAATAACACTATTCTTATGCCTATAGTAAGATAACCATTGTCATATACTGTTTAAATATAATATGTGTACATAACAGATCAATGGAGATAACGTATAATTTTAGTATGTTTGACGTTACGTTTACGTCATACATAACATACCTACCGAATACGTAGACGTAAGTAGGTATTCAATAATTTAATAATTTTCTAGAATAATAATTTTAACCAATTTTATTAAATTAAATGTTTGGTACATATACCTACCTTTACTTCATTCCATATAAGGACGAAAAGATTTTCAATTCCTATTTAGCTTATAAATTAGTAAATAAAATATATATTTATCAGAAAGATATTGGTACTCTCCGAGACATACGTAACGAAAGCTGTTCTAAGAATAAGTTAAGTGTTGCAAATCTCTGTTTTTGTAATATGTTTTTATTTAATATTTATACCTACTCTGTATATTATGTTTTTGGTGTAAATAAAGTATAATTGATTGATTGATTGATTGTAATATGTAATATGTTTTTGTAATTTGCAATCTATTTGGAATGGAGTAAACGTACCAAACAATATCCGAAAAAATCTAATGTTTTAATATTGGTGTCGAAATTCATACAAAGGTTTCTCAAGCATATAATAGATTCTGTTCAAATAGTTTTCAGGTAAGTATAATATTTTAAACGCACAATCCAAGAACAAATTGATTTCTTTTTCTTGAATACAAACGTAGGTATGTACTATAAAACTCCAGGTAAACGACTTTAACGTATCGTGTAGGTTTAGTGATAAAAAATAACTACGTCACTATTTGCTTTCGTCTGTGACCAGTAGCTACGCTAATATGCACAATACAACATCACATCATTGAAATTGAAATGAAATTAGTGAAATTGATATCATTAGCATCTTTTAAACTAAGAGTCTACCCATTAAACTGAAAAACTATTACTATGGGAACAAACCGATCAGAGAAAAAAAAATCATCTGTTACATACTAAACTGCAATGCCTACTTGACTCATATGCAACAGCAGATTTTTTTTACTCCGATCGGTTTGCTCCTATAGTAAAAGTTGTTCAGTTTGATGAGTAGACTCTTAGTTTAAAAGGATGCTCATTATATAAATGTCACCGTGTAGGTACACCGTTATACATATAGGGTCCTTCTTAATATGCTGACACTTTTTTAAGGCGATGATCAGACCGTCAAACTGAACAACTTTCTCTATGGCACCAACATCGAAATCGCGAAAAAATAAATCTGCTAACCCATACAAAACTACAAACCTACTCGAGCCAAATGCATGGGACAGCTGTTTTTTTTTCGCGATTTCGATGTTGGTCCCATAGAGAAAGTTATTCAGGTTGACGTTCTGATCATCCCCTTAAAAATGTGTCAGCATTTATTAAGAAGGACCCTGTATAGTCCAGTCATTTTACGGTTTGACAACTTTTGTAAAAAATGCCAGAACGAACGAAATCATGTAAATTTTCTAGCTAAATACAGATTGCTTAATTCAACGGCTCATTGATTTCCATTAATATACATATAAATCATACTTTGTTATTTAGGTAAGTCAATAATTTACCTAGTTACTACTTACAATCGTAACAGGAAAATTTTACTTCAGTTTGCATTTGTACTGTTATATTATTCTAAGTGAATATGTAAATACATCATTTCTTGGAAAGATTAGGTAATCACATTGTTTTCGTTCTAAAAATATTATAATCTTATTGTTTGTTAAAGTGATTGTTTTAATCGTAATGAATGTAGCTAAATATTTTTTCTTTTCCTACTTATTTTTCATTTTATTTGTCACAAAATATAAACCAATATAAAATTCCTCACTTAGATACAGCAAGTTACTCATCTCACGAAAAATCCTAAACCAAAAACACTACGTTTCTTGGGCTTCTATGGTGATGGTGTTCGTTAAGGAAAGATTTTTCGAAATTCATCTCCTAATGACAAAATAGGGTTTGAAGGGAATATTGTATGGAAATTTCGTACCAAAGCACGGAAATCTAACTACGTACAAATCGTACAATACACTATACAAGACCCAACATTTTTAATGACAAGTCAAGCGAGTGAAATTAAGAAAGGGTTTAATCACAGAATAAATACTTGGTTTAATGGTTAAAAATTGTGTACTTTATGATTTGAAATGGACATACGAGTATAGGGTCCTTCTAAATATGCTGACACTTTTTAGGGGAATATTACTGTTGGCGCGCTCCATACAAACGAAGTCTGGTAATATTTTCAATACTAACCAATTAAACTCAATGAAATTTTGCAGAAACAATCTAGAAACAAATCTCTATGCTTGTATCGTGTCCGATTTTCTTTAAAATGTACAGTTTTAAAGTTACAGTGCCTCAAAAATTTTCATACAAATCTTAAATTAATCCTAGCATTGAAACTGTATATTTTAACGAAAATCGGACATGATACAAGCATAGAGATTTGTTCCCAGATTGTTTCTGAAAAATGTCATTAAGTTCAATTGGTTAGTATTGAAAATATCACCAGACTTCAATTGTATGCAGCGCGCATTTACGCATTCGGAATAAACTTCTCTTAATGGGACGATCAGACCATCAAACTGAACAACTTTCTCTATGGGACCAACATTAAAATGGGAAAAAAAATCAGCTTCTCTATACAAAACTGCAAACCGACTCGAGCCAAATGTATGGGACAGCTGATTTTTTATTTCGCGATTTCGATGTTGGTCCCATAGAGAAAGTTGCTCAGTTTGATGCTGATGGTCTGATCATCCCCTTAAAAAAGTGTCAGCATATTAATAAGGACCCTGTATAACTATATCAAGTCAAAAATATAACTCAAAACCAAATATATACAATGTTCTTGCTCAAAACAACATATTATTTACAAATCTTTTTTACATTGATTGTTTAATTTTTTTAAATTTATTAAAATCATAATGGATAAATGTTTCTTATATCGAAAAAAAAACACAGAGTTTACCTCTTATTTTAGGCTAGATTCTGGTACTTTAAATGTGACTAGATTATTTGTGTGACAATATATTGTAATTGTAGTAATATATATTTATTTAAATCGATTTTCTATATATTTTCAGTATATGGTGCATATATTAAGCCAAAATGTTTATAAAGATATCACTTAAATCAATAATTAAATTAAAAAGTGCTGACACTCGCGTTTTTAGTTTATTATATTTTTACGAGTTATTAAATTAAAATGCATAGTGCTACACCATAATTATTTTACATGCTATCCTTTTGCTCGCTTTGTACGCGCTCTTTTTTGCATAAATATCAGTTATAGTAAGACGCAAATTGGTATCGAGAACATTAAATTATAATGAGACCATCGAACCATAGTATGATAAGCACGCAGCACGCACTGGTTTTATGAAAACCGCGGAATCTACTTAACATTATCTATTGATAGATAACATACCGTCACCATGTCCCTAGTACCTACACGTACCTTATATAATTATCTTATTTTATCTTAAAAATATACATACATTTGATAAATGCATTTTCTGGCAGCATTTATCTGAACTTTGACTCAGAGAACGACGACTGCAGTGGGACGGACGTGATGATGATGATGTCCTTGTTAATCTATAAAGTGCTCTAATAATTGTAAAAACTGTTATCTAAATAAAATATGGCAATATACTATTGTATACTATGTATTCAATTCGATTGCTTTGTACATTCGTTCGTACGCTAGACAAATTAATGTTTCTGATTGTGGTAATCTACAAACTGGAGGAATAAATGTACTCGCCGCCGCTGTGCATTTTATCAGATAAGCCATACCGAATTCTGAATCTGTCAATGTCACCTTCGCCGTCATAACAACCATAGATTTAGCATATACTGTAGTACTTCCTATCTCTATGGATATACTACGTTAGATCGGCTACGCATTATCCAAGGCGAGACCAAAAAAACCAGAGTTTTTGGAAAAAAAAGCGCGATTCGTTCCGTTGACAACTGACGCTAGGGCCATACAGGCTCATAGCATGTTCGAGAATGGCCTCGTCTATCTATCTAGCTCTAACCTACGTTAATGCTATGCCCTTTCTCTTTCGCATTTCCGATCTAACGTAGTAGGTATATGCTAAATCTATGATGACAACATTCATGGACACAGCCTCTCTCGTCTCTACATTATTTAATTTGATGTTATATCATAACATCACCATTCTCATTATTATCATTTACTAGTTTTTGTCTGTTGATGCTCACGTAGGATTTCTTTCATTTTCAGAATACAATAGCACTAGAGGCTATTAAAATTTTATAGCCTAGTCCTTCTCGAAGCGACGTGTCGATCGTCCCGTATAATTATTGCTTCTTAGTGAAAAGACCGCGATATTTTGTGTCTCTTGTTTTTTTCTGTGTATTATAAAATAAAGAATATTTGATTTATTGATTGAATTATCTGTACACCAATTTAAATTAGATTTGAAGCGAGGAAGTGAAACAAACAAACTTGTCTTTATAACATTACTTAGCATTTAAGGCACCGATTTCACTGACCTGATCTTAATAATATAAATAATTATGTAATTAATAATACAAAAAATTTGTATCCATGATCATACAGGGTGTAAGGAAAAGTAGGTATCATTTTACCTTTAAACTAAATAATAGTGCAAGTAGAATATAATCCATTGAACCATTTTTTATAAATCGGATAACAAATATTTTATTTATTTGCATAATCTACAGCGTTATAGATGTGATTATGCAAGGGAGATTACCCAGCTTCCTGGGAGCGTGTCATTTCTCTATGGATTAATGCAACTTGCAGTACTAACAGAATGGCCAATTACAGATTCTCACTTTTATGCAATAAAAACTTCTTCTGTCTTTTGTGTTCATAGACTATAGATTGTTGACGTAACATTATATTAAAAATTTATTTTATCTAATTTAAAAAAAACGTAGCTCAATGAATTGTTTTCTATTTACACTATAATTATGTGGTTTAAACGTAAATTGATACTTTTCCTTACACTCTGGATACAACGTGTTAATGAATTAACGCAAAACTAGAAAGTAGTTTGTTTAGAATCGAGAGCAGAATCGAATTATCATTTTTTCACCATAAGTAATTTTCAAAATATCAAATAATTTGTTTGTAAAATATAAAATTTACTGAACTCGATCTCAACCCACCGCACGGGCACACTCTACTTACTACCAAAGCAAAATTCTTAAAATGTATCCACGATCACACTAGCGCTTTCATTCATTGCTGAAATGATAACAAATCATTTTTGCCTGAAAACTTAAATGCGAATACCTAACTAAATTTTTAATTATCAAAATAATGAAATTATTGTTTCAATCTAATTATTAATTTATAAATCAGTTGGGGCGTATATCAACTAGAAACATTTTCACATTAATGCAATACTTATAGCACGAGCAGAACAATTAGACTCTTATCGTGTAGGTAACTATATTGTCATCTCTTGCGCAGGAAATTAACTACGGTACCTACATAATGCATGCACGTTTTCCTCATCGGTTGGATGGTACAATGCTTTGATACTATGATCGATTTATCAACATCTGCATACAATAATGTATGTTTACGTACTGAACTGCACGTGCAGGTAGAGCAGAATTTTGTTTCAATATCATCCAATATACCTGTTATTAATGGTGATTCAACAAATTAAATTATGAATTCATTTTTGGAATGGCAGAACATTTATTATTATAAGCAAATATTAACAAAATATGGTGAACAAACTCTGAGTTGTTCTTTGTTTTGTGAAGACATTCCCGTGTGTCAAATGCATGCATTTTCGACCCTACGTAAACTTTACGATAAAAAACTCTACTACATTTCTGTTTTTGGGTTCTGTTATCTGGCTTCATGCCATATTTCGATTGAATAGGTGCAACAAAAATGAGATAGTTATTGAGGCGGGGCATACAGACAGACAGACAGAATGAACGAAAGTATAAGGATTCCTTGTTTGACTACGGAACCCTAAGAACCTCACTGAATCTCGGCCTGATTTTCCATGTTAGTTTTTTGTTTCATCATCATCATCGACCTATTTATTATACTTAACCTTAACTGTCACAGCAGGGCAACTTCTGTTATTATCAAAGTATGTGTAATTTTAGTTTACAATATCATAATAGTGACGTTATTTCTATCGAATAAAATGTAGAGTAAGAATATTATGGCAGATATAAAATTCATATCGGCATAAAATCAACATTACACAATTCTGGAGCACAAGCCAGTTTGTTCGGTTAAGTAGGTAAGAAGACACCTCTTCTTGATAAGTTCTTGTCATATGACATATCTTTCATAAGAAATATTATGTCAAACGATCTGTTAAATAAGCAATGACTTATCCAGAAGTGGTGTAACAGGCCCTAAATCTTCTTTAATACCAGCTGTGATGATACCAAGAACGTTTTTTCCCTGACTGCCCATTTAGTCTATTATAGATGTCTGATTCTCGTCAGATTACATAAGACCATGGAGTTTTCCGTAACTTCGCGTTGTTGTTATCAGAATGGACATCGTCATCAAATCAATCACAACTAGGTAGGTACCAATGTAGTGTACGCAGTATGATCAATCAATTCAGCAACATGTAGCTGGAAGGCATTTCACAAAAATTTCCAAATTGCTCTTGAATTTCTTCATTGATTATCAATTTATCAAGGTAGAAAGATCAATCCTCAATTGCCATTTTATCTCCTTCACTGTGTCCAAAACTATTTGATTTTTTAACCTATTACTTTAAGGAAGTCACTATTTGCCCGTCGTTAAAATAAATGTGAACGCCCTCGAACGATCGAGGTCTCGTTCGTATGCCCGTCAAGTGTTAACAATGGTTAATATTCTGTCGAATATACTCGTACATTTTACTAGTAGGTATAATTTGTACATAAAAGGTATTCTTTGAGCAAACTTGTCTCCTTAGCGACGGGTTCTAAATTTATCGTCCACGTGCTCGGCACTGGGGACACCGCTCGGCAAGATTCGGACTCAAACCGATTGGGGTCAAATACCGTCCGTCTAGACTACTTTAGTTACAATAGAGCTCAAAATCGTATGACAACCACTGTTTTTTTTGGGATGAATGAAATATTTTACTCACTATACTTGCGTTTAACTATACACTATACAGTCGGTCATTGTATACGAAGAGAAAGTTTCGAAGAAGGACATTAGCAACGCGTTGAACGTAGATTAAAAGAATCCTTTTAACGATTCATTCACACTAAAATTTTAATGAAACTGAACCCAGTAAAGTGGAAAAACCAGATAAACTAACTTATCAGCGAAAATTGTGCAACAGCCAACATGTTTCGTGTGACTAATGGGGGAAATTATGAAAATGGTGTGAGCTATTAACACTTACGTTCTCATTGATTTTCCTCTCAAATTTCAGAAGGTGGCCTTTGTCGTGGCAAACACGAACGACTACATTTGAATCGGCACTGGTAGAGGGCTTTCGTTCGAACTACAATGAGCCCCAAACACACGACTACTCGTTGTTACATCGAATTGACGAGTGGTGGAGCAGCGGGCAGCTTGACAAGTCGAGCGAGCGAGCATGGTCGAGCGCAGACGACGCCGACCGAGCGACACACAGACCAGCGGCAGCGCGGGCGCGTCCGCGTCGTTTTTTTCGACAAAACTTACAACATTTTATGAACAATATCCTTTGAAAATCCTATTCCAGTAGTTTTAAGGGAGAAATGATTTTAAATTCAAGGAAAGCACCATAATTTGAACTTACATTTTCTACTCGCTTTGGTGTCCACTATTTTGTAGAGCTGTCTCTACCGGACGTGATCTGCCCGAAGGATTATATATATAAGGAAAATATGCATTGTTATTTATTTCCTCTGATTTCTTATCAATATATTCGTTATTATTAAAAAGACTAGATAAATAAGCAGATACCTTCCTATTAGAAATATTATTCGAATTAAATCATTTAGAGTTTCTAGTGGTTTCGATTACCAGCGCCATCTATGTTAATTCAGCAGTACTACGCAAGAAGAAATAGTAGCAAATTGTACATGTACACCCCTCTACATAAATTTTGACATAGTCTATTTACTTACTGGTACGCTTATATTGCCAACAGATGTCGGCTTCTACATCTTTCGTAGCTTTCAGGTGCTTTCAGTATTGGAATATGTAGAGTTTCTAATAAAATAAGATCCCATTTTTGGATTTCAATATCTTAATGGAATTTAGAATTACAATTTTAAGATTTTTAACTTTTCAGGGCTGGGCTAAATTCTAAGGTTAAAATATTTGCAAGATAGCCTTGAAGTGCATAAGTCAAGGTTAAATACCACTAGTTGTCAGTTGTTTTGTTTCACACATATACCGCATGTTTATAGATTGAAGGGTTCAATCGGCAAGTGTGCCTTAGAAAATATATTGGATAATAAAAAACAGCGCAGTTAGCTGGCCTATACTACCTACCCACCCATACAGTATAACTAGTATGTGTCTTAAAGTCTAGCTATATTGTAGTTAGTTACTAATCAAGGAATATTTACTAACATACGCAACACGTGTTGGTCAAAGTTTGCCGAAAACTTTATCGTTATTCAAACGTGTAGTTTTTTTAAACATAAAGACATAACCTCATACACAAACTTACGACCTTAATTCGTTTCGGGTTGTTAAGAAACTTTGCTACAACTATCTTACAAACTTTATATACTTACCTAGCTGGCAGTTTTAAGGGGATGATCAGACATTCAGTTTGATGGTCTGATCATCCCCTTAAATTTGTTTTAGCTAATTTTATTTGACGTTATGTGATCATCATAAGCATTGGGGCAGTGAGTTAAGACCATGTTAAGACTCGTAATCTAGAATATTTGCTTCATCATCATCAGCATATCATCCGATAGACGTTCACGGCTGGACATAGGCCTCTCCCAAGCATCGCCACGACGACCGGTCCTGCGCTGCCCTCTTCCAACATGTTCCCACAGCCTTCACCAGGTCGTCGCTCCACCACAACAGTTGCTTGATCATAAGAAATAAATGAAGTTTGCAATTCTATGCTGAAAACAAATAAATATCGAAAACTAGAATCTGTCCACTGGACCCTTTTGGCTTGGACCACTAACTAATATCTGTATAATTTATAAGAATAGTTTTAAATGTAATGAGTATAAAATTATCATGCCGCTTGTGATAATGTACATAACAATTATATTATTTACGATAAACATTAGCATATAAGAGAGATAATTATGTGAACTTCTCAAGGGCGAGCTATCTAGTGGAGACGGTATTATAGAGACTGATTCAGCAATAAAATGCTAGGTAGTTATATCTATCTGAATTCATTGTTCTTCGTTCGAGATAGTCCAAAAGTTTAGGTACCTGTTATACCAACAACATTCACATTAAGGTACATAGTCCGGGCGTAGAAGCCGTAAAATAACCACTTAGTTATAATAATATTAGAGTTGATGATGTGTCAAAAATATATATCGGGTACATGTTAAAATAGATATTTATAAAATGTTATAACACTTTCGAACTTATGGTAAATACACTTTAGGTATTCTCATTATCTCATATTAAAATATTGATCTAAAATTGAATATTTCTGGTTTCATCTGTCATTATGTGTTATTAGCTTCATATTATACAGTTGTTATAAATGTTAGATATCGGCGAACCAGGTTATGAACTATTATCTAAAGCAACTTCTAGTTTTTTATATTTTTTTGGAGTATAACTCTACATCATATACCTATTAAAAATTTGCAGACTTTAATAATATCAAAACCAATTTTTCTTCAGCCGGTTCAGTAACAAGGCGGTTTCTTTAATGATGGATCAAGTGGAGTCTTTGTTATTTACTCTCAGATCTTATCTTTTCATGTAAAAGTTTATCGTGCTAAGAATACAGGGTCTTTCGTAAGCTGGCTAGGCTTAAACATGTTTAACCATAAATATGCTTTAGTATGAGCAGTAGTGTGAGAGACAGAGCGATCAGTGAATACGTTTATGATCAAACCATCAAACGAATACTTAACTTTATCTATGGGAATAACATTTAAATCTATAACGAAGTACTAAAATCTTAGACTACTTATATGAGGACAAGTTACGCGTGTAATTCTACTAACAAACTTTTCTGCCACTTTTTGCGGGGGGCGAGGTAGTACGAGATACGCAACTTTGAATTTTATTCCATTAGTTTAGATTCTAATTTTGAAGTGTCGTGTGAACCCCAAACGTCATAAGTTCGAAATTATTGTTCCGCAATTATAGGCTGTCGCGTTTAGTGATAAGGTATAAAATTGTATGTAAATGCGTAAGATCTTTTGATCTTGCACGTTGGCAGAGGGGAAATGCTTAGGCAAAGCGGGTCCGTATATAATTCGTCTAAGACTAAAATATACCTCACGTTCAACATCGAGAGTAGATAGGTACATGAGCTTGTTGACAAACAAATTAATTTTCAAAGTAGATAGTGGATCATATTCTAGGTATGCTATTTTAAGATTGACTAGTATACAAGATCGTTTAAATTTGTGATGTTATATCTTAAGATTGATATTACAAAAAAAATATATGGTACTTACTTATCTACGAAAATACTTTGAAAAAAGTTCGTTTTCGAATGTCTTGTACAGTCTTCTACTATACAAACAGGCCTAACCTTTTGTATGTACTTCGTCCGCGATAAATTTTAACATCCCATTGTTCCCTATAAGGGTTGATTTTTGAAAAATCCTTTCTTTGTGCACCCTTAAATCCTCTGCACGATATGTAAGTATATTCCAAACTTCATGTCTCTATCTTCAGCTGTTTAGGCTGTGCATTGTTATAATTTTCCAGCTTCCTGGTTGTCATTCAGTCAGTCACGGAACTCTTAGATATTAGAAGTATTTAGAAGAGAGATCTTCTCTCTTATATACTTCTAATATCTAAGAGTTCAGTTGGACGTTGTATACTAGAGTTTACCCGCGAATTCGTCCGCACAAATTATATACCAAATTTTAAGTCAGATCATAAGCTATCGAACAAAAAAGTTTCATCAAAATCGGTTCAGTAGTTTTTGCGTGATGATGTTACAAACATACAAAACAGACAAACATTCTAAAAAAGGTTGATTTATAGTCCGGGAAACCTAAAAACCATATCGTAATCTTTTTCATGTAAATATCTTCAATGTGCAGACACGCTTTTGTTACAGTTTTATAATAGTTAAGATATATAGAAGAGGATGTAATTTTTCATTAGGGAGAGGTACATATACATAAAACCTACATGTTATTTGACGAATCACCCAGAGATCAAATCTCGTACAAATTAATTAACTGTAAATTCATCGAAGTTTTCTGAATTTCTGAAACTAACTGTAAGACACTGTAAGTTTTCAATCATCATGTCAAACACAAGTGTCTTTCTATTTGATAGAAAACAGGTGTACCTGACAGTCTTACAGTGTTAATAGTTAAACAAGTACCCATTAGATAATAGAATAAAGTAGAACATTCGATTCGAAATGTACTAAACAACGTGCCTACGTGTCTGGGATGCGAAAAACCATTTGGCACCGGAACAAAATCGCAGTACATACACATTTCCCTAGAAATAATATCGTCTATAGCAATGGAAAGATATTATAAAAGTTATACATATTCCAAGGTTAAGCGAGTTGCATGTTTCACAATAATTATGCAGTTAGGTACCTACCTACCTACTAGGAACCGATAGCTAATGGTCAAGGGCGGATCCAGCTTTGGTGCCAGGGGGGTCACATAGTCGTGGTCAAGTCACAAGAAGTTTAATTTTTATAATCATACATAAAAGTAAAAAGTAGGTATTTTATTAATGTATGTATAGTCCGGCAAAAACGGGTAGAAACGACAACTAAAATTTCATTAGTTTGGAAACCCTTTCTCTACTAATCTATGGAAAGTACAGGTTTCTTGTCTATGGTACAGATACCGAAGACGTCAGTCAGAAGTAATAATTTCCTTTTAAAAGAGAATTTAAATATTTTGCGTATTTAGCTTGTGGCGCCCCCATTTATTACTATTATTTTTTGCCAGACTATAAGTACTCACCTACTGTACTTAAAAATACCTATATTTAAATCACAACATCAAGTTTTCCTTTACGTCTTCTCCCGAAACGCGTTATCACTTCATCTTCTTCAATGGGTACGTTTTTATGGACGTGGAGAAGTGCCAGTCCGGTTAGACGAAATATGACGTCAGATGAAAGGAGGCGGTGGCGCGGTAAAATTCAAATTTTCGATGCGTTCGTTCCCGAATAATGCGTTTGCCATCATACAAAATATTAATTTATAATAAATTGATTAAATATTGAAGGTATTTACATAAAATCTATATTGTGACCAAAAAATATATCCTTACTTAAAACCATTACCTATGATTAACAATTTTAAATAGTGGTCCGGTGGACCCAGGGGTCATGACCCCCATGACCCACCCCCTGGATCCGCCCTTGCTAATGGTCGAGGACAGGTAGTATTAATTGTACCTACCTTGGACTTAGATCGTAGGTACATTCAACTACATCGAGTGACATCGCGGGATATTTCAAGATATAAATTTTTTTAGAACTGACAAATACAGCATAGCTCCTGCCCATGCTGTATCCCTGAGGGGACGGACCTCGGCAATGCGCGTTTCTGAGACTTCACGACTTATTGCGTTGTGGGGATCGGTGAGAGGTATTTCAAGAATAATTTTTGCGAACGCTTCATCTTCGACATCATCTTCACTCATTAGTTTTATAGTTATTGTCATTCATTCGTTCAAGGGGTTTAAATACTAACGGCCTATGGTCCTTCGAGCCATCTTGAATTTACACAAAAGTCTGAATTTTTTTTATATCGAGAGAGGATACCTAAGTGATCAAAAATATAATAAGTCATTTTGTGGTAACGTCTGATATAATAATCTCTTCTCTAATTAGTACTTCTATTCGCGTCTGTCCTCATCATTTCTGTTTTTCCGTTTACTTCTTCTAAACCATGCAACGGATTTTGATACACGGTTTTCACTGTCATTTAGAGAATTTCGTCTGGAAGGTTTATGTGTATTTATTACAGCATAGTATAAGCATATGCTCACGACTATATTCCCCGAGGGGGTAGACAGAGATATTCTGAAACCTCAGAAAATCCACGTTTCACCAGTAGTACCGAAACTCGGTCAAGTGTGACGGGGAGTGAGCCCGTTTCCACTTGTAATGGACAGTGGGTACAATACATGCCTCGAAATTGAAGCATGCAGGTTTCCTCACGATAAATTCGGCCTGGACGGGGATCGAACCATCGCCTCCTACACGGCAGCTAAGGTTACACGCCACGACCCGACTGACCGCCTCGACCACCACGGCTTCAAATGAATAAATTCAGATAAATAAATTTTGGACATAAAAAACGATGGTAGCTTAAATACAAAATGACTTATTGCCTATATTTTGTTATCTAAATGGCTTCAAGGTGCGATAGCAAATATGGAAAAAAATCCATACTAAAATCTTCAAACCCCTTTAGAAAATGTATTGAGTTTGTAGAACTATCTCAGAAATAACCAACACAATATCCTTTTCAAAACATATATTGTCCATCTTCTATTATACTTAATTATTTATGACTATCCAACATTAAAACTTATCATCTCAATTTATTAATTATTAGAACTATCCAACATCAACCAAATTAGCCAACTGTTGTTCAAAACTTATTATCTTAATTTACAATCGTAGCGTCTGTGCGACTCTACTGCTCGAGACTGGCTGCCCTCCTTCGCCCAAAACCTCGTCCTTCAACCGATGCCGCCAGTGTGGCCAGTGCAAGGTATCAATAAAACCTTATGAAAATTAATAAAACCTTACACTCGACCATCCTGACGACGTGTATGTCCTCATACACGTACCCGGTGGAACCTTACACTCGGCAAAAAGGTACATTTTATTAAGAGATTACTAAACAGTCAATTATAATCACTAGCTTTTATACATAAAGTACCTAAATATCAAGTATATTTTACACTATGTATACAACATAAACATTAGATTAATAAGTTGATAACAAAGAAAAACAGACATAAATCAGCACTTAGCTTCGTCAAAACAATGAAATACAAGCTCAGTCAAATAACCCACCCCTCGTCGATCCTGAATCTGGCGCAAAGGAGCCCATAATGCTAGCAGCGCAGCGTTGCCACGCTGAATAGCTTTTTGGTCAATTAGTTGATTGACCAAACAAATAATTGTCATAAGAATAAATTGTTCGTAAACATTATTTTTGTGTTGATTAACTTAATTTTAATATTAAATGTTTACTGGTAAATGATGTATAAGTAAATGCATTCTTATTTTTTTTAAACCAACTAGACTGTACTAGATAAACCAAGCAAATAAATTGATTACCTACCTGGTTTTTATCATAATAATTAATAAGTAAAAGAAATAAATTTTAACAAACAGTTATAAAATTGTAGGTACTAATGACAACAATGTAACAATAAATAACCATTACAACAATGTAACAATAAATAAACATTACAACAATGTAACAACAAAACAAACAACAACAAACAAACCCAATTCATCAATAAACTATAGTGATTTTACTGCTTTTATATGCAATGTATTATTTGTGGCATCCACTACAAAATATTGTATCTCTTTATCTTAATTCTTTTAAACAACTAACAAACTAATTGGGTACCTATACAAAACATCAATCCCCGGTAAAATTATGTGCCAACTCTAATAATGATCTGTCCTTATATCCAGGCATCTAACCAATTATACAACGTGTTAATTAATTAAAGCAAAACTAGAAAGCAGTTTGTTTAGAATCGAGAGCAGAATCGAATCATCATGGTTTCAACAAAGGTAATTTCTTCAAAATATCAAGTAATATGTTAGTAACATCTCAAATTTACTGAACTCGATCTCAACCCACCGCTCGGGCACTCTCACCCTACTTACCACCAAAGCAAGATTCCCAAAATGTATCCATGAGCACGTTAGCGCTTCCATTCCTTGCTGAAATGATTACAAATCATTTATGCCTGAAAACTTATAATGTATTCGCATTTTAAATTTTAACTATCAAAACAATGAAATTATTGTTTTAATCTAATTGCTTTGTTATAAATCAGTTGGGGCGCACGAGGTCCTGCGCTTATTCATTAACAAGTTGTATAACCATTAACCATCCAATAACAACCAAATATTAATATATTACCTCTGTTAATAATTCTAATTATTTTGACATTTTAAGATATTTAATAAAAATGATGACATTGAATGCCTTGAAGAGGCAGATTGCTGTACTACAAATTAATTATACCATTTTATGCAACATGTCCAATCAACAAGTAATAAATGAATTATGAATGGTTACAATAGTGTAACCCTTTAACTAGCCAATTTGTATTCTTTTATCCAACCAAAATAAATCCGTAAACCAAACCTCTCTTTTATTGGTGTTGGTTTAACAGATCAACCATATTCAGTATCCAAACTTAATAAATCCGTAAACCGAACCTCTCTTTTAATGGTGTCAGTTTAACGAATCAACCATAATTATCCAGTATCTTATTCAGGCGAAGCAAGTAATGAACGTTTTCCATGCTCTTGCTGCACCCGAACTGAAAAACAAACAACTAACAATTTTGTAGTCACAATATGCAGCGTAACAGTCAATGTTATCTAATGCTCGGTATTTAATAACATTATATCAATCTGATAAGATTCTGAAACTATAACCACCGCTTGAATTTTTGATCAGTTTGATGAATAAGAGCTTTGTAAAAGAATCCACAACGGTCAATTTATAGTACATTATGTCTCTTAGACTCAAGTCAGGGTCCGATTTCAAAGTCATCCTCAGCTATCATGGCCTCTTAAGACCGACTGACCTTATCAATGAACAAATTTTTGTTGTGGGTATCCCGTCCTGACAATTTGTACAGGCACTCAGACATTAACGCCGGAAATTTATACTAACTAAAAGACCACCGACTATTTTGTCTATTAAAAATTTGTGTCAATTATCTATCTCATATATTATTTATCTCATTGGCTTTTAAACACTAGACTTGCAATATCAAACTGTATTAAAACGTATAAGTATTATAGTAGGTAATTTCTTACAGATAGATAGTCATAAGAGTAGATAGATAGTTGTTAATCTGTTACGTCAGCTAAACAAAAGTCTCGACTTTTAAACTCTTAATTATCGTTAATTTTCTTCACACAACGGTTCTTTTTATCGAAGAACAAAATAAAACAACAATTCTATTAACCCAACCAACCATTAGGAAGACCCAGGAAAGTGGCTTCATGTCATGCTTTCTTATTATCCATCTACCTATTTTAGGTTTATCCTTAGACCAATTATTGTATTGATCTTAGGTTTATCTTCAGTTATCTAAACCAAACAAAAGCTGTCAATAAAATGAAATTTATTTCAACAAGACGATGTCATCATAGTAAGTAAATATTTTATTTCACTACTTTATGTTGACCAATATTTATGCTATTTAAATACTTTCTTATTACCTTTCAAAGACCATCATCAATCAAATTTTTAATTATTACTTTTATAGTTCTTTAGACCAAAAAAACTTCTGAAATCATAAAATAAAATATAATCTTTCCTTTTTTTTTTTAAATCATTTCTTGATACTCGGTACTTAAAGTAAATCTATAATAAGTACTTAGACTCCAATAAGTACTTAGGAAAATAATCAGATATCTGTTTTATACATCTGTGGAGTCTTGTTTTACCGTCTCTGGTAGGAAATTTTATATTTTTCAAATAAAATTGACAAATCTGAAATTAGCACCAGAATGAGTGATTTCCATGCGATACAGCTCATGCTGAGATGAAATAATAAGAGACGCTAGTCTCTTATTATTTTTTAATAGACGGTACAAAGACATACTTAAAGCATCGTTATTATTATATTATATTTCTTTTTTATTGCGCTCTCTTTATATTTTGAGGAGGTTGCATCGCTCACAATATTCAAATGCTCACCCAAAATGCTGGGCCTAAAAGATTATCAAAATAGGTTCTTCTCGGAGTACCTTCGGTCATAAATCATAATTCTAACTTGGATAGGGTATCTTTTCTTTTCCAGTGATTAAATTAATTAGTATGGTAATTCAAGTATTAAGGAGAACCGCCATCCCCCCTTTTATTTACAACAATAATTGGGGTAGATAGTTCGATTTAATTTTTTTAATGAATCTTATGATGCCTGCATGCAGCATTTCATTGAACATTCGGTCGGGTGTCTAAAGTATAGGAAGTTGCATTGACTGTTTTTAACTCGATTTTATCTCTGTAATATTAGTGTAGCCTTACTCGTTTTATCGTGTGCAAAACACTGTCTGTAACGCCGCGCCGAAGGAGTTCTATGAGCTTTGTCTTGCTTGTAGATACCATATCAACTAAACGCATGACGATTTTCATTAAACCGTTCGAGATAATATCATCAATTTGTTGGTTCGACAAATCCGATCCGCATACTAGTCTATAAACTACGCGCACTCTTTCAGAACGCGAAAATAAGAAATATTTTCGAAGATGCCTTGGTACAGTCATCAACTAAAGCCAATTAAGTTGGGCGCAATTCAAAATGAAATTAATCTTACACAAGCAAATCTATCTTCTTACTAAGTTATAGGTAGATGTAACGTGTAGAATGTTAAGGTGAAGTTATCACCTTCAAAGCTAACAATAAAATTACGAACACGAATATAACATCATCTAATAATTTTAAGGTAGATACTTTCGTTATCTTTTACTTTTGATTCTGACTGTACTAAGCACGGTGTTATTGTTATAAAAACTAAGCCATGTGCAATCTTGTAAACACACTATACGTGTAACAATCATCTCTCCCACAACCACCAAACATCTAGAATATTTTACCTATCTCTATCCATCTAATTTTGTATAACGTATAGCAACATGGTTAGAAGTATTTATTATTATTATTAATTTTAAATATCTCAACTTGAGATTCTCAAGTAGCATTCTTGCGGGCGGGCCCTTAGCCCGATCCGAAGACAGATTGTTTTTACGCGCTCAGCAGCAAATGTGACAGCGAAATTATTGAAATACTAAATATAAACAAATTATGGAAGATCCAGTTTTCATTTTATCGTTCGTTCGTTACATACGTATTTGTCATATTTGGTTTCCCTACAATTTTGGATTTCAACAACTCGCTACCAGTAAATCTTGCTGTTCCCGCAGCAGCCCCAATACTCGCAACATCATAAATTTTATTATGAACTATTACTGTAACTCTTTCAAGGCGCTCGTCAGCATCTTGTACGTTGGATAACTTGTAACCATCGTGTGTAGGAATTATTATGTGACTACTGGATAGACACTTGGAGTAAGCGTGACTATCCAGCATGAGTTTTTCTAACAAACTATCATTCTCGATCGTACAAGAAACAGGTAGCGGTCAAACCATCATTCGTCAAAGTCACTTTCGCAGAATCCACGTAATGTACTAAATTGTTGCCAATCCTGTGGATCAAATGTGATCATGGCTGAGCCTTCGTTGGTCTTGTATTGTTTTAATCTACATATGACTTCGGTTTGTGTCCTATCTATTTCAGTGACACAGAGAGAGAACCCGGCTTCGCCTTATTAGAAATAGTATGTAGGTGGAGCCCGCGCACCACTAGTACCTAGTTCATCGCACTTAGCCTGAGATCTACTGTAATACTCATGTTTCATAAATAAATGATTCATATTCTTATTCTTAGAATAGAAAGAACAAGGTCACAAGTTACTATGACAATTTTAAGCATAAGCATATGCTCACGACTAAGTATATTACCCGAGGGGCAGTCAGAGACATTCCGAAACCCCAGACCATCCACGCCTCACCAGCACCGAAACTCCGTCCAGTGCGACGGGGAGTGAGCCCATCGCCATGACAATTTCATGAAGAATTTAATTTGATTAACCTTTGAACTCATTCCAATATTCTGTTCATTATCCGTCTCAAATAATATTGAGGCACCAGGTACCAGGTTTTAGCTTGCCGTGCAATTGTCGTGTGAGTTTTTGCTTAGTGAGGTGAGACTCACTATAATTTTATAGTCTTAACCCTTACGTTATTATAGTTATTTTCTGAAAGATTGAATTCAGGAATAATATCTCTATTAACCGATATTGCGTTCAGGTTTGATGGCTGGCACAGTATCAATGGATTTTATTATTTTAATTATCCTTAACCATAGAAGAAAAAGATGAATTACATGACCTTTTGTGCGGCAATCACCGCTCGCAGATTCTCGTTCCTTCCTATCGCACCCATCAGATAGTCTGCTCCGTTTTCGAGCCTCACACGTTGCTGGACCCAGCATCAGGAACCCTGGTGCAACTGTGGCTCGCCCTGCAGTTCGACCCAGCATAAGGCACCCTGCAGCAACTGCGACTCGCCTCGCAGCTCGACCCAGCATCAGGCGCCCTGCTGCACCTGCGGCTCGCCTCGTTGCTCAACCCAGCACCAGGCGCCCTGCTGCAACTGCGGCTCGCCTCGTTGCTCAACCCAGCACCAGGCACCCTGCTGCAACTGCGGCTCGCCTCGTTGCTCAACCCATCACCAGGCACCCTGCTGCAACTGCGGCTCGCTTCGCAGCTCGACCCAGCATCAGGCGCCCTGCTGCAACTGCGGCTCGCCTCGTTGCTCAACCCAGCACCAGGCACCCTGCTGCAACCGCGACTCCCCTCTGCAAGTCCTTCTCCATCCAACGCAATCGCGCTGGCTCCATCCTCCATGTTTGTTATAGCTCTAGCATGTGGCGGTTGTGGCCCTGGCGCATGCTAACTCGTCTGCGTTAGAAGCGAGACCGTTTCCGCTTAGGAGTTTCCAGAGTCCAATCCCTTCATCAATAGCTGAAACTCGCCGTATTTTTTTTTTTTACGGCAAATCGTAAATGTTAATATACCTATGTATTTAAAGGATTCAAAACCTAATAACACAATGGGAACAACTCACAATCATCATATAAGTTTATCACGTTACCAAATATAAACAAACAAAGCGTTCCCTAGCGTAGCTTATAAAGAAACTGAAACTTGATACATTTGTTTTGTTACCAACGAATATTATCGCTCCAACAAGAGGTACGGAAATTTCAAGGTTACTTCATGATTGACCATCATTCATTCATCAGAACCTTGACTTTGATTTATGTGTAGAAATAATGTGACTAAGGGATACGCATTTCTTATGCAGTGAATTTGTATTCATCTTGATACCTTCAATATGCTCATAACTAATGGGTTCACTAATATACAAAAATGGTATCAATCATATTTCAAATCATATTACTTATACATGAGTAATTGTAGGCGTGCACTTACCAGAAAAGTTCATCCCCCGCTTCTGAGATGTAGAACTATCTCAGAAATAACCAACACAATATCCTTTTCAAAACATATATTGTCCATCTTCTATTATACTTAATTATTTATGACTATCCAACATTAAAACTTATCATCTCAATTTATTAATTATTAGAACTATCCAACATCAACCAAATTAGCCAACTGTTGTTCAAAACTTATTATCTTAATTTACAATCGTAGCGTCTGTGCGACTCTACTGCTCGAGACTGGCTGCCCTCCTTCGCCCAAAACCTCGTCCTTCAACCGATGCCGCCAGTGTGGCCAGTGCAAGGTATCAATAAAACCTTATGAAAATTAATAAAACCTTACAAGTTAAAATTAAGTTCTTCTAAGGGAGCTTACTCTGATTAAACCACAAAGCTTACAGAATTCTGTACCTAACATTTAACATTATACTACTTAGAACTGAACAAAATAATATCCACCTAAAATCATAAATATTTTATACATGGTGAAATTGATATCATTAGCATCCTTTTAAACTAATAGTCTACCCATCAAACTGAACAACTTTTACTATAGTAGCAAACCGAATGGAGCAAAAAAAAACCTGCCGTTCCATACTAAACTGCAATGCCTACTCGACTCCAATGTATGCAACAGCTGATGTTTTTTGCTCCGATTGGTTTGCTCCCATAGTAAAAGTTGTTCAGTTTGATGGGTAGATTCATAGTTTAAAAATTTTTCATCGCAATCAGCCCAACGGTTTAGGAATGCATAAAGGACAAACATACAAACATGTTTTTTTTTTATATTGACGAAGATAGAAGATAAAACCCTACGGACTGTCCTTCGTCTGCGCTGGCCCTATAGTTTTTCTAATAGAGCAAGGTCTAAAAGATTAAACCTGTAATGACTCACTGATTCGATTGACACTGATTATAATGAGATTCGATGGTATACCTACATTATAGGCCTGGCCTGCAACATTAAAACCATTTTTTTCCTGCTTTTGCAATGGCTCTAAATCAGGGTTTCCCAACCTTTTTTGCGTAATGCAAAAGTTATAATAAGTAATATTTTCATACCCTCTATCGAAATTCTAACGACAAGCTCGGTTAGAACTATGCTACCCGAGACCTACTTAGCCTGAACACACAAACGAATGCATGAATTGGTAACTTAATGAATGAGTTAATTAATAAAATTAATTAATGAGTGAAATTTACGCCAATAACTGGATTTTTCAAAATGCAAACGCATTGTGCGCCCCTACGATCCTATTACGCCCCACAAGGGACGCGCCCCACTGGTTGGGAAGTCCTGCTCTAAAGTACTATGTAACAATGATAAGCCTTTAAATTATCCTAACAATAGGTACCTACTAGGCCAGTTATAAAATAATCCTCGATGCCATTGCTTTTGCTATCAACACGCGACCCGAGACGACGGTCGTTTCGTTTCCCATCCCCGACCTGCCCAAATGTGCTCGACGATGCCGTCACAGCTGCGAGTTTCGCGGGTCATTGCCCCTACATATATATGTAGTCTGTATACATATATGTCTACAGCGTCTACAATACACGCGTGTGTTTCGTTTAGGTTAGGTTAGTTTAACTGAATGATTGTTGTGCTTAGTACCTATTGTATGATCGCATAATGAAGTCAGAGGCTATTATAACGAACATTCTAGTTAAGTAGTGTAGGTATAGTGTGTGTATGTGCAATTGTTTATCTGGGTTAATTTGTCTAGTAAAATAACAAAAGGCAACGTGCCCTCGTTAGCTATCAATAATTTTATTTTATTACCTAGCAACTGCATTAGATTAGGTTATCAAGTTATCAGAAGCGGAAGTCGATATTACCAACGTATCACATGTGGAGATTCGAGAAGCTTATTCTCTTTATATTGTGCTAAAATGTTTAGGGTACACCCCTAGTTTGGATGGGAGGTCCAAAAAATGTTGATCAGTTTCATTGTCTGAATACACCCTTACAATTCTCTTAATTAAAAACTAGTGGTGTATCTTATCTTATACAGAGTCCTTCTTAATATGCTGAAAATTTTTAAGGGGATTATCAGACCGTGAAACTGAACAACCTTCTTTATGGCACCAACTTTCCATACAAAATTGCAAAGCTACTCGTGCCAAATGTATGGGACAGCTGATTTATTTCGCGATTTCGACGTTGGTCCCATAGAGAAAGTTGTTCAGTTTGATGGTCTGGTCATCCCCTTAAAAACTCTCAGCATATTAAGAAGGAACCTGTATTTCTTAGCTATTATAAAACTGTAACAGAAGTAACACAATTTTTGAGCTAAATTTAATTAAGCTAAAGTTAATCATTTTAACTGGTTCTTACCGCGTACTTATTGTTTTTGGAGTTCCCGATATTACGGCAGTGTTGCAACTGCCATGATCACGGGAACTCCAAAAACAATAAAAACGCGGTAAGAACCAGTTAAAATGATTAACTTTAGCTGTAACAGAAATGTCTGTAGGTAGTAGTTACTACATTAAAGATATTTAAAAAAAATAGTTTTTAGATGTCCCTGATTCCAAATCACACATTTTTGCAAATTTTGACTGTCTGTCGTAACTGGACCAAGACCCCTCTGTCTCCAATAACCTTAGTTGTGTGCCTAACTCTTCAGGAAGCGAAGGATTCCAAGCTGTCTCTCCATCTTTTGGGTCTACCTGCGAACATCACATCACCATCCCAAAATACATTGATAAACACTGGCGCCGGGAGGCGGGTGCAATTTCTAACTCGCTTCACTCGCTCCAGGATCCTATCAATTACGAAATCCTATTGGATGTGTCCTAGCTTTATAAGTAGGTAGGTATCATGTATGGATTACCCCCCTAACTTTGATAAGTTATATGTCAAGATAGACAGTTGAAACTACTAACGCGTCGAAAAAAATATCGACCAGTCTAGGCTGATAACTCCTATCACTGTATGTAGGGAACGTGGCCTACCGGTGTTTTATTCGGTTCCGCTGGAGAGGTTTTAGTGGACTGTATTTTTTCTGGTGGCAGGAGTGGTTCGATGTAAAGGAAAGTCTTGTTTGCAGCACTGGAGGTTTATTTTAGTGATTTTTACACCAGAGTTAGTTACACGCACAAGCACCGTACCATATGGAAGGCAGAAACGGATATACAATTTTTTTAATTACTAAATTTTATGTTGGTGTTGCCAAAACTGTGCACGCACATAGAGATAAGTTGTATGACGCCTCATTCACACCAACACAAGAAAGTTGGCCCGTTTGTTTTAGTACGTTAAAAGCTGTATCTTGACATATAATTAATCAAAGCCCCCTAAAAATAATTCTGCCGGCGCGGGCCCATGTTGATAAAATTAAGTGACTTTCTATCTAGATGTTAATCTAGCCGTAAAACCAGTACCTAGTAGGAAACAAACAAACAAATCAAAGCATGTAATGTTATCGTTACGTTAGTTAGGTTTCCATAGAGTATAGACTTTTTACTTGATAACGTTAGTGCGTAGTTGTAACTAACTAGTACTCGTTTCGTTACCTATTGGCCTTAGAAATCGTCACTTAAATTCACAAAAGGAAGTATCGAAACTTAACTTTAAAAAAAATTCTCGACTTTCGTGTTCTGACCTCCTTATTATACGGGGTGTTAGTGGGTTTGATTGATATATAACCGAAGTCATAAATTCATAATACAGGGTGTTCCCTGATGTAAGCTCCATAGTGAAAGTTGTTCAGTTTGAATCACCGTTTGGTCTGAGTTCACCGCTTCAGTCTGCGGAGGCCTGTACCTTACACCCTGTATAAGATCTTACTCTCAGTTTTCTCAGTACAATCATCATTCATCATTAAAATATATATAATTAATTGTAGTTGTATAATTTTACCACTAAAGCTTTATGATATCACAAAAGGCATAAGCATTATTATTATGCTCACGACTGAATATATATTTCTCAAGGGGTTAGTAGCAGATATTCTAAAAAGACCATCTAGACCATACCATATACAGAATGTAAGGAAAAGTACCGCCAAATTTTAGAATTAAATATTGGCCTTAAAACAAATTTACTTCATAGCATGTTTAGATCTTAATATTGTCTACACAATGATGTGTGTTGCAAGTACATAAGTTACCGATTTTTTCCAATATTTAGGCTTTTATTTGAACATTGGTTTCATATGTATTTCATAGAAAAAAAATATATACTTCATAGCAAATTAAAGCCGGGATGTTGAAGATAATTCGGATATTTTTCATTAATTTGTATGTCTTTCAAATAACGAGTAGATAGCTTCCAAAAACAGGAAAAATATGGCCCGGCCCTTCGTTTACCTATGGGGAGCGTCTTAAAGGTTAATGACACTTTTCCTTACACCCTGTATAGAACCTAGAGCCTAGAATCTAGGCGCTTCCACGTTCGAAATCCTTGTGGATCAAGCCTTTCAATGTTAACGTCATGGTCATACAAGTTATGTTAGAGTTCGATATAATTATTTATACACATTCATAAATGAAAAGGATTTCTATAGCTTGTTATATGTTTAAGTAAGTTTATGTCGCTGTAATTCTATTCTATAGAGATTGAATGGGTAATGTTTTATTAATTAGAACAATGGCGGACGACAGTCTGCTGCGCGTTGTAAAATTCCCAACAAATGTAAAAACATTTTGTTATCGGCGTAATAGGTTAATTAAATAGTAATTTAGTACAATCAAAGACAATTATAGGTCTAATTGATAACAATAATACGTTAGGAAGCAATTGTAAACATTTAATAAGAGATAGGTGTCGTGTAGTAGCCGGTTGGTAATAAAATGAAGACATGACATTATAACACAATATTACGTAAGTTTATCTCTTTTTGTCCCTTGCGAAGATAGGTAGGTGTTTGCAATTAAATTTTAATTGCAACCTTGGATATATTTCTTGCAGGAGATGAGCAGAAGTGCTATTTTTTGAATCAAACATTTTGAGAATGATGATCGAATGATGCATAATCTCCATACTGATGCTGATTCAAACGTCTGACTTTAAAAAATCGGAGTCCAGAATGGAAATTCCCATCAACTTGTTTGATCGGTAGAAAATAGGCTATACCAAGGCAAAGGTTAATTTTAAAAAAACATGATTTTTGTAACATCTTAACTTGCATTACAGCTTTTAATCAAGGAATACCTATTTAGCATTCCTTTAAGATTTTTTAAGTAACCTATTGTTGACTGATTGTAGGTACCTACTGATGGGATTAGAGATATAATTCAATTGTCCCCTACAATTTTATCGTTTGGAGTCTTCCATATAAATAGATCTATGTAGGTACCTACTTTATATGTTACTTAAAGAAGCAACTAATTGAGTCTATTCTTACTATAGCTCTGTCTCTGGAAACACAGATAAATTCAAAACTAGGTATAATAAATAAGTCTGCTACGTCTGATAAAAATAGAACACCTGAAAACAATTGAAGGTTGTAATGACATTGAAAAATAAAAAGCAATCCATTGTTACGATATTTACACATGTTTTTTATACAGCTATGTATAAAAAACAGGGTTCGTATTGTGTAACTACCCAATTCAATGGATATAATGATCACAGAAACAAAATATTTATTGAAAATTGTCCAGTACAGTTATAACTATAATACGTTACGAAACTTACGCAATAGCCCTACAGGAGCCATAGATTCTGCTAAAATTTTTATTGATTCGCAAACCCTGGACTGTAATACTACGAAGTTATAGGTACTGTAGTAGGCTTGTAATGCAGTTCGGCCTTTTCATTCACTCTTTGGCAGAGTCTAACCAGCCGTCACTCTTTAACAGGGGAGGGGACTTTCGACTCTTCAATTTTATACTTCACCGAGAATCTGCTAGGTAGGTAGGTACGTATCTAATAGATAGATGCATTTATACATCCTCTGACGCCGTTTGTTGTTGAAATTCTAGAAGGGTGACCTCGGTGCGCCGGTTTTCTAAATATACTGGGTGTAAAATTAAATGCATTAAATATTTTAAGGGAGATGGAGTCAAACTGAACAACTCTAGATTTGAAATATCAGAAAATCCGTCGCTGGGTTCGAATCCGTCGACGCGACGATGCGATGTATGTATACACGGCGACACATCAAGCTGTACAAAACCAACGTAAGCTGGCCGCGCGTAGGTTGCATATCGTATAACGTCGCGCGGCCAGCTTATTTTGGTTTTGTACAGCTTGATGTGTCGCCGTGGGTACCTACGAATGAGTTTTTTTAACTTATGTAAGTAGGTACGAAAAACCGACTGCTCTCAAACGGTGAAAACATCGTAAGGAAACCTGCAGCTGGTAGAAGAAATTCTGATGCGTATGTGATCTACTAATCCGCATATAATTCGGAGCGCGCTACAAACAAACGAAGTCTGGTTATATTTTCAATACTAACCAATTAAAGTCAATGAAATTTTTCAGAAACAATCTAGTAAATAATTGTGTCAGATTTTCGTTAAAATATAGGTATAGTTTAAAGTTACAGTGCCTCAAAGATTTCCATACAAATCTTAAATTAATCCTAACATTGGATACTAGATTTCCCGTTTTGCATACAAAAGCCGTATCTCAATTTTATTTTTTTAGAAAAAAAAATCTACTGAGATTGTAAATTGCGTGCAAAAGTCATTGATTGATTCGGCTTACGCATGTCACAGTTCCAATTTCAGAGACGTATTTCGGGCGAGTTTTGAGTAGGTAGGTAGGCATAATGAAATTAGTCCAATTTGCTCTGTATTGTGTTGCTAAGTACCTATTATATTAGTAGCACATCCCTTCGAAGAACCTTAATTTGGTATAGGTATATCGTAAATACCGTTAAGTATACAGTAACATACATATTGATATCATTAGCATCCTTTTAAACTAAGAGTCTACCCATCAAACTGAACAACTTTTGCTATGGGAGCAAACGGATCGGAGCAAAAAAATCTGCTGTTAAATATAAGTACATTTGAGTCGAGTAGGCATTGCAGTTTAGTATGAAACAGCTGATTTTTTTCAGCTCCGATCGGTTTGCTCCCATACCTACTAAAAGTTGTTCAGTATAAACTTGCGCACTTTTTATGAAGATTTGAGGGTTTACGGTTTTAGTTGCTTAGGATTGAAACTAAACTACAATAGATGTTTTGAGGATGAAAGATCTGAACGAAGATATAAATAGTTTAAAAACTGACAAATAAATGTTAAGGTGGTCTGTATATGGCACTTTTGTAATGGCAGGATTATTCAGAAGTCCGTATCTATCCACTATAGGGCATTTAAGCTTCCTCTCTGCGCCACCCGTATCCATGTCTTGCCAACGCTTCTATTGATGGCATACAGTCCAGGAGGGCGATTTTTGAAACTCATACGTTCAAATCAGCAGTGGAAAATGTCAAAATTACTTTGGTGATATGCATCTTCCTACTGCAAATTTGACTTTCAAAAATCACAATCCAGAAGTGCGATTTTAAAAGTAAAATCAACAGTAGAAAGATGCGTATCTCCATAGTATTATTGACATTTTCAACTGTTGAGTTCAACGAATGAGTTTCAGAAATCGCACTCTTGGGATAAATAAATCGCAACTGAACCATGATTGGACCGCGTGCGAACCACAACTTTTAACCCATGGGTATTGCGCTATTCATTTGACAGCCGTAAGAGCCGTTTTCACAGATCGCTCAGACGTTAAAGGCTGTCAGTCCCATAATAAATAAGTCAAGTTTACCGCGTTACGGCATTAAATACAGTTGAATAGTAATTTGATTGTGATTAGAACTGAAATTGGATTAGGATTGAACTTGGATGTTTTAAATTAGCGCTATCGCCCTCCAGTGGTGTTATTGAGGTGAGCATAAATTCAAACAGAATGAAACAAACTATAAGGGTTTCTTGTTTTGACTACGGAACCCTAAAAATGTGAGCCGACACAGTCACATTAAGTACCTACCTATCTATAGCTATAAATTTAAGTAGATGCGTCCGGCGCGGTCGTCTCATCACGTCTCACTTTCTTGGCCAAGGATGTAGAGTTCTAGACAGGAAGTTGGAATAGGTATTGTCTGTACCTAGAGAGCAGACTGCCTTACAAGCGGTGAAACATGAAAATACTCCTTGGCGGGCAGTAATGTTCATCCTTCTTTCGTATATTCCCGTCGTTGTTTCTGACGTCAACTTTGTCCCTTTCTAATCTAACGACAAAAATTGATAGAAAGGGACAAACGTAATATCAGAAACATCGTACGAATGAAATACGAAAGAAGGACAAAAATTACCGACCGCCATGGTCTTTTTTCGTGTTTCCATGTCTGTATGGAGGTTATAGATCCATTGGTTATAAATCCACGGTCTAGTTCTATGTGTAGAGTAGAATAACAAAATTAGCATTGTATAAGGATGAGTACTAACATGAGCGTTATCAAATCTCTTTGTCCATGGGGAACATAATGAGAACTGTTGTTTTAACCTCATTTACTGTACTGGGACATGACTGGTTCCAAGTTGATTAGAATGTATTGTCTCTGCTTTCATGACTGGTGCCAATAGTCTATTCTATAGTATAGGAACACCACTAGTTTTTAAATGCTAACAAGATTTTAAGTGAAATTCATTGACGTAGAATAGGTACTAAGGACGCCGGGTCTAGTACAAAATGCTCGAAAAAAGTGTCCGAGACTAAACTACGCACACCTAAGTACGTGTAGTAATATTAAACCAATTAAAAACATTCAAAAAGCTGAGATTTTTTTCCATCCCACTCCCACATCGGGGCACGGTGCGCGCCGCGCGTGCACGTAGTCGGCCGGTCAAACCAAGACTGTCCCGTAATTGGTTCTCTTTTTACGGTTTGGTACACTTTTGAGCGCGGACCCAACGTCCAGTAGTTGGTAAGTCAATGGTGAAAATTGGTGGGAGGCAGGGAGTGTCCGTCTGGTGTACGTCCTCATGAAACTAATAAGTACTATAACATCACGGATAGTACTAGATACACTTTTTTATATTGTGTTATAGGTAAAGAATCTATAGTCTATAGTCAATGCATCCAACCTTCTCAACTGGTACCTACAGACGCTACAAGAAGGTTGGATGGTATAGAGTCTATTCTATACCAAAGAGAATGGAATCACTACGTTTTATAGATATACATCATTCAAAATAGCAACCAAATTTTAAGGCTATTTTGCATTACAGAAACAGAGATTTGAAACACTTCTTCTCACTTATTCTTGAAACAGCTTTAGTAACGTCCAAGATATGTCGGATAGTGTATGTATTAGTTAATCCCCCATTAAATCTCTTGCGAGCTTTTACTTCGTCAACAAGACAAAAAGTGACAGCAAGAGATATAATGGAGGATTAACTTTAATGAACGTACGTCCAACTGGCACATTATTAACTATTCTTATGATATTGTCTCACTCACTTGATGGAAAACGTGTTCAGTCTCGAATTCAAAATGGAACGCCTACGCCTACCTATTTACTAAAAATAGCCGTATCTTAATTTATAATGATTCAAGAGAGATTGAATAAATAAAAATAACGGTGATAAAGAATATCAATGCATGCATGCATATACTCACGACTATATTCCTCGAGGGGGTAGTCAGAGATATTCTAAAACCTCAGAACATCCACGTTTCACCAGTAGTACCGAAATTCTGTCCAGTGTGACGGGGGGTGAGCCCGTCGCCACTTGTAATGGACAGTGGGTACAATACATGCCTCGATATTGAAGCATGCAGGTTTCCTCACGATGTTTTCCTTCACCGAAAAACCAGTGGTGTTACAAATCGTACATAAATTCCGAAAAACTCATTGGTAGGTACGAGTCGGTCTGGACGGGGATCGAACCATCGCCTCCTGCACGGCAGGCAAGGCAACTCGCCACTGGACCACCACGGCTTTTTAAAGAATATCAAGGTTACTAGAAAAAAAAACAATTTAATACCGTAGATATTTTATTAAATATCCACAAAAATACTTAATCTATCAGGGACTACTGGTGCGGCACCACGCATCTGAAATAAATAATTATTATTGAAATTCAAGAAAATTTAAATATGAAAGAAAAACTAAAAACAAAAAATAAAGGAACGAAGACATAAACAAATTAACTCAAGAAACTGTGAAGCCTTTGCGGTGTTAGCAAAAGTAGGGGGATAGCTTCATCCTTCTCCCTTCTACAACCTCATTTCACCGCCTATTGCGCCTCTTGTTGGCTTTAGGCTTGCATAGGAAAGCACAAATACAGAATCACGAGTATAAGAACATTTTGCATTTGACTTTTCAACTGCTGGTAAGTACACTTTAAATCCAGCTCAGTTATTTTACGGAGTTTTGTTAAGGGGATATCATTCGGAGCGCGCTCCATACAAACGTACTATGGTGATATTTTCAACACAAACCAATTAAAGCCAATCAAATTTTGCTGAAACAATCTTGAAACAAATATCTAGGCTTGTATGGAGTCCGATTTTCGTTAAAATTTACATTTTTAATGCTAGGATTAATTTAATATTTGTATGGAAATATTTGAGGTACTGTAACTTTAAAACTATACATTTTAACGAAAATCGGACTCTATACAAGCATAGAAATTTGTTTTTAGATTGTTTCTGAAATATTTCATTGATTTTAATTGGTTAGTATTGGAAATATAACCAGACTTCTTTTGTATGGAGCGCGCCAACGGTAATATACCCTTAAGTTGGTATATCTTACCTACGAATTCTGGTCTGACCACTAGTCAGCAGTGATGCTGAAAAATTTCATTGAGTTGAATTGGTTAGTATTGAAAATATCACCATAGTACGTTTGTATGGAGCGCGCTCCGAATTATATCCTCTTAAGAGGGGTGGAAGTAATTATGAATGGGACTTTTAAACTGAAACCGGCACCATTTAGTGACAAAAAGACTAAACATATTTTTAAACTTACTGAAAAAAACTGTATTTATGAGAAACCATAAAAACATAAGAAAGAAAACAAACAAAAAACAAGAAAACATATTTAAAAATTTCACTACGCAACATACAAATCAATATTGTATCTTCCAGGAGGCTTTTAACTCAATAATATTAATACTAATGCACTCATTTTAATTAGATTTAACAAGTAAAATTATTGTTGGGCAAGAAAATAGGCATTGGCATTAAAAATGAGGTATTCATTAGAAAATACTAATGTATTTTAAAGCCTTCTAAGTAGACAAAAATATTTACATACATTACATATTTGAAGTGGTACCTATGTACAATATTTAAAAAAATTACCAGATGGTTTCTTAGAATTGTACATGTGGTTTTTATTTTGGTACATTTCTAGGCTCAAATTGGATCTTAAATACTATACCTAACAAAAATCAATTCTTAATGACTGGGCTATTTATTGGGTTTTAAAGTGGGGGGCGCGACGACATCTAACTAGACAGAGTAATAGCTTGAGGTCTAGTAAAGTCAGGCCACCATAGGAATGCCGAATCGACATAATGTCAATCTCATACAATACCGAGGATGAACTTTATTTAGTACGCATAGGGAGCTATAAAAAAATAAATCGGCATTCTTCGATTCTTTTATTGTACACCAGCGGGCCTATTGTGTAAGTTTCCGATTATATTGTTTACAAGATCGGTGACAACGTATTATGACTGTACTAAACAAATTTAAAGTACCGAATATTTTGTTTCTATGATTATATGTATTATAGTATGGAACAGTGATTACTCTTTCAATGAATATCCCCGAACCAAAAGTCTGGATACGTGAAACGGGTATGCATAGTTTTGTTTGTACAAGGATTGATGAATAAAAGTTTGGGAACCCCTGCTTCCTGCTTTACAATTCATGCATTTACAACTTTTGCAACATTGCATGCAGGTTTTTGCAGCGTAGTTCTGAAACCAGCAATGAAAACCTTGGAAATTCGCGTGATCGCTTAATTTAGAACAACCTCATATTATAGAAAACGAAAAGCCTTTTAGGTACCTACTTTCTCACATCTAAGGTAAGGTGTGAGAGGTTATTGAATGCCCCCAAATCGACGGCCATATACCAGTTGGACTGACTGATCACATTGTTCATTTCTGTAGGTAGATGTTAAATCAGTAGCTATAAGAACGTGAAAACTTGACACTATCTATAGGCCTCCGCCAAGCATTCTTCAATGAAATACACCAGCCAGAATCAATTGTTTATATTTCCAATCGCGGTTACAACTTAGAACATCTATAATTCTTCGCTATTTTATTCTTAAAAACAAATCGAAAACACTCTTTGAGAGTCCGCCGCCTTCGCGCGCGCCAGTCCTTGTCAAAATTGACGTAAAACGTTACGAATCAGTGTTGCCCATCTTAGTTTTTAAAACTTACTGCTATTATTTCAGTCAATCCTGCGTTACAAGGCTAAAACTAACTGGAATAATAGTATATTCTATCATTCGGCCAATTCTGACAATGGACGCGTCCTCGCGAAGAATGGGTATTATCATTAAATAAACTAAATCAACCTAACACACTGAGGTAATTTTTTTGTTTTAAAACTGTGACCAGGCATTAATAATAAAATTATAGGTACATTGTAACATTCCCCAAAACAAAAATCATAGTCACACAGGACCTAGCTGGGGACCACTCCACGCCCCACAGGGCTTCCCAAAAACAATCAACTATTGCCAATCTGGACAACAGCTGCCAATAAAGAGTCACGCAGGACACCGCCAGAGAACACTCTAGGCCACACAGGACTTCTCCAAACCGACCAACTGTCGCCATATATCCGACCAACTGTCGCCAATATATAGTCACACAGGACACAACCAGGGAACACTCCAGGCCACACAGGGCTTCCCCAAACCGATCAACTGTCGCCATATATCCGACCAACTGTCGCCAATTAATAGTCACGCAGGACACAGCCAGGGAACACTCCAGGCCACACAGGGCTTCCCCTAACCGAACAACTGTCGTCATATATCCGACCAACTGTCGCTAATGAGTAGTCACGCAGGACACAGCCAGGGAACACTCCAGGCCACACAGGGCTTCCCCAAACCGACCAACTGTCGCTAATGTATAGTCACGCAGGACACAGCCAGGGAACATTCTAGGCCACACAGGGCTTCCCCAAACCGACCAACTGTCGCCATTTATCCGACCAACTGTCACCAATAAATAGTCACACAGGACACAGCCAGGGAACACTCCAGGCCACACAGGGCTTCCCCTAAATACCATTATAATTATCTACATACAAGATTTGCAATGTACTAACTATAAGCATTATCATTTTGTTGCAATTGTTGACGTTTTTAATCCAATTTAATTCAATATCGAACATTATAAAATCAACTACCTTAGAACTATAAAATAATTTGATCCATTAAACAGTTACTAATTTGTGTCGCTATCAGAATCAGTAGCTATGGGATCATTTGTAAATACCAGCCATGGATGTATTTTGTCGACCGAAAACACATTTTTGTACGAAGTTTTTCCATCTTTCTTAGTAATTGGGGTATCCACCACTTCATATCTATCATTGCCCAGCACTCTGGAAATTCTGTACGGTCCACTACACTTAGGTAAGAGTTTTTTGCTCTGACCGGGTAAACCACTTATTTCTCTTTCGACTCTCACAAGATCACCAACGTTATATACTTTAGCTTCTTTTCGTCTCTTGTCAAAACGTTCCTTTTGTTTTTCTTGCTCAATCATATTTTTTTCTGTAACTTCGTCCCGGATTTCGTCACGATCATGAATTATTTGTGCATCAGAAACCAAATCATTCATCATGCCATCGGATCGGCCAGTGGGATTTATCCCGAACAAGATTTCGGCTGAGGTTTTTCCAGTGCCCTTATTTACGGTGTTGTTGAGACCCCATTGCACTTTTGGGATTACAACATCCCATTCGTTATCCGGCAGACCATGGTTGCTAGATGTGACTGCGTCTATAATTGTACGATTATATCGCTCTATTTGGCCGTTGGCCCGAGGCGTAGCTACCGCATTTAATATATGCTTGATCCCTTTTTCTTTTATGAAACTAGTAAAGTTGTGACTAGTAAAACTTGTACCCCTATCTGTAATGAGACGCCTCGGTACCCCAAACAGAGAAAAATATTCGTCAAAGACACCGATAGTCGTCTTTGTTTTACAGTTTTTCACCGGTTTAATATAAATGTACTTTGTAAACGAATCAATTATTGCTAGTATATAGCAATTGCCACGTTTGCTCCGAGGAAAAGGTCCACCGTGATCTGCGTGCAGCGTATCGAAGGGTTTATCAGGCTTCGGAATCGGATGCAACATACCTTCTTTGGGTCCACCTGGGACTTTATTGTGTGCACAGTGTAAACACGCTTTACAATATTTCGTGATAAACTTACGCATATTTTTGAACCAATAAACCCGCCGTATCCGTTCGTATGTTTTGTCGAACCCAAAATGTCCGACCTCATCATGTTGCATCTTAAGAATCTGCCATCGTACAGACTTGGGAACAACCCAAAGGAGATTGACCTCGTTTTGCTTCTTGACTACTCGGTAGAGGCGATCATTTTTAAGGGTGAAGTTATTTTTTATCTCTACCACATTATTCATGGCAGGATCCTTCAAAATATCAACGATTCTCTGTAATTCTGAGTCCGATTGTTGCACAGTCTGAAGCCAGTCATTATGAGAATCAATACTTAGTACGTCTAGCTCAAGGTCGCATGCCTGTTCATATGGTTCCACAGGCTGTCGGCTCAGGGCATCTACGTGTGCCATCCTAGATCCAGCGCGATATTCGATACTAAAATCGAACTCTTGCATAGCTAGATACCAGCGAGCAACACGCGGAATCAAATCCTTTTTGGTCATCGTGCTACGAACTGCGCTACAGTCTGTAACCACTTTGAACGTTACACCTAACAAATACACGCGAAACCGGTTTAGGGCAGTGATGACGGCAAGGGTCTCCAGCTCATATGAGTGAAATTTTTGCTCCTCTGGTGAGGTCTGGCGACTGTAGTACGCAATTGGTTGAAGCCCCCTGCCATTATCCTGAAGTAAGATAGCCCCGATACCATATTTACTAGCGTCTGTGTGCACTTCTAGGTTTGCCTTAGGATCAAATAGAGCCAAAACTGGTCTAGAAATCAACCTCTCTTTCAGATCGTTAAATGCTGTTAATTGATCTGGTCCAAATCGCCATGGCTCGTTTTTCTTCGTTAGAATGGTTAAAGGTCTAGCAATGATTGAAAAGTTTTTAACGAACCTCCTGAAATAACTTGCTAGGCCCACGAATTGCCGGACCTGATGGACGTCTTTTGGAACAGGGAAATTTTCCACAGCTGCTATTTTATGTTCACCGGGTCTCAAACCGTCTTTTGTTATCTCGTATCCAAGATAATCTACACGTTCCTGAAAGAACGCGCACTTGTCAACGTTAAGTGTTAGCTTGGCGTCTCTTAACATCATAAATACCTCTTCCAAACTGTCTAATCCTTCTTCTATAGTCGACGAAGGTATTAAAAGGTCATCCATATAAGCCATTACCCTGGTGTTGCCAGCCTTCTTTATCATTAAATTCATAGTCCTCTGGAATACGCTTGGAGCATTTGCCAATCCGAAAGGCATTCTATTATATTCATACAAACCTTCCGGAGTGACAAATGCTGTCAAATGTTTACTCTGCTCCGCTACTGGCACTTGGTAGTAGCCCGAAGCTAAATCCAAACTAGTAAAGTACTTGTTACCGCCTAGGGTGTCAAGCTTATCCTCTATGCGAGGTAACGGGTATTTATCCTTTAAAGTTTTTCTATTTAAGGCACGGTAGTCCACACACAACCGTTTCTGTCCATTTTTCTTATTTACCAAAATTATTGGACTGGCATAAGAAGAAGAGCTAGGTCGAATAATTCCATTACGCAGTAAGTCATCTATAATTGTTGACAACTGTTCTCTTTCCTTAAACGACATGCGATACGGATTGTAGGCTACCGGTGTATCATCATTAAGTTTGATATCCATTTGCATAATATTTGTTTCACCAAGTTCGGACAGGTCTAGGGCAAAACAATCTCTATACTTTTGCAGTAATGCGTGTAACGAATCAACTTGTTGAGCGTTTAACTGTGTCCCTAATTTGAGTGAGTCTGGGGGTATTGGTTTCTGACTAGGTGTTACCGGTACATTCACGTTTGCATTCTTTACCGTCTCTGTCATTCCCACATATGCTTCAGTTGACTCTTCAAAGGTTAATCCTCTTGCTATGATACTGTCACTCTTATAATTTATGATTTTGTCAGTTAAATTGGTCAGCATCAAGAATCCCTTTCCGTTGGAGAACATGTACAAACCTGGTAGAACAATATACTGTCTGTTCTGTTCTCTACAGCACCCTCCCGGCACATATAATGCTCCAGAAAATGAATGATCAGTGTTCACTTCCACTGGGGATGTCGTTGAACCATCTAATGTAAAGTTTGATGATATTTTTAAATTGACTTTCATTTTTTCGCTCGTGCATGGCAGAGGAACTTGGTAAAATATCAATTGATCGGGAGTTTTATGAATAGCTATGTTAGGCAGCTCAGTGAATGTTTGACCTATGATGAGCGCATTACGCATAAAGTGATCTGATACTACTATCATTTCTAGATCCACATCTATTCCATCTAAGCTTACCGTTCCCTTACACTTGCCCAATGGTTTAACATGTGAGTTACCAAAACCTCTAAGGTTGGGAATATAGGAAGAATCGTCCCAGTGACCAAAAATATGTTTAGCATCCGACTCCCTTATAATTGAACAACTACTACCTAAATCAATGAACGCAACCTTCTCTATGTTGTTAATTTTTACTTCTTTGTAGTATTTAGAATTATCTTGTCCACTTGATTGTATATTCATAATATTATCGGTTGGAGGCTGACGCGCTCCTTCCACTTCGTTATTCTCATCAATAGGAGGAAGAGCTAACATCCGATTCCTGCAATCACGGGCTATGTGCCCCACTTTCCGACATACATTACACTTCTTTATCGATTTTGAGCACTTGGAACGAATGTGGCCTACTTCACCACAACCGAAACAAACTATATCTGTTTTTGTTTGGGCTGGGTCATGAGCACGTTGGTTGTTCAATGCACTGATTGGATGCGTAGTGTGCTTTAGTTCTCCGTTTGGAAATGACCTACGTCTTATTTGTGTATACCCATCACTTTGGGCTAAGGTACGCAAATATGAAAGTAACTGTTCGGGTTCCTCGAACCGGCAAGCATTGACACTCATCCGTATAAATTTATCATCGATTCCGTGCACTAAACATCCAACTGCCTTTCGACCGACAATTTCACATTTATTTATAAGTGCCATTTTCTCATAATAATAATTGTCCAATGAGTGACCTATTCTGCAACGCACTTGGAGCATTTTACTCAGCATATCCCCATAATTTTCTGTGGATGGAAACGCACTTCTCAATTTTTCAACCCATTGGTCCCAAGTAAATAACAAAGAAGGTAAACCCTGGTACCACCGTTTCGCGAGACCAGTCAACTTTGGTAAGGCATAGTGACAGGTTTGCTTTTCATTCCAACAGTAAATTTTAGAACATTCATTAACCTTATGAATCCACGAATCTATATTTTGCGTACTGTCGCTGGGGTCAAATTCAGGAATGACATTAATGTTTGCTGTAAATCCATGAGTCCAAGCATTACTCATTAGTCGTGCAAATGCATTCTCATGATCGTTATTGTTAGGATTAGGCGGTGGAGTCGGTGTACACACACTTAATGTTCGCGACCGTTGTTTGCGACTCTTTCTGACACTGTGGTCACGTTGCTGTTTACGTGATTTTCTATGCTTTCTACGTGATGTCCTACTTTTCTTTCGTTCCGGACTTGTAGAATCGGATGACGATGATGTTGAACGACTACGTTTCCTTGAATTTGATCCCATAGTTACAAATTAAAAACAAAACATCAAACTCAAACTAATCCCACAGATAAAAACTGCAAAACAATAGTTTACACTGCCAAACCACTCCGTTAGAAAAGTATACACACCGATTAATATTAACAATAACTTTTGTGAAATGTAATTAACTATATTCCTATTTGACTATTAATAGTGTAGTGAAGGTTTACCTATTCTTTATTCTATTTAAATATTTATCTTATTCACATTTATGAAGTAGTACAAATTAACACAAAATCCTTTGATATTATTACAAACAAATGAGCAAAATACCTATCATCAACTTTGACAGTCAAGGTTAAAAGTTCTGTTATTCTTTGGATAACCAACAACACGCTCGTGTTACACGGTGATATATGAGTGCTCGACACACTCATCAAAAGTTTGGTAGATACTTATTAGTTTGTTGATATTTTCACACTGTGTAGGTCTGTTTTTGAATAATTCAGATCACTGGTCAAATATGTTTCATCGTTTATACACTTGGTCTTACTTTTGATGACTTTTATAAAGTTTCTGGACATAAACAAAATCAGTTGACTGACCTTATTACTTCCTTTCCTTCAACCAGACCGTGCTGGGTAGGTACTCACGTGGGTTACCCACGGCCACGTAGGTACACGCAGGTAGGTAGTTTATAACTTTTAGCTTCAATTATGATTCACAACAACCACAATCACGATTCACAAACACACAATAATCACTTCACCAGCCGACTAGGCGCGATAGACATCCCACTTCTGATTGAAAACTTGACACTATCTATAGGCCTCCGCCAAGCATTCTTCAATGAAATACACCAGCCAGAATCAATTGTTTATATTTCCAATCGCGGTTACAACTTAGAACATCTATAATTCTTCGCTATTTTATTCTTAAAAACAAATCGAAAACACTCTTTGAGAGTCCGCCGCCTTCGCGCGCGCCAGTCCTTGTCAAAATTGACGTAAAACGTTACGAATCAGTGTTGCCCATCTTAGTTTTTAAAACTTACTGCTATTATTTCAGTCAATCCTGCGTTACAAGGCTAAAACTAACTGGAATAATAGTATATTCTATCAAACGGAAGGACAGCAGCAGTACATACTGAGAACTTATCGATACACAAGTGTTCCATATTGCTCACCAGTGAATGTCTTAAATAGAAAACACTTGGGGCCTATTTCACCACTACTTCATACAAAATATGACAAATTAGCTGTCGGATAAGCTAACAATAACTTATTTCAACTCGTGGTTTAATGGAGCTTCAGTAAAAACGATCATCACAGTTAGGCTTCAACATAGCCGACCGGTATTCGGATGGGTGAACTTTTCAGTGGTAGATTTTTTGTCTCGGGTGCGTCCATACTTTAAAAGGATCAAGAATTTTTACAGGAGATGTGAGGATTATTATTTCATTCATTCATTCAGTTTGTACCAGAGACTATTTCTTGAAAATACTATGGCAGCAAGTTGACTGACTTGCCACCAATAAACACCAGGTCCGTACCCTCTTCCCTCAATCGCGAGAAGTCCGTGCCACGCAATGGGACGTACTACTTTCTGTGGGACCAGGAGCGCACAAAATGTTAACGTGATGCGCTCACCCAATGTCTCCTGTAGATTGTCAACTAACCAAGGAGCCACTCTGTTGACGCGGCCGTGCGGTTGTAGCAACGACCGCCGATAGACACTTCAGCCAAGGGGACAGCCTAGGAACCGATTCCTCGCAGTCTCTAAAGATTTCGAGAAGAAACCCCGAGGACATTAGTCTCATCAACATGGCCAATTAGCTCACCTGTGAAAATATTCTCTGGGCAATATTTGATGGTGTGTGCGCGGTCACCGGTTGCACCACATCGACGGCAACGGTACGCACGTAGCACGGGGCACTGCACTCGCCCTCGCCAGTTCCTGAGCGAGTGTGATGAGTACCAAGCTACGGATTCCCCATTGTTCTTGCAAAATGCACACTCCTGTTATAGACATAATTAATATAAGTAAGTACTCAATACTCAATAGTTTTATTGCATTCCATTATGTACCTACAACAAGGTGTTAACTTATAAGCTATGAGATCATTATGGACCCTGTAGGGCACAACAACTATGAACATTACAAATAACTAGGTAACTGGGCATACTCGTATCTGTAAGACGAACCTTTTCTTAAAACAGGGTGTAACAAAACACCCTAGTAATACTTAAGGAGCTGGTTTGGACCATCAAACTGAACAACTTTCACTATAGAGCCAACATCGAGAAAAAATTAAAAAATCTGGTGTCCCATACATTTTAGTCGAGTCGCTACTGCAGTTTTATATAGAATAGCTGATTCTTTTTTTGCGATTTCGAAGTAGGCTCCATAGTAAATGATGGTCTGAAGCAACCCTTTAAATACCTATTATTAAGGTGTTTTGTAACATCCTGTCTGTATAGGGTACTTCTTAATATGCTGACATTTTTTGAAGGAGATGATCAGACCGTCAAACTGAACTACTTTCTCTATGGAACCAACATTGAAATCGCGAAAAAAAACAGCTGTGACATATGGGTTGAGTAGGTGCAGTGTTGTGCTTATAGACCAGCTGTTTATCTACCTCTAATTTAATGTATCGCAAAGACAAATCAACACCTTGTATAATAATTACCTATAAGTAGGATGTATAATGTTTTTTTTTTAATATTATTTATTTATATTTTTTATAATAATGTTATGGAATGGAGCTTTGTAATTATTAACACAAAGGAAAAGATCGATTCAAAATAAAGGTAGGTATACTCGACTATGTAAATTCAAAGTCCAAAGTCCTTGGTTATTGTATAAATGACATTATTACCTATTTGTGTTGTTGGACACGATTAAGAGATCCCTTGATGATAAACTAATTTAAATAAATACTGCTTTATTATACTTATTAGTGTATTAAAACAACACCAAGTCATTATTTATTTTATTTATATGTATACAACGTGTTAATGAATAAACGCAAAATTAGATAATAGTTTGAATTGAGAGCAGAATCGAATTATAAGGGTTTGAATATAGGTTACAATTTTTTGAAAATAATTTGTTCATATAATTTAAAATTAACTGAACTAGATGCCAAGTCCCAACCAAGGGCAAACTCATCCTACATACCTACTACCAAAACAAAATTCTTAAAATGTATCCACGAGCTTGCTAGCGCTTTCATTCAAAAATCATTTTTTCATGAAAATGTGAATAACTTTCAATTTTAATTAATAAAATATAGAAATTATTGTTTCAATGTGATTATTTCGTTATAAATCAGTTATAAATAAGCGCAAACCGTCATACACCCCGTATGAGGATTTATACCTTTCGAGATGGACATACATTTTATAGCTTTTGCGATACTGTACTTTTAATACTTATATTAGAATTAGAATAGATTTTATTGCTTAACAGTTAACATAATTAGTTTTCACATTAAATATCACATATTTTCCTCACCGACGACTTTTCTTCCGACACAGGCCTCTTCCAGAGACTTCAATAAATATAAATATATATACAACGTGTTAATGAATTAACGCAAAACTAGAAAGTAGTTTGTTTAGAATCGAGAGCAGAATCGAATTATCATGGTTTCAACATAGGTAATTTTTTTCAAAATATTTAATTATTATGTTGTATCTATCTATCTATAACGTCACGCCTCTTTCCCAGTGGGGTAGGCAGAGACCAGAGCGCGCCATATACTACGATCCTTACATACCTCTTTTGCCTCATTCACATCCATACATCTCTTCATACATGCCCGTCGGTTTCGAGTACTCCGCACCTCCCCTTTTTTTAGGACGCAACCGATTTGATCAGAATACGTCCTACGAGGGCGCCCTCTGACGACACTTCCACTCACTTTAGCTCCATATATCTCTTTCGTACATCTGCTATCACTCATCCTCTCCACATGCCCAAACCAACGAAGCATACCCTTCTCTATTCTTGTCACAACATCTTCTTTCAATTGACATCGATCTCTAATCACACAATTTCTCACTCTATCTCTCAGCTTAACACCACACATACTTCTCAAGGAACGCATTTCAACAGCATTAATTTTACTTTCATGCTTTTTCTGCCATACCCAGCACTCACTGCCATACATAAGTGTAGGCACCAACACACCATTGTGTATAGCAAGTCGCGCCTTTTTGGACACCAATTGGCTAGTCACAATGGTATGCAAAGCACCGTTCACTTTGTTTCCCGCTGTTACTCGCCTATGCACATCACCCTCACATTTCCCGTCTCTAGTAAACATACATCCCAAATAGACAAACTCTTTCACTTGTTGCACTTTTTCATTCTCAATCGTTATACAACAATCAGTCACACATTCATCCCTCTCCATTACCATTACTTTAGTTTTATTCACATTCACTTTCATTCCTTTCTTTTTCAATGCTGCATTCATGAGAGTTACCATGTCCTGTAACTCTCCCGCTGACGATGCAAGTATCACTTGATCATCAGCGTACAAGAGGCACTTGACTACTAACTCTCCCATTCTTAAACCATTTTCGCATTCTTTCAGATCAGTCAGACAGCTATCCATATACAGGTTGAAAAGCCAAGGGGACGCAACACATCCCTGTCTAACACCACTGGTGATGTCAAACCATTCTGAGTGCGCCCCGTTGACCCTGACACAGGCACTAGAATCCCTGTATAGAGATTTTAGTGCCTGCACCAAGTGGTCGTCAACACCGTATATAGATAGCGTAGACCACAGTTCATCCCTCCATACTCGATCATACGCCTTTTCCAGGTCCACGAAGGCACAGTATACCTTCGCGTGCTCTGCCAGGTATTTTTCGGCTATGCACCTTAGAGAAAAGATTTGGTCCATACATCCCATTCCCTTTCGAAATCCTGCCTGCACATCCCACATTTTTTCTTCACTAACATTAATCACTCTTTCAATCAATACCTTAGCATACAATTTGCCTACAACACTCAAAAGACTAATGCCGCGGTGGTTTCTGCACTCTTGCTTTGAGCCCTTTGTAAAATTTAAAATTTACTGAACTAGATCTCAACCCACCGCTCGGACACTCTCATCCTAATTACTACCAAAACAAGATTCTTAAATGAATCCATGAGCACTTTAGCGCTTTCATTCATTGCTGAAATGATAACAAATCATTTTTGCCTTAAAACTAAAAATGCGAATAACTTAAAGTTTTAATTATCAAAATAATTAAATTATTTTTTCAATTTAAGTATTTTGTTATAAACCAGTTGGGGTGTATGAAGTTTTGCGCTTATTCATTAACACGTTGTATATCCCACGCCCTCCGCATCCACCTTCGTTGTATGTTGCTACTTATATTACTATCTAATAATATACCTACTTAATAATTACAAATATAACCTTCCGGAAGAAATTATCTTAATGACGGTATAAACTTACTAGAACTATTTTAATATAACTACACATAGTTCTAGAAAAACCTCATCGAAATATTTTGCGTACTTACCTATTTTAAAAGACCTAACTCCAACAGCACAAATGTCTATAAAATATCTAATAGATATCTAGTAGATATTCTGTGCTCTGTGGTAAGCGCACTTACAGAAGCAGAAATAGCGACATTATTATAAAACTTTATTTCCAACATTTACAATATAGGTATATAAACATTATATAATTAATCTAAATAATACCTAACCTACCTAATTAAAAAAATTGTCAGAGAGGCAGAATGAGGCTCCGTCGAGTACATCTTCTACTCGACCTAAGCTAAATAGAAGATATGCTCGAGGCTGCCGTCTTATGGGAGAGTGCAGACGATGCTGGCAGCATTACCTCGCTGGGTGGCAATTGATATTATAAATTATAAAGATAGAGATTGAGAGTTTAAAGGGAATGCCTGGTCTTCTTCTTCTTTTACCTCAGCATCAGCTGTTTCATATAACAACCTCTCATGCTGTAGGTAGTGTAAAGCTTAGCCAGTTAACAATGGTCGTATCGAGGCTGACGGCCCAGGGTGCGCCAGACGAACTCACGATGAAATGCGTGGTGATACATGGCTTTTCGTCCATTAAGGGTATATTTTCGTTCGTGACGTCATCACTTGACGTAAGAAACAAGTAGAGTTTTGCATTTCTCAGAAGATTTCAAGAGATTAAATTTGATCGCCATTTTGTATGGTAGATTATTTGCTGGCTTGCTGGCTGGGTTTGATGGCTGTTAGATTTTTACTAAAATGTTTATATTGTGTGTTTCCGACTAATATTTAAAAAAGACGATTCATTTCTTTTTTTACATTTATATAAACTTTATTTTACGTAAGCTGTATTTTCAACCGTGTAACGTAACCCTTGTAAAAAAATGTTCCTAAACTAACACCATTTTTAGCAATTTTTCGACAAACAGTGTCCGGATTTTACGCGATTGCTAAAATAAATTATATGAAAATTCCAAAAAAACTATTCATTTGATTTTTAAGTAAAGGCAGGTCTTTTATAATAAATATAATACACTGGATATGCAATAGCATAGCTGAAAACAATGTTCCTGAAAGTTAAGGTTTTAGAAAATATACCCTTAAAACACTGCTAAAGCAACATGATGATCTAATCGTCTCTTCGAAACCTGCGTGAAGTTGTAGTATAAATGTGTATCTAATCCGGAACCAAGCTACGTCATAATAAAGTCACATTAAATAATGAAGTCAGTGTTCATAATTTAATTAATATTCTAGGTATCTAGAAACATCTAAATATACTTGTCATCAACATGATGGCTCACAGAACTGCATCCTTATGAAACTCTACACATCAAAAGATTACATTCATATACCTATCAAACAAGTCTGTTAACGAGGTCTCATTACAAGACAGTCTTTAGTTCTGTTTCTCTAAATAAGTACAAAGTATTTCGCGTTTGTCCTCAGCATTTGTGTTTCTCCGGTAACTTCTTCTAGACCCCGCAACGGATTTTGATACGGTTTTCAATGTCATTTAGATAATTTCTTCTGGAATTATGTGTAAAATAAACGGACGTAAGGTTTACGAATTTCATCTTACGATTGTGATCGGGATACTAAAAGCTTACAAATAAAAAAAACTGACTGCGTAAAAAATAATTATCTTAAAATAAAAAACAAGCTCTAGTCTACTTAAATAAATATAAATAAATGAATATTTTGGATATTGTCACAAAAATTATCTAGTCACATTTAAAGTACCAGAATCTAACCTGGACTTGTATTATGATGACTAGACAACGATATAGAATACATATATGGAAACAAGCATCCATGACTCGGGTACAAACATTCATGTTCAACATACATATATTTGTCCCTAACGGGATTCGAACCCGCGACCCTCGACACGGCAGGCAGACTTACTACCGACTGAGCTACCGGGCCGTCAACCGTACTTAAGTATAGAATTTTGTTTAAGAAAATATAACTTGAATGTATAAGGTATCTCAGGCTTCAAACCAAAAACCAACAAATAGGTATGTTTTGTTAGTAATTTTTGTTTGTCCTCCGCCTGCGATGCCTTATAAATTATATAACATTCAAATTATATTCGCTCAAACCAAATTATATATTCTTAGCTTCGTTAATGCCTGAATGATAGAATATGCCTGTTGCCTGCTTAACTTGCTTTTATAATAATCATTTTGAAGATTATGAGAAATAAGATAGAAATAAATTGAACTTTGCAACTTCTAAAATTAACTTTGCTTCGGAAATGCAAACTCGAAATAGTTCTGGAGTCAACCGAACGTATACAAAATACGAAACATTCAGCCATCTACAGGGCTGCAATCGTGGTAAATATTCGGTGCTTGAACCGTGACTGGATTACGTACGAACCATAACTTTTGACACATTTTTTTTTTTTATTTATAATTAATGGACTTCTTGCTTGTGCGTTAGCACCGCATTTCCGCCAGTGTCAAGTGGTTTGAGGGAGTATCTATCCAATCTCGAGGATTGTTTTTGAGTAAGAATACAACTGAGAAGGATTGCGGAGCCTCGTGGCAGGCTGAGACGCGAACCGCGCGAACACCACGCGAAAGACAAGTGTTCGGGGCAAACCCTGCAACGTGACTCCTTTGACACATTTGGTATTGCGCTAATCGCGGTACAGCTCATGACAGCCGTTAGAGCCGTTTTGACAGATCGATCAGACGTTAAAGGCTGTCAGTTTAAAGGTATTCAGCACAGTTGAATAGTAATTGGATTGTAATGTGATTAGAACTGAAATTGGATAAGAATAGAACTTGGATGATTTAAATTTGCGCAATCTGTCTCCAGAACTGCAACGGTGCACTTGTTTACACAATAACAATTTCACTGGAAATATAATATATTCTATCATTGGAAACTAATGAGACTTTCCAGGAACAGAAAATGTATAATGAATACTACGAATCGCCTATACTATGGCAACTAGTATTTATTCTGTGACTATGATTATTTTCGATCAGTAGAAAGTATGTTTCATTCAATCAGTGTCATCTATCGAGATATTTTTAGAAATCGTTCTCCAAAGTTATGTGTTAATTATATTTTGTTTATCCTTTCATCGTGTAGCAAGATTTCTTTTAGATGTATTTTTTGTAATAAAATTGGTTAGCTCATAATTTGATAACACATTACATCAAAACAAACTTGGATTCGCAGCTCAAATCGAAATACAAAAACTTTTCATATGACCCGAGTTCTTATAGTACACAGTTATAATAACATCTACATTCTACGTAATACCTACACAATGCTCTCAAACGGTGAAGAAAAACATCGTGAGGAAACATGCATGCATACGCTGAAGAAGAAATTCTGTTGCGCATGTGTGTGATGTGAAGTGTATCAATTTGGGCACGCGTGGTAAACTGACTAAACACCCTCCCTGAGGTGGGTGGGACGTTATACTTATACAACGTGTTAATGAATTAACGCAAAACTAGAAAGTAGTTTGTTTAGAATCGAGAGCAGAATCGAATTATCATGGTTTCAACATAGGATTTTGGTCTAATGGGTAAGAGCATTGTGCTCTTGACACGGAGGTCGTGGGTTCGATTCCGACGGGGGACACCCAGTGATACTTAGTGGTGTTACTAGATTGTGTCACTTAGTGCGTTTTTTGCCCTAGCATGGCAGGTCGAATCACCTGATTATCTGAAAAGAAAGATGTTCCGTGCTTCGGATGGCACGTTAAGCCGTTGGTCCCGGCTACTATCTCTCGTTGTAGTAATCGTTACATAAAAACCACGTCAGAGGCCACAAGGAGATCTGAAAAATCTCTGACACCGGGGCTTGCTAACACGATAAGAAGTAGATGATGACAACATTATTTTAGTGGGAACCCTTTCATTTTGTTTGAGTCGCGCTGCAAGTCTGGCGGAGTACGGACGCGTGCGTATCGGCGCGTTGGGCTTGCACGTGGCTCCACCATTTTGTGAACTCTTTTGTGTTTTAACCTTAAAACAATCACTTGAGATTATAAACTACTTACATTGGCAAAACTGCCACGCTAGACTTAATTAATACTACTGATCATTTTCGTTCGTATACTCTCCACATAACGAGACATTGGCTGACTTGTGATAACACATCGGATGCCACTAAACAAAAATTGAATCGAATTCATTTTGTTTTCTTTTTATTTCTTCTATTGATAGTCTATGGGAAAATACTCCATCACGATGCGGATTGATGTGGCAATTAAGATAAGTAGTTGCATTACAACGTGTTAAAAGCTTGCGGTTGAAAGCACTGTACCGTTTTTGCTGCCGAACAAATTGGCTAGTCGCTAGTCATCGAACGCTCGGGCTACTATAAGTAAGTAGGTCCACTGATCGCTACTATAGCTGCTACAAAAAAGCAAAGCAATGGTGCTTTGTGCGGACTCAAAGACCAGTCAACGTCCTTACCTTTTTAAGGTTCCGTAGCCAAAGGGTGAAAACGGGACCCTATTACTGAACCTACGTTGTCCGTCCGTCCGTCCTGCCTATTTAGGGCTGTAACTTTTGAACCGTAATAGACAGTTGAAATTTTCACAGAATATGCGCTATTACGGCGGATTTGTTAAAAATATTAAAAATGTCTAAAAGTTAAAAATTAAGGGGGGTCCTCATACAAGAAACTAGTTTTTATCAGCGTTTTTTCTCGCTCTATCGTAAAAACGATAATCCATACAAGCGTCAAACTTGGTGTGGTTATAGAGCAAACTCTACAGTATAACAACTAATAATAAAAACCGGCCAAGTGTGAGTCGGTCTCGCGCTAAAGGTCCCGGAGAAAACAAAAAAAAAATCCTAAGTTAATATGTTGTATAGTGGTGTGGTACGGGACCCTCTCGGTGCGCGAGTAGCCCAACTCGCACTTGAACGTTTTTTTATTGATATTGGACCAGCAAAATCCATCTAGTCCGACTGTTAAATGCGGGCGATAAATTCAACAAACTATTCAAAAACGACCTTTCTTCAAGTATCTAAGCTAGATCTACCGTTTAGATCATCTACGACACTTAGGTGGGCACCTGAAGAAATGGTGTGTTCTATTCTAAGGTAATACGAACCAAATTAACTTGATTAGCCTGCCGTTGCCTGCGAAGGGTGTCCACATACTTCATCAGCAGATCCAGCTGCTCTGGAGTCAGGGACAGTAGAGCTGCTTGCTGATCCGATATCATGTCTTCGAAACGTGACGTATTCGATGATATCGACGACCCTGAAACTATAAAATAGCATTATTCAATAAAATTAGGTCGCAGACACACGGCGCGAATACTTTTACGGCGCGGCCGCCTTTTTGATTATTATTGGCAAGTGTAAATTCTGTTCATTCAAATTCAATAATAATAAAAGTGTACACTGAGAATAAAATGCTACGTATACGTAGCCCTTCGCAGCTTACGTACCACGTAACTTACGACGCGATACTGATTACAAGTGTTGCATCAGTATTTAAGTTGTCTCGTACTTCATAATGAACCTTCATTGTGAAGTTCGAGACAACTCGTCTTCGTATACGTAACCCGTCGCAGCTTACGTACCACATAGCTTACGACGCGATACTTATTACGAGTGTTGCATCAGTATTTAAGTTATCTCGTACTTCATAATGAAGCTTCATTGTGAAGTACGAGACAACTCGAAATCAGTATCGCGTCGTAAGCTACGTGGTACGTAAGCTGCGACGGGCTACGTATAAGCTGCGAAGGGCTTTTTCTCAGTGTAACAATACCTAGTGTTTTACGTTACCTACGGTAAAGACATTTTACTTCTAAATAGACCTACCTAAGTACAAAGTACCGGCGGCTTTGGATCGTTGGTTAATCCGCCATGATTGATTTTTTAAATGTTTTTTAGTTACACGTGTAAATGAAAAGACATCGAATATTGACCCCATCATCGAATGCTGGTAAAATTACTTCTATATTTTCGCTAGTCATTGTATTCGAAGCGAAATGAAACGCGTATTCCTTTTATGTTCGAATGCCTGATGAATAAATAATATATTGTGTTGAAATTAATCGATTCAGCTCCGTATTAATTTATCTTTGGTAATAAAGGACAACTTTCGTCTCTAGATGGATATTTATGATCATGGATTGTTTAGAACTTTGCTTCCAAGAACATTAATAAACACTACAACTCAAGACTAGTCTACGTGGGGTGTATTGTGTTATACAAGGTTCTTCCCACTTTTTAAAGAGGATGATCAAACCATCTGATTAACTTTCTCTATGGGACAACATCGAAATCGCGAAAAAAATTTTGCTGTCCCATACATATGGCTCGTGTAGGTTTGCACTTTACAGTTTTGTATGGAACAGCTGATTTTTTTTCGCGAATTCGATGTTGGTGCCATAGAGAAAGTTGTTGGGTCTGATCATCCCCTAAAAGTGTCTGCATATTAAGAAGAACCCTGTATGAGCTTTTACTTTATCCTCAGATAAAGTATATGTCTAGATAGAGCCTCCTAGTTCTACATTTTTTGGTGTGCGTGAGGCGTCATACAACTAATAGTGTGCGTGTATACCGATACGGTTTATCACTCAAGAGTTCACAGATATTTTTTTCGATGCGTTCGTAGCGTCGACAGTCAATCTTGACACATAACTTATCAAAGACTGTATCTATGCTCCGCAAACTCATACGATTTCCAGTGTAAATTAGTGGTGAGCCAATAGGTACCTGTGGGTTTCGTAAACAATGCCTGATTGTCGATAGGATCGATAAATTCCTTTCTCTCGCTCTCGGCTTTCGCTTCGGGAATGTCGACCGAAACCTGAGCTTCCAACACTGCAGGATCTAACTTGACAGCTCGCAGTGCATCTGAATAAAAATAATACAGTGAGACTGTAATCCCTGTCGAATTTGAAATAACAAAATGGCTATAACAGGAAGATGGACACGAGAGTAAAGGGTTTCCGTTTTTCATTTCTGCGGTTCGGAACCATAAAATCACAAATGTATAGTATCTATAGGGTGAAATTGATACCATTAGCATCCTAAACTAAGAGTCTACCCATCAAACTGAACAACTTTTACTATGGGAGCAAACCGATCGGAGCAAAAAAAAAACATATATATGTTTATATCTTTAAATAATAAATATGTCTGTAGGATATTGTGTAAAAATTAAAAAACCCTTTAAGGTACTTGTCTGCTATACTGTATTCATCTTTAATTTTCGTGTGTACAGTAAAGTGGTTTAATCTACACTAATATTATAAAGAGGAAAGATTTGTACCTATTTTTGTATGTTTGTATGTTTGTAATGAATAGGCTCAAAAAGTACTGGGCCGATTTAAAAAATTCTTTCACCAATAGAATGCTACATTCTTCCAATTTGACATAGGCTACATTGCATTTTGAAAAAATTAGGGATCCTTGGTAAAATTTGAACAATGTAACCGAAGGTGTAGAAAAATGAGTCTTAAAATTTATTTGTCTACCCCGTGCGAAGCCGGGACGGGCTGCTAGTAAAAAATAAATAAACATATTTTTCTATCCATTTTTTCTCGATTTACTCGTATTTGAAAAATTACATTTATGGCTGAATTTCTTTTGCCTGAATTTGAATCTAAATCATCATTTTGTAATTTTTTAAGTTTCTTCGAAACTTTAACCATCTGTCCGGGCCAAGGTAAAGAATGGCCATGATGCCGCGGGGTCAACTTCAGAAAAATTTAAGATTTATTAAAAATACGAAGTATTAAATAAAAATTAAGTCTAAAAAATACGTATCGTTTATTGTCATTGTTCGAAGCTTTGTCTCTGTGGTATTTATTTACTCATATACCTAAATACCTATAATATGAGAACTTGAGAACACTACACCTGACACTAAAGGTTTACCACTTTCATTTTAAAACAATGGAACTGAAAGTAATGAACAGGATGGGACGCAATAAAGGAAATTGTATTGTTCATGTGAAAATAGTTTTAGAAAAATGCAGCACTAGAGTACAGTCAGCAGCGTCATATTATGTTACCAGTATAGATGTTGACGTGAAAAGTTTCATTTCGGTCAGTAGGGGGTCACTTGCAAAAGCCCTGTGTAACGAAATATGTTATGACAAGATCGCTTATTACTTTGAAAATATAGCATCTACCAGCACTATTTCAATACAATTTTATTTAAAGGATAGAAGTTATTACTTGGTATAAGACGTTTCACGTACTCCACTGCGGCTGCGTGCCTGATACAGCCTACCTAAAAGATATTTTTACATGCCTACTCTCAGGGAGGGTGTATAGGCGTTAGTCCACCCTGCATGCCCAATGCGGATTGGTATACGAGTACTTTACATACGCATCAGAATTTGTTCTTCAGCGTGTGCAAGTTTCTTTACTATGTATTCCTTCACCGTCTGTGAGTAGTCGGTATTATACGTAGAAAAACTCATTGGTGCATGATGACAATGTCGTCCTCGTCCGTGCGGATTCGAACCCGGATCATATTGATTGAATGTCCATACCTCTCCGCAACGCACCACAGAGGATTTGTAGAGCACATAAAAACATTTTTCCTGTACATATTTAGTTTAGTTATCGTAAGGAAAAGAAAAGTCTGAAAAAAATATATATTTACGCAGGTACAGTAATAATATTGCTGACTATACCCACCTGTTATCTGATCTGCCCTGTAGCGCTTTCACTATAACTAGATAGGTACGTAATTGCTTTTATTTTTTACGTAATTATTCCGTATGAAACTATCGAATAGGTATTTCTATGGAGCAAAGTATTAATTATGACTATGACTGTGTACTATACATAGTATAAGATCTATCAGATATTCCATACAAAAAGTGTGGCCAGAAGGTTACTTTTGTAACTTTTTAGGTGATTTTTAACTCTTTCAGGTTACTTTTAGGATACACGATTCAAAAGGTTACTTTTAGGTGATTTTTCGGAATTTGTATAATCAATTTTACAATTCTTGTTTTTCCATGAAACAGGATGTTTTTTCATATTTTTTGCAATGTTTTATAAAGCGAAACGTTCGTTACGAAGTGAATGCAACTCCTAAAAACACGTATTTCTCTTTCGCACTATGGTGCGAGACCAAATCACAAATAACTAAAAATAAGACCAAAAGCGTCTCACTGACACGCTCGATCAATCAATCGGCGGAAATGCAACTTAAAATGGAAAACGCTACTGGATTGTTTATATTTCAAAGTCATAATAAGTTAGTACAACCAACATCTGTCTATCAACTTTTAATACCCTATTACTGTAAAAAAATATGAAAGGTTACTTTTCACACCAAAAGGTAGCTTTTTTTATCTATTTCCGGTTACTTTTGACCAGATCCGTCTGGCAGCACTGTACAAAAGTGCGGATCAGCCGATCGATTTTCTATGGAACGTCCAACTTTTCTAATTTCGACCCATTTTTTCTGGGAAATGTAATTTAGTTGAAATAGAAATCAATAATGTCAAGAAGCAAGGTTTTTAATAGGCTGCCTTTTTCATTATCTGGAAATATCGTTGTCTTCAATTTTTTTGGTAAATTAAATGTAGTAGTCGATATTTTCATAAAGTGCCCCCCGAGGCGTCTGTTTGAAGCCACGGGGGACAGGAGGACTGGAAGCTATTTAGCCCAGAGGATAGGTTTGGCCATTCAAAGAAGGTAATGCTGCCAGCCTCCTAGGTACCCTGCCTCAGGTGGGCACCCTGGAGGATATCTTTTATCTGTAATATGTGTGTAAGTTTTTTCTTACTCTGTATTTTTTGCGTTTTTTTGTTTAATAAATGCACTTCACAGTTATATTTTATAGCTAGAAATAAAGAATATCAATGTTATTTGAACGAAGATTTAAACTAAAATGTTCATAAAAGCAATATTTATACTTTACCTAAGCGTCAAATCAATGTTTTTAAATAGGAACAACTCAATTAGGCTATTCTCATACAAGAATAACATTTTACCAGAAGTTTGCAGGCTACCAGTCAAGAGTCAAGACTTTTAAACTTTTGATAGGCTTCTTTATCCAGCCCTTCGAGATTTGCTAAGTAGGTACGTAGGCGTTTATTTATAACTATTGGAATAAATGGTTGTTATATTTTGTTTATTACCTATGCTTGTAATTGGTATTTTCTTATATTTAGGTATTATGTACCAAACTACTTTGTCCGCGCCGTTTGTCCTTCACCGTTTGAGAGCAGTTGGTATTACGTACACACGGCGACACATCAAGCTAGGTATGTAAAACCAATATAAGCTGGCCACGCGTTGGGTGAATAACGTATAATGTCGCGCGGCCGCTTATATTGGTTTTGTATAGCTTGATGTGTCGCCGTGTGTACATAAGGTAGAAAAACTCATTGGTACGTGCCGTCCGCGCGGATTCGAACCCGGACCTCAATATTGAGTTTCCATAGCCCTGCAGTGGGACGTATACAGGCTGTGATGAAAATGATGATTAGGTACACGAGAATTATCGTTAAATTAATAATGAAGATATTTTAAGAATTCTTATGCCAGTAGGTAATTAAATAACACATTAACTTGGATAAGTAAACAGTACACCCAAGTCATAAACAGGTATAGTGCATAAACAAAGATAAATGATGAACTAATAGGAAACAAAGTCTATCTCACCGTTCTTGTTGACAGAATTTCTTCTGAGAACAACTGCCAATTTGCTGCTCGTATTATTCTGAAATATCAAATGTAAAATACAGACAGGGTCCAACTTAATATACTGACACTTTTTTAAGGGGATGACCAGACCATCAAACTGAACAACTTTCTCTATGGAACCAATATCGAGATCGCGAAAAAAAAACAGCCATCCCATACATTCGGCTCGAGTAGGTTTGCAGTTTTGTATTGAACAGCAGAATTTTTTTCGCGAATTCGATGTTGGTGCCGTAGAGAAAGTTATCCAGTTTGTTGGTCTGATCATCCCCTTAAAAAGTGTCAGCATTTAAAGAACGACCTTATACAAGGTCCAACTTAATATACTGACACTTTTTTAAGGGGATCAACAGACCATCAAACTGATCAACTTTCTCTATGGGACCAACATCGAAATCGCGAAAAAAAATTCAAATATCCCATACATTTGGCTCGAGTAGGTTTGCAGTTTTGTATGGAAGAGCAGATTTTTTTTCGCGATATCGATATTGATGCCATAGAGAAAGTTGTTCAGTTTGAGTTTCTGATCATCCCCTTAAAAAAGTGTCAGTATATTAAGAAGGACCCTATATACAGGGTCCTTCTTTATGCTGACGGTTAGGGAATGACCAATCAAGCTAAACAACTTACGAACAACAACGTAAGAACAATGTCGAAATGGCGAAAAAAGTCTGTTCCATACAAAATTTCTCGAACTTTAATAGGAACACGAACCACCATTATGTTAATTAAATAGATAAAGACAAAGGTAAGGTAACCTATACATACTTAATTTCCGTTATGAACTGATAATTATGTCCACTCAATAAAATACTAGCACAAAATCTTTGGAAATACTTGAAAAAAATTCACAAAACATTAAAACCGACTTCAAAACAAAAAAGTACGTTTAATTTATAACTACATTATAACCCAATGTAGATATTTGCTTGGGAAATTTCTCATAAAGGTTCCAACTTAATATGCTGACACTTTTTTAATGGGATGATCAGACCATCAAACTCAACAACTTTCACTATGGGACCAACATCAAAATCTCGAAAAAAAAATCAACTGCACCATACAAAACTGCGAACCAAACCTACCTACCTACCTACTTAGCCAAATGTATGGGACAGCTGATTTTTTTTTCGAAGGTCTGAACACCCCCTTAAAAAAGTGTCAGCATATTAAGAAGGACCCTGTATACATTTGGGTCGAATAGGTACGCAGTTTTGTATGGAACACGCAGATTTTTTTGCGATTTCAATGTTGGTCAAAGAAAGTCGTTCAGTTTAAATCTGATCATCCCCTCAATAAACCGTCAGCCTTAAATTATAAAGAAGGATATTTGGTGATAACAGTTTTCTATTCTTTATTTTATCAGTTAACTTACCTCTGATGGTTTGTAAGGAATCACCTCGCTGTAGTTTGGACCCACCGAGTGGACACCGCTATTTACTGATAGAATAATATCCATAGTTTAAAGTTAAAACCAAAGCAGCCGTTCTAGAAATTTAAGTTAGCTAACTCAACTGCAGTTTAAGAAAGAATGATTATTATGAAATACCTTCAAATATGGACTTCAAACATTAAGTTCAAACTACCCTATAGTTACTTTCATTTTTTTGACTTAAGGCGTGACTCTGCTTATGTTTTTTCGCAAACATTACACAAAAACATGATACAAAATGGCGCCCCATACAATTTTGTCTCAAAACAAGATGGCGGAAGACAAAAAGTTAAGCTATGTTTTGTTTTCTTTGTAGCAGGAGACATGGCATTAGAGAATCTACTAAGTTTTTTGTCGATGGTGAACAGGCTAACGGTTTAAAACCATACATCCTAAATTACATCCTCGGCTTCATCTAAACTTTCCATCAAGTCAGCTAAAACCAAGTGCAAACCATATAAAAAATAAAAATTGTCGACGTCTATTAGGTAGATTGTAGGCCTCGCATGTCACCCACGAGAAAAAAATAAAAATCGACTTGTGTGCATCTTTGTTATCTTACGTATGCCAAAAAGAGCGCACATGACGTTTTTCTCGTTTTATCTCGGATGACATGCTGATTGTCAATCAAGTTTGCCAGTAAAGCGTTTCCAACTTCTTGAAATTGTGCACCTTTTAAACTTGTAACATCTACTGTAATGTAAAAATCCAAAGCTACCAGTTGATCACATGGATAGGAAGTTCAAAATAAAAAAGGTACTAAATTTAAACCAAAACCGGCTTGACACCTTACACATAATAATTATATTCTCATTCGCAACTTTTTCTATATTGATATCTGTTTTACCTATTACAGGTTCTTTCTTTATAATAAATTTTTATTTATTTTTTTAACTATATTATATATATAAATTTCTGAACGGGACAGCTGATTTGATTTCGGGATTTCCGACGTTATGGTCCCATAGAGAAAGTTGTTCAGTTTGAACGTCTGATCATCCCCTGAAAAAACCGTCAGCATAATTATTAAGAAAAACCCTATTAGTAGTTTGTTCATCAATCCATGAATATTACTGACCATGATTTTTTTAGCTATCATGGTTTATAACATCGCGGTCATGTCAGTCTTCCGGTTACTTGTTATGCCAGCCTAGACGAGGCCACCCGCCGTCTCAACTAGTATTATCATAATTGTTATTGACATTTTATCCGCACTGGGTCAAACCACGTTGATAACAGTTCCAATGATTAGCTCAGAAAATACATTTTATGTATAACGTATAGTTAGCAAAACAAGTCCTCTTTAGAAGTGGAAAGTTACCTACACAAAACCTTTGTTTTTTATTTGGTTAGATTATGTTACGTTTGTGGTCAGAGGTAGTGAGTAATGTATTTAAGTATGTGTGTGTGTTTTTAACCGTTGGATGAGAAATTTGTACACCAATAAGTTTTTTAAACTTTTGATAATAATCTTTTTGATATTCACAATATTTTGTGTATGTAATGTTTAATATGAACTTACAAACTGTAAACGTATAAAAATAAAAATATCCCAATCATTCCTTTTACTTCAAGCAGTTTTCTGCGAGATCCCAAAACACTGTTGCTGAATAATCAAGCACGTCCTATTCATATTACACGACCAATCAGTCGGATTTTAAAGATCACTATTGCTGCAATTTTTAATATCATCTGTACCTTTAATATTAAATAATCTGTGCGCTCCGTCGCAGTATATGATATTCTCAAAACATCATAATAGCAAGATATCAATTAATTTATTCAAATAAGTAAAAACATCAATCACAAAAATATAGCGGTCAGCACAAGCTTCGTCAATAACACAGATACACAAATAAACAGACATAAATCAGCAACAAGCTTCGTCAAAACATTGAAAAACACGCTCAGTCAAATAACCCGCCCCTTGTCGAACCTGGTGCAAAGGAGCCCAAAACGCTAGCAGCGTTGCCACGCTGAATTGCAATCGCTAGCCTCTGCACCAGAAACGACCCAGAACGCGGATCACAATTTCGCTCCCTCAGCCGACGGCCAATCTCCGCAACGAAGGTCTTTGCCTCGGCACCCCAAACCCCCGTGGACTCAACGGCGACTGGAACAAAAAGATAATCGGCCACCAGGGCCGAATACGTGTCCCACTTCCTAACGGCAGCCAGCTCCGCAGCTGCTCCAGGTGTTCGCGACGTGCGACTTAGGTAGCTGGCGGCGAAAGTGCTGACGCACGTTGCGTCCCATAAAAGGCACTTGCCTTTCTGCCAGGGCACCAAAGTTAAGCCATCCGGCCTCTTGCCGTCGGTACGGCTGAGGCCAGGTGGCTCAAGCACGCACGGGACGTTGGCAGACACGAGAGCCCTCCTGACGATATCATTGAGGGCATGGTGGCGAGGAAACCTTCCCGAGCAGCGACGGCAACTTAAAGCATGGTGCCCATTGGCCTCCACCATGGAACCGCAGATGCATCTATGAGGTTCACATACATTGCTGCCCAAGCGGAGTCCCACAGCCACACGCAGCGAGTCGCTGTCGAGGAGGGTGCCCATATGTGGTGAAGGCACCGCATGCAACCACGCCCCCGATTCTGGTTGCGATACCGCCCTGAGTCTTGCCAAGTCTGGCCCGGAAGCCTCACCCATAAGGCGGTCGAGAGCACACTTCGCTCCGAGGTCGTCCCAAGATCGCTGCACACACAGGTCCTCAGGCGCGCCCGCACCCAGGCCCAGAGCCTCCCAAGCCGCCAACGCATCCTCCGCAAAAGGAATGCTCAAATGGTTACCATCAAAACGTAAAATCTTAGTAACCAAATTAGCAACCCCATGCACCGATGACAGAAATGCTGGAAGGCTCACATCCCGCGCCCGGCGCACGCCCAAGCCCCCGTGACGGATCGGCAAGGCCGCCTGGCCCCACTGACTCTCGCTGAGGGAGACGTTCAGGATGCTCTCGACCGTGAGCTTAAGGGTGTCGTCAAAGCACGAGACCTCCCCTGGGAACATCCATGTCGGAGCTGTCCGCAAAAGGTAGGTAACCTTTGGGACAGCAAAGCACATGCGCAAAAGTATTAGCGCGACATGGGCGGAAAGGTTACCTAGGCGCTCCCGGGAAAAATTCAGCATCTGCTTGCGAACCGCAATAGCCTCCGGGACCGCCTCCGGAAATATGGGCGACCCAAGAAGAAAAAAAGAGTTCACAGTAAGTTTCCTGATGCCAGGAAGTATGGAATTGATACGCGCAAATGCTGAATCCGACCCGGGGCCACAGGGGAAAAACTCGCACTTACCCATGTTAGCAACTAGCCCCAGCTCACCGAGACGCGGCAGCAAAGAGATTAGATCCTGCTCAACGACCTCTGGCTTGCCCCCAATGGTACCATCGTCCAAGTACCACAGGTTCAAAGGCGACCTCAGCTCCAGTATAGCCCCGTGAATGGCGAGGCTGAAAACGAGCGGACCTAGAGGGTCTCCCTGCTGCGCCCCTACCTGGGAGAGAATAAGCTCTCCGTCAAAAAACAGGTTTGACGGGCTATCGTAAACCTGATGCAAGAAAGGGTAGAGGGAGGGGATCCTATTCCTGACTTCACTTAATAATACGTCCCTCTCCAGGGTATTAAAGGCGTTGCGAATGTCCAATTTAACTAATACGCAGTCCCTGTTGGCGGCGTCCATAGCAAAAGCACGAGTGGCGTGGATCGCCGCCTCACAGCCCAGACGCGTCCCAAAACCCAGCTGTTGAGGCTGCAAGTAGCCAGACAACTCATCCCTAACGGCGCGACAGGCAAGCTTTGCCGCCAAACGACGGAAAGTGCTACCAACTGCTATCGGCCTCACACCACCATCCTTCTTAGCAAGAGCACAGAGCGATGCCCCATACAAGAAGGGACACACGTCCTTGTTTAGTTGGCCGCTAAGCAAAAAATTGGTAAGCCTTGTCAAGCACGCCAACAACCGCCTCCCATTATCGCCGGCCGAAACAGACGTTAGCTCCCTCAAGTGACCCGGACGAATACCATCCAAGCCCCCCGCCGAACCGCTGTTAAACGCCCCGAGGGCCCAAGACACATCCTCTACACTGACTACTAGGGGCGAAAAAGAATGATCCGGAGCAGAAGGAAAGGAGAGCAGACGCGAGGGTGGAGGATGTTTGGACTGCAGAGAAGCCAGTGTCTCAGGGCCCGACTGAGCCAAAGAGTCCTCAGACACCAGCAGCCGAACTGCACCCCTCAAATCCCCTTCGTGCACCTTCGACTCAATAGTCCTAATGACCGAGCGAGACCCTGAGGGCGCCACAGCCCCCCCCACTGAGCCGACATCACGACCGATATTTGACTTCACCTTCTGCGTATAATTGCCCGTGCCAGCCCGATCCGGAGTCCGCAAGGACGAATACGCAAAGGAGAGGAGAGAAAACCACTCCTCCACACCGTTGGATCCGACGCACTTGTCGATTACGTCACACAAACTCTCTGCAGCCAAGCTGCGAGCCCCCTTGGGAATGTGACGCAAAACGGGAATTGTTTTTTTGAAGTCAGCCAGATCCAACAAGCAGGAGCGTCGTGGTTGAGACTGTGCCAGCGACACAGCGCGGTGGACAAGACGCGAGGGGCCTGGAGCCTGCGAGGAGCCAGCACGTACCGCATCCTTGTGCATACGACCAACGTGCGTCCTAAGGCCCCGAGCCACGAAGAGACGTGAGGAGCCTGGGCAGTAAGGGCACGTCGACTTGGGAGCTTCAGACATCACAAACAGGTTAAAAATATGTCAAAAAATCCATTAAATAACTATTATTAAAACATAATAAATAATATTTAACTACACATCAAGCTCACAAAGAAAACAAGCCAATAAACATTAAATACATGACATGAAATCGTAATAAAATAAAAATAATCAAAACAAATATTAAATAAAAATAATCCTAACAAATATTAACAAATTGTAAATAAAAAAATTATTAAGCGTCAAAGTTGCCCAGAACGCAGCAGAAGCAAGCAGAGTGAGCACATACCCCCCCCCGCCCCAGCACGCACTAACAGCATAAAAGGCGCAAGCAGCGATAAAAGCACCCGGACACAGCAGCCCGACGACCACACGACGGCACCGGCTCAACACCCCCCACCGCACCCGGCGAGCGATCACACCAACACACCCGCGCAGGCGATCCCCGTAGCACCTCGTAGCACGCGTAGCAAAAGTGGGCGGAGCGTAGCTCGCGTAGTCGGCCCGTAGCAGCGCGCCGTCGCCCACCATCGGAAGACTACGGCTGTTTCCGTGGTAAGGTCACTGACCGGTGCGCAGGAGCCGATCCGCGCGCCGTGTGTTAGCAACCGATGTTGTCGTAGGTCGGGAATCCAATTTAAAACACTGCTGAATATATTTGGCTATATCTTCCGACCCCGAATATGGATTCAAAAACGGTTTGCACCACTGACTAGACCGATACGTCCTCTTTTAAAAGACTCCTTTTTTCACGTTTAGGATACACTTTTAGGTATTAAACTAAATCTATTTCGCGGAGCGATTTAAAAAACACCGTTGCTGCTATGCGCGCGTGTGCGCTGGTTTTTTATGCAAGGCTTTCGCCCTTCGTTTCATAAAATTATATTATTTGAAGAGTTTTCTTATAAATTTTGTATACCTTCTATGCTGAAGCGGTTGTTAGAAGGGCGAAAGTATGCTTACCCTGTTAAATGCGAAAGTGATTTAATTATTCAATTTAATGGTCCAATTATTTTTGTTAGTAATGAATTAGATGAAAATATGGATGAGGCGTTAAAGAGTCGTTTTTTGTTTGTTAGTGCGACTGAGGCGTTTTGGGAGGCGGTACGGGCGTGTGTACCGAAGGTGGAAGAGGAAACCCCGCCGAATTCGGAAGAAATTAGTCTTTTATCGTCGGATGAGGAAGAATAAACGTTCGAATGTATCGAAGTATGAATGTTCTGCCCCAGTTATTGGTCGATTCCTGCCTTGCCCTCGTGTTTTAAAGTATGTTTATACTGGGGCTTCTATTCAACGGGCTGATTTTCAGTTTGGTGCTGGTCATCAGGATCTATCTTATCATTTAGTGCCCGCTTATTCTTTGTATGGTATTGGTGATGGTAATTTGCGCAAGTTTTTGCAAAATCAGTATGGGATGTATATTTTAAATAAAGTCGAATATACTATGAGTAATATTGAAGTCAATCGTTATTATGACATGGGCAAAGTTGAAGTTATTAATAAAGAGTATAGTGATTTGCGTGTCGATCCATTGTTTAATCAAGATACTTTTTCTTTAAATTTTTATAATGTTAATAATCATTCATACAAGATATTACATTCGCAAATCATTATATTCTCAAAACATCATGTACCTATAAGAAAGAGTAATTATCTACTACTGCATACCTATAGTATTAATATCTCTTTACATTAGAAACTCTTTGGTTTCTATTTTATAGCACTTGAGACAGGCAACGTGATGTGAAAAAAATTTCACAAATGTTTTAAGATCTGAAAGAAGAAAACGTGTTTTCTTTTTAATTGAAGCAAATGGCGGCAATGTAATTTTTTTACTAATAAAGTCGCCAGCATTGATCTATCTAAGTGTAGTAAAAACTTTTTGATGTAGTGGTAGTGCTCAATTTAAGAATTTTGCGGATATTTATGTTGATATGTTCAAATCAATACTTTTTATTATTTACTCTTGACAATTCTGTGTACTTATGTAGGTACTTTAAGTCATTCGTGTTTTTCTACTTAAAAATTTCCTCTTCTTAATTATCACATTTCTGTTATTTATGGACAACATCATTGTAATTTATCTCAACCACCTGTTTTAATTGCAAAGTATAAAAATTCCTAGATTAAAAAATAAGAGTTTAATACATAATTTCCGATTTCATTTTTGATCGATATTTCTGTGTTTAATTTAATTTAAAATTTTCTCAATAAGTTAGTATTTATGGCTGTATCACACACTAAGCACCTTGGTCTGTAGAAATAAAAACAAACTGTAGAAGTCAATAGAATAGGCAGCCAGAAAAAGTAATCCATCTCATTCTTATAGCTTTGCATTTTTCAGTAATTTTCATTTAACTCGAGAAATAATGAATAGAAAAATGTGATAATTTATATACATATTTATAAGCTTTGAATCACATAACTTCCAAATGGTTGTCGTATTTTGGTGCCTTTCATAAAATTAATTAATCAGTTGAGTAATTTACCTCAATGGCCCAATCAGACTGACAGAACGATTGGCAATACCTATTACGGAAAAAGTGATTAAAAATTAATACGTACAAAGGAACTACTTACGTAATGTTTGTGTATGGGACTTTGCTTCCTGGAATACACGTTTTTTTTTTTTATTTTAATTAACGGAAGACAAACAAACGATGGATGGATTTGTGAAAGATTAAAGGTGAAAGAAAGGGAAGAGTGAAAACTGAAATGACGAACTAAACTAAACTAAAGTAACATATTATTGCGCGGACTCCAAATAATGAGACATGGTCAGGAGGAAAATAATAATGGTTACCATATCTAGACCAAAACGGCGGATAAAGTTTCCTAAGTTGATCAATGGCCGGTTGTCTAAAGATACTCGTAGATTGGATGGCACAGATAGGTTCTGACAAGTTTTGCAGCCAGCCAAGCAATAAATAAATTAAATATCTTGGACATTGTCACACAAATTATCTAGTCACATTTAAAGTACCAGAATCTAGGCTGGACTTTTATTGTGATGACTAGACAACGATATGGGAAAAAAATCAACTGTTCCATACAAAACTGCAAACCTACTCAAGCCAAATGAATGGGACAGCTGATTTTTTTTCGCGATTTCGATGTTGGTGCCCTAGAGAAAGTTGTTCAGTTTGACGGTCTGATCATCCTCTTAAAAAAGTGTCAGCATATTAAGTTGGACCCTGTATAGATACAAACTCCATGACTCGGGTACAAATATTAATATTCATCATACAAACATTTGTCCCTTACAGGATTCGAACCCGCGACCCTCGGCACAGCAGGCAGGTTCACTACAGACTATGCTATCGGGAAAGGATTACAGATTATTAAAATAACGTCTTTTTTCGGTACGTCCAGAAACGTCACTGGAAAACCTGTAAACTCCTTGGTAAACATAAATCAACTTAAAATAACTGGCCATTAAGTTCAATTCAATTCAATTTTTGTTTAGTGGCATCCGATGTGTTATCACAATTCAGCCAATGTCTCGTTATGTGGATAGTATATGAAGGAAAATGATCAGTAGTATTTATTAAGTCTAGAGTGGCAGTTTTGCCAATGTAAGTAGTTTATAATCTCAAGTTATTGTTTTAAGGTTAAAACACAACGCACGCGTCCGTACTCCGCCAGAATTGCAGCGCGACTCTCCTGGCCATTAAGAAAAAAAATACATTCTCTATGTCAGAATTTGACATTTGATGTTGCCGTTTCTGTTTCCAGCATAGAGTCAGAAAGAGAAGGCTAGAAAGTTTTTATTTTTTTAATAAAGCAGAATTTTTTTTCCATGGAGTTCGAATTGTTTTCTCTCCACCATTTTTCATTTAGAGATTACAGATCAAATGAATTTAAAAATTTAATTTATATTGATATACTCGATGACTCGCAATAAAAATTAAATTGGTTTCTTAAAATTATGTCTTCTATATGTAAAAAATATAAAATAAAGACCAAAAAAACTGGACATATCGAATTACTTACTTATGTAGTTATCTTATGTAACTTTTTTTCTGACGCTACGCGGACTAAAATTAGTATAGTTTCTAGAAGGTGGATCGATATAACGGGATCCTTTCTCTAATACATATAATGAACTATGGACTCGAGATAATATTCATCGAAGCAAAATACCTAGAAATGTTATGTCAAGGTATACCTACCTACTGCGTACCTATATTCTATTTATAGTTTAGTTTTATACATTATTAAAACAGGGTTTGAACTAACTAAAATTCGTTATAAATTTTAGAAGAAGAAATTGCTTCAGACCATCAAACTCAACAACAAAACGGATCATTGAAATCGCGAAAAAAATATCACGTGTTTGGGTTGAGCAGCTAGCTATACCGAGACCTTGTCTATGGTGTAGAGCATACAAACATTTTTTGTTTGTTTTAAAGTTAGGTACTATCCATGGAAATTAAATGATAAAGGATACCTATCCTCCGGTGCACTTCCGATGCCAGCGGCCGATGCGACTGACGCGCGCGTCTGAGGCGTGCTTCTGTCATATGCCATATGTATATCGCATCGGCCGCGCGCGTTTGACGCACGCGTCAGTCGCTGGCATCGGAAGCGGCGCCATACGTTTTCATAATAACTAGTATTGTCGCATCGGCCGTCGGCCGCGAGCCGCGCGCGTCAGTCGCATCGGCCGCTAGCATCGGTAGTGCACCACAAGTATGGAAACACGAAAATTATCCATGGCGGTCGGTAATGTTCAACCTTCTTTCGTATCGATGTTTCAAACTATAGGTTTGTCCCTTTCTGTCAGAACAAAATTTCAAGCTTCCTGGTACTATCCAAGAAGCTTTAAATACCCTACTAATTAGGGTTTAGTCATCTAATAGAAACTGTTAAAATTAGGACAAACAAAACAAAATAACGGATTTTCCTCCTGGATGATTCTCCTTCGTGATTTCGGGGAAAATGTTTCTTCAATAAATATTGTAATGTAATTTGTAAAATATTGTACTAATCTTAAATTAGCTGAAACTATTTTAAGATTAGTAGCAGACCATCAAACTGAACAACTTTCTCTATGGGACCAATATTGAAATCGCGAAAAAAGAATCTGCTGTCCCATACATTCGGGCCGAGCTAGGTTGACAGTTTTGTATGGGACAGCGGATTTTTTTTTCGCGATTTCGATATCGGTCCCATAGACAAAGTGGTTTAGTTTGATGGTCTGATACTCCCCTTAAAATAATTTCAGCGAATTTTGTTAGACCTGATACATTTATACAACGTGTTAATGAATAAACGCAAAACTAGAAAGTAGTTTGTTTAGAATCGAGAGCAGAATTGAATTTTCATGTTTTCAACATAAGTATTTTTTTTTATAAATATTAAATAATGTGATTGTGAAAATTAAAATTTACTGATCTCGATCTAAACCCACCGCACGGCCACACTCAACCTACTTACTACTAAAACAAGATTCTTAAAATGTATCCACGAGCAAGCTAGCGCTTTCATTTATTCCTGAAATGATAACAAATCATTTTTTAAAGAAAACTTAAAACGCAAATAACTTTTAATTTTAACTATCAAAATAATGTAATTATTGTTTCAATCTAACTATTTTGTTATAAATCAGTTGGGGTGTATGAGGTTTTGCGTTTATTCATTAACACGTTGTATATCCATCCTTACTTTCACTATTGCAAGGAAACCGTTAACCGAAACTTAAATAACTAAAATTATGTAATTTACCAACATTATTAATTAACCTAAGTATTGCGAAGAAGGTCATAGCAGATTGTGATTAGGTATTTTATGTCTGCCTACCTCAATGTGACATTGGCGTGAGTATACTTATGTAAGTGAATTGGCGAATAGCCAGCTGATGGGAACATGAACGCCAACAACGGAGTTGAAGGAGCCTTCGTGGTTCAATAGTTATTTCCCTTCTAAATAAATTCTAATACCTTGAAATTGGTTAACCCCATAGACTTTTATTTCTTATTGGTTATCAGTAAGAAGATAGAATGGGATAAAAAATAGTATTGTGAAAATTTCAGTGTTTCTCGATGACCGTAGGTACATTTTTATCAAAATCTCTAAATGGATACTTAAGAGGATAGGCGAGTACCGTTTTTTCCATACAAACGTATTCCCCCGTTTCCTCCCTGGATAATGACACTAGTGTCTGTACTCCAAAAGGTGAAACAGGCCCTAAACTTTCAAAATCGAATGCTGGATCTGCATCGAAGTATAGACTTTCCAGATTACATAAATTAGTGCAAGTCTCATGAAAAAAGCCGTGGTGGTCCAGTGGCGAGTAACCGTGCCTGCCGTGCAATAGGCGATGGTTCGAATCCCGTCCAGGCCGACTCGTACCAATGAGTTTTTCGGAATTTATGTACGATTTGTAACACCACTGATTTTTCGGTGAAGGAAAACATCGTGAGGAAACCTGCATGCTTCAATTTCGAGGCATGTATTGTACCCACTGCCCATTATAAGTGGCGACGGGCTCACCCCCCGTCACACTGGACAGTTTCGGTACTACTGGTGAAACGTGGATGTTCTGAGGTTTCAGAATATCTCTGGCTACCCCCTCGGGGAATATAGTCGTGAGAATATGCTTATGAAGTCTCATGAACATGATCGAGACATAGGTAACAAGATAAATGCGTTGTTTTCATGGCAGGGTATTTTACCGCGCAGTACACAGTCAGTCAACAAGTGCCAATTATGTTTACTTACCTAGGTTAGTACTAATACTATAGGTATGCCCAGGTTACCTAATGCTAGGTATGATCGTGATCACGGTGTATAATTGATTGCCAGGCGGACCTATAATGTCCTAGGCTAATTATTCTTATTGCGTAGGTTATTGTAAGGCTTAGACAATATAACTATGGACGAGTTACGCGTGTAATTCTACTTACAAAAATCCGCCAGTTTGGATTTTCTTCCTTATACTTTAGATTCGAATTTTGATTGTTAAAATAGTGACGTGTGAACCCCAAACGCGACTAGTTTGAAGTTATTGTTCCGCAACAGGGCACTTGACAACTATTCAAATCAGCTACTCTTTATTGGACGTCAAAACGTGCCCTTTGTATGAAATTTGTACTCAATTCTGAGTTGTGACGTCATCAACATTTCATTACTTTTTAAAGTTTATCTTGTTATTAAAAATAGCATTCAAGCCAAAAACTAAATGAAAATGAAAGTTTAGCGTTATTTTGTTACCTTTTTTATTGAAATGATAATAATAAAATAAATTGTATGTAGTCAAATACCCAATTATAGGCTGTCTCGTTTAGTGATATACATTTTGTATGCAAATGCATAATTATAATAAAATAATATTCATTCAAATGATCTTTTAGCATGGCAAAGGGGAAATGCTACCGTAAGGCTGGTCCCTAGTTATATTGTCTAAGGTGACTACTCATCTAATAGACATACAGGGTGTTGGGATAAACAGTTACATTACTTTAAGAAGTGATTGTACCCATGATACTGAACAACTTTACCTATTAAACGTATAGAAAATTGCCAGTCTTCACGTTCAAAAACCGGCAAAAGCGTGACTGTCTCGCTTATGATAGGGTTCCGTAGCCATTGTACTACTCGTATAAGTAAGAAAACGATTAATAATTGTTTTACTTTATTAAGAAAACTAGCAGCCCGTCCCGGCTTCGCACGGGGTTACATTGTTCAAATTTTACCAAGGATCCCTAATTTTTTTCAAAATGAAATGTAGCCTATGTCAAATTGGAAGAATGTAGCATTCTATTGGTGAAAGAATTTTTTAAATCGGCCCAGTACTTTTTGAGCCTATTCATTACAAACATACAAACATACAAAAATAGGTACAAATCTTTCCTCTTTATAATATTAGTGTAGATTTGAGCGCGCTAAAGATAGCCATTTTAATTTGTAGCCCAATCATTTTACGGTTTGACCCGGGACTACCTAATTAATAATATGGTTTTTCGGTATATTATTTAATAGCCAATTTGAGTCTAGAAATTTAGCAAAATTAAAATTATCACGTCAATCGTCCTAAAAAACCTTCAGTTCCTTCTGTTTACACTCTTCAAACACTGATTGAATATTTTTGTATATTTAGAAAGCTTTGAAAAATACACTATGAAATAAAAATAAATACAATACTTTAAGCATTTTTGTATGGAACAGCAGATATTTTTTCGCTATTTGAATGTTGGTCCCATAGAGGAAATTGTCCAGTTTGATGTCAGAATATTAAAAAGGACCCTGTATAAAATGTTGACTACATACTATAGAACTACCGCTCGTTTTCAAGGTCAATAATAAGTATACTCAACACAATTATACTTCTGAAACACAAGTAGCATCGATTTCAAAAGTTAGTTATGCCACAGAACCATACACAACATTATAAAATAATACTTACCTACCTACAACTACGTATTAAGTAATATTCGGGTTTAGCATGGACATAAAAAATAATGGACGCTGGGTCTAGTACAAAATTCTCCTCAGAGATTTTAAAATTTAAGGATTACGGCAAAGAGATTATACCTAAAGGCATAGAGTGAGCCATACCAATTGTAAAGTGTAATAGCGACACCTTTTTGGTGAGGTGTCTATGGTGATGGCCCTCAGCCAGATATGTCAGGATGTCGCTTTGACAGAGAGAGAAATTAAAATGTCGACACGAATGTTTGTATTAATAATTACTGTAGTTATCGTGAACAACCAATAAACGTTCAGTCATTGGTAGAACCGTCCTATTAATTCCTGCGGTCAAACTTTTACACTTTACAATTGGTATGGCTTTAATTAAATAACGTCGTTTTTCGGTCCGTCCAGTGACGTCACTGGAAAACCTGTGAACTCCTTGGTAAACTTAAAATAACAGGCCATTATGAAAAAAAATACAATCACAGTGTCAGAATTTGAAAATTGAAATTTGATTTGAAAGAGAAGGCAGGAATTTTTAAATAAAGCAGTAAGTAATTTTTTCTCCACCATTTTTGCATTTAGAGATTACAGATCAAAGTAATTTAAAAATTAACTTTATATGGATAAACTCGCTTTAATTCGCTTTATAATTGCTTTCTTAAAAGTAAACAATATAAAATGAAGACCAAAAAAACTTTACATGCTGAATTGGTTCTCTTTATACGTTTTGTTGCTCTTTTGGTTCGGACACTTTTGAGCGCGGAGCCTACGTAGGTACGTCGAGTAGTTGGTTAGTCAATGAGGTTTAGCATTAATTTATAGGCTTGAATAAATTCATACGACAAGAATAATAGTATAATATGGTAGCTAATGAATGATGATAATAAATGATAACGATGAGTAACTTGCTCGACTATAGGTAGGTAAGTATATAACAACATGATAATTATACCGTCTTGAACAAGGTATAGGGTGGTAGGTATCTGGAATTATTACCGTTTTACCACTAGTCTAGGAAAAATACGATTTGAGATTGCATTAAAACACTTTAGTAAATTGTGTTTGAACTAATATTACTGTTAGTTTGTAACAGTTATATGGACTCAGAATCCTGAATCGATCCTAAATGTACTAAGGGCAAGCTTATTTGTATTTCTAAAGATATTTCTTCCAAAAGAGACAGTTAATTATCACAAGGCAAATTTAATGTGTACAAACAAACAGTAAATAATTTCGTTTTGAGATTATAATTTTTGAAGGCTGCCAAATATTAAATATCTACTCTTTACGATATTAACCGGGGATTATTATTATAATAAGTAAAACGTATTGAACGAAGCCATCCTGTACAAAATCACCAGTTTAAAATTTATTGTTCATACCTTAATTTAATCTTTTGTAGATCGGGGATTATTGAGAATTTATGTTTTTCAGAGTATCTATTATATTCCAAATTATCACCAAAAGTGTAACTGTAGTGCAACCTACTCCAAAAAAAAAATCCGTAGATTTCCCTGATTAGGTACACGCTTTTCACGTTTAACGTGCCGGCGCGGATGGGCGCGGATGGGCGCGGATCGTGCAGTGTAAGATAATACGGTACCTATTTCAATCCCGATAGAGTCGACAGAGAGAATGCCCATACGGGTCCCACGGGTTACTTTACTTTTGGGTCTACTGTTGTACACCCTGTATGTAATGTAGGTTACCTAAATAGTTATGGATTGTTTGTAACTAACACCATGAGGTAAACAAATGATGCGACACTTTTCTTTGGGTTTAAACTTCTAAAGACCTTGATTTAACTAAAATGTATTCCCATGTTTCTGACCTTTTTAACTGTAACGTCAACAATCTAACTGGTCTGTAACATTATTACATTTTAATTACTTGTTAACCTTCACAGGATTCGCACATAATAATTTATAAGAACTACTAAGTAAATTATACTACTAAATTCCCCAATACGTTAGTTTAAGGTTTAAAAAAAGTAAGTACCTAACTTTTGTTTTTATTGCTTTAACTTTATTTATTTTAAAACATGATGAGTAAAAAATTTTCAGCTCTGCCCTTGCTCCTAGAGGTATTGTGTTGGAGTGTTATGGATAATATATAGTGTGTGGGATGGCAACCAAGACTACGAAATTAAAGATGTGAAGAATCTTGGAAACCAGGAACAACTGGGGCAACTATTCAAAATACTAGACTAGACAATTAATAATTAGTCGCCAACGCCGCCGCAAAGGGTGAACCTCATACAAACGGTCAACAATAGAATACTCTCCATTTATCGACTTCTATATCGTCATAAAAATACGAAGCTAGATAAGACTAACAGAAAAGAAAAATGATTGAAAATCACTTCTAGCGAAATTTTACGAAAAAAACGAATCTCAAAGTTATTATTACGCATTTTTGAGGATATTTCTGATAGTTTTCAGTTTTAAATTCCGAATTTTTTACTTGATTTTAACCATAATATAATTGATAAGACCTACTAACACAAATGGATTCACTATGGTCTGAAATAAATGATTATAATAATAATAACACAGGTATTATATTATAAATTTATGACAAACGATTATTGGCTAAAATAAAAATAATATTTTCTCATTTGAGTTTCGGCCTTTTTCGGCGTAGGCTTACGTTAAGATTCGTTGTTATACGAATACAGGCTTGTAATAGCTTATTAGACATCTAGGCATTATACAACGTGTTAATGAATTAACGCAAAACTAGAAAGTAGTTTGTTTAGAATTGAGAGCAGAATCGAATTATCATGTTTTCAACAAGGGTTTTTTTTTTCAAAATATTAAATAATTTGTTTGTAAAATTTAAAATTTACTGAACTCGATCTCAACCCACCGCTCGGGCACTCTCACCCTACTTACTACCAAACCAAGATTCTTAAAATGTATCCATGAGCACGTTAGCGGTTTCATTCATTGACGAAATGATAACAAGTCATTGTTGACTCAAAACTTAAAATGCGAATAACTTTAAAATTTAACTACCAAAATAATGAAATTATTGTTTCAATCTAATTATTTTGTTGTAAATCAGTATGAGGTTTTGCGCTTATTCATTAACACGTTGTATAAATCCCTGCCAATTACCTACTACAGGTGTTAACGTGATCGTTGCAAAGGTGACCGAATGAAATAAACAACTTATTTTAACAACATACAAATCGTCTTCGCATTTGGCTTCAACTGAACCGTTAATAGTTTATATTATTTATGTTGAGCTATTAAAGCTTATAATCCTTTGCGCGTGTATTTATGGATAATTACATAAACTTTCTATGATACAGTAGTAACATTTGGCACGAGTGACGAATTCACTTTCATTTCATCACAATCGTAACCTCATGTAATAATCTTTACGCGTTGAACAAGTTACCTGACGTATATACACTTTAATCATATTATAGTGCTATATATACGCACTAGTATTACATATAGGTGTACGTACGTACAATAACCATTGTATTTGCTTTATCGCAAATTAAAAAAACATTCAACATTTTGATACGCACGTGTGTTTTCTGTATAATATGCTCTGCGGCTATAGTTATCCACGCAAGTGCTGTCATTCGTTCGTCATAATTTCATAAAGACCTACTGAAAGCCGCTTCTCGGTCGTGGTGAAAATCTATGTGCGTGAATGTTAGTTTCGGTTTTTTTTAGAAAACCATTTGAAAAGATTTCAAGAAATCTGCATATTAACGAAGTTCGTTGTTTTTTTCTATATTAACTAATTAAAGTCAATGAGATTTTTTAAACACGATCTAGATACCAATGTCTTTGCTTTGCATTTATCAGATTTCCTTTTAAATATACAACGTGTTAATGAATTAACGCAAAACTTGAAAGTAGTGTGTTTAGAATCGAGAGCAGAATCGAGTTATCATGGTTTCAACATGGGTAATATTTTTCATAATATTTAAATTTGTTTGTAAAATTTTAATTTTACTGAACTCGATCTCAACCCACTGCACAGGCACACTCATCCTGCTTACTGCCAAAACAAGAATATTAAAATGTATCCATGAGCACTTAGCGCTTTCATTAATTGCTGAAATGATAACAAATCATTTTGCCTGAAAACTTAAAATGCGAATATCTTTAAATTTTAACTATCAAAATAATGAAATGATTGTTTCAATCAAATTATTTTGATATAAATCAGTTGGGGTCTATGAGGTTTTGCGCTTATTCATTAACACGTTGTATGAAAGCGGTTTATAATTACAATGTTACGAGTACAAGCACAATCTAGTAATGTAACTATCTTACTAGATTAATCTAGTGAAAGGATTGTCGAGCGGGGTATGGAGTACTTTTTGGTACTGTTTGGTAGTTTATTGTAGTAGTTATTAGCTTTTAGTACTTTTTGTACTGTTTGAAAAACAATTTGCGATTAAAAACAAAACTATAAATATTCTTATCTATGACGTAGAATTCTTATCAGTAACAAGTGCACGCAAATAAACCTTGGTTACAGTCGTATTTGGTCAGTTTTACATGTTATCGTAAGTTGCGTAACGTACACGTAATGACCGTTCACGTAATGATGGCACCTATGACGTTATTATAAACTGACGATACATTTTAGTGCCTCCTGCTGCGTGATAAGGATTTATTTCGGTGTGATTTATACTTAGGATGCAGCAAAGCAAACATCAATAAGGGAATATAATTCGGAGCGTGTTCCATACAAACGAAGTCTGGTGATATTTTCAATACTAACCAATTAAACTCAATGAAATTTTGCAGAAACAATCTAGAAACAAATCTCTATGCTTGTATCGTGTCAGATTTTCCTTCAAATTTTTAATTTTAATGTTACAGTGCCTCAAAGATTTTCATACAAATCTTAAATTAATACTAGCATTGAAACTGTATATTTTAACGAAAATCGGACACGATACAAGCATAGAGATTTGCTCCCAGATTGTTTCTGCAAAATTTCATTGAGTTTAATGGGTTAGTATTGAAAATATCACCAAACTTCGTTTGTATGCAGCGCGCATTTACGCATTCGTGGGAATAAACTTCTCTTAACACCTGAAAATAAAGATAAAGTTTTGCATGTTTTAAAAGTTAATAGTTTAGCTATACAGGGTTTAACTTAATATTCTGACGTGTTTTTAAGAGAATGATCAGGGCTGTAACGTGGTAAATATTCGGTGATTGAACCGTGACTGGACTACGTACGAAATATAACTTTTGACACATTTGGTATTTCACTAATCGCGCTACAGCCGTAAGAGCCGTTTTGACAGATCGCTCAGACGTTAAAGGCTGTCAGTTACACAGAGTTTAGCGCGATGCGGAATTCAGCACAGTTGAATGGTAATTGGATTGCAATGTGATTAGAACTGAAATTGGATACCTAAGAATAGAACTTCGATGTTTTAACTTAGCGCAATCGGGCTTTAGACCATCACTCTGGATGACTTTCTCTGTGGGACCAAACTCGAAATCGCGATAAAAAATCTGCTGTCCCATTCATTTTGATCGATTAGGTTTGCATTTCTATATGGAACAGGGAACAACTGGTTTTTTTCGCTAATTCGTCCTAGGTCCCATAGAGAAAGTTGTTCAGTATGATGGTCTGACCATCCCCTTAAAAACCGTCAGCATATTAAGAAGGACCATATACATATCACTTTTTCCTATCTGTGGCTATTGTATGATTCGCGTAGTAACTATATAGTTATTATAAGTACAATGGTGTTCCATCAAGGGCATAAAGATTGATATAAGTTAGTTATACATATCGAATTCTTGACACAAGCCTTGGGAGTTAGTTTATCACGCTGTAACTCGAGAACAAGTTTTCTATAAGTGGAGCGTATTGTCTGGCAAAGTACTGGTATACTGAGCTGATGGCTGTTTGAAGGGATGATCAGGAGGTGATTTTTGAAACTCATACTTTGAACTCAGTAGTTGAAAATGTCAAAATTACCATGGAGATATGCATCTTTCTACCAATCGCACTCCTGAAGTATGATTTTTGAAAGTGCTCAGCGAATGAGATTCAAATATCGCACTCCAGATAATGTTTAAAAAATCGCATTGATTTAATTGGTTAATAATGTTAATATAGAAAATAACACGGAACTTCGATTATATGCAGCGCGCTCTGGAGCTTTCGGATTAAACTTCTCTTAACCATAGACACTGGTGAGATAATTCATATTCGGATAAGTCGTCTTATTGATAAGTCAATTTACTTTTGAAGAAAGGGTTACCTTATCATTTAACAGTTCGACCCGCACGCTACGATTAGCTAGGTACTAAGTTCATATTTGTGTTTATTTACCTTTTGCAAAGGTCAATTCAAATTAGAACACTACTTTCTTAGAATGTAAATTGTAGGTTAACTGATGTCTGACCGCGTTGAAAGTGTAGATAATTCATTGAAGGAAATTCTCCAAAATTTATGATATTATAATATTATACAATGTTTATTTTGATGTTAAAATATTCTACTGGGAATTGATACCTAATTATAGACTGTATTATTTTAGGTAGGTACTTGAGAGTTAATTCATTCATGTTTCTTTGGATTAATTTTGATATCAACCAATGCTGAAACACGCCGAACATGCGACGAAATATAGGGGTAAACCGGAATGCTTCAACAGGTGGGATAGATGAGTCATGAGCTACCTCAATTTTTCGATAGAAAATTAGGTGCCTACGTGCTATCGATTCGGTTGAGAGGTCATCGCATGCCCGCGAACCACATCTACCACCACAAGCGCTATCTAGCCTCCCGGCAGAGTAGTTTGACTTCGAGCTGAGTTTATGTATTTTGATAGTGAAAGTTAAAAAAATATGTTTGGTTTATTTGTTCGCTACTTATATTAAAAGATACGTATTATATTGATTTATTGTTATATTGTCAAACTAGTGTAGTTTGTTGGATGCAAAGCCTATTTGACCTGTGATTAAGGGTATATTACTGTTGTCGCGCTCCATACCAACGAAGTCTGGTTATATTTTCAATACTAACCGATTAAAGTCAGTGAAATTTTTCAGAAACAATCTGGATAGTAATCTCTATGCTTGTATCTTGTCAAATTTTTATTAAAATGTATAGTTTGAAAGTTACAGTACCTCAACGATTTCCATACAAATCTTAAATTAATCCTAGCATTGAAAATGTTTATTTTAACGAAAATCAGAGAAGATACAAACATAGAGATTTGTTTCTAGATTTTTTCTGCAAAATTTCATTGACTTTAAATGGTTAGTATTGAAAATATCTCCAGACTTCGTTTGTATGCAGCGCGCATTTAAGCATTCGGAATAAACTTCTCTTAAGAGATTTTCTGAAATCTATACAAAAGTAGAAACGGGTCGATAAAGGATGGTTGAACCACCCCTGCAGAGGGATGGATGATCATAGTAAATAATGATATTTTTCGTCGATTTTATTTATCTTGCAGCTTCAAATGCCGTTCCAGTCCAAAACTAAGCAGAATACAGAATTCAGCCCAAAAAAAAAACTTTTGTCACCAAATATTTATAACCGTCAAGTACTTAATTGCTATTTAAAGTAGACATTGGCAACATCAAAGGCAAAATCATCAACAGACAGCGAATTTTTTTTTTTTAGTTTATAGTAGAATAGAACCTATCTTATGTAATTTTTGATCAGACGGACAATGTTTCCATAAAATGTCAGGCGCGGATCCAGCATTTTTACAAAGGAGACTTTTACAAAATGTATTGGGTCCCCGGCCAAGACCTTGTACATAGTGTTTAGAGGAAAGCCGCAGGGCAAAAATTACTAAATTAATAAACCTGCAAAATGTTTGTCTATTTGCCCACTAACATTAGAAAAGTAAATGTGTGTTTGTTTGCACATCACATATACCACATCTAGACTAAACTATTGATAAAACTTTTACAGCTTGAAAGCCTATTGACCTCAATTAGGGTTGTGGGCATGCCCACCGTGCCCTCAACGGTGGATCCTCGCCTGTAAAATGTTCCATCGCTTTATAAGTTTCCAGTGCGAACATAAACGTAATCTTGTTGATAAACAAGAAGCAAGGTATTTTCTTTGAGAAAAACTGATAGAACATGGCTGTTCTTGTTGGCACACGTGTAGACTATTTTTGAAGAATCTAATACTCTCACTAAATTACCTTAAGCTTTTTAATAACATTTTGTAATACTTATATACGTCTCTATCAAAGATATCTATTCGCTAGACTACCCACCGAATCAATTTAAAACATTCTCCGAATTTTCTTTCTTCGCAAATCCTACCTACTTATTTATTTGATAAGTTTAAGTAATAAAACCGATCAAGTGCGAGTTGGGCTCCTTGCGCACTGAGGGTTCCGTATTACACCACTACACGACATATTATTAACATACAAAAAAAATTTTTTTCTCCGGACCTTTAGCGGGATACCGACTCTCACTTGGCCAGTTTTTATTATTTCTTGTTATACTGTAGAATTTTCTCTATAATCACACAAAGTTAAACGCTTTTATGTATCGTTTTTACAATAGAGCGAGAAGAAAAAAGAATGATAAAAACGAGTTTCTTGTACCCCCTTAATTTTGTACTTTTTGAGATTTTTATTATTTTTTAATAAATCCGTTGTAATAACATATTTTGTGAAAATGTTATCTGTCTAGCTATTACGGTTCAAAAGTTACAGCGCTCAATAGGTAGGACGGACGGACAACGTAGGCTTAGTAATAGGGTCTCGTTTTTACCCTTTGGGTACGGAACCTTAAAAACGGTCAAAGCAGAGTATTTATTAGAAATCATAACATTAATTATTAAATAATTGGCTGGCATTTCTAACTTCTACAAAAAAATTACGCAAATATCGACACAAAATACGATTTACGACCTACTTTAAAATTAATTCAAGCAGTTGATTTAAGTTTTAGAATTTCATTGATAACGTTTTGAGGCCATCAAAGGAGATTATGAAAGACAAAACACTACCTATTTTGTAAGCAGTTGTGTAGAGAACGAATGCGTTATGAGATCCCATATCCAATTTTCCACTTTATTTCTGCATGCTAATGTTTCCCCATTCAGGGTTACCAAAAAACTAAAAAGTTTAAAACGGACACTGATAATTGCACTTAGGTGTTCTTGTCTGTAAGTAATGCAGCTATTTCAGCAGGGAGAAGGGGGAGGGTGAAGGGCAAAATAATACCTTTCTCAATGTAAAATAATACTTTTCTCAATACAGTCCACAGAGAAAGCTCCGTCTCTGTCCGTGGGGCCCGTATTCTCTCTGCCAACTGAATCGGTATTAAAATAGGTATTATTTTACATTGCACCCTCCGCGCCCGTCCACGCCCGTCGTAATGTTAATACAGCTTAACTATTTGTGTTTTAAAGTGGGCCAGCACGTGAGGCAGCCCTACCTACGTTCGGCCAGCGATCGTTCCATTGCCACGTCCACCCGGCACCCGATCAACATGCATTATTCAGTCTGTTGCAATTTCAGAGGACACTTCGAATAAAACAGGTAACTGAGTCTGAACAACACCTTTGCGTAAATACCGACCAGTTTGTCCCACTTATCAATTTGCATTGAAAAATGTTGTTTGTCGCTTCGATGAAATTATATGACGTGGAGATGAATAGCCGTTAGACCCCGTGGTTAAAATAAAACATGGTATTTTGTTACAATCATGGATTTAATTACAGTTATTTATCCTGACAAGAACAGGTAGGTAATTAAATCACACGTATTTTTTTCTACTACAATGTAAGCACATCATCAGTTCATCACACACACACGTCATTTGGGCAAGATTTGGAGAGACTTTATTTTTATATTATGTGTCATCTTAATGTAAGTAGTACATTAAGACTAACCTAACCTAACCCATTTTTAGGGCTCTGTAGTCAACAAGGAACCCTTATAGTTTCGCAATGTCCGTCTGTCCGTGGCTACCCGCGGCTGAGCTCAGAGACACTTAGTACTAGAAAGCAGTAATTTGACATACATAATTATCGCGCCGACAAAGTGATAAAATCGAGACCATCTTTAATCTAATCGTAGTGATGGTTAGGATTGTGACTTAGGTACCTATCCTTAACACCGCAGGAGGTGAGGAAAAACATCACTGGTGTAACAGAGTACCTAAGTAGTGTGAGGGAATTCAGTCGTCGAAAATTTCAGTCTTCAGCACAGCTAGCTTTTCATAATGTTCCGAATTTTGTTTTTTCATGCGAATCAATGACATATAATACCTATGCGAACCTTAGAGAATCCATGCGATCGGACAGAATCGTTGAAATCGTTTGTAATACTATATCAATGTGATACAAACATGAAATGTACGTAAGGATGAGACAATTTTATCTCAAAATACATGCAAAAAACATTTTGAAACATCAAGACAATCTTTCACACACAGGGTCCTTCTTAATATGCTGACCATTTCTTAAGGGGAGGATCAGGCCGTCAAACTGAACGACTTATTATTTGAAAAATTATTTGTTATCATTTCAGCAATGAATAAAAGCGCTAGCTTGCTCGTGAATACATTTTAAGAATCTTGTTTTGGTAGTAAGTAGGGTGAGTGTGCCCGTGCGGTGGGTTGAGATCCAGTTCAGTAAATTATAAATTTTACAAACAAATTAATTAATATTTTGAAAAAAAATACCTATCTTTAAAACATGATAATTCGATTCTGCTCTCGATTCTAAACAAACTACTTTCTAGTTTTGCGTTAATTCATTAACACGTTGTATAATATACAAACCTTAGAGAAACCTTAGACATCGTTGAAATCGTTTGTGATACGATATCAATGTAATACAAAAATGAAAGGTACGTAAGGATGAGACAATGTTTATCTCAAAATACATGCAAAATATATTTTGAAACATCAAGACAATCTTTCACATATACTCACTCACATTCACTTAGTTTTCAACCTCAAATACTGTAGCATCATAATATAATTACTAGCTATTATCATATCTACAACGTGTTAATGATTAAGTCCAAAACCTCATACACCCCAACTGATTTAGAACATAATAATTCGATTCAAACAATAATTTCTTTATATTGATAGTTAACATTTAAAGTTATTCACATGTTAAGTTTTTAGGCCAAAATGATTTGTTATCATTTCAGCAATGCACGAAAGCGCTAACGTGCTCATGGATACATTTTAAGAATCTTGTTTTGGTAGTAAGTAGGGTGAGAGTGCCCGAGCGGTGGGTTGAGATCGAGTTAAGCAAATTTGAAATTTTACAAATAAATTATTTATTATTTTTAAAAAAAAAACCCATGTTGAAACCATGATAATTCGATTCTGCTCTCGATTCTAAACAAACTACTTTCTAATTTTGCGTTAATTCATTAACACATTTTATATTCTATCATGTTATATGCAGTTAGGCAAACTTACTGATGTCAAACAAATTAATCCAGACCAAAAAACCTCCAAAAATTACATGGCACTTGGTATTTTGTAATAAACACGTCTGTCTTCGAAACTTGTTTGTGACCTTGTTATTCGTAGCAAATTACACATAAATCCCTCTCACTAAGTAAATGTAATTAAATAATTTACCTCAGATTACGTCCTTTGTCACGCAAACTAATTAAATTGACTAGAAAATTTATCATTATTAAAGGTATCATTTATTACTACGACGTAGCAGTCAGATTATCCATACAAAAGACATCAACGAGATATCATTTTTCCAGAGGTCCCATTAACTGGAAAAGTACCTCCGAGCTAAAAATATGATTACTCCCTTTTACATCCTTTAAGGACAGGAGGCCTTTGCCCTGCTGTGATATCCTACAAGCTATTTGAGTGATATCCTACAGGCAGGTACTTTGACCCGGGACTTTAATTACCCGACTACGGCGAAGCAAAAAGGAGGGTCATTTCGAAGAAGGTTACCGATTGCCGTTGAGAAATAAACAAACTTGAGGCTCTCCCAATAATATAAGTTTTCTATGCCCAGCAGTGGACTAGAGTCACTCAAAAAAGATTGCATGACACTTATATTGTTTCCCAACCTCCAATCTCTGCTAAATTATTACGGAGTTTTTTATCGTACCGAAATGAAAAAGGGTGGTGGTCGATCGATCGAATGCCCGTAGAAACGAAAACGTTTCCACGTCTGGGGCCAATAGCTATTTTAAAATATAGTATGAGACATTTTTGTACTTGTAGACCTGGTACCTAATGATTAAATGCAAACTTTGAAAACCGATGCTACGCAGCAACTTCCGCCTAGCCAATAACGAAACAATCTTCTTCTACAGGGTGAAATTGATATCATTAGCATCCTTTTAAACTAACCATCAAACTGAACAACTTTTACTGTGGGAGCAAGGGGTAGTCTCTTAGTTTAAAGGGATGCTAATGATATCAATTTCACCTTGTATGGAGTAGGCATGTGATTCTAATATTTTTAACCCAGTATTTTACCACAGCACTACCAGCACCGTCAGTCTGGCGCACCCTGGGCAGACACCCTCGAGACTGGCTAATCTTTCTACTACAGCACGAGTAATTACACTGCCATGCAATATAACTCATGCTGACACGAAATAAGAAGAAGCATTCATAAGCTCCTTTCGCGTATAGGTGTCCGGGCGGGAAGGGCAGGATACAAGATGAGCCACAGTCTGAGGAGCAACACCGCATTCACACCTGAGGTATAACCCATCTATGTAACCCCATTTGAACAGGTTATCTTTACTCCGGCCAAACTGAGTTCGGGATCTATTTAACCACCTCATTATCATCAGCCTAAATACGTCTCACTGCAGGGCACAGGCCTAAGCTCAGGGAGGGAGTATGGGCATCAGTCCACCACGCGTGCCCAACGCGATCTCCTATATACACATTTACACATACCATGCATAATCTGCTAGTTTTAGAACAGTATACAAAAATAGGCACCATTTTTTATTACAAATACGCACCTCATCTTATGCAGCTTTCGTCACATTCAGCTTGTTCAGTTTCGACTTGCGATTTGCAAGCCAATTTAGATCAATTTACTACAACAATTAAATTGATGATCTAACAAATAGGCGTCTTTTTATGGGCAAGGGGGCGCAGCCAGATTTTCGCACCCCGGAATGTTTAAGACGGCCCTGTGTTTCCTCACGATTTTTTTCTTCACCGATTGATGGCATTCGGTATTACGTTTTTAAGTTAGGAAAACTCATTGGGACATGGCATGTCGACAATGCGGATTCGAACCCGGACCCCATGATTGAGTGTCCGCAACGTGCCACCACGCTCTCCGTCCACCTATTCAAGCACCTGATATCATACAATTCGACCACCACGCGTTAATCAGCCACACCACCAATCTTAAGTAGATTAGTTTGTATTGTATGGTTGTCAAGCCCAGATGTTTTGTCTAGAATCCCGAGGTGCAGAGCAACCGAAGTGCTCGAAGTTCGTACAAGGTCAGTGTCACCCGAGCGACCGGGAACTCGTGCCAAGGGCGGGCGGGCTATAGAATAATCAGTCACGGCCCCTACCAACATGTTCACTTCCAGCACGTCTAGTATTATTTCTCTATTCGCGCGCGCGGTTTTCGGTCTCTGAAAAGCGCGGGAGAAGAAATTTTCCATACTTACAGAAAAGGCGCGTCGCGCGCTTGTTAAGAAATCAGCTAGACGTGAAGGGTGATGCTCTCAAAATCATTTATTTCAGAAAACAATGTTCCATGGGTAGGCTGTCAGCATAGTCAGAAAATTACATTGTAGATTAAATTACATTACATTTACATAATAGTTACAATTTCTTTTCATACAATTTCAATTATCATCCAATAACCCAAACAAAACTTATATGAGTCAACCCCACTAGGATCGCAGTCCAGTGCCTCAGGATTCGCACTTATTCCTATCACCTTCCGGAGGACTTCCATGCACTCTGTTCATTAGAGAGGCAACTTTTTTTTCTCATGGCAGATTGAAACCCACCGGCACTTGCCTAAGCAAACATGCCAGACGCGCTACAAAATCGCGAAGTCTGTTGATATTTTCAATACTAACCAATTAAAGACAATGAAATTTTGAAGAAACAATCTAGAAACAAATCTCTATGCTTGTATGGTGTCCGATTTTCGTTAAAATATACTGTTTCAATGCTTGGATTAATTTAAGATTTGTATGGAAATCTTTGAGGCACTGTAACTATAAAACTATACATTTTAACGAAAATCTGACTTCATACAAGCCTAGAGATTAGTTTTTTGATTGTTTCTGAAAAATTTCATTGATTTTAATTGGTTACTATTGGAAATATAACCAGACTTCTTTTGTATGGAGCGCGCCAACGGTAATATACCCTTAAGTTGGTATATCTTACCTACGAATTCTGGTCTGACCACTAGTCACCACTTGACATGTTATTCCGTCCTATGGGCCTATGCCACCTGCGAGAAAACGAAAAAATCTAGATGTGCTTTGTTACTTTAACATAGGTTTGCCAAAATGAGCACGCATGATGGCTTTTTCATTTGGTCGCTTTGTCGTGCATGGCATGTTATTGCTAGCCCTACTGAAATCATGAATTGCTGCAACTGCAAACTTAGAATGTATTTTTAATACCACCATACCAAAGAGAAACCACTGTTCGTATGATTTAGAGCCGGTGCACACTTATTTTCGACTTGTATACGTTGAACTAACATCGAAGATCAACTAGTCCCCGAAAGCATCGAAGCTACCTGAGGCGAAAATTATGTTATTTTACGATTGCTCATTCCCTGGGCTGAAATGCTCTGCGCTGCGCTTCGGCAGGTGTGTACCGGCCCTAAGTGTCTCTTCCCATAATTCGAGGAATTAATTTAATCATATCTTTTTCAGTATTTCGCGGTATTTTTCGTAGGTAGTAGGGGAGAGTAGCGTAGCGCCCTGCGCGCGTTGCTAGGCAACCGCCCGGACCGCATCAGCCGCTCTGCCCGCCCCCGGCCGCCTCCCGCGCCCCGGCCCGCTGCATCTACTGCCTCCACCTGACACAGCACCACACCCATAACAATCTCACCGAAACACCTACCCTATTGACTTCCAGTTAAAGATCATTTTAGTACGACAAAATTCGATTTTAATGCCTTCTTAAATTAGATCGAGATATTCCTGATATTCAAACGCTTGTTTAAGGAAAATTGATTTTCCGTCTGGAGGGGTAAGGTCGGGTTTAGAGTATGTGTACAGAATTATTATGGTATGACGCTCAGGTGCATGGTGAGCGTAAACAAGCCAATTCAAATATAATCTAGCAGGAGAGTAACATTGTAACATCAGTACAGCAGAGAAAATTAGTGTAATATGATAGTCATTTTCGGTTTAAATAAACTACCAACATGAAACAGTCATAGGCACATAATTTAATAAGAACATTTCTTACAAAATTATCACTGGAATACTAAACTAGAATGTGATACTCGTAAATAATTTACTTGGCATCCAAAATTGGCAAATGACGATTTGGATTTTGATCGGCCACTACATCGCAAAATAGGTACCTATAAACACTTCTTAGCGAAAATAGACATGTCGCTTGCCCGGGATTTAGTTACTTTTATGCAGTACCTACCCAGGCAGTTAGAGCACAGATTATTTAATAGTTACTAAGTTAGAGTAGTAATATCCTTGCAGAGTTTTAAAAAGCGCACATAGTGAGATTGACAGACTAATTTATAGAAGGTATTATACTCATTAAAAAAGGGTTGACTGGTAAAGTAGAGCTTACGAACAAGATTTTTTTATATGAAGGATTTATTAATGATTTTAATTCAAGACTGGTTTAGTATTTCGCTAAACGATTCTAAAGGAATTTCGAATTATATATAAAATTCGAATTTAAAGGAATATAATCCGGAGCGCGCTAGATACAAACGAAGTCTGGTGATATTTTCAATACTAACCAATTAAAGTCTATACATTTTTCATAAACAATCTAGAAATTAATTTCTATGTTTGTATGAAGTCAGATTTTCGTTAAAATGTATAGTTTTAAAGTTACAGTGCCTCAAAGATTTCCATACAAATCTTAAATTAATCCTAGCACTAAAACTGTATATTGTAAAGAAAATCTGACTTCATACAAACATAGAGATTAGTTTCTAGATTGTTTCTGTAAGATTTCATTGACTTTAATTGGTTATTATTGAAAATATCACCAGACTTCGTTTGTGTGCAGCGCGTATTTACGCATTCGGATTAAACTGCTCTTAAGAGCATTAAAATGAATATAAATTTAATGTTTGAATGATCCACAATATAGGTGTGTATTTACAATATATGGGTACTAAAAAAACAATTTATAATATCGAAGAAAATAAAACAACAAGAGCATTAAAATACTTCTTCAATAAGCGCTTACGTTTGAGTAATGTGATATTTTGCACTTTATTACCACTTAACTACCTATTCAATTGAGATAAGATGTGACGTACTGCACTGCATGCATGCATATGCTCACGACCAACTGTATTCCCCGAGGAGGTAGTTAGGGATATTCTGAAACCTCGGAACATCCATGTTTCTATTGTAGTACCGATAATTCTGTCCAGTGTGACGGGAAGTAAGCCCGCCGTCCGTCGCCACTTGTAATGGACAGTGGGTACATTACATGCTTCGAAATGGAAGCATGCAGGTGATATATACCTACTGAATTGCAGCAAATCCGATCATAATACTATAAGTACCTAAGAAATAACTTCCTACCCCTCTGTCTAGTTAGTTATCGCCTAATGGCTTGTAAAAAGGTTCCTTGTCCATAGACATGAATATGAAAATACTCAACTCACTAAATTGGCGATCATAAATCGCAAAGTAATTTTGTAGTCAAGTCAGAAATCTTGTCTGCTAAAAGGAGGTACCTAGGTATGCTAGGTATGCAAGGACATAATCATACTCGGCTTTGGTGCCAAATTGTTATTTTGTGCCGCTAGCCTTTGAGACTACGGACTGCTGGAACTGGGGGTGTCGTAAGCTTTGAGCTTCTAAGACGGTCCCACTATGTAAACGCAGGGCTGGGCTATATTTTGCTGGTTTTTAGAAGCTATCTTCTCGTTATTTGAAAGAAATACAAATTAATGAAAAATATAGCAATGATCATCAACATCTGGGCTTTATTTGCTATGAAGTATAATTCTTATTTATCTATAAAATACATATGAAGCATGTGTTCAAAGGATAGTGTAGACAATATATATAATTGAAGACCTATATTTAAATAAATTCTAAATTTGGTGCGAATTCTTATGATTTAATAAATTTGATTTCCTTGGATTAGAAGGCACCACAGTGACATAATGAAGGACAAACCAGTCAAAAATATCCCTACTAAAATAATGTAGTTTAGTAGAGGTGAGGCTGCTCTGAAAGGGTCAAGGTTATTCGGTCGGGGAGAGCTTGGCCGTCGACTACAGGAGAGGGGGAACGACAACGCTCGCTCCGGGCACCTCTGAGTACTACTTGATGCAAAGGTTGTCCATCGCCGTCCACCGCGGAAACACATAATGGGCACCTTTGCATCCGGTATGACCCGGGGAGGGCTTTTTGACTGATTAAATAGTTTAAATTTTTATGCCTGCATTCTAATTAGTTTTAGGATTGTTAGTTTTAATAACACTTTTCTATTCTATCCTATTTCTATACATCCTGATTGGTCAATATAATTTCGCGCGCAAAATTTGCCAACTGCGCATCGGGGGAACTTATAAATCTGGTACTGCTGTACCTACTTATCGACTAATCAATAAAATGTAAAAAGTATAGACAAAACCTGAATACTGGAAAACCGTGATAGAATATTTGAAATTGTTCACAACATTTTTCGTCGGGCAATCGCTCGTCAGAAACTTTACTAGGTAAGTTACTACTGAGTCGTTACATTTTTTATCATCATCAACATCTCAGCTAATAGACGTCCACTGCTGGACATAGGCTGTTCTGAGCTGCCCTCATCCAACAGGTTCCCTTCGCCTTCACAAGATCGTCGGTCTACCCACGCTACGCTTTCCGGTACCTACACGGATCGGCCATCGGTTCTACGAGCAATATGTCCGCCTACTGCCACTTTAGATGGAGGCTTTCTTACAAAAGCTTTTCGCAGAATTTTTCCGCTAGAATCCACTAAGCATGAAATTGTAAGGCGTAACGTAACGAGCGCACCAAATCGCATTGTAATTTTGTAGTATAAGACCCGTCGCTCGACTGATTGATTACAAAGAACTCTGCAAAAGTAGCGTTATCACCGGGCAACATTAAAACACGGCAGGGCGGGTCAAATTAAAACTAAAAACAAAATGGTTGACTGCGTGCATTCGGACGGAGACATACGTTACGTACCTACGTAAGTTTTGAATTGATCTGGATTATTATGCTTGGTTAGTGTTATTAAATTTTAGCCATATTGGTCATGCCATGATTTTAAGAGAAGTTTATTCCGAATCCGAATGCGTAATTTGTTTTGTAAACGCAATAGGTACGAGTACCTGCTAGAATTCCTGACAACCTAACAAACAGAACAAATAGTTATCTACCTAAGTGAGACTTTGGCGTCGCCGATATTAGAGTTAAAGGGAATATAATTCGGAGTGCGCTCCATACAAACGAAGTCTGGTGAACAATACTACAATTAAAGTCAATGACATTTTTCAGATTTAGAAACGAATCTCTGTTTGTATGAAGTCAGATTGTCGTTAAAATATACAGTTTTAGTGCTAGGATTAATTTAAGATTTGTAAACCTTGAAACCTACCTTGTACCTTTGTGTTTTGAAATCTTTGAGGCACTGTAACTTTAAAACTATACATTTTAACGAAAATCTGACTTCATACAAACATAGAGATTAGTTTCTAGATTGTTTCTGAATAATTTAATTGACTTTAATTGGTTAGCATTGAAAATATCACCAGACTTCGTTTGTATGGAGCGCACTCCGAATTATATTCCCTTAAACTCTAATATCGGCGACGCCAAAGTCTCACTTAGGTAGATACTCGTACATACGAGTATTTGTTCTGTTTCTTATGTATTCAGGAATTTTAGTAGGTACCTATTGCGTTTAAAAAACAAATTATGTGAAAGGCCAAACTAAAAGGGTAATCTTAAATCGATATATTTGAAAGGTAGCCTCCTGTATAATAATCTTCTTATTTAATATATTTTTATTGCCCGTGGTACCACGTGTGAAACCTTTTTTGCGGGCCAAATAATTTGCCCCTTGGTACACCATTGTCCCCTTGCGGGTGGTTCCTCGGGCAAAAAAAAATTTGTCTTTGCACCTCACGGGGGAATAGACTGGGGGACCACGGGCAAGTCGCGGATAAAACTAACCGTGGACCTGACTGACAAAACGGTCTAAAAAATCTATTAGCCCATGCAGACCTGAATTAAGTTTTGAAGACTGAAGAAGATGCATTTTTTGTTATACCTATACAGGGTGTAAGGAAAAGTATCATTAACCTTTAAACCACATACTCTACCCATCAAACTGAACAACTTCTCCTATGCGAGCCAACCTGTCAGAGCAAAAAAAATATCTGCTGTCTCATACATTTTAGTCGAGTAGGTATTGCACTTTAGTGTGGAACAGCTGATTTTTTTTGCTCTGACAGATCTGCTCCCATAGTAAAAGTTGTTGAGTTTAATGGGTAGACTATGTAGTTAAAAGGTTAATGATAATTTTCCTTACACCCTGTATATCATTAGCATTCATTTAAACTAAAAGTCTACCCATCAAACTCCGATCGGTTTGATCCCATAGTAAGAGTTGTTCAGTTTGATGAGTGTACTCTTAGTTTAAAAGGATGCTAATGTTTTCAATTTAGCCCCGTATAAGGTCCAACCAAAAAATCTGAAACTATTTTAAGGGAATGATCAATATGATCATACCATGAAATTTTACAACTTTTCCAATAACAAAATCGCGAAAAAAAAAATACAGCTGTTCCATACAAAACTGCAAACCTATTTGACCCGATTGTATGGGGACGGCTGATATGTTTTCGCGATTTAATGTTTGTCCCATAGAGAAAGTTGTTCACTTTGATGGTCTAATCATCTCCTTAAAATAGTTTCAGATCATCCCATTTATACCTAACGTGAGAAAAGTAAAAGATTACTATTATGTGGTGTAGGTAGTAACGAATGCAACTATAATAGGTAGGTAGCTGCTTGATAACTATCTTTTGCACAATGCGCCCGCGCAGGTGTCGTTTCCATATCAAGATAACATGTATCCTATGTCTGTCTCCACACTATAGGCAGTAGTGTAGCGAGGAGGGGGCAAGGGTGGCACTTTACTGGGGGCGGCAAATTCGGGAATAATTATAGATTGATTGGGATCTGTCTATAACCAATTCGTAGAACAGAAAAGTCAAGCTCGCTTCACTCGCTCTAATAGTATTCTGTTTTAATTATTGTACTCGAACCTACACCATAATCCTTAAAGAGTTCTGACAACAGCTAAGAAGTGGTGCAAAAAATTTCTAGTTTGCTTAGCTCGATCCATAGCTTTTACTTAAGTAGTGCTATTGGTAGCACAACTCGCTGGGTGAATACAACAACGGCACAACTCAAAAATTGGCAAATTTGAGTTAGCACCGTATTCTGGTTCTACATCGCATACTTTATCTTGTGCAATATAGACCTAACTCGATATTTCACTGAATCTAACCTTTGCTGTGTAGTAACTACAGACGAATTTGTTCGCGCGTACTCTCTCGCGCCAACTTTAATGTAATTTTTCTCAAAATCAACTTTTTTGACTTGTGCCGTTGTTGTTGTATTTACCCAGCGAACTATTCGTGGTAGGAGTAAGTCTTCTTATACAGGGTGAAATTGATATCATTAGCATCCTTTTAAACTAAGAGGCTACCCATCACACTGAAAAACTTTAACTTTATAAGCAAACCGATCGAAGAAAAAAAAACAGTTGTTGCATACATTTGAATCAATTAGTCAAGGCACTGCAGTTTAGTATGGAAGTTTAAAAGGATGCTAAATTATATCAATTTCACCCTGTAGAGATAAGGCGGCGCGGCGGCAAAATCGGTCTGTGCCAAAAATTGTGTATACCTACTTATCTACCTATTAGATTGAGGGCGGAGGGGTAGGAATGTTTGGAATGTGTCATCATCTCATTTTCGGACGAGTGACTTGGTTTCGTGTGGTCTAACTTCTGTTTAAAATCAATTAACATCAACACACTTCTGACAAAGATTAAGGTGATATTCCTGTTGGCGCGTTCCTTACAAACGAAGTCTGGTGATATTTACAATACTAACCAATTCAACTCAATGAAATTTTACGGAAACAATCTAGAAACAAATCCCTATGCTTGTATCGTGTCAGATTTTCCTTAAAATGAACAGTTTTAAAGATACAGTGCCTAAAAGATTTCCATACAAATCTTAAATTAATCTTAGTATTGAAACTGTATATTTGAACGAAAATCGCACACGATACAAGCATAGAGATTTCCAAGATTGTTTCTGCAAAATTTCAAAGAGTTTAATTGGTTAGTATTGAAAATTTCACCAGACTAAGTTTGTATGCAGCGCGTATTTACGCATAGGTTTTAACATTTAAGTGACGTCCTTTAATTACGTGAGGGGTTTTTGGCGATTATTCAATGACATGAGGTGGCCCATATTTTCCGCAAGTAGGTTAAGTAGGCAGTTACTTATTGTTTTCCTTCCTGTACAAAAAAGAGGTTGTGGTTGTGTTGTTGTCTTATTGTAGTACCCGGAATACAGAGGGCCCTTCGTGAGACGAGGCCACCTCTCTCTGTCCCGGGCCTGGTGTTCTATGTCGCTTCATCTCACCACGGCTGCTCGTTCAGCAATAACGGGGTACCTAGGTAAGCATAACGTTTAATCAAGCCGAAATGGTGTACACACGACTCATCAAGCTATGAAAAACCAAAGTAAGCTGACCGCGCGTAGGTAGAGTAATGAATAACGTCGCGCGGCCAGCTTATGTTTGTTTTGCGTAGCTTGTGTACTCACCAAACTGAACTTTGGTATTAAGGAGAAACCAATAGAGAAAATGCAAGAAAAAGTTACCTCAAACATCCCAATGTTAATGCAGAAGGCCCGAGCTCGGCTGGTCTGGTTCTCAAGGCCGCTGTAGCAAGTTCAACAACCTGGCAATGTCACCTTTGCACTAGCAACACAACAACCAATGACAAGATAATCCTCTCCCCCCTCGCCTCACCCCCCACGCCCGCCACGCCCGCTTTATCAAGCCATGCTGTAACTATGTCACACATGTATGAAAGTGCAGCGAGTTATCTTCAAATGCACACGCACGAAGTTGTGCTGTTTGATATGAAACCGAGCACATTTGAATTTAATACATTGTAGATTGTTATTTTAGGTATGCACTTATTCTATTTTTGGTTGTAATGTAATGCCAAGGATTTTTTGTATACTTCTATAGATTATTTTGTTATGTATGTATACCTTATCTAGATGTCACCTGTCGCGCTTTGCATAAGCGCGACAGGTGTACGCATACAATGTTCAATAAACAAGATGGCTCTCGTTTTTAGGTGTAATTCGTTTAAAAAGCACAGACTAACCTACCAATCAAAAACGGTTGAACATTTATAAACCGCCCTTCGCATTTCGCGTCCCATATCGCCTATTCGCACGCTTAATAATAAAGAGAAATAATACAAAATACCTATAGCAATTACCATTCCCAATTTTAAAGTTATTTCTCTTTATTATTAAGCGTGCGTTATGAGCTCTGTGAACCTTTAAAACAAGGGAGACAAGAGGGACAGTAGAAGATAATTACTCTGTGTAATAATTTATAGAACTCTGTGTATGTGTGTTACAGAAGTCGAGGTAGCGGAATCCCTGCATTGTTACTGAGCATTTGAGCCCAAACTCAATGTTCCTGCGATATTGGCCGAGATCCCAAGTAAAGAATAAATCTTCAAAGTTCAAGATAATCATCTTGAAACCAGCTGATCTGAGCTGATTTCCATTGTTGAGATGAGAAGTCGCAACTAAAATTTCGTACTACACATTTTACATTACTTTAAAAAATACACAACATCCGTATTATACCTAAACAGTTCAAAATTATATCTATACAACGTGTTAAAAGAAGTTTATTTCGAATGTGTAATTGCGCGCTGCATACAAACGAAGTCTGCTGATATTTTCAATACTAACCCATTAAACTCAATGAAATTTTTCATAAACAATCTAAGAACAAATCTCTATGCTTGTATCGTGTCCGATTTTTGTTGAAATATACAGTTTCAATGCTAGGATTAATTTAATATTTGTATGGAAATCTGGTTTGCCAAAATGAGCACGCATGATGGCTTTTTCATTTGGTCGCTTTGTCGTGCATGGCATGCTATTGCTAGCCCTACTGAAACCATGAATTGCAACTGCAAACTTAGAATGTATTTTTAATACCACCATTTGTATGGAAATCTTTGAGGCACTGTAACTTTAAAACTGTGCATTTGAAGGAAAATCTGACACGATACAAGCATAGAAATTTGTTTCTAGATTGTTTCTGCAAAATTTCACTGAGTTTAATCGGTTAGTATTGAAAAAATCACCAGACTTCGTTTGTATGGAGCGCGCTAACAGTAATATACCCCTAATGAATAAGCGCAAAACCTCATACACCCCAACTGATTTATAACAAAATAATTACATTGAAACAATAATTTCATTTTTTTTTAGATAAAATTTAAAATTATTCGCATTTTAAGTTTTCAGGTAAAAATGATTTGTTATCATTTCAGCATTTCAGAATCTTGTTTTGGTAGTAAGTATGGTGAGAGTGCCCGAGCGGTGGTTTGAGATCGAGTTCAGTAAATTTTAAATTTTACAAACAAATTGTTTAATATTTTGAAAAAACAAAAATCCTTTGTTGGAACCATGATAATTCGATTCTGCTCTCGATTCTAAACTAACTACTTTCTAGTTTTGCGTTAATTCATTAACCCGTTGTATAAGGAGGTAGTACTAATTCATCATTAGATCGCATACCTAGTTGATTTGTCCTGTCCTGTCCTAGATTGATGTATTTTGAACCGCTAATTGCCGATTTCACCAAACAGTCCCAATAAACAAAAAAATAAGTAATTTACCTAGCTTAAATCGCTCTGTGTTAGAGCAATTTTTATATTATTTGGACAGTCGCTTCTTTTCGTGTCAATTATTCTACGACGACGTTCCTATATTTTGGTATTCAGCGTCGGCGAGCTTTATAGTGCTATACCTAGTGTGTTGTATTTAAGTCCTTTCTCGTGCAGGTTTTCGGGCTCAAGGGACAAACCAGCAAGTGTCTCATCGACTGGATAGGTTTGCCGCAATCATAGTTATTTTACGAGTAGTATCAGTGAACCAAAGTCGAATATTTGGACTCCGCTTCGCTAAAGAGTACCTTACCTAGGTTGGTACCTACCTACATAATGTCCTTATGTGGCCCATTTGTTGTACAACGTATTTTCAATCCAAACCAGACCCTCTAGCCTTATTTCTCTACTTGCGCGGCGCGCGTGTAGAGAAGTACTTATACCTGCTGTTCAGCCTTGCAACATTTAAAGGTTTAATGACAAACTCTACATCTACAACCATCTTTAATACTACAGTAACAAGTATAGGTATTACTGTACAAGTGTATGTTACATTAATTTGAAACCGCATCGACAGAAGCTATTAAAATTTTAAGCGGGGGCAGTGCACGGTGCCGGTGGTCCATTACTTTATAAATAGATAGGTATATTATTACTGTATAGAAATAGATGCTATGTACATTGCAGTCTCAGATATTGCAGTAGAAGGAAGTCTTTCATCTCTACAACTAATTCAACCTACACATATTAGAGACAGGTGTGTGTATTTTTTTATGAATCTGTTTTTTTCGGTTATACCTATGTATACTATGAAATTAGGTAACGCGATGAGCTCAAAAGCACGAACGATTTAATTTACAGTCATCCATATAGAAGTTCCGAATCGATCAGAGCTTTTATTTTGCGATTTTTGAAACTTACAGCTCACAACTCACAAATCAGCAGTAAAAAAAATATACAGATTAGTATTCATCATTATGATTTTCAAATTCAAATAATTAATTCGAACTGCCAAAAAAACTATGGCACAGAGAATAATAATTTTTTCTACCAGCTGTTTATATTAATTAGACGAATACGACCTAAGTCAAATCTACAAAAATCTATTTAGTTAGATAGAATTCGTCTAAACCGCTGGTGGTAAAAATATTACCAGTGCCTTAGAAAAGGTTTAATCAATTTTCAGACATTAACAAACAAAATATTTCTTAAAATTAACTCGTAGTTATAATACTTACCTACCGATTTTGTTAACGATATAATCAGAAACTTACGACCACAGAGTACTATAATCTACAGTGCGATTTTTGAAACTCATTCGTTGAACTCAGCAGTTGAAAATGTCAAAATTACCTAATATGGAGTTATGCATCTTTCTACTGCTGATTTGACTTTCAAAAATAGCACTCCTTTCCCCCTAGACAAAGTGAAAATCTATTGGCGTTGACGCTAGTAGAATGTCACTTTGTCTGGGGGGCTGATGTATGATTTATGAAAGTCACATCAGCAGTAGAAAGATATGCGTATCTCCATAGTAATATTGACATTTTCAACTGCTGAGTTAAAAGTATGTGTTTCAAAAATCGCACTTCACATCTTCATCAAATTTTACTCAGACTAACTCGGCGGTAGGTAGGTATTTGATACCTATACTATCTAGGTATAGGGATCATATACATACCTCTCAGATTTAATCCAAAAAAAGAATGATTCAAATAAGATTTCCATCACAAAGATGCGTGAAAACAAAAAATATACAAATTACAAACCTCCTTTTTTTAAGTCTTTAATAATAAAAAGGTCGAGCGCGATCGCATTCTCTCAATCTTAACAGAAGAAGTAATACATAAGTAGGTATAAACGCTAAGTATAGAACATTTCGGCTGAGCGAGCGAGGGCAGGGAACTCGTTTCGGAGGGCACCTTCAAACGCAGTCGTTGACCGTGGTCAGGGACACCGGCACTGACCCTGCGCCGAACATTGTGCTTGGCCCGCCCGAACAAGGCTGATGTAATGTCGTAACGCGTTTACGACTAGGTACATTCTTTATTAACTCCAGACATAACACTGCTCTAACTGATAGAGCAACCTACATTATATATTTTTTCTATATTGTAATCGTTTGTCGCTCTCTGACTCACGTTACGTAAGTATTTGGTGGTACCAACTAGGAATAGACTAGACAAGTATTGTTAGGTAGGTATAGCTTGATTGTTGACGCAGAGTCAGTGCAACGATGTAATTTGAATTTATCACGACGCTAGCAACGTGACAGGCAACTGAACATCACCCGGTGCATTTGAGTGCAGTGCAGACAGTGTACAGATAAATAAATTGAATATCTGTATACCTATCCTGATAAACTTTGTGTCGTGATTGAATTAAAATAGCTCGATGTTACAAGATTCACCAAGGTCAATAATAATGAGAATTTAATATACTTAACAAATAAATCTGTTCGTTTCTTTTCTCTAATAGGTTATAATTTTAGCACTTAATACTTATTTCCTACACATTATTTCGTATTCGTATAGATTATTTCCTTCAAAATAAGGTGCCAGCCCTATCATCTACCTTCGGAAGGTGGGAAGTTTCATTAGAACTGGTTAGTGGTTAGTTTGATGAACCCAACGATATTTAATGTAAAATCCTTCCTTTCATTTTAATATGTATACTGTCATGTTTGTTCTGTGGTGCCTTCTAATCCAAGGAAATCAAATCTTCAATCAATCAAATCAGCCCACATCAACTCACTGATGTGCATAGGCCTCCCTTTTAATGCGCCATTCTTCACGGTCCTGTGCTAATCTGATCCAATGAGAACCCGACACCCTCACAATGTCATCAGACCAACGTGCTGGTGGTCTGCCTACTGACCTCCGTCCCTCTCTTGGCCACCACTCTGATATTGTCTTGGTCCAACGGCCGTCTTCCAGTCTAGCAAAGTGTCCTGCCCATCTTGCAAATCTTTCAATTAGATAATTAAATATTCGACTTTAAAAAAATTACAATTTTTAGATCAGAACATTGTCTACACAATGATGTGTCGCAGGTAAAAGTGACTTCAAATTATAAAGTAGATGCTCGTAATACTGACTTTTTCAAATATTTAGTATTAAGACACATGGGACTTAGTTTATTTCAAGGACAATTAAGCCTTTTGTCACTATCCAGTCGCTCCCCGCCGCCGATTATTTCCATTGGGCCGATCTGAGGTGTAGCTTCTTTTCTCAAGTCATTGGTCCACCGGGCCGGGGAGTTACTGGATGAACCGAGGATAATTTTGGAGAAGTCACCAGCAGTGGGCGATGACAGGCCGATTATGATAAAGTTTGTGAAGTTCAAAAGTTGTTATCATGTCATATATGACTTTCAACCCAGCAAAAAACAAAATTGGCGCCAAGACAGAACGTTTAAGCAAGTCCTTGCCCAACTGTGGGACAACAAAGACTGATATAGTCATCAAATTATATAAAAAACTCGAAAATCTTCTCATAAACTGAATAAAACACAAAAATTTCCGTTGTTGTTTTTATTACATCAAATAATATTTAACATACAATTTTTCTTTGACACAAACAGATACAATAGGTACATATCGATATTACATAGTTAATTAGCATAATTAAAAAGAATATGGCTAAAAATTTACAATTAATTATTTCCATTACATTCCTGGTAACAATTTAAAATGTCAGCGTTCGAAGACGAAAAAATTGTTTTGATAATAATTTCACAACCTTCAAAATCCAGATTAGTAGGAATTGAGGCAACTTAATTATGTTGTAGTTCAAAGTCTCAGTCAGTCTTGCGATTTAGTAGTTTTTCCCCGGATTGAGATAACGGTAACCACATCATTTGTGGCGGATTTCTGTGCCAACCTGCACGTCTAGTATGATTTCACTACACGCGCGCGACGCACCTTCGCTGTATGGAAAATAACCTGTTCCCGCACTTTTCGGAGAGCGAAGCCGCGCATGCCGACTCGTAGTATGCGAAAAAACCGAGTCGCGCCCAAGTAGAGAAATCATGCTAATCGTGCTGGAGTGATATTTTCCTAAAGTCAGTTAGCATTAATTAGACTACGATAGTGATGTCAAACTCTATGTAATTTTATGCATCATTTGTATTAGAATTAAATACGAATTAGGATGTGTATCATTCAAAAATATCACTGCATAATTTATGGTGTTCTTATCGTGTGGGCAGCAAGCCCTGGTGTCGGAGTTTTTTCAGAGCGTCTTACAGCCTCTGACATGGTTTTTATGTAACGACTGCTACCACCAGAGATAGTAACCGGGACCAACGGCTTAACATGCCATCCGAAACACGTAATCATTTTTCTTTTCAGACATCAGGTGATTCGGCCTGCAATGTCCTAACCAACCATAATGGTAGAAATCTGCCACAAATGGTCACACTGACGGTAACGCTATACTAAATTACTGAAATATATCATCTAACGGAACGGCTCGTCATGTTAGGTACTCCATTGTAAATTTTGACAATTTCAAAATTAATATCTAACATTTTTTAATTTTATTACAGTTAAAAATATATTGAAACATTAAGCCCTGGGTAGCAAAGCTTTTCCTTGTAATCCTAGTTCGACCCCGGCAAAAAATCAGGGAAATAAAACTTTCATTCCAAAACCTGACCATGAACACTATAATTATATCCGTTACCTTATTATCACCACTCTGTACTAATGTTTAGTTTACATATTTAATTAATTAGGTACATTTAAATACTTAAATTAAATTAACAGAAATTCGGAAATGAGTCAATTTATGTAGCATAGTGGATGAGGGTTTTAGGGTTGAACATCATCTGGTAGCACGGAATCGCATTTTTTCACGCTCCATCCCTTTCTATGGGTCAGGAAGGTCATTTGCTAGAATGAGAAAGATATCAGAAACGCGACAGCACGCGGCAGCACCAGCAGTGCTGCGACCTTTCTCGCTCTAGCAAATGACGTTCCTGAGCGACAGAAGAGGATAGAGCGTATAAAATTGCGATTCCGAGCTGCCAGATGAGGCCAATGCCTCTAGCACAGAAAGTGCCTGTAGTATGTATGTACACACGGCGAGACATCAAGCTACGCAAAACCAAAATAAGCTGGTCGCGCATCGGTAGAGCAATGTATAACGTCGCGCGGCCAGATTATATTGGTTTTGCGTAGCTTGATGTGTCGCCGTGTGTACATAGTTCCATAATAGTGAACTGTACGGACGCCATAGTATTTAATTCAATTAATAATACATATTTATTTGCACATTTATCATCATATAACATTTTAAAATATTCGTTGATGTACGCAAACATTCAATGTCATTGAACAACGTTTTACAGATTATATTTTATATATTACTACAATATACCTATTTATAGTTGTAATTGTAAACAATCACGATAACAATCTTCGCGGACGTACAAAATTTTCAGATATTTAACACCCTTATCGTGGACATGATTTTTAATATTTTACAGTTTAATGACATCATAATTATATAACTTAAAATAATGTACTACAGTAATGTGTCCATAATTATGGGTTCATAGAGGCCCCTGGGCAATTATATTATGTATTTACAACGTAAAGACCTTTTACAGCGATCGTGGTAATTACACAGATTATTTGATTCTATACTCCATTCAAAATAGCAACGAAAATTTAAGGCTGCATTGCAGAAACAGAGATTTCAAACACTTTCTCTCGCTTATTCTTAGAACAGCTTTAGTAACGTCCAAGATATGTCAGATAGTACATCTTTCTGATAAATAAATTATATTTGCTTATCAGAATTAGCCAGAGAGCTAAATAGGAATCGGAAAATCTAGTCGTCCTTATTTGGAATGAAGTATAGATATTCATAACAGAGACAGGTGTTTCACTTAGAACTGTAAACAGTATCTACATGTTACAATGGATATTCAGCGATTCGATATTTTATTACATAACATCAATTCTATACATTCAGATCATTAAATTGTAATAATAATTGAATAACGGTTAGGTAATTCTTTCAATAACACTAACATTTACTTAGGTTGTATAATTTTGTCAACGCGTCGGAATGTTTTTTTTAAATTTATTATACAGGGTCCAACTTAATATGCTGACAGTTTTTTAAGAGGATGATCAGACCATCAAACTGAACAACTTTCTCTATGGGGCCAATATATCGCGAAAAAAAAATCCGCTGTCTCATACAATTGAGTCGAAGTCGAACAGCAGATTTATTTTTCGCGATTTCGACATTGTTCCCATAGAGAAAGTTGTTCAGTTTGATGGTCTGATCATCCCCTTTAAAAAGTGTCATCATGTTAAGAAGGACCCAATATAGGTATTACTAAAGATGAAATCGAATCAACCATTTACAATTTGAATAAAAATTTCAATAATTAATTGGGTGTTTGATGCATCGTTTGTCAAATTGAATTTTTGGGCAGGAGAGATCTTTTGCTATGTCCTCACGACCCAAAAAAAACACCAAAAAGTTCACTTGAAAAATTCCGTGATGCGAATATTTTTTTAGGTTGTGAGGTGATAGCAAAAGAACTCTCCTATCCACAAATTCAACTTGGCAAATGATGATCTAAACACGCTGTCATAATAAGCCGGCAAGTTTCTTGAGCAAGACCTTGAGTGCGCAGGAACAAAATTTGAAAGAAAGCGCTACTGCACAGGCCCTCACCCCCCGCATTTTTCAAGATGTTTGCCGCGTACTGTACAGTACTTTTATTTGAAACACGGGCATCGCCAAAGGGAGACAAGGGCGGCATCTGCCCCCTCCTTTTTTTCTTACAAATGTTGATTATTGTAGGTACAGTACCAGGTTTATAACTTCCCCCGATGTACCTGCGCAGTTAAAAAAATTTAATAACGCGCGAAATTATATTGACCAATCTAGATGTGCCAACTTCACAGTGTGACCATTTTCAGCAGGATCCTGTGATTTTAGCAGGATTAGGCCCCCATATTAGGGCTTAGCAGATTTTGTCGCAGGATTGAAAAATTTAGCAGTCTTTAGCAGGATCGCCTAAAACCTTATCAAGAATTTAGCATGATTCAGTATTTACCCAGTAAACTGGGTTATTTACCTACTTGAGATACGCATACAAATATTTAGGTTACCTACCTAACATTTTTAATAAAATAATGTTTATCTCTTATACTGACAACTCTTTAGTGTATCGTTCTGGATGAATTCCCCATGTGAGAACTTTTTTTTAAAATATTAACGTTATAATTTTTTAGCATTGGAAGTGTAGTCAGATTGTATGTTTAGCAATTTAAATTTTAGCAGGATTTAGCAGTTTTTGGCCAACAGCCTAGCAAGATCATCAATTTAAAAATGGTCACACTGCACCTTCATTCTCTCGCCACGATTAGCTTATGGTTTTCGCGGCCTTTTCGCTGCAAAGATTGACGAGGTAAATTATTTTCCTGGTCGTACTGTACCTAGAATTCATATTGCACGCATATATTCTATCGCTTGCCTTTGCCCTGGTCCACTGGTTGGCGACGCTCTTGATATGAAATCACTACACTCTCTATTGTTCGATAACTATGGTAGTACTTTAAATGTATAAACATTTCAACTTCACATTAGTACTAATGCTCGTTATGTGATAAATTAACCATTTGTATTATGGTCCTATAACAGTCGTGAAACAATAGGAAATACAGCCGTCAGCCGTCAATGGGTGGAAACTTGATTTATCATCATGTAGTCTTTGATTAATTATATGTTAAGATAGAGCCTCACGATTCTAACGAACTAAAACAAAACGGGACAACTTTCTTAGGTTGGTGTGCATGAGGCGTCAGTTTGTGTGCGTGCATAGTGACAGGGTTTATCAACTGGGTGATATTTTCGACTGTCTATCTTGACGTAAAACTTATCAAAGCATGTAGTCTTACCAGAACAAGACATAGATTTACATAGGTAGAACATGCATCATACAATCTCTAAAGAAAACATGATTTGACATGAATCATACAAAACCATAAATGATTATGATTACTAATAAAGCGAATCAAAAGACAATTCATCCTACTTGATGAAGGTCCCAAAACCTGGCCAATGGCCAATACCGAAAATGAAGTTTCTTTCGATCACAACCACATTGTTACAAGTCCATTACAAACTACGTTACACTATGTACCCTGCTAACATCTGTACCATGCAGAAACAAGAGCCGTCATTTATAAAACATGCGCAATATCTACAATTTCTATTTATTAGCCAGTTCTGCCATATACACCACTAGTTTTAATTACTAACGTAACTGAGGATATGTGAAAAAAATAGGATTCTTTAAAGCATCAATCATGAAGTACTAACAGTAGGAGTATGATTTGTGGAAGTATGTAAATTGAACATATGATTGAAGTTTTGATTAGAGCCAAAACAGGATTAAGAGACATTTTCTCGATAGAAAAAAGTAAGCCAATCGATAAACGCTTTGAACTGCTAAACGGTGAATAATAGAAACACGAGACTTGATTTAAAAAAAGAGATTGATATTTTATAAAGTATGATTAGAGCAGAAATAAAAGAGAAAATTTTTGGACTTTCCATACAGAAGTGCGGAACGGCCGATCGGTTTTCAGAGGTCCAAAAAAATTCTCGTTTTTCGACCTATGTTCCTAAGTTGTTTAGATTCATTCATGATTCTGAACACACCCTTAAAGTTACAATAGCAATTAAACTAGTGCTGTATAGATTTTGTTAATCAATCTTCGATAAAAAATGTCAGTTACATTGATTTTTAATTAACTAAATGGTTTATGTCATAATTAGTGTGTAATGAACGGGTTCTCGCACCTTACCAGCAAAGTATTGTACTTAGTCCAGTACGACCACGTTTATTTTCGCTCCCGCAGACGGGAACAAACATTTCCCGATGATAGTCGAAACCATTCACAATAATAATCAATCTAATTTTTACTAACTAAAGTGGGAATTGCCGTGCAGTCTAATGACCGAGTGGCAATGTTTTAAGCGCGAAATCGATTGACCAATAGAAGCAGGTCATTTCTGCCGCGCTACCGTAGAGCATCTTGATTGGTTTTAATAATAGTTAACTACGCAGGTCCATCCTACTTATAAACGTGGTAATACTGTAATCTTTCTTATATTGTGGTAATTTTAATACACCTCTTGATTGGTTATGATATATGAATTAAACTTTTGTCTATTGATAACATATTTACAACAGAACCACTGAGTGTATTATGTCGCGGTTGGAGCAAAACATTTATGATTTTGTTAAAACCCAAGGGATTTCGCTGACTATCTCGCCTAACATCTAAGATCACGCATAAAACGAGCACTCCACGCGAGAACGGGCCCTCTTACCCTGGCTAGTCCTGCTGCATCACTCACCCTACTTTCACCTGCCTTAAGCGTGAAACACACTGAAGAGGCACGGGGCGAGGGTACGGGAAGGGTACAGGACAGACGCGGCGCTGACGTCCGTGCCGCGCCGCTTGATTATAATTCACGACGCACCGCATTCATACATTTCGTATGAAAAACTTTTGAAGCGGCACCAGGCGGCACGATGCCCGCGCCGCGCCCATCCCTTACCCTTGCCCCGTGACTGTTGTGTATGTTTCACGCCTTACAATGCCTGACCTTATCCTAGCTAGTCCTGTTTTATACAATAAAAAGACCTAAGTCTGTTCAATTACTTATTAGTTTCTTCCGTATGCTGCATCGCATGCATCTATGCCGGATGGCTATGTACAGTAAGGTAGTGGAAGGCACGATAACCTTCCCCAAACTAACCATAGCCGGCCAGTCCATAAACGTCTCGTGTTGGTTATCCCTGTCCGCGTTGCCTTCTCCTCACTCGTCACTGTCATCTCTTGCTAGCTCTGTCTTACACAGATTAGCTCTACTACTGTCCCTTGTGGCTAGGCGATATCCTTAAACAGCCTAGCCTTGCTTTACCATACTTAGCTCAGTCTTACGCTGCCGTGCTTGCTCCCACTCTGCTTATTTTTGCCTTATGTACCTTTATCGCATATTGCGCCGTAGCTCCATAAAGTGACGTCCATGATGTAAAGGAAAATACAAGGCTTTTCACAAAAATCAAGGACGTAGCGAATTCGCGATCCCAACTGCAGCATTATTAGAATAATATACCGACTCTGTCAATTATTAGATTATTACATCAATAATTTCACATCAGTCATTTCATTCCATTTCGGGAGAGGATGGTATGCAACTACCACTAGCTAAGTTAGGTATTATTATATTCTAAAAAGACAGTTTAAAGACTAACCTCAAAACATTCCGAAAACACAAAACAAATAATATATACACGACAATTATCTAAGGGGAGACATTAAATGTTGTGTTTTGTGGTTTTATTTTGGTTTACTTAGTGCATACTTCAAGTATTGTATGAGTAATTACATTTTTAGCTTATAATTTACATTATTATTATACTGTGCTATTGCAATCCAATTTGGGAGTACTTAAATACCTAACCTACGCTACGACACATTTAGCAACGAGCAGCGAAAATGATAATCGACTACCAAACTGATTAACCGACGTATTAGGTACATAAACTGTACTACAAAACAATGTAGTGGTACTCTATAAATCATTATTGAAGTATGCTTGTGGTAGTTATTCATATCGTGAGATAAGCCAGTCAGCTGGATGTTGCCGATAAGTATTGAAGGAAATTATTGTCATCGCCTTGTTACCATGGTCTTAACACATCATAAGCACTTACAGCAGGAAGTATATAACTATACATAATTAATTAATAATGCTGACAATATAAGGTATATTGTACACAACTATTATTGACGATTTGACAACAATATTCTAAGTTTATTCTATTACTGATCATAAACATAGGCCATAAATATGATTTACTCAATCACTCTGATCTTCTGTTAAATTTGCAAACTTAATAGTGTTCTTACTTAATATGCTGGGGGCTTTTTAAGGGGGCCATGAAAATTAGCAACTTTATCTAAGAGACTAATATCGAAATAGTGTAATATTTTGATCGTGAACTGTGTCTGAGAAGGTTCGAAAATGTATGGATTTGATTTTGACTGACACACGGGAGTTCGAACTCAAACTCACAGTTCGTTTCTGAATCTCAGCTTTAAACACTCATTAGTCGATTCAAGTTCTATATTGTTACGATGGTGTTAGAAAAGTATATAATAGGTAGATTTTTGTAATTTAATTTTACATATTGAAAATCAAATCAAGCCAGAAACAACTACAGCTCAATAAACTATAGCATTCAATTTGACCAAGGACAACAAAATGGACTATTAATAAAATCAATTAATTTGACTTTATAAATCAACAATTTCACTTGCTTGGGTTATAAATAGTCATAGGTCCCTCATTATGTCGGAGTACCAGTATACCAATCGGAATTTGTCGGAAGGGTACTTACATAAAATAGGTCCACAGTTTAACCACAAAACATTTCCAAATTATTAATCGAAAAGTACACAGTAAAACAAACATTATGTTGCAATTTATTTTAATGTGTACATTTTCAGTCACCAAGGGCAAATAATTTAAATTGTTGTTTTAGCAATCACAAATAGAAATTGTGATATACCGCCATGTGTACTCTTACGTTCTATTATTCTGTTTTTGTTGCTGTATGTTTTTGTAGTGCAAATAAAGAATATTTATGTTATGTTATGTTATATATTCAAGGATTTTTGACCAAATTCATTTTTGTGTTAATTTTGTTTAGAAAAACCCAAAACATTGATTGAGAATAATGTGATGTTAAAAAAATAAGGGACGAATGTACCTATTCAAATGATAGATGCTCATATATCAAAGATCTAGACCAGCGGTCGGCAACACGCGACCCGCGACGACGACACAACTGATGAAGGCAGAAACATGAGTGCACAAAACAAGGGCACATTAAAAGTGAACTGGCAGAGATAGATTGCGATATCCTGTTGTATCGTCCACCAAGAACCGTTATACTGCAAAATACTTGCATGGAAAGATGTAAGTAATTGTCACAGGGTCGTATCTAGGGCAGGGAAACATGGCACGAGCCAGGGGCGACCAGTCCGTCGTGATCTAATGGTACCTGTCCAGTTTTATTTTATTTTTCTTTAATAATGGGCATGTCAAGACTTAATATCACCTAATGGAAAATAGCACATAAAACTGAAGATATAGCTTGTACTTGGCTTCATTCTAACGGAAAGGGTATTAGGACTCTGTAAAGAATGACATCTTGTTCAAACCCATCCGTTCGACGCACGGTTAAAGAAGCGCATTTTGTTAATTGGTAATTTGGTAATTTCATCGATGGGTCAGTTCATCGAAAGCCGGGAGATTGAAGTGCACATAAAGCTGAAGAAGTAGCGGGCTCGAAAAGAAACTGCTTGTTTCTTCTGAATTCACAAAGTTTGCCACCGTAAAGTAATTACAAGTATAAAACAAGATGCGCTGATATCTTTCCGGCGCAGCGGCAGTCGGGGACCATGTTGTTAACCATGCATTCGATAAGTCTTTCCAAAATTAACAATTGCTGACTGGCTAATCTTTCCAAAACAGCATGAGTGATTGCCGTGCAAATAGCACATGTTATGTTGACACGAATGAAGATAATATTATCTATTTAATAATATATTATTATTTCCGTATGGCATCATGACGTCCCCAGAGTGCGACTGTTGAGCGCCGGAATAAACGGTCAGGCTCATTGTAGAGGAGTGTCCTAAAAGAAGTTTCAAGGAAATGGAAACTAACACCGGAAGCCAAGATTTGGCTCCAAAATTAAGATATAGATTTGTTATTTGATTTATGTATAAATTCGTTGTTTTGAATTTGTTCTTTTTGATGGAGGAAATAATATTATCTATTTTTTACAATAAACATTGTGCAAAGGGTAGCTACCATTTGGCGTTTCTTTAGGGAAAGGAAATAGGGGATGGCCGAGACATAAAACCTGGTAGGGAACTTTAGAATTTGGCGCCACGTTCGCGTCGTTGTCGAAATAACATTAATACGTTGTTCGGAAAGACGCGTTGACCTTGAGGGTCTCCTAATTTGCAGTTACTATAGGTAAGTACTAACACAAATTACAAAGCTTAGTCTGCCGAAAGAACCTCCACTGAGAATACTAAGAGGTTAGGTATTTCTGGGGTAGGAATTTCGCCCAAAAATTTTTAATTCATCTGTTCTCTAATTGAAAAAGTACATTAGCTAACTTTTAATTTTATTTTCTACTAATTATTGACATTTTGAGCCTTGAGCGTGTCACTACGAAAACTCGACTACATCTTCAGAAAAAAATTTCAATTAATCATGATAATTTTTCACTGGCCATGTTCAAAATACCAAATAATGCATGTCGTCGCTCGAAAACAACTACATCATTTAATGCAGAATTAGAACCTACCTAGGGGTTGGTACTCTAGGACCTAGAGTCTAGGTGCTTAATATGATCAAAGTGGTCGAATTTTACAACACCCGAATCGAAAATCCAGGTTTTAAAAGATTGAAGAATCTGATAGCTACGAAAAATATTTAAAAATGTTATCTTTTAGCAACTTTTCACCTACTTCTAAAGTTTGAAAGTCTTTTTATCATTTCAACAGTCTGTATTTTTGCTATCGTATCTTCTATAAGATATTAATGAACTCGCCAAAAAAAATGTTAAGTCTTGATCCAATCTAGAGAACCTATCTTTTAAAATGGCCCCATAATCTTAAGTCTTGCTTTATATTTTTGTGCTAGAACAAAAGAGAATAATTTTATTTCCATGTCTCAATAATAAATGACCACACCTATTTACTAGATGTTTTATTGTTCTTACGTTATTTGTTTATTTGAAGTGATTTTATTAAGAATTATCTTGTGTTTGTTTCAATAGAATTATCTATCTGTCTTAATGGTAGCTAAAACTGATAAATAAGTATTGGCACGTAATGATACTGACACAATTTTCAATCAGACATTTTTTTGTTTATTTTGTTAATTTTACGGTGGCTCATGGTTTGATTTAAAAAATTAAACTGGACTAAAATAACAAAATATTGGTTTTGCCAACCATAAGTACTTATATATAGCAGAATGCTATGTTTTAAATAGATAGTCTAGCACAAGCAATAAACCTAGGAAATTGACACAATTAAAGAAATTGACTTATTTCAGCCAAATTTCAATGAATAAATATTTCATTTATTGACAATAGTTTGCTCATTATTAATTGTCACAACTACAAAATCCAATAGAGTCATCACCATTATTTCATTGAGTTTTTGAGCATCTTTATTGATCTATTGTCACAAATAATTATTTTTTCATCCCCCCATCTCGAAAAGAGTATTTTTGCTCTTCGATATCTGAGTGCCAAAGCAGTTTTTATCCACTAGAGGATAAAGTAAATTGAATTTAGAACATTGTGTGCACTAAGTTTGTGAATTCAAAACATCATTTGCTTTTCCCTCCATGGTGCCGAATTTACCATAGTTTTTTTTTTTTTCCATTTAGTCATTTCCTCGCTGAGGTGGGATGAAAAGTTACGTGTTGCACTCGAGTGCAAAGATTTTTCACCTCGTGCTCTTTTGATTCCCTCGCTAACGCTCAGGATTCTAATTTTAGAATCCTTCGCTTGCTCGGTAATCAAAATTGAGCATGCGGTTAAAAAGCAACTTTGCACTCTTGTATAACAAATAACTATTACACTGCAGAAACTGCCAAACAAAACAATGTCTGTTTTCTTTGGTAGTGTCTTGTGTTTTTAGAAGACCAACATAAAATGTCCAGAGACCAAATAGTCAAAGAATTAAAATAAAATCAACAAAGCACAAATTTTTTTTACATTCCATTAAATTAAAGGTGAGTACTTAATTGAAATTTGGAGCAATATAGATTATGATTTAATTAATGGTGGATGGGACATATTTTAATTGAAATACTTCAATTTAATAATTTTGTTGTTATTTTAACTCCAGGAAAAATTTACAACAGGGCAGCTGAAATTTTTTTTCTCTGTTTAATCTATATCTGAAGAAAATGTTCTATCAATTGTTTTGATTTGCTTATGAAATCCTAGAGATCCCTAATAAAAGTGGAACAGTAACATACATATAGTACAGAAAAGAAAAATGTTTCATAATAAACATAACACTCACATTGCCCATTTTCTCTTAAATCTAAAATGCTCTAGAGCATAATCTTAACCATTTAGTTTAAGGTAAAACATATTTATTTGGTCAGACATGCTACAAGAACCACAACTGTTTTTCTTACAAATCTATTACTCTTACTAAACTTTAGGAACACAAAATCACAAAACTTAGTTAAATTTACAACGGGAAGTCTAAAGATCAATTTGTCATTGATTAACATTTTATAGTCTGCCATGTCGTTTTAAATGTTCACTATTGTCATCGTTATTTGATTGTTTCCTTTTACGAGAATTAAATCGCACTCCCGTTTCTTCCACAACCTTTTCACTATTTTTAATGGCCGTAATAATGTTTTCCATTGATGGGGGAACAAGCTTTAGCTCATCAACCCGTTCACTCACAGGGGGTTCTAAGAGATGCATCACGATACGTTCCAAACGTTTCGGATGCTCCACAGGTGTGTCATCAATTGGTACAATTTTGTCCTCCTGTTGCTTGTCGATGTCTACGATAACTGAATACTTCCGTTTCATTTCTTCCATCATTCGCTGTCCATAATCCTCACCTATAACACTATTGACACACACAAAACTCTGTACTTGTTTAGATTCCCTATCGATCTCGAGGAAGCCACGTGTCCTCATGTAAACGAAATGACCTGAACGTGACATCAGCCTATAGTAAGACTCACCGAATTCCTTGCTCTGGTCATACATTTGCCGCAGGACGCACACCACCCATCGGACATCTTCTTTGTGCATGAACACAAATGCAGATGTGCCGGTGACCTCCTCCGTCATGTACCCCGCAGCTAGGGATATGCTCTGGTCGCATTGGACTATGCGCCCGTCTATCAAATGCCTCGTCCAGTACTCAGAGTGTGCAGTCGGCGGCAGTATCCGAGGCGGCAAAGGATTAGATAACACATGCACCATCCCAATAAAAACAACATCGTTCCCACTTGATGAAAACGTGCGATTATGTCTCACCCGCTGCCTACGAATGATCTGCTCGTCCTGAACTAAGTTGGCCGTGGCCCGATCAGCACGTCGCAACATACCATCGATGCGGCACTGTTCAAACCGCGGGTTGTCACCCTTTGCTCTAGCTCTCATTAAACGCAAGTTAAAATTGTGATGCTTTTCAAATAGTCTGCTGTCACAACTCGTTTGCAACTCTACAGGGTAGATATGTTGCCGAAGAACTTCTTTATCATCGTTATGAATGTAATTGTAAATATTCTGTCCGAGGAGATCGATGTGGCAATATCCCAGTTTCTCCTGGACGTTTGGCGATACGTTAAAGATGCGGCCGCGGCACGTGACCGCGAACATGAAGCCACCGAAGAGATCGAAGAACTTTAGGAACGCGGAGGACCATGTCTCGAGGTGGCAGCATGTGATGGTATCGCCGAACACGTGCTCGTTGCGGAGCTTGTTGGCCGCGAGCCGCAGCACGCTCGTCTTGTCCATCTTGCGCTCGGGGGGCACTATGTCTGTCAACAGGCCCGTTATTTGGGTAATCTGGGTGTTGTATTGGCTCCTCCTGTGCTTCTCGGCTATGATGCGCGACTCGCGGTCGCTAGCTTTAACCGAGGGCATCTCCGGGGAGTGTGAATCCGAGGAGGAGTCGCTGGCGGCGTGCAAGTCGTAGCCGAGCGCCGGCAGCGCGGGCACGGCAGCGCTCAGCCCGAAATCGAATTGGCCGGCCATCACCGGCGGAGCCGCGTGCATTCCCAGCCGCGTGCCTCCGGTCCCCGGAGAAGTCATCGTGATACGGCACAACCGTTCACGATGGCCTTACAAATAATAATCCAATAGGAATCCAATAAGAATTGTTCACAAATAGATCACTATCACATTTTACACAGTTCGTATATTTAACCACTAATCCAATTCTGTACACTTGTTATTTTATATTCGAGATTTATATTAAATACGTCACATTGCAATAAAAAACAGATTTTATTTACTGTTTGTATTGTAATCTTCGACGGCGCGGCGCACTTTCGTGATCAAAACGAACGAACGAATCTAATCATTCGAACTGAATGAAATGAATGGACAAACGATGGAATGACAGATGCAGAAGGTCCGCTAGACTATGGCCCGCTAGGGATGTGCCGATCCGATCCGATCTTTCCGAAGATCGGATCGTAAACATAAGATCCAGCGATTTTTTATCGATTCAAGGCCATTCGATTTTCTAGCGGATCGATACAATGCGTCAGGTATTAGATCGCGGAGATCGAATCGATCACTAACTATAATAAGTATACTGAGTTTACTCATAAGGTACCTTAGACGAATTATATACATTTCCCCTCTGCCAACGTGCAAGATCAAAAGATCTTACGCATTTACATACAATTTTATACCTTATCACTAAACGCCTCACGCATCTTACGCATTTACATACAATTTTATATCTTATCACTTAATTGCGGAACAATAATTTCGAACTTATGACGTTTGGGGTTCACACGACACTGTTTTTCATGATTTTAACATTCAAAATTAGAATCTAAACTAATGGAATAAAATTCAAAGTTGTGTATCTCGTGCTACCTCGCCCCCCGCCAAAAGTGTCAGAAAAGTTTGTTAGTAGAATTACACGCGTAACTTGTCCTCATATAAGTAGTCTAAGTAAGGTACATATTAATGGGCCCAGCGGGTGGTTATAATCGGAACTTTAACTTTGTTTAGGGCTCTCACAGACGAGCGACACTTTCTTTGCCACAGCGATCGCATAGGGTCACGCGATCCACCGCGACCCTCGGCGACCGTTTAGTCTGAGGCTGAGATTCAGAGACGATTTTTTTAGTCTTAGCTCGAGCGAAGTGTGGCGAAAATGTATGGATTTTGACATACGGGAGTTCAAACTATGACTTAAAAATCGTCTCTGAATCTCGGCCTGAGAGCGCAAGTCTTGGGCCGAGATTCAGACATGATTTGTAAGTCATAGTTCGGACTCTCCCGTATGTTAAAATCCATACATTTTCGCCACGCTTAGCTCGAGCTAAGACCAAAAAAATCGTCTCTGAATCTCGGCCTTGTTCTAGAGAGATTTCAGTACGAAAGACAAGAAGGCTAAAAATAGCATGATAACTGATACTTGTGGTAGTTTTTACAAGGTTTACGTAGATTTTGGTTTCTTTAGTAGATTTTTGTTGTTACTGGTAGAACCACTCTACCAGTAACAACAAAAATCTACTAAAGTTTTGGATTTCTTGATATTTTTGTTGTTTTTGGTAGTTTTCGGTGAATGTTAGTTGTTTTTGGTAGTTACTTATGTCATTCAAAGGCACTAAAAAATCACTCCACACTTCACACTCCACACTTATTATGAAAAAAATCACTCTTATTGCTAGTACCGATAAAAGTAAACTTGTAGCCGCCGTTATACAAGACTTCAATTAGCTCAGATTAGTTATCAGACTGAAATCTCTTAAAAACAACATGCTTTGGAGATCTCTCTCAGACTATACGCGCGTCCTTCCACGACCCTCGGCGACCGCTGCTGTCGCAAACAAGTGTCGCTCGTCTTTAAAAGCCCTTAGATAAAAAAGGTTAACAGGATAATTTCGATATCTTGCTTGGCATCAGCTTACATGGTATTTGTTGTAGGTTCGTACAAAGATTGTAATCAAAAGATAATGAATTTATAGGGTGTGTCTCATTATCTCATTGTTACTTAAAACAAAAATTGTGGATAGGTGTACAAATATGAATTATGAATTGCATTACGATCCGTATCGTCATCCGTAAGATCGGATCAAACGCAAATATCGCACATCCCTAGCCGGCTGGCCGGCGTAGCCAGAGAGTTTTTTTTTTAATTGTTGGCAAAGGGATCTAGCCCATGCAACCGAAGTCTTCAGTTTTAAGTTTTAAAGGCTGCTCCACATTCGCGCGCGATTCGCAGGCGTGGATCACGAACTCTTCTTGGCTCCAAATTCACGCTTTCACGCGTTCAGGCATGGCGTTCGAATGGCGTTCGGTGAATGTGGAGCAGCCTTTGTGTCTAAGGAGTTTTCGCTCGTTCGCAGGCTCTATGACGCAGGCCAAAAAATAGACAAAAAGTAGTTAAAAAGGCGCGAACCCGCGAAAAATATGCGAATCGGCTCCACAATCACGCTTTCACGCGTTCGCGCCTTCGACTATTTATATTATGAACGAGATACGCGTATAATTCTTCAACGGGGCGAGGTGACATGAAATCCGCAACTTTAGATTTGTTTCCCCATAACTTTAGATTCTAATTTTGATTGTTAAAAATCATGAAAAGTAGTCTCGTGTGAACCCCAAACGTCATAAGTTCGAAGTTATTGTTCCGCAATTACCTATGTCTCTTTTATAGCAAGTGTACCGAGTTGTTTGCTTTAAGCATACTCATTCAGGAGCGTGCTACAATCTAGCATGCTAATTGCTAGCAAATGTAAACAGTTCATAGCATGCTCTTTTTAGCATGCTCAGTAGCATGCTTATTAGCATGCTATTATTGAGCATGTCTATCTATACCTTAACATATCTCTTGAAATGCGAGGGTGGTTCCCACATTCAAATTTTCAAGAGAATTTTACGTGGGGATCAATCCGAATCAAACGGGAACGCATAACTTTATTTCTCACTTTTATTATATTGTTCTCCATTAATGGCATATTATTAAACGAATCCCACCACATTAACACAATAATAGCCACGAAAAACGAATTTAGAAAATTAAGAAACACAGCCCGTTCGTTCTTTTCTTATTGGTTCCCGCGCAAAACTCTGCTATGGACAGAAGTGCACAGATTACTGAAATGTGGCTGGTTTTATGTCAAAAAAACGTAGTACTCTCTATTAAGTCTGTGGTCAAAAAAAATATTGTCAATTGTCAAACTTGTTTACCAGGGGCGCGTTCAGAGCCTACGCCTAGAGTGCACTCTGGGTGCAACTTTTCGCACTAACGCCGGGGCGCGTTCAGAGCCTACGCCCAGAGTGCACTCTGGGTGCAACTTTTCGCACTAACGCCGTTCAGAGCCTCGGTGAAAAAACGCCCTTTGCAACTCGGTTGTCACAACTCAACCGTTCCGTACCTCTGACGGGTTGCAACTTTTAACCATCAAATTAGATGGTTAAAAAACACTCTGACGTTTTGATTATCTGTGGTTACTTGACTTTTTGCTCATTTTGAATAAAAGTTAGTTTTTTTCAATTTATTTTTATTCACTTTTTGATTCTCTAGCATGGAAGATGAGTTTTTATTGTATTTGGATATGATGAAGCCATATTAACTGTCAATGTCAAAATTTGAGGTTATAAAACAACCGGGATCGTTCCGTACCTTTTGGTGAGTTAAAAAACAACTGTTCGTTCCGCACCTTAGAGTGAAAAACAACCAAACAACCGCACCCGAAGGTTCTGAACGCAGCCCTGTTCAGAGCCTCGGTGAAAAAACGCCCTTTGCAACTCGGTTGTCACAACTCAACCGTTCCGTACCTCTGACGGGTTGCAACTTTTAACCATCAAATTAGATGGTTAAAAAACACTCTGACGTTTTGATTATCTGTGGTTACTTGACTTTTTGCTAATTTTGAATAAAAGTTTGTTTTGTTCAAATTATTTTTACGCACTTTTTGATTCTCTAGCATGGAAGATGAGTTTTTATCGTATTTGGAAATGATGGAAGCCCTGGAAGATCTGGAAGCCCATATTAACTGTCAATGTCAAAATTTTAGGTTATAAAACAACCGGGATCGTTCCGTACCTTTTGGCGAGTTAAAAAACAACTGTTCGTTCCGCACCTTAGATTGAAAAACAACCAAACAACCGCACCCAAAGGCTCTGAACGCAGCCCTATTTTGTGAAATTTGATATACGTATTTTGTTTACTTCAATTAAAATTTATAGCACAGTAATTTATTATATATAGTATTGCTTTATGAAAACCGATTTCTGTGCTATTCCAGTTACCTATTATAATATAAATTAAAACACAAGCTGGTTTCAAGCGTAAATTTTATGCAAGAAACATTATTCAACCGGCGATAAAGCCGAAGCCGAAATGCCAGACTTTTTTAGGTACATTTACTGATATATTGCATCTAGAAACCGGTTTCTCTGAATTTAGTACTTTGTTTTGATAAGGAAGGAGGAAAATACTCGGTTAGAGATCTCAAGTCATTTCAGTGTTGGTTAGAGACGTACAATGTGGCTTCTAAACCGTGTCCCGTTCTCATTTTTATTTATTTACGTTGTTATTGCAGAAGATGGTAAGAACATGTTTTTTTAAATTAATTTAATGGAATTTAGTTTGTGCGTTAGCACTGCATTTCCACCAGTGTCAAATAGTTTATATGGGAGTATTTATCCCAAGCTCAGGTATTGTTTTTGATCAAGAACAAGAATAGATTGCGGATTGCAGAGCCTCGTTGCTGGCAAAAACGCGAACAGCGTGAAGACGCGCGAGACAAGTGCTCATGTCAGAACCCACAACGTGACTCCAAGAAAAATGTTTATTTCAGTACATTACTATTTGAGATGAGAGAAGAATCATACCTATAGATAATAATTTGTTTCAGTTGGAGATGACTGTATGCCAAATAATGAGGTGTCCAAAGGAATTTGTACTCTAATGATGGAATGCACAGAGGCAGTCAGGTCAGTGAACTCCTAAAGATTTTGATTTAGGGTTGCCAGCTCCCATTTTATGTTTTAAAGGATTTGATAAGATTAAATAAAGGACATGGGATGAAAATAAAGAATAAAACGCAATGTAATGTAGTTTATCGGAAATCAAAGCCAAGTATACCTACTTAATTGTTTCGTTCAGTCTTTAGTTCTTTATCCATCAATATACAGGGTCCTTCTTAAAATGCTGACACTTTTTTAAGGGGATGATCAGACCGTCAAACTGAACAACTTTCTCTAGGGGACCAAAATCGAAATCGCGAAAAAAAAATCACCTGTCCCATATATTAAGCTCGAGTAGGTTTGCAGTTTAGTATGGAATAGCAGATTTTTTTTGCTCCGCCCGGATTGCTCCCACAGTAAAAGTTGTTCAGTTTGATGGGTAGACTCTTGGTTTAAAAGATGCTAATGATATCACTCTCACAGCCGAGTGTGAGCAAATATTGTCTAATTTCTTGAATAACGGTAGTCTAGAATTTTTAAAGCCAATGTAGAAAATGTAGAAAATATAGATGAATGGGAATTTGTTTGAATCGTGGTTTGGTTATTGATGTTATGTTTGAGCCGTTGTTGTATGGTGTCCATACTAAAAAAACCGAATACTTTTGGGATCATTACAAATTTTTTTTTATGCTCCTATCCGTTTGCTCCCATAGTAAAAGGTGTTCATTTTTATGGGAAGACTCTACGAAGACTCTCAGATATGCTAATGATATCAATTTCCTGTACACATATAGGGTCCTTCTTTCTAGGGACCAACTTCGGGGACAACTTCCTAAATACAAAATTACAGCTAAAAACCCAATATGAGTCAGCTAATTACATATAAATCCCCCTCTTTTTGAACTCTTATGTGTTTGTCAATAAATATTAATATGGCTTGATTTTGTGGGCTTTGGGAACTTAATAGTGGTTCAATTAATGTGACCTGTTTTAATAGACTTAACAGATTGATATTGTAATTAGTATTATAGATTGAGAATCTAATCAAGGCAATAATAATCATAAAATCTTTGGACTCTAATGAAAAATATGTCACGACATGCTGAATAAACATGTACTCGTATATTGTGATTGTGACATTAACATAGGAAACTCATTAAAATATTTAAATGTTATAGGCACCTAGCTTTGACTATTTATATGTGGACTGGTTACGCGTGTGATTCTACTAACAAACATTTCTGCTACTTTTTGCGGGGGGCGAGGTAACATGAAATCCGCAACTTTGGATTTTATTCCCCATAATTTTAGATTCTAATTTTGAATGTTAAAAATCATGAAAAGTAGTCTCGTGTGAACCCCAAACGTTCTAAGTTCGAAGTTATTATTTCGCAATTATAGGCTGTCTCGTTTAGTGGTAAGGTGTAAAATTAAATGTAAATGCACAAGATCAATTGTGCTTATACCGTGGCAGAGGGGAAATGCTACCGCAAGGCTAGTCCTTATAATAATTAGTCAAAGTCACCTAGTTCTTAATTTTTATTATTGCTGTGAGTATGATTCACATTTTTAGATTTCTATACAAAAAATGATACAGTACACTGGAAGTAGAAAAGATGTAGAAATAGAAAGTTACAAATATGAAGTACATTTATTTTCCTACCTTTATAACCTCCTGACACAGAGGTCGTGGGTTCGATTCCCACGGGGGACACCTAGTGATATGTCACTTTGTGCATTTTTCCCCAGTTGGCTAGTACATTACAGGCTTAATCACCTGATTGTCTGAAAAGAAAGAAGATTCTGTGCTTAGGATGGCAAGTTAAGTCGTTGGTCCCGGCTACTATCTCTGGTAGAAGTAGTTGTAACATAAAAACCACGTCAGAGGCCGTAAGGCGGTCGTAAAAAACTCTGACACCAGGGCTTGCTGCCCACACGATAAGAAGAAGAATGATGTTACAATTTCACTACAGATAAATATAATAGTTAACAGAGTCTTTACTTAAATAAATATTGCCCATCGTATTATAATTAATTTGGTGAAAATATATAAAACTATGTTATTCCAATTGCAGGTCTATAAGAAACAAAAATTTTCATCAGTTCCAAAGATGTGGCTTTAGTGGTGATCAAGAAGTTGTGTGCTGTCCTGTCTCTTCTAATAAGTTTGGTAATTATTAATGTTTATTAATAAAATACTTAGTGCTGCACGTCTAGTATGATCAAACAATAAAAAGAACTGACAATAAAAAAAATACTGTCAAACAATCGCATCATTTAAAAACAACTCAAAGATCACTATCTCTCTCTTCAATAAACTAGTATATTTATTTATTTATCATACTGGTTATTTTTGTATGTATGTATGTAAGTATATACCTGTATCTTTATTACATATGTATTTATTAGTGTTCAATACTGATTTATTAGTTAAATGTGCACACTATGCCTGCCTCACTTTGTATACTCTCTCTCTGTCACGGGTTTGCTGGAAGAAATCTCTTTGGAGATAAGCTCGCCCTTTGTAAGTGTCTATTATGCTGTTTTTATATATATTTCCGTGTGTACAATAAAGAGTTTAAATAAAAATGATTCCTCTACATGCGCGCGACGCGCCTTCTCTGCATACAAAATAACCTGTTCCTGCTTTTCGAAGAGCGCAAGCCGCGCTTGCCGCGACTTTTAATATGGAAAAAATCCGAGTCGCGCGCGTGTAGAGAAATGATGCTAGAGGGTCTGAGACATGGTCCCTCATAAAATGGCTGCAAGTTACCCAAAGTAAAGGGCAATAGAGAGGCTATGCTCGGAGTAGGATTTATGTAATTGTACTTTGTATATTTTGTTTTGTTTAAAAGAAGTGTGTTGTAGAGTTTCTGGCCGCATCTTCTCTACAACGTAACACCTTCCGACGCGGTGGTAGATTCAAAAAAATGACGTCAAAAAGTTATCTATATGATATTATTTTGAATAAACAATTTTGACTTTGACTTCGACTTTGAGTATCCCTGTGAGATCGAATCAGAAATAAAAATATTACCAATAGATCCAGAGTCGCCGACATAGCCCCAAGAATTGCTAAACTGAAGGGGCAATGGGCGGGGAACATTGTTGGTAGGACCGAAAAACGATAAGGTCAAAGAGTTCTCGAGTGGTGACTGCGCACCGGAAAACTCGTCTATCAGTTGAGATGATGATGAATAATGAAATAAAACATATTTGTGTTTACGTAAAACAAAAACACATCATCTCTGTCAGATAGTGTTATATTTTTGCATTTTCACACACATACACATAATTTCAAGAAAACGTAAAGATATTTTGGGTTGGCCAGAGACTTTGCTGCATCTAATGATAACATGCATGGCATATGCTCACGACTATATTCCCCGAGGAGGTAGTCAGAGATATTCTGAAACCTCAGAACATCCACAAGCCAGTGGTGTTACAAATTGTACATAAATAGCGAAAAACTCATTGGTACGAGTCAGTCTGAACGGGGATGGAACCATCGCCTCCTGCGCGGCAGGCAAGGTTACTCGCCACTGGGCCACCTCGGCATCTAATGATAACCTCATTAATAATGTATTGATGATATTTACGTCAATTTTAGTATGTAGAATGCAAGAATAAAAAAGAAAGGTGCAAGAAAAGGACCTCCCCGACTCACAAAACCTGAGTTTGTCTGGCGCACTCTAGGAAGTCAGTCGATCGACCATTGCTGACATTCTGATCTTCTCACTTTATATCTTTCTTTTCTTCAATCTTTCTACTTTGTTTATAGCATGAGTGATTGGGATGCTGTATAACTCATGCCGACAAGAAAAGAAGTATGTAGAGCTATGTTTTCAGCAATTTGTGTAGTGGCTCGTCTACACAAATCCATTCGCCTTATAAAATTAGGCATATTACACTATTTCAACACTAATAAGGAATTTGTGTTAAAGACGGTTGTTATATTTAAAATTTCAGGTCCAACAGATAAACCAATTTCAAGTTCAACAGAAAAAGCAAAAACATCACAAAGGATTGCTGATCGAGGTATCATAACATTATTTTACTTTGTTAGGGTTCCGTACCCAAAGGGTGAATACTAAGCCTACGTTCGTCCGTCCGTCCTACCTATTTAGGGCTGTAACTTTCGAACCGTAATAGCTAGACAGTTGAAATTTTCAAAGAATATTTGTTACTACGGCGGATTTGATAACAAATAATATAAATATCAAAATTTTTTAATTTAATTCAAGTTTATGCAAGAAACTAGTTTTTATTAACGTTTTTTCTTCTCGCTCTATCATAAAAACAGTAATACATACAAGCGTCAAACTTTGTGCGATTATAGAGCAAACTCTACGGTATAACAACAAATAATAAAAACCGGCCAAGTCTGAGTCGGTCTGAGAAAACAATTTTTTTTTGTAATTTCTTATGTTGTATTGTGTGGTGGTGTGGTACGTAACCCTCAGTGCGCGAGTAGCCCGACTTGCACTTGACCGGTTTTTTGATAGTTGATCGCGGTGCGAGCTTACACGCTTGATTATCATAACCAGCCAAGAAAAGAGACAAATACAGAAAGGTGGCTTCATACAAATGAGCGAAACAAGTGCACGCACAAATAGATGGGCACGTTCGGCGATCTCGGCGGATCAAGTCGGTCGAACGCCAGTTTACTTAGCTTTAATTTCATTTGCCCTTGAAAAAAATTTTTTTTTTTCAGAATGTAAAAAAATAACATCTTCGAGTATACCACCATTGGCATTATTCATTGTTGGAGGAGAATTAGCAGCTGTCGGGGAATTCCCTCACATGGTAAATATACTTTGCATAAAATATGTAATTAGTTAGATATAAGGAAGGAAAAAGATCCACAGATGTTAGAGATAATGAAATAAATTATGATGATACGGATTTAAATTCGCTGTCTGAATCATTATTAGTACGTTTTTTTTGTTATCGGCTTTTCCCCGCGGTTTCTTCTGAATGGAATTCATTTCGTTTTATAGATAAAAAGTAGCGTTTATCCTTTTTCTCACTACAGGCTAACTGTTTGTAAAATATGTATTTGGTTTAACCTCATTACAACGCGACATCGCTGGATGGGCACAGCGATAATAATATAAAATAGTTCCTATTTTTGTATGAGCAGAGACTAGAATGATATAAAGATATTGGGCAACACTTTAACATGAGATAGGTTTTTATTAAAACGAAATATCTCTTACAGACTCATAAGGAAATCTCCAGAGCCTAAACTCGATATTTGGCACGAATCTTTCTCTTGGCTATTAGTCGTTCGCTAAGAAGAACGTGTTTACGAAATTTTACACCTTAAGAGGATATGTGATAAAAATAGGATTCTTCAAAGCATCAATTCAATTATACTTTATTGCACACCAAAACAGAACATATATCTGAATACAGCATTATATATATCATGAAGTACTAACAGTAGGAGTATGATTTGCGGATATGTGTAAATTGAACATAAAATTGAAGTTTCGATTAGAGCCAAAACACGATTAAGAGACATTTCTCGATAGAAAAATAAGCCAAAGTAGCCTCCGTCTTTATCGATAAACGAGAACTGCTAAACGGTGAATAATAGAGACTTGATTTGAGAGCTGATTTGTTTCTCGCGATTTCGATTTGGGTCCCATAGAGAAAGTTGTTCAGTTTGACGGTCTGATTATCTCCTTCAAATCCTATACTATATAATTAAAGTTTTGATTGGAGCCAAAAAACGATTAAGAGACATTTTCTCGATAGAAAAATAATCCAAATTAGTCTTTATTGATAAACGCTTGGAACTGCTAAACAGTGAATAATAGAAACACGAGACTTGATTTAAAAAAAAGAGATTGATATTTTATAAAGTTTGATTAGAGCAGAAATTAACTTACATAAATAGTACAATCACAATTAAATGAATTTTGTTTTACGCTTGCGTCGTTTCAGGCGCGCGCGCCGCCCCATCTCTTTCTCTCGCATCAGGCAGTAATATAAGCTATCACTCGCCCATTTCGCTTCAATTATTTTTCGACATAGGCCCTTAAAGTGTGAAAATGGTTGAAAGAGTAGCGATCAAAGCACTGTTATCCAGTTAGTAATAATGGATACGTATATTATTTTCAGGTCGCAATGGGCTTCGACCGAGGCAACGGCTACGAATTCGATTGCGGTGGATCTCTTCTATCGAACACTTATGTCCTGACAGCTGCTCACTGCATTGAAACTTTGGACCGGTAATATCTTAATAACGTCCAACAAAATTAGCTGAATCTATTTAAAGGGTATGGTCAGACCATCAAACTGTACAAATTTCTCTATGGGACCAATTTTGAAACCGCGAAAAATCTGCTGTTCCATATAATACTGCAAACCTACTCGAACCAAATGCATGGGACAGCAAATTTTGTTTCTAGATTTCGACGTTGGTCCCATAAAGAAATTTGACTGTCTGATTAAAAAACCGTCAGCATATTAAGTTGGACTCTGTATATTGCAAGAACAAAAATTTGTTCCAATGATTTTCAACAACATGGCGAGGTGTTAAATATTTCTATTCAGGGCCTATAGAGAAAGTATCTTTCGATTAGCGTTAACGACAGTAGAAAACATAAAAATGTATGGACTTGACGTATGGTGACGAAAGCAAACGTCAAAATGTTTGTATCGCTAATGTAAAATCCATACATTCTGTCATTTTCTACTAGCGTCAACGCCAATAGAATGTCACTTTGTCTAGGGGGGCAGGGCTGTAATCGCGGTAAATATTTGGTGATTGAACCGTTCAGCTCAGCCCAGTCTTCAAATAGAAAAGGTTTTAAGTATGTAAATACATAAATACGATTGTTAAGGATAGCACCGAGCATAGTGCGTGCGGGCGTGGTGAACCTTGGCGGGAACACGTGGAATGATGACACGGATGTACGCGTCGACCAGATTATCACATACCCTGACTATTCGAGGCGCGAGAAGTACCACGATCTGGCTTTGATAAGGTAATTCCATACATACATTATTTTTACTGTTTACTCACGAACAGTACTCTCTGAATTTAAGTTGCTTCTTTCGGGCTTTTTTTGCGAACTAATGTCGCCCGCGACTGCGTAAGCGTCGAATGTACTTGGAAACTTTAAATACTCATTCCTTTTGATTATGTAAACCGATTGCAATGAAATAAACGATAAATATTAATCCAAACTAAGCCCTATGCTTTTGTGAAAACCCCACCCAAATCGGATTCGAAATTTTTAAGTGATGCGTTAACATTCTAAAAATGGCTTTAATAAATGGCTATTATGTATTATATTACGTATCGTTAGGGGTTACGTCCACGAGAGTTAAACCCCCGGTGCGCGTGTCCGACTTTCAGAGCCGAACCACACGGCGAGGTGCGGCAGAGGCGCCTGTGTGGCGAAATCTTTGCCGGTGCGCGGCGCCGCTGTCACTTGGCTTATTCGTATATCAACGCAATGTCAAGTTTTTGTGTAGCTTTGTGTCGACTACTCTCCCATTTCCATTAGTATAATAAAACCCTATCGATATTTTTCTCAGTGTGGTGAATCTATTTATTGTTTGGTACCAATTTTGTGTGGCAATAACATGCATTTTATTTATTTATATTTCTTAAACTACCGACAGACAACCATAGTACAGGTAAAATATTGTTTTTATAGGTTGGCGAAACCTGTGGAATTCTCAAGCTATATAAACGCGGTGTGTCTTTACACGGGCGATGAAGACCTCAACATGCCTCTCACTATCACCGGCTGGGGACAAACTAATGTCACAAGTAATTATTTAATGTTGTTTGTCCAAAGCACATACATATAGATAAAATACGATAACATGGCCCGCTTTGTGAAATGAATCGTTGTGAAACATTGATTGAGAAGAATAAAATGAAACATTAATAATCAACGGGTTTATTGTAGTATTTAAATAAGTAAAAATCACACAACAGACAACACATGGAAAACTCCATTTGACGATGACAATTTTGGACAAGTCTTCACAAAACCACCTAATCTCATTAATTAAACTCTTCTTTTACACCAGAAGTAATAATTTGCAGAATGTTGTTGTGTAAAACATTAGAACAACATACACGCCAAGTTTACATATTATATTTATATATTTATTATTCTGGTGGTTCGATCCCCGTACAGACCGACTCTTACCAATGAGTTTTTCGGAATTTATGTACGATTTGTAACACCACTGGCTTTTCGGTGTAGTAAAACATCGTGAGGAAACCTGCATGCTTCAATCTCGTGGCATGTATTCTACCCACTGTCCATTATGTGGCGACGGGCTCACCCCCCGTCACACTGGACAGAGTTTCGGTACTACTGGTGAAACGTGGATTTACTGAGGTTTCAGAATATCTCTGAGTACCCCCTCGGGGAATATAGTCATGAGCATATGTTATGCTATGCTATTTATTATTCTTGAATAAATAATATATATTAATATTTTTAGCGGAGCGAAGAAGCCACGCCTTACTGAAAGCAAACGTGACTGCGGTATCGCGGGAGGAATGCCGTAAATCGTATAATAACTACAGAAAGCTTCCGCAAGGCATATCGAAGAATCAGCTGTGTGCCGGAGACCCAGAAGGCCTGCGGGACACATGCCAGGTGATTACACGAAATATCTGTTCCATCATAATTGCTCGTAGCTTTTATAGCACCGCTTTTACGTTTGCGCACGCGTGCGTTTTACTTTAAATTACCGCACTAGTGCGTTCTACATGTCTCAATAAAAGGCGCACGGAGGGCGCGCGAAAAAAGAAATCAGCTCGCCATTTTTCACAAACATTTAACGAAACATATTTGTCAAATTACACGTATTTTTTTCTCCCATTTCTGTTGAAAAATGTCTTATGTAACGACTAAGCATTGGTCATTACACTCTCAGCTATGGATTACGCCCTCGCCTGCGGCTCGGGCTGCAATCCAGCCTGGAATATTTTGACCAGCTTAGCTCCAAACAAAAGCTGATGAAATTATCTGAAATTTGCTGGTTGTCTTTGCCTCTTCTAAATCCATAAGTCGCTCCATGGTCGAACCATCAGTCCAAAAAGGACTGAAGGGTAATTCTGGGTTGATACTAGTTTTATTAACAACAGGGTGATTCTGGAGGGCCTCTGCAAGGGCTGACGGCTCGCGACGGGCGGTACCGGCTGATCGGGGTGACGTCATTCGGTCGCGGCTGCGGCTCGCCCGTGCCCGGCGTCTACACACGAATATCACAGTACTTAGATTGGATAGAAAGCGTAGTTTGGCCTAACTAATCTCCTATCTCTAGTCTAGTATATAAGGCATTAATAAATGAACGCGAAACCTGATAAGTGAACAACATTTAAAATAACTTTTTAATTATTACTCAAATTGGTTGTTACCTTTGACTAATTATTATAAAGACTAGCCTTGCGGTAGCATTTCCCCTCTGCCACGGTATAAGCACAATTGATCTTGTGCATTTACATTCATATTTACACCTTATCACTAAACGAGACAGCCTATAATTGCGAAATATTAACTTCGAACTTAGAACGTTTGGGATTCACACAAGACTACTTTTCATGATTTTTACCATTCAAAATTAGAATCTAAAGTTATGGGGAATAAAATCCAAAGTTGCGGATTTCATGTTACCTCGCCCCCCGCAAAAAGTGGCAGAAATGTTTGTTAGTAGAATTACATGCGTAACCAGTCCACATATAAATAGTCAAAGGTGTTACAATAGCATTGACTTACCAAATAATGGAGACGGGGCTAACACAAAATTCTCGTAAAAAATGTCCATGGCTACCTACGTAATATAAGTTCGTTTGCGCAGTCCCCCGACAAAACCCGAAGTCGTTTAGTAATCAAAGGGTGTAGCAGCGACAAGAGCGCGAGCCAATCGTGGCAAGAGAATGAAGGTGGCACATCCTGATTGGTCAATATCATTTCGCGCGTTCATTATTAAAATTTGTCAACTGCGCAGGTTAATAGTTATAACTAGAGATCGGATAATCAGATGCATATTTACCTAAAGTTGAGGTGTTGGCTATTATGGAGTGCACTTTTGTATCGACATTTTATTTTTCATTTAATAATTTTAAGTACTCACTTCCATACTATGCATCCAAGTAGTTATGCATTCTCAAACTTCCTGACGTCCCGGGATTTATTTTACCGAAAAACATATTTATTTCTTTTTAAAATTAAAAAGTTTTATGAAGTCGCTTCCACATTATACATCCGATTTAGTTATGTATTGCCGGATTTCCTGGCATACAGGAGTTATTTAAAAAGGAAAATTTTAAGAAGCCGCTTCCATTATTTCTTAGCCAAAATCGAAGTTTAGGTAAATATGTATCCGAATATCCGATCTCTAGTTATAACGTACTTGTTAATAGCGTATCAATGAATTTTGAGTTGTTATTAATTATGTACAAATAATTTTTAGGTTTTGTATTCACTTCTTAACATCTTGTAAGGGGTCGTCCATTAATGACGTGAGGTGATTTTTGTGATTTTTCGACCTCCCCTCCCCCCTTGGCGAGATTTCGTGAGATTTAGCTCGACCCCCGCCCCCTCCAAATCTCACGTGATATTTTTCAAAATGCGTATTTTTAGTGTAAATGCGTTAATCTGTGTTTGATTGTGTTAAAATTTAAAATTTTCAGTGTAGAAACATGTTTTACTTACATAAACTTTTCTCGCAATTTTACTTTGTACCTTGCTGAATAAAAATTACGTGATATTTACCGAGACCCCCCCTCTCCCCCACGTGAGATTGGGTGAGATTTCGCACGACCCCCTCCTCCCCCTAAACACCTCACGTAATTAATGGACGCCCCCTAAGCAAAAATATTAATAATGTAAGTATCTATAAGTCGAGGGAGTAAGGTTATCTTTAATTTTGTTAAAATTTACATTGACCGAAAGAAAATTATTTCTTTTTGTGAGTTTATACAGGGTTTAAGTGTAGATACATCATTACTTTAAAGGGGAAAGGGGGAAAACTTTCCCCAAGGAACATAAAGGAAATTATTTAAAAAAATGATTGGGCCTGCCATACTAAGTTTAATCAGCTGATCTGACGTTTATAAGTATGAAAAGTTCTTTTCCTTTTTTGATATTTTCCTATAGGTTGGGTATTGGGAAAGGTTGTTCAGTATCATAAATAAAAATAACCTTTAAAGTACCTTAAGTTAGTAACAGTCTTCACTAATGTATGTATCCATAATCTTAACTAATATAAAACTGTAACAGAAGTGTGTCTGTACATTGAAGGTATTTACATGAAAAAGATTACGATATGGTTTTTAGGTATCCCGGACTCCAAATCAACCTTTTTAGAATTTTTGTCTGTCTGTTTGTATCAGCATCACGCAAAAACGAATGAACCGATTTTGATGAAACTTTTATAGTTTGATAGCTTATGATCTGACTTAAAATCTGGTATATAATTTGTGCGGACGAAGTCGCGGGTAAACTCAAGTGTTTTATATAAAATGTGACTTTTACTTAGCTAAATGGGCAACATTTCATTTATTTGATCATCGATTTTTAAGGAATAAATAAAAAAAAGCGATACAATTTTTTTTATTTCATATTTATTCATTGTTTAGTTATTTTTTAAGCGGAATTATGGCCATTCTTACCGTGGCCGGAGCGGAGATGCTGATGAAAGTTGATTAAGAAAATTTCAGTGATATGTAAAGCAATATCAAACGATGATTAGATTCAGATTGTATCACATTCCGTAGTGAAATAAATTTTTCAGTATTTTCAAATAAATCGAGAAATATGAATAGAACAATCTGATAATTGTAAATAAGCTTTATTTGTAGGACATAATCTCCAAATGGTTTTCGAATTTTGACACCTACCTTTCCTAAAATGAAATATTGTCCATTTTGGTTGAGGCCCTGAGCAGAAGACGGACAATTTGCCCGCGGAAATGTCACACGCACGATGGAACTCTACCGATGTTTGCGTAGATAACGCACACATCCGAGGTAAATTCCATACCGAAGGTGCACGGCGTGTCGTAACTAAATTGTCCGTCGTCTCGTCTGCAATGCAATTCTATACACAAGGACTTCGCATCTGCGCGCTGCCGCTGTTAACGGGACGGCAAAAGTGTGCTTGATTCTTTTACATTACTACTTAGCGACCGAGGACATTTGAAAGGACTGTAATGTCAGCGGCAATTCATGGCAGCAGAGCACAACACAACTGAAGCATACTAAGATGACATTAGAGACATGCGCCATTTTAAGGTTTTGTTACTGTATGAGACGTGGTGAGTCCATGTATATAGAATGTCATTGGTCGTCTTCTTAGGGCCGAATAGAACTGAATAAATACATCTTTAATTAATGGATCAAATGCTAGATTTAAGGATCAAATCTGCTCTCTACGCAAGCTGTAAATTTTGTACAATGGCAGCGCTGTAAGAGTCACAACACAAGTTCACGCCTGTGAATCGTGAAGTAGCTGCTTCTGACATAATAAATAGCTATAAAAGCTCGAATACTCGTTAAATATAGAAGATTATCAAACTCAGTCATGTAGTCATGTGTATTGGCCGGCATTCGGCAATGATCTGGACAAAAACCTTCATTGCGCAGAACAAGATTTGTAGGCAAAAGTGGTACTGCGCACAGCCCATTGGTGAAGATATCAGTTTACGTTATAGACACGAGACGTTTATTATAATGTTTTCGTGTAAAATAATTAAATAAAAGACTATAATTTAGCGGAGTTCCTTTTAATGTAAAATGTGTACAATTGATGTGAATACAAATGATATCTTTTTAAATAATTTTACTGAGAGTTATTACTCATAATTATTATACTTCAAAATCACTTGTATCCGTCACTAACCGAAGATTACATTCTAAGGTCGAGATTCAGAGACGATTTTAAGTCATAGTTCGAACTCCCGTATGTCAAAATCCATACATTTTCGCCCTGCATAGCTCGAGCTAAGACTAAAAAAATCGTCTCTGAATCTCGGCCTTAGTTCGAACTCCCGTATGTCAAAATCCATATATTTTTGACTCTACTTAGTTCGAACTATGACTTAAAAATCGTCTCTGAATCTCGGCCTAAGATCTCATGTCATGTCCTTGTACTATTATTGAATGATAGGTTAATGAAGATACTGTTTAACAACTATTTAGTATGTATCTATAATAAGGGTGTCTTGCACCAAAAAGTATTTAGGCCAGGCCAGGAAGCTGGCAAAGGTATTGGAGCTATCACTTAAAACGATAAAGCCTAATTACTTGTTGGTGCAAAAATAGAATACATTCAAGTTAAATGATGTTCGTATAGATTGAGGAGGCACATTTGCTATTGAATAAAAGATTCTATGCCCATTTTGTATGAAATTAGTAGATTTTTGTAGGCGCAATTCTGGAATTTGTAGCAAAAGTATAGTTTACTACATGATCAAAAAGGTGCCATCTAGAACTCGGAAAGTACGTGATAAATCTTTTTGAAAATTTTGTAGGATTTAGTAGGAGTTGAAAAAAGATTCTACAAAAAAAATTAGCTCCGTATGACTAAAACTGAAAAAGCTACAATACTTTGATCGTGGCTCCTCAATCCATATGCTAAAGGCACATGTTAAATTTAGTGTAATTTTACTTCCCCGAGATTCGAATTATTGACGATAATAATTAATTTAAAATATAAACTAAATGGACTCAAATACTATACACTACGCGCGTAGTGCGCGCGCGGGTGCGCTATATACTATTACCTATTCTGTGTCTTAATTTCGACACCTAAGCACAGAATAGGGACAATTTGCACCAAGTCTCACGTGCGAACGCCATCATGTCAAATCCAAAACGTTGTTTAAAGTGCCGGACCTGTGATTCAGGTGCTATCCAAAAAATTGGTGCTCAAGTTAGATTAGAATAGGAAAATATTAAATTCCACAAAGACCACCAATCCAGATGCTCTTCGTGGAATATATTTTATGAGATACGAACTTTCTTAATTTTGTATGTAAGTAATGGGTCACATCTTGCCAGCGCGTAACTATAGTAAAAAATACTTGTTTTTAAATAAATAAATTTAAAAAAATGGTTTTTTCCTTTCGGGTTCATTGTACGTAGTATGGAGTTCAAGCTTCGGAAAGGTTACGAGTTTTGTTGTTTTTCATCCATTTCTGCAAACATTTTTGTTTCTCTTTTGTATAAGTAGCATTGATAGGGACTTTGTAAGCGCTGCTTCGGCTTCATAAACAATTCTAAGTCGAAAATTAACGAATTTTGCAGAAATGATCAAATGTGTAACAACTTAATGTGTCGCCATTTGTGTACCCACGGCGACACATCAAGCTAAGCAAAACCAAAATAAACTGGCCGCGCGTAGGTAGTGAAATATAACGTTGTACATACATTGCATCGGTGTACTGTATATACATGCGAGGGGGAAGGAGCTTTGATCGCCAATGATTTGCTGTCCTATCATCCGATTAGATGTAGCTACCTATCCGAAGATAAAAAGGTTTGTCGAAATCGGTTTAGAAATGTCTGTTATTGCAAAATATAGGTAAGTAAAACTCGTGACTTGTTTACTACAAGTCACGAGTTTTACTTACCTATATATTAAATAATCTGCACCGACCGACCGACATGACCGCGAGTAAAGATTTTTTTTACTCATCATAAAACGATAAATCTCACCATCCCACCGGCTGGCAAAGTTTGCTTGCCGCCAATATTCTGTTCGGTCGTTGTTGTATTAGATTTTAATGAAAATTTGTTTTTAGTGATAGTTGAGACATAATTTCGTCCGGATTGTGTCTTAAAAAGTTGCGTAAATCAACCAGTATAATAGGAATCTCAAATATATACGAAAACAGAACATAAGTTTTGGTTCAAGTTTACTCGTGCACGGTGATTTTGGCGGCGCCGGCGACGCACGAGCTTACAAAATCTACCACAGACAGATTCATCGTCATCCACCATCAAAATTACTTAAGAATATGAAGAAAACATTTTACGAATGTCTTTGAGGCCGAGATTCAGAGACGATTTTTAGGTCATAGTGCGAACTCCCGTATGTCAAAATCCATACATTTTCTCCCTGCTTAGCTCGAGCTAAGACTAAAATAATAGTCTCTGAATCACGGCCTAAAGGACTTAGGCCGAGATTCAGAGACCATTTTTTTGGTCTTAGCTTGAGCTAAGCGTGGCGAAAATGTATGGATTTTAACATACGGGACTCCGAACTATGACTTACAAACATAGAGATAGGAAGTACTATGCATACAAATCGTCTCTGAATCTCGGCCTTAGTATCCAGAGCCGTTAAAGTCATTACAAAAAAAGGGAGGCAATATTCTGTTCGGTCGTTGTTGTATTCGATTTTTGTGAAAATTTGTTTTTAGTGATATTTGTGACATAATTTCGTGTGGATTGTATACCAAAATCTCAAATATACAAGGTGAAACGTGAACGTTAAAGATATTAATTAAAAAACGTTTATGAGAACCTAGTCTAGCAACATTTGCCGGCGTTGCGGTGACTGCCGTGGGGAATCCAAAGAGGGGGGAATCCCTGCCCGCCGAGCAGTCGATTTCTCATTCCGTTTATTTCCAGCTATACGTTCACGCTTTTCAACGACCTGAGGTAGAGAGCCAGGAAGCTGGAAATAGTTATTGATGTAGAGAGGCAATAACTAATGTGAAAAAAAAAATCTCTATACAAGGTATAAGAACACCCTAGTATTTAATGGGGTCGTTTAGACCATAAAACTGAACAACTTTCAGATTGGAGACAAAGTTAAAATATCATTTGAGACGAGTAGGTAGGTACTGCAGTTTTGTATGAAACTGTAGATTTTTTATTTTAACAGATATTGGTTCCATAGTCAACATTTTTCAGTGTGATTGATGGTCTAATCTAAACCACCCCTTTAAATACTACTAGCTTGTTTAGCTCGGCTTTGAGAAATTTATAAGATCTTCCCTCATCAGACAACCTCCAAAACGGGCCATTTTTTTACTTCCGAATGTTATGTGCGGCGTTATAAAATATGGTAATAATACATAACATATTACTAAAACTTTATATTTCAACGCCATACTAACTATAACTAGATTTCTTGAATTTCATGATGGATATTTTTTTTCAAATTGTGCAAAAATGGCGGAAAAAATCGGATTTAGTGGAAAGATCGTTTTTTTTTGTATCGCTAACTGCGCTATTTGTTATTACTTCGAGTTGTCATAATATTACTTTAAATATTTTGTAACACAAAACTACTTTATTTGGGGAAATTTTTGCAATTGCAATATATTTCTATCATATTCGTCTATATTATAGGTATAATGCGTATAGCAAAGCTATCACGTGCATATCACAATTTAGCCCAAACATGGACGCATGTTCATTCAGGTCATGCCCCGAAACGCTGCTGGAGGTGAGAGAAGAGAAGTTTCTCAGAATCGTAGCGTAAACTCTGCCTTTCTATTATACAGTGGTGCCGCTAGGTACATCGGTTAAATTAATATTTCTATGGGTACATCTCGCTCTCTCAGCCGTTTGTCACTCTATGCATCCAATATGGCGTTACGCAGATGATATCTTCTAAGCAAACGATAGACAATTTTGCCCGCGGGTACAATGAAGATTCTCTAAGGCCGAGATTCAGAGACGATTTTTAAGTATATAGTTCGAACTCCCGTATGTCAAAATCCATACATTTTCTCCCTGCTTAACTCGAGCTAAGACTAAAAAAATCGTCTCTGAATCTCGGCCTAAAGTGAAGCTATGTTTTCATTTCCAATTTCCATTTTTGTAGCAGGAGACACAGCTTAAGTGATCGATATACTTATTTAAAAAACAACTATCGCTATTTTCATGCTACATAAACACACGACTTGACGAACACGTCATGGTACCTACCGTAATTTCCCGTTGTGCCGTCTACAGTGTTGCCATTTTCATCAAATATTTTTACCAACATTTAAAGGTAATTATAATTAATTTTGCTCTTATATTTGACTGAATGTAAACTTAGCTCAATATGTCTCGGACACTTCTTAATTGATTTGGTCTATTCTTTTTTATTTCAGACGGAGATGCCTCAGCACCAACTCTAAAAAATTGCGAAGATGTAAGAAAGAATGTAATTTTCAACTTCTTTGTTATTATTTTTTAATTAAATTAAAGAAAACCTTATGTATCCTCCTTATCTTCGACCTTTTAAATACTTTCTGATTCTGGGGAAATGTTGATGTATCTTTGTACTAACTATACTACTATACGGATTGTCGGGCTAAATTAAATGTCGTTGTAGCAACACTTTTGCCTTCTGGTTTTAAATAGAATAAAATTCATCGACACGACAGATTAATTTGCAGTCAGAATACTGAGAATACACAGTCGAGATTCATGTGCTGAAGTGTTTCGTCGCAAAACAAATAATTATATATTTTGTGTTGTGCTCGATTCTACAATTCTACGGTGTACCCACTGGGTATAATTCAATTTCTTAGGTAAGGTGAGTCTATCCAATATACATACTAATCTATGGGTGAGTCATTTTCCCCATTAGGTAAGTATATTGCAATTTGAACAGCCAAACGTAGAATAGGTGCACAAAAGGATTTGATTTGATATTTTCATAAGTAGTGCCCTTGCTCCTCATCATCATCACCACCTGTTGAAACAAAATTTCGCATTTTGAGACATAACGATTACGAAGAAATGATTTTTTTTTACTGCTATCATAGTAGGGGGGCAAATAAAATATTGTACGTAACTTAAGCAGGCACTTCACTCTCGCGACAACCTCTCGGCGAGAACTATCAAGGATTTACTCTCGCGAGAACTTTCAAGGAAAATTACTAGGCCTCACGACGCGACGCCACGAGAACAATGAAGGGCATCCACACTCTCGTTCTGGACTTTTCTCGTCTGTTCTCGACGAGAATGAATTGCCTGCTTTATAATAGGTCTTGGAACCTTTTAACAGAGTCGCTTGGCAAGCCTTTCAGCAGGCGGTCGTGTCAGTTAGGTGTTTTTAGGCTTGCTACAAGGCTCCATTTATCAGATCAAATATTTTTTTGTACCTACATAAAACAATCCTTGCGATGTCGATCCTCCCAGAAACCACTCGATATTGGCAGAAATTAAGTTGCAGACAAGTCATTTTGATGCTTATCTATTGATGTTAGTGCTCAAATTGAAAGATAAGATAAATATTCTTTATTTGCACACCAAGAACATAAAAATACAATTTAAAAAAAGATTAACCAAAATAATTTCTTTTGGTGTGTAGGCATGTATGTAGGTATCAAGAATTTATCACAGAAGTTCCTTTATACAGCTAGGTATACAGGTGTAAGGAAAAGTATCATTAACCTTTTAACCACATACTCTACCCATCAAACTGAACTACTTTACTTACACAATACATTTGTATTGTATTTGTATTGTTGATACCTAAGGGTCAATTCACACCGAGACGCGACGCGACGCGACGATACTCAAATACCTCGAGGCGCAGTGCTGCGTGGTGCAACGTAATCTGAATTCTCACAATGTAATGTGTATCTTTTCGTGTAGTGAATAAAGTATATTCTATGAAAAATGTGCGCGCAGCGTCGCGCCGCGTCGCGTCTCGGTGTGAACTGACCCTAATGAAACTTCTCTTTATAAGCAGCTCCTCTAGACAAAGTGACTTTCTATTGGCGTTGATGCTAGTAGAAAATGACAGAATGTATGAATTTGACATTAGCGATCGTCAAAATGTTTCGATCGCTAATGTCAAATCCATACATTCTGTCATTTTCTACTAGCGTCAACGCCAATAGAATGTCACTTTGTCTAGGGGGGCAGGTAAGTAGGAGACTCTTAGATATTCCGTGGTAGGAGTGTGATTTTTGAAAGTCGTACATTCAAAATCATTTGATGTAGAATCTCCACATTAATTTTGTAATTTTCCACTGCTGACTTTAAAAAATCGTACCTACTTATGCTGACGGTTTTTAGGGTTCCTTAGTCAAACAAGGAACCCTTATACTTTCGTCTATTCTTTCTGTCTGTCTGTATGCCCCACCTCAATAACTTCGCTCATTTTTTCACCTATTGAATCGAAATTTGGCATGAAGACATATGTATATATTTTCTAACACAAACTAGATGGCGTTGCAGGAAATTAAATCGCGCTACCGTTTCGTTAGGTTCCAGATTTTCTTTTAGGTAAGAGAATCGAAATTACTACTATTTTCTTATTCTACTTATGCAATGGCTATGGAACCCTATCATGGACGAGTCCGACACGCTCTTGGCCGGTTTTTTAAGTGGAAATCAGACTATCAAACTGAACACGTTTTTCTATGGGACTGACATCGAAATCACGGTAAAAAATCTGCTGTCCCTTACTTTTGGGTCGAGTCGATTTGTAGTTTTGTATGGAACAGCTGTTTTTTTTTCATGATTTTGATGTTAGTCCTATAGTAGAACGTTTTTCAGTTTGATAGCCTGATCATCCCCCAAAAAAACCGTGAAATACCCTGTATATGATAGCCAGAGTTAACTAGGTAGGTACTCTGGGCTACAATTCTTTCTGTGGATAAATTTTTTGGTAGTTACCTTGGACTTTGTACTTTGAATTTAATGATGATTAGGTACTGAAACATTATCTAATTGCATTAGATATTGATAAACTGTACCTATCGTTTTTTAGATAATACAGGGTCCTTCTTAATGTGCTGACACTTTTTTAAGGCGATGATCAGACCATCAAACTGAACAACTTTCTCTATGGGACCGATGTCGAAATCACGAAATAGAAATCAGTTGTCCAATACAATTGGGTCGAGTAAGATTTCAGTTTAATGTGGAACAGCTGATTTTATTTTCGCGATTTCGTCATTGGTCCCATAGAGATAGTTGTTCAGTTTGATGGTCTAATCATCCTCTTAAAAAAGTGTCAGCATATTAGAAGGACCCTATATAATCTCGTTAACTATCTCTGTCTTACTTACTATATAATTTAGAGTAAAACCTATTAGGTAATTCAGTTATTTTGCCATGCCTAATAAAGGGTCCATAATTATTAATAATACAAAGTTTTTCGATGTAGGAAGCAAGTAGGTACCTACCTAATCAAATTTACAATAACTCACAGAAATATAACATTAATTTAAGTTTGAACTTTATTCCAAACTAGCAGCCCGTCCCGGCTTCGCACGGGGTAGACAAATAAATTTTAAGACTCATTTTTCTACACCTTCGGTTACATTGTTCAAATTTTACCAAGGATCCCTAATTTTTTTCAAAATGAAATGTAGCCTATGTCAAATTGGAAGAATGTAGCATTCTATTGGTGAAAGAATTTTTAAAATCGGCCCAGTACTTTTTGAGCCTATTCATTACAAACATGCAAACATACAAAAATAGGTACAAATCTTTCCTCTTTATAATATTAGTGTAGATTAGTACAAAAAGTATTCGTGGGTGATGACTATATTAAACAACTTTATTATTCCCGTTTTGAGTAAGTAATATTAATAGAATAGATAGAGATATTTCTGTTAGAGTGGAGCATTGTAAGTTTAACTATGGCTTCAATGAATACCTTTCATTAAATAGTAATTATAGTGATTATTTATTATTCAAGATTAGCCATCATAATCATAACATAACAGCATCTGTAATCTGTATAATTAGATGCGGACATTTAAGGAAGTCACAATAGACCATCAAACTGAACAACTTTCACACTGACCAATATTACAAATGCATATAAATATCAGCTATGAAATTTTTATGTATTTGACAATATCCAAGACATAAAAAATAGTTTTTTCTTTATTTTTATGTTGGCTCCATGGTGAAAGTTGTTCAGTTTGATGGTCTGAAGCACAACCAATGCATATTAACGTTTATTTTATGTAGATATTATACGAGGCCTGTAGGCTTACCAAGAGTTTACACTGTAATATACGACAATAGTTTTACTGTACACAGTGTTCCTGAGGATATGCATTAACTTTGGACTGTTGTTCAGACCAATTAATTGGTAATTTTTCACTATGGGAACAACAATCACATCAAGAAAAAAATTTTGGATCCTTCTTTATAATGCTGAGGGCTTTTGAAGAGGATGATCAGACCATCAAACTTAACAGCTTTCAATAAAATTCAGCTGTTCCATACATTTGGGACCAGTAGGTTTTCAGATTTGTATGGAGGAGCAGATTTGTTTTTGCGATTTCAATGTTGGCTCCATGGAGAAAGTTGTTCAGTTTGATGGTCTGATGATCCTCTTTAAAAACCGTCAGCATATTGAGAAAGACCATATAATTGTTTTTTCGTCTTTTCATTTCGTCCCATAGTGAAAAATGTCCTATTTATTAATGGTTCTGAACAAAAGGCCAAAGTTAATGCTTATCCTCAGCGCCCGCGGCATGGTGCCTCGATAAACGTTTTATCGCACCTGCTAACTCGTTCGTAACTCGTAACTCGAAATTACCTACGCTGAAAACTAATTCTGTCATACAAAATTGACGCCGCAACTACAGTAGTAATGTACAGTGAAAACTCATGGTTGGCCTAATTTATGGCCACAAGATCATCATAATCAGGATAAAAGTATTCATTTCGCTCGTTGTACTTGTTAAGTACAAAAGAATGAATAAACAAATAATTGGGTGCTTATCTGTGTACCTACGACGCGATGGCGCGGCAGAATGACGTAGGCCTGTTCTAGTGCTCGTGGTGGGCGGGGCGGTGCCGCGCTCTCTATCGGTCGGTGTAAGCCACGGTTTATATAGAAGAGACGTGTGGCGGTGGCGGATAATCGAAGTAACACAATATAAACCTTATAGTACGTAGGTACGCCTTCGGCCGTGTACGAAACCAGAGGTTAGTAACCAGTTAGGATAGAAGAAAAATGCATCTTTATATGATACTAGTTACGAAGGAGCGTCGTTTTTGTCGTAAAGGAGAATCGCGCCCGCGCCTCCAGGTGACGTTGCCTAATTCTCGCGTAAATCTCCAAACGACGCTATCTTACGTACTATAAGGTTTATAATTGTGTTACTTTGACTATCCGCCCCCGCCACACGTCTCTTCTGCATAAACCGCGCCTAAGCCGTAGCTAATACCTAATTGTAACATATTGGCCTCATCAATTTAACAATATCTTACAGATAAACCGAGATCGCAGCATTCAATGAAACGAAACTGACATAACATGGATGAAGATAACGACGTTGCTGCACCAGGTAAGAAAATAAAAGAATTATTTGTTTGCAGTTTCTATACTAGTTTTAAACACATGCATTCATGTTGGAAATATGCCTGTAGAAACGATAGATTCACCACGAGGATCTTGGCTTCGATGTAAGAAAGAGCATTGTAAATAAATAATACATGGTGTTTGGCGCATCGATTGAGAAAATAAATAGGTGGATAGAAGAGGCCTCTCTCGCAACGCCCAAAAAAAATGCTGCATCACGGATTTTTTAGGTGAATTTTTTTGTATTTTTCTCAAGTCCGAAAGTCAGCATTTAAGCTTCAATAAAAAGAAAAGTTGTGTGTACAAGCTCCATTATTTTTTTATGTCTGATGTTGTACGGTTCTATGAAAATTAAAATTACTTGGATAACTTTTTTTGGAAGAATAAAATAAAATTAATAACTCAACTTTGAATTACAATTTAAAAAAAACTAAAAGCTCTCGATATCTTCTGATTTTTCAAAAACTTCTCTAGTCTATCCTCTTTATAAAGTATGGGGTCCGCCCCGGGCCTGGGGGGCCTCCAAATCTCGAGAAGAGTAGTCTTTTTTAATCAAATCCAAAATATGTTCGGAGTTGGAGGCCTCACACATAGTCAAAGAAAGTCGGAAATAGAGTCAAAAATACAGCGTTTTTTCGAGCTCGCTACGCTCGCTCAATCTTTTATACTTAATTGTTTTTTCCGCGCTCTGAAACTAAGCTTGCTCGCTTCAGTTTTTGTTCCACACACCTTTGGAGTTTGGAGTTGGAGGCCTCACACATAGTCAAAGAAAGTCGGAAATAGAGTCAAAATATAACGAATTTTCGAGCTCGCTGCGCTCGCTCAATCGTTTATGCTTAATTGTTTTTTTCCGCGCTCTGAAACTAAGCTTGCTCGCTCCAGTTTTTGTTCCACACACCTTTGGAGTTTGTAGTTGGAGGCCTCACACATAGTCAAAGAAAGTCTGACTTAATAGTATTGCAGTAAAAACTCGAGCTCGCTTCGCTCGCTCCTTGTTATGAATGTATCTCAGATGCATTAAATGTAGGTCGTATTGCGGAGTTTGCAATAAGGTTTACAAAGACCTATTAACATTGTAGTAAAATCTTGAGCTCGCGTCGCTCGCTCTAGATTTCAGATCATATCAATCTCGAGTTCGCTCACTCGCTCCTGGTTTTAGATTTTATTGCAAACACCTAACCTGGACCTGAAACTCCCTGGGAAATAATGATAGTTATCTACGAAAGACCGGGGGGCCTCATTTAGTTTTGCCGCCCGGGCCTCCGACGGGCTTAGTTCGCCACTGCAGAGACTAAGTCTCTGTAGTTTTGATTAAGATTTGTTTAGTTTTTTTCACGTACTCGACCCGAATGTAAGGGACAGGTGATTTTTTTTTCGCGATTTCGTCATTAGTCCTATAGAGAGAGCTGTTCAGTTCGATGGTCTGATCATCCCCTTCTTCCTATCCCCTTAAAATTGTTTCAGCTAATTTTGTTAGACCTTATAAAGTGTCCAGCCAGTCCAATTGGTAGTTCTACTCCACCAATTTTAAATTAAGCCCATAATTTGTATTGCTTAGGTCAAGTCAGGCCTGGACGAGGAAGAAATCAGAACAGAAACAGAGGAAGGGCGAATCGCGATCCAAATTGGCGGAATCGAGACAATGGCCGCGGCCATGGATTACCGAATCAACAACAGAATGCTTTGATGCCTTTAATGCAGATACCATTTGGACAGGGTAAGAATTCGTATTTCAAACAAAGATGGATTTCAAAGGCGTAGCAAGGGTGGGGGCGGGGCCGGGGCCGGTTGGGCCCGGCCCATCCCAGATATCAAATGAATCATACTTACTAAAAATAAGAGACATCTACAATAAAAACACAATATTATTGTCTTGTTTAATTTCTCGTGTCCACTTTCTTGAAGAAAACTCTATGTAGTCAATATTTACTTCGAAAATTCGAGCTCGCTACGCTCGCTCGGCTTTTTTCATGGCTTCATGTTCTTTGAGACTGATCTCTTGCTACAACCGAGTCATTATCTTGGTTTATATTTTAGAACTCTATTCGTTCGCTCTAGCTTTTTTTATATACAAATATACCCTACTCTATTTCAAAATGAGCTCTACAATCGAGTTATTATGTAGCGAAATTATAAGCTCGTTTCAGCTATTTGTTTAATACGTGAATCGCCTCAATTTCGGCATAAGCTGGAATAATCGAGTTTCAATGAAGCAAAATCTCGAGTTCGTTCGCTTCGCTTGCTCCTGTTTTTCGATCGTATTGCACTGATCTCATTTATATTGCTGTAAAATCCCGAGCTCGCTTATCTCGCTCCTGGCTCTTTTTGTATCACAAGTACCTATATTATTATAGAGACTTTGCAGTAAAATCTCGAGCTCACTTCACTCGCTCCAGAATCGAGTGAAATCTCGAGCTCGCTTCGCTCGCTCTTGGTTTTGGATAGTATGTCTTTTCATGGTGTAGTAAAATCTCGAGCTTGCTTTGCTCCTTCCAGATTTCAGGTCGTGAAAACTCGAGCTCGCTTTGCTCGCTCCAGGATTTAAATCTTATTACACTGATCTTATTATATTGTAGTTAAATCTAGAGCTCGCTTCGCTCACTCCTGGCTATTTTTGCATCACAAGGACCTAAGACGTATTAAAGTAAAATATCGTGCTCGCTACGCTCACTCTAGATTTTGGATCGTATGTGTTTTTATTGTGAATTAAAATCTCAAGCTTGATTTGCTCTTTCCAAATTTTAGGTCGTAAAATTTCAGCGACGAGGCCTAGCCTTCGTATTTATTTATAACCGTAATTCTGGAGGGGGAAAATCCATTCGAAATCGTAATTCAGATATCTGGATCGGATTCGGTATGTTTGTGGCAAGCTTTAGATAGGAAAATTTCTGTTAAACATTCTTTGTTTATACAGGTTTTAACAGGAGAGGGCCTCGGCAAAATTTAGGACCAAGAAACGTTGGAAATAACACCGCAGATGGCAATATCGTGCGAGGAAATGTTCAACAAAATAACATAAATGATGACACCAAACGCCCCAACCAACGCCCGCGGGTTATCGGCTTTAGGGCTCTGGATGAAATGGCAAAGGCTGATAAAGAAGATGTCATCCCTCAACTAAGTCAGAAAAAAGTGTTGTTTTTCGAGCTTATTGATAGAATCAATTCCGAAAACAACGCAGATTTGTTCGTGCTAATAATGCAAATTCTATCAAAAGTCTGTCAATCTTCTTTCGACGAGTTAAAATTACAATTCCTCTTGGAAATATGTAACTCTGAATTCATTGCGAAATTGCGTAACTATCTTATGGATTTGCCATATGCGACTGTTAAGGCAAAGAACAATTTGTACTGGAACAACCAGCAAGGGTTTTGGACTAATTTCATAATATTTTGTGAGTCCATAATAAATGTGTCACCATCAACAGCTTTAAACAAGTGTAGGTCGTTGATAGACGGCACCTCGAAATGCTGCCTTGAAGGCTTGACAGAACGACACCATTTCGTATTACAAGAACAGGACAATGTCAAACTGGCGCATCTGCGAGAAAGATTGACTGATAGCGAGAAAGAAGAAAAGGTAAGCATAATGCATGGAACAATACCTATGCCATCTTCCTGGCATAATGTAACAAAACTATAATTCTAAGCATCCGTTAAAGGTTGTTATGGAGAAATCTCTATCTTGAAAAAAAAAAATTTGTATACCGATTTTGTTCCTGGCGTGTCCAGGTCCTAGTAGGTCCCCATCCCCAAGACAGTAATCTAAACTAAACACGTAAAATATACCAAGATCCGATAGCAAAATTATGCACCTATTTGTTTGTTGAACAAAATGTGATTTAAGTGAATGTTTATACAGAGTTTCATACAACGCCGCCGGGTTCCCAATTTTGTGGTCGGATCTCGTACCAAAAGTAGTTATACGCACTACCAAACCTACCAGTAGGTGACTAACGCAAATATTGTATTCCCATGTTAAAGATACAAGTACGAACAACTGTGTATCAAGTGAATATTCAAGAAGACGATGATAACATTGAACCGCCGGAAAACTTTCGGCAACTGAGCGTATTACCTCGTCGTGATGACTTGTTGGAGAGACACCCGTACTTGCGCTCGAACGTCGTGAACGGGGGCTACCGAGACACGGAGCACTATTTAGACGTTCAGTTTAGATTGCTTCGGGAGGACTGCTTTGGTCCACTTCGCGATGGTGTCGGTGAGTCTTTTTATCAAGTTTTTGCCCGACGACGGAAGCAAAATGGAGGGTTATGATTTTTTACCGGTATCACAGTATAAGAAAGAGTATCTAGTCCTACATACCGGTATGTAGGTTTGTATGTTCATCCGTTCCCTCATAACTTCTAAACTACTTATCATAATTTGCAAAATGTGTTATCGTTGGAAGCGTTTTTATCGTCCGCTAGTTATTGGCTATGTGACGTCACATTAAATTACATATGGCGCCGTCTAGAGGACAAAGTCGTGAACTAAACAATTTTTTTAATGATGCCGTGTTATCAAATGAAAGGGCTTAATTATCACATTTCAAAAATCTTTATCACGAAATTATAATCCCAAAATTGAAATAAAAAATAAGTTCAAAAACTTAAACCCGACTACTGAAAAATCATGCTCTAAAAAGTTCTTTAATAAGACATCAATGTCTAAAAAGTCCTTGTTGTTGATTTTTTTCTTCTTAGTGTTAGGGGCATTGTCCAACCCCTTACGAAAGCTAACCGGCTAAGAATATATTTATTTGCCATTTTAATTTCGGCATCAAATGGACCACCCAAATCCATCGTCTAGTTCGTCGTAACGGTGGCCATTATACAGGTTTATTTTAGCGTGTGTAAGCATTGGGCGACTAGGAGTGCGATTTTTAAGTCACACGTTCAAATCAGCGGTAGAAAATGCGTCATTCTGTCATGATTTTGAACTGAATTCTGTTATTTGTAACATAGGGCATGACGAACGGCGACTCGATTTTTTCCCATACTACAATTCGCGGCAAGCGTGGCTTTCGCTCTCCGGAAAGCGCAGGAGCAGGTTATTTTCTATGCAGCGAAGGCGCGACGCGCGCGTGTAGAGAGATCTTACTAGACATGCTGTTCCCGCACATTTCGGAGAGCGAAAGTCGCGCTTGCCGCGACTTGTAGTATGGGAAAAAGCCGAGTCGCGCGCAAGTAGAGAAATCATGCTGGTACCTACAAACGGTTTGTAGGTACCCCGTTAAGTATATCAAAGATTCTAACCACTTCGAAGAGTAGTAAGATTGGAGTTTAATAGAATGCATCTAATATATTTAACATAGAATAAACACCATCAGTTTATGAGCGAACACGGCATTACTTTGTTACACTTTCTTAATCTAGGTACTTATAACCTACATTGTTGCATGTTTATTTTATTTGGATTTTATCATAACTTTAAATGACTTGTTTGTTTATTTTAGCTCAATTTATCGAAGACCCTAACCGGAAGAAATATGATAACATAAGGTAAAGTCCGTTTTTAACCAACTTCATAAGATTATCACATATTACATGAGAAATTGAAAAATGAGATTAGAAAATTGACCACTAACTTGCCTCCACCAACACGCACTGGGCCCGCGTGGTAGAGTGTAGACTCCCTCTCACCCTTATTCGTGAGAGGAGGCCTTTGCCCTGCAGTGGCATTCTACAGGCAATAACTTACTATACTACATACAATACGGACGCACCCTGCCCCCGATTTTTTTTAACTTACCTCGTGGAAAATGGGTGGAAGCTGCCAGAGTGTGGTTAAGAGCCATATCACACAAGCTATTTTTGAACGTAGGCGTTGAGGGAACATATCTTCGCCATATTCCTAAGATCACTCTGTGTCGCTACGATGTCGCAGCGACAATGCTCAGTAAAAATCGTGGGAATTTGGTTGCGACGTTGAGGCGATGCAGTGGCGACGCGACGTGTCGTTGCGATGTCGCCTGTGTGATATGGCTCTAAGGCGCGGTTTACACAGAAGATACGTGTTGCGGTGGCGGATAATCTTAAGTAACACAGTATAAACCTTACAGTACGTAGCATAGCGTCGTTTTTTCAGAAAAGAGAATCGCGCCCGCGCCTCCAGGTAACGTCGCCTGGAGGCGTGGGCGTAATTCTCCAAACGACGCTATGCTACGTACTATAAGGTTTAAAATTGTGTTACTTTGACTATCCGCCACCGATTGATCTCAGGAATATAACATAAGCAAAGATATTGTTACCGTGGCTAAGTGTTATTTTATGTTATTTACAGAGTTTTTCGCAACGTCAAATTCGTCATGCCCTATGTGTCAAACAATAAAGTTGGTTCAATGATCCAATTAGATGACAACACTGTTAAACGACAGAAGAGAATTAATTGGGCTCACAGCAAGCGGTTCATCTTTGGTTCACTCTTATTGTTTACAAAGGACAACTGCAGGAGCTTCATAACGGCCACCATTTTGGACAGAGAACCGAAATCATTAATTCAAGGACAGGTATTATAATTTATTTGGAATCCGAGCCTCATGCTTCAGTATCGAGCTATCTATTTTTTCCAAGTAGTACCTAATTACTAGAGTAATTATAGTACTCTGTGGTATTAGGTAATAATTATGTGCCCCGGAGACCGAACTCCTTCCAGCGCCATCTATTTTTTCCGGATATATCGAAATCCTGGTAGATCAATTTAGGTACTTATTAAATTCATTTCGAGGAAAACGTTTAAGAGCCATATCAGAAATCTAGAAAAAAAACTAGGTACATAATAATAATTATAATTAATTGTTAATATATTATAGGGTCCTTCTTAATATCCTGACGCTTTTTAAGGGAATTATCAGACCGTCAAACCTTAATATGCTGACAGTTTTTAAGGGTATGATCAGACCGTCAAACTGAGCTATTTTCACTATGGTACCAACATCAAAATCTGCTGTTCCATACGAAACTGCAATACTACTCGAGCCAAATGTATGGGACAGCTGATTTTTTTCGCTATTCGATGTTGGTCCAATAGAGAAAGTTGTTCAGTTTAACGGCCTGAACATCCCATTAAATAGTGTCAGCATATTAAGAAGGACCCTGTATACATATGGTGAAATTGATACCATTACCTACATATAGAATCTTTGGTAATAACATACCAATTACCAACTATGTAGATATAAGTTTAGTCGCAGTTACAATTAATGTCATAGCTCTAGTATAATAATTTACTCTTTTTATCTACAGATACCAGTTTCAGTCATTGATGGGGCTGAAACGAAGAATCTGTACAACAATGAATCCTACGTTATGATAGAAAGTGAGGTTTATTTTGAGCCTTATTACCACGTGTTAAAAGCCTTACAAGATCCCAGATTTCCAGAGAACGTAGCCATGAGCAAATACATTATAAATGTGGATGTAAGTAAAGTACCTTATAAAAATCAACAACAGATTTGACAGCAAGATTAAAAAAAAATTACATTACATATAATATTTACTTATTACATATTTTCAGCCCGAACCAAATCCACCAGCATATTTGACAGCAGTGTCCGAATACCGTGTAGAAACAACAAATTTGTTGAGAACTAAATTTAAAGTTCTAGATAATCAGACGTGGCCCTCAGAAGAAGATTTAGGTCTGAATGCCAGTCAATACGAAGCTTATAAACTAGCTCTCACTCATGAATTTGCTGTCATTCAGGGCCCTCCTGGTACGGGAAAAACTTTTCTTGGCGTTAAAGTAGCAGGCACCCTTTTGGAAAACCGTTCTTTTAACGGTCCCATGCTCGTAATTTGCTACACAAATCATGCTTTGGATCAGTTTCTAGAAGCAATATTGCCAATCACGAGGTCTATGGCTCGCATTGGTGGCCAATCTCGCAACGAAGTCATGGAAGCGAGGAATCTCTCTACCCTCAGGAAAGTTTCAGGCAGAACTAAAGATGCGACAAATAGCTTATTCTATGAACAAAAACGTTACTTGAAAAGGTCAGTCAATGAACTGCAACAAGCACAAACGCGAATTGACGAGCTCAGAAATGAAGTTATACGTTATGACAGTATGAAAGAGTTTGTTCCGGAAAGCAGAGTACTGGGACGATACTACGCAAACAACAGAGCAATTGTTGTGTCAGATCCAATGGAACATTGGTTGTTTGAATTGATGGAACTCGGGAACTTCGAAATTGAGGAAACCGAAGAAGAAAATTTTCAGGCAATAAACCTGGACGATGACGATGACAATAATAGACGACGTCGATTCGGCGTAGATTTGGACGATTTAGACGGAATAAATAGAGACGAGGAAATTATTTACTTCGATCAGCAGATCAACATTTCTTTCTCAGTTAAAGATACGGAAGAAAAATTAAGAATGTTGGTTTCACTTTACAAGAAAACAACGCAACCAATGCAAAAAGAAGAATTGCAATATGAAATCGTTTATATGAAATCTCGATTATTTTTATATAATGTAAGCATCATTCCCCGAGGGGGTAGTCAGAGATGTTCTGAAATCTCAGAGCATCCACGTATATAGTCGTGAGCATATACATACATAATACACTAGCAGCCCGTCCCGGCTTCGCACGGGGTAGACAAATAAATTTTAAGACTCATTTTTCTACACCTTCGGTTACATTGTTCAAATTTTACCAAGGATCCCTAATTTTTTTCAAAATGAAATGTAGCCTATGTCAAATTGGAAGAATGTAGCATTCTATTGGTGAAAGAATTTTTTAAATCGGCCCAGTACTTTTTGAGCCTATTCATTACAAACATACAAACATACAAAAATAGGTACAAATCTTTCCTCTTTATAATATTAGTGTAGATAATACATGCATACATACATACATACATGTAAGAATCATAACGTCACTGGGATACCTACACAACGTGTTAATGAATAAGCGCAAATCATACACCCCAACTGATTTATAACAAAATAATTAGATTGAAACAATAATTTCATTATTTTGATAGTTAAAATTTAAACATACATAAACTCACGCCTTTTTCCCAGAAGGGTAGGCAGAAATTATAGATCTCCACTTTGGGCGGTTCTGACACACCTCTCTTGCTTCCTCTAAGTCCATACATCTTTTCATACATTCCCTTCGATTTCGGCTACTTTTAAACTGGCATTTTTTAATGACGTCCCTGACCTGGTCTAGGTATCCTCTCCTAGGTCTGCCTCTACCAATGTTTCCTTCCACACACGCCATATACAACGTGTTAATGAATAAGCGCAAAACCTCATACACCCCAACTGATTTATGACAAAATAATTCGATTGAAACAATAATATCATTATTTTGATTGTTAAAATATCAAGTTATTCGCATTTTAAGTTTTGAGGCAAAAACGATTTGTTATCATTTCAGCAATGAATGAAAGCGCTAACGTGCTCATGTGTACATTTTAAGAATCTTGTTTTGGTGGTAACTAGGGTGAGAACGCCCAAGCGGTGGATTGAGATCAAGTTCAATAAATTTTAAATTTTTCAAACAAAATATTTAATTTTTTGAAAAAAATTACCTATGTTGAAACCATGATAATTCGATTCTGCTCTCGATTCCAAACAAACTACTTTCTAGTTTTGCGTTAATTCATTAACACGTTGTTTCGTAAGTCGACTTTCATTCATCCTTTCAATATGTCCAAACCATCGAAGCATTCCCTTCTCTACTTTAACCACAACATCTTTTAAATTTTACAAACAAATTATTTCATATTTTGAAAAAAAAAATACCAATGTTGAAACCATGATAATTCGATTCTGCTCTCGATTCTAAACTAACTACTTTCAGTTTTGCGTTAATTCATTAACACGTTGTATATAATATTATTTCTTTGCGATCCTGTTGATTGCGTTAGATTTCAGACCTTTTTACTTGAATTCTAAAATATTAATTGGTTCCAATATGAATTGTCTACTCTGTGTGTGGTAAGATTAAATAATATATTAAAATCATTTTTTACAGACAATGTTTACGAATAGACGTGAAACAACATTACAGATCAATGACAGAATGGATCTATCCAGGATTGCCTTAAGGGAGCGTTGGTCCCTATATTTCAGATGGGCTAATATTGTTACCAACCTTATAAGGACACGTATAAGGCCTCTGCAGGTAAGCTTCTAGCATTTTAGTTGATTTAAATTATCATGGTAAAATAGCAAAATTGAAAACTGTAAATACTTAAGACAACTAAGGAATGTAACCATCCTATATCTTCCCTATATTTAAACCTCGATCTACAGGGTTTAACAAAGCACCACTTAAGAGGGTGCAGACAGACAGATTTTTATTCGCTATTTTGAAGTTGGCTCCGTTGTGAAAGTTTTTCAGTTTGATGGTCTGAAGCACCCCCTTAACACTAAATTAGATAAAGACCTCCCATAAAAAATCATTCGGTTGATCCGCACTTTTGTATGGAAAATCCAACAACGATTCTATTTTTTTTCCATGTTCCACATGGAAAGTTCTTTAGTTTCGTTCTTTGAATACATCCTTAAAATTTATTGGTAATTAAACAATAGGGGTGTACGAGTATTATCTTTGTATCTAAGACTGATATACCATAGCTAGATAATTATAACCCTGTGGGTTAGTCAATCAGTTGATCGTTCACTAACCTAAGGCCATATTATCAGGAATCTCTTGAATCTGCGAACACGGCATACGAAGAGGCGAGGATGATGATGGATCTCAGAATCTTGAAAGGAATGAAGGTCATTGGCATGACTACGAGTGGTGCAGCCAGACTGAGGAAGCTACTGCAGGCACTAGCTCCACCTGTAGGTAAGGCACAGTATTCATACCTACCGCCTTCATTGGTAGGCGGTACCTACGGGCGGCGAGGGACGTGCACAGTTTTATGCCGCGTGTGTGTAGTGTATCATAATATACCAAAAACAAAAATGGTAAAATATGCACAAATAATTTATTTATTGCAAATTAAAAGTTGACTTTTCAAATTCCGCGCCAAAACGCTCACTGCCATGACGAGACGTCACTCATTTTCATGACGCGTGAAGCTCATCACAAATCATCCGCTGTAATATGTTGTGGTACTTTTCTAACGCACGCAAGTTGCTAATCGCTTCGTCACTTTGCGCAGATTGGTGTTTGAAATTACGTTCCGATCCACGTAACTTATAATTGAAATATTTCGTAACAAATAAAAACTTTAGAATAAATCTTTCGGTAATGTTCTATTCACAACTATTATTACTGAATTATTAAGAAAATTTCTCATTATAATTTTGGTGCAAGTTCCACATTGATCGACCGCGTATCTGCGCAGAAACTAATTCGAGATAAATACTAACCCTTAGTATTTATACAGAGTACTTTAATTACTACCGCAAGTATATGGGTACCTTAGTAACTAAGGTACGAACTATTTTCACCGAAACGACACCGCGTCGGGGCGCAATAGAGCGCATTTTACAATGCGATAAAGGAAATTAAAGTGTATACAGGGTGAAATTGTATTGATATCAATTTCACCCTGTATAACTTTAATTTCAATCTTTTGAAACTAAGAGTCTACACATCAATCTGAACAACCTTTACTATGGGAGCAAACCGATCGGAGCAAGAAATAAATCTGCTGTTCCATACTAAACTGCAATCTTGACTCGACTCAACTGTATGAAACAGCAGATTTTTTTTGCTCCGACCTATTTCCCCCCTTAGTAAAACTTGTTCAGTTTGATGGGTAGACTCTTAGTTTAAAATGAAAAGGATGCAAATGATATCAATTTCACCCTGTATATAGGGTCCTTCTTAATATGCTGACACTTTTTAAAGGGCATGATCAGACCGTCAAACTCAACAAATTTCTCTATGGCACCAACATCGAAATCACGAAAAAAAAATCTGCTGTTCCATACAAAACTGCAAACTTGCTCTGGCCAAATGTATGGGGCAGCTGATTTTTTTTCGCAATTTCGATGTTGGTCCAATAGAGTTGTTCAGTTGGACGGTCTGATCATTCCCTTAAAAAAGTGTCAGCATATTAAAAAGGACCCTGTAAATAGTAATTAAGGTTCATATTTCCATTGGAATCCGGTCTGCTGCGCGCATTCCGCGGAACGCATAGTCAGTTGCTGTCACCGGCCGGCAGCCAGTTAGAGCCGGATTACACCGGCGAAGCGCAGCGCAAAGCATTTTTTACTGCCAAACCATTATCGACTTTGTTTGCGCTGAAAAAACATAGAAAATTAAGTACCACAACTTTCGCAAGTCGCTTCGATGCTCTCGGAGACTAGTCAAAGTCAAAGTCAAAGTCAATATAATTTATTCAATATAGGAGCTTACAGCACACTTATCAAACGTCAAATCTTTTTTAAAGCTACCACCGCGTCGGAACGTGTTGTCGCTGTAGAGAAGATGCGGCCAGAAACTCTACAACATAACACGACTTAATAACTATTACAATATAAATATAAAATACTAGTAGTTGTATTAATTGATTTTCGATGTTATTTCAACGCAAACAAAGTCGATAATGCTTTGGCTGTGAAAAAAGGCTCTGCGTAGGTGTGCGCCGGCCCTTAGCCGCGTTTTATACAGAAAAGACGTGTGGTACGTAGCATAACGTCGTTTTTGTAGTAAAGGAGAATCTCGCCCGCGCCTCCAGGTGACGTCGCCTGGAGGCGCGGGCGTAATTCTCCAAACGACGCTATGCTACGTACTATAAGGTTTATAATTGTGTTACTTTGACTATCCGTCACCGCCACACGTCTCTTCTGTATAAACCCCGCCTCAGAGATCATTTGAAACATACCACCGCCCGGACTTCTGTAATCTACGTTGTCATAGGTATATCTTGAAAGTTGAGTAAAACTGACTTACATATCTTCATTTACAACTGGAATTATTATTTACAGTGATCGTTGAAGAAGCAGCGGAAGTGTTAGAGCAACACATTGTTACCTCGCTAACTAGAGACTGTAAACATCTCATACTGATTGGTAAGCATTTAAAGAAATTAATATATTAAAACCAATGATGTTATGAAGGGGGCTTTTTGTTTTATACTACGGTTTAACGGTTAATAAAGTCTAAAAAGTACATTTTATAAGTTGGTCGACTATTACTCGTTAACTTCACCATACTTAGCGGTGATAGTTTTCCTTTTAACTTCGTTATACAACGTGTTAATGAATAAGCGCAAAACCTCATACACCCCAACTGATTTATAAATAAATAATTATATTGAAACAATAATTTCAATATTACGATATTTAAAATTTAAAGTTATTTGCATTTAAGTTCACAGGCAAAAATGATTTGTTATCATTTCAAAAATTAATGAAAGCGCTAACGTGCTCATGGATACATTTTAAGAATCTTGTTTTGGTAGTAAGTGTACCTGTGCGGTGGGTTGAGATCGAGACCAGTAAATTTAAAATTTTACAAACAAACTATGTAATATTTTTTAAAAAAATTACGTATGATGAAAACACGATAATACGATTCTGTTCTAGATTCTAAACAAACGACTTTCTAGTTTTGCGGTTATTCATTAACGCGTTGTATACACTACTGCCGTGAATTTTTTCACATATCCAGAAACAACAATTTAGCTGGTAGACGGGGGGGACTGGACTCCAACAAAATTTTCACTTTGAAGCTTAATATTTCGCTAACGGATAAATCGAAAAATGGTTCGAAATTAAAGCGAGGGAATTTATCGTTTTCGAGGGAAGTGATGTACCTATCTGTTACGTTAGTAGCTAGTAAAAAGTGCCTTGGCTTGGTTGGTATCTTATGTTAAACAACATATTATCAGGTGACCACCAGCAGCTGCGTCCGTCAGCGGCACACATGAAGCTGGCACGATACTACAACATAGAGGTGTCTCTCTTCGAGCGTATGATCAACAACGGCATGCATAGCCGGCGGCTCGGCGTCCAGCACCGCATGCGGCCAGAGATCGCGGCCCTCATCTCACCGCACATCTACGAGCACCTCGACAATCATCACTCCGTCGAACTATTCCCCAGTGTCAGAGGAATCACTAATAATCTCTTCTTTTTTACACACAATCAAATGGAAGAGGTTCGTGTGTTTTAAACTAGGTTCTATGTCGTAATGAAATGCTGTAACATGTTTGCCATAATCTACACTAATATTATAAAGAGGAAAGATTTGTACCTATTTTTGTATGTTTGTAATGAATAGGCTCAAAAAGTACTGGGCCGATTTAAAAAATTCTTTCACCAATAGAATGCTACATTCTTCCAATTTGACATAGGCTACATTTCATTTTGAAAAAAATTAGGGATCCTTGGTAAAATTTGAACAATGTAACCGAAGGTGTAGAAAAATGAGTCTTAAAATTTATTTGTCTACCCCGTGCGAAGCCGGGACGGGCTGCTAGTATTTAATATTAAACTGAGGTATTCTGAAAACTCAGAACATCCACGCAAGCTTCGTGAGTAAACCTAAATGCTTCTATTTTTCGTTGCATGTCTTGAACCTACTGTCCATTAGAAGTGGTGATGGGCTTACTACCCGACACACTGGACAGTCTTTTTTTTGTGATTTCAGGTTTGCTCCCAAAGAAAAACTTCAGTTTGATGTGCCGAAGCACCCCTAAAATTTTTTACAATCGTTTATATTTCACCCTGACGTGAGGTAGATGTAATATGTAACGCATTTAAATTTACGTTTTTCAGCGAGTGGACGACAGTTCCAGTCGATCAAATGCGTTCGAAGGAGACATGACACTCTGCCTTGCAAACTACCTCATGCAGCAAGGATACGAACCAGAGGACATCACTATACTTGCCGCCTATTCTGGACAAATGTTCTATCTGAGGAAGGTATGTTTTTGTTTCACTTATTGATTGATTTGTTGGGCTGTTGCAAACACGGGTCGTTATGTAACACTGAGACCAGCGCTGGTCCTTTGTGTTCGCCCCAAGCTCGCCCATATTTTACGCCTCGGAACTTACGGTATTTTCTTTCATTCTAGGGTATGTAGGTTTCCTCACGATGTTTCCTTCACTAGTAAATGTTAATTACATAACTTCCGAAGAACTTAGTGGTACAGGCCAGACCCTCTAGTATGATTTCTTGACTTGCGTGCGACTCGGCTTTTCTCCATACTGCAAGTCGCGGCAAGCGCGGCTTTCGCTCGCTGAAAAGCGCGGGAACGGGTTATTTCCTATGCAGCGAAGGCGCGTCGCGCGCGTATAGTGAAATCATACTAGACGTACAGGATTCACAGTGGACATGACTCCTCCCCATGCTGCCGTCCTTTTCTATCTTGCACCAACTCTATTCGATTGGTGTTTTTGGCGATTCTGCGGCCGTAGTATGAAGCGCGTGATGATTCTATATTACGCCTTTTATCTCATTCGTTCGCGCGCAAATAGAAAGAGAGCCAAGGCACGATTCCGCTATATCACGCTGCCATACTCCGGCCCCTGCTTTTTAATATTTAGTTCATATCAATTTCAGACAATAGATATAATGATCGGCGAATTAAATTGCCTAGAACAGTCATAAATACCTTATCGATCTTGTTATGTTTGATGATCTAAATCTAAACCACTCCTTTAAATATTACTAACGTGTTTTTGTTACACCCTGTATATTATTTTAATTTCAGCAACGCGCCAATTTCACACACCTTGCGAAGGTAAAGATCACAGTGGTAGACAACTACCAAGGGGAAGAATCCAAAATAATCCTGTTGTCGCTTGTGAGGAATAACACCGAAAATAAAATCGGATTTCTTGGAACAGAAAATCGAGTTTGTGTCGCCTTTTCCAGGGCTAGAGAAGGTAGGCGCCTTTGTTCCAAAGAAAAAGTTGAAAATAATTTTTAATAGATCATTCTCTTAGACCATATAACTATAGACGAGCTACGCGTGTAGTTCTACTAACAAACTTTTCTGCCACTTTTTGCTGGGGACGAAGCATGAAATCCGCAACTTTGGATTTTATTCCTTTACTTAAGATTCTAATTTCGATTGTAAAAAATTGTCTCTGAAGTTATTGCCCAGCAATTATAGGCTGTATTGTTTAGTGTTAAGGCATAAAATTGTATACAAATGCACATGAGGGGAAATACTAAGGCGAGGCTGGTCCCTAGTCATATGGTCTAAGATCATTCTCTACATAACTCTGATAAGTAGATATCTATCTATACTTATAAAACAGTTAAGTGACTGACTGACAGACAACAGCCTAAACCGCTGAAGATAGAAGCATGAAATATATTCTACAGATGATGTAAGGGTTCAATAAAAATCGATTTTTGACAACTAATTGAATGAGGGATTTTCCAAAAGCAAAAAAAAAGTTTGGTTTTAATTTCTCGATAGATGGCTTGACCAGAGAAGGGTCCAATAGGTATGAGCAAATATATTAATTAATATTAATAATCAAAATACACAGTACTAACCCTATCTTATTGTTGTTGGTTTTTTATTAACAATCTGGGTATTATTGTCTGTCAACAACGAATAATCTGATACTTTAGTGAAAAACGTTACTTTTTACTTTATTTTTTTTGTTGAAGGTTTTTAGGTGTCATGGATTCCAAATCAATTTTTTTTATATTTTCTCTGTCTGTTTGTTTGTTCGAGCATCACGCAAAAACCACTGAACCGATTTCGATCAAACTTATTCATTCATTTATTCGCATTAATTCGCATTTATTTTTATATGAAAGCTTAAAATCTGGTATATAATTTGTGCGGACGATGTCGCTGGTAAAATCTAGTAATTATTAAATATCTTTTTAGGATTTTACATTTTTGGTAACATTGATATCCTGAAAAGTAATAGTGAGCTGTGGAAGAAAATTGCTGAAACTTTACAAAACAATTCGGCAATAGGAAACGCGATTATGTTGAGATGCGAAAATCATAATCAAATCACGCCGGTGAGTAAAAAAATAACTTGGCAGTAGGTTCCTACATTATTTTATTTGTAAGGGTCCGTTTCCATTGAAGCGGAGCGGAGATAAAACATGCAGGGTTTATTATTGTGGGCTTTATGTAACATTGCGACCTGGTCTATTGTGTTCGCCCCAAGCTCACCGATATTGTACACATACATCCAAACTATTTTTTTCATTCTCGGGTATGCAGGTTTCCTCACGATGTTTTCCATCTCCGCCGAGTTAGTGATAATGCTAAATTCCTTATAACTTAGTGGTACAGGCCAGGAATCGAACCGCCGCCTTATGATTAAGTCGCTAGCTCTTTCGTATGAACTATCATCGTTCTAAAAATGCATGCAGGGTTTGACCAATCACATTGATCACACGAGGAATTCAAGCAATATCAGATTGTCATCGTTTAAATGGAAACTAACTGCCTTCGTGGTCTACTGGTTAAGAGCATTAGGCTCTTGACACAGAGGTCGACTCCCACGGGGGATACGTAGTGATATGTCACTTCTTGCGTTTTTCCCCAGTTGGTCAGAAAGATGATTCCGTGCTTCGGATGGCACGTTAAGCAGTTGGTCCCGGCTACTATCTATGGTGACAGTGGACGTTATATAAACTGACCACGTCAGAGGCCGTAAGGCGGTCTGAAAAAACTCGACACCAGGGCTTGCTGCCCACACGATAAGAAAGAGAATGGAAACTCACCATAAGAATCCAAGCAATCACCATGGATAATCTACATACTAATCTACAGAGTGTAAACTTAAATTTGTTGCATATTTTAGGCGATTGCTAAAGACGATCAAACTGAACAACTTTCACTATAGGACCAACATTGAAATCGCGATAAAAATATGCTGTTCCGTACATTTGGATCGAGTAGCCGTTGAAGTTATTCGATTTTGGCTGTTTACTGTATTGAAAGTTGTTAAGATTGATGCTCTGAAGTATCCCCTAAACACCTTGTATCAAATTCATCCCATGTATCTTACAGGTGTCGACACAGGAAGATTTCAACAAGGTACCCGAAGGAGGTTGCCTTCTCAAATGCGAATTCAATTTGCCCTGCGGTCACAAGTGCCCGCTTGTATGCCACGGCTACGACCGTAACCATGATAATATTAAATGCTTTTTACCATGCGAAAGGTAATTAAGTATTACCAATACTTTTACTGTAATATTTTTACAAAGTTAGGCGATAACCGATTTATATTAAACCGTCAATCTGACATCTATCACTCGTCCTTTTTATTCTTAGACTACTTATATGCGGACCCGCCTCGCCTTAGCATTTCCCCTCTGCCGACGTGCAAGATCAAAAAATCTTACGCATTTACATTCAATTTTATACCTTATCTATAAACGCGACAGCCTATAATTGCGGAACCATAATTTCGAACTTATGACGTTTGGGGTTCACACGACACTGTTTTTCACGATTTTTAACATTCAAAATTAGAATCTAAACTAATGGAATAAAATTCAAAGTTGCGTATCTAGTGCTACCTCGCCCCCCGCAAAAAGTGGCAGAAAATTTTGTTAGTAGAATTACACGCTATTTAGTCCTCATATAAGTAGTCTAAGTTTTTATTAAATGACCAAACCATTTCACCATTCACATTTTAATCTCTAAACATAATTCAACTATTAAGTTGAGTTAATCGACGGTTTTTTGAGGGGCTGGTCAGACCATCAAACCACATCAAACTAAACAACTTTCTCTGGGACTACGAAATTACGAAAAAAATGACTGTCGCATATAAGTCGAATAGGATTGGAGTTTTGTATGGAACAGTAGGTAGGTAGGTCGCGATGTCTTAGTCTCATAGAGAAAGTTGTTCAGTTTGATGGTCTGATCAGCCTCTTAAAATCGTCAGTACCCTATCTATACATATCGCCAGTTATAAATGTAAACATCGTATAAATACCTAAGTATATTAGACCTTACAAATTCTTTCTTCAGGGAAATCTGCGATCTTCAACATCCGTGCCCGCTCCTATGCTGGGAAGAATGCAAATCATGTAAGCTTAAAGTCGTCAAGAAGTTGCCCTGCGGTCACACAATGTCGGTGTCTTGCTACAGAGATCCTACGGACGAGAGCATTATGTGCTCCACTATCGTGACTGTCACACTGCCTCCTTGCCAACACGAGGTACGTTATAATGTTTACTAAACTAAAACTAAGATACATGTTATCTTCCCGCGCCTCCAAAGGTTTTCAAGTGTTAACAGTTGTACCAGGTTTAGTTGACAAATTTTAATAGCGCTCGAAATTATATTGACCAATCAGGATGTGCCACATTCAATCCCTTGTCTTGTCTACCTTCGTAGTCTAATGGTTAAGAGCATTGGGCTCTTGACACGAAGGTCGTGGGTTCGATCCCCATGGGGGACACCGAGTGATCACTTTGTGCGGTTTTCCCCAGTTGGCTAGGACATTTCAGGCTAAATCACCTGATTGTCTGAAAAGAAAGATGATTCCGTATTCACGTCAGAGGCCGTAAGGCGGTCTGAAAAAACTGTGACACCAGGGCTTGCTGCCCACAGCCCGCCCACACGATATGAAGAAGAATCCCTTGCCGGTATTTGCCGATTGTTTTCGCGCCGTTAACGCTGCTATTCGACTTCGGGTTTTGACGGGGACTCGGGTCTGCTCTGCGCAAACGAAAATTGACGAGCGAGCGGAATAATTTCCAACCAGTCTCACAACGGACATTATCCAAACACCAATTACCAATACCTACACGGATTTCGAATGGCTCAGAATATCAGTATGACCGCAGGCTATGTGACATAATTATATACTTATAAGTTAATTTATATTTACCTTAATTTTACTTTCATCTAAGTATTTATCATGTCATCAGAATTAGTCATTTTGCAAATTAGTCAAATCTGACTAGCAGCATCGCGAGAAAAAATTCAGCTGTTTCTTGCAGGGTCGAGTGGAAACAGTCATTTTCTATTTTGCTATTTTGCTTCCATACCGAAAGTTGTTCAGTTTGATAGTCTGAAGCACACCGTTTATTTTTAACATCCTACTCGTATACAGGGTGTAAGGAAAATTATCATCAACCTTTAAACCACATAACTACTCTACCCATCAAACTGAACAACTTTTACCATACTAAAATGCAATAGCTACTCGATTCAAACGTATGGGACAGCTGATATTTGTTTTGATTCTGACAAGTTTGCTCCCATAGTAAAATTTTTTGAGTTGATTATTTGGTTTAAAGATATCATTACTTGACAACTTGCGCAGGTGAATTTGCCGTGCCACGTGAAAATAGAGACAGCGAAGTGTCCAAAGAAATGCGAGGTACGCGTCGAGAAGTGTGGCCACGAGTGTCTACGCACCTGCCACGTTAACGAGGATCCCGACCACGAAAGGGTACGCTTATTTTATATTTATCTATCAATCAACCTCTGATTTTAGTCCCCGTTTAATTAGATTCAGGAGGACCAGAGGTGGCGAGGAAACAATCCGCCAATAGCGCGCTCGCTCGATCACGTCATATGGGAAATGGAGGCGCTCTCATTGGTGGATTTTTTCCACGCTGACCGCCTCGCTACTTCGCACAGCTCTGATAGGAGTAGGACTAGAGAGTTCATCTGTGTTTAGCGCAGAAACATATATAAAAATTCTGACTGTTTTTCTGAATAAGCAGTCACTGCTTCACTAAGATAGTCAAAATCGGCTATGAGAAAACATCATCATCAGCAATTAATTAGTTGAAAGATTGCCAACTATTTGGAAACTAAAGTTGGTTGTCACCACGCCATATTTATACTAATTTAAGCTCGGCGCAAACGAGCCACCGGCCACAGCCACCGGTGGCTGTCGCGGTCGCGGACACTTGTTGCGAGTGACGGCAAAATATCAAACATCACATAGTAATTTAGCAAAAGTTTTTCGTATCACTTTTAGTATCCACTAAATGTTAATGAAAATGCGCTGAGGTTTTTATGTTGTTGGCTAAAGTGTCGTAACTCCATTTTATTTTTCAAATTACATTTTATACAATTTTATTACTAATTTTTGAATGCATCCATGGCACAAATCTAAAATCCTATTAAAAAGCAGTTACAATTTAAAATGATAAATAGAAAACCATTTAACTCGGGGCTGCCATTTTTCATGGTGAAGTTTTTTGTGCCTCCTGTAAAATTTGATTTAATGGAGTTACGAGGTCTGACACTATACTCGACGATGTGCAAGTTAAGACAGTTCGCCTGCAATATGAAATATTATTAATAAGTATAATTAATCTTGCCCAGAAGCAAGATTTTTGGGATATTAGCATATAATCGGAAGTACCTACGTACCCATGAGCTACGAGTACTAAAATGGTTCTATTCCAGATGTTTCTAATTAAACGTATACTTAACTAAATTGCAGTATCTTTGTGAAAAACCTTGCGCAAAGGCAAAGAATGGCTGCACCGCTGACCTGGACGGAGACCGAGGGGACCACCAGTGTACCAAGAAATGTCACGAAACTTGCGACGAGTGCAACATTAAAGTAAGTAGCAAGTTCGCAATGCACAGTCGAATTACACCGATTACACGCATAATGACATATGTACGCGCAAAATGACAAATATGCGTAATGACACATGCGAATAATGTTTTATAATGACATACAAATAGTTCTGTAGCCCCGGGACTTTTTAATTACCAAAAAGATTACCGATTGCCGTTTAGATATAGTTGTAAGGTACGAAATTACTAATATAAAAACCTTACAGATCACAACCCGCCGTAGCAAAAACTTTAATAAAAAATATGACTGACATTTTTAAACTTCGAGGTTACTGTTTTTTTTCTTTACTGTAATGTTCTTCACCTTAGTTCAATACCCATACGTAATAGTAAGACAGTCTAAAGTTGCCATACAAAGCTATAAGACCAGATGAAAAAGTCAATTTTGACAATACAACGTGTTAATGAATTAACGCAAAACTAGAAAGTAGTTTGTTTAGAATCGAGAGCAGAATCGAATTATCATCGTTTCAACATAGGTAATTTTTTTCAAAATGTTAATTAACTTGTTTGTAAAATTTAAAATTTACTGAACTCGTTCTCAACCCACCACTCAGGCACTCTCACCCTACTTACTACCAAAACAAGATTCTTAAAATGTATCCATGAGCATGTTAGCGCTTTCATTAATTGCTGAAATGATAACAAATCATTTTTTTCTCAAAAAATAAAATGTGAATAAATTTAAATTTTAACTATCATGATAATGAAATTATTGTTTCAATCCAATTATTTTGTTATAAAACAGTTGGGGTGTATGAGGTTTTGCGCTTATTTATTAACACATTGTATATGTACCTATTATCTTCATAATTTAAATTTCATATAGCCTGGTACCCACTCCCACGTGGGGTATACTTTATACCCTAAGTGGGCATTGGTGACAGGATCAGAACCACCCCTTAAAATTTGGCAATCGATTCTTAAGCACTTTCCAAACATTCAGAAGTGACTCGGATCATCAAATTGAACAACTTTAAGTATCAGAGCGAACCTGAAATCTTTTAAAATATCTGCTGCATAAATTTAAATCAACAGTTTTTTTTATTTTGTGGTTAGCACCCATAGTAAAAGTTGTTCAGTTTTATGGTCTAAAAATTACCCACTGAAAATTTTGAAATTGATTACAGAATAACCTAGGATAGGGGTCGTTTAACAGTTTTCTATATGCATACTTAACAATCGCCAGGTAAATAAAAAGCGGTCAAACTGCAAGCATTCTGGTCTCATCGCGTGCAAAGATGACATCAATGAGATTCCTTGTAAGAAAAACTGTGCACGTATGCTGGACTGCGGACATTTCTGCAAGAAGAAGTGCTTCGAGCCATGCGGTGATTGTGCGCAGAGGGTATGGGACACATTTTAATATTTTTTTGGAAACATCAAACCAGCATATCAATCAATCCAGCACTTTAGTTAGTTGCGTTGTTTCACACGACAGTATTTTATATCGACAGTAGTATCCACCAAAGTGGAGCAATGCGATTGGTTTACACTGGTAAAATCAACCAAAAGGCTATTTTTAACCCCCGTCGCAAAAAGAAGAGTGTTATTAGTTTGACGCCAATGTCTGTCTGTCTGTGGCATCGTAGCTCTCGAACGGATGGACCGATTTTGATGCGGTTGTTTTTTACGTGAAAGCAAGTTTCCTTGCGGTGGTTTTTTCATGTAACAAATTACAAAAACGCCCAACACCAAAAACAAACATTTAAAAAGTATTAAATAATTCGGTCACCTATTTGGGGATGTAAGCAAATGTATGTTTTACTTCTTAACTCACTTAAAGATATTTTAGGTCAATGAATGTGTCGGGGACCGCAAATGAAAAAAATCAATGGTAATTTTATAGCGGTTCCCATATTTTTTACTTTTAAATGTTTGTTTTTATCGGTTGATATTACGCATCTCCGCTTCGCGCCGCCACGCCTTGGACAGATATCATTTCATACAAATAGGCAACAATTTATAAGAAGAGGTAAGCATATGCGATACCAAATGATTGCGAGCGAGACAGGAATACGTTTGTAGTGCCTACATTGTCCACCACGCTTCATACCAAGCGGGGGTTAGTGTGATAACACATCTGTCCAATTTATGCGTCTACTAGGAAAAATGGCGCGTAATAGTGTGGACACGGATTAGTACTGAAAATCAAGTCCCGCCTATTTTTGGCTGCGTAAATTCGGCAGGTGTGTCATCACACCAATGCAATATTAAAATTGTTAGGTTTTCCCGCGGTCTTCTCACTCTAGCAAATGACGTTCTCGAACGAAAGAAAAGGATGCAGCGTGAAAAAATGCGATTCCGTGCTGTCAGATGAGGTTCAACTCTTATGTTCTCGATTTTGTTGTCATTTGTTATCGTCCAGATTGATATCTAAATATTTGGATGACACAGGTTACCAAAGAAATACCGGATTGTAAACATAAAATAGCAACGATCTGCAAGACGCCAGCCACTCGCGACCTCTGCAGACGAAAATGTGAGAGAATAATGTCCTGCGGCCACAGGTGCGCTGATCGCTGTGATAAACTGTGTGACACGAAGAAATGCAACGAATTGGTTCCTTTAAAATACAAATCTCCTTGTGGCCACAGCGTGATGCTGCCTTGCAAAATACACAGTTTAGTAAGGGCTGGTAAGACGTTATCTTTTTACCTATACTCCATTTCAAATAGCAACGAAATGTTAAGGCTATTTTGAATTACAGAAACAGAGATTGCAAACACTTACTCTCACTTATTCTTAGAACAGCTTTAGTAACGTCCAAGATATGTCGGATAGTATATCTTTCTGATAAATAAATTATATTTGTAAATCAGAATTGGCCAGAAAGCTATATTGGAATTGGAAAATCTTTTTGTCCTTATTTGAAATGAAGTATAGGTAGGTACTCATATTGTAGCCAATATTTATAACTTATATTACTTATAACTAGTTGGTAGTTAGATAGTTTTATTTCAGGGCCTCCATAAATATGTGGGAGTGTAGTGTTAATATTTAATTTAGCTATATTTTTATATTTTATATGTCTTTTAAATTAAGGTATGCATTCTATGGGTCTGTTACAATATTGTACAATATTGAAACACCTTGTTACCTGATATAAATAAACAAATAAATAAATTAAAAAAATAGACTACATTCGAATGTAAGTCTCTCGTTCTCGAGTGGAGACCGCGTACTGGAAACCGCAGCGTGGCTCCTAGGTGGACCTGATGGAGGTTGTTGGATTGAGCACCAGTTGGATGAGGGCACCGCTGGCTCGGTCGTTGTGGTGTTCTTTGTGGGAGGCATATGTCCAGCAGTTGACGTTTATCGGCCGAGATGAGGATGCATTGTGATCCGTCTGAGAAAAACTTTTATGATCTTTCTAATTATGATCATGCATGATGTTCATACATTCTTTCGTTTCCCCTTGCCCACCAAATTCACTCTTTTTCGTGTTATTCGCTAATAAAAGCTGCAAACCGCGAGGTACCAACTCGTCAAATCGGCAACTCTATCGGACAACGTCAAAACGCGTGCTGTGTATGAAAAATTTTAGGTACTCAATAGTGAATAGTGGCGTCAATGTTTTTCATCGTCGTTTCGTTACTTTTTAGGGTTCCGTAGTCAACAAGGAACCCTTATAGTTTCGCCATGTCCGTCCATGTCCATAGGCTTAGCTCAGAGACGCTTAGTACTAGAAATCTGTAATTTGACATGGATATACATATTAATCACGCCGACAGTGGTAAAATAAAATTTTGAAAAATATTTTTAGGGGATACCTACACCAAAAGTGGGGATGACATTTTTTTTTTCTCGTCTGTCCCATGGTGTGGGGTATTGTTGGATAGGTCTTTTAAAAATATTGTGGGTGTGGGAAAACCATTTTTCGATTCAGGGATCCGTTAGCGAAATATTAAGCTTTAAAGTGAACTTTTTTGTTAGTCAAGTGTCCCCCCTCCCTGCCAGCTAAAGGGTTGTTTCTGGATACATGAAAAAATTCATGGGTATATAACGAATTTAAAAGGGAAACTATCACCGCTAAGTAAGCTTTCCAAGTTAACGAGTAATAGTCGACCAACTTGTAAAATGTACTTTTTAGACTGTACTCTTATGAGCCGTTAAACCATAGTATAAAGCAAATAGCTCCCTTCTAAGTCCGTATATTGTGACGGGCAACTACGGAACCATACACTGCGCGTGGCCCGACACGCGCTTGGACGGTTTTCATAGTTTATTTTGTTATAAAAAAAAGGGAGTTTAGCCATATGAATAAAATAAAATAATAGTACACAATAGAAACGAAACTCCCGCGTTAAACGTAGGTACGCCTAGTGGATACGCCTACAAATGTCAAGATACACGTACCAATCTCGTGTTGGTTTAACCATAGTTTCGCTTCTATAGTGTACTATTATTATCTATTTATATGGTTTAGCGTTATTTTCAAACATAATTTTTACCGCAAAGATAAAATTTTAATATATTTTATGCATTCAACTACCCAATTCGACAGACAAAACATTTGGCGGACAGAAAGAAATTATCAGCCTTAACAATCTGTACTTAAACCAGGCCTGTCTCACTCCACAGCTCAGGTACGCTTGACAGCCGATCCCCACCGAGGGGTGAATGTAATAGTTATTTCCAGCTTCCTGGCAATAGGTTAGGTATACCGTATAAACTTCTTGGTCAAATCTCATTAGACTTGCCGCCATTATGTGAGTAGTTAATGCGAGACTTAAAAACCCCAGCGATATCACGCTGTCAGCACGTGAAAGAAAGAAAGAGGGAGACTATGTAAAGGAAGTTTTCACGTCTAAAAACTCGGATCATTTTTGTTTGCACGCGCGCCGTTGTGACGGTTGGTAGGTTATTCGCGAATTGTACGATAGGACGGGTGCGAATAAATTTGCACCTAATTGCCGTACGGAGAGAGTCGCTTTTTATTTAAATCTGTTTTCGAAGTGACTCTTCTGTACGGGTAGTACTAGTATTTATTCTGTGCTTAAACTTAAAAAGAAATAATAATTCCGTCAGGTGCTACAATCGAAGAGAGTATCCTTCTGAAGTATTGCAAGGAGAGGTGTAATCAGACGCTGGACTGTGACCACATCTGCGCGGGCACCTGCTCAGAGTGCCACCAGGGGCGTCTGCACGCCGCCTGCGCCGAGACTTGCCATCAGATGAACTTCTGCGGACATCAGTAATTAGATTTACAATTTATTTAACTACAAAATAACTCTGACTCACTTTCTACAAGGTGTTGGGGTATTCTTCTTAGTCGTAACCTCATGGCTAAGTAGGGTTGCCACCCGTACTATATTTTATAGTATCATACTATATTTTGGTTTGGTATCGTACTAAAGTTATAGTACGGAAAATACTATATTGTTATAGCATATTGTAGGTCGTGCAAATGATGACAATGAAAGTAAGCCAAATCTAAGTACTCGGAATCGGAAGGTAGGGGAAACTCGAATGTAAATGCGTAATTTTGTTTATTTTAGTCATTTCATATGCAACATCTTCTTTCACTACAAGTATGTTTAAAAAAGATTTTAAAAAAAACAAAGCTGCAATAAAATATGTATGGATATTTGTACGACATAATATATTGCGCCGTCCCTAAATAATGGGATATGGTCAGGAGGAGGATGATGTTGATGTTTTTACCGAGCTAAACCTGCTTAGATACATAAATAATTGAAAAATAATAAAACCCTAATCACTATAAATGAAGAAAATATTAAATACGTTTGAGAAAAGCAATAAAAATAGAATATATATATATATACAGGGTTACAGGTTAAGTCGACCTAAATCCTTTAAGAGGTGATAGTTTCCATCATTCCTGACTGATTTGACTATGGAACCCCATACCCTAAACTTAACCGTTCTCAAGTTATGGGACTTTGAAGTTTTTTTTTAAAAAATCCAGATTTTTTTGTCTAATGTCCCCTTTTTTTGTGTTTTGTACATCTAATGTTTTTGTTTTTGTATTTTTTGTGTAGCAGATTAGCTGCTTCATTATTTTAAACACAAAAACTGCAAGTAACTGTACCAACTGAGTCGTATTAGACGATTGATAGTTAAAAAAAGAAATTAATTTGTGAAGAGTTTTTTTTTTCTTTCTTTTGTATTTAAAAAAAAATCTATGACAGTTGTGCTGCAGATGTGCTTAAAAATATCTACGGTTCTTCAGCTTTCCGATAAGGTATAATACAATAGGGTATTATTGGAATTTTATAACAAAAACATCGATGATATGCTACCAGGTAGTAGTAAAAAATAACGATATTTAAGCGTCAAATTTAACTTTACTCAGAAAACAAAATAAAACAATCCAAATAGGTAACGAATGAGGTTTATTAATCATTTTTACAATACATGTTCCACATGTCCGCCCCTATTTCGCACACATACACGCATTCTGTGCCTTAAGCCACTTTTCACTACCCCAGTTGTGAGTCCTCTTCTTATTTCGTTAGCAGCATCAATTATTTTCTGCCTCAAAACATCAACAGATGTTATTGGGTTAGGTTCATCGTAAACCAAACTTTTCATGTGCCCCCACACATAAAAATCCATTGGTGTCAAATCTGGACTTCTAGCTGGCCACGGTGTAGGCCCACCTCTCCCGATCCACTTATTTGGGTAATTAGTGTCTAGCCACTCTCTGACACTCCTTCTAAAGTGCGCGGGGCACCCGTCGTGCTGAAACCACATGTTTCGAATGAGGTTTAATGGTATGTCGTCGAGCAAATCGGGTAAATCTTGCCTTAAAAAATTTTCATAGGTCTCTCCATCCAAATTTGGAGGAAGAAAGTAAGGCCCAACCAGATGGTTTGAAATTATTCCCATCCATACGTTAAGGCTGAAACGTCTCTGTGACCCCTTTACCCTTTTCTTATTAGGATTTCTTCCTGCTTTCGGAGCCCAATGATGGGCGTTATGATAATTGGTTATCCCATCTTGATCAAATTTGGACTCGTCAGTCCACAAGATGCTTCGAAAAAACGAAGGATCTTCCAAATCTACATTCAACATAAACCTGCAGAAATCCAGCCTCCTCACAGGATCTCCTTTTTCGATAACATGCACTGGCGTGTAGTGGTAGGGGTAGAGACCGGCAGTATGCACAGTAAACCACACTTTCCATTGTGAGATTCCAAGTTCTCGGGCAACAACGTTGGTTGACGTAGTCGGATCCAGTCGAAATCGTCGAACAATCTCATTATCTTCCTCTTCATCATCATCATTAATACGTGGTCTACCCAGGTCTGTTCGTCGCCTCGAAACAGAGCCAGTCTCTCTAATTCGTCGGTAAACTCCGTCGAAGACACTAATATCCGGAATTCGGCGGTCAGGAAAACGTGCTATGTATTCTTGACGAGCTTGTAAGGATACACAGTTGCAGTACCCATAACAAATCAAAATATCAGCATATTCTTCGTTCGTAAAGGTCGCCATCTTCAACAGTTCCAAATCAGAAGCACAAATCAAGGTCCAGTTAACAAGCACAGTCACGAATAGGAGGAAACAGTCCAGAAAAACAAGCTAAGTCGAGTAAAAAACGAAGAGCACCAAGTATCGCATCTACCACGGACGAATGGCGTAAGCAGACTAACCATAACCAAACACAATAACAACAAAATGGCGTTTGAAATAACTTGTCTCTCTTGCACCCGTTTACATTGTATGATATCCCGCTCGCACGTGACGCGCTACCCATTGTACCCATTGCAAGACAATGGGCGTTGCGAGCAACTTTACGAAATACCGTTATTTTTGTTATTACCTGGGAGTCTTTCATCGATGTTTTTTCCGAGAATCCTGATAACACCCTAGCAAATTATACCTTATCGGAAAGCTGAAGAACCGTAGATATTTTTAAACACATCTGCAGCACAACTGTCTTAGACTTTTTTTAAAATACAAAAGAAAGAAAAATAAACTTTTCACAAATTTATTTCTTTTTTTAACAATCAATCGTCTATTACGACTCAGTTGGTACAGTTACTTGCAGTTTTTGTGTTTAAAATAATGAAGCAGCTAATCTGCTACACAAAAAATACAAAAACAAAAACATTAGATGTACAAAACACAAAAAAAGGGGACATTAGACAAAAAAATCTGGATTTTTTTAAAAAAAACTTCAAAGTCCCATAACTTGAGAACGGTTAAGTTTAGGGTATGGGGTTCCATAGTCAAATCAGTCAGGAATGATGGAAACTATCACCTCTTAAAGGATTTAGGTCGACTTAACCTGTAACCCTGTATATATATACTTTTTTCCAACGAATTTCCAGAACGTACTATATTTTTTAGCAATTTATCGAGAAAATACTACATTTCCTCCAAAAAAAGGTGGCAACCCTATGGCTTAGAGACGTGACCATCGTGGGTCGCTTGTGCCACCACAGCTCTCCAGGCCGCTCGATCTTGGGCCCGGTGTATGCTGGGCTGTAGTGTTGTCTCGGTAATTTCTTTTACCGCATCGGTCCATCTCGTAAGCAAGCGTCCTCTTACCTGTATTTCCCGCCATACCGCCCGTGATCAGGTATTAGGGTAGCCAGTTGCATTACTTTAATGGGTACCCATGATACTGAACACCTTCGATTTTGGGAGCGACTTAGAAAGAAGATGGCAGTTGGCGCATAAGGAAAAATATGGAAATAGAAGTCCTAGTTTCCACTCCCTGCTGGCTCGGACACATAGAACGGATGGGGGAACATCGTGCGGTGAAGAGAGATTATCAGGGGCGACCCTTTGGGCGTCGCCAGGTGGGCAGGCCCGGGTGTCGCTGGATAGATCAGATCACCAAGGATCTCGAGGAGCTGGAGGTGCCCAACTGGACTGAGATGGCACAGAGAAGAGATGAATGGCGTGTTTTGTTGTCGGAGGCCAAGACCCACTTCGGGTCCCTGAGCCAGCATCGTAAATAAGTATGATACTGAACAACCTTTCCAAAGAAAAAAAGGGAAATTCGCAACAAATAAAATCTACTTTTCATACACATGTTCAAATGTCAAAATTTTTTTTGTTAATGTCTTAGGGAAAGTTGTTTAGTATTATGAGTACAATAAGTCATCCCCTTAAAATAATGCAAATGTTACCCTAACACCCTGTAGAAAGCTTAGAACATATGACTATGGCAGTACCATAATGTATACGCGTGAAATTCTACTAATTAAATTATTATTTCTTCTATTTTTGTTTGTATTTTGCTATAAATTTGTCCATGGGAATCCGTGTGTCATCACATCTAAGAGCAAACAAACCGTTGATAAAAAAAATAACGTTAACACCAGATGCAAGGAGCCTTGCAACCAGGCGTGCCCCCCGTGCACGGTGCCGTGTGAGATAAAGTGCCCGCACTCACGATGCAACAGGCTCTGTGGAGCGCCCTGTGTGCCGTGTCAGGTATGTTCATTACATTACCTTTTTGCAAAGGAATACTATATAACCACTGAAATACGTAAATATCAAATTAAAGATTGAAAAATAAAGTCACGGGCGGGATGAACCCGCACTCGTCCAAACCGGGGAATAGCGTTATCCAATTTCGCCACCGAGCCACTACCCAGAGAACAAAATTTTCAATCTTTTGCGTCTTAAGGCGACGTGAGCGCCATCTACTGGAAGTTATTACAAACTAACCAACCCTCAAGTTAAGTATTACAACTGGAATTCATACGATATAGATAACACACCCAGTTCCAATTTCAAGTCCCACCCGAGACTTAATTTTTCAATCTTTAATTTGATTTGAAATAGCACAACATTGGCTGTAACATGTTTAAAATCAATAATATTTGAAATACGTACATATCTACTTGAAAAGTTCCAATAACTTTTGATTGCATCAGCTGATTACGAGGAAATAAAAAGTAAATGTTACTCCAAAAAGCCGAATACTTTTCTGAAAACCCTATCACGATTAGTTCAGCCCTGTAGTTAAGCCGTATTTAAGTGATGCGTGCACAAACAAATAGATGCGTTGTATTTTAAATTTGTATGACTACTTAACTCCTTGACGTTTGATAAATGTGCTGCAAGCTCCTATATTGAAGAAATTAACTATTCTATAACGTGTCCCAATAATTTTTTTTTTGCAATTATATTAATGTTTAGTTAAGGTACCTTTAAATTATACCATTTGTGGATGAGTCCTTTTGTGAATACGACGATGCGGGTTACAATGAGTTTTAGCGAAACTAATCTGTTTTCGCGTAATCTATCATTATTCTCTTGTCCCATTATTTGGTGCCATCGGTGCAATATGTAATCTTCCTCTATTCATCTCTCTTACCCGTCATTTCTGCATCCATTCCTTTCGTAGTAATATCCTCCTTCACACAATCCATAAATTTTTTCAGCCTCCCTTTTCTACTACAGTCATCCATTTTCATATTTAACACTCGTCTTGTAATATGAAACTCGTCTCTCCGTATCACATGTCCATTCCACAACATGAAAACTTTTTAGTCTAATCCATCCAGTGAAATCTCATTAAACTGTACAGGAAAAATGTACTCGGAAATGCAAGCACGGAGCGTGCAGCAAACGTTGCGGGGAGCCTTGCAACTGGCCGCCATGCAACGAGCGCTGCGACAAGTCACTGAAGTGCGGCCACCCCTGCCGCGGCCTCTGCGGCGAGCCCTGCCCCGACATCTGCAAGATCTGCAAACCTGACGACAACAGACTCTTTGATTTCCTCGGAGACGAGATTGACGATGACGCCATGTACGTTCTATTATACTTTATAAAACAAATTAATACGCCGCGTGGCCGGTTTGCCGTTGCCTCTGCGGCGAGCCCTGCCCCGACATCTGCAAGATCTGCAACCCTGACGACCACATACTCTTTGAGTTCCTCGGAGACGAGATTGACGACTACGCCATGTGATAATTTGAACAGCAAAACGTCATTTTTTGAGACATATACAACGTGTTAATGAATAAACGCAAATCTAAAAAGTAGTTTGTTTAGAATCGAGAGCAGAATTGAATTATTTTGGTTATTATATGATAGGTAATTTTTTTCAAAATATTAAATAATTTATTAGTAATAGATATGCGTCCACTCTTATGTAATATTTACGTAATACCGACTGCTCTCAAACGGTGACGGAAAACATCGTGAGGAAACCTGCATACGCTGAAGAAAACATTCTGTTGCACTGTTCTGTTGTTCTACCAAACCGCATAGGGCACGCTTGGTTAACGCCTATCTTCCTTGAGGGTAGGCCTGCAGTGGGATGTATATAGGCTGATGAAAAAACAATTATGTCAAAACATTGATCTAACTTATGTAATTTTCAGGTTTGTTCAATTTCAAGATTGTCCTCACGCACTAGATGTGGAAAATATGGATAACTTGATGACTGGTGACATGGATACCATTAATGTCAGATCATGCCCTTTCTGCCGCAAGCCCATCATAAACACATTCCGCTACAAAGACATAGTCAACAATATGTTTAAAAAAGAAATAAATCCTATTAAAGAAAAGGTTCATGGAAGACCAGACGAAATCAATAGAGAAAAGCAAAAACTGTTGAAAAATATGACTGAATTTTCTAAGGATCATGGCTCGCTTTTACACGGTTGGTTTCAATACCTACTTAAGACTAATGCCGCCCGCGACTTTGTACGCACATACCACTGAAATACAATGTATCTAATTGATTTTTTAAACACTCCCTATAGCCCAAACGGACCAAAATTCCAATAAAAATGGCCCTAATGCCTTATATTACGTATCCTCATGCAGCCCCCAAATAATTATTCTGCAAATATTTTCTATGTACAGACAGACATGCCAGGTTTACAATTTGATATTACTTATGTATCTGTAAAAATGCTGTTTAAGGAATCTGACAAGCCACTTTCTCATCTTTTTTTTTAATATACACTTGTTTCTGAGACCGTAACTGAGGACCTGCCTTCCCATATGACTGAGATAATATATCTTCCATTTATATTTGATCAACTAGGGTTTTGCGTATGTCTTACATCAATACCAAGATTATCTATTCATACAGCATGTTTAGTCATCTTGATGTTAATTAGTAAGGAAAAGAACTACTGAATCGAGTTCGTTAATTTACCCTAGTTTACTACCTATTTTTTAACGAAACATTAATACTCCTCAACTTTGTTTTACAGCAAACCAACATCTGCTCCTAGCCTTCGAACAACTTCAATCAGCCGTAAAAACGCAAAAAAAAGTATCGCTCCAAAAACTCAAAATGCAAACGCTCTATTTAAATATATTAGACATGATCACGCAATGCTACCAGAAGTATGACGTTGCCAAACTAACAGAGCTGAGTGAAGAATTTCGCACTCAGATCAAGATCCTATGCCGTGTCCTAAGAGCCAGCACACAGAAAATAAGTCCTCAACTCCAAATAGACATTGGCAACGAGTTAAAACGTATGAATTCAATCATTCAACTGTCACAAATTTTAAGCCACGATTCGTACCAGAGCATTAAGACCGTTAATGAAGTGGTAACAACTCTAAAGTTGGCGAAAGACAATGTTTTAACTTGGCGTGTCTTCAGAGAAGATGAGGCTGTAAATGCTCTTGAAAAACTGCAAAAGGCAGTGAATGTTCACGGGATAGTAAGCAAGCAGGAACGCGATATGATTGTGCAAATTATAGCATCAAAGGCTGGGTCGTGGTACAAATGCCCTAATGGTCACCCCTACTCTATAGCCGACTGTGGAGGAGCCATGGTGATAAGTAAATGCGCAGATTGTGGAGCAGCTATAGGTGGTACAAGTCATAGGTTGTTGGAGTCAAACAGTCATGCGGGAGAAATCGACGGGTCACGCCACGCTGCCTGGTCAAACGCATACGACAACATGGCAAATTTTCAGCTTTAATTCATATGTTATTTGATTTCGATAGTAAATTCACGTACCTAACGATAAATTGGTATTTCAGTTGTGTAAGTGCACTTATAAACTTATCAAGCATAGTGGACTATAGAATCCGCCCAGGCTGCCCGTAGAACTTGCGTGTTTGCATGTGTAATTTCATACAATACTTTTAAACTAAACTCTTTCCTTATACTTACAGCATGTCTAGCATGATTTCTCTACTTGCGCGCGACTCGGTCTTTTCCCATACTACAAGTCGCGGCAAGCGCGGCTTTCGCTCTCCGAAAAGCGCGGGAACAGGTTATTTTCTATGCAGCGAAGGCGCGTCGCGCGCGTGTAGAGAAATCATACTAGACATGCAGGATGTAAAATTAAATATGTTTCTTATCGGTGCCGCAGACAATCAAGCGACGAACATTGAAATCGCGAAAATAAATCTGCTGTTCCCTATTCCACACATCTGGGTCGAGTAGCTATTGACGTTTTCTATGGAACAGCAGATTTTGTTCGCGATTTCAATGTTGGTCCTATAATGAAAGTTGTTCAGTTTGATGGTGTGAAGAATTCCGTAAAATATGTAATGCAGCACTTCACATGTCGTATTTGGTAAATATCACGCATGCCAAATACGCGTTTCTACGTCAAAATAGGCAATAGATCTATAAAAACGTGAATCCAAGGGGATGTTTTGGTTGCATATATGCCTATTTCATTCCTTTTGTGTGCGTAGAAAATCGACATACGCCGGGAAACGCGTATTTGCCGAATACGCCATGTGAAGTGGCACCATCACACATTAAATTTTATACTCTGTATATTATTCTTTCTTACAGCTTTCTTATTAAAATAAGAAATAAGTGAACTCAAAGGTATAACCACAGAATAGATAATAGTATATAGTTCTAGATGTACGGTGAGCTGCAACTCTAAGGCTGCAACCAATATATGCTGCAACTTAAGTATACAGGCATTTATGGGTATCTAGTGAAAAATTTTATGTATTGAATGCTTTTATACTTAAAGCTTTAGGCACCCTACCTATCCTCGTTTTATTTAAAGATAATTATGGTTTGTAACCACTACATTTTGAATAAACCTAAGTATTTGCTACAGACAATAAAATTGTTTTGATTAACCCCACGTTATCAACCCTCGGAAACCGACTTTGTAGGAAGAAAGGAAGCAAGCACTTGGATAAAATGTACCTTCTTTACCTAGTACAATACGTAGTAAGCTGTTTTTTTTTGATGATCAAATCTTGGCTGTATGGTTAGCTGCATGGGCCAGGGATGTTGCATTTAAAAATGGATGGATTTTTTTAAAAACGAGTCGAGAAATGGCTAGTTCTCTCATTCTTGGTTATGGTCTCGTTTCGTTTGAAAGAAAAAGACAAACATAGATAAATGTCACCGTCTTGAACGTCAAAGTATCCGTTTCTGAGTCATCGTGGTATCCAGCTGGATACCAACGTCGTTTTGTTATTTTGTATGAAATTATGCGAGTTTGGCATTAATTTCTAAAACAAATATCAAGTGCGTGTTTTTTATAAACAATGGCTTGTGTGGCCACTGGCTGCACTATCAGAATGGAAGTTTTAAAAGAAGATAATCAGAGGATCTGTTTCCATCGGTAAGTTATCGACTACTGTTTTTAAGGTATCAATACCTTAAAAACGTAGGTAATGAATGAAACAATTCATTCCGAGTAAAGCTTTTTTCAATGTGAATGTGGAGTTTCATTTCAGCTTGTTTTGTTTTCGAAAATTATAAACTAAAATCATACGATATTTGAACTGACAGTTTATGTACTCAAATTTTTCAAATAGAGTTGACCTACGACTTATCGACAATTCGGTATGTCAAGTTTTTTTCGGAGGGCTGAATCGACAACTATTTCGAGATAATTGGTCAGAATAGTAATATTTTACATGTTAGAAATTTTAAAATAAAAGGATTACGGATATTTTAATAATTAAGTTCGTTTTTCGTTCAAACGTGTGTCACACGACGACCTCTATGTAGGGTCCTTCTTAATATGCTGTCATTTTTTTAAGGGGATGATCAGACCATCAAACAGAACAACTTTCTCTATGACACAAACATCGAAATCGCGAAAAAAAATCTGCTGTCCCATACAAATCTGCAAACCTACTTGAGCCACATGTATGGGACAGCAGATTTATGTCGATATTGGTGCCATAGAGAAAGTTGTTCATTTTGATGGTCTAATCATCCAGTGTCAGCATATTAAGAAGGATCCTGTATATTAATTATATTGATAAACACGATTAATCGAAAAAAAAAATTAAACTATACTCCATTCAAAATAGCAACGAAATTTTAAGGCTATTTTGAATTACAGAAACAGAGATTTGAAACACTTCCTCTCACTTATTCTTAGAACAGCTTTAGTAACGACCAAGATATGTCGGATAGTATATGTATCCAATAAATTAATTACATTTGGTAATCAGAATTGGCCAGAAAGCGAAATAGGAATCGAAAAATCTCGTCGTCCTTATTTGGAATGAAGTATAGTTTCTTAAAATGATACTATCCGTAAAAAATATACAGGGTGTTACATAATTAACCAAAAAAAATAAAATCCTTCATCGAAGCCATTTACTAAAAAATCCCAACTCTAGTGATCAACTGATAAGGTCATTCAATCTGAAGTTGACCTCTGAAACATAGACTTTTTTTTTCAGAAGGGTAATGTTTGTACGTCATTTGTACCTAAATTTCAGTAAGAGCCGAAGATACTTTTTTGCCGAAAAAAGAAATTGTAAGAAGCTTAAATTATCTAACATGAAGACAAATATGAATATTTTTTTGAAATTATTCTTTATTGTTTATTTTTGTAACAATAATTTAACATTTTTGAAAATCTGTTATTTATTGTTTTTTAGGGCTTAATATTCAAGTTAGTTTAGTATTAAAGATAACTTCGAGAATAATTATCTTTTAAGTTAAGCACTTACAAGATAGTGGTTAGTAGTGGAGACAACGCAGTGACTTTACGACATATCTGCTGCCGTTTAGTCTTTGAACTACCAGGCAGCCAGAATTTTATCGCCATTTGCTAAAAATAATTATGCGGGTTCCGCACGTGTAATTTTTTAAATTAAAAATTTTGCGTACGTTGTCGTGCGTCTTCATAGAATACAGTGGCCGGCAAACAATGGATGAGCAAAATTAAAATAAACATCCATTTTACAGCTGAGATCCCCATGATCTTCGAATCGGCTGACCTGATCTTCATGAAAATCATCACTGTTAAACTAGCTTTCTAATAAAACCGATAAAAAACGCCGTCGCCGCGATAGCGCCCAAATGTTCTGTACCATATGGCCGGTTAGTTACACCCTGGCGATAAGAACGGGTTCGATTCTTACGCTACACAATTTCAAGAGAAAAAGATAAAAAGTTTATCTGGTTTGTAGATAAAGTCTTCTTCTTATCGTGTGGGCAGCAAGCCCTGATGTCAGAGTTTTTCAGACCGCCTTACGGCCTCTGACGTGGATTTTATGACTACCACCAGAGAAAATGGCCCGTACCAACGGCTTAATGTGCCATCCGAAGCACGGATTCGTCTTTATTTTCAGACAATCAAGTGATTCAACCTGCAATGCCCTAACCAACTGGGGAAAAACGCACAAAGTAACATATCACTAGGTGTCCCCCGTGGAAATCGGACCCACGACCTCCGTGTCAAGAGCCCAATGCTCTTAACCATTAGACCACGGAGGCAGTTGTAGATAAAGTGAAACTACGTTAGTAGTGTGTAAACTACTAGTACTAGGAGACTAGAGGAGAGGAGAGATACAGGGATTTCAAGCTTCATATTTGTTTGTGACGGGACCCTAATTGTAAGACAAAGATAGGTGATCATTTCTCTATGTGACATTGATGCACAACATTTTTTGAAAATGTTGTTTTTAATTCTCGTTCCAAAAAACCGGCACATTATGACTGCAAGATTATCACTAAGTATCTATTAATTATTCGTAAAAGTCTTGCAAGTACCTACGTAAAAAGACAATAATCAGTTATTATTTTTTAACCATTATTAACCATATCAGTGCGAGCTAGCTGCCGGCGCAGCTGTTTTGGATGCCAGCACTAGCAGAATCCTACAAGCCCCCCGTCAGCGGCCGCCATTTTTGGTGCCGGCCGTGGCAGCCGTTGTTTAAAATCTTGGCTGCCGGCAGTATTACCTATCGCTTGTTCCCAATAGCGTTATTTTTGGTTGCCAGCGCTCCAACAGCGGAGGCACTCCCTATTTTTTAATATTTCTTTCAACAAATACCTACCTACCTATTATCAATAATGGGTAACATAAAAAAGGACTGCAGAAAAATAAAACTAATGCACTTAATTGGAAATCTATGATGTAGGTATTTACCGACTGATTTGCCGAATATGTGAATAATGTGCAAATAATGTAATGAAAAAAAAAATAAGACGGCGCCTGCGACGACACAGGGTGAAATGGTTGCCAACCCCGGTAGTTCCTTTCGCGCGCAAACAGCGGGCGACTTCCTACGCTCTTATTGGCTGATTGATGACCAACATGGCTACCGCTACCGATATACCTACCTTTAGATATCGCCGCGCCGCCTTGTCGGGGTTTCTTTGAAATTTGCACTCAGTGTTGCCGGATTGGGGATTTTTCCACAATTTTGGGGAATAATTCCGTTCTATGAATAGAATCACTGGGAAAAATTTAATCACAATGGGTAAATTTAGGGACATTATTTGGACAAATACAATACAATACAACTATTCTTTACGTAATACCAGTTACCAAGTTAGTGTCGTACTGATCCGGGGAGTGTCATAGGGTATATCACGTGTAGATAAATCTTTAGGTAGCTGTCATTTTGTGTAATATTAAATTCGGGTTTGAATTTTTTCTTTTACCTATTTATTTGTGTATTTCCGTTAAATAAACCTTAGGGAACAAAACGTATCATCCTAGAGGAAAAAAAATGAGGAAATGTAAGAAATAGTATTTGGCAACCCTGGTTGCACTTTCAAATCAATCAGTCGATCATTAATCTTTCGCTTGATTGTTTTGTTTTGATTTGATTGATGCTTTGTCGTAATTTGAGAAAATGGCTCAGTAGGTATTCTAACATGGAATATTACGATATGATACTATGTGTAGGCCATGAGGATAGTAATTTAAATCGTGCCCGCGAACTGTATCGTCAACGGTTTATCGATGGCAGGCCACCTGCTGAACAGCGACGGTTACCATCATACCAATGCTTCCTGGATACGGCAAGACGCTTGCATTCTACCGGATCATTTCATCGATCCAGTGGCAGTGGACGCCCGAGCACTGTCGAACCCGGGGAGGTCAAGAGGTGTTAGAGCAAGTAAGGCGTAGGCAGTTTGAATAAAACTCTAACACCAGGGCTTGCTGCCCACACGATAAGAAGAAGAAAAGTTGGTTGTGTAAAATGTGAAGTTGTGTGTGTGTGTTGAATTGAGATCGCCCGAAGAGACAGTTTGAGTCCCGGAAATCACGTGTTCTCCACGAAAAAGAATAAGTGGTGAGTAGATTGATGCTAGAATGTTACCTATTTGATTGAGTTGTGATATTTTAAAAATTAAATTATGGCAGATACCTACATACTCTGCCTAAAACTTCACCATTTCTCACGTAAACAATAGATCAGTTAAGTTCAAAGTTAAATAGCTAATTTAGTTTAATACAAACTATTTAGTTAAGAAACATTTTAGTCAGCTCCTGGTACTAGCCTGGTAGTACCAGGAGATAGGAAAAGGAGGTAACATTTTTAGTAGGAGGTAGCGGGTAATTACTCCTGGTAAGGTTAATGAACTTAAAATAGTGCTGTGCTTCTACGATGCCGATTTAATTTTTTTATTATCGATAGTTAATTTTTCGATAAATAATTATCTTGCACTACGGTTGTCATACATTGTCAATAGACTCTTTACAAGGGACCCTTCAACACCTTTTTTTCTTTAGGGGTATTTTTGTAACACCCTGTATAATAAAGACCAAAAAAACTTGACGTACCGAAGCACACTACACATTTATTGTTATCTTTTACTTTGATGCTATTTATTGAGTTTAGTTATTGTAACCAATATTTTTGGCATTTTTAGGGTTCCGTACCACAAAAGGAAAAATTGATTTCTTATATTTTGTTGTCCGTCCGTCTGTGTATATGTCTCTCCGTCTGGCTTTTCGGCCCCATCGGCCATCGGTTATGGTTTTCGGTATTTTCTTATTCTGCTTATGCAATGGCTACGGAACATGCTCTTGGCAGGTTTTTGGATTTCCTAGTCAAACAAGGAACCCTTAGACTTTCGTCCATTATGTCTGTTTGTATGCTCCACCTCAATAACTCATCTCCACCACCACCTCAATCAACCACCTCATTTTTGCAAATTTGGCGTGAAGACAGAATTTTTAATTTTTTTATACACATACATAAACTCACGCCTTTTTCCCAGAGGGGTAGGCAGAAATTTTTTTATGCTGTCGGGATTTTTTGTTTTTCTTAATAATTATTTCTTATTCTTCTTATGCAATCGCTACAGAACCCTATCATGGGCGGGTCCGACACGCTCTATGTTTTGTAAATGTATAGAATTCCTAGTAAATGTGTTAATAAAAATTTATTTCATACATTACAGATACAGATTTTAGTCATTATGCACATTAAATCAAAAATTGCACGTTATGATTAATCACCCTTTTCTTTACTTTCATTTTGGGCAGGTTGTAAATTAAATCTTAAAACCCATAGGTATGAAGTATACTGTTATCGATAGGCTGTCGATGTATCACAGGAACAACTCTTGTCTCGTATATACAAGGTGTTACAAAAATACAAATAAACATTTAAGGGGGTGGTTTAGACCATCAAACTGAACAACTTTCACTATGGGACCAATATCAAAATCGCGAAAAAAAAATCTGATGTTCCATACTAAGTCCATACTGAACTACAAATCTACTCGAGCTAGAGAAATGTATGGGATGGTTGATTTTTTTTTTTTTGCGATTTCTATGTTGGTCCCATAGCGAAAGTTGTTCAGTTTGATGGTCTAAACAACCCCCTTAAAAGTTTTAAATGTTTATTTTTACTTTTGTAACACCCTGTATAATTAAAACAAGTTTCTATAGACAATCGGTCTCATTGGCACGAAAGATGACATTGATAAAAGTCTATCCTACCCTTTTTTTATGTGGCAGTTTATTTATGTAAAAAGAGAAAGCAGATGCAATTGTTTCGTCTTAAATACCTTGAGGCCTTGGCATGGGCTTTGCATAGAAATATTAATTTATGGGGCTTTGTTCTCATAGCCCTAATGAAAAAAAAAGATTTGACACAATTTTGCGCGGGAACCGTGACGAAAAAGACGGGCTTTGTTTCCTAAGTGTGTTTTTTAGTTTGTTGTTAGTTTTTCGTGGCTATTATTGTGTTAATGTGGTGGAATTAGTTTTGTATTAATTAATCTGAGGAATTAGTATAATAATGTGCCATTAATAGAGAACAATATGGTAAAAGTGAGAAATAAAGAAAGGCTTGTATTAATTGTACTAGGGGCTCCCGTTTGATTCGGATTGATACTTGCGTAAAACTCCCTAGAACATTGGAATGTGGGAATGATCTTCGAGTTCAAAGAAAAATATAAATAAAGACATCGGGTGTAAGGGATAGTTCCCATTGCCTTTACGAAAGGTTTAATATAAAAAAAAAATTAAAAAAAAAAGAGTTTTTGCGTGAGGAACAAGAGGAAACGGACAGACTTTGTTTTCTTAATTTTCTAAATTAGTTTTTCGTTGCTATTAGTGTGATAATGTGGTGGAATTAGAATAATAATTTGCCTTTAGAGGAGAACAATAGTAAAAGTGAGAAATAAAGAAAGGTGCGACCGTTTGATTCGGATTGATATCCCCGCGTAAAACTTCATTGAACATTGAAATGTGTGAATCTCCCTCGCATTTCAATGGGTTAGGGTTAGGTTGGGGTATAAAAACACGATCTCGGATATACTAACACATGGAAATAACAAAAACCACAGATACGACACTACTACGGAAAAATAACAATTTATGAAGACTTGGAAAATTTTTAATAAATATAACAGAACAGGCATATAGTGCCTTTTATAACGAATTTATAAGAAAAGACAAAAACAGACTTGGCTGCATGGGCTATGTACCCTTTGCCTTTCCGTAAGGAAAAATGAAACAACAAAAAAAAAGACAAAAATGACATTGACATTTCGTTCCCACTTGTGCATGTGGTCTTTTGTTGTTATTCATTTAATTTAACCTGAAACCTGTGTCATTTGTTATCGTTAAAATGCTAAATCAAGATTCAGATGACGAGAAAGAAGCACAGAAGCCAGTTGAGAATGCATGGGCTATGAAAATACCGAAATTTACACCCGAAGATAACCCTCACGGTTTGCTGGAAGAAAGTAAGTTTGCCACTCTATTCCCGAAATATCGAGAACAGTATCTCAAAGAATGTTGGCCTCTTGTTCAAAAAGTTTTAAAGGAGCATCATATAGTTGCCGAATTAGACCTTATTGAAGGAAGCATTACAGTCAAAACAACTCGCAAAACCTGGGACCCATATATCATTATCAAAGCTAGGGATCTGATGAAACTACTATCAAGAAGCGTTCCATTCGAACAAGCCGTCAGAGTTCTAGAAGACGAAATAGGATGCGACATAATAAAGATCAACTCCTTTGTTAGTAAGAAAGAAACATTTCTGAAAAGACGACAGCGATTAATTGGGCCAAATGGAGTCACTCTCAAGTCAATAGAGCTTCTAACCGAGTGCTACGTACTTGTTCAAGGAAACACTGTGTCCGCCATAGGCCCATACAAAGGGCTGGTCCAGGTGAGGAGAATTGTAGAGGACACTATGAAAAATATCCACCCTATGTATAATATAAAAAGTTTAATGATAAAAAGAGAGTTGATGAAAGATCCGAAACTTACAAATGAAAGTTGGGATAGATTTTTGCCTAAATTCAAAAGCAAAAATGTTCCAAGAAAACAGCCTAAGAATAAAGTCAAGAAGAAGCCATATACACCTTTCCCTCCACCACAGCAAGAGAGTAAGATTGACAAGGAGTTGGCTACTGGAGAATACTTCCTTAAAGACGAACAGAAGAAGGCCAAACACCGTCATGACAAGGAAGAAAAACAAGCTCACGCTAAACGCACAAGAGAGGAACTGAGACAGAAAGATTACATACCACCAGAGGAGAAAACACCGGAGGCTCCAGCCCCCTCTGAATCATCGGTAGATATTGGACAACTAAAGGCAAAAATGAAAAAATTCTCTAAACAGCATAAAGCTCTTAAAAGAAAACAAAACGAATCATAATTTGTTGAAATAAAAATATACAATTTGAATAATTTACTTCTTTATTTTCAATAATTTCAATTCAGGTACTAGTGTGTTTTTGGTGATAAATTTCTTGCCATTTATAAATGGTTGTAAAACCTCTGGAATAAATACTTTTCCTTTGGGATCTTGATGAGTTTCTAGTAATGCAATAAGCATTCTTGGGACCGCACAAGCCGTGCCATTTAATGTGTGAACATAATATTGTTTACCATTATTGTCACTGTATTTAATGTTGAGTCTTCTAGACTGGAAATCAGTGCAGTTACTGCAACTAGATACTTCACCGTAATTATTGCGACCGGGCATCCACGCCTCTATGTCATATTTTCTGAAAGAAAATGTAAATTTTTAGTCAAATAGAGAAATCTGGTTTTTCTAATCAATAGTGACAAGAAACCAACATGGTGTAGTTATTGCATGAGTTTACCATTTGGTATCATTCTTACATGTTGCAAAAAAACGAACCCTCTTAGATTTATGCACCCCACCACAAATCATTATGATTCTGCTCACATAGTTCTGAGCAATATACAGGGTCCTTAATATGCTAACACTTTTTTAAGGGGATGATCAGACTATGAAACTGAACAACTTTCTGTATTGGACGAACTAATGTACTATTTCAATAAATAGCGAAAAATAATCATCTGTCCCATACACTTGGCTCAAGTAGGTGTGCAGTTTTGTATGGAAGAGGTGATTTTTTTTCGTGATTTCGATGTTGGTGCCATAGAGAAAGTTGTCTATTTTGACGGTCTGATCATCCCCTTAAAAAAGTTTCAGCATATTAAGAAGGACCCTGAATGTATAGATACATAAACAATTTATTTGCTTTACGTAAACACAATATTACAGAAAGGGATTGAGTTATGGGAAAATTTTAGACTAGTTCATGTTTTTGGGTCAATATGTTAATCAAAGATCAAGTCTCCACTTGGAGCAACCAAGATTGATAGAAATTAAGTTACTACCTATAAGCAGGGGCACCTAATTCATGCGGAGGCATATCTAACACCCTCATATGGAAACCCAATGGTGTGAACAGTTCCTCTTCTGTACACCTCAAGTATTCGAGCATGTCATCGGATTGTTCTGGTGTTGTGACAGCAAACATCTCCACTTTTGTGAACTGGTGAACTCTGTGAAACAAATATTGTTTATTGTAGCAGAAAAACAACACAATTTGGTATGTCAAGTTTTTTTTTGTCTTCATTTTATATTTTTTACGGATAGAAGACATAATTTTAAGACACCTATTTCATTTTTATTGCAATTCATCGAGTTTATCAATATAAATTTAATTTTTAAATTATTTTGATCTGTAATCTAATCGAGAAAAACTAGTGCTTTATTTAAAAAAATTAAAATCACATACAGGAGGCATCTACACTAATATTATAAAGAGGAAAGATTTGTACCTATTTTTGTATGTTTGTATGTTTGTAATGAATAGGCTCAAAAAGTACTGGGCCGATTTAAAAAATTCTTTCACCAATAGAATGCTACATTCTTCCAATTTGACATAGGCTACATTTCATTTTGAAAAAAATTAGGGATCCTTGGTAAAATAGACAATTGTCTACCCCGTGCGAAGCCGGGACGGGCTGCTAGTAAAATCATATATGGAAACATCAAATGTCAAATTCTGACATTGTGCATGTATTTTTTTTCTTAATGTTCAGTTATTATCGTTATTATAAGTTAATTTTAAGTTTACCAAGGAGTTTGCAGGTTTTCCAGTGACGTCCGGGACGGACCGAAAAACGAAGTTATTTTATTAAAAATATCTGTAATCCTTTCATTTTAAAATCTCTTGACATAGGAAATATTGTTATTGAGACAATTATCTCGAAATGGTTTTCGATTAAGCCCTCCAAAAAAAACTTGACATACCGAACTCTTCTAAAAATCCATCTCAAAGTACAGTTTAATGAAATAATGGGAATGCATAGCCGTTACACCTCCCGATGGAATGGCACAAGAAATTTGACAAAGCTTTTTATGTAATATCTACATAAACTCAAGACAATGGGTTTAGAAATGTCTTTTCAAGTCCCATATCTTTGCTCGCATAGAATTTATTGGGCATAAAAATGTTCCTTTATTTCTGACCACCCCAAATAGGATTATAGTCATGAGTTTATGAAAGCCAGGCCACACTATCAGATATCATTCAACATCTTTTTTTAAACTATGATTTTAAAAATATTTCTTAGTTCACCCCTAAATCCTCTATAGAATATATTATTCAAAATGTCATGTTTCTAACTTCAGCGGTTTAGGGTGTGCATTGTCTGTCAGTCACAGAATTGTCTTATATTTACAGATTATACTCTAAAATAGTTTTTATCTCCCTAATTAAATCATCTTAAAGTTAATTGTATACCTGTATATTCCCCTCTCTTCAATAACACTGGAAGTCTCTGCACGATAGCACCGGCTGACAGCTGCAAGCTTCAACGGCAGTTCACTTTGATCATGGACGGTGTTCATCAATAACCCTGCTAGGGACATCTCTGCTGTTCCGGACAAATACAAGTCTGGACCGTGGTGCAGTGGGTCCAGCGAGTAGATCTATCAATAATGTAAATGAAAAGGTATTTTTTTATGGACCTTTTTGCTTATGATGATTTCAACTTGAATTTTCTTTTATGACAATATATTTTTTGAGATGGGAAAGTATAGTTATAAAACTAACTGTATTTATTTATCTCGTGAATATTGCCTCCTTCATCGACAATGTATTTGAAGGGTGAAGAAAATAAAAGGTATTGGGGCTAACACAAAAGATGACGAAAACAGTGACATTCATAATTACAATACAAGAAATAAAAATAAATTAGTATTCCCACATTTTCGACTTAGTAAGGTCAACAACTTATATAACAACATCTTTCATGGGGCACTGTATACGCTATTATAAGATACCAGACAATATTAATTGACAGACAAAAAGTTTAAGTCCCATGTTAAACAAGTCCTCTGTAAAAAAGGTTACTATAAACTCGATAATTATTTGAATGACCAAAATGTCTGGTCTTGACAATGTTACACTATGTAATTTAATATTTGATTTTTGTAATTGTACTTTTTATATTTTGTTTTGTTTAAAAGAAGTGTGTTGTAGAGTTTCTGGCTGCATCTTCTCTACAACGGAACACCTTCTGACGCAGTGGTAGATTCACGGCTTGCATGTGGCTCTGCCATTTTGTAAAGCTCTTTTGTGTTTTAACCATAAAACAATCACTTGAGATTATAAGCTACTAGACATTGGCAGAATTACCACGCTGGACGTAATCAACCGGCCATTAATTAAGAAGGATAGAATAGAACATAAAAGATCCCACTTGTGTTGGGTGTGGTGTGATCAAAGTTGTGGGGGCGGGCAAGCCAGCAACACTTAGACCCGTGTTGCTGGCTTGCCCGCCCCCACAACAAGATAAGATAAGATCTTTTGAATAGACCACCCAACTGTTAGTTATTCTGCTACAATATTGTATGTTTTTTTGTAAGATACATTATGTTGAACTAGGGCTTTAGACAACACTGCAGCAAAACGTTGCAAAACAAAAATCTGTGATGTCTCTCCCACAACATAGCTTAAAGTTTCGCCGCATTAACTATGTGTTTACGGCAGGGTTCGAAATTATCAAAATAATTATCTTCTATGACAATTATCCAAGTTGATTCTTAGTTATGAGAGAAATGTCTAAAAAAAAGTTCTAAAAATTGCTGTTTTTGCTTTAATACACTCTTATCCAGACCAAACAGCACCTAGCATTTGACATTATATTTTCTCATCATAATGAATAACAAATAATTGAGGAAAAAAACAGAAAACAGTGAGAAAAATGATGTCATGTGCTTCTTTTTTGCGTACCATGATCGGAAATACATGGTGTGACATTGCTAGCGCAAGCTTTTTGTGTTTCCAATCAATTTTATAATTATCACTTCGAACCCTGGTGTAGACCAGGCCCGGCCCGTAGGGGCCCTTAAATTAATGTATGTAATATTTTATTGAAGTGATTAGCTCTCACCTGCGTCCGATCATTGTTTATCGTCATGCCACAACTCTCCAACACATTGCTGGGTAATATATCAGGAACCGACACTAAATGAAAGTCTTTTCTTAACAATGTACTGACAGCATATTTTATCAACGCTTCCTCTAGCTCTGCTAACTCACTCAAAAAATAATAACTTTTATGTCCACAAGTCTGACCAAGTTTGTCAGTTCGCATCAAATTAAGGCGTCGAGTTATTTCACTGAATTCCAGGGGCTTGTGGTCTCCAAAGTCTCGTTTACTATTCAGTTTGTGTACCAGACACGGTTCGTCTTTATAATCTTTGACAGAAGGGTGAGTTTTGTTTGGCATGTTCTTTAGCTCGTTATACAAATTCTCTTTGACAATTTTGTAAGTTGCATCTGTGAGAGGGGTTTGTTTAAATGTATTGTACATCTCCAAGACACGGTTTATGTCACCGATACCTTTTCTTCTGTCTACGTTTTCTTTTATTTCTGATACATTTTTAGTGTTACAGTAATAATCAACATCGATGTCTGGAAAAGTTACCGAGGAATATAACCTCAATAATCTTGGTGTTAAACCTTTGAGTCTAATAAAGGAATGAGAAGAAAACATTTTTTTACCTGAACCAACTTATTACAGTGGTTTAGGTTATCAATTTTTCACAAATTCACAATAACAATACATGAATAAAATTACATGATTTGTCAACTTTTTTTTTTTTTTTTTGGTTCAATTCAAGGCAAAGGGTTAAATATCCCATACAGCCGATGTCTTTAATAAAATTATCTTATTTATAGCAATTAAAACGTTGGTGTTCAACGTTTTGACGCTTCTTTGGAGTTTTTGGAGACACCCGAAAGACGAAGGAAATGCAGAGAAGTCCACAGGAAAGAGGTGAACCGATCGCTTTGCCGCGCTACAAATGACGGAACACTTTTCCTGTTTACGACCCATACACCATCATATTTCACAGAACTGTAAATTGTTCACTTGCACGACACTTTGTTACGCAAAACAACACCAATTTTACGAACCAAAACTCACTATAAACAATAAAATTCGATGAAATATGAGGACTCCAAACGTATCTGACAAATTCCCGCCAAAAACTCCCGATTTGTCAACTTGTAATTTTTGTTGTTGTTGTTTCATTTTTCCTTCCGGAAAGAGCAAAGGGTACATAGCCCATGCAGGCATTTTTTTTTTTTAAATTTATCCTTTCGGAAAGGCAATGGAACTAGCCCTTACAACGGTTGTCTTTAGTGATATTTTTCTTTGAACACAGCGACACATCAAGCTACGCAAAACCAAAATAAGATAGCCGCGTGTAGGTAGGGTAATGTATAACGTCTCGCGGCCAGCTTTTTTTAGTTATGTGTAGCTTGACGTGTCGCCGTGTGAACCTAACCCTTTGAATATACTCAAAGACCTAGCCTAGGGCCGAGATTCAGAGACGATTTTTAAGTCAAAGTTCGAACTCCCGATTGTCCAAATCCATACATTTTCACCCTGCTTAGCTCGAGCTAAGACTAAAAAATATCGTCTCTGAATCTCGGCCTTGTACCTAACTCTTGAAATGCGAGGGTGGTATCTAATAATATTTATTTTATCCTTTCGGGCTTTCCATCAGGAAGCGAAACTAAACTCATACAGCCATTATTATTTGAAAATGGTGGGCTATTTGTTTATTGCTTTTCCGAAAAGAAGAACTAAACAACAACAACAACTGTCACACGATTGACGTCTTGTCATTGAAGTTTTAGTGATTTACGCGCCTTTTTTACTTTCATGAACTCTACACAATGTGTTTGTAATTTTTGAAGTGGACAAAGGCTACTGTTAATTTACTAATTAAAATGCCTGCTGTTAAAAACAAAAACATTACAAATAATTCGTGGTGTAAAGGGTCTGTGCAAGAAGATCTCGGAGTGGAGAAAGAAAATCATGATGCCTCAAATGTATCAAAGGGTCCGTCTGAAAGGTTCGTAATCTCAAGCTTAGATTCAACTTGCATGCCAATTTAGAAAGACATTCAGCACCTCAAGTTCCCCGTCCGAGCTTTACAATTGTCCAAGCTATGCTATGGCCTATGAAGGTGACTGATTGATAACATAATTTCAATCATATAGTCTCTGTAGGCTCAATCTTTAGTCTCGTAGTCCTTTAGACCCACTACAATTTTATGCTGACCACCTACTATTTGATGGGCCAATAGCACAGTCGGTAGTGAACCTGGCGCTGTCCCATGGGTTGCGAGTTGGAATCCTGTAAGTATTTGTATGATCAATATGAATATTTGTACCCGAGTCATGGATGTTTGTATCTACATTTATGTATTCTATATCGTTCAGATGACATTGCAAGGGTTGTGGGTCAGATTAGCACGGGACCATGAGCATACAACAGATGTCTTCATACAAGCCATGCGGAAATGTGTGAATGTTCACGCACAAGTGTGAGCAATAGTTTGATAGAATCATCGCTACGTATGTAAGGGTGTACTGGCCACAGCAAGCATGTATGAAGTTGTTTTTGTGGTAGGATTTCTATTCTGTGCTGTGAGCACCGTGTTATGTTGTAGAGTTTCTGGCCGCATCTTCTCTACAGCAACAACACGTTTCGAGGCGGTGGTAGCTTAAAAAAAGAATTGACATTTAATAAGTGTGCTTCAAGCTCCTATATTGAATTAATTATTTTGATATTGTCTTTGAGCGTAATAAAAATGCTCAGCAGTGGGTTGATGTGGGCGGATTTAATTGATTGAATATACCGGATGATTTTTTTTACCATTCCAAAACTTTCAGGGATAGTTCAGACCGTCAAACTGAACAACTTTTACTATGGAAGCTAACCTAAACTTAAAATAAAAAAACAGTGGTCTTATCCATTTGAGTCGTGTAGATCAAATGAGATGAAACAGATTTCTTTTTTGCAATTTTATGTTTCTCCCATAGTAAAAGTGCTTCAGTTTGATGGTCAGAACTACCCCTGAAAGTTTTAGAACGGTAAAAAAAAATCATCCAGTACAAATTGCTGTCTAGCCCAAGTTCTTTATAATGCGGAAAAAGCTGTGATGGTACAGCGGCAAGTAACCTTACCTGCCGTGAATGAATGAATGAAAGATTCTTTATTTACACCAAAAGTAAAATACAATACACAATAGGAAACAAAACTGATTATGGTACAAATAAGGCAGTACAAATAATAAATCTTATCGCTAATAAGTCATTTCTTCCAGACAATCTTAGGGTAGAGGAAATATAACAAAGAACGGGTCGGAGTTACAATAAAACAAGGAACCGGGCAATGGTTCGATCCGCGTCCAGGCTGACTCGTACCAATGAGTTTTTCGGAATTTATGTACAATTGGCTTTTCGCTTTTCGGTGAACGAAAACATTGTGAGGAAACCTGCATGTTTCAATTTCGAGGCATGTTTTGTACCCACTGTCCATTATAAGTGGCGACGGGCTCACTCCCCGTCACACTGGACAGAGTTTAGGTACTACTAGTGAAACAAGTACTGTCGGGAATATAGTTGTGAACATATGCTATGCTATATTTTATATTAGTATTAGACAGGGTGAAATTGATGATGATTATGAGATTGATGGGTAGACTCTTAGTTTAAAAGGATGCCAATGTTATCAATTTCATCCTGTAGAAAACATAATAAGCAACATGTTGTGGTCCTGAATTAGTCTGCCTATGACAATGGTTCTTACAATAACTAGGTGATCTTCTCCTGAGTTATCAAAGTGCTCGATCTATGCCTAATCACATTTAGAAAGCATGCAAATACCAATAGCACCCATAGCAAACATAGAAACACCTATTGGCAATGAAAATTAATACAATACTTGTGTTGCAGACCTATCCGGAGATCTACTCGCCACAGTAATGGAAGCCAGCTGAAGATCACCACAATGTTCTCTGTAAAAAGAGACAGGAGTCCTGTTGAATGTGGAGAGATAAATTCTGTTAGTATTTTAAATCAAAGTTAATAAACAAACTTAAGTTTAGTTGGTACAGGCATGTAAGACATCATGACCTTAATCCCTATCAGTGTGGTCGAGGTTTAAAGCTCGGAACAACGTATTTTTAACTGGTTAAAGGATGAGCATATGCTCACGACTATATTCCCCGAGGGGGTAGTCAGAGATATTCTGAAACCTCAGAACATCCACGTTTCACCAGTAGTACCGAAACTCTGTCCAGTGTGACGGGGGTTGAGCCCGTCGCCACATAATGGACAGTGTGTACAATATATGCCTCGAAATTGAAGCATGCAGGTTTCCTCACGATGTTTTCGTGCAAAAATTCCGAAAAACTCATTGGTCTGGACGGAGATCGAACCATCGCCTCTTGCACGGTAGGCAAGGTTACTCGCCACGGCTTAAAGGATGATAGTTTAATAATGTATCTTTTACTAACTTACATCATCCCACAGTTGGGGAAAGGCTTCCCCTTTAATCCTCTATTTCTGTTTGGGCAATTTTCCATTTTTCATTTTCGAAAAAGTACTAATTGAATTGGACAAAAAATAATTTTGGTTGCAAATTTTTTATTTAGATTGTTGGATGTCCCATTGTTGGGCAATCAACTCCTATCTCCAATCCTCTATACAACACAAACTTAAGTGAACCTGCCAGGAAAGCATCTAGGTTATATCCCATCTTCTCCTGAGTTTTCCTTGTTGTCTGCATCCATATTGGCCCATCTCTCCAGATGCATGTGTCCTGCCCAGTCCCGGTTAGGCTGAACTGTTTTAACTTTAAAGGCCTTTACCTCGAATTCTGCAAACTATAACTTACTTTTTATTAATTGTATAGGATCCTTCTTAATATGCTGACATTTTCTTAAGGGGATTAACAGACCGTCAAACTGAACAACTTTCTCTATGGCACCAACATCGAAATCACGAAAAAAAAAACTGCTGTATCCATACAAAACTGGAATCTTACTTGACCAAATGCATGGGATAGCAGATTTTTTCTCTATTTCTATGGTGGTCCCATAGGAAAAGTTGTTTAGTTAGATGGTCTGATGAAGGGATGCCCTTAAAAAACTGTCACCGTATTAAGTTATAATAGTATATAATAAAAACATTTATTTCTCTAGTTGGAGCTGCATATTTGTAAAATACAAAGGTAATAATAATAAACATTCTTTTTCCAGAAAAAGCTCAAAGTAGATAGCACTAATGATAAAAATGATCAAATTAATTCAAATGATGAAGTTAAATATATTAAAAATGATGAAATGGAATCAGCTAATCATGTTAAAATAGATAATAATATTGAAACAAAAGAAAATGTTACAATAGATCATGACCAAGATGTTGATGAAAAATTAAATCAACAAGAAGAATGTAAAGAAAACACAATAAAAGAACAACCTTTAATAGACAATGACATTGAAGAAGAACCAAAAGTGGAAGAAAGTAAGGAACAAGCAGGACCTAGAGATACATTAGAATCTGAGCAACCTAATAATTCTAACAATGACAATAAAAGCAATGATACATCAGACAGTAATGAAAACAACAACGATGTAAAAGTAATTAAAAATTCTGGTCACAATCTTATTGAAAATAGCAAAGCAGTGATACCAGATACAGAGCAATGTCTTATATGTGGACAATTCTTGAACAATTCTGACATAGTATACTACCAAGGACACCCACAGGATGCTGTGGAAGAATTTATTGCATTGACCAACGAAAAACTAGTTTTATCTGCAGGTATGTATCTTGAAAATATAAACTTCAGATAGTCCTAGGATAGAAAATGGCTACCCCATCACTCTTGGGTGTTGAATAAGGTGACAAAGAGTTTCCCAAGTGGGATAGTAGCATTAATTTTAGGACAAGGAGTCCCAAAGTGAGTGCTTTGGGACTTGTCCCATTTATGTGATCGCAATCTGCCTGCAAAGTATGGGCATTATGATAAAACTCATCTTTAGGAAAGAAGTTCATGTACTACCATTGACTTCTTGTGTGTGGTGATGGGTCCAGTTAAATATGCATTTCTAACTTTATGAAAAACATTAATGATGCTGTCTGGTACAATTTCAGGTGACGAAGGAGATATAATGGAAAGACCACAAACTAATATAACAAATTTCTCAGTATTTGATCAACAAGGCCACCTGTGTCCAATAGATGGTGGTCTAATAGAGAATGATGTTCGCATTTACATGTCGGGCTATTTGAAATCTATCTGCTCTGATTCCCTAGATATTGATGAAGAATCTATACCAGTGAAAGATGTTGGCCCTATCATTGAATGGTAATGTACTTGCTACATTTTACCAGTCTTTCATTTACTATTAAATCTATATTATGTATTGAGCAGTCAACATTATATTTACAGGTTTATTCATGGTTTTGATGGAGGAATGAAGAATTGCATAACACTTTCTACTGAATTTGGAGAATATAATTTATTGAAGCCTAATGCCGACTACACACCACTCATGAACAGTTTATATGAAAAAATATGGCTGAGTAAAGTTGTTGTAGAATATTTGGAGGAGTATCACTATCTACAGCCAACATATGAAGACTTGCTAGAGGTAATCAGGGAAGCAACGATACCAGAACTTGATAATAAGAAAATGAGTGAGGAAATGCTCCATAAACACGCACAGTTTGTATGTGATCAAGTAGTGAGTTTAGAAGCAGATGAAGACGACGATCCACTGATCACTTTACCATGCATGAGGGAATTGATTAAGTTAATGGGTATCAAATTCGGCAAGCGTAGAGTTCGCGCGAAGATAGATTACAAGAAAGTTGACAAAAAGGCCTGGACCAAAGCCACAACAACACCTTTAGTCAGGAAAACATTTGAAAGTTTCTTTACAAATCAATTAGATAAAACAAATCATGAATTGGTATTGAGGAGGAAGAGGTGTGGAATTTGTGAGGCGTGTCAGTTACCAGACTGTGGGGAATGTAATGCTTGCAGAGCAATGGCTAAGTTTGGAGGCCATGGGCGCACGAAAAAAGCCTGTGTCCGACGACTTTGTCCTAACATGGCGGTACAGCAGGCTGACGACTCTGACCCTGAGGATGAAGAAGAGTATCAAAAGATGGCAGAAAAGAAAGTACACGATAGAATAGATGACACAGTACCTGTAAAACTGACTGGAACGAATAACAGGAAAATTGAATGGGTCGGTGAGCCCATCAAAGCTGACGCCACCAAAGTGTACTATGAAAGAGTGGAAATTGATGGCTCAGAGCTGCAGATTGGAGACTATGTCATGTTAGAAACTTCTCAGCCAAACATTCCTGCTTTAGTTGCCAGAGTTGTTTATATGTGGAAAGAATCTTTCAATCCTACTGCTGGTTATTTCCATGCAGAAATATTTATAAGGTCATCTGATACAGTACTGGGTGAAGTTGGTAATCGTAGAGAAGTATTCCTAGGAAATAGATGCTCTCATGGGGCACCACTTTCTTCCATCCTAAGAAAAGCTAATGTGGAAAGAAAGGAAACTCAAAACGATTGGTTCAAACTCGGCGGAAAAGAGGTAGAAGAAGATATTTTTGAAGATGATGGAAAAACTTATTTCTACCACAAGTACTACGAAAGATTTACAGCGCGCTTCCAAGATCTGCCGATTGACCCAGTATGTCCTAACGAATTGAGAAAGCATAGATTTTGTCCTTCCTGCGAGCGTCAGACCAGACGCGATGCGCTGAATATCCCTAAAGTTACAGGTAAATTGGCGGTTAAATCTGATGTTGTAAAAGAAGCGAATAGAACAGAATGGTCAGTAGTTAGATGGCAAGAATACGATTACAAAAAAGGATGTGGAGTCTTCCTCAAGCCAGGGACATTCAAATTAAAGAACAATCTGAATAAAGGTGAAATCAATGGTGTAAAACCAAAATTAGACAAAATAGATGAAGATGTATACCCCGAGTACTACAGAAAAAGCGATAATAATTTGCGTGGGTCGAACATCGACACGGGTGAGCCATTCTGTGTGGGTTACATAGCCGCGGTGTCCGTCGCAGGCGATGGACCGCTTGTTGTTCCACAAGACATTTATGTAAAAGTCAATGTGCTTTACAGGCCAGAGAACACTACAAGCAGATTCCCTCAGCATGAGGACCTCAATGTCGTATACTGGAGCGATGAAATTCGCGAAGTCTCCTTTTCATCAGTCGTAGGCCCTTGCAATCTATATTACGATAAGAACATTCCGCAACAAGATTCCATTCATGAGTGGCTGGAAAGAGATCCCAGCAACTTCTACTTCAGGATGGCTTTTGATAAGTCGACCGGTGAATTTGTGGATGTGCCACATCACGCTGCCAGTGTCGGTCGTACGGATAAGGGCAAGGACAAAGGTAAAGGCAAAGGAAAGTCTAGTAAGCCTCAGGAGCAAACAAATGTTAAGATGGAGGAGGTGAAAGTGAGACCCTTGAGAACATTGGACGTGTTCGCTGGATGCGGCGGCCTGTCGGAGGGGCTGCATCAAGCGGGAGTCTCCGAGTGCAAATGGGCTATCGAAAACGTAGAACCAGCCGCTCATGCTTACTCTCTTAACAACAGAAATTGTACAGTATTCAACGAAGATTGCAACGCGTTGTTGGCGAATGCTATGACTGGAGCCACTCATAGCAACGGGGGACTGCGCCTTCCTATGCAAGGGGAAGTAGAGCTCCTCTGTGGCGGTCCACCCTGTCAAGGCTTCTCCGGAATGAACAGATTTAACTCTAGAGAGTACTCCAATTTCAAGAACTCTTTAGTCGCTTCGTATCTGTCGTTCTGTGATTTTTACCGACCGAAATATTTCATACTGGAAAACGTGCGGAACTTTGTCGCTTTCAAGAAAGGAATGGTTCTGAAACTGACTCTTCGGACGTTATTGGACATGGGTTACCAGTGCACTTTTGGGATCCTGCAGGCTGGAAACTATGGAGTACCGCAGACGAGACGTCGACTTATCATTTTAGCCGCTGCTCCTGGGTACAAACTGCCCATGTACCCTGAACCTACGCACGTATTCAGTAGGCGTGCTTGTTCTTTAACAGCTACTATCGATGGGAAAAGATTCGTCACAAACAGTCAATGGGATGAATCTGCTCCTAGACGGACTTGCACAATACACGACGCCATGAGCGATCTGCCAGAAATCTGCAATGGTGCTAACAGAATAGAAATAGACTATGGTTCGATGCCAGAGAGTCATTTCCAGCGCATGATAAGAAGCAAAGATGAGAATGCGAAGTTGAGAGATCATATTTGTAAGAACATGGCGCCGCTGATACAAGCGAGAATATCTAGAGTGCCCACCACTCCCGGCTCCGACTGGAGGGATCTGCCGAACATATCTGTTACTCTGTCAGATGGAACCAAGTGCAAGGTATGTAACTAAATATTTGTGTTAGGTAAAGCCTGTCTAGAAAAATAAAACATTATCCATGTTTCGTAAAATCCTGAGAACAAATTTTTGTACTTGCAACCAACATTAAATGTTGATTGCAGTGTTTTCATAGCAGGTTTTTTTTTATCAAGCCCTACTTTATTAGAATCATTACTTTAGCTTTATTGATATTTGGTATGCGGATGCTTGTGTTGAGATTTTATTTATTTAATTAACAGCAACTAATATTGTTTAGTGATGATAAAATGATCTTTCATCACCGAAGAAATGGCAGTAGATGGCGCCACGTGCCTTAAAGATGATACATTAAAGAATTTAGGCTACTGACATAATAGGCTCGTTAGTTTAATTGGACGAAAACACAGCCCCGGTTGCGGGTTCAAGTCCCGTCCGATTCCAATTGTGGTTGTACCATGTTAATCAATGTATCTATAATATTATAAAACTAAATGTTTGATTGTTCGCGCATCTAGCAAAAACTACTGGGTTGATTTTTAAAAACGTGTTTGAAAGATTATGATTAAACTTTAAATCTAGTATGTTATTTATCTGCATTGACGGGAATCCGTCCGGAAAACTCTAGTAATGAATAATATTTGAAAGTTAGTGTGATGACTCTGGGAAAAATGGCGCAGATATGTCGCTGGTACAGGGAGCATTGCAGGCGTATTTTACGTCGTGTAAATTCGGCAGATGTGTCATCACACTTTGTTGGTTTTGTCAGGTCCTTCAGTACCGGTACGACGACGAGAAGTGCGGTCGTTCATCCACGGGCGCGCTGCGCGGCGTGTGCGGCTGCGCGGCCGGCGGCGTGTGCTCGCCCCACGACAAGCAGGAGAACACGCTCATACCCTGGTGCCTGCCACACACCGGCAACAGGCATAACAACTGGGCCGGCCTTTATGGTAAGTGTCGGCTCTTGTTAGCAACATAAAAAAACTTGCAAACTATGCCAATATCATAATTCATGTGTAATTTCGCCTTGGCGGAATCAGGAATCACGCATTTTTTTGGCATAAGAAAAAGTTAGCTTTCATCGTAGATTTTGAACTCTCGTATTTCGCTATTTTTCTTTATTTGTTATTTCACTTTTACTTGGGATATAATGTAGCTAATAGCGCATAATTAAGTCAGTATATTCCCGGGGAAGGTAGTCAGAGATATTATAAATAACATACATACATATTCTCACGCCTATGTCCCACTGGGTTAGACAGAGACAACTGATCGCCACATGCTACGATTCTGACACACACCTTTCACCTCAACATTCAGAAGTCGAAGATACAAGCTCATCGGTATATTTTGTAAACAGCTCTATTTCTTATACTATCACAGAAGTAAGCTCAACCCCTAACAAATTAATGTTGAGACTAAAATGGTCAACAAATTACTAGAATAAAATAAAAACATGTCTGAATAAAGGTTTATATTTTATTTTTTTTAAAATAAAATGGTCAACATCTTTTTGTGTAGGTCGTATCGCATGGGATGGTTACTTCAGTACGACGGTGACGGACCCCGAGCCGATGGGCAAGCAGGGCCGCGTGCTCCACCCCGAGCAGAACCGCGTAGTGTCGGTACGAGAGTGCGCGCGCTCGCAGGGCTTCAGGGACACGTACCTGTTCGCGGGCTCCGTGCAGGACAGGCACCGACAGGTCAGTACTTCAGTACAACGGTGACACCCCAAGCAGAACCGCGTCGAGTCTGTGCGCGACGCAGGGCTTCAGGGACACGTACCTGTTCGCGGGCTCCGTGCAGGACAGGCACCGACAGGTAGTCATGATTGGTTTTCGGAACAGCGTCATTATCGACGAGCCAACTAATAGTATTTTTAATGCATTTATATGGAACTCGCGCTTGATCAAAAAATTTACTATGCCTAAATTGTTTTCTCCAATAAGACCTAATGGTTCCTAAGACAGTTTCCTTGTAAATATCTCCGATAGTTTCAGAATCTCTATACTGTTTCGGTTCAAACACACTGCATATTTGTTGTGAGCAGTTTCATTTTATGTTGATCTCATAGTTAGAAACTATCTCTATCCAAAACCTGACGTACTGATGCTAGCCAGGACCGACTACAAAAGTGAATGACTAGTTGATTCCTCTCTAATAATATGAAATATTTCAGGTCGGTAATGCAGTTCCGCCGCCGCTGGGCGCGGCGATCGGCAGAGAAATAAAGAAGGCGCTGGCAGCAAGTAACGTTTAAAAATAAAAGTGACCAATTCGTAGTTTTAAGGACACAATGTTAAATTTATAAAACATTTGATACAAGTTTCATAAGAGTTTAATTCCTTTAGGGTTTCCTATTGGGGTGGAAATAAACATTAGGTTTGGTGCGGTTTGCACCATAAAAATGACACCGCAGTGCGCCTAAAATCCCTTGTCGCTATTTGCTAATAGTTTTCGCGCGCTTGTCGTTGGTAAAGTGTCCGATAGTCTGCTATTATATACATTTATGTATTTAATATTGTATTAAATTTTATGTATGCTTCTGCCTTGAACTGAATAAAGAGTTTGACTGATCTTTACCTATGGCTATATGGGGATTGATTTTTAATTTATTTTTTTATTTTCTAGTTTAACTTTTAGTAGACGTCCAGTAACCTCGAGGTTTGTTCTTTTCCACTAATTAATGAAAACCCATTACAATATGGACAGACTGGACTTGTAGGGTACAAGTTAAATACTTAATTCATTAAATTTATTTATTTCTTCAACACATCTTTAGTTTTTCGTTTGATATTTTTCACTAATAGACTAAGTTCTGCATCTTCCTTGGATTTTTTTGGCTTTACTTCTACTTCACCCGGAGTGTCAGCGGGTCTCCTTCGTAATTTCTCACTTATTAACTTTTCCATGTTCTTAGTTTTCTTGAAATTGGGATCAGTTGGATCTATGTTGTAGAGATGTGAGTCGAACAGGGCCGAGAACCGTTTATCTTCTACGTTTATTTCAAAATCTGGTACAGATTGTTTCTGTTCCATCATTTTCTCTTTCAGTTTCTTTTTCCGTTTAGATTTCTTAGTGCTGTTCTCAGATTCCTGGATTGTCTTCAGACTAAAGTGTGCTTTGCCGTCGTCTTCATCTAACAATAGTTCCAATTCTGCCTTCATCTTTTCATCTTCATCATTGTCACTGGTTTCTTCATGTTGTTTCTTCTCTTTCGATTTACCTTTCTTAAATTCAGGTTTGTTGAATTCCTCGGCAAAGTATGGATCATTCATATCTAGGTCGGAGGGCACATCGTCTGACGAAGCTTCGGAATCTGATCCGTCATCTTTTTCGCTTTCTTGTTTCTGTTTATTTTTCAATTTCTTTTGTTTTTTCTTTTCCTTTAACTTCTTCAGTTGTTTCTCGAACGGCGTCAGGTTTTTGTTATCTGAAACTAGTGCCATACATTAGTATGTATTACTGGATATAATATGGTGTGTAACAAAACATACTAGTAATAATTAAAGGGATGGTTTAGACCATCAAACTGAACAACTTTCACTACGGAGCCAACTTCGACAAAAGTTTTAAAAATCAGTTTCATACAAAACTGTACTGTCGCCATCAGATATTATCATAGCAAACAAGGTGGTCAAATATTTCAAAGCAGTTCTTATTTTCAATAATTTCTTTACACATAACCAATTAAAAATATCTGAACACCTAGAACATCAAATATATCTACGCAGTCAGGGTGATCATTAAAATCTGAGCAACTCGGGAAAAAAGACCTTATTCCATTATCCTACATTTCAATTTTAAATAACATTGTTAAGAAATGATTGAAAATTTGATATTAATGACACAATACACGTTTAGTGGTAACATTTCCTGTAATGAATTTATTGAAAATTAGCACTGCTCAGAAATATTTGACCACCTTGTATGCTACGATATATCTGATGGCGACTGTACAGTACCTTCTTAACTCAAGTAATTGTATGGGACAGCAGATTTTTTCCGAGATGTCACCTTAGTGAAAGTTGTTCAGTTAGTTAGCGGTAGATGCGGAAAAATTAATTAACATGCAGCAACAATAAATCTGAAACCAACCTTCGCCAATTTTCTTTTTCACTAGTTCCTCAGCCTTATCCTTTATTCCTAGGCCCCATGTGATTTCCATTTCCATGTCTTTGTTTTTTTTCTTATCTTCTTTCTTCTCTATGTCTTGAAGCAGCATTTTGTACTTTTGTATAGGGTCGTCGGCGTCGTCTCCAATCTCCTGTTGAGGCTCATCTACTTCTTCCTCTGAATTTTCATCTATCAAAGAAAATACAAGCAAATAAGATCTCTAATAATTTATTATCATCAGCCAATATGACCTATTGCAGAGTAAACGCAGTATAAGAAAGAGTATGTCAAGTTTTTTTTGTCTTAATTTTATATTTTTTACAGATAGAAGATATAATTTTAAGACACCTATGTCCTTTTTATTGCGATTCATCGAGTTTGTATAAATTATCTTGAACTGTAATCTGTAAGTGCAAAAATGGTGATGAGATAATAATTCTAACTCCATGGAGAAAAACTACTCATTTATTTAAAAAAAATAAAAATCACCTGTCTCCTCTTTCTAAATCTATGCTGGAAACAGAAACGGCAACATCAAATGTCAAATTCTGACATTGCGAATTTATTTTTTTTCCTTAATGGTCAGTTATTTTAAGTTTACAAAGGAGTTTGCAGGTCTAGCGAGTGACGTCACTCGCTGGACCGAAAGCGACGTTATTTTATTAAAAATATCTGTAATCCTTTCATTTTAAAATCTCTGACATAGATAATATTGTTATAGAGACAATTATCTCGAAATGGTTTTCGATTCAGCACTCCAAAAAAAACTTGACGTACCGAATATGGACACTCACTGGCCTCACCAATTTTGACCGTACTCTCACCCTCGATCTTGCGGGAGATAGGACGACGGTAAGCAGTGTGGTGTAATCCTCTCATTCAGCATACATGTGCTAGCCCATTTGTATGAAGTGTCCCGCGTGTGACACATGCATCCTCATGAAAGGAATTGAAGTATTGTATCAAATCAATAAACAGATTTTTTGGACTTTACATACTAAATGCAGTCAGCTGATCGAATGTTTGTATGAAATGTCGAATTTCCCTTACCTATGTTCCTTTGAGAAAGTCGTTTGGTATCATGAGTACAATTATTACCGATTAAACTAATGCAACTGTCTACCCTAACACTGAATAAATAAAAATTTTATGCTGATCGTTGGTAAGCGCATCACTTGAGAAAGGCAGGACCGATATGGCAATTTATTTTAATGTCCTTAATGACAAGGCAACATCTGTCGCCAACTAGTTTTATAGGAGTTTGCTTGGCGCCATTGCTCTTGCTGTGTTTCGTCGTATTTGAAATTCGTAAAAAATTGGTTTTAGTGATATTTGTGACATAATTTCGTGCGGATTGTGTACCAAACGGAATCTCAAATGAATACGATAACAGAACATACGTTTCGGTTCAAGTTAACTCGTACATGGTCATTTTGACGGCAACGCGCGAGCATCAAAATAAAGAATATAAAGATAACAAAAATAACGAATGGCTCAAAAGGACTAGTATCCAGAGCCGTTAAAGACATTATTTAAAAAAATACTAGATTTATAATAAAAGGGTTACCATCGCTACTAGAAGCCAAGTAGTCCTTAAGATCGAGGTCATCGATTTTGCCGTCGAGCGCGCTCTTGATCGCCTCCTTGCGGTTCGGGTTGGTGGCGTCCCAGGTGAGCTCGACCTTCGCCTGCTGAAGCGCTGTTGTAGTAAACAGTCGCGGCTTGTACTTGGTCAGGTCTGGTAACTTGGTGCATACTTCGCGTGGTTCCTGACAATTTAGGAGTTAAATAATATTGTAGATGGTTGCGAAAGAACGAGGCCTGCTCGCTGCTATAAGCATTGTCTATTGATGTTCTAAATTATCATGCGTTAATTGAAGATACTTTTTTTAATGTACATTTTTCCTCTGGGATTTTTAATGAATATATTATAGCTCATAGCCAATTTCGATTATAGCGACTGCTAATAAGAAAATCAGTCAGGTTACGTATTTTAAGTGTATAAATTCCTTATCCTCCTCCACGACTAGTATGCCAAGCACGACAAAACGATAAAATAGCGCTTATTTTGACATGTGCAAAGTAACAAAGACTTCTCATCTTTCTCGTAGGTTTCATGCTAAGACCATTGAATCTAATAAACACAATTTTCTCAAAGGCGGCATGCTAAGGCCACTGAATCTGATTGAACGGAAAACCGACGGGTATTTCAGGTATCAGTTCTTAAGGTGAACTTCCGAAGCCAGCGGCCAATGCGACTGACGCGTGGTTGTGTCATATGCCATATGTCTATCGCATCGGCCGCGCGCGTTTGACGCACGCGTCAGTCGCTGGCATCGGAATCGGCGCCATACGTTTTCATAGTAACTAGTATTGGCGCATCGGCCGTCGGCCGCGAGCCGCGCGCGTCAGACGCATCGGAAGTCCACCTTTAAACTATTAGAGGAACTACTATGGAAAGGAACACAAAGAAGATAAACTATTTAGCAGTTATTGTGTACCTCATCAAAAGTGATGTCATCAGGTATAAACCTCATGTCCAGCTTGGTGGCGCTGCTCTCGTACTCCATGCCGTCACACTCGCTATACAGCTTGTCGGCAGTGGCCACCGAGTCGCACTCCACCACCGCGTAGTAATACTTGAGCCTGTTCAGTTGGTACCTCCTCAGCTTCTCCATATGGTATGATGATCCTGTTAGCATTGGTTTTAAGTCTGTATATACGCTAATAAAACAGTTAATTATAAAGCTGGCTTCCCAAAATAGGTGAAATTGCCTTGGGAAGGAAGATTAAGGAGGCTAACAAAAGACTATATTTTATTAATTATTTTGTTTTTGGCCTCATTGTAGCGAGATAAAATCATTATACTAGTTAGTCTTATCATAAGCATTTAAACACAAAAATGTTCATCAAAATCGGTCCAGTAGATTTTGCGTGACGCTTGAACAAACAAACGACAAATGAAAAAATCTGTAATTTGGAGTCAGGGGCTAAACACCAAAGTCAAAGTGAACATAATTTATTCAATATAGGAGCTTGAAGCACACTTATTAAACGTCAAATCTTTTTTTGAAGCTACCACCGCTTCGGAACACCATAACACCATATCGTAACCTTTTTTTAGGCATATGCTCACGACTATATTCCCCGAGGGGGTAGTCAGAGATACCTTTTTTTTGTAAAAATATTCTTCAATATGCCTACAGACACACACACAATAGTGTAGATGACGATTAGCTTTTGCCTATCACTGCATTTCTACAAATGTGGAGTGGATTTTGCGAGTAACGTAATCATATGGATTGTTTGACAAAAACACATTTGCGCCAATACAAGGCGGAGGCTCGTGGCCACATCAAGATGCCAACAAATGGAACATTCACAACATATTTTTTACGTACCTTCTTCATTGCCGTCGTTGTCAGAGAGCTCCTCATCTGCCTTGTCAGTCAGTTCGATCGGACCACGCACTTCTTCTTCTCGCATTCTTTTCAATCCATATTCTGAAGGATAAATCTGAAATAATTGATTCAATGACCATTAAAATAAGGACGAAATAAGTCATCTATGTTATAGACATTTCGCATGAGCGATCTTTGAGCGTAGGCGATATCGCAAATGAAACGCTGCACTCATTTTGGCACAGTTAAAAGTCAGAGGCTCATCACAATTTTTCTCGGTTTCCCAAAGGTGGCATGCCCACTGTAACAAGAATCAAGAGAGAAACTATGCATCTATTTTTAGGTTTTTTATTTTTTAAGACATGTACTTTTTAAGTTTAAACAACAAACACCTATACTCCATTTCGAATAGACGAAATTTCAAGGCTAGTTTGAATTCCAAATTTGAAACACTTCCTCTCACTTGTTCTTAGAACAGTTTAAGTAACGTCCAAGATATGTCGGATAGTATAATATCTTTCTGATAAACAAATTATATTTGCAAATCAAAATTGGCCAGAAAGCATCTAGGTAACGGAAAATCTTTTCGTCTTTATTCGAAATGAATTATAGTTACCACTAGAAGTATTTTTGAAGCTATTGTGTAGCCTTCTGAACAATGTAGAAATGTTAGTTCCAGACATGGATTAGGTTACAAATCAAGACAGAAAATGCAGGCCAAGGCATTTGGCAAAATTTAATCATCATCAGCCTATAAATGTCCCAGTACAGGGCACAAGCCTACTCTCAAGTAGGGTCCACCACTCGTGACCAATGGGGATGGGTAAAGTTCTTAAATACACACATCTGAATTTCTTCTTCAGCATGCCCAGGGCAAAATTTAATACTTACAGTTATTTTGTAAATGACGCCCCCAGGAGGCAGAAATGAGTTTAGCAGGACCATAATGTCACTTGCATTAATGTTGTCCCAATCCATGTTACATACAGCAATTCTGGAAAATATCAATTCAAAGCATACATTTTCATGATTTTGTTAAGTAGAGATTAGTGTGTGTAGTGGATACACATGGCATGGGTCCTATTAAATCCCGAGTGAGCTCCGGGATAATAAAAGCATCCACATTTTTAAGTTGGACCATAATGTTTTCGAGAACAGTGAAAACCATATGAAAATTGGTTCAGCAGTTATGCATGATCTTCATCTTGTCTTCCTGTAACCCCTACGTGGGTTATAGGGCTCGGATAATAGCTCTCCAACAGTTGCGATCTTGGGCAGCACTGTAGATATCCTGGGGTCACATTGAGGCTTTTAGCCTCTATAGTTATTTGAGGGTGTCCTCTTTCGTTTGCCTGGTGGGTACCATTCTAAGGCTGTCTTGGATGGGTGATCGTCAGGCGTCCTTAATACATGGCCTAGCCACTGCCACTTACAAGTAAGTATCACTTTTTCTATTCTCTGCTGATCTGTTGATTTATCGATTATTATACAATTGTAGTATGATCCACAATGTAATGTAGTGGTACCTCTTAGAAGACTCGTCAGTGGTTCCAGCGTCCGCGTCCAGCTCCCCCCACTCATGCTCTAGTTCACTGTCCTCCTCTGCACTACTCTCCTCATCTGACGAACTGTCCGTGAGTAACACACCTGTACATTCAAACAATAGGGATGATGAAAATTTTCATTTCATTACTTTTTTAAGAGCTGTTAGATATCTTAATCACAGTGAAATTCATTTTTGAATATCTTAACAAATGACTGAAATATGAAGTGTTAAAAATTTATGATTAGTGCGAGAGGCATTATATAAAAAAGTGACGTCATAACCTCGTATTTGCATACAAATCATGGTGATGTGTCATACAAACACCTGTTCTGCATGAAAGAGATAGAAGAAGATAAAAATCCTTTTTCAATCGTTTGTAACTTTTTTGTTTTCTATTCAATTATGTGAGTACTGGCTGGTCACCTGTACTGGCACAGCAATGACATAGTTTTATATTTCATTCGATTCGTCAAATAAAAGATGTCAAAAGGATCTATTAATTGTAATGTGAATTTGAGATAACGAATAAAGATGTTGTAAACTATTTGTAAACGTTCTTCGGAGAAAATCCCTCACAAATAATAATTTCGTTTGATGTTTTGTTATTAAATTTAGCCTATTTTTGTAATTCATTACAAGATATGAATTTCCAGGATCAGTCATCATGGCAATTATGGTCATGAGTTTATGTGTGCATGTTAATATGAAACAATAACAAATCAAATTATTACCTTCACCCCTGGCAAAATCAATGTCCAGATCCAACAATCTTTCCTTGGTTTTGTGGTCCAGTTTCCCGCGGGTTAACTTATCGTTTTGAGACTTGGTCGTTTCGTCTTTTCCCTCATCTCCACTCTCCGGCCGTCTGACGAAGCGTCCAGGAACGGCATTTTTTATCTCAGATTCTTCAGTGGATTTCTCCACTTCTTCGTCCTCGTCCGAGCTAGAACCTTCATCGGATTCCTCTAACTCGTAATATTTCCTCAGATTCTCCGTGGATGTCTCATTAACTGGCCGGCCGCGCTTATCAACACTATATTTCACTTTGAATTTTTCATCGCTGAACATCGACTGAAATCTTTTATCAATTTTAACTTTACGCTCATGTTTAGGTATTTGTCGATAGCGCGGGTCGTTCAGGTATTTAGTGAAACGGTTATCTTTCAATATATCGTCGCCCATGGCTTTAAAATAAATCGAATTACTGAACACAGGTCGAAATAACCTAAAATTACAAAACAATGTGATATTGTGACATACTCGGTGTGTTCCGATTCATAAAAACAGTGCTGTGATCGATTACAGCGCTAAAACCCGTTTCATTTGCGTTAGCGCGCCGACAGCGCTGATAGCGTTCTACCAATTCGGAACGCTAGATATCGCGCTCACACCGTTCACACCACAACATTCAAATATTCACATTATTTTCTTCATCACTAATCGTTATAAAATTTTTATTCGTCTTTTTTAGAACATAATCAAACCCAGTACTACTAAAGAAACCTAAATCGAGACCTAAACAAACCAAAAACATAGGACAGCAAAACTGTCAAGCGTCACTTTTGAAAATTCGCTCAAAAATTTACTAGGACAAAACTATCAAACGTCACTTTTGACAACTCGCTCACAGTGCTAACGCCATGAACCGTGAGCACTGTTATTGCAAGATGGCGTCGATAGTGACGTCATGAATGACGTCACGTTTTCGATTGTGGACGCGCTCACGTCAAATCGGAACGACATTTATCGCGCTCACAGCGCTGTCGGCGTAATTCGGGACGCAGCGACTGACTGACATACATGACATCCGATGATGATGATTTTTTTTTTTGGTTCAATTCAAGGCAAAGGGTTATATATCCCATACAGCCGATGTCTTTAATAAAATTCTCTTATTTATAGCAATTAAAACGTTGGTGTTCGACGTTTTGACGCTTCTTTGGAGTTTTTGGAGACACCCGAAAGACGAAGGAAACGCAGAGAAGTCCACAGGAAAGAGGTGAACCGATCGCTTAGCCGCGCTACAAATGACGGAACACTTCCTGTTTACGACCCATACACCATCATATTTCACAGAACTGTATATTGTTCACTTGCACGACACTTTGTTACGCAAAACAACACCAATTTTACGAACCAAAACTCACTATAAACAATAAAAATTCTATGAAATATGAGGACTCCAAACGTAGCTGACAAATTCCCGCAAAAACTCCCGATGATGATGATGAGTTGATGAGCAACGGTGCGTTCCGATTCATAAAAACAGTGATGTGAGCGATTACAGCGCTAACACCCGTTTCATTTGCGTTAGCGCGCTGACAGCGCTGATAGCGTTCTACCAATTCGGAACGCTAGATATCGCGCTCACACCGTTCACACCACAACATTCAAATATTCACATTATTTTCTTCATCACTAATCGTTATTAAACTTTTATTCCTCTTTTTTAGAACATAATCAAACCCAGTACTACTAAAGAGACCTAAATCGAGACCTAAACAAACCAAAAATATACGACACCACGCGCTCACATCAAAATGTCGTTCCGATTTGACGTGAGCGCGTCCACAATCGAAAACGTGACGTCATTCATGACGTCACTACCGACGCCATCTTGCAATAACAGTGCTCACGGTTCGTGGCGTTAGCACTGTGAGCGAGTTGTCAAAAGTGACGGTTGATAGTTTTGTTCTAGTAAATTTTTGAGCGAATTTTCAAAAGTGAGGCTTGTTAGTTTTGCTGTCGTATATTTTTGGTTTTATTAGGTCTCGATTTAGGTTTCTTTAGTAGTACTGGGTTTGATTATGTTCTAAAAAAGACGAATAAAAGTTTAATAACGATTAGTGATGAAAAAAATAATGTGAATATTTGAATGTTGTGGTGTGAACGGTGTGAGCGCGATATCTAGCGTTCCGAATTGGTAGAACGCTATCAGCGCTGTCGGCGCGCTAACGCAAATGAAACGGGTGTTAGCGCTGTAATCGCTCACATCACTGTTTTTATGAATCGGAACGCACCGCAAATCGGGACGACATTTATCGCGCTCACAGCGCTGTCGGCGTAATTCGGGACGCACCGCAAGATATATTCCACGTATTCCACTAATAAAAAAAAGATACATTGACTACTCAAAGTTCAGTAAGAAGTCGAAAGGTATAAACCGCGCTAAAAAATACTTTGTCGGTACTTGGTCATTAGTCTGTGGTTTGAATTGACATTTGAATGAATTTGACACAAGATTTGACAGCGTAAAACTTCCCTCAACATTGGAATGTGTGTACCGCCCTCGCATTTCAAGAGTTAGGTATTAGGTACAAAGAAAAATATCACTAAAGACCAGGCTGTAAGGGCTAGTTCCCATTGCCTTTCCGAAAGGATAAACTATAAGGAGTTTTTGGCGGGAATTTGTCAGCTACGTTTGGAGTCCTCATATTTCTTCGAATTTTTATTGTTTATAGTGAGTTTTGGTTCGTAAAATTGGTTTTGTTTTGCGTAACAAAGTGTCGTGCAAGTGAACAATATACAGTTCTGTGAAATATGATTGTGTATGGGTCGTAAACAGGAAAAGTGTTCCGTCATTTGTAGCGCGGTAAAGCGATCGGTTCACCTCTTTCCTGTGGACTTCTCTCCGTTTCCTTCGTCTTTCGGGTGTCGCCAAAAACTCCAAAGAAGCGTCAAAACGTCGAACACCAACGTTTTAATTGATATAAATAAGAGAATATTATTAAAGACATCGGCTGTATGAGATATTATAACCCTTTGCCTTGAAATGAACCAAAAAAAAAAAAAAAAGGATAATGTATAAAAAAAAAGATCTGACATGACATGTGCGATTTTTTCGCGTTAAGTTGAAACGATTTTACAAAAATCTTGATATTCATAAATCGAAAATGAATAGTATCGGAGAAGAGTGTACAGAGCTAAAGAAAAAATATGATGACTGTTTCAATAGCTGGTTCACGGAGAAGTTTCTAAAGGGAGACCATGACGAATCAATGTGCGCCAGTATCTTCAAAGTTTATCAGGATTGCGTAAAGGTATCATCAGATAAAATCTGTTCCTTTTATCCAAATCAATATGAATTATTCATTATTGATATTTATATTTACTATTTATTACGTTTCAGAATGCAATGAAACAACAGAGTATTGATTTTAAAGAAATTGATAAGGATGTGTTAGGAACAGAAAATGAGCACAAGCCACCCCCGTCGGGCGGCAGCAGTTGACGAAGATTCGACCTGATGTGCGCATTCAGTCCTGCAGCATGCTGGAACCTCTGCAAAGGAGACTTTTATCAGTTACACGAACGGAAGCACTACCATGAGTATAATAACAACAAAAGCTTGATGTAAATGTGTACCTACTAAGTTTTTTATAAATAAGTTTCATCATGCATTATGAATAGAAATTGGATAGTTGGATGCATATTTACCTAAAGTTGAGGTGTTGGCTATTATCATAGATTTAGCATATCGGGTCCATCTTAATATGCTGACACTTTTTTAAGGGGATGATCAGACCATCAAACTGAACCACTTTCTCTATGGGATCAATATCGAAATCGGGAAAAAAAAATCAGCTGTTCCATAGTAAACTGAAATCTTACTAGACCCAATTGTATGGGACAGATGATTTTTTTTTCGCGATTTCCACATTGGACCCATAGAGAAAGTTGTTCAGTTTGATGGTCTGATCATCCTCTTAAAAAACTGTCAGCATATTGGTTGGACCCTGTATACTAGACTTAACCCGCGACTTCGTCCGCACAAATAATATACCAGATTTTAAGTCAGATCATAAGCTATCAAACAAAAAAGTTTCATCAAAATTGGTTCAGTAGTTTTTGCGTGATGCAGTTACAAACATACAAACAGAAAGACAAAAATTCTATAAAAGGAGTATACCTAAAAACCATATCATAATCTTTTTCATGTATCAAATATCTTCAATGTACAGACACACTTCTGTTACAGTTTTATAATAGTTAAGATTATGTTCGATCGGAAATGTGAAAGAGAACGGGCATACATTAACATATGTTAGAGCAAGATAGATAGACGAGACCATTCCCAAACACGCTATGAGTCTGTATGGTCCTAGAGTCAGTTGTCAATGGAACAAATCCTGCTTTTTTATCCCAAAATCTCAGGTTTTTTTGGTCTGGCCTTGGATAATCCATAGCTCATACGTAGTATATGCTAAATCTATGGCTATTATGGAGTGAACTTTTGTATTGAAAAACAAAACACTTTTTTATTTAATTTCATAATTTTAAGAAGTCACTTCCATACTATGCATCCGATTAGTTATGCATTCCCAGATTTCCTGGCATCCGGAAAAATATTTAAAAAGATAATTTTAAGAAGCCGCTTCCATAATTTCATACCCAAAAATGAAGTTTAAATAAATATGCATCCGAATATCCGATCTCTAATCATGAATGCAATGGGTAGAGTGCAAGTTTATTATTTATTACCACCGGGTTAAGTTCCACGACAATTGTGATATAAAATATTGTTTGTCTTGGTCAATGTAGATAATGGTACACAAAACTGCTTGTCGATTTATTTGAGGACTTATTGCATTTATATCTTAATTTTACGTTTACTGTTGTATTAAATATTTAGTTTAGTAAATGTTGATAAATCATAAACAGTAGTTTCATTTCATAAGTAAGTCCTATGTCAACAGTTCTGAAGAAAACTTTAATCAAGCCTGCCTCAAGCTTGTCTCAAGCCTTTCAGTCAAGGGGCATGTATGTACCATTACCATACTGCCGAGGATTAGTACTAGTAGAACAGATCTGAATCTACAATTAAATGTTAAAACCAAGGAAACTATTATCGTAACTAAGAAAAGTATAGGGTCCTTCTTAATATGCTGACACTTTTCTAAGGGGATGATCAGACCATCAAACTGAACAACTTTCTCTACGGCACCAACATCGCAATCGAAAAAAAAATATCAGCTGTTCAATACAAAAATGGAAACCTACTTGAACCAAATGTATTGGACACCAGTTTTTTTTAAAAGTTCAATGATGGTCACATAAAGAAAGTTGTTCAGTTTGATGGTCTGATCATCCCCTTAGAAAAGGGTCCGCATATTAAGGACCCTGTATATTTCATTTCAAATAAGGACGAAAAGATTTTTCGATTCCTATAGTAATAGCTTTTTGGCTAATTCTGATTTGCAAATATAATTGATTTATCAGAAAGATATACTATCTGACATATCTTGGACGTTACTAAAGCTATTCTAAGAATAAGTGTGAGGAAGTTTTTCAAATCGGTTTCTGTAATTCAAAATAGCCTTAAAATTTCGTTGCTAATTGAAATGGAGTATAGTTACAAATTTTGTAGTTCAGTTGAATAACTGCCATACTTGATTTGCATGAGTACTTCATACAATAACAAAACATATTAGTTACAGACTAGCGACGCCCGCAACTTCGTACGCGCAGAACACTGACTTTAAATACTAATTACTTTTGATTGAATGAACTGATTGCAACGAAATAAAGCCTAAATGTTAATCCAAACTAAGCCCTATGCTTTTGTGAAAACCACATAAAAAACCCAAATTGGTTCAGTAGTTTTTAAATGATGCATGCACAAAGAAACAGAAAAATAATCCATTAAATTTAATATTTTTGCTAAATATCTTCAATGTGCATCCAAGCTAAGTTTACAATTTAACTACATCGACGGCGAAGTGACATGAACTTGTATTCTGAATTTTTGAGATTATTGCATAAATATTTCTATTGAATAAAATACAGTGTAGCATTGCACTCATATTTGTATAGGTACTCGGATTTAATTTTCTGGTTTCTATAAGGTACTTAGTTTATTGCAATACAAAATTAAAGAAAAAAAATTTAACTAATTTAAAAATACAATTTAGGAAATGTTTTTTTACATCCTCTAAAATCCTTTTTTCGTAACTTCGCCGTAAATGTATATGCCGTGGAAATTTTATGCAATCCCATTGGCCAACATTTCCTTATTTCTCCGCTCCGCATCAGTGGCAGCTTGTCTGATTGAAGTAAGTATTAAAAATAAAGCGGTTAAATTATTAAACATTTATTAGAGGCTTACAAACTAATCTTAACACTATGAACATGAAGTCCATCATCGCTGACTGGTGTCCCTCGGTCGGTACGCTATGCCTCTGCTCTTCATTTCCCTGATAACACCCGCTGGTAAGCGGCCCGACACTGATATTGCATACACTCCTTTACAAAAACGACCTGTTGAAACATAACTGATTTTAACATCAAACATATTTAGAAAAAATAGGAAATATGCTAATACCACTTCTAAAATCACACCCTACCTAAAACCATACCTTACTCTATGAGAAGTGAACTAAAATTGAATGAAGGAGTTTCTGGAGATGTCACAAAGACATTATACCTAATAGAGTGAGCCATACCAATTGTAAAGTGTCCACTTTTTTTTACGTTTAGGTTTGAGTGTGTGGTGTCAAGTAGTATGGAAAAAAGGCACCAAGTGACATATGGCCTTATGTTTACGGTCACTTTTCACACACACTAGCTCAAAAAAAAGTGGACAGCCGCATAAACAAATATCTATAGTTCCATCTCCTTCTACTATTAAAGGTACGTCATAAGACAAAAGGGACTAACTACAATCGTAAATTTATGCGGACTCTATGGAGATCCTTCCTCTGAAGTAAATCCCTATATGTAAGGCGCGGTTTAAACAGAAGAGACGTGTGGCGGTGGCGGTGGTTGATAGTCAAAGTAACACAATTATAAACCTTATAGTACATAGCATTGCGTCGTTTGGAGAATTACGCCCGCGCCTCCAGGCGTCATCGACCTGGAGGCGTGGGCGCGGATTTCCTTTACGACAAACACGTCTCTTCTGTATAAACCGTGGCTAATGTAAATGAGTAGAATAGTTTACTAGTTGTGGCATGAATGATGCCATGATCTATCTGTATGTAGACTGGCTTTGTTTTTTGTATAAAACATGTTTTTCTATTTTTCTTAATTAATGGCCGGTTGCTTGCGTCTAGCGCGGCAATTCTGCCAATGACAAGTAGGTTATAATCTCAACTGATTGTTTGGTTAAAACACAAAAGAGTTTCAAGAGTTGCAAGCCTAAGAGAGGCCAACACGCATGCGTCTACCCTCCGCCAGACATGCAGCGCGACTCCAAACATGATTTTAAGAATAAGAAAGTAAAAACAAAATCATTAGACAATCACTACAACATACTACAAGACAACATTACTTTTACAAGTAAATAACTCATCTATGAAATCAAACGAGTCATTTTTTATTATCTTGCAACATCCATTTCATTATGATTATGGTCCTTTGAAATTTACTAATAAAATTAAAGAATGTCGAAAATAAAAGTGGACTGTAAAATTTTAATATACACAGCACTGAACTATGAAGCATATGGTTAGACTGTTAGAATGACCACGTTATTTAGAAGACCATACTGACACTCTGTCAATTTTTTATTTGTATGAAAAGCAAATGAGAGATCGGAGTGTTGGGCCGTTAAAGTGACGGATGAAAAACTACTGCATGCAGCAGAGATGCGAATGTTGAGATGGATGTGTGGGGTTATATTAGAGGAAGTTTGAAAGTGGCTCCTGTGAATGAAAAGCTGCGGGGTAATCGGTTATCGTGGTATGGACATGTGATGAGAAGAGATGAGTGGCATATTACAAGACGAATGTTAAATCTGAATGTGGATGGCGCATGAAGAGAGGACGACTAAAGAAAAGATGGATGGATTGTGTGAAAGATGACATGTGTAAAAAAGGTGTGTGCGCTGAAATGATGGCTAAAAGAGATGAATGGAGGAAGACGACATATTGCGCCGACCCCAAATAATGGGATAAGGGCAGGAAGAAGAAGAAGAAGAAAAGCAAATGAGATGTGACTTAATAACACTTACTAATGCGTTGCCATTTGCAAACCCAACTATCTTCGGGACTCATGACTGCAATCATCCTGAAAAATATATTGATAATCAGATTATTTCTTTTCTGTAGACTTAGTATGACTAGTGGCACCAACGAATCAGTGGACCGATTGCGATAATACCAAGTCTATATGTTAATCTGAACTAAGCCCTATGCTTCTGTGAAAACCCCATCCAAATCGGTTCAGTATTTTTAAGTGATGCATACACAAACAAACAGACAACATTTCTAAAAATGGTCTGAATGCATTCTATTATGTATCCTAAAAACAATTCAACTATTTTCAGTGTACATCAACGCCAAGTTTACAATTTTATTATTATGTCCCCCGCACAATGCTTATAGTAGGATTTAAAATTAGAAGATGCTTAATTGAACAGTACAAATGCCAAAGATGCAATCGTTTTTGTCTTAAACAATATAACTATGGACAAGTTACGCATGTAAATCAACTAATAAACTTTTCTGCCACTTGTTGCGGGGGATGAGTTAGCATGAAATCCGCAACATTGGATTTTATTCCATTACTTTAGATTCTAATTTTGATTGTTAAAATAGTCTAGAATCAAATGAGACTTGTTTGAAGTTATTGCTCCGCAATTATAGGTGTCTCGTTCAGTGATAAAGTATACAATTGTACGCATATGCACATGATAAATTGATCTTGTAACGTGGCAGAGGGCAAGGCTGGTCCCTAGTTATACCGTCTAAGGTTTTTGTGTTCACTTACCCATCAAAATTATTACTTGTACAATCATAAACATTATCCTTGTTGTTCTTCATGCGGAGAAATTCATCACAGTTATCACATCCATCGTACTCGAATTGTTCAAATGTCTGGAATATTGGTCAGAGTGTCATTTTCGGCTCGGTCGACTGTCTACTTAATAGATGCTGATATCAAAATAGGATAAACATCGCGGTTCGGATCTTAAGCGCTCTAACGAGTGTATTTAGACAAAAATAGTGCATAGTTCCTTGTACATAAGGTTCAGAGCAATCAAGGACAGCACTCAAGATCCGTGCCGCTATGTATACCAGTGTTGCCAGATCCATGAGTTAAAAATTATCACAGATTGGCTGCAAAATTATCGTGTTTTTTATTGCATCTCAAATTCCCAAAACTTACGATAGTTTTAGGAATTTGGGATGTATTTTACGAGTCCAAAAGAGAGAGAGAACCAAATGATTCACGAAATACAGTATTAAATGTTTTCTATTTAAAGGTAGGTAAATACGAGGTTTAGGGAATCTTAGTACAACTTTTGATTCAAAGGACACAATGAGTAAATATTTATTAATCGCTTTTAGTGATAAGACTGCCCTTTCTATTCTTGGCGTGCAAATAAAGAATATTTATCTTATCTTAATAGTTATATCCCAAATTTTGTTTTTGACTTCATCAGTGAATCAATGATGTGATTTATCTTCTCATTAGTTGATGTAATAAAGTTCAGGGTATGATGGGACTGATATATACATATACATGCATATAAAAGTCCTTAATAATGAATAAAATTAAAAAAAATACTAAATTTTCACATTAGAACTTTAAATGTTAGTAATATTTGAACACTACCCAACACTAAACGTGAGTATGATGTATCGTTGGAATTAAACGGAAAATATGGTTGAAAATAGTGATTGGATACACTGATTTCATTACATTTAAGAACTATCATGGAATTTTTAAGAATTATCGTGCTATACCAGACTTATATTTTATATCGCATGCCACTCAAAAATATCGTGGATATAGGATAATTAGCGCACGTCTGGGAACACTGAACATAACCTATCTTTTAAGTTAGTTCGTGTTCTTTCACTGCAGTTTTCTTTATCAATAGTTAAATATCAGTTAAGTATACGAACACAAAAATATTCGAATATGTATAATAATGTACTCAGAAGCAGCAAACATTAGCAAAAACAAAGAAAAAATACCTTGATCAAAGAACACACTAAACAGGCTCGTAAACCTCTCAGATCTTTAGGTACAGTTTCTAGAGACATTATGATAAATGTATTACAATTAAGAATAGCACTGTATTTGTTTAAATGTAACTTTTTAGAATTTTCTTTTCTGTATCGCACAAGGAAAATAAAAACCAACGCAAGCACAACAAAAAAATAGATTGACAGTTGCTGTTGACATGGACATGACATGCAGGATGCAGACCTATGACAGCTTTAGTTCCGATATAACCGTTGTGACGCTGAAGTCACATTTTAAGAGTCACGTTGCAGGTTCTGACCCGAGCACTTGTCTCGCGTGGTTTTCGCGCGTTAGTCGGGGAAATCTACGGATTTTTGTATGGAGTAGGTTGCATTAATTGCACTTTTGGTGAAAATTTGGAATATAGTAGATACATACCTGAAAAACATAAATTCAATAATCCCCGATTTTTTATGTTGTATTATTGAATAATTAAGACAAAACATTAAATTTAGGTATGAACAAAAAATGGAAAACTGGTGATTTTGTACAGGATGACTTCGTTCAATACGTTTTACTTATAACAATAATAATCCACGGTTAATATCGTTAATTTCATTTCATTTCAAATTCGTAGATATTTAATATTTTGTAAGTCTTCAAAAATTATAACCTCAAAACTAAATTATTTACTGTTTGTTTTTACACAATACATTTGCCTTTTGATAATTAACTGTCTCTATTGCTGGTATGCTGGTCGAAATATTTTTAGAAATAAGCTTGCCATTTGTACATTAATATCGTTTTTAAGATATTTTTCAGGTTCCTGAGCCTATATAACCACGAAATCTCGACAAAAGTGTTATAAACTAATAGTAATATTATTTCAAACACAATTTACTAAAGTGTCTTTAATGCAATCTCAAACCTTATTTTTTCTAGACTACGTCGCGTTATTGCCTTCCACAAGGCTTCGCCATCCTCAATCTCTTCTTGTTTTTGATCAAAAACAATCGCTGAGATTGGGATAGATAACTGCCTTTAAGCTACTTGACACTGGTGGAAATGCAGTGCTAACGCACAAGCAAGAGTCACATTTTCCCTCATGAAACGTCATTATTAGACGATGATAATGATAGGACGCCATATTGAACTTACAGCAACAGCAGCGTTATGCCGTGTTGTTGCGTCAGAAGCTTAGGTATATCTGGTGTTTTTCCTGGTATTTTCGCTTGAGTTGAGATTCCTTGAGAAGCCCTAATTCTTCCTTTGTATTCATCCTCTCCCGTTGTATGGCATAATAATATCATTGATTTCTTTGTTCCTTGGATAAATATCCCTATTTTTTTTATTCCGGAATAACTGTATACATACCTATAACTACAAGTTCTATACAAATTGGCTTTACGACAGCAGCGCCACAACGGAAATGTTGGAAGCAAATTTGACTGTCGCATCTGTAGCTTGCTACTTTTCAGTAATTTGTATGACAGCAGTTTTTTTTTAATAATGTCTTTAACGGCTCTGGATACTAGCGATTTAAGTGTTGCCAGCCGGGTCTTGTCAAAAGTAACCGGAAATAGATAACAGTAACCTTTTGATGTGAAAAGTATCTTTCACATTTTTCCAGTAATGAGGCATTAAAAGTTGATAGACAGATGTTGGTTGGTTGGTTGGATGAAGTTTTAGTAGTCTTTTCCATTTAAATGTAGGTTTTCTTTTTTCATACGATTTGTAGGCACAGATATATTATTGTCAAGCAACGCATTGAGAAACCAGTGAAGGTCGCTCTGACAAGAGCGGTTGGTTCGAAACAAGATGGGCGTTCTGAAAAGAACGTTTTGTATTATTGTCTTCGGTCGCTCGAAACAATATTGTCATCGAGTATAAGAAACAGGAGTGTAAGCCGCTTCAACACGAACATCTTCGGTATTCACTGCAGAGCTGTACACACGTCCTCTCGCTGCGACGACCGGAGCCAAAAGAACGAGCGCGGCCGCTGCGGAAATATTTATATAACGCGACGAGCGCCGCGGGCAGAAGTGCGGTGCGAGGGGGCGGTTGCACAAGACGAGGTTCGCGCCTCATTCCCATTGGTCCAAATAGAATCCTATTAGAATTTGTAAACTCTGGTATTCCCTCACTAATTGTACATACTTTATTTTAGATATATTTAGCTTAATTTTTACAATAAATCATTCACTTCTACAAGAGCATCTGAGTTTTACTCTACTCTCCGAACTCGCTAAAGTGGTGAGGAATGCTGGACAAACATTCCAGCGGTTCATACATGAAGTACTTCGAGAACTTGACTACGTATTTCCTTTCGTCGACGATCTCCTCGTGGCCTCCACCAACGAAACCGAACATCGTGAACACCTCCGCACCATCCTAAAGCGCCTGGAAGAATATGGAATAACAATAAACCCAGCAAAATGCGTCTTCGGGCAGCAAGAAGTCACATTCCTCGGGCATCATGTATCTAAAGAGGGAATTAAACCACCAGAGGACAAGATACAAGCAATAATAGAGTTCCCGAAACCACAAACCATCGACGAAATACGACGTTTTCTCGGTATGCTCAACTTTTACCGAGAAAACATACCTAATGCCGCCGCTATACAAGCCCCGCTAAACAAATACCTACACAATACAAAGAAAAAGGACAGCACGAAGATAGAGTGGGACGACGAAGCCACGCACGCATTCGAAGCATGTAAAGTTAGCATACAAAACGCTGCTTTACTCGCTCACCCATCGCACCACGCGCCACTAGCCATTTTCACCGACGCATCTGACAACGCCGCCGGCGCAGTACTACAACAACACATCAACAACAAATGGCTACCACTCGGCTACTACTCGAAAAAATTCTCCGAAGCTCAACAGAAGTATAGCACGTTCGACCGCGAACTTCTGGCGATGTACATGGCTGTCAAACACTTCCGCAAGTCATTCGAAGGCCGAGAACTAATAATCTTCACGGACCACAAGCCGCTCACATACCTACTCCGCAAGGCGCCATCTCCGACCGAGACCCCGCGCCGAACACGCCAACTACTATTTATTAGCGAGTTCACTAACGACATTCGACACGTGAGCGGTCAACATAACATCGTAGCTGACACTCTAAGCCGCATAGCAACAATATCCTGCCCAACAACACTGGACTACGCAAAGATAGCAGTCGCGCAAGAAAGAGACAGCACTATACAACAACTCACACAGCAAAGTAACCTAACACTCAAAAAGGTTACTTTGCCGAACTGTGGTACACCTATCTACTGTGAAACGTCATCTACCAATGTCCGACCATACATACCTACCGAGTATCGACGAGCCGCTTTCGACGCCGTCCACAACATCAGCCACCCTGGTATACGATCAACACGCAAGCTCATGTCACAAAAGTTTTTCTGGCCGTCCATGAACGTAGACGTCGGCACCTGGGCGAAACATTGCATTACATGTCAAAAATGTAAAGTACATAGACATACATCGAGCACCGTGACACCGTTCCCCGTTAGCGACCGTTTCCAGCATATCCACTGTGATTTGGTCGGTCCATTGTGTACTTTACCGCAAGGACATCGCTATCTAATAACAATTATCGACCGACACACAAGATGGCCCGAAGCAATACCTACCGAAGAAATCACCGCCGAAGTAGTAGCAAAGGCAATATACGAACACTGGATCATCCGCTTCGGCTGCCCTGCAACTCTCACCAGCGACCAGGGTCGCCAATTCGAAAGTCAGCTGTTCGCACGGCTCATGACCATCATGGGTATCAACAAAACCCGCACAACGCCGTATCACCCACAATCAAACGGCATGGTCGAACGCTGGCATCGCACTCTGAAAGCTGCACTCAAATCTAGACTCTATGGCAACGCAACATGGATCAACGAGCTTCCTACGGTATTAATGGGACTTCGCGCCGCCCTCCGCACCGACACGGGCGTAAGCGCCGCCGAACTAACCTACGGTTACAACCTCAGACTGCCCGGCGACTTCTTCACGCCGGCGTCGGGGCAACAAGACCAATCAGCCGACTACAACTACGTGAACAAACTACGCGACACTATCAACGCACTAAAACCAACGATACCTACAGATTGCCATAGAAACAAGAAACCTATCTTCGTACACAAAGACCTACAATCCTGCGAGTATGTTTTCGTGCGAACCGACGCTGTACGAAAACCGCTACAACCACCCTACTAAGGACCCTACCGTATACTCAAGAGAAACGACAAGATTTTCACGCTACAACTACCGAACCGAACAACCACTATCTCGATCGATCGACTAAAACCAGCCTACATTATTCAAGATGACAACGACCTAAGCGGCAACGACACTAATACGAAGACAGAACAAAATAACAAGAACGACTCTGAAACGAAGAAAAACTCAAACATCAAACCAACTGCTACAAACCTGAAACAACAGAAGACATCTCGATCTGGACGCGCTGTGAAACTGCCAGTACGCTTCGCTTGAGGGGGAGTACTGTAGGCACAGATATATTGTCAAGCAACGCATTGAGAAACCAGTGAAGGTCGCTCTGACAAGAGCGGTTGGTTCGAAACAAGATGGGCGTTCTGAAAAGAACGTTTTGTATTATTGTCTTCGGTCGCTCGAAACAATATTGTCATCGAGTATAAGAAACAGGAGTGTAAGCCGCTTCAACACGAACATCTTCGGTATTCACTGCAGAGCTGTACACACGTCCTCTCGCTGCGACGACCGGAGCCAAAAGAACGAGCGCGGCCGCTGCGGAAATATTTATATAACGCGACGAGCGCCGCGGGCAGAAGTGCGGTGCGAGGGGGCGGTTGCACAAGACGAGGTTCGCGCCTCATTCCCATTGGTCCAAATAGAATCCTATTAGAATTTGTAAACTCTGGTATTCCCTCACTAATTGTACATACTTTATTTTAGATATATTTAGCTTAATTTTTACAATAAATCATTCACTTCTACAAGAGCATCTGAGTTTTACTCTACTCTCCGAACTCGCTAAAGATTAAATGATTGATCGAGTAAATGACACGTTTTGGTCATTTTGTGATTTGATATCCATAAACATAGTTTTTATCTCACTCTGTGTAATTAGCGTGTAAGCCTGACTTGTTTTCGTGACTATTAGGTATTATTTTATGCTCGATCTAGCTATTCTCTTCCTACACTTTTTTTGAATTTTGATATTGCCATCTACAGATTTTTCGTTCTACTAGTCTTGGAAAACGTTCAACGAAAATTCGTCAACAAAATCTGCCTTAAAGAAATTTAGATAGCCAAATCTGCCAAAATCGCAGAAATCTGCCGCAAATGGTCACACTACACCAGTTTTTTTTTTTAAGTGATTTTGCTTGGCGCCATTGCTCTTGTTGTGTTTCGTGTTATTTGAAATTCGTAAAAAGTTGGTTTTAGTGATATTTGTGACATAATTTCGTGCGGATTGTGTACCAAACAGTTGCGTAAAGCGACCGACGTAACAGGAATCTGAAATAAATACGATAACAGAACATAAGTTTTGGTTCAAGTTAACTCGTACATGGTCATTTTGGCGGCAACGCGCGAGTTTACAAATCGACCATAGATTCATCGTCATCTATTATCCCATCATCCAAATAAAGAATATAAAGAAAAAAATAACGAATGGCTCAAAAGGACTAGTATCCAGAGCCGTTAAATACATTATAAATTTTTTTTTTTTAAATATCTTAACGGCTCTGAATACTGTTTCTTTTGAGTCATTCAATCAATCAATCAATCAAAATAATCAGCCTAGATCAACCCACTGCTGGGCATACTTTGACTAAAGTGGGCATAACATAAGCTTAAACTTTAACTCGTTAAATATAAGGTTTTAAAAAAATGTACTTCGAAGCATTGTTAGATCTTAATATTGTCTACACAATGGCGTGTGTCGCAAGTAAAAGTGACTTCAACTTATAAAGTAGATGCACACAATACATATTTTTTCCAATATTTAGGTTTTCCTTTGATGTAAAAAGTTTCATATGTATTTTATAGAAAAATATAAAATTTACTTCATAGCAAATAAACCCCAGATGTTTAAGATCTTTACTATATTTTTCATTAATTTGTATGTCTTTCAAATAACGAGAAGATAGCTTTTAAAAAACAGCAAAATATGGCCCTGCGTTTACCTGGGAAGCGTCTTGAGAAAAGAGAATGAAGGTGGTTAAGAAGCCACTTCAAGACAGAAGTGGGTCACATGCGACCCACCTGTGCTCTTTTTCACTCAGCGGCGCCCGCAACTTCGTATGTGCAGACCAATGACTTTAAATATTCGTAACTTTTGATTGAATGAACCCATTGCGATGAAATAAAGGCTAAATTACTAGTGTTCACTTTTAAGTAGTTATGCATCTAGACAACTTTAGCTTAAAAGTACGTTAAGTATCATAATTAATTTATTAGAAGTAACTGTAGCTAAGTGAATCAAATACATAAACAATAATAAATCGAATAAATATTAGTCCAACCTAAGCCCTAACCTTTTGGGAAAACTGCATCCAAATCGGTTCAGTAGTTTTTAAGTGATGCCTGCACAAACAAACAGTAGACGAACCGTTACTTATTCAAACAAAAATTTTAAAAATGGTCTCTCAGTGCATTGCGTACGTATCCTAAACGCCCCTAAATGAGTAATTTTGCAAATATCTTCAACCACTCCCTATTCACAATTTGATTGTACATGGTGTCCCTGGAAGTATGGATCTAATCAAACATGGCAGAGTTCATGTCATTTCCAAACTTGTAGCCCCTATGAATGATGGTTTCATCCTCAACGGTTCGAAAGTTATGATGATGGTCATAATTTTAAGTTTCTTTGGGAAAGTTGTTCAGTATCATGGGTACAATCACCGCTTAAAGTAATGCAACTGTTTACCGTAACACCCTGTAGATAATTTATCGTCTGTTTTGAAATAACAAAATATCAATATACACTCAATAAGTTTGAATAATAAAATAAGCGATTGGCCAAGGGTTATTATTCGATTAGGTACCTACCTACTCGTACCTACATTACAGTAGTAGTAGAAATCTATGAATGGAGATGAACGAAAGGTCAGAGAGCCCTGGCCTGGAGTGCTGACGTCGTCTGGACAGCTGCGCCAGCGCCTATCGATATCTCCTTTGTAGAAATCCATTACTTTGACTGTGATACTGCGTAGTAAATAAAGTTAATCATTTCTAATAAATTTATCTATCGTCCCACAATTGAAAGTTAATTAGCGTAATGCGCAGTTAGAATATAATATTTGACGGCATGTAAAATATAGGATCTGTGGTCAACCAGCCTTCGACGTTCGTCTGGTTTCGCACATTTGCTACTAGAGACTATCGCCGGACTACAGTCCCGATTACGGCAGTACGTGTGAGACTAGGGCCGTGGAGGGAGAGCAGCTGTCTTGAGAGCGGGGCAGCAGAAGCGGGGGGGGGGTTCTTCCAATAAAAGAATTCTTCAGTTGATATTCGCTAGCTTTCTTCCGGTTTTGCTGTGAGGACTCTTGTTGCGACTGATTATCGAACTGAGCGATCGAATTTACTGAGCTACCTCACGGCAATACCGTAGGGACGGCCTTGTTTTATTTTCTATTTTTGTTTTGGTTTTACATCAATTTCACTTAGGTTTACACACATATTTGACAATATTTCTTAAACTATGAGATTCAGATACAAACTTTCTTATTGGTGAAAAGGAACTTATAAGTCCCCGTATTTTGATATATAACAGTCTATTCTAGTTAGGATGGCCAGGTGACTAAGACAGAGTGAGGCGGAAAAATATACAGATTTTTACCGCACCGATCAAAACATTTTCATTTCCAAACAATTATAGGCATCCTATCTATAGCCTAGGTTTCTGTCTTAGTGCACCTGGACCGTATGCATTTAGTGCATCTATTTCTATGGCTCTATGTATGTGTTTACTATGCAAAATACGGGGGCAAAGTGTTAAGTGTGAAAGCAATCTTTAAAAACGTTATAATTTCTAATTTATCTTAACTGAACTGTTATTTTAGTTAAATTATGAGAAAGTTCGTTAATTACAATCTATTAAATTTATCAGTTAAAATCTATCTATACTGTGACTCTAAAAATAAGGGGTTAAAACTTGGGATTCAAAAAAACACGATATTAGTAACACTATACAATGAAAAACTTAACCTATCCTATCCTAAACTGTAAAAATGAAAACTTTATTAAAAAACACTAAAAAAACCAAACTTATACCTATAAAAACTAAAGAAAAAACAATATTTAATAAAAACTTAAGACTACGATAGATTTGTTATGAAATACATGACAAATACAACGACAAAAACTATAAAAAACTATTAGGAAATTGTATAAACATGATATACCCAACGTGATCAGTGCATTCTTTGAGTAAATAGTATAAAAATGACGGAAAATTCTAATTAGAATTTGCACTGATAACGTTGGGTGTCTCACTTCGCGGGGAGGAATCGTAGCAGCACCGCCGCGAAATGCGTAGACGCTCGAAGGCCAGCGAGGGGTGCCTCGGCCCCCGCAACCGCGGTGAGGGGAAGCGGGAGCCGAGGTAGACGTGGATACTCGCTGTCGTGAACATATTCTCCCGCCGCAGCTCTCGTAGCTGGAACTTTTCGTGTGAGCGGCAGCAGGCAGTCCCGTGGTCATCAGGACGACTCGTTGGCAGTGGGCAGGATCACCAGCTTCTTCGTGGGCCGCCGCAAGACTCCCTTGTTGGTGCGCACGTCGACAGCTCGTATCTCGCCGTCGGGGCCGGGAAAGGTGGCGACCACGACGCCTCGCGGCCAGATGTTGCGAGGCAGGGTCCCGTCTGCGATGAGGACCAGATCGCCCAGCTGAATGGCGCCTCCAGTGGCGCGGGGCTCCCGCCGGTGTTGCAGCTCGGGGAGGTACTCGCGCACCCAGCGCGCCCAGAAGTGGTCGGCCAGCCGCTGACTGACTCGCCACTCCCTGCGCCCGCTGATGTCGCCGTCGGTGAACGTCCCGGGTTGTGGGACGCGTGATGGCCCGCCCAGGAGGAAGTGGTTGGGCGTGAGGGCTTCCTCGTCGTCCGGGGCCGTCGACAGGTGTGTGAGGGGGCGGCTGTTTACTGTGTGCTCCGCCTCGACGAGCAGTGTAGCGAGCACCTCTTCCTTGGGCGCGCGCTCGTTCAGTGTTGTGTATAGTGCGGTTTTGATGCTCCGCACCATACGCTCCCATGCGCCCCCCATGAATGGGGCGCTCGGCGGTATGAAGCGCCACCGGATGGCGCGTAGCGACGCCTCTTCTTGCGTCGCCCCGTCGATCGCGCGGCGAAGCTCGATGTCGGCGCCGCGCAGGTTGGTGCCCTGGTCCGACCAGAGCTCTGTAGGGCAGCCACGTCGTCCGATGAACCTCCTCAGCGCCATCACCGCAGAGTCCGTGCTGAGACTACCCGCGAGCTCTATGTGTACAGCTCGGGTAGTGAGGCACGTGTAGAGTACGCCGTACCTCTTTTGATGAGTACGGCCGACGGTCACGGTGAGGGGCCCGAAATAATCGAGGGCCGCGAAAGTGAAGGCCCGCTGATGATGAGCAAGGCGACTCGGTGGGTGGTTGCCCGTTGACGGTTGCGCCGGCTTCGCCTTAGCGATGCGGCACCGTAGGCACTGTGTCACAGCGCTACGAACGGCGTAGCGCAGGCGTAGCACCCAGTAGTGTTGTCGTACCTCGTTCGCTGTAGTCTCGAACCCGCCGTGGTGTAGTTGTGTGTGAACGTGTGCGATGTAAAGCTGTGTCCACGGGTGACCGCCCTCTATTATCGCAGGCTCTCGTTGGCTGTAACAAATGTCCGTAGCGGCGTCTATGCGTGACCGTAGTCGTATCACGCCGTCTTGTCCGTAGGTGACGGACAGCTGTTTGAGTCTGCTATCTGTAGGTAGGGGGCGCCCCAGGCGCAGGGCGGTCACGTCGTCAGCAAAAACTATTTCTTGTTGGGCTCGAATCCACAGGAGCTGTGCACGGTGTATGTGATGTACTTCAATAGGTTTGTACGGCGATGTAGTCACGTCGCTCGTCGCCGCTTTCTTGACAATTTTCTTACGATTTTCATTGTTGTTTCTCCACGTCGCGTCGCTGTCTGTACTTTTCTTTGTTCGTTTGTAGGCCGCGTTACATTGTTGCGGCGCGCGTAGTAACTCGATGAATTGTAGAACTCGTGCGGTCGATCGTAGCAGACGATTGAAGTTAGAGAAACGTTTCACATCGGGTAGGGCTTCGGCGAGTCGTGTCGTTGACCTCGTCACATGCAGGCGCTCTTCGGTGGTGTCGACGTCGTCCGTAGTACTATCTGTCTCGGCCGGCCATTCACTTTCCTGTGCGTGTAGGAAAGGCGGCCCCGTGAACCAGCGATGTGTCGACTCGAAATTTCCCGGCGCCTCTCTCGTCGCGTCGTCCGCGACGTTTGCCTTGGTGGGGACCCACCTCCACTCCGATGTCTTTGTGGACTCACCGATCTCGGCGACACGATGTGAGACGAATGGTTTGTATACTCGAGGACCGTTGCGTAGCCATGTGAGCACGGTGCGTGAGTCGGACCAAAATACACGTCGATGAGGCTTGATATCGTGTTCTGTAGCGATCGATTGTGCTAGGCGGGCGCCCAGCACTGCAGCTTGTAGTTCGAGGCGCGGGATTGACACCGTCTTCAGCGGCGCGACTCGTCCCTTTGCAGCGATGAGGGACACGCAGACACGTCCGTCGCCGTCGATCACTCGCCAGTACGAGACGGCCGCGTAGGCCGAACTGCTGGCATCGACGAACGTGTGAAGCTCTATCGTCGTCGCGTGTGCTAGTTGGGCGTAGCAGCGCGGCACGGCTAAGCTTGAGAGTTGTTTAGCCTCGCCGACCCAACTCCTCCATGCCTCTGCTTCCGCTGGTGGTAGCTCGGTGTCCCAGTCGATGCCAGAGCGCCATGTGTTCTGCAGTATTCGTTTGGCTTGCACGGTGATCGGTGTAGCAAGCCCCAGTGGATCGTAGATAGACATAACAACACGTAGAGCCTCTCTCTTAGTGGGTGTACCGTCGAGTAGTGAAGTGGGCAACTTACGTTCGTTTATGTTGAACGAGAGCGTGTCGGTCTGCGTCCGCCAGACCATTCCGAGTATTTTCTCGGTGTCGAGTTGAACCACTTCTTTTTTCTCACCCGGCGCCAGCTGTCCACGTATAAGTTGAGAGTTCGATGCCCATTTAGTAAGGAAAAAATTACCTCGACTATGTATGAATGAGACTTGATTGGAGACTCGTAGAGCCTCCTCTTCAGTGTCGTAGCTAGCTATGTAGTCATCTACGTAATGACTACGTACTACGGCGTCGGCGGCCTCCGGGAACTTTTCTTTGCAGTACTCGGCGTTTCGATTCTTGACAAAAATGGCTGTGCTAGGCGAAGAGGTGGCCCCGAATATTACGCTCTTCATGCGATATTCGGTCGGAGGTCCGTCGCGTCGCTCCCCTCTCCATAGGAAGCGCTGCATGTCTCTGTCTTCCTCTCGAATCGATATTCGCATGAACATCTCACGAATATCAGCTGTGACTGCTATGTTTCGCTGCCGAAACCTCATCAGCACGCCGGGCAGGGATTGAAGTAGGTCGGGACCGGACAGCAGCAGGTCGTTCAAACTCGTCCCTCTTGACTTCGCCGCCGCGTCGTGCACTATTCGCAGCTTTTCGGGTTTCTCCGGGTTCACTACGCCGAAGTGAGGTAGGTACCATACCTTATTGGGTCGCGCGGTGGTCTTGGGCGCTTCCTCCGCGTAGTCTTTTTCTATGTAGTCTTGAATCTGGTCGGTGTACCTTTTCTTCAGCGCAGGTTCCCGGTCCAGCTTTTTCTCAATAAGTTCGAGGCGGCGGAGTGCTGTAGCGTAGCTGTCGGGTGGCGTGAAGTCGTCGCGACGCCATAGGAGCCCAGTCTCGTAGCCTCCCGCCGGTAACCGCTTAGTAGTTTCCTCCAAAATTGATAGCGCACGCTTCTCACTATCGTTGTAACTGCGACGAGGCTCGACACACAGTGAATCGAGCGAAAAATGTTCTCGGATCATTTCTTCTATAGAACTCTCGGGCTGAGGCGCAGACACATAGCTAATTCGTTGATCGTTTACCTTCTCACGCCGTCCCTCTCGCGCGCCGTGCAGGACCCACCCTAGTTCGGTTAGGGAGGCGACGGGTTGATCGTCCGTCCCGCGGCGCACGGCGTGAGCCAGCAGCAGCTGCCAGTTGTCCTGCCCGATGAGTATCGTTGGCTTGCCGTCTTCATAGAGGATCTCTTCCTCTATGTCTTTGAGATGTTCGAGGCCGGAGATGAGCTCCGGCGGGACCCGCTGTGCCGACAGGTGAAGCTTGTCCATTGTGCGCGCTGTTACTTCAAACTCTTCCAAACTATATTTGCCGCCAATTTTCAAACGCACGCGCGTCGACTCACTTGCGTCGATCCGCGCGCCCGCCACGCCCTCTATAGTGAACGGTGATGCTGTCCCTTTCGCACCCACCTTATTAGCGATTTCTCTTTCCACTATAGTGCATGTAGAGCCGTCGTCCAACAGTGCGTATGTTTCTATTTGCGACGTAGGACCGCTCACTATCACTGGCACGATTTTCAATAGAGCCGTCCTTACTGTATTTCGCGCCGACGACACTGTTTCTTCTGGCTCTGGCTTGGGCGGCGGCCTCGGCTGCGGCGTGCTATGGAGGAGCGGGTGGTGGTTGTGCTGACACCCATTGATTTCACACCTGTGTGTCTTACAGCTGTGTTGACTGCGACGAACACGAAGACATTTGAAGCACAGGCGTTTTTCTTTCGCGATGTCCCAGCGCGCCGACACAGTTTCTTTTTTAAACAGTTCACAATTATTTACCTTGTGATCGCCTTTCCTGCAGACTGGACAGGGCTCTGGCTTCGGCTGCTGTCCTCTGGCGTGGTAGGCGCGCGCTGGTCCTCTTTGTTGTTGCTCCCGCCGCTCGAACTGCGGCACGTGTTCGAGGGGAGCAAAATTACCGCACCGTTCCGCGGTATAGTCTAAAAACTTTGTTAACGTTACCAAGTCTGGTTGGAAGGCAGGCTGTTCCGGAGCGAAGTCGTAGTAACGGAAGCGTAGCGTAGGCGGGAACTTGTCGATGACGGCGCGCACTATCTCTGGGTTGTATAGATAGTGCGATCGGCCCAGCGCCTTGACCGTCGCGGTGATGTTGGCCACACGCGACGCGAACACACACACATCTTTCGGGTTTTCGGTGAGGCGCGGCAGGTCCCGTAGCTTCTTCATTTCAGCCATGACGAGCGCATCGGGTCGTCCAAATCTCGATTGAAGAAGCTGCATTACCTCCAATGTTGTTGTGTGGCCCACGAACAGACAGTGGGCCGCGTCCCGCGCCGGCCCGCGCAGGCTCCGTCGTAGTCTCGCTATCGTTTCTTGTTCTGTCAGCTGTGCCATTGATTCTTCCACTGCTATCTTGAACGGTAACCACTCCGCCGACTGGCCACTGAAGAAGGGTAGGTCAGGAACCCTTGACGCGATTGCGGGCTGTCCCGCGGACCGCGCGGCGAGAGTGATGGCGCTGGCGAGCTCTTGTATCGCCAACTCGTTCGGTTTGCTGTCTTGTCGCGGAGGCTGCTGGTGCGGCGCGACAAGGTGATGCGGATCTCCGGCGACGTCCCCACCCGGGGGCCTCTGCGCCGCGTCCCATCTTCTATCTTCTATATGTTTTCGTATTTCCTGTAGCGTAGGCGGCTGTTGCGGCGCTACAGGCTGGCGTGGCTCCCCGGTGCTCTCCCAGGGCTCCCGCGCCAGGGCCGCGCTTCTATCTATAATCAGTCTTGGTTCTCCCTGTCGTGGCGGTGGCTCCAGCAACGCGGCAGGGTGGCGGTGGTCCACGGGGAGGCCCTCCCAATAGGGCCTCGCCTCCGTAGTTTTCGTCGGTTGACTATTAATGGGGCCTCGTGCTTCGGCGTCCACGCGACACCCGGGCTCGACGTCACACGGCACTGGTGGCGGCAGAGCGGCGGGCGGTGGTTCCGAACAAGGTTCTGGCACGTTGTGAGGCTCCATCGTGAGGGCGAGAGTGCTTCTATCGACCCATTCCGACGTCCTTTCTTCTCGGACCGTTTCATCTATTGAGTCCTCTTCATCTGAAGTTTCTTCTAATACGCTGACTTTGGCCTCGGCTAGTTCGACGCGAGCTCGTAAGAGCTCTAGCCGGGCCTGCGCCAGCTCCCGTTGTTTTCTGCTGGATGCTTTCGATGCTCTGGATCGTGGTGACTTCTGTGGTGCGGTGGTTTTCGTGGCGTCAGTCGACGTGGCTGATGTGTCTGGGGCTGTGGTGGCGGTACGCGACTCCGTGGTCGTCGCGGACGACGCCGTGGGCTCGGAATCGGCCGCGGTGCCCGACGCAGACACACCAGGGCGTGACGTGGACTCCTCTTCACGGAGCGGGAGTCCGTCGCGACGCGGCACAGACTTCATACTTCTTGTCACGGGCATTTTCTATTCAGCAGGTCTTCCAGGTCTTCACCCAGGTCTCACAGTACGCTCAGGACGGTAATCCGGCTCGAAGGACCATAAAATGTGGTCAACCAGCCTTCGACGTTCGTCTGGTTTCGCACATTTGCTACTAGAGACTATCGCCGGACTACAGTCCCGATTACGGCAGTACGTGTGAGACTAGGGCCGTGGAGGGAGAGCAGCTGTCTTGAGAGCGGGGCAGCAGAAGCGGGGGGGGGTTCTTCCAATAAAAGAATTCTTCAGTTGATATTCGCTAGCTTTCTTCCGGTTTTGCTGTGAGGACTCTTGTTGCGACTGATTATCGAACTGAGCGATCGAATTTACTGAGCTACCTCACGGCAATACCGTAGGGACGGCCTTGTTTTATTTTCTATTTTTGTTTTGGTTTTACATCAATTTCACTTAGGTTTACACACATATTTGACAATATTTCTTAAACTATGAGATTCAGATACAAACTTTCTTATTGGTGAAAAGGAACTTATAAGTCCCCGTATTTTGATATATAACAGTCTATTCTAGTTAGGATGGCCAGGTGACTAAGACAGAGTGAGGCGGAAAAATATACAGATTTTTACCGCACCGATCAAAACATTTTCATTTCCAAACAATTATAGGCATCCTATCTATAGCCTAGGTTTCTGTCTTAGTGCACCTGGACCGTATGCATTTAGTGCATCTATTTCTATGGCTCTATGTATGTGTTTACTATGCAAAATACGGGGGCAAAGTGTTAAGTGTGAAAGCAATCTTTAAAAACGTTATAATTTCTAATTTATCTTAACTGAACTGTTATTTTAGTTAAATTATGAGAAAGTTCGTTAATTACAATCTATTAAATTTATCAGTTAAAATCTATCTATACTGTGACTCTAAAAATAAGGGGTTAAAACTTGGGATTCAAAAAAACACGATATTAGTAACACTATACAATGAAAAACTTAACCTATCCTATCCTAAACTGTAAAAATGAAAACTTTATTAAAAAACACTAAAAAAACCAAACTTATACCTATAAAAACTAAAGAAAAAACAATATTTAATAAAAACTTAAGACTACGATAGATTTGTTATGAAATACATGACAAATACAACGACAAAAACTATAAAAAACTATTAGGAAATTGTATAAACATGATATACCCAACGTGATCAGTGCATTCTTTGAGTAAATAGTATAAAAATGACGGAAAATTCTAATTAGAATTTGCACTGATAACGTTGGGTGTCTCACTTCGCGGGGAGGAATCGTAGCAGCACCGCCGCGAAATGCGTAGACGCTCGAAGGCCAGCGAGGGGTGCCTCGGCCCCCGCAACCGCGGTGAGGGGAAGCGGGAGCCGAGGTAGACGTGGATACTCGCTGTCGTGAACAGGATCTATTGATGGCATCCGTATTGAATATAAATTTTGGAAACTATTTAGTCAGTTAAGAAAAATACTGGATATTTAAGAGAAAATCCACAAAGAAAATAATGTTTTTGTCTACTTTAGTCACGTGATCATAAACGACTGTGATTGGCCGAATGGTTGATGACGTCAACTGCTTGTAAACAGTTGCGTGTAGAGTTTTGAGTGTCGTACAAAGTTTACGTCATCGTGACGTCACCTGCTTGTTGCCACGTATATTGTCAAGAAAAGCGTTTTCGCCGGATATTTAAATAGCATTTTTTGATTTCGTTTTTTTTTGCACTACTTATATGTAATGGAACGTAAAATATACATTTTCTATAGATTCCTTAGGCCGAGATTCAGAGACGATTTGTAAGTCATAGTTCGGACTCCCGCATGTCAAAATCCATACATTTTCGCCACGCTTACTCGTAGCTCGAGCTAAGACTAAAAAAATCGTCTCTGAATCTCGGCCTTAGACATCAGAGATTAGAATAGTTTTTAAAAACCCGTCAAATACCCTATTACCTACTGTTTTTATCAAATCAAATTAATATAGAGGTATACAGGGTGTAAGGAAACGTATCATTAACCTTTAAACCACATACTCTACCCATCAAACTGAACAACTTTTATTATAGAAGCAAACCTTTCAGAAACCATTTTTTTTGAATCTAGTAGGTATTGCTGTTTAGTATGGGACAGTAAATATTGCGGGTACCTAATAAGCATTTATTTCTTATGTGTTTATAGTAGGTGTCCTACACATTGTATAAGTTTTCGATTATAGGTAATTAGGTCTTCATCTTCATCCTCTTCTTCTTTCGTATCAGCATGAGTCATATCGCATGAGCATGACAATCAATAGGTGCTCGGGCTCCAGGCCTGTCTTACTCCACAGCTCAGGTACGCTTGATGGATCCCCACCGCCATTTTGTGAGTAGTCAATGCCAGACTTGAAAACCCTAGCGATGTCACGCTGTCAGTACGTGAAAGAATGATAGAGGGAGACTAGGTATATGTAAAGGAAGCTTTCATGTCTAATGACTCGGTTCATTTTTGTTTGCATGCGCGCCGTTGTGACGGTTGGTAGGTTATTCGCGAATGGTACGATAGGACGGGTGCGAATAACTTTGCACCTTATTGCCGTGCAGAGAGAGAGTAGCTAGTCGTATTATTTAAATCTGTTTTCGTAGTGAGTCTGTACCGGTTGTACTAGTATTTATTCTGTGGTATAATATAGGTAGGTATAAATCTTTATTAAGGACATCTACCTAGGTATGCCCTACTAATAAATAAGCAAATACCTATTCGTATCTACTATCTACGTTATACATTTTAAAATGTACCGTTTTGGCTGTTTTACATTGAAATGGAATTCTTTGAACTTTTTAAATGGGAATAATATAGGAGAATAGAGGTGGGCGCCAACCTGAAATTTGCGGCGGCGCGCAGGGTAAAATTGTTCGGCGCAGCAGATTTTTTTGAGAAATGTACAATATAGGTGTTAAATGTTTTATCTAGAAGCTCCAGAAGCCAGAAATATAACAAGAAATGATAGAAAAAACGTACTCATTTATTACAACTACAAACGCGATCTCTTAGCATTCAAAACAAACCCGACTGTAGAAAAAATAACGGGGTTCGGAGTAGCAGAAATCGCTAGACTAATCCTGGCAAGTGTAGAAAGTCCTGAGAACTCATTCTTCTTCTCTCGCCAATAGGCAAGCACATCCCTCAAAATCGCCAACTCCTTTGCATCGAACTTAAGCTTGTTATCTCCGGCATTATTTCGAGAAATGTAATTCTGGAGACTGCTGCTGGCGCTGGCAACCAAAAATAACGCCTATTGGGTACCGGCGGCACTGATATGGATAACCAGCGCCGGCAACCAAATGAGCGACTGGCGCTGTCAACATACAGTCCATGTAAAGTACAGTTTAGCCCAGAGCAACTGGCACCATCAGCGGAGAGCCCATGTAAAGTACAGTTTAGCCCGGCACCTAGCGCCGGCGCTCAGTACGCCAGCAGCAACCTCGGCAACCGGCGCCGCCGGTACAGAACACGACGGCGGCGGCGGCGGCACGGGTGACACCGCGCGGCGCCCACCTCTATAGGAGAATGATTCGAAATTGTAAATATTGTTTGATATATAGTTTGGGCACGTTTGGGTCATAAATCATCTCATCTAACCTTTCACTCGCACTCGCGGGCTTTATCGAAACGGTTCCATGTTCCAGGTAAACTGTACGTTGGAAACGGCTTGACTGTAGGTATATTTATTATCCTTGTGTGCCTACCTACCTAGGTTCTTATTAATGTTGAAAGATAGGTCCTACCTATCAATTTAAATTGTAGATTACCAAAAAACTAGAAAATAAGAAATCAGGAGTATGATTTTTAAAAATGATACTTTGGACTCTGCAGTTGAAAATGTCAAAATTACTATGGAGATGATGCTTTGTATATTTCTACTGTTGATTTGACTATCAAAAATCATACTTCAGGCGTGCGATTTTTGAAAGTCAAATCAGCAGTAGAAATATGCATAGCATCATCTCCATAGTAATTTTGACATTTTCAACGGCTGAGTTCAAATTTTTGGGTTTTTATCAGACTACAATAAAAACGCCACACCATTCTCCACGTCACAATGGACTGTCTTTCGGTACTTTCAGAATATCTCTGACTACCTCCTCGGGGAATATATATTCGCAAGCATTTTTATGCTATGCTAAATAAAAACGTGTGGCGCATTGAAATCTTTCGCAGTAAGTATACAGGTTTTATGCGCCCCACGTTTTTATTTTAGTCTAATAAAAGCCCTAAGGCCCAAATATAGACCTAGATTCTAGTTTTTGGCAATAAAACCGTTTTACTTGAAAGTAATTTTACCTTAACTTTTTTCTCGCCTCATTGCCCCCCTCCTGCGACTCTAGTTGCTACGTAAGCAGCGATTACCTATACATTGCTTGCTTTAATAGCTAACCTTTAAAATAGAGAGAACAAATCAGGCAATTTATGCTGAAATGGGCCCTGCATGTAGGGTGATGTAATAGCTGCTTTACTCTCTAATTTGTGAATCAGAATACCTTGTACGAGTAGGACCCATCAATATCAAAGCAATGTCATAATCATAAGGGCACAGGCACAGTGGGGAACAATGTCAACCACGTGTAGGTACATTTATTTTACTGGCCGTTGGCAAAATTATCGATATAAGTAGTTTACCCGCGATTTTGTCCGCACATATTATATACCAGATTTTAAGTCATAAGCTATCAAAAAAAAAATCATCAAAATCGGTACAGTAGTTTTTGCGTGATGCTGTTACAAACTAACAAAGATACAGACAGACAAAGATTCTAAACAGGTTGATTTGGAGTCCGGGGATACCTAAACACCATATAGTAATCTTTTTATTAGCATAGGTATTGTGATATACTCGTACAGTGACTTTTTAAGGGGATGATCAGACTGTCAAACTGAACAACTATTTCTAAGGACCAACATCGACATCGCGAAAAATAACAGCTGCCCCATACATTTGGCTCCAGTAGCTGTGCAGTTTTGTATGGAACAGCTGATTTTTTTTCCCTTTTTTGATGTTGGTGCCATAGAGAAAGTGGTTTAGTTTGAAGGTTTGATCATCCCATTAAAAGTATACTTATGTTGGTGCCACGGAGAAAGTTGTTCAGTTTTTTCACTTTGAACTCAGCAGTTGAAAATGCCAATATTACTATGGAGATATGCATCTTTCTACTGCTGATTTGACTTTCCAAAATCATACTTCAGGAGTCCGATTTTTGAAAGTCAAATCAGCAGTACAAAGATGCATATCTTCATAGTAATTTTGACATTTTCAACTGCTGAGTTCAACGAATGAGTTTCAAAAATCGCACTCCTGATCATCCCCTTAAAAAAGTGTCAGGATGGCGCCACATTTTAAATTAGTTTAAAATAGAAGAGTTATTTTATTCTTATGGAAAATTAGGTAGGTACCTAGTGCTCGACACTGAAGAGCATTTTATAAATAACCTTCACCTTAAGAGAAGTTTATTCGCGCTGCATACAAACGAAGTCTGGTTATATTTTCAATACTAACCAATTAAAGTCAATGAAATTTTTCAGAAAAAATCTAGAAACCAATCTTTTTGCTTGTATGTTGTCCGCTTTTCGTTAAAATAAACAGTATCAATGCTAGGATTAATTTAAGATTTGTATGGACATCTTTGAGGCACTGTAACTTTAAAACTACCTACACATTTTAACAAAAATCTGACATGATACAAGCATAGAGATTAGTTTCTAGATTGTTTCCGAAAAATTTCAAGGACTTTAATTGGTTAGTATTGAAAATATAACTAGACTGCGTTTGTATGGAGCGCGCCAATGGTAATATACCCTTAATTTACTTAAATGAAACAAAATTGCAATAAAGTAGGTACCTACTAAGTCAAAAAGTAATAAGTTCATGTTCATAAACATTCAAGGCAAGTTTTATTGGAGTTAAAATGAGACGAATGTTATAACCATGCAATTTATTACAATATGCAATTTGCATACCTTTATGGCGATATAAAAGCTCGGCTCGACTCAGCCCCTACAGTTGCTACCCACAAGTGTGGAATGTGTAATTGGAAGCAAGAGCGAATTTTACAACTTCAAATACGAAGAGAAAGGTTGAGCGAAGGGCGAAAGAATGATCACTCACTCGTTCGCCCTTCGTGCAACCTTAAATGGTTGCACATAATCTTAGCATAGTCACAGAATAGAGATATACAGTACAGCAACTTCATGCAAGCGCTCGAATCGACGCACGCCACGTACACGGCCCGCTAAGTTACTTCGGGACGCAACAGTACGTACTGGAGAGCGATTTTTGAAAGTCAAAGTCATAGTCAATTTGATTTCAAATCAGCAGTAGAATAATTATATCAAAATTACAATGGAGATTATGCATAATGCATACCTAATTCGATCATACTAACTACTGTACGCTCGTCTGTGTGCGTGCGTCTATTCGAGCGCTTGCATGAAGATGCTTTACTGTATTTACTTTTACGGAAAAGAGATAGGTAGTTACCTGCTGTATACTACCTATCTCTTTTCTGTGGCATAATGTAAATAAAAACTAAGAGTGGTGTAGCTATGTGGTCGCGACAGGTCAATCGAGCGTGGTGTGCGGGGGCTGGGATATGCTTGCACGCGTACCCTTACAGCGAATTCAATTAGGGTATGCCCGGCCCTGCACACTGCGCTAGCATAGACCCGCCGCGACCGCTGAGCTTCACCACTATTAGTTTTTATTACACTATGACCTTAGCGAGTAATAAAATGACCGCCGAATGACGAATGAATGCAAGTAGACTGACCTATGCATAGGAAACGCTTGCATTTGACTTCTTCTGCAGCCACCATCTTTTATTTGGCAAAAGTGTTCGTTATTTAACTGGATTCAAACACGGTTGGATTTTGGCTAGGTACGAGTACCTATTAGATTTTGGATGCTCTGAAATTAGGTAACTGTATACCACCTATCACCCAACCCAATTACACGTGTTGACAGTTCTTGGCAATTCGACTTCTTTACTGGGTACATACTTACATACATAATTATGCTCACGCTCATGTCCCACTGGGCATAGGCAGATCTAAATATTTAGTTAATCTTTTTGAGACGATGTAGATTATGATCGGAGAAACAGAATATTAATCTAGTACCTGTTACCTAATTAGATATGGACTGCCTAGCATAAGCATATGCTCACGACTATATTCCCCGAGGGGGTAGTCAGAGATATTCTGAAAACTCAGAACATCCACTTTTCACTAGTAGTACCGAATCTCTGTCCAGTGTGACGGGGAGTGAGCCCGTCGCCACTTTAAATGGACATTGGGTACAATACATGCCTCGAAATTAAAGCATGCAGGTTTCCTCGCATGGTTTCCTTCACCGAAAAGCCAGTGGTGTTACAAATCGTAGTACATAACTTCCGAAAAACTCATTGGTACGGGTCGGCTTGGATGGGGATCGAACCATCGCCTCCTGCACGGCAGGCAAGGTTACTCGCCACTGGACCACCACGGCTTTTGACTGCATGGTACAGTCATAAATATCGATCGATGATTGTAAACTTACACATAGCCCTCCCTAAGTCCATAAAGATGCACAAATCACGCAATTTTATAAGGGATACTCAAAAATGTCCCAAACATGGCATGTTGAATAAAATTTCCACTATTTAGGCTATTGAATCTGACCCAGCCGGGCCTAAGCTAATCCAGCTCGGATCCAAATCCAAGACGAAAGAAGACAGGTGGAAGTAGCTTTTTGGATCTCGACACCAGCCCAGCGCCTTCAGTACCTATCTAAACTAGACCCTCTAGCATGATTTCTCTTCTTACGCGCGACTCGGCCTTTTTACCCGACTGCGCGACGCAAAGGAAGGGTAATTTGTTTATCAGCCTATGCATGTATGTAAGATTGTTCCTTTGTGGCACACTAGAGACGTGTGGGCCGATTATGATGATTTCTAAGTCAATGTATTTGTCTTAATCTCCATACGTGAAGAGTAGCGTCGCGGCAAGCGCGACTGAAAAGCGCGGGAAGGCGCGTCGTAGAGAAATCATACTAGGGCTGCACTGCAGCGTTATAGAGGTTATCTATAGTATTGCTATTGGCTATTTATACAGGGTGAAATTGATATCATTAGCATCCTTTTAAACTAAGAGTCTACCCATCAAACTGAACAACTTTTACTATCGGAGCAAACAAAAATCTGCTGTTACATACTAAATTGCAATGCCTGTTACTCGATTGAAATGTATGAAGTTTCGTATGTTTATTTGTTCTGACAGGTTTGCTGCCATAGTAAAAGTAGTTTAGTTTGATGGGTATGTAATGATACTTTACCATACACCCAAAGTTACAGTGGCTCCAAGATTTCCAGATAAGATATTTCATAAACTGGGCTGGGTTCAGAAACGGATTTGAAAGTTCGTCAAATTTACTTACTTTCTCGCCTATGTTACGGTCGCATCTTTTTAATTTGTTCTCGCACAGATTTCAGTTCGTTACCCAATATCTTACGCATTCGAGCTGACAATTGCCTAGCTGGGCTATTAATCAATCACTCAATTAAATTGATAATGAATGTGGACAGTGTATCGTTTGACCTAGCGATGACGATCGATGGGCGGAGCTTGGCGGTTAATGCTTTATTTCTACAGATAATTATTGATATTTATTTTATTTTATTTGTTAAAATTTTACAGTTTTACATTATAATATACTAGAAAAAAATAGAAATATTGGGATGAAATAAATATCGAATAATTACGATTTTACTTTCACTTTAAGGTATTAAATTAATTAGTGTATGGTAGAAAAATTTAATAAAATCGAAATAAAAAAAAGAAACTACACTTTTTTTTAATTTGTAACTCTACTGACTGGCTTTTCCCCATCACACTGGACAGAATTTTCGGTACTACTAGTGAAACGTGAATCTTATGAGTTTTCACAATATATCTGACTACTCCCTTCGGGGACTGTAGTCGTGAGCATATGCTATGCTAAATTTTATAAAATATGAAAAGAAATCCATCTTTAGGGTTCCGTAGTCAAACAAGGAACCCTTACACTTTCGTCCCGTCTGTCTGTATGCCCCGCCTCAATAACTCGCAATGATTGCACCTATTGTATCGACATTTGGCATGAAGACAGATAACAGTAACCCAGAAACAGAAATGAAAGAATTTTTTTTTTCGACTTAACAGTTTTTCGTAAACTTAACTTTAACTAGCTACAACGAAAGAAGGGTTGGAAAAAATAGATTTTTATTAATCGAGTGAGAGGTGTCGTTTGATAGGTCTTGTTTAATGGAACAAAACTCCCATAAAAAAACTAAATCGATATCGATATAAAGCTTCTGATGATGATATAATGCTCAAAGACAATAACTAGATGGCGTTGCACGAAAATAAATCGCGCTATCATTGTGTTTCAAAAGCTTCTCTTAGGTAAGATAAACAGGTTCAAATTCTTCTTCTTTTTCTACTTATAAAGTGGCTACGGAAGTCCGACATGCTCTTGGCTGGTTTTTTTCAATCCAATAAAAACTTGTAGTCATTTTATGTACCTACGTAGCCTATCTGTATGTTTCTTTGAATATGAAGTGCATTTCATGTTTTAGGGTGTACCTAATAAAGATTCATCGGATCAATATTAGATACTATCATGATCGATCAGTGATCGAAATTAAAGCAGTTCTAAGAATAAGTGACAATCTTAAGCTTCAAATCTCTGTTTCTGTAATTAAAAAAGGCCTTAAATTTCGTTGCTAGTTGGAATGGAGTACTGATACAATTCGATGGAGCATCGCACCACACTTTGAATCGGTACAAAACAATATTGTAGGTGTATGTGGTTGCGGTCGGCTCAGTCGCCCTGCTGTCTGCGATCGTTTTACAAATCGCACGTGTCACGTGAACCATTCAGAGATTGATATTAGCCATATACTTTGTAATAGATGTGTAATTGTATATCGTAAGGACTGCCTAGAAAAACCCAACTTTGGATGAACTCGTATGCAGAATTATTGTCTCTGTGTTGCGCGTGAGGCTTGCACGATGCACGTGTACGGCCAAATTCTTGAAATTGAGGTGGGGATTTTGTAAAGGCGTCCTTAATATAAGCATACCGTATGTAAAAAAACCCTGTTGGAGCCTTTATGCTTCAGTCCATCAAACTGAAAAACTTTCACTATGGAGCCAACATCGAAATCGCGAGAAAAAATCACCAGTTTCATACAAAACTGCATACTAACTCCACTCAAATGTATGAGACAGCTGTTTTTTTTCGCGATTTCGAAGTTGGCTCCATAGTGAAAGTTGTTCAGTTTGATGGTCTGAAGCACACCCTAAAGGATCTAACAGGGGTTTACACCCTGTATAGGTTATCATCATCATCATCTTATTTAAGAGCTGCGCACGTAGTAACTATTAAGTAATCTGTGGCTACGCTTTTGTCGGAGTCTTCGCTAATCTTTTTGTTTTGTGTTCTTGATAAGACACGGCATCAACCTTTTCTTTAACCTGTGCTAGATACTCTGTCTAGGTCTTCCTCTGCCTATCCTCCCCCCCCTCTATTTTTCCTTCCAATATATGTACTTAGTTCTAAAGAAATTATCGCGTCGTCGTATCGAGTGTCCGATCATTTTTCCTCTTCGGTTTTCAATTGTTTTTACAATATCCCCTCCATCCTTCTGCCACACGAGTTAAAGACGTAAATTCCACTCATTAATTCATTTTATTAATTCACTCATTCATTCAGTTACTAATTCACCCATTCTTTGGTTGTCACCAACGTGTTCAGGCTCAGTAGGTCTCGAGTAGCACCGTTCTACACGAGCTTTTCGTTAAAATATCGATAGAGGTGGGCATGAAAATATTACCTATTAGTGATTTTTTGCGTGACGCAAAAAAGGTTGGGGAAACCCTGCTTTAGATGTTACGTTTTCGAATTTTCCTTGATATAATACCAAAATGCATACTCGCTAGGATGTCCTACCAAAGATAGGTAATAGGGACTGGGAGGCCGACCTAGGTTTGTCGACCTTCTTATCTTAAAAAAACACATTTTTTTTCCTTAAATGAGAACTGACTAGTTCGAATTCTTGATAAAAAAAACTGAAATCTTTCTAGTCGTTTTAGGATAGGATACGAGACTATTTTCATTCATTTCACGATTTCAAAAAGGGGACGATCAATTTACGATTCAAAACTCAGTCGTGGACGCACTATAAATATTGTGGACGTACTTACGATCTTATTTCGATAGGGCAGTGAACCCTGCCCTACGATATCATTTGCCAGCGAATTGTTTCTGGGTCGCCGGGGAGATGCTGGTGCCAGGGCAGCCAGACGTAATCGAACAGACACCGGTCAGACATCTGCGAATAGTTAATCAGGTGATTCTACAACATCTATCAATGTAGTGCAAATGGGAATGGAGAACGGAAATGTTGAAAGTTAATTAACATTGTTTCTCAACAAGAGCACTCTTCAGAGCGGGATGCGGGCAAAGGCAAACGGCAAATGATAAAAGCGCTCACTACTTTTATTTCGTTTGAGACAGTGTAGAACTGCGGATTGCACAGTAGTTAAATAACGCTTTGTTTGCTCGTTCATTCATTCGTTAACTGTTGATATTGTTTTATATTACTTTGTTTTTGTCGTGGACAATAATGCAAACGTTTGGACAGCATTACGAATATTATTAAGTAAAAACGTGCAAAGTTTAACTGCTCGGACTCCGCCCAGCGCTAATACACGTCTCGGTGATTCACCACACCCGCAGACTGACAGACAGACGGACGTAAATCACCAGTTTTACTGTCTTATTGTTGTTCACTTTTTTGTGGAGTCGTTAAATTGAGATTTGTTTGGGTGCGCCCGTGAAGGACTGAGGCGGAGATTAGCTCAGAGCCTGGCCGCTAGCCAAGCCCTACGCGACCCAGCGGCCGGCAGCTGCCAGGTGCTCTGGCAGAAGCGGCTGTGTCATATCCACTGACGCTTCTCCCACGCACAAGAGTCTAAATCATCTTGCGAGAGTGGTAGTGTATTGGAACCACTAGTCGGATGTTTTTGGCTTAATTTGTATGTTTCAGATGTGGTAGAAGATCACGACGAGACGAAGTGGCACCGTGCGTCGGCGCACGTGCGCAGTTGCGCACAGCTCAATAGCTCTATGAACCTATGATCTAATAACTATGAATGTTACTATCACGCAACATACATACACATAATAATGATACGTATTAATGTAGTGATTTTCTTCAAGAGCAATTTGATATAGACACAATAATTAGGTATAGACGTGAGCAAAATTAACTGTGTATTATGTAGGTAGGTTATTTATGTAGGTATAGCGTACTATACTATCGAACACAATTTGTATGTTTAGGTACCTAAAACCATTTGTATTCCTATGTAGAATCGGTTGTAAAGTTTGTAAGTAGATAAAAGATAATATTATATTACGTAGGTACCTACTTAACTTAATTAATTAATTCAATTTAATCAAAACAAAGCGATACGCAAACCCCACCTAAACTCATATTCCACATACTCCTACCACCATATACAGGGTCCAACATAATACACTGACAGTTTTTTAAGAGGATGATCAGACCATCAAACTGAACAACTTTCTCTATAGGTCGAAATCGCGAAAAAGAAATCAGCTGTCCCATACAGTTGGGTCGAGTAAGATTTCAGTTTAGTATGGAACAGCTGATTTTATTTTCGCGATTTCAAACTGAAATTGTTCAGGTTGATGGTCTGATCATCCTCTTAAAAAAGTGTCAGCATATTAAGAAGGACCCTATATACAGGATGAAATTAATATCATGAGCTTCCTTGTAACTAAGAGTCTACCCATCAAACTGAAAAACATTTACTATGGGAGCAAACTGACTGGAGCAAAAAAAATACAGCTTTTACATTTGAGTCAAGTAGCTATTACAGTTAGTAGGTATGGAACACCTGATTTTTTTGCTCCGATCGGTCCATAAATAACTTTGTTTCCGTGAAAAGTTGTGAGGAAAACCATAACAAATACCTACTTTTTATTTGACTGCGCTCCCGAAGTATTTTTATCGAGAACTGTAAAAGTATGACAGACATGATACATTATTCACGTATTTCACAGAATTCGGTATGTCACGTTTTTTTTGGAGGGCTGAATCGAAAACCATTTCGAGATAATTGTCTCAATAATAATATTTTCTGTGTCAGAGATTTTAAAATGAAAGGATTACAGAAATTTTAAATAAAATAACGTAGTTTTTCGGTTCGTCCAGTGACGTCACTAGAAAACCTGTGAACGCCTTAGTAAAGTTAAATTGACTTCAAATATCTGGCCATTATGAAAAAAAATACATTCACAATGTCAGAATTTGAAATTTGATGTTGCCGTTTCTGTTTCCTGCATAGAGTTAGAAAGAGAACGCAGTTTTTTTTTAAATAAAGCAGTAAGTCGTTTTTCTCCATGGATTTCGAATTATTTTCTCTCCACCATTTTTGCATTTAGAGATTACAGATCAAAGTAATTTAAAAATTAAATTTATAATGATAAACTCTATGAATCGCAATAAATATTAAACTGGTTTCTTAAAATTATGTCTTCTATCCGTAAATAAATATAAAATGAAGACCAAAAAAAAACTTGACATACCAAATTGCCATGACTAGTATGCGCACAGCAGTTGGTTCTCACTTAACACTTTTCTGGGCTTTTAGCTCACAAATCATTTAATTTCGTTACATCTGTGTTTCTTAGAATTCGCATATTTATAGCGTTGTTTTGTGCCAACTTGCATTATGCACTTCAATACACCCGATTACCGTTACTGGCACCTGAATGCATTAGTTATTCTGGGAATAGATTATAAGGTAGGTACCTACTCGTTTTATATAGGTATTTTCCTCAGCCCGTGTGGTTGCCTCGAGGTTTATATAGTTTCTTCTATTTCTACTTACTTCAGTATATCTTTTGAAATAGGTAGCTATCCCTCGTGTTTTCTAGTAAAGTATCTAAATACCTATTAAATAGCTTGTTTTTCTTTGTATCGAGGTTTACATTATGTATTCAGTTCAATAGATTCAGCTATTAAAGTTTAGGTCGCGAAGACACACGTGTTGGTAGCTGTCGTCTTTAATATTTTTTTCCTCGGGTATGATAAATAAAGTTAATATCTAATTCAAGTTTAATACAGGGTCGAACTTAATATGCTGACAGTTTTTTAAGAGGATGTTCAGACCATCAAACTGAACAACTTTCTCCATGGGACCAACATCGAAATCGCGAAAAAAAAAAATCTGCTGTCCCATACAAAAGTGCAAACCTACTCGAGCCAAATGTATGGGTGCCATAGAGAATGTTGTTCAGTTTGACGGTCTGGTCATCCACGTAAAAAAGTGTCAGCATATTAAGGAGGACCCTATATAGGTTAGTTACCTATCGGTAGGTATCTTCTCGTCCTAAATACCGCAGTGTCTCAAGACGAAAGTCTTGTGTACTGCCAGTGATGACATGCCATACGGAACCACGACGTCGCTGCTCATTCCAGGCCTCATAATAAGGCTGAAAGTCACCCAAAGGGCAATGAAGAGGGCCATACTCGGAGATTGCCTGCGAGATCGAATAAGAAATGAAGAGATTTTCAGAAGAACCAGAGTAGCCGACACAGCCCAAATAATTGCTGAACTAAAATGGGTGGTGGGTGTGGCACATTACTCGCAGAACAGAGACGATGGCCGATGGGGCCGAAAAGTTCTCGAGTGGCGACCGCGTACCGGAGAGCACAGCGTGGGTAGGCCCCCCCCAAGGTGGACCGCGGGTCTGCTGAAGATGGCAGGAACACGTTGGATGAGGGCAACGAAGGACCGGTCGTAGTGGCGATTGTTGGGGGAGGCCTATGTCCAGCAGTAGACGTCCATCGGCTGATCTGATGGGGTATATGATATGATATCGATATAGGTATTATTATTTTATGCTTTGCCCGTTTGGCAATTCTTGTTTGTTTGTATACTATACTAAGGTATTCTTGTGATTATTGGTTTAACAGCTTTATTGATTTAGATAAAAAATTTGGTCTAGTATCTAGAAAGCGATCTAGTTATCTACAACGTGTTAATGAATTAACGCAAAACTAGAAAGTAGTTTGTTTAGAATCGAGAGCAGAATCGAATTATCATGGTTCCAATATAGGTAATTTTTTTCAAATTGTTTTATAATTTATTTGTAAAATTTAAAATTTACTGAACTCTATTTCAAACCACCGCTCGGTTACTCTCACCCTACTTACTACCAAAACAAGATTCTTAAAATGTATCCATGAGCACGTTAGCGCTTTTATTCATTGCCGAAATGATAAATCATTTTTGCCTCAAAACTTAAAATGTGAAGAACTTTAAATTTTAAGTATCAAAATAATGAAATTATTGTTTCAATCAAATTTTTTTGTTATAAATCAGTTGGGGTGTATGAGGTTTTGCGCTTATTCATTAACACGTTGCATAGGTCTTATATCTTTGGGAGTATTTCGAATAATGATGGTGTGGTCGGTTTTTTTTTTCTTTGGGAAATCATAGTTATATGTGACTTTATAATAGAGTTGTTTTGCCATGTAAAACCTTTTACCATTTGTTTTTATTACATCATAATACAATTCTATTGGGAAACAATATAATAAAATGTGTGTGGCCAAGTGCGGCTTCAGATTAAAGAGACAATAAATTAAACATTATCTTTTGTACGTAGTACCACAGAGTACTATAATTGTAGTACGTACGTAGTTTCGTTTTATACAATGTTATTATATTATACTTATCTACCAATTATAATAAGTACATATCGAACAACTTGTGACTCATTGTTGATATGATAACATAGCGTGATCCTACAATCCTAACATTTTCCGAAGAGGTGATGTAACTTTTAGTAAAGGAATGTAATAGACAGAGATAGTACCTACTGTTGGCAGCCCTACGTCAAGCACGTGCCCATAGGTGAGATTTATCCCCCTCCGAAATTTTCAGAATATTTGTATAGTACAGTAATTACAGCGATTTCATTTTCATTGTTTTTTTCAAGGAATACGACCCCCGAACTAAAAGGCCGGATATGTGTTTGCCCTACGTCACCGAGTAAACCAACACGAGACCGTTCTGTGGTCGCGGTGGTGAAAAAATATAAAAAGATAGTTAAGTACTTCAAAAAAATTTGGTCTGCCAGGGCGAAAGTAGGCAAATCTTGTAAATAATTGTATTTAATTGACTTGACTAGTCAAAATAAAAATAAGTACTTAAATATGCCTCAATTTTAAGGTAGTTTTGTGGCACGCCTTAGGAGAGGCCTAATGTTCAGCAGTGGACAATGATAGGCTGGTTATTATGATGATGTATCAATTTTGTTCCAATGAAAACCATGTCTTTTGTCTGAATATTGAGATTCCCCTCCCGCGCCCGGCCCCTTAACCTCACGCAGAATAAGAATAAAATGGTACCAAGCGGGAAAAATAGTAATAAGGGAACTGTTTAGCGAAATACGGTAACAGTCCCGTATACACAGGGTGTAAATATAAATACTTACCAATCTGAAGGGGGTGCTTCAGACCATCAAACAGAACAACTTTCACCATTTCACCAATCTTCTACAGATTGTACTTCGGTGAGTGTGCCCAAGAGCTGCATGAGCTCATCCCGCCTTCCCATTTCTACTATCGGACTTCCAGACGCACCGCGGGATACCCCTTCTTGGTTGGTATCACACGTAACCGCACTAAGCGCCTTTCTGATTATTTTATAATACGCACAACCAAGGAGTGGAATGCCCTGCCTGCGTCAGTATTTGCGAACGCTTACAACCCGAATTATTTTAAAGTACGAGTGAATAGGCTTCTTCTGGGTAAGCTCGCTACGTCTTCGACCCCATCTTTGTCATAAGGACTGGATTGAGGTCACGAGCAAACCCATTTTTAATAAAAAAAAATAGGGCCAACATTTAAGTTAAGACACCCTGTGTATGGGACGTCTGGCAACCCTACCGAAATTCCATTAACAAATACCCAAACAAAATAACAGTTTTTGCTATAGCCAAGCCAGGGTGCGTCGCTAAGAAGAATTCTAGCTAAGCCAGTGCCGTACAGATCTAGGAATCATAAGCGGAGAAACTAAAGTGGTTGCACACACAAATTAGGTACAATTGAGTTTTTCCTCCAATGTAACATTTGCAATCGAATAATAACTTTTCAATCGATTTGCTCTATTATTTACTGCGCCATTATCATACTAAGCCAGTAGGTAATCATTGAGAAGAAACTGGTCAAGAGTGCGGTAGTCTAGCAATTTAGGGTTCCGTACCTACCTACTAATGTTAAAGTTAGTTCTGTCCAGTGGGTCTTACTTGGGATATGAAACAAAAATGAAACTCAAAATATAAAACAATGAAACGGCAAAAAATCACAAAACAATTTTCTCGTAACCACAAAAAGTTAAGTATTTTATGAAAATTGACTAAAATATTAAAGTAAAAGAACATCGTTAATTTCAGCAATGAGGACAGTAGTGTGAAGAATTTTGCATTTGAAGGTAAGTAACTATAGATAGGTATTTTATGTTTTTTTTTTAATTAGTGTCCCTGAAAAAAGTGCAATATTTGCTGGATAAGAAAAGCTATGAACATTTTTTGTGGTCTGTATGGAGAAACCATATCCAGTAGCATGGCAGTACCTGACTACAGTCGGCTCGTGATCATTATTCTAGCAAAGACTGTACCTACCTATGCTAAGCATTATTTGATAACAGTTTTTGTCCAGGGGTGCGATTTTTGAAAGTCACCGGTGAGCTTGAACGGTTTTAAAATCTCATACAAAAGCCTTCTCATACCCATGAGTTCAATACGAGTGCCCCTCTCGTATTGAACTCATGGGTATGAGAATTTAGTCAGCGGTAAGATTAAAAAATGCGAACTTTGGGAAATCGGTGAATAGCGGCCATTTAACTCAGCCGGTGACTTTCAAAAATCTTAAAAAACTAAGAAAGTCATGCCATTCAAATGGTTACAACTGAAAAAAAAAGAGGTAGCTTTAGATTCCTTTTTATTCAGTTTTATTAATTAAATTTTATTTAATTGATTTAAAAAATAGAGAGAGAGAATTAAGTTTTATTAATTTAAAATATATTTCGAAAAAACCAAATCACTTCCTTATGTCCTGTAGATTATTCAGTTTTGTTTTCTGCTTAAAAAGTGCCATAGTTAATGTATTAAAATGGTTACAAAGTTACCCAATTTTACGGTAAAATCGGGCGGTAGATCCTTAAGGGGATATAATTCGGAGCGCGCTCCATACAAACGTACTATGGTGATATTTTCAATACTAACCAATTAAAGTCAATGAAATTTTGCAGAAACAATCTAGAAACAGATCTCTGTGCTTGTATGGAGTCCGATTTTCTTTAAAATTTACCGTTTTAATGCTAGGATTAATTTAAAATTTGTATGGAAATCATTGAGCACTGTAACTTTAAAACTATACATTTTAACGAAGTTCTGACTCCATACAAGCATAGAGATTTGTTTTTAGATTGTTTGTGCAAAATTTCATTGACTTTAATTGATTAGTGTTGAAAATATCACCATAGTACGGTTGTATGGAGCGCGCTCCGAATTACATCCTCTTAAATCTCTTATTCAATTAATTACGTTTAGAATTAGTTACGTTTTCGTTAAAACACAGGTAGTCTGTCCTGTTTCTTCTAGGACCTACTCAGCAAATTTGATTCCAGATCGGTAACACATCAGGTACTATGGGTGGTTAAGTTTAGACGACTAAAGACAGACAGACAAACACTTTTGGATACATTATTAAAACATGTTTTTCTGTCAGCAGTATGGAAACCTGTATACTTACTTATCTTATAACTATTATAAAACTGTAACAGAAGTGTGTCTGTACATTGAAGATATTTACATGAAAAAAATTACGATACCTATGGTTTTTAGGTATCCCGAACTCCTTCTTTTTCGAATTTTTGCCAGTCTGTTTGTATGTTTGTAACAGCAACACGCGAAAACTACTGAACCGATTTTGATGAAACTTTTTTTGTTTGATAGCTTATGATCTGACTTAAAATCTGGTATATAATTTGTGCGAAAGAAGTCGCGTGTAACCTCTAGTAATTTATAAACTACTCTAGTAACAGTTCCCCGTGGATGCTCATCGCTCGTGTCAGATCCGATCCGGCGAGTTTCTTCTCCTATGAGACCTACACAATCTGACATTTTGTATCTAAGTAATAGTTATTTTATAGTCGTGTAACGAGCTGAAAATTATGATCAGTTGATTGGATACTGAGACCAAATAGAGAAATGGATGGAATGACGAGTCGAGTGGCGATATACAGGGTGTTAGGGTAAACAATTGCATTACTTTAAGGGGTGATTCTACCCATGATACTGAACAACGTTCTCTAAGAAACCTATAGGGAATTCGCAAAAAAAATCGGTCTTTCCATACTAAATGCAATCAGCTGATCGAACGTTTGTATGAAAGTCGACATTTTTTTTTTCGAATTTCCTATAGGTGTCTTGTGGAAAGTTGTTCAGTATCGTGGGTAGAATTACCCCTTAAAGTAATGCAACTGTTTACCCTAACACCCTGTATACAGGGTCCTTTTTAATATGCTGACACTTTTTAAGTTAATGATCAGACCATCAAACTGAATAACTTTCTCTATGGCACCAACATCGAAAAAAAAACAGCTGTTCTATACAAAACTGCAATCCTACTTGAGCTAAATGTATGGGATAGCTGATATTTTTTTCACGATTTCGACGTTGGTCCCGGAGAGAAAGTTGTTCAGTTTGTTGGTCTGGTCATCCCCTTAAAAAAGTGTCAGCATATTAAAAAGGACCCTGTATGGTCATTCGCTCTAAAATTGTGTTTTACTGAAAAATCTCATTTGTCAGTTAGTTCTATCATGATTGTAGATTGTTGACGGTAAATAAAATGCACCCGTGACCTGGTAAAGTCGTTTGCGGACATTCAACCATGCGGTTCAGGCACCGAACTATTAACTATCACATTCTATTATTTACTATACAACGTGTTAATGAATTAACGCAAAACTAGAAAGTAGTTTGTTTAGAATCGAGAGCAAAATCGAATTATCATGTTTTTAACAAAGGTAATTTTTTTTCAAAATATTAAATGTTTTGTTTGTAAAATTTAAAAACTGAACTCAATCTCAACCCACCGCTCGGGCACTCACACTCTACTTACTACCAAAACAAGATTCTTTAAATGTAGCCATGAGCACGCTAGCGCTTTCATTCATTGCTGAAATGATAACAAATAGTTTTTGTCTGAAAACTTAAAATGCGAATAACTTTAAATTTTTACTGCCAAAATAATGACATTATTGTTTTAGTCGAATTATTTTGTTATAAATCAGTTGGGGTGTATGAGGTTTTGCGCTTATTAATTACATGATGTGTAGGGTTCTTCTTAATATTCTGACATTTTTTTAAGGGGATGATCAGACCGCCAAACTGAAAAACTCTTTAAAAAGTGTCAGCATATTTAGAAGGACTCTGTATGTATTTATAAAAGACATTAGACAATATCTATAACAAAGTTCCTACCTTATAGGTAATCCATCTAATGGTAATCCACGAACATGAACAAAAATTTAATAAAAATTCTAGAACTTTATAACTTCTTTTCACATTCTTACCCATCTGGTAAGAATGGATTTGATTTCTCCAAATGTTTCTAAATTTGGTAAGTACCTAATATAATCAACAACAGAAAATTTTACAGTTTCTACGAGTTAAATTATGTGTCGTAATCAATTTTGTAAGCTATATGTGGGCATCAAATATTTTATTTGTGCTTAATACCTGGTTCAGAGACCTACAAAGATAGATGATGCATTTTATTGATCAATATTATAAGTTTTAGTCGCATCTACATGAGACGTTGGGTTGGATGATGCAATTGTTTGAATAGCTTCGTCAGGCAGGGGCGCGACTCTTCCAACAGAATTAATTTAAAACTAATTTTTGAACGCACATCGCGTCTTCATACATTATCTAAAATTTATTTTATCGATAATTTCCGCAAAAATTACATACCAGATTTTAAGTCAGATCATAAGCTATCAAACAAAAAAGTTTCATCAAAATCGGTGCACTAGTTTTTGCGTGATGCTGTTACAAACATACAAACAAACAAACAGACACACAAAAATTCTAACAAAGGTTGTTTTGGAGTCCGGGATACCTAAAAACTATAAGTAATCTTTTTCATGTAAATTTCTTCAATGTACAGACACATTTCTGTTACAGTTTTACAATAGTTAAGAATAAATTAGCTATACTATTATAATTACCTAAAATACAAATATTGTGCCTACCGACGTTTCAGCATGAATTATATGAGTAGAAGTTAAGCGCAGTTAAGGACGTCTCTCTACTTTAATAGGAAGATTCATATTATAATAAAATTGAATCAATGTATGGATAATTAATACCTAGATATCGCATACCAGTTGTATCTTGTTCTAGCTGTCATCATTCGCTTATTAGATATATCTTAAGTAACCTTTGACTCATAAAGAAATATAAGTAACGTAGCTTCACAAGTACCTATCCATTATACTTCATTCCAAATAAGGACGACGATTTTCTTATTCCTATTTAGCTTTCTGGCCAATTCTGATTACCAAATGTAATTAATTTATTGGATACATATACTATCCGATATATCTTGGACGTTACTAAAGCTATTTTAAGAATAAGTGAGAGGAAGTGTTTCAAATCTCTGTTTCTGTAATTCAAAATAGCCTTAAAATTTCGTTGCTATTTTGAATGGATTTATAGGTACTGAAAATGTGTCGCAATTTTATTGAAATCATCAAATAAATAAGATACGGGATCGCAGTAGCTAGGTATATCGTAACCGCGTGCTACTAAGTACTGTAAGAGATCTGAGATCACCGAGCACAATCATTAATTACCTCCTATAAACTTGTTTACTGTTGACCGCGTGCGTCCAATCGCTTATCGTGCAGGCCTGCCTTCATTCATGTTCAGTACGAATAGCAACAATAAAAGATATCACTCGTATCGCGTAGTAGACGGTTGTGACTTGTGATGGAAAATCAAAGCAGCGTGCGGATTGCCTCGAGTCTCCAAGCTACTTATAACCGCGCGCCCGCCCGCCCCGACGCCACTCTGTTACACTCCGCCAACGCGCACACTGCAAATTTTGCAACTTTTGCAACTTATACATACATTGTGTACTTAACAGTTTGATTTAGATTGTAGGTGTGAAGATGAAGGGGTTGTTGGTTTTGTTGGCCGTGTGCACCCTAACAACTGCCATGGTTCCCCTGGAAAGGGTAAGTTAACGTGTGATTTTCAATTTCTCTATTTTTATTTAGCGTAGGTAATACTTAGAGGTAATACGTAAGGTATAGGTGAAAGAGGTAAAAATTTGGCAATTTATCAAAGAGCTTTTAATCGGATAATATATACTTAGTTTTAATCACATTGCATATCTATTTTAATTATAATGAAGCGTTTACGCTAAGATCATCGTTAATTTAATCGCAAATTAAGAGCATCCAGCTTTAAAGCGGTGGTAATTTGTGTAATAAAACGTTATAAAACAGTTTTAATAATTGCTTATACATTCATTCTAAATAAGGACGACGAGATTTACCGATTCCTACTTAGCTTTCTGGCCAATTCTGATTACCAAATGTTATTAATTTATTGGATACATATACTATCAGAGATATTTTGGCCGTTACTAAAGCTGTTCTAAGAATAAGTGAGAGGAAGTGTTTCAAATCTCTGTTTCTGTAATGCAAAATTGCCTTAAAATTTCGTTGCTATTTTGAATGGAGTATAAGTATTTTGATTTTAAACGAAGAAACAATTATTTTATGAAATTAGTTATTTTATTAACTATTTATAAAGATACGAACTAAAGTAAACTTACAGTCTGCGTATTTATAGGTAAAACGAATTTGTTAAGTAAATGGGTTCCACTTGTGCGTATCGTTAATTTTAACGATAATTTGATGTGTTTTCACAATGTTTTGTACCTAGTATATAAGCATATGTCCACTTATTTGGCACTTTAGCTCACATGGATGATTTCGTGTCTAATAAGGGTCTAAACTACCGGTTAATGTTCTCAATATAGTACGAAGATCTGTAGATTTTTAGTGAATCAGGGAAAAGTTTACGTCGTAATAAACTTACTTACGTGGCGTGGGCGTAAAAACCAAACTGCTCAAAGTAATGTTGTATTTTTACATTTTAAGCTTGCCTGTGAAATTTAGTTTTCCTTTCAACCGCCCTACAAAATTACAGTCTACCTCTATTGCTTATTGAAGTTTTAGCTACGGAACCGTTCTAGTTTTGTTGTTATTGGATTCGTAAATTTCTGCAAAATTCGTTGATTTTCGATTTCGGATTGTGCGCATATGCATATTCTCACGACTATATTCCCAGAGGGGGTAGTCAGAGATATTAGAAACCACAGAACGAACACGTTTCACTAGTACTGAAACTCTGTCCAGTGTGACGGGGAGTGAGCCCGTCGCCGGTTACAATACATGCTTCGAAATTGAAGCACGCAGGTTTCCTCACGATGTTCGATGTGACTTCAGATTGTGTTAACATAAAATGCCGCTATGCAATTTTATGGGACTACAATTTTTGTCAGACAAGTTTAAAATATTCTCCGGTATCTTATTTTAATAGTCTAGGTATACAGTGCCCCATGAAAGATGTGTTGACCTTACTGAGTCTAAAGAATAGTCTAGGAATACCTTACTAATTTATTTTTATTTCATGTGTTGTAATTATAAAAAAAAATTTTTGTAAGATTAATTGTCAAAGAAAAATAAAGATACTTATAAAATGAAAGCAAAAACTTAAAAACAACATTTGATATGTATCTAACAGTTAGGTAGTATGCGAAGGTAATGTAGACTCTAAAATAAGTGGATATGAACTGACATACTACATTGTAAACATTCGTGCATAACATTATAGGTAAAGTTGTTTACAAAACTGTGTTTCTCACTAACTCTGATTACATAAAAGCATCTCATTGGATCAAATTTCGATGTTGATATCAATAAATATTACAACAACAAAACACGTAAATTAAAATTTGCTTGGTACTACTAGGAGAATAAGAATTTAGAATAAAGTGAGAGTAAGTGTTTCAAATCTCTGTTTCTGTAATTCAAAATTGCCTTAAAATTTCGTTGCTGTTTGGAATAAGCGGCGGTAGATATCGTACGTGGTTTTCGTTCGCTGTATACAACGTGTTAATGAATTAACGCAAAACTAGAAAGTAGTTTGTTTAGAATCGAGAGCAGATTCGAATTATCATGGTTTCAACGTAGGTAATGTTTTTCAAAATATTAAATAATTGGTTTGTAAAATTTAAAATTCACTGAACTCGATCTTAACCCACCGCTCGGGCACACTCACCCTACTTACTACCAAAACAAGATTCTTAAAATGTATCCATCAGCACGTTAGCGCTTTCATTCATTGCTGAAATGATAACAAATAATTTTTGCCTCAAAACTTAAAATGCGAATAACTTTAAATTTTAACTATCAAGATTTTATCAAGAAATTATTGTTTCAATCGAATTATTTTGTTATAAATCAGTTGGGGTGTATGAGGTATTGCGCTTAAATTATACCTAATTTTAAAATATTTCTTTCATATTCAGATTGGTTTTTCAGAGATCATCATTATACTGCTTATACTGATTTGCGAAGAAAGAAATTTCAGAAAGCTTTCGAATGGTTTCAAAAATACCAACAGAAATCGTAGGTATCTATACTCCATTTCAAATAGCAACGATATTTTAAGGCTATTTTGAATTAGAAGACCTCATAGAACAGCTTTAGTATAGTCCAAGATGACATATCTTGGATAGCTGATAAGTAGGTATATCTTTCTGAAATGAATTATATTTGCAAATCAAGCAAATGATGAAATATATTTGAAAATTATAGGAATCGGAAAATATTTTCGTCCTTATTTCAAATGAAGTATTATAGTATTTGAAATTAAATTTTATTTTCGTACGATGAGAGTAGTCTGATGTGATGAACTCATCTAGGATTTTGTTTGTATACAGGGTGTAAGAAAAAGTATCATTAACCTTTAAACCACATAGTTACTCTACCCATAAAACTGAGCAACTTTTACTAAATTAAATACTTTTAAAACGACCAGAACAAAAAATATCAGCTGTTCCATACTAAACTGCAATACCTACTCGATTCAAATGTATGTGGTGTTTAAGATATCGAACAGTTTTTAAAAAAGTAATAAAAAATCGTCCCTATTTCAAGTTATAAACAAGAATGAGGCACTACCACAGATTTCCACTCTTTCAATGAATGACAGACGTTTTGGACCATATACATTGTTCTTTGAAATCCATTAAAATAACGTAAGAGAAGTTTATTCCGAACGCGCTGATGCGCGCTGCATACAAACGAAGTCTGGTTATATTTTCATCACTAACCAATTAAAGTCAATGAAATTTTGCAGAAATAATCTAGAAACAAATCTCTATGCTTGTATGTTGTCCGATTTTCGTTAAAACATACAGTTTCAATGCTTATATTAAATTTAAGATTTGTATGGAAATATTTGAGGCACTGTAACATTAAAGCTATAAGTTTTAACGAAAATCTGACAACATACAAGCATAGACATTAATTTCTAGATTTTGTCTGAAAAGTTTCATTGAATTTAATTGGTTAGTATTGAAAATATAACCAGACTTCGTTTGTATGAAGCGCGTCACCGGTAATATACCGTTGATTTACTCTCGTCGCTGTAATTTAAAACTATCATTCAATAATACACGGTGAATCGCATTAAAACGTCTACTTTAGCCTCTCTATTCGAGGTAGGTAACATTTTTCAATTTATATGTCACTAGCTGTTGCCCGCGACTCCGTCTGCGTAGACCTTAAAAAAGTATCATATGCGTTAATCCAGATCATAATCTATCTGTGTGCCAAATTTCATTAAAATCCATTCAGTAGTTTTTACGTGAAAGAGTAACAAACATCCATCCATACTTACAAACTTTCGCGTTTATAAAATAAGTAGGATTACCTTTTATAAGTTATACAACGTGTTAATAAATAAGCGCAAAACCTCATACACCCCAACTGATTTATAACAAAATAATTCGATTGAAACAATAATTTCATTATTTTAATAGTTAAAATATAAAGTTATTAGCATTTTAAGTTTTGAGGCAAAAATGTTTTTTTATCATTTCAGCAATAAATGAAAGCGCTAACGTGCTCATGGATACATTTTAAGAATCTTGTTTTGGTAGTAAGTAGGGTGAGAGTGCCCGAGCGGTGGGTTAAGATCGAATTCAGTAAATTTTTAATTTTAAAAACAAATTATTTAATATTTTGAAAAAAATGTCCTATATTGAAAACATGATAAATCGATTCTGCTCTCGATTCCAAACAAACTACTTTCTAGTTTTGCGTTAATTCATTAACACGTTGTATGTATATGTAGACAGAAGGAGCTACGAACGCGTCAAAAAAAATATTACCGAACTCTCGGTGATAAACCGTGTCGCTATACACGCACACAGAGATAAGTTGTATGACGCCTCACTTACACTAACCTAAGAAAGGTGGCCACTTTTGTTTAATACGGTAGAAGCGTGAGGATCAACCTAGACATACAACGTGTTAATGAATTAACGCATTTTTTTGTTGTAAAATTTACAATTTACTGAACTCGATCTCAACCCACCGCTCTGGCACTCTCACCCTACTTATTCCCAAAAAATTATTCTTAAAATGTATCCATGAACACGTTAGCGCTTTCATTCATTGTTGAAATGATAAGAAATAATTTTTGCCTGAACACTAAAAATGCTAATAACTTTAAATTTTAACTATCAAAATAAAGAAATTATTATTTCAATATAATTATTTTGTTTTAAATCAGTTGGGGTGTATGAGGTTTTGCGCTTATTTATTAACACGGTGTATACGTCTGTATCTGAGTTATTTACCTATGTATTATAACGCCCAAAATACACAAACACATTAGGTTACTTTATCCCATCCATCCATCATAATCGTTTAAAAGTCAAGCGAAGTAAACTTTAAAAGCAATCATGCTTTTCTTTTCAACTACGTTTTTCATTAAGATGGATTTGCTGAGCTAGGCTAGACTTTTAAGTTCTATGTGCAAAGTTATTTATCATCCCATAGTGATTTTCCTCAAACGTCTTTCTAAGATATGCTATGTAACTATTATCTGGGATTTCATCAACGGAAATGTCTTTGCGGTGAGCCTACAAACGAATTCATAAGGCGTATGTCATGGCATGATCTAAGCTTCTACGCCGATTCTATTTCGGATGGCCGTTCATCGCAGTTCTAACATTTTATTTCTCTCACGCCACCATCCGTGACTCACAGTTGTGTTGACTCGAGCAGTTAAAAAGGTCCCACCGGAAAACTTTAGACGCGGTTGTAAACAAACGTAGAATGGGTCAATGACCCACATTAATGATTCGTGCGACATCCTGTTTACGTGGTAGTCTCCACCACGCACGCACGACCGCGCCGCTTACCAAGTCCACGTGTAAATGTAATCGTAGACACGATTTCGTAATTCATTCGGCAATCGTTCATTCATGGCTGGTGGCGTAGTGGACACCGGATACGGATACGCTCAAGGGCACGGCGTAAATCGTACGATGCGATGGTTGTTGGTCGTATCTGGTGCTGGTACGGGCCCGTTTGGGTGTCAGTCATGGGCAATCGCACTAGTTCTTTCTCAGTCATCATCATCATTACATACATTACACTTACGACTGTATCTTGGAGTGTTTAGAAACTTACTATAAGTGCCACCCGCATTTAAGCTTGTAGTACCTATTAAATCTTGTAAATGAAATATTTACAACGTGTTAATGAATAAGCTCAAAACCTCAAAACCCCAACTGATTTATAACAAAATACTTCGATTGAAACAATTAGATAAAAACAATTGCATTATTTTGATAAATGAAACATGAGATAAAAACAATTGCATTATTTTGATAGTTAAAATTCTAAGTTCGCATTTTAAGTTTAGAGGCAAAAATGATTTGTTATCATTTCAGCAATTAATGAAAGCGCCAACGTGCTCATGAAACTTATTTTGGTAGTTAGCAGGGTGAGTGTGCCTGTGCGGTGGGTTGACATCGCGGTCAGTAACTTTTATTTTTACAATCAAATTATTTAAAAAAAAAACGTTCGATTCTGCTCTCGATTCTAAAGAAACGACTTTCTAGTTTTGCGTTTGCGTTGTACGTATGTTCTAGAAAGCGTGTTTGAATGTTTGTCAAGTTTAACGCGCATTAAATCTGATAGTCCTAGATGCTATTGTATGCTAACCACGGAGCAAGGTGCAGGAGCTAACCAGCCGTCAACAGCAGCCACCGTCTGGTGATAATTGCCAATCGCTTCACAATGCATGGTCCGAAGTTCTTCTTTATTCTTGACAACATGCACGCACGGTGGGATCTGCTCCTTTGTAACAGAAAAATATATTGTATTTAGAGAGAGCGAGAGCATTTCTTAGGAAAGGGGAAAGACTGGGACAAGTCAGGGATTCGTAGTTATTGAGATTTTATTATTTTTCTCTTAATTGTACGGTTTTAAGGGTCCAGTTTTCGGCATTTTAACCCTGCTTTTTTATTATTCCATATGAATGTAACCTTAACTCAAATCCCGACTGCCCATTACATGCCCTGCCCACATTCTGTCGTTTACTATTTTTTCGTGTATAGGGTCCTTCTTAATATGTTGAGACTTTTTAAATTGAACAAATTTCTCTATGGGACTAACATGAAATAGCGAAAAAAATCAAAAGCATGCTAATGATATCAATTTCACCCTGTATTCAAGGTGTTACAAAAATACAAATAAACATTTGAACGATGGTTGTTTAGACCATCAAACGGAATAACTTTCACAATGGGACACACAGCTGTCCCATACATTTGGCTCGAGTAGGTTAGCAGTTTTGTATGGAACAGCTGATGTTTTTTCGCGTTTTTGAAGTTGGTGCCATAGAGAAAATTGTTCAGTTTGAGGATCTGATTATTCTCTTAAAAAGTGTCAGCATATTTAAAAGGACCCAATAGAATAGATACGTTGATATTTTATCTTGATATTATAAACGTTGGAGTTTGTCTTGAGTTTGTTTATAATAATTTCGTAGTGAGTAAAATTTAATTGCTCTTTATCAATGCTTGTTATCCGTTGGGGCCGTTCGGCGCTAAATTACGTTACATAGTTGTAAGTTCATACGTTACTTTCGTTAATGACTTGATAAGGAATACTTTAGAATTAAATTCATCTTATTTATCTTTGATAATTAATGTTTTACGTTCTCCAGCTTTCGCTGTTACATGGATAGATGAGATGCCCTCTCAAGGTGGCAAAACACGTCGAGGCTAGATTTTTCTCGTTTATCGCGGTTATGCTTGGCCTTTTTGAACTCAAGAAAGTACCTACCTGTTTATGTCCTGCGGAAAAACCCAGATTACACGTACACTTACTTGGAAAAACAGACTTTCACATTATTGTAAAATCATTGCGTTTTATCACAATACCTACGCACTATACAATGTGTTAATGAATTAACGCAAAACTAGAAAGTAGTTTGTTTCGAATCGAGAGCAGAATCGAATTATCATGGTTTCAACATAGGTAATTTTTTTCAAATATTAAATATTTTGTTAGTAAAATTTAAAATTTACTGAACTCTATCTCAACCCACCGCTCGGGGACTCCACCCTTCTTACCACCTTAACTAGATTCTTAAAATGTATCTATGAGCACGTTAGCGCTTTGATTCATTGCTGAAATGATAACAAATCATTTTTGCCTGAAAACTTAAAATGCGAATATCTTTAAATTTAAACTATCAAAATAATGAAATTATTATTTCAATCTAATTATTTTGTTATAAATCAGTTGGGGTGTATGAGGTTTTGCGCTTATTCATTAACACGTTGTATAAGTAATGGTTGTTGTTGAATTGATGCAATATGTGCGTAGTTGTACTTTGACTTTGTAACTGCCCTGGGATAATATACATGTTATCTTGTACCTACCTAACTATTAGTTTATATTCTGATAGGGTTTCTTAGAAGTGATTTATCCTTTTGAGATTTTAGTTTAGTTTGTTAGAGTAAAGGCAACATTTGTGTTCCAAACAGCTAACAAGACGAAGGGTGTCGTTATACTGATCAAACTGAACAAATTGTACACGCTATACGAGTAAAGTCACGCAGTTTTAGCTAGTTTAGTTTTAGAGTACAGTCCTATTTTCAATATTATCCAATTAAAGTCAATGACATTTTTAAACACGATCTAGAAACCAATATCTGTCCTTTACATTTGTCAGATTTCCGTTAAAATATACAGGGACCTTCTTAATATGCTGACACTTTTTAAGGGGATGATCAGACAATCAAACTGAAGAACTTTCTCTATGGGACCAACATCGAAATCGCGAAATAAAAAATCAGCTGTCCCATACATTTGGCTCAAATAGGTTTGCAGTTTTGTATGGAACAGCAGATTTTTTTTCGCGATTTCGATGTTGGCTCCATAGGGAAAGTTGTTCAGTTTGATGGTCTGATCATCCCCTTAAAAAAGTGTCAGCATATTAAGAAGGACCCTATACAACGTGTTAATGAATAAGCGCAAAACTAGGAAGTAGTTTGTTTAGAATCGAGAGCAGAATCGAATTATCATGGTTTCAATATGGGTAATTTTTTTCAAAATATTAAATAATTTGTTTGTAAAATTTAAAATTTACTGAACTCGATCTCAACCCAGCGCACGGGCACACTCACCCTACTTACTACCAAAACAAGATTCTTAAAATATATCCATGAGCAAGTTACCGCTTTCATTCATTGCTGAAATGATAACAAATCAATTTTGCCTGAAACCTTGAAATGCGAATAACTATAAATTTCAACTAATAAAATAATGAAATTATTGTTTCTAACTAATTATTTTGTTATAAATCAGTTGGGGTGTATGAGGTTTTGCGCTTATTCATTAACACGTTGTATAGTTTCAATGCTAGGATTAATTTAAGATTTTTATGGATAACTTTGAGCATCGAAAACTTTGAAACTATATATTTTAACTGAAATCTGACAAATGTACATCACAATTGGTTTCTAGATTGTGTTAAACCTTTTTTTTATTACTTTTCTTACTAAATGTTCAAACTAGGACGGAACTTAGGTTTTTGAGCGCCGTACGAATGATATCCTCTTAATAGTAAATGAACGTTCTGCTCCAGAGGGCGCTGACCAACGAGGAGGAGAGTCCGGCGGCCAGCGCCGCCACCACGCAGCCGCCCCTGCTACCCATCTGCGCCCCCCAGACTCCCTGCGCATGGTCCACTTACAAAGGAAACCCGGATATACTTGACGTACACATTGACAATTCATTGTAAGTACCTATATCAAAACAGAGAACTTATTGAAGTTAAAAATACAAGGTGGAACTAAACACCCTAGTAATATTTAAAGGGTTCAAACAGGGAACATCAAACTGAAAAACTTTCACGAGTTTCACTTTTGCTCAGAGTTAGAGTCCCTTTACATATCTTTGCCGTTGGCAGTGGAAACGTCTGGTGTTTGGGGCTCTGAAGCCAAGGCTTTTGTGCGAGGGCTGGGCAGGATGCTTGTTGAGAGCGGGAACGATCTCCGCTCGGGTTCTTATCTGGTCCAAAGGATTTCTCTAGCCATTCAACGTGGTAATGCTGCTAGTGTGATGAGTTCCTTAAAGCCGGGTGGGTTCCGTGGTGCGGAGGGCATTTAAGTCTGTTTTTGTTGTATTACTGACTTTCGAGATATAGTCAACATCGAGAAAAGAAAACTGATGTTTCATTCAAAACTACAGTACCTGCCTACGTACTTGATTCAAATGTACGGGACAGCTGATTTTTGTATCGACGTTGTCTTTCCCACACAATAAAAATATCTAATTTTTCCCCGACGTCTTGGTGTACAAGATTGATGTTCTAACAAACACATGCGGCAAATACAGAAAGCGTGCGGCGAAAAATGGATTATAAAATTTTTTTTTTTTTTGAATCGGGGCACAGGCTGATTATCGCACCCCGGCGCCCAATATGGTTAAGACGGCCCTGATCGAACCCTTATCTTTCCAGTTGTAAATGCAGTGAAGACACGACATGTCAGGTTAATGAGGACGATAAGACGGTCAGCGCGTTGATCCACCGCTGCCGACCCCTCACCGACAACGAGGAGAGCTAGCAGCCGCTTACTCGACCGCATCGACCAGCTGACGTCCGTCGCTCGCTCCTCACCGGCCGCGGCCCGGACGCTGACCGCGCGAAGCCGACCGAGGCACCTCAAACAACAACCCTCTATGACTGAACACATGAAATCAATCATTGAAAAAAAGGAAAATTGAACGCATCGCAAGAGAAGTTTATATCGAATTTTGACACGACTACTTTTATCACGGTACATCTTCAATCAGATAAATGTTTATAATATTCCGCCTCAATATTTTTTTGTTAGACTATGAGTAGTTTAAGCTTTTTTTTATTCCTTTGTCATCCATCATTAATATAATTGATATCATTTCATTAGTACAGAATATTTAATTGGAATATTTGGAATACATTTTAGGGTATCGTCATGGTCCCTTCGTAATAACAATTTTAGCAAGCAAAGTACTTACTAGGTTTTATAGATAAATACAAAATGTTTGTTTATTTATCATTATTTCTGCTGAAGAGTGAAGACGATAAGCACGTCATTTTGAAGTTCCTATTTTTTAATTTTTAATTATTTATAATAAACTTTACTTTATAATTTTTTGTAGTAATGTAGTTCGGTGACATAATAATGTATTATTAGATGACTTGTAGACAAACTGGTTATACTAGGACTTATTTGATAAAATAAATAAATGGTCAAGAGATATTTTTAATTTTTACCGACATACAGTTTTCCGTTGTACCGTTTTCTGTAGAACCATAAGAATAATAGAACCCCAAGACGTTTAAAATACATGTACGAGTAGAAGCCATTTCTAGAAATTTTGAAGAAGATTTTGAATATACCACATTCATTCCATAGTCCATACAAAAAGCGTTTTTATATCCCTAAACATGAATGGTATGACAAATAATTCACTAGGTTTTTTTAGCTATTGATTTCTTTTGAATTTCATAATAAGTCTGTAGAAAAATAGGAATATTCGTTGTAAAACAAATTACCTACTGTAAAGTGACATCGAACGCAAATCTTGTGCATTAAACCAAACCAAACACCTTTCCAGTTTTGGTGGAGTAAAAACGATTTCGCTTTTCGTATGGAGATTGCAATTTTCTTCATTACTTCACAGTCCTTATAAACCATGAAGCAAGTTCAGCAGCGAGGAAGCAATAATGGAAGCAATCGTAGGGGCTAGCCAGGTGGGCGGCTGCCAGGGGGGCGCACTTTGCAGACCCGCAGCCTGTGGGCTGTTTGCGCGCTCCATATAAACGAAGTCTGGTTATATTTTCAATACTAACCAATTAAAGTCAATGAAATTTTCAGAAACAATCTAGAAACTAATCTCTATGCTTGTATGTTGTCAGATTTTCGTTAAAATAAAGTCAATTTTAAAGTTACAGTGCAATCTTCAATTAACCCTAGTACTGAAAATTTAAACTGTATATTTTAACGAAAATCGGTCAACATACAAGCATAGAGATTTGTTTCTAGAAAACTTCAGACTTCAATTGGTTAGTATTGAAAATATAACCAGACTTCGTTTGTATGGAGCGCGCCAACGGTAATATCCCCCAACATATGACGTAAACTCACAAAAAACTCTCTCATAAAGTAGATACGACTATAGGCCCCCAGATTAGGAACAGCAGCGCCCCTAATTTTACGCACATTTTTACTGAATCCTAAATAAAAGCCTCTCTTTCAAAAAAATAAGTCTTGAGGAGCGCAAAATTCAAATCTTGCCAGGGGCGACGACTAAGTACGAACCTGATAGTTTGTAAGATAGTAAATAAATGAAATTTTATTTATTTAATATTCAAAAATTCAAACACAAGAAAATACAATTTGGGAACTTATTACATTGTATTATGTAAAAGCTATGTTTTCGGTAAAATAGACATTCTTGCAAAAGGAAGGGATATTCTGTGAAAAGGGGACGTTCTGAGGAAGGAAATTCGGAAAAAAGGCAATTTAAGAAAGAACATTCTTTAAAAACACTTTTTGCTACCAAGGGTCTTTTGCGAAAGGGACAGCATTCAGCGCTGACGCCATACAGACCACAACGAAGGCGTGGAGTGGGGACGGAGGTCTTTTTACAGAAAGAGAAATTACGTAATTCTATACGGGCGTCGAAGTCTAATTAGGTATGTTATTTCATCATCATCAGCCTATATACGTCCCACTGCATCCCCTCAAGGATGAATGGGCGTAAGTCCACCACGGACTGGTAGACTTATATGCATCAGAATTTCTTCCTCAGCGTATGCAGGTTTCCTCACGATAATTCCCTTCACCGTTTGAGAGCAGTCGGTATACCCACGTACATAACTTAGAAAAACTCATTGGTATATCGACGGGGAAGTGCTAACAACTCCTAACTTACAAAAACCAAATTTTACAGGAGGCGATAATTAATCAGGTTGTGATGGACCTTAATAATTTTAGGACCGATATTTCTTCGTTGCCTAGCTACGTCAATTTTGCGAATTTCAACTTAATTCATAATATCAGTAGACGCGCAATTCATTCTCTATCGAACTGCATTCATAAATCGTTTTCGTAATAAAATGTAAGTTAGGAGTTGTTAGTCCTTTGTTAGGACTTCCCCGTCGATATGGCATGTGGTCCGCGCAGATTCGAACCCGGACCTTCATGATTGAGTGTCCATATCTCTAAGCAACGTGCCACGTAATTATGTTATGTTTATGTACCTAGTTAAAAATAATCTGAGAGTAAGTAATATTTATTTTAATTTGTAAACAAGGAGAGGAATCAACACAACGCTCTCGCATAGCAACAGACAAATGCTGCTATCGGAGTGGATATTAAATTAGAGAACATTATAACAAATTGTTATGTCATTCCTATGAAAACATCATTTGGAGTGATTGGTGCACTTCCGCTAAAGAGTCGGAGTACAGTTCTCTGCAATAAAGTTTAACATTTAGGTATCGTTGGGTACTTATAATAAGTAGGTAAAAATATATTAAACATAGTCCAAATATCTGACGAAATTGGATGCTTAAGAGAAGTTTATTCCGAATGCGTAAATGCGCGCTGCATACAAACGAATTCTGGTGATATTTTAATACTAACCAATTATAGTCAATGAATTTTTTCAGAAACTATCTAGAAACTAATCTCTATGCTTGTATGAAGTCATATTTTCGTTTTTAGTGATAGGATTAATTTGTATGGAAATCTATGAGGCACTGCACTCTAAAACTAAAATTTTTACGAAGAAAAAATCATTTTCATAAAAATATAGAGATTAGTTTCTAGACTGTTTCTGAAAATTTTCATTGACTTTAATTGGTTAGTATTAAAAATATCACCAGACCTCGTTTGTATGGAGCGCGCTCCGAATTATCAAAGTCTTAGTCAAATAAAATGTATATGGAATCGAAGAGCTTATATGAAGAGACTTATGGATGTGGAAGAGGTGGAAGAGGCGGGAGATGTGTGTCAGAATCGTAGCATGTGGCGATCTGTTGTCTCTGCCCACCCCAGTGAGACCTGTGTCCTACGACTATGCGTGAACGTAAGTCTGTATTTGTGTATAGTAAATTAGATATAAATCGTTGCGTAATGCATGAAAGATTTCTGATAGGTCATGGTGATTTAAAAAAATAAACTTCTCTGTAGGCTTTCGCCTTTGAAGTCTTAAGTACGTAAGTACCTATCTAATGTGTTACTTTTAATTATTATTATCTACGTACAACTAAATGGATATCAGTAGAATGGTCTAACTGCCAGTTGCACATACGTTCAGTTAATCCTACATTAAATCTCTTGCTGTCACTTTTTGTCTTGTTGACGTAGTAAAAGCTAACAACAGATTTAATGGATGATTTACTTTAATGAACGTACCTACGTGCAACTGACCGTAAATCATACAATTTCAACCTATATCAACATAAAACCCATAAAGTCATAAAGTCGTAAAATCGTACCGCGTAAGGGGGTGCCTGTTGGTGCCATTGAAGCGGAGCGAAACTGCGGAACGGAGAAACGAAGAAATTTCAACCAATAGGATTACATAAAATCTCGGAGCGGAGTTTTTATGCAATCCCATTGGTCAACATCTCGTTTCTCCGCTGCGCAGTCTCGCTCCACTTCAGTGGACAAGCGAACTAAGAAGATGGAAACAAGATGATAATAACTATCTATTCATAAATTCATTTACCATGTTTTCATACGGGTTTTTGCCCAGTTTCGTATTATTATTTTATATTACGCTTTTTCTTGTTTTCCCTAAAGCTGTCTTTCATTTTTAGTTTCAGTGAAGGAAAGTTGGTCACTTTCTTTTTCTACTTCTCCTAACAAGTTTGGTTGGGTAAATTCGGGCTCAAGGCAGAGTTATCTCCCGACCTGGCTGGACTGGACTTCATTGTCTACAACCGTAGACTAATACCATGAATGGTCGCCGTTGTTGGTTCTGGTTTACAGGAATTCGGTTCATCAAAGGGTGTGAGTGGGGTGGGCTTTATTCTCGTTAAAAAAAACGTCAGTCGTTACGAAATTATAGGTACTAAACCCGATTCAAAATCTTGTAGATCATTTAGAAATTGTTCAAACACGAAATCAAAGACAAAAACCATTTCACACTTATCAACTAAGTCCAATAATCATGTTTATGATAGTTACCTTATCGTAGGTTATAATATTAGACTGTCTTTGTGTCAAAAACCCATTTATCACTATCAGCGCTCGCAAATGACAAAGTTCCAAAACATATAGTGTTGTTTTAGTAACGGACGTACATCTTTAATATATTAAGATCTTGTTAGTAGACTAAAGTATTTAATTCTACTGTTACCATTGTAATAATTTCTTCTCTATTATATTGTTATGCCCTTACAGGGTGCTCCATTGTAAAATTACTAAGATCTATGTACGATTTCCTTACTGTGTACTACAATGTAGCAAAGCAATAAATATTTTGAATTTGAATTTGACTTGTATTGTGCTTCTAGTCGTTACTAAAAAAGTGATTCAAAAAAATGTGACTGACTGTATCAGGCTATGGTCAATAAAGACAACATAAGTGTAATATTAGAGATAGCGCCTCCTGCAAATTAGGGTCAATACACATTAAAAGAGCAGCCGAGAGCAGCCGCGTGTCGGCTCGCGGACCCTTGCGGCTGCTTTCGGAGTTTCCTACTTAGTGTGGCTGTTTTTGGTATTTTCGGTACTAAATTGGTGTAATTTAGGCCCTGTTAACTGAATTTAGTATAATTATAGTGCAAAATCTAGTTTTAGTACAATAGTATAATTTTAAATATTTCAGTATATTTTCAGTTTCCAAAAACACCGAAAAAGGGCTCAAAATAAGATAAAATTCAAGATGCAAAGCCACCGGACAGTATACTATCTTTCCCATTCAGTCATATAAGTCATTAAATGCATAGCATTTGTATAAAAATATATAATAAAATTGGTTTTCTGTACCGAATCTGTATCAGAAATCCAAAATCTGTATGAAATTTGTGAAAAATCTGTATAAATACAGCATACGGGGAGGGTGGGGTGACTCTCACCGATCCCAGCTACCCAATCCGCCGCGTAGCCCCAGCAACGTCCTATGCCGAGGTCCGTACCCCCCTGGGGTGCCCCTAGGTCGGTTGCTTAAGTTTATTCAATTGGCTCGGTGACCCTTCTGGTCCCTCCAATAGTCCGCAGTAAAAAGCAGTAAATGCTCCCTAAGCAAAGCTGTATACGTCAGCCCAAAAAAAAAAAAAAAAAAAAGTGGTGTGACGTCAGCGCGCGGCCGCGCGGCTGCTCGCGTGCTGCGCGCGACGACGCGCTACCCGTCTATCGCTTCAAATCAATTTGAACTTTATGTACCAGCAATAAGATTCAAAATGCTAGGTAACTTACTGCTTCGAAAATGCTCCTTCGGCCGCTGGGCGCCGCTGCGCTTTCCTGTTCTTTTAGTGTGAATTGACCCTTAAGGCCAGGTATAAAGGGCAGAGCTTAGATAAGAAACGTCAATCTTAAGCCGTCCTCGTAAGAAAATCTCGTGATAGATCTATAGGTATTGTTTTCAAAATGAATTTAAAAGCGTTGGTTTTGTTGGTGTTCCTGGTAACGTGTGCTGCTTGCATGCCGACAACGGATGACCAGGTAATTATTTTATGCACTAATCATCCATTCTGCATTGGGCTAGTGCTTAAGACTATTCAAAGTCAAAGTCATTATAGGATATAGGAGGTTGAAGCATTCTTATCAAACATCAAATCTTTTTTAAAGCTGTCACCGCGTCGGAACGTGTTGTCGCTCTAGAGAAGATGCGGCCAGAAACTCTACAACATAACACGACTTAATAACTATTACAATATAAATTCTTAAGCTAAAGTTATGTAAACAATACTAAATAGTCTATTTAATAACATTATTGATACTATACAGTAAAGTAAATAAACTAAAAGCTAGTGACCTCAGACCCAAGCATTTTGATCATTTAAATTAGGGACCAGCCTCGCGTTTACATTCCCCTCTGCCAAGGTACAAGAGCAACTGATCAACATCTGCATTTACATACAATTTCATAATTTACTAGAGTTAACCCGCGACTTCGTCCGCACAAATAATATACCAGATTTTAAGTCAGATCATAAGCTATCAAACAAAAAAAGTTTCATCAAAATCGGTTCAGTAGCTTTTGCGTGATGCTGTTACAAACATACAAACAGACAGGCAAAAATTCTAAAAAAGGTTGATTTGGAGTCCGGGATAAGTACCTAAAAATCTAATCTTTCTCATGTAAATATCTTCAATGTCACTTCTGTTACAGTTTTATAATAGTTTAGATCAAGGCTGGCCAAATCCAGGCCCGCGGGCCACAAAGTGGCCCGCCAAGGCATTTGAATATGCCCGCCGCAGCAGATCAGCCAGCCGGCCAATATTTATACTATACTATAGATAGACACAGGGCGGTCGCGTCGGGAATACACAGATATTGGTTTCTAGATCGTGTCTAAAAAATTGCATTGACTTCAATTGGGTATTATTGAAAAAAAATATAAAGAATCTTAAATATGATTTCCTTTTTTGTGTATTATAGTAATTTTAGTAGTTGGCTAACTAAAGGGTAACTACCAAAAACCTCTCCCTAAAAGTAGTGGCCCAGCGCCGCCTCAACTAAAAAAATGTTGCCCGACTAAAATATCTATTGGCCAGCCTTGGTTTAGATTCATAAACGAGACAGCCTATATTTGCGGAACAATAACTTCAAACTAGCCTCTGGTTCCCACAAGAGACCAGACTATTTTTCATGATTTTTAACAATCAAAATTGGAATCTGAAGTAATGGGATAAAATCCAAAGTTGCGGATTTCAGGCGATCTCATCCCCCACAAAAAGTTATAGAAAAGTTTGTTAGTAGAACTACACGCATAACTCGTTCATAGTTAAATGGTTTTATTGGTATAGGGCTAGTGGGCCTAGTATGCCACCCACATGAAAACGACGTGCCTGTCTGCTCCAACATGCTAGCTCTACAGCATGGTGGAGTATGGCTTACACCCTCTTTCCCTCTAGTTAGAGGAGGCCTTTGCCTGGCTATGGTATCCTAAGCTATGAGAAAAGATTCCATATTGGGTTGAACTGTTGTTGGCTTGCTAGCCCCCATAGCATAGCATTTGCTCACGACTATATTCCCGGAAGGGATAGTCAGAGATATTCAGAAACGTCTGAACATCCACGTTTCACTAGTAGTACCGAATCTCTGTCCAGCGTAACGGGTAGTGAGCCCGTCGCCACTTTTAACACGCAGGGTTCCTCACGATGTTTTCCTTCATCGAAAAGCCTTCACAACAAAGCCTGTTACAAATAGTACATTAATTCCGAAAAACTCATCCCTGTATACGGAATTCCGCTTGAAAAAGCTCAAATGTGTTTTTGTAAATAAAATAAATAACTCGAAATTGCCAGAAATGCAGTACTAGACACAATACAAGCAAAAGCCCAGAATTTATAAAATTATAATAAGAAGCACATACCTACCTAGATGATGCATTTTCTAAATCCATCAACGATTTCAGAAAGAGTAGACACTTGGATAAATGTAAGTAGGTAACTACTGAACAAACATAACACAACAAGTTAGCATCTAGACTTAATTATAGGAGACCTAAAGTATCGATATGATATTACATAAAAGTATACAAAGAAGCCATGGTGGTCCAGTGGCGAGTAACTTTGCCTGCCGTGCAGGAGGCGATGGTTCGATCCCCGTCCAGACCCTCTCTTACCAATGAGTTTTTCGGAATTTATGTTCGATTTGTTACACCACTGGCTTTTCGGTGAAGGAAAACATCGTGTGGAAACCTGCATGCTTCAATCTCGAGGCATGTATTGTACCCACTGTTCATTAAAAGTGGCGACAGGCTCACCCCCCGTCACACTGGAGAGTTTCGGTACTACTGGTGAGACGTGGATTTTCTGAGGTTTCAGAATATCTCTGACTACCCCCTCGGGGAATATAGTCGTGAGCATATGTATGTATGTATACAAAGTTGAAAAATATCATACTATCGGCAACAAAAGTAGCTTTACATTTTAGTATGCTGTCTGTCATACATACATAATTATAAGGTACGGTCGGCTGCCTTTATAAGATATGTGATGAGAAATATACTGGAATATTTAGATCGATTCGGGCATCGGCTCTTGCCACTACAGAACCATTATTCCATATCAGAACTGATATTTTTGTAAAAGTGTGAGATTAAAAAATAGCACTTCAGTTTTATTTAGTTACGTACTAATATTGCATGGAGCACACCCATTATATTTTGAACGGTTTGTCAGCAGAGACCAGAGTCGGAAACCAAGAAGGCAGTCCGTTACTGCCAGCCTCAGACACCGTGTGGGTGGAAGATATTCAACTACGTCGATTATCCCGAGATCTACTTTACCAATGACTAGTAAGTATCATTAGTAAGCAAATCGATAGGATGATAAAAAAATCTGCTGTTCCATACTAAACTGCCAGTAGGCAGTGGAGTACCACTCAAATGTATGCAACAGCAGATTTTATCTAACAATCGGTCATGCCTGATTACCTACTCATCGTGACATTTAAAAGCTTCACTTCATTAGTTTTCTGACTTCAACGACGCATTTTAATTTTGAGCTCAATATCTCGAGATAAAAGCATCAAAATGATGTGCGAAGTGGTGATGGGAAGTGACAAATCGATCGCAGCGCTCAGGGTGGCAGAAATGTGTACTTTTGTTGGACAAGCTGTGTAAAATATGCTTGAATCTATGCAAATCCACACAATAACTCAAAAAAAAATCTTTAAAACTGTAAAGACTACAAACTTAATATTTGGCATGGAAGTTTCTATTGGCATCTAGGTGTTCACTAAAAAGGGTTTTTTGAAATGTTATCTTCAAAGGTGTGAAAAACGGGATAAAAGTTTGTACGGAAATTGGCACTGCAAATATCATGGAATTTAGCAAATAGGTATTTTAACATTTTTAATAACGATAATGTTGCTAATTTCTGTAGTTTTTACATTATTTAATTATATAAATAATAAACTCGGTTACCGACTCGTTGGGGTAGGTAAATAATTTATGGTTTAACAATTTAACGTTGTATGGAGAAAGTATTCTCCTTAAATATCACATTATCGTTTTTGGGTTATCATATTATTACCTGTCTTCATTCTAAATTTTGGATATTATAAGAGTTCCTTGTTTTACTACGAAACCCTCAAAACCTGAAAACTGTTTCCATAGAGATTTAAAAAAAAACATACATACATAAACTCGCCGCGATCATAACTCCTAACTGTTTGCAGGCAGTTGTAAAAAAGATTAGGTTCAATATACAGGGTCCAACTTAATATGCTGACAGTTTCGACATTGGTCCCATAGAGAAAGATGTTCAGTATGATGGTCTGATCATCCTCTTAAAAAACTGTCAGCATATTAAGTTGGATCCTGTATAATCCAATGGTCTAATGAAATAAAGTTTTAAAAGTAGATTTTGATTTGGAGGGTGAAATGCGATGTGATAAAGTTACCCAATTTAAATATTTTTAATTCTATTGTTTCAGTTGTGAATGCAGACTCGGACAAAAATGTGACTTTCACGAAAGCAGACCAAACGAAGGTTATATCGAATATCGTTGTAAAAAGAACTAAAAATACCTACGTGATGTGGTTTTGAAAAACCTACGCGTAATTTATTTAAATACAAATCTTGCTTTTATTTAAATGCTTTCTTTTCATGATTCCTTACACGATGAATGGTGAGTAAATTTTACAGAGTGTAACAAAACACCCTAGTAATACTTAAGGTGGTTGCAGAGTTGTCAATTTAATGTTTTGTTGTCAATGTAATTTTTTTTATATGGAAAAATAGTTTCGAAAATGTAGATGCCGCGTATCAAATAACATTTGCAATTTATAATATGATTACGAAGCTTTTACGAAGATATAAAGCTTTGAAATTTTCTATGGATAAGTTCAAATCTTTATATCTTCATAATTATATAAAATATTACTTTTAATTGTACTGCCTACGCGTATTATGCGTCATACTTTTGAATGAAATTGACAACTCTGCAACCACTTTAAGACGCTCCAACTACTATGTGAACGCAGGTCCGGGCCATATTTTAAAAGCTATCTTCTCGCAATTAGAACATACAAATAAATGAAAAATTTAGCAATGATCTTCAACATTCTGGCTTTATTTTGTAAATTTCATATTTCATATTTTTTTATAATATACAATTATGAAAACGGTGTTTAAAGGAAAACCAACAAATTCGAAAAAGGTCTGTATTACGTGCATCTACTTTATAAGTTGAAGTCACTTTTACTTGCGACACACACCATTGTGTAGACAATGTTATGACCTAAAAATTGTACGTTTAAATTTTCGAAAAATCGCCTAAATTTAGCCTTAGTGTTGTTAATTAAGTATGTAACTCATTTAAGTTTATACCCTGTATGACCGATTCTATTCTAATATCGTAGCCCGCTAATGATAAAATGATTAAGTAATTTTATACATTATTATTTCGGCCAGTCATTGCACCTATCAGTCTCCCATACCACAATGAAATTGTATGCATTTTTTTACTACGCAGTGTAGATACTTTTTGGGAAGAAAAAGGGAAACTGTTTTTTATTGAAGTAATCGCTGGGTAGTGTCAGGCGGCATTACGAAAATCATAGTAAAACTGCTGCAAGTAAAGCTTGGTTTAAGAGAAAAAAAATTATGGGAGAATTTAAAAAAAAAAAGTTTAATTACTCAGTAACCATTACATTATATTTTTAGTATATCTTGAAGCAGTTAACAGTGCCTTTAATGCCGAAGAAAACATTCTCATAATGTAACAGGAACAAAGTATATTATTTTTTTCAGCAAGAATCTGTTGGTATTCGGATTTTTTAAATACAACATAAATGTTTACTCTAAATGCCTATCACACAGATTTTTTTACATCCGAATTACAAACAATCTAGAAGTTGTATCGTCAATTTATTAAAGCTATTGAAACTTATACAAACAAACAGTGAATTGTGAAAATTCTTAAACTAGCTGAAGTTGTATGAGAAGATTTTTACAGATATTTCTAATATTTTTGGCGTCTAGGGTTGTCAACTTATCACATCCCAAACAAAATTATTCAATATGACGACGATTTGTTTTGTGATGCTTTAAGTTAACAACCCTAGACGCCAGGGAGATTTGTTTATCGTACTAGCAGTGTAGTTACCTTCATAGGTTGAAAAAGTAGGTAACCATGTAATACTTAGAATTCGATTGAGTTAAGAAAAACAAATCATATCTACTTATTTACATTACATTGAGATGTTATAATAGGTCAAAGGACGAATGCGGGACAACCCCATCTATACCTACAAGTAAGAAAGAATAAATAGTAAATATAATAGGGTGTAAACTCAAATCGTACTTTAACCGCATACTATTAATGATAGATAAAGAATGGGAGGTTCTATAACATCGAATCCATGGGAATTCAAGGGATCAGGGGTGCTTCAGACCATCAAACTGAAGGAAGTACTTTCACTATTGGTTCAACATTGAAACCGCAAAAATCATAATCAGTATATCAGCTGATAGACGTCCACTGCTGGACGTAGGCCTCCCCAAGGATCGCCACAACGACCGGTCCTGCGCTGCCCTCATTCAACGGGTTCCTGCCGCCTTCACCAGGTCGTCTGTCCACCTGGTGGGGGCCTAACTTCGCTGGGCCTCAACGCGAAAATAATGTATAACTATAGTACTCAATGGTAAAAGTGTAATAGGTAACAACATAATGAAGGATAACACCTGACACCTGGATTCTTGTAGATTATAAAATAAATAAACGTCATTAATATAGATACTTGTGTTGTGTGTGATTGTATCAAAACATTCACATACCTGCCTAATGACAACTACAATCACAATCATTTACAGGTGTTCATAAAAATTTCGATGGCGAAGCGCTTCATTCTTTCACTAATTATTATAAGGACTAGCCTTGAAGTAGCATTTCCCCTCTGCCACGGTATAAGCACAATTGATCTTGTGCATTTACATTCAATTTTACACCTTATCACTAAACGAGACAGCCTATAAATGCGAAATAATAACTTCGAATTTAGAACGTTTGGGGTTCACACGAGACTACTTTTCATGATTTTTAACATTCAAAATTAGAATCTAAAGTTATGGGGAATAAAATCCAAAGTTGCGGATTTCATGTTACCTCGCCCCCCGCAAAAAGTGGCAGAAATGTTTGTTAGTAGAATTACACGCGTAACCAGTCCACATATAAATAGTCAAAGGCTTCATTACATCAAACAGAGAGATTTATAGTTAAAAACCTTCTGTTTCATCTGATTCAGAGCATAGCTCTGTGTGCCCAAAACATACAACCATCTTCGAGCCACGAGTGAATAGCAAGTTCAATTAAGAGAAGTTTTATTCCGAATGCGTAAATGCGCGCTGCATACAAACGAAGTCTGGTGATTTTTTCAATACTAACCAATTAAAGTCAATGAAATTTTGCAGAAACAATCTAGTAACAAATCTCTATGCTTGTATCTTGTAAAATTTTCGTTAAAATATACAGTTTCAATGCTAGGATTAATTTAAAATTTGTATGGAAATCTTTGAGGCACTGTAACTTTAAACTATACATTTCAACGAAAATCTGACAAGATACAAGCGAGCACAAAAATGTCACTGACTTTCATGGGTTAGTATTGAAAATATCACCAGACTACGTTTGTATGGACCGCGCCAACAGTAATATACCCTTAATATAAGTTATTAGGTACATAATCAATGTTAGATCAGCACGCCTAGCAAGATTACTCTACTTGCGCGCGACTCGGCTTTTTCCCATTGAACAGGTTATTTTCTATGAAGCGAAGGCACGTCGCGCGCGTGTTGAGAAATCATACTAGACGTGCATCTGGGTAAAAAAAAACTATAGATAAAGAAGAATAAAGATTTCTAAAGACTTAGAGAAGGCAGACAAATGGCCGATGGGGCCGAAGAGTTGAGTTGTCGAGTGGCGACCGCGTACCGGAAAGCGGGTAGGCCCCAAACGAGGTGTACCGTCGACCTTAGCGGGCACCAGTTGGATGAGGGCAACGGCGCAGGAGTCGCAGGACCGGTCGTTGTGGCGATCGATCCTGGGAGAGGTATATTATGTCCTGCAGTAAACATTTATCGGCTTAGATGATGATGATGAAAAACGTTGATATCGTTGACAAATTCGATTGGTAATGTTGATATTTCCTCTATTGACCGATCCGTTGTTATTTTAACGAGAAAAAACGAGTTTACAATATTGTTTATAGTTATCAGTTAAGTTAAGTGTGCGTGGATTCCTATGATACATACAAGTGAAGAAAGTAATAATTAACTACCTCCGGTATATTCTTCTTTTGCAATTAGATGTTATATTGATTTCGGCATGCGGCATTATTTTTATAAAAAGATATTTGTTTACGTTGTTCTACACTTCAATTGTTTCTATAATACGAGTATATTAGATGGAGTAGATGCTAAACGTGTTTTACTGTAGAAGACTTTTTGAGGGTAGTTTAATATTCGACAACATTGTTACTAGCTAGCAACTCGTTTATAAACAGAGGTACTTGTATAGCTAGATTTAGTTGCAAGTTTGTATAAATTACGCTTCTTTTGACTGGAATGTTCTATTCCACAACGGCGGCCACGGGAGTTACTGCAGTAACCATTGGTTTATTTCTGTAATTAAGATATTATATAACATGGATTCAATGTCTTATAATTTTGCTATGGAAGATCAAAAACCTATTTTTACAACCGCCAGTGATACAAAGGCTACGACAACATCGGTGAGTACTAAATATCTACTTATTACTTAACAATTTAATACCTAGAGTAGACAGAGCAACTAGTGGGGACCATTTTGATAAATATAACAAAAGGTAAATAGTATTTCTTTACAGTGCAACTAGGTTTTATGGAATAGAACACAGGTATCTTATTATTGTCACATTATTAGCGGATCAGCCGCTTTGACTAATTATTATAAGGACTAGCCTTGCGGTAGCAATTCCCCTCTGCCACGGTATAAGCACAATTGATCTTGTGCATTTACATTCAATTTTACACCTTATCACTAAACGAGACAGCCTATAATTGCGAAATAATAACTTCGAACGTTTGGGGTTCACACGAGACTACTTATCATGATTTTTAACATTCAAAATTAGAATCTAAAGTTATGAGGAATGAAATCCAAAGTTGCGGATTTCATGTTACCTCGCCCCCCGCAAAAAGTGGCAGAAATGTTTGTTAATAGAATCACACGCGTAACCAGTCCACATATAAATAGTCAAAGATGCCGTGATAACGGGTGTGGTTGTCATGCAAGGCGACTAAGGTATAAGCCTGCTATGGTTTGAAAGTTTTCTTATAGGTGAAAGGGCAGCTTGTTGATTTAATGCAACTGTGTTTGTTTTGGTTTTCCCTAAACTTTCTATAAACAAAGATAAATATTCAAAGATGTTTTAAGTAATAGGTAGGTAGTTTCAGACAATACTATGCCTGCTTCCTGGTAGTATCCTTCCTCTTAGTAGTAGGTACACGCATATACTTTATAGGAGTTTTTGACTTTTGAGGACGGTTGATTTATTATAGAAGCACGGTCTTGGAAGGTGTGTGATTTATTTATATTATAATTTTAAGGATGCATTTACGTGAACGTAGCGCGTAGCTTTTAGTGAAATAAACCTATACTTAGATACACTTATGTTTTTGCTGTAAAATAAAGTAGGTACTTATAAGGTGGTTATCATTAGCATCATTTTAAACTAAGCCGAACTGAATCAAACTGAACTACTTTTACTATGGGAGCAAACCGAACGGAGCGAAAAATGTCAGCTGTTGCATACATTGCATTTGAGTCGAGTAGGCAAATTGCAGTTTCGGATGGTATCAGTTTGCTACTTTAGAATTGTTTTCTTGGGGAAAGTTGTTCAGTATCATGAGTACAACCACCCCTTAAAGTAATGCAACTGTCTACCCTAACACCCTTAAGGTTAAGTGGGAGTATGCAGACTAATTAGAAACGGGCCTTTTTTTTTCTATAACACATTCAGTTCAATCATTCGCGCTGGCACCGGCGATAACGGTGGATGATCATTAATCTGATTATTTCGACAGGAAAGCTTCGTGCCCTCGGACAACAGAGGTATGGGTAACTCGGAGAGTGTGTTCTCTCCGCTGGCAGCCCAGTTCCAGAGTCGTGGCGGGAACGAGCTGCTCACACTGTTGGCTCAGCAGGAACCACGTGCTGCTGATACGGGTAAGGGTTATAGTACCATTGAGCTATTATGTATTACGTACTAGAGAATAAATACTAGTACTACTCGTACAGAAGAATCACTTCGAAAACAGATTTAAATAAATAGCGACTCCCTCCGCACGGCAATAAGGTGCAAAGTAATTCTCACCCTACCAACCGTCACAACGGCGCGCATGCAAATAGAAATGAACCGAGTTATTAGACATTAAAGCTTCCTTTACATAGTCTGCATCTTTCGTTCTTTCACGTGCTGGCTAACCTAACCTAACCTATTGCCATTCACCCCTCGGTGGGGATCGGCCGTCAAGCGTACCTGAGCTGTGGAGTGAGACAGGTCCGGTACTAGACGACACTGCACTGGATTAGGCTGTCCCATTCCGGTATGCGGTATCGCCGTACTTCACTCAGTAAATCGCTAGATTCTCTTTCACCTGAACGGCATTCCTACCCCCATGTGGCGCGTGACGTTGGTTTGTCGAGTCGTCTCTAGTACATATAGCTTAATGTAGGTACTACTTTGTGTATACAGGGTCCTTAATATGCTGACACTTTTAAGGGGATGATGAAACCGTCAAACTGAACAACTTTCTCTATGGGACCAACACCGAAATAAAATGCAGCTGTCCCATACATTTGGCTCGAGTAGGTTTGGAGTTTTGTATGGAACAGCTGATTTTTATTTCGTGATTTCGATGTTGGTGCCATAGATAAAGTTGGTCAGTTTCACGGTCTGATCATTCCTTTTAAAGTGTCAGCATATTAAGAAGGACCCTATATGATATACCTTGGACTCCTAGGGCCTGTTTCACCACTTCCACACAAGTTCTTGTCAGCTTATCCGACAGTTCATTTGACATATTCTATATACAAAATATGTCAAATGAGCTTTCGGATAGGCTAACAACAACTTATCCAACAGTGGTGAAACAGGCCCTTAGCTGTCTATTTATTTATTTAACACTTTATTGTACACACGGAAATATACATGAAAAAAACATAATAAACAATTACATAGGGGAGCTTATATCTGACGAGATAAGCTCATTTCATACGAATGGGAAATTTTTTAAAGAGGTCTGAATGCGCATGTGAATATAGTTATAGCCTATAGTTTACGCCATGCTTCCTGCCAAAGGGGGTGAGGTTGGGAGTGTCCATACTGTATGAAGTACTAGATATTTTTTCTTATACTGTGGCCCTACTGTGCGAAGTGTATTTCTTATTATTTATTTATAACCAAAGAAATTATTAAAGTCCGGCCGCTGAAAGATTGCGTTTGACAGTTACCATAAAATTGTAAAAAACTGAATGAAAACCATAAATGCCGATCATTATTTAGTAGCTTTTTGAACTTAAAAGGGCAGCTAGTGCCCTGTGTACTAGAGTGAGCACAGGTAAACAATATTTTAATTCAGTTTTTTACAATTTTATGGTAACTGTCAAACGCAATCTTTCAGCGGCCGGACTTTAGCTTATGATGATGAAGGTTTCAGGTGTTAGTATTACTAACACCTGAAACCTCAAAAATTCTTAAAGTATTGGTCATATTAACAAGGTGAGTGCTCCGAAGATAAGTACGGTTTCTAGATTTATTTCTTACCAAACTGAATATTTTCAGCGCCATCAGCCGCTGACGTGGACATGCTGAACTTCCGAATGAACGGATCAGACATTTTGTTCGATGACATCGACCACGGCAGCACTCAAAACTACTTTATGGGTAAGTTAATTATTACTACAAATCTGAACAATGACGCAGCCAATTTTTGTGAAAGTTGAATAACTAATAAATTATTATAAGTAAATTTAAGCCACGGTTTATACAGAAGAGACGTGTGGCGGTGGCGGATAATCTAAGTAACACATTATAAACCTTATAGTACGTAGCATAGCGTCGTTTTTGCCGTAAAGGAGAATCGCGCCCGCGCCTCCAGGCGACGTCACCTGAGGCGCTGGCGTAATTCCCCAAACGACGTTATGCTACGTACTATAAGGTTAATAGATGTGTTACTTTGACTATCCGGCACCGCCACACGTCTCTTCTGTATAAACCGCGCCTTAGGTTACTTATACTGACGGTTTTTAAGAGGATGATCAGACCATCAAAACTAAACATCTTTCACTATGGGACTAACATTGAAATCGCAAAAAAGCAGCTGTTCCATAAAAATGTCAATGGCAACTCAACCCAAATGTTTGAAACAACTTATATTTTTTCACGATTTTATATTGGCTTCAAAGTGAAAGTTAGCCAGTTTGATGGTCAAAAGCACCCTCTTTCATATGTAACGCATTTCAATTTACAACCTGTATAAATAGATAAATGTTTTCAGTCGTAGGTACTTACCTATCTGTGTATTTATAGGTAACAGCAGGCCGGAGTCCGTGGCGTCTCATTCCAACCTCTGGACGGAGGGGTCAGGTGTGTCGGCAGCGAGGAACGGCGAGATGATCGACACATTCGACTTCCTTGTCAAAAGTATGTGCACACATTACTAATAAGTCACACGTGATCTTTTATGTTTAGCATATGTTTTATTCGTGTAACATTTTAGAATGGACCACCCCACCGACTAACAGGTTAAGGTGGTGGACGAAAGGTTAGCCCCTCTTACCACTTAGGGGGCGTCCATTAATTCCGTGAGGTGATTTTGGCGATTTTTCGCACCAGCACCCATCATATTATACACTACATAATGAATTTTGTTTATTGCCAACTGTTATCGAACTCGATTCAAAAATTTACATTATGTGCGCGAGCCTTTAGAATATTTAGGTACTTTGAGCTATTTCTTGTTATTACATCAGTAATTTTTTTGTTACGATTGGCGGCCCCTAATATCGGGCCGCCCTAGGCCTGGACCTACTGGGCCTTAGGGCAAATCCGCCACTGGGCGACATTTAACTTTGAGCAAAGGGATGATGATAACGACTTTTTTAAAACAAAATAATTCCGATTCTCTCTTCATAATCTCCATGAAATAATTATGGATATACTTAACTGTCAGGTCTGTCGTCTGCTAACAACTACGTGTCGATGCTGACCCGCGAGCAGCTGTCGGTGCTGCGCTCGATCCGCCCGAGCCTCCTCTACGAGTTCTTGCAAGAGGTCGCCAAGGTGCGCGGCGATAAACGCATGAGGCGCGCTCTTCCCAATGTGAGTATAGTTAACCAACTATAATAGAGGTCTACATGCGGATTTGGAAGGACAAAGAAGGCTTAAATTAGTGGGATGTTTTTGAAATCCAGAATCGATGAGTGAATCACCTATTCGGGTTGGAACGCATTTAATTTATACCCTGTAGACAGGGTCATTCTTAATATACAGACGATCAAACTGAACAACTTTCTCTAAGGGACTTACATTGAAACGCAAGTTGTTCAGTTTGATGGTCTAATCATCCTCTTGAAAAACCGTCAGATTAATGAAATATCCTGTATTATAATGTCTCCAGTTACTGTTTTCTTCTAACAGGTCCTATTGGACCAAGAATCGTGACATTTTGAGATATTGGCTGAACCAAATTACTCTAATTCTTTTGCTTGAAAGGAGAAGAATTGAGAAAATTTGGAGGGGCATAGAGTGATCATTCTGTGTACAGGCACAGTTTAAGAAAGAGTATCTAGTTCAACATAGTACAGGTATAGCGTTAAACTGAGTAGGTGCATACGGCAGCGAGGCGGTGCGAAAGGGTGTGAAGTATGACGTCTGTAGACTGTCGCTCTATAGAAAGAAGTCGCACAGGACTGCTGTTACCCCGTAACGTCCCGCACCGCTCCGATACCGCAGGTACTCAGTTATACCTAAAGTACTAAGTATATTCAGCGCCTACACACACAGTTCTTTCCCCAGGAATGTGCGTTCTGCAAAAACAACGGTGAGAACGAGGAATGTTACTCGTCGCACGCGCTGAAGGACTGGCGCGGCCGCGTGCTGTGCCCCGTGCTGCGCGCGTTCAGATGCCCGAGGTGCGGCGCCACCGGCGACCGAGCGCACACCATCAAGTACTGCCCGGAGAACGGCGACGCAGGTGAGGGCTGAAAAATGCTGACACCACTGCAATACTAAAAAGATGTATACCAGTACTGTCACAGTATAAGAAAGGGTTCAAGAGGTTCAAGCTTCGGAACGTGTTCGTTCGAATTTTTAGTGTTCCGGACCAAAATTGCTAATACGGAACACTTTTTTGTACCTAAGTCATTGACATAAATACTATAGACTCCAAGTCTCATTCAAAATCTGCAAATTTTTGTCAGACTCCGACACATAACCCACACAAATCAAGTATGCATGCTGTTGGGTGTCACGAATATGTTGTTTTTGATTCATCATAGTCATATTTGGTATCATTACTGTCAGATAGTACAAAAAAAGAGCTCTTATGAGCTCTTTTGATTCTGTCATTTTTCGATCGTTGATTGTGAATCTAGTTCTGTTTTATATAAGATATCAATGGCCTAAGTAGGTAAAATAGCTTTGCGACATTCTACGAAAACATAATCCAAGGTCGAAAGTTTACGAATAAAAGAAAAGGATTCCTAAGCTTGAAGTTTAATGAACAGTATTGTAGATACGTACGCCAAACTACGTTAAAAATCCTTATAGCTTGTATAGGATCCCATTGCAGGGCAAAGGCCTTCTCTCAAGAATAAGGGCGAAGTGAGAGGGCCATACTCCGTCGCCACGCAGACCCAGTGCTAATTTATTTGGATTGAAATAGTTTCGAAACGGCACTCAAGTCCTAGCAGCATCACCATTAGCGTATGTACGAGTAGGTATAATGTTCCACTGCAAAGCACATGTCTTTTCTCACGAGTACGGATAAGAAGAATTGCAGACTGAGCAGCCGAAATACTTCAAACGTCTTCTGTATAAATACATTCTTTTCCAGGTTCTGATCGCTCCGGCTTATCTTCCCGCCGTCGCATGCAGCCTCCGACTTCCCTCCTGATGGGACCTCCCGGACATAATATGTCGGGGATGCGTACCCCTCAGCCTGGCTCCACCCCCTCTGCACCCGCCACTTCCCCCTCACCGACCAGCGCATCTCTCAGCCACTCGTCTCTCTGGTCTACTTTCGGAATGAACTAAGTTTCTTAAGTTTTCGTCTGGTCTAGAGTAGCTTACCGAATAAAAAGAGCTTTTGACGATTTTTTGGTTGTTTATCAAGCGTAAATAGTGCACATTTACATTTGATAAATCTTAGAGAGGAGAATAAGTTTCTTTTATAACATAGGTAAGTTTTACTAGACTACAGAAAGTAAGATGAAACTTTGTGGTTTTCTGATTCCGAATATTGATCATAAGAATAACGAAAATTTGCATTATGTATTCTATTTGGTTTTACTATTACCGCATTTCTTTGTTATAACTAGTATTTCGTACTACAAAGTACTCTTCAAGTTTTCATGTTGATCGTGAATAGTTTTTTTTGTTAAGATATTCGATTGTCATTGTTAGAGTTATATTCTAATTTAAATGCCGATGTTCATTTTACTATTTCAATTGAATAGCAAAGTGAAACAACATTCGCAATGTCGATATAGTCAACGAGTTATCACCGAAGTAAAATAAACTGATAACGCCGTCAGATTCAGTAGTTCATTTAAAAGTATGCAGGTCATATTTTATTTGAAACAACTCAAAATTGTAGACTAAATTAGAATATAATTCTAGCCCCTCTATTTCCTTCAATTAAATAATTTTTCATTGGGTTTTAAAAAATGTATTGCTTGTTATAAGATGTAAAAGTCTACATAATGAAGTTTTTAATTAATAATGTTCCACCATTTCTATTAAACAATATAATTCAATAGTTCTAATTCAAAATTCAATGAATGTATTGTTAATTATTGATGATTCATTCAATTAATTCATCATCATTTCCTATATTTTAAACTTTGGCGGAATTATGTCGAATGCAATTTGAATTCTAACAGTTTTACCAATGAAAAATTTTGTTCCTTATAATTAAATACTATGGGTGTTGGTTTGTTTTAAATATTAAGTTTTGGAATAAATTTTTGAGCAATAATTCTGGGTGTTTTTAATAAAAATAAATATTATATGTAATATTTTATTCAAATACAACTATGCATAATACATTAACAGTATAACGGGAGTATTGTAATAACGCTGTTTCAAAGAAAATGCGATGAGATATGACGTTAGGCAATAAGGTACCTTATTGCGCTGGTCGCTCTCGAAGTTTTCATGTAAATCCAATAAAACCGTGACGAAAAACGTCCAAAAATAGGTATACAGATATTTTTGCTTTAATTTTCTATCGCTTTCCTTGAAACAGACGTTACGTGATATTATAAACGTAGATATCCAATGAATTATATTGGTTTTAATGTAGTCTTATTTCTTTACGCCTTGAGTAAAATGCTTGCACCGTATTTATGTTTAAAACATTTAAGTAGGTAGTATGAAATAAAACAAGCTACATTTAACCAGATCGTTAACATATCGTGCTATATAAACTGTTTTCACGATGGCACATCTTCTGTAATTTGCTAAAAGATAATGGTTAAATTAAAACATATTTTTTTCAACCCATACTGAATTCCTTACGCTATCGGAGTCAGAAATATAATACATAATAATATTTTAAACATAATATCATATTTCTAAAATGAGATTCGAACCTAATATGAGGTTCAATCAGCCTTGTAGACTGTACATTTTACTTCTTACGAAAACAAATCTATAATAACAGCGCATTAGCCGAGCTGTGCGACAAACGTGTAAATTTGAAGGCATCTGATAATATTTCATTAAAAATAATTTGAAAATCGGTCCCAAATTAAATAATATCGAGAAGATTAATATTAAAAATAGATTTACAAAGATAATAGACAATAACAAGCATCTAAGAGCACAACTTTACTATGACTTAATATCTAGGTATGTATAGGTAAATTCATCAAAATTGTTTCGGGATTCCTAAGATCGGAACGTATTTTATATATACCAGTAGTGTAAATAATATATACTACTATGATAGCTATATCGATAGAATTGATCTATGTACCATACATAGTGTAATTAAAATTAATAGTGGTGAAGCTCTGGTCGCGGCGGGTGTTCGGGGGACAGGCGCACCTTAATTGAATTCGCTTTGATAGTACGCGCGCATTCAGAGGGGGCCGGGACGCGCTCCTCCCGGCCCCCGTACGCAGCTTCATCACTTTGTTTTTATTACACTATATACGTACTCCGTACTAGATGCGTTCAATAAAACAATCAACATGTTCATTTTGCTATGTCGGCACATCTCATGCATACATACATTCTACTTTATGTCGTGTACACGAGGCTAGTTTTTCAAGCTAGGAATGCAAGCTAGTGCTAGAAAGGTAGTCACTTTAGCTCCATGTAAACAGTTCTAACTTGTACCAACTACCAAGCCAGGATTTTCTTCCTCTCCATTACTGGAGGTTACCAAATCAAGCAGCTTTTCGACTCTGGCCAAGCTTGTCCATCGTTATTCATGACGTTGGTGGCCGGGATAGGATCCCGGAATACTTAGCTTGCAATCCTTGCTTGAAAAACTATGCTCATGTGCAACGGATATTATACCCTTCATAATGTCTAAATCATTCTTTTAAAAGTTTGATTATGATTATTCTAAAGAGCATTATTGTGACGATAACAAAAAAAATCTGTTTAATATTTACTACCAATTTTATTTATGCTTACAACTTTAACAATAGTATCTGATCAAAAAATCGGCAAGCTTTAGAACAATCAATTCAAAATTTAATAAAAATACGTAAGGAAATACATATTGAAAATTGGCAAGCGATATAGTAAAGTTTAGAAGTAGGTATAATACTTAAACGTTAATTATTATTTTATATTTATTTCATTAAAAATTAAAACACTACGCTAAAGCTTATTGAGATTCTGTAAAATTTCAGAGCCAATTTGATAAAAAAATAATGTTTTAAATGCGTTGTAACGGAATGATTAGTAGACATACACAACACGTAGGTAATTTTCATAAAACAGGAATGTTAATAAAAGCACTGTTTGATAAAGCATCGACCAAAACGACATACAGATTCAAAAGCATCTGCGGTTCAGGCCGAAACCTTGGAATTGTCTTAAAAAATACTATAATCCATATCCTGATAATACCGATACACAAAATCTTTGGTTCACTAAATAAAAATACAAAAAAATACACATCACCAGTCACCACCAGGTAAGTTATAATATGGCCCTTAAATTATTTATTGTATCTACAGAAGGTATATTCTGTAAAAAAATCGAGCATTGAAGGAAGAACCAAGAACTATTCATTTATGTTTTTAAACTGTAAAAATGTTTTCTACTGATATTTATATAGGTACTTAATGTGAGATTTGGCAGCAAAATGTATAGATGATAAAAAGTGATAAATCTTTATCTAAAGCCTCGTATAAAATCGTAGAGATCACAATATGTTAAATGACGTTAGCCGAAACAGCGACTTGAATATTTTTTTAATTCAAAGACAAAAAGAACGTTTTTTGTGTACAATTTCTATGAATCTAATAAATATTATTTAGCACGTCGTGTTCAATTGTTAAAGATATCGTGTTAGGTTATTCCATTTTCAACAAAATACTAAAAGTAAAAAACACGACATTATCCTAAACGATTCGTCGATTAACAGCCTTTAAACGCTTTGATACAAAAACATTATTTCTGTGTAGCTAAAATGTAACTACAATATAAATATTTAACACCAATTTACACATAATTTCGCTAGACACACTAAAACACAAAGTTGCTCAATGTTTTTTGGCTGGTGTAAAAAAATAGGGGTAAAGGCCTTTGACCTCGTTATTGTTTGGTTCTCGATGCGATGTTACAAAGTTTAAAAAAGCTGTAGTTAAAAGGACACACATAGATATGCGCGAAGCAAGTAGCACGTTTTGTAAGAAAAAAGACGAACCGAATGTACCGACCCGAGCATGTATGTAGCACGTCATACGCCTTTGATGCGCTCTATACAACGACATTCCGCGCCAACGTGTTAATAGAACCTAAATATAAAACCCTACATTTAATCTTGATGCGTAATTACCAGAAGTCGGATTCTGCCATTTATTCCAAGGCCGCAAAATTATGAAAAATTGTCAATGCTAGTAAAGGTTCCGCACAGTAGTGGATGTTAGAGTAACGTCATCATATTTGAGGTCTGAATAGTCCTGAAGCCATTTTTTAATAGTTGGCGGACTAATTAAAGCAATGTAGGAAATGAATTGCCGTCAAATGTGATGTCAATCGGACATAATATTTCTTTACCATAAGTCATAAATCTCTCATAAATTGATTGCGAATGAGTTTGAAGTTTGTTTTGTTGAAGAGTACGCTTACTTCCTAGTTTTCATAGAGATTTGATGCCAAGCAGATCAGTTTTGTGTCTTTCATTCTTTGTCACATTATAATTTCTAAAAGAGGGCCCATAATTAACATTTCAATGCGGCCCTGGAATGACCGGCAGAATCCGACCTCTGGTGATAACGCATGGGAGAAATCAATTCTGCGTGCACAAACATGAAGGGGAATGTAAGATGCAAGGGAACATATTTCAGTGTTTGCGTGTAGTCGCGCCACTAGTTTTCTCTCAGTTCTAATCCTAGAAGTTCATTAGAAAACACAAATGTACCTAAATGCGCTATAAAATCAATTGTATAAATTCGTAAGTTACGGGAATGTGATGATTCTTTTTTTAATTTTTAGTATTCGTCAGGTATAAAATATGCGGCACGCTTAACCCGTAGAAAATCAATTGTTCGTCGCGTAGATCTAAGAATCGCAATTTGACAGAAATTGCGTTATTTTTATTTGCGTTGCGAACACTGAAATTCGAGAACAAATTGGAAATCTCCAAGAAATCGCTAGTGTCAAATCAAAGGGCTCTTAGTCCGTGGCTAACTTTTGTAATAACGACAGTTTATGTCACCATAATTTGAAACTCTGCGATCGCGACTGGTCAACCGATGACCACGGGAATGAAAGAGTTATCGGTCAGATTGTCATTTTATCTCTTTATCATAGAACAATAAGGTAAACAATAGTCAACTCATACAATGCCAATACCCGCCTCATTGCTTCGTCGTCATCGCAGTATGACTTCTTAGGAGCTTCCTCCTCATTATGTTTATGTACATTGATAATACTATACCATAACACAGATGATGTAATAGTTACAGATACTGCACTGTACCGTTTTCGCGAAGAACGACGAGCTAAAACGCGCGATGCGCGATTCGCGCGCGCGAAAAATTATGTCAATGCGGGACGGCCTGTATCTATCTTTATACGCTGACCATAACATAATTGCATACGCAGCATTACTATGTGTGTTGAGGATGAATAGTGTAATAAATAAGAGAACAGAACAGTGATAGTTACAATAGTAACCTTCAGTCAGTAGTCGTTAACTCGTTACCACAGCCATCGCCGCCGCGAGGGCGCGCTTCGTCATTCACTCGCCTGCTCGCCTGCGTACAAACAAACAAACAAACAAATAAATAATGTTTACAGGCACATACATCGTAACGTTCCCAAACGTGAGCGTAGGCATTTTATTATGGAAACCAAACTACAGCGACTTGACCGAACCATAGTGTAATTAAACTAATGGTTGCGCTTGCTATATTATAGCTCGCGCTGTATTATATTATAATTACGCTATGAGCGAACCAGGCTCGAAACTCGAACATTAGATTTTCGATATATCGAGGAAGTTTTTCTCTGAACTTCATTATTAGGTTGGCGTTTGAACGAAAACGTTGACGATATATCAAAAATAGAAAGTCCGAGTAGACCCCTAGATTATTTATAGCACAGTGTGACCTAAACCCACACTTTACGCACGCTTTTCCGGGACCTAAGTTGTCTATTTCTGCACGGTGCGTAAATGAATCGACTACCTTCACATATGTAAAAAAATGAAACAAAACCCTTTGAAATGTCGTTTGAAGCTTGGAAATGCACAGGAAACAAATGACAAGAAGGGGATAGGTTAGCGATTCTCTTGCAAGAACCTTCCTGTTGTAGAAAAAGTGACAGCGACGAAAGCAAAGAAAAACGCTGAAACGCTGTTTTCATTTCAATGTTTCTTTTAAAATAGCAATCTCATCCCTAGGGGGGGGCGCAGCCCCGAACCCCCCTGCTGCCCCCCCCCCCCCCGCCATCGGTCCGGGGCGGGTTTAGGTCACTTGTGCTATAAAATAGTATACGATTTTCGCGACCCAACTTGTCTATTAATACACGGCGTTTAACTTCACGCCGTGCAATAATAGGCAACTTAGGTCACTCGTATCGTAATGTACTATTTTGTGACTGGGTTTTTGGTGATGAAAGGTCACCATTGACACCACCATTTGTCACGTAATTCCATAGTGAAAGCTTATTTTTTTCCGATTTATGATTACTTTGGCTTTGTTTTAAAAAACAAAATGGCGCCTAACAACCCGCATCTTGGACCTTAACACTTTCGCTGCTAAGCTCAAGATCATGCTCCTCGCGCAGTGCTAAAACAGACGCCCTTCGTAGGTCGTGCGCACAGTCGTAACGTAAAAATGACCAATGCGGGTCGCCCGCACAGGCGTAAGGTTTGGGTGACTCACGCTTTAGGTCATAAGCACAGGCGAAATGCAATAGCACTTGACCCCCTCTCAGGTGGTGCGCACAGTCGTAACGGTGAAACGATAAACTTAACTCGTCTCGCGGGTCACGCGTAAGGTTGTCGGTGACTCGCGCGGTAAGTCATAAGCACAGCCGAAATGCAATATAACTGACTCTTTACGTGTGTTCTTTAGCACTGCGGTCCATTTGTCGGCGACCTACACCGTAGGTCGTCAGCAGCGAAAGTGTTAAATAAAAAAAATGGCGCATTAACCTTCGTTGTTGTTATGCCTGTGCCGCACCAGCCGCTCGGGGTGCGAGTGGGCTAGCTGCGTGTAGTCTCGGAACACTTCGTTGTACGTGTCGTCGTTGGACGACATTTCACTCTCGCGCATCTCTTCGTTCAACTTCGTCAGTCGTAACCTTTACAAAAACATTATTTTTTATTTGCGATTATAAACAACTACCGAGTAAATAGACAGACGTAAAAATGTTGAGCTTAATAACCTCACTCCGATATCAGACATTGCCAAAGGGGCATTAATAGAGACGGAATTAAAAATTGAAGAAATCAGAAATTTCATTTGTTTATGCCTCTGTTGCGAGTGAGAAAAATTGCATTTCTATTTAGTAGAGGCCTATACACAGTAGTGTATGGATTCGGGCTGTTGTTGAAGATAATGGTAAGAACAATAATAAAATTTTTTTTTTGGTGAAAAATTACAAAATGTAAAATAATCCTGCATTTCTTAAATGTTTTTTTATTGAAATAGTAACAAAATAATTATAACAGTTAGGGTTGAATCTCGTCTGGCAGCACGAAGCGCATTTTTTCACTCTCTCTCCAATTCTGTCGCTCAGGAACGTCATTGGCTAGCGCGAGAAAGATAGCGGGAATGAGATCGCACGCGGCAGCACCGCGATTCCGTGCTGCTAGATGAGGACCCTTATACCCCATATTTCGATGTGCTGCGTAATTTGACTGTAGCGCTCTTTTTACGTCATTCAAACTACACAAATTGTTTAAGAACTTACAATGTGACAATATCGGCATTAGCATGTCCAACAGCGATGTCCAGAGGAGTGTTGCCCTCTTTGTCAGCTATCGACTGGTCCGCGCGATATCGCAAAAGAAGGCATACCTGACAACAAAGCAATTACTTAATTATTTAGGTACTGACAACATTAATTTTTATGGTAGGGGTAGGTAGGTAGAATTTACGGCTTTTAAAAACAACTGTAATTGGGATGATGACTGATCCTGGAAATTCATAACTTATAATTACGAATTTAAAAATAAGGCTAAATTTAATAACAAAATGTTCAAACGAAATTACAATCAAACAGTTAAAAGCGATTGAAAAACGTTTTTTATCATCTTCTATCTCTTTCATGCAAAACAGGTGTTTGTATGTCATGATTTGTATGCAAATACGTGGTTTTCTCTTATTTATGTCTCTCGCTCTAATCGTAAATTGTAAACACTTTTATTTCAGTAATTTTTATAAATATTCAAAAATTAATTTCACTTGTGTTTAAGATGTTAACAGGTTTTAAAAAAGTAATAAAAAGAAATTTATATCATCCCAATTCGTACCGTCTAAATAGATCTCGATTTTAATACATCGCGATCATTTTCATTCCAAGATCAACTCTATTCCATTGAAGTTCCGCGAATGAACACGATATTCGAATTCTAAGTTTTGGGCCAGGGGTGCTATTTTTAAATCATACACCTTCAAATTAATATACGAATGATGCATAAACTCCATAATGTAGTTAACTAGATATTTTCGTGTTCATGGGATATTTGGGATTCAGAAATAACATCCCTGCTCACTTAACACCTAGCGGATTAACAAGCATCCAAGGAATCATTTCATTTTAATCTAAAAAAAATTTAAACTTCAAGCACTTATAAATATGTATGTTACATACCTGACCCGTGTGTCCTTGTTCAGTCGCAAGATGGAGCGGAGTCTTGCCGTCCTCGTCTTGCACGTTTAATTTACTACCGTTCAGGAGCAGGAAGGAGCACGCCATTACTGAACCCTGCAATAATAGCGCAACTTCAGAATATTACAACATAACTTTAGAATAGTAGCCTATTGATTATCACATAAATTTTTGTTAAATAGTTTAATTTTGTTTAAAAGTTAATCTTTTGTCCCTCGTAGTTTTTTTAACTTAATATGTAATTACATCAGATTCCGTAGTAATTGTGAGAAGGCAAGGGGGTTGCGATTTGCCGGATACAGATAAGAGTGTGCACGAAAGTGTGATTGCTTCAGACAACCGTTCCTCAGCGCACGCAAACAGTACTAATTATGGAATATTTTTCTGTGATTGTGAAACATCGTGACGAAACCTGCATGCTTCAATTTCGAGGCATGTATTGTACCCACTGTCTATTATAAGTGGCGACGGGCTCACCCCCCGTCACACTGGACAGAGTTTCGGTACTACTGGTGAAACGTGGATGTTCTGAGGTTTCAGAATATCTCTGACTACCCCCTCGGGGAATATAGTCGTGAGCATATTCTTATGCTTTTCTGTGATTAGGACAACCTCTCACTCGTATGCGTGTATTGCGGAACACTTAATTAAGGATTGACGGTCTTGTGTATATAATGTGTGTATATAATAGAGTAGTGTGTATAGTACGCTGAGCACGGCGGCGTGGAGCGGCGTGCGGCCGGCGGGCGCGACGTCGGCGCCGGCGGCGAGGGCCGCGCGCATCACCGCCACGTTGTGCGCACGCGCAGCCTGCATTAGCACCGCGTCCGGGGAGAGGCACGATATGTCCTCTGTCGCTGAAATCGTACCACTAGGATTATTAACACGTTAAGGGTCAGCGCAGACCAGGTGGAATGCTCGAGAATTATTTGTCAATCAAAATTAATCTGTGTCCAAGTTAATTAAAGTTGTAAATAGCGAGCGCGAGCTCATGCTCATTTTAGTCTCGGCACGTTTACAACCCTCGCTTACGGCTCGTACTGCAAGCCAGCCTCGACTGTAATGAATGACCAACTTAGCTCACTTGTAATATAATTCACTATTATTTATTTACTAGAGTTTACCCACGACTTTGTCCGCACAAATTAAATACCAGATTTTAAGTCAGATCATAAGCTATTAAACAAAAAAAGTTTCATCAAAATCGGTTCAGTAGTTTATGTGTGATGCTGTTACAAACAAACAGACAGACAAAAATTCTAAACAAGGTTGTTTTGGAGTCCATATCGTAATCTTTTTTATGTAAATATCTTCGATGTACAGACACACTTCTGTTACAGTGTTATAATAGTTAAGATTAATATTTATTACCTCGTTCATCAACGTCCTCGCCCTCGGTAGAGTCGTGGTCTGAAGGCAGGCTGAGGTCAATGCCGCGCTCACTCGCCAGCTCCGCCCCTATCACCAGCACTGGACTTCCTTGAGATTTGTTATCGCTTTCTGATACTGCAATGATACATAATGGTAATCTATAACGCTTCAAAAGTTACGAAAAATAGAGGTCCCTTTGAAAACGAAAATAATTGTCGGAATAATGCAATGGCGCGCTGTGGTATGGACACGCAATCATGAGGGTCCGAGTTCGGACATACAACATTAGCCCAGTAAAAATACGGGTCGAAAGGATATAATTTATAAAAACATTTTTTTTTGCTACATTAGATCGTTTATACAAATAATATTAAGATACTTTATTAACGAATCCAACTACATTTCATATTTATAGTTTTTAGTACTAAAATGTCACTGTCGGGCCCACTCCCCGTCACACTAGACAGAGATTCGGTACGTGATACGTGGATGTTCTGATTTTCAGAATATCTCTGTCTACCCCTTATGCTAGTACTAAAATGTAAATTCCTCCACTCCCTGGCGCATATGCATGTTTTGCGTCCTTCCATGTAAGGGCACATCGTGAACGAATTGAGAGTTGGCACTGAGTGAAAATCTTAAATGGGACATACCGTCACGTTATGAATGTGTTGAAGTGCAATTTCACTGGACGATCACATGTTTTGAAACGGACCCTTGGTCAAGCTAAAGTTTATCATTTTAACGGGTTCTAACCGCGTTTTTTATTGTTATGATAACCGCGTATCTCTCAAAATCTAGAGGACCCTTTATTATAATGATATTTACCACTGGAACTACTGTTGGCGTCACTTTTGTCGCTCTTCTCGTCTGCGATAGTTTCCGGCACCGACGGAACACGGACTCTGAAAACATTTGATAATACAATCAAGACGGGTATAGTCACAGAACAGTTACTTAATTCTTTTTGTACAGTGCTACTTCTGTACGGTATTACTAGTATTTATTCTGAGTTTTGCTACTAGTAAATTGTGGATTTATTAATATGGTTTATTTCAAGTCCGTCGCGGTCTATGAGGAGGTAACCGGGTTGATGATGTGTTAAAAAATCAACAGATAATAACACAGAACTTCTCATCGCGGACATCGTCGATGGACGTGCAGCGCACTCTGGAGTCGGTAGTGGAAAAGAGAACTAAAGACACGTTCGGCCCACCCGTCGGCAAGAAGATGCTCGTATTTATTGACGACATCCATATGCCTATCGTGAGATATTTTGTTATCTTTTAAATAAGTAATTGGTGGTAGAGATCTACTATGATAACATGACTCGCCCCTTTAAAATCCATCCGGTTGAATTTATTTGTGAATGTGTTTACAAGTCACAGAAAGCAAAACATGCGACGGACGTTAAGCTATAATTACAACTACCTAAATACAAACTCCTTCGTAATAAATGTCATTACGCACATTGAAACAGAAATTTGTAGGGGCGGGCTATGTTATAGTAGTAGTTTCAGTTCCAGTATGGTCTGTCATGTACTCAGAGGAAGGATCTCCATAGAGTCCGCATAAATTTACGATTGTAGTTAGTCTCGTTTGTCTTATGACATACCTTTAATAGTAGAAGGAGATGGAACTATAGATATTTGTTTATGCGGCTGTCCATTTTTTTTTGAGCTAGCGTGTGTGAAAAGTGACCGTAAACATAAGGCCATACGTCACTTGGTGCCTTTTGTCCATACTACTTGACACCACACACTCAAACCTAAACATCAAAAAAAGTGGACACTTTACAATTGGTATGGCTCACTCTATTAGGTATAATCTCTTTGGTCATGTATGACAAGTACCTGCGTCTCGTGCGCCGCACGGACCAGCGGCGCGCGTTCCTCAGCGGAGACACGGAGGCGGAGTCCGTCGCGGTCTCTGAGGAGGTTACCGGGCTTACGAGGTCCCTCACGAACTTGAGGCCCACGTATTTGGCACGTATCCACGCTTCACGAACAGACCTGCACAATAATAATATAATATGCTAAGTAAATAGGGTTCTGTAATTGTGGTTTAATGATATAAACCGTCTTGTTGCGTGGGAAATAACGTATGAAGAAAAACATTCTTGGATATTGTCAGCAGTAGCGTAGCGTGGGTTTCTGTCAACCGGGCCACTGAAAAATAACGGAACGAGCGAAGCGAGATCAACATTTTTTAGCACAGCTATTCGGGTTGTGATCAGATATCTTTTGGTATATCGATGCAAAAATAGAAACTTAGAAGGAGTGTAGCGAGTTCGACTTTTCCCTCAATACGAATCGGACGGGCCAGAGCGAACGAATGTACCGAATATATGTTTCTGTGAGACTTTTCTCTTCTCTACGATTTTTTTATAGACAGAGCTCAATCTATCTTTATTTTTTCCCAATTTGCCTCCCCCTCGTAGAATGCCGCCGGAGCATTTACGCTACTGATTTTCAGATTTACAAAGAAAGTTATTCTACTACTAACGACCGCAAAATTTAAAGACTAAACTCACGTTTCACACTCGGGAGTTGCTCTGGTTATTGTTGTACCTTCAGTGTTAGCCTCGTATATTAGATTCACTATTTTGTTACCAAGTTCAGCCATCACCTGCAATGGAACACCGTATGAATTGTTATGATGGAAGAAATCGTGAAGAAACCGGTAGATCACAGGTTAATATGCGTAAAGAGAAATATGATGCCAGAACACCCTTATGCAAAGTGTAATAAAACACCCTAGTAATATTTAAAAGGGTGGTTTTTAGACTATCAAATTGAACAACTTTCACTGTCCCATACATTTGAGTCAAGCCGGTACTGCAGTTTTGTATGAACATTCGATATATTTTTTTCTTGATTTTGTCTCCATTGTGTAAGTTGTTCAGTTTGATGGTCTAACTAAACCTGATTATGACCCATGTTTGAAAACTGACTGAATAGTGGTTGAAATATGTGTCAATGAAATGTAGATATAGGATACCTATGTGAAGAGAAAAGACTACCTTTATAATATCGGGCTCCCAGTCGTCTAACGTAAGAGATCTGACTTTGCTGACGTGCACGCCAAGAGAGCGGTGGATACCGGAGCATTCTGGAATTACATCAAATATTTATTATTATAATGCCGTGTGCATTGGGACTCTGAACATGCAATTTAAACAAGATACTGACAGAATCATCAATTTAATGATGGAGACACATTTTAAATATTATATTATAGTACTCTGTGATATTACAATAGAATAGAATCGAAAAAGATCTGTTAGATGAGCTATCAAGAACTTATTTAGAAGTAGTGAAACAGACCCTTAATAACGTAATTAACTACGACAACGAATATTTGTAGTTCAAATTTCAGCTCTCGCTCAAACTTGAAGATAAATTTTCAAGACACGAACCTATACACAGCGTGATTCCGAGATTGATACTGGCCCACCGAGGGTTGGGACTGCCGCAGTCACAGCAGTAGTTGTTGCCCGGAATACTGAGAAGTTGCTCCCATATCCTGCAAGTACAATATAAAGGTTCGTTTATAAGAGAGACTGTCTTTGAAATCTGAAAATGTTGTTTTAGTAATTACGATAGTTTAAACGTCACTTTGTAAAGTCCGGCCATACATACAAATACTCACGCTAATCATTCTTGAAGGAGAGAACAGAGTCTAGAAGTGTATATCGAAGCGTACGGAATTTAACAAAATTGGCATTGGCTTAGCATTGGCTAGCAAGATTTTAAAAAATCTTGGTACAGAACTATTTTATACAACTTCTTTCAAATCTCATTTCCCTACTACGCATATCAGTGAACAAAGTGCATTTATTTTATACATAGATTTATTAATTCGATATAATTTATTTACAGGATTCTACTCTATAATATTTTATCATATTCCACCTAAATGTGAAGAGCGCCGACTCCAATAGCCCAGGCTATCCTTGTTTGGGAGTCAGAGGTTCCATTTTTATAAATCAAAGTCCCATTTACTTATGTTCATACCTGGTGCACTAAGTACTTAATTTTAACATTTACTAAAGCAAATAAATCATTTTATTTTTATTACTTCGTTGACAGGGATATGCAGATCAGACTGCCAACCTCCAGTAATGGAGGGAACCCGAAAAAAGATAATTACTTCTTTCCGTGTTATTGTCTGACAAAAAAATAACTATCAAGTCTTCATCCATCATCGGGACAACCCGTTTGTTTCAAAACATGGCCCATATATGATGGGCGATACGACATCGATTCATGGATCCCGACCAAGGGATAGCTAAATAAATCTTTTTAACTGCACTCAATAACCGACCTCCAAAAAAGAACTAAGGCCCTATCGCATTTCAGACATAACTAGTTGAATGAAACTTACCTAACTTTCCTCATGCCGACGTGGGCGACGTTCTGCCTATTGTCAGAAGGTCGAGTATCATCTGGCACGAGTACAATCTGTGACTCTGGATTCTCGCGGCTCTGTCCCTGTTGTATGGCCGAACGGATTCCGTTTTGTAGCGCCGATATCCAGGAGTTTAGCATTTCCTCTGAGTCAGCTTGCAGCATGTGACTCCTGAAATAATAATTAAAAGACAGGATACATTTTTAGTCAATGCTGAAACTTTAACTATACATTCTACTCACCAAACAGAACAACGAGGTTTTTTTGTTTATTTATTTTGTAATAAAAAGGTTTAATGGTATGAATTTGATGTAAGCAAAGTGTAACTTTGGAATTTGTTTGGAACAAATTCATACCATTAAACCGTTTTGGTTTGTTTTGGCATGATCACGCTCATTTCTTAATAATAATGTTAGTACGTTATTAGATCCTTTAATATTTTATATTTATTACATTCAGTATTTCGGTTCCTCTAATACATGCAAGGTACTGCAGTTTTTTATGGAACAACAGATTTTTTTGTGATTTCGAAGTTGAAAGTTATCACTGAGGACATTATTCAATATTCAGATTAATATTATATACACCGTGGAATCGGGGTCGTTTTGAAGCCGGAACAAGGTCCTTCATGCGATCAAACTGAACATCAGCCGTTTCGGCCGTTTGATACATTTTTGACGAGAAGCATTTTCTATGGAACATCTTATTTTTTCGCGTCTTAGGTATTGACTCCATAATGAAAGTTGTTCAGTTTGATGGTCTGAAACACCCTGTTCCGGCTTCAAAACGAACTCGATTCTAAGGTGTATAAAAGATATAACTTACTTAGATGGAGACAACACTTCGAAACAGAAGCGTCTCTCTCCGTCGAGAACAAGCTTCACTGTGCACAGTCTCAAGTCTTCCTCCATTACTGTCACATTCAATTCTCCTGTTCTTTTCCTGTATAAAACATTTATGTCTATAATATTTAAAATTAATAACAGCAAAGAAAATGTTGTTTCTACGACTATTAATTTTTCAATGCCAATTTTCATTTTCGTAACGTTAAAACTAAGACACATTTTAATACCTTGTCATCATTCATTTGAGACCTTATTCGCCTAAACCATTCTAACCAAAACAAATTTAGTTCTAGTGTTCTTCTAAATATGTTTGAAGAACTAACACTTCTGTAACAATTTTCTTTCAGTAACTTTTAAGTACGGTATGTAAAGAACTTTTCTAATCCAATAATTGAGAAAACCCACCCCAATATCACCGGAGTAACCCGTTCGGGGTTCCGTAATAAATCGCGTGAAAAGTGCACAGTTAATTAATAAAACAACTTGTGTCAATAAACAGTAATTAGAGGCCGTGACGATCCGATTCCACCGACCCACTTACAGCAACCTTCAAGATTAAAACCTTACCTGTACACGAGTCTGTTGTCATACAAATAGAACCACCGTCTGTTCCATGTTTTGAAGGCGTTTGATGTCCTCTTAAATAAGTAACCTTGCATACGAGGCATGTTTTTGAGGCACGGTGTACTCAAGAGGCCGTCCTTGCAGTCTCCTTCGCTCTCACGATTCTTACAGCTCGGCAGAACGGTGTCCTTACTGTTAACAATAGTGTGTCGATTCTCCATCTCTTTGTCGAGTATTTTAGTATCGTTACGCATTGTTGAAATCTGAAAATGTGATTCGTTAGTGAATACTTGATATGCGCTATTAAAATAGTTATCTAGTAGTCATAATTAAACTTTCTTTTAGATGTGCCGTGTTAAATTGGATGACTAATTTGTATTTTTTACAATCGTCGTTTTATAGGCCATTAACAAAATTATCGGTTAGCAATGTGTTACTAAAAAACGCAAGTTATCTATACAAAGTTGCTTAATTTCGTGAGTTGAATTTCACACAATTCTACTCTTACTTCTTCAAGTGTGTTTAAATTCTGCACAGAACTAACACCGATCAGTGTATAATCAACCATTTTTAGGGTTCCGGAAACAAAGGGTTCCAACAGGACCCTATTACTGGCTATGCCTATGATGTCCGGCCGTCCATCTGGCCTATATATTTTTGAACCGAATAGCTAGACAGTTGCAATTTTCATAGAATATGCGTTATTACGGCAGATTTGACAACAAATAATAAAAGGCCAAGTATGTGTCGGGCTCTCGCTCCCGGAGAAAACACAAATGTATAGTGATACGGAACCCTCAGTGCACGAGTCCGACTCGCACTGGACCGGTTTTTTTAAAGATACAAATTAAAGACAAACCTCTTCAGCAGTGGACTTCAGGAAAGGCTCCAAATCCTCAGATAAGTCAGCCCCTTGGTGATAGTACGTGCAACACGCTTGCATGTACGATAGGAACTGAAACGATTAACGAAAGAAAATTACTCATTGACCGCGAAATAAGGCGCAAATTCGCGTTATCAAAGTGACACACTTCAGGGAAATAGATACCGGTGTTTGATCTTATCTTTAGTGCAGTTTGGTTTAATTACTTAGGTCCATTAATTACCTGAGGCGTTTATGGGGAGAGGTCGAACCGAATCTCACCTAACCTCACGTGGGAGAGAGGGGGGTCTAGGAAAATACTAAGTAATATTTTTTTACGCAGAAAACAGTGTTAAATTGCAAGAAAATTGGGTATAAATTAAGTTAAACATGTTTTTAGAAGTCCTTAATAAAATAATTAAGCAAATATTATTTTAAAATAAAAACAACACAATCAAGCACTAATTACCGTAATTATGTACACTAAAAATACACATTTTGAAAAATCTCACGTGAGATTAGGGGGAGGGACACGACATCTCACCAAGGCAATTGGGGGGATCGAAAAATCTCAAAAATCGCCTCACATGTTTAATGGACGCCCCCTTAGGGGTGATAGAGTAGTGAGGGGGGTAAAGATGTCGCCGATTACTTACGTCGTTGACAAGTGTGAGCTGCAGTGTGACCTTAATTGCATGATATTTTAAAAGCAGGTAATTGGATCATCAACTGAACAACTTTTACTACGATGTCACATAAGGAATTACGAAAGTAATCCGCTGTTCCGTTACTGAAACTAAACAGTTTATGAATCTTTAAGCAAAATCGAAGTACCCCTATAAATAAATATCTAGGACTTTGTCACACAGATTATCTGGTCCCATTTAGAGTACCAGAATCCAGCCCGGACGTTTATTATGATGACTACATCATCTATCCATGACTCTAGTACAAATATTCATATTAATCATAGAAATATTTGCCCCTTGCGGGGTCCGAACCCGCGACTCTCGGTTCAGCTGGCTTTTCACTACCAACTGAGCTATAGGGCCGTCTATGTCAGGTAGGTGTAGATATAATTATTAATGTACATGAGAATAAAAAGGACGCCTATACCAGCAGTGGGTTGATGTGGGCTGAATTGATTGATATGAGAATAAAACTGACCGTGAACGTGAAAAGCAAGCACATAGGTGATCTGATCACACGCAACATAATTATATAGCATAGATTATAGTAATTCATATCCTAGTAAACAAACTAGCAGGTATAATGACTTCATAGCTACGAATGAAGTAACAATTGCATTAAAACAAGATTTTCCAGATAAAATATTACTCAGATACCTGATGTCATCTTTGACTATTTATATGTGGACTGGTTACGCGTGTAATTCTACTACCAAACATTTCTGCCACTTTTTGTGAGGGGCGAGGTAACATGAAATCCGCAACTTTGGATTTTATTCCCCATAACTTTAGATTCTAATTTTGAATGTTAAAATCATGAAAAGTAGTCTCGTGTGAACCCCAAACGTTCTAAGTTCGAAGTTATTATTTCGCAATTATAGGCTGTCTCGTTTAGTGATAAGGTGTAAAATTGAATGTAAATGCACAAGATCAATTGTGCTTATACCGTGGCAGAGGGGAAATGCTACCGCAAGGCTAGTCCTTATAATAATTAGTCAAACGATGTCATACACCGTGACGGACGGTCTCTATATTAAATAATTAGTTTCACATAACACGATTTCCGACGCATGCCATTAGTTTACAATACAGCTAACTCTTGATCTATATCAATTTTTATTAATTTGCGACGCATATAGGGTCCTTCTTAATATGCTGACACTTTTTTAAGGGGATGATCAGACCGTCAAACTGAACAAGTTTCTCTATGGCACCAACATCGAAATAGCGAAAAAAAATCGGATGTTCCATACAGAACTGCAAATCTACTCGAGGCAAATGTATGGGACAGCAGATTTTTTTTTATGCGGTTTCGATGTTGGTCCTATAGAGAAAGTTGTTTAGTTTGATGGTCTGATCATCCTCTTAAAAAACTGTGAGCATATTAAGTTGGACCCTGTATACAAGTTCTAACAAAACACCATAGAAATATTTAAAGGTGTGATTTCTAGTTTAGAGTCCAAACTAAAACCACCCTTTAAAAAGTCTATACTTTAGACTATCAACTTTCGCTGTGGGGACAAAGTCGAAAAAAAAACAGCTGTCCCATACTTGAGTAGAGTACAAAACTGTAGGAAATTTTGTATGAAACAGCAGATTTTTTTTCGATATTGGCTCCATAGTGAATGTTGATGTTCAGTTTGATGGTCTAAACTACCACTTTAAATATCATTGGTGTGTTTTATTACACCCTGTAGAATCACGGGGAAAAGAGACAAATGAAGATTTAGATAAGAGTGATAGTTATAGATAAGGTGAAAGAAAAGATTGATGTCGTGTCGAATCAAGAACTCAAGGTACTAGCGGAAAAGAGACAGGATTGGCGAATACTCCACCGACAATAGTGTAGCTCTTTAAAAAGATGATGATGATGGTAGAATCTTACAAGACCTTACCACCGTTTAAGAAAGAGTATCTAGTACAGTAGTACTACATAAAATCAATAAGTTTAAAATTAGATTACTACAAATTAATATTACTATTCTAAATTATAAGGTGATCGGTAGTTGTAGCAGAGTTTGTGCCTACCCTAATCTCACACTTTCAAAATCATGATCGAATCTTGCATAATCTCCATTAGTAATTTTGACATTTTCTATTGCTGATTTCAACGTGTGACTTTCAAAAATCGTGTATAAAAATATGAAAGTTAAATAACATTACAAATGGTTTCTATTCAAAGGCTTCTCTTTCAATCAATCTACATAACGTTGATTTGAAATAATAACAATTAATAATATAAGCTACCATCTCACCTAAGTCACAAACAAACAAGCCACCGTTAAACACTGCACTTCCATTAGCCAAAGAGTTACTCCAAACACTATTTAAAAAAAACTTGTATGGTTCAACTTATGCAACAGAATACATAACTGTCGCGCGAAGACGACGCATACGGACAGACGGACTTGAAACATGGTTAGTCATTCGTAGACTTAGTCAACCTTGCAGTGGTTTGTTTAGGCGGTTGCGAAATGCTTGAATATCCGATTGTATTAGTTACAAACATATTGGGTAAGGTGTTACAAGCTTTTTTTTCCTTGATACGCTATGATATCTGTTATTAACAAGGGGAATGTACGCAGTGACGTAATTCTTTTGTTTTTTAACATACAAATATAAAATGACTGAGACGTAAACAAAATAATTATCATTTATTCTTGTTTACATTATTATAAAACTGTATAAGTGTGTCTGTACACACGGACACATCAAGCTAAGCAAAACCAATATAAGCTGGCCGCGCATAGGTAGAGTAATGTAAAACGTCGCGCGGCCAGCTTATGTTTGTTTTGCGTAGCTTGATGTGTCGCCGTTTGTACATTGAAGATATATACATAAAAAGTTACGATTCAAATAACGTATTTTTGGATTTTTTGTTCGTCTGTTTCTCAGTTTGAGCCTCACGCTAAAACTACTAGACCGATTTTATGAAACTTTGTGTTTTAAACCTAATGATTAGATTTAAAAACTGAATATCTATATTTTATCTTGCTACGATGACGGGAACCGGTGTGGTCGAAGTCACCGGCAAAAATAGTTAGTCATATAATTATTATTAGGAAGTACTTTCCTTTGACTTGTAATCAATGAATACGTTGTATGAATGAATAGGAATGGCTGATTATTAATTAGTATAGCTATTCGACTAATTATTATAACTGTAATTAAGTTTTATGTAATTGTAATTGTAGAATCATTATCACACAGAAGCTTATGTTTTCAACGATAACAAGAAAATTTTATGAAACCTAATTACCAAATAAAATAAGGTTAAATATTTAAGGGAATATAATTCAGAGCGCGCTCGCATAGAAACGAAGTTTGGTGATATTTTCAATACTACCAATTAAAGTCAATGATTTTTTTCAGAAACATTCCAGAAACGAATCTGTATGTTTGTATGAAGTCAGATTTTCGTTAAAATGTATAGTTTTAAACTTACAGTGCCTCAAATATTTCCATGCAAATCTTAAATTAATCCTTTAACTCAATATTTTAACGAAAATCTGTGTTCATACGAACATTTTGTACCATATTCCTGAAAATAAACTATACTATTCTATGGAGATTAGTTTCTAGATTGTTTCAGAAAATTTTTATTGACTTTAATCGATTAATATTGGAAATATCAACAGACTTCGTTTGTATGCAGCGCGTATTTACGCATTCGGAATAAACTCTTACGTAAAAGACCACATCTTCAACTTTGCAAAATTCTTAAATTGGTTTCCGTAAGCGTAAGTGTTACGGCGACACGGTAAATACATATTTAAAAAACAAAATTATTCACCATACCGTTAGAAGTATCTCAGCATGCTAATATCGTTTGGTATGCAAGGAGGGCGTATCAGAAAAGATAAACGATTGCAATTTTACAATTTACAAGTTCAGTCTGAGTGGGATCGGATGGTGTTCCAGAGAGAAAGATATAACAGTTTGATTAATGAGAAGTATGGTCAGCATGACAAAACTTTGCGAACTATAAACATACATTCATAGATACGCTCATTGTTACTAATGGAGAGAGCAGAGCCTCAGGTACACCTTGGACACTTGGCTGTCACTTCATACAAATGAGAAAAACTGACAAGAAGAGGTAAGAATGTGCGATACTAAGTGAGACAGGAATACACCATTGCCTATATTTTATGCCACGCTTCCTACTAAGAGGGGAGTGAGGAAAGAATTCGGTATGTCAAGTGTTTTTTGGCCTTCGTTTTATATGTTGTACGGATAGAAGATATAATTTTAAGAAACCAATTGAATTTTTACTGCGAATCATCGAGTTTATAAATATACATTTAATTTTTAAAATCACTTTGATCTGCAATCTCTAAATGAAAAAATGGTGGAGAGAAAATAATTCGAACTCCATGGAGAAAACCTACTGCTTTATTTAAAAACAAAAAATTTCCTGCCTTTTCTTTCCAACTCTGTGTAGGAAACAGAAACAGCAACATCAAATGTCAAATGCTGACATTCTTCTCATTTCTTAATGGCCATTTTTTTTTCTTAATGGCCAGTTATTTTAAGTTGATTTTAAGTTTACCAAGGAGTTCACACAGGTTTTCTAGTGACGTCACTGGACGGACCGAAAAACGACGTTATTTTATCAAAAATATCTGTAATCCTTTCATTTTAAAATCTCTGACATAGAAAATATTATTATTGAGAAAATTTTCTCGACATGGGTTTCGATTCAGCCCTCCAAAAAAAAACTTGACATACCGAATTGGTGTGAGTGATGCAGGGAGTGTCCGTACTGTATGTAATAATAGGTTCTCGTTCTTACATCTTTCTTATATACAGTATAAGAAAGAGCTAAAACACTAAAGCGTACACCAAAGCCCATTTTAGGGTTGGAACTCATCTCTGACAGCACGGAATCGAATTGTTTCACGCTCTATCCTTTTCTGTCGCTCAGGAACGTAATTTGCTAGAGCGAGAAAGGTCGCAGCACTGCCGGTGCTGCCGAGTGCTGTCGCGTTCCCGCTATCTTTCTCATTCTAGCAAATGACGTTCCTGAGCGACAGAAAATGTAGCGTGAAAAAATGCGATTCCGTGCCGCCAGATGAGGTTCAATCTTTATTATTAAAATCGGTATGAATTAGAATATTTATATTCCTTATTACAATATTGACAAGTAGTCCGTTGTCCTATAATTTGGAACACTATTTGCGCAAGATGACAAGCATCAGATTTGACGTTTTTCTTGCATTCCCGATCAGCGTGCGAGAAAGGACGGAAAGGACTACGTGGAGAACTGTATAACTTTGTCATATTCAACTGTATTATTCAAAATCAGGACAGTGCCTTGGGCATACGACAAGATAAATGTTTGTGAGAGGTGACCTGCAGAGAGCCGTACATAGGCAGTAATAGGCACTATACTTCATTCCAAATAAGGACGACAAGATTTTCCGATTCCTATTTATCTTTCTGGCCAATTCTGATTAGCAAATGTAATTAATTTATTGGTTACACATACTATCCGACATATCTTGGACGTTACTAAAGTTGTTTTAAGAATAAGTGAGAGGAAGTGTTTCAAATCTTTGTTTCTGTAATGCAAAATAGCTTTAAAATTTCGTAGCTATTTTGAATGGAGTATAAGTGAAGCACGAAACATTTTCAAAGTTTGACTGTAAAAACAGATGACATAAAAAATACAGTGGATACTTAAGTCTCTGCTTACCCCAAGAGGTGGAATGTGTAACTACACATATTGAACGTAACACCGTTACCTATGGTACAGTAAAGTAAACAAATCGTGCGAATCAAGTTTTTCTAATAATTAATATGCATGATAGCGACGCGACGCGCGCGCAGGTAGTTCCCACGTACGGCATGCGATTGTAATCAACAACTGGCATCAAGCGTGTGCCTTACCTTGAGGCTGTAATTAACTGAAGCTTAGTGTTATTTTATCATATTTATCTTTGTTTAGAGTAGCGTTCAGCGTCCAAATAAATAACGATGTATTTTTGTTAAGGTGGTTGCAGAGTTGTCAATTTCATACAAAAGTTTGACGCAGTATTCGCGTAGACGGTTTTAATAAATGTAATATTTTATGTATGGAAAATCTAAATGCCGCGTCACAAATAATATTTGCAACCCCCTGAGGGTAAGCCTCTTTATTTATATCGAGCCGTGGTGGTCTAGTGGCTAGAAAGTCCGCATTCCGTGATTCGACCCCTGCTTGGATGATACTCGTATCAAATTCTGATGCGTATGAAAAGTCTGACAATCCACTTTGGGCACGCGTAACAGATGAGTACGCATAAGCTATTGTTTTATACCGACTTTTACTATAGGTAAGCAAAGCATAGACAGACCTTATTTAGAGGATATTCTAATTATTCTGTTTGTCCCGAAGTTAACTAGAGTAGGTGCTAGGTGGGTACGAGTCTTCGGATTCCCCGTGTTATAATTTTAACACGCAACGCTTCTCTCGCTCCGTGTATGTTTTGGTATCGCAATCACCAATCTACATGACGGGCAGGCGTGACCATTACGGAAAATTCCCTCTTATAACGTTTTCTCGAATGCAACTTTGATCATCCCGGAATTCCCGTATGAGCGCAGCTTTATTTGATTACTCTCCTTCGTTGATTCCATAAAAGTATTAAAACTTCAAATCAATAAGCCGTGTTAGTCTAGTGGCGAGTAACCTTGCCTGCCGTGTAGGAGGCGATGGTTCGATCCCCGTCCAGGCCGACTCGTACCAATGAGTTTTTCGGAATCTATGTACGATTTGTAACACCACTGGTTTTTCGGTGAAGGAAAACATCGTGAGGAAACCTACATGCTTCAATTTCGAGGCATGTATTGTACCTACTGCCCATTACAAGTGGCGACGGGCTCACTCCCCGTCACACTGGACAGTTTCGGTATTAGTGAAACGTGGATGTTCTGTGGTTTCAGAATATCTCTGACTGCCACCCTAGGGGAATATAGTCGGGAGCAAATGCTGATGCATGCTCAAATCAATAAAACATTATTTAGCACATAACATTATAAGAGGGTTAGAAGTGCAAAGTAGGCGTGGAACGTGTGGCCACAGGTTATGCAATGATTTGCATAACACCATAAGGCGCGCGGCGTGGTGCGAGCGAGAGGGCATGAGTTATTGTAGCAGCGTGAGTGGGAAGACAAGTGGCGACAGCCGTCTCCGAATCAAAAGCGCGACTTTGCATTTCTAACCCCTCTTATAATGTTCTGTTTTTTATACTATTAGGTCATTCAAATGTAAGACTCACCGTGGCAAGTATTTCATGGCGTTTTCTCGCCTGCATCATAGTGATCTTCTGGACATGGTCTAGCGCGGTGTGGCGGAAGCAGGAACGGGTCGCCAGCAGCAGGTTAACTGCTTCTTCCACATCTTGCGACTTGTGTCTAGCAACCTGTGCATTTTGATAAGAATTGTATCGGAAATTTTTGAATCCCATGACATTTCTGCACGATGCCAATAAACTGCACAGTAGGATTAGGGTTAGACTTGACTTTTTACATCATCATCATTATTATTATCAGCATCATCATCATCATTATCAAAGCCTATATACGTGCCACTACAAGGTACAGGCCTACCCTCAGGGAGGGTGTTTGGGCGATACAGACCACGCGTGCCCAATGCGGATTGGTAGACTTCACACACGCATCGGAATTTCTTCTTCAGCGTACTCATGTTTCCTCACGATGTTTTCCTTCACCGTTTGAGAGCAGTCGGCATTACGTATTTATGCTAGAAAAAATCAATGGTACATAGCATGTCATCAGTCCGGATTCGAACCTGGACCTCAAGATTGAGTTTAATAGCTCTACGCAACGCGCCACCGACGCTCTTTGATGACTTTTTACATAATATGTGTTATTATTTTGGATTTGCTAGCTAATCTTAACTATATGGTTTTTAGGTATCCCGGACTCCAAATCAACCTTTTTTAGAATTGTTTTTTGTCTGTTTGTTTGTTTGTAACAGCATCACGCAAAAATTACTGAACCGATTTTGATGAAACTTTTTTTGTTTGATAGCTTATGATCTGACTTAAAATCTGGTATATAATTTGTGCGGACGAAGTCGCGGGTAAACTCTAGTAATAAACAAAACCGGTCACCGGGGTCCCGTTGTCACCCTTTGGGTACGGAACCCTAAAAATACAAAAAGAAAAGAATTACGGGGGTCTTTATTTCAACGTTTTTTTGTAAAAACACCAATACATACAATCGTCAAACTTAGTGTGGTTATGGAACATACTCTAAAGTAAAACAACAAATAACAAAAACCGGCCAAGTGTGTGTCGGGCTCGCGTTAAGGGTCTAGGGGAATATTTTTTGTAAATGTGTTTGGCCGTTTCTTTTTTGGTATGTTTTCATAGTAATTGAAAGCATATGCTTGGAGATACAGCTATCATAATGGGCATTATTCCGCATTAGTAATGAATACATAAGTCATATTTATAAGTTTGATCTCAACAATTCAATTTATTGAAGTGGTTAACCACTAAAATCTGCCTCCGTGGTATAATGGTTAAGAACATTGGGCTCTTGACACGGAGGTCCGATTCCCACGGGGGACACCTGTGACACAGTTGGTTGAAAAAACTCTGCCACCAGGGCTTGCTGCCCACACGATAAGAAGAAGAACCATTAAAATGGAAACTTTGTTACAAAAATAATTTTTATATCAAAAGCCAGTCATGTGTGTTTGTAATAAAGATTACAATTGCCATGAACTTGAGTCATTAATTCGAAGCAGTGACTTGGTCAATTCTATGAAGAAGTAATTTAATTACCTCAATTATTAAGAGCTAACAATGTACAGGTAGATATTTAAGGAAACATTGAAAATTTTTGAGATTAGCTATTTTTTTCGAGCTACCATACAAAATCGAAAATTTTGAATGAAACAAAATTGAAAATCTATCTGCTCCGATTTGTAAGTGTGTAGGGCTATTGTCTTAGTTTTAGGGGCTATTGTACCAATGAGTTTTTATAACTTATGTACGTAATACCGTCTGCTCTCAAACGTTGAAGGAAAACATCGTGAGGAAACCTGCATACGCTGATGAAGAAATTCCGATATGCGTATGTGGAGTCTACCCATCGGCATTGGGTACGCGTGGTGGACTACCGCCCATACACCCTCCCTGGGAATTGTGCCCTGCAGTGGGACGTATATAGGCTGTGATGATATTGACATGGATAAAGTAACACGGACAGAGGAACATTTCGATCTTTCTCGTTTTATCGGGGGGAGCATGCTCGGCGTACTGATAAAAACACTATGTCGATTTGAGACAGGTCGATCGAATCGGGCAGTTACACCACAGCACCCAGACTTATTTGTGTGTGATTCGAAATACTTACATTTCAAATGTTTTAAGGTTTCACCTTTATCTTAAACAACACCTTTGTACGTTTGTATGTAATAGAAACATACAATTTCAAATCAATCCTCACCTGTGAATTTCTATTTAAAGCTATGTCCAGATCATTTGAGATTTTCTCAAAATGATGTTTGCTTTCTTTGACGCCTTTGATGTCACTGCAACAAAGTTTCATTCATTGAAAAAATAATAAAAGATGAATAAGGTAAATACACGCGTAACAAATGATAAACTAAACAGGATGTCGATGTCTGTAATTATTTGCAAATTTATTGTATGATATGAATCATTTGAGATTTATGTGCTTCAGTATTCACTTTACACAATAATGTAGTACCTTCACTCTGCAAAATATTTGATTGATTGATAATTATCTGACAGCAAGTTGACCACAAACTTGCCTTCGCCAATCCGCAATGGGCCCGCGTGTTGGAGTATGGCCCACTCCCTTTCACCTTTGCCTTTGCGCTTGTAGTGGGATCTTGCAGTGCAGGTAAATACTTTTAGATAGGTAGAATAGACCGCACCTGATTTCATCCGTAGGTGTCTTAAGGAGGCGACTAAGAGAAAGTTCCTTATGAACTTGTGCAGTATTTCTGTTTGTAAAACTAGGCTGTCACTATCAGTCATTCGTATGGGGCGTGTGGGATGAGGATACCGGACCATTATTTCGCAGTCCGGTAATCGTGTATTAAATTACCTACCATTTTGTTCGCCACATCGCCATCGCGAGCGGCTTTTAGCAGATTCCTCACTATGTTTTATGTAATGTAGTTATAGAATGTAATTAATATAGTAATTAAATATTACATGCTGTATACTCAACTAAGTGATTGTCGGTCAACATTTTCCGTATTCTTATAAATTATGTAGTATCAGCAATCACTAATAGGATTATAGCTGAACTAAAATAGTTCTACGGCACTAGTCTTTGCTACGGTATGGCTTCTAAAACAATCAGCTGAAATGTTTTATTTTTAGACAGTAATATATCAGCAACTTTATAGATTCTATACTTCATTTCAAATAGCAACGAAATTTTAAGGCTAATTTGGATTACAGAAACAGAGATTTGAAACACTGCCTCTAACTTAAGTTTAGAACAGCTTTCGTAACGTCTGATATAATATGTCAGATAGTATATCTTTTTGATAAATTAATTATATTTGCCAATAAAAATTGGCCAGAATGGCATATAGGAATCGGAAAATCTTTTCGTCCTTATTTGAAATGAAGTACTTATAATGTTAATGAACTTTTGAGTAAATATTATTCTCCCAGAGTTTCAGATCTTTATGACTTAAAATGAAATCTAATTTAAGCGCGTCGTGGTTTCTTCATACCACCACGGAACGTAAATAAAAGCAAAGCAGTTAAAGAATTACGAACTCTATTGTAATAGGCCTATGGACAAGAATTGTTTATGAATTGTCAACTATTACCTTCTCTTGGAGAAAGTTTCAAATAAAACTAACAGCATTAAATATTTATGACACAAACAAATAACAATATTGTTAAAAGAAATTTTTTGTAAGAGTTGAAAATAATAGTTACTAGCATTTAACTGTATTTATCAGAGGTAGTCATTCCGCTTGATCCTACTTCCTACTAATACTATACAAGGTGTTAAAAAAGTAAAAATAAACATTTGAAACTTTTAAGGGGGTTATTTAGACCATCAAACAGAACAACTTTCACTATGGGATCAAAATCGAAATCGCGAAAAATAAAATCTGTTGTCCCATACATTTAGCTCAAGTAGATTTGTAGTTTAGTATGGATCTTCAATGTTTTTTTTCGCGATTTCGATATTGGTCCCATTGTGAAAGTTGTTCAGTTTGATGGTCTAAACCACCCCCTCAAATGTTTATTTGTATTTTTGTAACACCTTGTAAATATAAAAGTTTGTGACGATGTTTGTGACTTAATCACGCATTAACGTCTAAACGGATGTGTATGAATTTGTTGTGGATTAATACATAGGATATTCTTTTTAATCAATCCAGATGAAGTCACGGGCAACAGTTAGTATGAAATAAAAATTTATGTCAATATTGATGTCAAAGGAGTCATCTCCAATTCTTCAGCTATGGGAAATAGGCCACCAAAAAATGTTAGCGTATAGTTATGGAACTCATGTCGGAAATATTATCACTATAATCTTTAGATTATAGTGATAATATTACCTATGCCTCATCTAAACGGAGTGTCGCGTAATCGCAGTTAGCGCACATCTTGTCTTGGTAAAATATGTTGGTTTTTTATTTTTATTTTCGTATGAACATGTAAGACGTTCCTATACACGCATTGTTTTACATGTGCCGTTTTAATACGAAAAAAGAATCTTAGCAAGAAAAGTCAAAACAGTGCATTTTTTATATTGGTTTCATAATTCCGGTTGCATTTTTACCTAATCTTTCGTCTGATTACTATAAAAAAAAAGAATAAATAAATAAACGTACGTTTACGTATTGTAAATTATGTTTCTAGAATGTAATACCATCAATAAACGTTACCATTTGTGGGCCTAAAAGAAAACGACTCCTTTATAAGCAAAGATAAGAGTTTCTGAATTATTATTAGATAACTAATATGTTACCCTGTATTGATATACTTAGATAACATAATCTTTATGCAAGCGGATTAGTATTATCATATCCGAGCCAAGTTCAATGAAACAATTACTGAACTGTTGATGAAAAACCGAAATTATGTTTTTACAAAAAATGCATTAATGCCGCACTGCCGTGATGCTGTAAATGGCGACAAATTAATATAAAGTATTTTCATTAAACTTGCCGCCCATTACCGTATCAGTGCAGGCCTTAGGGGAATATAATTCAGAGTGCACTCCATACAAACGAAGTCTGGTGATATTTTCTATACTTACCAATTAAAGTCAGTGAAATTTTTTAGAAACAATTTAGAAACTAATCCCCATGTTTGTATAAAGGCAGATTTTCGTTAAAATGTATAGTTTTAAAGTTACAGTGCCCCAAAGATTCCATACAAATCTTAAATTAATCTTAGCACTAAAACTCTATATTTTAACGAATATGAGACTTTATACAAACATAGAGATTAGTTTCTAGATAGTTTCTAAAATTTTTTTTTTTTTTTTAAATGGCATATACAGCGTTGCTCAGGGAGCATCTACTGCTTTTTACTGCGGACTATTGGAGGGACCAGAAGGGTCACCAAGCCAATTGAATGAACTTAAGCAACCGACCTAGGGGCACCCCAGGGGGGTACGGACCTCGGCATAGGTCGTTGCTGGGGCTACGCGGCGGATTGGGTAGCTGGGATAGGTGGGACTGAAAAATGTCATTGACTTTAATTGGTTAGTATTGAAAATATCACCAAACTTCGTTTGTTTGTTTCAGAATAAACTTCTCTTAACTGACTAGGTTCCTTAGTTACTTTGATTGACACCTTAGTTAGCGGTGCGGAAATGACATATTACATGGTGAAACTTATGTAAACGAAGCCTGTAGGATCTTACTGCAGGTCAAAGGCTTCCTCTCATAGATAAAGGTGAGTAGGGGAGATGGCCATACTCCACCACCCAGCCCCAGTTCAGATTGGTTAGGTTTTTTTTTTAAATTTATTTATTAGATAAGAGTAGTACAAAGAAGTTTCATTACAATTCACTCTGCCAAACTGTGAGAACAGTTTAATGGCAGATGAAAGACATCACTGTTGTTATTAAATTCTAAAAATTTTTAGTTAAAATTTGGCCATGTTACAATTGCATGCAAAACAGTTGTAACAATGCTTCTGATAACTCTAAAGGGATTATAGTCGTGATTTTATGTATGTTGTTGTTACTGAGGCAGAGGTTCTGCAGAGGTCCCTAACCTGTTAACAATGTTGGAAAAAAAAGATGCTACCGTTACTCTACATGACGTCAATCTATATTAATGAAAATTAAATACTGTTCATTGGTAATCCCATAACTTGAGAATGGCTGGACCGATTTAGCTAAATTTTTATTTTCAATTCAATTCAATTTTTGTTTAGTGGCATCCGATGTGTTATCACAATTCAGCCAATGTCTCGTTATGTGGATAGTATATGAAGGAAAATGATCAGTAGTATTTATTAAGTCTAGAGTGGCAGTTTTGCCAATGTAAGTAGGTTTATAATCTCAAGTGATTGTTTTAAGGTTAAAACACAAAAGAGTTCACAAAATGGTGGAGCCACGTGCAATCCCAACGCGCCGATACGCACGCGTCCGTACTCCGCCAGAATTGCAGCGCGACTCCAAATTTTTATTTTGAATCTTTGTATGAAAAAGTTTTTTAGACAGGACATCTGTCAGGTGAACCAGAATTAATATAAATATAACATTTAATAACTTACACTTTGATAAAAGCGGTGAGATTCTTCAGCACGGTCCTGGAGGCCTGGTCCAGTAGGATGGAGTGGAACTTGTTCATCTCCTGCAGGGAGTGAATCATGCGGTTCAGTGTTGCCATCACCGTCGGGTCCTCACTGAAGTTGCCGCTGAGGTCCCATAGAGCATTCGTGAAGGTGCTACAAATGTTTACACTTATTTAATACTAGAGTTTACCCACAACTTCGTCCGTACAACTTATATACCAGATTTTAAGTCAGGTCATGAGCAATCAAACAAAAAAGTTTCATCAAGTTTTGCATGATGCTCACTCAAACAAATAAACAGACAGATATTCTAAAAAAAGGTTGATTTGGAGTCAGGGACGCCTAAAAACCATATTGGGATCTTTTTCTTATAAATATCTTCAATGTACAGACACACTTCTGTTACAGTTTTATTTAGATATTCATGTTTGAGTGAAAAGAAGACAATAAAGGACAAAATTAATAAAATACTTTAGGTATCCATTACTTTAACAAATTGCTTAAAAATTTTAGTTGTTTTGGATTATAGTAAAAATACTATTCACGAGTCTTTCTAATTAGTGAGTCGTTTGGAAAGTGATTATCTACACGGTGAAATTGATATCATTGGCATTCTTTTAAACTAAGAATCTACCCATCAAACTGAACAACTTTTACTATGGGAGCAAACCGAATGGTGCAAAAAATTCACAAATCAAATAAAATTAAAAAAAAAATTATAGAACTACTAAAGATGTTTATTATTGGTTTAGTTTGATGTCAACAGTATTATGTATGACATAGTATGATAAAAAAAGAAAGTAGTTCGATCCTCACCCCCTATGAGTCACGTATGTTTTTCCTGAATCAATCATAACAGAGCATGCTTTTAACACTTTATCCAGCTTCTGCTCCAACGAATCTATGCTCGCTTCCTCCGTCTCTAATTGCTCCCTAGAACAAAACAAGGATTGCTTACAATTAAACACACAAAGCACGAACAAAATTCACTTTCTATCCGTAAAAAATAAGCACAACTTTCGTTGGTTGTATAACTACCTGAATTTGGGCGAATCTCTGAGACACTCGTCGAAATCAATTAATGGTTTCATCGTTGCTGCTGATAGTTAATGTTACAGATGGATTGATTTATTAGAAAACGTATCCTAAGCTAAACATTTTTATGTCGAACAATAAAAATCGTCTATCCTCTTAATTTTTCATCTGACAGACTGGTGTGGTGACAGTTAGTTAGTTATAATGTCTTTAACGGCTCTGGATACTAGTCCTTTTGAGCCATTCTCTATTTTTTTTTCTTTATGTTCTTTATTTTGATGATGGGATGATAAATGACGATGAATCTGTGGTCGATTTCGTAAGCTCGCGCGTTGCCGCCAAAATGACCATGTACGAGTTAACTTGAACCAATACTTATGTTCTGTTATCGTATTTATTTGAGATTCCTGTTACGTCGGTCACTTTACGCAACTGTTTGGTACACAATCCGCACGAAATTATGTCACAAATATCACTAAAACTAATTTTTTACGAATTTCAAATAACACGAAACACAACAAGAGCAATGGTGCCAAGCAAACTTCCGGTGTGGTGACGTCTTGACTGTGTTGCCAACTCCATTGAATGTTTTGGCGCTAATACAATCTTTAAAAGTGCTAAGTTTAGTCTGTTGGCTGCTTGGTCTAAAATTAACAAAATAGGGCGTTAATTCAGGTACATATTTGATTCTGTTGTTTCGACAACGATTTTGTGCAGAAAATCGTGAAAGTGGGGAAACAATGATTTTTATATTACATCTTTGTGGGATAACACTACCCTTCAGATAGAAAGTGTAGTTTTTACTTAGCAGTTTGATAACTGTTTATAATTATGTTGTATGTTTCCTTCCCATCCATTTTGAAGCTAGATTCGGAGCTTTAGAATGAAGACGTAAACTAGCTAAAATAGGGCCCGATCCAGCCCCAGAAGAGCTTAATTGGCAACACTGGACTTCATGACCCACAGCTGTCATTCTGATGTCATGTTGACATTTGTAAACTTTTTTTAGATGGCTTTACACTACACGATTTCTTCGATTGCAGACTTAAGAGACTCGGTAGTATGGGCTTTGTTCCTTTTGCCTTTCCGCAAAATTTTAGAACATCATCGCCCTGACCAGGCCTTAGACAGCTGTAGTTCCCATTTAGCCGTTGTGGCGCCGAAGTCACATTTTCCCTCATGAAACGTCATCGTTGGACGATGGTTGGACGCCATATTGAACTTACAGCAACAGCAGCGTTAAGTCGTGTTGTTGCGTCAGAAGCTTATATCTTTTGTTTTTCCTGGTATTTTCGCTTGAGTTGAGAATCCTTTAGAAGCCCTAATTCTTCTCCGTTGTATGGCATAATAATATCATTAATTTCTTTGTTCCTTGGTCAAATATGCCTATTTTTGCATTCCGAAAAACTGTATGCATACCTATCACTACAAGTTCTATACAAATTAGCTTGACGACAGCAGCGCCACAATGGAAATGTTGGAACTAAGTGCAAATTTCACTGTCGCATCTGTAGCTTGCCACATATCACTAATCTCTGGCCCTGACTGTCAGTGTCATTGTCAAAAAAAAACTATTTTGGTTTAAAAACGAGACGAAAAGTTTCAAAAAAACTAATAAAAATCCCAAAAGTGCCAAAGTATCAATGAAAAAACACATATTTTTTGTCTAACTTCTGTGGGTAATTTATATACCTAATTCCATTCACGTGTACTCCGCATGTGAAGTGTCACATTCCAAAGTCAAGATTCCAGATTCCAAGGTAAAATACCTTGTACACCTGACTTACCTATGTATGTATTGATATAACAGAAATAACCGGTACTGTAAAGTACCTACTCTTTGGTACAACTTGGAATTCCTGTTTCATTAAATACTCAAAATATTGTGAACTTGTAAACTTCAGAGAAATGGACCAGAAGGATCCAGCATCCACTAGTAGAAGACATCTGCAGAACGATCATATTCTAACAGTCCTGGTATGTGCTTTTGCAATACCACTGTCTATGTCATTGTGGATAATCAATTTAGTTTACTCTAAATTTTTTATGGACCCTGAAGGGCTTGATGGTAAGTTCTAATAATAAATAAATTATGGTATGGCTAAAGAGCGTCGGTGGCCCGTCGCGGAGTGGTATAGACACTCAATCATGAGGATCTGGGTTCGAACCCGCTTGGACAACATGTACCAAATAAGTTTTTCTAACTTATGTATGTAATACTGACTGCTCACAAACATTGAAAGAAAACCTGCATTCGCTAAAGGGGGAATTCTGATGTGTATGTGAAGTCTACCAATCCGCATTGGGCACGCGAGTTGGACTAACGCTTATTCACCCTCCGTATATACACCGTGTTCCTGAGGATATGTATTAACTTTGTCCTTTTATTCAGACCATTAATTAGATCATTTTTCAAAATGAGACCAACATGGAATTCACAAAAAAATTGATTTTTGTTGGGTTTTTAGCTAAGTACTAACATAACTTTAAGGGTGTATTGACACAATAATACTAAACAACTTTTCCTAAGGAACATGGGTCAAAAAATGGGATTTTTTTAAGACTTTCTGTACAAAAGTACGGAATAGCCATTCGCTTTTCTATAAGAGGTCCAAAATTTTTTCGTTTTTCGAGTCATATTCCTTAGGGAAAGTTGTTTAGTTTCATTGTCTGAATGCACCATTTTTATGTTAGTACTTAATTAAAAACCCTAAAAAAACAATTAAAAAGATAACAACATTTAAAATTTGCAATTTAAAAGTTGGTCCCATAATGAAAAATTACCAATTTAATGGTCAAAATAACAGGCCAAAGTTAATGCATATTATTATTATGTTGGTACATGAAAGATGCACGGATCCACTGGGACCCGGTCCTTTGGGAGGCATACATGGGGCCGAAGCCAACACGAAGAGGCCTTTTTTGGTACCATTTATTCTAAATGTGAGATGGCATGCACCTATTGAGACCTATCCCTAAATACACCATGGAGATGCACTAGAAGATAATTCCCGACAGATGCTGAACTATTGCCAGGAAGGGATAAATTTCTGAGATTCTGTGTACTGGATAATTGGGCTATAGAGTGAGATAACGGACGCCTGCTCTAGTTAATTATCTCACAAATTTAAAATCTAGCAGGCGGTGACTTGCCAACTCATTGAATGGGCCCCCCGAAAAGGCCACTCGCAAGGAGCGACAAGGCGGCAACATGTACTGAGCGTCTAAGGTGAGTCTGCGGCCGCCGGTTCCCGGTGCTAAGCGCACCAGTCAGCAGGTCCTGGCGTTATGACATTTTACACTTCCAACCTGGAGCGTAGGTATCGCTGCACTTGTTTAGTTTCTTAAATATTGGTCAAGAACTATTGGATATTGTTATATCCTCAGGGACACGGTGTATATAGGCCTACTTTTTATTGTGCCTTTCCTAAAGGTCTTATGTTAATCTGATTCTGATCTGCATGAGTGTATTTCTATATTTTAAATGTTAATTGTATTTTCAGAGCCCGTAGTGATATCGCCAGCACGATGGCTAGCGTCCTGCTTCATACCTATAATGATTGCTGCGTACGGATACAAGAAGAAAAGCGTAAACCTAAGTGGGGCTTTGTTCGGCATATTGGTTGCTTTCGTTCTTACACTTGGCAACTTCTGTTTTCTGGCAGCTCTTTTCACATTCTTTCTATCATCGTCGAAGGCTACAAAGTTCAGGCCGCATTTGAAAAGAAAAATAGAAGAGGATTTTAAGGAAGGTATGTATAAATGTGTCTACACATAGAACTCACAAATAAAAAATGCAGCAAAAGCAGGTGTTCCAAACATTTGGCTCGAGTATGTTTGCAGTTTTGTATGGACGAGCAGAATTTTTTTTTCGTGAATTTGAAGTTGATGCCACAGAGAAAGTTGTCTAGCTTGACAGTCTGATCATCCCATTAAAAAGTGTCAGCATATTAAGGAGGACCCTAAATTTATACAGGGTCCAACTTAATATGCTGACACTTTTTTAAGGTGAAGATCAGACCATCAAACTGAACCACTTTCTCTATGAGACCAACACCGAAATCACAAAAAAAAAATCAGCTATCCCATACATTTTATTCGAGTAGGTTTGCAGTTTAGTATGGAGCAGCAGATTTTTTCTTTGCGATTTCGTTGTTGGTGCCAGAGAAAGCAGTTCAGTTTGATGGTCTGATCATCCCCTTAAAAAAGTGTCAGCATATTAAGAAGGACCCTATATGCATGTATGTTTATAAACAATAATACAAATATAAAATAAAAAGGTATTTACATTACAGATAACAACCTGTAAATCTGGGTAACACATCACCGGGCTCCCACCCGTTAGTTTTATATTGTAACTGATTTTAACAAACAAACTGCTAATAATAATAGGTACCTTATAAATTGGACTGGAGTTGATATGGTTCAAAGTGAAGACACTTATGTAAGCATATAAGCATATGCTCACGACTATATTCCAGGAGGGGGTAGTCAGAGATATTCTGAAACCTCAGAACATCCACGTTTCACCAGTAGTACCGAAACTCTGTCCAGTGTGATGGGGAGCCCGTCGCCACTTATAATGGACAGTGGGTACAATACATGCCTCGAAATTGAAGCATGCAGGTTTCCTCACGATGTTTTCCACACTTATGTTAAACATATAAATAGATATTGAATGATGAAATTGATCTTTAATGAATGAATGAGAGATTTGAATATACCTATATTTAAAGAGCAAGGTTACGCATAACTTGGTAAAAGACAGAAATCTTTCACACAATCTTAAGAGACATAATGTATTCAGATTCACTTATTGATAACAGTTGCAGTGTCAAGTGGTTATCAAGTAACCAATAATAATTTCCAGTCCTTCTCTGCAATAACTTTATGCATTTTGATAAGGCCATCTTCACTTTAGTTACTTATTTAGTTTAGTAATATAAATAAAGGTAGCGCTGACCTTGAATAAGAAGAATTAAAACGGGTCTATTTGGCGGTCATCGGACAGGCGCCATTGACCGATCTGTCGCCTTTTTCGTCATCAACATGCGCAACCATCCCTACTCCTTTCGCCATAAACTGTAGTTTGACTGTACAATATGTATTATTTTAAGTGTAAATCGTTAAGTTTTTCTCACATAAAGGTAAATTATTGGGCAGAAGGAAGAGCAAATAAAATAAGAGGGCACTGAGTGAAAATCGCAAATAAGAAAGGGGTATTGAATATGCTACAAAAGCACTTACGAACATACCATAGATGTTTAGTGTACTTACATCACATCATTGTCATACACTATAAAAGTAAATATTAACAAAAACATGAAATTTACAAAATAAGTGTGAATAGAATGGTTGAAAGTCACCTATACGCACATACGCTGATCAAATCAGGTGTACTGAACTGACTGACGAGCCAATTTAAATATACTCAGAACGACGAGCATGTATGAAGAGACTTGTGGATTTTGAAGAGACGAGAGATGTGTGTAGCGAATGGCGATATATTGTCTCTGCCTACCCCAGTGCGACATAGGCGTGAGCATATGTATCTATGTACGTAACAAAAAGTAAAAAGTAAGTTGTACCCTGTAGAATCCCACTGCAGGACAAATGCATTCTCACGAATAAGGGTGAGAGGGAGTGGGCCATACTCCATCACGTGGGCCCATTGCGTGTTGGTGGAGGCAAGTTAGTGGTCAACTTGCTGTCAGAAATTTAGCATTAATATGCCTCTGACCTGGCATAACGAATAGTTTCAACGCCATTTGAAGGAACTATCCGAGACAAACTGCTAAACGTGCCTACCGGAGCACGGAAACGCTCGAGATGAAATACCACTAAACGCTCGCCCATCCAAAGACTGACCGGACCTGACGTTGCCTAACTTCGGTGATCGTTTCCAACACCGAAGCTCCACTACGACAACGAGCGCTTCACGACACAAAAAGTGATCAAAATAAATATTTAAATATTGCAGGTGGTCAAAGAAATTGGATACAAGTACTGTGTAATGGAGGGATGGCTACACAACTCGGCTTGCTGTACATATTGGATGTCGGAGCTTCAGAGAGACCGATAGATTTTGTTAAAGATTATAGAGCGTCTTGGTTATCTATGGGCGTCCTTGGTAAGTGTGTAAACTCAAGCCTTTCTCAGCTTCCTGGTGTAGGCTCTTCGTTTCATTGAACACTATTACATTGATGATTACCATACTCTACCATGATTATCTAGACTAGGTAGTATCACTATCAGTAGTATAGCAAAAAACAAATGGCTAATTCAGAAAGTAAAAATCTAAACTAGTTTATAAATTCTTCATACATACAGACATACATAAACTCACGACCATAATCCCTTTTAGGGTGGTCAGAAACAGTCTTGTATGCAGTTTTAACAAGCACTTTTAGCATTCAATGCTAAAAGTGTAAATTTTTCAAGATATTAGTGATGAATTGGTGATATGTGGCTAGTCTTTCACACTACATAAGAAACCCATATCCCCTAGTCGCCTCATACGACACCCACATGAAGTAAAGGGGTGGTCCATTCTAAGCCGGAACCACATGAATATGAACATTATTAAAAACCTACGAATAAATTTCTTTATTAAGTTGTTAGGTTTTGTGTTAATTTGCTGACATCTTAAAAACAATCGGCCTTATAAGGAATACTATCATTACAGGTGTATTTGCATGCTGTAACGGTGATACATGGGCCTCAGAATTAGGAACGGTCGTTGCGAAATCCGACCCTTTCCTCATCACAACCTGGGAGAGGGTACCAAAAGGAACCAACGGTGGGATCACCGTCGTCGGCACCATATTCAGTACAATAGGGGGTCTGGTTATCGGCGTGTCGCAGTACCTGGCCATTTTGTATTTCGCGGACCGGAATCTACTGATGTACGCACCACCGCAGTGGCCAATAATTGTGTTTGGAGCACTGGCTGGATTCCTTGGGAGTGTCATCGACTCGTGGATGGGCGCAACATTGCAGTATTCAGGTAATTGATTTTTGTTTCGGGTCTTTTTAAACACCACAGGTATAGTGTAGGCATAGGTGGATAATATAAAGCAAGACATTAAGCGCTACTTGACATCTATTCACACTTCTTCTTACTTATGAAAATCATCCATTAGAGTAAGCGAGGTGCCAATTATATACAGATGCCATCTTGAAACCTTTTCAACTTTCAAATGAGGGATTTTCCGAAAGCCATTAAAAGAAAAATTTGTTTCAATGGCTAGATATATGGAGTTGACGAAACATGGATGAGCGACCTTGAAGATGATAAAAACTACATATAAAAATTTGTGTTTTTAAGTAAGAAGAAAAATATGAACATTAGTAAACGGATGCGTCTGCTGACTTAGTGACATGCATTTTTTTGCTTACTTTTTAGCCGTTTCCTTACAATTTTTTTGTGATAAATAAATAACTAAAACTAGCTGTCAGAAATCTCCTCATTGACAGGTTTTTGTCAAATTTACAAACGCCATCTGCAGATTTTTATTTTTACTGCCCATGGAAAACGCCTCAATGTAATGGCGGGTCCGTCTCCAACTCGTCTGTCCTATGGTTTTGTCAAGGATCCGTACAAAAAAATCTATAATAAGGTTGTGTCTGAATCTGGAAAAATTAAGCAACAACTTTCATATACTAATAATATTTTCTTTCTAAAACTGTAGGTACCAACCATATGACTATGTGCAGTGTATTCAACCATTTTGTTTTTGTTGCAGGTTTAGATAAAGATGGAAAAATCGTATCATATTCTAGTCAGACAGTAATACATATCAGCGGTAGAAGTATTCTGGACAATCACAGTGTTAATCTCATATCTACGGTCATAATGGGTATGCTGATGCCTACAATAAGTAAAAGCATGTGGTCTATGTTCTAAATTTATGTAAATTAGACGGTGGTGCAGGGCCACTTAAAATGTCACCCACTTTATTAAGAGAAGTTTATTCCGAATGCGTAAATGCGCGCTGCATAAACACGAAGTCTGGAGATATTTTCAATACTAAGCAATTAAAGTCAATGAAATTTTTCTGAATATTTCAACTTTCTATACAGTTTTAGTGCTAGGATTAATTTAAGATTCGTATGGAAATCTTTGAGGTACTGTAACTTTAAAACTATACAAACATAGAGATTTGTTTCTAGATTGTTTCTGAAAATTTTCATTGACTTTAATTGGTTAGTATTGAAAATATCACCAGACTTCGTTTGAATGGAGCGCGCTCCGAATTATATTCCCTTAATTATATAAGATTAAATCTAATTAGTTGGAGAAACTTAACAAACGCATTTGGTATCTGTTACTAAGTACAATTGCATGATAATGACCCGTCGCCCGGTCGTAAGATTTTCAGGTACAGTCTTACATACGATAATAATAATGATTTTGTTAATCATCAATACCAATTATAAACATCGATAATGCAATCTATTATCATTAACAAGTACCCTGGTTCAGTTTCGCCAACTAATTTGAAATAACCTTATAGTAATAGTTCTGCCTTTTTTAAGGTGATGTATTTTGTAACGTAGAAATAAATCACTTGTGAAAAATGTGTTAATGGGGATTTTCTGAAAGAAGATTTAAATGAAAAAATAGTTTCAAAAGTCTTGATAGATGATGGATGTGCAACCTTGAGGTTAAAACAATGATTAAAATTTTTTTTTTAAATGAGGAGGGAAAATATGAAAAGATACTTCTCATCGGATGCCTCAGACTCAGTGACATGAATGGGTTTTATACTTAATAGCCTCAATTATTATCTTCGGACCCATGTTCACGACAACGCCATCTATCGAGGTTTGTTGAACTACGTTTTAACTAGCTGTCAGAAAATCGCCCATTTTACTTTATGAGAAAAAGTATAGACTGGAATTTTAAGCCCATTTTGAAACTGGGTGTAACCACATATTGAGGACCCCTGGGGACCTAGCATAAACGCTACAAAGTTATCCAGAACATTTTCTCTCGCTCTGTTACGCGCTATCAGAAAGTGAGGTGAGACGACTGGTATGTCGTCGCGCTGCCATGCTATATAGGGTGTAAACTTAAATGCGATAAATCTATCACGGTCATTCAGACTTAGACTATTTATATGAGGACAAGTTACGCGTGTAATTCTACTAACAAACTTTTCTGCCACTTTTTGCGGGGGGCGAGGTAGCACGAGATACGCAATTTTATTCCATTAGTTTAGATTATAATTTTGAATGTTAAAAATCATGAAAAATCGTGTGAACCCCAAACGTCATAAGTTCGAAATTAATGATTCGCAATTATAGGCTATCGCGTTTAGTGATAAGGTATACAATTTTATGTAAATGCGTAAGATTTTTTAACTTGTACGTTAGCAGAGGGGAAATGCTAAGGCGAGGCGGGTCCTTATATAAATCGTCTAAGGCTTCAGACCATCAAACTGGACTACTTTTACTATAGGACCAACTTTGAAAAAATCTAATGTTTCATAGATTTTGGTAGGGTAGCTATAGACATTTTCTATGGAATCGCTGATTCTTTTTTCGCGTTTTCGAGGTTGGGTCCATAATGACAATTAGTTTTAAGGCCTGAAACACCCTGTTCCATATGTAACGCATTAAATTTTACACCCTGTATACAGGGTGGAGTAGAGTAGGTATTTTTCTGTTTTTTTAAAATGGTTGATAATTTTCTTTACATGGGAATTGGAATTAATGCTAAGGAAATTTCGATATAATCGAAAAATCACAGTTGTTAGTCTTTGAAATTATTGTTATAAGACTGATACCTACATATTCATTTAAAAGAATAAATAAAATGTACTTAAATTATTTATTTGACAGGTTTTGAACTGTCCCAAAAGTTGATAAATTATTTAAATTATTATAGACTACTTTTACTTTTAATGTGTATAGCAAGGAACCCTGATATCTCATAATAACTTAGAGCATATATCAATGGAGTTGTTAACGACGGGCGTACCCCTCTTCCAAAGTACGTGGCCATTGTTGTCTATGTGCATTAAAATAGTTCACACTCGTCCGCTACCAGTCGGTATCGTTTCGTGTCGCAAGACAGTGCTCTCAGGAAAATGGTTAGTTGTATTGGTTTTCAATGTAAAAGGCGATCTGCCACTTCAAATCTGCATGAACATGGTGTTTCCTATCATAGGTGAGTATTCTTATTAACTATTAAGTTTGTATTTAAGTACAATCTCCAAATAAACAAAAAGCCGTTGCGAGAAGTAAACGATAGAAAGATCCAGTGATACAGAGGTAGCTCGCACGCATATGTGTTCGGTGAATAAGCGCCATGACAACTCCTTTGCTATATGCTCTAAGCTTGCTCTATGACCAAAATGGACATTCATTTTTTATCACCAATTTTATTGAAGAAATTAAAATATACGTTCCGTTTTTTTATTTCATTTTGATTATTCATTACTTATTTTTAATGAATTTAGAATTATTCTAAAATTGGGCGGCATTGCAAGTAATCACTAGAGATGATATATTTCTCGAGTGGCGACCGCGTACCGGAAAGCGCAGCGTGTATAGGCCCACACGGTGGACCGACGACCTGGTGAAGGCGGCAGGAAACCGTTGGATTAGGGCAGCGCAGGACCGGTCGTTATGGCGATCCTTGGGGGAGGCCTATATCCAGCAGTGGACGTCCATCGGCAGAGATGATGATGATGATGACTAGAGATGATAACTCAGATTGATGATAATGAATAAAGAACTGTCAATTAAGATGTCAAACGTTAATTAGATTCCAAACTTTTTAGAGGCAAAGGAAATGCATCCCATTTCGTCGTGAGATTAATTTTTCAATCGGTACGTACCTATTTTTCAATTAACTCGAGAAATAATAAATAGAAAAATGTTTAAATTTTTATACAAGCTCTGTAGGACATAATCTTAATGGTTTTAGAATTTTGGTAACTTTCTTAGCAGCTCATCTGACCTGTTTTATGACCTTGACCTTTTTTTTACGACCGGGGAATATTTTTATACCGAAAAAAAGACCTGCTGTTTGCCCGGGGTATATTTATATCCGAACAGCCCTGCTCTTGAATATCAGTTTGAATCGGCGCGTCTCAAGCAAGTCTCAAGTATCGGTCAGTGTCAAGTTTCAAGTGGGTGTTTCAAATGAAGTGATTTGTTGTGTTCCTTTCTTTAAAGTGGCAGTGTTAATCTCTACGGATAAATAAACCATTTCGAATGCCGAAAACCAAAACATACGTGATTGTTTTGATATTATAAACAAACACTATTCATTTTATTTGAGACCCGAGCCGATTGTGACTATTTGTGACTCATGTTAGGACTTATCGTAATACGAAACCACTTCACATTGTGGAATGAATAATGTTGTTTACGATACTTGAGATTGTTGTCTGCAAAGTTTATCAACATTTGAAGTGCTACAACAATTTTTTATGGTTGTTTTTCGGACTCTTAAGTGTGTGAGAGCTGAAGTTGGAGCTGGTCAAAAATATCTAGAGAATCTAGACTTATTAAGATGGCGGTCATACACAACTGATTTTTTTTGGGTTTGTTTAATGACCACAGCAGATGAGTGGCTATGAAATGTGTATTCATCCAGATTAAGATATTAAGCTTTTATACCTTATTCCAGGTCTATTATTATATTTGAGAGCGGCTTACTTGACTTCCGTTTCCGAGCGAACATTACCCTAGTAAAGCGCCATCTGGTGGACACAATCAGCAGCCAGGCAGTGGGGGGGGCACGGCCATGAAGCCGGTGCCCGCCATTTTACTCTCATTGGCGTTTTGAATTCCTACTGAGCGGACATGTAACGGAAAGCGCTGCCTTTCCGTTACCGCCATTTTTTTATATAAATTTTAGATTTCTCTTTCTTAATATAGTTTTGTTTTTCGAATTAAAATTATTAATTTGCATAGTTATTGCATTAAAAAGTACCCTTAAATAGTGAAGTGCGTTTTTTCGTCGTCGTGTCTTCGGGTCGCGGGAGTGATGGAGTCTTCGAGGGTGGACAGAGACGCGTTTGTTGCAGTAATCTGATAAGTAGACGTCGAGCATATTACTTATAGATTACAATTTCCATATTTCGTATGGTGCTGTTTACTGAACTTTTCTACACAATTCTAAATCAATTTCCTGTATGGCGGTTGCAGAAAAACAGAAAAACTGTGCAAGAACCGTTAAAATATTATACTGCAGGAAAAACATTTCTACATAGTTTTCCTATTTGTTAATGAATGTGATTGAGTGACAATATTTGTGTGTCGTTAAAGCTAACTAAGACGTTCGTAGTATTATTTTTCCTGTTTCTACTCCCGTCCAGGGAGGTATTTGTGAAGATATCTCTACAGGAACAGGTCTGCTACGGATGGAGCGAAGACATTCAAGACTTAATATCCAGGCTTGCGCTGTCCGTGCGTAACGACAGTTCACCAAGCAGGTATCAGGTTAAAGTACGGTAACATAAGTGGCCTGGGGTCGGCACTCGACGATTATCCCACCGTTTGGTTACCGTAGTATATAAAGAAGATTAGTAATGCCGTCGCATTGCTATTATTCTGCCTGTATAAAGCCGACACTGGACAAGCTACCGACCCGGTACGGCCCACCATGCCGGTGTTCGCTTAGCTCACTGGTACCGTGCGGCGGTCTAACCACGCACGACCAGTAAGTGTCGCCCACGCTCCTGCTGGAGACACAATACCACGATGATCTGCCGCCCCACGCTCCCGCTGCAGGCATGATACCGTGGTGACCTGCCGTCCACGCTCTTGCTGGCGGCATAATACTGTGATGACCTGCCTTCCACGCTCTTGCTGGTGGCATGATATTGTGATGACCTGCCGCCCACGCTCCTGCTTGCTGGCGGCATAATACCGTGATGACTTGCCGCCCACGTGCCTACTGGGGGCACAATACCACGACGACCAGCCGACCACGTGCCTACTGCCTGGTGGCTCGGTATCCCGTGTCGCATCTAGCATCGGGAACCAAACATAAGGTAAAATAATGGAGGGAATTAAGGGTCCCGGTACCTATCGGACATTAATTGCCCCCAATCTCCATGACATACCCTGAAAGCCATTTCCAAAAATTTTCCATTTCATGTTCTGTAATGGTCATCAAATTTTATGTCCGAAATTTCCAGCGTACCGAATGCTATCTGGTCATCGTGTCTAGAACCGCCCGTTTCTACGGAGGTCTAGGCAAAATCCCTTTTATGATTAAAGACATTTCCTGATTTCGCACAGTAATCAGAAGACGTTATTATCACGCTGTACTCGTAATCACCGTTCGTCATTTTTATTTGGACTCGGTCATCTGAACCAGTTCCTTTTTAAACGTGGAGGTTTGTTTGTTAAATGTGGGGCACCTGCTTGCAATACCCACATATTAATCTAAATAATTCAATCCTAACTCTGACCTGTTGGGTTGTCTTTTTTGGTGAATATTACATTCAGTGAAAATCAAGATTGTGCAAATCAGGATGGCGTTCCGGTGCTCATGATAATAATATAATCTGTACATAAGTGCATAAGAAAGGGATCCAGGCTGTCCGTTTAACGAATATTCACTTATAAAGTTGCAGTACAAAGATCGAATTAAAAATGTTTACAGAAGGTCATATAACTCTGTTCTTTCTGGCAATCCAATCCAGAATTTTGTAAACCTACGTTTGGTATAAAGTTCAGTTAATTAATGGTGCCTTCTTCAACCACCGAAATTTTTTGCAAAAGATTCTGATCAGTTCAATCGGAGCAGTATTACAAAGTATCTGATGGTTACACAACACACGTTGTTAATCAATAATTATAAATCTTGGTTTGTAATATCATGCGGGCAGTTTCAGAAAATCACACATTTTCAAAAGTGCATACTTTCAAAAATGCATTCGTTTATAAATGATAGATAAATATATCTACCTACTTTATGTAATAACTGATAGCCAAACTATCTTTTTATGTATGCGTCGGCATGCTATTCTCCCACGCAATTTTGTCCCATTATTCTGTTGCAGTATTAGCACCACGTAATAAATAATGTGTGCACGTTACACAAAAACTGAATGAAAACAAGCTGAAAGATAGCTGATGGCCTATAAAGTGTTCTCGGCGTTTCTTAAAATTGTATTGTTTGAGATTCACGTTACACCAAACGGGTCTATTCGATCAGATATTTCGTCATGCTTCGTATGTAAATGACGCTTTCTATGCCTTACATGCATATTTAATTACTTGAACCCTGAACTGAAAATCATTTTCAACGAATTCGATCAGATGGCCAGTCGATCTCCTATATCGTTAGCTATTTTATTTATGATTATTATCATTATTCGCAAACATTTACTAATGACTGTATTTAAATAGAAGAAACGTTCTTTGAAGACTAAAGCATAAGCATATCTAGTCGCGAGCATATGCCCGCTCGCGACTAGATTCCCCGAGGTGGTAGACAGATATTCTTTGTTATTATATCACACATAAATAAATCCCTTCTACGAGGGTGGTTATTCATTATTGTGGGGTCGTGCCTGCGTCATATGCCTAGGCTTTTGTGAAATGCATTCTTATGACAGTGGCTATGTTTTCTCTGTGGTTGTTCCGATCAGTCTATATCAGCTGTGCGTTCATAATGTTTGTCATGCGCGTGTTGCGTATGGTTACAATATTTTAATTTGACAATTGGTTAAAATCAAGGAATATACTACTCTCTACCGAGAGGTTAAAATCTTAATGTCCTTGAAAAGTTAGTCTTTTTAATTTTTTTTTTTTTTTTTTTTTTTGATTAATTCAGTCCTCGTATTTTAATACTTAAGTATGAATAAAATCGTACGATCGAATCTTTTACGTGGTGTGAGGTACCTACTCAATTATAAATGAAACCAATGTTATGCTTTCCAACTTAGGCGGGCAATCGATCTTATGACGTCTTTTTACAAACTGACTTAAATGTTTGCTAACCGAGAGTTATCGGTTTACTTTGCAACTTTCAAACATTCTAGTCGCTTGATATATACCTAACTTATATGCATAACAAAGGTAATTTCCTTATTTTATCAGATGTTTTTTATTATGCTGGATGAAATTATAACAATCCGTCTATTTTATTATTCGCTGATCAATCATCATAACTTGTTCACGATGACCGGTGTCCTGAGACCGGTTCATAACAGACAGAGGGAATTGATTCCTGCCGAACAATGAGTTGCAAGTAATTTTGCCTTGATGCCAGGCCTGAAATATAAACCAGAGACGAAATAATGAAGCTTTGGTATAACTGCTAAGCTCTTTGTAATATCTCGGTGTGTAATGTCCTCTGCGAGGAGGATACGGATAATATGGTCCTGTATGCGAGCAAAATTCCTAGATAAGATTCTAACTTTATTATATTATTGTCGCTATCGCCATTGATACGACAAGTGATGTATTTTCCATTGGAAGAGTTTCTTTTCTCAGTCAACTCGCCACACATACATTTTTTCTTATGTCCTACCGTCCTACGGTACAAATCTAACTAGGTTTGTTGATGAATTATTATTGTTACGCGTCGTATTTCTGGGTTCATCACAGTCTGCAAAGCGAGTCCGATATTTGTACTTGATGAACCATTTTCTGTTGTAAAATGCGGTTGAACCTCACACTCTCAGCTGAATGAACCCATTCACTCATTATATACGGCGTTGTACGGTGAAGCCCGTTGAGATCAAGTCATGGCCTGGACTATCGTTGCTCCCTACATTTATCTTTTTATCGATATCAATATTACATTGTGCGTTCCTATGCCAGTGTCAATGGTATTCTAATACCTTGATTATAATTTTATTGATGTCAGGTTGAAATAATGTTGGTTCTCACACGAAACCACCCAAATTCAAAAACAATTTTGGTCCATGCCAACCATACTCATAAAGAATGTTATGTAAACGTTTTTGGTTTTTGCACAAAGAAAACCAATTTGAAATAATCAATGAACTTCGTATAAATCACATTGGCGTCAATCCAGAAGCAATCCAGCAGCCGATACCAAACACTTCTCAAATATAATAATAGACCTGGAATAAGGTATAAAAGCTTAATATAACAATTTTACCTGTAAATAAAATTATTATTAAGCATACTTACCTTATTCCAGGTCTATTTTGTACACCTGTCTGCTGTAATATCGTTCTTCCAGACCTTGAACAACGAAATCATAAACTATATTTTTAAGGCATACCAGGATACGATCGTGCTGGCGTTGTGTGATAGTCGTGCTCGCTCTCTGACACGGTCACACCTACACTAGTCGTGTTATTTGCTCGCATTCTGCAGCACGATCACGCTGAACGCTAGCTGAATTCAAATCTCCAATGAGAGTAAAATGGCGGGCACCGGCTTCATGGCCGTGCCCCCCCCACTGCCTGGCTGCTGATTGTGTCCACCAGATGGCGCTTTACTAGGGTAATGTTCGCTCGGAAACGGAAGTCAAGTAAGCCGCTCTCAAATATAATAATAGACCTGGAATAAGGTAAGTATGCTTAATAATAATTTTATTTACAGGTAAAATTGTTATAATAAATTATATTTGGCGGCCCGATAGCACAGTCTGTAGTAAACCTGCCTGCTTTGCCAAGGGTCGCGGGTTCGAATCGCGTAAGGGACAAATATTTGGAATTTGAATATGCATATTTGTACCCGAGTCATGGACGTTTGTATCTATATATTGTTGGCAATCGATCAGCCGTGTGTTTTAATAATGTCAAGTACCTAATCGTCTTGCGTAGGTACTGGCTCTCATCAACGGACCTTTGTGCGACTCACATAGCTAGTTTTGTTTACTTATGGGATCGCGTTCACAGTGCGGACCTTTGAGTTATTTTCTATGTAACTATTTCGGTGTAGTCCTAAGATGTGCTTTGTTCTTTGTAATATGATCATTGTATTATTGTGATTTGGGGCCCGAGTCGTGGTATTTTAGATGGGCCAGGTTAGACTGTTTGTAACACTCGACACGATCGTACGTTAATAGAATATACGGTTTTGAGTTCTATAAGTTTAGTGAATTCATTTAACATCTCAACCCACAGCGCAGAAACATTATAATAGCCTTCAGATATATATTATTGTTAACATCAGAAGTGTAGATCAGTACTCGCGCGCCATGGACAAGTGTAAGCATAAACGCAAGAGGAAAAGTGTGCTCGCTCGTCTGGCAGCATCTAGCAGCAGCAGCGGTGGTAAGGCGGTAAAAGCAATAAGGTACCACAAACTAAGAATAGAAGAAATGAAACTGTGAGTACAAACACAATTACGTGCACAATATGATTCCAGAGTTTGATCAACTAACTTATAATTATAACATTACGTCATCACAAATGAACGATATCAAATACTATTAGTAAACTTTTCTGGGGTCGATAATTATGATCGATCAGGATCTAAACAAGCTTAAAGGCTCTGCTATGATAATAATAATATGGTGCGAGTCTTTGTACCTTAACAATCACTCGTGGACAATCTGGTTATAGAAAGATCGGAAATTTCGTTGGAAATTTGGTTAAATGGAACATGTACAAGCAACTAAAGGAGATTGTGAAGATAAAAAGGGAAACGATTGTTACCGTTTAAATTTATTACCGTTATAATTTTTGATTTATTATATACAATTATTTTAGGTAATAAGAGTGCGAGTGCAATTGGGAAGTTGACTGAATAAAGTGCGTTTAAATTTTGTCTTTTCAATGAAAATAATTTAATGCGAAACTTACATTTAGAGTAATTATTTAGCTTATAATTTTAATAACAGGATGAACTATGAAAGTAACGAAACGACGACGAAAAACAATGACGTCATCACGTCACTATGCTTTATTTTTAACATTTCATTATGTTTTTAATATTAGATCATTATGAGCTAAGAGTTCTTCATACAAAGTGCACATTTTGGCGTCCGGTGGAGAGTTGATGATTTGACAAGTTGTAAACTCACGGATTACTGTGTCAGTAGAATCGAGAAATCTCAAATCGTTCAAAAGTTTAATAAGCTGTATTTTTACAGAATCGTCAAATCAAATTAAGTAATTTAAAAAAAAAAACTGTTCCAAACAATAAAATACGTAACAAAATAGGCTTAAATGTTCAATCCACGTTAACAGTTTTATAGTTGTGGGGAAAATTATAAAAGTTTAGTTACGTATAAAAGTTTAGTACGAAAAAAAGGGCTACACAGAATCTGTTTCCATAAAATAAAATCTACAATTTAACCGAGCTCGCCAGAAAAGCAAAATAAACAAGAAACTAAGTTTTGCGAATACATCGCTTATGAACACAACATTGGCTATAAAATACCATAAAATAAATTAATGAATAAGTTTAAATAGAAAAAAAAAATTAATTGCAAGCTAGCACCTGATACCAAGGGGTTGGTTTTCATGTCTAAGGATTTGAATTTTACCGAGTCTGCAAATAATACCTATATTAGCTGTGATATTAGGTACACTTGATAATTTATGTGTGTAGAAATAAAGTAATGTGCAATAAAGTGTTCAATTAATAAATGAAATACCTGTCGATAAAATGAAAATAATAGTGTATATTAAATAAAGATTTTAAAAAAAAAAACAGTGTATAATACATAGAAATCTTAAAATCATTTTAACAAATACATAGTACACTTGGAATGTACACCGAAAAGATTCGATGTATCGAATACATTTACCTGGGATTACCATCGTAACAATGATATTTGATTTGCATCGTAAGCAAGCGAAAGCCTACTTGTTTCTGGGGAAATCGGTTACAATGTGTGCGACAATAACCTTCTAGAGAAGAGTAACCGAGTGAAAAAAAAATATATATATATATATATACGTACGTACATCCATAAACTCACGACCGTAAATGACGCGAACTTACACCACAGTTAACTTTTAGTGCTATTTACAAAGTATAATGAATGTACAGCTTAAAGCTAAAAACATAATAGTAACGAAAAAAGAAAACACAAGAAGTATAAGTAGGAGCTGCGGAAAGTAAACGAACACAACATGGTGAAAGACCTAAGTACTTATAAAACCAATTCAGTGTAAACCATATCAAACATTTATTAATGAATGTTATCTTATGTCTTGAGAGAGAGCAAAACTGCATAATTATTATTCTAGCCGAGGAAGCTGGCAAATGTATTGTCTACATTATGCTAGCCCAACTGTACTCGTACATAAAAGAACTGAGAAATGAGATTATGTGTCGTCTACCGGGGACTAAGAAGTTTGGATGGTGTAGACTATTGTCTGTACCCGGACACTTAATAAAGTAACTATGATAGATAATCTTTTGACTTGGAACTACTCCCCATTGTGGCATACTTACAAAGATTTAGGCACTATTTATTGGTGTTCGATACGTTATGCTCTTAAAAAAAAAACAAAGAATTTGGTTGACGCTTGCTAGGATCAGTGTATCAAAGCGTTACAGCTTGGTGTTAGTACGTACCATAGAACAATTAAAGTGGTGCCGAATTAAGTATTTTTGGCTATTGATGACAACTAGTGGCAGCTTAGCACAGACCGTAGCTTAATGCAGGGAACGTTACGAACAAATTTGTTGATGAAAATGTAAGAGTTAGCGCAAAAAAAAAAAAAAAACCTAAGAACGGATTGACAAGACCCGGTACCCAAGCCGGCAATAGATTTGGTTTAGTAAAGATCCAAAGCCAGTACAAGGATGGAAAAGTAGAAAATTAATAATCATAATCATAATTTATTCGTAATATTCATTATTATTACTGTGCTTCAAGGTACAAAACTAAAGTGCTAAGTCACAATCGCTACGATATACAAGATTTAAAAGGGAGCGATAGAAGCACTAGAGTAAACAGAGGCGTTACCACGGTAGAAAATATGAAACCGTGGATTAGAATAAACGATTGGGACCTAAACGATTAATTTACGACCCATGACCGTTGGCAATGTTGGCAAGGTATTTTATTATTTGTAAATGGTTTAATACCTATTTATTAATGGTTTACAGATGAAACGTACTCTTAGACTAAAGGGGCGCTAGTTAAATTGTCTGGAGTCGCCTGAGACTAAAAGGGACTGTCGAACTTAAATTTTCTGGCCACAGGAGTCACCTAAGACTAGAGGGACTGTCTGGAGTACACTACATGCCACGGTAGTATAGCTAAAAGATTAACGTTTGCAGTAGCTACCTAAGCCTAAAGGAGCGAACTGATCTAACGTTTGCAGTAGCTACCTAAGCCTAAAGGAGCGAACTGATCTAACGTTTGCAGTAGCTACCTAAGCCTAAAGGAGCGAACTGATCTAACGTTTGCAGTAGCTACCTAAGCCTAAAGGAGCGAACTGATCTAACGTTTGCAGTAGCTACCTAAGCCTAAAGGAGCGAACTGATCTAACGTATGCAGTAGCTACCTAAGCCTAAAGGAGCGAACTGATCTAACGTTTGCAGTAGCTACCTAAGCCTAAAGGAGCGAACTGATACTAACGTTTGCAGTAGCTACCTAAGCCTAAAGGAGCGAACTGATACTAACGTTTGCAGTAGCTACCTAAGCCTAAAGGAGCGAACTGATACTGACGTTTGCAGTAGCTACCTAAGCCTAAAGGAGCGAACTGATAATAACGCTTGCAGTAGCTACCTAAGCCTAAAGGAGCGAACTGATACTAACGCTTGCAGTAGCTACCTAAGCCTAAAGGAGCGAACTGATCTAACGTTTGCAGTAGCTACCTAAGCCTAAAGGAGCGAACTGATACTAACGCTTGCAGTAGCTACCTAAGCCTAAAGGAGCGAACTGATCTAACGTTTGCAGTAGCTACCTAAGCCTAAAGGAGCGAACTGATACTAACGCTTGCAGTAGCTACCTAAGCCTAAAGGAGCGAACTGATACCCGTCTAAAAAAATAACGTGACACAGTAGCTACCTAAACCTAAAGGAGCGAACTGAGACCCGCATAAATAACGCAGTAGCTGCCTAAGCCTAAAGGAGCGAACTGAGTGATCGAGTAGTCGCACACGCGCTTCCTAAGACTAAAGGAGTGCCGTGGGCGAGTTGAAAAGACGAGACTGACTGTTCCGTTATTCAGAGTATCCTAAGGCGAAAGGAACGGTATAATTAAGGAGACAATAAATAGTCAGTTTTGTGAAATTGCAAGTTGAAGTCATGATAGACCGAGCTGATCTGGGAAATCACTTTTGTGTAACTGCCCGACTCGATCGACATAAAATCGATATGCTATTTTGGCAGTCCTTGGCGATTTTAAACATGATTAAAATTTTGGTTTATAAATGGTGTTTATGGTTTGGTTTCAGAAATTTTGGATAGTGGAAATGATGAGCACAGAAACAAGATACTGCTTAAAAGTTGCCTAATACAATCATAATACGTTGCAGATTTTGTACCTAAACCATATAATCAGAAAATTTACACAGTAGCTCTACTGTAAGGATTACTTAAGGAGGTCATTACTTAAATATCTAAACGATTGATAATATTTTGGTGGTTAACATGTTTCAGAGTGTGATGGGAGTCTGCAACTTGGTGCAGCACTGAGTGCCTGAGGGCAGGCACGTTGCAGCATGGCCGTGTTGGCAATCGATCAGCCGTGTGTTTTAATAATGTCAAGTACCTAATCGTCTTGCGTAGGTACTGGCTCTCATCAACGGACCTTTGTGCGACTCACATAGCTAGTTTTGTTTACTTATGGGATCGCGTTCACAGTGCGGACCTTTGAGTTATTTTCTATGTAACTATTTCGGTGTAGTCCTAAGATGTGCTTTGTTCTTTGTAATATGATCATTGTATTATTGTGATTTGGGGCCCGAGTCGTGGTATTTTAGATGGGCCAGGTTAGACTGTTTGTAACACTCGACACGATCGTACGTTAATAGAATATACGGTTTTGAGTTCTATAAGTTTAGTGAATTCATTTAACATCTCAACCCACAGCGCAGAAACATTATAATAGCCTTCAGATATATATTATTGTTAACAATATGTATTCTATATCGTTGTCTAGTCATCATAACACAAGTCCAGGCTAGATTCTGGTACTTTAAATGTGACTAGATAATTTGTGTGACAATGTAAACAATTAACAATTAATTAACAAACAAATAATTTGTGTGTGTATTTATATTTAAATTAACTAATGGCTTAAAAGGACTAGTATCCAAAGCCGTTAAAGAAATTAAAAACATATTTTGACATTGACATTTGTTTGACGTGTTTGACTGTGTTCATAGCAGGCCTATGACAGCTTTAGTTCCGATATAGCCGTTTTGGCGCTGAAGTCACATTTTCCCTAATGAAACGTCATCATTGATAGGACGCCATATTGAACTTACAGCAACAGCAGCGTTATGCCGTGTTGTTGTGTCAGAAGCTCATTATAATATCTTGTGTTTTCCTGGTATTTTCTTTTGATATGAGAAGCCCTATATCTTCGCCGTTATATGACATAATAATATCGTTGATTACTTTGTTCCTTAGTCAAATATCCCTATTTCTGCATTCCGGAATAACTGTATACATACCTATAACCACAGGTCCGGCAATTCAAACAACTTTTTAGATTTGACATGATGACGTTCGCACATGCGCACTTTGCGCAAATTGTCTGTGACATCAAAGACTACAGTTTTGTGTGACATAATGTGTAGGATCGACTTACCACGCATCGTACGAACATAATCTACATTTCGTTACTTTTTATTGTTCGTTCTGTTATTAAAAATAGTATTTGAGCTAAAGAATTACTGAAAATGTGAATTTAGCTTTATATTTCAAAGTTTTTTTATGCACTGAAATGACTTAATTTTATGTAGTCAAATACTACGGGTTCGCATGCCTGACTGCATTCCCTTGCTCGGTTTCCCTCAAGTTTCCCAAAAATTGTGAGGTGAGGTGGGGGATCTGAAGTCGGAGGGGGGCGGGGAATGGCCGTTCTGTATATAGAACTATATACTATTATCTATTCTGTGCTATAATTAAAAGTTCTAGACAAACTAGTTTGACGACAGCAGCGCTACAACGGAAATGTAGGAACTAAGTGCAAATTTCACTGTCGCATATATAGCTTGCTACATATCAGTAATCTGTGGTTCATAGTTCATAGATATTGGCTTTGAGGGAGGAGAAATAATAATTTTTCTTTGTTTACTGTAATACTAAACCGAAAAAAACTGTTGTGTATGACTCACACTGCATTCGGCCCAGATTCTGTTGAATTGAAATCATCATAAATTCTTTCACTACGTGTTTGATATTATGAATGGTTAAGTGGAACAAGCAGGAAGGTGGCTTAGGTATTGGGAACAAGTAATGGTGATTTTGTGAAGTGACCATGTCATCGTCTATAGAAGAAAGTCCTATCATCAATGAGGATATAGAGCATGATGTCACTAGCAGTCATCGCAACCTGGTGCAGTCGGAACTAGGTAAAGTGGCACTGTTCTGTTAGATTTTATCATCAATGTCATTGAAGGCTGGACAATGGGTCTGAATAATTAGATAACATGCAAAATATATTTGCAGTCAATAATATACTGTTGTGATTTACTTTGTTTGCAATAGTTTTTTACTGTAAACATGATAGTTTTATCAGTAATTTTCAAAAATTTTAGCTTATTAACTTACATGAATGAATGCAAAATCTCATTAAAACGTATGCAGTAAATCGAATCGGATAGATAGGATCGGAAGGCTTAGAGCATGCATAAGGACCATATTGGAGTCATGTTGCAGGGTTTGCCCGAACACTTGTCTTTCGTGTGGTGTTCGCGCGGTTCGCAATCCGTCTCAGTTGTGTTCTTACTCAAATGCACTGGCAAGAAGTCCATTAAAAATAAATTAAAAAAAAAACATTCAAATCTTAACTACCTATTATAAAACTGTAACAGAAGTGTGTCTGTACATTGAACGTACCAAAAAAAGATTACGATATGGTTTTTAGATGTCCCCGACTCCAAATCCAATTTTTTTAGAATTTCCCTCTGTACGTTTGTCTGATTGTGTGTTTGTTTGTGTGAGCATCATGCAAAATAGACTGAACCAATTTTGATGATGCTTGTTTTGTTTGATAGCTTATGATCTGAAATCTGGTATATAATTTATGCGTACGAAGTCATGGGTTAACTCTAGTAATAAATAAATAAATAACTCTAAGGCACATACATCGTAATGTAATGATCCCAAATGCAAGCTACTGGGATTATTATTATGGAAGATCCCATAAGATCAAACTGTTGCTGGCTTACCAGCCCCCATAATAAGATAAGATCCTGTTATGGAAACCAAACTACAACAGTGCAAACAAAATTATAACATCCATGACCAAAGTGGGATTTGAACCCAGATCTCTGGTTTGGCAGTCCTGCGTGGCCAAGACATCAACCGCGGTCTACCATGCCGCCGTGGTCGACTTTAATGGTAGTCTCACAAAGAGATTAATAACTAAATTAAAGACGAAACAAAATTACAGTATGTCTATCAAAATCAGGCTATTCATACAGGGTGTAAAATCAACTATCCCATACAAAACTGCTGTACCTAACCGACTCAAATGTATGGGACAGCAGATTTTTTTTCACATTTCCTGAGGTAGGCTCCATAGTGAAAGTTGTTCAGTTTGATGGTCTGAGTTCAACGCTTCAGTATTTGCTAGGCTGTCACTTACACCCTGTATACATTCATTGCTAAACCTGTTGTGGTTGAAGGTAGACTGCCAGGTATCTAAAATTTTAATGTAGACCGCTCAATGTATTAAGTTTGGCCACCCCTGCATTACACCAATGAGGTCTTCAAATCAAATTTGTATATCAATGTAGTGACATATATCTGAAATTATTTTTTAGTGGAAGAGACCACAGGATGGGTCAAAAGTCGGACGGTGCTAGGAATCATGGGCTTCTTTGGCTTCGCAAATGTGTATGCCATGCGAGTCAATCTCTCCGTAGCTATTGTAGCTATGGTCAATTCTACAGCTCCCCTACCATCAAATGATTCTACGCTAGACGTGTGCCCATCTAGTCTACCTGACAATACCACTATTATACCTGTAAGTATGTACACACTGGCTAGAGTTACGGTTACAAGTTTTAATCTGCCTAGTCAATGCTGTGCTCAAGAAGTTTTCTGGCATTGTAATATTGAAAAATGCATGTTCCGAGTTTTCATAATATATCTGTATCAAGGAATATAGTTGTAGGATTATGCTAAGTATGTATACCTGGAAATCCTTTTTTATCTTCTATCAAACCAAACACTAAACATATAAAAAATCCTTTATTGAATTTAACAACTAACAAATGTAGCTCTAAAAAATAAGCAAGATTTAAAAAGTAGATAGATTACGACATGTATTCTTATATTCTATATTTTCTTGGAATAATCTGGGCCCTCAAGATAGCATTTGGACCACCTTTTGTTGTTTAGTCTGAACTTTTTGAAACTATATTTGTTTTTTTCCTTACAGAAACCCGGTGAATTTAATTGGTCCGCAGAACAGCAAAGTATAATATTAGGTTCATTTTTCTATGGATATGTATTGACTCAGGTAAAATGTTTTTTTAAATTTATTGTTGTTTTGTAAAAGCTAAATAAAATATACAAGAATCACAGTGACATTCACCATTCCGTGCAAAAACACATTATATTTAAATGGTTTCTACTGTATTGCTTTGCAAAAACCAATATCATTTTAGATACTAGGGGTTTTTGCTTATGTAGAGCACCGCATTTCTCTGCCAATGTCGAATGTGTTTTAGGTGGTTCTTTTGGGAGTATTATTCTATGAACTATTGTTTTATGTACAAAAACTCATTTGACCTAATGCAAAATGCTGGAGCCTCAAAAAACATCTGACAAACCTCTACCGCCTGCAAATCGAATTGCCAAGCACCTCCCAAATAGTTAGTTATAGCCTGTAGTATCCCACTGCAGGGCAAAGGCCTCCTTTGTCGAATAAGGGTGAGAGGGAGTGCGCCTTACTCCACCATGTGGGCCCAGTGTGGAGGCAAGTTAGTAGTCAACTTGCTATCAGATAATTTTCAAGCCGCCTTTAATAAGCCTCTGACCTGACTTAACAAATAGTTATAACGCCATCTGATGGAACTATCTGAGACCAATTACTTAACGTGCCTTCCGAAGCACGGAAACGCTCGAGATGAAATACAGAACGTTAAGTACTGTTTCTTTCTAAGAAAAAGGCTTATTAAAAGAATTTTTCAGGTACCAGGAGGAAGAATAGCAGAACTTTTTGGAGGAAAATTAGTTTATGGAGTTGGGGTACTTTTAACAGCTTTATTCACTATACTCAGCCCTATTGCAGCATACACTGACTTTAAGTTCTTCATTGCTGTGAGGGCATTAGAAGGTCTCGGGGAAGGGGTCACATACCCAGCTATGCATGCTATGTTGGCGAGATGGATTCCACCAATGGAAAGATCTAAGTTCGCAGCTTATGTTTATGCGGGTAAGTGTTAAAATTCAATAACTTTTACGCGAGGGTCCTAGCAATATGTAAAAAAACAGTGTCAATATAGACAGTTGATTGCACCTGTTAAAGAAGGCAAGAGCCCCGTCGCGTCGCGAATATTCAGTAAAGTATTATAAGGTATATCTGCTATCTGATCGCGAGCAGACCGACTGACAAAGAACTGCCTATGCCGTTGATTTACTAACTGCTGGACGTAGGGTCCGCGCTCAAAAGTGTCTGAATAAAAAAAAAGAAACAAAACGTAAAAAGAGAACCAATTACGCGGCAGACTTCGTTTGATCGGCTGACTAGCGCCATGCTCCAATGGGGGAGTGTTTGGAAAAGAAATTCAGCATTTTCAATGTTGTTAAAGTCCGGCCGCTGAAAGATTGCGTTTGACAGTTACCATAAAATTGTAAAAAACTGAATGAAAACTATAAATGACGATCATTATTTAGTAGCTTTTTGAACTTAAAAGGGCAGCTAGTGCCCTGTGTACTAGAGTGAGCACAGGTAAACAATATTTTCATTCAGTTTTTTACAATTTTATGGTAACTGTCAAACGCAATCTTTCAGCGGCCGGACTTTAGTTGGTTTATTACTACACGTACTTCGGTTTGTGTAGTTTAGTCGGACACTTTTTTCGAGAATTTTGTGCTAGACCCGGCGTCCATAGTATTCTACGTCAATGGCCTATGCAGTTTTTTTCTATACAAGTATGTGATAAGAACTTGAACTTGTGGTTGGCTGGTGCGATGTATACTGTGGTTATGTATCTACCTGTTTACCTATTGTCGCTATCGATTTTATAATGACTGATGTTTCATTGCGACTAACCTGATATCTGGTTTATCAATGCTTTTAGTTCCTAAGGTATTTGTTTATGTATTTGATGAATAAATTTAAAAAGTGCGAGTCGGGCTACTCGCGCACTGAGGGTTCCGTACCATACACATACGTAACACAACAAATTAGCTTATAAACATTTTTTATTCTCCGGGACGGGATAGCGGTCACGGTAACACTTGGTCTGTTTTTATTACTTGTTGTTATACTGTAGAGTTTGCTCTATAATCACACCAAGTTTGACGCTTGTATGTATTACCGTTTTTACGATAAAGCGAGAAGAAAAAACGTTGATAAAAACTAGTTTCTTGTGTGGGGACCCCCCCTTAATTTTTTATTTTATATATTTGTTAGAAAATCCGCCGCAATAACGCACATTCTTTGAAAATGCCAACTGTATAGCTATTTCGGTTCAAAAGTTGCAGCCCTAAATACGTAGGACGGACGGACGGACAAAGTAGGCTTAGTAATAGGATTTTTCACCCTTTGGGTACGGAACCCTAAAAAGTAGGCAAACCTTGCTACGCAAAATTATGCTAGACATGTAACACGTGGCAGGCGGTCGTCGCACAAGCGCCATTGGCCGATCGGTCGCCTTTAACGTCATCAACAAGCGCAAGTATCCCTACCACTTTCGCCAAACGCTCATGAACCATTTCATGGCCTTTACAGTACCTACATCTGATCTGATTTACTGATTGTTCACCTTTTTTTTTATATAATGTCTTTAACAGCTCTGGATACTAGTCCTTTTGAGCCATTCGCTATTTTATTTTTTAATATTCTTTATTTTAATGATGGGATGATAGATGACGATGAATGTGTGATGACCATGTACTAGTTAACTTGAACCAAAACTTATGTTCTATTATCGTAATTATTTGAGATTCCTATTACGTCGGTCGCTTTACGCAACTGTTTGGTACACAATCCGCACGAAATTATGTCACAAATATCAGTAAAACCAATTTTTTACGAATTTCAAATAACACGAAACACAGCAAGAGCAATGGCGCCAAGCAAACTCGATTGTTCACCTTTCTGCTAGTGTTGCTACATTAATTTCCCTTGTTAAATTCCAGGGTCCAACATAGGTACAGTGATATCTTTACCAATATCCGGATGGCTATGTACCCTAGACTGGGGCGGGGGGTGGCCCCTCTGTTTCTACTTGTTTGGAGGTCTTGGTATTATATGGTTTGTCGCCTGGATGTATCTAGTCTATGACACGCCACAGAGTCATCCGAGGATATGTCCGAAAGAGATTGAATATATTAATTGGGCTATTGGACCACAGGTGAGTGTTGTACCACAGGTTCTCCTTTAAATTAAATTAAAAATAGTCAATTGATTCCTGAATATGAATTGGACTCATTTATACTGACTTGCGGAAAATTAATGTCAAAAGCAATTTTATTTTAAAGTGATGGTCAGTTGCATATGCTTTGCACTTCAATTCTGCCAATGTCAAGTAGTTTATGGGAGTATCGTAATCTCAACTATTTTTCTATATACAAAAACACGTTTGAGCTAAAAAAATTGCGGAACCACGTGGCCAGCCAAACCGCGCACGAATACGTCCGTCCGTGAATCCACTAGCCACGCGACTCCCCGTCCCCGAAGCGACTTAGAGATAAGAATTAATTTGCAGTATTTGGATGGAGATGCGCTTGTTGGCGTAGTGGAGCTTCGGTATTGGAAATTATCACCGAAGTTAAGCAACGTCAGGTCCGGTCAGTCTTTGGACGGGTGACCGTTTAGTAGTATTTTATCTCGAGCCATTCCGTGCTTCGGAAGGCACGTTAAGCAGTTTGTCTCGGATAGTTCCGTCAGATGGCGTTGGAACTATACGTTAAGCCAGGTCAGAGGCCTATTAAGGCGGCTTCAAAATTATCTGACAGCAAGTCGACCACTAACTTGCCTCCACCAACGCGCACTGGGCCCGCGTGGTGGAGTATAGCCCACTCCCTATCACCCTTATTCGTGAGAGGAGGCCTTTGCCCTGCAGTGGGATTCTACAGGCTATAACTTAACTTTTATTTTTATTTGGGTGGGTGAATGTCTCGATATTGGAGTACAAGCTCTCTTAGTCTTGTTATCTGAAGTCTGGTGGTATTGTTGATAGGTAGCAAACATTCTAAACACCCCGAAACGTAACTGTCGTGAATTGGTCTATCTATGTGTCTATTGGTCTAATAATTATCACTGATCATCATCACCACCAACATTACCATTAAATATTTAGGCAAGCAATAGTTTCATAGCATTTTACAAATGTTTCAATTTTAACGAAAACATTTATTGTGCTCAGTCTAGCGGTTCTGTGTACTTTATTATCAATTATGTGGAGCGCACAGTCGTGAGTCACGCACCGACCTCACAGCTGTTTACAGATTCAACTTATTATAACCGGTTTATTCAATTTTAGATTAGTGATGCAACGAATACGAATACCAATATTCGTATTCGCCGAATAGCAGCCAATCACCGAATATTCGTATTCGGAGAATATCAGGAAGACATTCGTAATTAAATGTTTTCGCAAAACCCACTTAATTTTTGTCAGAAAGACATACATTATCCTACGCTGCCGCTGAATACATTTATCCAGAAACAGTCAGCTTTCAAATTATCTACTGTGTCTCCAGAAATAATATTTTTCAACGGTTTCGAGGGTCAAAAAAGGGTTTTCTTTTACCACCCATAAAAGTGTCTTTTAATCGGTCTTTTAGAAAGGAACAAAACATTGGTCTGGACTTTAGGAATTTTAGAGCATGTCCGACACGCTGACGATTTTGATTGTTTAAATAATATTTCGAATGATTAATGTGTCTTTTCAACATTTTTAAATTATTTTTCGCTATTCGTATTTGTATTCGTATTCGCCGAATAGTAAAATCAATATTCGTATTCGTATTCTTATTCGTAAAAGTGGTATTCGTTGCATCACTATTTTAGATCTTCAGTTTCCTAGAATAGGACTTTAATTGTTTTGTTGTTGAAATCATTTATGCACAAAATATTAGGTCATGGATTTTTTATCTACAGGTCAAGCCTTCTGCTTATCTTTCGCTACTAAATATTTGATTCGAAAGATTTCGGGTTTTAGAATTTGGAATTAGATACATACATAATAATACAAAAAAATTGCATAGACAGTTGCATTACTAAGGGTGATTGTACTGATAATGACAATTTTTTTCCAAGGAACCTACAGGATATTTGTAAAAAAAATTGGATTTGCCATACTGAATGCAATCAGCTGATAAACTATTTATTTGTATGAAACATTTAATAATTGTTTTCCCTTTGGTTCCTTGTGGAAAGTTTTTCAGTATCATTAGTACAATCACCTTTTAAAGTAATGCACACTTCATCATCATCTCCTCAGCCGGTAGACGTCCACTGCTGGACACTTAACCTGTATAATACTAGCAATTTGTATTTAATCGTAATGAACAGTGCTTATAATTTGACTAGGAGAATGGATCACATTGAAATTAATCCTTAATTCACAGGAGGAAGGATTAAAATAGTTCTAGCATTCGATTCTGCTTGTTTTTCCATCTGAGGTCACCCGGGGCAATTTCAACTACGGGGCAATTGCGCCTATATTTAGTAGTTTAAGACGACACGATAGCACAGTCGGTAGTGAACCTGCCTGCTGTGCCGAGGGTCGCGGGTTCGAATCCCGTAAGGGACAAATATTTGTATGATGAAAATGAATATTTGTACCCGAGTCATGGATGTTTGTATGTATATATGTATTCTATATCAGCTAAACGCAATGGCGATATTTTTACATGTTGGCATTAAATTACCGAAATCCAAACTATTAAATTTCAAAAATATTGTCTAGTGAAACGGTATTCAAATTTTGCCTTCATTTATTACCTTGTATAGGCTGATGATGACGAAGTAAAATGTTTTTTTCCCCAACAGGAAGACAAATCATCTCTATCGATACCCTGGATGAAGTTCCTGACGTGTGTCCCACTGTGGGCCATCCTGATAGCGCAGTGTGGGCAAGCATGGCTCTTCTACACGCAACTGACGGATCTACCTACCTACATGAACAATATACTGCACTTTGATATTGTATCTGTAAGTTGCTATTACATTGTATGCTGGCAAAATATATAATATCACAGACTTTGAAGAAAAACAACAAAAACCGAACGGTTCCGAAGCTTGAACTTCAATAAACGGTACCTTCTTATGCATTACGTGAGGTCATTATCAGGTGTACGATTAATTCTTGCATGCATGAATAATTGGAGTATGTACACTCACAATCGTCAGCGGCGCGTGGAACGCGCAAAGCAGTTCTATTCACTGCTAGGAATTTAGTAAAAAATCAATGACCTTGGGAACCAACGGTGCGAGTCAAAAAGATAAAAAGTTCAAATGTTCCTTATTCCGCATCAGATTTCTTACCTATACCTTCTTCTTCTTCGTCATACAGACGATCATACTTTATCCTTCTTGGGGCAAGGCGCTAAGTCAGAGAATTATTAATAGTATCTGTGTACAGAATTAGCATTCGGCTAAAACACGAACGACTTTTAATTTCCAAAAGCAGCCAGGCACGAATGATATTTTTAAGTTCATCACTTCTGACAGATCGTTTGACATACTATGTCGTATGAACGATCTTCCAGATAAGCTATCAAGAACTTATCCAGAAGTGGAGAAACATGCCCTTAATGGAGCTAAATACCCTATAAAGGCCCGGCCACATTTCCGTCACCGTGACACGGAGCTGTGTCTTGAAAAGTACCGGTGCGATCGTGTTCCGTTTAAACTTTGATTTTTGGACTGATTTCGTCCTTCCATCGAGGGTTGAAGGGTGTTTAGTCCAAAAATCCAATTCTAAACAATATGATCAACACGACACGGCATCTGATTATAACTCCGCTTTCTACATGACACTAGGACATTAATTTAATTGTTCGTATTGCAGAACGCAAAGTATTCCGCCCTGCCATACCTGACGGGATGGATAGGGGGCATAGTGATCAGTATATTCGCTGACTGGCTGCTGGCGCTCGGCCTCATCTCCAGGCTCAACAGCATGAAGCTATGGAATACAGTCGGTAAGTGTTTATTATAGTATAGCTGACGCAACGGTTTTATGAGCGTTCGGAATGATAAGTTTAGACGAAAATAGTGCTTAGTGATTTGCACATAAAGTTTACGCAACTCAAGGACAGCGCTCATAATCCGTTGGGACAGTTATATAATCAGTATCAAAAGTTGATGAACTCTTGTGAAACATATCTCTTCTCTAAAAAGTATGAAACAAAGTCGCTATCCGCGTCGGTCTGACTGTTTCACGCAACGGATTTTGATACGGTTTTCAGTCTTTTTGATAATTTCTTACGGAAGGTTTATGATTAATATATTTAGTTATTTTATAGATCCCACCCAGACAAAGCTGGGGCGGGTCGCTAGTTGTAATGTAAAGGGGAGAAATGTTCATCAGATGCTGACCGTTAACTCTTCAGCTTCAAATAACTCTTTATTACTATGTTTATTAGTGATGGCGTTAAAAATAAACATATATACATAAACTCACTACAATATTGGGATTTGGGTGAACAAAAACTGCTACAACTAAATACGGCCTTTTAGAGTTGTAATATACAAAAAGTATTTTATTTATTAATGATTAATTTTTGTTCACAGCTGCGTTTATCCCAGCGCTGGGTTTGCTGGGCATAGCGTGGGTGGGCTGCGACCGCGTGGCCGTCATGCTACTACTTACAATCACTTCCATTTTCGGAGGTGCTGCCTACTCCGGTGAGTGAAAACATTTTACAACTTCCAGTCTATTCTTTGCGTTGATGAGTTTATGTTTTATTTTCCCATAACCGCCATAGAAAAGTGTACCGAATCATGTCCAGAATGTGCCTGTCATTATATAGGTACTCTTTGTACCATCTTTGTACTTAAATTATTTAGAAAAATACTTCTTTTGTAATTTTTTGGGCGATCCGGATTATTTTTACCCGATTGCCCTAAAAAGCTGGTAATGTTTTTATTAGTCTTAATACTTTCAAACTTGCGTCTTTTGTCCATCTACCGCCAATCGTTGTAATTTTAAATTAACCCACACATTGGACTTAGCTTAACTTAGCTGTTATGTTATACAAACGGGAAAAATTTTAATGAAGGGGTAAGCATGTGCGATACTGAGTGAGTGCGAGCGAGACCGGAATACGCTATTGCGTACATTTTACGCCACGCTTCCTGCCAGAGGGGTGAGGTTAAAATTGGTGGGGGGCAGGGAGTGTCCGTTCTGTATGTAGTACCAGATAATCTTTTTAACCCCCGACGCCAAAAGAGGACTGTTATAAGTTTGACGCCAATGTCTGTGTGTTGTCTCTCTGTCTGTGGCATCGTAAATCGAACGGATGGACCGATTTTGATGCATTTTTTTACGTGAAATCAAATTTCCTTGCGGTGGTTCTTATATTATGCTAGTGCTATATTTGGTAAAAATCGATACACAGTTTTCATGTAACTTTAAAAATTATGAAATAACAAATAAAAAAAAAACCTCCAACGCCAAAAATAAACATGTAAAAAGTAAAAAATAATTCGGTCACCTTCGCATTAATTGACCTAAAATATCTTAAAGAGGGTTAAGAAGTAAAACATACATTTGCTTACACCCCGAAATAGGCGACCGAATTATTTTTTAGTTTTAAATGTTTATTTTTGGCGCTAAGGTTTTTTTTAAATTTGTAATTTTTATATGGTGAACAAGCTATTACCAACAAATCAATTTTAATATTTGCCTCTCTCTTACTCTGCAGGTTACCAGATGAATCACATAGATTTGTCGCCGCAGTTCGCGGGCACTATGTACGGCATCACCAACGCCGCGAGCAATATATGCGGCTTCATGGCGCCTTATGTAGTAGGAAAAATTATTAGTAACGATCAGGTACGTTTGGTTTCTACATGGTGTCATAAGACGCTCTCCGACCGCGCCTTCCGAAGCTCGGAGACGATTGTGGTGAAACACCACTAAAGTGGTGCACAGTATAACTTTTACAATACTTATCAAAGGGTGAATAGGGTGCTTCAGACTATCAAACGGAACAACTTTTTCTATGGATGCAACAGCAAAATCGCAAAAAAATACAGCTTTTCCATACCTAATTTGATTGATTATACCACTGAAAGTTGTTAAGTTAATGGTCTATGCCACCTTTTATAATAAATAACGTATTTAAATTTACACCGTGTATAGTTTTCACTTTAATTTATGAGTATCAAAATTATGTGTATTAATGTTACGCCTCCGTGGCCTAATGGTTAAGGCATTGGGCTCTTGACACGGAGGTCGTGGGTTCGGTTCCCATGGGGGACACCTAGCGACATGTCACTTTGTGCATTTTTCCTCAGTTGGCTAGGACATTGCAGGCCGAGTCACCTGATTGTCAGAAAAGAAAGATGATTCCGTGCTTCGGACACGTTAAGCCGTTGATCCCGGCTACTATCTCTCGTGGTAGTAGTCGTTACATAAAAACCACGTCAGAGTCCATAAGGCGGTCTGACAAAACTCTGACTCCAGGGCTTGCTGCCCACACGATAAGAAGAATGTTACGTTTTTTTAACGTTATGGATATTTAAGCTATTCATATTAAAGATATTCTTTTTCAATCTATGCCTTTAAACCTACGTGGTCTCCAGCGAAAACCCCTGGCCCGACGTTTACCTTAAAGACACAGATTTAAAATCTAAAATCAATCTACAATAATGATGTACATTTTACAGCAAACACTAGGACAGTGGCGAGAAGTGTTCTACCTAGCAGCAGCGATCGACCTCGGCGCCAATCTCTTCTACCTCTTTTTCGCCAGCACCGACGAAGAGGTAACACTCATTGCTAGTTCAGACACAGATTACTAGTTACTACGTAACAGATATATCACTTCCTTGAAAACGAAAAATTCGCACATGCGCGAATGTTTCATTCTCATTGCTAGTTCAGACACAGATTACTAGTTACTATGTAACAGATATATCACTTCCTTGAAAACGAAAAATTCGCACATGCGCGAATGTTTCATTCTCATTGCTAGTTCAGACACAGATTACTAGTTACTATGTAACAGATATATCACTTCCTTGAAAACGAAAAATTCGCGCATGTTGATGACGTAAAAGGCGACTGCCTTTTACGTCATCAACATGCGCGAATTTTTCGGCCAATGGCGCTTGCGCGACGACCGTAGCTTCCTACCGCTAAATAGACCCGAAATTCGATTTCTGTGCATTCAAGGTCAGCGCTCATAAACCGTTCCGGAACCTGTAACATAGAGTTTTTTAGCTAAGACCATATAACTATGGACGCGTGTAATTCTACCAAATAACTTTTCTACCACTTATTGCGGGGGACGAGGTAGCATGAAATCCGCATCTTTGGGTTTAATTCCATTACTTTAGATTGTAATTTTGATTGTTAAAAATAGTCGCGTGTGAACCCCAAACTAGACTAGTTTGAAGTGATTGTTTGCCAATTATAGGTTGTCTCGTTTAGTGATAAGGTATAAAATTGTACGCAAATGTACATGATCAATTGTTCGTGTAACTTGGCAGAGGGGAATGCTAACGCGAGAGTGGTCCCTAGTTATATGATCTAGTACTTTATACTAAAACATGTAAATTGTTGTAGGACTGGTCGCGGCCGGACAACGACGACATGACAGCGTCAGCGCCAGTCGAAAGCATCCTCTACACGGAGTCATAGGGCCTGCACTTCATCACCGGCACCGGTGACACTGGTGTGTAACTTGTGACTTTATACACTGAAACATGACTGCTGATAGACGTCCGCTCAAGCTTAAACGAATCCCGTACTTAATGTAATTAATATTATTTGATTGAACACATTGACTTACCAACTACTTGACGTCGGGTCCTCGATCGAAAGTGTCCGAACTAAAAGAGAAACAAAACACATAACGAGAAACAATTACGCGCCAGTCTTCTCTTCGTTTGATTGACGGACTACGCGCACGTCTGCATGCCGTGCTGCTGGTAGAATTTGTAATAAATACGCAAGCAAAATTAAATTAAAGCTTCATCAGTTTCAGTGTTTTTAGTTGGATTATATTTATAACACGTACGTTCGTTTATGTAAGTTAGTCTGAGACACTTTTTTCGAGAATATTGCATTAGACCCGGCGTCCATAACGTAGTAAGTCAATGGTTAAACACCAAAAATGTTCAAAAAATATTTAAGAACATGAACACGAGGGTACAAAAGGCGTTATCTATTAATAGATTAAATGTGTAGTACGTTACATACTGAGTCTTTCTTAATAAGTTTGGCGGTGTTTTAGCAGATGATTAGACCATCAAACAGGACAAAACTAACTCTTTATGGGTATGGATTTAAATCGTGATCGAGAAACAATAAATCACCTGTTCCATGTAAAACTGCAAACCTACTCGACGCAAATTAAGAAAGGTCATATTCCATCAAATTGTACAACGTTCACTACGGAGCCAACATCGAAATAGAGAAAAAAGGGTGTTTCCAGAGAAAACGCCTATAGATACCTACTCGACGCAAATACGAGTATATAGGCTGTTTTTTTTCGCGATTTCAATGTTAGTACCGCAGTGAAAGTTATTCAGTTTGAATGTTGGAACCATCTCTTAAAATAAGTTACGTATTTAAATGTGCACTCTGTATAATTTGATGTTCTCGACCGCATTTAAATTTGTCGCTGCCTAAGCGATTCTAATATTTGTGTCGACAATATCGCTAACTTTTTGTTAAATTGGGATTCGCTTAAATTGCAGCACGGCCTCTTAAACTAAGATGAATTGTAGGTGTTTGTGATAAAACCAAAGCCGTTTCAGGCAGTGATTATTTTAACATCAAAGGGTCAATTATATTACATGGTTAGAATTGCTTTTGGCCTGTGTTTCCGGTTTAGCTCAAAGCGCTCGTCGATTATGAATCCTCTTTATGAGAAGATTGTACTGTTAAAATAATATCTTATACGATAAGCATCATAAGCAGTGGTCGGATATTCGGGCGCTAAACATAATTTTTCCCAAAAATAATATAGACTTCTTAATAAATTTATTTATTTTTAAGAAAAAATCGCGGAATCGCTTCCAGGTCCTCACATTGCTAAAAATTTTACCGACTTATAAAATATCTTAGAATGTCTTGTAACAACATGCATATACTCACGACTATAGTCCCGAGGGGATAGTCAGATATATTCTGAAACCTCGGAACATTCACGTTTCACCAGTAGTACCGAAATTCTGTCCAGTGTGACGGGGGGTGAGCCCGTTTCTTGTAACAATGTTGTTTTAATTTCATAATGCTTTAATACTTTATTTTAAAACTCCAGTAAATTAGTTTTACTAAATGACTCCTGGGAACCTGATTTTTAAAATTAACTTTATTCAGAAAGACATGTCCATATTATGTATTCGTGGGACAAAAGAGTGAAGTTTAGGTAAATACGCGTCCTATTATCCGATCACTACATATAACAAAAAGATGGTCGTAAATGGTCGACTATATCAACAGTAATACAAAGTAATTGTTTAATTTTAATAGCCAATTAATAGCTTAGTTTATAATACAAAAGTCTTAGATCAGAATATAAAACTAGATACACGATCAACCCTAAAAAAAATATAAATTCAAAAGTGCCCTCAAATCTGAAGGCACCTGAACATGACTAATCCTGTACATGACCAAACCAGCACGTCTAGTATGATTTCTCTACACGCGTGCGACGCGTCTTCGCTGAATAGAAAATAACCTGTTCCCGCGCTTTTCAGAGAGCTAAAGCCGCGCTTGCCGCGACTTGTAGTATGGGTAAAGGCCGAGTCGCGCGCAAGTAGAGAAATCATGCTATAGGGTCAGAACATGGCTAAACCTAAACATGACTAAACCCGAACATGACTAAAACAAAGCCAACATCGTATAACACGAGATTGTGCATCTAGTTCTTCTATTTTATCAATGTGAGAAGTCGATGAACACTTGTTTTAACTATATAGGAATGGTGCTTATGTAACAATAATATTGGTGCAGCCAAAAAGTAAAACGGCCAAAGATATAATGATCTTTCGTTTAATGAACTATTAAATAAAATCTTTGTACAGACCTCGAGGTAAATGCACGCTCATTTTCGTGTACGTTTGCAATAAGGACGTGGACGGCCGCACATTTAAAGAAATTTGCTCCCAAAAATCCCGCGTACCAATCTGCACGGGTGGCATCGCGCCGCGATAAACGTTTTATCGCTCCTTTTATATAACTTTCCGTAGATACCGCCTACGGCGGCCTATCGCCCAATCGTGATAAATTAGATAAAAGGCGCGAGAAACTCTATGCCGCCCGTGCAGAGTCAATGTACGGTCCGACAAAATTCATACAAATTGTATGCACGGATTACCTTCCGGGACGAGCGAGCGTTCGAATATTTATTTTAGAAATTTCTTGTAATGTGCGGCTGTCTTAATACATATTGATCTGTATAATGTAACGTTTTCTTTTCTAAGCATTAAGTAACGGGCATGCTTTGTTTTGATAACCGAGTGTCGCGCTTAGGTAAATACTATAAATGACTTATTAAATTAAATTGGAGGACTGTGATTAATAACGTAAGTTAGCAAAGTTATACTTATAATCATTTATTCTTAGATTTTCCATTTATTTGTATTAAAAGAATTTATGTTTATTGAAACAATGCAACTGATTTAAGATGTAAATTTCTTCGAAAATCGAAAATTTTCACAAGGTACCAAATACAAAATTAGCCAATCGCAGGTGCATCTACCCTGAACCAGCCTCGCATTTTCACTCTGTGTTTTAAGGAAAGGTCAATAATCCCTTCATTGGCTTATTCCTTCGTGGTGTAATTGTATAATATTGTGGGTTCCATAAGATCTCTTGCTGTGATATTGAGTCGATTCACATTGGACGGAAGAGACGTGCAATGTGGCCCTTGTAACGTGGAACGCAATCTGGCCACGCGCGCATCTTTCCGCTTTTTTAAACACTTTTTCAAATGATATTACCTCTTGTTAAATGTGAATAAAGTTCAATTTGGTAACTTTTTGGCACAGCTGCTCTCTCAATGTGACCACTACTATGCTTGTGTCACTATAATGAACCCACAATTAATAATTTACCATCTGTTTTTTTTTGTAACTAAGTACCTACTCATATTATACTCGAGTTTAATCGCGACTTCGCACAAATTATATACCAGATTTTAAGTCAGATCATTAGCTATCAAACAAAAAAAGTTTCATCGGTTCAGTAGTTTTTGCGTGATGCTGTCTGTCTTTTTGTTTGTTTGTGTGACAAAAAGACAGACAAAAATTCTAAAAAAAGGTTGATTTGGAGTCTGGGATACCTAAAAACCATATCATAATCTTTTTCATGCAAATCTCTTCAATGTAAAGACACACTTTTGTTACAGTTTGATAATAGTTTAGATTGCTGTTGATTTTCCAATATAAAAAACAATTTTTACAATATCATCCTAAACTAACATTGGTCTAGCATGGTAGTACGATGTTTGCGCTCGTTTAACCGAGACATGGCGCAACATAACCGTGTCGTGCTTTCAATCCACTTTCAATCATTCCAACATAAAATGTATACTTTATGATAAAACGATGTAATAGAATAACCAGTATTTGTTTTGTGATAATTTGTTTTCTCACATTGACAATATTTTATTGCTATGTTATTTACCTATCTAAGTTCAAATATATTTATCGATCTTTACAGTGCTTATAATAAATGGTTTATATTATAATTTGTATATAACTGGAAAAACTTAGAAAGAGATTGGACACCTAAATAACAATATCAAACTATTATTAACCATATTTTGATAAATTTTTTACCAATACAAAATTGGCCTTTATTTAACAAATGTTGGTAAGTATCGATGATGTATAAACAGTATGAGTTTTATACATATTTATTTAGTATACTACTATCATTCTCAGCATGAAATGTTTAGAAATTAGTGATTTTAAAATCAATCTGGTGTTTCACCAAAAATATTTACCTTTTTGCTTGGAAATTATTCCTTTCTTATTTACTCATTCTCATTAATTTACCTACCATGATGAGTATACTTTATTTGCTGTGATTTATTCAAATTGACAAATTATTGATTAGTTATACACACGGCGACAGATCAACCTACCCATAGTAGAACTCTATTTCCATGAACATAGAGTTCAATTATGGGTAGGTTGATTGGTCGCCATGTGTACCTATTTAATCTTGCGTAAGTATCACGTTATGTAATTAGTTAACATAAATGATAAGTTATATTTTTATAGCTGTACAAAATAAATTTTACACAAAAATTATCAAAATCTTTAATTTCTACCTTACTACTTTGCATACAAAACGCCTTTGAGTTTTTAAAATTCTGAAAGACGGTGTTAAAATTATAATAACGAGTTGTTAGTTTTTTGCTGTCCTAACTTCTTTCGTATCGGAGCGAGAAAATTATAACTTGCGGGCGAAAAAGGGTGCGGGCGCGTTCGGCGGCAATTTTTACACTGAAGGCGATGCATTTGCCCGCGGTCGGTCTTTCGATGCCAGGTACATAATCAGCACGTGTGAACGACCGCATGTCAATACTAATATTTGTTTTCGCCCCCGAGTGGTTTTTGGGCAGACGGCGCGCGGTAACGAGGTGTTATTTGCGTATAATTATGCACTCGATGGTTTTCAAGCTATTACCTAAGGTGGCAAAAAAGTGCAGGTGCGACGCGTGATGGAGGCGAGATAAGTTAGGATAAATTGCAGATATGTCCTGTTTGTTTTATAAAAGGTAAGTTATTCAAATTATGTTTATTTTTCAACTCTTGCATGGTCCGAAATATATGAATTTATGACACTTACAAATTTTACACAAAAATGCACAAAATAAAGAAAACTGTCCTGCGCATATTGGGTCCTTCATATCTTGCAAGTTTCTTGGGTCCTTCTTAATAATTATACTGCGAGGTTTTTTAAGGGGGTGATCAGAACATCAAAGTGACAACATTCTCTATGGGACCAAAACGTAGAAATTGCAAAAAAAGTCTAATCTGTTCAAATAAAAAATTGCAATCCTCTCGACGCAATTGTATGGGTCAGCAGATTTTTTGCGCGATTTCGATGTTATAAGTCGTAGTTATAGTCGATCATTCCCTTAAAAAACTTTCACCACGTTAAGAACTACCCGTACAGTTTTTTGTGTTTCTCACATCCATGTTTTAACGATCTATTCTTCTGCCGTTACTTTAAAAATAAAATCTTTGCAGCAATAAAAACTGCGATTTTGTGAACATTTTTACTAATCGTAAACTTAAAAAATATCGCCTTTGCATTCAAACCTTTCTGCGACGTCGTAAAAGTTTAAGAAAGGAGTCGGTTATTGGCGAACCCTTGCAATTAACCGTTCACAAAGTATTTGAACATTTCGCCGACTGTTTGCTAAACATTGGAACTGCATTGTCCTACTCAACCCGTCATTTTACTTTATTGTACGAAGGATGAAAGAAAGATCTGCGATAAAACTTTAAAGAGCGCTGTTATGGGCATTTTTACGGGAGTATCCTGATATTGATCTTTTAGTAACCAATTTTGATTATTTATTCCATATTTATTCAGAGTAAGAATTACCAAAAAGGTTAGTGCAGATAACATCGCAGTATTTAAGTCTAATGGTTAAACAGTAGGTATGTGCCACCTAAAAAATACTACCTACCACCTAAAGACTATTACTCGTTAACTTGTAAAGCCTACTTAGCGGTGATAATTTTCCTTTTAACTTCGTTATATACACTACTGCTGTGAATTTTTTCACGTATCCTGAAACAACCGTTTCGTTAACCGTTTCCGTTTCTAACAAAAATTTTCACTTTAAAGCTTAATGTTTCGCTAATGGATCCCTAAATTGAAAAATGGTTTAATATTTTTAAAAGACCTATCCAACGATACCCCACACCATGGAAAAACGAGAAAAAAAAATGGCATCCCCACTTTTCGTGTTGTATACCCATGTCAAATTACAGCTTTCTAGTACTAAGCGTCTTCTCTCGTACCCAGAGGGGTAGGCAGAAACTATAGATCTCCACTTTGGACGGTTCTGACACACCTCTCTTGCTTCCTCTAAGTCCATACATCTTGTCATACATTCCTTTCGATTTCGGCTACTTTTAACCTGGCATTTTCTTTTTCATAATCTCCTTGATAAAAATAATGAAATCGATCGATGATATTATTTATCTAAGTATTTAACACTATACCGCTACTCTATCTATTCTATACCTATTATTTACCTGTTTTAAACTTAATTCTATACAGTGTCAGTTTGAAAAACGTAGTATCCGAAGACTATGCGGGTTCCGTAATGTTGTTTATTATTCTAAAACCTTCCCTTTCAAATGTGTTGATTGGACCTTTAATCTTCAGTGCTGCCACAACGATGCGGGTGTAGTGTAGACTCGTCTAGACTCTACTGTATTTACCGACTTGTAGCAGTATAATAGATGGAAGATCGTGGTCGCTCACTAAAGGCTTCATAAAAAGACTAAAAGTCACCCAAAGTGCAATGGAGAGGGTTATGCTTGGAGTTTCCCCGCGAGATCGAATCAGAAATGAAGAGATCCGCAGAAGAACCAGAGTAGCTGATATATACCATAGAATTGCTAAACTAAAGTGACAAATTCCTTGGGCACATTGCTTGAAGCCGTGGTGGTCCAGTGGCGAGTAACCTTGCCAGCCATGCAGGAGGCGATGGTTTGATCCCCGTCCAGACCGACTCGTACCAATGAGTTTTTCGGAATTTATGTACGATTTGTAACACCACTGGCTTTTCGGTGAAGGAAAACATCGTGAGGAAACCTGCATGCTTCAATTTCGAGGCATGTGTTGTACCCACTGTCCATTGTAAGTGGCGACGGGCTCACTGGACAGAGTTTCGGTACTACTGGTGAAACGTAGATGTTCTGAGATTTCATAATATCTCTGACTACCCCCTCGGGGAATATAGTCGTGAGCATATGCATGCATGCACATTGCTCGCAGAACCGATGACCGATAGGGCCGAAGTTAGGCCGAGTTGTCGAATGGCGACCGCGTACCGGCAATCGAAGCGTGGTAAGGCCCCCCACGAGATGGACCGATGACCTGATGATGGCGGTGGGAACCTGTTGGATGAGGGCAGCGCAGGACCAGTGGTGGTTGTGGTGATCCTTGGGGGAGGTCTATGTCCAGCAGTGGACGTCCATCGGCCGAGATGATGATGATTATAGATGGTAGAATCACAATACGTCGAATGATACTAGGGTGTTACTAATATGAATAAGCGATTTTAGAATTAATATTTATAATTATAGGTATCTACACTGACTGCATAAAACAATCGACAGATGTTTGAATTACTTGCATGGCATATTGTGTGGTATAATTTATGTATAAGTTGCATACATGACATTCTCCACTCCCCACTTATAATATCTAATATCTTCAATAAGTTTCACACCACAATTGTTGTTCTGCAGATGTCTTCTATAATATAAGTACGTTTTCGATCGCTTGTTAAAACCACGTACAACACAGTTCAACAACGGAACCCTAAATATTTACTCACCGCCAAAGGCAAAGAAACAACTAAACAAAACAGAGCGTAAATGTGTTTATGGCTGTGGCCCGCGGGTGCCATACAATGTTTCCTCGTAAAGAGAGCCCGTTGTCCGTTCCACAAGTCCCGCCAATAAAGCCATTGTCGACTTAATGCCATAGGAATAGAAGTGTTTATTCGTGACGTTACGTTGTTCAGTCTACCCTGTATATCCTTGGTGTTATTGTGCTGGTTGCGTCAAAGGACATAACGGTTACATGATGGTTGATGGTAATTATTGCTTCTTTTGTTTATGGATGTTACTTTCTACCTCACGTCATAGAGTCTGAAAGAATATCGCCATCTGTTTTATTTATTAACTACCCACAATTAAAACAATCATTCTCATTATCATCATCAGCCTATGCAGGTCATTCGTAATATGCTGACGGTTTTTTAAGGATAAGATCAGATCATCAAACTTAACAACTTTATCTATGGGAGCAATGGAGAAATAGCAAAAAGAATTTTCTGTTTCATACAAAACTGCCATCCCAGTCGACCTAAATACAGGATGTAAGGAAAAGTATCATTAACCTTTAAACCGCATACTCTACCCATTAAACTGAACAACTTTTACTATGGTAGCAAATCGGTCAGCGCAAAAAATAAATCAGCTGTTAGCTATACTAAACAGCAATGCCTACTCGACTAAAATAATGTATGAGACAGCAGATTTTTTTTGTTATGACAAGTTTGCTCCCATAGTCCCATTGTAAAAGTTGTTCAGTTTGATGGATAGAGTATGTCGTTTAAAGGTTAATAATAATTTTCCTTACACCCTGTATGTGGGCCAGCTGATTTTTATTCGTGATTTCGATCAGTTTGTCAGTTACATAGAGTTTAGCGCGATGCGGAATTCAGCATAGTTGAATAGTAATTGGATTGCAATGTGATTAGAACTGAAATTGGATATGAATAGAACTTCGATGTTATAGAAATTAGCGCAATCGGGCTACAGTGCACGTATAGTACAAAAATTGCTTTATTTTTCAGTCGGAGCGTATGCCATTACCTTTGACTATTTATATGTAGACTGGTTACGCGTGTAATTCTACTAACAAACATTTCTGCCACTTTTTGAAACAACATGAAATCCGCAACTTTGGATTTTATTCCCCATAACTTTAGATTCTAATTTTGAATGTTAAAAATTATGAAAAGTAGTCTCGTGTGAACCCCAAACGTTCTAAGTTCGAAGTTATTATTTCGCAATTATAGGCTGTCTCGTTTAGTGATAAGGTGTAAAATTGAATGTAAATGCACAAGATCAATTGAGCTTATACCGTGGCAGAGGGGAAATGCTACCGCAAGGCTAGTCCTTATAATAATTAGTCAAAGGCCATTACTGAAAACATATTATCATATAATTTCTCTCGTTATGTAATGCTCATTTGGTTTAAACAAACGAAGTAAAAACGGTAACAATAACAACAGTCCCATTCCACCACATTCGCTTGCAAACATAAACAACCCGACAATTTGTCTCGCTATAAAGTCATCTAACAACGGTTTCAGAATGCTCATTATTGGCCTTCGAGTCTTGGTTTCGGTAGCAATAAAACTTGCGTCGAGGGACAAAAGGGTTTGTTAGACCTTTTGAGTCCTTAGACAATCCTTCCCCGAAATGCGGGACGTCGGGAACAGGGGAGATAAGCGGTGTGTGATGAGATGACAAGGCTGTATTAACAGATCGATCAATACTTTTGGGCGTTTTAGCACGCAGCGGTAATCTTTAGATGTTCGATGACTGATGAGTGTGTGTATTTTATGCATTACTTATGCTCTATTTTTCTACAGTTAGTAAATACGATATAGGGTAGGGTCCTTCTTGATATACTGACGGTTTTTCAAAGGGGATTATCAGACTATCAAGCTGAACCACTTTCTTTATATGACCAAGCCAAATCGAAGTAGTTTTTTTTTTTTTTTAGGAATGACGTATACAGCGTTGCTCAGAGAGCATTTACTGCTTTTTACTGCGGACTATTGGAGGGACCAGAAGGGTCCCCGAGCCAATTGAATGAACTTAAGCAACCGACCTAGGGGCACCCCAGGGGGGTACGGACCTCGGCATAGGACGTTGCTGGGGCTACGCGGCGGATTGGGTAGCTGGGATCGGTGAGAAAATCGAAGTCGTGGCGAAGAAAAACGGTGTTTTTGAGATAGTTATTGGAGACGGTAGTAACATTTATATCAATGGGTAACCAACATTTTTCAGATAGGATACTATTTGTTAATCCAGTACATATTATCTTTGTACCATATTGCATCCAAATCCGTTGAGCCGTTTATTCGTGAATGATCCACAACCATCCAAATTTTCATATTTATTATATAATACTAGGAAGTATTTACCAAAACACATTTGAATTCTGAATATGACAATAATAGTAGAGGTATTATTAGGTATTAATAGCATTTACGGATTGTTTATTTAGCTATGTCTACCGAAACTAAAGGCAAGTCTTCATTATGTACATAATAACGAAAGGTAAAACTCATTATTATGCCTTTCAAAGTGTACTAACATAGGTACTAACTAAACAAAAAGTCCAGATGTTTTCTCATTTAATTTACTATGATGTATCTAATCTATAAAACAATACCTTTTACATCCGCAAAATGTTGGTGTATTTCGTCTCTAACGAACTGATGACATTGAACTGTGAAAAATGTCCAATAACAAATACCATGGAGCGAATATTATTACCTACCATGAATTCTCAATACCGTATATCTGTTAGGACCGTTACGTGCAAGATTAAAACATAACTGTGTCCTTTGAAACCGAAACCAAAAAACGTCGACAAATAAAAATGTTAAACAAAAAATGCTACCATTTAACAAAAAAAATCTGTGTTGCTCCATTTTTGGGCAATAAAAATTAGTAAAATAGAGCAAATCCATTGTGTAGAGGTTTTTGTCTGGCGGCAGGCTGGCGGTGACAAGGGACAGTGCTCTTAAAAAATATTTAGACCGTTAATTCTAACAGTCTTGTTTTATATTATCACAAAATACTGTTACACTTTTCTAAGAATAATGTCTTTTTGTGGTAAACTTCTCTATCCAGGAAGTTACGTAACATTTCTTTTACATTTCATTTAAGTATTTAAGCATCAATTTTCACCGCGTGTATTTAGTAAGTAAGTAAGTACAATAATATTATACAGGGTCCTGGGGATGATCAGACCATGTCACTTTCAACTTTTTTTGAAAGTATAATTGATTGATTGAACTTGCTTTATAGTAGCAATACCATCGACATCGGGAAAAAAATTCTGCTGTTTCATATACTGCAAACTGTCTAAATGTGTTAGATGGTAGATTTTTTTCCGATTTAGATGTTAGTAAATATTTTTTTTTTTAAATAGGATACAAAGATTATCACTTACACGTTATCTAACAGAAATCTTTACAAAGTTGTAAATATGTAATCACATTATAACTTAGATGAATTATATCCGGACCCGCCTCGCCTTAGCATTTCCCCCCTGCCAACGTGCAAGATCAAAAGATCTTACGCATTTACATACAATTTTATACCTTATCACTAAACGCGACAGCCTATAATTGCGGAACAATAATTTCGAACTTATGACGTTTGGTGTTCACACGACACTGTTTTTCATGATTTTTAACATTCAAAATTAGAATCTAAACTAATGGAATAAAATTAAATGTTGCGTATCTCGTGCTACCTCGCCCCCCGCGATAATAGTGGACCTCAAACCAGAAGTCAGCGTTCCTCTAACATCTTGTTATCATATAAGGTTAGACTCATAGTGAAAATTGTTTAGTTTGTTTGATGGTCTGATCATCCCTTTAAGGGGATATAATTCGGAGCGCGCACCATACAAACGTACTATGGTGATATTTTCAATACTAACCAATGAAAGTCAATGAAATTTTGCTGAAACAAATATCTATGCTTGTATGGAGTCAGATTTTCGTTAAAATATACAGTTTCAATGCTAGGATCAATTTTGAGGCACTGTAACTTTAAAACTATACATTTTAACGAAAATCTGACTCTATAGAAGCATAGAAATTTGTTTTTAGAATGATTCTGAAAAATGTCATTGAGTTTAATTGGTTTGTATTGAAAATATCGCCATGGTATGTTTGTATGGAGCGCGCTCCGAATTATATCCTCTTAAGCATATTCATTAAAAAGAACCCTGTACGTATATGTAAATATGCATTTATTTTCACGGGGTTTCAGGTAGATACTCATTTCTATACTACCTCTATGCCTATAATGATGTCCAAAGATTCAAAGCACATTTATGAGACAAATTCATAATCATTAATGTAATCCGCTGCCACGATGTGTCCTAACGAAAGATTTCTGCTAGTCCAATCTACTTAAGCACATGAATATGTACGAAAGAGTTCCTCTCATCTTCATTACCATATAGAATACAGAGTTGTCAAGTAAAATCGGTCATCTAATTAGCTACAGTCACACAGAGTCGAGACCTAAAAGAATACCATTGAATGAAGACCTCGGGCGGCAACGGCGCGGCTGTCTGACAATGCAAAGCTGGCGGGTGGGCTGAGCGGTTAGAACCTTTGCATACGCTTAGAAGAGGCTGTATTCTGATAATTATGTCTTCCTTCAATTTTGATAGTTTAGCAAAGAAATCGTTTTATTATAATAAAGAGCTAAGGGTCGATTTCATTTTAGCATGTGGGTTGACTCTACCTAGAACTCTACATTTTTGGTCTCTACATATAGGGTCCTTCTTAATATGCTGACACATTTTAAGGGGATGATCAGACTGTAAAACTAAAAAAAAAATCTGCTCTTCCATACAAAACTGCAAACCTACTCGAGCCAAATGTGGGACAGCTGATTTTTTTCGCAAATCGATGATGGTCCCATAGAGAAAGTTGTTCAGTTTGATAGTCTGGTCATCTCCTTAAAAAAGTGTCAGCATATTAAGAAGGAACCTGTATAGTGTTAATAGATGTAGAGTCTGGAAAAAATTCTTTATCAACCCAAGGAAGCCATACAACATTACCCTGTGTGACTGAAGAAGGCAAACCCAATACGTTTAGCCTCTCCCGGGAGACAGATATCCAAAACCGGGAGGTTACAGGTTTCTTCCTCTGAACGGTATTACCTTCCCTCATTAACCATTTTGAAGGATGAAGAAAATCAATATGTAGAGGTCAACACAAAAAAGATATCATTGGGTCGAAGTGTTGCTGGATTGCCAACCCCCATAATAATATAAGATAAGATAGTCCATAAAGTTTGACCAAACTTTGGAATCTAGTTAGATTAATATAAATTATATTTAGGAAATTTGAACTTGATCATGGATAACAACACCCTTTATATAAAAACGAACATTTCCTCAGATATGAGACAAAACCTTGTAAAAAATCACGTCAGGGAGCCGGCAGTTATATTAATAAAATATCAATTTAAATTCATGTAAACCACTCACGATCTTATGTCACATCTACAGATAATATATCGCACGTAAATCGTTAAAGAAACAACATTGTTGACACACACTGAATAGCCTCGAGTCTCGGAGGCTGCGGCCGCTTTGATGTCGCGGCAGCAGACGCGAACAAATTTATGCGCAGTGTCAATACATTAGAGGCGCGCGGCGTCTCGCGAGTGATGTCAGCCATTTGAATAATAATAATGTGGGGCTTAGGGCTTCCATGTGCGTTGACGCAGCCAGGATATGGATGCTGTAAATTAGATCATCGTGATTGCAGCTAGAATTTCTGTAGGAGTTTCAAAGATAGAGAAGATATTTTGACGGGGTGAACTCGATTTAAGATAACATTATTCGTCTTTTAAATACGATTTTTTGTTGTTGCCAAATCTCTCTTACTGTTGGGCGAAGGATCAACTCTTCGTAAGTATTTAGTTCCATGAAAGTATTGCAGTGTCTTGAATGTAGAGTATTGAGACAATGTTTTGAATAAATAGATTATGATCAGAAATTCAGGACTCTTAATTAGTTTTTTCAGTATGCAAAAGCAATGTAGTACAAATGTGATAGAAGTTCATGTTGGTGTGTAGTATGGTTGAATACTCTGTGGTAGGATAATAATAAAATAATGTAATTAATCTAAGTAACACACGAGCTGTATAGTAACAGTACAACCGTTATACAGCTTGTGTTGTAACTTGGGAAATAGCTAGTTCTCTTTGAACATGATATTTTATGCAAATCTAGTTTCAGTTGAACTACCAACAACCAGCCAATCAAAAGGCCCGGAGTCCAATAAGTTAGCTAGGATGGCCTAGGATAGAACAATACTCAATCACGTCACCAACCGGACATCATCGTACCTATTGCTATCAGCATATAAATCATCACGTGTAGGTACATCAGTATCACCAATCACATGGTGCTCCTACAGTCGGCACGCGAGAGGCCACGGCACGCAGCGCCGCGGCGCGTTGCGTGGCTGCGTGCAGCGGTCGCGTGTCGGCAGCGCTGCCTCCGTCCGCCTCGCCCGCACCCGCGCTACTCCCGCGGCTGACGCGCGACTCGCGACAGTCGCGCGACGACTGCCATACGCGACGCACGTCCGGCGCGTGCCTAACTCCACTAACGATTCCTCGATGGTTATGCAGTGACTTTGATTTCAAGTGCAAGTTCAGTGATAAAACTATGGTGACAGGGGTAGCTGGCCCGCAAGGCGCTCCCAACCCTGTGAATATGGCCGCTTCTGGGCAAGCTGAACAGAAGAAACAGTCTGGTGATAATAGAAGAGTAAGTTTTATTTAATTATTATATTAACAACAAACATTTAGTAACAATTTCATTAGTTTAAGTTAGCAGTAAAGAAATATTAATCTGGTATTATTTGTTGTAGTATTCTAGATACATTAAAGTATGCTGGTAACAGCTACTACGAAACAATACCTATAATTTTGAATTTCAAAAGTTACGTACAAAAGACATCAACGCGCAGTTAATTAAATAATGCAAATCTTAAATTATTATTCGCTCTTTCTGTTTGAAACTTTTGAATTGTAAATAGGTATATTTATTTACTTATGTAGTTTTTTTTTCAAATGTCACTGTTGTGTACTCAATGTCTTATTTGTCAAGAAAATTGTACCCCTTATTTATCTTGTGTGAGGACCAAGAGAGTAGTTCGTGATGATTGTTCTAACAGAAGGATTTTTTAGCAAGCTGTCGCCAAACGATATGTTTCTTCGAGAGAAATACTGAAATACCTACGTTCTAGTGTTTAATATTTACTTCTAAGTGTACTACGCAATGTAGTGTATACAATGACTAATATATACTAAACTATCTTAACTATTATAAAACAGCAACAGAAGTTTAAAAAAATAAATTCGCTATGGTTTTTATGTGTCCTTGACTCCAAATCAACCTTTTTTTGAATTTTTGTCGATTTGTTTGTGTGTATGTTTGTGCAAGCATCACGCAAAAACTACTGAACCCATTTTGATGAAATTTGTTTTGTTTGATAGCTTATGATCTGACTTAAAATCTGGTATATAATTTGTGCGGACGAAGTCGCGGGTTAACTCTAGTATTATATATAATACTAGAGTTAACCCGCGACTTGATGAAATGATGGAATTATTGTATAACGTATTTAAATCGAATTCATATAAACTCGCGACCATATTCCCCCAATTCAGGGTGGTCAGTTTTGTTACAACTAGAATTATTTTTCCATGTGATGTTAGGTAACTATGGTAGGTATTTTGCGGTACTAAAATGTTCCTTAAATATGCATATACGAGTAAACACAATCAAGGAAAATAAATAATGGTGTCTTGATTTGATGCATTATCGAGAAAAAAAACATCGCGAAAGAAAAGGCAAAAATGATTAACTTTTTCACATAACATTATCGAAGTCAAAGTCATTTATTGAACTAGTTATAGGCTACATATTATAAATCTTATTATTAGTTACATTAGTAATCACTATAACCTGCCTAAAATATACAGCATCTCTGCTATTGACTACCCAATAGCAAGAAATACTACGTCCAATTGCAAGCATTAATACAAAAATTACTCTTAAATTTTACCGTAGCTATAATAGCTATCGAGTAGAAAGGACTAATTTGAAGCATATCAAAACTTCTCTACGTCCAACCAACCGTAGTTCGTAGATAGCTATAAAAGTCTAACGTGGACGACTAATTCGAAATAGCAGCGGTGCCATAAAAGTGCCACCCACATAGCATCCCTCTTATCTCCCCGTCGCGTTCTCAGCACTATCTGTGTAGTTAGCACGAACCCGGCCAGGGTTGCCTTCCTTTACGGTTTTTGGTAGATTAGTAATGGTAAAAACTAAATTAATGTACCTAGACAAGTGTCTACTTTACCTTATTTTATGCTAACTTAGATAGACAGACAGTAGTTTAGCTTAGCATAGCAGTTAGCGTATCATCATCATCGTCAGCCTATATTTATAGGTCCCATTGTAGAACACAGGCTTACCCTCAGGGTAACAAAGCGTGGTGGACTAACGCCCATACACCCATGCATCAGAATTTCTTGTTCAGCGTACACAACTGAATAAGGTTTCAGTTTTACAGCTTTTCCTATTAGCCTATTAGATAGGTACTTAGTTGTTTTTTTAACACTGAAAAATTTTTGTAGGTACCTTTCATTACCTACTAAAGAGTGTCGTCTGATTAAAAGTAACGATGATGAATTTACACAAAAAAAACATCAGACAGCGTTCAGACGAGACGATTGCTCTAACACCCGATATTCCTGTAGCGACGCGAGATGCGGCGCAGTTGTTATTATTATAGTCTCTAAATATTTGGCAACCCTACTTCTATCGCGAGACGGTGGTCGCAGACTTACAACAGTGTGAGTCAAGCTCGTGGGCCGCGGCGTGGCGTGGGCGCGTACTAATTGTCGTGGGAACAGCCCCCACTGATCGTGCGCTCCGACCCATGCCACCACTGCCCACGCCACGCCTGCGGGATCCACGCTTCTCCTTGACTACCCGTGTAATTACTATTTAGAACGCTCAGAATAGTCCTTGATCGTTAATTGCATAGAGATTTCACGTATGATAATTAAGTTGCCATTAGGTTGCTCTTGTTTTCATTAATATTGCTGTGGTTAGGTATGTATACTTAGTCTGTATTACAGAAGAAGATGGATATCCCATTAGTTGCCACGTCATTCGGATGACAGTTTCACTAGGGGGTCATGTTATGTAGGCATTTAATCTTCTTTGGATCCATAAACATAACACGGGAGTAGTGTCATGAACCCCGCGAATTGGTGACACGGCTCCCGTCTCATAGGGCCTCCTGTCACTGATTTGGCGTGACACTTGAGCGGTGTCATAGGCCACGAATCGGTAAGTCCCTATTAATCAGATATTTGACACTAGTAGATTAGATGAGAAAATGATAACCCTACTCAGAGGTCGGACGGATCCCATGACCATGGTGGTGGCCCAAGACGTAGATCGTAAACGCGCATGTGACTGTAGCAGCTATTAAAGAGCCGGCGATCCATCATCGGAAGATAAACATCGTCGCTGCCGTGAGATTAGGTCCGCCGCGTCGCTCTCGCGTGCGCCCGCGTCGCCCACGCCTTCACCCACGCAGCAATGCGCGCCGACAACACGCACTTGTCTACAGTTTTATCATTTTATCGGAGAGATATTGGAGACAGATCGGTGTGGGCTATAATTAGAGAGCCAAAATGGTTAATGTGTGAGAATTTTACTATTGGGATTAGGTATGGGTTGTGAAATTCTGGTTGTCGGTTTTGGTCAGAAGCGTATAATTGTAAACTTTCTAGAAGCGATCTTTTCTTATTTTCCATAACGTCCTTGTATGAACTTCTTTAAAAATTATGTATGTATTGGAACCTAGGTATATTATTTTTGTACGTTTTAGCTCCAACACGCCCTTTTCAAACTGGACAAGTCTCAATCATTTTTAAAACATTTCTGCGCTGCATGCATGGTCGTATCCATTAAGTCTTGCAGTGAACTACGCCGTGCCGGAAGCGTGGCGTCCGCTCCCACGCCTTGGCACGCGACGTCATACCGCCACGCGTGGCGTGCCAAGTGCCAATCGCCCGCCAACGTTGGCCAACCACACACCAACAACGTACAATCGTTCATACATTGGCCAAAGTTTTCTCAGGCCAAACCTTTGCTTCACCCGACCTATTGCATTCCGAGATATTTTTGGAATATCGCAAAATAGCTTCTTGTCATTATACTAATTTGAATTCTGAAGCTGTATATTAGCGGCGGTTTAATTAGAAATGTCATCATGACCTAAATGTAATCATATTATACATAGATTGCCATGACATTTATATAGGTACACTTTAAAGAATATAACACTAAGATTGATAAGCTTTCAGAAATCTACAAAGGCGCATCTGCCACTCAATGATAATGGAACATTAAATAGCGCACTTGAAAGATAATACTGGTAATTAACTTCCGTATCATTAGGATATAACTCTGATAAGTGATAACAATCAATCACGTTTCATGTTGTATTCACATGCTCAGTCACGCTTTTCCTCGTTGTCTCGTAGATTATTCAAGTATAACTATTGAAAAGAAATTACATTTATGAAAGCATAATTTTATTGCACGATCTTAAAGGGCATGTAAATCAATTTGTGGCGAGGCGTGGACGTCCTCCAAGCGCATACCGCTGTATATTTAACGTGTGCATTTACTTTAACTCTGTATACATTAATTATACGGTGTAGGCAGCGTATTATAGAAGCACTGGGCGCGTGCCAGCCGGAGGAAAATAGCCGATGTCTGCACGAATCGAGCGCGCCCCTACCATGCGGTTAAATGTGTCACAGTATATACAATGGTACAAAACCATATTAAGCTGGCCGCGCGACGTCGTACATTACTCTACCTACGCGACGCCAGATTATTTTGGTTTTGGATATCTTGATGTGGCGCCGTGTGTAAATACCACAATTAACCAAGGAATCACATGCAATAATGTAATCCAAACGATATCAGCTATTATTTCATGAATGAATCTTGTGGGTTCCACAAGTGAAAGCACCGTCAACTTACTTATTTCCTCAAATTGAAAAGGAAAACTTGAGTAAGTTTGGGAGTTTCTATACGAACTCTCACGTTTTCATTCGACATGCAAATAGTATGAACAGCCAGTGGAAATGTGTCACCAGTAGGAAAATGGGCAGACAGAGGCGGCACGTGTCGGCTGGCTGGCACTGAGAGCCGACGACGCCCGGCGCCCCGCGACACCGACTAAATCTATTCCGACAAGGGTTGCCACCCCGAGAAAACTAGAAAAATTATTTCACATTTTCAGTTTTTGCAGATAAATATTGCAGAACTAGAAAAGCCGCGCTGTTTATTTTGCTCGTTTAATTGTTTGAATATTATAATCTTATTATGGCTAAGTTCTTGTCATTGGAACATTCAGCAATCTTGTCTCTTTTCTTCAAGTGCCTTACTCTTATCTTAATCTTTACCTGACTGGTGTTAAGATGTATTAATTTCCAATGTATAAAGATGTCAAAATATAAATATTTCTGATAGATACTTAGAGTACTTATTCAAACTTTGAAAAGTCTTATTTTTGGCAAACTTACAAAATACGCCTACTACTACCTACTAAGCCTTACTTAATTAATTTTGTTTACTACCTATTATTTTTATGATAGGCTAGGCACATCAAAAGCGATAAGAACATAGCTTAAATTTGTATTAAACCAAGAAAGTAGGACATGATAATTTTTAGCTGGTCGATAGGCAACCCTAATTCAGCTCGAGTCCGCATGACTACATCCACACTCGCCAAATGTTATGTAAAGAGTAAAGTCACGTTCACTCGTTCCTGTCTGGACACTGACACTTCGCAGTTTAGATACCATATAACTTTTAGTAATTATGATGATGACATTACATATAATCAGGAGGGTTTGGTTTAAATCAAGATAGATGAATATGTGCTATGTTCTTCATTAACTATCAACGACTTTTACGGTAGATTTTCTTACAATACAAGTGTAATAGTTATACTGTCGCATAAGTATCATTTGAATTGTAGTTATTATTTTATCACATAAGGTAGGTCATGCAATGCAAGTAATTAAAACTCTTTGAGTCACTTCAATTATAAATATCGGGTCATCATCATCGTGATCAATGATCATGTTGTTCATCATGTTGATCATGTTGTCTGAAAATAAAATAAAAAAGATTATTATTTACAGATGATGGATCAATTATGATATTTATCTGCCGGACAAAAAGCCTTCGAGCAAAATAAATAAATGTAAAAATCGGTACAATCTTAATAATTGTTTTTCGGTGATACTGCAATAGTACAAATCCCCGCAAGAATTATCGAACTAGATGTATGTCAAAAACATATCACAATCAAAGCACTTGACTAACAAATACGTGAGTAATCTAGGTAGGTAGGTAAGCATTATAACTTGCACACGTGCACACGCCACATGAATCAACACTTGTTTATCTCAAACTGTTGGTTGAAGCAGAACAATAAATTACCTTTATCACTTCTGTAATTTTGGAACTACGTTTGTTCGGGAACCTGTACTGATTTTGAACTAAAGTTTCGTATGGAATGCCTCATAAATTGAATAATCCCACCGGTCACAACTTGAAAGATGTTTTACAAACTTTTTTATCATATGTTTCTCACAACCTAGTTACTAACTAAATATAGGATTAATAATTTTTTTTAATGTTTACATCAGGAAGCTGGAAATAGGTATTGTCTATACCTGAAGTACAGACTGCCTTACAAGCAGTGAATCATGAAAATACTCCTTGGCGGTTGGTAATGTTCAACCTTCTTTCGTACGTTTTCATCGTCGTTGTTGGTTTGTCTCTTTCTAATCCAAGGTCGAAAATGAAAAAAAGAGTTTTTATTTAATTTTTGTTGTGACAGAAAGGGACAAATCTAAAGTTAAACATCAACGTACGAAGGAAGGTTGAACATTACCGATCGGCTTGGCCAATTTTTATGTTTCAATGCTTATAAGGATGATTGATGAGGTATTCTTTATCATTATCATTCTAAATCTTTGACTATTTATATGTGGACTGGTTACGCGTGTAATTCTACTAACAAACATTTCTGCCAATTTTTGCGGGGGGCGAGGTAACATGAAATCCGCAACTTTGGATTTTATTCCCCATAACTTTAGGTTCTAATTTTGAATGTTAAAAATCATGAAAAGTAGTCTCGTGTGAACCCCAAACGTTCTAAGTTCGAAGTTATTATTTCTCAATGATAGGCTGTCTCGTTTAGTGATAAGGTGTAAAATTGAATGTAAATGCACAAGATCAATTGTGCTTATACCGTGGCAGAGGGGAAATGCTACTGCAAGGCTAGTCCTTATAATAATTAGTCAAAGTTCTAAATCCATGGTTTACATCTTTTCGCTCGTGACTTAACACTTTTAGCGTCAAGCACATTTGCTATTTATAATGGAGATGAGCAAAATCGACACCACGATGGAGTTAAAATTCTAAGATTAGAATTATATAACACTTTTAGTTTTTTGACGGGCAGGATATCTTCTCAGTTTTTGTCCTATACTTATCACATTCGACACTTAGAGATTATAAGTCGTCTTTAATCCACCACAGTCCGTCCCTCGTGAGTTCCAATAGTATAGTATCCCTACTATTACACTCATTAGAAAGGTATAGTATACTTACTTCGTATTGTAAAGATTGACCTATGGTCATCTTTTTAAAAAATTATTCCCACTGCATTTTCATGAAAGTTTATGTTTTTAGTCAGTTCTTTGTCAAATAGATACCGATCTTGATATAATGCTACTCTAGATTCTTACTTCTTACTTTTAAATAGATTTTTAAAATATTGCATCGGTTTCTAATGCGGATAGAAGTTTCTGATAAATTTCAAGAAGAAACTTCTCATAACTTCCTTCATTACATAGCAGAAACATGCTGATAATATTATCTTAAGGTATTCATGCTGGTATGAAATGAAGGCTAATAGAAATGAATGGAAGAGGATGACATATCACGCCGACCCCAATTAATGGGAAATGGGCAAGAGAATTATGATTCATACTGGTATGGAATATAACGAGTACACTGATTAAAAGTAGGCACTAAGGCTGAGATTCAGAGACGTTTATTTCAGTCTTAATTCGAACTCCTGTATGTCAAAATACATACATTTTCGACCCTACTTCGGATAAGCTCACACTCAAAAGACGTATCTGAATCTCAGTCTAACAATGAATAATCTTTAGATCATCTACTCACGCTTTTCAAATTTCATTGACAACAGTATCAAGAGAGCTGACAGTACAAAATGTACCTTCTCAGAAAGTAGTAGGTATCGATATGGAACGAGAGGCGTCACGCGACGGCACGTGCCGGCCGTCCTTGTGAGAAATGGCGTCAACTGAAATGGCGTGTGGCGTAAATGGATCCGGGAGTAGGGTTACCACTTGCCAGTTACATATTTATAAGGATATGTTGAACATTTTGAGACTAGTCCCTATTTTCACTTGATATTGATACGTTATTCCATTCCTGAAATCCTCAATACGATAAATGCTTACTAAAAGGCTCGCTGCTTTTAAAAAGGTAGTTGTCAGTTGTGTTTGGTCATTTTCTTGATGAGACGTTTAATATCAATGAAATTTCTTAACAATAAGACAATTTTTATTAGGCTTGTTTTTATCGTAATAAATTATTTCGTAGTCTTAATTGGTTTCGTTGATATCTTTTTCACTGGCGTAGCTGTCTACGAGGTTTTGACGTTTTCGTAGCAATTTTCGTAGTTATTAGCAACCTTAGACAGGAATGGTATGTGAATCTATCATCCAGATACCATTATCATCATAAGTAGCATTCTTTATTACGTAGTACAATGCCGAAACATTTTGAAAACTGTAAATTAATTTTATTTTAATTCAAAAATGTTAGTCATCTTATGAAACGTACCATAGAATTTCTACTAGGAAAACATCACAAGGGAATAAAGAACCTATTCAAGATATAACGGTCTAGACTAAACGATGTGTGAAGAATTTATCGACAGAACTTCCTTAGGTCTGTTTTCAACGAGCTCAAATCGATTCTAGGTACAAACGTTGCTCGTCCGCATTTTATAGTCTCATTAGCTGGTCATTGAAGACATCATCGTGTCATCGACTCTGTTTACTTTTAGCTTTTATATTTCACATACTATAGCTACTTATACATTTATAGTATACTGTGTAGATCTCAAGACAAGCGTATTTAGCGTCTTGTGTGTTGTGTTCTTAATCTATCTAAACTATTATAAAACTGTAACAGAAGTGTATCTGTAAATTGAAGATATTTCACAGGGAAAAGGTTACGTTACGATATGGTTTTTAGGTGTCCCTAAGTCCAAATCAGCTTTAGAATTCTTGTCTGTCTGTTTGTTTGTTCGAGCATCACGCAAAAACGGCTGAAACTTTTTTGTATGTTAGCATATGATCTGGCTTAAAATCTGCTACACATATAATTTGTGCGGAAGAAGTCTCGGGTAAACTCTAGTTTATTATATTCATAGCGTAGGCAAGCGTAGCGCAGCTTACTATGAAGGTATTTTTCGAAATTCAACCCCTAAGACGGATAAAACGAGGTTATAATACCAAGCATCGCTAAAATTGTTTAATTGCAAAGTGTCTTTTCCTGAAATCTAATTCGTACGTGTGTGCGTAAGTTTGTGCTATTATTTATTTAATACTGGCAGATTTACAATTATAATTATAATTCTATCTCGTGTAACCTATAGGATGAGTAATTTACTTTCGTGTACAAAATGATAATAGAAATCTCAGTTTACAACTTATTCAATTAGTTATGCACTTTATATAGATATTGATTCATAATATCATAATATAAAATTGTATCTACGATAGATATAGAGGCTTACAAACAGAAAGTAAGTAGGTACTATCGCATGCCGGAAGGCGCCGAGAATTTCCCGCCCCTTTCTGTGATCGCTTCAAAAGATATCGCCATACATGGCACGTGCATTTAACGCTGGAAATGTGAAAAGAATATAGAAATAAAAATAAAAATACATTATGAAAACAGCGTCATAGTTATCAGCTGTCGTCGATCAGACGATGTGTGCAGTTTAGTAAAATAAACGACGAACAATAGTGTCAAAATGGCGCCAGTAAACGGTGCCAATTGATAGGATTATCCATGGATTACTATAAAACCGTAAGAACGTAACTTTTCTCTAAAAAAAACCCGTAAATTATGTAGGTAAATCCGTGAGCTCTATGTAGACAAAACATTGATAAATCGTACGACTAATCACATAGATTCGCTCAATTTAATATTATAATAGTGTTCAGAAGTCATGGAAACTTGGCTAAGATTAGAGTTACCCATCGTAGCATAATCAAATACTGTTTATGTGATCACGTCACAAAGTCAAAATTACTATGGAGATACGCATCTTTCGACTGGTGATTTGACTTTAGCAAATCGCACTTCTGATCATCATATTCATTGTCTGAAGTTAATTAACTAAATACTAAGACGCTGAATTGCTAAGAAAAGCTAACAACACTATGTTGATTTGATACCGATTGAATCAGTAGTAGAAGTTACACAATTTGAACCCTGATTTTGGATGGAATTAAATCAGAATATCAGTGCATTTCATTTGTAAAATTTATTATAGAGAATAAACGAAAATGAATCATTATGGAGACTGATTACTTTCTATGATAATGAACGAATAAACAGGAAATGATACGAATACAGATATTGTAAAGTAGGTAGGTACCTCTTGATAGTGCTTATAGTACTGTGATAGTACTTGACAGGTAAAATCTTCATCCCCCAAGGATCCTGTACCTGGGGTATCTGGGGTCCTACCCACGTTGCGCTTTCCAGCTCCATCGGGCCATAGGTTCTGCGAGCAATCTTTAGTAGGTATGTATATGAATCAAACAAAACAGCAAACACGACTTTGATCACGTGGTCAGGCAACGCGTGACGTCCGTCACGGCGTGAGGCGTCACGTCTCACAGCCAATCACGACCGCGGCCTTCACCTTGAGCCATGCGCACGCGCCGCGCCGCCGCTGGCGTGTAACAAGAGATTAATAGCTCTTTTTGTCACGCGCCTAACTTGGTGTCACCATGTGTGTGTTAACACTTAACACTGACGGGAACGTAGTTGGTAAACAGATTGAGCTGATTAATTAGCAATAATTTAGTAGTCGTAGTTTTACCATATGAATGTATTTGGAAGCTTGGATGTAGTTAAAAAGATGAAGGTATATATTATAGATCGTTTTATTTTATTTTTAATTATATTTATGAACTTTATGAATTCTGGAATTCTTTTTTTTGAGCTACACCGCCTACCTATTTTTTCGTTTCTTTATTCCTCTACCCTAGGGTTGTCTGGAAGAAATCGCTTTTTAGCGATAAGACCGCTTTATTTGTACCTACTTGTAATTCTTTATCTTTCTTCAAATGTATGTTCTATTTTGGTGTGGAATAAAGTATAATTGAATTGAAGGAAGGTGCATACAATGATTGTACTCATGCACGTCTATATCTAAGGCCAAGAATCAGAGACGTCTTTTGAGAGTTTTAGCACAATTAGCACATTATACGAAAGAAAGAGCATCTAGTACTAGTTATAGTTAGTTTAGTTACTCTATGTAGAGTCGAAAATGAATGGATTTTGACACACGGGAGTTCGAAGAAGGCTGCAGCAGCAAACCCGCAAAAACTGAGATAGTTGTTTTATTCATCATCCCATAGTTGTCGCCATCGTCATCCATCCATGCCATCGCCCATTATAAATGTGATGGTTCATCCCAGGGATCACATGGTAAACGATTATTAAATACACCATTATAGTCGGGGAAATCTACGGATTTTTGTATGGAGAAGGTTGCAGTAATTGCACTTTTGGTGATAATTTGAAATATAGTAGATAAATACCTGAAAAACATAAATTCTCAATAATCCCCGATCTTTTATTTTGTATTATTGAATAATTAAAACATTTACAAAACATAAAATATTGGTATGAACAACAAATGGAAAACTGATGATTTTGTACAGGATGGCTTCTTTCAATACGTTTTACTTAAAACAATAACAATCACCGGTTAATATCGTAAATTTGAGTAGATATTTAATATTTTGTATGTCTTCAAAAATTATAACCTCAAAACTAAATTAGTTATTGTTTGTTTGTACACATTAAATTTGCCTTGTGATAATTAACTGTCTCTTTTGCTAGTATGCTGGAGAAATATCTTTCGAAATAAGCTTGCCCTTTGTACAGTTATATCGATTTTAAGGTATTTCTCAGGTTCCTGAGCCAATATAACCACGAAATCTCGACAAAAGTGTTATAAACTAACAGTAATATTATTACAAACACAATTTACTAAAGTGTCTTTAATGCAATCTCAAACCTTATTTTTCCTAGACTACTATACTATTATAGGCTAAATAATTCACGTTACCTATTTACATTTAACAATACGATTAGAATTCGATGATACAATCGAACAAAAAATGGTTACCTACTTCAATTACGCGTAAAAGGATGTTTGAAATTATTTACGGTCCATCTTAATATGCAGACTAACGGTTTTTATGGGGATGATCAGACCATCAAACTTAACATATTTCTCTATGGGAGTAATAACCAAATCGCGAAAAAAAATCACCTGTTCCATACAACAACAAAAATGATTGTTTTTACGATTTCGTTGTTGGTCCCTTATGGAATCTATGGCATAGAGAAAGTTGTTCAGATTGATGGTCTTATCATCTCCTTAAAACCGTCAGCATATTAAATAAAAAGACCTTGTATCTTAATAATTTATAGACACCATGTAAACTTAATAGACTTAATAGATAAATAAGTGTCACTAGCCTTCAACTTGTATGTAACAGGTTAATATTCCGACATCTTACACGTGTAAGCTGGATAGATGCAAATTAAATATCTGACACGAGACACAGGTTGCGTCTCCAAAGTAGCTGAACTAATTTGAACTCTATTTTTTTACCTTTAAATCTAATTTTAGAATTATATCTCTAATGTTGTTACACAGATGAGTTGTTTAGCGTGTTCTTAAGAATATTTTGAACAAACAATGTGTTCATTGTTACAGAGTAACAAGCCAATAATGGAGAAGCGGAGGCGGGCGCGAATCAACAATTGCCTCAACGAACTGAAGGCGCTAATTCTTGACGCCATGAAAAAAGACGTAAGTAACCATAGAGCTTTGTACCATCAGAACATCTGGCTACATTAATCAAGTACCTATATATAGTTTAAACGATATTGTCGTGTGGTTCTCCACCTATAACAAATTAACCACTCTAGTTCTTCTTGCATTCAGGGTCCTTCTTAATATGCTTACACTTTTTTAAGGGGATGATCAGAACGTCATACTAAACAACTTTCTCAATGGAACAAACATTGAAATCACGAAAAAAAAATCAGTTGTCCCATACATTTGGCTCAAGTAGGATTGCAGTTTTGTATGGAACAGCTGCATTTTTTTTCGTGATTTCGATGTTGGTGCCATAGAGAGAGTTGTTCAGTTTGATGGTCTGATCATCCCCTTAAAAAAGTGTCAGCATATTAAGAAGGACCATGTATGTTGTAAGCGAAATACTAAGAAGGTTCTTTTCATATTTTGTATGTATACAAGTGTAATACGAATACGGAATACCAAACTAAGTTTACATCATCATCAAACCATAATAAGTCCCACCGCTGGGCATGGTCTGGCTGGTGAACAAACTAACACACCTATTGGGGTCTTGCCATTATTCCCACGCTTGGCTGTCGGGTTAGAGATAGCAGTAAGATACAAAAAATCAAAACATTTTTTTATTAATGAGCACTGGAGATGGTAGTGTATACAAGGTGTTACAAAAGTAAAACTAAACATTTAAAACTTTTAAAAAGTGTTTAGATTAGACCATGCTGTCACATACATTTAGCTCGAATAGATTTGTAGTTTAGTATTGAACATCAGTTTTTTTTCGCGATTTCTATACCACCCCCTTAAATGTTTGTTTGTATTTTTGTAACACCTTGTATAAGTAGAGCGCTGCTGCCCGTTCCCTGATTTGTTCCTTTAGTCGTCTTTTAAGTTAACATACTTAACTAAACCAACCTTCCTTTTGTTACAGCCAGCGCGGCACTCCAAATTAGAAAAAGCTGACATCTTAGAGATGACAGTGAAACACCTGGAAGGCCTACGATCGGAAGGCGCAGAGTCTCCAGACCGTTTCCGTGCTGGGTACAGACACTGCGTGTCAGAAGTCGCCAAGTTCCAAGGCCTGGAGCCGACCCTGAAGAGGAGGCTGGTCAGGCACCTGGATGGATGCGTGAATACTCCCGGAGCCAGGCCGACGGGAGCACCCACTCCTCCTTCTGATGTTGAAGATGCTTCTGCGCCTAATCAACATTCTACTATATTTATTTCTGGTACGTTTTGCGGAATGTTTTTGAACTTATTCTTTATCTTATTTACGGTGCAGTAGCGCCCTCATTACAATATTAAAGACTTCTCAATAATGAAAGCCCGAAATGAAAAAGTGCTACTCAAATATACCTATTAATACATATAATATTGGATTTTTTAATTTGCTATTGCTCTTTTTTAATTTAGGCTTTGTAATATTTAATATCCACAATATTAATGAGGGCGCCACTGAACAGTAAAAGAATCCAGGAAGGCTATTATCAAGCTTGTAATATAGGTTCATAAAAGGCTATAGAGATCATGAGAACATTTCGAGATTATCTTAAATTTGTACATGTTAGTCAGGTTTTAAAGATGAATTAGATTGAAAGATTTTACCGTTATGACACTGGCCGCGAAAGGTCGCGGGTTAGTAAGGTTAAAATACCGCTCACCCACAGACTTTTTTCAATCTAATTTAACAAAGTACCCAATACCAGTCGGCATTCTAATGTAAAAATATTAGTACTAACTCTACCATTATCTTCCCAGCAGGTCCCGGTTCAGGCGTCCGTCTAGTCCCAACCCGTTTGTCCAACGGTGACATCGCCCTCATTCTACCAGCCGGGGTGAACGCCAGCAGCCTCGGAGCGGTCCCCACCCTGGTGCCCCTGTCTCCTCGCGACGCCTCCTCGTCATCATCCTCCGAGCCCAGGTGCTACTCTCCCGCCAGCTCTGGCTGGGGCACACCCCCACCCCCTGAAGAACAAGCCCCTCTCGCCCTGGTAACGAGGAAACAACCCCCCGAAGACAAACCCTGGAGACCGTGGTGACATATCGACACTTCCTCCATTCCTTCGATTGGATTCTGTGATATAACTTTAAATGATTATGTTTGGAGTATCTGAAGTTCCTAGATTATTGTAAATAGTGATAAACGGTCAGTATATTTTTTGTGTGATAGATTTAATACAGTGAGAAAGAATGCAGATTAATTTGGCCATTAATTTTAGTTCTAATATTAATGTATATTTTACGGATGACATCTGAGGCAGTATTTCACATATAATTATGTATGTACGTAGAAGGACATTATTATTTAATTAAATTACGTAAGTAACGTATTATATTACTTAGGACTTAGTGCCATGTAATCATTGTTTTTGAATTCCATTATTTAATTGTAGGTAGAATCATATTCTCTATTATTTGCCAGTGCTTATGTAAATAAGAAGTATGTAACTAACGAAATGATTATAATAGAAATATAAAGAATTCTGCGTGCCTTATTACAGCAAAATCCTGTAGTCTTCCATTTCATGTTTTATTTAAGATACAGTAATAAAATAAAGATTATTTTATGTAGCTTTTTAATTAAAGATAATTTTGATTAAAGTTTACGCTCAATTATAGTTTGTTACCGATTATAATAATAGTCATTGTCTTCCTTTGCTAGTTACCGACATACCTTGGACAGTAATTTTAACTTTTTAGTACATGATTATTTAAATGTCTGAATTATACTTAGTATAAACATGTAAAAGAGGAACTTGTTAAACAGGATTAAATATTAATATTATTTTTAGATTATGGAATGTAATATGAATGCATATTTAAGTTTTTATTAACTTAATTCAATGTCCGTGCGTACATACAATAGTAGTTATGTACTTACTTATATTTTGTTTGAATAATAAGCAATTATATTTAATTTACCGTCTCACGTTATTTTATAAGAAATATAAAGTGATATTATGTTAAGATTGAATTTTAAAATAAGATGTATATTAAAGAAATACGCTAACGAATGTGGAATAAAACCATAAAATATAACAAACGATTTTAATTTTATCACCTGCTTATAAAATCTCTCACAAACATTGAACGTAATAAAAAAACTCTATAAGAAGATCATAATATTAATTTAATTACATGAATTAGATGGCAATAAGTTCAACACTTGTTCAACACCTTTTTAAACTTGAATGGCCACTATTGATATCCAATGGCGTCTTAACCATTGATGAACAAGTATTTAGTCAAAAGACAAAGCGGGTTTGGTATGGAAGATTGGCGCCTTATTTTAGGGGCGGCCATCAACCAAACTTGAATATTTTAGTTCAGAATACAGTAACAAACAAAACTTGTTATTACATGTATATCCCTAAACTCTGTCCGAACGGAGATATAAAGGCTTGAAATTGAGAATGAATTCATTACGTTTAATTCAAGCCTACATAATATCTCCGTTTGGACTGAGTTTAGAGCTTTTAGATATATACTTGTCATAACAAGTTTTATTTGTTGCTTTATTCCGAACTATAATATTCAAGTTTGATTATTATTTATTATTTATTTATTTTAACGCTTTATTTTTGATTGATGGCCGCGCTAAAAAAAAAAAAAAAGGCGCCATTTTAGGCAATGGCTTTTAGACACATTGTTATGTAAGTTTGCCTCTACCTAATTCTAATCCAAATATTCAAAGTATTGAGTTTAATTTATTAAATTGAGTTAATGCTTTTCTCATACAAATGCAACTGTGTCGACATGCGTAAGTTTGCTCCATGAGTGGGACGTATGAAGGCTGATGAGGCCAAGGACAAAGTCCGTATAAAGGATCTAAAAGAGCTGATTGTCTTTGTCTTTTTGCATTATGCCAGTGAACGCGCGAAATAGCCCTAAGCTTGCTTGAACAGCATTCTACAGTTTTCTTTTTGTAAGATCCACTGACTCAATATTAATCATATTATAAGGAAAGTTGAGCAAATTGTCTGTCATAATGACTAATTACTAATGTTTAAAGAATAATCAATCTCTTGTGAGTTGAATACTAATTTCTTTCGGTTTCCAACCTATCACTATCGTTTCTACTCCTCGTTGAAAAATTTAAAATAAAAGACGCATTTTATTATGTGTCTAGAACTGAGATGGCACATTGCACTGCGTTAATTCATTAACACGTTGTATATTGATTATAATTTTTTGCATTTATTGAAACGGAATAGTCTCATCGTGATATTAGATGTGATTTTAATCCGAGATAACACAAGTATTTTTTCGATACATTTTAGGTGTCTGATTTCGTTTTGCTCGGTTTTATCATTGTACACTCCATACTTTTTCTGTTCAATGTATTCAAAATGTGCCTTCAGGGCAACGCGTATAATTGCTCAAACATTTTCAAAACGTAGACTACAAATGCATAGTAAATGAGTTATGCACTCTCCCTTTAAAATTTCACTGCGTCAAAAATCCTCTAATTTAGAATGCTCAATTCTGGAAATTGCCCCCCTAGGTGGAAGGTTTCTTTCATGAAGACATTAAATTAACCGTTTTGGAGGACTAATTGCAATATGGCGGTATTCGCTGGTGGTCGAACCAATTCGTCAAAGGACGTTTGGTTCTTCTGTTTGCACTGTCCCGACACTAATTCCAGGGTATTTGAAGAATTATTGCACCGACAACGGCAATTTTATATAATCAGTGCTCTGTATCGCTTAATTGTTTTGATTTCTGCCATGGGTGGCGCGGAGGTTTTGTGGAGCAAGCATCGCAATTGCTGGGTTATTCAAATTTGAAGGTAAGTTGTATAGACAGAACACGACATCAAGTTTTAACTTTTTTACTAAATATAACGAAAAATCAAACTCGAACAGTTTATTTGTGAGCATACTTAGGTGGAAATACAAGGTAGGTACCTATTTAACCTGTCAGGCCCTTATACAGGGTGTAAGGAAAAGTATCATTAACCTTTAAACCACATACTCTACCCATCAAACAGAGAACAGAATCATACAGACCCCAGCAGGACGTCTGTGCCCGAGTACGATTGTTTAAGTTGTTATGTCTAGTACACAGGGTGTAGGAAAAGTATCATCAACCTTTAAACCACATACTCTACCCACCAAACTGAACAACTTTTACTATGGGGAAAAACTGTCAAAACAAAAAAATCTGCTATTCCATATGCTTGAGTCGAGTAGGTATTGCAGTTTAGTATGGAAGAGCGATTTTCTTTTTGTTCTGACAGGTTTGCTCCAATAGTAAAAGTTGTTCAGTTTGATGGCTAGAGTATGTGGTTGAAAGGTTAATGATACGTTTACACCCTGTATACTAGACACAAAACATACCTAAACAATTGATCTCGGGCGTTAAACAGACGTTCTGCTGTATGATTTTGCTCTCTATTACCGATAGGAATGCAAAAACATTATACTATAACAAGATATTTAATTTCATTTAATACTTTTGAGTGCACAGCAAATAAATACAGTTGATGCTTATATTATTCAAATTTGTATTTATTATCTTAAAATCAATTTGAAGTGCTTGAAAGAGAGTCCTCTACATCCTGACCTGGAAATAAAATTTAAATGATTTTTAATGAAGAGTATGTCCTACAAGTTTATGCAAATTTAAAAGCCCACGTTTGATCGTATCTCGATATTGCGGTGTTTCTTTACATGATTACAAGTATTCATGTATTACTTCTACATTAAAATTCAGAAGATGACTTGTGTAATGTTGATATCGGCCTCTAACGACCGAACATAATTGAAATGTGATTTTTTTATGAATTTTCTCAGCATCTGCCGCACCAACGCGCCACCCAAGACGATCCTGGGGGCGCGGGCGAAACTCTGCATTTGATAACTACTGTTTCGCTCAAACTTGACGTTGATTCCCCTTAATTTCATTTTATGGCAAATTTTTGAGAAATTGATTCAGTTAATAATCTTCGAAAAAAAGCCGTGGTGATCCAGTGGCGAGTAACCTTGCCTGCCGTGCAGGAGGCGATGGTTCGATCCCCGTCCAGGCCGACATGTACCAATGAGTTTTTCGGAATTTATGTACGATTTGTAACACCACTCGCTTTTCGGTGAAGGAAAACATCGTGAGTAAACCTGCATGCTTCAATTTCGAGGCATGTGTTGTACCTACTGCCCATTTACAAGTGGCGATGGGCTCACTCCCCGTCACACTGGATAGAGTTTCGGTACTAGTGAAACGTGGATGTTCTGTGGTTTCAGAATATCTCTGACTCCCCCTCGGGGAATATAGCCGTGATCATATGCTAATATCTTCGATCATGAAACTTTGAGCTTCAGACGGTGATATTTTTGATAGCGCTCGTCGTGACTTTATTACCTATCATTCAAGCTTGGGACGAGTGTAGCGTAGGCAGGCATCGAGTTGCATATAAATTGAAGTTGTCAAGCGGTCGGGCGCGGGCGGCCTCATGCGGCTCTGACTGACGGCTCCTCGTTACCGAAAGGTCGTTGCTTGCTCGTTGTCATTCCTCTTTTATTTTTTAGCCTCTTTGTGTTCGTATCAGTGCGTCGGAGGCCAATTAATCAGTGTTATGACGCGTGACACGACGTAATGAGCGCTGGAGGATGGGCGACGGCGCGGGCGCTCATGCAAATTGCTGCATTGTCCGAGATTGTTACATTCGAGACGATAATTGAAAAGGCCAATTTTATACGTCCGTGTTTATGGGCAAACTGATGTTCTTTTTGATCATTTAGACCTAAAGATATTTATTAAAACTTTAAAGAATTTCCACAACTTTTTCTATAAATCGACTTCAGTGACTTTGCACTGCACTATTTAATATCTTCAACAAAAACTTCCAAACTCAGACTTTATGGTGGTCGAAATACATGGTGGTCGCTTTATCGCTTGCTTTTTTATGCGACCTCCTCAGTATATCGAGACCTGCGGGAACTCTAACATTCTAGGAGGCAGTAGGTGGTCACTGACGTGGTCTGTGTGCCTTGAATTTAGAACATCACTTAGTGTTTGACCACCAGCACTCAAAAATGTGTAGCATTCGTCGATTTTTGGAGAGTAATTAAGCTTTTTAGTGAAAGTTTCTCAGAAAAAAACCTTTGTTAACTTCTGTTGTAGACGGTCAAATAACGTGAGAAAATCTTATTTATTTTTTGAATAATGATCATGAGAACACACCTGGATGGAAGGATGGGAGAAATCCATAAAGTTTAAAAATGTATTCGGGGTAATAATACAATATTAAGAGATCCAGGGTGGGCCAAGATTGGAGCTTTTAATAATGGCAATTTGTATAGGGGCAAATTGACTACCTCCGGCTTATGACATGTAAAGTTTTATTTTTGAAATATTTACTAATCCAAACTAACTACAGTGCAGACAAAATAATAAAACGACAAAATGGAAGAATAATTATGTTTTTATCTTTTTAGGACTAAGTAGGATTCACAGGGATCGATTGAGTAATGTCTGATTTTATTTATTTTAAATGAGTTCCTCAATTATATCTAGTATATCAAGTTATACGACACAAAATAGTCTTTAATTGCAATTAGTTTTTTCTTTTTCAATTGAAAAATTTTTTTTAGATTGGTAAGGCAGAGCAGAGCTATTTTGGAACGTCTCAAGTGTGTACATTGGAATTTATAAAGTATTTTTGGGGAAATATTTGTACAAAATATAATAATAATAAAATGTCTGTAAAGAAATAGTTTTTCAAAGCAAACTTTGTAACGCCACCTGAAAGCTATGAAATACTGACCTAGTAGCACTTGGTCCAATACGCATTTCGTCCAATACGCAGTTCGTCCATACGTATTTCGTCAAGCAAGCATATCGTCAAATATGTATATACTCAATAATAATTGGTAAATAAAACACCTCAACATAAGCTCTGCCTTTTATATTTATAGCATCTAATAATTTTCGAATGGTGTGTCAGCCTCAATCTACCTAAGGCTGGAATCAGTCGGTCCCAAAGGCTGTTTACATGGAAATCACGTGTCGAGTTAGAAAAAAAAAGAAACGCCACCCACAGCGGCGGTAGAACCGCACGTGCGGTCATCTGACAAGAACCCGTGTTTAGTCCTCAAGCCGCTAAACTATACAAAAACACAAATAATTTTTTGCCGACAAAATGTGGTTGATCAACGTAAAGTTTTTGCGCTTACAATTTGCGCCACACGTTTAGCTCGTTGGATCAGACAAAAACTAGATAATAAGTTTGAGATCAACCGTCGATTGCACAAGATAATTTCAGTTGGATTCATTCCGCGCATGCCTTCAACATGTCCGTTCCGATGCAAAGAAAGAATCGATACTTCGGATCGAGCATTAATCCAATTACAAGTCCAGCGTTCCGACGATCGGAAGGTAGAGCTATCCCTTCAAATTAATTGAATTGATTAACCAATTAAATTCAACGCAATTGAGTTTTTGCTCGCATCTCTTCGTGTGACAAGCGATCACGAAGCGAGAATACCTTTACAAACACCTACAATAGTGCAATTAGACCAGTCGACTCCTCTCATAAAATATCGCCGTAGCAGCGACCCTTTCGACCTTGTGCTTTTTGTTCCCTCCGTCTCGTTGAATCTTTGTGGTTTTATCTACCGAACGGATGAAAAATACGAATAATCTGATAATTATTTATACAAAGTCGATAACTGATCAATTTAAGTGATTTTTTATGGGTGATAATCCTGGCATTTCGGTGGTGTTACTTTGAGAGAGCTATTAATAAAAAATAAAAAAAAGGTAGTGAATAGTAAATAGTTTATTGAATTTCTGAACAAAATAAACAATATAATGTGAAAGCGTTAAACATTGAGATCTACTATAATTTGAAAATCACTAGTATTTTCTTAATCGTCTCTTCGTAATTTTTTTTGCCAATTTCAACAAGTTTTATATTTATTTTATTTTACAAGTATCGTTTAAAAAAGTATCCTACATGGTAATCCAGACTATGTTCTATCTATATGCCAAATTTCATCAAAATCGGTTTAGCCAAAATGCGTGATTGAGTCACAAACATCCGAACATCGTCAACAATTTTCATATTTATATTAGTAAGATTGATCCGTTTGTTGATTCTGTGCAAAGGTTTTACTGCTCTAGCATACACAATAACAAATTGTTTTTCAGTCATCAATTCATCATATACATAGGTTCATAACTTTTCTGATGAACTGAAAGACGGTGATCACTATATGTACCTATATTTCAATACCAAGTACTTAAGTCTTTGACTGCCATGACCGACAAACAATGGAAAATCTAGAATAAAACATTTTAACGGGTTTAATGTTTAAATCTAATAGATTAAATAATAACCGCGTAACTCTCAAAATGGAAAATCTATTATTGTGACCCGACGGCGTTAACGTTCAATTAAAGTACTTAGATCGCTGAAAATTTTTCCGACAAAATTATGGCAGACAAGTTTTTGTCCAGATAAGAATTCTGAAGTAATTTCCTTACAAGTTTTGACTTTTAATAAAGGCGAATTATAGAGGCCATTACTTAGGGCGACGCCTTCGTACGTAGCGGCGACATTTCGATGCTTAATTACCTCCGTTGTTAATGCGCGCCTTAAAATAAAATGGCCAGACGGAATTTTATCGAGCCCGTCTCCTGCAGCCTTCAACGGCTCTCAAACTATGTTAAAAACAATACTGAGTTTCTTGAAATTTTTTACGATAATCTCATATTCGAGCGTATCTTACCGTCTTTCAGAGCAATCTGCTACTGCCTACGTAAGTGGATAAAAAAAACATATAAATAAAAAGTAATAAATAAAAAAAATATTTTAATATGATTACCGTCGCCTTCAGTCTTATTTTGTTTTAAAAATACAATAATGAGCTATAAAGTACTTTGTAATTTAAAGTTTTTGTTTTTGTAAGATAATAATAACTATATAAACCTACTAAATTGTACAAAAAATGGTCTCATAAAAATCGCTACCATAAAATGTAGTAACGATGTGCTAAATGTCGAACACATTATAAGCTATTGTTTTATGGACCATTTTACTACTTCCCCGAAGTTGAAATTAACTTTAATTAAAATGCGGATTTAATGGTCTATATTATAAAGGTAGGTACTCGTAGGTATAAACTCTAACCATGACAAAGTAGTTTGAAACTGTAACTAACACAATAATTAACGTACAATCCCTTCAACAACGAGTTAATAAATAAAATGAACGCCATCCCCGTTGGAATAAAATATACAGGGTGTAAGTGACAGCCTAGCAAATTCTCTATGGAGCATACATTCGGAAGCGCGAAAAAAAATCAGCTATCCCATACATTTTTGTCGGGTAGGTACAGTAGTATTGTATGGGACAGCTGATTTTTTCGCGTTTCCTGGGGTAGGTTCCATATTGAAAGTTGTTTAGTTTAATGGTCTGAGTTCACCGTTTCAGTATTTGCTAAGCTGTCAATTACACCCTGTATAACACAATTTTTGATTGCAATATTCAAGAATCCGCAAAAAAGATAGCTTTTTATACTTTATTAGAAAAGTATAAAATAAGTACTTGCCTGCCTATAAAAAGTTGATAAATAAAATATAATATTGGTCCTTCGCAACGCATGCACATTAAAGTATTAAAAAAACAATTATCTAAATAATCTACTAACTACAGAAAATTGTGAAACCAATGATTTTTACCGTAGGTAGGTATGTATGTTCATTACTTTGAGGATGTGTTTGAGGTTAGTTTTAAGACAATCATGGATTACAAATACGTGAATCAGCCCACCTGCCCAATTGGAAGCGTGGGCAGCCAGAACAATAATCGTAACTCTGTTTAACTTTACTAAAACACTCTCGTTAAAACATTTTATTTTAATGTTAATTACTTAAACTATTGAAACTACCCGCTGCTGTTTAAAGTTTAACGCTAATGAGTTAACACAGGTTTATGATCCAACCTAACAGTGGGAACGAGGAATAATAAAATCACTATAGTTAGGAATTCGTTCAGTATTGTTGAACGTATAAAATACATGCATTACGTTCATTATTCGTAACGTGAAGAGCCACAAGGCAGTTTATAATAATAATGTATAAACTCCCTTGTAGATCAGTAAAATATGTGGGTGTAAAAATACCTTTCCATGTTGGCTTCAAAGTGAACATTTTTTAGTTTGATTTCGGCACCCCATAAAATATGTAATAAATTTAATTGTACACCCTGTAAACTTTAATCCATATTCTTGTAGATAACTTTCCTTTACTCCTGTAAAGGAAGGCCAAAGTGCAATTTAAGAATGTCTCTCCAAATTTGTATACAAATAATGCATAAATTACATAGAGTTTAGGTTACAATCGAATATGAATAATTAAAATGTGTGAAATTCAAAAGTAACCTAGACAGATCGACAAGAGTGTTGTACCCTTGATGATATCTTGGATGTTATAGAATATGACGTTAATTGAGGAAAACTACAATACGGTAAGACTTTATACAAAAGCTGCAAGTAAGTATTAAAAGCAAAGATGACCTATTCCTGACGTAATACTGAAGGATGCCCAGGAGCGTGATTTTAACTCAGATACTTTGAACTCAGCTGTTGAAAATGTCAATATTACTATGGAGATATGCATCTTTCTACTGCTGATTTGAATTTCAAAAATCGCACTCCTGAAGTATGATTATTGAAAGTCAAATCAGCAGTAGAAAGATGCATATCTCCATAGTAATTTTGACAGTTTCAACTGCTGAGTTTCAAAAATAGCACTCCAGATCCTGGTCTGTAGGTTATTACCTAAAGACTAGGATCAGGGCATCTGAGAAGCATTTTGGGCCATGGATGGACAGTTAATGCATAAATTCGACAAGTTCCACACGACGCAGTTTTCCGGTACAGCCACATTTACCACATAAACATCTTAAATTGTCCTTTGTATGTTCACGATTATCGAACGAACGGAAAAGGCAGAAGAGGTTGACCTTAATTTTTCGCGTGCGGTCTGTCGCGCGTGCTGCCCCGACCGCGAGAGGACGAACCTGTCACGAAGCCACGAGCTGCAGAACACTGCATAATTATTGTAACTACCTATAGGTACTACTTTGTCGTATGTACGCAGGTTATAAATACATTGCTATTTTCTGCGAGGTGACACAAAAGTACGTATAGAAAATTAAGCATAAGCATATGCTCACGACTATATTCCTCGAGGGGGTAGTCAGAGATATTCTGAAATCACAGAACATCCACGTTTCACTAGTACCGAAATTCTGTCCATTGTGACGAGGAGTGAGCTTGTCGCCACTTGTAATGGACAGTTGGTACAATACATGCCTCGAAATTGAAGCATGCAGGTTTTCTCACGATGTTTTCGATTAAAAGGGTTTAATTTGGATTCCATTTATCGGATTATTCGTGATAACAAACTGTCTGTGAGGTGTGATTCGATATTTCATGTCTCGTCCCATCAAACACAAAAGTGGGTATGCTCGATCTTTCGTTTTGTCAAAAAGAATCGAATCGTCGTATGTCAATCATTCATGCTTTAGTGTAAAGATCATAAAGGTACTATAATAGCTTTATGGTAAAGATTAGCCAGTCAGCAATAGTCGATGTCCCCATAGTTCCCTAATTTGATTCGTTTCCCTGGGCATTCAGCAATGGTCGTATCGAGGCTAACTATGGGGACTATGGGGACATCTGCCGAACTGATGAGGTTTTACTGTATACAGGTTCCTTCTTAATATACTGACACTTTTTAAGGGGATGATCAGAACGTCAAACTGAACATCTTTCTCTATGGCACCAACATAGAAATCGCGAAAAAAAACAGCTCTTCCATACAAAACTGTGAAACAAACTCGAGCCAAATGTATGAGACAGCTGTTTTTTTCTTCACGATTTCGATGTTGGTTCCGTAGAGAAAGTTATTCAGTTCGATGGTCTGGTCATCTCCTTAAAATAGTGTCAGCATATTAAGAAGGACCATGTATAATTTTCTTACACTTTTCTTATTCACAGACCATTAGTAAAGTGGCAGATTTTCCTCAGAATCTAGATCAGCTAGCCATGTACTTATGTACAATAAGCACCACAACGGTTGTCTGATGCAGCAGACAATTACATGCAAAAAGACTCGCAATTTCACCAGTTATCGGTAGAAGCTCTATTTCAGTAGGCAGTAAATAAGTAGTAAGGTCGTGGCTTGGCGCGTAGGTGCTATTTAGCCCTCAAGGTGGTACGGGTGTTCGGTCCACTTCGTGACTTACCGCCGCGCGCGCATGCAATAAGAAATAAACGCCCACGCGAGCGGCCGCCTTAAAAAATGTTAAAATAAATAAAATGCACACGTCTCGGCTTATCTTGCACTTGCGCATGGCGAGGACAGTAAAGGGCGCGCGTGCACTGCGCAATTTTGTCAATTATTTTGTATTTTGTTAAGCCTCAGATTGTTGGACAGATTGAGTGGCAAGGGCCTGGGGTAGTCGTTGTTAACTGAGTTTATTTGATTCCTTGCGCAGAATTAAAACTGAATTGAATCGGTAGAATTTCTTGTTGAGATATTCTCTATCTACTCGGAATATGAAAATCTGTTTCTATTTTACAAAACCACTACAAACTTCAGAAGAGGAATACATCTCTGTAATCAAAACCATCCAAGTGAACCTAAAAACCGTTTTGACATAAAAACATACATACAAACATATATCGGTACATAAACTCACGACCGTAATCCCTTTTGGGGTGGTCATAGCTACAACTACCAACTTTCTGTTTAAGAATTTAGTTCTAGCAATGCTGTAATTTAGCAATTTAAGTTTCAGGATGGAATAGCGTGTCTGACGGAGTGGTGAACCTTTCTCCCACATAAACACTCTATAAGAAACCTTCAACCCCTTAGTCGCCTAGTGCGACACCCACGTCCTTTCTAAACCGGAACCACACGGCTGTTTGAAAATAGCAAATTCTCATATATAGGGTCTTTCTTAATATACTGACACTTTTTTAAGGGGATGATCAGTCCGTCAAACTGAACAACTTTCTCTATGGGACCAACATCGAAAACGCGAAAAAAAAAACTGTTGTCCCATACATTTGACTCAAGTAGGATGGCAGTTTTGTATGGAACATTCGATTTTTTTCGCGATTTCGATGTTGGTGCCATAGAGAATGTTGTTCAGTTTGACAGTCACATCCTCTCTTTAAAAAAGTGTCAGCATATTAAGACGGACCCTGTCCCCCCCACCAAAGTCAACGCGGCTGATTTGTATGAACAGCTGAACTTTTTTGCTATTTATTTACTGTCGCCACATGGGTGTGGGTGGGTATTAAATATCTAACATAAAAACAGTGCAATAATGCTACAATCAATAAAATCGCATAACTCTATAAATTTATAATCTAAGCATTTAATCTCTAGTGGAGCGAAGACTTACCGTATTAATTAATACACGCAAACTATCACCTAGTAGAGACCATACTCTCAGTGTGCGTCGGCCGCGGTGTCCCGGAGCGGCATGTGTACTTCACGTTGGCGGGGCTACCTTAAATCTATACTTCATATAAATAAGGACGACGAGATTTTCCGATTCCTATTTAGCTTTCTGGCCAATTCTGATTACCAAATGTAATTAATTTATTGGATACATATACTATCCGACATATCTTGGACGGTACAAAAGCTGTTCTAAGAATAAGTGAGAGTAAGTGTTTCAAATCTCTGTTTCTGTAATGCAAAACTGTATGCTTAAAATATCGTTGCTATTTTGAATGGAGAATAGACCTACCATTTTAGTGTGGTCATGATAACTAGTGCTGAAATTGTATTGGGTAATTGAAAACATGTTTCTATTGTAGAATATTAAATGCGGAGGCTTTACGTATCTCAAAATTATTTAAAATAAATTAGCTATAGGCGAAATGGGCTACCGACGCCGCGCTGATGCCCGTGTTCCGTGACGGCTAGTTGAGAAAAAAGAACACGTCATTATGTAAAAGACTATGCAAAATTTTCTTCAGAACCATTTCTAAGGGCAATAATGATTAATGAAGTACATAGTAAAAAAACGGTTTGTCGCAATCACGACAGTTTTGCTTTAATAGGGTTTAGGTTTGCTTATTTTTTTTTTTGAAAAATTATGATCTCATCTCACTTGTGGTGAGTGAGATAATGTTAGGCATACCAATATTTTACCCATAAAAGACCGATAACTGGGACGGTCATAAACTTTGTTAAGAGATCTTTAATTTAAGCTTAAATTTAAGGCATACAGCTGAGGCAACAATGTTCTCATTTCACATACGAAAACAATACAAAACTACGATACCACACTAAATGGGGTGGTATATCTTAAGCTATCATCATAATCATCATCACAGCCCATATAGGTACGTCCCTTTGCAGGGCACATGCCTACGTGTATGGGCGTTAGTTCACATTTATTCGATACAGACTATTTTATAATAAAGAATGATAATATTAGGTTTATTCGCAGCAGCTTATTATTACCAACGAACTGCTTCCGTGGTCTAATGGTTAAAAGCATTGCGCTCTTGAAACGGAGGTCGTGAGTTCGATTCCCACGGGGGACACCTAGTGACCTGTCACTTTCGCGTTTTTCCCCAGTTGGTTAGGACATTGCAGGCTGAATCATCTGATTGTCTGAAAAGAAAGATGATTCCGTGTTTCAGATGGCACGTTAAGCCGTGCGTCGCGGCTACTGTCTCTTGTGGTAGTAGTCGTTACATAAAAACCACGTCAGAGGCCGTAAGGCGGTCTGAAAAAACTCTGACACCAGGGCTTGCTGCCCACACGATAAGAAGATTATAACCAAGTTCCATAAGGCAAATTAAACAATGGTCCCGCTTACGTGACGCACACGAGTGGCGTGTGCCCGCGGCAGGTGCGCGCGACCGGTCTAGTCCGTACAATACTGTACGATAAGTACCAGACTAACAGGCCTACTAGTACGTATATTGTAGAGCCTACCCTATTTTATACTACGCACAATAGCCTGCGCTATTTTCACTATTTATGATGTTTTGATTTTAATTTTAGGATGTTTTTGCTTCATTGCACGAGAGAAGAGAAGTTTATTCCGAACGCGCTAACGCGCGCTTCATACAAACGAAATCTGGTTATATTTTCAATACTAACCAATTAAAGTCTATGAAATTTGGCAGAAACAATCTAGAAACAAATCTCTATGCTTGTATGTGGTCCGATTTTCGTTAAAATAAACAGTTTCAATGCTAGGATTAATTTGAGATTTGTATGGAAATCTTTGAGGCATTTTAACGAAAATCTGACTCTATAGAAGCATAGAAATTTGTTTTTAGATTGATTCTGAAAAATTTCATTGAGTTTAATTGGTTAGTATTGAAAATATCACCATAGTACGTTTGTATGGAGCGCGCTCCGAATTATATCCTCTTAATAGATATCTGAATAATCTTGGTACCTAGAGTGCGACACTTATTCGTTGAACCCAGCAGTTGAAAAATACTAAGTACATATGCATCTTTCTACTGCTGATTTGTCAAAGTCAAATTAGCAGTAGGTAGAAAGATGCATATCTCCATCGTAATTTTGACATTTTCTACTGCTGATTTGAACGTGTGAGTTTCAAAAATCGCACTCCTGGTCCGGTTTGTATTTTGCGTAAGTACCTTCTTAAATGTTTCATACTAATGTAAAGTTAATGATTTTAACGGGTTTTTGTTGTTTCTGTATTTCCTGTCGCGTCTTCCCGTGATCATGGCAGTTGTAACACTGCCGAAATATCTGGAACTTAAAAAACAAGAAAAAACGCGGTAGCATAATTATTAATAAACGCGTAACTCTAAAAAATTGTGCTTCATACTAATGGTTTTACATTTCGCCTCCTATACTAGCCTTTTAACGTGAGGTAGGTACAACAAAATGTAAGTATCCTTACTTATTTTTAAACCACGAGTGCATGTCTGTCATCGTTGCCTCGCAAATCAATTCACGGTTGAGAGGCGCCTGTGCGTATGATGCCGGGTTACGTTGCTGACGCGGCACTGACTTGCAGTTTATGGAAAGCTTTTAAATCCCAAGGTAAGGGCTAGGGACTAAATAATTGTACTCCATCGAATGAGTTCCCTTTGTATGACTTGATTAAAGACCAATAAATACCAAACAGTTTTATTTTTTCAACTCATTAAGTTCTGTTGTTGCTACGTGATCGTATCGGATAAAATTGTGAAAATATAGTGTATTTTATAGTGTGTCTGTGTTGATTTAAGATGAGACACTGTAAACAGAGTCCTACTCAATTTTTATTTTTTATTTTTACACAAATTCTCTAGTCACATTTAAATCACCAGAATCTAGCCTGGACTTGTATTATGATGACATGACTAGACAACGATATATATTACATAATATAGATACAAACATTCATGACTCGGGTACAAATATTCATATGTGTCTAGGCATAGCATACAAATATTTGTCCCTTACGGGATTCGAACCCACGATCCTCGAACAGCAGAAAGGTTCAATACCAACTGTACTATAGGGCCGTCAAATATGCTGAAGGATTTTTAAGGTGATGCTCAGAGCATCAAACTGAACAACTTTATGTATGGCACAAACATCGAAGTCGCGAAAAAAACATCAGCTGTTCCATACAAAATTGAATGACTACTCGAGCCAATGGGACAGGAGATTTTTTAATCTCGAATTTGATGTTTGTCCCAGAGAGAAATTTTTCTGTTTGACGGTCTGATCATCCATTTAAAAAACCGTCAGCATATTAAGTAGGACCCTGTATTGATACACAGGATGTTAGATGGATACTTCTGAGATCCTTTGACTAATAATTAAAGATTAAATTAATTAAATAGAGGTTATTAGTGTCACTATAAAAGGCTCATTAAAATAAAAAAGTGACGTAAAGTGTGGGCTAAGACGCCGCCGCTGCGAGCGTCTTAAATCCACAAATCCGGTTTCAGTGAAACGCCGACCTTTCTACAGCTCTGTTTGTTTTTTAAATTCGCAAAACTGTCTTATTTACGTTAATTAAGTGAAGTATAAGTTCGTGACTAGTACTGTGGGAGAGCTGTGAGCTGAAGGTGGGTACTTAACATCCAAGAGAAACGTGATGCCTGTTTCTCTTGCCGACGTTATTTATGTCATATAAGTCCATTTTTTAAGTGAAGACTTATGTGGAATGGCTCATCGACAGTAAAAGCTGATTGTACCTTTCATTGGATGATTACATCTACGAGTATAATTCTGAATTCATTTTTCGCACACAATACACATTCATCATTAATATGGCCAATGGCTATCGACAGGTCAGTGATTATTTATGTTCTTTCATGCAACGTTGTACATACTATACAGGGTGTAACAAAACACCCTTCTAATATTTAAAGGGACGGGATGCGGTGGTTTCAACCATCAAATTGAACAACTTTCAGTATTGAGACAACATAGAGAATTTTTTATACAAAACCGTAACAGTAACAGTGTGGGATATATTAGCCGTTAAACCGTAGGATAAATCAAAAAGCCCCCTTCTAAGTCCGTATATTGTGACGAGAAACTACGGAACCCTACCCTGCGCGTGGCCCGACACGCACATGGCCGGTTTTTAAAATTTTCTTTTAATGTTGTCTCCATAGTGAAAGTGGATCATTTTGAATATCTAAAGTTTAGACTACCACTTTAAATATTACTGGGGTGTTTTGTTACACCTTGTATTATGTCTGTATTTACCTGCAGGGTATGAACCTCCTCCCTATTACGCAATTGATCCTATACCATTAAAAATTTTCCCTCGGTCTACTCTACATAGTGAACCCTTCACTTAACTGATCTATATGGTCGAGATGACGCATTTTCGTTTAGTAAGAGGAGAATACTTTTTAATTTGTACATGTTCGTTATAAAAAGAAAAACGTCGGAATATTTCCGTGTCTACGCACAAACCCGGCTCAAGCTCGTGCTTCGTTTCGAAGCTCACATGTATTGTGACTTATGGGCTGCACAGTACATCTTATTACAGTTATTATCTGCCCCAGGCTCGCTCGAAAGACGAATTATAGAATAGCAGGCAACACAACACTCGTTTTTTATCGGCATCCACCCTGAGGGTTTTCAATACGTGCATCAAGCATTGTTCGAATTCGTCTTGCCGTTACTGTAATTAATCTTGAGGGAATTGTGCAAGTTTTGCTGGCTGGTTTAAAATGGCCCGTTTGTTTCGCTTGCGTGAGAAAGTGTTCCGTAATCTTTTGTGAGTTTCACCGTTGGTTGAAGGGTTTTATTTCTTTCTCCGTAAACTTGCTGCTGGTGAATAATAGCCATGATTATCATAATCAATCAGAATGCCTTCAGTAAGACACTTTGAAGAAGCGATAAACTACCTAGTTGTTCTGAACTTCTGAAGTTATCTTCTTTTATATCTGCAATAGAAACTCGCAAATAAAATTTCTGCTTTCGTCTGTCCCCGGCTTAGCTCAGAGTTGAGTGAGAATACTAGAAAGCTGTAATTTGACATCATATTCAGTCAGCATTTAATCACGCCGACAAAGTGGTAAAATAAAATCTTGAAATATATTTCTTTTACCTCCCCTACACGAAAAGTGGTGATGCATTTTTTTTCTCGTTTATCCCATGATGTGAGGTATCGTTGGATAGGTCTTTTAAAAATATTGTGGGTGTCGGAAAGCGGGTTTTCGATTTAGAATAACGTATCCCGTTAGCGAAATATTGAAACGAATTAAAGTGAACATTTTAGTTAGAGTTAAGTGTCCCCCCTGCCAGCTAAACGGTTATTTCTGGATATGTGAAAATATTCACGGCAGTAATGTATATAACGAAGTTAAAAGGAAAACTATCACCGCTTAGGCATTACAATTTAACGAGTACAAATAAATTATACTTTATTGCACACCAAAACAGAACATACATTTGAATACAGATAAAGAATTAAAAGTAGGTACAAATAAGGCGGTCTTGTCGCTAAAAAGCTATTTCTTCCAGACAACCTTAGGGTAGAGGAATTAACAAACGACAAAGCGAGTAATAGTCGACCAACTTGTAAAATGTACTTTTTTAGCCGTTAAACCGTAGTATAAAACAAAAAGCCCCCTTCTAAGTCCGTATATTAAGACGGGCAACGAAGGAACCCTACTATGCGCGTGGCCCGACACGCACTTGACCGGTTTTTTTTATTACGAGTATTATGAAAACTCTTATTTCTACGTAACCCAAAAAATCATCAGTAGAATTTAAAAATGTTCTGAATTCTGAAGAAAAGTTTTTCAGTTAATGCGTTCATTTGATTGTTTGATAAAAAATATAAATATAAGTTAAAACATGAACCGTCATCGTATTTAACAAGTGTAGAGATATTGTTATTATTCTCTTCTTTCGTGTCGGAATGAGCATTATTAATTTATTATTATATAACTGCTATAACACGATGTTAGTAAATGACAATGACGACAGTCTTCATTACGCATTTTCAACGTGATAAATTAATAATACAAGCATTTACCCGCGACTTCGTCCAGACAGGTCTCGTCGTCGTAACGAGTTAAATTATATACAAGATTTCGCGTCTAATCATAAGCTTTCAAACAAAAAATAGTTTCAAACAAACAAACAAATAGACAAACAGATAGAAAAATCTGTTATTTGGAATTAGGGACACCTAAAAACCATATCGTAACTTTTTTTTCTTTTACTACGACGGGCTCACCCCCCGTCACACTGGACAGAGTTTCGGTACTACTGGTGAAACGTGGATGTTCTGAGGTTTCAGAATATCTCTGACTACCCCCTCGGGGAATATAGTCGTGAGCATATGTATGTATGTATGTATGTTTTTCTTTTAATATCTTCAATGTAAAAGACACTTTTCTATTATAGTTTACTATTAAGTAGAGATTATAATGAAGAAGAGAAGATTATGAATTGGGGGCTTTTAGGAAACGTAGAAACTATTTGTACACGCGTCATTTAAAAGTACTGAACCGATTTGGATGGGATTTTCACAATAGCATAGGGCTTAGTTTGCCATAATATTTAGGCTTTATGCCATCACAATCGGTTCATTCAATCAAAAGTTATGAGCAATTTAAAGTCAGTGGTCTGCGCGTACGGAGTCGCAGGCGCCGCTATAGTCCCGAAATTAATTCAATCGTGAGTCTCTAATCAAGCTTTTATTAGCCATTTTGTAAATACACGAACATAATAAAAGTACCTAAATATGTTTGTAAAACATAGCCATCCAAATTGTACAATAGGAAACCAACAAATCACTAGTTTTTAGGGTTTAGTACCTCAAAAGTAAAAAAACGGAACCCTTATAAGATCACTTTGCTAGGGTCCATCCGTGTGTCTGTCCGTCTGTCAAGATCCTTTTCCATCGACTTGCACTTGACCGTTTTTTTAAAGATAAATAAGAAGTTAACTCAGACTTCCTTGTTGAGATAACTCGAGTACCTACTACTGGGAGATAAGTTTATAGGATTCCGTAGTAAAACTGTACCATAAAGTAACCCTTATATAACAGGAAGCTGGCATAGGTATTGTCTTTTATTGGAGGATAATATTGGCATCCATTGGCTTGTATCTATGTTATATAATGTGTATGTCGTGTCCAGGCGGTCAATCTATCTGTCTTATCTCTTTTTTTTATCTGTGCATATGTCATTTTCCTCCCAGTCTACATGTCGAGATTATTAATTTTATTTCTCTACCGGTCAGTTGCACGTATGTTTATTAAAGTAAATCTTCCATTAAATCTCTTGCTGTTACTTTTTGTCTTGTTGACGTAGTAAAAGCTAGCAAGAGATTAATTTCGCTAAGAACGAATTACAGAAAAAATCTTCAACGAAAAACGTTCCGAACATTTCGAGTTACTTAATTAATTTTATTTCTCTACGTGACATTAATTTCATAATTCGTAGAGCTTAAACTAAGATTGTTATTTATTTATCCAAGTTTTTTTAACTTGGAACAAAGTTTATTAATCAGATAATAATAACTATGCAGCCTAACTAATTCAAAAACTCAAAAAACTGATTACCTACCTAATGAGCTGTTTCGTTTTTATAATAGCTACGGAACCATATTTTTAATGATGTGCTCCGGACTCTGTATTAGCACTTGTCTGGTATTGGTTTCATAATGTTTTTGCTACCTAACATTGTATTTTAATACAAATTTTAGTTTAGTTACATCACAGTACGAATTACACCCGTTCGGTCAACAGTGCCGTGCTTTTATTAGGTAGTAGTAAAACTACTTTAACTAACATGTCAAAGCCACAGTTTTTTGCATTTAGTATTTTTGTGTTCAGTTTAATAGTTTGTAATGAAGCATCAAGAATATTGGTTTTTATTCCAACTGCAGCAATAAGTCATCAAGTAGTGTTTCGGCCTCTAACTCAGGAGCTTGCTAGACGAGGACACGAAGTAGTCGTTGTTACGACAAATCCTGCTTTTCCAAAGGGTAAAACACCCCCAAATCTGATAGAAATCGATTTACACAATGTGTCATACAGTTCTTGGACTGAACTAAAAACTCGAATGCCAGTCGGCGATAAGCAACAGATGATTAACCGAATGTCCGAAACATTTAATTCAATCACAGATATGTTGACCAGACAATTTAACGACGAAATATTCCTCAAATTGATACAAGACAAGTCGCAGCATTTCGACTTATTGATACTAGAAGCTTGGATTCGGCCAGTATTAGCGTTATCTCATGTGTTCAAAGCTCCAGTCATTCAACTGAGTTCTCTAGGAGCATTGTATGATAGCTATGACATTATTGGAGCCCCAAGTCATCCTCTTCTTTACCCAGTATTCACCCGTCAAAGGTTGTATAACCTTTCAATGTGGGAGAAAGTGAAAGAGTTATACAATCATTACAAGCTAGAGTCGGCGATATACGCTGCCGATAAGCGAAACGAAGAACTTCTGAGAACAATTGTAGGTCCTGACATGCCGAGTTTGAAAGAATTGAGTAATAATGTGGATATGTTGTTCCTGAACTTGCATCCCCTGTGGGATAGTAACCGTCCTGTGCCTCCAGGCGTGGTGTACATAGGTGGAATACACGTGAAACCTGCGGAGAAAGAGTTACCCAAGGTAACACATCAATTAGCGATTAGAATAAAGCAAAATAGCGCTTTGCCGCTTTCTATCGAGGAAAGATAATACGCAGTTAAAATGTATTTTAATGTCTGTTACATTTATTGGGATATACAACGTATTAATGAATAAGTGCAAAACCTCATACACCACAACTGATTGACAACAAAATAATTAGATTGAAACAATAATTTCATTATTTAGATTGTTAATAAAATTTAAAGTTATTCGCATTTTCAGTTTTGAGGCAAAAATGATTTGTTGTCATTTCAGTAATGAATGAAAGCGCAAACGTGATCATGGATACATTAGTAAGTAGGGTGAGAGTACCAAGTGGTGGTTTGAGATTGAGTTCAGTAAATTTTTTACAAACAAATTATTCAATCTTTTGATAAAAATGACCTATTTGAAACCATGATAATTAGATTCTACTCTCGATTCTAAACAAACTACTTTCTAGTTTTGTGTTAATTGAATAACACGTTGTATATTTTTTTTACATGTTGCATAAATTTTTAATGAGTGTTTTAATACTTATCTCAACAATTTCAGCAATCCATAAACTGTTCTATACATTTAGGTTGCGATAATCGCGTAGAATTCATCGTACAAGCGAACGCTCTTTCCTATAAGAATTATTGTAATGAATATAGTTCAAGATTTTAATTGGTCTTTATTTCGCAGCGAAGATCAAATAAAATCTTTGTAAAATTCATAAAAAAGGGCTGCAATACTAGGAAGGAAAATTATGAGTCGTTCGGCATACTCAAATAAAATAGTAAAGATTGGTGACTGATGAGGGGCGGGACGGGACGTAGTGGACGAAGGCCCTTCCTCCTGCGGCCATCCATTATATTTATAATCTAGTCCAGGGGTGCTGAAGTGTGGAGAATGTGGTCGCACTTTTACTGCAAAAATCGGGTACGTCAGCCACCTGAGAGCCGAGCACACGAACGCCACTCTCGGCTACGAGTAAACAGTCGCTCTGGCCGGTAATGGTCATGATAATGTTGAAATAGTAGTAGTACCTACTTTTAGTATTTTCAGTATGATAATCAGTATATTATGGCAATATTTATTCCATTTCAATTTCAGGATCTCAAAACTTATCTGGATTCTTCGGTACACGGAGTCATATATATAAGTTTTGGCACCACTGTTCCCACGGAAAGCATACCCAAGGAAATGATACAAAATGTGATCAACGTTGTTTCTCAGCTGCCTTACGACATTTTGTGGAAGTGGGACCAGGACGAACTACCTGGACGATCACCTAACATAAGAATATCTAAGTGGCTACCCCAATCAGATCTATTAAGTATGTCCCTATTTTCATTAAGGGAAAGACTGCCAAAACCAATAATGGAATGTGATGTGAACCTAAAAGATGCCAATTAAATTTTATATGTTTCTAGGACATCCCAAAATCAAGTTGTTTCTTATGCAAGGAGGGTTGCAATCGACAGATGAAGCTATCAATGCTGGAGTACCAATGATAGCCATTCCCCTGATAGGAGATCAGTGGTATAATGCAGAAAAGTTTGTCTACCACAAAATAGGACTAAAACTTGATAGTGAAGAATTTACTGCTGACGATTTGAGAAATGCTATTAAAACAATTATTGAAGATGACAGGTATTAATATAGCTATCATTATTATTTAGATCTTTTTAATAATTAGGTACGGTCATAGTAGAATAATGATTCGATAATAGTTATTTATTCTGTGAACTATACTTACTGTGCTGGCTCAGGCACCCGAAGTGGATCTTCGCCTCTGACAACAAAACACGCCATTCATCTCTTTTCTGTGCCATCTCAGTCCAGTTGGGCACCTCCAACTCCTCAAGATCCTTGGTGACCTATTCAGCGATATCTGGGCCTGCCCACCGGGCGACGCCCAGAGGGTCGCTCCAGATAAGCTCTCTTCACCGCACGATCTTCCCCCATCCGTTCTACGTGTCCGTAAGCCAGCGCAGTCGTGCAGATTTTATCTCTCCTAGGACGTTGGGAGTGGAAACTAGGTTTTCTATTTCCATATTCTTCCTTATGTGCTAACTGCCATCTTCTCTCTTAGTCGGTTCCAAAATCTTTCGGAAGATTTTCCTTTCGGCAACATTAGTTGCTAAGCTATTAAGCTTATTTTCCTCTTTCAATGTCAGTGTCCAGGCTTCGAATCCGTACATTAAGATCGGTCTAATGACTGTTTTGTAGACACGTATGTTAGTCGGTCTTTTTATTAGTTTGGACACTACGGCCGAGATTCAGAGACGATTTTTAAGTCATAGTTCGAACTCCCGTATGTCAAAATCCATACATTTTCGCCCTGCTTAGCTCGAGCTGAGACTAATAAAATCGTTTCTGAATCTCGGCTTAAAACCTTATGAACAACAGCGGCGCATCTTAGGGCATTTTGTACTCGGATGTCTATCTCCTCTTCTCTTTGGTTAGAGTCAGTTACAGTGCACCCAAGGTATTTAAAGTCAACTCCTTTAGCACTGAACCATTGACGTTGAGGTCACTTCTTTTGACTATCCGATATTTATATCTTTGCATGAGGAGATATTCCGTCTGTTCACGGCTGATTCTAAGACCATCTTTTAGAAACGAATTATTTTTATTGAGGAAGCAAGATACCTAACTCATATTAGGATTGTTGCAGGTTACGATGAAATAGCCCAGTAAAAATACGCTTTTTTCGTAGGCTTAATCTTAAAATAAGTTTGTATCTATTTGACCGTATAGTTTGAAATAATACTGGATTTGGTTTCATTGCATGAAGTCAAAAGTTTACTCGCATGACTTCATGAGTTAGGTATGACGTCAACTAAATTTTGAAGATTTATGGTTGTTGATGGAGCTAAAAGTTTCCATTAAAGCATTCTATTATTTGACGCATTAATCATATTAAAATCAAGCTAGCCAGAAATAATATCATACCACGATGCCTACCTACTACGTACTGCTCATTCTTGTACTACTATGGCAGGTTTTAAAAAAATATTGAATTACAGTTATCGTCGCAACGTAGTCAAGCTCTGCGAACTGATGCACGACCAGCCTCAGACGCCGCTGGAGCGCGCCGTCTGGTGGACAGAGCACGTGCTCAGGCACGCCGGGGCACGTCACCTGCGCGCGCCCGCCGCCAACATCACCTGGACGCAATACCTCGAGTTACACCTAATATTTACTCTAGTTGTAGGCCTGATAGTATGTATCACCTTATTGTTATTGATCTTTAAATATAATGTAAAATGTGTATTTGGAAAATCGAGCAAAACGAAGAAGAACAATTAAATGATGAAAAGATGTTTTTATTCAAAACGCCGCCTATTTTGATCATAGTCCCGGTATACTAGGAATTCTAAGCACCAATATATAAAGTCTATTACAAGTGCACTATGCTGTCTGAGCGCGTATTTATACCTACCTATAATAGGTGATACTCTGTTTTTAAACTCGGGGTGATGTTATGTATATTGTCGGGTAATGAATACACTTGGGTACCTACCTATAGGTACTTACCTTACTAAGCATTATTACCTACACGTCTGGCTGTTTTCAGCGTTGGCGTTCTATTGACTCTAAAAATTAAAAACCGGCTAAGTGCGTGTCGGGTAAAGCGTTAGGGTTCCGCTGTTGCCCGTCACAATATACGGATTTAGAAGGGGGCTTTTTGTTTTATACTACAGTTTAATGGCTAATAAAGTCTAATATGTACATTTTACAAGTTGGTCGACTATTACTCGTTAACTTGTAAAGCCTACTTAGCGGTGATAGTTTTCCTTTTAATTTCGCTATATAAACTACGCATTACCGCCGTGAATTTTTTCACGTATCCAGAAACAATAGTTTAGCTGGCAGGGACGACGACAACGACACTTGACTCTAACAAAAAATTGAATTAATACTTCGCTAACGGATCCCTAAATCAAAAAATTGTTTCCCCACACCCACATTATTTTTAAAAGACCTATCCAATAATATCCCACACTATGGGATAGACGAGAAAAGAAATTGAGTCCCCACTTTTCATGTAGGGGGAAGAGGGGGGGGGCTAAAAAAACTCGCTCCTTAATTTTAGGGAGAGTTTTGTTAATTACTTATTAATAAGCTTTTGAAGTTTACGCTCATGTTACGATGTTAAAGACTTATTGATAATTTGAATTGATAGATTTTTTATTACCCGACTGCGCCAGGAGGATTATGTTTTTCGAGCGTAGGTATGTATGTATGTATGTATGTTTGTATATCTATTTCTTTGGCATGCCCTACAGCCTAAACGGCTTGATGGATTTTAACGTATGAGGTGTTATTAGATTCGTAAAAATTGTGAGAGTGACATAGGCTATAAAATTTTAATTTATGGCGTCTGCGAATGAAAAAAGAGGGGGCAAAAAACATTATTTTTTTTGTTAAAAATTTCAATATGGGTATCAAATGAAAGCTAGTGAACAGACGATTCCAAATATATATATTTTAATACTTTTATGTTACCGTTTCGACACAAGACTGAAAAGTATGAAACAAACTAAATTATTAAGAAAAACACAAAACTCGACTGCATGAAAATCTTCTTTGTCCCCGTTTGCGATACCTACCTAATAACATTTAAATTATATTTGCTCAAACAAAGTAGTTTTAGCTGATTAGTGATTATAGAGCTTGTTTTTCTCTTTTTAGTTAATAGGTTTTTTATGCAGTCGGGTTTTTTGTTTTGTCACACACGCACAGACAGTTTTGGACACAGAATGCTATCAAAAAATAATTTTCGAAGTACATTCTGACCACATTGACTTTTTAAGAAAGTGGACATGGATGAAGCTAATAATGAAACTACAAAATGTATAAATACAAAAAAATAAAACTATAAAACATGCACCGTCATCGTAACAAATGCAGAGATATTATTAATTTTCTCTTCTTTCGTGTCGGCATGAGCATTACTAATTAATTAATTATTATACAGGGTGTTACAAAAGTAAAAATAAAAATTTTAAATTTTTAGGGGATTGTTTAGACCATCAAACTGAACAACTTTCACTATGGGACCAACATCGAAATTGCAAAAAAAAAATCACCTGTCCCATACATTTACCTCGAGTAGATTTGTAGTTTAGTATGGAACATCAGATTTTTTTTTCGCGATTTCGATGTTGGTCCTATAGTGAAAGTTGTTCAGTTTGATGGTCTAAACCACCCCCTTAAATGTTTATTAATATTTTGGTAACACCTTGTATAACTAGGTACTATAACACGATGTAAGTGTATGACAATGACGACAGTGGTTAGGTATATTTGATAATAAGTCAAGATTAAACATCTAGCTATATCTACATAATGTATATAGGTATATTTTCCTTTGAATAAATTATATTTTAGTTATATCAATGATATTATCTATTCTATACATTTAATAAATTGCATACTTGGCGTGGATGCAGGTATATTGAAGATATTTGCAAACATATTTATTGGGGACGTTTAGGATTTGTAATAATTGAAATTATGTAATTGTACTTTGTATATTTTGTTTTGTTTAAAAGAAGTGTGTTGTAGAGTTTCTGGCCGCATCTTCTCTACAACGGAACACCTTCCGACGCGGTGGTAGATTCAAAAACATGACGTCAAAAAGTTATCTATGTGATATTATTTTGAATAAACAATTTTGAATTTTGAATTTTGAATAATAGAATGCACTATTTTTAGAATTTTCATCTGTTTGTCTGCTTGTTTGTGCGAGCATCATTTGAAACGACAGAAGCTTTGGATAAGGTTTTCACAATATCATAGGGCTTAGATTGGATTAACATTTAGGCTTTATTTCATTGCAATCGTCAGTGGTCGAAATATAATTCAATCGTGAGTCTCTAATCACGCTTTTTTAACACGAACATATTATAAGTATATTTTAAAAATGGAGTCATTTAACTTGTACAATAGGAAGTAAACAAATTACTAGTTTTTAGGGTTTAGTAAGTAGAACAAAAGAAAAAAAGGTAAGCTTATAAGATCACTTTGCTGGCGTCCGTCCGTGTGTTTGTCCGTCTCTCAAGATCCTTTTTAATCGACTAGCACTTGATCGTTTTTCAGATAAAAAAAGTTTTCTCAGACTTCCACAAGGAAGTCGAATCAAGGAAGGGACTCGAATTATCTCGACAACGAGATAATTCGAGTACTGGTAGATAATTTTATAGGATTCCGTAGTCAGACTGTACCTTAAAGTAACCCGAATATAATGTTGTCTGTCTTGTCCAGGCGGTCAATATGTCTAAACTCTCTATTATCCCTTGCATAAGCCATATTTTCCTCCCAGTCTACTTTAAAATGGACTATGTATTAAATAGTAATAAAAAGAGATTAAAAGTAAGTAGGTCTAATATATTTGGTCGAGAAAAACGAATTACAGAAAAAAATCTTCAACGAATAACGTAACGTTACGAACATTTTTCTCTACGTGACTTTAATTTCACATATCGTAGAGCTTATATACATTGTTATTTACTTACATAAGTTTATCAATTTTGAACAAGGTACATTAATTAGATAATAATAATTATGCAGCCTAACTAAATAAAAACCCAAAAAAACTAACCACCAATCTTTAGAATTTTATTATAGCTACGGAACCATCTTTAATTATGTGCTCCGTACTCTGATACGTAAGTACTTATCTGGTATTTGTTTCGTAATGTTTTTACTATCGAACATCGTATTCTAATACAAATTTTATTTTAGTTTCAATACAGTACGAAGTACACCCGTTCGGTCAACAGTACCGTGCATTTATTAGGTAGTAGTAAAACTACTTTAATTAACATGTCAAAGCCACAGTTTTTTGCATTTATTATTTTTGTGTTCAGTTTAATAGTTTGTTATGAAGCATCAAGAATCTTGGTTTTTGTTCCAACTGCAGCAATAAGTCATCAAGTAGTGTTTCGGCCTCTGACTCAGGAGCTTGCCAGACGAGGACACCAAGTGGTCGTTGTTACGACGAATCCTGCTTTTCCGAAGGGAAAAGCACCTCCCAATCTGATAGAGATCGATTTACATAATGTGTCATACAATTATTGGGGTAAATTGAAAACCTTAATGCCAGTTGGCAGGAAACAACAGATGATTACCCAAATGACCGAAACATTTACAATATTAGGAGATTTGTTGGCCAGACAATTAACGGACGAAATACTCCTCAAATTGATACAAGATAAGAAGCAGCATTTCGACTTATTGATTCTAGAAGCTTGGTTTAGACCAATTTTGGCGTTATCTCATGTGTTCAAAGCTCCAGTCATTCAACTGAGTTCTCTAGGAGCAATGTTTGATAACTATGACATGATTGGAGCCCCAAGTCATCCTCTTCTTTACCCAGTATTCACCCGTCAAAGGTTGTATAACCTTTCAATGTGGGAAAAAGTGAAAGAATTATACAATAATTACAGGATAGAGTCGGCGATATACGCTGCCGATAAGCGAAACGAAGAACTTCTGAGAACAATTGTAGGTCCTGACATGCCGAGTTTGAAAGAATTGAGTAATAATGTGGATATGTTGTTCCTAAACTTGCATCCCCTATGGGATAGTAATCGTCCCGTGCCTCCAGGCGTGGTGTATATAGGTGGAATACATGTGAAACCTGAGAAAGAGTTACCCAAGGTAATACTAATTTACTTCAATCCTAAATATTAATATTGCATAAATGTTAACGGGTTCTGTTTTTAGTAAAGATTGGTGACTGATGATTAAGACTAAATAGTGGGGGTGGGACGGGACGTAGTGGACGAAGGTCCTTCCTCCTGCGGCCGTCCATTATATTTATAATCTAGTGGAGGGGTGCTGAAGTGTGGAGAATTTGGTCGCAGTTTTACTGCAAAAATCGGGTACGTCAGCCACCTGAGAGCCGAGCACACGAACGCCGCTCTCGGCTATGAGTTAACAGTCGCTCAGGCCGGTAATGGTCATGATAATGATGAAATAGTAGTAGTACCTTCTTATAGTATTTTCAGAATGATAATCAGTATAATATGGCAACATTTATTCCATTTCAATTTCAGGATCTCAAAAGTTATCTGGATTCTTCGGTACACGGAGTCATATACATAAGTTTTGGCACCACTGTTGCCACGGAAAGCATACCCAAGGAAATGATACAAAATGTGATCAACGTTGTTTCTCAGCTGCCTTACGACATTTTGTGGAAGTGGGACCAGGACGAACTACCTGGACGATCACCTAACATAAGAATATCTAAGTGGCTACCCCAATCAGATCTATTAAGTATGTCCCTATTGTCATTAAGGGAAAGACGGCCAAAATCAATAATTGAATGTGATGTGAACGTAAACGATGCCAAATTTAAAATTTTATAGATTTCTAGGACATCCCAAAATCAAGTTGTTTCTTATGCAAGGAGGGTTGCAATCGACAGATGAAGCTATCAATGCTGGAGTACCAATGCTAGCCATTCCCCTGATAGGAGATCAGTGGTATAATGCAGAAAAGTTTGTCTACCACAAAATAGGACTAAAACTTGATAGTGAAGAATTTACTGCTGACGATTTGAGAAATGCTATTCAAACAATTATTGAAGATGACAGGTATTAATATAGCTTTCATTATTATTTATATCTTTTTAATACTCAGGTACTTTCTAAGAAGATAAATGATTAGATAATAGTATTGATTCTGTGACCTAAGTAGTAGCGAATTATGACTATTGAGGAAGCAATAAGATACCTAACTCATGTTAGGATCGTAGCAGGATGCGATCGAATTATTTATATCTTTGAGGCCTATATTATTAAGTTTGGATCTATTCGTCCGTAAAATCGTTGCTCGGTATAGTTTGAAATAAGACTGGACTATGTTTCGTTGCAAGAAGTTAAAAGTTTAGGTACTCTCATGACTTCATGAGTTATAACGTCTACAAAATGTTGAAGATTTATGGTTGTTGATGGAGGTAAAAGTTTCCTTGACACATTAATCATAATATATTGACGTTAAAAAAATCAAGCTCCCCAGAAATAATACTACGATGCCTACCTACCACGTAGTGCTCATTATTGTACTACTGAAGCAGGTTTAAAAAGTTACTAAATTACAGTTATCGTCGCAACGTAGTCAAGCTCTGCGAACTGATGAAGGACCAGCCTCAGAAGCCGCTGGAGCGGGCCGTTTGGTGGACAGAGCACGTGCTCAGGGACGCCGGGGCACGTCACCTGCGCGCGCCCGCCGCCAACATCACCTGGACGCAATACCTTGAGTTACACCTAGTATTTACTCTAGTTGTAGGCCTGATAGTATCTATCACCTTATTGTTATTTATCGTTAAATACATTTATAAATGTGTATTTAGAAAAACAACCATTACGAAAAAGAACAATTAAATGATGAAAAGGTATTTTTCATTCGAAACGCCTCCTATTTTGATAATAGTCCCGGTATACTGGGAATTCTAAGCAACAATATAAACTAAGTAAGTTCTAAGCAACAATAAAGTCTATTCCAAGTGCACTATGCTGTCTGAGCGTGTGTATATACCTACCTAGATACTCTGTTTTTAACCTGGGGATGGTGTAATATAGGTATAATTTCGGGTAATTAATACACTTAGGTTAAGGCACGATGGAACTGGCATAACCTCAGGGTTAAAATCTCAATATAAAAAATATATATAAAGAATATTTAAAAAAAACACTTAGGTACCTAAGACTTTACTAAGCATTATTCATTATTACCTACTCTTCTCGCTGTTTTCAGCGACTAGTACAAACATAGACAATTTTTCTATAATACAAAAATGCAACGTTATCTACCGTTCTCCTAATGAGGTGTTTTTATATTTAAAAAAAACCTATTAACTGTAAAGAAAAAAACAAGTACTATAATCACTAATCAGCTATAACAACTTTGTTTGGGCTAATATAATTTGAATGTTATTAGGTAGGTATTGCAGGCGGGGACAAACCAATCAATGACCAACCAAAAATCTTCTTTGTCCTCGTTTGCGATACCTACCTAATAACATTCAAATTATATTAGTCCAAACAAAGTTGTTATAGCTGATTAGTGATTATAGAACTTGTTTTTTTCTTGTCAGTTAATAGGTTTTTTATGCAGTCGGGTTTTTTGTTTATCTTAATAATTTGGTTTATTTCATACTTTTTAGTCTTGTGTCGAAACGGTAACCTAAAAGTACTATAATATTTATATATTTGGAATCGTCTAATTACTAGCTTTCATTTGATACCCATATTGTAATTTTTAACTAAAATAAATTGTTTATTCCCCTGTCTTTTTTAATTCATAGACGCCATCTTGAAATAATATACCCTATGTCACTCTCACGATTTTTACAAATCTCATGATACCTCATACGTTAAATTCCATCAAGCCGTTTAGGCTGTAGGCCGTGCCAAAGAAATAGACAAACATACATACATACATACATACATACATACATACATACATACATACATACATACATACATACATACGCTCGAAAAACATAACCCTTCTTCTAACGCATTCGGGTAAAAAATTGCTTAGTGGCACTGGATGGATCATCATCATCATAATTATTACTCTGATTGAACAGTTAGAATCCGGGGTTCAATCACAAAGTCTTTGCTTAATTTCCACAATATTAATTTAAAATCAGCAGATCCTCAAACCACACAGTTTAAATGGGCAGCCCCTGCAGCTGCAGCCATATCTACATGGTGTTAGGGTAAATAAGGGGTGATTGTACCTATGATACTGATCAATTTTCCCCGAGAAACCGATGGGAAATTTGCAATTAAAATTTCGAGTTTTCATACAAACGTTCAATAAGCCGATTGCATTAAGTATGGAAAGAGATTTCTTTCCTCTGAGAATGTCCTGTTCTGTTCTGTTCAGTATCATAGGTACAATCACCCCTTCAAGTAATGCAACTGTTTACCCTAACATCCTGTATAATAGCTCCACATTTTTTTTTATACCTACCTACCTGTTTATAAATATTCATAAGCATAAGCATATGCTCACGACTATATTCCCCGAGGGGGTAGTCAGAGATAATCTAAATGTTATTAACTACTTATTCCATCGCAAACAGACGGACGGACGAACGGACAATTCAATTCAATTCAATATAATTTTATTCAATATAGGAGCTTACAGCACACTTATCAAACGTCAAAAATTTTTTTAAAGCTACCAAGGGTAATATAATAAGTATTGCGCTTGTAATAATTATTGTACCTACGGAACACTAAAATCTTGGAACATAATAGCCTTTGCTTACACAAATCCCTTTCTATTATGAAAACTCTTATTTTTACGTAACCTCAAAAATCATCAGTAGAATTTCAAAATATTCTGAATTCTGAAAAAAACGGTTTAAACTATAAAACATATAAGAAAAAAACATGCACCGTCACATCGTAATTATATATATATATATATATATAATTATATAATAATTATTATTTTCTCTTCTTTCGTGTCGGCATGATCATTAATAATTAATTTATTATTATATAACTACTATAACACGATGTTACTGAATGACAATGACGTCAGTATATTTAACGCATTTTCACCGTGATAGATTAAATTGTTATATTTGATATTCTTATCGTGTGGGCAAGCCAGCCAGCTGGTGTCAGAGTTTTTTCAGACCGCCTTACGGCCTCTGACGTGGTTTTTATGTAACAACTACTACCACCAGAGATAGTAGCCGGGACCAATTTAAGTTAAGAGGCGTTAAGAGGCGGCATTTAAAATGAAACACACCTTTTCATCATTTAATTGTTCTTTTTCGTAATGCTTGTTTTTCTAAATACACATTTAAAAATATATTTAACAATCAATAACAATAAGGTGATAGATACTATTAGGCCTACAACTAGAGTAAATACTAGATGTAACTCAAGGTATTGCGTCCAGGTGATGTTGGCGGCGGGCGCGCGCAGGTGACGTGCCCCGGCGTGCCTGAGCACGTGCTCTGTCCACCAGACGGCGCGCTCCAGCGGCTTCTGAGGCTGGTCCTTCATCAGTTCGCAGAGCTTGACTACGTTGCGACGATAACTGTAATTCAATACATTTTTTTAAACCTGCGCTTTAGTAGTAAAAGAATGAGCACTACGTACGGACAAATAGATACAAGCTTAAGGATATAGGCCTCAAAGATACCTTTTAGGTAGAAAGAAATAATTCGATTGCAACCTGCTACGATAACGGTATCTCATTGCTTCCTCAATAGTCCTAATTCGCTTCTACCTAGGTCACAACATAAATAGCTATTATCTAATAATTAATCTACTATCTAAGGTATAATAACTTTATGATCCACTATGACCGGTCCCAAGTATTATAAAGATCTAAATAATCATGAAAGCTATATTAATACCTGTCATCTTCTATAATTGTTTTAATAGCATTTCTCAAATCATCAGCAGTAAATTCTTCACTATCAAGTTTCAGTCCTATTTTGTGGTAGACAAACTTTTCTGCATTATACCACTGATCCCCTATCAGGGGAATGGCTATCATTGGTACTCCAGCATTGATAGCTTCATCTGTCGATTGCAACCCTCCTTGCATAAGAAACAACTTGATTTTGGGATGTCCTAGAAATTTATAAAATGTTTAATTTGGCCTCGTTTACGTTCACATCACATTCAATTATTGATTTTGGCAGTCTTTCCCTTAATGACAATAGGGACATACTTAATAGATCTGATTGGGGTAGCCACTTAGATATTCTTATGTTAGGTGATCGTCCAGGTAGTTCGTCCTGGTCCCACTTCCACAAAATGTCGTAAGGCAGTTGAGAAACAACGTTGAATACATTTTGTATCATTTCCTTGGGTATGCTTTCCGTGGCAACAGTGGTGCCGAAACTTATGTATATGACTCCGTGTACCGAAGAATCCAGATAACTTTTGAGATCCTGAAATTGAAATGGAATAAATATTGCCATAATATACTGATTTTCATACTGAAAATACTAATAGAAGGTACTACTACTATTTCATCATTATCATGACCATTACCGGCCAGCGCGACTGTTTAGTCATAGCTGAGAGCGGCGTTCGTGTGCTCGGCTTTCAGGTGCTTCATACTTCAGCACTCCTCGGCTAGATTATAATGGATGGCCACAGGAGGAAGGGCCTTCGTCCACTACGTCCCGTCCCGTCCCCCACTATTATAATGAGTTTTTAACTGACTTCAAAAAGGAGGAGCTCCTATGTTCGGCTGTAGGTATGTTTTTTTTTTATTCATGTTCACCGATATTTTCGTCAACTGTGGATCAATTTAAAAAAATCCCGTGTTGTTGCCATTTAAATTTTGTGAAGATCTGATGACACGCTCCAGAGCTACACAACTATAATATCTTTATGTAAACAACATATAGCAAGTACGAAAAAGTCGTAAAAGAAGAACGTAAAGTCATATGCTGCAATCTGCAATAGTATTTTTTTAATTCTTAAATTTTGAAGTCTGTTTTTGGCTATTTATGTAGGTACGTAAGTAACTATGGTCTGAGGCCTAAGCAATTAATTTAATTTACATATCGTGTAAGTTAACGTTTGTTATTAATTATATAATAATTCTTATAGCAACGAGCGTTCGCTCGCATGATAAATTCTACACGATTATCGCAACCTAAATGTGAACAGTGGATGGATTATTGAAATTCTTCAGTTCATTAGTCAGAAACTCGTTAAAATTTATGCAATATGAATATTTAGGATTGAAGTAAATTGGTTTATATTACCTTGGGTAACTCTTTCTCAGGTTTCACGTGTATTCCACCTATGTACACCACGCCTGGAGGCACAGGACGATTACTATCCCATATGGGATGCAAGTTCAGGAACAACATATCCACATTATTACTCAATTCTTTCAAACTCGGCATGTCAGGACCTACAATTGTTCTAAGAAATTCTTCATTTTGCTTGTCGGCATCGTATAGCGCCGACTCTACCTTGTAATGATTGTTTAACTCTTTCACTTTCTCCCACATTGAAAGGTTATACAACCTTTGACGGGTGAATACTGGGTAAAGAAGAGGATGACTTGGGGCTCCAATCATGTCATAGTTATCAAACATTGCTCCTAGAGAACTCAGTTGAATGACTGGCGCTTTGAACACATGAGATAACGCCAAAATTGGTCTTATCCAAGCTTCTAGTATCAATAAGTCGAAATGCTGCGACTTGTCTTGTATCAATTTGAGAAATGTTTCGTCCGAAAATTGTTTTGCCAACATATCTCCGAATAAAGAAAATGTTTCGGCCATTTGGTCAATAATCTGTTGTCTCTTGCCAACTGGCATTAAGGTTTTATATTCACCCCAATGACTGTAGGATACATTGTGTAAATCAATCTCTATCAGATTGGGAGGTGCTTTTCCTTTGGGAAAAGCAGGATCCGTCGTAACAACGACCACTTCGTGTCCTCGTCTGGCAAGCTCCTGAGTCAGAGGCCGAAACACTGCTTGATGACTTATTGCTGCAGTTGGAACAAAAACCAAGATTCTTGATGCTTCATTACAAACTATTAAACTAAATACAAAAATACTAAATGCAAAAAACTGTGGCTTTGACATGTTAATTAAAGTAGTTTTATTACTATCTAATAAAAGCGCGGCACTGTTGACCAAAAGGATATAATTCCTACTGTGATGAAACTAAACTAAAATGTGTATTTAAATACGATGTTAGATAGCAAAAACATTATGAAACAAATACCAGATAAGTACTAACGTTTGGATCACATAATCGGATTATATGCGTTCTTTGCACATAATTCAAAAGATGGTTCCGTAGCTATTATAATAACGAAAGAGCTCTATAAGGTGCGAAGTTTTTTGAGTTTTTGATTTAGTTAGGCTGCATAGTTATTATTATCTAATTATTAAACTTTTTCCAAGTTGAAAAACTTGTGTAAGTAGGTAAATGACAATCTTTATTAAGCTCTACGAATTATGAAATTAATGTCACGTAGAGATATATAAACCTAGTTACCTACTTTTTTATCTTTTTATTACTTTATTGTACAGTCTGGCTACTGAATCCTATAAAATTATCTACCAGTAGTAGGTACTCGAGTTATCTCTCCAAGGACGTCTGAGTCAACTTCTTTTTATCTAAAATCTGGAATTTTTAATGGGTCCTGACTGTGAAAGTTGCTTCAATATTACTTAACAGAATTCTAGACTGCTGCACTTGTTTTTTTTTTCTTTTCATTTTTTATTTATATTGATTACTGTCATGTTTTCAGTGACACGTGCTAGATTAAGACAAATCGATTGACGTAAGAATCATCCAAATCAGCCCACGCGTTTGGTCTCTAGTGTGCCACAGTGGAACAAACTTACAGACAAACATACAAACATATATACATAGGCTGATAAACACAATACCCTTCCTTTGCGTCGCGCAGTTGGGTAAAAAACGGTCAAGTGCAAGTCGATTTAAAAGGATCTTGACAATCATAATCTTTGCCATGTAAATATCTTCAATTTACAGACACACTTCTGTTACAGTTTTATAATAGTTAAGATTATTTTAGATAAGAGGGTTATTGAACAAAAGTGATTTTTCTTTCATCCGGAATTCGTACGAATGTACCTCACGAATGGGGCACTTTCGAATAACACCTAAATTTTACTGGAGATGTGATAAAGAAAAGTATGGGCTCCCCTGCTCCATCACAATCATCTACAGCCGATATAGAGCATCAAATCGTCGTCTACTCTACTTCCTTACTCCTCGTCCTCAATTTTATAGTTTTACACCATGTTTCTGCATAAATTAATTAATCTATCAGGAATCAGCAACCATTCGTTGCGTACGAATGTGCCCCTTCTAATGCTGTCCGAAGGTACCCCATGGATTATAATTTAAGTGAGAAAAGATTTACCTGTTTTCTAGAAAAGTGTAAAATAAGAAAATATTTGTCATTAAAACACTTTCTTAGGGATATTTACATGTCATAAAGGTAATTATCATGTTAGAAATGTAATAAAAGTAGTTACTATGCGATCGTGAATTACCATAAAACATTTACTCACCAAGTGCAAAAACACTTTGCTATTTGGCGTTTCATAATGTGTAATGGCGCTGTTGTCGCGGCTTCCGGTTAACGATGTGGTCACCAAAAGGCTACGCACACATAAAAAGACGTATCCGTACTCGACTAGTTTGTAAAAAATAAGTAACCCCCTCCCCCCCGTTTTTGGCAGAGTACCTTCAAGAAATTTTTTTTTTTTTTGGAAATGACTAATACAGCGTTGCTCGGGGAGCAGTTACTGCCTTTTACTGCGGACTATTGGAGGGACCACGAGCCGAGCCAAATGAATGAACTTAAGCAACCGACCTAGAGGCACCCAGAGGGGTACGGACCTCGGCATAAGACGTTGCTGGGGCTACGCGGCGGATTGGGTAGCTGGGATCGGTGAGATTCAAGTAACTTATATTACTCCTTGGTATTCGAATATTATATTCGTAAAATGTAGCCATCTAAATCATAATTATAATCGGAAACAAAAAAATTACCAGTTTTTAATTTAAATTAATAAGTAGTTTGCATATACGAAGGACAAACGTTATCTAATCTATTTTTAGACTAAGAGATTACTTGAGCACCTACTACTGGTACTCTAATTTAAAGGATTCCGTACATGCAGATATAAAAAAATGTTTCGTTATATTTTATTCCTGTTGATAAGACGAAGTAACAGAGTGGATCACCACACTGTTACTACGAAGGTCGAACAGAACCTTAATCATTACATTAACTCTGTCCCGTGTGACGGCGAGTGAGCCCGTCGCCCCTCATAATGGGTACAATACATTACATGCCTAGAAATTGAAGCATTCAGGTTTCCTCAAGATGTTTTCCTTTACCGAAAAGCCAGTGGTGTTTAAGGGTATAAATTATAAAACGTGTCAGCAGCTGATTTTGTTCGTCTCTCTCAGCAACAGTCACAATAACATCAGCAGGGCGCATGCGGTGTGAGTGTGAGGGGTAACCCGGGAAACAGCGGCACGACACTTATTATTTCATTTTTATAAATAGCTATTACGGTACGGAAACATATTTTAAACGTACTGCGACACATACTTATCCGGTACTTGTTTATAATTATAATGATGCTATCTTAGATTGTATTAATACAAGTTTCAGTTTAGTTCCATTACAGTACGAATTACAACCGATCGGTCAGTACCGTGCTTTGATTACGTAGTAAGTTAAAACTACTTAAACATGTCAAGACAGTTTTTTGCATTCAGTATTTTTGTGTTGGGATTAATAGTTTGTAATGAAGCAGCAAGAATTTTAGTTGTTGTGCCATCCGCAGCAATAAGTCATCAAGTAGTGTTTCGGCCTCTGACTCAGGAGCTTGCCAGACGAGGACACGAAGTGGTCGTTGTTACGACGGATCCTGCTTTTCCCAAAGGAAAAGCACCTCCAAATCTGATAGAGATCGATTTACAAAATGTGTCATACAGTTATTGGGGTGAATTTAAAACCTTAATGCCATTTGGCAAAAAAGAACAGATGATTAACCTGATGACCGATTCATTTAATATGTTCAGAGATATGTTGGCAAGACAATTTACCGACGAAATATTCCTCAAATTGATACAAGAAAAGAAGCAGCATTTCGACTTATTGATACTAGAAGCTTGGATACGACCAATTTTGGCGTTATCTCATGTGTTCAAAGCTCCAGTCGTTCAACTGAGTTCTCTAGGAGCAATGTTTGATAGCTATGATATTATTGGAGCCCCAAATCATCCTCTTCTTTACCCAGTATTAACCCGTCATAAGTTGTATAACATTTCAATGTGGGAAAAAGTGAAAGAATTATACAATAATTACAGGATAGAGTCGGCGCTATACGCTACTGACAAGCAAAACGAAGAATTTCTTAGAACAATTGTAGGTCCTGACATGCCGAGTTTGAAAGAATTGAGTAATAATGTGGATATGTTGTTCCTGAACTTGCGTCCCCTATGGGATAGCAATCGTCCTGTACCTCCAGGAGTGGTATACATAGGAGGAATACACGAGAAACCTGAGAAAGAATTACCTAACGTAACACATTTTATTTCAATCCTAAATGCCTGATTTTTTAAAGCATAAAGCTACTAGCTGCTCACATCTACGTCGCGGCACGAGTCTTGAGCGCTTTTCTTGATTGCGCTGAACCTTATAAATACTCTCGTTCGAGAGCTCAAGATCCATGCCGCGACGTTGGTATGTTGAAATACACTTATACTGTACCTAATAGTGCACCGCCGTAGCATTTGTCTCTTTAAATAGTTCTTCCATCCAATGGTTGTCTGGAAGAAATCGCTTTTAGTGATAAGACCGCCCTTTGTACCCTTCTTATTCTTGTTTTAAATTGTATTTTTCTATTCTTGGTGTGCAAATAAAGAATATTTATCTTATCTTATCTTACCTTTAGGACACCCCCCACACTAGCGTCTCAGTCATAATAGAGAATGTAAGGAGGTTGACAGGCGCCGCAGTAACGCGACGCCAGCGCTGCGTAAGCCCGGCGTTCGGCAGCCGCCCAGCGCTGGCACCGCGTCGCCGCGGCGTCGACGTCGCGCCGACGCGGTGCGGACGCTGGCTCGACAACGACGCTCGAAAGACGCTAGTGTGGGGCGTCTCTTATTGTCGATGGTAATGGGATATCTTTTTACACTGCATATACATTAACAAGTGTCAGTCAGACTACTGAACTGAAAAATACATCTAGAAGTTACCATACAAACGAACATTCGTTCCTATTTCTCATTATGTTTATTTTCTTACACGATAGCTTAAATTAATTAATTATAGACCAAGTTTCCAGTAAAGCCGTTTACACCTAATGAGTATAGGCACAGAGTTCTATAATTACTGGTATAGGCAACCAGTAGTCTGTCTGTTAGGCAATTAGTAGAATTGTATTTTCAGTGTGTTCCAGAGTGCATTATGTGGTTAATTAATTCCTTTTTAATTTCAGAATCTCAAAACTTATCTGGATTCTTCGGTATATGGAGTCATATATATAAGTTTTGGCACCTCTGTTTCTACGGAGAGCATACCTAAGGAAATGATGCAAAACATAATCAAAGTTGTGTCTCAGCTGCCTTATGACATTTTGTGGAAGTGGGACCAGGACGAACTACCTGGACGATCACCTAATATAAGAATATCTAAGTGGCTACCCCAATCAGATCTATTAAGTATGTCCCTATTGTCATTAAGGAAAAGACGGTAAATACATTTTATTATGTGAATCCGACAGCTACTAGTTCAATTTTATAATTTTTATTTACAGGACATCCCAGCATCAAATTGTTTCTAACGCAAGGAGGATTGCAATCGACAGATGAAGCAATCAATGCTGGAGTACCTATGATAGCCTTTCCCATGATAGGAGATCAGTGGTATAATGCAGAAAATATTATCTCCCACAAAATAGGTCTTAAACTTGAGACTGAAGAATTTACTACTGACGATTTGAATAATGCGATTAAAACAATTATAGAAGATGACAGGTATTAATATACCTAGTTTTAATTATCATTAAGATCTTTTTAATACTTAGGTATTATTAAATTTGTTTCCTAGCCCTAGTAGATAGATAGGTACAAGTTTACTACCATGAGTGATGACGTCAACTCAACTTTGAAGATTTAAGTTTGGTCATGGAGCTAAAAGTTTCCAAAAAATAGTAATGGGGTGAATCTTCAAGGCGTTTGAATTTCATGATTTATCTGACCGAACATTGTCATCTTGTACTCTGTGTTGTATATAAGAAGCATAAGCATATGCTCACGACTATATTCCCCTAGGGAGTAGTCAGAGATATTGTGAAACCTCAGAACATCCACGTTTCGCTAGTACCGAAACTCTGCCCAGTGTGACGAGTGAGTGAGTGAGCCCGTCGTAACCTGTAATGGACATTTATGTAAACATTTGGATAGTCTAATCACAAGTTATAGTTGTACTCTATATAAGAAAAGGCTTAAAATTTAAGAGCGTTATTACGTTGAAACACCCTTAAGATTCACCTATTGACGCTAGACAACTAGATTGTATACTAAAGCAGGTATTAAAAAATGTATTGAATTACAGTTATCGTCGCAACGTAGTCAAGCTCTGCGAACTGATGCACGACCAGCCTCAGACGTCGCTGGAGCGCGCCGTCTGGTGGACAGAGCACGTGCTAAGGCACGCCGGGGCACGTCACCTGCGCGCGCCCGCCGCCAACATCACCTGGACGCAATACCTTGAATTACATCTAGTATTTACTCTAGTTGTAGGCCTGATAGTATATATCACCTTACTGATATTGATCGTTAATTATATTTTAAAATGTTTATTTGGAAAATCGAGCAAAGCGAAGAAGAATAATTAAAAAATGATGAAATTGTGTTTAAAAAGGATGATCAGACCATCAATGTGAACTTTCTCTTTGGGAACATTTGGGTCTGCAGTAGACTTGCAGTTTAGTATGGAACAGCCGTTTTTTTTCGCGCTTTCGATGTTGGTCCTATAGCGAAAGTTATTCAGTTTGATGGTCTGAACATCCACTTAAAAAACAGCATATTAAAAAGGACTTTAAATTATATTGAGTGGATTCCGTATAGGTATTTGTGGACTATCTTAAGTACCACCGTATTCAGTATGAGCCTCTTCTCCTTGGTTTAGTTATCTGATCACGATACATCCTTTCACTTTACACAAGGTGTTCGCAATAAAACACACATACTTTAATAAATTTGAACTTTTTAAAATTCCTATATAATTTTATTTTAAAAACTCGAAAACGCTCGGTCAATTTATGTAAAGTTTAATTACAAGTTATACTTAGTTGTAATCTTTATATACTGTGGTAGGATCCTACTACAGTCCAAAAAAAGCCTCCTCTCAAGCATAATGGTTAGGGGCAGAAGGGAGTATTTTTAAAACTTTAAAATCAAATGTAGTTAATTTTATAATAATAATAATTTCTTTATGTAAACAACTTAGCGTAGGGTACAGTTTTATGACAAAGATAACACACAACAGTAAGGTTATATAACAAGTCTTTAGAAAAAATATCGAGACAATGAATCACCTGTTACTTTATAATCATAGGCTAACTACGAATCAGATTTACACTACCCTCCGTAATCGCATAAGGAGCCGTTTGACGTAGGTTAGTAATCCTCGTCCCCGAGCAGCGCGTAGTTAATTTATTGATGCTGGAGAAACGTTGTTTAACACCTTGCATTGTGCAATATTATTTTGGTTCTTCGCTTTGGAACTACTTCATTAGGTACACGCTGTACATGCGCGAATGTGCTGTCATTTAACTAAGTGGCCATTACTTTTAAGTAGTTTGATTACTACCTTTTAAAGATATGCAATATAATGTTGAAAGTAGTTTTAAGGTAGAGTATTACTCGTAAGCAATAGCATATTGTCATTCAAACTTTAACTGTAGGTTAGAAACGTTAAACTAGATGGTCATGTAAGTGTGGCTATAGGGGCTATAGCTTTAGCAGAATCAGAAGAAAAATCAGCGCTGTAATTTCTTGCTCTTCGTTGGGAGACCCTAGGCTGCTATAGGGTCCCAAGGCGAAAACGGTTTACAGGAGAGCCGGCATGGGGCAGTTATTTCACATAAAGGATAAACCTAGTGATGCAAAGAGGCAACGCTACAAGCATAGTTCTTGCAGAGCGCCAGGAGCTCTGCACATCCACAGGCAAAGAGATTTCGTTTCCGGTTAATATCCAACATATAAGTAAACGTTTGTATGGAGCGCGCTAAGGATTATAATTTATATCCTTTTAAGGGAATATAATTCGGAGCGCGCTCCATACAAACGAAGTCTAGTGATATTTTCAATACTAACCAATTAAAGTCAATGAAATTTTTCAGAAACAATCTAGAAACTAATCTCTATGTTTGTATGATTTTCGTTAAAATGTATAGTTGTAAAGTTCCAGTGCCGCAAAGATTTCCATACAAATCTTAAATTAATCCTTGCACTAAAACTGTATGTTTTATCGAAAATCAGACTTCATACAAACATAGAGATTAGTTTCTAGATTGTTTCTGAAAATTTTCATTGACTTTAATTCGTTAGTATTGAAAATATCACCAGACTTCGTTTGTATGCAGCGCGTATTTGCGCATTCGGAATAAACTTCTCTTAAATATCGACATCAACTTTTACATAGGTACCTTTTTAATACTTCCTATACACTTATTTCAGTATAAAGCATAATAATTAAAACCGATTTCCTGTTTCGTGTGTCAGTAAGGTAAGATTGGCATACCGTGAAAAGGCAAGTTTGCGAGCAGTGGCTGTGACCGCCCGGGATCCCTCCGTCTGTCTGTCTGTCTTAGCCGGTGCATCGGTTACGCCTTTTTGAACATACCGCCGTAACTAAATTGTAACAAGCGAATTAAGTATTTATTCTTTTGTGTACTTTGATATCAATTTCCGACAGCAATTGTTGGAGTAAAATGGAAATGGAAATATAGCAGTACTGAGATCCCAAATGTATAAAATCATGAAGATATAATCAACCTTTTCTTAATACGTCCCACTATAGGAGACAAGTCTTCTACAGGCTGTTAGGATAAACAGTTGCATTACTTTAAGGGGTGTTTGTACCCACGATACTGAACAACTTTCCCTAAGAAACCTGTAGGAAATTCGCAAATCATTTTTTGGACTTTCCATACTAAATGCATTCAGCTGCTCGTCCACATTTTTTTTGCGATTTTCCTATAGGTTACTTTGGGAAAGTTGTTTAGTACCATGGGTACAATCACCCCTTAAAGTAATGCAACTGTTCACCCTAACACCCAGTATACAGGGTCCTTCTTAATATGTTGACACTTTTTTTAAGGGGATGATCAGACCGTCAAACTGAACAACTTTCTCTATGGCACCAACATCGAAATCGCTATAAAAAACAGCTCTTCCATACAAAACTGCAAACCTACTTGAGGCAAATCTATGGGACAGCAGATTTTTTTTTCGCGATTTCAATGTTGGTCCCATAGAGAAAGTTATTCAGTTTAATGGTCTGATCATCCTCTTAAAAAAGTGTCAGCATATTAAGTTGGACCCTATATACATAGTAGTAGGGCCACAGATTAATAATAAGTAGCAGGGCTAATGTGCAAGTTTCCGATTATATCGATACAAGATCGATAGTGTATTAATGATTGTAGGTACTGGACTTTAGAACTGGAATTTTAACTTCTGAACATTCGATCGATTCGATCTTCTAATCTTCGGATCATCATATCCACTATCTGAAATGGATTTCTAAGTATTAAGAAGCAGAATCGCCAAGAACTGTCATGTGGATTAGATACCGATCGCACTAGTTACACAAATAAGACCCCAGATTCCTCAAAATCCATTGTTGGTGAAAGCATGATAATGGTCAACTATCAGAATACTCTCAAGAGGTGCTTTGCAAGACTGGATATGTACACACGGCGACATATAAGCTATATAAAACCAAAAAAGCTGGCTGGGCGTAGACCGAGTAACGTATAACGTCGCGCGGCCAGCTTATGTTGGTTTTGTATAGCTTGATGTGTCCCCGTGTGTACTTGAGATGGAAAAGCTTTACTCATTCAAATACAAAAATTGGTAAGCGTTGTTTAACTCCAAGGATTGTCACCATACATACACTCGTAGATAACGAAGAACGAAACTCGAAAAAAGAGTATCTCTCACAATGTAGAGGAGCTCAAACTTATGTCAAGATTCAATAAAAACAATAAAAATAAACTGACCTTGAATATTATGGACTTACCAAAAAGCTTTGCAAAAAGATAAAATAAAGCAGAGTCACGCAAAATAACAAATGGTTGATGGCGTCATTAACTTTCAATGTAGATAATACAATCTCAATCAGAGATGCATACAAGTATGCAATCGGAGAATACGGGTGCATTATAATTTTGCAGAGTAATGAGTGGGTTCAGAATCTCTTTGAAAATTGATTCTATTCCTTTTGACGGAGGCGTGGGCGGCTACCGGAATTACTGCGGTATTATGTGAAGAGAGAAGATTGCGTGAGTGGTCTTGCAAATTGTTGGGCAGAGACCACGCCATAAAGTTCTTAATAATATCATAAAAATCTTAATAGCAGGTAATTCTTTGTTTTATTTGCTGAAATTCGATTACCAACAATTTTTTAAACTAATATTTACAAATTTCGGTAGAGTTGCTAGGGTTGATTTTTAGTGTTCCGTGCCGAAATTGACAAAACGGAACACTTATAGAATTTTATTTTGAGGCCAAAAGAAAGTGCAGGTCACAAATTAAATAGTTAAATAGGCTATTAATTAGAAATAAATCTTACCTAAACTACGTCGAACCCGGGTAGAACGCATGTTCTTGTAGCCCAAACAACAAATTTTGTTAGACCTCAAGATTTTCATTTATGCTTTCAGAATTATCATTTTCTTCATTCTAGACATCTACCATGAAATCGCAGTGTCATCTTTAAATCGATGCGCAAGAGCAAAGCAAACGTTTTATTGAGCCAATGTTTGCTCTCCGACATCAATCAGCCTCTGTGTGTGTTTACTAGTGGTGTTTACCTAGAAAATGCCTTTATTTGCTCCGCGGCGCGGCGTGACTGAGGATACGTCACGCATCGACACAAGTGCGATCGGCTTTGTCATTACATGCTCTGTGGTTTAAGAACTCAATTTCTTAGTTGGATTAACATAGTACCTACAGTACTGCTCAGAGGTTATCTGCTGTTTTATTGCAGAAAATTTTACGGGATTCTCGGCATTGAAGATTATAGTTTCAGTGGTTGGGATTAATCCTAATCAGCGAAAGAATGAGCTTCCATGTCAAGTTTACGTCTCAGCTATTACCTAGTTAGAACACAATATTTCCCTGGAGATACAGCTTTTTTATAGTAGAAAGATGGTAGAAAATAGGTTTTCTGCTCCCTTTTTCTATCTTAGGCGATGTCGATTATTTGTGTCCACGGTTCGGCCGGCATGGTCTTCGTGAACCTCTTTCAATGCAATGCAAGGCAAGGAAATATGTAGGTATAGTATTAGTATAATTATTAGTCTACGAATCTTTACGTTCAAAAGAACTAAGAAATATTAAACTCTATCAGTACCTACCTACCAATTTATCGCAATCGTACCTACATGATCACTCGCTCTATCTTTCCGTTTTCCTTCTTGAATAACTGCCGACCTATGTCTGTAGCTAACATTATATGATTATACATTGGTGTGCAAGGCAGCAGGATCTAATTCCCCGGTGTGTATAGCGTGTCACGATTTATCAAGAGACGCGTGGTGCTCGCAGATGCACGATCGAGCATTAATTAGAAATGACGTCCGTCGGATGAATGCAAGATGCTGGATTCGATTTGTTTGAAGGCGATGATTGTTGTAAGACGTATGCAATGCATATGTACATATTAAACTCATGACCATAGTCATTTTCAGGTGGTCAAATTTTACAACTATCTTTAAACACGTGCAGTTTTAGCAGTTTGTGGAATAATGGTGTAATGTATTATTATTTAGGAGTTTAAGAACTGGAGTGCGATTTTTGAAAGGCACACGTTGAAATCAGCAGTAGAAAATATTATCAAAATTACTATGAAGATTATGGCATCATTCGATCATGATTTTGCATGTCACGATTCAAAAATAGCTCTTCTGTCTTCTTCTGTTAGTCGGTGGGCATTATTCTTAGCTTTTAAATTTTTTTTGCGTGTACCTAAAAGATAGAACCAACATATACCTATAATGTTGTTCCTGAAAATCTTCTACATGTTAAATACACCATTTAACATGTAGAAGATTTTCAGGTGGTGATTTCATGTATTCATGTATACATGTACACCTTATATAATAAGATAATGAGGTATGTCTCCTATGAGGGAAAACGGAGATAGCAGATCTCCTTGTGATATGTATATGATCCTGCCTAACTCTTCCTTCGTTTCAACATTCATTAGTCGTATACTACTAGTAAATACTGACCCGGCATTTGATCTGACCCTAACACTGATTTAATTGTACTATAATAAACCCATTCGTACTTCTTGACGTTTAGGTACGCTCTCATAACTTTATTGTCCTCAATCAAACCAAATGAATACCTCATTTAATTTTCTCAGGAACGAACTAAAAACGTTAACCATACCAATTAGCACATTAGCAAAGAGTTATATCATCAACGGAGCAACTAACTACGACCAGTCTACGTATATATAGAGTCTATCTGTTTGTGCATGTAGGAGAAGCTTGTCTAATCATCCCACGAGTCAGTGAGTGGAGGTGGGCAGGCGGCGACCTCGCGGTGCTGTGTGCTCTTCCATACACCCGCTGGCTAACATGACTTTTAGGATTAGATATATTTTAACAGAAAATAGAAGTGAATAACAGAGTGAAATTGATATCACTAGCATCCTTTAAAACTAAGAGTCTACCCATCAAACTGAACAACTTTTACTATGGGAGCAAACCGATCGGAGCAAAAAAAATCTGCTGTTCCATATTAAACTGCAGTACTCGACTCAAATTTATGCAACAGCTGATTTTATTTTTGGTCCGCTTTGCAACCATATTAAAAGTTGTTCCGTTTGATGGCCCTAAGTTAAAATGATGCTAATGATATCAATTTCACCCTGTATACACCAAGGGGTTAGATATATTCTGAATGTAGGATATTCAATTTAATTACCAGAATCCAAACTACGAGTACCTATGCCCATCGCAAGGACTGACCTTCAGACCATAAAAGTGAACAAGTTTTATAATGAGAAATAATAAAAAAAATCTGCTGTTCATACATTTTGGTCGAATAGCTATAGATATTTTCTATGGAACAGCTGATTTATTTTCGCATTTCATAGTTGGTTTCATAGATTAATGTTTAAGTTTTTGTATAGAAAATACAAATTGGTCACAAATTATCATCATCCTCAATTTTAAGAAAACTGAACTTGAGTAGCAAAATATGAAATTGAGATTTGAACAGTGAAATGAGAAGAACCGAGCTTTCGTAGTCAAATTGCTACGACGCGCTACGTTTCCGCCCCTTTGCTACGAAGTGCTACGCTTATTTTGTTGTCATCAAATAATATCTCCTTCTTCAAGATTCGACTATAAACCTAATGTTCAGTACCTCGGTTGGGTGTACGCAGTCGCGCGCTAGGCGCGGGCGGCGCGTGCCTGGGAACCGGCGGCGCGCGCGCGTTCTCACGGCCTCGCTGACCTGCGCCCTCCCCCTCCCCTCCCGCCCTCTCCCGCACTCCCCGCACCAAGTCGTGCCACACCGAAACTGACTTTCCTTGCGCCTCCGCCGTTCTCTGACTAGTTATAGTTACGTAGATGTAGCTACTAAGGCAGTCGTGTGTTTGTTATTGATTTGGAAAGATAAGCGGTTAGCAGTCTCGGTAGACAGATAATGGATGGACAGGACACCGACCGGTGACTGGAAATGTTTCTTTCTTTGAGCTTGTTTATAGACTACGTTATCTACAACTTAAGGGGCTTGCAGTATTGAGACGCAGGATGAGAAAGAGATTGAGATGAACTAAAAGTTTTAGTTTTAATTCTATCTTATGTACGTCATATACGCTCTCAAACGGTGAGGGTAAACATCGTGAGGAAACATGCATACGCTGAAGAAGAAATTCGTATGTTTTAGTCCACCAATCCTCATTAGACACGCGTGATGGACTAAGGCCCGTCCACTTTTCCTGGGGTTTGCAGTGAGTTCAATATGACTGATTATGATGACGCGAGTTTTAGAAATTATTTCAATTTCAAAATAATTTTAATAAATGAGCTAAAAGAAACAATACTAAGTGCTGCAACTACACGCATAATGTTTCTCATAATCAACCTCAATAAAGGGTACACGTTCCGAACATGTTCTTCATAATGGCTCTTGCTTCGGATGCGTAGGTACAAAGATAATATGATTTTAGCCGTTTCTTTTGGAGATTAAATAACAAATAAGTAGGCATACCCTTTGGCAATCATTATTTATAATTAATGATATTATTTATTTTTGTACTTACTAAAAGTTGTACGCATTGAGGGTCAGACAACATCGATCGTCATTTGCTACGATCTTGAGAGACTTATCTTGCCTCTTCGTCATTAATTATACAACGTGTTAATGAATAAGCGAAAAACCTCATACTCCCCAACTGATTTATGACAAAATAATAAGACTGAAACAATAATTTCATTATTTTGATAGTTAATATTTAAAGTTATTCGCATTTTAAGTTTTGAGGCAAAAATGATTTGTTATCATTTCAGCAATGAATGAAAGCGCTAGCGTGCTCGTGGATACATTTTAAGAATCTTGTTTTAGTAGTAAGTAGGCTGAGTGTACCCATGCGGTGGGTTGAGATCGAGTTCAGTAAATTTTAAATTTTACAAACAAATTATTTAATATTTTGACAAAAATTACCTATGTTGAAAACATGATAATTCGATTTTTCTGTCGATTCTAAACAAACTACTTTCTAGTTTTCGTTAATTCATTAACACGTTGTATAGCAAATCTATGATTTTCACAAGCATTTTTATTTTGAGATGCCTATAATTTGAAGACAATCCTATTGGAATGGGATAGTTCAATTCAATTAAGGACAAGGAGGCAGAAGAAAACCTAGACAGGATTGGCGAATACTCCACCGACAAGAGCATATAGCTTTTTAATAAGATGATGATGATGATGAATCAAGGTCTGAAGAAAAAATATCAACAACGATGAACCACCTAAAAAGTCGCATTATTATAAGCATCTTGCCACAATCATAGTTGTTTTTAATCACGTTTGAAATCAATAATCTTACCAAATAATGCAAAAGCATAAGCAGATAGAAGAAAGTACCTATTTATTAGTTAAAGTATTATTATGTATTTCTTTACTTTATCTCGGGACATAAGTGTTCCGGACCTTTGGGAGGCGTGCGTGGGGCCGAAAGCAACACGTAGAGACCTGTCAGACAATTTGATCTAAATGGTAATGTGACCAACCGGGAGCTATCCCAGTTTACACTATAGAAGTGCATCTAAAACAGACTCCGGCCAGTGTAGGACTATTGTAAGGAGTGGAAAACAGACATTAGGGCTATTGGTTTGGGGTGCTAGTGGACTAAGTAATTGGCATTGCAATTAGATATGGTATGGTGCCTCGATAAACGTTTTATCGCGCCTGCTAACTCGTTCGTTCGCGCGCAAAAAGAAAGGGAGCTAGGGCGCGATAGCGGTTTATCGCGCCATCATGACGCGGGCGCTGGTTAACCAATTATTAATATTATTATAATTATGTATTTTTAACTGACAAGAATCTGACAAGTAATAAAGACTAGGATAGAGGGGTCAGGCTTCTCTGACACTGACCCGTACTTTAGGAACAGCATATATTTTGCACATTTTGCATGCCATTTGTTTCAGATGTTTAGCTTATCATATTATAATTACCTATACCAAAAAGAAGCAGATATGTTACTAGCGCGCGCAAAGTGAAGACTCGAAAAAGACCTAATTAGGATGACTTTCAATCGTCAAACAGTACTACGAACATGACGGCTATGACGCGGCACAATTTGACGCGCCATTTTCTATGAAAGTAACTTATCTTTTGCTAACCAAATGATAATTGTTCTTTCTTCATGTCCCTCTTCAATCAAATTTCTTTCCAAATTCATCGTCAAAACTTCATTGTTCTAAAACTTACCTGCAACTGTAGGTATAGATATACATACCTCAAGACGCAGACTGCGATCCCGTGGCCCGAAAAGAATGTTATGGAGTTTCCCACGAGTCCCCGGGCGTGTATTATCCAGATAATAGGTACAAGCCGCTCTCGGCCAGCTTCGCTTTTTGTGCCGAGTTACACAACGTTCCATTTCTCGCAAAACGTAAGCCTTTAAAATAATATGCAATAATGATTTTCACTCTCTTGGGCTTCAGGCGCGTAATAGTAGGCTTATAAATATTGTTTTTGTACGATCTTTTGGTGAGACAAGAATGTTTTATTTTCGTACACAGGGTTTTTTTGTCGTGATTTCATTGCTGATCCTATAGCGAAAGTTGCTGAGTTTGATAGTCAGAAGCATAAGTTAGTATTGTAACGCATTTACACCTGTGTATCCTGATTACAGGATAGATTTTGATAGCGAGACGAAATGGGAAATACTCCATCACGCAGGCCCAATACGGATTGGTGGAGGCAAGTTAGTGGTCAACTTACTATCAGAGAATTTCAAGCTACCTTAATTTAGGCCTCTGACCTGGCTTAACGAACAGTTATACCGCTATTAGATGAACTATCAGGTACTCACTGCTTAACGTGCCTTCCGAAGCACGGGAACGCTCGAGATGATATACCACGAAACGGTCACCCATCCAAAGACTGACCAGTCCTTATGTTGCAGAGGATAAAGGGTTTGTTATTTTAATGAAGAGTACTAAATTATCAAGTGGTCAAATGAGTACCTATGCAGACTTACGCTTTGAGTTAGAACCTGTATTTGTATTGTGTACCCTACTTGCGTACCATAATTCAATGGTAATATATTAATGTAAAATCATGAAATTACCATGCTGTTTAACTAACAAGAATCATTCCAAAGGTACGGTTAGACTTGTAGAGTCGCAATAATAAAGCCATTTCCTTCACAATATAACTTTTATACATATCAAGTACCTAGTATACACAATCTAATTGCATGCCATAACATACCGCAGTTTCACATACATTTATCTACGCCAAGGTGCGCCGGAGACGTGATCCTGCGCATCTCATTGAAGCGTGTGCATCATCCAAGCGGGACCACAATGATATTTTGAACCACACATAAGTTATTGTGCTCAAATGGTGCGTTTAACACAAAATCACTTGTTTTAGTTATTAGAGGAGGAAAACTGAAGTAGATTTCTTTCCTGACAATATTTGATTTAGTATATTTCCAGATAGGAAAGCCACTCGCGCTTGACAATTTAGATAAGAACATTCGGCGTGTTTTAGTTCGTCGTTCGTCGCGGTTGGCGGAATCGGGAGAGTGCAGTATCTGTTACGTTAGTAACTATTAAATAATCTGTGACGTCGCTACCAAGGAAATTCCATCAAAGTTGGAGTGGCACACTACAATCCGCGGTCGCACCGCTCTGTTCGTCGTCGGCCACGCAGCCCACGCACTACGCCGCCGCGGCCGCCTTGTATTCTTACATCTTGTGCACTTACATGCAGAACATGCAGACGTGGTGATCCGCTGACGTGACGCACATAGAAGCGGCGCAGGCGCAAGCGCGGCGGTATCAAGGCTCCAAGGCTTCGTTCGGCACGTACCACGCAGGCTCACAGATGCAATCTGTTTGCTTTATGGCCCTCTGCCCTGTGAGCGGCAACCTTTATTCTTACCTTTGATTATATTATAAAACACTTGCACAATGACTTCTAAACGATTTATCGTAGGCGTATTGTTAAGGTACGACTTAAGATTTGAAAGCTATCGATCTTCCGGTAAATATTAGGAATCAGATCGATCATAGATGTCATGCGTTTTCGAGAACAACACAACAGCCTGTTTATTTTTAGGGTTCCGTACCCAAAGGGTGAATACGGGACCCTATTACTAAGCCTACGAAGTCGGTCCGTCCGTCCTACCTATTTAGGGCTGTAACTTTCGAACCGTAATAGTTAGACAGTTGAAATTTCACAGAATTTGCGTTATCACGGCGGATTTGTTAACAAATAATAGCATGCATAGCATATGCTCACGACTTTATTCCCCGAGGGGGTAGTCAGTGATATTCTGACAACTCAGAACATCCTCGTTTCACTATTAGTACCGAATCTCTGTCTAGTGTTACGGGTAGTGAGCCTGTCGCCACTTTTAATGAACAGTGGGTACAATATAGGCATGTAGCCTCGAAATTGAAGCATGCAGGTTTCCTCACGATGTTTACAAATAAGTTAAAATTTCATGGGGGTATCATACAAGAACCTAGTTTTTATCAAAAAAATTTCTTCTCTCTCTATCTTGAAAACGGTAATACATACAAGCAAAAACTTAGTGTGATTATAGAGAAAACTCTTCAGTATAACAACAAATAATAAAAACCGGCCAAGTGTGAGTCGGTCTCGTGTACCTTTTACACGATCAGGATAAAAAAAAAAGTTATGTTATTATGTTGTGTGGTGATGTGTTATGGAACCGTTGGTACGCGAGTAGCCCGACTCGCACTTGACCAGTTTTTTTAACTACATTTCATCAAACCCCTGGTAACTGGTTGCTACACGAAGAAACATAATGTACCTAATTCAAAAAATTCTGCAGCCACCTAAGTAAAAGTATTCATAATTTATAGGATTCAGGCTAAAATACGCATGAGTCCCGAATCGGAAGGGTCGTTTCTTTAGCTAAGATCCATCTTTATACCTATCTCAATAAGAAGGATCATACACGAGGAGTTATACAGGGTGTAAATGCGTTACATGCTATCGTTTAGGGGGTGCTTCAGATTCATACTAGTTCAGACCATCAAACTGAACAACTTTTTCAGTGATTTCAATGTTGCTCCCATAGCGAATGTTGTTTAGTTTGATGGGCTGAAGCACCCTCTAAAATATGATTATAACGCATTTAAGTTTTCTACCTGTAGATGGGAGTCCGCCCCTCATCCTAAGATTACAGGACAGATTTGTTTCGTTTCAGGGCTGCGTTCATTCCTTTCAAATTCTTTAACCTTTAAATGTAACAGAAGGGTACGTATAGATGCTTACACAAGTTAGGACAGATTTCTTTGTAACAAGCACATGCTTTTTAAACGTAAATATAATCTCCTTGGAGCTCCTTGGCAATACAAGAACACATTCACGTCAAAAGATTAACATAAACAACGTTCGTAGCGCGCAATCGCAAGCGGAACAATAAGTAGCAGTCGGGGCACGTTCGTGTCTTCATCTGCATCGCCGCGTGCGCATCTCAACTCTCTTCCAATTTACCTGTGATCTCCGACAATAATGTGAAAACGTTCTTTATGATACGACATGCAAGATGGAGGATACATTAAATTATTTGAAATATCTCGTGAAGCTACGCTACGGATGCAAAATACAAGAAAGAGTTTGTACAAGAATAAATCAACGCATTCTAGTCTAGTATTATTTTCAAAAACTTAACTACCTACATTTGACGATATAGGGCTCCCATCACCAAAATTGCCGTCGCCGGACAAAGACTTCAAAAACCACGGACATTTCAGTGAAATCCGAAATATTCCCCAGACAACCAAGAAAGATTATAAGTATTTTGACAATATAATCCAGCTTAGGTCGTTGCTGTACAATAAAAAACCATTTTTAATTTAATAAAATACGAATAAGTTTTTAAAACCTGGCTGGAGCGAGCGTAACACGGCCTAATAATAGAGCGAGCGAAGCGAGCTCGAGATTTAACAATGCGACTACATCGTTTCAATACAATATAAAACCAGGAGCAAGCGAAGCGAGCTCGAGATTTCACTACAATACAGGGTGTTAGGGTAAACAGTTGTATTACTTTAAGGGGTGATTGAACCCATGGTACTCAACAACTTTCCCTAAGAAATTTCCATACTAAATGCAATCAGCTGATCGAACGATTGTATGAAAAATTAAAAAAAGCAAATTTCCTGTATCTTAGGGTAAAGTCTAAAGTTGTTCAGTATCATAGGTAGAATCACACACCTTAAAGTAATGCAACTGTTTACAATTACACCCTGCATATGGCCATACAGGTCATTCGCAATCTGAAATATGATCTGAGTCCTGGAGCGAGCGAAGATTGTTTACAGCGCGTCTAGGCAAATGCGATACAATCTCAACAAAGAGCGAGCGAAGCGAGCTCGAGATTTTGCCACGTTATAGCTCATGCCGAAGTCGAGGCCTTCTATAATTCATGCATGCATCCATGCTCGTTCCATGCATCCATGCATGCATGCATGGAACGAGCAAAGCAAGCTCATGATTTTGCTACATAACAACTCGTTAATGCCGAAATCGAGTAGATTGAGGATGAAAAAAACGTTTTATTTAACCATAATGTATAAAATAATCGGGTTTTACCTGGACACAGGAAGTGGCCCCGCCCGAGCGCCCCCGGACGCCCTTCAAACTAGAACAAATCTAGGGAAACCCGGACGATTGGCAGCCCTAGACGATACCGAAATCGAAAAAGGCTTTATTGCATTCATATCATTGAAGCCATTGAACACATTAACATATCAAGGAATTTTATCAATACCAATTTTTTCATATCGCGAAGCAGTGGTGGTCCAGTGGCGAATAACCTTGCCTGCCGTGCAGGAGGCGATAAGGCCGACTCGTACCAATGAGTTTTTCGGAATTTATGTACAATTTGTAACACCGCTTTTTGGTGAAGGAAAATATCGTGAGTAAACCTGCATGCTTCAATTGCGAGGCACGTATTGTACCCACTGCCCATTACAAGTGGTGACGGGCGCACTCCCCGTTACACTACTGGAATGAACAGAGTTTCGGTACTACTAGTGAAACGTGGATGTTCTGAAGTGTTAGAATATCTCTGACCATCTCCTCGGGGAATATAGTCGTGAGTATATGCTATGCTTTGCATGCGATAACTGTCGAAATGGATTACCTTTCTTGTAGAATATGTTAGGTAAATATAAACTCTAGTTACATATTCCTTTAGTTCATTTCATATGATGAATATTTCTGGTCAACTGCCAGTTTCGTGCTATATTAAAGTATAAACAAAAGAACGCCTCAGGTTAAAAGATTAATGAAAGTCAGTGATGTCCGCAAAAACGGGCTACCTGCGCTCGCGTCACTTTGGGACCTGCCTTATTGTTAAAGGATTTCTAAGGATATTGCCCCACGCCTGCCTACGTCAAGGTAGACACATTAGGTTAGACGCTACGCGCTGTTAAAGAAATAATATAGGTTGCATTTAAAGGAAGACATTAATGAAAATTGGGCATTAACGGAAATGTAACGGCCTCAATGTGAAATTAAATGTTTATTTTGCACACTATTTAAACGTCCACCTGGGTTAGCAATTAACACTGCGTTAAATAGCTAAATTTGGTTTTTCAATACTAAAATTCATGGATTACCAACTTAACATGGAGCCAACTGCTAACCCTGGTTGACGATAGTAGGGCTAAGTGTGCAATATTGTTCTTAAAATGTTCATATTCTTTAAGTTTGAACTTCCAAGATTCGTTGTTTATCCGAAGGCTTATGCCTCTGTAATTCAGTTCAGGATGGTTTCAGAATGATTCAGGATGGTGACGTGTTATTCTATTTATTACAGTTGACTGGTCTTTCGCCTACTTGGTAGTAAACCTGTATGGGAAGCCGAATGTCGCGTGTTCGAATCCTACAATGGGCACATTTTGTGTAAAGGAAACCAAGGAATACTTAATTGTACCCGACTCATGGATCTTTGCATCCAATTAACATAAAAAGTTGTTTAATACCTATGTGCAGATGTCGAAACTACAATCTATGTACTTGACTAAAAAGCGAGCATGAATAAAATTATTATTACAATAAAAGTGAAATACACGAGTAGAATTGAAATTAAAAATGCCAACGCGTCTGACGCGAATGTTATTTAAGATATCGTGCTAATATATGTGTCTGAATATGCGTGTGACCAATAAAGTAATCATCGGGATGGTCCAACCAATTACGTTGATGCCGACTCATTCGTTGGCGATCGAAAATTAAAATTTAATTGATGGTGCACCGGCGGGCGACTGCTGCGCGCACGCCTCGACTCGCGCACTGCGGCCGGCATCGGCAGCGCGCACCCGATGCCCGGTGGCTTTGGCTCATAGCGTTTATGCAAAATAGATGGCAATTCAATTTGCGCTCTTCGCTGATGTCATGCCAGTTCGTAAATGTATTTTTGTTTTAAGATCTTTCGTTATACCTAATTTGAGAGTGTTTGTGTTTTGTTCTTAGATGGCTATCAGATTTAACTATGCTTCGTATGCTTCATATCAATTGACAAGAACTTGGAAAAGTCCATTCCATATAAGGACGTAAAGATATTCTGATTCCTGTTTAGCTTTCTGGCCAATTCTGATTAGCAAATCTAATTTATTTTTCAAAAAGATATCTTTGACGTACCTAACTTAAAGCTCTTAGAATAAGTTAGAGTAAGTGTTTCAAATCTCTGTTTCTGTAATTCAAATTAGCGTTAACATTTCGTTGCTATTTGGAATGGAGTATAAGATGAGATTATATTTATCTCTTTGGGCCTCTCGGATTATTTAATGTAAGGATTCATCCATAATCTGCATAGGTAAATCTTTTGTAATTTCATTGTTACGCCAGATTATTTGCTACAAATAAAGCTAGGTATTTGCTACATAGGTCATTTGGAATAATACACTCGAAGCGAAATTCTTATCCACCGACTCACGAATGGATAACCTTCGTTTCGCATATAAAAGGACCCCGTACCGGACAAGATAAGTGGTTGAAATCGTGCGTCTTCTCTATATGGCTATGCAAATGCAACTTATCAAACGAGCTACTTTCGTGACAATGATTGACTTTTAAATGGCTATAAACACCGGGCAATCGGCGTATCTCAGTGTAAATGGTGCAATACATTTGGTGGTGGCGGCGACGCGTCACGTAGTCCCGAGTTGTTCCCAATTACTCATATAGAAGACTAAAAAACGGTGCGACACGTTCGTTTTTTACCGAAAAAGGTTCGTCGCGTTCCATTTTCACAAAGAGTAGTCTCTGGTTAAGGCAATTTGTTTTGGATTGTGTGGCGCGGATGAATGGTCCGGCGGCATGTGAAGAGGCCCTCCACGCATACTGATGAGATCGCCGTTCGCCGCTGGCCCTTCGCCCTCGGACAGGGGGTCCCAATTATTTCTGTCTTCTCTCGTCTATTGTGATGAGTTTCAACTTTTTTTTTGTTCCAGCATAACGAATCAAATGTTATTTGGAGGCTGTGGCTTTGCATATGAGTTTGAACTTAAATAGTAGATACCTACTCCTATTTTATTTAGTGACGTGGAGAGCGTTGCGGAGAGGTAGGACCGGGTTCGAATACGCACGGACGGCAAGCTTACCAATGAGTTTTTCTAACTTCTATACGTAATACCCATTGCTCCCTATCGGTAAAGGAAGACATGATGAGGAAAACTGCATATTATTCTGAACAATAAATTCTAATGCATAGGTGTAGGCCACGTAATGGGCACGCGTGGTGGACTCTACTATACACTCTCCTTGAGGGTAAGCCTGAACAGGGTATTGGGATGTTTATAGGCTGATGATGATGATGACTCTTAGTAGTAGCCAAAGACTGCACCTGTAATTCTTAATTCCACGGGAACCGTCATGTTTTTAAGTAGTAAGTACCTAGCTCTTTAGCAAACAAGAACAATTTTATTAATTATTATTGGCACTACTTTAGCTCGTGATCTTTAAAAATAACACGATTATATCGTACGCAATTTAGTCTCATTGGCCATCGAGATTATTTAAGGCAGCCGGTTCGGTTCGTCCATGAGGTGAAAAATAAGAATCGAGTGGGCATTTTCAAAAATCGATTAAGAGAGACATGATTAAGGACTCAGAGGGGTTTTGTTCCGTCGGTGGTGGTGCGGCAGAGTCGCTTATGTTAAAATGTTTGCATACGCTGCAATAAAGAAATCAGACTGTAAATAATTACGTTGTCGCAGTCTCCTTTTGTTGGATACTGTAACGCCATAATTATTTCCATTCAGCTGCGCTGTCGAGATATGTAAAACGACATATTTTGTGCGATATAATGGTACGCCGCCGCAACGTCAACATTCCAGAGATTTATGGCTTTTATATTATTTAAAAAGTTTGTACGATAATGCAGCTCTACCACGAAATAAACTGCGGTTAAATGCAACTCCAATATTAAACGGGTTTCAATAACATGGACAACAATAACTTTCTTATAATGTTACTTAATTGCGTTTGCGTAAATGAGCTTTTTCTTTTCATTTTTCTTTAGGACAAATCGAAAATTAAAACGAATAATAACTTAATTGAAAAGTCAACAAATATACAGTGACAATAAATTCGCATGAATCGGCTGACATGCGACACATCACGCCCACCAAAGCGATTTAATTACAAAATCAATAATCGAATCCGAGCTCAGTTAATTGATTGTCTCTCGATACCATGCCGCTATCGATGTGCGTGCATCGCGACCTTCAAATCGAATAAATATTATAGAATTGAATCGGATGTATACTAGTATAAGTGAACTCACGACTCGCTCTCGCCAGGGGGTAATGCGGTATGCAAGTGTTCGAATACACCTAGTTGTAGTGATCGTTTAACACTCTGAATCACCAGTAATAAAAACTACCAATAAAATGCTTCGCTCCGCATGTTTCTGATCTATTTGCATAAGATATCACTTTAGATTAATCTTTGGATGCAGATCAACTATTTTATTCCAATTATCTTCATAAAAATATCAATCTCGTTATACAGGGTGTAAACTTAAATGCGTTACATTCTTTTAGGGGTGGATTGTATGGAACAGCGTATTTTTTTTTGACGATCCCTATATTTGTCCCATATTAAAAATGGTTCAGTTTGATGGTCTGAAGCACCCCTTAAAGTATGTAATGCATTTTAAGTTCACAACCTATAACCTCAAGATGGTTCAGAAGACAATTTACTTTTTATATGACAAGAATAGGTATTCATAGTTTAACAAAATATTAACTCGTTAAGTTATATGTGTGATTCATTGACCTCTTATAACAGAACGTGTGATTCTAAATTAATTACTTGAATATCAACGAAGCCGAAGCTAATTTTATAATGAGAGAACAGTCTTATAATGTATATTTTAAAATAACTATTATCAGACATAGGATCTTAGGACGTAGTCCATTAACTTATAAATCAATTTTCAATAAACATGTTTTTCTTCAATGCAGTTGTATGGCCGAAGTAGCGCGTGCTAAACCTGTTAGTGCATATACGGGTCTTTTTTATACAAATAAGCTCTTTTTAAAATGTCAAACTAATATCTGATATATTTCAAGCGAAATCATTTTATTCATCAGGTTATTACTTACCTTATACAATGTGTTAATGAATTAACGCAAAACTAGAAAGTCGTTTGTTTAGAATAGAGAGCAGAATCGAATTATCATGGTTTCAACACAGGTAACTTTTTTCAAAATATTATATAATTTGTTTATAAAATTTAAAAGTTATTGAACTCGATCTCAACCCACGGCTCGGGCAATCTCACCCTACTTACTACCAAAACAATATTCTTAAAATGTATACATGAGCATGTTAGCGCTTTCATTCTTTGCTGAAATGACAAAAAATTATTTTTGCCTGAATACTTAAAATGCGAATTACTTTAAATTTTAACTATCAAAATAATGAAATTATTGTTTCAATCTAATTATTTTGTTATAAATCAGTTGGGGTGTATGAGTATTTGCGCTTATTTATTAACACGTTGTATACAGGGTCATCTTAATTTGCTGAACTTTTTTTAAGGGGATGATCAGACAGTTAAACTGAACAACTTTCTCTATGTGACCAACATCAAAATCGCGTAAAAAAATCAGCTGTCCCATACATTGTTGTACCTATTGTATGTTGACGATTTTTAAGGGGATGGTCAGATCATCAAACGGAACAATTTTCTCTATAACCAACATCTAAATCGCTATGAAGTTTTTAAATTTTGGTTATTTTGACGTTTCTATTAATATTTTTGGTAAACATTCAGAGATTCGAGACCTAAAATCTCAATTTCTTAAACATAAATCATTTTTTTTAAATAAAATGCTTACATCTAAATTCTTTAGCAAAAGGGATGTTTAACCAGCAAAATGAGGTTGTACCAAGACGTTATAATGTCATTTGCACCTCAAACGAACTGTTCTTTTGCTTCTATATTGTAGTTGTAATCATTGACTTACCACTACTGGACGGAGGGTCCGCGCTCAAAAGTGTCCTAATAAAAAGAGAACGAAAACGTAAAAAAGAGAACGAATTACGCAACATTCTTCGTTTGATCGGCCGACCACGCGCACGCGTGTCCCGATGGGAGAGTGGGACGGAAAAGAATTTCAGCATTTTCAATGTTTTTAGTTGGTTTATATTACTATACGTACTTAGGTTTGTGTATTTTAGTCTCGGACATTTTATTCGAGTATTTTGTACTAGACCCGGCGTCCATAGTATTCTACATCAATGGTTGTAATACAAAAAGGTAGCCCGTTTCTGGCGGTCATTAAAATCACATCAGCGGCCGATAAATTATTTTATTAAATGTCGATTCACACCTTTGCCCCTGTTGGAGCGTGTCTAATGGAGAACCTTGGACATGTTTTATTACTTGGCTCAGCCATTCTGTTGTATTATAGAGTTTAATGTAGGAAATAAAATAAAACCGTAAATTTAAAAGGTAAATTAAGGCTTGTTCTTCGGCGGGAATGCGGTTTAAACATTTATTTAAGAATATACAAAGACTATAAATGTTGCATACCAAGATGTTTACCCAAGTAGATATGGTTGGACCGTGAAACTAAATTAGGTAATGCTCACTTATAAAAATTCTACAAGTCTTTAAAAATAAGTTTGTTGTCTTTTAATTTGCATAGTCTAGCATAAAGGGTATGAAAGGTGTGATTTCATTTCTTAAACTGATTAACTTTTATAGACTATCCCGCGGACTAACTAAACCATAGACAGATCCCATTATAAGTTTTTTATGCCCGCCCATAGAATGTCTAGGCAATGAAACATATTCCCGTGGAAATGTCGCAGTTTAAAGATCCTAAAAAATATGATTGCCACCATGCCACCCCTAGGCCTATTGCAGCCCTCGGCGGCCTACCGGTAAACCTTTTATAATAAAAAATCGATCAAAACATTATTAAACACTCGTAGATCAAGGCAGTTAAAGTATAATAAATCTTACATGAGATCACAATCTAAAGTTTACTAAAATAAAGCATGTAAAAGCTAATGAACACCAATTACACGGCCATTATAAACGTGTTATCGTCCATTTAATTAGTAAAATGTAAGGTTGAAAGACGACCAAGGAACTGGTCAAATAAAATGGTGTTTTGAAATCTTAGTGGGGAAAGATCAAACACAATTACTTTTTACTAAAGATTTTCTTTAAAATCTCCTGATCTGATCTTTCTATATATAACATCTATCATTCGCCACAAAAGGTTTACTGGTGAATTTGGGTCACACTAAACTTTCATATAGGCTCGAAAACAGACACGGCTGATTTGTAAGAACATTAATTATGCAAAATTCTGAAAGTTACATGTAAACTGAAGCATACTTTGGTTAGTTAGTAAGTTTCTTTGAACCGCGTTCTACGTAACTAAGTTTTAACCAGCTAAGATGGGGTGCAGGATTTCATCTTATTATAGTTTTTAACCGGTTATTTAGAATACTTTGTCTAGTGTAGTAATATTTTATTTTGTTATGTTTATTTGAGTTTTAAAGGTATTAAACTAAAGGTGGTAAACTAGTATTGGAGAAGAAACTGTTTTCAGGTTTCGCGTTCAATTCTTAAAACCTTAGACAGCATGTACAAGTATTACGGAACCAGTCTTTGGCATAGATCATTCCGAACTATTCCCAATTATTGCGTACTACTGATGTATAGTTTGACCACGCGAAACTTGTATTCCAAACTATACTCGATTAGTTTCACATCCTTGCGTTTAGGTTTACTAATGCCAATGTTTCGCCTTGTATAAAACGAAAATACGCTACGGTGTACCTAATAGTTGTACTAATACATATACCTTATTGGGCGCTTCAGACCATCAAACTAAACAAATTTTACCATGGGACCAACGTTGAAATCGTAAAAAAAACAGATTTTCCATACATTTTAGCTGCAATTATTGACATTTTCTATGGCGCTGAAAGCTTTTTAGAATTTTTTTCGCGAGATCGATTTTGACTCCATAGTGAAAGTTGTTCAACTTTACGTGTAACGATATGTAACGCATTTAATTTTACACCCTGTATAGTAGAATAATGCAATATAATATAAATTATAGTATAGAATAATAAATAATACTAGTACAATATAAGAATGGGTGTGGATTGGTTGTCAAGAGAGCATCCGAATTTATTCTTCAGCGTATGCATGATTCCTCACGATGTTTTCCTTCACCGTTTGAGGGCAGTCGGAATTACGTACATAAATTAGAAAAACTCTTTCGGACATAGCATGTCGTCCGTGCGGATTCGAACCCGGACCTTCAAGATTGAGTGTCTGCAGGTACCTCTTGGCAGCGCGCCACGTATGCTCCTCTTACTGCCCGACGAGCGCATTGCTGATTGCTAATTTCATCCTCGATCCAAACGCTCCGGATCGAGGAGATGTTATCCAACTGTACAAGCTCTAGTTGGATCGAATAAACTACCACTCACGCGCATCCTTATCTTGATTATCTATCTAGTTAATTGAAAGCTTCATTTCACTCGCTGATTTGAATCTTAATACGCCAAGGAATTCACGCATTCAGATTATCCGATTATTTTTGTAATAAATCAATTTTATCATTAATTAACTTTTATGTTAGGCTGAAAGAAGAAAGATTTAGTAAAAAATTTGTACTTAATTCGAGTGTTTTTACCCGACTGCGCCAGAAGGAGGGTTATGTTTTTCGAGCGTGTGTATGTATGTTTATTTCTATGACATGCCCTACAGCCTAAACGGCTTGATGGATTTTAACGTATGAGGTGTCTGTCTATAGATGAGTTAAAATTGTGAGAGTGACATAGGGTATATTATTTCAAGATGGCGTCTACGAATTAAAAAGATTTTTTTTTTAAATTATAATATTGGTATCAATCGAGGGTAGTGAAGAGCAGATTCCAAAAATATATATTATGGTACTTTTATGCTACCATTTTGACACAAGACTAAAGAGTATGAATTAAACTATATTATTAAGAAAAACCGGCCAAGTGCGTGTCGGGCCACACGCAGGGTAGGGTTCCGTAGTTGCGCGTCACAATGTACGGACTTAGAAGGGGGTTTTTTGTTTTATACTACGTTTAAACGGCTAATAAAGGACACTTGACTCTAACAAAAATTTTCACTTTATAGCTTATTATTTCGCTAACTAAAAAAATGGAAAAATAGTTTTCCTACACCTACAATATTTTTTAAAGATTTATGTTGGATAGGATACCCCACACCATGGGATAGACGCAAAAAAAATGTCATCCTCACTTTTCGATTAGGGGAGGTACCCTAAAAAAAATATTTTAAAAAAGATTTTATTTTACCACTTTGTCGGCGTGATTAATATGTATATTCATGTCAAATTACAGCTTTCTACTACTAAGCGTCTCTGAGCTAAGCCGCGGACAGACGGACAGACGGACGGACATGGCGAAACTATAAGGGTTCCTTGTTGACTACGGAACCCTAAAAACCAATCTAAAACAATCGACCTGTGATGATGTTCTCTGAAATACTTATAAAACTTTTTTAGCGAAATATTTTCCTATGAGGAATAAGATTATTATTTGCTTTGTATTTCTGGGCGATGGGTTATTTCCACCTATCACCACTTGACACGTTTTTCCTTTCCTCCCGAAACTTAAGCTTAAGAGGGTATGCCTTGTAGCGCGCTCTATACAAAGGAAGTTTGATTAAACGATCTTGAATGTTATCTCTGTGCTTTGCCAGATTTTCGTTAAAACGAATTTAGATTCGAATGATGACATGATTTAGATTCAAAGTTACAGTGCCTCAAAGATTTTGAAACCAATCTTAAATTATTCATTGCAACTGTATATTTTATCGGAAATTTAACAAACCACAGGCACAGAGATTAGTATCTATATCGTGTTTCTTAAAAAATGCATTGAAATTAATTGGTTAGTATTGAAAATAGGATCTAATTATAAATTAATTTGTATGCAATAGAACTTGCCCACTCTGAAAGCGATTTTTGTGATAATAATGTACTTATCTAGTTTTACATACAGGATCCTTCTTAATATGTTGACACTTTTTTAAGGGTATTATCAGACCGTCAAACTCAACAACTTTCTCTATGGGACCAACATCGAAATTGCGAAAAAAAATCTCCTGTTCCATACAAAACTGCAAACCTACTCGAGCCAAATGTATGGGACATCTGTTTTTTTTCGCGATTTCGATGTTGGTGCCATAGAGAAAGCTGTTCAGTTTGATGGTCTGATCACCCCCTTCAAAAAGTGTCAGCATATGAAGAAGGACCCTGTACACACCACTAGTATTTAATTACTACAAAAATATTAATGGTGTATTCAGACAATGACACTAAACAACGTTTAACTAATCCTCAATTATGTATGGGAGGTCAAAAAATTTTTGTCGTTTTTCGACTCATGTTTCTTAGGGAAAGTTGTTTAGATTCATCGTCTGAATACACCCTTAACATTTTTTTACTAATTAAAAACTAAGAGTATACAGGGTGTAAGGAAAAGTATCATTAACCTTTAAACCACACATTCTACCAATAAAACTGGACAACTTTCACTATGGGAGCAAACCTAACAGCGCAAAAAAAAGTCAGCTGTTCCATACTAAATTGCACTACTACTCGACTCAAACGTATGGAGCAGCAGATTTTTTTTTTGCGCTGCCACGTTTGCTCCCATAGTTAAAGTTGTTCAGTTTGATGGGTAGAGTATGTGGTTTAAAGGTTAATGATACTTTTCCTTACACCCTGTAGTCCTGTATAAATATTTCTGCAAATGTAGGTATGTATGTATTTAATAGTAATTAACAGAGTCATTAGTCCGGCTCGGGCTTGGCTAATTTGTCAAATACCACACAATGCGCCTGTACTGGTGTCATCATCATTAGTAACAACACTGCCTTTGGCTGTTCTGACTTTACCTACCCTACTTCATTTATATCTACAGGGTGATTGAAAACATTTGAAAAACTTTTAGGGGTGGTGGTTTTACTGCTAACTCTATAAGGATAGTATCATTAACCTTTAAACCAAATACTCATCAAACTAAACAACTTTGATTATTGGAGCAAAGCTGTCAGAGCAAAAAAAAAATCTGGTGTTCCATACTATAAACTGCAATACACTAAGTACTCAATTTTTTTGTTCTGACAGGTTAGCTCCCATAATAAAAGTTGTTCGGTTTGATGGGTAGGGTGTGTGGTTTAAAGGTTAATGATACTTTTCCTTACACCTGTAGATATTAATTGTATGGTCATAACTTTTAAATTGACAACTTTTCTTTATTTACAACTCAAAAGTAGCCCTCGCGTATGGTGTTGCATTTTTTACCAAATCTTAAATATGTTTTTAACCACGTAGTAATCTAAGGAAACGTAATGAAACAGGAAGTTAGCCGTCTTCGAATCTACTTTATTGCATCTCTTTTACTCTTAAGCAATAACACATTCATACCGTCCCTTTTACACCTGTCATCCTTTACTTTTTAATCCATTCACTACGTTCCGAATCATGCATCTCCTCTTACCTAGTAAGCACTCTCTTTTACGTCTACGGTCCAATTTACATACCTCACAGTAATCATATCTATGATTAGGTAGCAGATCTATCCTAACAGATATTTTTGAGATACCTACATCCTGTACATGACTAAAATACTGCCTAAACCCTTAAGGGCAACCCAGGCAGTTAACTAAGAGTTAAGTATTATTTTAGTACTAGTGGAAAAGAATTTGCAGTCCAGTAGTTGTATAACCTTTTTTATTTCAATGTTAAAGAAGTAATGGAGGAGTTCGCAGTAAAATGCAAACATTAGCGTTGTTTAAATGTAGGTAACTCTAAAAATGTAAGTAATTAATTAACCCGGTCAAGTGACAGGATGTTTTTGTACTGCAAGCAAGCAGTAAAATTTTATAGGTCACATGTATTGCGAGTTTTTCGGGACAGAAAACTAATATATTTTCCAAAATGTAAGTATAATGAGTGAATTATAAAAGTTATATTTAAACGACGTTCTCTAGCCTATTACCTAAATAAAGTATAATTATGTAAAATTCAATTAATTTTAAGTATCTATGTTGAAAAAGAGATTGTATTGCGAATACTCTTTACTGAGAAGACATTCTCAGTAAAGAATTTTAGAAAGTTAGATCCAATTCAAAATTTCATTTCCGATGGTACAAAAAGAAACAAAATTTTTAAACTTTGTATATGTATACATATATAATGCATACATATTATTATTATTGACGAATACTATGATTTTGGACAAATTTCAATTACGACTTCGATAATAATGATAATAATATGTATACATTATATATGTATACATATTATTATTATTATTAACGAAGTCGTAATTGAAATTTGTCTGTAACGAATATTATGATTTAAGACAAATTTCAATTACGACTTTGCCTAAAAATTTACACAGAAAATATCTGTATGTAGACGTATTAATGTCAAAAATCAAAAGTCAAAATTGTTTATTCAAAATAAGATTACATAGATAACGTTCTGACGTCATGTTTTTGAATCTACCACCGCATCGGAAGGTGTTCCGTTTTCAAGAAGATGCGGCCAGAAACTCTACAACACACTTCTTTTGAACGTGACTGTACTACACATCAAATTACCAACTGACAAGTCCTCGATCCAGCCACAAATGGCACTGAAGCTTACATCGTTTACTTTGTAATCCTTACTCACTGACACTTAGACTTGCCACCTTCTTATAATTCTCACAAATCCGATGGCCACCAACAAACTAAATAAAACGAGAAGCAAACCAGTTAACGTTCGTCAGGTCTTAGTTCTGTAATCCGACGGCTTCAAAGACACATTGGGTTGTAAATCTTCGGAGTAACACCTGAGTACGCCCGCATTCGTTTACTACGGTGGCCCTCGCCGCATTCACTATACACGTTTTAATAGACATAGGTAGTGCCTATCATTGTTAGTTGAAGGCTTGGAAATTAAAATATAAAATGAGATTTCATAAAATCCTTTCATGTTCTGACCGACTATATTATATTTAGCACCTACTTCTATAAAAATCAGCTGTTCCATACGTTTGAGTCGAGTAGGTATTGCAGTTTAGTATGGAACAGCTGTTTTTTTTGTTCCGACAGGTTTGCACCCATAGTAAAAGTTGTTCAGTTTGATGGCGATGGGGGTAATTGCGTCGTGGAGCTTACTTTACTTCGTTTTGAAATCCGCGATGAGTTTCGACACTTTAAACTGATGACATGTTATTTTAGAAGGTAAAATGTGTCTTGCTGGCTCGTAACTCTCGATTTACGATGCTGCGCAGCGCTAGTGCTGTAGAGGCATCTAACCAATAATTATTGGTATTGTACGAGAATAATAAATATTAATTGCGGGCTACACTTTGCCATATCTAATAATTACTGGAGAGTATGTAACGTCGTATTTGAGAGAGGTTTTAAATTAGTAATCGTACAAAGGGAAGAGCAATTATTTTGTAACTTAATTTAAATTACAGTCGTATATCTGGCGTTCACTAATGATCTGTATGCACAGTGATTGCATTACTTAAAACTTAATCAATGGTTGCTTTCATGCAAATTAAGAGCTAATGTCAATTGGGCACTCGCACAACGCACGGGCGAGTCGCTGTTAATTACTGCTGTAATTACTTTTCGAAATTAAGTTATTAAGCTTAATGAACTGGCCACAACCTCTGCAGGCGGCTCGGTACAAAGAGAATGAAACAAGAGTAGGCAGGGACTGCTGGCGTTATGTGTGGGTTGCTTTTGCCTCTGCCGATGCCGTGCTACCTCAGATTTATGATGATATATGCGCATACTAGCATGCCTCATAATGATACACATGTTTTACTAATAAGAAACATTTAGGTAAAGATTATACTAAATATTTTTTAAAATACAGGAGCACTAAATCTGTGATTTGGGCACTAATTAGCACTAATTAGGAGCTAAATCGTGGCATAACATAAACCTTCGAATGAGATGATGAGGCTGCTAACTATACGGACACAATAAAATTCAGTAGGAAAACCAGCCACTATTTTATTATTTTGTCACCATCTCCATTTGCGTCCATTATTATGATAAAGGCATTTATCTCATAAGTTTTTTGCGCAAAATATTTCTCCTTACAGGGATGTCAATAAAACAATCGATTTTTGTTTTGACGCATAAATACGATGACATGCGCCATTTAATTATTATATTTGAGCTCCAGAAACTAACATTGGCATTGATTTTGTTTAACCATTTGTTAAGCTTAATTAAAAGTGGTTGATGTGGTTCTGTGAAGCTGACTTTATAAACGTCATTATACAGGGTCCTTCTTAATATGCTGACACTTTTTTAAGGGGATATCAGACCGTCAAACTGAACAACTTTCTCTATGGCACCAGCATCGAAATCGCGAAATCGGCTCGGCTCTTCCATACAAAACTACAAACCTACTTGAGCAAAATGTATGGGACAGCTGATTTTTTTCGTGAGTTCGATGTTGGTCCCATAGAGAAAGGTATTCAGTTTGATGCTCTGGTCATCCCCTTAAAAAACTACCAGTAAGGACCCTGTATAAGGTTTTCAATTCCAAACATTATGATATCCAAACCAAAAACAACGTTTAATTCTTAGATAAACTCTCTGCCCCACATTATTTATACGAGCTTCAGACGAAAAATAAAAAGTCTATTGTTTTCTCCGAGGCGCGGCGTCGGCTGCACCCGAGAGCAGTTTTTCAGAGATGTGTCCGAAGATTTATAGGCCTTCGTAAATAATCGAGGCCGCTCTTAAGGGTGATTATGTCGAGTCGTGAGGAATTAATGACGAGGAGGCCCTTAATGAAGGAGTCGCAAATCAATTGCCAATAATGTTTTAACGGTGTCATTGCACTTGCTGTAAATTATGCTCGTGATGTAAAAACGTTTTTATTTATTTAGAACTTATCAATTGGTATATTCGAACCCGTTTATTGAAGGTTTAATAGCAATTTCAAGCTTTTTTTTATTTACATACTGCAGTTAGATGTTTTATTAAGGCATCAGAGTAAAATGTTGGCATTCTCCATCAGCAGACTGTTGATGGTCGATTGAAAAACAGATTTTTGAGATTTTGGTTCGAGTAGTAATTTTGGTTATTTACGATTTTTGTAAATTCTTTGACAAAACGTGATATTGTCTTTGTCAATTCAGTATGTCAAGTTTTATTTGGGAGGGTTGAATATAAAACCATTTCGAGATAATTAACTCAATAGCAATATTTTCTATGTCAGAGATTTAAAAAATGAAAGGATTATAGATATTTTTTAATAAAATAAAATCGTTTTTCGGTCCTACGAGTGACGTCTAAAAATCAACATAAAATAACTGGCCATTAAGAAAAAAACTAAATTTATCAGAATTTGACATTTGATGCTGCCGTTTCTGTTTCCAGCATAGAGTAAAAGAGAAGGCAGGTGATTTTTATTTCTTAAAATTAAGCATAGGTTTTTCTCCATGGAGTTCGAATGATTTTTTCGCGACAACTTTTACCATTTACAAATTCAAGTTAAAAAAAAAAGAAATTTGTATTGATATACTCGATGTATTGCAAAAAAAAAAAAATTTTTCTTAGTTACTTAAAATTATGTCTTCTATCCGTAAAAAATATAAAATAAAGACCAAAAAACCTTAACATACCGAATTGGTCACAGAATATAATAATAAGTATCTATTAGTACTTCCTGACGTTAGTATAAATATATTATAATGTAGTATACTTCAGAGAGACTTACTAGTGGGGTTTCTCGTTTTTCTGCTTAGTGGGCGATTATTTATGTGGAATTTAGAACCACTAATTAATATGAATTAAAATTCAGTGACGCATTTAGTTGTATTTCAAAAGTAATGTAAATACAAACGTAAGGATGATGCAAATCCTGGTCCCACCCTCCAATAGCTATGTGTGATACATCATTGGATAGGTATTTTGGAGCTGAACAAATGTTACTATTTCCAAATCTTCCACGTTCCAAAACCAAACCAAGTTCCAAATCTTAGTCCATTCAGAGTAAAAAAAAAAAGTTTTGTGAATCCTGGTCCCACCTTCCAATAGCTATGTGGGATAGGTATTGGAACTTGGCGCAATAGTAAGTTTTGTTCAGCTCAAAAATACCTATCCAATGATGTATCACTCGTAGCTATTGGAGGGTGGGACCAGATTTCATACAAACCCTGTCATCATCCTTTAGCATGGAATTTCACCCGGTCAAACTAATAATTTCAAATTAATTGTTCCAAGAAAGTAGAAACATTAGATACAGGCAGTAGAAACTGGGATGAGTTGTGAATCGATCACTATCTCGGTGGCATCAAACAATGATCTTCATGTAATGGTTCGGCATTGACCGCATGCGCGGGCGCCGCTGTGGCCCGTGAACAGCTAGATTTGTCCATTGTCCGGTAGCATTAACCATAGAGTAACTTTAACGATTCGTTGCGGGATCGCTTTGCCTTCAGCTCTACACTACAATGAACAGGGAAGGCCGATTGCTAATTTATGTATAATTCTTTTTTTTGTAACCTTAAGGTGTAAAGTATTTTAGGTATACGATCATTCAACAGGATCTGGTTATAATAGGTAGTCATAATCAGTATCTGTATGATCAGGAGTGCGATTTTTGAATCTCATTCGCTGAGCTCAGCAGTTGTAAATATCGCATTCCTGTAGTATGATTTTTGAAAGTCAAATCAGCAGTAGAAAGATGCATATCTCCATAGTAATATTGACATTTTCAACTGCTGAGTTCAAAATATGAGTTTCAAAAATCGCACTCTTCTAGTACAAGGTATATAAGAGAAGTAAACTGGACAGGATTTTCCATAATCGTAACATTTGCCGGACTGCCAATTACAGTTTGGAGATATTGGATCACGAATTCTGGAGCCCATTCCATGGGCTATGGTTAACTAAACTTCACAGATAAATCCCAAGGTATACTCACATGCCCTGAAATATGATTGGAATTCATAATCAGAAGCTTCCCCGATCAAAAGCTATTTCCTAGCCAACGTTAGATGAATGACCGATACACCAAGCTTGATTACCTAATAAAAACGTGAACAGAATAGCAGCGACCCCACACAATCTATCAGTGGCATCGATTCAATTAGCAATAGAACAATGGAACTGCCGTGGCCGGAACGGATCGGCGCCTGCACCGGAACGAGGCTCGTCGGTCGCGCGTGAAGCGAGTGCTGGACCGCTGGACCTCGGGGCTGCCTTGGTGAGATGCCGTAAATAATAGGATCGAAGATTTGGTGAAGTACTTAGTGAAGTACACACATCTGCTTGAATAGGGAAAAAATTGAGGAAATTCTCTCTGGGAAATGAAACGCATCATAATCGTCATCATGGTCACGAAAGTTTGATATGATGATGATAAATTTATCAACCAAGGGGATCTTTGTAATCATTTATTTTCTTACCTTTAAATAATTAACAGATTACAGTAACATTTTGTGTGATTTTTCTTAAGAGAGTAAATGCGCGCTACATACAAACGAAGTCTGGTGATATTTTCAATATTAACCAATTAAACTCAATGACATTTTGCAGAAACAATCTAGGAACAAATCTCTATGCTACTATCGTGTCCGATTTCCATTAAAATAAACAGTTCCAATGCTAGGATTAATTTAAGATTTGTATGGAAATCTTTGAGGCATTGTAACTTTAAAACTGTACATTTTAAGGAAAATTTGACATGTACAAGCATAGTGATTTGTTCCTAGATTGTTCCTGCAAAATTTCTAAAATATGTAAACTAGTAAACTAGTAAAATATGGCCCGGGCTAGCGTTTACATAGAGGGAGCGTCTTAAAATATAAGTTAGAAAACTGGAAATCGATCACCCTTTACTAGGTGGTAAGCACAAGAGTGCTTACGGCGCGGCGTAATCGTCTTAATAGCTATGCTAATCTCCTACAGTGGAGTGGAAAAAGGTTCTGAGCAACAACCTCTCAAGAAGTTTTCGTGTGGATTGACACCTCCTTTTTTGAGATAGGTATATCAAATGTTGTATATATACATTTATAGATTTTAGAGAAATGAATGGAATCAAAATGGAATGTTTTTTAGGAATAGATTTCAGCTTTTACGTTCATTCTTTAACACCTTGTATATCGCTATCTGACCCATTTTAATGATAAAGTCTTCAGTAGGTAGGTAGGAGACGAAACAAAAACAAAATATTGTTCTAAAGCGTCGGCGGGGCGGTGGCAAGGCGAGTAAACAGAGCCATCCATAAGGCGGCCTCATCTGCCTGAATTTATCTGCGCCTCGCGACTCGAGGGCCACGAGGACGTAGGACGTTTTAATCCTCGAGCCACAGGGATGGAGTGGCACCTAAGATCTTCTCGATGAATAAGGCAGATTTATTAATTCATAAACGTCTAAAAAATCAAATCAGTCATTATGAGTTCGGAGTAGAGACATTTTAAATTTATTATAATTAATTCTACAAGATACTGTGAATCAAGTTAGCTAGGTAAGTTTTATAAATTAAAAACAATTCACATTTAATAAGTGTGCTTCAAGCTCCTATATTGAATAAATTATTTTGACTTTGACTTTGATATCAGTTCAATGGTACTAAAAGCATCACAAGTTTATCCGTGTATTTTTACCCGACCCGAGGGTTATGTTTTTCGAGCGTATGTATGTATGTATGTTTGTATGTCTATTTCTTTGGCACGGCCTACAGCCTAAACGGCTTGATGGATTTTAACGTATGAGGTGTCTTCGGATTTGTAAAAATCGTGAGAGTGACATAGGGTATATTATTTCAAGATGGCGTCTACGAATTAAAAAAGAGAGGGGGAATAAACAATTTTTTTTACATGGGTATCAAATGAAAGCTAGTAATCAGACGAGTCCAAATATATAAATATCGTAGTACTTTTATGTTACCGTTTCAACACAAGACTAAAAAGTATGAAATAAACTAAATTATTAAGATAAACAAGAAACCCGACTGCATAAAAACCTATTATAGTGATGATAGAGCTTGTTTTTCTCTTTTCAGTTATTTCCATCTTTTTGTAGTTTTAGATGAGTTTTAGAGCCTACTCGATAAAACCCTAGTTCCGATCCTGTAGCCGGCTGCAAGGGGAGCGTGGGCGAAAGGCTTAAGCGCACGTTAACTTTTGTCATACACGTCGCCTACGTCCACCATCATGCTCCTTTTTCAACAACTTACAACCTTTCCACGACAAATAAATCCGTTTCGTTTAACAGTTTTGTTCAAATTACTCAAAAACTCCCACTTCCACAGAATTCCTTTCGACAGATTATGAGAGGTTGATGACCAATATTCTGTGATTTACAGCGATAAATAAGCTTAAGTATGTTTTTATAATGCGAAATTAATAGCGCTAAATCTTTGGCCGTGATTTAAAACGACGAACTAACGAAATAGAGATGTCAAAAAACGTGAGCGAAGATCTCTAAGCTTGATTAATTACAAACTTTATAATGACAAGCGTAGATTTACAAACCAACCTTACCTTCGTTGTAAAATGTACGGTTTGATTTCCTCGAATATAACATTTCTTAGATTTCCTCAAGAGTTGGCAGTAGGTCGCATAATAAATGCTATCGATTGATTGACTGTTTAGAAATCTTTATGGACAACAGAAGCTCTTCCATTCAAAATTGTTGCTTTTGACACTTCAACGTTATAGTGAACTATTGATTTCCATTTGTCCTTATTATGGTTTTAGCATATGTAAAGTAGCGCATTATGATTATCGATTTTTTATTTAAAAAAAACAAACAAGTACAAATGGGCAGGGACATTAACGAGTGCGTAACGTTATCTGGGACGGCTTAACATTTCAATTAAAGACGCGATTAAGAAATTAAACATAATGAGTGCGAGAGCACAGAGGTGCTGATTACAGGGCTCAGCGGATTTACGATGCAGAGAAGTGCCGTAATTGGCAGCATTTGGCGCAAGAACACTCGTCTTGTGATCGTAAAGCTGCATTAACTGTCATTTGCGTGCGCGCTCGCCGGTCACAATCTGTCCTCTCCCGTTACGACCGTGAAGAAATTGCGAAAATTAAATTTAATGGACTTTCGGTCGATTTGTTATAAATAATACCTTCGCAGGCTTGGCACCTGGCACGCGAGCTTTGCTCTCCAATTGGAAAGAGTTCCTCGCTGCATACTTAACGTTTCAGCACGATCCTGAAATATCATGAGAAATATTTATCCTTTTTGGTTTTTGCCATACCATTCACATATAAAGGAGACAATAAGAACTTTGAGACGACAGCCAACATTTCAAAAATAGATTTTACAGTAAGAATATATTTCTTACGCGAACATCAGTGGTCTCATTAACGACAAGAATATACGTTTACGGGCAGTCGCTAACAGGACAGAAGGCTGTTCTGCATTGTCCGACATCGCAGGGTCCCCTACGCACGCTCAGTAATTGGAGAGCAGACTTATTATGTATCTCTTTATGGATATTCTCCAAAAACGCTCGCAAAAACTCGCCTATGTGTATTGGCCATACCATAAGAGATGACAGCGCGCTCGCGACGCGAACAAAGAATGATACAAGAAATAATTACGCCCATTGATCGGAGCTCATTAAAATGGACCAATCGGCATCGTCGGCAGGTACACAATACAAAAGGAAAACTGCGGGTACGCGCAATTTGCTCCGGCGCCGCTGCCTGCCCTTTCTTATTGAAGTAATCCGAGTTGGCTACCGCTGAATTCAATTAGAGACGACCCGTTATTCTTCAATGTTTATCAATTAAAAGTTGGTTTTGTTTGGGATGCTACGCGCCCTCGTTAGACCAGTGACATTCCAAGCTTCATCGAGCCTTTTAACTTTTTTGTTGCAACTTGGAAAACAACTGACACGCGCCTTTACCATAAATGAACGGATCGTTTGAAAGGATAATGATGCCTATGAGGTCTATGACGATGATTAGGTACATTTTTGCCAGCGAATCTTGGACGTTTATTAGTGTCATTTGAATTTTATGGACGTTTTACACAACATTTAAAATAAACCGCTCGTTGATGTCTTTTATATGAGAAAATAACTTATTCTCCCGATTGTGTAACAAACAATTTACATAATTACTGGCAAGATGTGAAATTATGTTTACATAAGTGGCCGTAATGAGAGCTTGAGTGGCCAAGCTGTCATTATCAGGAGTAAGTACATTTCGCTCAAAATGCGATGCGTGGACGAACATATTGGACTTTTAATGTAGATTTAACCAACATTTTTTGCAGAAGTTTAATTTATCTGTGAGATAACAAGTTTCACAGATATGTCAAAACAATTGACTATATGTGAACATTGTAGTTCAATTTCTAATCTAAGTGCTGCTGAACGAAATAATATAAAAATTCTCGCCTTAGATTCGTTGTCATTCGATTTGATAACGACGATGATATTCGTGTTTCCCGTGCATTGGGAAGATACTACTATTCGCTTATCCTATACTGGGAAAGAGTTGTAACGTAAAAGATAGAAATGGATAGTAGATTTCTTGACAATTTGATGATCATTTGATAGATACTGATAAAAGTAAGTTATTTACGTTTGATACTAAACATGAACATACCTAGATAAAATTGCAAATCTTATTTGCATAAAGTCTAATTAAATTAAATAAGATATACAACGTGTTAATGAATAAGCACAAAACCTCATACACCCCAACTGATTTACATAAAAATAATTATATTGAAACAATAATTTAATTATTTTGATACTTAAAATTTAAAGTTATTCGCATTTTAAGTTTTGAGGAAAATATGATTTGTTATCATTTCAGCAATGAATGAAAGCGCTTACGAGCTCATGGATACATTTTAAGAATCTTGTTTTGGTAGTAAGTAGGGTGAGCGTGCCCCTGCGGTGGGTGGAGATCGACTTCACTAAATTTGAAATTTTACAAATAAATTATTTAATATTTTGAAAAAACATACCTATCTTGAAACCATGATAATTCGATTCTGTTCTCGATTCTAAACAAACTACTTTCTAGTTTTGCGTGAATTCATTAACACGTTGTATATACTATCGTAAACACACATCACAACTCATCATCAATGAGACAGTGTATAGGTACTTATATGAAAATATGAGCATCGCTTCCGTTGTATGTACGCAACTGCCAATAGGACCTACTAAAGCTGTTATGCAAGAAGTGACAATTTCTATATAATTTTTAATAGGTATTATTTCTGGACTCTAACAGAATGTCTATCATCCAGAATTGATGCAAATCAGATTCACATAAGTGTCACATATTTACCAACGCAATACATAATTCCTACTTGAAAAGTATCAAGGCCAGGATATCACCTGGGCTCGTAACATATTATATTCGCCCTAACCCTGGGTTATTGACAACTACCTACATATATCATAATATGTAGATACCTATAAGCTACATTCCCAATCGATCGAGCCAGTCAACTTTTTCATCGAACGTCGCCCACTAATAAAATCATTATAAAAGTAACAAGATCGATGAAAATTCTTTAACGGCGTGCCTGTGCCTCTCGTGGGTCTCTGCCTGTCCCACGATCTCAAATTGACATTAAATATGGCGACGGGCTTGTTGAATAATGACATGACTTAATGAGACTGGTCAGGCACGCCCGCTGCATGATTTTGCCCGAAATCGAATCGAAGACTTGCAAAGCGCCAACTTTTGTCTTTTAAAAATATTAATGCAATTTATTTTTATCGATCGTTATCGACTCTAAGAAGTGTCAAGTTTGATGTTGTTTTGTTTTCGTTTTCTGGTTTTTAATGTCATTTTTGTGCTCAGCAACAACCCGTCTCGGCTGTTCACTAGAATATCGTATATTTAGTCGTAATAAAATGCCATTTTTTTATATGCCTATGAGTCCTTACGACTGGAAATGTAGGTACCAAGTATAGTCTTTCTTAATATGCTGACACTTTTTTAAAGGGATGATCAGACCGTCAAACTATACAATTTTCTACAACGTGTTAATGTATTAACGCGAGTCACGTTGCAGGTTCTGACCCGAGAATTTGTCTCGCGTGTTGTTCGCGCGTCGTGTCTTTGCCTGCCACGAGGCAGCATTCCTTAATCTCTTCTTGTTCTTTATCAAAAACAATCCCTGAGATTGGGATAGATACTCCATTGAATACACAAACTACTTGACATTGGCGGAAATGCGGTGCTAACGCACAAGCAAAAAGTCCATTAATTATAAATAAAAAAAAAATGTATTAACGCAAAACTAGAAAGTAGTTTGTTTAGAATCGAGAGCAGAATCGAATTTTCATGGTTTCAACATAGTTTTTTTTTCATGATTTTAAATTATTTGTTTTAAAATTTACTGAATTGGATCTCAATCCACCGCACAGGCACACTCACCCTACTTACTACCAAAACAACATTCTTAAAATGTATCCACGAGCACGCGCGCTTTCATTAATTGCTGAAATGATAACAAATAATTTTTGCCTCAAAACTTAAAATGCAAATAACTTTAACGTTTAACTATCAAAATAACAAAATGGTTGTCTCAATCGAATTATTTTGTTATAAATCAGTTGGGGTGTATGAGGTTTTGCGCTTATTCATTAACACGTTTTATATGGCACCAACATTGAAATCGCAAAAAAAAAAACAGTCGTTCCATATAAAACTGCAAACCTACTCGAGCCAAATGTATGTATGGGACCGCAGATATTATTCACGATTTGGATGTTGGTCCCAAAGAGAACGTTGTTCAGTTTGATGGTCTGGTCATCCTCTTAAAAAACTGTCAGCATATTAAAAAGGACCATGCATAATGAATTGAAATTGAAAAACAGTTGAACTACTTTGATGTAATTTTTTGTTAATGATAGGTCCCGGTCGTCGTCGGTGACGCGTTGCGGAGGAAACTCAATCTTGAATTCCGATTTCGAATTCGCATGGACGACATGCCATGTACCAAGAAGTTTATCTAACTTATATACGTAATACCTACTGACTGTTCACAAACTGGTGAAGGAAAACATATCGTATGGAAACCTGCATACGCTGTAAAAGAAATTCTGATACTGTAATGTGAAGTTTACCAATCCAGGAGTGCGATTTTTGAAACTCATAGGTACTCTGAATTCAGCAGTTGAAAATGTCAATATTACTATGGAGGTACTATGCATCTTTCTACTGCTGATTTTACATTAAAAAATCATACTTCAGGAGAGCGATTTTTGGAGAGGATGATCAGACCATCAAACTGAACAACTTTCTCTATGGGACCAATTTCGAAATACCGAAAAAGAAATCACCTGTCCCATACAATTGGGTCGAATAAGATTTCAGTTTAGTATGGAACAGCTGATTTTGTTTTCGCGATTTCGACATTGGTCCCATAGAGAAAGTTGTTCAGTTTGATGGTCTGATCGTTCTCTTAAAAAAGTGTCAGCATATTAAGTTGGACCCTATATAGGCTGACGATGATTATGATAACTTTCTTTTACTACATCAATACGATGACGTTTCGTTAATCATTAAACTTAGTGTTTGTGTAGATTCAAAAAAACATTTAAAATTTGTAAAAAGAAAAGCTACCTTTTTCTGTTACAATAATAAACTTTTACACATCCAGTCCCATTACCGTTACAAAGTTACACAATATATTTTAAGACATTAATTCGCCTATACATTTTACCCTTATTTTGTGAGTGTAATTTTATCTGAATGATCGTTTTTATGATCCCCGCGCTATAATGAACCAGCGCCAGTAATTTTATAAGTTATTTTGACCATAATTTAGCGAATCATCAGTGTTTTAAAACTACAGGGTGTTAGGGTAAACAGTTGCATTACTTTAATGATACTGAACAACTTTCCCCATGGAACTTATTGGTAATACGCAAAATTTTTCGACATTTCATACAAATGTGCGATCAGCTGATTGCATTTACGTATAATTCGTTCCAAATAAGAACGACGAGGTTTTTCCGATTCCAATTTAGCTTTCTTGCCATTTCTGATTAGCATGCATGCATATGCTCACGACTATATTCCCCGTGGGGGTGGTCAGAGATATTCTGAAAACCTCAGAACATCCACGTTTCACCAGTAGTACCGAAACTCTGTCCAGTGTGACGGGCGGTGAGCCCATCGCCACTTGTAATGGACAGTGGGTACAATACATGCCTCGAAATTGAAGCATGCAGGTTTCCTCACGATGTTTTCCTTCACCTAAAAGCCAGTGGTGTTACAAATCGTACATAAATTCCGAAAAACTCATTGGTACGAGTCAGCCTGGACGGGGATCGAACCATCGCCTCCTGCACGACAGGCAAGGTTACTCGCCACTGGACCACCACAGCTTGATTAGCAAATTTAACAAATTTATTGGATATGTATCCAATAAATTTGTTACATATACATATACTATCCGACATATCTTGGACGTTACTAAAGCTGTTTTAAGAATAGGTGACAGGAAGTGTTTCAAATCTCTGTTTCTGTAAGCTAAATAGCCTTAAAATTTCGTAACTATTTTGAATGGAGAGTCCAAAATTGTTTTTGAGTTTTTCAAATAACTAGGTATCTTAGGGAAAATTGTCACTATCATGGGTGCAATCACCCCTTAAAGTAATGCAACTATTTACCCTAACACCCTGTATACGGGGTGTAAACTAAATGCATTACATACCTAATTAAGGGGGTGCTTCATACCATCAAACTGAACAACGTTCACTAACTGGAGACCTAAATTTAAATCGCGAACGAAAATTACAACTGTCTCATATTCAATATACATTTGGGTCATGACATTTTCTATGGAACAGTTAGGTTAGGTTTTGCGCTTATTCATTAACACGTTGTATAAGGCATTTAAATTTACACCCTGTATATCTCCTTTTATTGACGCTCATCTTTTCTGAAAGTAATTTTTCTTATAATAAATATAAAACTCTAATTAGGAAACATGGTGTAATATCAGTAACGCACATAAAATTGTAATGAACATAAATTTATCACAGTTTATGGCTTTCTTATGATGCATCTTAAAGGTTAGTGAGTTTTTTTTATTTTCTACTAGCGGCGCCCGCGACTTCGCATGCGCAGACCACTGACTTTAAATACTCATAAAGGGGCTTACTTAATATGCTGACACTTTTTAAGGGGATGATCAGACCGTCAAACTGAATAACTTTCTCTATGGGTCCCATAGAGAAGACCAAATTCGAATTCGCGAAAAAAATCTGCTGATCCATTCACGACTGCAAACCTACTCGAGCCAAATATACAGGGTCCTTCTTAATATGCTGACACTTTTTTAAGGGGATGATCAGAGCATCAAACTGAACAACTTTCTCTATGGGACCAACATCGAAATAGCGAAAAAAATATCAGCAGTCCCATATATTTGGCTTGAGTAGGTTCACAGTATTGTATGGGAGAGCAGATTTTTTTTCGCGATTTCGATGTCAATGCCATTGTGATAGTCGTTCAGTTTGACGGTCTGATCATCCCCTTAAAAAGGGTCAGCATATTAAAAAGGACCCTACATGAGACAGTAGATTATTTTTTTCGCGATTTCGATGTTGGTCCCATAAAGAAAGTTGATCAGTTTGATAGTCTGATCATCCCCTTAAAAAGTGTCAGCATATTAAGAATGACCCTGTATGGTCGTAGCTTTATGTCGGTTTTCCAAGTAATGACATACGACATTGCTAAAACTATTAAACTCGTTTTGCTCAACTAATTACATCTCGAACAAAAAACGCTCAACTCAAGACTAGCGCAAATTAATAGCATCTCGTACTTGTTCCTTCGTCACCGACTTACCGATCGTTCGGATGCCGATGTTCGATTGTCGATGCAATTAAAAATTCCCCTCACCTCGCACAAAACAAAAACTTTCACGTCCTTGTCGGTCCTAATAAAAACTGGCAATGTTAGTTAGTTGCACGTACAACCAAACTTACTGGTTTTTGCGTCGCCGTATCAATGGAAAGCTGAATGGCGCAGTCGGGAGGACAAAAAGCGAAGCACGGTGTGTCGCCATTAGTATGTGCGGTGGCGTCCGAATGTGAGCATTAATTTATTGATAATATTGTATTGAATAATGCACACGTCGCCACGCAGCCGCACCCTCCGCTCCGAGCACGCGCTCGCTTCCTGCACTCGATACAAACAACTTGAAAGGCTCACTGCCTATTTACCTCATTTATATAGCTAAAAACTTCTCGACTATTGTGAAGACTGTATATCACAATAAAAGTTTAAATAAGCCTGTATAGTCAGCGTTACGCAACTATCAATAATAAACGCAGCGTTATGCGTTAGTCAGTACCCTTTCTCCGGAAATCATTTAATTTAATTTAATTTCTTTATTGGGAAACCAACAGTGCTACATGATAATCTTAACGTAGCAACATTCAACTTAAAATATGACTAATTACAGGTTTCCTCATTGAATCTAAAAATATATGTATTTACCAACTATCGAGCGGTTCAATGATGTAATTGAGTATATTCACTTGTAAATTTTCACTAATAGTTAAATAGATATTAAGTAGGTACTTAAGGTATTTGTCTGTTGTGAGGTTTGATTAACTTATAAGGAAGATTCGAAGTAGGTTTATGCTCGAGATTTTGAGAGAGCAAAAGCCGCGCTTGCGACAATATGGGAAAAATCCGAGTGGCGCAATCGCGCGCAAGTAATAATCATGACGGACTGGAGAGAGGTTTCTGTAATGCTTGTACCTTGTGCTTCCTGCCTCGCGAGATGACTGCATTCGGTAGCCGTATCAGATACACTGCGAGCCAAACATCATTGCCGCCAAGATTTCATGTTTAAATCATTTCTGACAGTCGGACTTTTAAGCAGCCCGCGCGGAAAATTTTGATTAATTTGAAATGAATCAGTCATATCACGTTTTTTAAATGTAAGTTAGCATTTGTAAACTTCAGCAAAGCTCTTTTGAGAGACCATAGTCGTAGCCAGGTACAGGCAAAGGGGGACAGCTATACTTAATTTTAAATAAGAGCGTCGAAATTTTCCGATTGCTATATAGCTTTTTGGCCAATTCTGATTTGCAAATATAATTTATTTATCAGAAAGATATACTTTGCGACATATCTAAAGCTGTTCTAAGAATAATTGATAGGAAGTGTTTCAAATATCTGTTTCTGTAATTCAAAATAGCCTTAAAATTTCGTTGATATTTGGAATAGAGTATAGGTATATAACCTATGTATAATGTATACAGGGTCCTTCTTAATATGCTTTTAAGGGGATGACCAGACCATTAAACTGAACAACTTTGTCTACAAGGTGAAACTGATACCATTAGTATCCTTTTAAACTAAGAGTCTACAAATCAACTGAACAACTTTTAATGTAGGAGCAAAAAACCTGCTGTTGCATACATTTAAGTCGAGTAGGCATTGCAGGTTTTAGGGTTTGCTCCCATAGTAAAAGTTGCTCAGTTTGATGGTTAGACTCTTAGTTTAAAAGGATGGTAATGATATCAATTTCAACCTGTATAATATGGAGCCTTTTCTGTTCTGACAAGGCGCTTACTGCTTCTCGTGGCACCGTGGATCGTACGGTACAGCCATGCCTTAATCTGTTGTTATTTTGAAATTTTCTGTGTGATGAATCTGTTTCGTACCTATTTTTGTGTGGCAATAAGTGCATTTTTATTTTTTATTTTTTTATTATTTAAAGGTTTTGAGTAATTTTGCATACAATTTTAATATACCTAAATAGATATGGATATGACGCATTGCGCCGCGTTCCTACATTGCGTCGTCCTCGCAGCTGAAAAGCGACTCTACCTCAGAAAAGGATCATTAGTATGTAATATGAAAGCTAGTGGGATAATGTGATCAGTCTAAAATGAAACTATTCCTAATCTATCTCTCTGACCAGTTGATACAATGTAGTATAAAATAAAACTAAAATGAAAGCATTGATCACGACTATATTCCCCGAGGTAGTCAGAGATATTCTGAAACCTCAGAACGTCCACGGTTCACTAGTAGTACCGAAACTATGTCCAATGTGACGGGGAGTGAGCCCCTCGCGACTTACAATGGACAGTGGGTACAATACACGCCTCGAAATTGAAGCATGCAGGTTTCCTTTACCGAAAAGCCAGTGGTGTTACAAATCGTACATAAATTCCGAAAAACTCACGGCCGAGTCGGCCTGGACAGGGATCGAACCATCGCCTCATGCACGGCTGGCAAGGTTACTCGCCAAAACACAATGGATGAAACGTTAAAACTAAAATGGATGAGAAATAAAAATAAAATGTAGTTAGCTACGCTCTAATCGGTAGAGTATTCACCAATCTCTTCTCCGCCAGTTCCTTGAGTTCCTGACACGACACGACATCGACCTTTTCCTTCACCTGCGGTTGCTCTGTCTATGTCTTCCTCTGCGTCTCTTCCTATCGATTTTCCCCTCCAATATAGTTTTAAAGAAGTTTTTGTATCGTATCAAGTTTAAAGCTATACCTCTGTAATGTATCCTCCTACTATTATACAAAACACCCTAGTAATACTTAAGAGGGTGGTTTAGACCATCAAACTGAACAACTTTTACTAAGGAGCCAACATAGAGAAAAAATAAAAAAAATCGGCTGTCCCATACATTTTAGTCGAGTCGGTTCGTTACTGCAGTTTTGTATGGGACAGCAGTTTATTTTTTATTTTTACTCGATGTTGGCTCCATAGTGAAAGTTGTTCAGTTTGATGGTCTGAAGCAACCACCCCCTTAAGTATTACTAGGCTAGGGTGTTTTGACCAAATAACTAAAGATGTTGACTTGATTTGCTTTCGCACTCGAAATAATTACATACAACTTTTATCACCCTCGTGGTCGGAGAGTCTAAGTAGCAAAACGTGAAAAGTCTAATAATCAGAAAAAGGAAACTAAGTATGTATGAAATGCAGTGTACCTACTTACGAGGATCTACAGAAAGTTACCGATAAGTGGTGAGGCCGCAGAAAACCTTAATCAGCAAAATGCACTGAAAATTTATGTGCGGCTGGTGTGGCATTAATTAAAATACTTGGCGGCACTGCGGTGCGCGGGCTTCGCAACGGACATCGCGCACGCCACAATCTGTCAGGGACATTTGTTAAACGGCAGGCTTTGATAAAAACCACCGATAGTGACGAGATTCTGCACTCTTGGAAACATATATTTATCTTAAAGGTTTATATCACAAGCCCCTGATATTTTTACAAAAGAAAAAGGTCAAAATACTTAGATAGCACTGACTGAATAGGAGTGGTCGTGGAATCACAATAATTGGTTTCAATTGCAAGAACTTAGTCGGACGTCTAATACATAACTAGGGTCCTTCTTAATATGCTGACACTTTTTTAAGGGGATGATGAGACCGTCAAACTGAACAACGTTCTCTATGGCACCAACATCGAAATCGCGACAACTACAACAACGACAAAAACAGCTGTTCCATATAAAACTGCAAACCTACTCGAGCCAAATGTAAGGAACAGGTGATTTTTTTTCGCGATTTCTATGTTGGTGCCATAGAGAAAGTTGTTCAGTTTGACAGTCTGATCATCCCCTTAAAAAAGCTTAGAATATTAAGAAGGACCCTATATAAAGAATAATTTCATCTTTAAACCTAAGCATTAGCATATGCTCACGACTATATTCCCCGAGGGGGTAGTCAGAGATATTCTGAAACCTCAGAACATCCACGTTTCACCAGTAGTACCGAAACTCTGTCCCTGGTTCTCTGTCTTTAAACCTAGTTGATACAAAACATTATAGTACCTACAATTATTATGGTAGGTACTCTGTGATACAAGAAATCTCTTAGATAAGTTACCGATTGTTTGACCTAATTACGTTTTAAACCATAAATGCACTGAAAAATAAACTTAGTCAATGAATTTGCATTGGTAAAATTATTATACCTTCCAAGTCCCAACAGTTAATGATCTTTCGTTGTGATCAATAAGTTTGCTATTATACTCAGATATTATAATGTATTACCATCAATTAACTATGATCTGCATGGGTAGCATGGCAGCGTGATATAGCGCTATTACATCTTCGCTCTCTTTCTATTTTCACGTGAACGAACGAGATAAAAGGCGTGATACAGCCGAATCACGTGTAACCTTTGACTATTTATATGTGGACTGGTTACGCGTGTAATTCTACTAACAAACATTTCTGCCACTTTTTGCGGGGGGCGAGGTAATATGAAATCCGCAACTTAGGATTTTATTCCCCATAACTTTAGATTCTAATTTTGAATGTTAAAATCATGAAAAGTAGTCTCGTGTGAACCCCAAACGTTCTAAGTTCGAATTTATTATTTCGCAATTATAGGCTGTCTCGTTTAGTGATAAGGTATAAAATTGAATGTAAACGCACAAGATCAATTGTGCTTATACCGTGGCAGAAGGGAAATGCTACCGCAAGGCTAGTCCTTATAATAATTAGTCAAAGCGTGTAACATGCTACGGCTTCTGTAGTGCGATTTTTGAATGTCACCGGCTGAGTAAAATGGCCGATATTCACCGATGTCCCAAAGTTCGCATTTTTTAATCTTACCGGTGGTTCTCATACTCACGAGTTCAGTACGAGTGCCCCTACCCGTATTGATATTCATGGGTATGAGAAGGCTTTTGTATGAGATTTAAAAACTGTTCAAGGTCACCCGTGACATTAAAAAATCTCACCCTTGATCATGATCATATTAGGTATTTATTGCATAATCATTTTAGGGTGCAGTTCTAGGAAGCCTCACTTTACTCTTTCTAGTTTAATATGCATGTTTCTCTCTATCTTACACCATATTACCCAGTCAAGGAAATTGTATGTAAGTATACTAGACACAATACCTACATAAAAAAATGTGTTATGTGCCAGCTATATGTTCCGCTGAAGTCTTACGGGATAATTATGTTGTCGTTATTTAGTTATTCTTTCATGCAGGCAAAATAATATCGACCTTATACCACTTTTTATATCCGTTGCTATTTCAAGCTCCACAATTAGGCCACAAAAGCCCGAGCCAAAGTTAAAAACAAAATAAAAAAGAAGGGGAATACATCAGAGATCGGTCTGGAATGGAATGGAAAGGTTTGCATGCCGGCGGGCATTGACAGCCGATTGACAATGGACTCTCATTAAGTCAATCCGTTCTCGTCCGTTTACCGAGCATGCTTGATGCTGCTCCTGCGACGTAGCCTTGACTCAAATTTTATGCAAGTACAAAAATAAGTCCACAGAACATTATAAGAGGGGTTATAAATGCAAAGTAGCGCTTTTGCTTCGGAGACGGCTGTCGCCACTTGTCTTCCCGCTCACGCTGCTACAATTACTCATGCCCTCTCGCTCGCACCACGCCGCGCGCTTTATGGGGTTATGCAAATCATTGCATAACCTGTGGCGACACGTTCCACGCTTACTTTGCACTTTCAACCCTATAATGTTCTGTGAATAAGTCAATAATAAGTGATTTTGCAAACACTTTCCATATTTTCAGGGGCGGTTCCGACCATGAAACTGAACAACTTTTACTAGGTATGGGAGAAAAGCTGAAAAAGCAATAAAAATCTGCTCCATACTGTCATAGTGCTTACTCGACATAACAGATTTTTATACGATTTCAGGTTTTTTCCTATAGTAAAAGTTGTTCAGTCACTGAAAGTTTGGAACACGTTTAAAAATCACCTAGTAATTTTTTAATTTGTGACTTTCGATTAGTGGTATAAATGATATAATGGTGGTGATAGAGTTTATAGGTAATTATCTACCTATTCATTGTATTCTACGAACTTGAACACGATACTTCAAATGGCAATAGCAAAAACAGCACCGATCTTTGTACGTTCGATCCAGCCAACATGAATATTTGTCTCCAACAAGTTTGCATTTATTGAAAACCGATGCCAATTCAGCGGCTTGCTGAGGCGGTTTGAAAGCGAGTTGACCACACGTCCATCATACCGCACTGGCATTCAACCACCTTCCTTCGTATCCGACTCTAATGCTATTACAATATTATTTGCATTATGTTAACACCTGGTATTAAGGTATAATTATACAACGTGTTAATGAATTAACGCAAAACTAGAAAGTACCTAGTTTGTTTAGAATCGAGAGCAGAATCGAATTATCATGGTTTTAACGTAGGTAATTTTATTCAAAATATTAAATAATTTGTTTGTAAAATTTAAAATTTACTGAACTCGATCTCAACCCACCGCTCGGGGACTCTCACCCTTACTGTCAAAACAAGATTCATAAAATGTATACATGAGCACGTTAGCGCCTTCATTTATTGCTGAAATGATAACAAATCATTTTTGCCTGAAAACTTAAAAAGCGAATTACTTTAAATTTTAACCATCAAAATAATGAAATAATTGTTTCAGTTTAATTATTTGGTTATACATCAGTTGGGGTTTATGAGGTTTTGCGCTTATTCATTAACACGTTGTGTATTAAATTCCTTCAATTATAATGCGTTTTTTATCATTCTTAAACCAAAAGTAGAGACAGACCTTCAATCATTTTAACGTCGAGTTATTTCACTCAAGATATTAATGCTTGACAAAACTGTATGTTAATACAACACAACTTTGTCCAGCGGTCCAATACATCACTCTCCAATTCATACACATTAAGGTTACTACCATTTAGAGTGACCAAATGAGCGCGTACTCGATCGTTATTATGACTTTCGACTGATATGACAATGATTTATATTTTACTTGTAAGTACAGAACTTGAGTATGCACCTTTCTACAATGTATTGACGGATATCGATCGAACCATTCGAACCGAATAAGAGGTAGTACCTACTTATAATACATTAAACTGACGAAGTCTTTAGACAGAGCTCTTGTTCCTACGACATACAAATCAGAATGTCTTGGTTAACGTGACGTAGTATGGGAAACACAATGTAATTTATTATCTGTCTTGAACATGTCCCGAAGCAAAGCAAGCTGAAACTTATCGACGGTACAATCAGTTGGCAATAAAAATAGCTAAGTATACATTTTAGTACGGACGTCGTATTAACTTAATTAACACATTCACTGAAATGATTAAATGGTTTGGTAGTAAGTTAAAAGACTGGGGGCGATTACTATGTCTGCAGCAAGAAGATGTTAAGAAGATTACCTACTATACACATAGCATATGCTCACGACTATATTCCCCGAGGGGGTAGTCAGAGATATTCTGAAACCTCAGAACACCCACGTTTCACCAGTAGTACCGAAACTCTGTCCAGTGTGACGGGGGGTGAGCCTGTCGCCACATAATGGACAGTGGGTACAATACATGCCTCGAAATTGAAGCATGCAGGTTTCCTCACGATGTTTTCCTACTATACACGGTCCTTCTTAATATGCTGACGGTTTTTAAAGGGATGATCAGACCATACACTTTTTCTATATGAGACCAATGTCGAAATCGCGAATGAAAAATCAGCTGCTTCATCCAATCTACAATCCTACTTTACCAAATGTATTGGACAGCAGATTTTTTCTTCTCGATTTCGATGTTGGCCTCATAGAAAAATTTGTTCAGTTTGATGGTTTGATCGTCCCCTTAAAAAACCGTCAGCATATTAAGTACCTAGGTCCCAATACAGGGTGTAAGGGAAATGCTTCCGAAAACTATGGAAGTACCCATCAATATGAACCACTTTTACTATGGGTCCAACTATGAGATCTCAAAAAAAATCTGCTATCTCATACTAACATTCAATTCCTATCGCGCAAAATCTATGGAGGAGCTGTTTTTACCCTTTACCCCTTTCGTGTTTTCGGAAACAATTCCCTTACACCCTGTATAGAAAAAGATTCAAGTTACGGTATTCAACTAATCTAAATCACGAGATCTGAATCGAGCCATTACATTTTTATCATGAACGTTGAAGTTTTTTGGTTGTTGACTGTACTAACAGTAAATTCATTTTAGTATATTTTTATGAACTTTGAATTAGTTAAAAACATTGGATAATGAGCTATAAAGTTTTGATGTTTATTGTAAAATAAAAAAACACCTGTGTCAAATTTAAACCAATTTGCAAACCTATAAGGAAGTCGTAATAATTTTTTACTCTGCATCCAGAATTTAATGATTTCAATTGAATTTATTCACCGTTTCAAACAGTAACTCATTAAGTGAACTCGATAAGTTTTGTCGGGTAGTTAGAATTATTAAAAATAACTTTCAATTTTGTCCGTAGGTATCTTTCTGTCCTATGGAAGTAATTGGGAAAATCTTCATGAAGTTTTCAATCTTCCTCTGAGAACAAATTAGGAACACATAGAGGAGTTCTATTTAAATATGAATAAAGGTGGACGCATGTTTATCCGCGGCGAACGAGCCGAATGAAGCGAAAGAATTTTATTTGTATGAAATTCTATGACACCTCGCACACTTATCCGCGGCGAATCGGACGAATCGTCACAATAATTAAAAGTAAATTCGTTTCGTTCGCCTCCTTCGGCTCTTTCGGTGCGAATAGATATGCGTCCATCCAGTAATCCATAGAGTTTGGCTTCACTTTCGTATACGAAGTAGGTACAACCAGAGTCAGTGCGTGTAGGTAATTTAGTCATATTACTTAATAAGAATAACTAAAAATTTCAAGGTGAATATCAAGCGTCTACATAATGAAGCCGTGGTGGTCCAGTGGCGAGTAACCTTTCCTGCCGTGCAGGAGGCGATGATTCGATCCCCGTCCAGGCCGACTCGTACCAATGAGTTTTTCGGAATTTATGTACGATTTGTAACACCACTGGCTTTTCGGTGACGGAAAACATTGTGAGGAAACCTGCATGCTTCAATTTCGAGGCATGTATTGTACCCACTGTCCATTATAAGTGGCGACGGGCTCACCCCCCGTCACACTGGACAGAGTTTCGGTACTGCTGGTGAAACGTGGATGTTCTGAGGTTTCACAACATCTCTGACTACCCCCTCGAGGAATATAGTCGTGAGCACATATATACATATACAATGTGTTGATGAATTAACGCAAAACTAGAAAGTAGTTTGTTTAGAATCGAGAGCAGAATCGAATTATCATGGTTTCAACATAGGTTTTTTTTTACAAAATATGAAATATTTTGTTTGTAAAATTTAAAATTTACTGAACTCGATCTCAACTCACCGCTCGGGCACACTCACCCTACTTACTACCAACACAAGATTCTTAAAATGTATCTATGAGCACGTTAACGCTTTCATTAATTGCTAAAATGATAACAAATCATTTATACCTCAAAACTTAAAATGCGAATAACTTTAAATTTTTACTATCAAAATAATGAAATTATCGTTTCAACCTAATTATTTTGTTATAAATCAGTTGGGGTATATGAGGTTTTGCGCTTATTCATTAACACGTATACATATATACATAATTAAGGAACGTTCTTATACACCATCCATAAGTTTATGTTTTGATAAGTACCGTATACCGGTATGTAAGTAGGGAGCAACTGGTGCAATACTGGTTCAGGACAATTACGCGAGTTTCGAATACCGACAGTTTATTATTTCGTTCGGCAATAAAGCGGTACCCGGATTCAGAGGCATCAGGGCCGCTCGCAAAAACCTGACTGCACCCAATGCTGGTCAGTTATTTGTCAAAAATAAAAATTATGTTCTGATTATTATTTCATGCGGAGACTCGCGCGGCATCCGCCTCTCGATGCACCCGCGGGCAGGGTTACCACAAGTCGAGATAAATTAGGTTTGTCCATCAATTACTGCGATGAAAGATTTGTAATTCCTTATAGAGCTGCAATACGGTATCCGTCCAACAGTTTAACAAAACTTTACCAACACACTAATCTTAATTAAATTACAATTGAAGGTCCTACAATTATTTGGCTGGCATCCCTATCAGCGATGCAGGCGATAAAGCGACAATAAAATACATAAATAATTCATATCGGCATCGGTAGTATTGATTCGCAAGAACGTGTCTCAAATGTTTTATTGTTGGTATTATTAATAAATGGGAGCAGATGTATGGCGATGGACTTGTTCTTGTGGCGGACGTGTGATCGCTCACTGTTTCCACTCACATTTATAACCAGATCTTTACACTACAATACATACATCGATCTCATAATAATGTCCTTATTGACTCAATTAATGACCCACCTCGAATACTTACTTATAAGCAGCAGGTATAAGAAAGAGTATCATCTAGTTCTACATACCTACTTATGATTTGAAGTGCTTTGAACAGAAAAGTACATTAATGCCTTTTAAAATATAAAACTATGGTAACTTCCTATAGTAATAGTAAATAGCGTTGATAAATCACACCAAAGCTCCGATTCGAATTTTGCATCTGGAGTGCAATTTTTGAAACTCATTCGCTGAACTCTGCAGTAAAAAATATCAAAATTACTATGAAGATATGCATCATTTTACTGCTGATTTGCCTTTCAAAAATAGCACTCCTGAAGTATGATTTTTGAAAGTCAAATCAGCAGTAGAAAGATGCATATCTCCATAGTAATATTGACATTTTCAACTGCTGAGGTCAAAGTATGAGTTTCAAAAAACGCACTCCTACTATGTATAGAGGATAGAGCGAAGTGGAGGATGGCTTGAAGAGAAACAGAATAAGCCAGGTCGGACTACCTTACCGACTAATTTATGGCGACTAGATGAAAATGTATGATAAAAACGGAACTGTAAGGTATGATAAAGAACAGTTTTAAACTATTTTAATTCAACTAGATGGAAGACAGTGGCGTAGGCTGTAAAAAAGGAATGGAACATGTTTAATATTAAACTACAAAGGTTATTTATCTACCTAAATAAAATATCGTAGTTAAAAAACGCTGACATGCACTTAAATTTTAGATGTGATCCGAAATGTACGCTACAAGGCTTTTTATTACGGAAATCATTCAACAGCGGCACAAATAACATCCATCACAGAATCAAGAATCGAACCCAGGATTATGGTCTAGTTCCTGAATAAATTAAAAGATTAAAATCTAGACTGCATTAAAATAGAAGATTACATTCATGTAATAACAATACCTAGTCCTCCTCCGCATTCTCTACCACTCCCTAAGCATAATAAAAAAGCAAACAATTAAAATATAAACACCTGTGTGCAAACTATTTATAATCATCTACCCATTACAACTATGAAGAAAAGAATTTAAAACAAAACAGCTCATTTCTATATTGTAATAAATAAAATTAAAAAGTTAAAACAGTCGATCAACTACCACATACCAGTGGCACAATTACACCCACTGGTCTGAAAAAATACTCGACATTACCATTGTGGTGGTTACAGGCACAAATCAACCAATGGCTGTATAGATCGGAGGTCGATAAAGATAGGCGGGTCCAGCCAAGGTCTACAGCTTGTCTGCAAGTCTTAACTAGCTCACACAATGACATGTTGGTAGGTAAAATGATTTATTAATGTTATGGCTGGGCTGGTTAAATTAACATTATCAGGTTATGCATGAATTTGCAGCAAGCTAAGTAAAATGCATGGCAACAATAGCTCTCGGGAAATGTAGCGACTTATAATGTTGTAATACATGGAACTTCTAATTTTAATAATTTATAAAACTTCCAAACGGATAAAGGCAATGATTTTCAACTAAAAGCTCAATAAAAGACCATTTCTATTTGTTTACACCTACTTGTGAGTACGTACACACGGCGACACATCAAGCTACGCAAAACCAAAATAAGCTGGCTAATAACGTTATACGTTATGCAACATCCACGCGGTCAGCTTTATGTTGGTTTTGTGTAGCTTGTTGTGTCGCCGTGTGTACACGGGAAAAATATCTGTGGCCAGTCTTTTATTTTAGTAGTCTATACCGAAGACTTTACCAGGGATTTTGGTGTTGTAAGTAATTTTTAGTTAAATCTACCAGAATTAGATTTATAACAACTAACTGTCTAGTAAAGTCTACTAAAAATATCTAGGTAGGTATATTTTAGTAGACTTTAATAGAAAGTTTACCTACCTAAAATCGACTAGTCGGTACAACAACTTTTCTAGTAAGATCTACAAAATACGATGTCACAGATATTTTTTCCGTGTAGGTATCTCTCAGCGTAATTTAAATTGAAATCACAAAAAAGCTGTACTAAAATAGTAGGCCAATTATATTATTTATAGAGCGTATGAAGCATCCATCAAAATTAAATAATACGGTGGTTCGCCTCAAAGGGTACCGCGGAATGAAGATTTGCTCCACAAAATGTCAGCCGCCGACAAAGGCTCGCAGTGAATAAGGCGAGGGCATCCGCGGACCGCCACGCTTGTTTCAGAGTAATCGGTTAATTGTGCTGGGAGTGTAACGAGGAGTAACCTGTGCTGGCAGCGAGGTGGCGTGCTCCGGGCAACCAACAGTCACCGCGCTCAGACTTGAGAACTTGATACACAAGTTAATGAAGTTTCCTTTGGCACCTACATCATTACCTATACATGGTGTCATAAAACACTCTAGTAATATTTAAAGGGGTGGTTTAGACCATCATCAAACTGAATAACTTTTACTACGGAGCCAACATCGAAATCTCGAAAAGAAATCTGCTGTTTCATTTTTTTTTTCGACTTTGGTGAAATTAGTACAGTTAGATGGGACCCTTTTAAATATTACTAGGGTGTTTTGTTACAGGGTTTATAAGGGGATGATTAGGCCATCAAACTGAACAACTTTCTCAATGGGACCATTATAAAAATCTACTGTCCCATACATTTGGTTTGAGTCGAGTAGGTTTGCAGTTCTATATGGAACAGCTGATATTTTTTGTGTGGTTTCAGGTTTACTCTTTTAAAAGTTTTTCCGTTGGATGGTCTGCACCACCTCCGAAAATTTGGTAAGTGACGAAAAAATCTTCCAGTAAGTAAATATATGCTTAGAAACCTTTCCGTCATCATCATCAGACTGTAGAAGAAGATAAGTTTGGTATCAGAAGCTCTGTATCAATTATGCGTTCTCTAATCCGAGGTAAACAGACACGCAATTCACAGTTAATTTTACATTTAGCATCAAACCGTTCGCTTTATAAGTATTTAACGACAAAACTTGGAATATTCAATTTGGAATAAATAAGAATTTACCATAACTGCATATCTCTGGCGTAATGAGCTCTCATTTGTCGATAAACATTGAAAATTGTCATTACCATTTGTGACCACACACGGAGCGGCGTGTTTGTTCTGGAACATAAACGCGCGACATTTAGCAGTGAACTGTTCATATTAATGGAGTGGACAACTGTCCATGTGACGACGGCGGGCTCCTTTATCTTCCGCACAAAGAATTCGATTAATTCTTGATTAACATAATTAGCCATTCGCCACGGGGATCGTCTCGGCTGTGCTAAGCGTGCCGCGTGCCCGCTCAGCTGCGCTTGCGCATGCTTGCTACTCACAAAAGCAGGTACCTACCTACGTTGTTCAAGGATTAAAAGATTATAGTCTCGACACGATATCGTCGTTAATTATAATGAACTTAGGATGGGTATTAAATTGGAGGTCTTAAAATTAAAAATAAATAGGATTAGTGGACTTTGTTAAAGTTTAAACTTACACATAAAATATATTTAACCTTTTTAAATTTAAAGATTTTACGGGATGACGGGTGTTTTAGTAAAATAATTGTAATCTTAGGGTACAATAGAAATGACTCCCCTTTCTCTACGCCGTTTTGTAAGGTAGACCAAGCTAGCTAGACAATACCAGTGGGTAGTGATGTTATTGCAGGTAAGTAAGTGTAAATTGTTACCTACAGATTTACCTAAGGTGAATTAGTTAACTGATTTAACGATCCTAATATTTCAAACAAGTAGATAGATACGTGCAATATTTCTTGTAAGTTATGTTCATGCTACCAATAGAATTCAACGGATTATAGTTATTGCATCCAATTAAGTTTAACAGCACTTAGCATAAACATCAGATCGATAATTAACGTCGCCGCCCCTTCGCATTGGAAAATATGTCTGAATTATGGATGTCCTAGACACTTACAAATTTCAATTCTTATGATTTGCATGTTAGCTAGGTATAGATATGTTATATAGGTGATATAGGTACTATAATATATTAAATTAAAATACTATAATATATTACTTTTTAAATAGTTAGAATGTATGTACCTATTATTCGGAATTGGCGTGACGACCCTCAGTGGTCACGTTATTTAATTTAAGAAAAGTATGGCCTTCTTTACATTTTTATGCATGCTGAGTTAGCCTATAAGTATGATATGTAACCTACACTCAAAATTATAATGTACCATTTTGAATGTAAAATTATGTGTGATGATGGCTTCCAAAGAACAAAATAAAATTAAAAAAAATTCCTGATACCTAGGATAAAAATAGATAGTCAATTTTACCGTCGTGGCAAAGGGAATTTTGAGCGCTGCGTCCTGCGTTACAAAATATAATCCATCGGTACCAACTCAGTAGTAATACTGGGTCAAACTCAATCTGTCTGCTTTACAATATACTTTACACTACAGCATCAATAAAACACGACATACATAATCCATGGGAAACTGTGTCACAGCAAAGCAAGAATTATCAAGACAGATGCATGATGACAGGCATTGTGCAGTGTGGGAAGGAGCATTGAATTAGTCCACAGGTCCGTCTATTGTCCCGTTTGAAAGGATTGACAGGACAAGACCACGGGACGGGATGACCGTGGGAGGCTCCTGTCTATCGGAAGCCTTCTACCGTGGGAACTTAGAAATAACTAGTGTCGGATGTGTTATTACGAGTTTGTGGAATCATTCCTTGAGGATGTGGAGTTCATAATGTGGATACTTCAAATAGGTACTGCAGGAAAATGGCTGTTACACTAGAATTCACTACAGGCTTCCTTTTCCTTAATAATTTCATGGATTTGCACAATGACGGCCCGGTAGCTCAGTCTGTAGTGAACCTGTCTGCTGTGCCGAGTGTCGCGGGTTCGTATCCCGTAAGGGACAAATATTTGTATAAAAATATGAATATTTGTACCCGAGTCATGGATGTTTATATCTATACAACGTGTTAATGAATAAGCGCAAAACCTCATACACCCCAACTGATTTATAACAAAATAATTAGATTGAAACTATAATTTCATTATTTTGATAGTTAAAATTTAAAGTTATGCGCATTTTAAGTTTTGAGGCAAAAATGATTTGTTATCATGTTAGCAATGAATGAAAACGCTAACGTGCTCATAGGTACATTTTAAGAATCTTGTTTTAATAGTAAGTAGGGTGAGTGTGCCCTTGCGGTAGGTTGAGATCGAGTTCAGTAAATTTTAAATTTTACAAACAAATTATTTAATATTTTGAAAAAAAATTACCTATGTTGAAACCATGATAATTCGATTCTGCTCTCGATTCTAAACAAACTACTTTCTAGTTTTGCGTTAATTCATTAACACATTGTATAATGTATTATATATCGTCTCGACATCATAATACAAGTCCAGGCTAGATTTTGATACTTTAAATGTGACTAGATAACTTGTGTGACAATGTCGAAGATATAATTTACACGATAATCCATAGGTACCTACTAATTCATACCAACATTATCAATGCGAAAGTATCTCTGTGTAAACAACTGAAGAGATTTTGATGTTATGCCCACAGGTAGCTTGAACCCTGAGGAAGGACATAGGCATAAAAATATTGGCAGAGGCATAGACACAACTAGTACCTATTAAGTATCAGAGTGTGTTTGTCTGCCAGGTAAGTCACGATTTTAAGTTATAACTAATAACATACCAGGAGTGCGATTTTTAAAAGTCATACGTTGAACTCAGTCTTCAAAAATCTTCTTACCTCAAAAATCGCACTCCTGAAGTATGATTTTTGAAAGTCAAATCAGCAGTAGAAAGATGCATATCTCCATAGTAATTTTGACATTTTCAACTGCTGAGCTCAGCGAATGAGATTCAAAAATCGCACTCCAGGGCCTACTTTCTTCCCAGAAATGAAGAGCCACTTGTAAAAAAAACGTTAGGTAAGTGATTGAATGAGTCGTCATGCGTACTATTTACCTATCTACCAATCTTGTATAGTAGGTGTACGTACCAGAGTATATAAGAGGTAGGGTTCCTCGAAGCCAAACTTATCAATTTTCTAAAGAGTATCTATGTAGCACATCGTGTTCAAGAACGGGAAAACGACGGCAATAAGCCACAGCCATTCCGTAAATAATTAAATCCTTTGAAATTCTCTGGCAGAGCGACAATTAATTTTATTGAGCGAATAACGCCGAGGGAAATTATCGCTCATTCGAGAAATGACCATTACGTGAAGCGGGAACGTGCGATGACATGCTGACTCGGGGCGGCTCACTTTGATCAATATTTCGACTTTTTCACTAAGCTGGAAATTGCTGGGCGAGCTAATGAGGCCGTGGCGCGGGCCCAGTTGCCGGCCCGCTCGGTTCGGTGCCGTGTTGTTGCATTAAACATGGAAAGGACGACCGACATTCTTGAAATAGTGGATTCAAAAACTCATTGTAATTCGCGATTTTTCGGAGAAAATTATGCCTATTGTATTCTTTTTTTTTTTGGTTTTCAAATGCGCAGGTGTTATCGGCGATACTTATTTGAGAAATAACAAATAAGGTCACAGTGCGCTCATCCTGAAACTCTAGTTTCCTTTGATTACCTATACTTCATTCCAAATAAGGACGACGAGATTTTCCGATTCCTATTCAGCTTTTTGGCCAATTCTGATTAGCAAATATAATTCATTTATCAGATAGATATACTATTAGACATATCTTGGACGTTACTAAAGCTGTTCTAAGAATAAATGAGAGTAAGTGTTTCAAATCTCTGTTTCTGTAATTAAAAATAGCCTTAAATTTTCGTTGGTATTTTGAATGGCGTATACATAGATAACTCTCCTTCTGGCGCAGTCGGGTAAAAAGAAGTTTTGAATCAAAAACAGCGATTTGAAACACCTCTCACTTATTCTTAGAACAGCTTTAGTAACGTCCAAGATATGTCGGGCAGATATCTTTAAATTAGGTACCTAACTATATTTGCTAATCAGAATTGGCCAGAAAGCTAAATAGGAATCAGAATTTATTTCCATCATTATATGGAAAGAAGTATAAGTAGGATGTTTCTTTCAGCAGATTTTTTCGGTATTTCGATGTTGGTGTCATAGGTAGAGAAAGTTGTTCAGTTTGACGGACTGATCTTCCCCTTAAAAAAGTGTCATCATATGAAGAAGGACCCTATAGGTACCTACATACCAATTTTTCCAAAGACATCACCATTTTGCCAAAGCACCATCCATCAATTATTATTCCAACCAACAATTCTCCATTTGCCGATTTCCTTTAATAAATAAAGCGCACTCTGCTAATTTATGAACAAGTCATGAATATGCATAAAGCTTTTAGCCACTAATGAAACCATAGAGGAAATACTTTTGTACTTTTTATGTCCTCGAAGTTACAATGCAAAATATTTGGGACTATAATTTTAACCCTTCACCTAAGAAATAAAACATAATTGCGTTCACCCCAGCATTATGATTGCAATACCTACCTTATCGATCCCTGTCAATATCTATTAATTATGCATTTATGAATATGCAAAAATAACAATTAGAAGAATCAATATTGGCTTTGATCTTGATTTTTTGATGAGTCATTTTCGAATCATTTGTGCTCTTTGCGAAGGAATCATTTTTTTGTCCGTCCCCTTTTTCAACGAGAGGGTTGAATACTTGACACAATAGCAGAATTTGACACCTGGATAATTTATTATGTTCGATCAGGTGTAAATACAGGGCTTAGATTAAAAACTTTTCGCTTACACGCATACAGGGTGTTAGTATAGGAAATATATACGTATAGGAAATTCGTAAAAAAATTTGTGACCTTCTCATACCAAATACTGATCGAAGTTTTGAATGAAAAGTAGAATTTTTGGTTGTTGCTAATAATAGGTTTCTTAGGGTAATTTTGTTCAGTACCATGGGTACAATCACCATCACCCCTTATTAATGCAACTGTTTACTTTAACACCCTGTATACAGGAACATATTGATTTCTACGTTCACGCTACGTCTATCAGATGATGATAGTCATACTTATAGTTATATTATAGTACTCTGTGGTCATACAAAAATCTATTAAGTTTTTTGCGGAGGTGTTAAGAATCAAGATAGGCACTATACAGGGTCCTTCTTAATATGCTGACACTTTTTTAAGGGGACTTTCTCTATGGAATCAACATCCAAAAAAAAATCAACTGCTCCATACCAAACTGCAAACCTACTTTAGAAAATTGTATGGGACAGCTGATTTTTTTTCGCGATTTCGATGTTGGTCCCGTATAGAAAATTGTTCAGTTTGATGGTTTGATCATCCCCTTAAGAAAGTCTCAGCATATTAAGAAGGACCCTGTATAGTTTGAAATAACTGTATTTTGGATGTTCGTGTGATACAGGTACCAGGCGTCTTACAACCTGCCCCCCTAGACAAAGTGACATTCTATTGGCGTTGACGCTAGTAGAAAATCACAGAATGTATGGATTTGACATTAGCGATCGAAACATTTTGACGATCGCTAATGTCAAATCCATACATTCTGTCATTTTCTACTAGCGTCAACGCCAATAGAATGTCACTTTGTCTAGGGGGGCTGTACTATTGATACCGGTATCAGACCTGTACCGTAGAAAGTATTGTTTGGTACCGTTATAATAAGGTTTGACCCAAATCTGGCAGCACGGAATCGCGTTTATGCCCTGTGTGCTGCTGCGTGCGATCGCATGCGGTCGCGTTTGCGTGCTGTCAAATCCGATAGCGGTCGTGGTCGATCGGCGCCGAAAGCATACGATAGAATGCGATCGAGCGCGGTAGCATGCGTCTCCACTTCATCGCCTCCCAGCCGATGATCGCTGCCGAGCGCATCGCCGATGCTGCCGCGCGCAATAGCATTCCCGCTATCTTTCTCGTTCTAGTAAATGACGTTCCTAAACGTCTGAAAAGGATGGAGCGTGAAACAATACGATTCCGTGCTGTGCCGTGATGAGGTTCAACCCACCGGCACCAAACAAATATTTACGTTAGTTAGAGTGAGAGAACAATTGTATTTAAAAAGGATAGGCATTCTTATACGCGGCGGATACTTGAATTGGGTACCGGTACTTGTTAGGCTAATAATCTGTGGTACCGGTACCTAGGTATCGAAATGACAAGAACAGCTAAGTACCGGTACAGAACCTGTACTTTTGGTACCGATTCCAAGCCCTGATTGGGATATATCCGTGAGACTAGATTCACTCACTAAATTGAATATTCTCTTGACTGGGATTAAGCACGCATAAAAATTTTAATGTCAATTACAAATTTAAACATGAAATTAAGCAGTCGAATTTTATTAATCGTTTACAAAAATATGCTTATCAAAAATGCTCAATTCTTTAAGAATAACACACCACATACCATATTCAACATACAAAAGACAACATGCTTAACAGCTTTTAGGAATTACAATTAGAGTATTTTATTGGACGCAAAAACAATCAGCGTCAAGGTGAAGAAAAAGCTAACAAAAAATGTCTCCTTGAAACCTCAAACGTTTTGTTTTGTTCATGTGAACTTTTATAACAAATCTTATTTTAAATTTTATTTATAGTCAAACTACAAAATAATGGAACAATTTAGATCACAATGAACAACTTGCGCATTAAGTAACTAATTAAATAGGTTTACTGAGATATTAACTAAGATTAACGACTGATACATTCACTGCCTGTTTACTTTTCAGGATATCAAAATGCGTAAGAAAGGTAATTCTAAATATCAAATCTTCCATCCATCGCTAGCAACAGACTTGAGAACAACAGTTATAAAATACAGTAAAATTTATAAGTAGAACGCTTTTTCAGAAAAGGGGTAAAAAGAAAACTAAAAACTAAACTTTAGAGATCCAATCTTGCAAAGTCTTGATGTCTGTTGGGTTATCGTCTTCACCTGTATTGGCTGAGCATTCGGCAACCTCCACTTTGGAGCCGAGGTGCGAGAACTCAAAGTCCTTGCCTACCTTACCGAGGAATGTAGCGTTGTTAGATTGAGATGGGTCTACAGATTGCAGCTGGTTCGATTTGGTGACGCGAACTAGGTTGCTGAAAACAAATATGAAATTTTATATAAAATTGGAATAAAACAAATATAGAAAATTGCTTGGTAGTTACATTGAAGTATTGACTTATCTATAAAATTAATCTCATCAGTTTATTTATTTAGAATGCTATGAAATAACATCTAGCTGCACACTCCACTTTAGATAAATAGATAAACTATTTACGTGAGTAACACACATATATCACAGTTTACAAACAAGAAGACATTTTTATTTTTATACAGTTTGCTCAGGGAGCAATTACTGCTTGTTACAGCGGACTATTGGGGGGACCACACCAGTGACGGCGAAGCACCCTGGTAGGTCTACGGAACCAGTGAATGATCTTAAGCATCCTGCTCAAGGGGCACCCATAATGGGTACGGACCCCGGCAATGGGCTACGGGACAGATTGGGTAGCGGGGATCGGTGAGCAATAATACAACACCACACCAACAGAACACCATGTAATTTATTGTATGCTTCAGCGTCAAATAGATCCCAGTTAAACATAGGCACTTTTAAGAATGTTATGTCAAATTCGCCTTTACATGATAAAGGTCTTCTATCAAAATTGTTTATTCAAAATAATATCACATAGAAAACTTTTTGACGTCATGTTTTTGAATCTACCACCGCGTCGGAAGGTGTTTATAGTTTAAGGGGATATAATTCGGAGCGCGCTCCATACAAACGTACTATGGTGATATTTTCAATACTAACCAATTAAAGTCAATGAAATTTTGCTGAAACAATCTTGAAACAAATATCTATGCTTGTATGGAGTCCGATTGTCGTTAAAATATACAGTTTCAATGCTAGGATTAATTTAAGATTTGTATGGAAATCTTTGAGGCACTGTAACTTTAAAACTATACATTTTAACGAAAATCTGACTCTATGGAAGCATAGAAATTTGTTTTTAGATTGATTCTGAAAAAATTCATTGAGGTTAATTCGTTAGTGTTGAAAATATCACCATAGTACGTTTGTATGGAGCGCGCTCCGAATTATATCCTCTTAAATCTATAGTCCTGGCAATGCAAATCAAAACATAATAAGCTCAAGAAGGCAGAGGCAAACATCAGCAGTAGGTAAAGGTTAATTAATCGTACTTATCTAAATAGTTTTTATTTCAGGCACACAGTGATAATCTATCTTTAGTGTTTTATTATCTAAGTGGTTTTTATAGTCTCGTTTCCATCAAGAAATTGGTCTAGCCGGTGTTTAACCATTTCCAATGGTCTAGCCATTTCCGGGCAGCGAATGTTTCCAGGTTTCCAATAATGTGGATCTTGGCCATATTTACTACCAAACAATTTCGATGCAGAAGTCCACTCAAAACATCAACTTTTGTAGAACAGTTTTAACATCTCATATTCGTAAACTCCTAGTCTAACCAGGATAATAATATCTGGCATCAGTCAAATATTTAGTTTCGAATTTCGGTGTCAGAATTATTAAATTAATCGTGGAAGTTTTTACCTAATATACTAAGATCCGACCGTAAAATTATGCACCTCTTTGTTTGGTGAACGAAATGTGATTTAAGTGAAAGTTAACACACGGGTGGGTCAAACAACGCCGCCGGGTTGCCTAGCAAAATCTTGCCGCATTTACCTTTACCATTAAGATTTTTGGGAATTTTTTTCCACCTATCTATTTGGGAAGCAAATGAAGTACCATCATAGGAAAGAGACCAATCTAAAGAACTGGAAGAAACTAGGATTGCCACCTCTCAGTCTGCTGCAACTGTAGAATTGCCAGGTTCAAAGAAGTCATTTTTAACCCTAGAGTTGCAGCAGATTGAGAGGTAAACCCTAGTTTTTCCAATTCTTTAGATTGGTCTCCTTCCAGTGGCACCACATTTACTTCCCAAACAGATAGGTAAAGATAGATTGGAAAAAATTGTACCAAAAATCATAATGGTAAAGGTACTTGCAGCAAGATTTTGCTGGGCAACCTGGCGGCGTTGTATGAACCCCTGTGTAAACTTTCACTTAAATCACATTTCGTTCACTAAACAAATATGTGCATAATTTTACAGTCGGATCTTAGTATATATAACAATCGAAATTATTTAAGAGTCCTTTTATTATTCAGTGGCGCCCTCATCACAATTTTAAACGTAACATACTATCTAATTATCATTCAACTTACATTTCCTTCTCAAGCAAACTCTTGATAGCCTGGCTACCTTTAGCCAGGGGCTGATCCTGCTTGTTGCACAGGATTAGTATCGGAGGAGCGTTGTTCTGGACCACAGGATCGGACAGGATTGTGTATAGGTACCTGAAATTTAATGTGCACAATATATTTATTAGAACCCATGGATATAAACCAACGGATGCCAATCCACCTTACAAGCATCGAAACAAGAAAATTGGTCATGGCGGTTGGTAATGTTTGTCCTTCTTTCATATACATTTCTGTCGATGTTTCCAACGTGTTTTCTTTGTCCCTTTCTGTCAAACGAAGCAATTTCCTTCCTCTTAGGTTTTACACATGATAGAAAGAGAAAAAGATGATATGACAAAAAAGTATGAAAAATCGTGCTATTGTTTGACTTAGTTGCATGATTTAGCAAGATTTCAAGTAAGTCAGACAAAAATATCACATACACAGAAAAGGACAAAAAAACAAATAATATATTTTTTCTCGCCCACTCTGTTGAATTAGCTTATAAGCCTGTCTCGTTTTCGCGACTTTTATTTAGATGTTCATTGTCTTTCTATGAGGTAAATAAGAATCAACAGTCTTTGTAAGGGTCAATTCAGATTGTGGGGGTCGCAATTGATGGAATTGGTTTTTGTTCATATGGTGCCCAGTTAAGGTCAGTACCTTGTGTAGTAATTTAGGTTAAATTAGCGGCGCGCGCGACTCCGTACGCGCAGACCACTGAATTTAAATACTCATAATTTTTGATTGCGTGAACCGATTGCGATGAAACAAAGCCTAAATGTTAATACAAATTAAGCCCTATGCTACTGTGAAAACCCCATCCAAATCGGTTATGTAGTTTTTATGTTATGCATGCACAAACAAACAGACAGACAGAGGCAGACAGATAAACAGACAAAAATTTTTAAAATGGATTCTATGCATTCCATTACATATCCTTAACGCCACAATTTGATTTCTTGCGAATATCTTTAATGTAAAACCACGCCAAGCTTACAATTTTATTATATATATAGATAAAGATAATAATACTCACTCAGCCACATCTCTTATCTCCTTCTGAACGGTAACAGAATCAACTACATAGACGATGCCCTTGGCACTGTTCTTGTATTGATCAAAAACCTTATTCCTCAGCCTCTCCTGACCAGGCAGGTCTACAATCCTCAGCGAATTCTGAAACATAATTCATCATTTTATCAGACGATAAGACGTCCACTGCTGGACGTAGGCTTCACCTAAGGATCGCTACAACAATTGGTCCTGCACTGCCCTCATTTTAACTTTTTACCAACCATTTATGCCACCAGGCCATTTTTGTGAACAACTTCTTGATGTTATGCACACAATAAATTAATTACTATTTCAGTTGGTCCACGTTGTGGGGCACTACCCATGCTGCGAATTTCGTAATTAAAATGAATGAGAAATTATTGGGTTTCTTGGCTCAGAGGCTATTTCCAATGAAGTGGAGTAGAGCGGAGATGTGTTAAACTGGCCAATAAAATTGCTCAATTCTAACAAGCAAGGAAAATTGAGCAATTCAATTGGTTGATTTTACACAGTTCCACTCTGCTCCGCACTAGTGGATGCTGAGGGTCTGTTTCCACTGAAACGGATTGGAGCAATACTGTGTAAAATCAATCAATAGTATTACAGAAATTTTCCTTGCTTGTCAGAATTGAGCAATTTAATTGGTTGGTTTTTACAAATTTCCGCCTCGCTCTACTTCAGTCCTAGAAAGAGAATAACTAGAATGGGCATTCAAATAATAATTATTGTGGAACCGAGACAGGCTTATACGCTAGTTGCATATAGAGAGCGAAATAAAATCTATATTGTCTGTCCCTTTCTGCTCACATGCTGTTTTTTAGTTTAACTAAGTTGAAAAGTGTAAGCCATGGTGGTCCAGTGGCGAGTAACCTTGCCTGCCGTGCAGGAGGCGATGGTTCGATCCCCGTCCATGCCGACTCGTACCAATGAGTTTGTCGGAATTTATGTACCATTGTAACACCACTGGCTTTTCGGTGAAGGAAAACATCGTGAGGAAACCTGCATGCTTCAATTTCGAGACATGTATTGTACCCACTGTCCATTATAAGTGGCGACGGGCTCACCCCCCGTTACACTGGACCGAGTTTCGGTACTACTGGTGAAACGTGGATGTTCTGAGGTTTCAGAATATCTCTGACTACCCCCTCGGGGAATATAGTCGTGAACATATGCTATGCTATGCTACTAAGTTGAAATTGCTTACAACTCTTGTAACTTAGTCAGACAAAGGCACAATTTTTCATACATTTTTGTCATATCCCTTACCAGCATACATGTTTAGCCTATCTTGATAATATTCAATCTACGTATTCAGTGGAAACACACCCCTGGCCTTATAAAAATCAGCTTCCGATTAAAAATGGAACGTACATTAGAAGTGATGTACTCTTCAACATTCTCCTTCATTGACGTGAATGTTTGCCTATACTGCGAGTAAGCCAGTCGCACGAACAAAAGCGTCTTGCCGGAGTCAGATAGACCCGTCAACAACACCGATCTGCGTAAATGCCGCCTCCGCGAAAAGCACCACCAAAACACTTGAAAAAAAAAACGGTAAAACATTTATTACTTACGGGTATAATACAGAAACATATTGTTGACAAATATAGTAACAGATTAAAGTTATCGTGGACATAAAATAGATAAATATTTACTCACCTAATGTAAATAAAAGAACGATCAAACTTAGTAAGGTTATGTACCGAGGATCATTCAGCATCGGTTCGGTGTGAATTTTCTCTTTAACCACTTCAGAATCCATTGCGAATACGAGATTTTATATTTACACGACAGGTTTTATATTTTTATTAGATAAAATGTTGTAAATACGCGAAAATAAGTTTTGAATAACCTTGCATGCGCGATGACGTTGGCTTGATTTTTTTAAGGGCTCTGGATACTAGTCTTTTACAGCCATTGGTTAATTTCTTTTATTAATTTTGATGGTGGATCTAGGATTTATTAACCAATGGATCCATAACCTTCTTACAAGCATGGAAACACGAAAATTGACCATTGCTGTCGGTAATTTATCCTTTTTTCGTACGTTTCCGTCGTCGATGTTTCTGATTTCACTTTTGTCCCTTTTTTGTCTTTTGATAAAGTTTACGAACATTACCCGTCAATGAGTATTTTCATGTTTCATCGCTTGTAAGGTAATCTGCTCTCTTCTCCAGCATGCGTAGCATGCTACACGTGATACGGCTGTATCACGTCTTTTATCTCGTTCGTTCGCACGCAAATAGAAAGAGAGCGAAATTGTGATAGCGCTGTATCACGGTGGCATGCTACCTATGGTTGAGACAATACCTATTCCAACTTCCTGGCTGAGATAAACGAATGGCCCAAAAGAACCAGTATCCAGAGCCATTAAAGACATTTATTTAAAAAGTTCACTGACAGCTCTGCTGCGCTGTCAATCTGTCAAAAATATTTGAATGTGAAGCGATTTGGGGAGTCGCGCTGCAAGTCTGGCGGAAGGTAGACGCATTCGTGTTGGCCTCTCTTGGGCTTGCACGTGGCTCCGCCATTTTGTGAAACTCTTTTGTGTTTTAACCATAAAACAATCACTTGAGATTATAAACTACTTGACATTGGCAGAATTGCCGCGCTAGACGCAAGCAACCGGCCATTAATTAAGAAAAATAGAAATAGAAGCGATTTGGAAAGGGAAGTGGAAAATAAGAAATAATTTGTCTTATCATTTGAACTATTTTCGTCTCAAATCATTACGTAAATTTCTCTGACTGTTGTTACCCTACAACTACGACCAGTTTCTCATTGCATTCTGATATAATCAATTGTTTTTGTTAGTCTCGCTTATCAGCTCTAATATTTCTTATCTTATCGCTGATAAACATCCAACATTTAATTTAATCAGTTCTGTTTCTATTACCCACATTTATAAAAGGTTATTGTCTCGACGAGGTCAGCGCAAGAATCCCATTAACGTAGTTTTCGTCGGTTCATTACAAGAAAAGTTCTCGAAGAAACGTCGCATGGGAACGAAGTGTTTATTACCAATAATTACTTCTAAAGTTAGCTTAACTCTACGCAACATGAGTATTGATATTGGAGGTAGGTATTACTTCTATTAGTCTAACTAGCGGCGCCCGCGACTTCGTACCTGTAGACTACTGACTGTAAATACTAATATCTTTTGATTGAATAAACCGATTGCGATGAAATAAAGCATAGCATTTAACTCATGTAAGACTTCTTCCATCCACTGGTTGACTGGAAGAAATCACATTAGATACACAATCCAAAAATTACAGATTTAAAAGTGATGTGTATGTGATAATGAATTATAATGAATTTCTTAGCTAAAGAGTTTGTTGGAAGACTGGTATAGGGCGGTCGGTTGCATCGATTGTCTCGAAACTCCACCATTTTGTGGTGGTTGTATAAAAACAATGATTGAGATTACCTAAATATCCATTAATGAACAACAGTCAAGCAATAGCACTATTTATTCTAGAGATTGGCAAAATTATTGGCATCACGATTTTAAGATTTAAATTAAAGTTAGAACTTCTTAGAGCACTTTTGTCTTAGACCCAATATTCACCATAGCGTAGTAGAGCGAAGCTGCATAAACTCAACAAATTGAATTGCTCAATTTTCCTCACTTGTTATAATCAATCTGTTTTATTTATTGGTCGATTTTACACATCCATGCTGTGCCCCGCATTGGCAGATTCCAGGCCTTAGTATTGAACCATCTTGCTGACATATCAATTCGCTAAGATTCTACAGGAGTCGCACTGCAAGTCTGACGGAGGACAGTCGCGTGCATATCGGCACGTTAGGCTTTCACGTTTGTGTTTAACTATAAAACAACTACTTGACATCTTAGATCAAAGTAACTTTCATGGATAGGCCACCTTACGCAAACATTTCATACCAGAAAATGAGGCAAAACAAATGAATGGTATACTTGAAGTAAACAATTCATTTGTAGCGAGATGACAGACAATTGTGCTAGTTTGTACTACTTCAACTTAACATGCTTTTGGCCTATCCATTAATTTTTCTTTGATCTAAAAGCTTTTTCTTTAAGCTAGACGCAAGCAACCGGCCTTTAATTAAGAATAGAATAGATTTTACATGATAATTGTACATCTCTTCTTGTTGATTGATGAATAATAATAATAATTTAAAATAAGTTTTTTTCTATTGCAGGGATGAGAATAAGGTACAAAGATAAGGATGACACTTTTCTCGAGAAGCATTTGGTATCTAAGGAACCATTTGGTCAGTTCAAGTCGTGGTTTGAAGAAGCTTGCGGTAAAAAAGAAATTCTTGAACCAAATGCCATGTGCTTAGCGACAGCAACTAAGTAAGTTATCATAAGATATTTTTACATACCCGCTTTTAGCAGAATACACACCGTGTTTCTGAGGATATGCATTAACTTTGGCCTTTTATTCAGACCATTAATTTGACCATTTTTCGATATGGGACCAACATTGAAATAAAATAAAAAATTTTTTTAGTCTTTTTTAATTAAGTACTAACTTAACTTTATTCTTTATTAGGGTGTATTCAGTCAGACCATAAAACTAAACAATTTTCCCTAAGGAACATGGGTCGAAAAGGGATTTTTTTTTAGACCATACAAAAGTGCGGAATAGCCGTTTGATTTTCTATGAGGTCCAAACATTTTTTCGTCTTTCGAGTCATTTTCCTTAGGGAAAGTTGTTTAGTTTCATTGTCTGAATACACCTAAATAATAAAGTTAAAAACACTAAAAAAACATATTTTTTTCGCTATTTTAATATTCGTCCCATATTGAAGAATGACCAATTTAATGGTCTAAATAACCGGCCAAAGTTAATGCATATCCTCAGGAACACGGTGTATACCTACCTACATACATCAGCTCATGATTCTTGAGTCCCTGTATGGTGGTAAAAAAATTGCTATCGACATACCTGCTAAATATAATTATTTACAATTTTTTAATTATTTTTAAAGAGATGGTATACCATCAGCAAGATTTGTCTTGTGCAAAGGATATGGCAAAGATGGATTTAAATTTTTCACCAACTATCAAAGCAGAAAATCTATGGAATTGGTATGTGAACACAAATACTTAAGAGGGTACCGAGCCTACAGTGCTGCTCTCAATCATATTTTTTTAATTTCTAAATTATTATACAACATTTCTAAAAATAACAAGAATGTCACATTGTAGTCATTGCTGATTTTCAGTTTAGTGGGACATTACAGATTTGTTCTTTTTAATGTTTGTAGTTTCTATCTTTAAAACCGCCGATAGTGGCCACTTTGGGCTGTTTTAAAGATAATAACTAGAATCATGAAACATAACAGCTTGTAACTTCCCGATAAACTGGAAATCAGGAAGGGCTACAACATACATTCTTGATTTTTTAAATGTTGTGTTGTAGTTAATAAATTAAAAAACACGATTGATGGCAGCACGGAGGCTCATTGCCCTTAACAAAATTGAAATTGAGAATGTAAAATATTTTGAATTTTTAGATTTTCTCAAAACCTAAAGCTAACTTCTAAATTATTTAAATTTAATTTTAAATTGGTATCTAGCTATTATTATTGTTTTACAATATTCAACTTTACAAAAGATACCTGAACAATAAATACCTGGTGAAGATATTTGCGGCGTTTTCTCGTGGTTGTGTTACTCATAGCAGAGAGAACCTGGTTTCGCCTTAATAGCATGCTGGTGCAGCCTTGCCACTGATATGGTTGATATGCCATATCTGTTCATGCATTTAGTTCAGAAAAAGGAAGTCTGGTAATTTAATGAAGATTCAGCATAAGACTTATGAGAATAAGGTTGAATTTAATTTGTTACTACTTTTGTTTTTGAGCTCATGCTAGTTCTCGAACAAACTAAATAGTCCTCAAGCAACTACTACTGGTTCTCTTGTTTGTGGTGTTGATAACTTAAACAATTCAGACAACTTTATGATTATGTTCCAGGCTGAAAATCCAAATGTTGCAGCCACATTCTACTGGGAAATCCTGAACCGTTCAGTGAGGATTGAAGGTCACGTCGAGAAGTTGACCGAGGAAGAATCTACCAGATACTTTCATTCCCGGCCAGTTCCAAGTCAGATCGCTGCATGTGCCAGTGCTCAGAGCACTCCGATTGAGTCCAGAGACATCCTGATGGAACGTGAAGGGGTTTTAGAGGAGGAATATTTGATACCAGAAAAGGAGGTGCCTAAGCCATGTTATTGGTATGAAGAATACTTGTTTTTATTTACATACATACATACATATACTCACGCCTGTGTCCCATTGGGGTAGGCAGAGACAATTGATCGCCATCGGCTACGATCCTGACATACCTCTTTTGCCTCTTCCACAGTCATAAGTCGTTTCATACAGGCTCGTCGGTTTCAGGTACATTTGATCTGACCCTTCTTAAGTAGGTTGTCAATTTGGTCTGCATACTTACGTCTAGGGCGACCCCTTTCGACTGTTCCATTCACTCTCGCTTTATATATTTCATACGTCAGTCTACTATCACTCACCCTTTCCACATGACCAAACCATCTCAATATTCCCTTTTCAATCCTTGTCACTATATCCTCTTTCAGTTGTTTTTATTTTCACCAGTTAATAGCCATTTGCTTGTGTTTAATTTTGGAAGTATTCAATAAAAATAATATATCCTTTTCAGGGGAGGTTACATCATTCGCCCAAGATGTGTGGAATTTTGGCAAGGTCAACGTGATCGCCTCCACGATCGAATCAAATTCAGGAAGCCGAAGCCTTCTGAAGTGCCAGATGGGAAACTTTTACATCAAGGAGAGGATGGATGGGTGTACGAAAGACTTTCACCATAAGTTATAAATGCTGAAAAAATATAGTATAATCCTATGGAATCCACAATATTTTTCTCAAAGTGATTTCATGATATGGCTCCTTTGGATGCAGTATAATTTTGAGAATGAAAAGAAAACACTGGGTAGTTCATGAATAAGCCAGAGGATTATCAGCTTTCAATAAAAAGTGTGAAATACACTGGAACTAAAATAGGGGATGAATTTTGGGTTTCACATGATTTCCAAGAAAATACTTTGTGGTTTCTAGAGGATAAAATACATGGTGTAAGTGACAGCCTAGCATGGTCTGAGTTCACCGTTTCAGTATTTGCTAGGCGGTCACTTACACCCAGTATAGCTCAGATTTTTTTTATTAGTTTTAAGAGTACAAAGTCTTACAGATCAAAGAAACATTTTTATTAACATTCCTTTTTGTTTAATAAATAAAATCTTTATTTTCTTGTTAATTTTAGTATTTCTCTCTGTATACCACCGGAACTTTTCCAGCACACTTCACTTTTTAATAGTCCATTTTTCTCAATGCTCATCTCAAATTGTCGAGTACCACCTCCTACGCCAAAATAGCAAGTTTTAGCTGCTACATAAACTGCGCCATCATTATTGAGTCTTTGTACAAATAGTTGTATAAGTTTGTCATAATTACAGGGATTATAAATAGTTTCTGATGTAAGTATAACATCATAAGTTTGAGGACCGACAAGCTGGTTGAATGAGGCCCAATCTCCTGAATAGAACTTGCATTTCTTTAAGCCTGATTCTCTTTCTTCCTCTTCAATGTTGAGCAATACGTTTGGTATTGTCACACATTCTAGAACTTCTTTATTCTGAAATAATATTAATTACATTTTATAAGAACCCATTAGTAAAACTGCCCATATTGTAAGAGATAAGTGGGTGTCAGAGATAAGTATAATTATGATTGTGTAGTATAAACAGAGCATTTATTAGATTATGGGTTCAATTTCAAATTTGCAGCAAAGTCATTCAATATTACATAACTAATTTCTTGAAGTTACACCTTAGCCACGGTTTATACAGAAGAGACGTATGGCGGTGGCGCATAATCTAAGTAACACAATATAAACCTTATAGTACGTAGCATAGCGTCGTTTTTGTCGTAAAGGAGAATCGCGCCCACGCCTCCTGGTGACGTTGCCTGGAGGTGCTGGCATAATTCTCCAAACAACTATAATATTTATAATTGTGTTACTTTTACTATCCGCCACCGCCACACGTCTCTTCTGTATAAACCGCACCTTATAAAAGTGGGTTATTATCTCATTCTCATCTCATTATGTTTTTTATAACTCTACCTAGTTATCAAAATACAAGCCTAGATTCCTATACTATCAATAGGGGCTAGATAATTTATATGACTACTTACATAATCTTGAAATGTGACTATTGACTCATTCATAAAAGCGTAGATGCCTAATATGCCCGCACCACAACCTAAATCTAAAACTCTAGCATCCTTCAATTTGATGTCTTCACTATTTACAAGATATTCTATCAAGTCAGTTGTACATTCCCATATTTTAAGGCCTCCTGCAACAAAACGAAATAAGAAAATTTGCTATAATGTATATTGCCAAATCAATGAACACATGTAACAACAATACAATACAAGATACAAGTCATGTTTGTCCGCTGTTGATTTGTTATCCCACTCTACCCTCATTGTCCCTACTTGCAAAAGGTACATGAGAAACAGTTAAATTCTAAGTTAGGTTAGGTTAGCTTTAGAGTGCAAGACAAAAATTTAATTGAGAAAATAATCTATTTCTGAATATTTATCTGTAGCTATTTTCTTTTTTTGACACTTGAACACCATAGTACATTTAACAATGATTTGGTCATAGTGTCATCTTAGTTCCCGCATGTGAACACAACAATGAATCCCGCACAGATGAACACATAAGTAAAACAATGAATGAATCCCGCACATATGTACAGATAACAATGAATCCCATAAAAGTTTGATTAATTCATCTGCAGAAGATAAATTCGTAAATAATATTGATCATCGAATGCTCTAGGACTTATTGAACTATTACAAAATTATGTTAATAAAATAGTAAATATATATTCACAAACCTTCGTACTTTCCAGTGATGAGATCACTATGCTGTTTCTCTGCAAGTTCAACATTGTTAAACTTGATCTCGCCGGCACTAAGCAATGCATCTTTAGGTACTACATGACCAATCTCAACATCACCACATGTAAACATTTTAGCGTGGACGGCTATTTCGTCTAAATTATTTATTTGTTTATCAGGCAACACTTCTTCACTTTCAAGCCACTGTATTTCTTCTTTTGATTCATCTGAAGAATAAACCGAATAGATTTTAGTAATGTTAAACTGATTTTAAGGGGAAAATGTATAAACTTATTCACTTTGTTGCTGCTCATCTTCGCCGGCTCCAGAGAAGTTGAATCTAAACGACGACATGAAGAATTTGGGTAAATAAATTGATCTATGTGATATTTATTATTTATATACTATAGACAGTACATTTATAGTAAAACACTAAAAAAATATAGTTTGAAGTGGGTCACAGGTCGGTCTTCATTTGAGGTTATCTTTCCTGACACTGACAGTGACAGACGTGCGGTGTGTTCCGATTCATAAAAACAGTGCTGTGATCGATTACAGCGCTAAAACCCGTTTCATTTGCGTTAGCGCGCCGACAGCGCTGATAGCGTTCTACCAATTCGGAACGCTAGATATCGCGCTCACACCGTTCACACCACAACATTCAAATATTCACATTATTTTCTTCATCACTAATCGTTATTAAACTTTTATTCGTCTTTTTAGAACATAATCAAACCCAGTACTACTAAAGAAACCTAAATCGAGACCTAAACAAACCAAAAATATACGACAGCAAAACTGTCAAGCGTCACTTTTGAAAATTCGCTCAAAAATTTACTAGAACAAAACTATCAAACGTCACTTTTGACAACTCGCTCACAGTGCTAACGCCACGAACCGTGAGCACTGTTATTGCAAGATGGCGTCGGTAGTGACGTCACGTTTTCGATTGTGGACGCGCTCACGTCAAATCGGAACGACATTTATCGCGCTCACAGCGCTGTCGGCGTAAATCGGGACGCAGCGGTGATAGTCGTGATATGACATGTAGACAGTGCTGCCAACCTGCTAAGGCTACTGGACACCTAGTATGACTTGACAAACTTTTGTCGCGTTGTATGTGTTCGGATACAGCAAAACTTTATAAAGTCGCCTCCTTGGTTTAGACAATGATGGAATAAAAATAAGAAAAGGAGATTATCCCAGTCAACGAAAAACAAAATGCTATTTGTAAAAAAATTTAAAGTAAATAAAACATTGAGTTGTCAGATAAATGCATTGGATAAATGTTAAAATATTACAACGTTCATTATTTTTATGATGGAACTTAATGCTAATTTATATGATACAGTTTTGTTGTCAAGGGTAAGAATACATTTAACCACACTGTACAGATACGTTTATTAATGTATCCGAACCAAATTTCTCCCTCCACTCCACACTAGTTGTTGAAAGCGAAGCGAAATTCGGGTGGATTTTTCACGTATTTCGCATAATTAGTGAATGTAAAACGTTTAATTAACAAAGATTTGATTATATATACTGTTAAAAAATGACGGACGTTGCAAAAAAGGTAAAATATTATTTTTACGCTACTTTTGTTTGACACGAGTAACGAACAATGATTAGTGTGCGTGACCTTACTATTTTCTATAAAACTACGCTAAATATTGATTCGACTATCTTTACATAGAGCCAAAATTAGTAAATGCAGATGCTAGTGTAAAAATTCGGAAAATTTAGTGATAAAAATGGTTTGAAATGGAACATAACCTCAACGTGCGGCCATGTCCTACGGCTATGGGGCCCCCGACATGACTACGATATACTTGTACCACAAACGTAATATCTACGAAATTCTGAGCAGTTCCACTGCATGTTTATGAAATGACGGTAAAATTTCCACCAATTGCAGGTTCAGGAATACAAAGATTCCCTCAAGCAGAAGGCAGAACATCTAATAATAAAAGGATTTCCAGAAAAAATTGTGAAGCTCAATGAGCTCCTAGAAACGTCACATTTCCAAAATCGTGATTTAGCTGATGTTCATCAGGTAATCATTTTATAATATTAAATTATTGAAATATCCATGTCCCATTCTACAACTTGTTAATGAATAAGCGCAAAACCTCATACACCCCAAAGGATTTATAACAAAATAATTAGATTGAAACAATAATTTCATTATTTTGATAGTTGAAATTTAAAGTTATTCACATTTTAAGTTTTCAGGCAAAAATGATTTGTTATCATTTCAGCAATTAATGAAAGCGCTAACATGCTCATTAACATTTTAAGAATCTTGTTTTGGTAGTAAGTAGGGTGAGTGTGCCCGTGCGGTGGTTTGAGATCGAGTTCCGTAAGTTTTAAATTTTACAAACAAATTATTTAATATATGAAAAAAAAAAAACATTGAGTTGTCAGATAAATGCATTGGATAAATGTTATAATTTTCAGTCTTGTTATTTTGTTGTTAAAACAAAAACTTCATAAGAATGTATTGGTGGAAGGATTTTTCAATTTTGTGTCAGTCTAAATGTGAAATTTTCCATGATATTATAAATATACTTAAGTAAGATTTGATTCAGAATCCTGTTGCATGTTCAAAATCAGAATTTATCCCCATTTTTATTGATAAATATTCATACGAATCTTAGAAATGATACTATTTTAATGCTATGATTCATCTAATATGCATTGGTCCTCATGTTTGAGCTCTCTAGCAAAACATCTAAATCTATGTGAAAGTCATACAGAAAGTGTAGTTGTTATGAAGCAGCCCTCTAATAACTTATTAGCGTGGCCCCTGCATTACTGAAATTGAAGAACAAAATTTGTATCCCTTTTATTCTTGTAGGCATACAAATATCAGTTTTCATCTCCATTTCTCTTTAATTGCAAAACAATTCCATTAATAATTCCTATACTTATCTTTACAGGACTTAAACATTCCAGTTCCGCCTCCGTCAGCGTCCGTCAATGAACCCAATGCCAAACGACAGCGAACAGACTCTTCAGAGGCGTCAAGTAATTCAACCGTCGAGGGCACAAAGGTCTACTCGCTGCCGAACGGAACAGTGCCATGCAACAAGCCTCTATGTGACCTGATCTATCTCGTTAAACCACACATTAGGGAACTTGTCGAGGATTCCAACTTGGTTAGTAAACACATGCACTAAGCTCAACATCTAACCCTTAGACTCATAAGCATGATCATATTCTATATTTTTGACATGTAGAATATGATCATGCCTTAGACTTTAAGCATGATTATATTCTATATTGTTGACACATAGAATATGATCATGTTTTAGACTTTAAGCATGATCATATTCTATATTGTTGACATGTAGAATATGATCATGCCTTAGACTTTAAGCATGATTATATTCTATATTGTTGACATGTAGAATATGATCATACCTTAGACTTTAAACATGATCATATTCTATATTGTTGACATGTAGAATATGATCATGCCTTAGACTCTAAGCATGATCATATTCTATATTGTCATGTAGAATTATGGGCATGCCTTACACTTATAGGTATGATCATATTCTATATTGGCATGAAGATTATTCTATATTGGCATGTCATAATCTTTTATGTCTACTGAACTGATGGAGTTTTTAGAAAAACATGGCTCATTGTGGAGTAATAGTTAGTCTTTAATGTTTGTTCATGTAATAAGAAGATAATACAAATTTAAAGTTCAAAAAGTGACATGAACCAGTCCAGCACTGGCCGCATCCTGGTGCATTAAACATTCACACCTTTTATCGTTTTTCCGCGATAATCAAATATAGGACAAAACGAAGTATTGACTGACTCCATCTTGATATCATAATATCAAGAAACCTTGTCACAAGATGAACTAATTTAATTCAGCTTTTGAGTTCAGTCTGCTATTATTTATTAAATCATGGCCAAGTAATAATCAATATTATGAAATCTTTGTATTATTAAAAATGTATGTCTTAATGTGCTCATCTGAAAAAAATACTGTACAAATACTGACTAATAAAGCTTGCACAAACATGTTGTAACTTGTTCGGACACACAGCACAGACTAAATTGATTATCGGATTTCTTGTCAAAACAAAACTAAAATTTCAACTATGGACAATGGATCTTTTACATAACCATCTGTGTTTAGTCAGATTATTTACTTTTACCTCATTGAGATATTATATTTGTGTTATAAATATTATAAAATGTTAACAAAAGGCTATTTGCCAACCAAGTCAAATCGGCAACTCTTTATAGAACATCAAAATGCGCACTTTGTATGAACATTGTACTAAAGTCAGTAATACAGGGTTTAATACAGTAATATAGTAGGTAGGCTTGAATAGGCTTTCATTAAATATATTGAATTTTATGATCGAATTAAAAAAACATACTCAACCCATCAAAATCAACAACTTTTACTATGGGAACAAACCACAAACCTATCAGAACAAAAAAAATTCATCTTTCCCATACTAAACTGCAATACCTACTCGTTTGGAAAAAAGAATGAGTATTAATATTAGAAATAATAACTTAAATCAATTGATTCGATTGGTGTATATTCTATTTTTTTGGTAAATTATGTTTAATTTGAGTAAAAAATCATATTTTCGTAATCTACACTATTATAAAATTGTACAGTAGTACAAGGTTTATAAGTTCCCCCGGTGTACCTGCGCAGTTGACAAATTATAATAACGCGCGAAATTATATTGACGAATCAGGATGTGCCACCTTCATTACTTTGCCACGATTGGCTAATAGTTTTCGCGCCCTTTTCGCTGCTATCCGACATTTCACCCTTTGATTTCTAAACGACTTTGGTTTTTGTTGGGAGACTGCGAAAACGAAGATTGACGAGGTAAATTATTTCACTGGTCATACTGCAGCAGAAGTGTGATACCTTGACAATAGTTACAAAAAAAAAGGTTTAGGTGTCCCTTTGTTTGTTTGTTCGAGCATAACGCAAAAACTACATGGACTGATTTTTAAGAAACTTTTTGTGTTTAAAAGCTTATGATTTGACTTAAAAATTTGTATATGTCTTATCTCGCTACCATGACGGGAACCAGTAGTGCAGACAATGTCGCGGGCAAAAGCTCGTACTAATAATAAAATAAATAAAAACCTAAGGCATAGTCACAAAAATGGTCCATTCCCATTTTAAGTACCAGTAATGTATTTAAATAATTATTTGAAGACCAAAAAGTTAATAAAAATTATTAACACTTTCTTTACAGCTGAAAATGTGGATTTCATTTATGATTCCTAAAATCGAAGACGGCAATAACTTCGGTGTGTCAATACAAGAGGATACACTCGCGGAGATCCAGTCTGTGGAGTCAGAGGCTGCGGCGTTCTTCGACCAAATCTCCCGGTATTTCATCTCACGGGCGAAGATCGTGTCCAAAGTTGCCAAATACCCACACATTGACGACTATAGGAGAGCTGTTAGAGTAAGTATTTATTTTTATAATTTTTTTTTTCTGTAATGGTAATAATGCTATGTATGTCTGCTTATAGTTAGGGAAGGGCTTAATGGGTGTAGCTGGAAGATTACAGGGTCTTTCTTAATATGCTAAATGTTTTTTAAAGGAATAATCGGACTATAGAAATCGCGGCAAAAATATCAGCCGTTTCCATTGACATTAATAAATACTATATACTAACGGGCAGTTGCACGTACGTTCATTAAAGTTAATCCTCCATTATATCTCTTGCTAGCTTTTACTACGTCAACAAGACAAAAAGTGACAGCAAGAGATTTAACGGAGAATTAACTTTAATGAATGTATGTGCAACTGACCGTAAGTCTCATAAAATCTAATTTTAGCAAATTTTTGTCCGAATTGTCACAATAAACCACACAAATCAAGAATGCATGCTGTTGGGTGGCACTGATATGTTGCATTTGATTAATTAACTTAGTCATATTTAGTATGTTCACTGTCAGCTAGTTGGAAAAAGAGCTTTTTACGAGCTCTTGGCTCTGCAATTTTACAGCATTGATTGTTTATCTAGTTCTGTATAAGATGTCAATGGCTGTTTTATAAAAACGCATACCTACCCAAAAGTATGGGACAGCTGATGTAGTTGTAATCTGTTATTTAAACAAGTGGATTCTGACATTATTGCGCGGCAAAACTTCCTCTTTCTTCACTACTTCGAAAGGACTAACCAAAACATTATTTTCTCAGGAATTGGACGAAAAGGAATACCTCTCGCTGTGGCTGGTAATGTGTGAGATTCGCAACCGCTACTGTTCGCTCCACGACATCGTCATCAAGAACCTCGAGAAGATTAAGAAGCCGCGCTCCTCCAACGCGGAGTCACTCTACTAGACATAATCCCACTAGCATCTCTTAGTTTCATTCAATTATAAGAATAATTCGAGGTTTACTTGTCAACCAGAGGGTACTGAATATTGTCTCTTCTATTCATTAAGCACTAGACAATTTTTCTGTAAATATTCATCATCTTTTATGTGACAAGACACTTCATATTTTTATACCTTTAGCTTCTAGGTTTCAAAATGTTTTTAAAACGAGATTTTCCATTAATCCTAGATACGGATTTGTATTGTCTAGTGAATAACAAATAGATGTCCTGATCATGTTGTAGTCTTATAGCAAGGTGAGGTCAGAGATGTATTATATAACAAGAGACTGACTGCTGTTTAGGTATTAGGAGAGCATGTCACACGCAGTTCAATTTTTTAGTACTGGCTTTAATGATCTTGGGGCTTTGACAGACTTGTGGCGGTTTTTTTCGGTCGAGAGTTGAGAATTGCGTTCATAAGGTGACTTTAATGTTAATAACAACAATATTGTGTATGGGATCTATGATATTGCATTATAGGGTCGATTCAGATTAAGCGGGAAAATGCTCGAGCATGTTCTTGGCCGCCATTGACACTTAGCGCAAATCCACACCGCTGTCCGCTGGATTAGATGCATACTATTTTCAGCTCTGTTTGAATGGAAGATTGATATTTAATCACCACTTTAAAAAGTGCTCGATTTTTTTCCCACCATGGTAACACCTTATCACAATGTAATGAGATGACGGTAGTCTTATGCGATCTAAGCGGCTGGAATGTCATCTACCTAAAAGGAATATAATTTACTTTCATATATTCTATAGAATAGTCTTCTATCGTCCTATAGGACTAGCACTTAACGAAGTAGGTGCCTGCGGTAGCGGAGCGGTGCGGGAGGGGGTGGAATATGTATGGACGTCAGGCGACTGTCACTCTACAGGGTGTTAGGGTAAACAGTTGCATTAATTTAAGGGGTGATTGTACCCATGATACTGAACAACTTTACCAAAGCAACAAGCGGAAATTCGCAAATATAATATTCGTCATCTCATACAAAAGTTAGATCAGCTGATTTCATTTAGTATGGAAAGTTAAAATATTATTTCCTATAGGTTTCTTAAGGAAAGTTGTTCAGTATAATGTTAACAATCACCCAAAAAGTAATGCAACTGTTTACCCTAATACACTGTATACCGCAAAAGTGTGGTTTCGTCATATTTAACTCCCTCCGCTACCTAAGGAACCTACTCAGTTAAGCGCTAGACCTAAATTTGTTAATAGGTAAAGCGCGGTTTATCCTATTGAATACTAGACCAACTTGTTTCCCGATTTCTATTTGTAGACATTTTTATATGACCTTATTAATGGATAGTATAGTATGGGAAAATATTGAAAAAAATCCAGCGCTGGAAAAAATAGCTTTTCATTAAGTCCTACATAAAGGACAATGGGATAACATGCCTTTTGTAAAGGACATAACGACGGGGAAGTTCTAACAACTCCTAACATATTTTTTTTTACGAAAACGACTTATGAATGAAGTTCGATAGAGAATGAATTGCTCGTCTACTGATATTAAGAATTAAGTTGAAATTCGCAAAATTGACGTAGCTAGGCACCGATGAAATATCTCCTATATTAAGGTCCATCACAACCTGATTATTGATTAATTTTCGCCTTCTGTAAGATTTGGTTTTTGTAAGTTAGGAGTTGTTAGCACTTCCCTCCCCGTCGATAATATTTTTTGCGTTTAAATGCTTTTTAGCGATAATAGACCTCAAAAAATAATTTCTGAGCGGGATAAGACGGTTGAGGTCTCATGATGGTCTGGACCAGATGTACAGTCAGCATCGAATATATCTGAGGCTCAATGTCTGCACAAAATATTTGAACAACTTCCGAAATTAAATCCTATTCATTCATACTAGCAAATACATTTTCCTGCATTTTTCTGTCATGTCATCGCCTAAACAGAAAATAAATAAATTTAGTTCGACTCAATTTGGCTATTGGCTCAATCTGAATTAAGAATTATGATGAATAGCTCCCTTAGTACCGAATTTGAATACCACAATCTCCGTCTTCCTTAGACATGCAGAAAAAGACCTATAACGAAGGTCTTTAATCTTCTCATTTACTCGTGTGGTCGTAACTTGTCAGATATATCCATAATACCATAACCATTATGGATATGTATGAGAAGTTACTCTGAAAGCTAAGGCCATATGTCATCCAAATTTTAAATCCAGTTTGAGTATTGGCTCTATTGGTGCTTCCACTATCATTTCAGATATTTTTGAGCACATGAAAAATTCAGATATATTATTAACGCTGACTGTAGTACCAAATTATGCTACGTGTTACATGCTTGTGAACTTATCAATTTGTGACAAATTGGAACATGTCCAACATGTAAATGCAATTTTGATACTGACATTTAGCAAACCTAGGTTATATTGTGAGGATGTTATATTCCTATTGTAATGATCCATTCGCGTTAATTAGTTTGATTAGGTAAGGTATTGAAGCTTAAGTATTCATAGACGTCTTGCTATGAAACTACAGTATGATTTATACCAAACAGTGATTTCAAAACGATTCCACATCAAGTAATTTAAGCAAAATATTTTGACGTGAAACACCGTTGTCTATTCCGGTAATTATCTTTATAAATTGCAGTGCCTGTGTTAATTTTAATAAATATGAATTTTTGACGATTCCCCAGTTACTTACAAAGTGATACAGTTTGGCTGTTAGTCAACATTTTTAATTTAAAATGTAACAATATCGATAAAAATAAATTCATTTCTATGAATATGTACTGGCCTTTCTTTCGTTGTGTCGTTAAAGGTAAGCGCATATTACGAGGGGCCACATCGGGTCGGGCCTCAGCGTAAATCTTCCCAAATCGCATCAATACAATTTATATGAACTATCCTTAGAACTATAGCACACTACGCCGGGCCGGAGCGGGTCGCATTATCCCGCAGCGGATTTTCCTCCGTGATATGCGGCCCCTCGAAGTGTGCCATACCACAGAATAAATACCAGTACTGGCCATACCATACCAAGCGGAACTTTTTAGGTCTGCCACTATTACGTCAAATTTCGTCAATGTGTTGCGACGGTTGCAACCCAGCACGCTATAGTGTGCGAAGTACGATCAGCGCACACCTAGCGGAGAACTGTTCGAGCAAATATCATTAATCAATTGATAATGAACTCAATTGTAAGTTGAAAATAGCGTGCAAGAGATCCCTAACCCTGTGACGTGTTGGCATTATTTCGACTATTCTTCGGCGCTATTTTCAACTCTATTTCAATTACTGTTGAGTTTATTAGGTGTGCGCAGACCCCTTCGCATTTTACGCTGCGTTGTGGCCCGCTCCGCCCGCCCCGATGCGATCCGTGGCAATATGCGCTTAACTTACACGTTTCACTCCCGATTGCGTACGTAGTTGGCTGTTTGCCTAGCGGGTTGATGCATTTAGCCATAATTAATGTTTCATTGTTGGATAATGAGCAAACGACCGACTGTCATAGGAGAATATTATAACATTATGCATTGATACAATATACTTAAATGTTGGCTTTTGACTACCCAGTGGGTGATCTGGGATTTTGGGTTTAATATGCCGATAACACATTATTTTTCTGAAATTTCATGGAATCTAATTAGATCTCTTTGGTCCACAATATCAAGAAAAGTCATTTGTCATTCGTTTTTTCTTTTGACGCCATTCGTCGTATTGAATTCATCTTTCGGGTAAGGATTTTGACAGTTATACATATGATAGTTTTTAAACATCCATATTTTCTTTCACAACTGATAGATCTCACGTTTCTTTTTTTGGGTAATATAGGAATGGGATTTATTTTTTGAATACAAGATGCCCAGCGACCTCGAGAAGGGTAACTTCGGTGACAGCGCTCGAAACCGAGGCGAGTGCTTGAAGCTTAGCAATTCTAATCACGTCTTCGATGGAGCCGGCGAAAACGTTCAGTACCACAGCGACTCTGAATCTTTGGGATCTAAGAAAAGCAAGACTCGTTACATAAACCCTGCCATATACATTGAAACTATAGAAGCTACTCACTCGGTGACGTCACTGCTGACAGATTCCTCCTGCATCGACGACGTTACACCACATCCTCATAGCACCTATAGGAGCAATTCAACCCCGCTTCTAAGCGGTCGTGCGTCCAGCTGTTCAAGCAGTATAAAGAGGAAGTCATGTCGTCTGTTAGAATCGCAGGCTGTCTACAAAGGTGACGTGGAAGAGACGCCGCGAAACGATCGCACTTACCGCGAGGATGGGCCTGACACGTTCAGACTGTCAGTGGCCTCGCTCTCGACCACGACCACGGCGAAGGAGGAAAGGGAACGGAACGAGCGCAAGAAACAGGAGGCGTTTCAGCAGTGGTTAGCTCGTAAAGAACTAGAAGTAAGTCAATATTTAGTTTTACTCATACAGGGTGTGACAAGACAAACATGTAATATTTAAAGGGGTGGTTTTTACCATTAAACAGAACAACTTTCACATTGGAGCCAACATCGAGAAAAAATTAAACAATCTGCTGTTACACAAAATTGCCATACCTAGTTACTCTACTCAAATTTATGGTACCTAACTGAAACTGTTTTTTTTCCGACTCTCCATAGTGATCGTTGTTCAATTTGATAGGTGGACGGGACGGCGCCGACGTGTATGCCTACCATCTTGTTTCTGTAGTACTCATCAAATTGGAGATCGTTTTTAGGGTGCTGAGTCTGTGTCTATACTATAGTTATGTGACTCAATAACGATCGTCACAGACACGCGCTATAATATGTTGCTGTACTGTTCTTACGCACGCAAAATTACATAAGCACGTCTCTTTCCTGCGTGTAAGTGAGAGGAAGCGGTTAGCATCTTGCATGCGTTAGAAGAGTACAGCAACATATTATAGCGGCCGTTTATGATGAACTTATATTAAAATGCCTACCTAACTTAGAACCTGTAAGTTATTCTCTAAAACAGAAAAGGGAAAAGGCAAGAGCAGACAAGACAAAGCGACAGGTCGCCCCCTCGGTTTCTCCCGACCAACGGGAAGAATCATTCCGACGTTGGTTGGAACGCAAGCGTATGCAGGACGAACGTCGTAAAGCGGACGATATCATGCGCCGATACAGAGATAACGAGAAGATAGAGCGAGAGAGGACCAAGCGTGAGAGAGAAAAGGAGGAGAAGCTGGCTGAGTGGATTCGGAAGAAGGAGGATGACATGAAAGGTAAGGCTTAGAGACCTTATCATGCAAGCGATTTTTGAGCATACTGCGACATCGCAATTGAATCGCCATGATATTTCCTGAGCGTTGTCGCAGCGACATTGCCGCTATTCCGCCGTGACATTGATTGATCTCGAAATATCGCGGCGATGTCCTGCCGCTATTTCAGCGATGGTCGTCAGAATCACGGTGATGTCGAAATCCGTAACGATATCGTTACGTCAACGCCTACGCTAAAAAATCGCTGGTGTGATATAGAGGTTGGTAGTCAGCTCTGCATATCCCTGGCCAAATAGAACTTTTCAACGCTGGCGATGCCTTTCCACTCCATCAGGTTTACGATTCACGTTATTCGTGGCCTAATATTATTTTCGCTAGCTTCCCACATTTGTTGATACTGTTCCTAAAGCTACCTAAACTTTGTCAGACAGGCATCCTTACACTTGTTGTCTTCCAGCAATGAAAACACGCGAAGAACGTCGTGCTGCGCGCGCGCAAATCGAAGAGGAGCGGCGACGCGTCAACGGCGAACGCGCCTACAGAGACTGGCTCCTTACGAGCAAGAACAAACCTCTGCCAGTCCCGCTCAACCAAGGGGAACTGAGTGAGTTTTTTTTACTTTTAACGAAAATTCTATTTCATTTTAGGAATGCTACAAGGACACAGTTATCTGTTCATACACACAGTCGTTGCGTCTAGCTACGGACACGGAGTTTGTACCTACTTTAGAGGATCATTCCGAATAGCGTTTTGACTCAGAAATTGTAAAAATAGGGAGAAAAATACGCAATTTCGTAATTGTTTCATCCATATGCGACTGCGGAGACTGTTAAACCGTCATAATAGGAAAGACAGCTTGTATTATTAAATCGCAAAAGCTCACGTGACATTTGTTCAGACAGTTCATACACATGGCTGCGCGACCCTATGCGACACTGGACAACAATTGTCCTCTCCTAATTAAAGTCACGTAATTTATCGAACTAAATGCTAATAACGATAAGTGCTCTTGGTCCTTTATAACAACGCTATGAGCATGTACATGACAATATTTAGGGCAAAAATGAGGGCGCTGAAAACGACCGCTCGCCTGATGGAATGATCCTAAATTATAGCCTGGCAACCCTACACGGGCTCGTTGGAATTTTTGTCGAGTGTTGTCGCGAGAATGGTCGCCACTGTGGAGTGACGTGGGTGGGTGGGAACGAGTCTTCGACCTATGTTGGAAAATTTCGTATTCTGGGCTGCGTTCAGAGCCTTCGGGTGCGGTTGTTTGGTTGTTTTTCAATCTAAGGTGCGGAACGAACAGTTGTTTTTTAACTCGCCAAAAGGTACGGAACGATCCCGGTTGTTTTATAACCTAAAATTTTGACATTGACAGTTAATATGGGCTTCCAGATCTTCCAGGGCTTCCATCATTTCCAAATACAATAAAAACTCATCTCCCATGCTAGAGAATCAAAAAGTGCGTAAAAATAATTTGAACAAAACAAACTTTTATTCAAAATTAGCAAAAAGTCAAGTAACCACAGATAATCAAAACGTCAGAGTGTTTTTTAACCATCTAATTTGATGGTTAAAAGTTGCAACCCGTCAGAGGTACGGAACGGTTGAGTTGTGACAACCGAGTTGCAAAGGGCGTTTTTTCACCGAGGCTCTGAACGGCGTTAGTGCGAAAAATTGCACCCAGAGTGCACTCTGGGCGTAGGCTCTGAACGCGCCCCTGAATCGATATATTTTCGGGTAGAAAATCATTTAGGCTGATTTAGGCCCATCCGTCGTGTAGATTAAGTTTGTGCATCAACTACGTGCGATATGTAAACTACCTTCACGCCTATTGTCTTACAGAACCGAATTCAGAACAAGATGATTTCAGTATAATGGCCGGCAAACATCTTGAGCAACACCCCCTGACTGCGCAGAATACAATTTGTAGGCAAAAGTGCTACCGCTACTGCGCATACCCCTCGCCCTTGCCCATTTTTCAAGATGTTTACCGGGTACTGTACCTAATGTGTGTATGAAATCTCCGTTTTCATCACGCGTACTTCACGAATAATTAACTATTGATCCTATCTATGGCTTCTGAATGTTATTAATACCCACCTAATTGTAGTATGTTTTGCCACCAGGCATGCGCGGGTCGGTATCACAGATGTACATAAATCCCATCCCCTGGCAAGCACCGACTTGAAGATTTGACGAAAAATAGCTTACTTTTTTGTTAATTTACTTATCTTTTAATGATGCAGTTTGTATCTAAATCATAAGGTCATTACCCTATAGTTTGACGATACTTACAGTCTATATTATTTACCATCAATTGCATATTTCGTTTTACAGTAAATTTTCTATTTTAGATTTTTAACATTTTGTCGTAGTAGTGTTATTTTCATATCAGGGTTATTATTGTGATACTATTGACTTTTAGTTTAAACAAAATAAAAGCAAGATTGTTTTAGCGACATATTTTTATTAATTTAATCTTAAAATATTCGAGATATCAACAGGGTCCCTTCAAGTATAAATACGTGTAGAACAATTATTCAAATATTCAACTGCTACTCATTAACATTCGGCACACATTTCTAAATTTCAGTATCTAAAAAATATTAGAAAGAAAACATTGCGAATTGCAAAAGTGCGTTATAATAATAAGCAACTAAGATGTATAGAGCCATATCACACAAGCGATTATCGTCGCGATATCGCCGCTATATTGCTGAAATTAATCAGTGTAGCGGCGGAATTGCGGTCATGTCGCGGCGTTAACACTCAGTAAACATCGTGGCGATTCTGCAGTTTCGACGTCGCGGCGTTGCAGTTGCCACATCGCCTGCACTCAAAAATAGTTTGTGTTATTTGGCTCCTAACTACAATTTTCGATTCCAGCCCGCTCCTTATAAAATGTTTCTACAAGCCACAGCCATTCGTTTGACGATACAACAAAACCTTGCGGATCAAATCTATCAATGAATAACTACAATTACAAAATATACATCAATTTACCATTACTTTCAACAGCGTTTCGCGATATTTTTAGACGCGTTGGTACAGTAACAGCTCCGTGTCAAGGAAAGGACACGTCCTTCACCGATCTTTCTTTGACTTACATCTTATTAAGGCACCTAACTATACTATACTTAGGGTCGAAAGCATTCGATTGTGAGCATTATATACAGGTGTAAAGCAGCCTGAAAACGAGAGGAATGCTCGTTTTGAAATGATATTTATTATATATTTTTAGGATACATTTCACTAAGAGCTCAAAAATAATTTAATTTCCCTAATTTTAATTGATTATTGTAATATTTTGTCTTTTCCTTATCTCGGGACATAAGTGTCCCTGACCTTTGGGAGGCGTGCGTGGGGCCGAATTATTATTACTAAGAAATTACAATATATTAATAATAAAGACAAGTCAGATTAAATATTGTTTTTCTTAAAATGAATAAGACATATTGACGTCTGAGGTCCTATCACACAGCCCACGACAGGGCTATCATGTTCTTTTTTTATGTCGCACTTATATGCACTAAATGATCGAGTATCTTCTAAGGTTTACTGTTCAATGAGTAAAATGTTTTCGTAACGTACTAACTTGCTCAATTCGAATGCTTTCAGTGAGGAGCTTAAATGTGTGTCCTCGGAACTTTGGCGCTGTAATTTTTGATAACCCCAAAATCTACTTAAGATCCCTATCAATACACTTCTTCTTCTTCCTTGAGCCGCTGTATGTCGGATTTGTTCATAAAGTAGTAGGACGGTTGTCGCCCTTTGAGATCCTTTAGTACGCGCTTGGCCCCTGCTCGAATCAAAAGTCGACTCAAAGACTCCATCTTTTGCATACCCATCGCGTAGTGCAATGGCGTTCGTTCCAACTGACAACAAAGAAAAATACAATTGTTACATAGGAGCGATCGATAAAAGAGTTTTTTTGTGCATTTCTTCTGGGCGTTTAAACGCTTTCATTATCCTAACTTACATTACTCACCAACTCTAGCGCTTTTAAAAGGTCCGCAGCTTTATATCACCGCTATACAATTTTATATCGCTATATAATAATATAGATAAGTAAAAATATTTAGTGTGGATAATGACAGTGTTTAAATGTCCATGAGAAATGCCTTGTCAGGAAAGGTGTTTTGATACTCGTAAGGCATAAGTATGCCATTCTGTCTTAAGTTTAACAATATTGTACACTGACTATTTTAGTCACGCAACCTAAACCTAAACCTAAAAATAGTATCACTCACATTGTCTCCGACACGGAGTAGCTCCGGGCAGTTTTGTGCTAAATGTGCAACCAGATCTTCGTGCTGCGCTAGGACCGCGACGTGCAATGCCGTCCTCCCGAAGGAATTCTGTCCTCTGGCAAGAGTTCGTCCACCTTCCGCATCCAGGGATTCTTTGATTGATGCTAAATCACCTCGCCTTACTGCACCATGGAGAGCTTCTCGAGATTCCTATCGAAAAAGTTTCAGTCAATTCAACAAGGCAAAACATATTCAATTGAGTTATCTACAGTGTGAAGAATTCATGAAGAATACCTCAAAAGCAGGAATCGAAGCAAGTAGATTGCTCATATTACTATCTCCGCGTTGCGCAACCACGTCAGTAATAGGTACTCCTTCCTCGTCGACCACATCTAGTATGTGGTCATACCCTTCCAATAACAATTGCATTATCTTTTCTACGTTCCCTGTAAAAATACATGAAAGGTGTTCATAACTCGGAAATAAAGCGTTTCATATTTAATAATCAGATTCCAGTTGCAGAAAATATTTGCATTCATACCTCTTGCAGCAAGATGTAAGACCCATCTGTCTATCTCAGCTGTGTTTTCTGGCACATTGGCTTGTATAGAGACGTCGCGTGCAGTTCGGTATAGTTCATCCCGGTAGCCTAAACTGACGTCTGATTCTTGAAACAATTGGAATAGAGCATTGCGTGTATGCGTCCTTGCTGCTGCAAAGTGCAACATCGACTGTCCATGTTCATCCTGAACAAACAAATCAAGTATATTATAACAACTCTGCTGATTAGCACATCAAAGCAGGCACTACATTCTCGCCGAGAACGAGCGTGTGGATGCCCTTCCTTGTTCTTGTGGTGTTGTGAGCTGTACTAATTTTCCTTTTAAAGTCGTTGCCGAGAAATTCTCTCGAGAGTGTAGTGCCTGCAAGTAAGTGTGAACGTACTCTGTTAACGCTGCTAAAGGCGACTTCAGGAGCGTCAGGACTGGTCTCTGGCTGAGGTTCGACAGCAACGACGTCAATGGGCCGGTGCGGCCGGGTGGCGGTGCGCGTCGCGCTCCTTGCCAACTTCGGCGCCTGTGACGGTTGCTCTAGAGACTGCACCGGTGGCAGCTGTTCGTTCTCCACCTCGGCCGCCTCTTTTGTCACTACCACATTTGATTCCTGTTTACAAAGGCGTCTAGAAGCATGCAACCTTAACTTATTGTATGATGCTCTAAATAAGCTCACTCAACAGATAATTCCGGAAATGAAAAATTATGTTATGTTGATTAACTTAAAGGGCAAGAAGTATGGAATTGACATGAAGACTTATAGATGACAAAACTTTTCTGCACTTTACTGCAAAGATTCTTTATTAGACCTATATGTTATACTACCAATAGTTCTTGCCTAACTAAAACAACTATACGCAGCGGTTCGAGTTTATAATTCTAATCAAAATAACATCGTAACGACACAGTTTTCTCACTTTTGGCCTTACCCCTTTTTTTGCCCAATAGAGTATGAAGTAACATTTTAAACATGCAACTGAAAGGCTCACCTGCGTACCTAATTGAGACTTTTCTTTTTCTGGAAAATTGTGCAGGAAACTGGCGAGGAAGGCGACCGGGTCCTTGGGCTTTACATTAGCCACCTCGGTCAGACCTTTTATCAAAGGATCGCCGAGAGCTGCAAACACATCGTCCATATAAACTTCTTTGCCCCCTTCCACTGGCTCCATTTCAATGTTAAGCACTCATTAATGTAAACTAAGCGTAAAATTTTAACTAGCTTACACTTCGCGAGGTATCTGCCCTCGTCCGTTTTAAAGATGGGAATGTCCATGTGACCGTTAGTAGCGTTACTCGTACCTGAAACCGATCAATTATTCACTGTGGTGGCCTTCGATACGCTTGTGTGAGGTCAACCCGCTCGGACACATGTGTTCCTACATGAAAATGTACACCTGTGAGGGTGGGGGTGGGGGCAGATCAATTCGTGATTGTAGTGGCAGAAACGGCGAACGGTGAGCTGTATTAGTAGACGCCGCCGCTCATAATTGATGTGACCACTTTTATTGATCGTTCACCCTGACGATGACATCGGATGAAATTGATGTTGGCAATGCTGCTGGCTCGTTTGTTATTCCTACGGTATTGATGTAAAATTTTGGTAATTGGTGTCCTAATTTTATAGTAACGTCAATAATTAAGGTCACCAGAATAACATATTAAGTTTGTCGGTTTGGAAGGTCGTTCGTCTTCTTACCAGCCTGTCACAGATATTAAAACGATCACAAATGAATTAGCAAAAATAAAGTAAAAAACACACTTATCTAATGTTGGAAAGACTGCATCTTGTGTGTGAGCGTGCAGTGTGATGCAAAGCGTCAACTTTTCAACTTCAAACTGTGTAAAGCGTGAACGTTTTGCAAACGTCACTTTAACTTAAAACTCACACGGACACCTGATCTCACATGTCTACAAATAATATTAATATTTTACTGACCTAAAACAGTTTTCAGATGCTCTCAAAGGAAATCGAGATGATCATCTGCATCCAAAGGAGCTAGTACACCTGCACCTATAACATCTTTCCAACATTCGATAAAATTAAGGTCACACGTGATTTTAATTTAAGGGACCACACAATATAATAAATGTAACAGTATCTAATCTAACATGTGTGAAAATATTAGTTTTCCGGTACATCGATATCGGCCAAACTGCTTCTTTTTCGTTTGAAAATGTTTGTCAGTAAGGTTGTGATGTGTGCTGAATTTTGCATCGACAAATCTTTCTCCAAATGAAGCAAGTTTGAAGTTGCTGTTACAAAATCATTAAAACAGTTTGTTTCTGTGACGCTTAGACACTGGTAGTTGCTGACTCTGGCAATGTCGGTATTTAACGTCTCCCGATATTGCAATCCCCTCATGGCGCAAAGATGTTTCATATTATCAGGATCCTTAGAGAGTCCAGGAAAGTTAATTATGAAACTGAATCTGATTCCAGCGCCCAGAAATGTAGGTCTACTAGATAAATGACCAAGTCTATAATCCCAAACAAAATCGAGTTTATCGTGGAGATACGTCATCATATGTGTCAATTTACTAAATGGTAAACCGATCTCTCCCGGAGCGTCCACTGGAGTAGATACCATCACTCGGATATGGTCGTGTACATTTATCCAAACTGCAACAGTTTTATCTTCATTGAAGAAAACGCCACGACCGTAAGGCCAATGTTTACCGTGCAGTCGAGTGCAATCGTCAATTTCATCTCTATCACAAAGAGCTATTAATAATCCAGCCGATGCTAAGGCTGCACATACTTCTGATGGTTTTTCTAAAACCTCGTTCAAGGTATAATAACTACCTCCTTTCTGATCAGATTCAGGATTTGTCTGTTCGCTGAATTTCGAAAAATCTTGATTCATTAATGTCGTTGTAATTATTCTTTCGATTGTTTCCAGCTTGCCAATTTTAAGATTTATGGGCAATTCGAAACCATCCAAATTTCTTGAACACTCTATCGTTCCGGAAAGTACGAAGTCATCGTTTGGATCGATATTCAATTCAACAAGAGGCTCGGTGCCACTGGATAGAGTAGAGGTTGCTAATGGTTTACTTTTAATGAAATCAGAAGGCGGATGTAATGGTAACTCAGAATGAATGTTAATATTGTGAAGGTCTTTAATCAGTGGAATCAGGAATTCGGGAAACACATCGTAAACATAGTAATCAGGAGCCGTTATCCCACCGGGGAAATCTTCTTCGACTGTTTGTACGATATTTCTATTGTCTGGAAGTTTTTTAACTGCAGGCCAGATCACGTCAAACATATCGTGGTCAAGTTTTGTTACTCTATATTTAACTAATTCGAAAATTGGCCTCTTTAAGAATCTTCCCAATACGACAGGTGGTGTTGCTCTATTAGATGATGCAGAGAGAGGAGTTCGACCTGGTCTAGCAGATGCTAGGAGACGGTAACAGCGTTCAAGAGTATCCAATGCTTCAGGTGTGTCCAGAACGCGTCGAGATGACACGCGATCCTCAGGCACTACACATAATCATGTAAAGTAATGGCTATTCAAAAGATATCCTAAGAAACATTTTCTAATGCGATTGCTAGATAAGATAGTGCTTACCTTTATCTGACAGCATCTTTTGAGCAGCTTCTTCGCTTATTCCATAGTCGGAAAGTAATTGTTTAAAAGGTAGTAAACTTGTATCATTCAAGTAATTTTCAGCCGAGTGACCATTCTGTTGCGACAAGGAATAAATTTAAATTTTAATTCATAACAAAATAGTTTTTTGATTGGTTTCAAATGTATTCTTACGTCGTCTAAATCCTTTGCGTTAGCACCGAGTTGTTGCAGCAAATTGTAGTAATGCCCATTGTCTGGTAGAACTGCAGCGTAATGTAATGCTGTTCTTCCTTCAAAGTCTACTGCTGACAACGTCTCAGGGAACCTACGAATTTATTAAAAATATTATATTTAATGCTTGTAAATTCTCATCTACGTTCAAGTATTCTTCTAAATATTTCGTACAGACCTTCCTCCTAGATATTTCATTATATTTGTTTTTCCAAATACTGTGGCTACATGTAAAGGAGTAGCCCCATTTGGTGACACGGGATCTCTTGCTATGGCAAATTTCCGTCGATCTAATGCTGCCTGTAAGTCTCGTATATTCCCTTCTCTCGCTGCTAAGTGAACTTTGTTGATTTTTTGCTTAAATATGATAAATAATTAAGTATTACAAGTAATACAATTTTTGTTGTTTTGTGTTACAATTTGTTTTCCACTTACCATGTACGTTGGAACATTATCTAAAAACGCTTGTAATTCAACATTTTCTGATTGTCTGCCCACTAATCTAGATCCCTCGCCATTTAAAACTAATGTTGCTAACATTTCCATATTAGCTGTGTTTATTAATTCTGCAACCTCGGGGTCTATTTCGCTATCCTGTTGAAATTTTAGATGATAAATTTTGAAGCCAATACCTCGCATGTTTGATTATAATAAAATTCTGGTGACAGGCGTTCGCGGACTAATTGTTTCAACACATACTAAACAAGCTGGCAAATCAATTTCATGATAGTGGTGTTACTATTAACGAGGTGTCTGTGAAATACACAGTGCTACATTAATGAGTCTATTCTATAAAACACCACAATCAACTTATTCATTTACGTATTACCTTCTTCGCTTGGTCGAATTGACATGCTTCATATAATTATACTTACAACAACGAGAATATCTCCTTGAATTGTTTCGTCTCGTTGAGTGATACTTGCATCCTGTGAATCCTGCTCGGCTTCACCACTAATTATCCCTTCTATAAGACTTTCCTGTGTATTACGGCCGTTGGTCTCGTTTCCTTAATTAGCAAAATAATCAAAAATGTTGAGCTTGTTAGGGACCCCCGTATAATTGTTGAGTAAGGGTGTAGTTTATGTTTTGATTGTTTCGTGTATAGTGCCAGAAGAGATGTCAGCGTTACCTCTCTTGGCACTTCCTGTGTTAATTGCCTCTGCAGTGCTTTGATGGTGGATATCACTGTATTCAGAGTGAGAATCTCCAGGGACTTGTACATCATCGTCATCTTCACCGTGTTCATGTTCATGATTTTCATGTTCATTGTTATTATTACCTTCTTTTGTTGTGGCATCTCCTTCTTCAGCGATATTTTTATTTTCATTTTCTGCAACTTTATCGTGGCTATCCTTTGTTTCTTCATCGTCTCCCTTCTCATTTTTATCTTCGTGATGTTGCTCTGTCACGTCTTCATCATTTTCATGATAGGTTTCATTTTCAGGATTTTCTTGATTATCTTCTTGCGGTTTATCAGACTCTAAATGATGTTCATCTGATGCTAGATCATGGACATCATCTTTTGTTTCATTTTCTACATGTTCATCTGTTTCTTGTTCGGTTTCGGATTCCTGATTGATGTTATTTTTTTCGTTTGCTACGGTGTTCGATTCAAGTGCTTCATCGTCATCATGTTTTGTATCTTCAACTTCAAATTCATCTTCGCCTTCAGGGGCGTGCTCTTTAACTGTCTCATTCTGATCATCGTTTGTTTCTTCCACGTTTTGGGATGGTTCTGGTATATTTGTAGGATCCTCGGAACTTTCCTCAGCTGGTTTTTCTTCTGCTTCCTCATTCAGTTTATCATTTTCTTTTGTGTCATCATTTTCTTCATGAGCTTCAGTATCCTAAAATGCATAAAATAAAATTCATGCAAATGTTTATCAAAAAGCAATGCAAATCAACCATAACAACATTCCGTGATGGTGTGACATGCAATTCTCACCTTATCTATGTTTCCATTGTGCCTTTTATTATTGCCATCTAATTCAGGCAACTGTTTTATAAATTCCTGTGTGCTACTTGCTTTCATACCTCCTTTACGTGTGTGCGTACTTTCAGATACGCTATTAGTGTTATGTTTAGATGAAATATTTTCATTAGACGCTTTTAAATTCTTCCTCCTAGATTTTTTATTTAATTCTACTATAGCTTCAGTATCTAGTATTTTCCAGTCCCAGTGTGATGGATAAGCACTGGATGGCGTTCTAGGCGCTTCAGGTAACATTTTTAATATATTCTTGTCAATTTCTTGCGGCCTATTGACGTAATAGCCCGGTGTTCTGTTTTTCTACAAAAACAATTCAACCGGATTCATTTTATTAATTTTTATTAAATATTTGTCAAAACAGTGATGAACTCTGTACTTTGCCAATTGTGCACGCAATTTTTTATTAATACTTACGTTGTCGACTGCTGCTTCGTCAGCCCCTAGGCTTACGAGAGTGTGGTACATATGTTGGTCATCCCTGACGGCCGCGGCGTAGTGGAGTGGAGTGCGACCATCGTTGTCTACGTCGTTTATACCCTGAGGATACCTGTCAGCGATGTAGCCCAGAATTCCACCATGACCGAGGCCAGCAGCCTGAAAATGGGACGAAGAATGTTATAGGTTTTATGACGACATAGGTCTGATTAGTGATATAGTGATAGTGTTTAATCAACGTCAAATATAGTCTATTTGACGCTGATAATGATGATAATGTAAACAGATTGAAAATGATAAAAGTCATCTAACAATCAAAATATGAACACAGGGTGACACATCAAGCTACGCAAAACAAACATAAGCTGGCCGCGCGACGTTATACATTACTCTTCCTACGCGCGGCCAGCTTATTTTGGTTTTGCGTTGCTTGATGTGTCGCCGTGTGAACAATACATATCTACAAGGTGTAGTATAATTTGTTCTCACCTTATGAAAAACTGTCATATTGTTGCTATCTCTGCTGGATAATATCTGTGGTGGTACAGGATCCCCAGCGTGCTTCATCAGCCCTTCCAGGTCATTCTGTACAACTGCGTTGTGGATCTCACGGATTGTGTTCTGGTATGCAAGAGATTATTATTGCCAACATTAACATTTTAATTCAAACTTACAAAAATAACAAAACTTCTAATCTGAGAGCAACCAGAAACGATTTCATGATGTAGTGTCCAGAAAACATGTTTTGCGCGGTGAATTTCCGTCCGTGCGATGCGGCCCGTCGCGTTTTTTTTGTGCCCTAACAACTGGAACTTTTTACAACAACGTCTGCAGAATTATGTCAAGCTAAAAATTCGTGAACTTTTTGCGACCTGGCACAATCTAGTGAGTGACGTACGCATTTTCCGCTGTGAAAAAGCAGCCTGCTCTGCCCCAATGCAACCCATCGTAATGTGCGCTTACCTTTAAAGCACACCAAACCACGAAACCTTTTGCTCATGCTAGTTCCTTTGTTCTTTATAGGATAGAGTGTAATATACGTTTTTCGGCGCAATAAATCATGTACATTATGTAGGTGTATAGAAAGATGATTCCGTGCAGATGGCACGTTAAGTCGTTGGTCCCGGCTACTATCGTTGGTGTTGTTAGTTACATAAAAACCACGTCAGAGGCCGTAAGGCGGTCTGAAAAAACTCTGACACTAGGGCTTGCTACCCACACGATAAGAAGAAGACGAAGTAGGTAACTATACTAACCATGATATAAGGCACAGCCTCCAGGAAACGTTTGACCACGGGCTGGTTGGAGACCTCGCTCAGCAGCCTGGTCCCGTGGCCCTCCCACACGACGCGCTGCAGGCGCGCCATGTCGCAGTCGTGGCACCATATTCTTATGTTGTGTCGCTTTATCACCAATCCTTTGAACAATTATTCATTTTTCTGAGACTGGTGGTTAATTAGTATGAATATAATATTTTGGACATAGTCTACAAAAATGTAAATTCATATTATACAAGACAAAACGCCCTAGTAATGTTTAAAGGTGTGTTTTAGACTTTATTTTTGACCATAGAACTGAACAACTTTGACCATGGAGACAACGTCAAATTAAAGATCAACTTTTGAAATTTAATAAAATGATTATTATTTTAAGCGCAATCTTAATCAATTTCAGAAAAAAAAATTTAAGCGACGAATGACAAAAGGTCAAGTTGCCAAGATAGTGGTTGATCACAGAACTATACTTCATTTCAATTAGCGACGAAATTTTAAGGCTTTTATGAATTACAGAAACAGAGATTTAAAACACTTCCTCTCACTTATTCTTAGAACAGCTTTAGTAAGTGAGAGTATATCTTTCTCGGAAAATCTTTTCGTTCTTATTTGAAATGAAGTACAGGTAATGAAGTATAGGTAATGAAGCAAAATAATAAGAATAATTTTGGTATGGTATTTACTGGGTGAAATTCAAGTCGTTTAAAATCCGGCTACACATCAAACATAACAACTTCTACTACCTAACAAAGCTGAAATAAGTAGCAAACATACATTTGCTGTTCCATACATTTGAGTCGAGTACGCAGTTTTGTATGGAACAGCAGATTTTTCGTTTATTTGAATGGATGCTAAAAGCTTCAATTTCACCTTGTATAAATCTTAACATTAGCGTTTCCATTAAGTAATTTTCTAATTGATAACCAATTAAAAATTAAATTAAATCTGCTTTAGCCTGTGTCAGGTTTTGCTTTCATTTGTTAGCATTTCCAATTAACATTTTAAGTTTTTGTTATTCCAAATTTGTACCTACCCACGCGGCCATTCCAGCGAAGTATGAATCATTGTCAAGGCTAGTTTTCAGTCCAGCATTATCTATGAAATATCACTTATTGATTGATTGTTTACCAATGAGTTTTGCGTTGAATTTAATTTTGTTTAGTTTCAATAGTACATTTTATAATAGGCTTAGAAAGCCTACGTTAGCTGGTATTGTGCTATAAAATTGCGTTTCTAATCCAATAAAAGCATCGAAGTTGTAAGCCATTATCAATGGTAAATTCAAAAGAATGATGAATGTATGATATGGTAGCTAGAAATGCAATCGATGGGAAAGTTCAAGGCAAAAACCATTCACAAGGGGAATAGGGAGAAAAGTGGTATCGCAATTTGAAAGTAGTGAGTTCTGCGTTTCAATTTTCATGTCAGCAAGAAATCTTGTAGAAAAGCCTAGTGTAAGGTTTGACATTTTTAAATATTTTTTTTTCAATTATCCTGTTTAGGTACAAGTAGAGAATAGATAAGTTTAAAAGAAAAGAATCATTTATTTCAGAACATCAATTCCATAACAATGTCACAAATATACAGGGTCCAACTTAATATGCTGACAGTATTTTAAGCGGATGATCAGACCCGCAAGCTAAACAACTTTCTCTATGAGCCAACATCGAAATCGCGAAAAAAAAACTGCTGTCCCATACATTTGGCTCGAGTAGGTTCACAGTTTTGTATGGAACAGCAGACTTTTTTTTCGCGATTTCGATGTTGTAGAGAAAATTATTTAGTTTGACGGTCAGATGGTCCCCTTAAAAAAGTGTCAGCATATTAAGAAGGACCCTATAGTGGTCAGCACAAGCGTCGTCAAAAAACGCGCGTCAGCGGCATGCGTCGTTTGAAATACTTTAGGTAGAGCCTGAGCCTGAGCCTAGTATGACCCTATAGTACTCTGTGTTGATATTGAGATGTGTCAATTAGTGACTAAGCTAGTGGAGCAACAAATATGTTAATTTATTTGTATTAACATTCGTTTCAACACAAACGCATGCGTTTTTTAGACTTGTAAACACTTTGGAAGCGCGGGTCATGATTTCTTATTATACGTTTGAGTTAACAATCTTATCAAATTATTTGAAGAGAGAAAACATTAGTTTCCTACCAACTTTAGTTGGAAAATAGTGCAAGATGCTCACTGATATAACATAAATCAAAATGAGGCACAATCAATCTTTTATTTTATTAATAATGCAATTAATTAATTAATTCATAACTATTGCAGGTGTAACTCTAAAGTAATGATTTTATGTATACTCACACCGAGTATAGATAAAATCATTACTTTAAAGGGTGATTATACTCATTACACTGAACTACTTTCCGCAAGAAACCTATAGGACATTATTAAAACCCGGTAAAACAGTTTAGGTACTATCCACCAAAGCAATGGTGTAGAATTCTTTTTCCTAGCTACTATCCAAGTAAAAGTTTTCCTAATTTCTTCAAAATGAAAATTTCGTTCATAGACTCAGTCGATAGTAGAATTCAATCTTTGAATAAAAGGGCCTGAAACAACTAGTTGTGTAAACTAGGGGGATGTTACAAGGTGTTTATAAGTTCGGCGGTGCGTGCCGAATGCCGTCAATAGGCTTCATTGATTGAGGCAATCAAATAACTATAGTGAAGTTCAACGTTTTTAACGAAACTTTCAAACAAACCACTGTTTTGTAGTATTCTTAGATTAATTCTAAGAAACTTGAATATGAATGTCTATTAGACATAGGACGGCATTGATTAGTGTACCACAATGTCTAACGTACCGAACGGACTAGTTCTCCAAAACGTCTAGTGGTCCATTAGGACTGCCTTGTGAGATTGTCCGATGTACAGTCAGCCTCAAAAAGATGTATAGGTGTACAAAAAATCCTTATGGGTACCAAATGGACAAGTTAAAAAATTTACAAGTATCAAAATGTTTTGTGTCCTGAAATGATTAGTACTCCTTCATGCCAGTGTAAATTTTGTAATTGAACGAATTTTGTAATCAAGCTACCGCTGCGTTGTAGTAAAAATCAGCTATGAGCATATCATATTGGTATAAACTTTACAACTCGATACGATACGATTGAATGGCAAATTGTCCTCGTTTCGATTGACTACGATCACCTTCACGAAGTTCCGTTTGTGCATGTAATATACGATATTCAGGAAAAGCAACTGTGTAGGTAATCCATATGCGTAATGAATTGAATCGAATAATAGTTTATTGTCATATCCGCCATATAGAGGCCACATAGAAGCACATCAGAGTTGTACTTATGCTCTTAAAAAACATAAACACACATAGCAGTGGTGGTCCAGAGGCGAGTAACCTTGCCTGCCGTGCAGGAGGCGATGGTTCGATCCCCGTCCAGGCCGACTCGTACCAATGAGTTTTTCGGAATTGTAACACCACTTGCTTTTCGGTGAAGGAAAACATCGTGAGGAAACCTGCATGCTTCAATTTCGAGGCATGTATTGTACCCACTGTCCATTATAAGTGGCGACGGGCTCACCCCCCGTCACACTGGCCAGAGTTTCGGTACTATTGGTGAAACGTGGATATTCTGAGGTTTCGGAATATCTCTGACTACCCTGTCGGGGAATATAGTCGTGAGCATATGCTCTTGCTGAAATAAAAAATGTTTTAAAAATACTTTTTAAGTGTAGTAAATATTTTTTAAAAATTACAATTTCAATTTATTTATTTTAAAATTGAGTCAGCGCTAGTAGCATATCTATTAGCGCCCTAAACCTATTGTTAAAAAATAATGAAACAAAATCGTTTGTTATGAAAAAAAGATAATGAATTTTGAGAAGTTACCTAGTTATCAAAAAGATTTAGCGGAGGCCGGATCTTAAATCCGAAAATTTTCAATCATTTTGTTCAGCGCGACGCTACCTACATGTAATCATGTAAAACATATAAGTTACAAATTTTGATCTGTTATTGCACAGTTTTCATTGTTTGCACAGTTCATATGTTGTTGTAATTTGCTATAAAGTACTCTGTATAAAGGTAGAGCACTCAAAATCAAAGTAAAGAGGTAAAAGAGCCGAGCCCAAATAGTAATCAAGGAGTGGTTAGGGCGGGACGATGGATTCACTCACTAGAATGGAACTTTGTTAAAAATAGCTATGCTTTAATGGTAATTGCTTTCGCTCCATATTTAAAGGGTGTCGAAGGTAACATTTTGATAGATTTTTAATACCAGAACAACATGTTTTACCTACTAAACATTTAGTTCATCGCGTTACAAATCAGATTAAAGAAAACCCTAAAATTAGTTTTGTAAAGACAGGTATAAAATCATTTTAAAAACTTTATTACTGTCAAAATAAAGATTGGAAAATTATGTCGTAATCGGGCGGGACTTGAACTCGCACTCTTCCAAACCGGGAAATTGCGTTATACACTTTCGCCACCGAGCCCACTACCCAGAGAACGAAATTTTCAATCTATTGCGTTTTAAGGGGACGTGAATTACTGTCGTCTTTCGTACAAACGTAAACGCGGTAAATAATGATCAAGACTGGTTCCAAATAAACATTTTGTTAGGTCCACCACAGGAATTCCGAACCAGGATTGCGATTTTGTACATAGGATTTGATAACGAACATTACATTGGAGTGTGTCAAGCCATGCCCTAAACTTATCACGTATATTTAATATTCCTTGTTTCTAGAATATTCATATTACACTGTAATAAAAAGTTGGTAACATGAAATATTCTATTAATGTGCTATATGCTACATTTTCCAAGGACGTTCAAATGTTATATGAAACACCTAGGGGAACAGCACATTTCTTTGAATGAAGACAAATGATACCCACCCTATTGGCAACATATTGATAGAACATTAGAATTCTTTTAAAGTGTCAAGGTTGAGCGCTATATTATTCAGGTTGGGAGTCAGACAGACAGGCGTTAAAGTTTAATGACGTGGCCGGCGATCGATGGCACACACCTGCTGTCTAGTACATGTGTCAGTTATGTAGGACAATCAATCTATCTAGGTGTATGTTCGTACAAAATAGATACTTAAGAGGAAAGGCGGGTTCCGTTTAGTCCATACAAACATATTCAACTGTTTCCTCCCTGGATAATGACACTAGAGCGAATATTTTTTTACCATACAGTCTGTGTTACCTCTGCCATGTCCCTATGTTTAGTTTTTCTTCGTAAATTAATTACTATAAGAACTAAGAGCTTTCGAATATGAAGAAAAACTGCTCAATTTTGCCGTTGTGTTCAGACATCCAGCTAGCAAATATGACGAATATGATCAGTAAAAAGAAAACAAATAGAAATAGTCAAAGACTTTGTCATATTATTTTTGAAATAATAATTAAAATCGCGTTAGTTTTGGAGTAGGGAAGAGGGGAATACGAAATCGTGATTTCGTACATTTTATGTAGGTAAAATCAGTCCGAGCTCCAGTTGTCACTTTCGCTCTGGTTGCTCGAAAACAGAGCGACAGCAATAGATCTGTTAAAAACCTATTCTTCAAATTTCTTGCAGACCGGCTTTCCTCTTAATGCCATGTTATCGATTTCAAATATTATTGATTACATTACATACATTATACATGTTACAGCTATGTTGTGCTATTTCAAATCAAATTAGAGATTGAAAAATTGGACGAAGCCACAGTCAGGTTTAGCAGGATGCTTTATAAATTTTGCAATCATTAATTTGATTTGCTGTCGATTGGCGAAAATTATTTTCACATCACGATATGCCTACATCATTGCGGTTGAAAACGGCCAAAAGACAATTATTGCCTTCTATGAAGTATAAATTATTCATAGTCTATAATAATACGACAAATTTAATTTATATTAACGCTAATATTGTTGTACATTTTAAAAGAACTCACTCTAGACGACAAATGACATAAAAAGTTGGTACATTAAATTGAATAGATTATAATGTATAGCCACGATAGTAGAGAATCACTATTGCACTTATAATAATTATTTGTATTTTGAATTGAAAACCATTAATTTCAGATAAAATTAATGTACATTATGTTAGTAACAATATTGGATCTTCAGGCCTATGTTCAGCAGAGGACGATCTGATGATATGAGAGATAAGCTTGAGAGAAGGCATATTAGAGGTCAGTAAGAGATTTGTCGTATTCATTCAATTAGAGATGCATACAAAATACATCTCTAAATGCGTTAATAAAGGTGATCGCTACCTTATCGCTGTCCACATTGACGTAACCATGTTGTATGGCTGGGTGACCAATTTGAAACTCCTACATCCACTAGCGTAAGTGAACGGCTTAGCCACGGTTTATAAAGAGGAGACGTGTGGCGGTGGCGGATAATCTAAGTAACACAATATAAACCTTATAGTACGTAGCATAGCGTCGTTTTTGTCGTAAAGCAGAATCGCGCCCGCGCCTCCAGGTGACGTCGTCTGGAGGCGCGGACGTAATTCTCCAAACAACGCTATGCTACGTACTATAAGGTTTATTATTGTGCTACTTTGACTATCCGCCACCGCCTCACGTCTCTTCTATATAATGAGGATGAGGATGAGGCTCATGTCAGATACTTTATGTTAAACTAATTTAAAAATTTTGCCCATTCGCATAGTCTGCACAGAGTACTATAATAACTACTGTAAAAGTCTGTAATTAAGAACAAATGGGAAAAAAACATGAGTATCAGAGTTCAAAATGCTGTCTATAATTTAGTACCTACTTGGTACTTTTTGGTTTGATACCTTTAATTAAAAAAAAGACTTCCGTACCAGGCTAATGCTACACGCTCGATAGAATTAGAAGTAGAATTAATAAGATCTTTGTGTCTGAGTACTTTTGACGTGCGAGATAGATAATGTGATACGAGCATGAACACGTGTTGATAACTAATTGTAAACTTTGCCAAACAAAAGTTATGGAAGCAACAAGTTTGCGTGCACAAGAAGTTGTGATCGCAACCGAGATTATCGCAGGCAATGGTAACTTTTATAAAACACTACGAAAACAAATACCACTCGCTCTCACGATATACATCTTTAAGAAATTCTAAAAGCGTCGTTAAAGTGTGTAGATGTTTGATAACAAAATTATATAACTTATTTCGTAAGCGCCACTTTTTACAGTGCCAAAGGACTAAGAATAGAATAAATTATGAGTTCTGTAGATTATTAAATAACCGACCAAGTTCGAGTCGGACTCTCGCACAGAGGGTTTAGTACCACAACACAATATTTTTGCTAGAAAATAGAGTTTTCTCCGAGAACCTTAGCGCGAGCCCGACTCACAATTGGGCGGCTATTATTATTTTGTTTTACTTAATAGCATTAGAGAGAGGAGGCCTTTGCCCTGCAGTGGTATTCTATAGGCTATAACTTACTAACTTACTTTTACTTAAGAGTATGCGCTATAATCAACACCAAAGACGTTTATATGCATTATCGTTTTTACGATAGAGCAAAAACAAAACACGTTGGAAAAAACTAGTTTCTTGTATGAGGAAACCTCTAAATATTTTACTTGTTTTTTTATTATTTGTTGACAAATCAACCATAATAACACATCTTCATCATCATCATCATCCGATTAATCTTGGACACTTGGCTGTCAGGCAAAAACTGACAAAAAGAGATAAGCTTGTGTGATACTGAGTGAGTGCGAGTGAGACAGAAAGACACCATTGCCTATATTTTCTGCCAGGCTTCCTACCAAGCGGGGTGAGTTAAATGTGGTGGGGGGCAGGTAGTTTCCGTACTATATGTAGTAAAGTCAGCATCCTATAAACCTGACCCCTCCATCTCAATCTTCATAAGCGCAAGGGGGTTCGATTATTTGACCGTTTCTCATACTGTGAGGTGATGTCGAGGTAGAACAGACGTACGGCACGGCGTAGGCTTAGCAATAGGGTCCCGTTGACACTCTTTGGGTAGAGAACCCTAAAAAAAGCCAATTACTTGGGTTATTATATGTTTTAATAGCGGGTGGGTTGGAAGGCTTCTATAAATATAAATATTCATGACCACGCAACATTTGAGCGGCACCGCCCTCGTACGGGCATGGCGGCGGCGCGGACCGGCCAAGCCTTTACCAGCACGCTAATGAAATTAATGGTATAATCTGGATGGACGCGGAGCTAGTTGTCATCAGGCAATGTCCGGGAGTATGTTTGAAAATGTATGTTAAGAGCTCGTATAAAGCATACTAATGCCTACTGTTAGTATGGAAAATATACTGTATAATGTAAACGCCAAATGTATTTTAATTTAATACATCGTAAAATAAAACGTTTAATCTTGTGTATATGGGACCTTGTATCCTGAAATAAATGATTTTATTTTTTTATTTTTATTTTTTTATAAAGCGTTTTCTAAAAACGCGAATGTAACCCTTTCTAATATGAAATTGAAACTTTATATAAATTTTTGGCTCAATATTATGCACCATACTGCCGAAAAATAAATCGAAAATATCTGAAAATAAGAGCTAACTTTGTGTTTTGTTTTCGATCGAGAAGACTTTCATCCATTATGTTTAAATTTAGGACCTTGCAAAATTGATCCATTTAATTTTTTTGAGTTAATTGCGACTTGATTTAGTTACGTAAATATCAAACCTAAGATTGACGATTTTGCTTTATATCCCCTTAATGTGTGAAATAACCTGACACATAAGCTTACGACGGTACTCCCTTTCGGTGCGGTTAGGACAATGTCCATTACTGCCTAGTACAATGTAGAACTGAAATTAATTTTAATAGGAGAAAATTATAGTTTTGGATTGTACCTATTTTAGTAATATTGAGTGTTATATTGATAGTTAATGTATTTTGCGAATCTGGGTACATCGGTTTATATTTAATTGCAAATTACATCAGGTAATGTGCGTATCACGTAGCCGTGCTACGGCGTAGTACGGCTACGCGACAAACAGGCCGGTTAATAATTTCGAGAAATTTTATACAATGTAATAAAATACAAACTTAAAATTGAGTAAGTTTTCACCTGTAATATTCCAATTCTGGGCAAAGGCCTCCTCTCACGAGTTAGGGTGAGAAGGAGTGGGCCGTACTCCACTATGCGGGCCCAGTGCGTAACATAAATTTTGATGTGAAACATCTTTTTCCAAGGTGCGACGCCATGTCAGTAAAACCGATTCTTATGCCGTGACGAAACGTTTGACAGCTGCGAAAGTGCGTAATTTTCGAAAAAAGCGCGCGAAATCGGTAAAATGTGGTATTTCGTTGTTTAACATTTGGCGGACGTCCTGCAACGGCCACTTTTTTTAACTATACTAACAACCAAAATCCGTCTTTAGTATAGAGTGGTCAGACACATTGTTACAATTACCATGTGCAGCTGTGGTTAGGTTCTCTTAACAAACATTACTTCAAAATTAATGCTAATTCGATTTGTGATAATATCGCATTTTTGGAACGTTTTAAAACTTCAAAAAACGTCTTTTTAGGTACGGCAAACCGAGTCAAGTTTAATTAAGATCGAACAGCAAAACATTTAAACTAAAATTATAAGTTGTTTCAAATATTTGAGCTCCTGGTTGAACTATCTATATGAATTCAATACCTATTACACCTATACCTATCTAAATCTAAACTTATTATAAAACTGTAACAGAATTGTGTCTGTAGGTTTCTTTGGGTAAGTTGTTCAGTATCGTAGGTATAATCACCCCTTGAAGTAATGCAACTATTTACCCTAACATCCTGCATAAAGTTAAATTAAGACAAAGATAGCTTAAAATCTAAAGTATTGGCTTAAAAATCCGTTACCAACAAATATTTTAAATAATAAAAATTTTAATATAAAGGTAAGTGTAGACTGACCTGGCGCGTTCCTTGCGTGCTCGGGCGGCATGTCCGCGGCTCGTGGTATCGCTAGTGAAGTGCCGCGGCAGTGTGCGGGCGTGCGGCCGGCCGCGTCCCGCGCGCCCCGCGCCGCCCCCGCGCCCTCTAGGAGCGCCGCCGCGCGGGCCTCGTCGCGGCACAGTGCCGCGTAGTGCAGCGGTGTACGACCTTCCTAATGATGCATTTACACTGCTAATTAGTCGGGCCCGATTTATGCATACATTCATTATCATCATCAATTAAATGCGTTTCCTTTCAATATTACTTTCGCAAAATGACTACATAAAGTCGTAGACCTGCTACGCTCGTAGCCCGTAGCTCGTAGCGGTGTTGGTAACCAGAGGAATAGTTATTAACTATTTTTTGGTAACGGTTACTTTTAAGGGAATATAATCCGGAGCGCGCTCCATACAAACGAAGTCTGGTGATATTTTCAATACTAACCAATTAAAGTCTATGACATTTTTCAGAAATAATCTAGAAACTAATCTCTATGTTTGTATGAAGTCAGATTTTCGTTAAACGGTATAGTTCTAAAGTTACAGTGCCTCAAAGATTTCCATACAAGTCTTAAATTTATCCTTGGATTTCAAATAATCAAATCAAATATCACCAGACTTCGTTTGTATGCAGCGCGGATTTACGCATTCGGAATAAACTTCTCTTAAACGAATTAAATGAAGTATTTTACTCTAAAGAACGCTGTTTATTTTTGCTCTAAAGTATGCCGTTTAAAATCAAAATGATTAGCAAATAAAATTATTGTGGGTTGAATAGCTCAGTTAGTAGTGTGGGGTACTGCCTTCTGAATCGAGGGTCGCAGTTCTAATCACGCCAGGGAAAACAATTTGTAGAAGTTATCATAATACAAGTCTGGACTCGATTCTGGCATTATAAATAGAATTAAATTCGATTCGATGTTCTGCGTGACAATGAATAAGATATTTATTTAAATGGTTCTGTAAAAACGGTTTTGCGTTGATTTGTTAACTTTCTATACATATACAAGACTTACAGAGTCCCTCTGGTGCACCATTTGGGGGTAGTTGGTGACGAGCCACTCGGCGATGTCCATGTAGTCGTAATACACCGCCTTGTGCAATAGCCCCACGCCGGCCTCATCCCGACACATCACGTTCTTACGACGGTTGTAATCTGATTGCATTAGTTCCTTGAACAACGGACCAATGAGAAATGTTTAGGATTAACGCTTTAATTAGTAATGTTTATTATGGGAATGGTTTAGAACAGTAATACCAAACCTGCCTGCATGTTTTATTCTAGTTTTCTAGAGACAAAAAAATAACTTTTCTAAATAATGATCGTGTTTGATACTTTAGAAATTAATATGTGCAAAATGACAGGCAAAATGAACGACAAATTAACGTGAGTATGTAAAAGCAACAAAAACTACAAATTATTGGATCATGTAGGTAATGATTTTGATTCAAGAAGGTAATGCTTTTAGTTTATGAAGTTAATGATTTTGGTTCATGAAGTTAATGATTTTGATTTAAAAAGGTAATATTTAATTACCATATATGTGTATCATGTGTGTGAGCATTGCTACAACTACTTTCTTGTACAGAAAGTTGGTAGTTGTAGCAATGTTTCTGACTAGCCCGAAAGGAAATTACGGTTGCGAGTTTATGTATGTGTACATGTGAATCAAGGTAAGAGACTCCGCAATATTTAAGGCATTGCACATAGCGATAATGGGCGAGTGTTGAACGACAAATGCTCAGTTTATGATTGCAAAGAAAAAACTTAATAACTTTCTTTCCTGGTTCAATATCAATACTGATAAGTCCAAGAAGGTAATGATTCATTACCATCAATACCTGTAGCTCGGATAATGATCCTCTCTCAACAGCGGTATGTAAGGCATCACACTTCTCGACCATGGCATAAAGGTGACTGGATAGGGGCAGCGCTTCAGCCTCGGCCAGCAGCCGCTTGCCCTGCCCAGCTAGCACGGCGCGCTCCAGCTTGTTGGAGTCACCGCCTCGAGCCCACTGACGGAGTTGCGCTGCTGATACCACGTCTAGTACTGCGAAAATGAAACGTAAGTTATAGCCTGTAGGATCTGATACCACTGTAGGGCTTCCTCTCACTAATAGGGGTGAGAGGGAGTGGGCCAAACTCCACCACGCGGGGCCAATGATGATTGGTGGAAGCAAGTTAGTGGTCAACTTGTTAGTTACACCTGACGGAACCATCAGGTACTAACTGCTTAACGTGCCTTCTGAAACACGAGGGCGTTCGAGATGAATGACATTGAAAATGAAGAAATTAATTCGACTTTTGATGTTATGTGGGATAAGTAAAATGAAAGAATTCATTTTCATAAAGTGCACTGTTGTTTTTATCCAAGCAAAATAAAAAGAACATCCATAGTTTCTACACTATATCAGCCCCCCCTAGACAAAGTGACATTCTATTGGCGTTGACGCTAGTAGAAAATGACAGAATGTATGGATTTGACATTAGCGATCGAAACATTTTGACGTTTGCTTTCGTCACCATACGTCAAGCTGTCGTTAACGCTAATTGAAAGATACTTTGTCTAGGGGCCCTGGGCCTATAGACAAAGTATCTTTCGATTAGCGTTAACGACAGTAGAAAACATAAAAATGTATGGACTTGACATATGGTTACGAAAGCAAACGTCAAAATGTTTCGATCGCCAAAGTAAAATCCATACATTCTATCATTTCTACTAGAGTCTACGCCAATATAAATGTTACTTTGTCTATAGGCCCTGTGCTCATAACGAATGCGAGTATTGTATGTTTGATACGTCTTCACGTTAAAATTACAGGACTGAATTCAAAAACATGAGATAGCCAGTAGTGTGAAAATTAACAAAGGCATTGACTTACGTTACATTTTTTTGCGGAAAAGTATCGATTCTCCAACTACGCGACCAAAACCTAGGTACAATAAAGGTTTGGAAATATGCTTATATATGTCTATTTCTTCTGGTTTCGTCAACAACTTAACTCCGACTGTCTCAAGACGCGCTCTGGACAAGAAAGATTAATCAGGTTTTCGAATCACATGACTAATTCACTCAAAAATACAGTAAGATTCCTAAAATCCTGAAATCTATTGAACAGTTTTCTCTTGTAAACTGTGCTGAAGTTATAAAGCCAGTTGAACACCATGCTTATCTTAATTTTAACTATTATAAAACTGTAACAGAAGTGTGTCTGTACATTGAAGATATTTACATGAAAAATATTACGATATGGTTTTTAGGTATCCCGGACTCCAAATCAACCTTTTTTAGAATGTTGGTCTGTCTGTCTGTCTGTTTGTTTGTTTGTTTGTATATTGTTTGTAACAGCTTCACGCAAAAACTACTGAACCGATTTTTATGAAACTTTTTTTGTATGGTAGCTTATGATCAGACTTAAAATCTGGTATATAACTTGTGTGGACGAAGTCGCGGGTAAACTCTAGTAGCTACTATATTTGTAAAACCCCATGTGTAGTACACTATGCTTCACAATTTTAGTAGGCATAAAACTATTTCTGAAACCAATTATTAGAAAAGTAAAGTAGGTAGGTAATAAAAATAGCAAAACTTTTATGGCATTATTTGTACCTTTGTACAACGGAACCTTTCGACACCGTGGTAGAGTTAAAATAATGACGTTAAAATATAATCTGTGATATGATTATGATTTTGATTTTAAATGATTTTTTTATTGAATTTTGCTATAATAAACTGTTAAATAAACTCTAAAATGGAATAAATCATAATACGAATATTGTACTACAACACCATTCATTGTTATAAAAAGTTGAAAAGGTCAGTTTCTTTTCAAGCACCCTGTTAGCATGTATAAAGTAACAAGATTTATTTCTTAACAACACCGGCCAGTGGGTCACTTATCGTCACATCTAGTGACCTTATACTCTGTCGTGAACTTTGCATTTTATTTCACATAATTTCGCAGTAAGTTAACGTTAAATCGTACATTTATCAAGCTCACTGTTTTCCGGGAATGTCTAACAAAATTAAGTTTTTAGAGTCGCATGCATGGCTTTACATTTTTGTTGTAATATTTTGAAGTGTTAGCTCGTTTAATGTAATGTTTTCATAATTGTTTACGTGAAAACATTTAGTGGGTTAATTAACTTCTTAGTTATAAGTTTCTCGACTGAACGTGTTATGTTTAAGAATTTCAAGCACACTAATTTATTAAAATAATAATTATGTTGAATTAAAGGATGTTTTATTGTATTTTTCTTTATTTACTTCTCTATTGACTGCTCTCAATAGGTGAAGGAAAACATCGTGAAGAAACCTGTATACGCTGAAGGAGAAATTCTGATGCATATGTGAAGTCAATCAATCCGCATTGGGCACGAGTTGTGAACTGATTAACATACACCCTCCTTGAGGGTAGGCCTGATGGCATTTCAATGAATATAGGTCATAAACTTAGTAATATTAAGTTTATAATATATATACTCATATTCATTGTGGCCATCCATCGTGGTGAAGATATTTTCCAATCGGTATTAGAAGTCTGATCGCCCGCATCAAATAAATAAAATACATGTTTATACAATTATCTTACACACATTGTCTTCCGCCTAAAAGTATTGTTTTTTTAGGATAAACGTAGCATACAAGTCCTTTCTTACACCCATAGGTTATTTGGTTCGCTATTTTAGATTTGACGGCGTAAAATTCATACGCAGATTAATGATTTATGGTATTGGTGTGAATTATTGTACACGTTCCACGAAAGCCTGGTGCAGTCAATATCTAGGGTAACTATTATTATGCTGTACCTACTCAGTGATCTCAAATCTGGACCTAATTTGCAGCCCTATTAGATCTAATTTAAAAAGAAGATTTATTTCAATACCAGACTTTTTAATTTACTTAATTTCTATTTTTTCTGTATTTTTAACTACCCCATCATCATCAACATCAGCTTATATTATACGTTCCTACATACACGGCACAGGCCTACCCTCAGGGAGGGTGCATTGGTGTCAGTCCACCACGCGACGGACGCGTATAGATGTTGATTACCCTTTAATGATAAAATGGGCACATTATCATTAGTTTATTTACAAAACTTTCGGGGTTATTGTCTACATAAATGCCAGCGTTTTCTGTAATTTCTATGTACTAGCTAGGTAGATATGAGTACTAATTGGTGACCCGGTTCAGGGTACAGGGTGAACAGCCGTTTGGTCGTCGAACCTCCATCAATATTACATGTGTACTTCGTACCCAGTCCATACATCACACTAGTCCTGTTGTCGATATGAGATGTAGGATACCTAATTCAATATTCTTATTTTAGTCCGGAATAAGGCTTTGTGTAATATGGGTCTAATTCCAATCAGTATCATTTTATTTTTTTGTCCATATTCGTCATATTATGCCAAATATTTGTGGTCTTGGCCTCGGTATGATATCCAATATTAATAAGGGAATCAGTTGCCTCAAGATAGACCAGTTGCTGTCAAGATGGCTTAATTTGTAAGTCAGTCAGATGTGCCTCCTTGTGGGGCAAAAACAAGCAGGTAATAAACAAATATCCTCAGCGAATATTCAATATTTTACTTTTAATAAAATTAATTTTTGGTATCATCTGGGTACATAACCTATTAAAATTAGCTCCGTTGTGAGCATATCGCGTAAGATTTCAGACAATTTTTTTTTCTTATATTTGGTAGTGTAGATTACGTATACGAAGTTTCAATTAGGTAACATCTCTAATTCGTACTTTGTACAACACACTTTGATAAATTTAGTTGAAATCACGATTGCTTTGTCATTATGGATGTTGAAATAATTGTTTTACCACACGGCGTTGTTTAATGATCCTACTATAATTATTAATATGAAAATTTGTGACGACGTTTGGGGATGTTTGTGAATCAATAGCGGACACAGACATGTATACATGTATATATGGTCCTTCTTAATATGCTGACACTTTTTTAAGATGACGATCAGACCATCAAACTGAACAACTTTCTCTATAGGACCAATGTCGAAATCGAGAAAATTAAATCAGCTGTTCCATACTAAACTGAAATCGTTCTCGACCCAATTTGTATGGGACAGCTGATTTCTTTTTCGCGATTTCGACATTGGTCCCATAGAAAAAGAGGTTCAGTTTGATGGTCTGATCATCCTCTTAAAAAACTGTTAGCATAGCATAGCATAGCTGTTGGACCCTGTATAATGGATTATTTTTAATTAATAACTTTTAATATGTTGGCAACGTTACTAAAGAATCTATGTGTTAATGAATAACGTGTTAATGAATAAGCGCAAAACCTCATACACCCCAACTGATTTACAACAAAATAATTAAAATGAAATAATAATTTCATTATGTTGATAGTTCAAATTTAAAGTTATTCGCATTTTAAGTTTTGAGGCAAAAATGGTTTGTTATCACTTCAGCAATGAATGAAAGCGCTAACGTGCTCATGGATACATTTTAAGAATCTTGTTTTGATAGTAAGCAGGGTGAGTGTGCCCTTGCGGTGGGTTGACATCGAGTTCAGTAAATTTTAAATTTTACAAATAAATTGTTTAATATTTTGAAAAAAAAAATTACCTATGTTGAAAACATGATAATTCGATTCTGCTCTCGATTCTCAACAAACTACTTTCTAGTTTTGCGTTAATTCATTAACACGTTGTATAGGTATGTATAGCCCAAAATCCCACTGCAGAACCAATACCACCTTAACCACTATTTTCTGAAACGCGAAATAGAGCCAATTTGCTTTCAGAGTAAGTATTTTTGTACCAGCGAACTAAAAGTATTTCCTTATTCGTAGTTTTATACCCTAGTGGGGCGGTATAGAAATATTTCCGCGAATGTCTTAGTTTACTTGCTGAAATAAGTAAAAATGTGTAATATGCTCAGTTTCAAGCAATGATAATTATTCATTTTTAGTACAGCATTATGTATGGCTAAAGGCATAATGTTCACGCCATTTTTATGCAAAAATGTTTTTCTCACGATATCACGCTAAGGTCACTTTCGCGTCCACTTTTATTAGGGTCACCAGGTGTCAGGCCATTTCAGGATAGTCTAGAAATGTAAACTTTTTGAACAGGGTTCTTTACCGCATCAAGTGTATTTTTTGATAACATGATTGGATTGTCATCCTTCCAAAAGTCCAGAGCTATAAAAGTCTAATGGTGATTAAATAAAATATGATTGTACTGCAAATATACTCTGACATAATTATACTTTAAGGATCCAAATGTTACATTTAAAAGTACTAAAGTACTCTGTCACGAAAGTACCGGGAAAAGATCAATAATACCCAAATAGTTATTCATACAAATTTATTTAAGCACCTTCAAGTATAATCCTTCAGAATCGATTCACTTACGCCAACAAATAATCCAATCATCAAAACATTTTTTAAACGCCTTTTCCGGAATTGAGTTCACCGCGATAGTCAAAGAAAACAGTCAATCATCCATTCCCGATACTTTCTTGACAGAAAGTATATGTTGTGTTGTTATGACGTACAATAGTTACTATTGTGGTGGTCAACGTCGCCTTAACGTACCAAATTTTTAAATAGTATATCAATGTGTAGGTATTAAAGGTCATTGTATGATTTAAACATGGAGATCAGAAATTCAGTAAAGCTTGTCTCTTATGTAGATATCGAAGTTTCTATTGGAACTGTAATTTTTTTCCCCTTTTCATTTCAACATTCCAACAACATAACATAAATATTCTTTATTACCATTATAATGTAACATAGTATAATATATCCATTGTCTCTGCCTCTCCCAGTGTGATACAGGCGTGAAAATATGTTTGTAGTATAATATACAATGTGTTAATGAATAAGCGCAAAACCTCATACACCCCAACTGATTTATAACAAAATAATTGTATTGAAACAATAATTTCATTATTTTGATAGTTAAAATTTAAAGTTAATCGCATTTTAAGTTTTGGGGCAAAAATGATTCGTTATCATTTCAGCAATGAATGGAAGCGCTACCGTGCTCATGGATACATTTTAAGAATCTTGTTTTGGTAGTAAGTAGGGTGAGAGTGCCCGAGCGGAGGGTTGAGATCGAGTTCAGTAAATTTTAAATTAAAAAAATTACCTATGTTGAAACCATGATAATTCAATTCTGCTCTCGATTCTAAACAAACTACTTTCCAGTTTTGCTTTAATTCATTAACACGTTGTATAACTTATAATACGATAACAAGTCAACTACCGTCATACCCGCTCACTTTGTAGCGAAAATATTCTCATTATAGAAATCATGCATGGTTGACCTTCACATGAAAATGGAATAAAATTACACAGCACACTTTTGCCTGGTTTTATACTGGTTACATGCTCAACCTCTTTAACTCATTATGGTTAATTTATATCACGTTTACTAGTACCTAGGTACTATAAGTTCAGTTCAGACTGAATACCTTGGTTAAAATCTAGGTACCTATGTGTTTAAAATTTCCTTATGTGACAAGTGGCTATTTATATATGTCTAGGAATTTAGAGTGCCTGAACAACTTGGTACCTTCTCAACAACGCCGCTTGAAAAAATACCTTAACACGTTGGTGAACAGTAACTGGCTATATCAGTAATAATAATAAAAGTTGTATTGTGTCCCGTTCACTGTCCACGAACGTGTTAAGATACTCTAACAACAACTTTCTCAGAAAAACTTTATTTCACCAATCTGCTCCGGGCTTTCGTGGTGCTTTTGCCCTTATATGTGGAAGACATTTGAATCGAGTAGATATTGCAGGTTAGTATGGGACAGCTGTAATTGTTTTTGTTTTGACAGGTTTGCTCCCATAGTAAAAGTTATTCAGTTTGATGGGTAGAGTATGTGGTTTAAGGGTATATTACTGTTGGCGTGCACCATACAAACGAAGTCTGGTGATATTTTCAATACTAAACGACTAAACTCAATGAAATTTTGCAGAAGCAATCTAGATACAAGTTTCTATGCTTTCATCGTGTCAGATTTTCCTTAAAATGTACAGTTTTAAAGTTACAGTGCCTCAAAGATTTCCATACATAAATCTTAAATTAATCCTAGCATTGAAACTGTATATTTTAACGAAAATCGGACACGATACAAGCATAGATATTTGTTCTTAGATTGTTTCTGCAAAATTTTATTGAGTTTAATTGGTTGGAATAAACTTCTCTTAAAGGTTAACGATAATTTTCCGTACACCCTGTGTAATACTCTGTGGTTTAGTACCTTGACTTATACTATTATAATTACGCTATGCTTATACTTGTAGATAAAAGTGATGATGATAATGAGATACGAATGATAGGTTACCTATAACCCCATTGTGTTTTTTTAAACGCATCTGTCTAACTTAAATTCTTTTAGCCAAAAGCTATATTTAAATCTCAACAATAGACCACCTAAGTGCGCCATAACACCCCAAAATAAAGTGGGCAACTAAGTAATTTGGTAATTTCCGATGTGAACAATCATTGGCACGCGATACAGGTTTGACGGGGAGCGGGCAGCGGGTAGTTTTCATGCAATGTTTGCACTTTCATCCTGCCATATGCCAGTGCCAGCGTGTTTGTATACTTACTGCATTTCAGTTACTTTTGCACGAACTGCAAATTGCTATATAATTTTTAACATTTACTATCGATCGACTTATTTCATCTCAGTGGTAATATTAATAAATAAAGAAAAAATAGACTTAAAGTCAAACCATGCATGTTGGACGATTTTCTTTTTGAATATAGTACCACAGAGTGCTATAATATATAGAACCTATGTACTAGGTGGTACAAAAATTCTAAAAACGGTCTTAATGTATTTCATTACGTATCCTGAACACCCCCAATTAATTGTTTTGCAATATCTTCTATGTACATCCTCGCTAAGTTAACAATTTTATTATATGTACCTATAGATATAAATATCATTTCATATATTTGCGAATCGCAAAGTTTAGCAAAGTGAGTGTTGGTGAAACAGCACACTTAAAGATACAGTGGGCAGTTGTAGCAATGTTCCTGACCACACAGAACGGGACTATGGTGGTGTGTATATTAGCAAAGAGTGCAATTTTTACTGTGCTATTCCATACAAAATTGCAAACGTACTTGACGCAAATGTATGGGACAGCTGATTTATTTTTCGCGATATCAATGTTAGTCCCATAGAGAAAGATTTTCAGTTTCATGATTCTCTTAAAAACCGTCGACATATTAAGAAAGACCCTATAATATATTCATTTATTTATTTACCAAATTGATCATGTAAAAAAAAGTAAGTAAGCCTGTAGAATCCCACTGCAGGGCAAAGGGTGAATCACGTGTCTCACGAATAAGGATGAGAGGGAGTGGGCAATACTCCACCACGCAGGCCCAGTGCGTTTTGGTGGAGGCATGTTAGTGGTGAACTTGCTGTCAGAGAATTTTCAAGCCGCCTTTATAGGCCTCTGACCTGGCTTAACGAATAGTTACAACGCTATCTGACGAAACTATCCGAGATCAACTTCCGAAGCACGGAAAAAAATTATCATGATAAAATGAGAAATGATGCTTACATTTAGGAGGGCTGTAGTGCACGTAGAGTCCGTTCTTCCTCGTTGTTCTCTCGGAGAGCCATTTCTTCACACTCTCCATGGCCGACTTTACACAGGTTTATAGATCATCTCACTCCAAGTCTCATCCAATGCTCCAGTTAAAATAAAAAACTTCTGGGAAGGTGATGATATTATACAAGGAGGTATTATTAAATAAATTTGCTCATAACTAAGACTAAAGTCAACGTAAGTACCTAATTGACTGCTCAACGGTGCTCTTACGATTACGAAAGTGGGTGATCAAAATACTATCTAAGGCCCGGTTCCGTAGTCAAACAAGGAACTCTTATACTTTCGTCCATTCTGTCTGTAAATGTAATAGTTATGAAGAAACCATTTTTTTCGACACATTTCCCATCGACAATTTCTTACATGGTAGATACGGAACCGGTGCGAGTTATTTATAAACATCGCTCATGCCCAGTTTTTCAATTTATTATATTGATTTAACCCCATTGACCTACAACGAAATATCAATAGCAAGCATCTAACAGAGTCAAATCAACGAATAATGATAACACTGTACTTTAGTATTCAAATAAGCAGGTAGGAAGGCAATCGATTTCGCCGGCAGCCACTGGGCATTGGCCAACGATCGAAAATGCTTCTTATCAAATATTTACCTCTATGTCCGACTGACACCGTTCTTTATTGCTCCTGAAGCACACGCTATAAACTTTACGGCTAATTTATTTTATTAAACTACTAATGTAGGTAGTTATATAAACAATTATTGACACTATAATTTATAACCCCCGACGCAAAGCTAACGCTATAAATCTGTCTGTCTGTGGCATCGTAGCTCTCGAATGTATGGACCGATTTTGATGCGGTTTTTTACATTATTCGCATAGTGAAATATTGAGGTGCTTTTTAACGATATGGCGAGCTAACTTGGTCGTTTATAATTGTAGTTATCTAGTTAGAATAAAATTTATAGAAGTTCTGGTGTCAGTGATAAAATAACAGTTATTCGATCAAAGATCTATATTGACACACTTATGTTCTAGTCCCATTTAAGGGGATATAATTCGGAGCGCGCTCCATACAAACGTACTATGGTGATATTTCCAATACTAACCAATTAAAGTCAATGAAATTTTGCTGAAACCATCTTGAAACAAATATCTATGCTTGTATGGAGTCAGATTTTCGTTAAAATATACAGTTTCAATGCTAGGATTAATTTAAGATTTGTATGGAAATCTTTGAGGCACTGTAACTTTAAAACTATACATTTTAGAAGCATAGAAATTTGTTTTTAGATTGATTCTGAAAAATTTCATTGAGTTTAATTGGTTAGTATTGAAAATATCACCATAGTAAGTTTGTATGGAGCGCGCTCCGAATTATATCCTCTTAAAGTACCCGAATCTAGCTCACTAGATTCGGGTAGTAAGAGGATAAGTAGACAACAACGATATATAATGCATTATCTAGATAAAAACATCCATAACTCGGGTACAAAATATTCATATTCATTATACAGATATTTGCCCTTGCGGGATTCGAACCCGCCACCCTCGGCATAGCAAGCAGGCACACTACATACTGAGCTATCGGGTCTAAATGATTAACCGTCCACTTAAAGATCGTGTTTTAATTTAATAAACTGTTTTTTTGTACCTATCTTACTTAAATCTTCAATGGCCAATGATCGAATTGACTCCAAACGATGCAGTACACGTGAAAACAGCTAATAAACTAACTTTTAATAACCAAACGATAAATGCAAACAAATAATAACACTGATAGGAGAGACCTGGAGTTCGACAAGAGGTGTCTACGGCACTGACATAGAATAGCTCGCAGAAACGATATAGCAAAGTTCCTAGAGTTGTCTACATGTTGTCTCATATCATGTCTACAATAGGTACACTCGTGAAAACAAGTTGATGTCACATATTATTTATTATTAATAATAATTAGCTTTTAACCGCGACTTCGTCTGTTTGAAATGTTTATGCCCATGTCCTTCCTCAGAGTTCAAGCTATTTTCATCAATGTCGGTTAAGCGGTACAGCCGTTAAATCGTAACAGAGAAACAGACTGATACTTTAGAATTTATAATATTAGTAGGTATACGTATAAATATCTCGTTGTTACCCGTGACTTCGTCTGCGTTAAATATTTATCCTATGTCCTTCCTCAGGTTTCAAGCTGTCTATACCAATTTTCATAAAATTTCGGCTTAGCTGTCTAGCCTTGAATGCTTATAATATTACAGCTTATTAAAAACAAAAAAACTGCAGCTATTCCATACTACAATGCATACTCGACTCAAATGTATGAAACAACAGATTCTTTGCTAATTCAGGTTTTCTCTATAGTAATAAAAGTTAGTTTCACCATCTGACCATCCCAGAAAATTTAGCTAAAGATTATATTATCATCAGTTCAACTTAGAAGAAAGCGTAACATATTTTAAAGTAGCAGAATTCTTAACTGCATGACTTAGTTGCACGATTGTCCCTGATTCAGCAACAATTTAAATAAAAAATGTATGAAGTACAAAGGAAAGCTGACATCATAATTAATGGATAAACGGTGAGCCATCACAACGGTGCAGTTGATCAGTTTTTGTACCGAATGGTTCTCATTTTAGCACGTGGTGAAAGCATTCATTATACGTTTTTGAGGTCACACGCACGGTGGATGAAGGTGTACACACCAACGTATAGCGAAGATTATACATGGTCCTTCTTAATATGCTTACACTTATTTAAGGGGATGACCAGACCATCAAACTGAACAACTTTCTCTATGGGACCAACATCGAAATCGCGAAAAAAAAAATCTGCTGTTCTATACAAAACTGCAAACCTGCTCGAGCCAAATGTATGGGACAGCAGATTTTTTTTTCGCGATTTCGATGTTGGTCCCATAGAGAAAGTTGTTCAGATTGATGGTCTGACCAGATGGACCAGACGGATGACCAGACCGTCAAACTGGACACCATTCTCTATGGGACCAACATCGATATAGCAAAAAAAAAAAAACAGCTGTACATATGGCTCGAGTAGGTTTGCAGTTTTGTATGAAACAGGTTTTTTTTTCGCTCTTTCGTTGTTGGTCCCATAGAGAAAGTTGTTCAGTTTGATGGTCTGATCATCCCCTTAAAAAGTGTCAGCATATTAAGAAGGACCCTATATATTATACACAATGACATTCTATACATATTGTAAGGTTTTGGACATTTTACCATAGTCAATTTGTTTTGCCGGTTTTATTTTTAAATTAATTTTACATTTATGAACTGGCAACACAGGTTGACAAGGGGTGGAATGTTTATAAATACGGGTACACTTGGCCGCCAGAGTCAGTCTGTTGAGAATCGTTGTAAAGTGCAGTTGTGAAGTTAAGTTGTGAACCGTTGTGAAGTGAAAGTGTACAGTTAAATATACGTATCGTTTATTCAGTACGAGGTTTTATTCTATACTTCAGAAGCGGGAAACGTAAGTACACGCCCATATTACTGTTTTTTTCGAATCGTTATTTTTGAAAATGAGGAAACCTGCATACGTTAAAGAAGAAATTCTGCTGCGTATGTGAAGTTTGCCAAACCATATTGTACATACATACACCCTCCTTGGGGGTACGCCTGTACCTTGCAGTGAGACGTATATAGGCCGATGATGATGATGATGATGATGATGATGATGATGATGATGATGATGATGATGATGATGATGATGAATTCAAAAAAAAAAGGTTTTGAGTATTTACAAGGCATAATTTACGTCAAAGTATAAGCTTACGTAGTTACTTAACTACAATTCCTCATATACCTTATAATGGGAAGACTGTTTGTTCAATGGTTACCCCCGACTGCCAATCAAAGTTCCTGGGTTCGAATCTCGTCTCGGTCAAGGATGTTACTAAATAATTATGTCGTGTCATGATATGGTTTTCATTTAAAAAAAAAAACATAAGAAGTTTACGGTTGGGATCATAACGATTTATGTGCCTTTTAAAGTTATAGATTCAACTAATTTTATTACGTTAACTGCAACTCATAATAAATGGATGTTCAGGCACAGGTTTAAAAAGACAACAATATTAATTATTGTTCCTTATAATGTGTCATTAAAATACAAGTACAAATTTTATTATTTCGCTTAATGAATTTTAGGAATTTTTCACCACACTTACTTTTCGATGTCGATTCTCGATGTTTTATTAACATTTACCTTTTTTTTCCCTTCAACGAGGCTCAGGTGATGGCGGACAAAGCTAGTCGAGGTTACAGTGAGGGTCAGAGACGCCGTCTGCGGACTCCGACTAGAAGTACTTCTCGCCACGTGCGTGAGAGCCTGCACCGCAGTCGTACTCGTAGCCGTAGCACACTGGGGGAGCGCAACCGTAGCTCCGGCCTCCAACGGAACGAGCTAGAGCTGGAGCGTTTGCGGGCGCTAGAGCGTGAGGTTCGCCAAGAGCGAGAGAGGCGAACAAATGCAAGTGGAAGCCGGTCCCGCTTCCACGGTACTGCTGCGGGAGGTGAGGAGAAGCAACACCGCCCGACCCGTTCACGCAGCCGCAGTATGAGGCAGCCGCGTCAACGGAAGCGCAGCCGTAGCAGAGTTTTGAGAGCCAACCAGACCGGCGTTCCCGAGCATCGTGATGACAGCCAACGGAAAAACTCCGCGTCCCGGAGTAAAAGGTCACGTACACCCACTTTTTCGTCTAAAGATGTGATAGATATAATTAAATCTATAAAACATGGTTTTTCATCTCAGCCGCCGACAACTAGTACTATGGTATCTAAAACTATAGACAATAAAAACATTCTTCCAAATTTTGATCCATCAACTAAAAATCAACGTATGGATATTTGGCTCCGTAAAGTTAATGAATGTGCTACTGTCTACGGTTGGGATGACAAAACTACTGTGCATTTTGCTATGCAGAAACTGCAGGGCCTGGCCAAGGTTTGGTACGAAGGGTTAAATACAATTTTGTATTCATGGGTAGAATGGCAAGAAAAATTGATGTGTGCGTTTCCTTGCGAACAGAACTATGGCCAAGCCCTGGAGGACATGCTCAAAAGAAAGAGTAGGTTTGGTGAACCGATCGAATTATATTATTACGAGAAAATATCTTTGTTAAATCAGTGTGAGATTTCTGGAAAACGCGCCGTCGACTGTATAATACATGGTATTTCTGACAAAACTATGAAGTCGAGTGCGCTAGCGCTACGCTGTTCCCAACCTGATCAGCTCCTACAATTTTTAATGAGTAATAAAGAGTCTCAACCATTTGATCGTGGTAATGTGAAAAATAGAACCGATAACAACTCCGGTGGTCATATAGGCTCAAAAGGTTTCCAAAGCAGACCCAATCCATCTCAAGGTCTTATACTTTGCTTTAACTGCAAAGAACGTGGCCACGCTTATTTGCAGTGCCCCAAACCATTGATCAAATGTAATAAGTGCAGTAAAATCGGTCATAAAACGGAGAACTGTCAGGTAAAACCTGAAAATTTAGGAGGCAAGGGCGAACCTCCTAAAACGATGTGTATCTCAGACGGCGGTGCCAATTCTAAATTCATCAAGCAGGTTAAAGTAAATGATATTCAGGTAGACGCGTTTGTTGATTTCGGTAGTGAAGTCACCTTGGTCAGGAGATCTTTGGTATCAAGTCTAGGATTGAAGTATGATCAAGTCTCATCAACGATGAAAGGGTTCGGCAACAATTCCGTACAATCGATAGGGACAGTACTATTGAACCTTACAGTGGATGGGGTGGATGCTAAGGTCATGTGCAGGGTTGTAGATGACAACCTCTTGGATAAACCTATTCTTATAGGTCAGTCTTATACAGAACAGTCTCATATCATTGTCTACAAAGATTCAAAAACATTACAATTTCATGAAATTACAACAGAATTAACTGCACCTGATCTTGACAACCATACCCAACAATTAGGTGAAGTCAGGGTCACAGCTGATGCGGAACTCTACGGGCCAGCATCAATCAGGGCTCGCATAGATTCCGGATTCAGTGGATGCATAATGTTGAATAATAATATAGTTGGAAGTCCAAATCAGGAATTTATAATGTCTGGTGGCGTTTATCACGTTCAAAAAGGGTGTTTAGATATCCCAATATTTCCATGTATGCATCCCTGTAAGATACGGAAAAATTCGGTTATAAGTAGAGGCGAGAAAGTAGAGTTTGTCAGAAGAATAGTTATACAGGCACCAGGGGTCTCGGACTCTGCCGATGAGCAAGTCAAAAGTAATCGGGACATTGAAGATGAAGAGGTACGTTTTGGTGATGCGGGATCAAAGGACGATAGACAAAGGCTGATGGGTATAATAAAACAGTATAGTCACTGTTTCGCTTCCAATTTAAACGAATTAGGATGCACCGATGCGACTCAAATGAACATTGAACTAAACAACCCTCGTCCTATTGTATATCGCCCTTACCGCTTGTCACATCATGAACGTGATAAGGTGCAGTCTATGTTAGGTGAAATGTTGGATGCAGGAGTTGTGAGAGAATCGGTATCGGAATATGCAAGCCCTATTATTCTTGTAAGAAAAAAGGACGGTAGCTCTAGAATGTGCGTAGACTACAGAATGCTTAATTCGGTTACGATAAAAGAAAGATACCCAATGCCTATTATAGAAGACGAGATCGCGCGGTTATCGGGACAGGCCTGCTTCATAACGCTAGATTTAACATCTGGTTATTATCAGGTGCCGATTGCTGAACATTGCAAACATTTAACGGCGTTTGTCACTCCGGATGGCTTATTCGAATTCAATCGTATGCCATTCGGACTGGCAAACGCGCCAGCAATTTTTCAGAGGATGATAAATAAGGTCTTAGGGTCAGCTCGGTTTACGAAAGCCACAGCATATATGGATGATGTGCTCATTTTTGGCAAGGATCCTGCTGAATGCTTGGATAGGCTTGAGGACGTCTTGAAGTTATTTGAAGGTGCAAACCTGACGCTTAATTTGTCGAAATGTGATTTTTTGCGAAGTAGCATTGATTATCTAGGTTACGAAATCAGCGCGTCAGGAGTGCGACCCGGTGAGAAAAAGATTCAATCTGTCTTAAATTTCCCGCGACCAGAGAATGTCCATGGTGTCCGGCAATTTTTAGGACTCTCTAGTTACTTTCGTAAATTTATTAAGGATTTCGCCCGGCTAGCTTCACCGTTAATGTGCCTGTTGAAAAAGGATGTGGCATGGACCTGGGATCAGGCACATGAAGATTCATTTCAGTTACTAAAGTCCATGTTAGTTGCAAGACCCATTTTAGCAATTTACAATTATGAGGCGGAAACAGAGTTGCACACTGATGCCAGCAAGGATGGCGTCGGTGGAATGCTTCTTCAACGCTGTAAAGAGTCTGGTACTTTTCGACCAGTAGCTTATTGTAGCAGGAGAACCTCACCAGAAGAGAGGTATTACCACTCATATGAGTTAGAAACTTTGGCAGTAATTCGATCTCTGGAAAAATTCAGGGTCTATTTGTTAGGCAAACAGTTCAAAATAGTATCAGATTGTAGTGCTCTACGTTCTACTTTTATGAAGCGTGACCTTATACCGAGAATAGCGCGTTGGTGGCTTTTATTACAAGAGTTTAACTGTACGATAGAATATAGGCCTGGGGTCAAGATGTCACACGTAGATGCGTTGTCTCGTAATCCCGTTTCGGACGAAGATGATTTTTTCAGTTCGGATCATTCCCCACGAGTAATGATCATTAGTGACGATGATTGGCTTCTCACGCTCCAACTAGGAGATCCAGAATTAGGTCGGATAAGAAAAATTTTAGATACAGATTTAGATCCAAAGAGTCTCCAGTATATTAAGGAAAATTATCTAATCCGAGATAATAAGCTGTTTAGGTATGTAAACGGTGACAAAGATAACGTGCGATGGGTAGTTCCGAAGGGGGCAAGGTGGCAGATATGCAGGCTTAATCACGACGAAATCGGGCATTTGGGGTTAGAGAAAACTTTGGAGAGAATAAAGAAAAATTATTGGTTTTCAAAAATGTCCCGGTTCGTAAAGAAATATGTGACCGCATGTATCGATTGCGCTTATGCTAAGAAAACTGCTAATAGTAAAGAAGGTTTGTTACATCCGATTAACAAGGTGGAAATACCATTCCATACTCTGCATATAGATCACCTTGGCCCTTTCGTCAAATCTAAAAGAGGTAACTCTTACCTATTAGTAGTGGTAGATGCCTTTACAAAATTTATTTTTATTAAACCGGTACGTAACACTAATACACAAAATGTTATCCGTGTTATTGATGACATATTCTATACGTTTCGGGTACCTGACCGATTGATAAGTGACCGTGGCAGTTGCTACACATCTAACTCTTTCAAAAAATATTGTTACAGTAAAGGCATAAAGCATATTTTGAATGCTGTCTCGAGTCCAAAATCGAACGGTCAGGTAGAACGTTATAACAGAACGATTCTCAATTCCTTAAAGGCACAGAACTTGAAATATGACGAGAAGGACTGGGATAACCAACTAGGTAAAATACAGTGGGGTCTGAATAATACAGTCCAAAAGACAACTAGTAGAAATGCCTGCTGAAATCATGTTCGGAACATTTATGAATAGTGAGATTAATTCTAGCCTGAACGAGATTACAGAAGAGACTCGGGAGGATATTGACGTGTCCGTTATCCGTAGCCAGGTTAAGGAAAAAATAGATTCAGAACAGGTTAAACAAAAGCAACGTTACGACGAGAACAGGCGCCCTGCTAGGATCTATAATGAAGGTGATTTGGTAAAGATTACTAAAGTTTCCTTTAATAATGATGGTAAGAGTAAGAAACTTCTTCCATCGTACATTGGACCATTCCGTGTAGCCAAGGTTTTAGGACAAGATAGGTATAAGATTGCATCTATACCTGGATTTAATAGCACTGCAAATAAACGTGTGACTACAATAGCAGCTGATAGAATGCTACCTTGGGTTCATGTAGCAGCATTACAATTAAATGACGATGACTCAGACTCTAGCAAATGCAGCGAAAATGATGATGATCTAAGTGATACATAAAACATTGTGGTGTAGACAGTATATACTATATACCTACATGTTTGTTCCAGACTGGGCGTATGGACTGATTAACTTACGTTTCGGTCAGAACTGAAGGGAGTGCAAGAATTGATTGGTTTGCTACCCTAAGTATTCTCGAATCGCAAGAATTGATTGGTTTGCGTTTCGAGACAGTGAGTACTACACATCACCACCAGGAGCAAGAATTGATTGGTTTGTTTTCCTGAGTGATCTGACTGATCTGATCTGTATTAATGAAATGCTCTGATTAGGCGTGAGAATTGATTGGTTCATGACCTAATAGAGAAGTCACAAAATTTACAAATTTCATAATCAGTTGACAAGCTTGGTTGATTCTTAGAATTGCTCACCTATTATATTTCCAGAACTGTACCTACTTATGTATATTTTTTTTGTTGACAATGTCAGATACTAGAGATCATTGTTAGTGTGTTTTAAATAATAGTCATCCTTTAACCGTGTGTTGATTTTTGAGACTGTTTTTATTTGTATGTCTGTATAATACATAACTGTATTTTTCTAATTATGTTTGTGATCTGTAGGCCAAGTGTAAGGTTGCCACCTGGCATGTGTATGGGGACATACACATTGTCAGGACGGTCGAGTGTAAGGTTTTGGACATTTTACCATAGTCAATTTGTTTTGCCGGTTTTATTTTTAAATTAATTTTACATTTATGAACTGGCAACACAGGTTGACAAGGGGTGGAATGTTTATAAATACGGGTACACTTGGCCGCCAGAGTCAGTCTGTTGAGAATCGTTGTAAAGTGCAGTTGTGAAGTTAAGTTGTGAACCGTTGTGAAGTGAAAGTGTACAGTTAAATATACGTATCGTTTATTCAGTACGAGGTTTTATTTTATAATATGGACTCACCACGTCATACTTACAATAACAAAACCAAAAAATTTCACATGTCTCTAATGTCACCTTAGTATGCCTCACTTATGCTCGGCTGTCACACATTGCCGTTGACATTCCAGTCCTTTCTAATATCCTCTGTCACAAAGCAGTAATGTAAAACAATTAAGCAAATTTTAATGGTCCCGTTAATAACACACTAATGCGATGTCCTTGTTCATATAATGTCATTGGTTATACATAATCTTCGCTATACATTGTCTATGAATATAATTGTTTACATCAATACCTATTCTAACTTCCTGATTGTTTAGAAACATCTATTTTATAATTTAACGTTTTATTTATTATTTGTGATAACGCTAAAGTGTTCTTTCTATACTTTAGATGTTTATAATATGTATTAATATTTTTTATTAAGTCAATTGTGTTCTATAAATTAGTGAAACTATACAAATACTGTATAAAATTGGTGAAAAATGTCTATTAAGCTTTTGTAGTAAGACGGAGTTGCACTTTTCCATTTTAGGTTTTTTTATTGACAAATATTAAATACTATGATGAGAATTTGATGATAATGCCACTGAACCGTAAAAATCCCTTTCGGGGCGTTTAAAACTGTCTGAAACTACATATTTTTAAACACGCCTTTGAAACAATCGGTAGCCACGACATTAGTCTAATAAAGTTTTCATTCATCCTTATTATTAATTCGTCAAACATTTGTTTAGACAAAATTCGCCTCTTGTCATGTTCGCTACCGGATTTAGCTCTTAATTTTGCCAGACAACCTTTATCGTGGTGAGCTTCTGTGTTAAATTAAACATTATCGTCTAAAAATACCGTATCGAATTCTAGTTGACTGAAAATTATTTAGATTGACGTCGCTGTGGAATGAATAATTGATGATGAAGCCGACATTTCCTTGATGAATTACTAAAGTTATTATATAACAAGAAGGCAGGAAGTTATCAGCTGGAAATAACGTGTCGTTTCTCAGGGTTGACCTTCTACCACGTTGGTATCAAGCAAACAAATGAACCGCAGCCGTTTATACTTACATCTAGCTCAAAGGGCTCTTTTTAAGATGGTTATAAAAAACTTAGTTTTAAGAAACTAATAAACAGGTCAAGTGAGAGTCGGGCTACTCGCGTACCGAGGGTTCCGTACCACACTACCACACGTACACGACGTATTAACTTACAAAACATTTTTTTTTCTTTGGGACCTTTACCGCAAGACCGACTCACACTTGCCCAGTTTTTATTATTTTTAATTATACTGTAGAGTTTGCTCTATAATCACACCAAGTTTGACGCTTGTATGTATTACCGTTTTTACGATAGAGCAAGAAGAAAAAACGTTGATAAAAACTAGTTTCTTGTTGAGAAACCCCCTTAATTTTTAACTTTTTGCCACTTTTGTTATTTGTTAACAAATCCGCCGTAATAATACATATTCTGTGAAAATTTCAACTGTCTAGATATTACGGTTCAAAAGTTACAGCTCTAAATAGGTAGGACGGACGGACGGACGGCTTAGTAATAGGGTCCCGTTTTCACCCTTTGTAGTCAGAGACATTCTGAAACCTTAGAACATCCACATTTCACTATACATTATACAACGTGTTAATAAATTAACATAAAACGAAAAAGTAAAATCTTTGAAATCAAGAGCAGAATCGAATTATCATGGTTTCAACACGTGTAATTTTTTTCAAATTAATTTGATTGTAAAATTTTAAAATTTACTGATTTAGACCTCAACCCACCGCTCGGGCACTCTCACCCCACAATATTTTTTTATTTTTAGTTTTGAAGTCGGTTTTTTGTTATCTGTGTGGGTCTGTACTTCTGTGTGGGCTTTTTGCAAATCTGTTCTTCTGCTGATCTGGAATTTTGCTATTCCGGGATTTTGCTTATCTGTCCTTCTGTTGCAGAGGGATGAGCACTCTAGAGCTTTCATTCACTACTGAAATGATAACAAATCATTTTTGCCTCATAACTTAAAATGCGAATAACTTTAAATGATAACTATCAAAATAAAGAAATTATTGATTCAATCTAATTATTTTGTTAAAAATCAGTCGGGTTGTATGAGGTTTTGAGCTTATTCATTAACACGTTGTATAAGATATCAGTGTTACTATGGCCGTAATTTAAAGCAATTCGTCATTTTGGTTTAGTTAAAAATTTATTTATATGATTATAATTTCAAAAAACAAGCATGATAGATTTGGTTAAAACTGATAAAATTAATGTCAAGCACCGATACTATGTTGCAACTGCGTCTTTATGTATATGTAGATTGGATTCATTTTGACCTGCGTTTGTGTTTGTTTATCTCCTCCGCACTGCTTGAAAGTGTTATGTTGATATTGAACCCTATGTCCTTCTTGTTTTGAGTCGGGTAAGGATTGCGCTCCACGGCTTCTGATCCCACCGCACAACTTTCAGCTGAAAATTATATTAAAAACAAAATTGTTTAGTTGAAAATTATGATTAAGGTAAAGTTGTGTAATGAGGCCGAGCGTGCGAAGAAGAAAATTAACCACATATTATTGGAACATATGCTGTGTGACTGCGATGTCTTGGCGGCTAAACAAATGTGCCTTCTTGGAGATGGAAATCCAAAACCCGGAGATTACAGGTTCCTTTCCCTTCCCAGGTGTTGCCTATCATTTACCATGTTTTTAAAGGGTTATAAAATAAATACCTAGGGGCCAACACAAAAGATCCCACTGGGTCAAAGTTGTTGTTGGCTTGCCAGCCCCCATAATAAGATAAGACCGATAAAGTTGTGTACCTACCGCTATTCATCTGCACGTTTAGTATGCGATGATAAAGCTCATTAAACTTCTTCTGCCGTCGTACGTTGGAAGGCGTACGTATTACTAAGGTGGGCAGTAGTATGTACTGCTCAAGGTTCGGTTCTTCTCTGTTTTTCTTACGAGCTGCATCCTTTTTCACGACAAGCCGAGGATTTTTAGGTTTGTAGTTGGAGCTACTGCCGCTGGTTAGAACTGGCTTTCCATCGCGTCGTTTAGGTATTACTGAATTATTTTCAGGTCTCGAAGGACTTGAGGTCTGGTAGCAGCACGTCGGTTCTCTAGTGCCAGGTCCACGAGACACTGCGTAGCTCGGCCCGGGGGAGCACTCCTCCTGTCTGAAGCGGCGGTTCTGATGCGCGTCCGGATAACTGAGGCGATCGTGGCTCCTGTGGCTTCTACGAGGACTCGGCTCCTCCCTTCGTCTATCAGTCATCATGGCACTCGCAGCATTGTGCTCACTCATTGGAACATCCTTGTCATCATTATTTTCTTTCTTCTTGTGACTGGCAACAATTATGTCACCGGTTTTCCCGACAGGTCTGCAGCTGTCGTGGCGGTGGTTAAGTTTCACTATTCTGTAATGGCGGCGCCTCCTGCGCTCGACGTGCGCCACTCGCTCCCTCAGCAGGCTGTCGATCAGTCGCTGCAGCTCGCACCTCGTGCTGCACCGCTCCGGTTGTGCGTTGCGACGACCCAGGCGAGCGTTCGGCCAGTGTGTGCGACAAACATCCTCCCAGATTATATCGCTGAGAACCGCTTCTCTAGACGGGGTCAGCTTTATACCATCGTCACGAGGTGCGAACTCACCCTGAGCTAAATAGTGCACTGTATCCATCAGTCGATAGTCGCGCACTGGATTCAGTTTATGGCGTATTTTTTGCACTCTTTCGGCAGCCATCTTCGGAAAATCGTCCCTTTTGCACGGAACTGAGGCACACTGGCGTCTGCCGCGTGCTGTGATGCCATCGTAAGCCGTGAAGTCACGCCCATACTGCTCGGAGTTATGTTCTTTCTCGAGTGTGGTGGCTTTGCTCGGTGACAGAGCGGAAGGCTGCTGAGCGTAACGTTGGAACGCTGAAGTCTCAGGAATGTGGCTATAATTTTGTATGTAGCTGCAGCCCGCCCGCGCCGACCCTGATGCTGCTTTCATCTTTAATTCATTGTATTCTTCATCTGATGAAGAGAACTGTAAATTAGGATCGAGGGAACGAAATACCATTTCTTGTCGTAAAATTTTTCGTTCCAGATTGTCTATTCTCGTATTTAATTTGTAAATCGTACTAGGAGAGAATAGTGCTGAATCTTCTGATGACGTATTTGTTACTACTAATGTACCGATATCGACTTTGTTTGGGCCAACTTTAGATTTTTCTGCTTTTGCTTCGATTCTAGGAAAGTTCATATTTAGTTGTGGCTGAGTATAAACATAACATTTTTCTGCGGACCTCTGGTTCTCGTTGTATACATTGACCCCACGAGGTGGACGTTCAACTTGTGAACATAACGAAACAGAAGCAGTTTCTTCCTGATCTGTAGTCGAAACCTGTTCTGATTCCGTTGCACTTTTCCACTGTTTATCCGTACCGCAAGCTATAGATGCAACTATGTTCGAGTCGTCTTCACTGAAATCTAAAACAATATCAAGGTAGTGATGTGCTTATAAATTGTTGCATTATCAATAGAGTTCACAATATCAAGTTAATAACTTACGAGTAGTAAAAGATGAATGGTCACCTATCCCAAGCCTTGACCGTGAACCAGATTTTTCGGAACCCTGAAAACGATAATTTCTTCTAGATTGAAACTTGAAAAGTACCTACTTGATGTTAGTTATAAGGTGAGTTACCTTTCTAGAGTGGAAACGATTCTTCTCAGCAATATATAGTGTTTTGATGGCGGGAGCACGCGGCTTTATATAAACCAGAACCCTCTGTGATGCTTGCCGTTGAGTTGGATTTTTTCGAAGTATTTCTAGATCTACAAACAATATTTAGCAGTTTAAATTCAAATAGAGTAAATCTTTTACGAAGAAACATTCGCTATGTACCTAGGAGAAGGGGTTTTTTGGGCTGGCGAGATGAATTTCCTGCAATGCAATCGTAATCAACTTTGTGTATCAATTTCTCTTCCTGGATGGATATTAACTTCTTCTTCGACGGAGACGTTTTATTTTCCATCACATTTTATTTTCCTCCTCCCCGGCATAGTCACATAAGTTACTCGCCTGATCTACAAAATCAAAAGTGGCCAAAACAATAATTTGGTAGAGTTATAAACAGAAAATTTTACATTATTCTGACATAAGGTTATGACCACAAACTAATTAGAGAACTACGTTATGACTGGCATGGGTTTTTCTTTTTCAGTAACTTCAGAAAGCGTAGTATATTCTTTGCTTCAAAATCTCTAACAATCTCTAAGTTCAGAATAGTGAATAAGGTTAATTTTGCCAGGTATTGTGAAACATGAAAATACTCTTTGGCGGTCGGTATTGTTCAACCTTCTTTCATACGTTTTCATCGTCATTGTTGGTTTGTCCCTTTCTAATCCAACGACGATTTTTTTTTAATTTTTGTTCTGACAGAAAGGGACAAAACTAAAATTAAACATCGACGGACGAAAGAAGGTTGAACATTACCGACCGCCATGACCAATTTTCGTGTTTCAATGTTTGTAAGGAGGATTGGTATCCTTTATCACATGATTTCTAAGAGGAAGGATGTCTTAAAGAGATCCCTTAGCCTGCTTTGTCATGAAAAGAAAGACAATGACAGCTAGACTCAGCTAGAGATTCCAAAGAACGTTGATCGAATGAATGGAACGGGCACATACATTCAACCTTTCATTATTTTGAAATATGGCCCATCTCTTATGATTTGTCGGCTGACAGATGTCATTTACCAAGGAAGAACGATTGATATGAATGATTCACCCACCTGTGCTAAATCCATGCTTCTGTAAAAATAATTCCACCAAAAACATTTCATGTAAAAAGTAACCAAGACTGACAACATTTTTATTCTTAAAAAGTTATGAGATCTCATGTGTTCAACTCCGTCTAATAAAGAAAGGGCTCGACCGACATCCTATAATGTAAATTCAAAGTCAGCATATTCTCAAGTATCAGCAAGTATCACGGTTTAGATAGGCAGTACCCCTGCATCAGGATTCGAGGATCGAAGGTTGAAATTGTCATTTTGTTATTGTACCATGGGGACTGAATATCGGTGTATTAAAACTAGTACAGTGGGTTCCAGGACCTTTTTACCTACACATACTCGTATTTGCACCCCGCACTTTAAGAGGTTGGCGGGGGAAAATTACAAATTTTTAAATTTTCTATTTTTATTTTACGCTTAACCCAATCTGCACGCCAATCTGCAACACAATTTCAGCTTTCTAGGACTTCGGGAAGTACCTGTTAGGTTTTAATGATCAACAATGAGTGAGTGTGTTAGTGATTGAGTGAGTGACGAAATCAACGAAGTTTGTGTATTAATAAAATCTAAAGTAGCAGGGCTATAGATAAATATGAAATTTGGTCCATTTTATTAAAGTGATAACCAAATGCTACATAGACCGAAGTTCAAAAATACGCCGCATCTCAAAAGGTACGGTAATGCGCCGCTTCTTTCTTTGGCCCGTCTTGGCGGGGGCACCGTGCCCCCAGATAATTAAGCGGCAACCTCCGCGGAGGATTGGGCGGGGCACATTGCTCGCAGAAACGATGGCCGATTAGGCCGAAGAGTTCTCGAGTGGCGACCGTATACTGGAAAGCGCAGCCTGGGTAGGCCCAAGCAAGGTGGACCAACGATCTGGTGAAGGCTGCGGGAACCCGTTTGATGAGGGCAACGCAGGACCGGTCTTTGTGGGGATGGGGTTTATCCAGCAGTGCACGTCTATCGGCTAAGATGATGAAGCTGTAAACCAAATTGAACTGTAGCAGCTGTAAAAGGATATGTGAATGCGTTGCAAACGCAACTCTCCTAATACCTCGGTAAGGACTCACTTTAGACTATTATTTAACTAAGCTTAATTTATCCCTTCGGCCGTTTTCGTAGCTGCGATTCGTAACCACTAACCAGTTTCGAATTAAGAATTTTTATTGCAAATGACCTCCAGTATCATTCAATGAATAGGTCGAATTACCAATCATCCTGTATAAATAAGTGACTTCAAAAAACAACCAACCTTATCGCGGAAATCTTTTACCAACAGCGCATTTCGAAATTGGAAAATATATATAAAAACAAAAAGTTTTACGTCAAAATTCATAAAGCGTGACATTTCGTCCTATTGTGATTTTTCAAAAAAAAATAATCCTATTTTCTGGTGACAAATAAGTGTGGGCTTAGATATACGGATGGATGCTTGAGTTGTGAGGATGTCGGAGCAAGAGAAGAAAAGTAGTGCGGGAGCCGATAGCTCGACGGTGGTGATGGAACAGTCTGCGGGAAGCAGGCACAAGCAGCCCTACCGGCCCACCGAGCTGCAGGAGCCGGCGGTGAATCCACAGCACAAACGCTCCAAGGCGCCCGCTGTCACTTGTCAGTATACTCCATCATTATTATCTCTACTAGTATACTCATTCTAGATTTTTTCGTGGCAAGACATAATGTTTTGAGTGCTTTAAAATTAGTTACTCTCCGTCCCCCTCATATTGCATAAAATCTCCGCAATTTTATTTTATGCAATCTTATTAGTTAACATTTCTCCGTTTTTCCGTTCCGCAGCCTCGGTCCGTATCAGTGGACAGGCAGGCTTAAGAGAAGTTTATTCCGAATACGTAAATGCGCGCTGCATACAAAAGAAGTCTGGTGATATTTTCAATACTAACCAATTAAAGACAATGAAATTTTTCTTGTAATCTGTATGCTTGTATGAGGTCAGATTTTCGTTTAAATATACAGTTTTAATGCTAGGATTAATTTAAGATTTGTATGGACATCTTTGAGGCACTATAACTTTAAAACCATACATTTTAACGAAAATCTGACTTCATACAAGCATAGAGATTAGTTTTTAGATTGTTTCAGAAAAAATTCAACGACTTTAATTAGTTAGTATTGAAAATATCTCCAGACTTCGTTGGTATGGTTAAGTAAAACACCAAGCTTCCACTTTACAGAGTTCAAATCAACCCACACATATCTTAATCTACCTACATAACATGATCAACACTCAAAAAACTAATAAATACAATTAAATAATATTTCTGTTTGACAGCCGTTGCTGAGGAATTGAAAAACTTATCTGAAGATTCAAATGACGACACCAAAGAGCAAAAAGATAGCGATCCTGGTAAGGCATGGTCATTTTTACTTTATTGATTTCAGTGTAAATTTCAGTGTTATCTATACAACGTGTTAATGAATAAACGCAAAACCTCATATAGCCCAATTGGTTTAACAAAATAATTCGATTGAAACAATAATTTCATTATTTTGATAGTTACAATTTTAAGTTATTCTCATTTTAAGTTTAGAGGCAAAAATGATTTGTTTTCATTTCAGCAATGAATGAAAGCGCTAGCGTGCTCGTGGATAAATTTTAAGAATCTTGTTTTGGTAGTAAGTAGGGTGAGTGTGCCCTGGCGGTGGGTGGAGATCGACTTCAGTAAATTTTAAATTTTACAAACAAATTATTTAATATTTTGAAAAAAAATCTTATGTTGAATCCATGATAATTAGAATCTGCTCTCAATTCTAAACAAACTACTTTCTAGTTTTGCGTTAATTCATTAACACATTGTATACTCAGTTGTCAACTAAACTACCTAAAGTGGTAATGGGCGGGGCACATTGCTCGCAGCACCGATGGCCGATGGAACCGAAGAGTTCTTGAGTGGCGACCGCGTACCGGAAAGCGCAGCTTGGACAGGTTCCCAGACCCACAGGGTGGACAGACGACCTGGAGTGCGATTTTTGAAACTCATTCGTTGAACTCAGCAGTTGAAAATGTCAAAATTACAATGTAGATATGCATCTTTCTATTGCTGACTTTCAAAAATCGCACTCCTGAAGTAGGATTTTAAAAAGTCAAATCATGTCATGCGTCATCGTGTGTTATCCACCATAGATAATTTCATATAAACGATGTTTGGCCGCGCCGCGCCGAGCCACACCGCGCCACATAGTGCTGGAAATCCTGACTAAATTGTAGCTCTTCATATGGGACAAGATCATCTGTGTCAATATCCACGAATTTTGTTTGTCTACAAATCTATAAAATTGCGTACCTATCGACCTTTAGTTTATGAAGGAATATCGATGTTCAAAAAGACGAATATAATGAACATTGTAACAGTATAAAAAGAGTATAGTACTGTAGTAGATTCAGTACGGACATTCCCTGCCCCGTAACCAATTTTTACCTCACCCCCTCACCCTCGTGGCAAACGGTTGGCAGAAAACAGTGGGCAATGGTGTAATCGTCTCTTACTCGCATTCTCTCAGTATCGCGTCAGTATCGAAGAGTCAAGCATGTGCTTGACTCTTCTTGTAGGTTTTTCCCATTTGTATGAAGAAATGAGTGACCGTGAGGTGTCGAAGGTGTGCTCCTGACCTTACAAAAACGTTTCTATCTACAGCAATTTCCTCTGACAAGTACAAGCAGAACGTCGTGAAGAAACTATCTTCTAGCGCCAAACGGCCAGACTCGTCCCCAGAGGCTATTCTTGTGGGAACTAAAAAAACGTCTTCGCACTCAAACAGACGAGAATCACCAACCGAATCTATAACACTGGCGACTGTCAACGTTGAAGTTAAAGTGAGAATCTTGTTTGACTCACCCTTAAATAGAGATCTGCGAGGCGGCGTGTAAGGGGAAAACCAATGATATCGCTTCAGATATGATAGCAAGTGCGCTATAGGTGGATTATTTCTTCACAAGCCTGCCCAGCTTCCTCGCATATCTCTAGTTGAAGGCCAACCTAATTATTATTTTAATTATTCGCAGCGCGTCGTATATAGTTATTTATACCTATTTATATGAGCTGCTTTCCCAAAGGCAATTCGTCATCTTCCCTGGGTCCTGACTCAGGACCTCTCTAGATCGGCCTCTAGGTAGCTTGCACATTCTCTCGCCTATGTCATTTTAATTTACCAGCTTCTTCATCAATAACGTTTCATACTGCATTGCCTCATCCATACATTTTGTAATAAATTTGAGTTCAGTGTAAAATTATTGAAAAGGCATTCGAAAAGTAAATTAACAGAAAATTCGAATCTGCAACAAACCAAAATCTCATTTTTTGTCTGACGAAGCTTAGATAATAAAAGATTTATTATCTAAGCTTCGTCAGACAAAAACTAAATAAACAAAAGGCCTTGCCCTGCACAATCCTGATAACGAGTGATGATTGTTAAACTTCAATGACAGAAAAGTGTAGCGTCGCAGCCAATACCAACTGACGTGGTATCGGTATCTTCTGGCGCGGCGTTGGGCCCAAAGATCAAAGAAGAGATCGGGAAATCGGACGAAGACAGCATAACGGAGGATGTAGCCGGGATACGGACCCCCGAGGCCGTTGCAAGGCACTCCGAATGGGTATGGCTCTATTTCCTGCCTTTTTCGTTTTCAACCCTTGGACTTCTGTTCTTGGATCTGGGTTTAGCTTATCGTTAAAAACTGTCTGATTTCTCCTCCACATGTCAATTCTGTTAAGAAAATAATTATCTCCCCTGTTTTTACGTAATAAATTCGTCAGAAATAGGCGTTAGACGTTGTAATAGGCGCGGCAGCCCGCACTCTACATAGTCGCTATAACGAATTCCTCTAAAATCTTATCTAACTTGTATACTACTAAAACTCAACCGCGCCAAAGGGAAACGAGAGCAACTATGTAGCGTGTGCCTCTGGTAATGCTAGGTGTTGAGCGATGTGTAACAAACCTCACCGGTATTTCAGTAGCAATGTTGGTACTGTTACCAGTCTGTGGCTCGTGAAGTTCGTTGGGCATAAAGCCGTCTATGTTGTTGTAGTCGGACGAAGAGGAGGCGGGCGGGCTGCCGCGCAGCGAGTCGCGTGCGTCGCGCGTCTCGCGCGCTGTGCGTCAGCTGTTCTGCTGCGGCTCGCCGTACGAGGCCGCCTCCGAAGACAACGTCTCCAACGCCCGCGGCTACTCCTCCGGCATATAGAGCCTCCGCACGCGTGCCCCATCACAAACCCGCCCGATGCTCGCATTCATGCATGTCACCCTGGCTGGCCATTTTCGACCGTTGCGCTAGAATTTAAGATGGTATTGTATTGTTGCGAGGACGTACATTAAGCTGTAAATGACTTTCAGCGTCAGAGTTGTAGTTGCCCTATAAATGTAGCCGCTGCGATGTGTATGTAAACGGCGTAGCGATGACGACACGATCACTGCCGAGCGACCAGCGGTGGCGGTCGGGGATGGCCAGCCGGACATAATGGTAAAAGTACTATTTGTGAACATTTTGCATGTTAGCTTGTGTACATAAAATTACTAAATAATATATTAATATGATCTTTCATTATTGTTGGGGATAGTAGCTGGTAGTGATGATTATTGGAATGATAGATGCTTGATGATTATCGTGCTTATTAGCTTTCCACAATAATATGTTAAATTGATAGGGAGTGTTCAGTCTGGCGGACGGATGTACACTGCTTATTAATTACGAATAAAACGCTACACGTAAACTGCTGATACTGCATATGCGGTGTTAAACCGTACAATTATAATGAGGACTGGAACACCATGAGATGTTTGGCTGCAGCTTCTAATATTAGAGGCTTCGTTACGGTGTTATTTACTCCACTATGTAACACATTTCCATCAAATATATGTTATAATCGTGTTGTTAAATATTGTTAAACACAATATGGTAGAACATGTTACCTACTGTTTTCAATTATTTCCATTGACGTTTGTCGTATTTTATTACCACTCATAGTTTCAGTTACAATTCTAATTTTAGTCCGATTACGTTTTAGTGATATAAAATATTGATAAACGTTGTGTATGCCGAATACTACAAATCAAATTGTTTTCCTTTTGAAACCTAGCGGCTATTTTAATTTATAACTGAATCAAATATTTTGAGAATATTCACAGCACACGAAACAAGTCTAGCTTTAATTTCTGAAAAGTAGCCAAGATGGGTAATCCGTTTCTAAAGACCTACGAGAACGTTTTTCAGGAAATGTGCAATCAAAGCGACGAATTAGTTGATGGTGGAACAGAAATAAAGGAAACTGTTGCTCAGATAGACTTGCGCGGACAAACCAAGTTGGATATTAAAGAAAAAGTTCCTGTTCACGATATGGTAACTAAAATTTTTGTAACGCAAAGCTACGCTAAGCAGACTCGCAGCATTCGCATGGGTACTCATCAGGGAATTGCAATTAGTCATAATTATTAGCATATACAGATGTAGGTAAGGCTGTGGTGGTCCAGTGGCGAGTAACCTTGCCTACCGTGCAGCAGGCGATGGTTCGATCCCCGTCCAGGCCGACTCGTACCAATGAGTTTTTCGGAATTTATGTACGATTTGCAACACCACTGGCTTTTCGGTGAAGGAAAACATCGTGAGGAAACCTGCGTGCTTCAATTTCGAGGCATGTATTGTACCTACTGTCCATTATAAGTGGCGACGGGTTCACTCCCCGTCACACTGGACAGAGTTTCGGTACTAATAGTGAAACGTGGATATTCTGAGGTTTCAGAATATCTCTGACTACCCCCTCGGGGAATACAGTCATGAGCATATGCATGCTGGTGTAAGGGATATCCAGGCCCATCAGGTACATAATGTTTACTTTGCCAAAATGGCCACTTTCTCAAAAATCACTCTTTTACAAAATGACTACCGTTTTTCACAAAATGTCTACAGACTACATTTTTCGGGTGGACTAGGTAAACCGAGTTGGTACCTTAGACAAGTTTAAACCGATGAGAACTGCTAGTCCCATCAATGTACCTTTCGAATCGAACGATAATATCCAAGTGTACCTTTTCGAAAATTATAGAAACTGCCTCTATACTAAGTATCTATTCAGCGGGACCTTTGGAGGAGCATACCAGATCGAAGATTTGAATCGAAGATTTGACGGCTGAACGCATTTGGATGAAATTTAGCACATTGATAGAATATGTTCTGGATTCACACATAGGATACTGTTTTAAAGTCCACGCAGACGGAGTCGCGGGCAACAGCTAGTATACCAATAGCTTTTAAATCATTGACGGCCCGATAGCACAGTCGGTAGTGAACCTGCCTGCTGTGCCGAGGGTCGCGGGTTCGAATCCCGTAAGGGACAAATATTTGTATGATGAATATGAATATTTGTACCCGAGTCATGGACGTTTGTATCTATTTATGTATTCTATATCGTTGTCTAGTCATCATAATACAAGTCCAGGCTAGATTCTGGTACTTAATTTGTGTGACAATGTCCAAGATATAAAAATAAAAAAACTTATTGATTTACAACATCAATTAGTTAATTAAATTTATAAACACTGCTTACAGGCTACCAGTTCTTATATTCTAACAAAGAACAAAGAAGTATCGTGGAGCAGCAGTGAACATCTTCAGAAAGTTATGTTAAAGGTAGGTAAACTCACAATTGGGTACTTGACTACATACAATATATTTTATATTTATCTTCTCTATAAAAAATTTTGAAAATAACGCTAAACTTCTATTTTCATTGAGTTTTTAGCTTAAATACTATTTTTAATAACAAGATAAACTTTAAAAAAGTACTAAAATGTTGATGACGTTACAACTCAGAATTGAGACCAAATTTCATACAAAGTGAAATTTGGACGTGAAAATGATAACAAATCATTTTTGCCTCAAAACTTAAAATGCGAATAACTTTGAATGTTAACTATCAAAATAATTTAATTATTGTTCAAATCTAATTATTTTGTTATAAATCAGTTGGGGAGTATGAGGTTTTGCGCTTATTCATTAACATGTTGTATAGTATCTTATATGATTTAAAATATGCAGGATACAAACATTTATAGATAGAAAGACAAAATATGGGATTTGATCGGTCCGATGTTTGGAATGGATGGTAAGTAAATAAATAGTAGATTGTTAACCAAGGGATTAAGTTCACCCGAGTTAAATACTCTGCTTTTTATTTCGATTATGAGAAAAGTAAACAAAAACCATACAAAAACCAGATAATGCAATTTCAAATACAGGGTGTCTCAAAAGAAATTTTATATTAAGTGGATCGATTAAAAAAAAGTAAGCCGTATATAGAAAAAATGTTTATTAATTATTGAAATACACTTTTTGGGGATTTATTTCTTAAAAATGATATCGTCTAAATGTAGACCCTCGCGTTCTCGGCACTCATTTAATCGAACAGTAAAATTACTTATGACGGCTCGGCAGGTGGATTCAGGGATGGCTGCCATTTCGTGACGGATATTTTCTTTCAAATGGGCCAGTGAAGTCGGTTTATCGGGTTTCTGATGTTTGCGTTTTGGATTCGTTGCACTCCAGTAGCGGCAGTTCTGCTTATTTACGTGGCCATTAAGATGAAAATGAGCTTCATCCGAAAACAAAATGTTGGTAAACGTTGAAAATCGCTCAATCACCTGATTTACGAAATGAAGCCTCTGACTGGCATCTTGGGGCTTTAATTCTTGCACCAATTGAATTTTGTAGGGGTGCAGCTTTAGGTCTTTGTGCATGATGCGATGTAATGATGATCTATGCACATTTAAAGCACTTGCGCGCTTCCGAATTGAAAGGTTCGGGTCGTCACGAACAGACTGATTAACATTCTCCACGTTTTCTACCGTTCTTGATGACCTAGGTCGCCCGGATTTTGACTTATCTAGCGTTGTACCGGTCTCTTCAAACTTTTTAACCCAATGTCGAATGAGAGGAATGCTTGGCGCATCATTTAAGTGGAATTTTCTACGCGCTACAGTCGCCGAATCACCGTTTTTGTAAAACTCTCGCACGCACAACGCGCGGTCTGCTCCCGAGAAACGCTCCATAGCGACTGAATTCCCAAGAGCCAGGCTACCGATTGACATAACCCCCGCGCCCCTCGGATACGTTGCGCTTACGCAGTAAGCTAAATAAATATAAAATTTCTTTTGAGACATCCTGTATTATTGATTTTAAACGTTAAGTCATGAAGCTATTTAGAATCAAATTATAGATTGAAAAATTAAGTCTCGGGCGGGACTTGAACCCGCACTCTTCCAAACCGGGGAATCAATCATCTTGGGCTTTTTTCAATCTTTAAACCGTATTTTTCCTAGACTATCGGTGGTGTTGCTTCAATGACTGAACATTCGCGTCCCACGTCGCAGTCGCGTAGGTTTGGAGGCCGAATTTCGCGTCGTAGACGCTCCCGCTTCGCATCCCGCGTCCCGCGTCGCAGTCGCCCAGGTTTGAGCGCTCTTTTATGGTTTTTAGGAATTGGAAGAAAGAAGCAGAGGAATGATTCTAGAAAAAAAAGCGTCTATGGGACCTTACAGAATGAGGACATCTACATCTCAAGCATCTGGTATTTTGATATGCATCTCTCAGGTCTTACACTTTTTTTCTTTTTATTTGCTTCGTAGGAGCCAATGAGGCCTTTTTATTTAAAAAAATGTGTTCAGATAGTTGATGGATAGCGTTACAATTGTTCCAAATTAGCTGTCAGATCGAAAGTGTTACGTGTTTTTATGGATTTCCTAATTTTAGGGAGTAATTTATTAATTCTTTAATAGGATTATAATATAAAAGACATTTTGATACTTTGAATTAATTGATTTCTTGTGCAGTTAATGTTAATTTTACATGTAACAAACTAACATTTAAAACGCCTCATTCATGCGTTCAGTTTTAAATGAGCTAAAGTTAAAATAGATTTAGTACGTTTAAATAAGGATTTTTTTTTATTTCAGAAGGTTTCTAATATTCAGAAAGGTGCCTATCCAATACCATCAGGAATAAACTTATCAATGTCAAAGGTATTATTTGTATTTATATTGTATCGTAACTAGTGACCCATCCCAGCTTCGCCCTGAAGCCCGATTGCGCTAAGTTAAAACATCGAAGTTCTATTCTTATCCAATTTCAGTTCTAATCACATTGCAATCCATCTATTATTATTATTGCGTTAATCGCGGTACAGCTCATGACAGCCGGTAGAGCCGTTTTAACAGATCGCTCAGACGTTAAAGGCTGTCATTTACATAGAGTTTAGCACAGTTGAATAGTAATTGGATTGCAATGTGATAAAACCTAAAATTGGATAAGAATAGAACTTCAATGTTTTAAATTAGCGCAATCGGTCTCCTGGTGGGATCTATAATCTAAGTAAATTATTTATTACAGAAACGTTTAACAAGTCGTTCGGCAATAATCAGTCAACAACCAGCAGCAAGTGGCAGCGAAACGCGAGCCATAAAGGTACCAAAATCTTGAAATAAAAATAAACAACTTTCACTTGTGTTTTATAACTCGATTTGTCTTTCTATGGAACACGTAGTGGATCATTTATTGGTATTTCATCTCGAGAGGTTTCGTGCTTCGGACATGCCTACGTTAAGCAGTCGGTCTCAAATAGCCCATTAATTTATTAAGCCCAGATCGGAGGCCTATTAGGCTCGGCGCAAAGGCCACAGCCACCGGTGGTTGTCGCGGTCGCAGACATTGCTGTAGCGAGTGGCAGCCAGCCACACGAGTGCGGCGAGTCTGTGCAAAATGTATGAAAAAGGCGCGTGAACTGATTTTCGCTGGCTACCGGTTGCTCGTTTCCCTCGAGCCTTAAAGCGGCTTAAAGTTTACCATTATCATGCCTCCACCAATCCGCATAGGGTCCGCGCGGTGGAGTATGGCTTTTTCCTCTCACCCTTATTCCTATGAGGTCTTTGTCCTACAGTGGGATATAATTTACACCCAAATACGAGAAACAGTAGAATGAAATTAATGGTCTATTACTTGCAGGTCGATCCTCATGTGCCATATATAAAATACGTGGCATCAATAAGAGAGAAATACGTTATAGCTCGTGACAAAATTAAAAATATACTCAATATTTGAGTTTATTTACAGAAAAACTAAATCTAATAAATGTTTTGTCCATTTTTGTTAGCTTTGTTATTATTGTAATCTGCTGCACTGCTTAAGGGTATATTACTGTTGGCGCGCTCCGTGCAAACGAAGTCTGGTGATATTTTCAACACTAACCAATTAAACTCAATGAAATTTTGCAGAAACAATCTAGAAACAAATCTCTATGCTTGTGTCGTGTCAGATTTTCTTTAAAATATATAGATTTAAAGTTACAGTGCCTCAAAGATTTCCATACAAATCTTAAATTAATCCTAGCATTGAAACTGTATATTTTAACAAAAATCGGACACGATACAAGCATAGAGATTTGTTTCAAGATGGTTGCAATGTTTCTGCAAAATTTAATTGAATTTAATTGGTTAGTATTGAAAATATCACCAGACTACGTTTGTATGCAGCGCGCATTTACGCATTCGGAATAAACTTCTCTTAAGGGTTACGACACATTGATCGACGGCGATCGACAGTTTGTCCATACAAAAAACGAGATTAGTATTACATGCACATGATCAATTGATCTTGTAACTTGGCAGAGGGGAATGCTGGTCCCTAGTTATATGGTCTAAGCTAATATAATAATTGCACTTTGTTTTGGATGCACTTCTATAGTGTATACTGGGATAGTTGCCGGTTGGTGTTACATTTACGATTTAGATCAAATTGTATGACAGGCCTCTACGTGTTGGCTTCGGCCCCATTCACAAAGGTCCGTTACACCTATGTCCCGAAATAAGGAAAAGACATATACGTTTTTAATGAATAAGCTCAAAACCTCATACACCCCAACTGATTTATAACAAAATAATAAGATTGAAACCATCATTTCATTATTTTGATAGTTAAAATTGAAAGTTTGCAGGCAAAAATGATTTGTTATCATTTCAGCAATGAATGAAAGCACCGCTGTTTTGTCGTGGACCCACTAATTTGCCATACTGGTGGGTCCACGAGGGAGACTTATTTCTCGTAGACCCACTGACTGATGCGGGTACAATTCACATAGATAGGGCATTGAATCTCTTTAATTTTGTAGGACTTAGCATAATAAATATAAGTCATTCTTCATAGCATAAGTCATTCATTTAGTTCATAGACAGCTCGATGGCTCAGTCCGTAGTGAACCTGCCTGCTTTGCCAAGGGTCGCGGGTTCGAATCCCGTTCATCATCATCATCATCTCAGCCGATGGACGTCTACTGCTGGACATAGGCCTCCCCCAAGGACCGCTACAACCGCTGGTCCATGTTGGGGAGTTTTGCCATAATCGCCACGCTTGGCAGGCGGGTTGGCGATCGCAGTTGGTTGGATATGTATACTCAGAGGATGCTGCTGCCCATCCTCTGGTAGATCCCTTAGTCGCCTTTTACGACACCCACAGGAGGAAATGGGATGATGCTATTCTTAGCCGGCACCGCACGGAATAGTTCCCGTTAGGGGCAAATATTTGTATGAATAATATTAATATTTGTACCCGAGTCATGGATGTTTGTATCTATATATCGTCGGCTAAAGTGTCAGACCTCGAAACTCCATTAGATCACATTTTACAATTTTACAGGCGGCACAAAAAACGTCACCACGAATAATGGCAGCGCACTAGGTTTTCGTGGATACATTTTAAGAATCTTGTTTTGGTAGTAAGTAGGGTAACTGTACCCGTGCAGTTGGTTGAGATCGAGTTCAGCAAATTTAAAATTTTACAAACAAATTATTTAATATTTTGAAAAAAATTACCTATGTTGAAAACATGATAATTCGATTCTGCTCTCGATTATAAACACACTACTTTCTAGTTTTGCGTGTTAATTCATTAACACGTTGTATAATAATCATACATTAAATTCCAAAAATAAAATCACCAATAATTAATTAATCCAGTAATTTATTTATATCGTAAATGAGAAAAATTAAAAACAAGTGTAGTTAATACGAAGTCGTGTTTAAAAGATTTTTATAAAACGTATCAAAACTTTCAAAAAGAACTTTAAACAAAATTCACGATACTCTGACAACAAATTTTACCGCATTTTTGTATAACACAATTTGACAATTTTTATTCTATAGTGTCCTACTTAATATGCTGATAATTTTTTAAGGGGATGATCAGACCGTCAAACTGAACAACTTTCTCTATGGGACGAACATCGAAATAAAAACAAAATTCAAGATACTCTGACAACAAATTTTACCGCATTATTGTATAACACAATTTGACAATTTTTATTCTATAGGGTCCTACTTAATATGCTGATACTTTTTTAAGGGGATGATCAGACTGTCAAACTGAACAAATTTCTCTATGGGACGAACATCGAAATAACGAAAAAAAATCTGCTGTCCCATACATCTGGCTCAAGTATTTTTGCAGTTTTGTATGGAAGAGGTGATTTTTTTTTCGCGATTTCGATGTTGGTGCCATAGAGAAAGTTGTTCAGTTGGATGGTCTGATCATCCCCTTTAAAGTGTCAGTATATTAAGAAGGGCCCTGTATAGCGGTAATATGGGTAATAAAAGATTCAAAAAAAGAATACTTAATCCTGAACTTCGTTAAATTTCTCAATGACCGCTATTTTGTACAATTTAATGACAATTAACAAAATTACTTAACCCACCTCCCAATACCTCGAATGGATTAATGTTTTCGTACAAATGAAAGCATGGATTCGATATATTTAAGTAAGATGTTGATATTAGCATGTGGACACGGCGCACACACGTATAAATCACGTCAGTATAAAGATAGCCCCCTTTGCTGTCTCTCATATGCTTGAAAGTTATACAGGGTGTAAGTGACAGCCTAGCAAATACAGAAACGGTGAACTCAGACCATCAAACTGAACAATTTTCACTATGGAGCCTACCTCAGGAAACGCAAAAAAAAATCTTTTGTCCCATACAAAACTGCTGTACCTACCCGACTGAAATGTATGGGACAGCTGATTTTTTTTCGCGTTTCCTGAGGTAGGCTCCATGGTGAAAGTTGTTCAGTTTGATGGTCTGAGTTCACCGTTTCAGTATTTGCTAGGCTGTACCTATAGTTGTGCTAAGCGTTAGGGTCGCTGGCCTTTTCCCTGATCTCCTGCTGGATGCGGACGCTCCTGGGCACGCACTGGCAGTAGGCAGGGTGTTTGTATGGCACTTGGTGTGTTATGTTTGCTGCTCGAGCGGCATCGTAGTCTACCTCGCGAGGCCGCCAGCACAGATCTGTGCTTCCACACCTACAGCCCATCTCGCGGCAAATCTGTGGACGTAGGATGTAAGACTACAGTTAATAGTAAATACGAATCAATAGCTATCGATTTTAGTCACTTTTTTTTTCAAGCTCCTCAAATAGTTTTTCATTAATTATGGTTTTCAGGTTTTACGTACAATTTGCCAACAAAACAATTTTGCGTACGAAAATTTCTAACGTAATAAAAATTCGGAGAGTACTCGGAGAGTACACTGCAAATATTGTACACTTACAGTATTTTATATTTATTTCGACGTCGTCATCATAGTGAAAGTTGTTTAGTTTCATGGTCTTAACCACCCCTTTAAATATTACAAGGGTGTTTTGTTACACCCTGTATACCAGACACAATACGTTAAAAATTTGTTATCGGGCACTGACTAGCTAAATCAAGTTAAATACAGCATGTACTCACAGTAGCGAGATACTCGTCGCGACACGCGTCAGGGCAGTCGCAGGTCCAGTTTGTGGGGGGGACGCAGGGGACAATGGGGGGGTCGAAGCAGGTGCATGGGTGCATGAAGCAGGTCGGACAACAGCATTGTTGGCACATCGTGTACACCTGCATTGCCAGATAAATACATTAATAATTATTGTCTTTTATGACGCTAACTAAAAAGATTCAGATTTCAGAGTATATATGAGCAAGCTATAGAGCGCGCCTGATCGAGTATGAATCGTGAGCATAGCACGGCTAGGATGCAATCCACGATAAAGTGACAAAAAGAGAAGAACGTCATGCGCGCTCTTTTTGGCATACGTAAAATAACAAAGATACATCTCGACTTTTATCGCTTTCTTGGGGGTGGTACGTAAGGCCTTCAGGTATGAACAACCTTAGTACCTATTGTATCTGTATAACTATAATATACGTCCTCAGTGAAACGTGGATGTTCTGAGTTTTTAGAATATCTCTGACTATCCCTCCAGGGAATATATTCGTGAGCATATGCATGCATTCAGATCTTTTATAAATAGTTAAAAAAATTATTAAAGTAATTATTTTAGTAAATAAAAATTAAAGTTTTTGGCAACCTTTGCAAAGAAATCTACATTCGTAGTAAGAGACTACGCCGTAGCTACTCTACGGCGTAGTATTTTCCTGAGTCAAAGGAACCAATTTCGACTATGATCGACCGTTTAACATTGATTGGAGCTTGAACGCGACTATGACAGTATTAGAAAGACCGAACTAAGCACGTGTCTTTTAAAGCGGGAAGACAAACCAGAGAATTGTCTCTTTCTAACTAGGGCGCTGGCAAGTACTCTAGTTTTGTTCTCTAGTTTTGATCTCTACTTTTGCTCTCTAGTTCTCTAGTACTCGTATATTTCAAGAAGACATACGAGTACAGTAAAATCTTCTGTGACAAAATTATACAACGTGTTAATGAATAAGCGCAAAACCTCATACACCCCAACTGATTTATAACAAAATTATTAGGTTGAAACAATAATTTCATTATTTTCATATTTAAAATTTAAAGTTATTCACATTTTAAGTTTTGAGGCAAAAATGATTTGTTATCATTTCAGCAATGAATGAAAGCGCTAACGTGCTCATGGATACATTTTAAGAATCTTGTTTTGGTAGTAAGTAGGGTGAGAGTGCCCGATTGGTGGATTGTGATCGAGTTCGGTAAATTTAAAATTTTACAAACAAATTATTTAATATTTTGAAAAAAATTACCGATGTTGAAAACATGATAATTCGATTCTGCTCTCGATTCTAAACAAACTACTTTCTTGTTTTGCGTTAATTCATTAACACGTTGTATAATTATTTCCTCCGGTCTTTCTTTCTACTTCATTAGCGTGACTTACGCGTTTATTTTTTTTTTACGTTGTCTCTATAGTGAAAGTTGTTCAGTTTGATGGTCCAAACCACCGCTTTAAATATTACTAGGGTGTTTTGTTACACTGGTAAATAATTGCAGTAGTTTAAAGGGTGATTATACCCATGATACTAAACAACATGATACTAACAAAACAAAGTGAACTTTTCATACAAACGTTCGTGCATTTAGTATGGAAAGTTTGTTTTGCTAATTTCCCTTATGTTTCTTAGGGAAAGTTATTCAGTATCATGGTAAAATCACCCTTTGAAGTAATGCAACTGTTCACCCTAACACCCTGTATTATTAATAGTAATAATAACTCACTAGCCAAATAGCACGGGCTTGCTCGTTTCGAACATAAGGAAGACAGTTGCAAAGCAGACAATTCTCGAACTTGGATAACTCTGGAATACCTAGGACCTTTTCTACTCCAGAGGGACCTAATAAAACCTGGAAAAAATACGTTGTGCGTAAAAAATTAATGAGAAATCTAAAAATTCATTATGTAAAACCTTTCGAATGAGCACTCTATGGGGTTTGACGTAATAAAAAAGAATCACCCCACTTAACGTGATACAGTCATCGTAATCGAAACTTGAACAATATTAAGTACTATTTTATAATAATAATTTAAATAATTTCAGAGAAAATATCTACATGGTTTTAAGAGTTTGTACAAAGAGACGAAATATAATTATAAAATACCTAGAATTTTAATCGATTATGATTTTACTAGGTTTCAGATTTTTTTAATTTGCTGTAATAGTTTAGAATAAATTATACTTCATTCCAAATAAGGACGAAGATTTTTCCGATTCCTATTTAGCTTCCTGGGCAATTCTGATTAGCAAATATAGCTACTCTATTTATCTGAAAGAGAAGCAGCAGCGAGAAGCTATCCGACATATCTTGGATGGCACTAAAGTTGTTCTAAGAATAAGTGAGAGTAAGTGTTTCAAATCTCGGTTTAAAGAATTTTTATTAACTCAAAAGAACATTGTTCGCTTACATGAGTTTTGTTAAAAATAGGTTTATAAAACAATTAGGTATTGTGAGGATTGAGATAATGGAACAGTGTTAAACAAAAAATTAAACATAAACTAAGTCCCAGCACAAAGAACAAATGATAACGCGTAGTAAGTAATACAAAAAAAACTAATGAGTTATCCATCTATTTGTCCATCCAATATCTCTGTTTCTGTAATTCAAAATAGCCTTAAAATTCGTTGCTATTTGGAATGGAGTGTAAGTATGGAAACAATAACGTAATGATAAAAATACTAACGTCACAAGCAAAGAATTGGCAGCACGGAGCGCAAACCCCCAGACTATCGACGAATGCGCACTGAACTATTTTGGCTCCCTGAAGCGCTTTCACGACGTTGATGGTGACCCTCGCGATGGAGTACGCGCCGGCGAGGCAGGGAGTCAGAGCGCAGCTACCTTTAGCTGAACACACCGCTTCGTTGCCACTCATTATGCATGATGTTACACATTCTACCTGTGAGGCCAGTTTAGTTTATTAAAGTTCTTCAAGACCATAGACAATAAATAAATAAATAAATAAATAAATATCTTGAACATTGTCACACAAATTATCTAGTCACATTTAAAGTACCAGAATCTAGCCTGGACTTGTGTTATGATGACTAGACAACGATATAGAATACACATATAGATAAAAACATCCATGACTCGAGTACAAATATTCATATTCATCATACAAATATTTGTCCCTTACGGGATTCGAACCCGCGACCCTCGGCACAGCAGGCAGGTTCACTACCGACTGTGCTATCGGGCCGTCAATATAACTAGGAACCAGCGTTGCTATAGCATTTCCCCTCTGCCACGTTAGAAGATCAATTAATCATGTGTACTTACTGTTCGGGTTCATTCCAAAGTTGCGGATATCACGCTACCTCGTCCCCCGCAAAAAATGGCAGAAAAGTTTGATAGTATAATTACACACGTATCTCGTCCATAGTTAAATTGTCTAAGGCCCGTATAGGAAATCATCTTGAACTTATACGCGACTAGTTTGAAGTTATTGTTCCGCAATTATGGGCTGTCTCGTTTAGTGATAAGGTATAAAATTGTATGTAAATGCACATGAGTAAATTGATCTAGCAACGTGGCAGAGGAAAAATGCTAAGGCGAGGATGGTCCCTATAGTAATATGGTCTGAGCTAAGGGCCATATCATACAAGCTATTTTTGAGAGTAGGTGTTGAGGGACGATATCGTCGCGATGTTTCTGTGATCAATCAGTGTCACGTCGGAATCGCAGCAATGTCGCTACGATAACGCTCATTCACCGCCTGTGCTTAAAAATTGCGGCGGACATCGCTTGAAACTCGCTTTTGTGAAAGGCCTCTCCTGTGATAGCATTCAGCGTCGTAACGTCACTGAAAAGATTTGAATTTTGCGAAAAAAATTAGTATTTGTAGAATTGGTCAATAGGTCTTTTTGTAGAATCCGTTATTTGCAAAATCCGTCATTTCTAGTATCACACATTTCACGAATCCATCATTTACAGGGTACCTATGTAGTCATTTCTAAAATCTATCTATACAGGGTGTAAAATTTAATGCGTTACACATCAAAGGTGGTGCCTCAGACCATTCATCGCGAAACAAAATCTGGTGTTTGCCGTACAAAATTTGGGTTGAGTAGCTAAGTACCTGCTGACATTATACGATACGCAATTTCAATGTAGACTCCATAGATAGTGAGAGATGTTTAGTTTGATGGTCTGAAGCACCCCCTTTGATATGTAATACATTTAATTTTACACCTCTTTAGGCTAAACCTTAATAATTCTCTTTAAGGCTAGAAGGAACACAGTTCTAAAAACTGTACCTGTTCTTGGCTCATGATGGCAGGATGACAAGCTGAAGACAAAACGGGCACCATTGTGTTTGTAGAGGCACCGCCAATGACGGGCACCCGCACGCTCTCTGGTGGCACCCTCAGAAAGTCAGCCAGAACTGTGTTGGCTCTCACGCAGTTCAGCTCAACGCAGCCGAGGAGCGCCCGAGGATTGTACACGCTTCGTAGTCGCTGGATTTCAGCTACGAGAGGCACCATGCTTTCTACCGGCTCCGTAGCTATGATTGTAAAAGCCTGCGGAATCGGAATTTGGAGTAAAATTGATAAATTTGGTCCTGCGTTTAATCAATTCCCTTTGTATTCTGTTCAGGACTGACTGAACAGAATACAAAGGGAATTGATTAAACGCAGGACAACATTTATCAATTTTACTCAAAATTCCGATTCCGCAGGCTATAGGCTATTCCGATTCCGAAGGCATACCATCAAGGAGGGTGTATGGGCGTTAGACCATCACGCGTGCCTAATGCGGATTGATAGACTTCACAGAACCGGAATTTCTTCTTCAGCGAATGCTGAATTAATTTGAATGTTTGTTCATGAGGCTTTGTAATTCTACAAAAATAATTTCGAGAAGACATTGAAAGGATCTACTTATATCAACCCTTGGCAGAAAAGTTTTTGTTTCAAGTTATCACGCATTCATCCTCTAAAGTTTTATCTCTATGATCATTATATTTTAATTCGATGTTTTAGGTACTGTAGGATTTACTCATTTTGAACATTCCACAAGCACTCGTTTTCTCATAAAACTATGAGATCAACCAATATATTGACCATGCCTAGCTGAAAATATAACTTGTTACTTTGGCAGCTTTAACAATACTACCTTCTATTTTTATTAATACCAATTACTGTAGATTGAACTCACTTGGGGACAAGTATTGCAAATCTGGAGAGCAATTTCGGTGACAACGGGTGCATTGTTTTCAAACGTGTCACATTTGTTGCGGGCAACTATGACGACCACATTTGAACCCTGTCAACGAAATTTCAAAAATGAGTCAATGACGATACAGTGGTGAGGCGACTCTGAAAGGGTCAAGGTTGTTCGGTCGGGGTTACCTCTTTACACGACCTGAGAGGATATGTGCTGTCCAAGATCGCAACCGATGGAGAGCTATTATCCGAGCCCTATACCCCACATAGTGTTGATAGGAAGTATCTTTTTACCTGAGTATAATTTTAAAAGATTTACCCTTAACGCATCACACAGCATATGCCTCCCTGAATAGGAAGCCACCTTGCATTTAGTGTCGACATGACCGAGTTCCAAGCCAAAGCCGCATGTGGCGCACTGGTCGTATACAGCCAACTCGTCCAGGAGTGGGCATTGTTTCAACAGAAGGGCTAGGGGCTGACCTGCGAAAACAGAATGGATGAAAGCTTGTATCAAGTCGATGGTATATTTGTCTTCCCATCGTAGTGAATTTATCGATCAGCGTCAGTGATGCGCTGATTTTCCAGGGTGCGCCAGACGGATCATGGATTAAATGCCTACTTGACTCGGGGAAGCTCGTGTTATTTAATAAGTATGAGTTTCTTCATGCGAAAATCCTGAGGCTGGTGGTCTACTGTTTGAATCCGATTTGTGTCAGTGGCACCAAATGAAACCAATCTCTAATGCACATAACTAATCTTATACTTTGGTAAGTACCTTATACTTAATATTATACAATTATCATCTTCTCCTTCTTCCTGCCCTTATCCTCATCAATCATCATCAGTCTATATACATACGTCCCACAGCAGGGCACAGGCCTAGCATCAAGCAGTGTGTATGGGCATTTCAGTTTACCACGCATGCTCAATGCTCGATTGGTACACTACATATACCTACGCATCAGAATTTCTTCTTCATATTTTCTCACGATATTCCTTAACCGTTTGATTGCTGTCGGAATTAAGTAGGTACCTATATAAGTTAGAAAAACTCATTGGTACACGGCATGTTATCCGTGCGGAATCGAACCAGGACCCTCGTGATCTTGTGATTGAGTGTCCATATCGCACCGCGTCGTCTCGGTGGCACATAAATGTATATTTAATTTAACTAATATTATAAATGTAAAATTTTGGATGTTTGAATATTGAGATGTTTGTATGTTTGTCACTCAATCACGCAAAAATGGCTAAATGGATTTGGATGAAATTTGGCACGTAGATAGAATATAGTATGGATTAACACAGGATACTTGCTTAAGGTCCACGCAGACGGAGTCGCGGGCAACAGCGTCGCCACGCTCTTTTATGCTATACATTGAATTTCGTGCAAAGCATTCGTAATTGTGATATTGTTAGTAACTATTAAAAGCTCACAAGTAGGTACCTACTCACATCCTAGAACGTTGTTTTTACTGAATTCCCTTTTTATTTTAATTTAGTATTGGTACTAAATTACTAACATAGCTCACTCAATTACACTACTGATAAAGACTTTAATTTCATAGTTTTAGTATTTAAAACTCAATCTATTATTAGTAGGTACCTACAGGTAGCTCATTTTCAATTAATCTCAAAAGTTTATTACAAAAAGTAACTTGTATCCTTGGCCAGGCCCTAGCTTAAAATGGTTCAAATAACCAAATGCGTCCCATACCCAGGACTCTTTTCCCAGGTATAACAATGTCGTGGGGTTAGTTGAAAGTCGAACCTGTACAACCAGCAGCTCCGCAGATGGTGACCTTCATACCAGTGGGACAGGTGCTGTATTGAGCCAAAATTTTTCTGAACTTTGAAGATAGAGGGGTCCAAGATGGCGACACCATCAGCGGCCACCTCAGAGAGCAGCAGGCTCTCAAAACTGTACAGGATAACATGTTTTTAGGTAGATTTTAAAAATTTTATATAAGTTTTACGTTTTCATAATTTTGTTCTTCATGACTGGAATTTGATTATTGCTTGTCAGCAAGCAAAGATAATTTTATGTTGTCAGTCTGACTTTTATTGATAGATCTTTTCTTCTTTTCTTTTCCTAACCAAAGAGAAATTATAATGCCAGTCCATCTTACCCCGCAAAATAGTTTTTGCTCAACCAGTACCAACTGCTAGACTCATAAATAGGCTTTAAACCACAGTGGTGATTATCACCATCATCCTTAATCATCCCAATACCTATGTTTACGGTAGTAACTATTGATTAATCTGTGCCTATGCCAGCTTCCTATCCCTAATATACGTACCGATGCAGGGCAAGCGTTTTCTCATAGATTGAAGAGGGCAAAAAATGGTCAAATTGCTGTCAGAATATTTTCAATTGACTTTATAAGTTACTAGCAGCCCGTCCCGGCTTCGCACGGGGTAGACAATTGTCTATTTTACCAAGGATCCCTAATTTTTTTCAAAATGAAATGTAGCCTATGTCAAATTGGAAGAATGTAGCATTCTATTGGTGAAAGAATTTTTTAAATCGGCCCAGTACTTTTTGAGCCTATTCATTACAAACATACAAAAATAGGTAAAAATCTTTCCTCTTTATAATATTAGTGTAGATTAGCCCTCGGCTTTGACTAATTATTATAAGGACTAGCCTTGCGGTAGCATTTCCCCTCTGCCATGGTATAATCACAATTGATCTTGTGCATTTACATTCAATTTTACACCTTATCACTAAACGAGACAGCCTATAATTGCGAAATAATAACTTAGAACGTTTGGGGTTCACACGAGACTACTTTTCATGATTTTTAACATTCAAAATTAGAATCTAAAGTTATGGGGAATAAAATCCAACGTTGCGGATTTCATGTTACCTCGCCCCCCGCAAAAAGTGTCAGAAATGTTTGTTAGTAGAATTACACGCGTAACCAGTCCACATATAAATAGTCAAAGGCCCTCGGACTTACCTTCACGTATATCTCTATCAGTAGGCCACCTTCATAAAAAAAATAGCTAAGGTGTGTCAGGTAAGTAGGAAATACCGTCAAGAATGATAGACGCTACAGGCGACACGAAGGCTGACGCGTACCTCGGACAGCGTATTAGCATCGCCATCCAAAGAGGCAATGCCGCCACCCTTCTTGGCACACTCCAGTTTTGATGGAGTGTTCTACCTGTAGGTGGTCTCCATCTACGGGTCACCTACCCGTTTCTTTCTAAGTATATATTTTTTTCTTGTTTTTTTTTATTTGGCTGGTTTTTGTTCATTATTTTCTCTTTCTGCAAGTTCGTTTAGTTAAGGTGTTATTTAGTTTAACTGTATAGTGTATAAATATGTCAATGTTCGTTGTTGTGTAAATAAACTGTCATAGTATCCAGGTAAGTAGTACGTAACTATTAAATAATCTGGGGTAGTACTCTACTTTACCAACCTTCACTCTAACTTATACTCAAATATAAACACCCTATAAAATATGCAGCTTAGCAATCACGCAATGCTGTAGCCACATTATCTGCTTGAAAGAATGCATGCTGATACGAAGTTAATAATTATTGTATCGCGCGCTATGAATTTATAATTTACTTAGCGATAAAAATCGTAGGTCACCCTTAGCAATATTCTAATGGAATGAAGTATTATGTTTGTGTAATGTTTATAAATCAGTGTTAGATCCACTGGACGTCAATCACAACATACAATTTAAAAAAAAACATGTTCTTAACTATTAAAAATTATTTTTCCGTCGCACCAGCTCAAAGTGAAGACCTCGATCTTTACAAAATATTTAAGCCTCTCTACACTGTGCTATCACTATTTGGTTTATTCCCGTACAGTGTTAAATTTAACAAAGTTAAACATGAGTTTACGATCGTACGAAAGTCAATTTACGTTAATAGTCTATGTGCAGTATCGACCATGCTGTTTATATATACTTTCATAGGAGTGCACATACAGTTTTTGTTGAGCAACAATGATAGCACGCTGAGCGATGCTCTGCTCACTCAAATGAACTACATTTTAGAGCTGGATATGCTGGTTTTATGCAGCACTATCGCTTACATTAGTTCCTTCACGAACAGGTTGAATTACGTCAAGATTTTAAACGATTTGTCTTCAGTTTGGATCGAGCTCAAAAACGACAGTAGCGACCAAGTTCTGCGAAGTCTTCGCTTCCACATTAATGTAGTAGTCATGGGAAGTCTCTCCATAGTTTTTGTTCTGCAGATCTTGGTTAACTCTACGCGACACGACAGCATTTGGAAAATAATACTTGTTACGTTCTCATTTATTTTGCCACACATAGTACAAATGGTTACACTGGCATTTTATTACACATTAATTGTTATAGTGGTATCTGTTTTAGAAAACGCAAATGAGCATACGATGAAATTTATAAAAGGATCACATAATATCCCTGAAAAATGCATAAAAGTTGACGATAAACTAACAATTGCGAGTTTAAGACAAATGGAGATGGTTTACGCGAAGGCCTTTGAAATTAAACGAGATATAAATGCGGCTTTCCAGGCCTTTATTCTAGTAACTACCGTTCAGTGTTTTCACAGCATAATAAGTGAAGCTTTTATAATTTATCACGGGATTGTTCTCAAGACACACGACACTCACAGCTTTATTAATTGTTCCGTCTGGATCCTTTATCAATTCCTGAAAATTTACTCGTTGGCATATTCGGGTAATTTATTAAAAGACAAGGTTAGTTATTTAGATACCTACCTATAGGTAAGCGAAAGGGAGAATGATGTGGTATGCCTATACAATTTAAAAAAAATACTCCAAAGAAACTATGGCGGAGATTCAGAGACGATTTGTAAGTCATAGTTCGGACTCCCGTAAGTATTTCAAAATCCATACATTTTCGCCACGCTTAGCTCGAGCTAAGACCAAAAAAATCGTCTCTGAATCTCGGCCTGAGTCTCGATTTTAGAGATAAGAAACTCTGCATTCAAAGATTTTCAAAAAAACTTTGTGTCTTTGGGTATTTACTCATGTGGTGTAGGTATGTCACATCTTATTTGGGTGAGTTGTTATTATTGTTGAAAACGTGTTTTTTTTTCAGGGACTTCAAATAGGTCAATCTTTACATAGCATATCTACTGAAAAACTTGATATCAGAACGCTCCTTGAAGTAAGTAAATATAATCTACATCTCATCATCATCACAGCCTATATACCTACGTCCCACTGCAGGGCACAGGCCTACCCTCAGGGACAGGGAGGCCTATCATCGAAATTTCTTCTTCAGCGTATGCAGGTTTCCTCACGATGTTTTCCTTCACCGTTTGAGAGCAGTCGGCATTACGTACTTAAGTTAGAAAAACACATTGGTACGTGGCATGACATCAGTGCGGATTCGAACCTGGACCTCACGATTGAGTTTCCACAGCTCTCCTCAACGCGCCACCGACACTCACACAATCTACATCTACACTAATATTATTTGTTTGCTTGTATGTAAGGGGTAATCTCTGGAACTACAGAACCGATTGCAAAAAATATTCCACTAATAGAAAGCTACACTATCGTCACTATTCCTAAGAAACATATACCTATATTTCATTTTGATACGCGAACGAAGTCACGGGCAAAAGCAAGTGATTGATAAAGCCATAAGGCAGAAAGGTTACACGTTGTCGTAAAAATTGCATTTAAAAGTTTTAAAAGAAACTTTTCTTTTTTTAGATACAGCATTTCTCAACTTTAATGAACTATCAGGGAACTTTGTTGACAGTGTATGGATATTTTCCACTAGATGCTACGTTAATGTCTACGGTAAGTTAACAACGTACTTATACTGTATTCCGTAAGTTTTTCATTCCAAGTCTTACAAATATTTAATAAATATTTCCCATACTTACTTCACTTATTTACCACAAAAAAACCTACCTACTTACTTATCGATTCGATAGTTAGGTACCTACTTACTTATCGTTTTCGACACTCTGGTAGAGGCATTTCTTCCAACATAAAATATCATTTATATAGGTATTATCATTCTGATGTCAATCACCTAAGTTCCTTCATAATGTATAAGTACCTACATATAGGGTCCTTCTTTATATTCTGACACTTTTATAAGGGAATGATCAGACCATCAAACTAAACAACTTTCTCTATGGGACCAAAGTCGAAAACGCGAAAAAAAAACTGCTGGTCCATACCAAACTGAAATCGTACTCGACCCAGTTGCATGGGACAGCAGATTTTTTTTTTGTGATTTCAACATTGGTCCCATAGAGAAAGTTGTTCTGTTTGATTGTCTGATCATCCTCTTAAAAAACTGTCAGCATATTAAGTTGGACCCTATACTCGTATACCTAGGACTTACTTTACCTAATGTTCAGTTATCTACTTCATGACTTCATGATTTATACGTACCTATGACAATAATATCAATTTTCCTTTGCAGATGATAGCGTCTGTAACGATGTACCTTATAATTCTAGTACAATTCGATAGATCACACACGGAGCCACAAAAACATTGTAGATAATCTGTGAAAATAGGAAAATAAGCATTACGTAGGGCACACTGAAAGTTTTCAGAACGGACCAGTTAGTGACAATGCCCATGAAAAATGTATGACTTATGTATAATCTTACTCATAGGTTTGGCATATACAACGTTAGATCGGCTACGGATTATCCAAGGCCAGACCAAAAATATGTGAGATTTTGGAAAAAAAAGCGGGATTCGTTCCATTGACAACTGACGCTAGGGCCATACAGGCTCATCGTGTTCGAGAATGGTCTCGTCTATCTATCTCGCTCTAACATACGTTAATGCTATGCCCTTTCTCTTTTTCGCATTTCCGATCTAACGTAGTATATGCTAAATCTTTGATCTTACTAATATTTTAAATGTCAAAGTTAGTTTCTAATAAACAACTCTTTGGCAAACTATAGCTGAAAATTTTATTCGATTGTCATTTGTTCTAACGATTGAGTGCGTGTCGCGAGCATTGACTTACCTTACCACTACTGAACGGAGGGTCTGCGCTCAAAAGTGTCCGAATAAAAAGAGAACGAAAACGTAAAAAAGAGAACGAATTGCGCAACAGTCTTCGTTTTATCGGCTGACTACGCGCACGCGTGGGCGCGCGGCGCGCGCCCTAATTTTTATTTAGCAAGGAATTTATGTTTTATTTAGCAAGGAAAAAAATTTCTTTACAATTTATTACCAACGATTTTCGTTGTGGCCCCAGTCGATAACAAAGTTAATGATAGACTTCGATTGGTATTTCATGATGAAGCCTCAACCTTTGATACTTGTTCACAACTGGTTAAACGACTTTAAGCAAGATCGTCAATCGATCGAAGTAGGTTAGGGCTAAAATCCATACATTTTCGCCTTTTCACCCTACTTAGTTCGAACTAGTTAGGACAAAAAAATCGTCTCTGAATCTCGGCCTAAGACTAAAAAAATCGTCCCTGAATCTCGGCCTGAGACTTTGATCCACCTTTTTTTTATCTGTCCATACAAAGGCACCTACAGGTTCCTTCTTAATACGCTGACACTTTTTTAAGGGGATGATCAGACCATCGAACTGAACAACTTTCTCTATAGGACCATCAACGAAATCGCGAAAAAAAAATCAGCTGTTCCATACAAAACTGCAAACCTACTCGAATAAAATGTATGGGACAGCAGATTTTTTTCGCCATTTCGATGTTGGTCCCATAGAGAAAGTTGTTCAGTTTGACGGTCTGGTCATCCCCTTAAAAAAAGTTTCAGCATATTAAGAAGGTCCCTGTATAAACTATAAACTGTCTGTATGCGTGCCGTACAAGTACCTACTTTTTATTATACAGGGTGTAAGGCAAAGTATCATTAACTTTTAAACCACATAGTCTACCCATCAAACTGAACACCTTTTACTATGGGAGCAAACAAATAAAAAACAGCTGACTCATACATTTGAGTCGAGTAGGCGCTGCAGTTTAGAATGGAACAGATTTTCTTTTTACGCTGTCAGGTTTGCTCCCGTAGTAAAAGTTGTTCAGTTTGATGAGTGGTGTTATGTGGTTAAAAGATTAATGATACTGTTCTAAGAATAAGTGAGAGAAAGTGTTTCAAATCTCAGATTCTGTAATTCAAAGTAGCCTTAAAACTTCGTTGCTATTTGGAATAATTAATATAGGTACCTACCTATATAAATACAAAGGGTCCTTCTTAATATGCTGACAGTTTCTTAATAGTTCTGTAGCCCGGGAACTTTTAAATTACCAAAAAGATTACGTACGTAGGTACGAAATAACCTACTAATACCTATATAAAAACCAAAGTCTTACAGATCACAATTCGCCGTACCTTACAACAATATCTAAACGGCAATCTTTAATCTTTTTGGTAATTAAAAAGTCCCGGGGCTACAGAACTATAAGGGGAGGCCCAGATACTCAAACTGAACAACTTTCTCTAAGGAACCAAATAGAAAGAGAACTAAGGCGCGATAATACCTATTTCCAGTTTCCTGGGCGCGTTAGTGTTATTTTGACCTTGGCACTATAGGAACTATTTGTTGGCACTAAAGTAAATCCCGATTCCCATCATGTCATGTGTGTACACTAGCTATAAGGACACCAAAAATGTGGACATAGGTAACCATGATTTTTTTTTTTTTGGTTCTATTCAAGGCAAAGGGTTAAATATCCCATACAGCCGATGTCTTTAATAAAATTCTCTTATTTATAGCAATTAAAACGTTGGTGTTCGACGTTTTGACGCTTCTTTGGAGTTTTTGGAGACACCCGAAAGACGAAGGAAACGCAGAGAAGTCCACAGGAAAGAGGTGAACCGATCGCTTTGCCGCGCTACAAATGACGGAACACTTTTCCTGTTTACGACCCATACACCATCATATTTCACAGAACTGTAAATTGTTCACTTGCACGACACTTTGTTACGCAAAACAACATCAATTTTACGAACCAAAACTCACTATAAACAATAAAATTCGATGAAATATGAGGACTCCAAACGTATCTGACAAATTCCCGCCAAAAACTCCGTAACCATAATGATAAACTAGGGATGTAGGTTTTTACTAGGTATTTTTCTTTGACGGTTTCTCTTACCAGTCTTGGAAAACCCCTAATCAACAAAAGCAACAAAATAATACAAATTCAAACGAAAATTCGCGGAAAACTGCGAATTTGCAAGAATCCAGACCCAGAACATAAAGTGATTAAACTTATAAAAAAAAAGGTTCAGTGATGCGACACGACTAGAACTTTTATGGAATCAAGTCAACTACCAAAGAGAATATAGTTAACTCATGACTATGTTTTATGAGTCGGGAGTTCCATACTAAAAAACTGGAGTGCTATTTTTGAAACTCATACTTTGAACTCAGCAGTTAAAAATGTCAATATTACAATGGAGATATGCATCTTTCTACTGCTGATTTGACTTTCAAAAATCATACTTCATGCATGGAATGCGATTTTTGAAAGTCAAATCAGTAGTAGAAAAATGCATATCTCCATTGTAATATTGACATTTTCAACTGCTGAGTTCAAAGTATCCTGCCTGCGTAGCATGTTACACGTGATACGGCTGTATCACGTCTTTTATCTCGTTCGTTCGTACGCAAATAGAAAGAGAGCGAAGGTGTGATAGCGCTATATCACGGTGCCATGCTACCTATGCTGGTCGTGATCGATATCCAGAATGTTTGTAACGTGCAATAACGTTCACGTTCACGAATTTAATGGCGTTAGTGCACTTTTCGTATAACATTTTTTTAGAGAGTTGCGCTAGTCTTTCAACTACTTTAGGGGGGCCGTCCACACACTGTTTTCACCCGTACCGGTAAGAACAGAATCGAAAACCAAGGTCCAACGGACATGCAAACGTCATATATCGCTAACTTCCGGGACACTATGTACGGACAGTCAAGCTCTATTCAATATTATTATTCTCTCTATAACAATTTGGAGTTTTTTTAAAGTAATATGCTGTAGGATCTCACTGTAGGGCAAAAACTGGAAGCTGGAAATAGGTATGGCAGAAGCCTCCTCTCACGAAAAAGGAGCCAGTTACAAAACTACTAAGTATTTGATTCAACTCAGCTTTACTGACTTGCTCACTTTTCGCTGGAAGATCTCACTCACACAGGTCCGAACGATCTTCCGGCTCTTGCTAGCGAATGGCGAATCCCATCCAGTGTTGCCAATTCAGCTCTTTTAGAGCTAGATTTGGCTCTATTTATCATGTATCAGCTCTAAAAAAACCCGTTTAGCTCCTTAGCTTCTTTTTACGACTATTCTAGCACTTTTTCAGTTAGCCATACCACGGTGGCTTTCCGGCTTCGAATCCACTACCGAAGTGAAGGTTAATTATTATTGAACGCGTGAGATTAGTGCTAGTTTTATGCTAAAGTTAAGTTTGTTTGTTAAGAAAGTGACTGAAGTGAAGACTATTGTGAAATTATGTCCTGTAGTAAACCATACACCCAGAAATTCCGCCAGGAATGGCTCTCTGAGCCTGATTTTCAGGGCTGGTTAAAAGAAGTCAGCAATGACAATACGAAAGCCTTCTGCAGTTATTGTCGATGCGAAATAAACGCCAAAAAAATGACTGAATTAATCACATAAAGCGCAAAAAACACTGGAAAGCTGCGGAGCCCTTTTCTTCGAGACAACAAAAATTGACCTTTCAGGCAAAGCCAAAGCAGGCCCAAGTGGAAGTTCCTTGGTGATTGATTTTCACGATGACGACAACATATGTTACTTATGGTCAGATGAAGATTAATGATACCTAGTGCTATTATTAAGAACATTGTTTTTTATTGATTAAAATATAATAAGTTCGAATGGTTTTATTTAGCTCTCTTTAGCTGATAAAGTTAGCTCTTTTTCAGCTCTTTTTTGGCACAACACTAGCTCTAAGCTTGAATACTAAGTTGGCAACACTGATCCCATCACTAAAATAAAATTTGGTCGGCGCGGCGCCGGCGGTCGGTCGAGCGAGTGTAGCTGGTAGTGTTTAATTTTACGAATTATTTCAGAATAAATAACATTTTAAGTTTATTTTATAGTTTCTATATCTTTCGTCGCGCTACCGAACAATAATGGTAAGTATTATTTCGTAACCAGAATTCCGCCTTTCATTGTCCACTAAAACTAGCAAATTTCGACATAAATCGCCAAGTAAGCATTAGAAATCGTTTCCAGAACCTTAATTTCACGCTTAACAAAGTAATACAGGCAGTTATACGTCTATTTTTTGAGTTTACAAAAAGGCAGCCGGCATGCGGTGTAGCCATTTTGGTATAGTGTAATGGCCGGCGGCCGCCATGTCACTTGAATAACGATCACATGTTTTCTCTTCCATGAAAGCTGACCTTTCCGCAATTTATTCCCTATAAACTCAAGTATTTTGTACTTGCCTCATTACTAAGTTCAAGAAAGTAAAATATTAGACCGGCATTTAGGCTTGTTTGTTTGTATTGTGAGTCGCTGAATAAAACAATCGGATGGAGTTTAGCCTTTGGGGCACAAAAAAGACTTGGAAAACCCTATATAACTCCCCCACCCCCTTTTTATGTCATAGGGTGGGGGGCTCAAGGTGGGTAGTTATTGTCAAGGTCACTTTTTCAGGAAACCCTCCCGCACTGCTAGATGCCGAAACTGACAGGATAGAAAAAGACTTCGGTCGAAAATTTTTACCCTACCCTTTTTACCCTTTAATATAACTAAGTTGGTCAGAGAAAAATGTTGGGCAAATTTTTATCCTACACCTTTTTACCTTAACCGCCCCCTGAATAAACAATATTGCATTTGAAGATGGACGGTAACGTGGTGCATCCTCATCCGGGGGTCGTGCACGGTGGACTGCCGGGCGTGGTGCACGGCATGCCGGTACACGGGGCCGGGCCTGATGGTGAACATGCCCCGCACGGGCCAAGGCGCCGCTACCAGAACAGACCGAAGCCGCCCAACAATGTTGAGAGGCTGCCACTTGATGAAGCTGCTAAGAGGGTAAGTTCCTTGTCAGTGATCTCAGACTGATTTTTCACATCTGCATTAGTTGATACAAATGTATCATTTTTTGTTTTTTAAGGGAGTTTTGTACAAAAAAATTACATACAGTTCAGCCCCATCGTACCTTATATCTAGATTTTAACGACTCTAACTTAGTTATTCTAATTTCCTTAATGAGACACGGATTTGTCTGCAAAGGCGAACACTTTTCTAGCGGCATCAGATCTTGGTGATGCTAGGATATCATGAAATACGCCCACATCAAGTCTATTCGTTCCAAGCTCCATCATCAAGTTTTTTAATGAGTTCTAAAGAATTCAACTACTTAAAAAAAAAGATCGACTCTGCATATCACTAATATCTAGGGTGCATTTTATAATGTGTGGAAGTCATTTGGGGTGCAAATCAAATGCAAAAGAAATAAGCATATAGGGGTCCTTCTTTATACAAAACATGTTAATGAATTAATGCAAAACTAGAAAGTAGATTGTTCAGAATCAAGAGCAGTATCGAATTATCATAGTTTTTTTAATTTTCTGAACTCGATCTCAACAGACCGCTCAGGCACTCTCACCCCACTACCAAAACAAAATTCTTAAAATGTATCCATGAGCACGTTAGTGCTTTCATTCATCGCTGAAGTGATATTAAATCATTTGTGCCTCAAAACTTAAAATGCTAATAATTTAAATTTTAACTACCAAAATAATGAAATTATTGTTTCAATCTAATTATTTTGTTATAAATCAGTTAAGCGCAAAACCTCATACGTATGAGGTTTTGTGCTTATTCATTAACACATTGTATGCTGACACTTTTTTAAGGTGATGATCGAACCGTCAAACTGAACAACTTTCTTTGTGGGACCAACATCTTAATCGAGAAAAAAAAATATTTGTTGTCCCATACATTTGGCTCGAGTAGGTTTGCAGTTTTGTATGGTACAGCCGATTTTAATTTTGCGATTTCGATGTTGGTGTCATAGAGAAAGTTGCTCAGTTTGATGGTCTGATCATCCACTTGAAAAAGTGTCAGCATATTAAGGACTCATAAAAAGATATGTATGCTAAAGTGAAGAAGATAGACTACCATGATGGAATTCACATGGTATGAAATTGATCCCTGGTATACCTATAATCTAACTACAAAAAGTGATGTGGTTTTTCCACTCTATTATCAATTTAGGTCACTTGGGGTTCCTTATCAATGATTAGCCCTGTTATCTTTTCATGGCATGTGTTTGGTAACTGCCATGAGTGATATAGTTACCTATAAAGGTTATTGCAAATCAGAATGTTATTCAAAACAATTGAGACCTGAATTATGCCTTGGCTCACTGCACTATGAGATATTGTAATGACAATTTTTATTAGTAAGAAAAATAATTAATTTTTATCTTTTGACATACATATAATTAATGCATAAACACAATAAAAGGTAGCTAAAAAAAATATTATGTTCTATTTATTGTGTCACTGACAAATATAGCAAGGCAGGTATCAATCACAGCACCATACTTGCATTAACAGCAAAGTTATCATATCATGTTCGGTTTCAGATGTCAGTCAAATTTGACAATGCTTCACTTAGGTACAGGGCTGCAATCGTTGTAAATAATCAGTGATTGAACCGTGAACGTACGAACCATAACATTTGACACATTCGGTATTGCGCTAATCGCGGTACAGCTCATGGCAGCCATAAGAGCCGTTTTGTCAGATCGCCCAGACGTTAAAGGCTGTCAGCTACATAGAGTTTAGCGCGACGCATAAATCAGCACATTTGAATTGTAATTGGATTGCAATGTGATTAGAACTGAAATTGGGTAAGAATAGAACTTTGATATTTTAAATTAGTGCAATCGGTCTCCTGAACTGTCAAGATACCATTCCACCTCAAACTATTCCTGCAACATATCTTATTGCATTTCATAATCAGTAGCCTAAATAAATTAAATAACACAGGAGATGGAGTCTCTTCCGATGAAGACCCCGGTGTCGGTGCTACAAGAGCTGCTGGCCCGTCGTGGCACCGTCCCCAAGTACGAGCTGGTGCAGATCGAGGGCATGATCCATGAGCCCACCTTCCGCTACCGTGTCACTGTTGCTGATCTTGTTGGTAAGATACCTATTTGTTTACTTGGCTTGTTTTACCACTTGTAAGTTCTTATCTTACATGACAGATTATTTGACATATTTTGAATGAAAGATATTTCAAATGATCTCAGATATGCTAACAAGAACATACTAAGAAATGGTGAAACAGGCCCATATTGTTCTATTCTATTCTTATCTTAAAATTTTTGCTCCATTTTGGTGTAAAGGATTTGGCTAATCTCCAGTCAAAATAGCAAATATGCTTGACATTGTTTGGTAATAAATATTTTTGGGTGATCTTAAGGATGGTTTTATACAAAAACACACTTGACCCAGCACAAAATGGTGGAGGCCCATGGCAGACCAGAGAGCAGGCATTCAACACATATGATTGCCAAGTAACAGATCTGCAACTTGACTACTTTATTGTTGTATGCCAAAAGTTTATTGACCTCATGATATTTATTGATTGTACTCATTATACTGAACAACTTTCTCCAAGGAATCTATAGGAAATTAGCAAACAACAAATTTTGACTTGCCATACTAAATGCAATCAGCTGATAGAACATTTGTATGAAAATTTAATTCAGGTGATATAATTGTGAAGTAGGATCTGTTCCATTGATTATGCACCCTTGAGCATTATGGGCCGGCGCACACCTGGCGAAACGCAGCGCAGATAATTTTTCACCGCCAAAGCCAAACCATTATCGACTTTGTTTGCATTGAAATAACTAAATTACCGATCTTTTGCCTCATGTCGCTTCGATGCTCTCAGTGATTACTAGTTGATTTTCGATGTTGTTTCAATGTAAGCAAAGTCTATAATGATTTGGTAGTAAAAATGCAATGCTTCACCAGGTATGCAATGCTAAATCTACAATTCTCACTCATTAATATTATTTAATTGCAGCCATGGGAACTGGCCGTTCCAAGAAGGAGGCCAAGCATTCGGCAGCCAAAGCTCTTCTTGACAAGTTAACCGGTGCGGCCCCAGCTGACCAAGGAACCAACGGCAACGTGCCCGAGACGTAAGCATCATCAATCTACATATTTCATCACATGTGAAATTCCCCAAACTTTGTATGTGCTCTTTTCAGATTCAGATTGATGTAAAATTAATATTGTAATTATCCTTGCAGTGGTGCTGTAGTGGCATCTTTTGAAGATAAGCTGATGGGCAACCCTGTCGGCTGGCTGCAAGAGCTTTGCATGTCGCGCTTCTGGCCTCCGCCTTCCTACCATGCGGAAAATGATGACAATGTTAACCGTCGTAAGTTTTATTTGTTGATATCAGTATTCAGAGACAGTGTATACATAAGATATAATGGCCGGCAATCTTCTTGAGCTAGATCTTGACTGCGCAAAAACATAATTTGTAGGCGAAAGCGCAATTGCGCAGCCCACCGGAATTTCAAGTTTGCCGGGATCTTTATTGTTAGCTTATTTTAAATATGTTTATATTTTCATTACCTTAGACTCCCAGGGGGGAAATATAAGCATATGCTTGCTTAAATAGTCGTAAGCAATATTGCTTACGACTATTTAAGCAAGCATATGCTTACTCTGAACTTAAAAAAAGGAATATGAAATTCATAACTTCTCAACATGGCAATGTGGTTCGAACATTTGAAAGTTGCTATTCACACAAGCTAGTATCTCTAGCAAGTGACATTTAAGATCCCCTACCACCCATTTTCCTACCTGATGCAGTTTTAAACGAAACAATGTTGTTATGCAGGTCTTCCCCACGAGCGCCAGTTTACAATCATCTGCACGCTGCTGAAGCGTCGCGAGGTCGGCACCGGCAAGTCCAAGAAGCTTGCCAAGCGCCAGGCAGCTTACAAGATGTGGCAAGCTCTGCAGGACAACCCTCCAGAATCCTTCCAGCCCGATGAGGAGGTAATATATCGAACATATTTTACTTAATTACAGCCAATTTTACTCTTTTAAACCTGGAAATGTGTTACAAAGAGTGGAAGTCCATTATTTTGTATTTCAATGGTTGCGCGAGTCTGATGTGTTAACGTAGAGAATAAGCCCTTGCAGTGTGTTTCATACAAATGAAGTCTCGTCCCATTTTCTATATTAACCAGGTAAAGAGTCCATGACATTCTTAAACACAATCTATAAATTGTCAACAAATCTTAAATTAATTCTAGCATTGAAACTAAAATTTTTAGGAAATCTGACAAAATACAGACGGATTAGTTTATAGGTTAAAATGTTTTATTGTAATTTATATTATTTTATTAGAATATTGGAAAAAGGCCAAAACTGCATTTGTATGCAAGCGCGGGCGCTCTCGCAGTTATATCCTATTAACAAGAAATGTTTTTAATATAAATTTTACTGTTCCAAATCCAAATACCTTTTTTTACTAATCATTTTATGTAATTAAATGTGCGAATCCTTTCCCTTCAGTTATCAAAAAAGAAACACTAACAGCCAGTGATACTTGCGGCTTTTGTTATGTTCTGAAAGGTTTGCACTTGGCCAGGTATTTTACTATCTTTCGGTCGGCTCCTTCAAGTTCGAACGAACGAAAGGATCACTTCTTCACAACTGTTTTTTATAATCCGTGTTGTTTTCTAGGGAGTCGCGGCGCGCTATGCCGACTTGAAAGATAGTAAAATCTCCACACTAACTACAAGTCACAGCCACAAGGTGTCGCAGTTTCACAAACATCTCAAACAGTCTGTCGGCCCCAACCTGGCCAAGTTGCAGGTACGAAATTTCAAATTATTATGCATGGGTGTTTTTTGGAATTAATATTTTAATGCATGGTTACCAAACTAACATGACTTGACATTCATTAGCCCAGACAATTTACGGTTTGACTAATTAAGAATTGTTTTTGTTTTTCGGTATGTAATTTTAGTGCCAATTTGAGACTTAGAAAAATATTTTAGATAAGTCTTTCTTGTCACTAAAAGGTGCCGGTTACAGTTAAAAAATCCCACACAAAATTACTTCCCACCCCTAACAAAACCTCGTTATTTGAATGGGCTAGATTAGTAGACAGATGTAGTTAGTTTCCTTGCCTTCTTTAGTTGATACATATGTTAAAGTGTTTCTTTCAATGGCAGGTGACCCCACTGAACAACAAGGACTTCAACTTTGTCCAGTTTCTGCAAGAGATTGCCTCTGAGCAGTCATTTGAAGTGACCTATGTGGATATCGAAGAGAAGTCGATGACAGGCCGGTCTCAGTGCCTCGTTCAGCTCTCCACTCTTCCTGTGGCCGTCTGCTATGGATCTGGTTTAACCAGTAAGGATGCCCAGGCTTCTGCTGCTCAGAATGCCCTCGAGTACCTTAAGATAATGACCAAGAAGTGAATGCCTCATCAACTCGCGACATCAATGCAACACGCCTAGTGCCCTATGCGTGCGATTTAAAGGCAAAATAAGACACAAATGAATTTACTTTTAAGTTTACAGTACAGACGTTTTAGCGATGCACTCATGAGTGCGTAGTGTGTACTTGAGAGCCTGTCGTTGATGTCGCAAGGTTTTGAGTCTATACTTATCTTTATCACCACTTCCCATTTGAATATGGCATTATGCCTGTGTGCCAGTAGCACTTCGGGCTATGCTTTATAACTGGCATATTTGCAGTATCTTACTTGTGATTCTTTTCATCAAGTTTTTATCTTTGTCGTCGTGACAGTGTTTTGTTGTGTTGTCTTTGTTTCAATATTTTTCCTTTAGTGTAGAAAACATTCCAAATTAGCAAGTGATTCCTCACTTGTACTATTACTGCCAATGTGCGAGGATAAATTGCATAGCCCGTAAACTTAAAAAGACACAAAGTATGGAGTGGTCATATAACAAAATACAAGCTATACTTTGCATAGAATTAGTGTAATTTTCCCAGCGTGGAAATTACTTAAATTAAAAATAATAAAAAAAAACCAAAAAAAATATAAAAAATGTGTAAAATGTAAAAAAAAAGTGTGGACTATATATTTCCAGTTTAATATTCAGCATTATTTAGGCATTCTTTGCATTCATGTGTAAATGAAATTGTTATCCACTTACCCAAAATCAAAATCTTAGCTTTAGTGAATTAATGTAATTTATGAATTTACCAATCAAATATTTTATTGTTATACAGGCATCTGCTATTATTTAACTAACGTGGATGTATATATCCAAGTGTGTTAAGGATTATTTAACATGCTGAGCATTAAACGGAAAAAATATTCTCAGCTAGTATTGTCTTGTTGACGAACTGCTCTGACCTTTGCTTTGTAACAAGCTCCGAGGCAGCAGTTAATCACTTGAACTTCTTACAAAGTGCAAGGGTTGGTACTTGCAGATTACTTGCGTGTCATTGATGAGAGGCAGGATTGCTGATTGATTTTTATTTGGATTTTACCAGTGACTGTCTAGGTTTTCTTTTGAATACATGATGGAAAACTTTGCAGGGAAGCTGAGAACTATGTGTTAGAGTGAATTATATCACTGGAATTAGTGGTTGCGGAGTTAGGATCCCTTGCCTGTGAAAATGGGCATTATTTTAATGCAAAGTATAGAGGTTGTAACAATTTCTACTTGTACAAAATCGTCGTCAGTGCAACGTGCTTTGCGCCAGACATATGGGCACCGACGAGGATCCTGTACACACCAAGTTTCTTTTAAATTGAATGGTGTGAGTTCAGCCTGCCCTTGTAAAACATCGCACTGTTCAAGTTAGAAAAGACTAACTGGAGTAAAGGAATGGAGTTCTGTTCAACCAAGACCAACTAAATAAAGTTGCGATGTCTTACCATCCGGACATGGTTCACGTGTTATTTTGTGTTTAGTGAGTCTTGGTTTTACTTGTTCTTGATAATCTCAAGGATAATAAATAAGTAGTAATTGTAGATTATTGTCACTTTAAGTGGACACTCGGTTTCACCCTCTTGCCTAGATGTACGAAATATTACTAACATAATCATGCAAAACATATTTGTAAGAAATTAATTTTGCTATGCATTGTTTCTGCTATTAACTTCAATAAATTTTGGTGTTGCTTGAAATGAATGGCTCGTTATTTTACTCATACACCCTTCACAAGCCCTTCACCTACACTGTACAGTCGCCATCAGATATATCAGAGCAAACAAGGTAGTCAAATCATTCTAAGCAGTTCTAATGTTCAATAATTTCTTTACACATAACAAGCACATAACCAATCAAAAATATCGGAACGCATAGTACTGTAAAGAATTGGTTGAAAATAAGCACTGCTCAGAAATATTTGAACACCTTGTATGCTACGTGGTGACTGTACAGTTGCCGTGTGTACATAATTATTTTATTCATAATTAAAAGAATAGTTAGGGAGGCGAGGTAGCTAAATGGCGTAATTCAACGGCGCCGTCGAGACCTATCAAAATCGAAAGATAAAATAATTTCGAAAAGAAAAGCTCGTATGGTAAAAACCATTTTAGCGGTGGGTTTGGCGTGTACGGTTTTTCAAAAATTATTAAGATAAACAAAAAACCCGACTGCATAAAAAACCTATTAACTGAAAAGAGAAAAACAAGCTCTAAAATCACTAATCAGCTATAACACCTGTATTTAAGCTAATATAATTTGAATGTTATTAGGTAGGTATCGCAAACGGGGACAAAGGAGATTTTTGGTTAGTTATTTTTGACCCCGCCTGCAATACCTACCTAATAACATTCAAATTATATTAGCTTAAATACAGGTGTTATAGCTGATTAGTGATTTTAGAGCTTGTTTTTCTCTTTTCAGTTAATAGGTTTTTTATGCAGTCGGGTTTTTTGTTTATCTTAATAATTTAGTTTATTTCATACTTTTTAGTCTTGTGTCGAAACGGTAACATAAAAGTACTATAATATTTATATATTTTGAATCGTCTGATCACTAGCTTTCATTTGATACCCATATTGTAATTTTTAACAAAAAAAAATTGTTTATTCCCCCTCTCTTTTTTATTTCGTAGACGCCATCTTGAAATAATATACCCTATGTCACTCTCACGATTTTTACGAATAAAATGACACCCCATACGTTAAAATCCATCAAGCCGTTTAGGCTGTAGGCCGTGCCAAAGAAATAGACATACAAACATACATACATACATACATAGATACATACATACATACATACGCTCGAAAAACATAACCCTCCTTCTGTCGCAGTCGGGTAAAAATGTAAAAAAAAACAGTTACTTGGGCATTCTCGAGCGCGTCAGATATTCATACTACGTATGCCCCAAGTGCCTCTGATAACAACGGTATACTAATCTGCCGGTTTGCGTGGTGGGGGTAGGCATATAAAGTAGTCAAAAATGCAAAAAAAAAAAAATTTACTCGAACGCGTCAGATTTTCGGAAGGGGTGTTAAGTAGGCCCCAAGGAAGCTCCCTTTAAAAAAACTGACGATTTCGGCGTGACGATAAGTTACGATGAATTTTTGAAAATGCAAAAAAAAAAGTTTTTTTGAAATACTCGAGCGCGTCAGATTTTCATAGGGGAGGTTTATCTCGGTATCCTGAAAACATATTTTCTTAATCTGACAAAAATGTTGGTGGGTTCTCTTAATCTGACCAAAAAAGGTTTTTTGGTTTTTTTTTCCTTTCCTTTTCCTTGATAAAACGGGGAATTTAAGAATGACAATAAAGCGATAGATACAACCAACGTAAATGTAGATGAAATGTAGTACGAATTGTATTATTTATTGTATAAAAAAATGAAATGATATAAAAATTGTATTATTTATTGTATAAAAAAATGAAATGATATAAAAATTGTATTATAATTGTATTGTTATGTATAGCGACCTTTACATTTTTGCTCAATACAATTCATCTTCTTCTACACTGGAACTTTGAGTTTTTATGATGCTTCAAGTCAAAAAGTTTTAACTTTAAAATAAAATTACCTTTTTTGTTTATTTAAACTTTTTTTTTGTAAAATGTAGGTATCGTTCGCGACTTATATGCCGCAACGCGTTTTTCGGAAGACGAAATGGCTCCTCCACACTTCCGGTCATGCGGAAACCGGCAGATTTTGTATTTTTAGTAAGTTTTAGATTATATTCTCCAAAATAAAAATAAAAAAAATCGCGCTCGAGAATGCCGGATTAACGTTTTTTTTTTACAAGTCCGCGACCCTATAACTCGGCGGCGTCAAGGACTTATCGTCAGATTAGTTAAATTTAGTCTTAAAACACTAAAATCAACCCCCAATATCTTAAACTGACGCGCTCGAGTATTTCAGACTATCGATTTTTTTTTACTAATCTGATCGTCTATCCTAGGCGCGCGTCACTACATATAGAGCTAAATACTTTACAAAGTTGTTCTATTAGGTCTAAGGTATCTCTCATATCTTAAACTGCCACGCTCGAGTATTACCGAAAATTCCCCTATTCGCCTCCCTAACTAGAACCTGAATTGATTAATATTAGTCTCGGTACTACTAGTAACTAGTGTAACGTGGATGTACTGAGTATATCTCTCCTCGGGGAATATAGTCGTGATGTCCCACAGCCGGTGCTGCCGCGTTCCCGCTATCTTTCTCGCTCTAAAAAATTCGATTCCGTGCTGCCAGATGAGGCTCAACCCTAAAACCGTAGTGATTACTTGTTTAGTAACCACTATAGTAGTTACCACTGTACGACCTGTTCTTACGAAATATCTATCTCTATCTAAAACAAGAAATAAAGGAACTACCTTTATTTCTTTACAAATCTAAACTAAAAATAAAAGAATTTGTGTGTTTATTTGGTCGAAGTATTTCGAAATAATAATATTCATTAAATAAAATAGAAACAGTTTATTAATTATTACATTCTTAGTTTACTCTTATGTTTTAATTTAAATTGACATAACTTTGCAGATCTTGAAAGACTATGTGATGACGATGCGGGACGATCTATTGGCGAATTATTGCACATTATTGTATACGATTTTAAGCCACTACATTGAAGATATGGGTTATGTTGATAACTGTCATCTTGCGATAATGTCCATGTTTCAATTTCTTTAGTTGGCGTCAATATATTATTTTGTTGTATATTTTCCTCAAATATGCTTCTGTCGCGCTCAAGAAATGCTTCCGTTGTAGGATTAAGATAGTTAACACATTCGTAAGGTGGTTCATCAATGTCATCATAGGTACCAGTATTATCAAGATGATGATAATCGTAATTGTCTTTAGATTGTATTGGAGAGTAAATGCTTGCACTACTGTCACAAAACTCCGCAGGAGGTGTAATAATCAGATCAGGATCTTGTTTGCTAAAACACTGTAAGAGTGTTTTGGGATTAAACATTGATTGATCTATATTAAAATCTGTAGAAGGTTCTAACATCTCCTGAACAGGTGAATGACAATCAGGCATATCTTCGTGTAAGGTTTCCTCGATATCAGAGCTTTGGATCATCTTCGAGTCTTCAATTTCATTTATTTCTTTGCTAATTATGACATTATTTTGATCCATTGCTCTAATCCGTGTAAGTATGGCATCGCTAGTAGGTTTCGGGGTTCTTGAAGCTTCAACGATGAGAGTTTTTGGTAATGAAATATCTAAATTATGTATGTCACTTATTTTGTATGGCCTTTTAACTTTCGAGATCGGCTTCGTCACATCCAAAACTACGTTTTTGTTAATGCTGTTTTCGATGTTATTATTTGGGAATACGTTGTTGTTTTTCCTGAAAGGTGAAAATAGGTACAACATAAGTTTATCTCCTATACTTTCGTTTGTAAGTAAATGACCTAGTAGGTACTATTTATTAATATTTAAGTACATACACAGGAAGTGTTCGAAATATAGTTGACAAATATTTGTAAAACCTCACCTTAAAATTGTACTGTATTTGTGCAAAATTCTTCCAACTTCACTATTTGCAGCACCACAAGTGCTCTGTGTGGCTTTTGCTTTAGGGCTTTCGGGTACAGGAATTATTTCTGGTTTTATGATTTCAACTTCCCGATGATGAGATACAACATCTGACTCGTGTTTCTCAATTGTTTTTCCTGCAGTTTTATCTTTTGTGTCGTTTTCAATTGTTTTTGCAATCGTATATTTATTTACTTCCAGATTTTTAACATCCTTCAAGTTCTCTATTTCCATGCATCGGTTGTATTTTATTTTATTTTCTGTTATTTCATGTTCGATCACGCTGCTCTGTTTGGCTTTGGTAATCTCAAAACTATTGTTGAAATTATCGTCTCTATTAGTAGATACAATTTCCGGTAAATCTAAATTACAACTTTTCTTCACGTTACTCCTTCCTTTTGAAGATATAATTTCTGTTACATTCAAATCTAATTTCAATTTTCTTACTATTTGAAGCTTGCGTTCTGCTGTATTCCTAATACAAACATCAATTTTAGTTGTGGTATACGAATATTTATTTATGTTGCCTTCCTGTTTACTTATATCATTATTCCACATTCGATTTGTATTTGTGTTTTTGTCTTCATCTGGTATTTTAGTAGTAGTTGATGTACTGTATTTTCTGTAGTGCACATTTGACATAGGATACGTGTTTTCTAGCTCTAGGGAATACTTATCGTCACCCTTATTATCCGATGTATGAAATGGTTGTTGATTGATATTCTTTGTTCTTGAGTTGCAAACTGATAACAATTCCTTTGATATTTTATTTCGATTCACATCTTGACAAGGTTTTTCATGTCTTTCGTTTGTGATTATATTCCTATTTCCATAAATAGTATTTGGGTTTTTATGTAAGCTCATCTTGGGAATCAAAGGTTCATAGAGTAAGTCAATACGTTTGTTTTTAGATCTCTCTTTTTCAATATTTTGGCAATTGAAAGGGACTATGTAATTAATAGTTGGTTTTATTTTATTAGTTTCTTCATAAAGTTCGTTCAACTTGCAGTTTGTCTCATTCAGATTATTCGGTATAAGAGCATTTTCATTGAAATAATTCTTTTCTATGCATGTTTCTATATTACCAAAATTATAATGCTCATTAACATGTTGGTTTTCCTCTTGTATTATTTCTTCAATATCGCTTTTATTATGTACATTTTCCATCTCAGTTTCTAGAATAGAATGGTTGATATTGTTAACAGTACTATCTATATTTTCCTTTGTGTTACTATGAGTATCATTCTGCTGTTTAGTTAAATTATTGACGTTGGTTTTTAAAAATTTTGGGTCACTCTCAAATGTTAATATATTGTTTATACAACTATGGCTTAATTGTTCATTTCTTTCATTCACTAGGTCTACTATTTCTATGTCATGTTGCTTTTCATAGTCTGCTATGTTGTTTTCTGACATTTTTTTATTTGTTCTTCCAACTTCAGGTTCTTTAGCTTCCATATCATTATTATTATTTTTTTTATTTTTTTTCGAAGCTTCTTCTTCCTCTAAATTCGTCTTTTCCTCAAAGGTCTCATTGTTAAATGTATCTTTCATTTCATTAGTTTTGTCGATTTCTGATTTTTTTTCTAACAATTCTTTAACGTTAACATCAGTGTAATTAGTACTACAGTTATTCGTAGTTTTCAATAAAAACTTTTCTATTTCACTTTTTATAGTGTCTGAAAATCCTGTTTCTTTTCTTAGTATATCTTTTTCAGTCTCATCATCACTTAAGTTCATGTTTTTTTCTAGCAAATCAATAAAGTTGTAATTAGTCTTTGCGTTTGAACGTTTACCTTTTTGGATTCTGGTTTCAAATTGATGCATAGTATTTTTAGTACTTTTTGTCCTATTTACTTTGGAATTTTTGCAATTGTTGAAAAATGAACTCTGTATTTGATCAAATCTTTTAGCGGTTTCGTTCTGTGATTCGAGTGCTGTATTTTTTATAGAACTCTTTGGCACATCAACAGGATTTATATTTTTGGAGATTTCGCTTTCGATCTCATTCAAAATACTATCTATTCGATCGTCAACCATAACACAGTCATTTTCATCGTCACTCATCATTTCTGCAAATTCACTTTCATAATTATCTGTATTGCCTTTCACCATCGGATTGATATCATCTAACGCATTCCTATCTATTACACAATCATTAATGATATTTGAGGTTGTTGGTGTGTCTGGTGGAATCATGTCCTGTAAGATTTGATTAGAAACCTGTGCCGAATTGTGTAGTTCTTCATTGATTTCTTTTGAAGCCATAGCAAACGACTCTTTCAGATATCTGAACTTTTCTAAAAGTGCATTATCGCGTTTCTTTTTCTCTTTTGACTGTGTTATATCGTCGGTGTTCTTTCTTTTGCTTTGTTTAAAAGCATCAGTAACAGTTGTTTGTTTTTTGGTAGTTTTCGTAGTCGAATTATCTTCTGTTGTTGCGATACATGTTTCGCCTCGAGTAAAGATAGGTTCTAAATCTTTGAAAATATATTCACATTTTGTATCGATGCCAACTGAAAAAACATTATAAGCCTCACGTCAAAACGGGGTCTTTCTAAATATGCTGACAGTTTTTTTAAGAGGACGATCAGATCACTAAATTGAACAACTTTCTCTATGGAACCAATACCGAAATCGTGGAAAAAATCTGCCATACATTTGTGTTGAGTACACTGACCTCTATTATACAGGGTGTAAGGAAAAGTATCATTAACCTTTAAACCACATACTCTACCCATCAAACTGAACAACTTTTACTATGGGAGCAAACCTGTCAGAACAAACAAAATATCAGCTGTCTCATACTAAACTGCAATACCTACTCGATTCAAACGCAGATTATTCTTTTTGTTCTGACAGGTTTGCTCCCATAGTAAAAGTTGTTCAGTTTGGTGGATAGACTATGTAGTTAAAAGGTTAATTATACTTTTCCTCACACCCTGTATTGTCGATAAGGTTTGTAGTTTTTTATGAATACAACTGATGTTTGTTCTCGATTTCGACGTTAGACCAATAGAGAAAAATGTTCAGTTTGATGGTCTTATCATCGCCTTAAAAACGTCAATTTATTAAGAAAGTACCGTACCCATCCCCTTTTCAAGGTGTTACAAAAGTAAAAATAAATATTTTAAACTTTTAAGGGGGTTGTTTAGACCATCAAACTGAACAACTTTCACTATGGGACCAACATCGAAATCGCGAAAAAAAAAATCACTTGTCCCATACATTTAGCTCGAGTAGATTTGTAGTTTAGTATGGAACATCAGAATTTTTTTTCGCGATTTTGATGTTGGTCCCATAGTGAAAGTTGCTCAGTTTGATGGTCTGAACCACCCCGTTAAAAGTTTATTTGTATTTTTGTAACACCTTGTATAGTTACCGAACGACTTACCAAACTTTGAGCTGATGCAGTGCACAAATACTTTATGCTCAAAACTGTGTTTTCTTATAATTTCGTGTGTTATAGTGCCATCGTAAACGCTTATCAAATCTTTATCCCTGAAACCGGATTACAAAAATTGCACAAATGAAAACTTATTGACATTACCTAAATTGTTGCTAATGAAAAACTAATAATAATGTAGCAATAATGCTGACTTGAAAGATGTTAACGAAATAAGGTGATTTTCGGAGTCTCCTACAGCCACGTAGCATTTGTGGCTATTGCTTGCAGTCAATTGTTCCATGTTTTGTGCCAAATAGGCCTGGTTTAGTAATGTCAGTTGTATGGAGACTCTCTTTTCGTCTATTGGCGTCATAGTAAGCTGGTATTTTGGGAGTAAGCTTATTTGTTTTCGTAGTATATTTCCCGCTGGTGCGCCTTTGTTCATTATCTGTAATAGTGATAAGATTTTTTCATATAACTTTATTCTGAATGGTTTCATCAATGACTAGTTATGTATAAAGGCTATACAACGTGTTAATGAATTAACGCAAAACTAGAAAGTAGTTTGTTTAGAATCGAGAGCAGAATCGAATTATCATGTTTTCAACATAGGATTTTTTTTTCAGAATATTAAATAATTTGTTTGTCAAACTTAAAAATTTACTGAACTCGATCTCAACCCACCGCACGGCACACTCACCCTACTTACTACCAAAACAAGATTCTTAAAATGTATCCATGAGCATGCTAGCGCTTTCATTTGTTGCTGAAATAATAACAAATCATTTTTGCCCGAAAAATTAAAATGCGAATAACTTTAAATTTTAACTATCAAAATTATGAAATTATTGTTTCAATCTAATTATTTTGTTATAAATCTGTTGGGGTGTATAAGGTTTTGCGCTTATTCATTAACACGTTGTATACAGGTATACGGTAGGTAATGTTCACAACTTGCAACACAAATACATATACGGTCCTTCTAAATATGCTGACTCTTTTTTAAGGGGATGATCAGACCGTCATACTGAACAACTTTCTCTATTGGAGCAACATCCAAATAGCGAAATAAAAATTTGTTGTCCCATACATTTGGCTGAAGTAAGTTAGCAGTTTTGTATGGAAGAGCTGATTTTTTTTCGCGATATCGATGTTGGTGCCATAGAGAAAGTTTTAAATACGCGGACACTTTTTTAAGGGGATGATCAGACCGTCAAACTGAACAACTTTCTCTATGGGACCAACATCCAAATCGCGAAAAAAAAATCTGCTGTCCCATACAGTTTGACGGTCTGATCATCCCCTTAAAAAAGTGTCAGCATATTAATAAAGACCCTATAGATACCTACTAAGTAAAATGAACTGCAAGACTCATTGTCTTTCAATCTTTACAGGCGTTTTCTGATTAATAAAAGCCTGTTACACCACTTTTGGATAAGTTCTTGTTAGCTTATCCCACAGCTCATTTGACATATTTTGTATGAAGAATATGTCAAATGAGCTGTCGGTTAAGCTAACAAGAACTTATTCGGAAGTGGTGAAACAGGCCCTAAAACCTTTAACTTTACTGCAGAGCTGAAGTAATAAATGTAATCTAAAGTATTCGGAAGCAAAATTCGTACGCTTGAACAAAGATTATTATGACATTAAGGCTCTGAGAAGACGACGAACAATTTTGTCTGACGGGCACGTTGTCTGTACGATGGAACTCCCCATGTAACCGTTTTCAGTCGCAGAATAACGAAGTATTTACAACTCCTCGCAGTTTCGTAACTGCTACGACACATGGTTACTGTCTGTGTCAGGTTTTTTAATATGTGTGCTAACTGTTCACTCATAATCCGACCGAAAAAGTTTCCGTAACTGTGTGTTGTCGTTGTATCCACTCGTTACGTATTTTTTGTGATAACTGGATACAATGTCATCGTACACATCGTGAGGAAAGCTGGTTCGATCCCCGTCCAGGCCGACTCGTACCAATGAGTTTTTCGGAAATTATGTACGATTTGTAACACCATTGGCTTTTAGGTGAAGGAAAACATCGTGAGGAAACCGGCATGCTTCAATTTCGAGGCATGTATTGTACCCACTGTCCATTATAGGTGGCCACGGGCTCACCCCCCGTCATACTGGATAGAGTTTCGCTACTACTGGTGAAACGTGGATGTTCTGAGGTTTCAGAATGTCTCTGACTACCCCCTGGGGGAATATAGTCGTGAGTATATGCTTATGCTTATGGATACAATGTTGCCATACGGCGGAGTAACTGTGCAACCAACATTTTTTTGTCGACTATTCCCGATTTTTAATCCTGGCGACACGTGTCGAATCTCCGACCACAAAATGTTTTGAATCCAAATCAGAGTTGACACATAGTGATCGTATTTTTTGTAACGGCTGCCGAAAATGGCTATATGGGTGGATGTATAAATGGGATTTATCCCTCTCCCCCGAAATCCGAATGTTTGTGTATAATTGAGATTGCAGCGATCTAATCTTTATTGTTTTTCGGTTAATATCCCCACCCCCCGAAAATGATTGCCTCCTCCCCGAAAATCAGTCCCCCCTGCCCCGAACCAAAAGTCTATCTGCGGTAATTTCCATACTGAAGCGGCGTGTCAGTGGGCAAAATTGTCCGTCGTCTGTTCATGGTCTAAACTCTCACCCTCTCCAAATCCCTCGGGTGACTCTCCTCTAACAACAAGAAGTTGGTTTTGCCTGCTGTCGCCAACAGCGTGCTGAACGTTGGTCCGATTCCCTTCAGTTGTTTACTGACGTATGGAGAGTTCTCCCATAGTTGTGCTGCCAAGCATTTCGCGAGGAGCAAGGAGTTGAGTACGGCGGTAAAACATTTCGGTTGTGTTGAGGCTAGGTCTGCTTGAGTTACGTAGGCTACAAGGCCTGAAAGAAAAGCGTGGTTGACGAAGATTTAAACATGTATACACGGCGATACATCAAGCTAACCAAACCAAAATAAGCTGGCCGCGCACAGGTCGAGTAAAGAATAATGTCGCGCGGCCAGGTTATGTTAGTTTTGTATAGCTTGATGTGTCGCCGTTTGTACATTTTCGGGATATGATATTTTACTACAGCTAATATTACAACACAGTTCACGGAAATACCGCCGGGCAGGGCCTGTTTCGCCACATCTGGGTAAAAGTTCTTGAAGTATCTAATTTAAAGACATTTAAAACCACATGAGAGCAAAAAAGACTTTTAAGATTATGAGTCATAAAACGATAATTTTTTTGGACCTCCAATACAAAAGTGCGGTTCAGGAGATAGATTTTCTATTGGAGGTCCGAAAATTGGAGTCCGAAAACAGCACAGCAGGCAGGATCACTACCGACTAGGACTGTGCTATCGGGCCGTCGTAATAATAAATAAACTATTATCTACACTAATATTATAAAGAGGAAAGATTTGTACCTATTTTTGTATGTTTGTATGTTTGTAATGAATAGGCTCAAAAAGTACTGGGCCGATTTAAAAAATTCTTTCACCAATAGAATGCTACATTCTTCCAATTTGACATAGGCTACATTTCATTTTGAAAAAAATTAGGGATCCTTGGTAAAATTTGAACAATGTAACCGAAGGTGTAGAAAAATGAGTCTTACAATTTATTTGTCTACCCCGTGCGAAGCCGGGACGGGCTGCTAGTTAGTTATAAAAGAATGTAAACTTACATTTACATACTCTGTCAGCGATTCGCATGATCTTCATAGCTTCTTGGTGAAGGGATGGATCAGGGATGGGGAGGCAGCCAAGGATAGCTTGGATCATGCTGTAAGTTACCAAGGTTTTAATTTACTATCAAGTTTTCAGTATTAGTGATATTAAGGGGTCGTGGGTTCGATTCCCACGGGGGACACCTAGTGAAATGTCACTTTGTGCGTTTTTCCCCATTGGTTAGGACATTGCAGGCCGAATCACCTGATTGTCTAAAAAGAAAGATAATTCCGTGCTTCGGATGGCTCGTTAAGCCGTAAGGCGGTCTGAAAAAACTCCGACCAGAAACACGATATGAAGAATTAAGATAAGAAGAAGTATTAGTGATGTTGTTTGGATTTCAAAGAAAAATTACGTTCCTTATTAATTTATTGTGACATACAACGTCGAGAACATCGGTGCCGGGTTGCGGAGAGGTATGGATACTCAATCATGAGGCACCGGGTTTGAATCCGGACGGACGACATGCCATGTAGCAACGAGCTTTTCTAACTTATGTAAGTACGTAATGCGAACTGCTCTCAAACGGTGAAGGAAAACATCTTACGGAAACCTGCATACGATTAAATACAGAATTCCGATGCGTATGTGAAGACTTACCAATCCGCATTGGGCACGCGTGGTGGACTAACACCCATTACACCAGCCCTGAGGGTAGACCTGTGCCCTGCAGTGGGACGTATACAAGGTGTTACAAAAGTAAAAATAAACATTTAAAACTTTTAAGGGGGTTGTTTAGACCATCAAACTGAACAACTTTCACTATGGGATCAACATCGAAATCGCAACAACAAAATCAGCTGTCCGATACATTTGCCTCGAGTAGATTTGTAGTTTAGTATGGAACACCAGATTTTTCTTTACTGATTTTGGTATTGATCCAATAGTGAAAGTTGTTTACCCTCTTAAAATGTTTATTTGTTTTTTGTAACACCTTGTATGGGCTGATGATGATGATACATACATAAACCCACGACCACAACACGATGATACATACACTCACTACTACTCATACTTGTAGTTGTAACAAGGCTCACTTTTAAAAGTTTCAAGATGAAATAATATGTAAAGTTGGGAGATAGGTGGCTAGTCTTTTGCCCACAGACAAGCTGCATAAGAAACCACAGAACATTATAAGAGGGGTTAGAAATCCAAAGTAGCGCTTTTGCTTCGGAGACGGCTGTCGCCACTTGTCTTCCCACTCACGCTGCTACAATTACTCATGCCCTCTCGCTCGCACCACGCCGCGCGCTTTCTGCATGTTATGCAAATCATTGCATAACCTGTGGCGATACGTTCCACGCCTACTTTGCACTTCTAACCCCTCTTATAATGTTCTGTGTTAGAAACCCTTATCACTCAGTCACCTCGTACGACACCCACGGGAATAAATGGGGTGGTTCATTTTAAGCCGAAACCACATGGCGATGTGACATACAACTTACCAATTAAGCTTCATCTGCCTTGTCATGATCTTGCCTTTCATGGGGAACCTGATGGTGGCGGCCGCGTTGTTCCTGTTCATGGCGTTGAGGACCCTGCGCTCGTCCACGCGGAGATGCATGTCGGCCAACTCGTGGCTCTCGCATATTATCCATAGCAGCTTCTCTAGACTTTCTGTGCCTTCGATCTAGGTAAATTACGATTTAGAATGAACACAGAGTAGTATATTCCTTGATGAAGATAGACGTTAGGTGCATACATATAATAGTTTAGGTGCAACGAGTATTACGTTGCTATACGAAATTTAAATCACAGATTATACACCTACAACTTTCCCTAAGGAAATTAATTAAAAAGTATTTTGTATTGTATAGTACAAACTCCAGTATTTTAGAAGTTAGAGGGGGGATTGGCCCTATTTTTGACTTTGAGCGCAGATATCTCGACACAGAAGCATTATAACTATTTAGTTTCTATGAGAGTTTCGTTTCATTGGACGAGACCTATCCAACGCCACCTCACTCATTTTATTTAAATAAAGAATTATTTTTTTCCAATGCCCTTTTCGTTGTACAGGACGTTGTCGAAAAAAAATAGTTTCTTCATGACTACCTCATTTCTGGTTTTGGATTAGGTACTGTTATCTGTCGTCATGCCAAATTTCGATTCAATACGTGAAAAAACGAGCGAGTACTCGAGGTGGGGCATACAGACAGACAGAATGGACGAAAGTATAAGGGTTACTTGTTTGACTACGGAACCCTAAAAAACCCTAAAAAAGGTACTTTAGAACTACAAACCACATCTTGATTTACCTACATTAAGTAGGTGCGGGTTTACCTCCATCGAAGTTTCGGGTCAAACATTTTAAGTAAGTACCAAGGCAGGCAATTATGTACCTACCTATCACATAGGCAGGTACATCTGCTCAAGACTATATTCCTCGAGAGCCAGTCAGAGATATTCTGAAACCTCAGCACATCCACGTTTCACCAGTAGTACCGAAACTCTGTACAGGGTGACAGGTGAGCCCGTCGCCACTTATAATGGACAGTGGGTACAATACATGCCTCGAAATTGAAGCATGCAGGTTTCCTCACGATGTTTTCCTTCACCAAAAAGCCTGTGGTGTTACAAATCATACATAAATTCCGAAAAACTCATTGGTACGAGTCGAGGCCTGGACGGGGATCGAACCATCGCCTCCTGCACGGCAGGCAAGGTTACTCGCCACTGGACCACCTCGGCTTTCAGATTGACCTCTTATATAGGGTCCTTGTTAATATGCTGACAGTTTTTAAGGGGATGATCAGACCATCAAACTGAACAACTTTCTCTATGGGACTAAAGTCAAAATCGCGATTAAAAATTCAGCTCATACATACAAAACTGCAAACCTACTTGAGCCAAATGTATGGCTGCAGATTTTCAAGCAGGTTTGCAGTTTTGTATGGGACAGCAGATATTTTTTTCGCGATTTCATTGTTGGTGCCATAGAGAAAGTTGTTCAGTTTGAAGGTCCGATCATCTCCTTAAAAAAAGTGTCAGCATATTAAGTTGGACCCTGCATATGACCTATCACAATAAAATTGTTCAGTTTAGCTCATGTTTACCTACACGGTTTAGAGTCAAGCAGCGGTAAACAAGCCGTAACATTTAATACTTTACCTAGCCATTAGAAACACATTTGGGCGTACACGACATTTGACTTCGATGATTTTCGTTGCGTACGTACGAGCAGGCATGCAAAGTGTCATGCATAATTACGTGCAAATCTATTCTGTCAAGGTTTACTTGATTTATGAAATTTACTGATAGAATACCAGGTTTTTGTTATTACCTAACTAGTACCTACTAACTTTAATTTAATATATTTAAGACATGTCAGAAGTAATGGTCCAATGTTTTTAGAAATCAAATGTAAGTTAGTCTAAATTGAAGTTGAAAGGCTGAAATTTGGCAGTGAATATTAGTGTCCGACCGAACCTATGGCTTCATCGGCACTATTCGGCACATTCGGCTTCGGTCAAAATAAGCCGAAGTTTTCGCCGAAGACGGAGCTTTTCATTCAGCCACCTGGTTTCTTACAATGATATATTTTTATAATTCATTTCAGTTTCAATTAATAAAACTGAATAAAATTTAGTTTTGAATCAAAAGGAATTTAATTTATTTCAATCAAATTATGGCTTTAAAATAGCAGATTCATATGGCTAAATTGAATCCTTAATATTTATATAAACGCATATCTAATCTTAACTAGTATAAAACTGTAACAGAAGTGTGTCTGTACATTGAAGATATTTACAAGAAAAAGATTACGATGTGGCTTTTAGGTGTCCCTGACTCCAGATCAACCTTTTTGAAAAAATATTGTCAGTCTGTTTGCTTGTTTATTTGTTCGAGTTAACTACTGAAACGATTTAGATGAAACCTTTTCGTTTGATAGCTTATGATTTGACTTAAAATCTGGTATACCTACACGTTCGCGACAAAATAACAGTGTAGATTTTACATTGCATTTGTACTTTTTAGTCGGTTATTCTAGTATTTACACTTATGATTGAAACCTGACCTTCGGTCGGACACTGGTGAATATGTCTGTAAAGTCATTGGAATGGTGATCTATTATTTATTACAGTCATTACGTGTTGTGATGGAAGCATATCCGTAAAGTGTAATATTTTAATAAATTAAGTGTAGCAGGTACATACCTTCATAATGTGCTTCATAGTTTCCAAATCCAAGTAGTATATGGACATCAGGCGTCCGGCCTCTGTTGCCTCTATGCAGCTCGCTTCGTCCATGGTGATCATGCCAGCGCTGGCTAGCCCGTTCATGGCTTTCACGCATAATTCTGTAAAATGCAATATTATTTGCAAGCAGCCTGCTGAAAAAAACTGAAGCGCTCCGAGTGCTGGACTTTTTCCTCGCACTCCGCCTCGATATCGTGTATAAGTCTGCAGGGTGTTAGGGTAAACAGTTGCATTACTTTAAGGGGTGATTGTAGCCATGATACTGAACAACTTTCTCTAAGAAAACTACCTATAGGAAATTCGCAAAAAATTCTTTGGATTTTCCTTACTAAATGCAATCAGCTGATCGAACGTTTGTATGAAAAGTCAACATTTTTTGCAAATTTCCTATAGGTTGCTTTGTTTAAGGGGCCATAGGTTCAGATGAATATTTTCCAGAAGGACGTGATTGCCCGGCCCTCCGAAAAGTGCGTGCGTGTGCCGTAATTTAGATGAAAACGAATTAACAAAAGTACTTTTAATCGATTTTTTTATGATTTCACTAGATAAACTAATGGTGAATATGTGAGTAGACATACCAAAAATCGGAAACTATTTTAAGTTCTTCTAAAACGAGAAAAATGTTTAAATCCATTAAAATACGTCATCTTTGTGACGATTTTCTATCGAGTGAAGTAATTCCAATCGTATATTCAATTCATGATTTCATTAGATAAACTATCAAAGAATACTACGGTATGACTTTGGTTCGGAAAATGGTATAAAATCTAGTATTTCGTCTTACTATTGCGTCTTAAATGTTAATTCAGTTAGTTAAACATTTTTTGATGCAACTATTTAATGTTACAAAAGCAAAGTGTATCAGGATCGTAGCAGGTGGTGATCTGTTGTCTACCCTAATAGGAGAAAGATGTGCAAGTAGCCGAGTATGTATCTAATTATGCATGTTGTTGATCTTAAAATATTTAAATTGGAATTGAACACTTATTTAATTGTTTTGTCATCTTAGTTACTTAATTTGGAAAAAAAAATATCAAGATGCTATTGCAAAATCTAATAATTGTTAATTAACAGTTGCACAAGATTATATGAGTAAGCAATTATAGAAATAAAAAATACACATAGCAATAAATATCTTACAAATAAACACCGCAATTAAATAAAACGATGCGATGGTTGATAATGAATAACTTAGAATTAATATGGCGTGATATTTACTAGCATTTATTACTATTTAGGACCATCATACACTCATTAGGTTCCTTCAAGATGACATTAGAAATACCTTTATGTGTAAAGGGCATGCTATAACAATTTAACCTTTGGTTTAAGTGTAAAACTGCGAGCGACCTTGGGATGAAAATAGCTTACCTAAGCCCCACTTGCGTCAACGTGGGTTATCATTATCAATTAATAGGTATTCAATTTTTTAAACTGTTGATATAAAAGACCTGAGATAGCTATTTAACCCATGGTTTAAGTATTTTAAATGGCCCTTGACGACGTATGGCCCACTACTGGAGTCGTGTTCAGACGCTTATTCTAGGTATTTATAATATGTTACAATTAAGTTTCTACCGTTGCCTGAAATAAAGCTAAGTATAAATAAATAAAATAAATAAAGTATTATATCAACAAACTGGTAAGCTGAAGTAATGTCGTTTTCACTATACCTATCCAGTGATAGCGGACCAGTGATTTATTAACGTAAACAATATTTAGTTAAGAAATATATTTAATACCAGACCTAGGAGGAGGTACCTAGACCAGGTCAGGGACGTCATTAAAAAATGCCAGGTTAATAGTAGCCGAAATCGAAGGGAATGTATGACAAGATGTATGGACTTAGATGAAGCAAGAGAGGTGTGTCAGAACCGCCCAAAGTGAGGATCTGTAGTTTCTGCCTAACCATCTGGGAAAAAGGCGTGAGTTTATGTATGTATGTATACAATATGTTAATGAATTAACGCAAAACTAGAAAGTAGTTTGTTTAGAATCGAGAGCAGAATCAAATTATCATGGTTTTAATATAGTTTTTTTTTTTCAAAATATTAAATAATTTGTTTGTAAAATTTAAAATTTACTGAACTCGATCTCAACCCACAGCACGGGCACAATCACACTAGTTACTACCAAAACAAGATTCCTAAAATGTATCCGCGAACACGCTAGCGCTTTCATTCATTGCTGAAATGATAACAAATCATTTTTGCATCAAAACTTAAAATGTGAATAACTTTAAATTTGAACTATCAAAATAAAAAAATATTGTTTCAATCTAATTATGTTGTTATAAATCAGTTGGGGTGTATGAGGTTTTGCGCTTATTCATTAACACGTTGTATATTTAATTTTGTGATCTCAGAACACAACCAACAACTACGGAACCGATAATTGAACTGAAAATAGACAATAAAAATAAAAACATTCTGCTGCCCAAAAACAATGCGGCTAATTTTCAACAAAATTCTTAATGTAACGACACCCTCGGTAAATGTTGTTCTATTTTGATTCAGCAAGTTCAAACGTCATGCGCGCTCTTTCTGGCATGCATAAAATAATAAAGATGGGTGGCATGCGAGGCCTACTGGAGACCCAGGTTTCATGTTCATAATACTGTATTAAAACATTTTGTACTTTTCTTTTCAGTTTTAAATCGTACATAGAAGAAAGTTTGTGGGTCTACAAATTAAACAATCGTTTGAAAAAGTATAGCACTTATACCAAACATGAAGGAATCGCGTGCTCCGTCAAATGCTAAGGATCAGCATGTGTTGTGTTGAGACTCATCCATCACGATCCGGAACTGGTGAGTGGCGAGGTCGTGTGACCAGCGCATCGCGGTGCTTCCATTTACATTCAAACACATTATAAATGTAGGATTCGGGATCGTTTTCATTTACAACATGTAACTATTTCTGCATAAATATACGGTCCTTTTTAATATGCTGACACTTTATAAGGGGATGATCAGACCGTCAAACTGAACAACTATCTCTATGGGACCAACATCGAAATCGCAAAAAATATCAAATGTCTGGACATTTTAAGCCGAGTCGGTACTATAGTTTTGTATGGAACAGCAGATTTTTTTCGCGATTTCGAAGTTGTCTCCATAGTGAAAGTTGTTCAGTTTGATGGTCTGAGGAACCCCTAAGTATTTCTAGGGTGTTTTGTTACACCCTGTATATTTTTCCGATCAGTTTTGGATCGTACATAGAAGAAAGTTTGTGGGTCTCGTTTGAATGTGTTGCTAAGTTTATAGCACTTATACCAAACATGAAGGAATCGCATGCTCCGTCAAATGCTAAGGATCAACATGTGTTGTGTTGAGACTCATCCATCACGATCCGGAACTGGTGTTGAGTGGCGAGGTCGTGCGACATTATAAATGTAGGATTCTAGATCGTTTTCATTTACAACGTGTTACTATTTCTGCATAAATACAGGGTTAGGGGGTGCTTCAGACCATCAAACTGAACAACTTTCAATATGGAGCCAACTTCGAAAACGCGAAAAAAATCTGTTGTCCCATACATTTTTGAGTCGAGTTGGTACTGCAGCTTTGTATGAAACTGTTGTTTTTCTTTTCGGGATTTCGATGTTGGCTCGATATTGAAAGTTGTCCAGTTTGATGGTCTGAAGAACCCCGTAAATGCGCGTCGCTCACCAAAACCACACCCTGTATATTCATTGAGGTGGACAAACTTTTCTTTGCTACAAACTGTTTTTTTTAAACTAGCTGTTGCCCGCGACTACGTCTGCGTGGACTTTAAATCCGTATCCTATGTGTTAATCCAGAACATATTCTATGTGTGTGCTGAAATTCATCCAAATCTGTTCAGCCGTTTATGCGTGATTGAGCCACAAACATACAAACATCTTCACAAACTTTCGCATTTATAATAGTTATCTAATCATCTCACTATAAGGCAAGGTTCATTTTTAGCGTAAAGAATTTAACTTTGGTATTTTACATCGGCGTGTACAACTTCTATCACATACTTCAAATACATACACTCACAGACATGTACTCATTGGTAAGTCAATGTATGTCACTGCTCTGATATATACCCGTAACCGTAAACCTGCACATTTTTACTATTTGTTTTGCCACGTTTGTATTAACTTCTTAATTAAGAGTAATCTGTTATTGGCCTTATCTTAAGCTCACTATTTCTTTTGTACAATTGGTTTGTAACGCTGTTGATTACTTCAATAAACGAAAAATGAAATAATAATATATTTCTCTTAGCCCCACTTGCGTCCCAGGTTGGGTTAGCAATTAACTCCGTATAAAATAGCTCTCTCAATTGTTTTCCTATACAAAAAGTCATGGGTTACCAACTTAACCTGGAGTTTATTGCTAGCTCAGGTTGACGCAAGTGGGGCTTAACGCGCTAAAAGTAAGTATAACTTCAAAAAGAAATAAATATCTTGTACATTGTCACATAGATTATCTAATCCACATTGAAAGTACCAGAATCTAGCTCGGATTTGTATAGTTATGTATGATCATGCAACGGTATAGAATACACGACATATTGATACAAACATCCATTCATATTCATCATACAAATAATGTGGGATTCGAACCCTGACCCTTGGATTAACAGGCAGATTCACTTCCGACTGAGCGTCAAGGTAGTACCTATACATTATCGGGCCGTACAGTCGCCGTCAGTATCGTAGCACACAAGGTATTCAAATATTTCTAAGCAGTGATATTTTCGATAAATTCTTTACAGTAAATGCATATGCTTACGACTATATTCCCCGAGGGGGTAGTCAGAGAAATTCTGAATCCTCAGAACATCCACGTTTCACCAGTAGTACCGAAACTCTGTACAGTAAATGTTATCAATTATATCTAAACATGTATTTTGTCATAATTATCTGACCAGCTAATTTTCAATAATTTATTTACAATGTTATTTAAAATTTAAATGTATGACAACGGAGTAAGGTCTTTTTTTTTTTTTTTTTTATTATTGAATATTAGAATTGCTTAGTAATATTTGACCACATTGTTTGCTATGATATATCTGATGGCGACTGTACATAAAATCATGAAACAAACATAAAATAAAGATTGAATCAAGATTAATTCTAATCATGTTTACTTACTAGTTTTATTTATATATATAAATGTAAATTGGACGGACAGTTTACCATATTAAAATTCTAAGCAAACATATTACATAAACACTAGTTTATGTACACGACAGAAAAAATAGATAATAATACCTAGGGCAACAATTACGACTATGATAGATTAACTTTAATAAATCTAATCAAAGTAATAAGTCCATCTAAACAAATAATAAACTATTCATAACAATACGATTTGATTGGAGATAAAAAGACAATAAGTACAATTAAGTAGGTAATTAATTTCGTTTTATTACAAATGCAGAGATAAAATAGTAATTACTAGCGATAATCCACTAACGAGTGTGATTAGCCTGTCGCACTGAAAACGGAGGCTTCATCAATCAGTGGGTTAAGGCAAGCAAAGGTTCAGGGTTTTTTATATTATTTTAGTTCATTTGCAGACAATTCTAAGGTGATTAAATATTACGCATTACGCATTATTCCATATTTTGTTTATATACCGAAACTCTGTCCAGTGTGACGGGGAGTAAGCCCGTCGCCACTTATAATGGACAGTGGGTACAATACATGCCTCAAAATTGAAGCATGCAGGTTTCCTCACGATGTTTTCCTTCACCGAAAAGCCAGTGATGTTACAAATCGTACATAAATTCCGAAAAACGATACTACTAGTGAAACGTGGATGTTCTGTGGTTTCAGAATATCTCTGACTCGGAGAATATAGTCGTGAGTATATGCTTATGCTTGTTTTTATAAAAGAAGTGTGTTGTAGAGTTTCTGGCCGCATCTTCTCTACAACGGAACGCCTTCCGACGCGGTGGTAGAGTCAAAAATAACGTCAGAAAGCTATTCATGTGATATTATTTTGATTTTGAGTTTGTAAAATAAATCTGGAGTGCTATTTTTGATTGTTACACATTCTAATAAAATTCGTATACGGAATTGAGAAAAAATTTATGCAGTTTATGCAACATTCGCATTCGAATTTGAATGTGTGCTAAAAAAACAGCGCTGGTCAGTGTATTTTAACCAGCAAACGCTGAAGTCTAGTCCCCTTTCTCATAGTATTAACTTTGAAACTTATATTGGGTCCTTCTTAATATGCTGACAGTTTTTTAAGGGGATGCTCAGACTGAACAACTTTCTCTATGACACCAACATCAAAATCGCAGCGCAAACAGCTGTTCAATACAAAACTGCAAACCTACTCGATCCAAATGTATGGGACAGCAAATTTTTTTATCGCGATTTCGATGTTGGTGCCATAGAGAAAGTTGTTCAGTTTGACAGAGTGATCATCCCTTTAAAAAAGTGTCAGCATATTAAGAAGGACCCTGTATACCATTGACTAAGTATCATTCAAATATACAATACATCAACAAAAAATCTGGTAAAATATTGTGTGTTAATAATGACAAAATATCGGTTGCTAAGAAGAACGTCGTTTTATGAGAAAAAAATTAATTTTTGGTACTTACCTTAACCTTTTTCATAATATTACCTTTTAAGTTTATGTTTAGATAAAATGATGTTGTTAAACTTATGTTTTGCTGTGACAATAAATCTATTTCATTCATAAGGACCTGTTTTGATTTAAACAAAGCTACTCACCCTCAATTTTCTTCGAAATAAGATTCGTGGGAGCAGCCTGGGGAAGCCCGAGGTACCTCTTGGGTTCGCGAGCAGCGCGTACGTAGAGGAATGTAGAGCGCAGCCACTGTACGCATTGCGCGACGTCGGTCACTGTGCCCAGGGCTGCCTCGCTGTTCAGGTTCTCAGCTAGCCGCTTGTGCAGGTAGCTATGCAGTGGCTCGCTCCCACCCACCAATGCTTGATAGCGGGCCTGTATGTCGAAATATCTCTTTGGAAGTTTTATCAATAAGATTGTACCCATAAACTTTATTGAATGATAACAATGAATGAATAAGAGTAATGACCACATGCTGTCCTGTAAATTGGAGCTCACAGGTACTATCTAGACCGAAGTTCAAAAATACGCCGAATCTTTTCGTGAAAAGGTACGGTAGTGGAAAGGGGGAAGGGGGTAGGACCCCTAAATTTTGGGTGGAATCTGCAGATCCTCATTTCTAGTGTTAATATAAAGTTTCATTGACGTAGATTTTTTTTGGAATATACTACTCTGTATCAGGAAGCTGATTTGATTAGCAATTGATGAGCATATTCCTTGGACAATACCTATGCCACCTTCCTGGTACCTATATTTTCTGAAAATACTTGTTCCTAGCCTATATTATATTAACGATTTCCTTGGTAACCTTAATGAGTCAAATTGACATTAGAAACAATGAAAAAGAAAAAAACCGGCCAAGTGCGAGTCGGAGTCGCGCACTGAGCGTTCCGTAACATCATACTAAATTTAAAAAAAAAATGTTGTCACCGGAATCTTTTACTTATTGTTTTTTATTTTGTCATCAAATCCAATACAATAATACTTGTTATGTGAAAATTTCAACTGGCTACCTATTATGGTACAGAAGATACAGCCATCTGAAGCTAGAACGGATGGACGGAAATAGTAGGCTCATGAATAGAGCCCGTTTTCACCCTTTGGGTACGGAACCCTAAAAAGCATTGACAAAGAATTTTCGATTACAATAAAGCAAAGAACACAATCATCCAAAAAGTAAATATTGACGTTTGATATTACATTACACTTACACTCGTATTTTTCTAAAAGAAATTAATAAATCTACACTAATATTATAAAGAGGAAAGATTTGTACCTATTTTTGTATGTTTGTATGTTTGTAATGAATAGGCTCAAAAAGTACTGGGCCGATTTAAAAAATTCTTTCACCAATAGAATGCTACATTCTTCCAATTTGACATAGGCTACATTTCATTTTGAAAAAAATTAGGGATCCTTGGTAAAATTTGAACAATGTAACCGAAGGTGTAGAAAAATGAGTCTTAAAATTTATTTGTCTACCCCGTGCGAAGCCGGGACGGGCTGCTAGTATTGTATAAAGTGAAATAAGTAAAATCATCATGGGTCTCTCAAAAGAGGAAAAGAAAGCGAGGAAGGAAGCTAAGAAGCTGGAAAAATTACGATTAGAGATGGAGCTAAAGAAGAAGATGAGACGCGACGAGCTTATGCGTGAAATGTCTGCACAAGCCAAGAAGCGCGGCGATCTAGATAAAAGTTGGCGCGATATGATGATGAGGATCAAGGAGCCTGTCTTTAAGCAGGACATAGAAATCATGTGGCACGTATTCGAAAGGGCCTGTGATAAGAAAGATTACCTAATCAAATATGTAATGAAACTAGTCAACGTAGCAGATGATCAATTCCAACGCATTATTGCCAGCTTTTGCGATACGCTGGACACTATGATAATTAAGTTCTTATCTGACTTAGAAGAAATGTCGAAAGATTATGATCGAAGAATGGCTGCGCTACTAAAACGTGGTGAAGATATTGCTGCAAATATAATGACCGATCACAATACTGCCGAATTACACTTACAACTTTTGATCTACCATGGTCACAAGACCGCTGATACGTATACATGGAATGCACGTGGTGAAAACATGGTTAAAGAGGACGAGGAGCGCAGCAAATATTCGGACGAGCGAGAAAATTTACGCTCTTTCCTAGAAAACTCTTACAATTCAATGTGGGATGAATACAAATCAGTACTTAGAGCGTATGTCGTCGGTACTGCCGACAATCAAAAACAGGTGCGGAGACTACGCCGCAAGGAAAATTTAATGGCAGACATAATTGCATCTCAAGCTAAGAAAATAGCTAGTAGTGATGAGGTGCTTAGACATCTACGTACAGAATTGACGGCGTACGAGTCTGGCACGAAGCAAGCTGTCTTCAGAGAGCGTCGAGACAGACATAGGGCGGCTTGCTACCGAATGAAACAATGTTTGCTACAGGGGTGTGCTACCGATGCCAAGCGATTATCTACACTGGTGAAAGCAGCTGACGACGCCCTTGACCGGATTGAATCAGCATATAAGAAGGCCGAAAAGATTCAACGCTTAGCTTCACTTTGTAGAAAATTTGAAACTAGACGCGAGAAAGTGTTACCTTTTGGGTCAGATATACCTCATTCTCCGAATCAAACAAAGATAAACGTACGCCGACAATCATCTGATGATTCATTGGTGACGAATGCTATCATTTCCACGTGCGGTTTAACAAGACTATGGCAGCGTATAGCCAAAGCAGAACTAGGGAAACGTGCTTTGATCCGTGAGAAATCGATTTTAGAACATGAAAATGCTATTATTACAGAAAAAATTAAAACATTCAACGAAAAGAAACTTACGGCTGATACGACAAAATGTTTGTGCAACGATTCCGGGAAAAAATCGTCAGGATATCATCCTATTGCTATAGAAGGTTCATTGGAAGTAGGAAAATACACACATATCAAGTAAACCGAGCAGATAATAAATTATTTTGATTGTTTATTTTTGAAAACACCTATAAATAAAATTAATTGTTTCCTGCTAACATTATTTTCGTGTGTAGACGTCACGACTAACGAATGCAGTTCTTCCGTTGTCGTTGAATTGTGACATAACTATTGCATCTGAGGAGTCCTATGTAAATGATGTGATGTTTGGGTTAGTTCGCATCACGGCAGGCGGGCGCGGGCGTCGCATGTCGCAATCTGACGAGACCCTTGCGAGGCGCAAACGATGCCACTTTGACCTTACCCACTTCTGAGGCTGTGGTCCATGACATGAAAGAGTTACTTCGTTACAGAGTAATATCAACTTCAGAAATAAAGTCAACTTTTATTTTAGTTGATATTATACGATTTGTGTACGATGTTGATTTCGAAAACAAGTATTTTACAAATAAAAAAAAAATCGTCGTTATTCAAATCAATTCAATTTCAAATTCAAAGTGAACAATCTAAAATATACCACTAGTTAAGCAACAAAAGCACAACACCACTAGCTATAATAAGTAACAACATTTTAAGGATGCATTGCATTCAGACAATGAAACTAAACAACTTCCCCATAAAAAGTGCGGATCAGCCGATCGTTTTTTAATGAGAGCTCCGAAATATGTTTTTCATTTTTCATTGCCTGAATACAACCTTAAAATTTAGTTAGTAATTAGTGGTGTATAAGATATATCAATGCTAAGATCAGAAAATACAACATAATGCACACAACCATTGGCTAAACAGATTGTTTACTTTTAATCGTAATTATGTACACGACAACAGACATAAGAAATGAATTTATTACTTTTTTTGTAAGTCGTTAAGTTGTCTTCCGCGTTGATGTCTTTTACATGGGATTTTTTATCACGGTCTTTTTAAAACCGTGAAATCGTGTATCTCTTATGACTCATGCCACCTCAGTTTTAAGAGCTCTAAGGCATCTAACTCATCCTTTAATACAAGTTCACAGAGGTAGCATATGTATCATTAAATTTAAAATTACTGTGCAATATTTATCAGATTCTAAAGTCATGCGAGTATCATGTCCTGTCAATGACTACCTATCCTATATACCTATTGGTATAATAGGAATTCAATATTTAAACTTTTGTTTACCAATCAAACATTATACAGTAGGCCTACCATGAGTTTTCACTGTAGTTACGTCGCCAATTTCGTATGCCCGAAATTAGTTCTCAACGTAAGCACTAGGAGCGCTGTACAAAATTCAATACAAAATTGGTGACGTAACTACAGCAGTAAAATACAGTGAAAACTCATGGTAGGCCTACTGGCTAAATGGCTGGCTGGTGTTAATCATTTTAACCGGTTCATACCACGTTTTTATTGATTTTAAATTTCCCGATAAAATTATTAACTTTAGCTTAATTAATAACCGCGTTACTCTCAAAAATTTTATTATATAGGTCTGTTTTAATCATACTTCATCATCAGTACATCATAAAATTTTCACTGCCAATAAATAATATAGCCAATATAAGTGATAATTTGATTAGATTAGCATCTATACAGGGTGTAAGAAAAAGTATCATTAACCTTTAAACCACATACTTTAACCATCTAACTGAACAACTTTTACTTTGGGAGCAAACCTGTCAGAACAAAAAAAATATTGCATGTCCCATACTAAACAACAATACCTACACGATTCAAACGTATGGAACAGCTGATATTTTTTTTGTTCTGACAGGTTTTCTCCCATAGTAAAAGTTGTTCAGTTTGTTGAGTAGAATATGTGGTTTAAAGGTTAATGATACTTTTCCTTACACCCTGTATACTTAATCAATAAAAAAAGTTAATATAACTCAATTACGTTTGTAAATCTTATGGCATTTGAATAACTACACCTCAATCTGCATTACCAATTACCAAGAAGGCAAGAACGTAAACCTAGTAATATCTTGTTATAATGATTACAGGACCAGGCGTTAACAATACTAATTTAAGTACTACCCATAGGTACCCTAGACCTGACATTTAAAGACTGCTAAGTCCCGTCACGATTGTCCTGTGCTATATGAATAAATTAACTGAGCATCTTTAAATTGAGCCGCCATTGTGGGAATATCAAGACAGTGCCCAATAAGGCTCGGAACAATAAAATTGCGATTCATTATTGATTGCCAATAGATACGTTCGATTCGAATGTGATTTTCAAGACATTCGTGCGTTGTTTCTTGCAGAGTTATAAACAAAGGTATTACCGATTAAACCTAAATACCTATCTTAGGTAAGATGAGTTATTCTATGCTAATGTTTGTTATCCCAGTAAATACTAGGTAATATATTTATGATTACCGCTTAGTTTAGATTTCGATTCTTATTAAAGAAGACAAGAAGCGCTCTTTGCCGTAGTAGAGCTTCGGTATTGGAAACGATCACCGAAGTTAAACAACGTCAGGTCCGGTCAATAAATAAATAAATAAATATCTTGGACATTGTCACACAAATAATCTAGTCACATTTAAAGTACCAGAATCTAGCCTGGACTTGTATTATGATGACTAGACAACGATATAGAATACATATATACATACAAACATCCATGACTCGGGTACAAATATTCATATTCATCACACAAATATTTGTCCCTTACGGGATTCGAACCCGCGACCCTCGGCACAGCAGGCAGGTTCACTACCGACTGTGCTATCGGGCCGTCAATCTTAGGGGTGATCGTTTAGTGGGATTTCATCTCGAGCTTTTGCGTGCTTCGGAAGGCACGTTGGTCTCAGATAGTTCCGTCAGATATCGTTGTAACTATTCGTTAAACAAGGTCGGACGTTAATAGGTGCGGCCTTTATGGGCGGCTTGAAAATTCTCTGATAGCAAGTTGACCACTAACTTGTATGTGTGGAGTACTTGAGTATAGCCCACTCCCTCTCACCCTTATTCGTGAGAGGAGGCCTTCGCCCTGCAGTGGGATTCTATAGGCTATACCTTAACTATCTTATTAAACAAGACAACAGAACATACTCGTATCTAACTGCTGTAGATCATAAGCTAAAAAAAGTTTCATCGGTCACGTCACGTTCAGTAGTTTTTGAACAAACAAACAAACACGCAAACAGACAGACAAAAATTATAAAAAGGTGGTTTGGAGTCAGGGGTCCTAAATACCATATCGTAATCTTTTTTTTGTAAATAACTTCAATGTACAGACACACTTCTGTAACAGTTTTATAATAGTTTAGATTACAAACAAAAGTCTTAAGTATTAAGATTTTAAATCGAAAGATAACTAAGTATATAATATCGTACACATTCAAAACAAGAATTTACACCACTCAATAAAACGGTCGATAATAGAAAGATGAACACTTAACATCATAATCTCATCTCAGATCCCTTCAAAGCATACAAGCGTATCTGTAATGTATGGGGAATGTCGGCAAACATATGAAGAGCTTGTCAAAGATCATAAAGCACGCACGCATGTGAGTCACTTCCTCATCATGAGACGATGACAGATATTTACATCGCTTTCACTAGTGATACCAGAGATGGGTTTAGGCTTCGATCAAACTAAACTTTGATCAAAAGGTTTAGGGTACTTTCATGTTAATACACCACTATTATTTAAAACCAAAAAAATTAAAGGATGTACTCACATATTAAACTCAACAACTTTCCCTAAAGAACATGAGTCGAAAAACTATTTTATGTTTATGTTCCATAGAAAATTTATCGGCTGATCCGCACTTGTGTATGGAAGGTCAACAAATTTTTTCGTTTTTCGATCCATGTTCCTTAGGGAACTTTTATTATCTGAATACACCCTTAAAATGTTGTAAGTATCCAATTAAAAATAGTGGTGACAATGTTTGTGAGTGTATACAAATTTTACTGGTAATTAGGTAACTATTATATCGAAGAAGTTCCTACTTCTTAGTTACCTAATTAACAGTTAATTCTTTTTTATAAAATTCATATTATCAATATCAATAAGAGATACCACTGGTCAATATGCACACATACAAAAATCACGTCCATATCCTTTGTAGGGTAGACAGAAACTTTGCTCCAACTACCTACCTCCTATTTTTTTAACAAATACACACACATGCTCACGAGTCATGACTACATACCCCGAGGTACAGAACATTCCACGTTTCACTAGTAGTACCGAATCTCTATCCAGTGTGACGGGGAGTGAGCCCGCCATTTTATAAATAATGTTTTCTTCTAGCCTACCTTGATTGAGGGCCAACCATTCTTCTCCCAACCACTACCTAGCTTCAGCATTCTTAAATTAATCCAGTCTAAATTGTTCGAATTTGTTCTATCATGTCTGCAGTTTTAAAATGATTTCCCTTGGTTCGTCCCTGATTAATACGGTTAAGGATAGCTACAAGGAAGAAGGGTTGCCCCACTTAGTGTAACGAAGTATATTGTGATGGTACTTCAGAGATACATTATACGAAACTAGACTAATTCATGTATTTCCACAAAGATAAGCTTTGCGCTTGTACTCGGAATGCTATTAGCGTCATCACGACACGCCTATTATATGCAATGCGTAAGCTCTCTGAAGGATTGTTGCAAGAATATGATTTTATTCTGAGGACTACATTTCATTTGTTGTTGAAATGTATTTCAGTAAATTTTTTAATTAATGAAAGATTGTCATATGCCTATACCTCCCTTTGCATAGCACAGACCTATCCTCAAGGGAGGTGTATGGGTGATAGTCCACCACGCGTGCCTAATGCGGATTGGTAGACTTCACATACGCATTATTTCTTCTGTGCGTATGCAGGTTTGAAGGTTTCCTCACGATGTTTTCCTTCACCGTTTGAGAGCAATCGGAATTACAAACATAAGTTAGAAAAACTCATTGGTACATGGCATGTCCTCCGTGCGGATTCCCATCCGGACCCTCAAGTTTGCGTGCCACCGATGATCAATGCTCGATCGCTCGGTGATTTTTAAATTAATGAAAGATTTTAGTTACTATGAACAACAAACAACTTAAAAAAAATTATTAATATTATATTGACCAGGACAGGTCTCATATACTTTGATAGACTTCAAATAACCTATTGTCTTAGTCAGGTGACTTTAAAACCACAAAATTGTATGAAAACGTCCAAATTCAGATCTAGATAAGCACACAATGTTCATAGCCACAAAAAACCCGTAATGCCGTAGAATGAAGGAAATAAGTTAGTCCTGTGATTGCGTATTGAAATAAGCGTTTAAGGAAGATACAAAATATGTTAAATCTTTATAACTGTGACGATAATCAAGGATTCGTCATCCACGCAAAGTTTTAAAACAATTACAAGGTTCACGGTCAGAGTTTGATACGTTAATTGTTAGGCAAACATGATAAGTAAGTATTTTGAAATAGTTACCGACTCAAAATAGTATTATGATTGTGTTGCGAAAACTTTTGGCGTCACGCGATGGATATAAGCCTATTGATTGTTTTGTAGGGCCTTGTACAGAGTTTAAAGAAGCAATGTATTGATGACGCTTAATTGTGTTCGTTGCTCTTTTGTGGTCGAATTTACAATGTAGGCACAATTGTTAATGTTGAGCCGTGACCCCTAACATACAGATGCGTATTATACAAGGTGTTACAAAAATATAAATAAACATTTAAGGGGGTGGTTTAGACCATCAAACTGAACAACTTTCACTATGGGACCAATTTCGAAATCATGAAAAAAAATTCTGATGTTCCATACTAAACTACAATTCTACTCGAGCTAAATGTATGGGACAGCTGATTTATTTTTTCGCTATTTCTATGTTGGTCCCATAGTGAAAGTTGTTCAATTTGATGGTTTCAACAACCCCCTTAACAGTTTTAAATGTTTATTTTTACTTTTGTATCACCTTGTAAAACCTTTGAACTAAGAATTTATAACTTGAACTGATCGATATTTGGATATGCTAATAAATTCCTAAGACATTTGAAAGAGATTTCCATCAAGAAACTCTAAATACAATAAAAGTCAACCTTACTAAATCCTCCTACTTACTACGGTGCCCTACAGTGGGAGACGTATTAAACGTGTTAATAAATAAGCGCAAAACCTCATACACCCCAACTGATTTATAACGAAATAATTGCATTGAAACAATAATTTCATTATTTTATTAATTAAAATTAAAAGTTATTCGCATCTTAAATTTTCATGCAAACATGATTTTTACTTCAGCAATGAGTGAAAGTGCTAGCGTGCTCATGGATATATTTTAAGAATCTTGTTTTGGTAGTAAGTAGGGTGAGTGTCCCTTTGCGGTGGGTTGGCGCCGAGTTCAGTAAATTTTAAATTATACGAACAATTATTTAATATTTTAAAAATGTAACCTATGTTGAAACCTTGATAATTCGATTCTGTTCTCGATTCTAAATAAACTATTTTCTTGTTTTGCGTTTATTTATTAACACGTTGTATAGGCTGATAATGAACCTTACTACAAATGAACTGTAGTCACTTAAAATAACGCTTCGCAACCTTTTTGATCAGTCCAAAAGGGAATACTATCGAGAGCTGATTGTTTATATTGATGATTATTTTTAAGGCTCTGAGCTCTTTAGTACCTACCTACACGGATTTACCTAAAATCTACTTATGACAAAACAAAATTTAGTAAAATCTGCTTAAATAAATAGATTGTCATATATCCTACTACACAGATATATTTCTCCGTGTATATTTAAACTGGCACAAAAGATGCTAACAATATAATTAGGACAAAGGTTTTCGTTTGAAACTATGTCAATGCACGCTGCATACAAACGAAGTCTGGTGATATTTTCAATACCGACCAATTAAAATCTATGAAATTTTTCAAAAACGTTCTAGAAACTAATATCTATGTTTGTATGAAGTCAGATTTTCGTTCAAATATAAAATTTTAGTGATAGGATTAATTTAAGATTTGTATGGAAATCTTTGAGGCACTGTAACTTTAAAACTATACATTTTAACGAAAATCTGACTTCATACAAACATAGAGATTAGTTTCTAGATTGTTTCTGAAAAAGTTCATTGACTTTAATTGGTTAGTATTGAAAATATCACCAGACTTGATTTGTATGGAGCGCACTCCGAATTATATCCCCTAAAGTTATAATTGAACGAACCATCATGATTTTTGGCCTACATACATGAGCTGTCATAATAGCAAGTACCTGGGCGACCGAGCTCTACTTCCTGAAAACGAGTTTTACAGACGAGATCTATCTAGATGGATTTCTTGCCCCCGTAAACGTCCCTTAATATTTTATCAAAATCCCTCCAGGCGTTATCTAGAACGCGATTACAGCTATACAAAACATTTCTGCTCGTTTTATAGTATCGCATTTAGGTTGTACATCCGAAGCTAAATAACGAGATCGAGATGAATCTTCGCATCATCCCTGTATCACGTCTAAGATCAGAATGTGGAGGACATATCACGATAAGGCGACATTGCGGCATCAGTGGCATCTCGCCGGGAGTCGCGGGGTGCGTATATAAGCCGCAGACGAGGCCGGGGCGCACCACCAGTCGCTAACACGCTGCAATTGTCACCGGCCCATTGTTATTGTGTTGTGTTGTGTTAAAGGCTTTACTACGGTGAGTTTTATTACGATGACATGACAGGAATTATTGATTGTGGTGATTAGTTTGTAGCTCTGTGAATAATTTTAGTAGTTGTGGCCGTTTGTTTTTTCAGGAAAGTTTTCAGGTTTTTTGTAGTCCGTTTATTTGAAAATTGGTGATTGTTAATATTTGGTTGTTTTTATTACTTGTAAAAAAAAGTGAGTCTATAAGAACAAAACGTGTAAACTGTTTGAAAGCTCTACTTGACATTAGGTTTACTCCTTATTGATAAACGTTGAATATTGAAGTAAGTTGAACTCTGTTATTCAACAAAAATTTTGGTTTTAACTATTTTCTTGTGAATCTAAAAAAGTGTTGAATTTAAAAATATTAGCTGTACAGATCTTATTCAACTATCTAAGTTTCAACACTTGACATTCGTCAATTAGCCCCTAATTAGTATCACATAATGTTATCAGTTGCACATATGTGAAAATCAATGTTCACACAAAACGTGTGAATCTGGATTACATTGGACTTAATAAGGCTTTAAAAGGTACAACATCATAAGTCACTGAAACAAACCGTTTAATGTTCAAATATAAATAATAATTTATCACGACAATATCTCTGTCAATGTCACGTCTAACGACTGCTTTATGTTAGTAGTTATCAACTCATCATCATTTTGTCATCAGTTCAATTTTAATACATAGGTAGTCATTTACAAACATGCAAGCAATATTTAGTGAAGGTGGTCATTATTATTTTTTCTGGGTTGGAAATCTTAGATTTTTGAGTTCCTAAGTGTCTAATTTACAAAACAATTTACTTAATAGTTTATTTCGGTTTTTGGTTGCATTTGAAGACCCTACTGGGTTGGTTAATCTATTGTCCTACTCAACTCAACTTAGTATCCGTTGCTACAACCGTGTCTGCAAATTACGAACTAATTAAAATTGTTGTAACTGCTTGGCTTGAAACCTAACTAATTGTTTACAAAGACAAGTAGCAATAGCAAGCAAAAACCCTAAATATCTCCGACTTCATAATTCATAAGTTGCAGAATTATGTGTAACACTACTACGAATAATTTCTCTCGGTTCCTTTGGTATTTAATTAAGCAAAAAGCATCAAATGGATACCTATGCAATCACATGTCTGATTGCAAGTCGACAAGACAAAGCGAATTCTCTATAGGAATCGATCACGCGAGGCCAGACAAATCTCAATTATTGGCTTATTGGCATACCTGAGATATTTTATGCAGATTACTGACTCCAATCTTACATTGTTATTGTTTATTTAATTATTCTGTTTTTTTGTACCATCAAGTTATAATTAGTTTATGAGAAAATAACTCTGATGAATGAGAAGTATTTCAGGGACAACGCTGGAATTTAATAATAATGAACTAACATTTGCATGTTCGTTACACTAAAATTCTTTGGTTAAAAATGTTTCAATTTGAATTAAGTTTTTCTCAGGTGATTTGATATAATCTTGGAATATAAATACTCAAAATATCCTTGGCCTGATAATAAAACAAATACCAACCTATGTCAGTTTTTCCGTTCTTTATTGATGAAAAATCCATTGCCATTCTTTTTAATTTCTTTAGAAATTACTAGAGTTTACCCGCGACTTCGTCCCCACAAATTATTTACCAGATTTTAAGTCAGATCATAAGCTATCAAATAAAAAAAGTTTCATCAAAATCGGTTCAGTAGTTTTTGCGTGATGCTGTTACAAACATACAAACAAACAAACAGACGGACAAAAATTCTAAAAAAAGGTTGATTTGGAGTCCGGGATACCAAAAACCATATCGTCCTTTTTCATGTAAATATCTTCAATAAGATTAAGATATTCCGATGTAACCGTTGTAATAACGGTGTAGAGTTCACAATAAAATACGTCGATAATAACTGTTACTACGCATGACTCGAACAAAAATAGAAAAAAATCAAACATCGAGCATTGGGTGTGACTAACAAATTGTGGGAAAAGCAAGCTGCAACCTTTGCAAAAACCTCTAACGTAATTACATTAATTGAGTTACTTCATGTAACCATCAATTAAATCGTCTTTAAAGCATCAGATGGCTATCTGATATGTTTGAGATAATCTCGTTTTTATCCCTGATTCATTTACATAAAGAGCTAGAATAGAACCTAGAGGCTCTAACCCGGACCTTAGCTTATTATAACTCGATTGCACATTTGCGATTATCAACTACATTCTTCACTGAGATTAAACTATTAATTAGGTATTGTTTTTATCTGAGAGGAATCTGCGTTCATGATAAACATACATAACATTAAAAATTCATAGAATAGTTACCTCGTAGTAAGGTGTTAGGAACGCTGTTTTTCTTAACAATTCAATTTCATGTTATTGAGAGCATAAAAACAATAGGATTTTTTTTCTATCTTTTTATTAATGGAATGGTATTTATGGTATTTCTACAATTTATATGAAGAATTACGTACTGGCAATTATTTCGAACCCATCTATAGGGTCCTTCTTAATATGCTGACACTTTTTTACGGGGATGATCAGACCATCAAACTGAACAACTTTCTCTATGGGACCAACATCGAATCGCGAAAAAAAGTCTGCTGTCGGATAAGTTTGGCTCAAGTAGGTTTGCAGTTTTGTATGAAACAGCAGATTTTTTTCGTGATATCGATGTGGGTGCCATAGAGAAAGTTGTTCAGTTTGATGATCTGATCATCCCCTTAAAAAGTGTCAGCATAAGAACCATCCTGCATGTGGTGAACACACAATAGAGCCACTTCTCAAACAATTTATATGCTATAGTCTTTGTCTAAATAGTTTGAAGGGTTCCGTATCCAAAAGGTGCTAGGATCCCGTTCTTTACTATGCTTACGCCGTCCGTAAGGACCTAAGTATAATTATTGTAACACCTACCTGTAACTACTCATGTCTCAAAAAATAAATTTATCTATATCTGTATATCTGGATGTCCTACCGTTACGCCTGCCACACATACGGAATTCGAATTAGCATTAGGATTTTGTATAGGGTTTGATGCTTCCGTAATTCCGAACGGAATTCTGGAGGGGGCAAAACCATACACCATAACCAAAACCATAGAAAGGCATCACCGAAGTTAAGCGACGTCTGGTCCGGTCAGTCTTTGGATGGGTGCCCGTTTAGTGGTATTTCATCTCGAGCGTTTCAGTGCTTCGGAAGGCACGTTAAGCAGTTGGTCTCGGACAGTTCCGTCAGATGGCGTTGTAACTATTCGTTAAGCCAGGTCAGTTAGCCTATGAAGGCGGCTTGTTTTCTGACAGCAAGTTGACCACTAACTTTCCTCCACCAACCCGCACTGGGCCCGCGTGGTGGAGTATAGCCCACTCCCTATCACCCTTATTTTTGAGAGGAGGCCGTTGCCTTGCAGTGGGATTCTACCGGCTATAACTTACTTAACTTTGGTAATGTACCCAATGTAATAATTTCTTAAATACAGTCCTCTCTAGACTTTAATACTTATAAAATATATTACCTGATGTATACAAAGTTTAAAATCAGTAAAGAGAGAACATCAGATAACCCATTTGATCTTCATCCTCGTACGGCATAAATTCTAGAAGACAAAGGATCCGAGACAATATCGTGTGTCGCAACTTGCAAGATTCTCGAAAGACATTTATGATCACTGTACTAACGTATGGAGTTACGAAATACCACGTTAAGGTCCTGTTCAGAGCTTCAGGTTCGAATATGATACGACGTTACATGACTTTTATTAATGTAGCTGCAGTAATAAATAAGTATTAACTGTTATAATATTGTATAGGGTCCTTCTTAATATGCTGACAGTTTTTTAAGGGCATAACCAGCCCATCAAACTGAACAACTTTCTATGTGGGACCAACATCGAAATCACCGAAAAAAAATCAGCTGTCCCATACATTTAGCTCGAGTAGGTTTGCAGGATTGAATGGACCAACCGATTTTTTTTCGCGATTACGATGTTGGTGTTATATGAAAGGTTGTTCAGTTTGATGGTCTGATCATCCTCTTAAAAAAGTGTCAGTATATTAAGAAGGACCCTATATATAATATGATGACTTCTTAACACATTGACCGTGAACGTTAATATTAAAAGTTCTATTGTGTCTCCTTCACTGCCCGCTAATTTGTTAAATTACCCTTTTTACGACAAAGCTCTTAAAGTTAATAAAAATTAAAAAAAAAAAAAAAATATTAAGTAAGTCGTTCGCAGTTATAAGTATTTAAATATTCTGATGTAAGAAGCTTCGAGTAAGAAGTAATATTCAATTACCCTTTTTACGATAAAACCCTTGAAGTTAATGAAATTAAAAAAAATATGGAATTCCCTAGCAGTTCTTATTATTGTTTTCAAATGGTATGACGACAAGATGGTGTATAAGTCATAAATAATGATCAATTAAATTATCATCAACTACGCTAATAAATTGGTCTTTGAATCTACATTGAATAGTTTTTTGTATAGTATGCGATTGCGACGTGTTAACTAATGAACACAAAAACTGGAAATTGTTTCGAAATCGATAACTGAATATGGTTTGAAACGTAGCTTTTTAACATTCGCCAAACAAACATAAATTTCTTCCCCTTCGATTCCAATTGAACTTCATGAAAACTGACTGATACAATCATCGAGTTTGTAAAATAAGTTACATAAACTTCGTTTTTGAGTTATTGATTCTATAAAAACTGTGTTCTGGTTTTATATAAGTTTGTTAACACCTTGATACTTGTAAAGCCTGTATATTTTACGATTAAGTTTACAGACTAACCAATCAAAAATTTACATTTGAAAGACAGTTGATTTGTAATATTAATGATGGTATGAAGACATTCCTATTGATGTAATGAAACTAATTTATCATTATTATAATCTTAGATGTATTCAATGAAATGGTTGGCGTGTGCGCTGGTGATCGTGTGCAGCGTGCGGCAAGGGTACACTGCGCCCGCGCCGCAAGACGAGTCTCCGCCCATGCCGGTAAGTATACCCCACGCTAAGTGGATATTTATTGAATGTCAGCGTCTTAATGTTCAGGTTTCATGTTTCATTTGAGGTAATACATTGGGCATTGTTCGTCATTGGCTTTTGAAGTATTTCTACTTTATGTACGTATTCAGATAAATTCCTATAAATATATGTTTATAAGTATGATTTACTACCTTTGAAGGTATTAAACAATGTGAATATCTTAAAGATGACCTGACATTGGTATTTATTGTCGCTATGTTGACATTCAATATTAAGTATCGTTTATTTATTGCGTATTTTATTATTTAACCTGAAAATTAGTCATACATAAAAGGGCAATAACTAAAAGTTGTCTACCTTAACATATAAGTGAAGACGCAAGGATGAGCCGGCGTACATAGGCAATAATTTAAACAAAACGTGCATACCTCTGACCTACAACATTGCGAAGGCAGGTTTAGACACCAAGAACTTTAAATTGCAACATGCCGCATCTTCAGTCATCCCATAAAATACGAATGACATTTAATGTTTAATTAAAGTAAAGGAATATAAATGAAACGGAAAAGGTAATTTAATGACGCATCTAACTAAATCATCCATGTAAGGATGCGCCCGTAGCTGCATAATTATGACTCTGCTATCTGCTCTACTACCTATTTTAGAAAACCTTCAGAGAATATCACAAATATTTGTTTTTCTGATTAAGATATGCAACTCATTATCTGCCTTGTACAGGTAAATCATCTTTAAGAATACCATAGATACCTACAGCCTGTGATGATGACATTTAAATTGAATTAGCTAGGAACATTAATGTTAGCAACTTACTGCATTATACATGAAAAACTATGCGATTGGTTAATTGAATAGCTATTGGTGTAATTTAATAAAATAATTACAATGTCATAGTTCAAAAAGATAATTGCGTGCTAATAAATCTCTAACAGACAATGGCTTTCAAAACGTTAAGGAAAATACACAATAATTATCAAGCTAATAGCGCCAAAGTGTTTTTGTTTGACGCCACATAATTATTGTGTATAGGAGTTGATAATACACATTTTACTTAAATATAGAGTTCTGTTACATAAATTATGTTAATCGCTTTAATTGCTTAGCTTTAGCTAAAGTTCGGTAACATCGAGGTAAATTTTTTGCTTGTATCTCAGTCTGGGTTTACGTTTTTATTGTACCTACTTAAGTCGGTTAAAAAAAGACTTGCTCTAAATTTTTTTCGTTTTCTAATAAGTAATTATATTTTTTAGCTACTCAAACGTGTAAGGTTATAATAATTAAGTAGCCGTTTTCAACAAAAATTCGTTTTATTTTCAAGGGCAAATAAAGTAATCTGATCTGAGATTATGTCCAATGGTTCATGATAGGACTGTTGCGACTGTTGTCATAAATAATTGTAAAAATTTAAAACTACTTTGTGGGATTTTTAATATTTTATTTTTATAGCCATTGCATCCGAACATAATCCTCTGATAGTATCGGTTTTCCGTTCAGTCTGATTCAGGACAGTAAAGATGAGACATTGCAATTTAAGCGAAGTGCTTATGTATGCACTTATAAATATCGTGCGTACCTACCAGACTACTTTTCTTCTACACAACGTGTTAATGAATTAACGCAAAACTAGAAAGTGGTTTGTTTGGAATCGAGAGCAGAATCGAATTATCATGGTTTCAACATAGGTAATTTTTTTCAAAATATTAAATACAGGGTGTCTCAAAAGAAATTTTATATTTATTTAGCTTACTGCGTGAGCGCAACGTATCCGAGGGGCGCGGGGGTTATGTCAATCGGTAGCCTGGCTCTTGGGAATTCAGTCGCTATGGAGCGTTTCTCGAGAGCAGACCGCGCGTTATGCGTGCGAGAGTTTTACAAAAACGGTGATTCGGCGACTGAAAGTTTTCGAGACTCGAGGTTTTCGCCACTTAAATGATGCGCCAAGCATTCCCCTCATTCGACATTGGGTTAAAAAGTTTGAAGAGACCGGTACAACGCTAGATAAATCAAAATCCGGGCGACCTAGGTCATCAAGAACGGTAGAAAACGTGGAGAATGTTAATCAGTCTGTTCGTGACGACCCGAACCTTTCAATTCGGAAGCGCGCAAGTGCTTTAAATGTGCATAGATCATCATTACATCGCATCATGCACAAAGACCTAAAGCTGCACCCCTACAAAATTCAATTGGTGCAAGAATTAAAGCCCCAAGATGCCAGTCAGAGGCTTCATTTCGTAAATCAGGTGATTGAGCGATTTTCAACGTTTACCAACATTTTGTTTTCGGATGAAGCTCATTTTCATCTTAATGGCCACGTAAATAAGCAGAACTGCCGCTACTGGAGTGCAACGAATCCAAAACGCAAACATCAGAAACCCGATAAACCGACTTCACTGGCCCATTTGAATGAAAATATCCGTCACGAAATGGCAGCCATCCCTGAATCCACCTGCCGAGCCGTCATAAGTAATTTTACTGTTCGATTAAATGAGTGCCGAGAACGCGAGGGTCTACATTTAGACGATATCATTTTTAAGAAATAAATCCCCAAAAAGTGTATTTCAATAATTAATAAACATTTTTTCTATATACGGCTTACTTTTTTTTAATCGATCCACTAAATATAAAATTTCTTTTGAGACACCCTGTATTTTGTTCGTAAGATTTAAAATTTTCTGAACTCGATCTCAACCCACCGCTTGTGCACTCTCACCCTACTAACCACCAAAACAAGATTCTTAAAATGTATACATGAGCACGTTAGCGCTTTCATTCATTGCTGAAATGATAACAAATCATTTTTGCCTCAAAACTTAAAATGCGAATAACTTGAAAATGTTAACCATCAAAATAATGAAATTATTGTTTCAATCTAATTATTTTGTCATAAATCAGTTGGGGTGTATGAGGTTTTGCGCTTCTTCATTAACACGTTGTATAAGTAGCCGCTATATTCGAAATCGTCTTTGAGAATTCAATGTGTGTACTCTGCTATTCCCAATTCTCTGACATTTCTTAGGATCAGTCTTAAGTTCATCTCAGTTATTTATAGTTCATAGCGCACCTCGTCTAGATCCAGCCCACCATTATCAGGTGCATCAGAGCTCTTTATGTTAACGATGTGAACACTCACGTAGCGCTAATTGGACGCAATTGCGTCTAAACGTCTTTGTGCGCGCTCTTTAGACCCTTATCTCGCGATTAATTGCTAAGTTTACAATAAAAACCCGATGAATCACATAGTTTGAGCCAGCTGTATGCAATCTTTTGAGATTTTTTTTTAAAGTTTAGTTAAGCGGTAGGTTTAACTCAATCGTTTTTGGTTTACATACTTAGTATTGTGCAAAAAAATGCTACGACTCTTCAAAGATCTAAGCATATTTGTTTAAAGGAACTAACTCTGAACAAATTTCCAGCTAAGGGACGTATTATAGGGCCTTCCTTAATATGCTGACGGTTTTTAAAGAGGATGACTTAGGGGGATGATCATACTCGTACTATCAAACTAAACCACTTTCTCAAAAAATCAAAAACGCGAGAAAACATCAGCTGTTCTACACGAGACTACAACACTACTCGATCAAAATGTTTGGGACAACTGACTTTTTTTATGATTACGATTTTAGTCTATTTACTTTAGAGTTTAGCTAAAAATGAAACAACAACAGTACAGGTATACACTTAAAATAAAAAAGGTCGTCGGTTGCGTCCCCACGAGACAAGGTCCCAATCATGCTGGCAGCGTTCCTTCTTTGAATAGTCAAGCTAATTCGTTGGCCAGCTGGCAGCTCTACGGTCACCGGTGATCTCATGGAGACGCATCGACATCTCTTTAATTTTTTTGGCTTCTGGTTTGATCAGTGTTGTGGCAGTGTGCTGGTTTGATCTTTCCTTTACAAAACCGTCAACGTGTTAAGAAAGACCCTATATTAAAATGCAGCAAGTTGAGAAACTAATTAAAATTTCATAATATTTAAAATCTTGAAGTGCTATCTTACAAAATATACAGATTTTGCATAGTATTAAAGTTTACATAAAGTAATTCTTATGCATTGTCATGCCCAGTCCATAGTCACGAAGAACTTAATTTTTATTGTTTTTTGAAACGACGTAGTACTCGTATTATTCTTTGTGTAGATGCATAAAGACTCAATCTATTTCAGAAGAAACTAAAGCTACACCTTCATTCCGCGTTTTTTATTGTTCTGAGATTCCCGATATTAACTTAATGATTAACTTTAGGTTAATTGATAACCGTGTAACTCCTAAAAACTAGTTAACACACCACATTTGTGGTAATAAATTTCATTCATTCTTGTCGCTCGCTTACCGCTTGAATATTTTGCGGTCGATTGTCGGGGGCCTACTATGAGCGTTTACAAAACTAGCCTTATTCCAGGCAGTTCAATTGCAATACTTAAACCTGACCGGCTTTATTTCCCTCATGGTACGATTTTAGTATGGACAAAAAGGTGAACGATTATTGAAAGCTGTAAGGTTTAGGAACGTAAACTGCCCTACAGTCAAAGGTCAAAAAGTCAAAATCATTTATTCAATATAGAAGCTTGAAGCACACTTATTAAACGTTAATCCTTTTTTCAAGCTACCACCGCGTTGGAACGTATTGCCGCTGTAGATAAGATGCGGCCAGAAACTCTACAACATAACACGACTTAATTACTATTACAATATAAATTCTTAAGCTAAGGTTATGTATACAGTAATACATAGTAGTGAAGTAATGGTACATAATAGCAAGGCAGTTTAACAACTGAACAGCAATAAGAGCTCATGGTACGTAGGTTATATAAGTACCTAGCTGATAGAGCTTTTTATAAAGAAACGTATCGTATGTGGTTTTAAACTAACTCATTAAGTTCATTAAGCAACAGATTACTCTGTTACAAGAGTGCTATTTTTGAGTTCCACACGTTTCGAATAGGTACGAAAATCTTAGAAAATCATTTAGTCCATACTGTTTTCGGTCACATAGAACGTGTGTAATTGAAAACTAGTACCCGTACCACAGGTCCGGCACTACGAACAACGTTTTGGATTTTACATGATGGCCTTCGCACATGCGCACTTGGTGCTAATTGTCTTTGACATTTGTGTAGGGTTGACTTACCGCGCATCGTATACACATCATCTAAATTTCGTTACTTTTTATCGTTCTTTCTGTTATTAAAAATAGTATTTGAGCTAAAGAATTACTAATTATTTTTCAACGTTTTTTATGCACTGAAAAGACGCAATTTTATGAAGTCAAATACTACTGGTGCGCGCGCTTGACTGCATTCCCTTGCTCGATTTCCCTCAATTTTCCCAGAAACTGTGAAGTGAGGTGGAGGATCTGAAGCCAGAGGGGGGCGGGGAGTGGCCATTCTGTATATAGAACTATATACTATTACCTATTCTGTGCCCGTACTTAAAACATTAGTAATCATAAGCATATGCTCACGACTATATTCCCCGAGGGGGTAGTCAGAGATATTCTGAAACCTCAGAACATCCTCATAGTAATCATAAAACAAATTATTGTTCCATCAGTTACGATTGTTATGCCTACAAGACCAAGGGCTAGAGCGACGCAATTTGGCTTCATTACAAGCAAACATCTTCATAATGGAAAATATCTGCACGCCACGTGTAACAAAAGACAATGATGCGGTCTTTAATCAAATTGCCGGATGCAATGAAATGGAAATAAATACTAGAAGTTATTTTCATAATCGGTGTTCCACCTATTATTAACTTATTAAGGACCCCCGCATTCCGTGAGGAGTTAAATGTGAGGAACTTAAATCAAACCTGAACATAGAAAAAATCGGTCAAGTGCGAGTCGGGCTACTCGCTCACCGAGGGTTCCGTACCACACAAGAAATTAACATACAAAAAAGTTTGATTTTCTAAGGGAGACCGACTCACATTTGGTCGGTTTTTATTATTTGTTGTTATACTGTAGACTCTACGGTATAATAATAAATAATAAAAACTTTATAGCTTAGAGTTTGTTCTATAATCACACCAAGATTGACGCTTGTATGTATTACCGTTTTTATGATAGAGCGAGAAGAAAAAACGTTGATAAAAACTAGTTTCTTGTATGATGGGACCCTTAATTTTTAACTTTTTGAAATTTTTATGATTGGTTTTCAAATCCGCCGTAATGCATATTCCGTGAAAATTTGAACAGTCTTGCTATTACGGTTCAAAAGTTACAGCCCTAAATAGGTAGGACAGATTGACAACGTAGGCTTATAAATAGGGTCCCGTTTTCACCCTTTGGGTACGGAACGCTAAAAAAGGATCTACCTTTTGTTTTGGGTAATGTTCTAGGAATATGCACGAGAATATGACTATTCGGACTATACTATAAACCCTACATGATAATTATGATTAAAGAAATACTTTAACTATACAGACATAAAAATCTTATATTTTTGTCTGTATGTAAGTATATAACTATCTATGCCTCACTCTGTATACTCTCTCTCTGTCACGGGTTTTCTGGAAGAAATCTCTTTAGAGATAAGCTCGCCCTTTGTAATTGTATATTATGCTGTTTTCATTTATATTTCCGTGTGTACAATTAAGTGTTAAAATAAATAAATCTACACTATTATAAAACTGTAAATATCTGTGTTTGTTCGAGCATAACATAAAAATTAGCATAGCATACATTGGTCCTTAGAGATAAAATAATCCTTCGAGTCAGAGAATTAATTAATTTCTTTCTTCCACAGTACGAATACAAATACGACGTAGAAGATCAAGAGAAACTTCTCTTCTTTGGTGCCAACGAAGCGGGAGATGCTCAAGGCAAAGTCATTGGTGGATACAGGGTGCTCCTACCCGACGGTCGTCTCATGACAGTTGAATATACAGTCGATGGAGATAGCGGATTTGTTCCTAAGATCACTTTCGAAGACAACGCCAACCCGTTCGGTAAAGGAAAATAGATTTAATAACAAGACTGTCATTACGCTGATTGTACAATAGTAGTTCAAATTTTAATAAGGATTCAGATTTTGCAGTGTTCGGGAAAGATTTGATTGTGTATTGTATACTCATTTGTTTCCGATTAGGTAAAAGTATTATGTTACGTGTATAGACGGTGATCTCTGTATTGAAAGGTCCCAAAAGCTTCTCAGACTAATCAATTTATAGACTATTATGTACTACGTACATAAGAGGAGACGCGAAAAACTAACATCATAACAATTCACTGAATAAGGTGCAGCGATACCACCTTTCTTGAATATGCCATCGTATACTGACACAAAAGAGACAGGTATAGAAGGGCGGTTTCATACAAACGAGAGAAACAGGTGCCTGCACACATAGTCGAGCACGTTCGGAGATCTCGGATCAAGCCAGTCGAACACCAGTCTATGTATTAATTTTGTATCTGTACGTGCGCGTTTCCGTGTGGGCCTGTTTTGCTCGTTGCGTGAAGTCGCATTTCTGTAGCTGTCTCTTTTGTGGTATGTCTCCTCTAGTACGTAGGTCGGGTAGCTCAATGTTTATAAAAAACAATTTCTAATCTATTTCTTTCTTTATCCTTGAACATCAATTTTCTTCTCAAGGCATAGAAGAAGTTTAATCTTTGGGAGACTTTGGGAACCAACTACATAAATTGGTGTCAAGAACGTGTATGAACACAAAAACAAACTTGTCAAGTTACCATTTCTGTGATTGTGTGAAGATGAAGGCCATTATTGCCATTAAAATGTAAGAACAAATATTGTAGTTATTAGGTACATATTATTTTAAATGAATATTTACTAGTATTATAATTATCATGTAGATTTTGTACACAATAAACGTTTTGTATAATGTTTTTGTTTTTCAACCCTTCTTATACAAACAAATTTCGTTATTCATAAACATGAAAAAACTGTTGCTGAAAGAAATGCATGAATGAAGAATCTACTCATAGATAGACAAACTCAAGATCACAATTGAGGCAGTTTGATAGAACTACCAACAATCTTTTTGAGAAGTTGATATCGTAAAATAATTACATACTCAAAAAAAGGAATAATAAGACAATGTAAATCTTTCTATACCGATATGATTACGGTGTAAATTATCAAGTGACTTACTGACTGACAGACAACACACATTAAACTACTGAAGATAGAAACATAAAAGGAACAAATTATATACTACAGGGGATGTATGTGTGCTCTAAGAAAGGATTTTTAGAAAATCAGCCCCTAGAGGTGAGATGGGGTGTAAACAATTGTAAACAACGCGGACCAAATCGCGAGGAAAAGATGATTGGAAAAGATATTTTTTCAAATAAATGTTAGGATTGAATCAGACTGTGTTTGAACTTGTGTAGAAGTTTGAACTAATCGTATTCAGGAAAACATTGTGAGGAAACCTGCATGCTTTAATTTCGAGGCGTATATTGTGCGCACTGGCCATTATAAGTGACGTCAGACTCTCCCGTCACACTGGACAGAGTATCGGTACTACGATCTTCTGAGTTTTAGAATATCTCTGACTACCCGCTCGGGGAATATAGTCCTGAGCTTATGCTATGATAATATTCAGGACTTCTCAATGAATATAACTAAATTATTGTACAACTAACCTTGTCGCTCAATCTGGTCATGATGACAGCGGTGGCTTCAGTATCGAACTGCGGACGTCCGGCGCGACCCACCATTTGCAGTACCGTACTGATGCTGTATTCCTGGTTAAAAATTCATTATTATTTTCTAGCCATAATAATCATAGTAACGTATGTATTTGGCACAATATCTAGAAAAGTCAAAGTCCGGTATATTATATTCAGCTTTTTTGTATGTTTGAGTATATCAAAATATAGATACAATCAACATAAAACTAATTTTAATTACCTACCTACTTGAATTTAATAACCCCCACTCGTTCAAAGTGTAGTTCTCGGATGACGAATTACATGACATAAAACTTGTAGAACATACCTAAGATAATAATATTGTGAAAAAACTCAATGCTGTTTGTAATTAAAAAACAGATGTTTAAAATGAAGCAATAAAATCGCTTGATTATGAAAAGCGAGAAAAATTTTACAATTCGATTGGTTGATTTTACACGGCTTCGCTGCACTTTGGTAGATTCAGAAAAGGACTCATCATCATCATCACAGCCTATACAACGTGTTAATGAATAAGCGCAAAACCTCATAAACCCCAACTGATTTATAACAAAATAATTTAATTTTTTTGATAAGTAAAATTTAAAGTTATTCGCATTTTAAGTTTTGAGGCAAAAATGATTTGTTATCATTTCAGCAATGAATGAAATCGCTAACGAGCTTATGGATACATTTTAAGAATCTTGTTTTGGTAGTGAATAGGCTGAGTGTGCCTGTGCGGTGGATTGACATCGAGTTCAGAAAATTTTAAATTTTACAAACAAATTATTTAATATTTTGACAAATGTAACCGATGTTGAAACCTTGATGATTCGATTCTGCTCTTGATTCTAAACAAACTACTTTCTAGTTTTGCGTTAATTCATTAACACGGTGCATACGGCTGGGCACAGACCTACCCTCAGGGAGGGAGTATGGGCGTTAGTACACTACGCGTGCCCAATGCGTACTGGTAGACTTCACATACGCATCGGAATTTCCTCTTCAGCGTATGCAGGTTTCCTCACGATGTTTTTCTTCACCGTTTGAGAGCAGCCGGTATTACGTACATAAGTTAGAAAAGCTCATTGGTACACACGGCGACAGATCAACCTAACTCTATGTTCATGGACATCAGGTCCAACTATGGGTAGGTTGATCTGTCGCCGTGCGTTCATAGCATGTACCATTTTACCTTTAGATTCGCTTTGATAAACGTCTATCTATCTATCTATCTATAACGTCACGCCTCTTTCCCAGTGGGGTAGGCAGAGACCAGAGCGCGCCATATACTACGATCCTTACATACCTCTTTTGCCTCATTCACATCCATACATCTCTTCATACATGCCCGTCGGTTAACGTCGGTAAACGTCTTTTATCATTATTATTATTTAGTTTCCATAGCTCTCCGCAACGCACCACCGACGCTCACAGGATCAGGAAGGAAGAGGATTAAGAGGATATAATTCGCAGCGCGCTCCATACAAACGTACTATGGTGATATTTTCAATACTAACCAATTAAACTCAATGAAATTTTTCAGAATCAATCTAAAAACAAATTTCTATGCTCGTATAGAGTCATATTTTCGTTAAAATGTATAGTTTTAAAGTTACAGTGCCTCACAGATTTCCATACAAATCTTAAATTAATCCTAGCATTGAAACTGTATATTTTAACGAAAATCTGACTCCATACAAGCATAGATATTTGTTTCAAGATTGTTTCAGCAAAATTTCATTGACTTTCATTGGTTATTATTGAAAATATCACCATAGTACGTTTGTATGGAGCGCGCTGCGAATTATATCCCCTTAAAGCATGTTTATTAACGTTATCATTAGCTTCTTATTTTGACTGTACATAACGTTTTTACGATCTTATTAGTTACCTACTGAAAATAAAAAGGAAATAAAATAACGAAGTAGATACCTGATATGCACCATTCACGTATTGTTGAGTATTTTTCACAATCACGAGATGAGCTGGCAGGTTGACACCCATTGCTAAAAAAAACATTTTGGCACTTAGAGTACTGAGGCCTAGATTCATAGACGATTTTTTTAGTCTTAGGTCGAGCTAAGCGGGGTGAAAATGTATGCATTTTGGCATACGGGAGTTCGAAATATGACTTAAAAATCGTTTCTGAATCTCGGTCCGTATTTATAAACGAAACTCAACCAGGCCTGTCTCACTCCGCAGCTCAGGTACGCTTGACGGCCGGTCCCCACCGAGGGGTGAATGGCATTAGGTTAGGTATACCGTGTAAACTTCTTGGATAAATCTCATTAGACTTGCCGCAATTTTGTGAGTAGTCAAATGCGAGACTTGAAATCTCTAGGGATGTCACGCTGCCAGCATGTGAAAGAATGAAAGAGGGAGAGTATGTAAAGGAAGGTTTCATGTGTAATTACTCGGTAAAGTTATTTCTTTGAACGTGCGCTGTTGTGACGGTTGGTAGCGGTTATTCGCGAATTGTACGATAGGACGGGTGCGAATAACTTTGCAGCGTATTGCCGTGCGGAGAGAGTCAGTATTTATTTAAATCTGTTTTCGAAGTGATTCTTCTGTACGGGTAGTACTAGTATTTATTCTGTGACTCAACTCTGATAGGCTCTAAATCAAGTAACGTCAAAGTTGGAGTTTCAACTTTGGAGTTTGGTTTAAATAATATAAAGTACCTACAAATTTATAAATACCTAAAGTGGTTGTAGTGATGAGTATAGGTAGATCTCTATTCTTAAAAGCCCGTTCAATATTGAGTCTTTCTTCATACAATAGTCCAGCGTGGTGGCACCCCACTCCGCTCAGTACTAACGCCTGAAAGTTTATAATGAGCACTTAAACCTAGATGCTAAAACGGAAGCTTGATTTTATACCTACTGATATTCACCATTAATCTTCATGATAATTATAAGTAAAGGCCTTACTTATACAAAGTCCAATTTGATAATTTCTGACGGTTTTTTAATTTTTAAGGGGATGATCGGAATCGGACCAAAAACTTAAAAAAATTTCTACCCACGCCCTCACAATATTATCCCTATCTAATCTAGTCATAAATTATAACTTTTTCTTCTTATTTTCTCTACGTTTTACATGAAACAGTTGAATATTTTTTCGCGATTTCTACGTTGGTCCTCTAAAGAAAGTATGTGTAGTTTGATGGTCTGATTATCCCATTAAAAACCGTCAATATATTAAGATGGTCCCAATACATATATCTAACAAATAATTAGTGGTGATACAGGGCCTTAATAAGTAAGATTCTATCTATCTGTCCTTTACCATATCTGACCACAACTATAGTGAGTTTATATTTGTTGAAAACTAGTTAACAAAATAATTGTAATTATTAATATCTCCGTTTTTAATCAACTGCATTGAACCATCCTAGGGAAACTCAGCAAGCGTATATGATGGCAGGGCGTAAAATCTATTAATTTTACTCAAAGACAAGTACCTGTAACTTTTTATTCTTGATAGTAGAAGCTAGTGCAGTCAATTTAGCTTTCTGCTCTGGAGAAAAGCTGATTGTTAGCTCTCGGGACAAGGTTTCCGCTGTTAGAGCCACGCTTTTTCTCGTATTACAGAATATCTGTAGGTTAAAAGGTAATTTTACTATTTTATTATACAATACACAGAGACAGACAGAGGACACTGGACAGAGTTTCGATACTACTAGTGAAACGCTCGTTGGCGTAGTTGAGCTTCGGTATTGGAAACGATCACCGAAGTCAGGTCCAGTCAATCCTTGGATGGGTGACCGTTTAGTCGTATTTTATCTTGAGCGTTTCTGTGCTTCGGAAGGCAGGTTAAGCAGTTGGTCTCGGATAGTTCCATCGGATGGCGTTTTGTAACTATTCGTTAAGCCAGGTCAGAGGTCTATTAAGGCGGCTTGAAAATTCTCTGACAGCAAGTTGACTAACTTGCCTCTACCAACCGGTACTGAGCCCGCGTGGTGGAGTATGGCCCACTTGATCTTATCCTTATTCGTGAGAGGAGGCCTTTGCCCTGTAGTGGGATTCCACAGTGAAACGTGCATGTTGTGAGGTTTCAGAATATCTCTGACCCCCTCGGGGAATATAGCCGTGAGCGTATGCATGCATGCATTATACAATATTTATGTATACAGCGTTTAGGTAACGTTGTTTAGTAACATAAAAGGCAATTTTGGCTCTTGTCCATAAATAATTAAAGTATTCATCCAAAACTATTTTAGTCCGTGGTTACTCTGTGTATTAATATACAGGGTCCAACTTAATATGCTGACAGTTTTTTAAGAGGATAATCAAACTGAACAACTTTCTCTATGGGACCAAAGTCGAAATCGCGAAAAAAAATCAGTTGTCCCATATAATTGGGTCGAATAAGATTTCAGTTTAGTATGGAACAGCAGATTTTTTTTTCGCGATTTCGACATTGTTCTCATAGAGAAAGTTGTTCAGTTTGATGGTCTGATCATCCACTTTAAAAAGTGTTATCATATTAAGAAGGACCCTATATTTATGCTTCTGCAGATAAGTTCCGTATTAAAGAACAAAGGACTATAATATGATACGGTATTAGGGTATGTACATGTAGTTATTTTAATGGGTGATTGTACTCATGATACTGAACAACATTCCCAAAGGACCGAAGGGAAATTCGCATAAAAACATTTTCAACTTTTCATACAAACGTTAGATTGACTATGATGACTACTGATTGTATTTAGTATGGTAGTTCCATACATTTTTTTTTGCTAATTTCCTATAGGTTCCTTGGAGAAAGTTTTTCAGTATCATGGGTACAATTACCCCTCAAAGTAATGCAACTGTATACCCTAACAACCAGTATAGGCTTAATAAATAAAGGTTTGTAACAGTTATTTTTATTCTAATAGTCTTACCAGTGTCGGTTTTCCATCATGATACTTCTGTATAACCGGCCATAGTTTGTAGTTCAGTATGATATCGAATTTAAAAATGCTAGTGCCTTCCGAACACGGGTATCCTTCCACGACACGTTTAATTTTCACTGGGCGACATTCATCACCAAACCTGTAAAATACATGTATTGAATACAAAACATATCAAAAAACACATTTAAACTCGACAGTTTCTTCATTGTGCCCAAACAGGCAGCCATAATTGTCAGGGCTGCTAATTGTAGCTGAGACAGCTACAAATCTTATGCGAAGCCCCAAACAATTCGTATTAGTACAAAAAATATCGATAAACCCAAATATATAAAACTCGTCAGTTTCTGCATTGTGTAGGGCGTTCGGCTTGGGGCTCGCTTGGCGGGCAGATTGACCCCGGAGACCAGGTCCACCAGGTTCCAGGGGGGACGCTTCGGAGCTTCACTCAACTTAGGTAACATATAAAATATGGCAAGTTTTTCCATTGTGCCCATTCAGGGTTGTCGGATATTGCTGAGACATCTACAACTTATACGAAGGTAGGTACAAACTTGTAATACACGACAGGTTTCTCTGCAGTACCCAACCAGGCAGCAACATCGTTAGAATTGCTAACCATCGCTGACCCAGCCAAAAATCTGTTCGAGACTCCAAGCAATGTTCGTAGGAAAATAAAAACCAATCTCTGCAACTACTAACCTATATTAGTGTAAATAGGTACTAACTTGTAAAACACGGCAGGTTTCTCCGTAGTGCCCAGCCAGGCAGCAACATCGTCAGGGTTGCTAACTGTAGCTGAAACTGCCACAAATCTGATCCGAAGCCCTGAGCTCTCTTTGTTCACAGCCCTGGGTTCATCTTGCTCTTCGTACTGTTGTTTCAGTTGCTCTAAGCGATGTGCTGATTGTGCTGATGACTGAAGATAAAACTTGCGGTTTTTAAAAATAATGCAGTTATATCGTAGAGAAATAGAGGTCGAGTCTTTTACAGGAGATATTCGGCACTGTAAGGCTAATTCATGTTTTCTATCATCGATCGATATGTATTTATGACTATTTGGGTGACTGTATGAAGAGAGGACGATTAAAGAAAAGATGGTCTGTGACGGCTAAAGAGATAAATAGAGGATGACAACATATTGCGCCGACCCCATAAGTTATGGTATAAAGGCAGAAAGAGGTCCCCCCAACAAATGATGATGATGTATTTATAATCATAATAAACAATACATGAACATCTTGTGGGGACGACGACATGACGACGACATAATATTAGTATACAGGGTGTAAGGAAAAGTATCATTAAAATTTAAACCACATACTATACCCATCAAACTGAATACCATAAAAAGTTGTTCAGTTTGATGGGTTGAGTATATGATTTAAATGCTAATGATACTTTTCCTTACACCCTGTATACTTACTGTCTAGTAACTAGAGTAATATTATGTCCGTCCCCCAGCAAGGTGGACCGACGACCTGGCGAAGGCGGCGAGAACCCTTTGGATGAAGGCAGCGCAAGACCGGTCGTTGTGGCGATCCTTGGGGAAGGCCTATGTCTAGCAGTGGACGTCTATCGGCTGAGATGATGATGATATTAATCGAAGCAGAAGTTTATGCAATTTTAAAGTGTTAGAAATGTCTACCAGTGTTATCTTACTTCAATGGTCTTCATTCTGCTGACTACTGCTTCTAATACAGGCCCGCGGGTTTCATCGTTCAGGATATGCACTTCGTCTATTAGGAACAGTTTTATCATCTCCACTAATCCTTTATGGTCTCGCCATCGACGGGTTAACATATCCCATTTTTCAGGAGTTGTTATTATAACTCTGAAACATTTTGTGAGGGTTTAGTGTCTTATTGCGGATTTTGTCCGGGTATGATTTATTATAAAAAGTGCATCCAGGGCGGAAATTTGCTAGAATATTATAGTTTACTGGTATTTCAACCAAAACTAAATCAATTGATGACTGACTCGTTGATGTCTTTTGTATGGCGCCCGTGCAATTCAATACAAAAGATATCATCACGAGGCCTCTCTAAGTAAACTAAACTTAGGTCATTTCGTAACAGATACATCACTTCCTTAGAAAACGATAAGTTTTCACGCTTTGATTATCTACTGTCAGACGGTACGCGCGAAAATGTATCTAATGGCGCTTGACTCAGCGTTGTTATTACTTCGAACAGTACGCGACGTATGCGACGTTCCCGTCTCGAGTGAGTGGCAGACTTCATACAAGCACATCGCTTACGATGCGCCAAAGTGTAGGTACTTATCTTGGTTAGTACGGCCGAGTGACGGAGGCCTGCTTAGGCTATGACTCGTTGATGTCTTTTGTATGGCGCCCGTGCATTTCAATACAAAAGATATCAACGCGAGGCCTATCACCTATGACAAGTAACTTATGGTCACGCAGGTCATTATGACACGCATTAAGTTCCTTCACTCTTTTCTAGACTATATCTATCGGAGGCAGGGTCGACGTGTTTTATTCGGCCGTGTTCTCGCTCGGTATATTTGTCTACCCTCAATATTATGGTATTGAGTGTGTTTGGTGGATGTTGTGCTCGGTTTTTGTGAGTTGTGTTTTTATATTTATTTTGATGGTGAAGCAAATTGTTACTAAACCTTATGGTACAATGTTTTCCATTCTGTACGCTACTGCACTAGTTACTTTATACCTGTAATATTTTTATAACCTGTATTTCTCAAGCGAATTGTATTCTTTTTTGAGAAATAAATGTCTTAAACCGTAACTTACGGTTACGAATCGTTGATTTCTTTTGTATGGGTGCATTTTAATACAAAAGATATCAACGCGAGGCCTATCATCTATGACCATTATCTTAATAGGTACTGGTCTGTTGTATGTCGCACATGTAAATAATTGTATGAACTATCCTAGACTTACCTATAGGGTTTCAAATGGGAAAAGTCCACATCAGTATCTCCAGTGACTTCTATGCACATAAGACCTAGCCGCGTTAACTTTGGGTACCACTCCGTCAATCTCTCCGTACACAACGCTTTGACTGGTGCCACTAAAAGTGTTATTTAAAATTAATTATTGGATCTTTATCCACCCATTCAAAATGAACCCTAAGATAAGATAAGATAAGATAAATATTCTTTATTTGCACACCAAGAATAGGTGAATTATAGTATATAGGGGTAAACTTAAATGCGATACATACTTAAAACCCCTTTAAGTATGTATCGCATGTAAGGTCCTTCTTCATATGCTGACATTTTTTAAGGGGATGATCAGACCGTCAAACTGAACAACCAACCAACATCGAAATCACGAAATAAAAATTTGCTGTTCCATACATTTGGCTCAAGTAGGTTTGCAGTTTTGTATGGAAGAGCAGATTTTTTTTCGCGATTTCGATGTTGGTGCCATAGAGAAAGTTGTTCAGTTTGACGGTCGGATCATCCCCTTAAAAAAGTGTCAGCATATTAAGAAGGACCCTGTACATTATAGTTTCAATGCTAGGATTAATTTAAGATTTGTATGGAAAAATTTGAGCAACGATAATTTTAAAACTATAGGTATATATGTGATCTGACAAATGTAAAGCATAGATATTGGTTTCTAGATCGTGTCTAAAAATAATTGACTTTAATTGATTAATAACGAAAATATAATCAAACTTCGTTTGTATGGAGCGCGCCACAACGGTATCCCCTTAATGGTAAGTTGATTAACACCCTTTTCGTTACTCAAAAAATTCATGTTGTTAATCTCATGCAGTAGAGCTGCATGAGATTAACAACATGAATTTTACTTGCCATCGTGGTGAAGTGATTTGCCAAGAAGCATTATAAGTACTTACTGTAAATAATTTTAAAGACGTCTGTGTAGTTTTTGTCATCAAGATCCATCAGCAGCTGCACGATGGCCATCTCGAAGATCACCGTTTTGCCAGACCCTGTCGGCGCACATACCACCATGGATTTGTCTGAAAATTTTATAAAGTATAAAGTTTAAATGGGTATGAGTAAAGGTATTGTCATTTTTTTAACAGTCGCGGCCACCAATCAAAGTATTGTATAATTATCATCATCATCATCCCATCATCGTCCACTGCTGAACATAGGACTCTCCCAAGGCGCGCCACAAAACTCTGTCCTCGCCCTTCCTCATCCAATCGCTCCCCGCTACTTTTTTTTAGGTCGTCTGTCCAGCGGGCAGCAGGGCGTCCCACACTACGCCTACCAGTTCGCGGTCTCCACTCTAGAACTCTGACTCCCCACCGGTTGTCAGTTCTTCGGCAGATATGATATGACCAGCCCATTGCCACTTCAGCGTATAATTATAGTACAATAAAAATTCAACATATTGTAATAAACACTTATGGCCTAGCTTGCATCGGAGCTGAGGTATTGACTCTAAAGGTTCATGAAAAAGTAATAAAAGCGAATCAACTCATTTTCAATCAGTCATCAGCAAAATATACCGTAAAGAAATACAGAAATGTAATCTCTGTAATGTTATGTGTACAATAAAGTGTTAAATAAAAAATAAACATCAAAACAAGGCGGTCTTAGCGCTGAAAAGCGATTTCGCCCATACAACCTTAGAACATAGTTGTACCTTAATAGCACAGCTCTGATGCAGCCCAGCTATAAATGTTATGTTTTTTAATGTATTTTGAAAAGTACCTACTCTAAAAACCTATGTAAGTTTTATTACTGGCCGATCAACAAAAAATGAAAATTTTTCTCTATACAACCTTACTCATACGCATTTATTTTAATTTTATTATATTTATTGAGGAACTGCAACAGTAGATACACTATAAATGAGAAGTTTACAATACTAATGAGATCTAAATGTACCAGCATTTAAGGGCGCGCTCCATACAAACTAAGTTTGTTGATTATATTTTGGATATGAATCAATTAAAGCCAATGAAATTATTGAATTTGAAAACAGTGTTATTTTTGAATTTCACGCATTCACTTCACATGAAAATGTAAATAAAATAAGAGAACGGAGTTTATTCGATAAGAATATGTAGGTATCATTTTTAAAAATAGCTCTCCACATATCCACATCAATGACATTCTACACAAATGGACTCACCCAATCATACAATAACAAAACAAAAATGGCACATGTCTCTAATGCTATCATAGTATGCTTCAGTTATGCTCGGCTGTCTTACTTTGCCGTTCACATTCCAGTCTTTTCAAATATCCTCTGTCTTAAAGCAGCAATGTAAAACAATTAAGCACATTTTAGCGGTCCCGTTAATAGCGCACTGACTCGAAGTCCTTGTTTGTAGAATGTCAATGCTCCACATTGTACAATTTTAGAAACAGCTGATGGATTTTAGGTAAAAAACTCCAAGGTAGAGCTGGAAGTTAACCTGAATATAATGCTTCATCGATGACCCTCGACTGCACCAGGTTAAAGAATGGATATGTGAATACACTCCTATACTTCGGATCTGTAAGACATACGTAAATCAATTAGATAGGTATATAAACCTAAGAAAGTTGTAAAAGTTCTTAAAACTGATTAAAGCAGAGGGGCTAGCATACCACGCAAGACAAAGCGTAAAAAACCGAGAAAAACTTCATACCAGAAGCCGTAGCATGTTACACGTGATACGGCTGTATCGCGCCTTTTATCTCGTTCGTTCGCGTGAAAATAGAAAGAGAGCTAAGACGTGATAGCGCTATATCACGCTGCCATGCTACCCATGCAGAAGTGTTATTTTTGAATAGTTAAATTCAAAATCATGATCGAATGATGCATATTCCTGTATTGCTCCGTCGTGGTACCACAACACCGAACAGGTGTCTTACCTATATGAAAAAAATGTACATTTATTGACATGTACGTAATTTTGCATTAAAAATAAAATTGTACGTTGGGGTTTTTTGCTCCAAAAATGATGTCGATGTGTTACCGCCAGGTAAACGTGTTGTAAATTTTGTCCGCTTTATGAGAAAAACGGTACCGCGGTAAAAGGTAAAAGAGGTACCGCGGCAGAGGAAACTCCCTGATGGTACAACATCGAAATCATTTTTGTAGCAAAAAACCGCAACGTACAATTTTATTTTTAATATACAATTACGTACATTTCATGTGCATTTTTTAAATGTAAGTAAGACACCTGTTCAGTGTTGTGGTACCGCGAGATGCGTGTATTGCGCGACGCGTCGAGCAATACACGCATAATCTCCACAGTAAGCACATCTAGATTTTTCTTGTTTTCACGGGGATGGCATGCTAGGCCTACATGCGCTACTTTCTCGCTAAGAACAGTCGAAACCGCGAGAAAGAGAGTGCGGTTACCCTTCATTATTCTTGCGGAGTCGCAAGAGCCGTAAATATTTAATTTCTTTCGAAGTTCTTGCTGAAAATAAGTTCCATGCCATAGGTATGGAAACCAATGCCTACATAAAAATTTTTATCAAGATAGACAAGGAACAAATTTTGTTCTTATAGGTCATACATAAGATTATGTAGTACTTACTGAATACTTATAGATACTTTCTTATACTGTGATATAAGTTCCTAGTTCCTGCCATGTTCCTATAGGTACAATATCTTAGGTGATAGGGTGACAGCATCAGATTTACATACATACATACATAAGCTCACGCCATTGTCCTATGGGGGTAGGCAGAGACCACGGACCGCCACACGCTACGACTCTGACACACCTCTTTAGCCTCATTCACATCAGCATTGCCTCATTCATTCTTTAGCATCAGATTTAAATATCTCAAATACTAACAGGTACTATGAGGAAAAACAACATTTAAATAAGCACAGGTGTAATAAAAATATTACCTATTTCCTCAATACTGCGAAATTCTCCGTGTTGTCCTGTATGTCTTGATGGTCGCATAGCTTTTGTATGAACTTGAACAATTTGCGTTGGTTGAGGTTCACACAAAGAACTCGACGAAGGCAAGGAAATCGGTTGGGAGTCACATATCTCATCGACTTCGCCTAGAATATCTGTGAAGCTGTCCCTGTTTGGAGAAAATCAATTATTTTGAATGCTGTTTGCATCTAGGTATGTTATGTACTTACTGATTAGAATATCGACATGAATTGTACTCACAGATTAGTCATGTTGAATTTCAATAATTTAAAACATCACGTCTGCTTTATACTTTATTTTATTTTAGATGAAAAATATTTATTATAAAAATTATTTTATATCCAGTTCGACAGAATAAAGTTCAACACTGATGTCCTTCCCGCCAAAAAAATAAGTTTTTTAAACATAGCGCGCAATTACTTCGCTTCCGGGAGTCAAAACGTGGAAGATTCACTCGGAGAGTCTCTCTATCTCACTCTAGCATACACATATTCGTATCCTCTTCCTCTTTCCTATTCACTTCTGAAATAATTTTGACACGTTTTCAAGCGTACGAAAATGTAATAATGCAGTTTTTTTTTGTTTTTTTTTTGTTCAATTCAAGGCAAAGGGTTTTATGTCCCATACAGCCGATGTCTTTAATAAAATTCTCTGATTTATTGCAATTAAAACGTTGGTGTTTGACGTTTTGACGATTCTTTGGAGTTTTTGGAGACAAACGAAAGACGAAGGAAACGCAGAGAAGTTCACAGGAAAGAGGTGATCCGACCGCTATGCCGCGCTACAAATGACGGAACACTTTTCCTGTTTACGACCCATACACAATCATATTTCACAGAACTATATATTTTTCACTTGCACGACGCTTTGTTACGCAAAACAACACCAATTTTACGAAGCAAAACTCAATATAAACAATAAAAATTCGATGAAATATGAGGACTCCAAACGTAGCTGACAAATTCCCGCCAAAAACTCCCGTTCTTTTGTTGTTTATTTATTGCAATGGAATATACATAAAATATTGCTTATGAATAAATTACCTATTTCAGCTTCCCGGCCCCAATAAACTTTTAAACCAAAACCAAAATGAATTGAAACTGGTCAAAAGAAGTAAAAAAAATGTCGTCTGCAACCATTTAAATGAATTAAAAATAAATAATGTTTTCTTTTTCTAACATTTAAAGGCCACTTAATTTTTTTTTTTCGTGGAATCCCAGCCAGTTTTGAGGTTTTACGTTCAATCAGCAACAAGAAAGCGCTTTACCGTGCGTTTCATGTAGGTTCCTACTATGGTTCAATTTCTTTGCCTAGGTACTACTCATGCTAGAGAAATATGATCAAGGGGGAGTGAGAGAAAAATGCAAATTCAAGTCACAGTCTCTACAGTATTTTTTTTTTTTTTTTTTTTTTTTAAATGGCCGGTTATTGTGACCGCCACAATAATTCTGCCAATGTCAGAGTGTGAGAGAGCCACGTTATCAGGCGCGCGAGTTGGTCATAGTTTAAAATTTTAATACAAACAACTGATATTAGGACATTGGGCTTTCTCCAAGTACCGCAACCTGGAACAAACACATGCATATTGACAGACAGGACAGCACAGATCAACACAAAATATAATATGGACGCAACAACGCATTATATGTATCAATGTTAGAGGTTAATCAACTACATATTTACAATCTAATTTCATTTTTTTCGATAAATTTTGCCAAAAAGTTTATGAAGGGAGAGTCGGTATAGGAGAGGAGAGTCTGAAAGTTTAGGGGTCGAGGTACGTTTTTGGGGAGGATGTCATAAAGGGTGGGGGTGAATTTTGAACAATTAAAAAATATATGGTCTGGGGTGCCCTCGTCCAATCCGCACTCACATAGTGAGTGATCCTTCACCCTGATCTTGTTCAGATGCACTGGAGTGCTGCAGTGCCCAATTCGCAATCTACAAATAGTGGATGTGACCCATTTTTTTAAAAGTTTATTTTTGGAGAACCAAGGCTTTAGCCTAATATTCTCCTGTATGGACCCGTAATATCGGCCCTTTGTCTGGCGAGTCGCTTGCCAATCATCATTCCAGGACTTCATCAAGCTCGAGCCTGCTATTGACAAAAGATCTGAGGGGTAATTCCTGTAATGAGTCATTGTTCCCGTCTGTACTGCATCCTTAGCCCACGCGTCAACACATTCATTACCCACAATGCCAGAATGTCCAGGGATCCACGCTAGCACAACCTTTATACCTTTCTCTTCACACTGCCTCAATTCGTCGCGAATTTGCATAATAAGGGGGGATTTATTTTGGGATTTAAACTGATTGCCTACAATTGCCTGGAGGCAACTTTTCGCATCTGAAAAGATTACCGTTTCATTAATAGAATGGGACAAGGTAAATGAGACTGCTTCCAGTATAGCTACCGCTTCCCCGGTATAAACGGAAGACTCAGGCGGGCATTTAAAATTTAAAAGTACATTGACCTCTGGTATGTACACCGCTGCACCAACACATCCTGATTCGGACAGTTTTGATGCATCAGTGTACACATGAGTCCATGTATTAAAGTGACGTTCTATAATGCGTTTAAAGGTAGAGTTCGCGCCAGGATCATCCTTGTAAATACCTAAGTCCAGTATAACATTCGGGGAGAAAATTAAGGTTTTAAATTGAAAGCAGTAAAGAGGCAAAGAATTGGATTGATATGTGGGGGCGGCTAGGGAATTGAATTTTTCAAAACTCTTCAACAACCTGGGGGCATCCTTGTTAGCCCAATAGGGCTCAGCTGACTTTTGGAGTAACAAGGGGAGGCGGGATAGTAAGGGATGTGACAAGTTCTGAACCATTTTAAAAAAAAATCTATCACTAAGGTATTGCCGTCGCAAATAGAGAGGAGGATCCACGCATTCTACTTGTAGGACATTTTTTGGGGAGCTCTTCATGGCACCTATAACTAGTCGAAGGCATTTTGCCTGGATAAGATCCACTCTATTCAGGGCAACCTTGCTACAGGGCTCAAGGATAAAGCAACCATAATCTAAGTGACTTCTAGTCAGAGCATTATAAATTAATTTTTGGCAGTATGGGTGAGAGCCCCACCACACACCCGACAAGGAGCGCAAAACATTGACTCCTTTCTCACATTTTTGAGCTACATAATTTAAATGTTGTACACCAGACATTTTGGAGTCAAATATAACACCCAAAAATTTTACATGGTCGCTTTCGGGGATTCTTTCCCCACCAAGGAATATTGACGCGTCGGGAACACTACGTTTTCTTGTAAAAACTACGACATTACTCTTCGATGTAGAGAGGGATAGCCCATGGTCACCCAGCCAGTCGTTCAGATATCTCACAGCAGAGTTAAGTCTATGCGAGGCTTCATGCACCGTTTGGGCTGAGCAATAAAGAGCAATGTCATCGGCATACTGCAATATTTCACAGAAAGGGGAGACGGTACGTTCCAGGTCGTATGTGTAAATACTGTATAAAAGGGGACTTAAAACTGAGCCCTGGGGTAGACCCTTCCAAATAGTTCTTGGTGAGGAAAGAGAACCCTGATAACGAATTTTAATGCTTCTACCTGTTAAGAGGTTCATAATGACGTTAATCATCTTCTCAGGAACACTCAGATATTGCAGTTTTTGCCTGAGCACTGGGAGAAGAACGTTATCATAGGCAGAGGCTATATCCAGAAATATCCCAACCAATGAAAAATTATTTGAAAAAGCAAGACGGATGTCTGTAGATAGGATACTTAGACTATCCATAGTGCTCCTACCCTTTCTAAATCCGAACTGAGAGTCTGCCAGTACACGTCTATTCTCCATAAGCCATTCCAACCTATTCTTAACTAAGTGTTCCAGAATCTTACAGAGAGTGGAGGATAGGGCAATAGGGCGATAAGAAGATGCATCGTTATAATCTTTTCCCGGTTTATGGATAGGTATAATTAACTGGCTCTTCCATCCATCAGGAATACTGCCGCTATCAAATATACAGTTCAGAATTTTCAAAAAATGCTTTTTTGAGGGAGTACTTAGTCTAGTAACAAAGGAGTAGGGAATGCCGTCCTCTCCCGGAGCAGAGTCCCTGAGGCCACTGAGAACACACTCCAGCTCTCGGAACGAAAAGGGTTGGTGGAATTCCTGAGACGATGTCAATCCCGGGGAGGGGAGATAGGCTTCACAAGATACATATGGGGGGGCCAACTTATCCATAAAACCCTCCAGCCAGGGCGATGAGTCATTTGAGTGGGTTGCCTCTCTGTCCATTGATCCGCGGTAACGTCGAACATTCTTCCAAACGAGAGAGGCAGAGGATCTGGGAGATAGGCTCTCGCAAAACCCCCTCCATCCATTCCTTTTCTTTTTGGAAAAAAGTCTTGTTGCCCTAGCTGAAGCAGCTTTTAGAGCAATGAAGTTTTCCTCAGATTTCATTGATTCATATTCCCTCTCAGCACTTTCTCGAATGGAGACAGCATCTGTACACTCTTCATCCCACCATGGTGGAGAACCATTTTTAAAAAAAATCTATCACTAAGGTATTGCCGTCGCAAATAGAGAGGAGGATCCACGCATTCTAGCGTTTAGGTTTATTTTTTTTTGGAATTGCAGCGTCTGCAGCCTGCAACAGGAAGGTTACAAAATTGTTGTAACTCTGTAGATGATCAGTTAGTGAGTCAGGTTCTAATAGAACTTTCTCATCAACATGGTCCGAAAACGCTTGCCAATCCGCCCGGTTCAATTTATACTTTAACAACGGGTCCATATGTCGGCTCGGAGTGACAGTGTCCGGGTTTTTTATAATAATTGGGAAGTGGTCGCTTCCAAAGGTGTGAGGAAGAACATGCCAGTAAAGGGCAAGAGACAAACTGGGTGAGCAGGCAGTAAGGTCAACGGCCGTCTGTGGATTCTGATTAGGGTAAACACGGTGAGTAGGAGAACCGTCATTGATAATACAGACATTAACATTATCGAATATTTCCAGAAGGGCTGACGCAAAGAAGTCGCAATGGTATGATCCCCATGCCGTGTGATGACTGTTAAAGTCTCCAAAAATTATAAGAGGGTGAGGTAAGGCAGAAAGTATAGAGTTCACCTCCGCAGCAACAGACAAAGAAGGATGTGGTATATATATAGAGACACAGGTAGTCCCCATTACATTAGCCGCCACTGCGTTGACTTGTTCGCTATGGGCTGGCAAGGGAATTTGGGAAAAAGTTAATTTATTTTTTATAAAAAGAGCGCATCCTGCGTAACCGTCCCCTCTGTCATCTCTAAGACATGAGAAGCCGGATACACCAAAGCGGTAACCGGGTCGAAACCAGGTTTCTGAGACAGCCATGACTTGGATAGAGTGTTTATTGATGAGAGATATTAGCTCATGTTTCTTATTTTTAAGACTGTGACTGTTCCATTGTCCGTAGACTACTGGAGCCATTTGTGTTCGTTATTAATTGAGAAATTTCAAAAATCTGGGATGCTACGTTGTTCGGTATGTTGTCTGAAAATTTTGAGATTATGTTTTTAAGGAGGGCCAGGATCAGATCCACCAAATTTTCTGGTGGTGATATGGTATCATTTCCAAGAGCGTGCCCATTCGGCATTGAAGAGTGTACGTCCCCCACAATGTTGAGATGGGCTCTTTGATCGTATCCTTTAGATAAGTTTGGACGGGGACGGGGGGTGGTAAAAACTGTTTTTCTGTAAGAGAGTTTCTGTGGTTGTGATTGGCTATAATTAGTATCAGAGGGAGGGATATTGAATGGAGTATTAGAGTGTGGGATGTTTGACGAGAGCACATTGGCAAAAGAGCGGCGTAACTGTAGTGGGGCCTGTAATTCAGCTTCCCGGTAGGAGATGCTTTTTTCGGACATAATATTTTTAATAGTTCTTTGCCTACCTTGTTCAAAACAGTCTTTGTCTGTGGCATAATGGCATCCCATACAAAACAGGCATGTTGCTGATGATTTTGGTACTAAGCAGGACTCTCCAGGGTGGTCTTCACTGCATTTATAGCAACGTGGGTCCGAGCGGCACTGTGTTTTAACATGCCCAAAGCGGCAACATTTAAAGCATTGGATAGTAGGAAGCATATATGTTTCTACTAATAGTGAGGTATGGAATACATACACATGGTTGGGTAATCTTTGGCCTTCGAATGTGACTACTACCGATTGAGTTGGTTCCCATACGGTTGTATCATTAACAGTTTTTTTCCGTGATAGGCGACGAGCTTTTAGCACTTTTCCACAGCCATCGGTGTCCATGGCCTCTGCCAGCCGGGAGACATCCCAGTCGACAGGCACTCCACGTACAATACCGATCCTTGACACATGGTATGATGGAATGGTTGCAGTGTATTTATGTGTAGCTAGGCATGGATGAGAGATAAATTTGTTGGCATCTTCAGCGGTCTTAAATTGGACAGAGACGCGTCTACTACCAATGTTTTTAATTCCATCCCTTACTATGTTCTGAACGTTACTTTGGAGCAACAATAAACCGATTTTGATTGCCCTTACGGATAGATTTGCTGAGGGATCAGTGTTGTTTCTAGCAATGTGGACAATGAATGGTCCTAGGTCATTATCACTGTATTTACGCGCGCTCTCATCAAGATCAGGGTGGGTGTACACGAGTTCGTAAGAAGCCGAGGCCGCTTCAGGGTTAGAAATCGACTTTTTAGCTTGCGATGAGTCGCTATCACTTGCATGGCGTTTTCTAGGGCGTTCTTCATTAGTGATCGTGTCCATAGGAGTAAATAAGGGTTGGGAACCCCCCGGATCGGGGGGCTCTTCCATGATGTCGGGTCGCTAGGTTATGTTAGCGGCCCGACGCCACGCCGACAGATGTCAAAACTTGGTTAATTCCACAAATATAGTTAAAAGCTTACCTCCTCCGTCTTTGTTAGTACCGTCACCACAACTAGTTGAGAAATCCCAAGCTAATTCAGAGTGCTATGGTTAAGACAAGACCGGAAAAGATTCACCGCGTGTCTTCCCCAAAGCTGCTGACAGCCGAATCCTCGTCTCTACAGTATCAAATAAATTCTATAAACAGAAAAAGAGACGGTTAGCATGCTTGCAAACCTTGTTTCAACGTATACGTACTGTCAAGTGTCAACTGTCAACTGTCATATCAATGTCAAAGTCAAATTAAGGAATTTAGCCAAGGCAAGGAAGGTATTTTTCGAGACGGTTTTCCTCAAAAAATCGCAGTGATGACTTTCACGTGAAATTTACTTGTTTTGACTAATATTCTAGTGTTAAGAGGAAACCTTTGACCTTCCAAGATGTGAGTATCATATGTTTTACTTTATAACATTCATAAATAAAATCACACGTGACGAAAACTAAACATTCTTATGAACGGATTTTCGTTTTCCTGTTAACAGGGAGGTCTTAAACGATTACGACAATGCGGACACTATTAGTATCGACACCCTGGCTCTGGAGGAAATGATTATAGAGGAAAGGGCCAAAGAAATAGCTCAATTAAACAACCTTAGCAAGAAAGTTTGTAATCTTCACACAAGTCTACTTTACTACCGTAATACGAAGTCGAAGAGGGGTGCTGCATGTTACGAAGCTTGGAGGATGTTGGTCAAGAAGATTGGAGGCAGCCCTAACACCTGGAGAGATGTGGGCCATGCTGTGGGCATTGATCGAGAGGACTTAGATGTGAGTTTTCTTTTGTCATTTATTCATTGTTTAAATGCTCATAGTATAGGAGTTGATCCAAGATACTGCCATCTGATCCTGGATCCGGCTCCATAGTAAAAGTTGTTCAATTTGACGGTCTGAATTCACCGTTTCAGTATTTGCTAGGCTGTCACTTGCACCCTATAAGGGTCTTTCTTAATATGCTGACACTTTTTTAAGGGAATGATCAGACCGTCAAACTGAACAACTTTCTCTATGGCATCAACATCGAAATCGCAAAATAAAAATCAACTGTTCCATACAAAACTGCAAACCTACTCGAGCCAAATGTATGGGACACATGAAATTTTTTTCACAATTTCGATGTTGGTCCCATAGAGAAAGTTGTTCAGTTTGATGGTCTGATCATCCCCTTAAAAAAGTGTCAGCATATTAAGAAGGACCCTGTATATCAAGTCCTGCCAGACTACATTTTTCAATGAGTTTCATTCCAAGTTTTGCTGTTAGCGATTGTCATTTGCACAGTTTGAGCTTGCCACGAGGCTCCGCAATCTCTTCTCAAAAAATTATCATTGAGATTGGGATAGATTAAACTACTTGACAATGACAGAAATGCAATGCTAATGCACAAACAAGAGTCTTTATTTTAAAAAAATTTTTTCCTTAACCTTTCAATCTTTGATTTGATTTTAAACTATTTTTGTTTGATTTATGGCAGTATTATGTAAAATATGCTGTACCGAGTCACATTTATAAACTGCCTTATTTTATTATATGTTTTGTATTTGTGACAAATAAAAATAAATTCTGCTTATTGGTAGTTTTGTTTTGATGTGAATAAAGTAATTAAGTAGGTATATTTAAAATTTCAGTACATCCGAAACACAGTAAAAGATGATCCAGCAGATGTTGTTCTAAAACTATTCACACAAAAAGACGACGCAACCCTCGATAAAATTCTAGATGTATTCGTAAAAATGCAACGATATGATATACTCAAAGCAGTAGAAGAACCACTAATAGATCTAGCAGAATGCTTCAATAGAGATGACAGCGCATATCATAGTGCCAGCAAAAATAATACAAGGGAAATAATTACTTACTCTACGGACCTGTCAAACGATTTACCACCAGCTTTAAGTAAAAAATTTGTAGTCAAGGATGAAGAACCGAACCAGCCCAAACAGCCACAGTTACGGCCACCGGATAAGAAAGAAGTTGTTCTTAAAAATAGTAATCCAATACTGTTTTTAACGTATGCCGATGATGGGTTATCTACCGCCTTTAATATAAAATATTTAGTATCAAACTGGATTGATATATCCGGAGTAACAGTGATAACACTGAATGATAGAAGAGATGAAGTGTATCAGAACCCTGAAAAGTTTATCAGGGAGTATTTTGAAAAGGTGAGTTATTATATTTGTGAAGCCTTTTAACAAATCTTGAAATTATAAATTTATTAAAAAAAATTACATTGCATTACAGTTAACACCCTTTCTATACAAAAACTCTTTCAATACACACAAAGCACTCGAGTTGCTTTTTAAGTGACTCAGACTGGTCTTAAAGCTCTATTTTTTGCACTATAACGCATTATGAACTCCACCAACCTCCAACTTTTGTATCTACCATTGTGAAACACAATAAAGCATTGCTTATTGAGTATGAATTCAAGTGTGTTTCCATTATAGAAAAAATTCCATACATTAATATTTTATGCTGGGCTTAGGTGGGATTGTTATTAGTTAAAATGATTGCTATTAAAAAAATTATTATCAGCTAATTATTTTAAAATTCTCTTAGTTGAAAATTAGCATTTTTCTGCATTCTTAAAAAAGTATCCTGTGTTAATCCAGAAAATATTGTATCTGTGTGCCAAATTTCATACAAATCTGTTCAGGTTTTTCTTGATTGAGTAACAAACATCCAAACATTGTCACAAATTTTCTCAAAGATTTTTGTTTTATATTTCAGGCTGACTTTGTGGTGCCAATCGTCACATCTAAATATATAGAAGAAATCAAGTCACATAATCCCAATGTTCCAAACATTAGTGACAACTTGGACTGCAAATACGTAAATTTTATCTACAATCTATTTACAAATCACTATATCCACGCAAGTGGCTGCATTAATAAGAAAGTACGAAGTGTTTTGCCTCAAAATGTTAGTGTGAGTTTATTCAGAGAAATAGCTATGTATCCTGTATTGATGCCGTGGACTATGGAGACCAGTTTTGATGAACAGTTTAAGGCGTTTCTAAAAATTGAATGTTAGTTCTCAGTTTAGTTTAAACAGTGTTTATGTTGTAATATAAAAGCTGCAAATGATTCTACACTTGCAACTGAGCTGAAAATGTAGAGAATTGAAAAGGGTGCCAATTAACAAACAGCACAAAATATATGCATTGGAAACATATCAGTGTATCCAGTGTCAAAATGTATAAAATCTGATTTTCAACAGCATCCCATCTTAAGGCCTAGTTTTCACCAAAGCGGAAGCAGGGTTGTGTATAATCTTTGCTCAATTTTCCTCGCTTATCAGAATCAAACTACTTAATTGGTTGATTTTACATATCTTGGCTCCGCTTAGCTCTGGTGGATTCCAGACTTACGACTTTCCTGTTGTAATATAATATTACTAGCTTTGGCCCGCGACTTCAACCGCGTGTCTTTCCAACAACTTCATCGCCCCATTAACACGCATTATTTATTCGCTTCATTACTCCCCTTAAGGGTTTAATTTTCTAAAAATCCATTCTTAGTGCACCACTATATCCTCTGTATATTTCCATCTCCAGTGGTTTAGGCTGTGTATTGTCTGTCATTAGTATAAATGTATATTATGCTAGAATTTACCTGGAACTTCGTCGGCACAAATAATATACCAGATTTTAAGTCAAACCATAAGCTATCAAACAAAAAAGTTTCATCAAAATAGGTTCAGTAGTTTTTGCGTGATGCTCGAAACAGACGGACAATAATTCTAAAAACCACATCATAAATTTTTTTTTTGTAAATTTCGTCAATGTACACACTTCTGTTATAATAGTTTAGATTACAGTATTTATAAATCTGTACTACACAGAATACAATTCACTCCTAGCGGGTGTACTCCCATTGGGGGAGACAGTAAAATTGCAAATAGGTACTGTTTAAAATTGTCACAAGCCTTATTTATGTGCTGCCGCCTAAGATTCTTGGCTTCACTAGAGATCTAAGAACAACTTTATCAATGGTTTAAAGAGCTTGTTCTAAACTCACTTTATTAAGGTTTAAAGGCTACCTCAAACAGGCACAACACAGGTTTTTAGAATTAAATATTAGATAATAAGATTAGTAATTGTAGACCAAGCATACCTTATTAATAAATTTAATGTGGTTCTGATAGTTAATATTTTAAGGGTGGCAGTCCACTGAAGCGGAGCGAGGCTGCGGAGCGGAGAAACGAAGAAATATTAACCAATAAGATTGCATAAAATCTCGGAGCAGAGATTTTATGCAATCTCATTGGCCAATATTGCCTCTTTTCTACCCTCCGCAGTCTCGCTCTGCTTCAGTGGACAGGCAACATAAGTGCCCCTCTATGCATCTTATAATCAACTTGCCATACAAGTATTTAAAACAATAAAATAATCTAATGTAAAGAATAATTTTAACAGGTACCTGATGTCTTTTGACTTTTGGCAGTTAATTCATTACTCAATTTTCAATTAGAAATAAGTTAAATAAAACATTTTTGTATTTCTTTGTTTTTATTTTTAATTATAAATATAGAGAAAGTTACTGTTTAAAAAAAAAGCATTGATTTTTCCTAAAATACATAGGTACATACTACAAGTCTTTAGTTAGTGCCCTGGATTGAACAGAGCTTACAAATAATATGAATAAATCAATAAATGTAATTACTAAAACTAATAGGTAAATAACACAATTTGAAAGAAACATACAAGAAATGTTAATAAGATTGAAAAAACCAAAACATACAAAACTAACTTCTAAAAAACATCTTGGGTGCTAACAATACCATGAATGGAAATAATAAAACAAATAGAAGTCAATGAAATGAAATCAGATTATTTCTGTAGTAATTGGAACTTAAGAAAAAATATGAAAGGTTTTGCAAAACAGTTCATACCATCATATTTGGTTTACAAATTGGTTCAGTTGCATATAGATATAGATTGCATTAATTTTCGCTTGTATTCTTAGAATCAGTCGCCGCATCTTCGTTAGGGTTCTCGAAGGTTTCATCGGCAGTGCTTACATCATTCACATCAATACCAGTGTCATCTTTGCTGGCATTTGCTAACTCCTCCTGAAAATATGTAAAAATAGGTGAGTTTAATAGCTATTGTAAGCAGTCATTTTCTTGTTTTAGCATTCCATGTAAAATTGGACAAGCAGAAGACACTTTTCTCTAAAACTATAGGTAACTATGCAGGAAATTAAAATGATGGAAAATTATGTATTTTTCCGAACAAACTTAATTATGGAGGACAAACTTAACTTTTGTGAGTTTTTCCATCTTTTTTGTTTTTGCTCTATCGTTATAACGGTAATACATACAAGGGTGAAACTAGGTGTGATTATAGTGCATAATTCAAAGTAAAACAACAAATAATATAAATTGGCCAAGTGTGTCGGGCTCACGCTGAATTTTATGAAAAAATGTTTTATTTCATTTGACCAACTTATGCTGTCCAGATTTTTTACTTCCCATGCAATGAAATGATGCATACATAAAACCGAGTTGAACAGCATAAAAAAAGTTGTTATTTTTTTGCATATTTATTGACAACTCATGCTTGACTAAAAATTGACTATGCCAAAATTGTGATGACCCAAGGGTTCCTAAGAAATGTTCTCTCATACATCGGTCTACATCACGGACAATGCAGAACAGTTTGGTGAGTTTGTCTTTCTCATTAGGTATCCAAACTTGTTCAGTGGCATGTGTCCTGATCGAAGCCTATGTGCTAAAACCATATTCTTCCTACCTAATTGGGGAACATTAGACCAAGGTATAACGGAATGCAGACTTATGGAGTATACTTGTGTTGTGAGATTACTCCTCCAAGGGAACCTGCCTCCTCAAAAGACCTTAGTATTTGATATTAATTTCATTAATTTCCCGTTCCTGAGGAAAAGGGTCTTGACCGACAGAAGGACAACAAAGTGATCCTATAAGGGTTCCATTTTATGAAGTTAGAAAAATATGCATATGCATCTGGGACCTAATATGTTGAAATGTAGACTTACCTTGATAACTTCCACAAAGCTGTTAGCTTCTTCCAGCATTTGTTTGTATGATACATTCTCTGCCTTAAGTAGCCTCTCATTCTCCATCAAATCCTCTATGATCTTCAGTAGCCTCTCATTCTCGACCAAAGACTCTTGCAAAGCAACCCTTAAATTATTGTTTTAATTGTTTATAAAATGTTTGATAAAAATAGAAAAATACAGCGTCCTTCTTAATATACTGACACTTTTTAAGGAGATGATCAGATCATCAAACTTAAAAAATTTCTCAAAAATCTGCCGTTTTTTTTTCTGTGATTTTGTTGTTGCCATAGAGAAAGTTGTTCAGTTTGACGGTCTGATCATCCCCTTAAAAAGGTGTCAGCATAATAATATTAAGATTGATATTAGATTAAATATAAAAATACAATTATGACTTCGTATGCGTAGTAAGTTATAAAAAACCAACATAAGCTGGCCGCGCGACGTTATACATTGCTCAATATACGTGCCAGCTTATGTTGGTTTTGTATAGCTTGATGTGTCGCCGTGTGTACACTGACTTTAACTAAATATAACTTTTGATTGAATGAACCGATTTTGATGAAATAAAGCCTATATGTTAATCCAAACTAAGCACTATGGGTTTGTCGAAACCCCGTCAAAATCAGTTCAGTAGTTTTTAAGTGATGCATGCTCAAAAAACTGATAAAAAACAGTCAAACCCATTACCCTCAGATCAGGGTTCATTACCAACTGAGCTATCGGACTGTCAAATGACAAGAGGTAAGCTGCAAGAGAGACAGGAATACACCATTGCCTACATTTTCTGTCATGCTTCCAGAGGGGTATGGTTAAAATCGGCGGGGGACAAAAAGAGCCCGTACTGTATGTACCACAAGATATCTTTTTATATTGTGCTCATACTCTTTCTTCTAATGTGATGACTGTGACTTAGAAATAATACTAACTGTCGCTTCTCAGCCAATATTTTCCAATAAGTTTCAGATGCTCCTTCCGGATTAGTCAGGTCTTCAACTGAAATCTTGGTGTCAAGGTTTGCTTGTGTCTCCTTGGTTGATAGGTTCTTCCTCTTCACCTCCACATCACTAGAAAATGTATTTATAAACTACATAAATAAGATAACTTAAATTTAATTTACAATTCCATTGTAGACAACACAGAGCACATACACTTAACAAACTAAAGAAATTCAACAATTTACAGGGCCACAAAAATTTTTATAAACTAGGTGTGGTGGTCCAGTGGCGAGTAACCTTGCCTGCTGTGCAGGAACCGATCGTTTGATCCCCATCCAGCCAGGCAGACTCGTATCAAGGAGTTTTTCGGAACTTATGTATGATTTGTAACACCACTGGTTTTTCGGTGAAGGAAAACATCGTGAGGAAACCTGCATGCTTCAATTTCGAGGCACATATTGTACCCACTGTTCATATTAAGTGGCGACGGGCTCCTTCCCCGTCACATTGGACATAGTTTCGGTACTACTAGTGAAATGTGGGTGGTTTCTGAATATCTCCGACTACCTCCTCAGGGGCATAAATTTGTGATATTTTTTGCTTATCATAAGGTAAAATCGGGTCACTTTTTTTTCAAGTGCATGTTACTACAGTTTGAAAAGGATAGAAGCAGTTCAAATGATATTTATCTAGCTTATAAGTGCACATGACATAGTCTGCCTATAGGTGGTGGAATTGCATCTGCCAATATGCAGTATGTAAACCATCTAAAGGCAAACCTTTAAACCACATACTCTACCCATCAACCTGAACACCTTTTACTATTGGAGCAAACATATCAGCGCAAAAAAAAAATGGCTGTTCCATTCTAAACTGCAATGCCTACATGACTTAAACGTATGAAACAGCAGATATTTTTCTTTTCTGACGGTTTGCTTCCGAAGTAAAAGTTGTTCAGGTTGATGGGTATAGTATTGTGGTTTAAAAGGTTTGCTTTTAGTAAGTTTACATCCTGTGCATTTGTTTACATCTCCGCACCGAGGTTGATAGGAATTACAAAATTACTATTTTAATGAAAATAGATTGACATTACTATTAGACTCAAATGTATGCAACAGCTGATTTTTTTTGTGGTTCCACTATCAAATAAGCCATGTGGAAGCAAGTAAGATGACACTCTGACCAAGATTTAGATTAAAAGTGGAGACTTACACTGGAGAATCTTGGGAAAGTTGATGCTTCAATGATTTTGACGGTCTACCCACCAAGTTTTCTCTGTCAGACGCAATATGTTGTAAAGTCTTGAGAGACTTCCTGGTAGTCCTCACCGAATCCTAAAATTAAACAATACTGTAACATCAGACAAAATCATCAATTGGTTTTTGTTTAGTGTTGATGAAGACGTAAAAAAAACTAACCTGTTGATCTAGACTCATTTTGCTCGGGATATCCTTGTAACGACAATATTGGTCCTTATGGTAAAAGCGGTGGATTTATTAGCCTCTTCGCCTTTGTATTGCAATCAGCAGCAGCAGGAAAATAAACAAACAATATCTTTTTTAGGGCTTCGATGAATTGACAGCAAAAAGCGGCCACGGCCAATTTTCCCTGTTTCCCGCCAAGCTTTCTGTCAAACAAATTGTCATTTGTTTTTTTTTAATTTTTTTTCTTTTAAATTTTCCGTTCGGAAAGGTAATGGGATCTAGCCCTTACAGCCATTTTCTTATTTTTTTCATTTTTATGATCCAAGCGGGCGGTAATGTTCGTCCTTCTTTCGTTAAATCCCGTCGCTGTTTCTGACGTAAACTTTGCCCCTTTCTAATCCAACGACAAAAATTGATAGAAAGGGACAAACGTTAAATCAGAAACATCGATGAAAGACACGCACAAAAGAAGGATGAACATTACGGTTTAAGATTCTTTATTTCTCATAAGAATAAACAAATTCACTTACATGAGAAAATTAGCTAATAAATTAAACAAACAATTTTATCAATTGAGCGTAGGTACATCGAAAATAAGTGCAACAAACTTAACTAGACAAGGACATTATAATAAGACATCGATTTAAATTTACTGGAAGTGTCATTGTGAACTTGCTAAATGATTCTAGAAAAGTCCCTCAAAATGTGTGTTTTTAAAGCTTTCTTGAAGGTGCTTAGAGTTTTAGTATCTTTTACGTCTTTTGGCAAATTGTTATAGATTTGTGCTCCCTCATAAACTAGATTCTTTTTGCCGTAGTTTGTCCGAGGAGGACGAAGATAAATGTTGTTCGCGTTTCTAAGAATGCGCTTATGAACGTTAAGTTTTTTTGTGAAAACGATTTGAGAATGTATACTTTTGTTTAGGATCTTACGTACCAGAATACAGGTGTTATATTTGTAGGTTTGAGTAATGTTCATTATTTTAGTTTCTTCATAAATTTTGTTGGTTGACGCCAAAAAGTCATAATGAAACAATACCTTTATCAGTCTATTCTGCGCGGTTTGTACAATTTTTAGATTTGTTATAGCAGCAGTGCCCCATACCTCAATCAAGTAGTCAATGTGAGGTTTGACCAAAGAATTATAAATTACATATCGTATTTGTCGAGGTAGGAAGTGTGTAATTCCCTTTATTACGCCCGTAAGTGCTGATAGTTTCGATTTAATCTTACCTAGGTGAGGTTTCCACGTCAAATAATTGTCCAGCATAAGGCCAAGGTATTTCTCACATTCCGACTGGTTAATATTAATACCATCTATTGACAGAGGTTCGTAATCTCCGATGTTTTTATTCTTTGCCGCAAATATTATATAATTTGTTTTCGTTATATTTATGGTAAGGAGGTTGCGTTGAAACCATTGATGTAGTAAATTGAGATCTCTCTGAGCTTCCTCTACAATTGTACTCATCGATTCACCGAAATAAAAAAGACATGTGTCATCAGCATACAAGGTAACGTCTCCTTTCAAACCTATTTCATGAACGTTGTTAATATAGATTAGGAACAAAAGAGGCCCCAAAATAGATCCCTGTGGGACGCCAAAGGTAATTAAACTAGGAGTACTCTGGTCTTGGCCAATTCTGATAATTTGGTATCTATTTGAAAGATAAGATTTAAAAATTTCATAAGCAATTCCAGTTACACCAGTATTATTTTTTAATTTGTGTAATAATATTTCATGACTAACAGTATCGAACGCTTTTTTCAAATCAATGAATATACCAAGGGCTATCTGTTTCTGGTCAATTTGAATTTTTATTTTCGTAATAAGATCACTGGTTGCCGAGAGGGTATTAGATTTTGGTCGAAATCCATATTGTTTATCGTGAAGATAATCAATAGAAGTCAAGTGTTTATTAAGCCGGTCGTACAGTATCCTTTCAAATATTTTTGATAGTGCAGGTAGTACTGATATGGGGCGATAGTTACCAGGATCAAATCTAACTCCTGATTTGTAAATAGGACTTACTCTCGCAATTTTAAGGCTATCTGGGAAGATTCCAGCTTGGAGACAATTATTAATACACTCTGTAAGATTATTAAGTATCACGTCTTTTACACATTTTAACGATTTGACACTGATACCATCGATGCCGGTACTTGTGTTTGCATTCAGGTTGTCGATTATTTTAGAAACTTCGTCGTCAGTCACTGGTGTAAGTTCAAACAATTCAACAATATTTTTGGTTGGCAGATGTTTTAAAGATGTATTCATTCGATCGTATTGCGGCTTAAGAATTATCTTGTTCGCTAAAACTGAACCGATCGTTGAAAAGAAACTATTAAAACTATCACATATATCTTTTTCGCCAGTGAAAGTACCAGATGGTGTTACCAATCTTGAGGGAGCACAGGGTTCTTTAACTCGATTATTAGACAGACTATTAATAAGTTTCCACATTTTTAAGGGCTTTTTATTACAGGTTTTAAATGATTTGAGGTAGTACTGGCGTTTTGCCTCCTTTATACTGTTAGATACTTTATTTCGGGCGTTCAGGAATTCTTTCTTCAAATGTTCATCTTCGGGTCTTTTTTTGTGTTTTTGCCAGAGAATATTTCTGTCGTTGATTGTTCTGATGATTTCATTATTTATCCAGTCTTTCCTAGGTGGGTTCAAAGTTTTGTGTTTTTCTATCTTGCTTTTATTGATACTGGATTTCAATGATTCCTCGAGCTGAGAGTACTCACCATTTTTTATGTTTGTATGGGTCTCTGCTATAGTCTTATGTAAAAGTGAATAATCTACAGCTGTATATTTTACTCTAATCAATTGTTTCGGCGTATATTTTTCAACCTCAAAGTACATCTGCTTATGGTCCGACATGGCTGACTCAACAATGGTAAGGTTAAATTTATTATCTTTCAAGTTTGTACATACATGATCTAAAATTGTTTTCGTTGTAGAAGTTTCGCGTGTGCAATAATTTTCGTTTATTTTATTCAGTATACCAAAACCATTTTCCTTTAGAGTTTTCTTATATTCCCTTGTCGAGCTGTCTAAACTTAAGAGGTTGAAATTAAAATCCCCAAATACAATTGCTCTCTTTTTATTTTGTAACTGCATTGCGTAAGTTTCAAGAAAAGTCCTTACATTTGTCCGTTCAGGTTTATACACAGCACCAATATCCAGAGAAAACTTACTTATATGAATCCACAGGTAGTGATTTTCGTCCACGCATTGTTCTTCGATAAGGTTATGTTGCAAATTGTTGTGAACGAAAATCGAGACTCCACCTCCTCTGACGTTTCTTCGAAAGTTATAGTAATGTGTGTAGTTAGGCAAGACGAATCGCTTAGCCTCATCATCCGTTTTTATCCAAGTCTCTGTTATTATAACAATATGCATAGTTTCTCGGAGTGATTGAACTATACACCTCAACTCATCAAATTTTCCTGGCCTAACAATACTTCGAACATTTGCGTATAAACATTTTAAGGACTTCTCATTAAAAATTAAATTTGTATAACTGTTGGCTATTTGATAAGATGTGATATTATCTTCATTTTCTTGTGTTTGGGCATTATTTATTGGGTATTTTGAAGTATTAACTTTTTTGGCTGTTGCGAGATAATTCTTGGGGTGCCCTTTATGTATTTAATAGTGAGATTTGTCTCACCATTCTGGGTCCGATGTTGTAGTTCTTCCTTCAAGTTTTTCATAAAAATTTGTTGATATTTGGTCTGATCGGAGTATATTCTTGCAACCCCACAATTTTCTTTATTTTTGTTTCGCAGTATAAGCTTCGCTGTCTCTTGTGAGCCGAAACAGGCTTTAATGGGGCGACTTTTTCCAGATTCATACTTTCCGAGGCGGGATATCTTGACAGGCTCTGGGCAATCTTTGTAGATTGCGCGTAATATTTTCAAGACCTCACTCCTATCAAAGTCACGCCTTTCATTAAGGTCAGAAAGTTCAGGTTCGGGAATACTAGTTAGGATAACATTTTTATCTCTAAAATTGCGGTCTTGGAGTTCTGATACAATGTCCTCCAACATTACCGACCGCCATCGTCATGGTAAATTTTCGTGTTTCCATGCTTGTAAGGAGGTTATGGATCCATTGGTCCATGATCACAAAGATCACATCAATCCATGATCACAAAGCACAATATATATTTTACTTTTACTTCAACCAAATTCGGATTAATTCGAATACACTAAACTTTGTACCGGCTTAAAAGACATGCACCCAGCGCACTGTGTAGTGATGTGTATCACTGGTGAGATGAATCATCAAACACAACTCTATTGATTTGACATGTGAGTGGCATAAATTTATGACAACTTGCTTGACAAGTGTAGTGGTTGTTCAAGGAAAGTTTTACGAGCGCGTTGAGAAAATTTATAAAAATTTAATTTAATTCGTTCACAAAATGATGAATTTGATTTGAAAAATACCTATCGAACCGGTGTAGTGGTAGCAGTAATTTTTAAAGCTCTCTCCTATTCATTCTTTGTTCTTGTACAAATTATGATTTATTAATTTTTGTGTGTTAACGTTATCTTATCTTTACCTATAATAATCGGGTGTATCGTGTATAAAATTTAAGTAGAATACGTGCTACGTTTTAAGCCAGAACGAGAAGGGGCAAAACTGGAAAATGGATACCCTAAGGCGAGTAAAAATTAATTTACTTGGTCACGAACTACGTCAAAGCCAAGGTTGTTTTCTGTTTACCTATACTATTTTGCTGAGATGATAATTAATTATCACGTTCTTATACATTGTTCTCATGTTTTTTTCTCAATTATAATGTGTATAATTTCAATGAGTCAAAGATAAAAAGTAAATTTATACAGTATTCTGTAAATTGTTCAAGTTATTTCTGGATTACCTACTTGCTTAGCAAATAATTTTAAGAGCCAGGTAATTAATTTTTCGTACTCTAACCCTCAGTTGCAGAAACGCTCTTTAAAGTTAATCCTCCATTAAATCTCTTGCTGTCACTTTTTGTCTTGTTGACGTAGTAAAAGCTAGCAAGAGATTTAATGGAGGATTAACTTAAATGAGAGTTTGTGCAACTGAGTATTAGTGGCATTGAACTAGATACCTTCGACTACTGTAGCAATGTTTGTTAATTATTGATGTTCATTGATAATTGCAACACTTTGGACTGTGTACTTGTTCTTTTGATTTCGCAGATGAGGATAAATAAAGTTAAATCTAGTTTTTTGTTAAAAGAATTACACGCATGCATGCATAGCATATGCTCACGACTATATTTCCCTGAGGGGGTATTCAGAAGAATTGATCCTGGCATAATCAAACCTGGAAGTGTTGGTGATAGAATGAATAAAAGAAGCATGTATATCACTTAGACTATTTATATTATAGACGAGTTACGCATGTCAAAGTCAAAGTCAAAATTGTTTATTCAAAATAATATCACATAGATAACTTTTTAACGTCATGTAATTCTACTAACAAACATTTCTGCCTCTTTAAGTGGAGGGCGAGGTAACATGAAATACACCACTTTGGATTTTATTCCTCATAACTTAAGATTATAATTTGGATTGTTAAAAATCATGAAAAGAAGTCTGTTGGCTTACTGCAAGAAATCACTAAGTGACATTATACATTATATGAAAAACAGTTAAGTAGGTATTAGTTTTGTCAATATTAAATGATCCTTAATACTAAAACTATTTTGGTTTGGTATGGAATATTCAATACCTGTAATAATAATAATATATAATTTATTTCAGAGATAAAACGTCCATATTAATGATAGGATTTCTTAAAACTATATTAGTATACACAGAAGCAGAAAAAGCTTTTATTTAATATTAAATAAACTGGGTCTGGAACCCATGTGCACATGGTTTTACACCAAGGACCACTGGTTTAGTAGTCTTGTATGGTGACCATTACACCAACGGGAAAGTCAAAAAAAAAATTATTTTACTACATACATTCATGCAAGAAATGCCTTATTTTTTTCAAAACAGATTGCCGTGGAGCAGATATAACACAAAAAGATATGTATTTCTTCATACAACATAAACTAGCGACCATAATACCCATTGAGGGTTGTCAGACGATTTTTTGCTACAACTACCGGGTAGCCGTTAGTTATAACCTATACTCCATTCAAAATAGCAACGAAATTTTCAGGCTATTTTGAATTACAGAAACAGAGATTTGAAACACTTCCTCTCAATTATTCTTAGAACGTTTTGCTGAATGTCCATGTAACAAAACAGAATGCAAAAGATTAAAATTCTTAGAACAGCTTTAGTAACGTCCAAGATATGTCGGATAGTATATGTATCCAATAAATAAATTACATGTGGTAATCAGAATTGGCCAGAAAGCGAAATAGGAATCGGAAAATCTTGTCGTCCTTATTTTTAATAAAGTATAAGTTTTAAAAAATCTGCTTCTAAATAGGAGACCTATCCTCATTACTTCCTTTTTTAAATAGTTTCTACCTGGTGACATGGAACGTTGCGGCCAAGTCTCCAGGGCAGGACCTCAACGCTCTGCTGGACTTCCCATCACAGTTCAACAAGAACAAACCGTTACCTGACTTCTATATCATTGGGTAAGTACATCATCGCGAGGGCTAGGACATTTGTAAGCACAGTGAGGTTCTAGAGTAGGAATTGAGTCACTATTTTAACTTTGAATGTAATAGTTATACAGAATATAGAATGGCAAAAAATATCATCAATGAATAAATAAATATCTTGGACATTGTCACATCACGACTTGTATATGGTGACTAAACAACAATATAACATCCATGACTCTGGTACAAATATTCTTATTCATCATACAAATATTTGTCCGTTAAGGGATTCGAACCTGCGACGCAGGCAGTTTCCCTACCAACTGAGCTATCGATTCGTCAAATCATTATCAGCCTAAATACGTCCCACTGCAGGATACAGCCTTCCTTTAAGAAGGGTGTATTCATCAGAATTTCTATCAATCTATAGGAAATTCGTAAAAATATTTTCGACTTTTCATACAGTTTGATCAGGAGATTAAATTAGTATGGAAAGTGCAAAATTTTTTGTGAATTTCCTATAGGTTTCTTAGGGAAAGTTGATCAGCATCATGGTTAAAATCGCCCCTTACCGTAATTCAACTGTTTACCCTAACACCCTGTATAGGTGAAGCGGGAGTAGGTAGAATAGTTAGAAACAGGCTTTCTTATCTTCTCATTACACTTTGATGTCAATTATTCCTACACTGGCCTATCTACTGGTCATTTCAGACATGATTATTCTGTATGACTTAAGTCCTTGTGAACTTTAACCGCAAGCGACGCAATGTTTTTGTGTGTAGGAAAAACCACTGCGGTATCGCGCTGAAAATAGTTTCATTGATAACTGATAAGGCACTCTAAAATACTGAAATTTAGAAACGCTCAACCTATCTTATATTTTTGTAGGTAGGTATAACATAACATAAAAAATCAAGAATGGGTGACAAATTATACAATCTGTAGCTTCTAGGCATGCTAAATCTAAATGCATTATGCAACATTACAATTGTTGTAAAATCGTAGAAAGCATATTTTTAAGGCATTCATACTGGAATTGAATTATACATTTAATATAGTTGATGCATATTAGTAATTTCTCTTTAGAATTTATACAAGGTATAACAAAACGCCCTTGTAATAATTAAAGGGGTGTTTTAGATTAGACCATCAAACGAAAAAGAAAGTTGTTCTTTCACAATGGAGAAAAAGTACAAAGAATAATTTAAAAAAACTGCTATCATACATTTGAGTCAAGTTTCAAGTAGGTGTTTTTAATTTGTTCTCGATGTCGGCTCCATAGTGACATTTGTACAGTTTGATGGTCAAAACCACCCCTATATTAGTAGTTTGTTTTGTTACACCGCTAACGAAAATTTTTGTTTCAGTCTTCAAGAAGTGAAATCTCAGCCACAGAATATGTTAATGGATTCCCTGTTCACTGACCCTTGGACTTCGACGTTCAGTCAGATACTCTGCCGACAAGGGTACATATGTGCTAAGAGCAAACGTCTGCAAGGGATATTACTCCTTGTGTACACTCAGATGAAGCATGTCATTCATTTAAGGGATATTGAGGCTCAATATACGAAAACTGGCTTGGGTGGAATCTGGGTAAGTTGTTACATTTATTATTAACTAGCTGCGCACGCGAATTCGTACACTTACTTTGAATACTCATAACTTTTGATTGTATTGACCCATTGCGATGAAATAAAGCTTAAATGTTAATCCAAACTAAACACTTTACTATTGTGAAACCCCATTCAAATGGGTTCAGTAATTTTTAAGTGATGCTTGCACAAACAACTAATATTTTTGCAAATATCTTTAATGTACGTTGATATCCTTAGCATGCTTTTAAACTAAGAGTCTATTCCACCTATCACTCTGAACAACTTTTACTATGGGAGCAAACCGATCGCAGCTAAAAAAACTGATTAATAAAAAACCTATTAACTGAAAAGAGAAAAACAAGCTCTATAATCACTATTAAGCTATAATTCTTTATTTGAGATAAAATAATTTGAATGTTATTAGGTAGGTATCGCAAACGGGGACACAGACGATTTTTGGTTGGTTATTGGTTTGTCCCCGCCTGCAATACCTACCTAATAACATTCAAATTATTTTAGCTCTAATAAAGATATTATAGCTTAATAGTGATTATAGAGCTTGTTTTTCTCTTTTCAGTTAATAGGTTTTTTTATGCAGTCGGGTTTTTTTGTTTATCTTAATAATTTAGTTTATTTCATACTTTTTAGTCTTGTGTCGAAACGGTAACATAAAAGTACTATAATATATACATTTTTGGAATCGACAGAAAATTAGCTTTCATTTGATACCCATATTTTAATTTAAAAAAAAAATGTTTATTCTCCCTCTCTTTTTTATTTCGCTGACGCCATATTAAAATAATATAGCCTATGTCACTATCACAATTTTTACGAATCTAACGACACCTCAAACGTTAAAATCCATAAAGCCGTTTAGGCTGTAGGCCGTGCCAAAGAAATAGACATACAAACATACATACATACATAAATACATACAGACATACATACATACGCTCGAAAAATATAACCCTCCTTCTGGCGCAGTCGGGTAAAAAAGATCATTTTTTTTTGTAATCAGGAGCTTTTGAACTAACTATATCATGAATAATTAATTTTATAATAGTAATTATAAAAATATAATTTCCGTTGTATTTTTATTTTATGTATTTGTGACAAATTCATATCAACATAAGCATAGCATATGCTCACGACTATATTCCCCGAGGGGGTAGTCAGGGATATTCTGAAACCTCAAAACATCCACATTTCACTAGTAGTATCGAAACATTGTCCAGTGTGACGGGGGGTGAGCCCGTCGCCACTTGTAATGGATAGTGGGTACAATACATGCCTCGAAATTTAAGCTTGCAGGTTTCCTCACGATGTTTTCCTTCACCGAAAAGCCAATGGCGTTATAAATCGTACATTAATTCCGAAAAACTCATTGGTACGAGTCGGCCTGGACGGGGATCGAACCATCGCCTCCTGCACGGCAGGCAAACTGACTCGCCACTGAACGACAAATGCATATAACTAATTAATGTGTAAAATAATGTCAAGAATGTTTCAGAATTAATGGGAAATTAAATGCGTGACTAAATTCAAGTATTATGTGCACGAACGTTGATTTTGACAGACATTCTACCATATTTGGAGCAAATGCACATTTCAAATTACAATTTTAAATGCTAGACGAATAATCATAAAACATCTTAGTGTTAATAAATATGCCTACTTAGTGCCATTTAGTTCCCGGACAAGAATAGGGCTAGACCATCTCCAACCGTGGGTGTCGTAAAAGAATAGGGCTAAACCATCTCCATCCGTGCGTGTCGTAAAAAAACAGGGCTACGCCATCTCCAACCGTGGGTGTCGTAACAGAATAGGGCTACACCATCTTCACCCGTGAGTGTCATAAAAGAACAGGTCTACGCCATCTCAAGAATAGGTCTATATTCTATACCATCTCCAACCGTGACACCCACGGTTGGAGATGGCGTAACCCTGTTTTTTTACGACACGCACGGATGGATATGGTATGGTTGGTAAAAGAATAGGGCTACACCATCTTCACCCGTGGGTGTCATCAAAGAACAGGTCTACGCCATCTCAAGAATAGGTCTATATTCTGTACCATCTCCAACCGTGGGTGTCGTAAAAGAATAGGGCTACACCATCTGCATTGGTGCGTATCGTGAAAAAACAGGGCTACGCCATCTGCACTAGTGGGTGTCGTAAAAGAATAGGGCTACATCCTCTTCACCCGTGGGGGTCATAAAAGAACAGGGCTATGCCATCTCAAGAACAGGTCTATATTCTATACCATCGCCACCCGTGGATGTCGTAAAAGAATCGGGCTAAACCATCTCCATTCGTGGGTGTCGTTAAAGAATAGGACTACACCATCTCGATCCGTGGGTGTCATTAAAGAATAGGGCTACACCATCTCGATTCGTGGGTGTCGTTAAATAATAGGGCTACACCATCTCAATGCGTGGGTGTCGTTAAATAATAGGGCTACACCATCTCCATCCCTGGCCGTCGACCTTGCGTCTTTTTTCACAAGTATAGTGGGGCGGGGAAACAAGTTGCGTTCACAGAGACGTTTGGCGTCAGGCAGACGGCCGGCTATAAAACTTATTCCAAAACTTTATGCAATTATGTTAATGGAAGATGAAAGGAAATTGCAAGATAATGATGATTTTAATTTTATTTAATTGAATCATTTTCGTTTTGCGATTTTTGCCCCAAATAACAATGTCTTTATAAACAGAAGACAATACAAGGAAGTAATAAAGAAACAATTGATAAGAAGTAAGTATTAAATATAATACCTGTCGGTCTACTTCAGGAAATTAAGTGTTTAAACTATACATTGATAGCGGTTGTGATTGACGCACAATCAGACTCATTTGACACGTTTTATTAATTATGAGAATTTTTTCCTTATTGTTTTGTATTAAAGTATAAATGTCATGTATCCGATACTTCGATCTTCATTTCCGTAGGTATATAATAAGATTAATTAGTTTATTATTTATTTCTAATTGAATGTGTACCTACCGTGGCACGAGCATAAGTCTGAACGAACTTTAGAGTAACACAGAAAAAAAAATCTAGAATTACATGACGTGCCGTCCGGCTTCGACCAAACAAGTTAGGTGTCATAAGAGGCTACTAATTCCATCAGGCGTCTTATACATCTTTGATGCCTAAACCGTGTGGCTGCCGGTTACAGCCACTGTACTGCATCTGACCCCACCTTGATAAAGGTTTAAAAAATGTTGTCACAGAGATAACGATTACAAAATGACTCTAGAACCATCTTTATGTGCAATGATCTCCATAATGTGAAACTTTAGGACATTATGTTACATAACATTTTTTATTCGTCTATGTATATATGTATACGCACCCTAAATCAAATAGGTATTTCAGTATGATTGTGAGAAGCAATTTAAAATATTCCTCGCTATTATACCAGCCTCCATAAAAAATTGTTTAAACCCCTTTCAGTTTAATTTTGAGCCTATCATCGTTCACTACTTCACAAAGGCCTGGAAAGGTAAGGAATAGATTAGGCATAGGCAAGGTGCGCGAAAAAATATCCTTGATACCTAAATGATAATTCTTATTTTTAATATGATTGACTTCCACACTGGCCATTCCAGTCATTAAATCGGCCTCCCACTCGAGTGGGATCCGATCCTGGCCTAACGAATGAAGTGTGATATCGGCGTACCTATCTTGTCGACGGGACACCTGCTAGAATGTCTCTTGTCCCCGAAAACCTAAATAAAGCTACACTGAACTGTCATGCAGAATATCTGGCCAAAAAAATCTAGAAACACCATTGTAGACCAATTTACACGAAAAGAATGTGATCGAAGGGTCGTATAATAAAATATGTTGTTTCAGGGCAACAAAGGCGCAGTGAGCATTCGCTTCAACTTGTACGGTTGTTCAATGTGTCTCGTGAACAGTCATCTGGCTGCGCACGAGCACTTGCTGGCGGATCGGATCGATGAGTACAACACTATCATCAAGCAGCACATGTATCACGTCGGCGAAACTACCAATATTTTATATCATGAGTAAGTTCTCATCATGTATAATATGTTAAACATGACAGTTATTTTGATATCTTCTAAATATTATAAAGCGTATTTAACCAGTTGTCAGTCTTCAAATTCTGTGACTGCAATAACCACGATTTTGTTAATAAATTATTGTGCATTCATACATTAACTCACGACCATAATCCCTTTCGGGGTGGTCAGAAATATTGCTACAACTACCAACATTGTGTGCGTGTGTTGCTTATTTTAATGGACCGATATCAAATATCATGTCATGACAAAGATTCTGCAACTTTATTAGTTCATGATAGGTAACTATTAAAGTCTTATGCCGCGTTCACATGCGCGCGTTCAAATCGACATTCAACGTGCGCGAGCACGAGCATGGGCGTGTGAATAGTGCGCTCGTTGCTTTTGCTCGTGAATATCTCGCGTTTATACGCGCGCGTTAAGCGAAATTCAAATGGCGCGCGCACGAGCTAGAGCGTGTGAACAGGACGCTTTATTAAAAACTATCTTCGGATTGAGAGTGGAATAATCTCAAGATCTAACTCAGTATTCGAGTCACACATACATCACATTATTATGCCATTTAGAACTTATACAGGCTGTAAACATTAATGCGTTACATACTTAATGAGGTACTTCGGACTTTCAGACCAACAAACTGAGCAACTTTTACTATGCGACCAACAATGAAATTTTTTTTCCAAAGATTTTTTCCCGATTTAGATTTTTGTCCATAGTGAAAGTTGTAGGTATTTAATCTTACACCCTGTACAAGTTCTTCAAACGCCTACGCATTGAATCACCAAGTGTCGTGTATTACACCGACAAATTGTAGCTCTAAATCGAGCCTAGCTCTTTTGTGATGTCATCAAATAATCTAAGTGTGCAATTATGTTCCTTACGTTTAAAAATGTTATGGAATTTAATTAAAGGCAGAAACCCTGTGGCAAAGGAATATAGGCTTTTAAACGAATTTTGCGCGGGCGTACTTGAAGGCAAAAACTACTTTGGCTAGAAGCCAAACATTTGCTTTAATGCCTAGATGGGTAGGTAGAATCACATTTGAAAACACCTCACACTTAAAGTCGCCAAGGGCAGAAGACTTCACGGTGAAGTTGTATGAGCAGTAGCCCACCACACAAATGGGAATCGACGGACTTCAGAAGTTAACATAGGATACTAGGCATCATGTGAGCTGATTTGATTAATTGATTTTATAATAGATGCTTATCAAAAACAAATCTTTATTCTAGCTACGTATTCTGGATTGGAGACCTAAACTTCCGCATCGACAGTCCCGCCGAAGATAGTCCTTCTGCAGAAGAAATAGTAGCACAGTTACAGACAGTAGAAAAGGACAAATACACGTCGCTAATGAAACACGATCAGCTGACGACGGTCATGGAGGCGGGGGAAGCGTTCTCTGAGTTCTCCGAGCCGGAGATAAGGTTCCCGCCGACTTATAAGTTCGTGATCGGGACTGATGTTTATGACGAAAAGTAAGTGGATAACAATTTTTGTGGGATATACTCCGGGTAGAAAACAACAAATACACGTCGCTAGTGAAACATGATCAGTTGACGGCGGTCATGGAGGCGGGGGATGCGTTTTCTGAGTTCTCCGAGCCGGAGATTAGGTTCCCGCCGACTTATGAGTTCGTGATCGGGACTGATTTTTATGATGAAATGTAAGTGATATTGGCAAAATAACCGATGCCACGATGGACCCACAATTTAAGATTAAAATAGAATAGACCAACTTTAACTATGGAGTCAACATTGAAATCGCAAAAAATAACATTGTTGTTTCAGAAAACTCCCTAGTTAGCTACTCGACCCAAATGTATGCTGATGCTACAGCAAACATATTCTACATTTTTTTTCGAAATTTCTATACTGCTTCCATTGTGAAAGATATTCAGTTTGATGGTATGAAGCATCCCCTTAGTATTAAACAAATTTATGTTTACATCCGGTATATTTAAAATCAAAAGCAATTTTTAAAATCTCACAATATCTATTTTCTCCAAAACATCAAGCTTGAATAAGTGATAAGAAATAAAATCAATACCAGCTTTTCCGTAGCTAGACAAACCTTGAACTTCAAATTGCCTGCATTTGAACGAAATCGATTAAAACTTGTGTTTATACGATTTGTGTAACTTTTGTGCCGTGACATAGAACAACAAGCTACATTGTATATGTATCTATAGGTCTGAATGTTTGCATAAAAGACGATGATAAGAGATTATGATGAAGTCACCAATAGACCAACAGGGTACCGTCGGCATCCATGTGCCATGTGAAAGGGCACCAAAAGGAACGTAAAAAAAGATGGTCTATAAGGCGAAAGTAAGCAGGCTTTCTACTCGAAAAACTGTTAGGCTGTGGACGTGCAATAAATACCACCAAGTATTGTGTATTTAGATTTTAAGTAATCTAATACTAGAAAAAGAAGTAGACCATCCAATAAATATTATATTCTAGCATTGACCAACTTTTAATGAGTCCTTTTGTCTGCCCGACAGTTTTTTGAGTCCGAAAAACCGCAAACTATCGCCCACAATTTCTTTTTTTTCTCAAATTTAAAACTGGCAGAAAGTTATATTACACAATAAATATTCTGTTATCGATTCAGACAAACGCGTATCCAGTTTTTGCTGTCATTCTTGTTCTTTTCGTTACCTAATATGGTTTATGTAACTTTTCTATATCGTTATTTCGTTGTCTTAATACAAGCCCATATTAGATTATTCAGTTGGGAAAAGATAATTTATTTGTCCAGCAGCATTCCTTGTTGGCTCCACAGTGAAAGTTGTTTAGTTTGACGTGTAAAATTCATGGTTAAAGTTTCCGCACTGACTATCCTGTATAAATTATCCTGTATATTTAAAATGAGCCCTTTCTTATTTTCAGGAGAAAACCATCATGGACAGATAGAATATTGTACAAAGTTGTACCAAATAATTACGAGAACATAACTCTGAGAGCAGACTTGTTATCGTACGATCATGTACCGCACTACACAGTGAGTGACCACAAGCCTGTCGTCGCGCAATACCATATAAAGGTCAGTATGTCATTTGATACTGAGGTGAGCATTGATCTAGATTCGCTTTATACTCGCTTTTAGGCTCGCACTGACATGTATAGGCTAGAACATTTTTGCTGAGTCAGAGAGCAATGCATTAACTTACTGTTTTCCATCTTCCGTACCACCAAGAGGGGGTGAGGTCAAAATTACGTAGTACCTACTCTTTCTGTGGTCAGAAATTTTGCTAAAACTATCATCTTTTTATTCGTGCAGCTGTAGCAAGGCTCTACTATAGCATATTGAAGGTTGAAGTTAAATTATGTTTTTAAAAAATCTTTCTTTATGAAGTATGCATACATAAGAAAGTCCCATAAAACTATTTGACTCATGACATTGACATCATGTGATGTATGATATAATGGCTACTAACGCTGCATAGGAAGCCATTTTCTAGTTTATTTCTTATTACCTGTTCGAAATATGGTGTGGTTTTATTTTAAATGCTGGTCGCGGTCTATTTTTGTCAGTAGTAATTAAGATACGCGAATCTCGGTCAATACTCTCCTTTTCGTAATTTTACATAATTTTGGTAACGGTATGTTAGCTCCAATTGTAATAAGTAAATAACGTAATAAGATGTTATGTAAGCGTGCCAACATCGAACACTTTCAAATTCGTAAATGAATGATGCATAAACTCCATGGTTATTTTGAAAATACGAATTAGATGTGTCAGACTCGAGAAATAGGACACGGACTGTGAATTCTGGGATTTGACAAGTGCGATGATCGCTTTCATGCGGGCCTAGCATGCCGCCCCCGAGAAAACGATAAAAATCGAGACGTGCCTGTCTTTATAATTTGTGTATGCAAAAGCAAAAGCGCATGACGGTTTTGTTGGTTTTTCGTGCGTTGCATGCTATCCAGCCTGGTAGCCGCGACTTGGTCGTCCAATCCGTAGATACGCTAATATATGACTTTCGAAAATAACACTTAACAAAGATGTATTTAGGTTGGCATGTTATGAGATTCGAAAGTGGTGCGGTGACAGATTCGGAGATTCACGTGAATTTGTTTACTGAACAGTAATTGAATAATAAAATAATTATGATACATGACGTTCAGTGAGTGAATAAAAGTGATCTATCTATCTGGTGTGTCGATCGGAATTATTTGAAGTTGAAGGCATGGCATGACTATTAGTTGACAATATACAGTTAGGTCAAGGGCGACAAATTGGTTGTGATTAAATTAAAGACACGGTCGAATATTCGATGACATGTAGATGTTACTCGTATGTTATGAGAGCATTTGGTTTGGAATATGCAAATGCTGTAATTGCTAATGCTTTGCTAGAAACTACTAAAGATATCATGTTAAAGTAGTTTAATGTAATAAAATAACATACAGTATTAAGTAGTTCAATATTTGAGATGTAAGAGCTTTTTTACTTTTTTTCGATTAGTTTTTTATTCTATGTATAGTATATTTATGTCAGATACTTGTTAACCCTAACTAACCTAAATACTTTCTCTAAACAAAGATGTAATCTTAATAAAACCACAGTTTAGCTCAAAAACAAAGTATCGCTTTTAAGTGTTTTAATGTGTAATTTTACAAAGGATATTCAGTAAAGCTTTGTCTTTTATTTATTTACATAGTCACCAATACAAATATATTCAAAACATATCGCCTCTCTGTAATAGCCAAACGAAAATAATCCTTAACCAGTAGCAACTAACCCTTTAATTTGCACGGCACGCTTGCACGGTAGATTCGACGGCTCTCCAGCATGCTTCTCGACACGCCCCGGGCTGCCAGGTCTGCCATCAGGATGCGAAACGCTTTGGTAATGCACGACCCTTCTGATGGAGCTGGTGCAAGCGAACCGGTCACGGATGGTGATGATTCTGCTGAAGTGGAGGTATTGTTTGCTTTTGATTGTGGTGTTTTGTTGTGTATAGGGCTAAGAGGAAGGATCTCTCTTTAAGACTAGAGTGAGCCATACCAATTGTAAAGTGTCCACTTTTTTTGACGTTTAGGTTTGAGTGTGTGGTGTCAAATAGTATGGACAAAAGGCACCAAGTGACATATGGCCTTATGTTTACGGTCACTTTTCACACACACTAGCTCAAAAAAAGTGGACGGCCGCATAAACAAATATCTATAGTTCCATCTCCTTCTACTATTAAAGGTACGTCATAAGACAAAAGAAACCAACTACAATCGTAAATTTATGCGGACTCTATGGATATCCTTCCTCTTAGGTATAGGGTCATACTTAATTAGCTGACAGTTTTTTAAGGGGATGATCAGACCATCGAACTGATCGACTTTCTCGATAGGACCAACATCGAAATCATATTTCGCTCGAGTAGGTTGGCAGTTTTGTATGGAAGAGCTGATTTTTTTTTTGCGATTTGGATGTTGGTCCCATATAGAAAGTTGTTCAGTTTGATGGTCTGGTCATTCCCTTAAAAAGTGTCAGCATGTTAAGAAAGACCCTGTATTTAGTAGGTTTTTGTTATTATTTTATTTAGTTTCATTGGCAGCGTTGATAGTTTTGTTACGTAAAGCCTGATGCATAAATAATGGTTGACAGGGATGGCTTGTTATTAATAACAAACTAATTTAATTATGTTTTAATTACGATAATGTTTTTCTGTTAACTTTTAAATACAACAACATATTTATTTGTGACTAGAGAGGAATGGGTCGTACAGCAGACACGTGGGCTGATGATATTGCGAAGGCAGCTAGAGAGACTTTGATGCGACTGGCACAGGACAGCAAAGAGTGACATAATGGGGAGGAGGCATACATGCAGTGGGTGGACGGTGGACAAAAGCTGATAATGATAATGATTATTATGGTTTACAGATGGTTGAAGGAATTAAAGTTACATCTTATGTAATTTTGTTACAGGCATTTTCCAACTACACTGAGAAGACCGTGGAGTTTGCTCCAATTAGTCGGATCTGGTATATCGGTGACGCAGACTTCAGGACCCAGTGTACCCTGACGCCAGATATTGAGGTCAACCCTAACGATTGGATCGGCATTTTTGATGTAAGTTGAAGTTATTATATTTGAATCTTTAAGGCAGACCTTTAGGGTGACGGACGTGACGAATTTGTGATCACAATTGTTCGATCCGTATTTTCAGAATTATAATTATTTTAGTCTTCGAAATCGAAGGGGATGTATGACAAGATGTATGGACTTAGAGGAAGCGAGAGAGGTGTGTCAAAACCGCCCAATGTGGAGATCTATAGTTTCTGCCTACCCCTCTGGGAAAAAGGCATGAGTTTATGTATGTATGTATTTTTAGTCAGTGCTGAAACTTTAACCAAGCATTACATTCGTTAAACTGGCAAAAAATCTGCTGATTCGTTTGTCGCAATTTCGAAGTTAGCTCCATAGTGAAAGTTGTTCATCCGGACTGACTAAATATGTGTCCTGTATGCATTTTAGCAATATGGTAAAAACTGTTAATGCCTCTCCAGCCATCACGTTCTTCACAATAAATTCCATACATTACGATCTTGAATATGAAAACTCCTGAAACATTAGATCTTTTCCTCATTCTGATAGCAATTCTCATTATTATGATGATAATCAAAATATTTCGGTTTCAGATTGTTAAGAATTCTATTGACAATTACATACCTACTTTGAATAAGATTAAATACCACCGATTTAGGGTTTGCGCAGACAAACGGAGTGGCGGCGAGCTACAAAAACAAACGAAATTCAACTATAGCTAACTAACTAACTGCACAAGATTGAAATTAGTATAGCGATGTTAAATCTTTATCCAAAACTATGATACTGACCTAATACTGGACCTACTACTAATTTCAGTCGCAAGTGGAAATAACTAAAGTTGATTTTAAATAGTTACAAAATTGGTAGCTTCGCCGCCGTCCGTCTGCGCTGACTCTAGGCGATTGAGGACTCATAACCGATCTCTTTATAAACTACTAGAGTTAACCCGTCACTTTGTCCGTACAAATTATATACCAGATTTTAAGAGAGTAAAAACTATTATCTAAGCCTAAAAACCATATAGTTATCTTTTTTTTGAAAATATCTTACAGAAGCACTTCTGTTACAGTTTTATAATAGTTAAGATACAGGTCTTTGCTCAAACTTGTTTCAATCTCCAACAGGCTAACTTCCAAAGCCTGGACGACTACATAGCGTACGAATACTTGGCTAAGGTAGGCCTCCCCGAAACGACAACGGCTGAAGGAAGGCCGCGGACCATCACGCTTAGCTTCCCCGTCGGCAGTGGCGTCAGAACACCTGGCTTCTATCGCTTCATCTACTTCAGCCAGCCTAATAACGATGTTAGAAGTGTACTCGGTAAGTTTCTTTAGTTTTCATCAGACTTTATGACCTTTGCGACTTATGACTCATGTGGTAGATGCCAGGGCATTTACAATTAGACACATACACATTTATTTTTTTAAATTACCATAACAATTTTAAGGATGTATTCAGATAATGAAACTAAACAACAACTTTGCCTATATTCAAATAAATTATTTTTTCCCTTTTTCGACGCATGTTCCTCAAAATCCCCCCTTTTGTATGGAAGGTCCAAATTGTTTTTTTTTTCAATTTCGTAATAAACAAGTGAACAATTCAAATTTATTCATGCATGCATATGCTTACTTGCTATATTCCCCGAGGGAGTTAGAGATATTCTGAGATTCCTCAGAACATCCACGTTTCACCAGTAGTACCGAAATTCTGTCCAGTGTGACGGGGGGTGAGCCCGTCGCCACTTGTAATGGATAGTGGGTACAATACATGCCTCGAAATTGTATTGTATTGTTTCCTCACGATGTTTTCCTTCACCGAAAAGCCAGTGGTGTTACAAATCGTACATAAATTCCGAAAAACTCATTGGTACGAGTCGTCCTGGACGGGGATCGAACCATCACCTCCTGCACGGCAGGCAAGGTTACTCGCCACTGGACCACCACGGCTTCAAATTTATAATATTGAAGATCCACGGAAAACGGTTGTGAGGGTAACACCCTCACTCAAAAGATTAACCTTAAATTAAATTGTCCACAGGTATATCCGATCCCTTCGAGGTAAGCAGTAAAGAGGACATGTTAGTAGCCCTAGATCCTTGCGATCAGCCCTCGTGCAGTACCTCGCCCTCCCGCAGCAAAACCGCCACAGCAACCACCGATATCTTCACAGATTTCACCGGCCTCGACGTAGCTAAGCTGTCAAGGCATTTTTCAAACGACTTGAGTATCGACTGACTAAAAAGTTACCTGCCTGGGTCACCAGCTAGCGTTAGGAAAGACAATGGTGTATAGTTTAGTGATTAAGGTACTAGGGTTTTTAGGAATGTAAAGGTGCAATTTGATGGGTGGTGCAATAATCTGATGCACATTGACAAACGTAGCGCTTTAGTGCTAATTAAACTCTGAAGTATATGGGCGTAAGTTGAGTTTTATTTGGCTAGACTTACAACCATACTCTGATTTCGCCGATTATATAGTCTTTGAAAAATAAATGTAATAAAGAATGTATAGAACTCAATGAGTATCGCATACGCTTTTTGAGTTTAATTCCATAGTTTATTCTCGTCTTGTTTCTTAAACGAGGGAAAAAAACGGCGGACTGATTTTTATTTTTGTTTATCGGGTGGCACGATTTTCAAAGTCAACTGTTTCAAAAGCAAGTACCTAACTAGAAAATAATTTCTAGTTCCGAGACTAAAAATGTTATGTGAACTACACATTTATTTGTTGCCATTCCAACCACTTGCATTATAAAGTACCTAATTAATTTAAAGTAAGACATCACAAAATTGATAATAATTTCATAGATTTAAATATTACTAAAGTCACAAATATTATTATTAGCCCCTGTCAAAAACTAAAGAATATTCTTATAGCTTTGTATATTATCTAATTTGATAGTACTTTCAGAATGTGTTTTATGAATTAGGTAGTTACTTACGTTTTTTTTTAAACATCTTAACATAAGACAGTCGTACTGTAGGCCTCGCATGCCACCCCCGAGAAATCGATAAAAATCGATATGTGCCTCCATCTTTATTATTTTACGTATGCCAGATAGAGCACGCATGACGTTTTTCTCGTTTAAACGCTTTGTCGTGGGTGGCATGCTAGCCCTGCTGGAATTAAGTAAATGATAATTATTCACGGTACTTAAATGTAGGTCTGTAGGAAAATGGTACAATTACAATAGTTTACTAATACAGTTATTGAGAGTTACGAGTCACTTTAGTTAGAGTAAAACAATTACTTCAATAATATTCAAAATGGGACAGTATATATAGCTCTCTGTTATATTAATTCTGCTTAAGTTACTAAAACAGTATAATAATATAAGATTATAATTAGGAGGCGTTGTTTTAATAGTGATTACTAATTAATAGTCGATTTTACAAGTGTTCACATTAATTGTAAATTAACCGAAATGTATTCACAACAAGAGTTAATATCTAGGTTAATATTGAATGACATCACAATCGTATCATAATAAAATTATACAGTGTCTGAATACGAAACGTGTTAGACCCATTCGATTCGAACGTAGTCCCTAAAAGCAGTAGGACCCCGTCATACCTAGATGGCAGTAGGATAGAAGTCAGTCTAGCCCTAGCCAGAGGTATAAGTTGAAAAGATTCGAATAGCCAACAAATGTTAGACGCGATAGGAAAGGGCATAATTTAGTTTATTTGATATGCTCATAAATATAGCTCAAAATATAGCTCATTGGTCACAAATTTTCAAATTAATAACTGCAGTATTAATAATACGCGAATAAGTGAGGTGGAGCGAAGTTACGCATCAGTTTTACTCACTCCATCCTCTCACTTGTATCTTCATGGGAAAAGGACATATAGGAAAATGTCCCTTACATTTTGAGAAAGGAACATTTTGAGTATCTTGTTTTCATGAGTGAAGTGTTTTCACGAAAGAAGATAAACCTAAACGGTTATAACAGCGAGCATTGGCTAAAGATCACTTTCAAAGGGGTAACCTACACATTTTTACCTTATAACACTGCACTGTAAGATTAGTTTGCTATTTAAGAGATAAATTTGTGAACGGAATGCAGTTCTGTGTTTTATTTTAATTTAATAAAATAGATTGAAACGTATAACAATTTTACGTTTATAAATTATTGTTCGGTAAGAAGTAAATATTTACATAGCATAGCATTATGTTCACGAGTCACGACTGGTTTCCGAAGGGGCTGTTAGAGATAATCTTCATATAAAAATATACGATTTAGCTAAAATCAGGGGTCTTAGTCGATGCGTTTTGAATGGACACTCGCTAAAAAAAGTACTTATACTTGAAAACATACATACACCAATAGGCTATTAATTGCGCTACATACTTAACGTGGTGCTTCAGACCATCAAATACAAGGTGTTACAAAAATACAAATAAACATTTAAGGGGGTGGTTTAGACCATCAAACTGAACAACTTTCACTATGGGACCAACATCGAAATCGCAAAAAAAAAATCTGATGTTCCATACTAAACTACAAATCTATTCGAGCTAAATGTATGGGACAGGTGATTTTTTTTTTCGCGATTTTGATGTTGGTCCCATAGTGAAAGTTGTTCAGTTTGATGGTCTAAACAATCCCCTAAAAAGTTTAACATTTTTATTTTTACTTTTGTAACACCCTGTATAGCAACTTGTACTATGGGTCCAACAATGAAATCGCTATTGGTCCCGTAGTCAAAGATGTATAAAATCTGATGTTCCATAGATAACGTCAATGGCGACTCGACACAAATGTCTGACACGGCTTATAATATTCTTTTCGCGATTTCAATGTTTGTCCTTTATTTAAAGTTGTTCAGTATGATGGTTTGACACCTCCTTAATATGTAACGCATTTAAGTTGACAACAGGTACAAATTGTAGCGTGTAATCAATCTTGTATTCATAATGACTGACAGAACATCTTATTTCATCTTTCGAGCGACTTGCAATGCGAATTTTTGAGGCATTTTCAAATGAAGCCATAATGTATCATAGATTACGCCTATTAATATAGTGTAAACTATTTTTTTAAATATTTGGGTGATTGTATTTATAAAGGGAACTGGGTAAATTAATTGTACAAATATTATAAGCATTTTAGTATTAATCGATGCTTTTAGACAATAAAACAATTAGTTTGCTGTAATTGCTACAATGTGTAGGTAGCAGAAGTAAATATGTAATGGAATTGACGTTATAGATTTGCGTTTAAAAGTGTAGGTAAGTGTTTTTAGTGATAACAAGTACAATTTGTAAATGTTATAACATTTTAGTGCAATCAGAATTTTTACGAAATTGTAATCGTATGTTGTTTGCATAAAGAGGTTTGAAGATTAGTGGGTACAACTCCTTTGTGAAATTCGAGTTGAATCGCAGAAGTGATGTCGCAGTCTGAACCCTATTTATATCGATAGAGGACATCTAAGTGATCAAAAAATACAATCGGACATTTCATCGTAACATCGGTTATAAAGATACAATTACTTTTTGTGATGCTTATGCTGACTGTTTATTTTGTGTAGACATTAACGAATTCCTTTTATTAATAAATTTTCCTCTCTAATTATCTTTTTGTGATCTACATAATTAATGAAACGTTTTAACGGAATCCTATGAGGATTATAGATAATCAAATGAATGAAATAAATCTTTGAAGTGCAATTAATAACTGAAACTGATTGCATAAACAAAACATGACTTATCGTATTGTGTCCTATAGCGATTTATGAACGTTTCAAGGTGCGACTGCGAATTTGAAAGAAAATAAAAATGGTGACTGGCTATTGGCCAACATCCAAACTAAAATCTTCAAACCCCTTTTTAAAAAACTTTTATCTATGTACTTAAATATTGTTTTAGTGGAAATTATAATTATGTATGTTATGTAAGTTATGTCACGATGTATTGGAATTATATTCTATTATCTGCAATATAGCCTAAACTAACTACATTGCATAATTGATTGCATATAAACACATATCTAAAAACATATAAACTTGATAGGATTTATTGTATTGGCTTATAGTGAGAACAAAGTATGAAATTAGCTTTGCCATAAAAATGTTACCTATAGAAATGAGTTTATTATTTAAGTATAAAAAAAGCCGAACGATTTTTTTTAAATTTCACAAAGAGGCCTAGATTAACAAAAGTATAAGGTAAAACTAAAAGATTTCTTAAAATGGTCCCGAGCCTCTAGTGCTGCCCTCGATAGTATTTTTATTTCGAACTTTTAATTATTCAACATTTCCAAAAAACAATGTCGCATTGGAATCATTGTTGTTCGTCAATTTATCGAAACATTACGGTTTTATACATACAAACAATATAAAAACGAATCCGTAATGACCCGATAAATAGAAAACACTCTTGTTTTTTTGAAAATGAGGAAGCACCGGAGACTCGGCGTCCCCTTAATACATTTATTGATTTATCTTTCTTTCGTGTAGGCTTTAATAATTTGGGCTCAAAAACGGCTCAGTCTAGAATGACAATAATTTAGGTACGATTACGTTATTATTTAAAATTGAAAGTCAATGTCCCCCGTCCTGAACCAACGTGTACCTACTTTTGAAAAATAGGTACTTTTCAAAAATACCGTTTTTACCGTTTAGAATAACTGCTAACACAACTAATTAATCATTTATCCACCGATTATTGGTCGATTAGAGTAATAATTTTATTCCGGAAATAATAATTTTAAATATCGCCGGCCTAAAATTGTTTTATTCGTTTAATTTATTAAGGGCCTGTTTCACCACTTCCGAATAAGTTCTTGTTAGCTTATTAGATCATTTGACATATTCTTCATACAAAATATGTCAAATAAGATGTCGGATAAGTTAGCAAGAACTTATCCAAAAGTGGTGAAACAGGCCCTTAAAAATATTAAAATCTCTGTAACATTTGTTGTTCATAAGTAATTATTATCAAACAATAATTAGGCCCGTGCCTGAGAACTATAGAAGTTGTTGAGAAATCTATCTCTATCTATAACGTCACGCCTCTTTCCCAGTGGGGTAGGCAGAGACCAGAGCGCGCCATATACTACGATCCTGAGAAATAGACAAAGAAATAGGTGTGGATTTGTTCCTTATTAAATATTAAGGCCCTGTTACACCACTTCTGGATAAGATCTTAATAGCTTATCTGACAGAACGTTTGCAATTTTTTTGCTGTATTAAATTGCAGAATGATTCGTTTAAAACAGAGGTAAATAAGATGTGTTAGTAAAAAAACGCAAAACCAAAGAATTGTAAAAAGAATAATGACCTCGCACATTTTTTCTAAAAAAATACATAAATAAGATCAAAATGTTGGTATCTTACTTTACAAAGTATTTGGAGGTTTTGCGTTTCCCTAATCCTATTTTGGATCAGGTCGATTAATATATAGTAATATATTTTCTCTAGTTTAACAATGTTTCTATATCAGTACATTATGTAATAAATTGTCTAAACACATAGTTGACATACCTACCTATATTTTGTAACAATCTTACACAAACGTTCATAAAATGAATGTAAAACTATTTTTGTTATTATCTACCATTTTGTTATATTTCCTAAGCATACGTGCTACCTCTATTTTACTTGCCAGTTATCAAATTACAAACTCAATAATGTTACGTTAACTACTGATTGTAGGTAAACATTGAAACTTTTTAAGAAATTCCTTTACGTACCTGTTAATGTTTTGTTACTAATTTATAACAAAAATCTAATTAAAATGTTTCTATTAAGGCTTAAGCATTTTGATGACTAATAATTTTATAGTACAAAATGATTCATTTGTAGTTGTCACAATAGTTGTGTTATAAGTACCTAATATACCTAATTTATTTAGTTCGCAAATATTTGTTTAATTTTCAAAACCGTTTATCTTCGATTCCTTGAATTCGTCCGTTTGATATTCAGATCTTTGGCCTTCGACAGACGCGTTGCGATAGATAATTATCTATAGGTGCGGTGTTTGCTCTTATCAAACTAATCATAGAGATAAGGGTTACGTAGCGAGATACTCATGCGAGGCGCGGTGGCGTTGATGTCGAATGAGTGCGGACGCGGTCGTAGCCGTACTTCGTAGCTCTTATCGGAAAAGCGCGCGAAAAGCGGCAAGGCCCGCTGGAGTCAGTCAGTAGGCTCGCGATCGCCGAGAGAGATGGTTGGGTCCGCGCGCGCGCTCGCCCTGGCACTCGCGGCGTTCGCGCTCGCGACGCGCGCCCACATACCTTCCCACGATAACATACTCAGAATACAACTTTGGGATGCCGAGGGTCTCAGCAGAGAACCTATCACTACAGAAGCACCTATAACGACTACGAAACGTACAAAAAAACATAACATAAAAGTCAACTTGGACTCGCTCTACCACGCTATGCTGGAGGAAGAGTATGGGGCCGAATTCGGAAGGTTCACCAGGCATAAAGTTCGGCATAAGCGGAGACGACCACGGCAGAGCGGGACCGACCTTCCGTGGAAGTTCCACTCGGGGTCTGTTCTGCGGAACGTGGCGGTCTACGACGAGGACGTACCCTGGGAGGTGATCGAAGGATCGCGGGACGTTGACAGTGCAGTGAGTGATACGAGTGGCACGCCAGTGAATGAGACGCGCGATGTGTCGCCGCCGATGACGCTGCGTCAGGACGAGGAAGAGGTAATGAGTGCAAACACTCGACAGGATAATGTCTCCTTTCAGCGTTATCGTCGCCCGAGGTGGTTAATAGCCATTCACCGAACTGATAGCCTGCCGGCGTGGCCTCAGGGAATCCTATTCACGCTTCCCTTTCAGGACACCCCTCGAGCGACGATGCGTTGATGAAAGTGAATGCCGTTCATTGTTTTTTAAATATGTTTTTCTCTTGCATGCGATAGCATCGAGCTCGGACACGAAAAATGGAGTAGGATATTTTTCAAGGGGAGATTGCTGTCTAGTATGTCCCTTATCAGGGGATATGATAATGGATTAAGTTGAGTCGTCGTCAGTGTGTTTTTTTACAAGTTCTCTCATTCAAAACAAAGCGTTATCTCTGATAAATCTCTAAATAAAATATGCACTACATTTGGTTTTAATTGATAATAATTATGATAACAGTAATTTTGGATACGAATATAATTCTCAGTAAGAATAATTAATGTATTAATTAGTAAGTAATACTTTACGTCGAAATTTTCCTAATGAACCACTGCTGGTACTGGCAAACATCGGATTTGTTTAACGAAATTAATTAAGCTTTCAATTTAAATTAACGAATCTAGGGTACCTAAATTAAAGGCTTTTATGTACATAATGACCAGGCAAAGTTCATGAAACAAATTTTGTAGCCAATAAATCGTAGGGGTCGGGTTTAACATTCGTTTACCCTTTGACCAGTATGTTTTAACCTTTTTGCGAATATTGATAGAGCTTACGAAAGAGACTACATACTTTATACAAGATGTCAGCTACAACGTTTTTTTTTCAAGTCCATTAAATACACAGATTAGGTAATGTGGCTCTGGGAAACATCTATTCGATTGTTTTTCTCAAAATTACCTCATGCATTTTTTGAATCTCATGTAGCAAAATTATAATCTATAATAATATAAGGGATAGGTTACTCTATTCATATACAGGATACTACTTTTATGATACTGAACAACTTTCCTAAAGGAACGAAAATGAGAAATTCGCAAAATAAAATTTCAAGTTTTCATACGAACGTTCGTTCAGCTGATCGCATTTAGTATGGGAAGCCCAAAATTATGTTTGTTAATTTCCTACAGGTTTCTTACGGAAAGTTTTTCAGTATCATTGGTACAATCACCCCTTAAAGTAATGCAACTGTTTACCCTGACACCCTGTAGAATCGGTTACTTAGGTACTAGCTATGTTCATCGCCTTTGTTACTTAGGTTACCTATTGTATCTAGAACATCTAGATACCTACATAAGAACTGTCGACTCCTGATAGCAAAAACCCAAGAAGTTGGTTTAACAACTAGTACCTATATTCTACGTGTAGATATAAATTAAGATTGCATAAAATACCTAAAATGGAATTAAGAAAAAACGCAACTAAATGAAAAAATATATCTTCGTACCTAGGTATCCGATATAAACATATTTAAAACTAAAGTTGGTAATTTTGATCAACGTTGCTATCCTATCTATTAAAATTTCCAACCTTACATCTAGTCTAACTTTTGATTATTCCTTCCCTTAATTGTTATAGCAGTTGGTAAGTAATTTAAACTTCCAAGTATTGTGTATTAACTGCTGGAGAGTTTGACCTTTTGGTATAATTAAGTTAATAAAGAATTGTCGCGTGAAGTGAAAAGAAAAACCTTATTTTTCATGTTAGTTTAGCTCGGTCATTTATAACTATTATTTATTATGGCACTTATTGTGGTTCCAAACAGAAAGAAAATATTATTTTCGCAACGTTTTAAGTACCGTAAATGTCGCGTGCTATGTAGGCTAGGCTACTTTGTTTGAAATTATTTTATTTAGTAATGCTGGTGTTAATTATGTTCGGCCTTACATGAAAGTGCCACGTGTTTTTGCTACTATTACGAGTATAAAGAACAGTTATACTCTATTTCCTCATACTTCTATTCTACCACGCTGTTTTACTGGTAAGAGTAAACTTCAAAAATATACTCAGTGGTACCTACTGGATGTGGATCGGCACCGCTAATAAGTTTAAACCTTAGTGTGTTTCTATCATATTACAAAGTAAAAGTATTTTTTTGAGTTTAGCGCGTGTTTCCACCTCGACATGGGGCCTTTGTTACAAAACACTTAAAATAATATATTCCGCAACATACCTTAGGTGCATGTGCTATGGAGCCCCCGTTTGGGCATTTTAGTAGGTACGGTACGGCTTACTAAAAACGTTCAAATTGTTATAGTCAATAGTGACTGCGAATGATTTTTCGCGTCGCAATCGCAATCAAAATGTTTGACACGCTCGGTTCACTCTCGTTTCCATTCCTCTTTAGTATATTCCGTGGTTTACTCTGTCAACGGATTTATTGCAATAAATAAAATGAAAATATCTATGGACACGACAGACGCTGTAAAATCTGTTGATTGGCAATTAGGTAGGTACGCCAAGTTAGTGAATTCGTCTCGACCATGATGTCGACTCGGTTATAACTCATCTGTGCCAGGTTTACAGCCCTGACCGCGTCACGCCTACCACCCGCAGGGTTTTCAACCATGTCTAGTCGATCGGAAATTGAAAGCAAATCATGAAATTTGTCTCCTAATTCTGTCTAGCTAGATAGGTAGTATTTCAGAACCCGGACTCGGGACTAGGTGGTATTTCGGTTTCGGTTGTTTAATTCTAGATTAGGTAGTATTTATTGCTAGACGGGAGGTAAATTATATTGTGTCCTTATTCGTAAAGTTAAAGGCAGGTTTATTAAATTTTGTAGGTGTACAGAAGTTTCTATCCTTTCTACAATATTCAGATTTAAAAAATTGAAATAGTTACAGATATATAAATATTTATACCTGTACCTATTGCAATTTTTGATTAACTAAGTCCCACGTATTATGTATCTCTAAGTATAAAAATAGGTAAGACTTTAAATATTCTTTTTAAACGAATTTCTGAAAATTCGTAACAGCGAATATTTTAAACTTCATTGAGCTGAAAAAGCAAAAATATGAATCAAAGTTCTACACTAAGTTCGATAGTATATCAAAACATAAGTCGTAGTGCTCACTACAAATAACCTGAAAAATAAATAAAATCAAAACAATCTAAATGAAATATTTTATTTATACAATATAGATACATCAATCCTACAGTACAAAGTAAATCAGGATGTTATTCAATATTTTCAGATGTGTAACGTTATACGAAGTAGGCAACCCTGCCGTCCACGCCTCCCGCCCGCAGGGCTGACACCAGCCGATAGCGAACGAGCCGGAAATTAGGCGCGAATCGATAATTTCTCTCCCATCCATGCAGTCCACTCGACGGGTACTGCACTAATAGTTTGATTGACTCGTCTCACTTGCTCATTAGTGTAAATTGACTGTCTGTCAATAAATATTTACGTGACTTTATTTTACTTTAGGAAATAGGTACTTACTTACCTTTTTAGAGTTCGGTACTCAAAAGGTGAAAACGGAACCCTATTACTAAGCCTACGTTGTCCGTCCGTCCGTCCTACTTATTTAGGGCTGTATTTTTTGATCCGAAATAGCCAGACAGTTGAAATTTTCACAGAATGTGAGTTATTACGGCGGATTTGCTAGCAACTATTAAAAATTTCAAAAAGTTAAAACCAAGGGAGTCCTTATACAAGAAACTAGTTTTTATCATCGTTTTTTCTTCTCGCTCCATCGTAAAGACGGTAATACATAAAATCGTCAAACTTGGTACGAATATAGATCAAACTCTACAGTATAACAACAAATAATAAAAACCGGCCAAGTGTGAGTCGGTCTTGCACTAAAGGTCAAAGAGAAAAAAAAATTTTTTTACTTAATATGTTGTTACGTATGTGTATGATATGGTACGGAACCCTCGGTGCTCGAGTAGTCCAACTCGCACTTGACCGGTGTTTATTATCATTGTCATTATCAATCATCATCTTATTGAAGAGCTTGTCGGTGAAGTATTCGCCAATCCAGTCTCTTTTCCGCCAGTCCTTGTGTTCCTGATACGGCACGATACCAACATTTTCTTTCACCTGTGCTAGGTAACTCTCTCTAGGTCTTCCTCAGTCTTTCTCTCCCAACGGTCAATGACGGCCGCTCTCTTTCATCCTTATTCGTGAAGAAGAAAGTATCCTGCAGTGAAAGTAATCCTGTAAAAAGTATCCTGAAGTTATACAATGTAATTGGGCTGTTGTAGATGATAATCTTGATAATGGAAACTAGCTACCTCAAATGTGAAGGACGAGGGTTCAAATCTCGCTCAGTAACTGAGGTTTTTTCAGTATTTGTTTCGATACCTTAGAGTGTATACTTATATCATTATTAGGTAAGTATATTGTAATCTACTTCGAGTAGTACTGTAAAGATATAGGTATTATGTTGGTACCAGATGGGTAGGTTAATGTAGTAAGACCATTTCAAGGGTTATTAGAAACATAGCAAAGACATTTTAAGGGCCCAATTCTACCAGGGTGCACTTTTAGCATGCTTACCTATTCAAGGTTTCATTATAGAATGACGCCACTTCCAAGCTTCTGTCCCGCTGGGAAGCAGGAGCTGCTTTCCTTGTCCCACTTCGCTGTATCCTGAACATCGTTGACGAAAAGATCGCAACTATCCATGTCCTTGACATCTATGACGTGACTTGAAGCAAAATTTTTATGAAAATTAAAGCGAAAAACGCTTTGAGTATAACCAAGTCAATTCCCCGTAGTCCCGCAGCTTTGCTAGAAGTACTTTAGTTTAAGTAGTAGAACGTATACCGCCACTTTATCTTACAGGTAAAACTCTGGAATACCAAATAGGGAACCTGTAAAGTATGTTCCCGGCGTGTAATCCTTCTTCGACCTTGGAAGCCAGAGCTTGAGTGTTTACTAGTCATATTCATTCATATACCTATACAAACTCACGAGCATAATCCTTCTTGGGGGTGATCATCAGAAACTTTGCTACCATCTTTTTAGGTTTAGTTTTCATTTCTTAACAGTCATCATTATCATTAACAGACTATAGGTATACCCGACCCATATTTTTTAATTACTTACTCGAAAAAGTTCCCTAAGGAACATATCACGAGGAAGGAATATAAAACGAGAAGAATATTTGGACACCCATAGAAAATCGATCTGCTGCATCAGCATTTTTATGGAAGGTCCAACATTTTTAGTACCTATTCGAAAAATGGTGGTAGGTGGAGGAAACACCCTTGTGTACAGGGTGTAAACTTAAATACGTTACATACTTTAGGGGGTGCTTCAGACCATAAAACTGAACAACTTTGAAATCGTGAATAAAAACGTCGCTGGTTCATACATTTTGGTCGATTTTTTTTTGCGATTTCTATATTGATAGCAAAAGTTGTTAAGTTTGATAGTCTGAAGCACCCCTTAATGTATGTAACGCATTTAAGATTATACCTTGTAGGTAATCGTAATGTACTATTATATGGCAGGCACGCCTAGTTAGTTATTTATACGCTTATTAACTAGACTCTAGGTACTGTCTGAAAAAATAATGAGACGTAGACATGCCGACATAACACCCTGAAGCAATGATAATAATGTTAATACTAAGCTCACTGGCCTGAAGGCTAGCATGTAATCATTGACATACGAAATAATGGAGGCGGAGTCTAGTACAAAATTCTAGAAAAAAGTGTCCGAGAAAAAAGCGCTCGCGTGCGCGTAGTCGGCCGATCAAACGAAGACTGTCATAATAGGTTCTTTTTATACGTTTTGGTGCTCTTTTGGTTCGGACACTTTTGAGCGCGGACCCTACGTCCTGTAGTTGGTAGGTCAATGCATGTAATACAAAATTTTATGCTCACGTCTATATTCCCCGAGGGGGTAGTTAGAAATATTCTAAATGTTAAATTAAATTCATCAAAATTTCATTACAGAAGTTCCCAATCTCTGTTTATTATTATAAGTAGGTAGGTACGAGAGTAAAGTTTCAAATTATCCCAAAGGAGATCACGGTTTTCAGATTTAAATATTGTATAGGGACTTCTTGAAATTAAATACTAAAGTGTCTAACTAAATACAAAAACCTAAAGTATACAATTTTCTACTAGCTTTACTTGACCGGAGATTGTAAAATGAAGAAGCCGCCTCATTAATCCTGCAAAGTGTGTTATTTAAGAGGGTACCGAGCCTATAGTGCTGCGCTCAATCGCACCGGCACATCGCTGGCCGGTTCTCACCGATCCCCGCTACCCAACCCGTCGCGTAGTCCCAGCAACGCCCATTGCCGAGGTCCGTACCCATTATGGGTGCCTCTTGGGCAGGTTGCTTAACTCACTGGTTCGGTAGACCTACCAGGTCACTGGTGTGGTCCCCCAACAGCCCGCAGTAAAAAGCAGTTAATGCTCCCTGAGCAAACAGTAGTCAAAAAAAAATAAAATAAATGCGCTCAATCGTGTTTTTTAATTTCTAAACTATTCCAAATATTATTGTTTTTAAACATGTTACAGCGATGTTGTGCTATTTCAAATCAAATTACAGATTGAAAAATTAAGTCTCGGGCGGGACTTGAACCCGCTCTCTCCAAACCGGGGAATTGCGTTTTCCAATTTCCCCACCGAGCTCAGAGAACGAAATTTTTCAATCGATTGCGTCTTTAAGGGACGTGGCGCCATCTACTGGCAGTTATTGCAAACTAACCAACTCGTAAGTCCAGTATTACAACTGGAATTCAAACGATATAGCTTAACAATTATACAGCATATTCAAAAAACAAGAATGCCACAATGTAGTAATTGCAGATTTTCAATTTATCCGGTCATAACGGATTTGTTTTTATATTGTTTGTACTTATTATCTTTTAAAGTGACCACTTTTGGCGGTTTTAACGATAATAATTCGGTATGTCATGTTTTTTTTAGGGCTTAGTCAAAAATCATTGCGAGATAATTGTCTCAAGAATAATATTTTCTATGTCAGAGATTTTAAAATGAGAGAATTACAGATATTTTAAATAAAATAATGTAGATTTTCGGTCCGTCCAGTGACTTCACTGGAAAACCTGTGAACTCCTTGGTAAACTTAAAATCAACTTAAAATAACTGGCCATAAAGAAAAAACACATTCACAATGTCAGAATTTGGCATTTGATTTTGCCGTTTCTGTTTCCAGCATAGAGTTGGAAAGAGAAGTCAGGATTTTTTTTAAATAAAGCAGTATGTAGTTTTTCTCCATGGAGTTCGAATTATTTTCTCTCCACCATTTTTGTATTTAGAGATTACAGATCAAAGTAGTTAACAAATTAAATGTATGTTGTTAAACTCGATGAATCGAAATAAAAATTAAGCTGGTTTCTTAAAATTATGTCTTCTATCCGACTTGATCCGAACTTGACATACCGAATTACTAACAAGCATAAAACATAATAATTCGTAATGTTTCATACAATGTGACATTCTTGTTTTGTGAAAACTTTTATTATTTGTTTAGAAATAAAAAGAACACGATTGTAGGCAGCACTGTAGGCTTATAGGCCCCTTAATACTATAGTTTTATACCGAGAAGAGGGTACTTATCAAATTCACGACTCTAGCCTAGTAAGTATTCAATTAATCAAAAGACAGGCTTAATAAATGAATTAGCTCTGTCTCTCTAAAACCTTTTGCTAACTAAGAGCTGAAAGATAAACTAAATCTTACTCTACCACAGGCGAAAGAGGTAAAACCTTTGAAGTGCTCTACTTTGGTACCACTAAGTAGATTTCTGATAATTTTATTTAACGGAAATGTTACCGTTGACGCGCTTCATAAAAACGGAGTTTGATTATATTTTGGATACTAATCAATTTAAGGCAATTATATTTTTTAGACACTAGCTTTTATAGAAATAAATATCGGTGCTTTGCATTTGTCAGATTTCCGTTAAAATTTATAGTTTCAAAGTTACCGTGACTCAAGGTTTTCCATACAAGTCTTAAATTAATCCTAGTAGGTATTGAAACTATACATATTTTAATGGAAATTTGGCAAATGTAAAGAACAGATATTTCTAGATCAGCATAAGCATAATAATATGCTCACGACTATATTCCCTGAGGGGGTAGTCAGAGATATTCTGAAACCTCAGAACATCCACCTTTCACCAGTAGTACCGAAACTCTAACCAGTGTGACGGGGGATGAGCCCGTCGCCACTTATAATGGACAGTGGGTACAACACATGCCTCGAAATTGAAGCATGCAGGTTTCCTCACGATGTTTCGAGTGGAGTGGTATTTCTAGATCGTGTCTAAAAATTGCATTGACTTTAATTGGTTAATATTGAAACTAGGGCGGAACTTCGTTGTATGCCGGGCCCAAAAGTTGTAGGTATTCCGTTAGGTATTAATTAATTCTAAAAAGATTTAAGTAAAACACTTCTGTTACTATTCTATTTTTTTAAGTATTCTTTTATTAAAATGTTTATTTTAATCACGTTTGCATGGAATTGAAGACGGAGAGAATGTTACATATTACATATTGACTCATAATCATAGGATAAATATAGATAATAGGGCAAGAGAATGATGATGATCATGCAGGGAATTGAAATTAAAAAAGCCATCACAAAATAAACTTGTTCTCTATCTAGTAGCTAAGATAAGAATTTGAACTTGCTAGCCACAATATAAATTTCAACGACAGCGAAAGCTAATTAATAACTAAGGTAATGAAGGTACAGGTGTATAATTTAATACAGTATTGCACCTCACGGACTCATTTGAGGTAGCCATGCTATATCGTAGACGGGGATCGCAATAACTCTCTTTTATCTCTATCAATTACACGAATTTATGACTGAAATAATAATAATTTTCATTTGTTTGCGTGACAAAAACAAAAATGCTCGTGATTATGACTCTTGAATTTTTTTTTGGCTTTGGAGTGTGTATTGAATTAATTATTAATATGTACTTTAAGGTGGAAGATTACTAGTTATTTTCAGTTCAGAACGTAAAAATAAGGCCTAGGCGTATTGGAAGGCCTAACTCAAAAAATATTTGAAAAGGCATATTAAGTATACTTACATACCATTCTAGTCTGGATAGAAATTGTCATTTTGAATTTGAATAGAAAAGGTGACATTGAAATGCAAATTGTTTCTGCGACAATGGAATTATCTGCACTAATATTATAAAGAGGAAAGAATTGATTTTTCTTTTATTATATAAAGAAAGGTGCGAATCTGGACCCAGACTATTTTACTAGAAGCCGTACTATTATCGGGCTATATTTATTTAAATAAAAAAAGATAAGGAATTTTCGAAAAAAATCGAAGTCTCTAAAAGTTGACAATCAAAAGTACCTAGATATTACTATTTTTTGGACAAATAAAGAAAAAACAGTAGCAAAACACAAACATGACAGGCGCTTTCATTGAATATGATTACTTAAAGAAATTTTTAGTAATTACGGAACTTCTCTGGTTTGGTTAAACTGATAGTGTAGGTATTATCGTAATTATTAGTATTTTACGGTTATCGTGAATTTTCTGTAATAAGTATAAACACCATGAATGAATAGTCTATCTTGTAAGAAAGACAATTAAATTCTCATACCTACTTGATTCAATTCTGGCAAGCCAGCAACACTTCTACCCAGTGGGATCTTTTGTGTTAGCCCCAATACTTTTTTTTCTTTTTTGCTTTCTTCACCCTTCAAATACATGGTCAATGAAGGAGGAACTTTATAGGTTACAATCAATGAACTTTTATTGTTTAGTTTTATTTCAATCTACACGTTTTGTAATGTTTCATTTATGTTCGGTTCCTCTAAGACGGAGACCAAAAAAACAGTGCACCCGCCATTCTTCTTTAAGATTCTTTGGCTAAAGTAAATTTTCATTTTATTAATAATTATAGCTTTCTTGCAGCTTTTTTATTACATTATTTGTATTACTTGTAGCCTCCTCTTACTACTTATACTTAAGAGAAGTTTATATCGAATGCGTAAATGCGCGCTGAATACAAACGAAGTCTGATGATATTTTTAATACTAACCAATTAAAGTCAATGAAATTTTTCAGAAACAATCTAGAATTTACCTAATCTCTATGCTTGTATGAAGTCAGATTTTCGTTAAAATATACAGTTTTAATGCTAGGATTAATTTTAGATTTATATGGAAATCTTTGAGGGACTGTAACTTTAAAACTATATTTTAACGAAAATCTGATTTCATACAAGCATAGAGATTAGTTTCTAGATTGTTTCAGATAAATTTTACTGACTTTAATTAGTTAGTATTGAAAATATCAGCAGGCTTCGTTTGTATGGAGCACGCTCCGAATTATATTCCCTTAAATTGAGAGGGAGTGAACCATACTAAACAACCCTCGCTGGTCCGTCATTACAGTTAACCAAAAGAGATTAATTATATTTTTTTCTCTTGTCTCAGATGTAAGTAAAACAATGAAATATAAAACACATTTTTTAAGTGGTACATTTTATGTGTGTATTTATATTGAAAATTAGTCTAAATTACGCTTCTTTTGTTTATTCAAATGATTTTCAGTACCAATTTAAGTCTAAATTTGATGATTTCAAGTCTATTTTATGTTTATACTTCCCGTAATGCTCCGTCGAAATGAGCAAGCCTTCGTAAAATTAACGATTATGATCCAACTCGCATTTAAGAAGAACTTAAATCTTAATTATTCTCGCTTTATTATTAACATAAAAATCTTATGAAAAGTACTGAAAGATCGTAACGAAAAGCAATAATTATTATGTTCCCATTCTGAGTCGCTATAAAAGGGAGATGCGATGTAATTCCTTTGCGAATCAAACATCTGCCTTTGAGACATGGCAGTCGTCAAGCAAAATAATTATCTGTTCTTTCCAGTCCCCTAATCATTAAGAGCGATGAAGCGAATATTTTAGGGAAAATCGATGTCGTCGTCCCCTCGGCCAAGACGGCGAGACACCTGTGCGCTGTGACTTGCATTGTGTTTGTGCCTTTACAAAGTATTATAATTGTGACAGAAGTCTTAGATCATAAACAGAAATATAATATTTCTAAAAACCAGTGTTTAAAACGACTGACTTATCGTATAAATTACTGAACCTGAATACTAAAAGGAGAAAGAAGGAAGAACTCTTTTGGCTTTGGTAGAGATTGGGCAGGATCGTGAAAAGTGGCGCTCTCTTCATTTTGGAAGCCAAGACCCACTTTGGGTCAATGGGACAGTGGAGTTTGTTAAAGACACGAAAGGAAAACTACTGTCTTTTGTGACGTAGGTAGAGATAACCCAAAATACATCCTCAAAAGTCAAAGATTTGGTCAAGTTTAAGAAGTTTGCACGGCTAGTAATTGTATAAAATACTGATGAAAATTGTATATCAACAGTTTGGTATAATGTATAGCGACATTAGGTAGGTAACGAAAAAGAAACTCGCGTGATCGAACAGAAAAAAGAGGAATTTGTTGAATTAAATCTAATTGGAAATGGAGATTCGATCTAGTTAGCTTGTGTAATGCGACAGATCTATAATCATATTTTCGAGACTGCCTAATTCATCAGCAGGACGAATGTATTAAATGCTAGATTGAGACGTAGGAAACCGTATAAAAAAAAAAAATTTTCGACATCCTTATTAAGTTTCTGGAAGAGATGAAAATGTATTAATAGATGCCAGGTCACGAGTTTCATACTAGCGCTCGACATTTAGTCACCCACTATATAAATTGGATCAATATTTCACTCCGTTGCCTTTCCAAATATCAACGCATAATATACGGACATGTATGAAGCGATAAAATGTCTGCACGTTCCTTAATCCCCTTTAAAAGGACGCTCGGTTGCACATGGCGATTAGCACCGTAGACGGCCAATTTACTTCGAAGTAACAGTTAATGTGATTGAAAGTTTAGCTTGTTTGTTTAAAGCTTTCGAGTTTTTGGATTTCAGTCAAAATAATGAGGTACTTTGACACGCAATTTCAGTGTCGTTCTTAATATGCTGACACTTTTTTAAGGGGATGATCAGACCATAAAACTGAGCATATTAAGTTGGACCCTATGTACTACTGGTTAAACTATACGCTTGAAAGGTGTCTATTTGTATCAACGTTTTTGACCAAATGGAATGGAAATATAATGCAGTAGTGATTTTGAGTAATACAGGATAGAGTGGGTATGTAAAGAATTGTCAGGAAAATGTTCGTTAATGTAACATTGTAATTAATTATACTTTTAGTAAATTGTGATATTATATTAAAATGAATAATCAATGTGCTCATTATGAGTTTATGTTATATTTACAACACAAAATTATTATAATTTTTTCCCTTTCTTCGATCCCATATTCGCGGCATTAACACTCAGTTGCAGAGACGCTCATTAAAGTTAATCCTTCATTAAATATCTTGCTGTCACTTTTTGTCTTGTTGACGTAGTAAAAGCTAGCAAGAGATTTTATGGTGGATTAAAATTAATGAGCGCTTCTGCTACTGAGGGTAAGGATTCTTATTCCTGTGGAATTACAGTATTGGTGAGCTAAATCGTATATCTATACAAGGTGAAAAAACTTAAACCCGTTAAAAATAATTTAATTTTTATTCTAATTATCGTCAGATAATTTTCTCTTTGCATTGAATTGTCACAGAAACACACGAAGATCAATGTGACAACTATTAATTTTAGCATACTTTAGTAGAACATTTTGTTGTTGCTCTTATTACTAAGTTAATTCTACCAAAGTCAGATTTACCTAAGTACATACCAGAACAGAATATTCTACAATTACCCAATACCTACGAACTTTTGCAACAGTTCTGTACTTGTTAACATGAATTATAATGATCTTGAGAGTTATAAGAATTGTAACAGCCATTATCTCTGTATTACAAAATAGTGCATAGATAACGCTTAACTTATCGTTTTATCAGAAGATAACGTAAAAATATCAACTCAGGTTCAGTTTTGGCGAATTTATCATTTTAGTTTAGTTATATTAGTGTAGAAGTACGCCAGAGTACGCCATACCATAAATAAATGCCATAGATTACTCGGATACCATCTCCAGTTACCCAGGAACAAGGAATGATTATTATATTTGTCAAATTTATTTGTAGAATTTCTAAAAATATAGTCATTTTAGAAGGTTCCTAGTTCTAATAGTAATTAATTTATGCAAAAAATCAAAACGTAACATAGGGACATGGCAGAGATAACATAGATTGTATGTTAAAAAATATTATATCCAGTGTCATTATCCAGGGAACAGGGGAATACGTTTGTATGAACTTAATGCCGCCTGCAGGGAATATAATTCGGAGCTCGCCCCATACAAACGAAGTCTGGTGATATTTTCAATACTAACAAATTAAAGTCAATGACATTTTTCAGAAAAAATCTAGAAACTAATCTCTATGTTTTTACGAAGTCCGATTTTTGTTAAAATGTTTAGTTTTAAAGTTACAGTGCCTCAAATATTTCCAGACATATCTTAAATTAATCCTAGCACTAAAACTGTATATTTGATCGAAAATATTACTTCATACAAACATAGAGATTAGTTTCTAGATTGTTTTTGAAAAATGTCATAGACTTTAATTGGTTAGTATTGAAAATATCACCAGACTTCGTTTGAGGATATATATAATTCGGAGCGCGCTCCATACAAACGTACTATGGTGATATTTTGAACACTAACCAATTAAACTCAATGAAATTTTGCTGAAACAATCTTGAAACAAATATCTATGCTTGTATGGAGTCCGATTTTCGTTAAAATATACAGTTTCAATACTAGGATTAATTTAAGATTTGTATGAAAATCTTTGAGGCACTGTAAATTTTAAACTATACATTTTAACAAAAATCTGACTCTATACAAGCATAGAAATTTGTTTTTAGATTGATTCTGAAAAATTTCATTGAGTTTAATTGGTTAGTATTGAAAATATCACCATAGTACGTTTGTATGGAGCGCGCTCCGAATTATATCCCCTTAACTTTGACTAATGTAGAATGTGTCTCGTCCAAGAATGTTTAGTAGTACCTAAGCTGTTTTCGAATACGAATCAAATATTAATAAAGTTTCGAACTTATATTGTAGTTTATAAGCTTCTATTTCACTTTACCAGTTGTTTATCAGCATCCTTATGTCAAACGTAGGCGTTTTAGCTGGTATACTCAATCATAGCTACACAATCACATTCAAATTGATTTTCCGAAACAATAGTTGTATTTTGTTATTGTAATATTATATTGTGATTCAACAAGATATTTGTTTTTTTCTTTGAGTTATTGCTTTGTCGTTTAAAAAATAATAGGTATGCGTTTATTTTAATGGTTAGGTACAAAGATAGTCCGTAAAGTTATAGAAATGTTGATTACTAAAGTACCTATTGATGATTACGATTGATTTGTTGTCAAAGTATATTTGATTGATTACTTTAAAGTAAATATTTTCAATTGATTTGATTTGATATGTACAATACTATAATATAACTATAGCATAATAATTGTCTCCACAAACATTTTTACAATAATTCGGTATCTCAAGTTTTTTTTGGTCTTCATTTTATATTTTTTACGGATAGAAGACATCAGTTTAAGAAATGTTAGTATGAGTAATGAGAAAAACCTCATGCGCGCTCTTTCTGGAATACGTAAAATAATAAGGATGGAGGCACATCTAGATTTTTATCATTTTCTCGGGGGAACGAATACTTACAACTTCATTTGAAAGCCTTTAGCACAAGTAAGTAAGTATTTAAAAAAAACATCTACCTTAGCTAACGATAACTACTGGAACATTCTTTCTAATCAAACCTTTTCTTTTGCCATCCAAACCAACCTCAACAACTATAAATTTAATGAGATAGACGCTAAATTACTAAGTTTTATAATTATCTAGAAATATTTTGTAAAAAACGTACTCAGAGCAAGGCCGAGGTCTATAAACATTTGCTTCATAAACTTGTTTCAGTACAGTAATCAAATTAGCTACCAAACAGCGCCAGCAGCCAGACATTACACCGACCAATATTTTAGATATATTTTATAATTAGATAATCTGAGATATCTTATTAACTCCTTTCAGAAACTGTTATTTCAAATTAAATTAACTCTAAGACTCTACGTCCAACACACTAACCAAGCAGTAGCGATAATAAATAGGGGAGACCGGGTATGGTTGCCTCACGGGTTGGTTGTCACAACGGCAATAAACAGGCGCCAGACTTGGCCACAATGGAGATCTATCCCACTTTATCGTTATAGAGGAGGAAAGAAACAGCTACACTTTAAACACAGGTTTGCGGCCAAGTCTGGTGGCCCGTATGATCGCCCCGCAGAGATAAGGAGAGATGTTATGGGCTTTGGAATGAGGCACAGGCAAAATATTCTCGTTTGTGGTTCTCACGAGACTATATTCAAGAATCAAAATTATAATCTAGTCATGGAGTAAAATCCAAAGTTGCAGATTTTATGCTACCTCATTCCCCACAAAAAGTGGCAGAAAATTTAGTCAGTAGAATTACACGCATAACTCGTCCATGGTTATATGGACTAAGCCGCTTATTTTTGAGGTCAATGCCCTGCTGTGGAATTTAAGAATGATGATGTAGGCTTTGTGACGGTACTGCTTGATTATGGTGTATTGAGCTGTAGGCGGGCAATCGAACGTTCAAGTATCAGTCATTTTTAATGAAATAATTAAGTTATTAAAAACTGAGATAATGACGCCATTACGGAAACCTGTTCTATAGTTTCATTCCTTTGGGTTTTCAAAGCATTTACCCGCCGTTTTAATATTTTTTATCAGAGTCACAGGGTTGAGAATTTAGAGTTTTTGTATTCTCGAAGTATGAAGTAAGTACGAAGATAATTTTTTAGTTTTAGTTATCCGTTCTATAAATAGTACTTACGAATATATTTCGTCCAAATATTTTTTTGATCAAACCTCTAGCGAGTATTCAAGGTGTTAAAAAAATACAAATAAACATTTAAAGCGATGGTTTAGACCATCAAACTGAACAACTTTCACTATAGGACCAATATCGAAATCGCGAAAATAAAATTTGATCTTTCATACTAAACTACAAATTTACTCGAGCTAAATGTATGGGACAGCAGATTTTTTTTTTTTCGGGTTTTCGATGTTGGTCCCATAGTGAAAGTTGTTCAGGTTGATGGTCTAAACAACCCCCTTAAAAGTTTTAAATATTTATTTTAACTTTTGTAACACCTTGTATATACCTAGTGACCTAGTAGGTCTGTCCGAAAATATCAACGTATTAATTTTTGATAAAATTTGTGATTGAATTCGGACAGAAATTTCTCGATTAAGTAATATCCAAGTTCGACGAAGTCCTTTAATAGCACTAATTATCTTTTATATTTTGATGTTATCACGAAGGTGGGTATAAAAATGACTACCTACGATATATGCTTTAAAGATTACTATAGCCCACGCGCTTTTGCAAGACATAATATCTGTATCAGAATCGTATAAACCCTTAATTCGGTTTTAATCGAGAAATATGTTTTGATAAATGAGATGTCATTCGATTAAACTCTACAGAGTGTAAGTGACAGCCTAGCAAACACTGAAACGATGAACTCAGACCGACAAAATGAACAACTTTTACTATGGAGCTTACCTCAGGAAACGCGAAGAAAAATCAACTGTCCCATACATTTTAGTCAAGTAGATACAGCAGTTTTGTATGGGACCGCAGATTTTTTTCCAAAGTGAAAGATGTTCAGATTGATGGTCTGAGTTCACCGTTTCAGTATTTACTAGGCTGTCAGTTACACCCTGTATAATGTATCATATATTTTACAGAAAATATCTCAAAGGCAGATTTTTATTACTAAATCACTTATCATTGCATCAACATGTAACAGTAAACATTTAAGAGAAGTTTATTCCGAATGCGTAAATGCGCGCTGCATACAAACGAAGTCTGGTGATATTTTCAATACTAACCAATTAAAGTCAATGAAATTTTGCAGAAACATTATCTTTTAAACTTTATAGGTACTGTGCCTCTGGTGAGAAAGGGTATATCCAACCACAGAACATTATAAGAGGGGTTAGAAATGCAAAGTAGCGCTTTTGCTTCGGAGACGACTGTCGCCACTTGTCTTCCCGCTCACGCTGCTACAATTACTCATGCCCTCTCGCTCGCACCACGCCGCGCGCCTTATGGTGTTATGCAAATCATTGCATAACCTGTGGCGACACGTTCCACGCCTACTTTGCACCTCTAACCCCTCTCATAATGTTCTGTGCATCCAACTCTTATACCGTTTTACACACACAATCACGCAACTGCTACCATAATTTGAAACAAATCAATTCCCATGTAAAATTAAAGCTAAACACCCATAATTTTAGTTCCATTTTAACTGTCCGTATTACGATATGACCATTAAAAGCACGCAACAAAAATGATTTCCCAATAATTACCAACGACAATTTGTAGTCTATCTAAAAGCGATTTTATATATTGTTTAGTATTCATTAAAATGCTCAGGGCATTTGTCTTCGTTTGAAAGTTGTCGACTTAGGAGGTATGCATACAATCAGTTGGATTGTGCGGCCAACAATAAATAACAACCACGGACGCGCTGACTCGACTAATTAAGTTCTTGTGACTGCGGTCGATGCGTGGGCGACCGTATAACCTCTTTAACGATGCAACTATTTCTTCCACAGATGAAATTCAACTCTATAACTTTCAGAAGAAAGTGTTTATTCGTCTCGAAATGTTTTACTATGAATATATTATGCAAATTCATAATATTTAGTACTTGACTCTATTTCAATAATTGATAATGCTAATGAAATGTCAACTGTTAAAATATGTTTCGAATGTTCTTAAGAATACAATTTATTGTTACGTTTTAATTTAAAAACATTTGATCGATATTTTTCAAAGCGGATTAGAATGTATTACGTATATATCTAGAGATACGGTAAATTATAGAGGAAGAGGTTTTTTCATAGCAGTAAATTAATTGATAATTTTTGTAACGCACGTCATGGGAATATTTATGTAATTCTTTATTCTCAGCCTTGATAATTTATTCACGCAATATAGTTTTCAGACAGCACTATCTGCAGGGTGTTAGGGTAAACAGTTGCATTGCTTTAAGGGGTGATTGTACCCATGATACTGAATAACTTTCTCAAAGAAACCTATAGGAAATACACAAACAATTTTTGGACTTTCCTTACTAAATGCAATCAGCTCATGGAGTTATTGCATGAAAAGTCGAATTTTTGTTTGCGAATTTCCTATATGTTTCTTTGGGAAAGTTGTTCAGTATCATGGGTACAATCACCCCTTAAAGTAATGCAACGGTTTACCCTAACACCATGTATAACTATCGATGTTAGTTCCAAATATATTTTAAATTGTAAAATAATCATGTTGAGTTATAATTATATTAGGAATAATTTATTCCTACCTCAAATTTTAAATCGTGTTAAAAAAATAAGTAGGGAACCTAAGATTTTCTTTTTCTGTTTTTAAGGTATTAGGTTTGTTTTATACAAAACTTACTAAAATACAGATAACGCAATAAATTTAAATAGTCTTCTTGTAAGTTGTTATCAGAAATGCGATTTTTGAATCTTACACTTTCAAAATTATGATCGAATAATCATTGAAATAATGCATAAACTCAATTATGCCACGTTCGAATATTAATTAGGAAGTGTGAAATGAAAACAAAATCGATGCCATTTAAATCTACATCTACACTAATATTATAAAGAGGAAAGATTTGTCCCTATTTTTGTATGTTTGTATGTTTGTAATGAATAGGCTCAAAAAGTACTGGGCCGATTTAAAAAATTCTTTCACCAATAGAATGCTACATTCTTCCAATTTGACATAGGCTACATTTCATTTTGAAAAAAATTAGGGATCCTTGGTAAAATTTGAACAATGTAACCGAAGGTGTAGAAAAATGAGTCTTAAAATTTATTTGTCTACCCCGTGCGAAGCCGGGACGGGCTGCTAGTTTTAATATAAAGTATAAAAATTACAGAAATTTCATTTTGAAATGTTTATCTTCACTATTAATCTAGAATCAAATCACTATTCACAACTTACATGCCAGTTATTCTAACCTAAGTCTACAATTTACTTCAGTAAGACACTGCTAAGAAATAGGTAACCTCAACTTGATAGCTCTCAACAAATAGTTCCAGAAATCGCGAACAATTTAAACGATATCGCCCTTCGTTATACCAGGGCACCATCAATTTGCAGCGATATGCAAACATAGAATTACAGCACATTACGTAGTAGACCCGGCCATACATTATCGGACCTCCAGTGAGACTGCTCTATAACGATCCTAAATCACTGTGATTCCTGTCTTGCCACTGGCCATGGGCAAATGGAATGGTGAAAGAAAATTTAGAGGACCCACTGGAAATCAAATGACGCATAAAGTTTTAGGCTTAGAGGATAAAATGCGATCAGCGCAGCGTAGACTTTGTAAGTACAATTTTGACTAAATTCTTATACTCCATAATAATAAAATATACCACAACAGTGACCAATGAACAATGACCTATGCAATCAAGTCAATCACAAAATGGGCCCAAGCATAGTTCATTGCAGTCTCATTGATGTCATCAAAGTTCTCAACAACTCTTATTTTAGAATCGATTATAGTGTTAGTATCTAATAAGATAGTGTTTCCCTATAGCACGTAGGTGTATTCTGAAAATTGTATAAATTAACATTGGACATACATACAAAACGATGATCGAAATCATCACTTTGTAAGAATGTCCCATGTTCACACCAATATTATATCTTACAAGTCTGCGCCAGCCTTGCATTTGTCATTTTTGTCTCTATATCGCATGCTCCTGCCCCATGCATTCTCCAATAGTCTATGCCTCCTCCACATCATCTATGGCAAACGTACTCAGATAGCATCTTGTCTATTATGTTACCAAACAATGCGCTCGGGGACAATTTGTCAAACAAGAGTACCAGTTAGCACGACCTAAAACAAATACGAGTATTGAGTACAATTGATGATCTGCCTGTCCCTTTTAATCTCCATATTGTGTGGATGTAACGGGTTGTACATACTGATGGATTTAGCTGTAAATGTTTGTTAGGGTTTGTCACCGAAATTAAATTCGATTCTATGATTCTTGGCTGGAAATAAGCATTGGCGACTCTCTCAAGACACAACACAAAAATTGTTACAGAAATGAAAGAATTTATTTTTAGACTTAAGGACCTTGGAGGAGTATCGTAAAAGATTAATAAGTATAGATACAAAGAGAGACAAATTAACTGACGTATACTTAAGTACCTTTTCGAGACATTAAAGTATTTATTAATTAACAATAGTAACAAATATTTTAGAAGGAGAAATTCCGATCATAATTTGAAATTTTCGATGAAGAACAATAAGAAACGATTAATAACTACGACTATTTTTTAATTACTAACATATCTTTAAGGGTGTATTCAGACCATGAATTTAAACAATTTTCCCTAAGGAACATGGGTCGAAAAATTAAAAGGTAAGAAGTAAATCTTTCTCATTTACTTAAAATAAATTTAAACATAATTTGAGAAGACAGCTAACCATCTCAAATTTCTTATTCGTAATAAACAAAACAAGTACATATCGTTCCAAAGGGCATTGGAATTAATGGATGAGATGGAGATTAAAAATGTCGTTTGTATTCTCTATTGTTTTAAATACAATGTTCCACTTATAAATGATTAGATTGGCTATAGTTAAGTACTTTTATTTCCAAATATTCCAATTGAATAATACATGAAAAAATAAATACACTTTCTAGGTGGTCAGATATATACCTTATTCTAACTATTTTATATAGGGTTTTTCTTAATATGCTGACAGTATTTTTAAGGGACGATCAGTCCACCAAACTGAACAACTTTCTCTGTGCGACCGAGATCCAAATCGGAAGAAAACTGCTGTCTCATACTTTTGGGTCAACAATAAAGTTGGTTTACAATTTTGATAGGAAGTAGATTTTTATATTGGTCTCATAGAGAAAGTTGTTCAGTTTGATGGTCTCATCACCTTAAAAACCACGATATAGTATGGTTCCCTCTTCACATATTGAGAGCTTTCTTATTAGTTTCGTTTTTAATTGCTTCAGTTAATTATATGGAATGGACGATGCTTGAAGAGAAGTCGCCTTTTACAACACCCACACGGCACGTGTAGATTTATTAAAAAGTACATAATAAACCTTATAACAATGTAAAATAAATCAACTCAAAACACTGAAACGACCTTTTTAAACACTCGCTTTAACGATTTTTACACAGCCTACTTATCTTCCACGGAATGCCATTTAAAAACCAGCAAATATGAAGATACAAAGTATCCACATAGCGTGAGGGATGTCGTTGGGCTAACAATTTATGCATGGGCCTAATGGGCCGGTCCATCAAGGCTTTGTTTGCGAAGCTTTCTATGAAATTTTATTCGCTAATAGCGAGGGAGAAGGGGCTTCAATATTGTGTTGACAATATGCCTCGTTGTTAAGTGATTTGAGAGAAAAGTATCTTGTTACTTCCGTGATATTTATTACCGGAGTAGTGGTCGAACGGAGTGCGTTGGTTGATACAATCCCTTTCCGATCAGATCATTCCCTTTGGTCGACTGATATGGTGGCCGGTTTGGCTGGCTGGTAATAACTTTCGGCCACCTAACAAAAAAAAAAACGTTTAAAAACACGTTTGTTGTATTTTATGGGGATCCCTTAATTTGTAACTTTTTGTTAAATTATTTGTTAGGAAATCCGCCATAGTACGGTACAAAAGAAATAGTCCTTTAAAGGTAGGACAGACAGATGGAAGGACATACGTAATGTTAATGTTTAAACTATAAATGTATGTTTGTTCCTTTGGGGTACTCTATAGACCAAACGCGTGGGCCGATTTTGATGATTGTTACGTCAATCGATTTGTCTTAATCTCGCGAGTGTCATAAAAGACATTGACACACTAAAAAAATATCAAATAAAAAGTGTAAAAATTCCCGATTGCGTAAAAGATGAACATGAAATAAAAACAGAAAAGAAAAAATAAGTCCAGTAGTCTAAAATTCTGCGACTTTAATTGTCGGGAACCATTAAAAATTCTAGACCGGATAAAATCCAAATAATGGGTCCTGACTGTTAAACTCGCTATAATCGCAGAACTAAGACTACTAGTATTGAGTATAGTAGTAGTTGTTGTTGTTGTAGTTGTGAGTATTGTATTACCTTTGACGAAGCCTGTTGTGGATACGCATATTGTATTTTTTCTAAAATTTCTGAGATTTATTTTGTAATATAAGCAATAATAAATATATAAGAAGGAGACTACTAGACTACTGGACCCATTTTTTTTTTCAGTTTTTATTTAATGTAAATTTTTGATTGTTTACTTATTCTATTAGGTACCTATCTTGTCTAGCAAGTTGATTGTTGACTATCACGTAGTCTGGTGGTTTTAATTATAAATCGTATTGTATTGTTCCTGCATACGCTGCAGAAGAAATTCCGATTCGTTACCTATACTGTAAAGTTTACCAATCCGCTTTAGGCACGCTTGGTGGACTAACGCACTTACACTTTCCTGGGGACACTTCCTTCCTTTATGCTGATGATGATGATAATTATTGTATCGTATCGTATTTCGGTGATATTAGTACCAATATTGATATCATTAAACATTCATACGGTAAAGAAACGTAAAGTTTTCTTTAATTATGTATCCAAACTTGATAATAAATTATCGTTTATCAATAAAGGTTTCTAGATGTATGTAGACAAAAATGTATGAAACAAAACACGTGCAGTAGAAGAAAAATTTCCAAAGCAGAAGTCGCTCGAAGAAAAATCATAATTGGAAAAAAAATAAGTCAACCGTTCAAAGAGCTGGAAATGGCGAAATATTATGCGTCGTCTCACAAACACAATAGGAGGAAACTTTCGTCTCGCACGGAATGTGTTGAATAGAATTCTTCCGGAGCCTTTATCGGTGCGACCTGCCATTACAAAAATATCTATTAAAGAAGGCAAACATTTATGTATTAAAAATATATGAAATGGCCTCCACGTATTTTAAAACAGCCTTCAAATTAATCGGAGTACGCAGGTGATGTAAACCGCTTGTTGCATTTTTTGCCGGCTGTTTTCAAAGTTGACAATACCTACCTAACGTATTTTTTTAAGAAGATGATCAGACCATTAAACTGAACCACTTTCTCTGTGATTTTTATGTTGGCTCCTTAGTGAAAGTTGTTTCGTTTTAATGGTCTGAAACACCTTGTTCGATATGTAACGCATTTAATTTTACACCCTGTATAAATAACAGAGATGGTTCATATAATAACAATGACCTATCTAAATGTACATTGAATAAATAAACATAAACTTTCAAAAGGCTTAACTACCTCTAAATAAACAAACTTTACTTTTTGCGAAACAGCTAAAACATTCTTTGTTGTTAGAAATTCACACAATTCTCTCTAAAAAGCTAGCAGTCCACTATTTTCAACCCAATGAAATGGCTCCGTACGTATCCTGAACGCAATATCGGACGAGTTTCGAATGGCATGCGGCCCAAGTTTTCACTGGCTTCGGCTTCCTCTGTCAAACGAATTCTTTGTCCGCCACCATGAATGGGTCGATTCCAGATTCAAATCTAAAGAAGCTATTAGTTTTATTGGTGTTGGAACACTATTGATATTTTTGATGATAGTGCAGACTTAATAATTGTAATTATAAAATAACAGTGCCTCATACATCTGATACCTATCTATGGCTACTTTAAAAGTCGAAACGAAAAGTTTACACGGCTTTTATTCGGGTTTATGTTTACTTTCCAAAGGTGATTTAACAACCAATAGGTATATTAAAATTCAGGTGCTAGAAAATATAGGGTTCTATGCAGAATTGTCGACTCTACATACCTATCCACAAAGTTTCATTCAACTAACCATTTCTGGTCACTTTGAAGTAGAATGCCAAAAGATATCAATATATGTCGTGCACATAACTATTCTATTTTGGAACACGAAATAGTTAGTCATGTACTCAACTCCGTTGAATTAACAAATTGTTTATTATTAGCACCCACTTCCTTCTATTATGATGACTCAAGAAGAAAAAAATATCGAGCACGACATAAGTTTCCGTGTTGATATAATGTAAGACGTCACCTCGATCTGCTTCGATGAATGTGTCATATATTTATGGTTCGGTTCATTTGCTTCTGTCAACTTTTATCATGGAGATACTCGGAAAAATAATAACAAACATTAGTAGGGATAGAACGATCATAATTAGAATTTACCGTATTTATCGTTATGCTTTCTATTGTAAGTATAATCCGAAAACCTTTGACTTGACTGTCCGAAAGTATGTATACAGACAGATTTCTTCCGTCTTTAGAACTAAGTTTTCAAGGATTTACCAAACCGTAAAGTGTGTAGGAAAGGACATACGTAAGCTTTTATACTGAAAAGTAACTTATCTGAGTATACAGTCGAAGGTACGGCCAAAAGGTTGAATACGGCACAACTACAGGTACTAGACCCTAGGTTTCGGGAATATTTTATTTTCATCATCGTCGACTCGGCTATTATTTTAAAGTTGTAAAACCAACCTTTCCTATTAATAGGAGTTCTAACAAAATAGTAGTTTTCTTAAATTTGGGCTGCATCTAAATTTTTATCGCAAAGCATTTAAAATGCTAGCAATCCGTCCCAGCTTTTATCTATCCCCAGAATCCGTATCTGAAATACCCCCAAAAGCCTAGATTGTTTTCCAGACATTTGCAATCCCTGGAGATGGGGTGGGTTATGCCTGGGCTTATTGTGTGTCAGACAGACATGCTCGATCATTGAATAGGGCAGGTCGATTAGCTGGCAGATTGAATAGATTCACAGGATAGGTTGGGTGGCCTTATTTGAAAGCTATTGTTGATCTAGATTATATGGTGAATAAATTAGTGATGTTTTTGGTTCAACGGCTATTCTAGAACTAGTGTAGGTAACTATTGTGATTTCAATTATATTGTGTCTATAGGGATGGACGTTGGGACGTAGGGGAAACAGGTTAGACTGCTCTATATTCAATAGTATCTGTATGAGTAGGTTGTTTCTGGTACTCGTGGTTTTAAGAGTAATTTCTTATAATCGTTTTGCATTACTTATATGCAAATTGATTATAAGAAATTACTCTTTCTAAACCTAGGGCATGCAATAGAACGATCTCACGATAATTTCACCCGCTAAACCCTTTATTCTCACCACTAAAATCTCTCTTTAAGTGCGGGATGAGGTGCAGTATCTGAATTTAGTGAGGAACAGGGAGGGGAGTGGCCATTCTAAATTACAAACGATGAACTCCCTTTTTATGCAGATTGACATGCTTATTTTTTAATTCACTACTATATCATTATTAATTATCTGTATAAGGAATTATATTAAATCATGAGTAGTAAAACAATATTCATGACGGGAGTATTATTATAAGGTGGATTGTCTTGTGTCGAATTTATGCGGTATCGAATTACTAATAAGTGATTACCTTCATACCTTACTTTTTGTGGGGGAGGTGATATTACAGTTAAAGAATGATTTATTATGCAAAGGTCAAGTGGTTATGATCGATCGTAGGTACACACTGACATTTTTACTACTGCGACATTAAAATTGAATCGAATATGGGCAAGGTAGACCATAAAAGTAAGATTCGGATATTTATAAGTACTACTTACATATACTTTTTAATGCTCGACTATAGTTATTAGACATTTTTGAATAATTCGTGATTTAAAAGTTAAAAGGAAAGGCGGGTGCCGATGCCGTTTAGTCCATACAAACGTGTTCTCCTGTTTCCTTCCTGGATAATGAGACTAGATAAAAACAATTTTCTATCATAATCTACGTAACAACTGCCATGCTATGTTTTGCATTTCCAAAAAAATATTGACGAAAAATTTAAACCGACTTCAAAACTAAATAAACTCGAATTGCCCGTTTCTGTAGGATAAAGATTGTCTCAATGTCTGCAGCACGACCCCACAATAAAATACCATAGGACATGATACTATGAAAGTAACTGAAATATACGAGTCGGGCTGTTTCAATATCAGTTAGTTGTTTAATTTTTCTGACTGCATATGCTGCAGAGCTTAGCCTACCAGCTAGAGTTTCAATGTGGGAACCCCATTGCAGCCTAGAGTCAATCGTTATTCCCAAAAACACTGTATTATCAACAAAATCTAGACTATCTCTGTTTAAAGTTACTTGGTTATCTACAATTGGTACATTTGGCAAAACAAATTTTATACATTTCGTTTTTTTTGCATTAAGTGCGAGATTATTTGCGTTAAACCAGTTCAAAACTTGTTGAAGGGTATCATTTACGTCGTCAAGTTCTTGGTCCTTCCTATTTACTTCAAAAATCAGAGAAGTATCATCAGCAAATAATACTATGTTCGACAAGATTTGTACCATATGTGGCAAATCATTTATGTAGACCAAAAAAAGGAACGGGCCCAAAATTGAACCCTGGGGCACGCCTGTTTGCACATGTGATCCAGATGATTTAGATCCGTTCACTAAAACTTTTTGGACTCTGTTTTTTAAGTAGGAGTCCATCAAATCAAGAGCTGAGCCATTAACTCCGTAATGTTTTAGTTTTAACAGCAAAGTTTTATGATCAACGCAATCAAATGCTTTGGAAAGATCGCAAAAGACGCCTATCGCATTTTGGTGCTCCTCCCAAGCGCTGAAGATGTGCTGAATCAGAGTAACTCCTGCGTCTGTAGTTGAGCGTCCTTTGGTAAACCCGAACTGCTGATCATGCAGCAGTTTATTTAGATTGAAATGAGACAGCATTTGATTGAGAATAATCTTTTCGAAAACCTTGCTGAGAACTGGTAATATTGAGACAGGTCTATAATTGTTGGGATCATGTCTATTGCCTGATTTAAAGAGAGGTACGACTTTACTATGTTTCATAAGATCGGGAAAAGTACCTTGATCGATGCAGATGTTAAATATTGATGCCAAGTAAGGTGACAGGACACCAATGACAGATCCAAACAACTTAACCGACATACCCCATATATCTTCCGAGTTTTTGAGATTAAACTTTTTATAAATTTTAACAATTGTATCAGGGTCAACATGCCTAAATCTGAATTCGGAAGTGCATGCATTTACATTCTTTTGTAGTATTGTCTCGGCCAGAGCAGATGAGGAACCTAATGACTCTGTAATCTTTACTGGAATGTTAGTAAATAATGTTTCAAATTCCTGAGCTACTCCCGCCTCTGAACTGATAATACCGTGATCAGTTTGAATAGTTATGTCTGGATCACGTGGTTTTGTTTTGCCTGTTTCATGATTTATTACTTTCCAAACGGCTTTGATTTTGTTATCTGAACTCTTAATTTTTCTGCTAATGTGTAGTGATTTTGCTGTGATACAGACTTTCTTGAATGTTTTTGAATAAAGTTTTACAAATTCAAGAAACTCATCATTATGAGTATAGGTCTTTTTATCATATAGATCAAAAAGGGTTTCTCTACTTTTACGGATTCCTTTTGTTGCCCAATCGCTGAATTTAAATTTAATTGATTTGTTTTATTGAAGTCGCTGTCAAGCCTGTGCTTTTCGAGACTGAGCCTATAGTCATTTTGTAGCTAAGCTTGACACCGACTAATAAACTATAAACCCCATGCAGAACCCTTTTCTTTATAAAAGTTCATCCTTTTTTTTTTCAACGTGCTCGCGTCTTTCTTTATTTGTTTTTGTTTTATTTGCAAAGTCGAAAAAAAAGGATGTTGATAAAGTTTGGTTAGGTATCAAAAATCTTGTTTAGTTTTCGATTGTGATGAAATGGGGTTTGTGCGAGTATCACGCGAAAACTGCATGCATGTATAACATAGCATGCATATGCCCACGACTATATTCCCCGAGGGGGTAGTCAGAGATATTCTGAAACCTCAAAACATCCACGTTTCACCAGTAGTACCGAAACTCTGTCCAGTGTGACGGGGGGTGAGCCCGTCGCCACTTATAATGGACAGTGGGTACAAATACATGCCTCGAAATTGAAGCATGCAGGTTTCTTCACGATGTTTTCCTTCACCGAAAAGCCAGTGGTGTTACAAACTACTGAACCGATTACTTATGATCTAACTTCAAATCTGGTACCTATATCATTTGTGCGGACGAAGTTGCGGGTTAACTCTAGTTCATTCATAAAAGCATTGGATAGTAACTTTATTATATGAAACAAAGAAGTTTTCTTAACATTTACCTACGATATTTTTATATAACGAAATTACAACCAGTCAGAAAAAAATGACCAAATCATAATAAGCGTAGGTAATAATCATGAGGCATATTTTACTTTGATTCATAATAAATGTGTATACCTAACTAAGTACGAAATCCCCTATAATAACTTTCACGCCTTCGCCATAAAAACGAAAATGGCTTGATTTGAGCGACTTTGTGTTTAAACGGACTTAACTAGAATAATCTAAACAAGATGAGCAGAGCTTACGTAATTTGGTTTACAAATTCAGGGGTGTATTCATATAACGTGTAATAAAGCTTCTCATATCATATAAGGTTGAAGAAAACAGTAGGTACATTAGCATCATGGAGGAAAGAAATGAAATGTCAAAAGAGTCATTACATCCCGTTGTTTATGGGGAATGTTTGTTAATTTTTAGGGTTCCGTACCCAAAGGGTGAAAACAGGACCCTATTACTAAGCCTACATTGTCCGTCCGTCCGTCCGTCATACCTATTTAGGGCTGTAACTTTTGAACCGTAATAGCTAGACAGTTGAAATTTTCACAGAATATGCGTTATTACGGCGGAAAATGCGTAAAATGTCAGAAAGTTAAAAACACTAGTTTTTATCAAGCTTTTTTCTTCTAGCTCTATTGTAAAAACGGTAATACATACAAGCGTCAAACTTGGTGTGATTATAGAGCAAACTCTATAGTATAACAAAAAATTATAAAAACCGGCCCAGTGTGAGTCGGTCTCGTGTTAAAGGACCAGGACAACAAAAATTGTTTAGTTATTATGTTGTGTGGTGGTACGGTACGGGACCCTCGGTGCGCGAGTAGCCCGACTCACACTAGACCGGTTTTATTTTAGGCTGTATTAAATTACATTGCGTTTCTGGAGGAAGAGGAATATAGTTTCTTGTTTCATTTGTCAAGCTTTTGCCAGCGTGTAAATTATATCTTAAATATGTAATCGATCTAGGTTATGATTATAGTTTTATCTATGATGTTTACTATTATAGTCCGTATTAAGTTCATAATTTTTACTTGTTATTTTGAGAACAAAAGAAATTCCACAACAGTGACCTGTGACCTTAAAAAAAATCTTAACCAGAAAAAAAACTACGTTTTAGGACCGTAAAATTGACTACAAATTTAACCTAAATATTAATATTGCAAGTAAACGAAATTAGTTCCAAAACGATGAAATTCGTTACAGGTGTATTTATTTTTATTAATTTAGGTGACGGATAGAAAAAAAAAACTCCTAACCTAATAGGTATAAGGCCTAAATTAGTTCAACATGGTGAGGATTTCTATGTGGTCAGATTTTGACCATAATTATATTTAAGGTGTAGGTACTTTCAAAATAACCGACGTTTTTGTTTTTTAAGCCAAGTGCCAATATGCATGCATTTACTGTCCTTATTATCATAATTGCAATTTGTCCACCACATACTGCTTTTAAATCGTTATTTTTCTTGCGTAAAACTCAATAAACATAACGATATTAGTAGTGCGGAGAATGTTTAATCCCAGAAGCTTTATTACAATTTATGTTTATTAAAAAAACTTTATAATTCCTTAATCAACAAGCTTTATCAATTCAACAATCATAAACAAAGATTAGTCCGAGTCGAGTCCTCGTAAATTCGTAGCTTCACGACGCTCCGTAAAGGGACTGGCAGCTTACGTATAATTTTATGAATATTTCATGATCATGCTTTATGTTGAACAAGTTGTTTGTTAACGTTTTCTACGAGAAAGTAAATTATGTAGGAACTTCCCAGGTAGGTTCGGTTGACGGCAACAACTTAATACGTGCCGTGTTTTGTTCCTTTTACAACATTAGTTTATTGAATAAAAACCGTTCAAGTGCGAAACGGGCTACTAGCGCACCGAGGGTTCCGCACCACAACAAAACTTTTTTCTATGTTAATAGCTTAGAAAAAAGTTTTGTTTTCTCCAGGACCTTTAGCGCGGGACCGACTCATACTTGGCCAATTTTTATTATTTGTTGTTATTCTGTAGAGTATGCTCTATAATTACACCAAGTTTGACGTTTGTATGTATTACCGTTTTTACGATACAGTGAGAATAAAAAACGTTGATAAAACTAGTTTCTTGTATGAAGAACCTCCTTAATTTTTAACTTTATGACATTTTTATTTTTTTGTTACAAATCCACTGTAATAACGCATATTCTGTGAAAATACGGTTGAAAAAGTTACAGCCACAGTTATAGACGGACAACGTAGGCTTTGCAATAGGGTTCCGTTTTCACCCTATTGGTACGGAACCCTAAAAATGAATGATAGAAATTCCAAACAAAAGAATGGAAATCAAATAAAGTAATGACGAATGAGGCCATATTTTGAGGATGAGAATACAGGTTGTAAGGAAAAGTATCATTAACCTTTACACCACATACTCCACCCATCAAACTGAACAAATTTTACTATGGGAGCAAATCTGTCAGCGCAAAAAAAACGCTGTTATATAGGTCCCATACTAAACTGCAATGCCTAATCGACTGAAACGTATGGAACAGCAGATTTTTTGTTCTGACATTTTCGTTCCCATAATAAAAGTTGTTCAGTTTGATGGGTAGAGAAGTATGTTAAAGGTTAATGATACTTTTCCTTACGGGTGTAAGGAAATAGGGCAATATATAAAAATTACATCGTACATAATTCCATTCAGAAAATGTTGATGATTAGTGTTAATCCGTGTATCTTTTTCTGATAAACAATTTTTTTTTTATTCAGGTACAAAATTGCAGAGACAATAATTATCATGCACACATTGGACGTTTTATAACTCACAGCCAGACGAAAGCATTGGTCTGTAGAAATGGAAATGAAGTCAAATTAAGGAAATTAACTTTTTTCCGCAAAAGACCTTTTGTCGCTTTTGCAAATGACATTTAATTAATTGCATGACGTAATTAAGGCGGGAACAAACATCACTTTGTACAGAATAAATAGTCTAGTAAACAGTTAGATTTATAATTTTAAGGTTCTGCCATTCGGTATGCCAAGTTGTTTTTTGGAGTGCTGAATAGAAAACCATTTCGAGATAATTGTCTCGATAATAATATTTTCTAACAGATTTTAAAATGAAAGGATTACAGATATTTTTAATAAAATAATATCGTTTTTCGGTCCGTCTAGTGACTTCACTGGAAAACCTGTGAACTCCTTGGTAAACTTAAAATCAACTTAAAATAACTGGCCATAAAGAAAAAATTGCATTCACAATTTCAAAATTTGACATTTGATGTTGGCGTTTCTGTTTCCAGCATAGAGTCAGAAGAGGAGTCAGGTGATTTTTTTTTAAATAATGCTGTCGTTTGTCTCCATGGAGTTCGAATTATTTTCTCTCCACCATTTTTGCATTTAGAGATTACAGAAAATTTAGAAATTAAATGTATATTGATAAACTCGATGAATCGTAATAAAAATGAAATAGTTGTCTTAAATTATGTCTATTATCCGTAAAAATATAAAATAAAGACCAAAAAAAAACTTGACATAGCCTAGGGTTCAGATGTAGTAATATTTCAGTAGCTCAAATACGAAGAGATACCATGTGAAAATAGTCTACATAATAATTAAATAAAATATTGTTTTATAGGCGGACCATACCTACCTATTGCAAAGAGAGACGATAAAGGCGACAAATCATCATCATTAGCCTATTATCGTCCACTGCTGAACACATGCCTGTCACAAAACACACAATACTCTATCCTTGGCCTTCTTCATCCAGTAGCTCCCGCTACCTTTCTTTGGTCGGCGATCCAGCAGGCCTCCTTGTCTCCTGACAAACAAAGTCGTCTTTTATGAGAATTTTGTCACTGATAAAATACAATTTGTCACAAATATTGATTACATTCTGAACGGGTACCGCACTTAAACAAAGATAGGTACTGAAAATAATTGTTCAAAATGGAATAAGTGTACAAATTGTGACTAATACAAGCACAACTTAACAAAACTAGTTCTAAGCATCCATAACAGACATGACATAACGTTAATTCGTATAGCAATTAAAATATTTAATATGGAAATATATAGCCTTATTTGCCATAGTAATGAAAATCCATAATTTAAAAATCTATAGTACATGAAAATCCATTACTCTAAAAAACTCGTTGTTAGACCCAGATCTAACTCAATCGGTTAGGTTAGCGAGGAGCGAAGCAACGAACATTTTAGGTATCTTGCGACCACAGCGCACAGAACCGAATTGCTACTGTTTACCTAGTCCACCCGAAAATATAAGTTTTCTCAACCCCCTTGAAAGGAGGGTTCACCTTCACCTCGCATTTTATAGGTTGCAGAGCGTGTCAAAGAAAGGGACATTAAACACATACTAATTTATTAGTGTTACAATTATGTGTATTCGTTTAACGTTTTTTTAACGTTATTGATATTTATGTTAATCATATTAAAGACATGATTTTTAAATCTATACATTTCAACATTATGGATTTTATTGATTATGTGTTTTCAGTGTTAAGGGTTTTTAATATATGCACTTTCAATTATGGATTCTAATATAGACCCACATTTAGCTCTACAGGTTCCCTCTAACCTCAATTCTGGCCGCATCTTCTCTTCAACCATAAAAACTTACGAAGCGGTGGTAAATTCACAAAAATTGACGCCAGAAAGTTAATTTAAAATAATTATTTCACTTTGACCATGGAGATTGTTACGGAAGTTAACGGAACCCTCTGTGAGCGAGACCAGCTACTAAACTTGATCGGTTTTTTTTCTTTTCTTTCTCTTGCTAATTTAGTAAGGATATCTTCGTATTTATTCGGGAGAATAAATAAAGTATTTCGTTCACGAAACACGGAGTATCTAATTACTTAGAGAATTAATTATTTTGTTCATCCACTTTCAGAGAAACAGAAGGTATATTTTCTGGTCTTTACGTTAACATAAATTACCTAATTGTTCTGTTTGTTCATAAATTTTATAGAAGCGGTGTTGGCATAGCGGTGCTTTCGCACAAAATTAAGCAGCATCGAGTAGGGTACATTTTGGGCCCTACTGGTATTTCGTCTAGAGCGGCTTAGTACCTACCATAGAACATTATAAGAGGGGTTAGAAATGCAAAGTAGCGCTTTTGCTTCGCCAGTCGCCACTTGTCTTCCGGCTCACGCTGCTACAATTACTCATGCCCTCTCGCTCGCACCACGCCGCGCGCCTTATGGTGTTATGCAAATCATTGTATGACCTGTGGCGACACGTTCCACGCCTACTTTGCACTTCTAACCCCTCTTATAATGTTCTGTGGTACATACTACTAGTAAGATTTTAAAAAGCAACAGCTTTTAGACATGCTATTATTAGTTACACCTTTTTAATTTCGCATTTGTTTCCTTTTTTGAAAGCAATTATAATTATAATTTTAACAAAATTTACAATCATCCAGACTATTGTCAATTTGACTCAATTTCTGGCTATAAATTTCCTGCTCTGATAATATTCCTGCCACATAAATACCGAACCTTGCCTCGATGTAGTGCACTTGAGGATAAATATTAACGGTATAGGTTGTGGGCTCGGTGGCGAAATTGGAAAACGCAATTGGAAGAGTGCGGGTTCAAGTCCCACCCTAGATAAAAATTTTCAATCTTTAATTTGATTCGAAATAGCACAAATACTGTAACATGTTTCTAATCAATAATATTTGAAATATTACCCATATACAACATTAAAAGAAAAAAAAGGAAAGAAAGAAGAAAAGAAAAGAAGAAAGGAAAAGATGGTGCATGCTAGTTTATAGTAATTTTAGTACACCAGACCCTGCTAAACTGCAAACCTATTGAATTAAATAGGTATGAACTTTATACTTAATTAAATTTATCAATTAATTTCACTACATGAATTCAAAACTAAGAGCGTTTCTCATATCTACACGAGAAATTAATGATAACAGATTCCCGCTTCAAACCACGTCCTACTAAAACCCGCATATAAACGACTGATTTCATTATCAATCTGAACTTTACGCGCAAACTTTAAGATAAAAACTCATCGTCCATTAATATAGTAGTTTTACAGCGTATGATACAGCGAACAGGGATTTAAATAAAAGCGTAACTTTTAAAACATTAAAGACTGGAAGCTGATCAATGAATTAAACTGTATTACCAAATTCTACTCTCGCGCGAGCTTACGCGAGGACGCTGTACATCGACTCTTCTATAAAGTTGTTGTTACTAGTCCTGTTTACAAATACGTCAATGTACAACGGTTTCGTATTGCCTCGCGCGAGGGTGTAACAAAAAAAATACGTATACTGACACTAAATGGACTCTGAACTCTCATTGGTTCTTTATTGCAAATTGTTCTCTTTAAACTCTGACGCTTATGTCGGTCTGTTTATCTGTCTGTCGGTCCGTCTGTGGCATCGTAGCTCCCAAACGGGTGGACCGATTTCGGTGCGGTTTTTTTAAATTGAAAGCTAATTTTTGCGAGAGTGTTCTTAGTTTTGTTTCATGAAATCGGTTCAGTAATTTTCATGTGACTTTAAAGTTATGAAATAACATTAAATGAAAAATTTAAAAGACCCCTCAACGCCAAAAACAAACATTAAAAAGTATTTTTGATCTAAGCAAATGTATGTTTTACTTCTTAACTGTCTTTAAGATATTTTAGGTCAATTAATGTGTCGGGGACCGCAAGTGATTGTAAAAAAATCAATGGTCATTTTATAGCGGTCCCCTACGCATTAATTGACCTAAAATATCTTAAAGAGAGTTAAGAAGTAAAACATTTGCATACATCAAAAATATGATCGAATTATTATTTCTTTTTAAATGTTTGTTTTTAATAGTCTGTATTAAAAAGCTTAATTTAACACCGACTTTGACAAGAATTCAAATCATAATCTTTTCATAATAACCGTCGCCATTAGCATCGTTCGACCCCGTAGGAACAACGTTTAAAAGCTTACAACTTTTGTATATTTAACTCCAAAGTTTATATTAAATCAGTAAATCCCTTTTGCGTCTTAATTAGAAAACGCAAGTTATTTTAACGTCCTCCGTACCAAGACCTTACCAAGACCGGGGATGTCGTAACATTTTAACGATTATTAGCAAGATAAGGCTAAGGAGATGTTAACAAGTTTATTACTAAGTTCCAGTAAAACCACTGACTAACACTTGTGAAGAAGTTAAACAGCAATTTGTATTCAGTTTCTCGTTGTCTACGCTAGGATGCGAGAGGATCGGAAGGCGTGTACTTTAATCAGGGAAAAGGCCACTGGATGTTTTTTGCGGTCGGGATGTTGTACAAGTAATTTTTCAACAGAATTTCTTCTTTGACTCAAACGTACGTAGGCAACGGCGTTTTTTTACGTTAGTAAATGTTTAATTCACATAGATGATTTATTTACATTGCACGTATCTAACTTTAACGTGGCTCCTTATTTATTTACTTTCAGGCTGTCTTATATACGCTTACATTTCACTTACATAAGTCATGTAGAATTAGACTTGTCGTTGTGTTAACTTTTAACCAACGACGCAAAAATAGTGGTGTTATAAGTTTACGCCAAAGTCTTTGTGTCTTTCTGTCTGTGGCATCGTCAGCTCTCGAATTAATGGATCTATTTTGATGCGGTTTTTTTACGTGAATGCAAGTTTCCTTGCGGTGGTTCTTTGCTATATTTAGTAAAAATCGATTCAGAAGTTTTCATGTAAGTAACTTTAAAAATTATGAAATAACATTAAATTACATGTTTAAAAAAACCCCAAGGCCAAAAAAACGTTTAAAAAGTAAAAAATTTATTCGGTCACCTATTTGGGGATGTAAGCAAATGTATGTTTTACTCCTTAACTGTCTTTAAGATATTTTAGGTCAATTAGCCCCACTTGCCTCAACCAAGGGTTAGCAATTAACTCCGGATAAAAAGCTCTCTCAGTTGTTTTTCTATCCAAAAAATCATGGGTTACCATCTTAACATGGAGTTTATTGCTAGCCCAGGTTGACGTAAGTGGGGCTTAATGTGTCAGGGACCGCAAGCGATTATAAAGAATCAATGGTCATTTCAAAGCGGTCCCCTACGTATTAATTGACCTGAAATATTTTAAAGAGAGTTTAGGAAGTAAAACATACATTTGCATGCCCGCATGCTTCAATTTCGAGGCATGTATTGTACCCACTGTCCATTATAAGTGGCGACGGGCTCACCCCCCGTCACACTGGACAGAGTTTCGGTACTACTGGTAAAACGTGGATATTCTGAGGTTTCAGAATATCTCTGACTACTCGAAACTCGACTACAGAAATATAGTCGTGAGCATATGCTATGCTAACATACATTTGCTTACATCCCCAAATAGGTGACCGAATTATTTTTTACTTTATAAATGTTTTTTTTTTGGCGTTAGGGGTTTTTTATAGGGCTTTAATGGGTAAAAAGCTAGCCACTTGGCACGTCATTCCGTCATGGAGAAAAAATATTTATTACTAGAAAATAGCAGTCTTTACAAGAAAAGTTTCGTTATTAAACGTAATCTGGTAGTTTTAACTAAAATCGACTTATGACAACAAATTTTCGAAATTCTGCTAGAATAATAAATAGTTGTCACAAAATACTAGTACTAGAGATTTAATGGGCTAAAAGTGAGCCTTGTTACAAATTGTCACTATCTACCAGCTTCCAACTTACCAGCCAGTTACAGCAAAGTTTCTGTTCATCCCGAAACCCCGGGGATGCGGTCTTGAGTTTATGTACGGTAACTTTTGATTGTGATATTCAAACAGCTATAATCATTGTATAAGTAACTTGTTCAATAACTGCTCGAGAGTTGTTAATATCATGTAATTACCTCAATAAAGTTAGTAGTTAAACTTTTAATTACTTGGTCGAAGGTAATTTAATTCTTACAAGTAACTATTAACATTAATTAAAGCTATTATAATTAAATTAATCAAAGCTATTATAATAAAAATATTATTTGCTTATTAATAGGAGTTATTAAATAATTTGTAACAATTCAGGTGAATAGTTTTGTCTTGGCATGATGCTAGTATACTACCAGTTAATCGGTAACTATATTATTTACCGCCGTGCCGCCCGCCGCCGTTATTTATAAGCCGTGGTGGTCCAGTGGTGAGTAACCTTATCTGCCGTGCAGGAGGCTATGGTTCGATCCCCGTCCCGACCGACTCGAACCAATTCGTTTTTCGGAATTTATGTACGATTTGTAACACCACTGGCTTTTCGATGAAGGAAAACATCGTGAGGAAACCTGCCTGCTTCAATTTCGAGGCATGTATTGTACCCATTGTCCATTATGTGGCGACGGGCTCACTCCCCGTCACACTGGACAGAGTTTCGGTACTATTGGTAAAACGTGGATGTTCTGAGGTTTCAGAATATCTCTGACTGACATATGCTATGCTGTTATTTACCTGGATCAAAATCACTGCCATAATCACTGCCAAGACTTTTCCCAGTTAATCTGAAGTATTACCTAATCTGTGACCTGGGACTGGGAGAACAACCCACAAAATTTTGTTTTCATCGTTTAACACGTTTTATATGTACGAGTATACAGGGTGAAGTTGATATCATTAGCATCCTTTTCAACTAAGAGTCTACCCATCAAACTGAACAACTTTTACTATGGGAGCAAACCGATCGGAGAAAAAAAACTGCTGTTGCATACATTTGAGTCGAGTAGGCTTTGCAGTTTAGTATGGAACAGCTGATTTTTTTGACTTCGATCGGTTTGTTCCCAACAGTTATTCAGTTTGATGGATAAACTCTTAGTTTAAAAGGATGCTAATTATATCAATTTCACCCTATAGGGTTCTTTCCTTTTCTCGATCCTTCTTCTTTATATGCTGACGGTTTTTAAGGGGATGGTCAGACCATCAAACTGAACAACTTTCTCTATGGGACCAATATAGAAATCGCGCACAAAATATCAGACGTCATCTGAATCATAACTTTTGAAACTATTTCATATTAATTACTACTCATGACATAAAAAAAAAATCAGTAAGGTAGAGTCCTTAATACTGAATTTTTTTATGTCATGAGCAGTAATTAATATGAAATAGTTTCAAAAGTTTCAAGAGACGTCTTTTGAGCGAACGAAAATATATGGAGTTTGCCATACGGAGGGTTTTTAACTAACTAAAACTCAAAAAACTTCAATAAATCTCTACCTTAGACTTAAGCACAGCATAAGAAAGATACATAAATTACTACATACAGTACGGACACTCGCTGCCCTCCACCAAATTTGTAGTCGTTTGTGAAAAATGTAGGCATTGGCGTATTCCTGTCTCGCTCGCACTCATTCAGTGCCTAAACCAAGTTAACTCACGTAATAACGTTCTCGACTTTCCATTTTTCACTAATCTTTATTGAAAACGGGCAAGTTCGATTTCCTTGTCATTTTTCGCTGCGCACGTATTGGCTCGACGAAAGCTCTGAATTATGAAAGGGGCATTCGATGGTACAATAACTCATAGCAATAAGTAGCTAAGCCCCCTAACTCATAAATTATAAAGCGGCGACACTCGCATTCGAATAAAGGCATTTAGCTAGAGCTCATGGGACGCGCATTTGCAAACCCTAGCCCGCAACTCGACCCGAATTAAGAAGGAATTAACGTATTGTTCGTGGTTACGCATCTGTTAGGAGTTTAATAAAATTATAATTATACCTTATGGCTTTCTGAATTTTCATTTTACAAACCGGGTGGTTTTCCAGATTTCCTAATATTATTTTTATTCTTGATCGTGTGTTTTCTGGAAACAATTTCTATTTTAATCAATTGTTGTTTAATAATAGCATATTTTCATATCGCGTCATCAATAATAGATTCATCATTTCAGCCGATGGACGTCCACTGCTGGACATAGGCCTCCCCAAGTATCGCCACAACAACCGGTCCATCGCTTCCCTATTACTAAACAATATTTCTTTTCTAGATTTTGAAATGAGTTCTTAAAGAAATATACGTTGATTATATCGGGTTTGTAGGAAAAGTCGAAAAAAAAAACATTACAAGTTTCAAAACAGAGCATTATGTTCCGTTATCGGTTTCGTCTTGACTGAATCTACTCAAATCTAGGTAAGTATACTTTTAGATGGAAAAGTCAAAAACAACAATTACAGGCACGACAGAACTAAAATCCATCTAACTTAACTTTGATCACCTTGTTCGTGCTTTCCTTCAATCAAAATATTTATTCAACGAATACCTACAAATAATACAAATTGTACTTCATAAAGAACAACCCTTGAAATATTTTATCTGCACTCAACTTCAAAGAGGCGAAGATGTCAAATTTCCTCAAAAATAGGCCGTGTCAAGTAGGAGTTAAGAGTCCCAATGCCCCGTGGCGGTGACGATTATGTAACCAAAGCCTACCCGACTTGACAGGGCTGTCAAAAGATACAAAGGTTCGCGGCAAGAAATGATATTGTGTTACAAGACGAGTGTCACATTTTGTTGGCTATATTTAGCAAATCATCCTGGTATATGGGGGTAAAGGCCAAGAAGGGGTTCGTTTAGTCAATGCTATGTTTACTCATGTCAAGTGGCTACATTCCCAACGTGATTTTATTGGGGTGATTTTGTATTCTGCTGAAAATGACCAGAAAATGTCATAGTCTAGCACACCAGAATCTCTTTAATTAGATAGTAGGTCCTAGTAATTTGCAAAAAATCGTTTTGTTTATTAGAAAAAGATAATTTATCAAAATCTGATTTAAGAAGTGCGAGTCGGGATGCGGACGCTCGCATATCGCTGCGGGTAGTGCTCAACTACTACAAAATAAAACACATTTAATTACATTCTCAAAAATGCAATTTTGCTTTTAGGTTCGTTATCATCAAAAATTTATGTTCGCGATATCTGATTACTAAACCAATTATAAACCAAAGCGATTACAAGTTAAGATTATAAATGTTAACATAAACGATGACATTATAATTATAATAAGATTATATATGTAAACAGGCACGCCAATATTAGGCAATTAAATTTTGGGTTCTGTAAATAGGTAGGCTTCTGTTGGTCCTAAAACTGTCATATGATAAAATTTTATGGTTGTGTATGCCTTAATGGACAACATTTCATGAAAGGTCTCAAAATTCTAAAACCATTAAGAGACAATGTAATTCAAAGCGTTTATCAAAAATTTCAAAATTTTCTATTCATTATTTCTCGAGACATTTGAAAAATATTGAAAAATTAAAAGCTACCCTGAATGGGATGGATTCCTTTGCCTGGCTATATGTTCTATTGACTTTGTAAACTTTTTTATTTTAATTTATACAGACCAAGGTAATATGGCATTAAAGCAATACGGCCATGAAATCAAACTTTTCCAATAAAATCGAAATTGAATTGAAATAGAACTATCGATCAAAAATTAAATCTGAAAAATACATGTTTCCTATTTTCTAACCTTTTTTATATTTTTCAATAAAAGCAAAGTGGTTTAAAAATGTTAATGTTTTCCATTTTGATTTTTAGTGTCAAAAATTTAAACGCTAAACTCCAGTTTTGTTCTGCACTGAACATCATGGTAAAAAATTGTCACCAAAGGCCTCTTTCTTCGCGACAACCCTAGCATGCAGCGAGTTGGAATGAAAGCCCAACGACCCTCGTCATCAGCGGCAGAAGGAGAGCGCCCTATATTTGTGAGAGTGACCGCGACAACTTGATAACCTTACTAACGACTCATTTAGAGTCCTAGTTAAAGGGGATGGGACCAAATTGTACGGAGACTGGCAATGAAGGTGACGCCTAATGGGGCTTTACTGCGTTCGAATTAAAAATACCACATCCAGGGTTTAGAACGTATGTAGTATGAACATGATAGTAAAAATGGTTCAAAATGTGTGTAAACCAGTTGTTTTAGTGCTGCGTCCTTTTCTTTCACATTTAAAAATTAAACTGGTAGAAAGGAAAACAATACTGGAACTAAAAAATTTACCGTTTTAAGAACGCAGTCCTAAACCTCCTACTAAACTTTTGTTAAGGTTGGTTTGGTAAGGTTGTAATTTAGGTAGTTAGTTTTACATCAATTAATTATGTTTTGACAGTGTTTTGATATATCAACACAAAACCAATGAATTCTCTCCTATAAAAAGTTAAAAACCGTCTATCAAAATATAAACCATTTGTAATTGCACGCTTGAATTAAAATTATATTACGGCCATAGGAGCATTCAATCCCCCTGGGCTAGGAAACCATGTTCCTACACGATTGTCCAGATATCAAGTACATTGTAATAAATCAGACAAAGCCTATCTCGCAAATATTACGTATCCAATAAATCCAAAGAACAATTCTGAGATTTAAAACAGATACGCCATCGCATAAATTACAGCATTTTGTTGGAATTTCCGGCGAATAATGTAGGAAAAGAAAAGATATTAGGCTTTAAAAGTCTTATCTAAAAACTCAGGCAGAGTTTTGCTAAACACATAAACGCCATCAATTTACAAAGTGTTTTAAAAGGACTATGAGCTGCTTGAGTGTAACTTTCATTTGCTTTTAATGATTTTGCTTTTCCCATTTAAGGAGTTTGAAGACATGGTCCTTCCATCCATCTCAAACTCAACTCAAACTCAAATTCACAATAATATCACATGGATAGCTTTCTGACGTCATTTTTGACTCTACCAACGCGTCGGAAGGTGTTCCGTTCTAGAGAAGATGCGGCCAGAAACTCTACAACACACATCTTTTAAAAAAAGCAAAATATACAAAGTACACTTACAAAATAAAATATTGAATTACATAGTGTAACATTGTCAAGACCAGACATTTTAGTCATTCATATATCTTGAATTGTCTTGTTGAGTGGTGACACAGTCTGATACTTATTTATATCGACAGAGGATACCAAGGTAATCTAAAAATATATCAGGTCATTTTGTCAAACTCATATATTGCCGGCTATAATTGATTTTTTTTATCAAATAATTCTTTGACATGAAATAACTCTGAAACTGGTGGCTTGAACACAAAATGACCTATATTATTTTGTGATCATCTGAGTGTCCTATTCCTATTCAGGTTTCAAGGTGCGACAGCGAATTTGGAAAAAAAAACACCTTCCATACAAATACAGGGTCCTTGTTAATATGCTGACACTTTTTAAGGGGATTATCAGACCGTCAAACTGAACAACTTTCTCTATGGCACCAACATCGAAATCCATACAAAACTGCAAACCTACTCGAGCCAAATGTATGGGACAGCTGATGTTATTTTTGCGATTTCGTTGTTGGTCCCATAGAGAAAGTTGTTCAGTTTGATAGTCTGGTCATCCCCTTAAAAAACTGTCAGCATATTAAGAAGGACCCTGTATATCTTCAAACCCTTTTCTGCCGTTGCACGCCCTATCAACGATTTTAATTTTTAAGACTCAAATTAAGACCTTTAAATTTATTCTACTAAGCGTACAGCTACATTCAATGAAAATTCAGAGTTGAATGATGATTCGTCATTCATCACACAAACTTTATCCTACCCAATGTTTGGTTAGGTTCTCCGAACACAACCGTGTGTCGACAAACGTCGATGTTTAAATTACTTAACCGTCCAGTAAATTGATAACGTGCCGGTTTGTGTGAAACTGGCCTTTGTAGGGAGGATTTCACAAAATTAATTAAACCTACAATTATATTTGGGAATTGTCTCGTCGCTTTAAGGAATTCCCTGGAGTATTTTGCGAGGGAAAATCTGTTGTGATAATAAATTCATAAATAGTGGAATTTGTATGGGTTTTCTGCTTTTAAGTGTATTAGTATTAGTTTAAGCATATTCTAAAGTTTTCTGCGTTATGAAGTGAAGTCTAGAAATCCGCATTTGGCACGCGTGGCGGACTAACGCCCATACACTCTCATTGAGGTTAGGCCTGTGACCTGCAGTGGGACGCTCAGGCATAGGCTGCTGAAGATGATGATGATGATATTATATGTGCCTGAATTTCTTTATGTCCATCTCTAACTTGATCATAGACACGGATGTGAAACGTTAAGTTAATTGTTTTCTTTTATTCTGTCCACATTAAATATTTCACTTTGGAAAATTATAGCTTCATAACGTCTTTTCATGTAAATCAAGCTTAGATTGTATAGACTATGCTGTCAATTCATACTTTTCATTTTATTTAGCATGCTCTGTGTCCCACTGCTGAGCCCAGGCCTCCTCTCTTCTCCTCAAATCCTTCCTAGCAATGCAGTACTTTTCATATTTATTATTTCGATACAATTATGATAAATATGTCTATCACATTTAATCACAGGTACCAAGAAACATTTTTCACTATACAACGTATTAATGAATAAGCGCAAAACCTCATACATCCCAACTGATTTATAACAAATAATTAGACTGAAAAAATTGCATTATTTTGATAGTTACAATTTAAAGTTATTCGTATTTTATGTTTTCAGGCAAACATGATTTGTTATCACGTGCTCGTGGATACATTTTATGAATCTTTTTTTGGTAGTAAGTAGGGGTGAGTGTGCCCTTGCGATGGGTTGGGATCGAGTTCAGTAAATTTTAAATATTACAAACAAATTATTTAATATTTTGAAAAAAATTAATAATGTTGAAAACATGATAATTTGATTCTGCTCTCGATTCTAAACAAACTAGTTTCTAGTTTTGCGTTAATTCATTAACACGTTGTACACAAATATGTAGTGATTTTGCTATGTATATTTCTTTTCACCTTTGTGGCACCTAATATCTGCCTCTTCGATTTCTCCTAATGTCATCACATTAAGGTCGACCTGGCCACCGATCTTTTCAATCTCCATCCAGACACCTATAAGTACCATCTACCTTAACTACCGTCCTTGCTGCACGCTAATATGACCTCTATTCCTCACACCAAGATGAGAAAATCCCTTGTCAGGGTCTCATTAATGTCGATGTTCCGGGGCTATTCAATAATGTCTTATTGTGTTACAAGCATCAACCTCATTCATTTGCATAGCCATAAAGCTTTTATCGCGGCATAATGACGATTGGTGTTGTAAAATACTACACGTTACTACGTAATTTATAGTATTATAATACTAACACTTTATTAGGTTAATAGATCCAACTTTTATTGTATTCATCAGCATCTCATCACCATGACATTGTAATTTTTGGAATAAAATTGTTGTGGAAAAAAAACGTAAGGAAACCTGTATACGCGAAGAAGAAATTCTGATGCGTATTTGAAGTCTACGAATCCGCATTAGGCACGCGTGGTGGACTAACACCCATACACCCTCCTTGAGGTAGGCCTGTGCCCTGCAGTAGGCTGTATCAAATTTAAATGCAACGTAAACTTAAATGGGTTTCATACTTAACTCTTTCAGACCATCAAACTGATCAACATTTACGATGAAACCAAAATTGAAGTCGCGAATTAAAGAGATGGTTGTTCCATAGAAAATGTCAATAGCTAAGCTACTCTAGTGTGGAACAGCATTTTCTTGTCCCATAGTGAAAGACGGTATTAGATTCTTTATTGTACACAAAAACAACATAATTATGAAAAATTACAATAAATATGGCGACCGGAAGCATCAGAAAGTATGCATACACCCTGTATAAGTCTGATGGTAATGATGAAGATGAATGATGAGATTTAATGAGTAGTGTCCTATCGTGAAAACCTTATCTAACATATTGTAGTAATAACAATCCTAGTTATTACAAAATTGACTTTAATATCGACCGTGCTGTGTTGACTTTCTAAAACCTAATCACATTTAATAAAGGCAAAATTTGATATTGTTCAGAAATTTTGAACGATCTAGAACAAGCCTTTATATACGATCAAACGTTAAATTGGTTTTAATTTGTTTTTTTTTATATTTGATGTAGAGCATAGTTCGATTATTTATTAAAAAAAACAAAACAAAAGAAAAAAAAAAAATCACACTCCCATTTACTTGATTGATATAATTTCTTCTTCAGCGTCCAAGAAATCCTGATGCGTATGTGAAGTCTTTCAATCCACATTGGACACGCGTGGTGAACTAACTCTCATACACCTTTGTAGGGTTAGTGGGTCGGTACATGGATCGCGATTCGCGAGCTTCTGTCTTTACGTTTCAGATTTAGAGGTTACCTACTCAGAATTTGGATCATAGAATTACATAGCCTCTAGTAATAGTGCGTAAAGGTGCTCATTTCGAAGATACACAAGATAAGGTATGTTACCTTCATAGTAAATGGTGCCCAAAAAGTGCCGTATTACTGCTGACACGCTCGTAGCATTGGGTCATTTTCATTCACTTTGCGTGTAGATATATCTGCTTATTTTTGGTATAATATCATTGGTTCATTCTTCTTTATTTTTATGACCCTTTCTTTTTTCGTTGGCAATAACTTCATTCTAAATCAAAAACAAATCATCTTCAAGAGTCCAAAACTAATTTTTTTGTGGAAATTACTAATACAGCGTTGCTCAGGGAGCAGTTACTACTTTATACTACAGACTATTGGAGGGACCACGAAGGGTCTACCGGACCAAATGAAAGAACTTAAGTAAACGACCTAGGGGCACCCAGAGGGGTACGGACCTCGGCATAGGACGTTGTTGGAGCTACGCGGTGGATAGGGTAGCGGGGATAGGTGAGAACGAGGTGGATGTATTACGTCATCCACATACCTACATTGAAAATCGTATGTCGAATTAGAAATGCTTCATCATGCTAATTAATATAATGTGACTTAGTTTAATTGGATAGTATTAACAGTATTATTTGGTTCAATGCTTGTTTACGACTATACCGACCGTACTTGAAATTATTTAGGATTAACGAGATTTGGAGATAAGCGGCTACGTAATCCACTTGTGGGTTTGAAAGGTGAATGTGTCATTTTTTAATAGTTTTTTAATGTTTGTGATACCAGAATTTACTGAAGATTTTATTATGTTCTAGTTTTTAGAAGTAGGTTTATGAAATATGAATAAATTTATAGAAAGCAACGACATTATCGTGTCCTTAGAACAATTATTAATCTACATTATAATGTTATCTAAAAATATCAAAACAATAGACATTTGATTTGTGAAGTGTTTATTAAGTTACTTATTATCTATGTCGTTATGTTTATCAATCTGTTTATCATTCAATTAAAAAGAGGTAAAACACATGAATTCACTTTAAAAAGAGGGATACACAATTATAAATTGCTATTCTGACCACCCCGAAAGGGATTACGGTCGTGGGTTTAAGTTAATAAAATAAATAAATTATAAATGTACCATATTTCAAGCAAATAAATATTATTCTCTTATATTCTATTCTAAAGAAAATAGTCCGGTTGTCGTGGAATAATCTTTATACCTACTATGCAAGAAAAGGTTATACATAATATGGAATTTAGAAAATGAATAGGCTATTCGGAAAATCGAGAAATTGGACTCTACTCGTCACGGCACATACAGCTTGAAATAATTATAAAAAAACTATACTTAACCTAAAGTAATTTGAGTGTGTCTGATACATCATAAAAACAAGAACGTTTAAAAGCATTGTCGTACAAATCCGTTATTGTTAACTTACGTCAGTAAAGGTGATAGCCGTGATGAGTGTTAATTACATTATCTGAATATACTTGTAATGACGTAAGGGAAGTCGTATTGAATTATTAATATACAAATTAGTTTTTAGTTTTATAACAATAAAGATTGACTGGATTTGGATTGAGAATTGGAGATTTACATGGGCCAGGTAGTCTCCTTCGAAAACAGGCAGGACAAAGAAGTCGCACGTCGTGTCTACAACGAACGCCTGGAAGAGCTACTGGTACATGAGAGAGTAAATGAAGGGTGAATTCCCGCTATCCCTCAAACGAAGACTCATTTATATGTGTATCCTGCCAATCCTAACTTACGGTGCCCAAACCTGGTTTCTTACAGACTCTCAAAAGTCCAATCTCTAGGTTGGTCAGAGAACAATGGAGCTCAGTATATTAGGTGTTAAAAGAACAGATCGCATAAGGAACACTCACTACACTGCACTCCAAAACACAAATCGGCGACGTCGGGGAGAAAACAGGTCGGCCATGTCTATCGAATTCACCAGGATAAGTGGGTAAAAATTGTTAGGCCCTGAATCCGAGAAAATAGACGTCGGCGCCCGGTTCGCCCTAGGAAGAGGTGTCGGGATGATCTGGAAACTTTTGACTACAAGTGGCCCGAGCTTGCCCTGGATAGAGATGGTTGGAAGATCGTAGGGGAAGCCTTTGCCCAGCAGTGGGATGAAAAAGGCTAGTAAAAAAATAAAAAAACAATGGTGACCTCTCACAATACAGAATACTTAATATATTTATTGCACTCATGATGTTTCTGATTGCAAATCGAGTTTTCGTTGATATTAAATACGCTGATGATAAACCCAGATGGAATAAAATTACAGTGTATTCGTAACTTTATAATTAGCATTGCAGTGTTATTAATTTATTATCTTTGACTAATTATTATAAGGACTAGCCTTGCGGTAGCATTTCCCCTCTGCCACGGTATAAGCACAATTGATCTTGTGCATTTAAAAAAAGTGACAGAAATGTTTGTTAGTAGAATTACACGCGTAACCAGTCTACATATAAATAGTCAAAGTTTATTATAGTACAATTTTCATTGATTTATATTCATTACTTACTTATATATATTTATACATTTACATAAACTCTGGATTCTATCTATCATTATTAAAATTTTAAGAACGTATTTTATTACAAATGAAAGAAAATTTATTAAATATTATTATAATAATAACCTTAGATATTAACTGATTTATTCTAGACCAAAACAAAAAATTTTAACTATATTATGTTTCTTCTTGATATTTTTTGACAAGAATTTCCTTGTCTTTAACTAAGTATGCTAAAAGCCTACTAAAATAAAAACCCGTGTCTAACTCATGTCTAACCATGTTGACATTATACCAACAAACGTTGTCATCTCCGGAATTCCGATCGCCCATTTAGTTATAATTAGCAACTTTAAAATGCCAACAGCATTCAGCTATTCGAAGCTGTCCATAATGTTCACAGTCCTCTTCAAATAGTCACTTGACAGGATTCTTATGCCGTTTTCATACGAATTAGAATGGTTTGATTCGTGGGACTTTATAATGTAGATGAAACTATTAAGTAGCAAATCACGCTCTTTGGTACTAGTTTTTTTGTAATGTTTGACTCACAAAAGCCCAAGCGTGCTGTCTAACGAGTCCATTACGTCATTCCATTACGAAAGTAATTTAAAGCACGTTTGGTTGTCCAATTTTAATGACACACGCGTTTAAAAGTAGACTATCGGTAGTAGATCCGCAGAAAGCAGTTTTGTATTGGTTGAAACCCTGCAAAATGACTAGTTAGGGATAGGTACCTTCCATTATTAGAGTGAAATCTGACAGTAAGAATAGGAATGCAATTCTTTAAGAGGTTTGATACATCGGTGAGCTGTCAATTCAAACTTATATATAAAAACTTCGACGATCTGAAGGATGCAGGAAGGATGTTACGTTTGTGAGCTAATCGACGTTTTTGACAGCGATGCGACGCTTAGGGAATTGCACTCCAGATCCAAACAGTTATATTAAGTTATCCAGTTAGCAATGTTTGTTGTGAATATTTGGAAATTAATTCATTTGGTAGGTAAATTGGACAAACTCCTGATGGACAAGTAATTTTAGGACACTTGACTTAATGACTTAATTATGTCCATTTGATTCATTTCTCATTTTCGTGCACTAGTCAAAAAGCCAATTGACTTTTGCCACTTATTTCAGTTTGTGTAAAGATTTATAAAACACGTAAATGCAGGGTGTGACAAAAGACTTAGGTGGAAGGTACCCACTTAGTTAAGATCATAAAAGTGAACTTTAATCATGGAGCCAAAATTGAAATAAAATTGAATAAATCAGCTGTTCCATGCTGTTACATTTATTGTCACGAAACTCGTGTGATAGTCGTATATTCGAGTTCCATTTTGGGTTTTCGGTCGAAACCTATGTTCCCAAAGAAAGATGTCTTATATTCAGAAAAAAATTACAATTTAAATTGCATCTCGACTTAAAAGAAATACAAAGAAGAGATTACAACCAGATTTTTTTTTTAAATGATGAGCAGATTACTTACACGCAGTGTTGCCAAGTCCCAGCCAGTCTGAATCGCCAGAAATCTCGGGCCAAATAACCTAAAGTCGCCTAATTTTTAAAGTAACCCAAAAATACCACATATTTGCCAAAGTTAAATATTGCTATATTGGCTGCTCGTGACAGATTAATCTATTTTTTTACAGCTGCAATCTCTACTTACAACTTAAAAATAGCTATACCACATAACATACACATACGTTATGTGGTACATAATGTGTTATAGTGTACAGTTTATACAGTCTTCGATAAAAAAAAACATATCATTTTACTTACAATAAGTATTATTATTCGTCCAGACTTTTCTTAAAATAGCCTAAAATAACTCAAAATAGCAAATTTTTCTTTTTATAGTTTAAAATCGCCTATTTAAAGCTTAAATGGCGACCGATCGCCAATCGAATTTTTTGGTCGGCGATGGACCCCCTGATGAAGCCTAAATGGCATATAAGCATATAAATAGTCAAAGCTAAATGGCGATAAATCTCCTAACTTGGCAGCATAAGGTATAGTAGTATTACCAGTGGACCTTTAAAGAGTGGTCTCAGAGTGGCATAACAAATGCGAATCGAATACTAGTTCTTGGAACGCTGGTAATCGAGACAGTTGATAAATTGGTCCGTCCGTCCGTCCGTGTATGATCGCACCTTCGATAATGCGTTCGAACGAAGGAAGTGCACGCTTTGCTTCAACGGATATTTATTCACTTGTTTAATCAGTAAGTACAGGTAGCTAACAGGTTTATCGAGTAAGATTACTTTGTTAGTAAAAGTATATCAATCGTCCTATGCCTGTTTTATTTTAAATCTCTTTTTTGTTTAATTTAATTTAATAGACTGTATAAATCACCTTAGCTTATATAATAATTTATATATAAGAGTTTCTGGCTGCATCTTCTACTACATTTACAGTTACTACATCCCAAACATCTACAGTGACAACACGTTCCGATACGGTTGGTAGTAGCTTAAAAACCGGTTAAGTGCGTGTCGAGCCACGCGCAGGGTAGGGTTCCGTAGTTGCCCGTCACAATATACGGACTTAGAAGGGGGCTTGTGGTTTTATACTACGGTTTAACTGCTAATAAAGTCTAAAAAGTACATTTTACAAGTTGGTTGACTATTACTCGTTAACTTGTAAAGCCTACTTAGCGGTAATCGTTTTCCTTTTAACTTTGTTATATACACTACTGCCGTGAATTTTTTCACGTATCCAGAAATAACCGTTTAGCAGGCAGGGAGGGGGGAGTACACACTTGACTCTAATAAAAATTTTCAATTTAAAGCTTTACATTTCGCTAACGGATCCCTAAATCGAAAAATGGTTTTCCCACACCCACAATATTTTTTTAAAAGAAATATCCAACGATATCCCACACCATGGAATAGACGAGAAAAAAAATGCATCCCCACTTCACGTGTACTCTAAAAAACCTTTCCTTTTAACTTCGTTATATAAACTACTGCCGTGATTTTTTTCACGTATCCAGAAACAACCGTTTAACAGACAGGAAAACATATTCAAGATTTTATTTTACCACTTTGTCGGCGTGATTAATATGTATAACCATGTCAATTTACAGCTTTTTAGTACTGAACGTCTCTGGTACATTGTGATGGGCAACTAAGGAACCCTACCCTGCGCGTGGCCTGACACGCACTTGGCTGGGTTTTTTGTAATATTATATCCCCGTACCACTACGTGACAAACGTGAATATGACGTGTGCAATCAATTTGAAGCCAATGTCATATACAGCTGTGCGATAGTTTTTATCAAATAGTTGCGTCTAATATGTTTGCAGACAGACAGCACAGCACATCTATAGACAGGTACTCCACGCCAAGTTAACTATAATAAAATAGTTAAATTTTAGTTTGATGGTCTGATAATCACCTTAAAAAGCATAGCATAGCATATCATATGTTCACGACTATATTCCCTGAAGAGATAGTCAGAGATATTCTGAAACCTCAGAACATCCACGTTTCACTAGTAGTACCGAGACTGCCCAGTGTGACGAGGAGTGAGCCCGTCGCCATTTGTAAAGGACTACAATACATGTCTCGAAATTGAAGCATGCAGGTTTCCTCACGATGTTTTCCTTCACCGAAAAGCCAGTGGTGATACAAATCGTACATAAATTCCGTAATACTTATTGGTACGGAGTTGGCCTGGACGGGGTTTGAACCATCGCCTCCTGCACGGTATGCAAGGTTACTGGCTACTGGACTACCACGGCTTGTCCCCTTAAAAACCATCGGCATATCAAGAAGGACCATACATTATAGCGTTTTCTTCTAGTGAATGAATAATATCGGTTATGTTTCGTTACAGTTGTTAAAAGCATTTAATTTACATTTAGTATCAAAGTGTGTAGTACATGAAGTACTTAAAAATAATATAATTTTACTGTCATTGAAAAATATCGTAAGTTGATATAATTGTCTGTGTCAGCATCATCGGTTTTAAGAAATATATGATGTGACTATCGCTATTTGGACCTTAGAATAGATCAGTTAAATTCTTCCCGTGGGCGTCGGACGAGGCGACTATGGGATTAAATTAAAGATTGAAAAAGCCGGGCCGGAATTCGAACCCACGACCTGCCTATCCGGGGCATGCTCCACTCCAATAGAGCTGTCGGCGCTCCGCAGGCCACGACGAAATTTTAAATCTATATCATTTTCAATCTTTAATTTGATTAAGCTAACATGGCATACATGTGGGTGTTACAAAAGTAAAAATAGACATTTTAAACTTTTAAAGGGGTTGTTTAGACCATCAAACTGAACAACTTTTACCATGGGACCAACATCCAAATCACGAAAAAAAAAATCTGCTGTCCCATACATTTAGCTCGAGTAGATTTGTAGTTTAGTAGGTATGGAACATCAGTTTTTTTTTCGCGATTTCGATATTGGTCCCATAGTGAAAGTTGTTTAGTTTGATGGTCTAAACCACCCCTTTTAATGTTTATTTGTATTTTTGTAAATCCTGGTATAGAGAAAATAGTTCAGTTTCACGGTCTGATTATGTTCTTAAAAATCTTCAGTATATTAAGTTGGACCCTGTATATTTCTAATGATTTAATGTATTTTTATATAATAGTGATTTTTAAAATGATTGTTGCATAAAAAACGTTAAAGATAAAGTCTGCATTCTTCTTGAAGATGACTATAGAAGCGACTATCAAAAAATACCTAGAAATGCGATAGAGTCACATACGTTACTCACTATGACCAATTATAGTATCTCAGAGAAAAATAATGGTCTCCAAGAATCAAAGTAGGGGATAGTAAAACTGATAGAATAATTTTGATTGTGACAAATTGATATTTAACTTTGTAACGTGATGACTAAACATTTTGATAGATGGATACCTACTGGAATAACACAACAGTTTACTACACAGAACGAAATATTTAAGAGAAGGTACTTCCTAATTCAACTCCTAAAACTAAAGAAGTAGTAGATATTTTACCTTATCTTATTATGGGGGCTCGGGTATAGGCCCACCACACATTCCCACTGCTGTAACTCCTGTAAACCAGGATCAACAGCGGCGACCATTCACAACACTAGACAATGAAGTCCAGCAAGCCCGGGGGATGACTCTAATCGGTCTAGAAACCCGCAATTATTGAATTAAAGAAGATGGGGAGTAGGAATAATAAATATCCGACTTCCCTCCATTGCAATATGAAAAAAAAACATGGTTATAGAGAGCCAATTCAAGATATCATTTAAGGCAGTATGGATTATTTTGGGGGCTAGCAAGCCAGCAATAATGGGGCCTTTTGTTTTGACACCTACATATTTATTTTTTTCGACCTTCAAAACTGTGGTAAATGAGAGGCAATACAGTTCAGTGGAAAAAACCAGTAATCTCCCGGTTTTGGATAACCATCTCCCAAGAGGCACGTGCGTTTAACTACCAAGACATTGCAAACTGCCAAGACATTGCAGTCACACAGGATATGTTCCATGGTTTCCTCCTCCTCTTTGCACGCTCGGCAGATGGGATCCAGGGTGAGCTTCATCTTGTGCATTATCGTGCCTGTGACATTGGAACCAACGCTGAAATCGCAAAATTATTTTTCTTCTTCATTATTGAGACGTCATCAGTCATCACTGAATAAATAAATACTAAGTGGTTATCCGCTGTTTGGATCGGATATCAAATACACTTAATTTAGTGTATTCACAAGGAAAACGTATTCAAATTAAAACGTATGGTATGGCAATACACTACAGGTTAAAAACTTAAATAGCTACGTTCATACCTACTTAAGGGTGCTTCAGATCATCAAACTTCAGACCGTAAAAACAACCTGCTGTCATAGAAAACGTCAATGGTGGGTGACTCTACCCATATGTATGAAACAACAGATTTTATATTCGCGAGTTCGAAGTGGGCCCCATAGTGAAAGTTGAAGCACCTCATTAAGTACACCTATATGCTAAAAAGTGAACTTTATAGAATATATATATGGTTGGGATGGTGATAATGGCATTTTAATTGTCATGTCATTATAAATTATAGTACATAAAAATTATATTTGTAATAATGGAGTATAACATTATTCTGCATGTTTAAACTAACCTTCGATTCAATGAAATATTTCCTATTAACCATATAAGAAGAACGTTTTTGCATCTCTCAGACAGTAATTAGATTTATAATTTACCTCGTCCAGCCTTCCATGAATACATAAATTAAATTTTTAGGTAATAAATCATTCATGATTAAAATCTCAGTCATAAGTCAATTCCTAGGTCTTTTACTATCTGATGTCATCTTCAAGATGACGAAGTATATTTAATGATGTGGACAATGGGAAACGGATGTGTTTATGTTTCAACAGGATATAACACAGTGCCGGATCTAGGGTAGGTCGTAATGACGTGACCCCCTTAGAATATCAAATATTCATTGAAATACCTGGTATTTAAATTTGAACACTATCAATAGACATCAAAAGACAGAACTCATTATGTCTATTGATAGTTTATTCATAGAATGCATGGCAAGCTCCTCAATTAAAGTCCCAAAACATCGTCGTTGTCGTCTTCTCATCCCGTATGATGTTGGTGTAGGTATAGGATTTCTTTATAGAATAGGAAAACTACAGAAATTGTTATTTTTATTACTCAGGGATTGTTTACAAGTTGACAACATCACAATTAAATAACTTAAACGATTTAACACGTGGAGGTTGTTAAAATTGTTAACTTAGAATAAAATCTGATAAAATTAAAAACTAACGTAAAAAAATAATAGAAATGAAATAGTTATTGCCGATTATCATAACCAAAAATATACGATAATTCATGTTTCTTTGTACCTAAAAAAACAATACGCTAATGTAGTTGACCCCCCATTTCAAAGGTTGAGTCAGTCACTGCTATAAATTCAATCTAGAATTTCCGCACGTGCTATTTGAATACTAATTCATAATGGAATATTTGAATGATGCTATCATGTAGTTTGTCATTGTGTAAATATTGCAGGTTGATAACAATGTAGGTAAGGTACTTTACTGTTCGTCCCACCCCAACTTTTTATTGGTAACTATTAAATTCCATAGTAGAATATTTGTGCTCTTCATCGTTTTAATTTTATTGTTTCGTCACACAATGAGCATAAATGTAATTAATAATATTACGATTTGTGGGATTCAACAATATTTTAATTTTGTGTTTTGAGGTATTGGAGACGGAACGGAACGGGGGGTTGGGAGAGGGGGCACTCTTGAACGAACTATACTATAGCCTCGCCTATATATATAGATATACTATATATAGGTCGCCTTTATATGCGCTAAAATGCTCTAGTAAAGACAAATATTTTTTAATTAACTTTCTGTTTGCAAAAGGGAGGGGGGTAAAAAATGGGTCACGTAGTATAGGTACGTCCCCTTACCCACTTGAAAAAAATTTCACATCTACAGCTAAGAAAGAGCCTAAGCCTCTACTCTAACACTTTCGAATACAGGGTGTCAAAATACATGTGTTACATACTTATACCTATATACAGAAGATTAAACTGAACAACTTTTATTATGAAATCAACTTTGAAATCGCAAAAAGAAATCAGCTGTTTCAGATTATTTTGGTTGAAGAGCTATTGACATTTTCTATGGAACAGTAGATTTTTTTCTGCGTTTTTAAAGTCGGTGCTATAATAAAAGTTGTTCAGTTTGATGGTCTGAAGTACCCCTTAAAGCCAGTAATGCATTTAAGTTTACACCCTGTGTAGTATTTGCTATTTTCGATTATTTGACCGCCATAGATTATACTACTAATTTAGGAAAAAAAATCGTTGATATCTGTACTGGATGAGTATTACGGCTATTTTTAGAAGAAATATTGGTACCGAAAAAGGGCACTAATTATGTGAGATATTAGTACTTATACTATATTATTTAACCGCCACAGATTATACTACACTTTAGAAAAAAAATTTTTTTGATATTTTTACTGCACCGGGTATAACGGCTATTTTTAGAAGACATATTTTTACCGAAAAAGGGCACTAATTATGTGAGATATTAGTATACTTAACCTATTACCATATTACTACCGTATATTGATACAATCTAACTAATAAATAACCTCATTTTAACACCACATATCTCAGAAGGCGTAACACTGCCGCTGCCGAGATAATCGAAGCAAAATCAGGTTTTTTTGTTAATCGTAACTAATGACCGAATTATAGGATCCAACTAAAGTTAATTACGTATAACGAGATTCGGTACTGTTGGGAAAACAATTTGTTTCAGAGAAAAAAATATAGGAAGAAATCTCGCCTTGTAGAACGTAATATTTTCTTCTGAATAAGTAGAACAAGATATCCTGGTAATTTTTCTTGTTGGTATGTTTCTTTTTATTCGTAGGTTCCTAAATAGTGTTTTGGTTGAGACTGAAAGTTGTGATTAGAGCCTGTCGATGTCATGATCAATCATCAAAGATGATTATATTCTGTGATTATTATTTTACCTAATTACTAACAAATATTGGTAGAAATTAAAGACTAAAACTGACACAATTAAACTCGAAACTCTTCATAAAATCACCGATATTTTAGTCATTTTTTAAAATTTTTTTTTGTTTGAAAGGGCATATTTCCGAGGTGGTCCCATTATAATTTTGTAATAATTTGATGACACAGGAGCTACACAATATAACTCTTCAAAAGTTGACAGAAAATCATTGACGATTGACACATTAACTGATTTCTGAGTCGAAATATTTCACTACTGAAAATTATGACATAAAAAAAATAACAAATACAAACAACGACTTCAAATCTGAAAAAGTAAAAATAATTCCTATGATTCCACCCTATGATTTTTACGTTCGCATCAATAAGAACATTAAATTGTTTTATTGGAGTCGGTGTCTATGTCAAGCCAAGCCAATAAATTATTGCAAGCCCAGTCACGTATCGTACCGGCTTGACAGCGACTTTGATAAAATAAATTCATGTTCTTATACAGGGTGAAATTGATATCATTAGCATCCTTTTAAACCAATAGCCTAGCCTACCCATCAAAATAAACAACTTTTAGTATGGGAGCAAACCGATTGGAGCAAAAATAAAAAATCTGCTGTTCCATACTAAACTGCAATGTCTACTCGACACAAATGCTCCCATAGTATAAGTTGTTCAGTTTGTTGGATAGACTCTTAGTTTAAAAATGTGCTAATCGTCAATTTCACCCTGTAGATGCGAACGCAAAAGTCACGGGCTGCAATATAATTTTTTCCTTTTTTTAGTATTGAAGTCGGTTTAAATTTTTGCATAAAATAAAACTGTAAACCTGGTTTCCCAATTAAAACAATTGGCCTATTTTATATTAGGTACCGACATTTACTGCCACGGTACTTACATAGTTAATTCTATAGGTAGGTAATATTAACTGAGTTTGTAAAATAAATGGAAATTACCTGACGTACTCGTACTACTTGATGGGATATTTAATTTCTTTGTACAGAAATCGTTCCCTACAACGAACGTGGTAGTTAAGTACATGGAAAGACGCCATTTAAGTCAATTTAATTGAACACTTTTTTCTCTACCTGTACCCAAATGCAACGTCCAACGCATGGTCCAAGCAAGACCAGGTCACGATAAGACGTAAACTTAAAACTACCTTATTCCATTGCAACAGGTCTGAAGTTTCTAGTGGGACCCTTGTTTATGTTGACATCGGTACACCAATGAAATAGGTACGAAGAAAAGAAAGTGTACCGCGTAAAGTCAGGTTTACACAGGGTTCATAGTGACACGTCTTAATAAATATATTGGATATTCTCACACATATTATTTATTCCCAATTGAATTTTCAGAATCTAGACTTTGTATTTTGATGACTAGACAACGATAATTACCTATATGGATACTTACAAAATTTCGTATTCGTAAAAAAAAAATTATTATTATGCTATACTAAACTGCAATGCCTGAATCAAATGTATGCAACAGCAGATTTTATTTTTGCTCCAGTCGGTTTGCTCCCATAGTAAAAGTTGTTCAGTTTGATGGGTAGACTCTTACTTTAAAAGGATGCTAATTGATATCAATTTCACCCTGTAGATATACAACGTGTTAATGAATTAACGCAAAACTAGAAAGTAGTTTGTTTAGAATCGAGAGCAGAATCGAATTATCATGTTTTCAACATAGGTATTTTTTTTCAAAATATTAAATAATTTGTTTGTAAAATTTAAAAATTTACTGAGTTCGATCTCAATCCACCGCATGGTCACACTCACCTTACTTACTACCAAAAAAAGATTACCAAAAAGTATCCATAAGCACGCTAGCGCTTTCATTAATTGCTGAAATGATAACAAATCATTTGCCTGAAAACTTAAAACGCAAATAACTTTAAATTTTAACTTTTAAAATAATTTGATTATTGTTTCAATCGAATTATTTTGTTATAAATCAGTTGGGGTGTATGAGCTTTTGCGCTTATTCATTAACACGTTGTAGATTAGAAATAGAACGGAGCACGTTACGTTGTGACTTACGCGCGACTGTGTATATCTAACTTTATACCGAACAGAACAGAGCTAACACAATTAGTGCTAATGGAGCACATCGTGTTTGTTTCCCCCACCAAAACAACGTTCGTGTTCTTAACTTTATCTCCTTCAAGTTGGAGCTATTTTTAGGATCGCCCGCAGGTTGCATTTTAATTTTTAATACATCTTTCCCGGGAAACATAATTTTGTTGAAAATGTAGGTCATTTGAACAGTAAACGCTAAAAGCTTGATTTAATGAAATTGTGATTTTATGATATTTTCAGGGTTATTCCATAGCTTTTAATTTAGTGACTTAGTTAAGAGTTTTTAACCTTGTAGTCGCGCACTACCTACTTTCAAAATATGCAAAAATCTTATGGTCGCATTTCAAATAGAATTTTATAAAAAGAAAACAAGTGTATTTAAAAATACTTTTTCTTAAATCTACTTCATTCCTTGTTACGACGAAAAGCTTTTCCTGTTCTTATTTAGCATTCTGGCGAATTCTGATTACAAAATATAATTTATTTATCAGAAAGATATCCGTCATATCTTGGACGTTACTAATGCTGTTCTATGAATAAATGTTTCAAATCTCTGTTTATGAAATAGCCCTATAATTTCATTGGTAGTTGGAATGGAGTATAGATAAGACTGAAGGTTACCACCACACGTACTAGCACATCAACCTGTGTGTTTGCTCGTTCTTCTCACAGGAAACTGCCTTATGAACGAGCAGTGGTAATTTAAAAAGATGACATTTCAGTTATGTAAACAGCCAATAAGTCACGTCTATAAATACATACTGGCTTCTTAGACACCATAACCACATAATAAATACTAGTACTACCCGTACAGAAGAATCACTTCGAAAACAGATTTAAATAAATAGCGACTCTCTCTGCACGGCAATCAGGTGCAAAGTTATTCGAACCCGTCCTATTGTACAATTCGCGAATAACCTACCAACCGTCACAACGGCGCGCGTGCATACAAAAATGAACCGAGTCATTAGACATGAAAGCTTCCTTTACATCGTCTCCCTCTTTAATTCTTTCACGTGCTGGCAGCGTGACATCGCTAGGGTTTTCAAGTCTCGCATTGACTACTCACAAAATGGCGGCAAGTCTAATTGACCAAGAAGTTTACACGGTATACCTAACCTATTGCCATTCACCCCTCGATGGGGATCGGCCGTCGAGCGTACCTGAGCTGTAGAGTGAGACATGCCTGCAATGATCCAATATTGGTTTACTCAGACAAACAGTTCCTCTGCATAAAACTTATAAATCTTAGATTTCAAAATATTGGATACCATGACCCACTATTTGTTTACCCAGACAAACAGACATAAATCTGTTTGCTTTCATCAGCTCCCGTGAAAACAAGCATCAAAACACAAGTTTCTTAACACGTTATTTGATTATCCTATGTTTGATATTCAAATGCCATGTTTGCTGTAGTTAAACTAAGTAACGAGTAAAGTTTGATGTCAGAATAGAGCAAGAGAACTAATGTAATATTTCGTCGTAATGTTCCATGCCAAAAGATTCTATTTTGCATGAGAATGGAGCTAAAACGTACTTATTAACTTTACTTAAACGTACGAGTACTTAAGGGTATATTACTGATGGCGCGCTCCATACAAACGAAGTCTGGTGATTATTTCAATACTAACCGATTAAACTCAATGAAATTTTGCAGAAACAATCTGGAAACAAATCTCTATGCTTGTATCATGTCAGATTTTCTTTAAAATACACAACTATCGATAACATGATCAAAGTAACAGAAAGGATAACAGAATACAAAACGGTAGATACCACCACAAAACTTATTGGGTATTTTCTCGATTCTTATCAAGCCCTAGGCTATAAAAGGAAAGATAAAGCTACTTTTCATTATGATAAGCAACGGTCCAGTCTAAACAAATACTATTTGTCTATACCTATAGATTGTGTGCTTTACTTACTGATTTTATCTATGTTTGTTTTCTGATTTGTGATAGCAAAAATAACGCAATAGCTAAAGAATTTAATCTCTAATGTTTATGCACTCATTGTCTACATAACGCTAATCTAAAAACCGTTTTATTCGTTTCGTTAATGTTTCGTACAAACATTTATTCGTTTCTTTTTAATTATGATTTGAAAATAGAATCTAAATAAAATAAAATCTGGCCGCATCTTCTCTACAACGGAACATCTTCCGATGCGGTGGTAGATTCAAAAACATGATGTCAGAAAGTTATCTATGTAATATTTTTTTGAATAAACAATTTTGACTTGATTTGACACCCAACACTGGTTGGCTTCATAGTGAAAGTTGTTCAGTTTTAAGGTTTGAACTCGACGTTTCAGTATTTGCCTCGGCTGCTTCGTACACCCTGTGTAGTGCCTATTTTAGGGCTTCAGTACGTGTCAAACGTAAAGCAGTTATCGATGTAGCCTTTATTTAGTGAACACTGTAAAAGAACTTTCTCATAATTCGGTATGTCATGTTTTTTTTTGGAGGGCTGACGAGAAAATCATTTCGAGATAATTGTCTCAATAATAATATTTTCTATGACAGAGATTTTAAAATGAAAGGATTACAAAATTTTTATATAAAATAACGTCGTTTTTCGGTCCGTCCAATGACGTCACTGGAAAACCTGTGAACTCCTTGGTACACTTGAAATCAACTTAAAATAACTGGCCATTAAGAAAAAAAATACATTCACAAGGTCAGAGTTTGACATTTGATGTTGCCGTTTCTGTTTCCAGTTCCAGTATAGAGTTAGAAAGAGAAGGCAAACAATATTTTTTTAAATAAAGCAGTTAGTAGTTTTTCTCCATGGAGTTCGAATTATTTTCACTCCACCATTTTTGCGTTTAGAGATTACAGATCAAAGTAATTTAAAAATTAAATTTATGTTGATAAACTCGATGAATCGCAATAAAAATTTAATTGGTTTCTTAAAATTATGTCTATATATTCGTTCGTTGTATTTATTCGTTGTTCTATTCGTAAAAAATATAAAATGAAGACCAAAAAAAACTTGACATACCGTATTGCCTCAAACGGCATTCATGAAAATAAATGTGATGGCCTACTCTATGTTGCGAACCAAACGGTAACAAAACTAGTCTTAAAGATAGCCCCAATCAATTTCATATAATTACGGGGTGTAGAATATCCCATAAGTCTATAATCCTATTCCGTGCAAGATATCAGAAAATAATTCAATTTCTAGGCCGATAATTGCACTGAGCTTAGCCGACTTGAAGTCCATTTTGCATAAGAAGGCTTTTGACAGGATTCTTATGCTCATCGTCGTAAGCACGAAGATTGATTGAATAGAGAGGCTTCGGATTTGGAACGAACAAGGGAAGTTCGGTAAACTGAGACCAGTGAAAAATGTTCAATGATTGATGATATTCTTAAGGAAATTATAGAGTTTCAAAAGCATTTTATTGGATTAATCGGTCTAATCTTGGCGGTCTTTAGGCAAAATTTTGCGCCTTAATACCCGGCCGATAATTAATTTTGTTATTACGGATTATTGGAAAAGAAAATTTGCTTTTATTCTTTTAACGCTTGCGAGGCGTTTTCGCTGATTATGATTAGTCTCGGGTCTGTGGACCGAAACGGTTTTCAGGTATATTTTCCAGACAGCTTTGTTATGAAAATAAATCGAATCTTAGGTATTTGATTTTCTGAGAATAAAACAATTTTAAGAATTCCGTAATGATGTCGACGGTTTTATAACTTTTTATTTCATACTGGTGGAATAGAAGTAATATTAAATATAAAAAATTTGGAGTCGGATAGTTACTAGCGTTTATTTGATACACATATTTTTATAGTAAAAAAATTTATTTATTTTTTTCCCCCCTTTTTGATTCGTAGACGCTATAATTAAATATCACTCTCACGAATCAAACGACACCACGTATGCTAAAATCCATCAAGCCATTTAATCAAAGTTTAAGTCAAAGAAATGGACATACATACACTCGAAAAACATTACTCTCCTTCCTTCTGGCGTAGTCAAGTAATAAGCTCCAATCCAAAATTTTCACCATATTTATAATGCAACAATGTAGTTTATAAGTTTAACCTCCAATTAACATTTAAAAATCGATGCCCCCAAAATCAATGAGGCTCATAAAATTTTAACGTTTCGAAAATACAAATAAATACCTACGTAAGAGAGATAAAAAACCACTTAATTAAATGTCAAAGCAATTACGGATAAAGAAGTGGAAAAGAGAAGGTAGATAATGCGGGAGGTGTTGACTCAGCAAACATCAGATGTGAGTGAAATGAACCGAGAGAGCTTGAGTGCCACCCCTATATGGTCGTTGGCAGCCCTAGCTAATATTTACCTTTTATTATCTTCACACGCATTGCGACTAAGCTTCGTCATTAGATGTTCGCATGAATATGTCAGTTTCAATTTATTATCTCTACCGACGTACAAATACAGAACCCTTTTGGGGCAGTTAGAAAGTTTTTTAGTAATGCTGGTGTGTGAAGTGTTTAGACTACTTATATGAGTACTGATTACTACAAAATTTTCTGCCACTTTTTGCGGGACTTGTAATCACTTGTAAGCGTTTAAAAACTCTTTCCATCCCATCTCGGAAAGAGTATTTTTGCTCTTCGATATCTGAGTGCAAAAGCCGTTTTTATCCGCTAGAGGATAAAGTAAATTGAATTTAGAACATCGTGTACACTAAGTTTGTGAATTAAAACCATCATTAAACCTATTTACTTCTCCCTCCATGGTGCCGAATTTATCATACCTTTTTTTTTTTATTTTGTCATTTCCTCGCTGAGGTGGTGTGATAGCAAAGCTATGTATACATAACATTGTTAAATATTATTATATATCTGAGAGTACATTTTAGAAAGCGGAGCCGAGGTTCCACATCTGCTACCTATTTAGAGATTCGACGAATGGTTACAAATAAAATTTTATCCTAACAAGACAATAAATGAATGTATTTTTAAGCGAAGGAAATAAATTAGAAAGAAGGAAACAAAGAGAGACGCCAAACAAAAGAGTCTAAAATCTAATGACTTCCCACGTTTCATAGAATTTAACAAGAAATACAAAATTAAAGAAATATCCCTAACTGATAAAAAAGGTCATAAACCCTACGGGAAACGATTTTGCGTTGCAATAAAAACAAAAGTTAACTTCCTCTAATAAAATATAACTACAGGGTATGGAGTTTCTTTGTTAGCATTCACAGAAACCTTACAAAAAACTTTGTGCAAACGAAAATTAATAAAACGAACGCACATGTGGTTGTTATACGAATTTGAACCTTAAGGTCTAACGGCCTAATAATTACCAGATAACTGTGCGAAGTTTTCTCAAATTTTCCAGATTAAACAGTGAATGAAAATCTACACCTAGGCAACCTGCGCTGAATCTGGGATGCAAACCTAGAACTTAACTCAAGACACATAGTCTTGCTAGCTGACCTAAGATTCTGGACCGGGACACGCGGTGGGCGTGACGGCGTGGCATCGAGCCGACGCAGATAAAACACCCAATTGGAGACGAGCAAGGCAGAAGGAACAATTGTTCAACTCATGCGCAGATATGAGAATTGGAACGTTATTGTTTTAGGAATAAGAGATAGTATTGTATAAAATGCTTAAGGGTTGATGTTTAATGGAAGAGAAGGGAGGTTTCATTTTGAAAATGTGACAGTACGATTTTAACCCGGAAAGATGACGGTTGAGTTTTATCTTGTGACAGTACAATTTTAACCCGGAAAGAGGACGGTTGAGTTTTATCTTGTGAGAGTATAATTTTAACACGTGGAGAGGGCGGTTGAGTTTTATCTTGGAAGAGAGTGTTTGTTTTGTAAACCTTCCTAAGAAGTTCAAAGTATTGGTGTAAAGTAATGTTATAATTTGAAAGTGCACTTTTGAATAACCTAAGAGTTAATTAAACTTAGATTCAGTGTCTTGGGAGATTGCAGATGTTATAAAGACAGCTAAGTCGTATCGAAGTTAGGGAACGTGTTTATTTTTACTGGAGATTAAACGTTGAGATTAATATAGAGAAATACATTATACATTGATATTTAAAACCAGTTGCGGCAATACGCACATAATTACTTAATCAATTCTAACTCCAGAATAAACACGTTGTCCGCTATATATTTAAAATTGTGTGTGAACTTAATCCTGAAATTATCGTGAAAGAAAGCATTGTTTAATATCTTAAAACCTTAGTTTGAATTGGAAGTCTTTTGGCTTGATGAAAGGAATCAATTAAATTGACCTAACATTTAATAATATTTCAGGATTAACCAATTTGCAATAATAATTAAAGTGTTGTTATAACATAGTTCGGCCAAACAGAGGTTTTTTATTTCCCTGAGACTTTTTCCTCTGAAGTAAGATTTTTTTGGGCCTAGGAAATGAAACAGGGGTTTTAGAAATTCGTTCATCGGATTTCTAGAGCTAAATAATCAACAGTTTCGAGGTAAAGTCAGAAAAATGAAATAAATGAAGTATATAAACATATTATTGTTGTATTGATTTTATCTACACCCAGGAACAGATATCTCGATTTACATGGTAATTAACAGATCTTTACAAAGGGCCGACATTAGAACCAATTTCAATTTGGGTTCGTTTGATAGTAACGCGAAATACGCAGACCTGTCTTTCTTACAATAGCATCGAACAATATACAAGGACACTATAGAGTATATAGAATTATTTGCCGATATTCTTGCCTATCAAACCAAGATAACTCAGTCTAGGTCTAAATGCAGCAAACAATTAGCTGGTGATTATTATTTCAAAGATATAAGTGACAAAGTTCACAGTTGCTTGTCCAAATTCTGTCGAGTGTTGGCGCCTCACGAGGAATCGTCACCACAATCTACATAATATATAAGCGCTAAAAGCTGATCTCTCGAGTGGCCACTCAATCACACAACGACATAATATACATACAAAAAGGTACCTATAAAAAAATAAAATAGGGTGCACCCTTTCCTCATATACATATAAACAGAGACAGCTTGATTACCCGGTCTGACCGAGGAAATCAGAATAGAAAGAAGAGTTAAGGTGAGGACATCCAGTTACCAAGCACGTTTCGGTCAGATTCTCTGTTTACAAAGCGATCTGGACGAGTGTATGGAACTGTGGCGGACTTACGTGTTCGTGGGAGTTAGACATTCCTGAGGACTTCTCTTGCTGAACGACCATAGCTGCTTGGGTTAGCAGTGGCGCCCAAGAAGTGTTCGGAATGCATTTGATGGTCAACCTTTACATTAATTGGACATAGCTATTTCATTTATTCATTTCATACATTCAATTACCTTTTTTGGGCAGATATAGTTTGCTTAACCTAAACTGAGACCTAGATTTTACTCTCGAAAGAAAAGTCATTTCTTATTATTATATTGGCAAGTTACATATTTTCAATAATTATATTCACGAGTAAATAAGTAACAGATACTAGATTCAAATAACTTCATTTTCAATTAATTGATCAGGATAATTTTATAATCCTCAATTGAGATAATATAGACGATCAGGCATATGGCCAAGGGCAGACGGCGATTACACATAGTCGTGTATATATAGTTGAACACGGCGAGCGGGCCACCACAGTGGGATGAAAAGTTACGTGTTGCACCAAACAGATAGGTGGCAGTCGCTCGACAGATAGAACAAAGTTTTGGTTGTACTAAGCAAGTCTAGAATTTGCTACCAACCGTAACAAAATATAAGCTTGCCAAAAATAATGTTAGGCAAGTTCAATCATTGTCTCCGAAAAAGTCGATTTTTAAACAAGTCGAATCAATCAAAATTAAAAAAAGAAATTGAATTTAGTTATTGGTAGCATTGCGCGCTAATGAATTTGTCAAAACAAAATGGCGTGGCGTGTTTGAAAACATTTTGATGAAATTTTCTGCGCATTTTATCCAAATTGTTTATAAAATGGCAAAATCGACTCAGAAATGTGAAGTGTGCGGCTTAAGGTCAAGTCCAATGACATTTTGTTCGCAAGAAGAGACCTAGACCGGTAAGTATAAAGTGCTTAGTAATTTTAGTATTAACTAGTTATATGTTCAAATATTGGAAATAATATACAATAATGCGATTAGACATCTACATGCCGTGGTAATTCAGTGACGAATACCATTCCTGCCGTTCGGGAGGCGATGGTTCGATCCCCGTCCAGGCCGACTCGTACCCATGAATTTTATGGAATTTATGTACGAATTGTAACACCACTTGCTTTTCGGTGAAGGAAAACAGCTTGAGGAAACCCGTATGCTTCAATTTCGAGGTATGTATTGTACCTTCTGTTCATTATAAGTGCCGACGCGACGGGCTCATTTCCCGTCCCTCTGGACAGTGTTTCAGTACTACCTACTAGTATGTAGAACTATAGGTAAATACTATTACCTATTCTGTCCTACTAGTGAAACGTGGATGTTTCGAGGTTTCAGAACATCTCTGACTACCCCCTAGGGAAATATAGTCGTTAGCATATCCTTATGCTGCTACATCTACATGATAGTATTAAAGCAAGGATACATTGCTTCGCTTATCGTAAACCAAATAGCATCAAGCATTAAATAAATTAAATTAATTAAGCATTAATTAAATTTGGCTCAACTAGAAGGTCTATAAATTGAAAATCATAGTCATTTCATCCTCTTCAGAACCCACTGCCCCTGGTTTCGAATGTTTACCATCTACTTCGTTCGGGACGTCGTCGTCGTGTTGAAGAAACAGGTGACTATTCATAGTGTACTTTATTGTAGTTGTTTGTATGAAATCGCATTAAATTTGGCTCAACTAGAAAGTCTACGTGTGGTCTGTCTACACACCTTAACACCTTTGATTAAATTAAAATAGCTAAAGACACATTTTCGTACTTTAAGAAAATTGTATGTAAATACTTACGCTTAGAAGGAAATTATAAATATTAAAACAACATTACATATGTTAGGACAATCAATTATTATCATCTTTCCCACGCCGAATCAATCCACTGCAGAGCATTAAACCTCCTCCCCAATTTGCCATATATTTCAGACCAGCACCAATCTATCCTCCAAGTCTTGCTTGCTCCTAAGCGAAGCTTCTATTGATGTCATCATAATATTATTAGTTTACATGAATAAGAATGTGAATTAATCTTGAAATTTGTGTAGTTACTTCTGCTACGGGCTCGGACTTCAAAACAACTTCTTCAACAAAAAGGCCACAAGGAGTTGCAGGTTTGTAATTATAGAAAATTCATTTATGAATCAAACAAAGAATTAAAAATAAAAGGAGTGTAGTAGTAGTTTCTATGGTCCAAACATTTATTTCGTTTTGGACCCATGTTCCTTAGGGAAAGTTGTTAGTTTCAGTGTCTGAATACACCCTTAAAAGGAAAGAGCCTCGTTACGTTCCACCCAGTATAAGTTAGAAACTCATTGGTACATGGCATGACGTCCGTACGGATTCGAACCCTGACCTCTATGATGAGTATTCATACCTCTCCGCAACGCTTCACCGACTGATGCTCTGTACTTACTTTATTTTGGAGTTTTTTTTTGTAACTAAATCGTGGGCATATCTTCCAACAGGAAGGATGTAGGTATATTAAGTTGTTTGTTACTTAGAATACATAGGTCACCCTTGCTTTTTGTAAACACGGTCCTGATTAAAGGTCCGTAGTGTAAAGACTTCCGTAGCGAGATAGCATATGCTCACGACTATGTTCCCCGAGGGGGTAGTCAGAGATATTCTGAATCCTCAGAACATCCATCCGTAGCGAGATTGTCACTTAAAACCCCTTTTGTAATTTAAGTATCGATATACTTCTAAGGTAAGACAGTTATTTCTACCGTTTAGTGCCAGGCTATGATGGTTTGACTTCAAGTGGAACATCCCATTTCTTCCCATAAGTGTAAGAGAAGGCGACTAAAGGATAGTGGGGCTCTTATGCAGAGTTCTCGATCGCAAAAGTGTATCCACCTAAAACTATAGGAAATCGAAAACTGAAACGTAACTAATTCCATTATGGAACCTTTATTATAATTCGGTATCTATAACCATTTCTAAAACTGCCAATCTAGAACAAAATTATATTTACAACTGCTAAAAAGCTCTAAGCGACTTACTAGCTTTATGAAATAAAATCGTTTTCTTTTTGCTTTCAGAAAAATCTTCAACAGTCCATCCACAACCACTGATGTCAAAGCGGGAAAAAGCGTTAGTGGAAAGGTTGCGCAAAGCACGTGCGTTAAAAACGTTGACAACTACTAGTATTCAACTTGAACTTGAAATTGTCACTCAGGCCATAAAAAACCAATCGAAGAAACCACAACGGAAGAAACAGAGGAAACGGTGGAATCATAAAAGCAAGATTAAAGTGTTTAAAAACCATATCACTATTCGAATAATAACTTTTCACCTAGACTAAGTTTTTGTTAAATAACCGTTCGGGTGGAGGCCTGGTGGCCTGTGACACTTATTCAAACTCACCGCCATGTGAAATTAGTCCAGGACACCGATCGTGTTAATTTAAAGCATCGAAGTTCAATCTCAGTTCTAATCAACTGTGTTAAATTTCGTATCGCACTAAACTTGACTTATTTACTATGTGCGACTGACAGCCTCTAACGTCTGAGCGATCTGTTAAAACGGCTCTGAGGCCAAGATTCAGAGACGATTTTTAAGTCTTAGCTCGAACTCCCGTATGTCAAAATCCATACATTTTTGCCACGCTTAGGTCGAGCTAAGACTAAAAAAATCGTCTCAGAATCTCAGCCTTAGAGACGATTTTTAAGTCTTAGGCTGAGATTCAGAGACGATTTTTTTAGTCTTAGCGCGAGCTAAGCGTGGCGAAAATGTATGGGTACATGTATGTATGTTTGACATACGGGAGTTCGAACTATAACTTAAAAAACGTCTCTGAATCTCGGCCTAAGGGCTGTCAAATGATTAGCGCGATACCGAATGTGTTCAATGTTGTAGTTCGCATGTTCGTAGCCCAGTAAAAATACAGGTCAAAAGGAAATAATTTATAATAAGCAATATTTATGCTAGATCGGAAAAAAAATTATTAATTATACTTTATAAACGAATTCAACTAAATTTCGTAGTTTTAGTTATAGTACTAAAATGTATATTTTTTTATGTATAGTGTCGGATTTCTTTATTTTTTTATTTTTATTGTTTGTTTTAGGTTATGAGTTTACAACCACTGTGTAAAGTTTGTACTAAAATAGAGTATTTCTTAAAATAGTTCGCAATTTCTACTTAGTTAAAAACAAAGGTCCCGTGGCTTTGACTATTTATATGTGGACTGGTTACGCGTGTAATTCTACTAACAAACATTTCTGCCACTTTTTGCGGGGGGCGAGGTAACATTAAATCCGCAACTTTGGATTTTATTCCTATAACTTTAGATTCTAATTGTGAATGTTAAAAATCATGAAAAGTAGTCTCGTGTGAACCCCAAACGTTCTAAGTTCGAAGTTATTATTTCGCAATTATAGGCTGTCTCGTTTAGTGATAAGGTGTAAAATTGAATGTAAATGCACAAGATCAATTGTGCTTATACCGTGGCAGAGGGGAAATGCTACCGCAAGGCTAGTCCTTATAATAATTAGTCAAAGTCCCGTGGTGATATTTTTTTGGATTTACGTGTAGAATAGAAATATACAAATGGCATAAAAAAAATTTATTTATCTACGGGTGGTTCAGACCATCAAACTGAACAACTTTTATTACGGGAGCAAACCGGAAATCGCAAAAAAATATCGGTTGTTCCAAACTAAACTGCAATGCCTACTAGACTCAAATATACAACGTTATTGTTTCAATCTAATTATTTTGTTATAAATCAGTTGGGGTGTATGAGGTTTTGCGCTTATTCATTAACACGATGTATATGACCGATTTTTTTTTTACGAATTAATGTTTGCTTGCATAGCAAAAGTTGTTCAGTTTGATGGTCTGAACCACCCGTAGATAAATACAATTTTTGCGTCTAACACCCCTCTTTTTGCGTCGGGGGTTATACAGGGTCCTTCTTAGTATGCTGACACTTTTTTAAGGGGATGATCAGAACGTCAAACTGAACAACTCTCTATGGGACCAACATCGAAATCGCGAAAAAAAATAATCTGTCGTCCTATACTTTTGGCTCAAGTAGGTTTGTAGTTTTGTTTAGAACAGCTGATTTTTTTCGCGATTTCGATGTTGGTGCCATCGAGTTGTTAGTTTGATGGTCTGATCATCCTCTTGAAAAAGTATCAGCATTTAAAAAAGGACCCTGTATGCAACCTGTTAATGAATTAACGCAAAACTAGAAAGTAGTTGGTTTAGAATTGAGAGCAGAATCGAATTATCATGTTTTCAACATAGGTATTTTTTTTCAAAATATTAAATAATTTGTTTGTAAAATTTAAAATTTACTGAACTCGATCTCAACCCACCGCTCGGGCACTCTGAACCTGCTTACTACCAAAACAAGATTCTTAAAATGTATCCATGAACACGTTAGCGCTTTCATTCATTGCTGATATGATAACAAATCATTTTTGCCTCAAAACTTAAAATGCGAATAACTTTAAATTTTAAGTATCAAAATAATGAAATTATTGTTTCAATCTAATTATTTTGTTGTAAATCAGTTGGGGTGTATGAGGTTTTGCGCTTATTCATTAACTGAACTGAACTAAATAGGTACATTTAAATACCTACGTATCTTACCTATTACCTACGCTAATTAACAATTTTAAAATAAAATTGATTACCTTTCGTTTTGTTGTTTTATTAGTAAATAGTTATTAAATTACGTCGCCTCGCCGCCACTCGCCTAATTGAGATCTCGATATCGATAAAACACGCACATCACTTCGATCGAATATCGATAATGTGACAATGACGAAGGTGTCTCCGCACTAGTTACGTCAACTTGACGTTGTCAAGCTTTTCATGTTCTTTAGGTTGGTAGGACTGCATTTTTAAGTGTTATTGTTGTGGTAGAAAACACTAGACGCGCTTCATACTATTTTAGGATTTCGAAGCCAGTTAGACAGTGCCGTCTCTTAAAACGTAGTGATTCCATTCTCTTTGATAGGTGGAAAAAATGGTACCATAAATCATCATGGTAAAGGTACTTGCGGCAAGATTTTGCTAAACAACCCGGCAGCGTTTTATAAAACCCTGTGTAAACTATCACTTAAATCACATTTCATTCACCAAATAAATGGGAGCACAATTTTCCGGTCGGATCTTGGTATACATATATATAAAATCAGCTGTTCCATACTAAACTGAAATCTCTTTAATTACTCGACCCCGATGGATGGGACAGCTGATTTCTTTTTTGCGATTTCGACATTGGTCCCATAGAGAAAATTGTTCAGATTGATGGTCTGATCATCCCCTTAAAAAACTGTAACTGTACGTTGGTGGTACTTTAAATGTATTTTTAGGCAATCGATACCGAAATAACCTTTATTTGAGATTGAAATTATTTTGTTGGTTCCTAATTTTCATGATAAATATTTTTCCAATTTCGTCGTAGACGTGAACCAATTACGTTTATTCCACATTTATAGCTGGCGCCCTCGCATTTGTCTACAGTCTATAGTAATGATGTTCGTTATATCCCTAACCTTGACCATGTCGGGTATCCGAAACTACAACTAGTTTCGGATACCAACAACACTTGGAGTGTAACAACACTCGTACGAAATTGCATCCGCAGACAAAACTATTCTCTACTTCTTACAAAATCATTCGGGTCACTTCTTAATATGATGACGTTTTTCAAGGTGATGATCAGACCTTCAAACTGAACAACTTGCTGTTTAGGACCAACATCGAAATCATGAAAAAAAATCTACTGGTCCATTCAAAACTGAGCGACGCAAATATATGGGACTAAGGCATTTTTTTCGCGATTTGATGTTGGTTTAGTAGATAATAAAGTTGAGATTGTTCAGTTTGAAGGTCTAATCAACCTTACCCTTAAAAACCGTCAGTTAAGAATGACCCTGTATATCCTAAAACATCAAATTAGAAATAAATTGTTCGAATCTATATTCCCCGTAGGAGACAAGGGTAGCGCAGCGTGGGTAGACAAGGTGGACCGACGACCTGCATGTCTAGTATGATTTCTCTACACGCGCGCGACGCGCCTTCGTTGCATAGAAAAAAACCTGTTCACGCGCTTTTCGGAGAGCGAAAGCCGCGCTTGCCGCGACTTGTAGTATGGAAAAAAGCCGAGTCGCGCGCAAGTAGAGAAATCATGCTATGTAGGCATGACGTGCTGGTGTAGGCGGCGCGGCGGTAACCCGTTAGACCCACAGCGCAGCGCAGAAGCAGAACGCCTATGTCCAGCAGTGGACATCCATCGGCTGAGATGATGATGATGAAGATGATTTCAATAGCAATATCCAATTTCATTCCAGCTAAACACGTCAGTCACTCTCCGCCACGTTTGATAGACAGTGAATACAATACTCGCCTCCAAATTGAAGCATGCGCCTAGATTTTCCTCACGCTGCTGTGTCGAATTTGAAACTGTATCGTACATCCAATATATTGTTTGTTCTGCTGGCAAATGTTCGTTCATTGAATCTATGATAGTCGTTATGGGAAGGGAATTAGGATTGCAGGAAATTTAAATGATAATTCGGTATGTCAAGTTTTTTTTTGGTCTTTACTTCATATTTTTTACAGATAGAACACATCATTTTAAGAAACTAATTTCATTTTCTTTGCAATTCATCGAGTTTATTAATACAAATTTAATTTTTAACTGTGATTTGAAAATGGCAAAAGTGGTCGAGAAAAAATCATTCGAACTCCATGGAGATAAACCTTTGCTTAATTTTAAGAAATAAAAATCACCTGTTTTCTCTTTCTAACTCTATGCTGGAAACAGAAACGGCAACACCAAATGTCAAATTCGGTCATTTTTTCTTAATGGCCAGTTATTTCAAGTTGATTTAAAGTTTACCAAGGAGTTTACAGGTTTTCCAGTGACGTCACTGGATGGACCGAAAAACGACGTTATTTTATTAAAATATCTGTAAACCTTTCATATTAAAATCTCTGACATAGAAAATATTATTATTGAGTCAAATATCTCGAAATGGTAATCGGAGGGATAACCCTCCAAAAGAACTGGACATACCGAATTACTACGACAAAGAGCAAATAACGTTTTTAAAATATCCGTAGGCGAAATAACTGAAAGTGAATATCCGTAACTATTTAAAGAAGCATATCCCTAGTTTCTGGAGTAATTTGCAGTCATTCAACTGCGATTGTTTGGGTCAGTCGGAAAGGCAGTGGGCGAGTCCATTTCGCCTTGGGATGATTAGAAATACGGTACCTATTGGTTGGAAAGAGCTTTTAGTGATAAGGCTGCCTTTTGTACTCTATAAAGTTTTTAACATACAGGGTCCTTCTTAATATGCTGCCACTTTTTCAGGGGATGATCAGACCATCAAACTGAACAACTTTCTCTATGGCACCAACATGGAAAACGCGAAAAAAAAATCATTTGTTCTATACAAAACTGCAAACCTACTCGAACCAAATGTATGGGACAGCAGATTTTTTTTCCCGATTTCGATGTTGGTCCCATAGTGAAAGTTGTTCAGTTTGATGGTCTGATCATCCCCTTGAACAAGTGTCAGCATATTAAGTTGGACCCTGTAGATTGGATATTCAGAACCCTGCCACCTTCTTTTCGTGTCCATGTTATTGAACTACAAAGTGCCAATCAAAGGAGAAGAAATAAATTTAGGAATTTCACTGCGCTGGGCGCGTGTGGTGGGTGTAGGCCACGATAGCATAACTTAGGTTGTGGCTTGCGACTGTTGACTTTAAAATGTTTAAATATGATGCTGTCTCTGTCATCAGTATGAGCAGTGTGCGAGACAGAGCGTTCGTTCTCCAAATACGTTTATGCCTAAATACTTTCTGGTGCAAGCCAGGCTTACAGTGTACTTTAAAAAAAATATATATTAATGGACTTCTTGCTTGTGCGTTAGCACCGCATTTCCGCCAGTGTCAAGTGGTTTGAGGGAGTATCTATCCAATCTCTAGGATTGTTTTTGAGTAAGAACACAACTGAGAAGGATTGCGGAGCCTCGTGGCAGGCTGAGACGCGAACCGCGCGAACACCACGCGAAAGAAAACGAGACTCCTAGAGTATACTTATAGTATAGTAGATTTTATTTTACTTTTAAAGCTGTTTGAGCCGTCAAAACTGTATAGTAAAAGTAAAGATACACAAGAGCAATTAACATTTAACACAAAATTTACGGTTTTCCGGCTCAAACATTTTTATAAAGTAAAATAGTCGCTCTAAAACGATCTGTCAAAATCACGGCGGTATCGTTACTTTAGGTTAGGTTAGGGTTTACCAAATACCTTTGCCAGCTTCCTACTTAGACACAATGCAAAATAAATTCAGCTTTGATTGCTTTCATGACTGACAAGATATCTTTAGAAAGTACGGTATAGTCGTAGTTACCAACAAAAAAAAAACGTTTTTTTTTTCAATTCGTAAGTGTTCTCTCTAAACTGTATATCATAACGGTTAATTTTGACATTACTTATGAATAAATTATGTTTAGATTGACGATGGATCCATTCAAAAGCTACGTTCAAACTTGATCGTCTAATTGTTACTAACTTTTCTGCTATTAGGTACATCCCTGCACATAAAATGGATTATAGAAACGGTAAACTTTATCACAAGAAATCCTTTCTAATAACTAGTGTATTAAACATCCTATAACTTTACACTACACGTAACGTAAGATAGATAAAGAATTTCTCATTTCTCCGCCGGAGGGATATAGGCAATCTGTGGAACAATCAAAATGTTATTGAATTCCTTTTGCGCCTTAAGCTGGGTTGAGGTTAAACCAGGAATTATTGCAACTATGATATAATGTCAATTTTCGAGACAAACGATTATGGGCTTTGTTGCAATAGTGTGACTTATTTAAATTCAATAAATTTGTATCGTATTTGGCTGCTAGCAAGACACTTTATGGACAAATAGGTGGTATAGTAACCAAAGATCTGCATAGTCTTGTATTATAAGTAGAGATCGGATATTCGGATGCATATTTACCTAAACTTCATTTTTGGCTGCGAAATTATGGAAGCGGCTTCTAAAAATTTTCTTTTTAAAGAAATTCCGTATGCCAGGAAATCCGGTAATGCATAACTAATCGGATGCATAGTGTTGAAGTGACTTCTTAAAACTATTAGATTAAAAAAAGAAAAAAATATGTTTTTCGATCAAATAAATTCCGGGATGTCAGGAAGTTCGGGAATGCATAACTACTCGGATGCATAGTATGGGGGCGACTTTTTAAAATTATAAAATTACGATACATAAGTGCATTCCATAATAGCCAACTTTAGGTAAATATGCATCCGATTATCCGATCTCTAATTATAAGGTACTATTTTTGTAGTATAGTGTTTGGTAATTCCTCTAGTAGTAGTTACTCTACGGTAAATACTCTGATATACTAACTTTTTTTAAATACCTGAGGTCTCCATGTCTCAAATCCTATACAAAACCATATTTGTATTTTGAAAATCCGTATGTTATAATGTATGGCGGGCGCAAAGATTCTTTGGGCTTCGAAGTAGGATGATGCAAGTTAAAAATACTTTCATTCAAGACTTGTCAAAGTTGAATAAAAACATAAATCCTATCTGAAGTTTAATACATTTTTTTTTATCAAAGAAAAATAGTCAAAGGAAAAAAGTAAGTAAGATGACATATCTTTCAAGTTCTCGGTTTGTTTATTTATTTGGAGGACGTGAAGAGCCTACAAATACGGCTCGTTAGTTAGGGCTGTCACAAATTTCTTTTACATGTTATTATTGTAAGTAAATTACTATCTGCGGGTTATTTATTTTGTTTTATTTGATGAATATTTAATTGACATACTTATAATATATTTTTAACTTATAACTGTTTGCTACAATATTTTATTTATTTCGGCTGTTTAATTAGGTATTTAAAAAAAAATTATTAAATTGTTAAAGTTTATATTTTTCTTTATTTTTTTTTGCCGTAGTGGTCCAGTGGCAAGTAACCATGCCTGCCGTGCATGAGGCGATGGTTCGATCCCCGTCCAGGCCGACTCGTACCAATGAGTTTTTCGGAATTTATGTAGGATTTGTAACACCACTGGCTTTTCGGTGAAGGAAAACATCGTGAGGAAACCTGCATGCTTCAATTCCGAGGCATGTATTGTACCCACTGTCCATTACAAGTGGCGACGGATTCACTCCCCGTCACACTGGACAGAATTTCGGTACTACTAGTGAAACGTGGATGTTCTGAGGTTTCTGAATATCTCTGACTATCCTCTCGAGGAATATAGACGTGAGCATATGCTATGCTACATTTTTCTTAACAACAAAAAAGACGCAAAACATAACCCTTAACCTAAAGAAAAAACAAAAGAGAAAGGAAACTTACACTATAAATAAAAATATCTTGTTAAAGTACAATTTGTTTAATAAAACTCTAGCAAAGATTGCTAGTTAAAGACTTTACGTAGCAAACAACGAGAAGTTGTATTTCTGCTGGTAAATCTTCTTCTTCTTCTCGTGTTCTCCATTACTATGGAGGCACTGAGCAAGTAATCACTTAGGTTGGCAGTCAGCTCTGCGCATCTCTGCCTATCTGTCGCCAAACGAAATAGCTCTTAGACGCTGGCGATGCCTGTTTACCCTTTTAGGTTCACGACATCCGTGGTCTACCGATACTTGATACTTGGCCTATATAGTCAGCAGCTGGGACTTTGGTAAATCGGTAGAATATTTAATATAATTTGGCACACTCTCAGCTCTCAATTCTTTCATCAGAGAAGAAAACAAATCAACGTCTTTCTTCCAATTTGACCCCTTTTTTTACAAGCTTTTATTGGGTTTACATTTAAATAAATTCCGAATAAGTTTTTTCTATTCTGTCGCAAACAAAGACATCATTAAGAAGAAAGTCAGTCCCTGATTTACGGGCCAGCCTTTACAGCCGCGTGTAGGAGTACCTTATCTGCAGCTGTCACCGGCTGCTACTGCGCTGGCGCATCGATATCTCGCTCGTCATGTCGCGAGATAAGCCGATACACGCTATTAAATACACGGTTTATGAGACAATTTGAAGGACGGTTTAGATGTTACGGCTAGACGATGGTTATTAATCATATTTATTAGACTTATAAGTGTCGGATACGGGTCATAGGTTGTTAGTGGAATTTGGAGACTTACTAACTGTTAAAGTTAGCTGTGATCATTTATAACAAGTTGAATCTGGATATTATAACAAGTCGTTTTAATTAATTATAACAAGTTTACTTGTTCAAGAATTAAAATTAAACGTCAATTCTTTTTTTAAGCTACCACCGCGTCGTAACGTGTTGTCGCTGTAGAGAAGATGCGGCCAGAAACTCTACAACATAACATGACTTAATGACTATTACAATATAAATTCTTAAGCTAGGGTTATGTATACAGTAATACATAGTCTATTTAATTAAATAAATGATACTATACAGTATCTTGATTGCAATATGTCCTACGCGCTTCTAAAAACTAAAACCTTGATTAAAATGGTAACCGATATCGTTGAATTGCAAACTCAGTTGATTGGACCACGTAACAAGAATACATAACATCGTGGAAAAAGTCTGGTTCCAGGAATTCGATTCCGTAGGCAAACGGTGAAATGAACTAACTATCAAAAATATGTTATCTTCGTGACTATTCAGTCAAATAGAGAAATACTAGCGACCCGCCCCGGCTTCGCACTGACACACAAACCTTTCTCGTGAATCAGTCCGTGAAAACCGTATCTAAATCATTACAGTAGGTACATAGTTCCTGAAATTACCTTGCCTATACAGACTGACAGCGCGACAGACAAACGCGGCAGGGGACTTCAAATTATAGGGTAATTATAGTCATAGTAATGATGATTGGCTCTTTTTAATCATAAAGATACAAATAAAATTTTTGTTTATCATGAATTTCAAAATTAGGTAAAGCTTACATAGAGGTAAAATATATTATATATTTTGCTGTATAATGTAACCCAATCTTAAAAAAATATCGAATTTCATACAAACGTTCAATCAGCTGATTGCATTTACGAGTAGTACGGAAAGCGGAAACATTTTTTTGCGAATCTCCTATAGTGTTTCTTTAGGAAAGTTGTTTAGTATCATGGGTACAATCACCCCTTAAAGTAATGTAACTGTTTACCCTAACACCCTGTATTTAAGTGTTTTAATGGGCAATTAATTACCTATAATAGATTGATTGAACGTAACTCATACGGTTACACAACTCACATTTAGAAACAAAAAAATATTACAAAAGTTTGAATAGTTCAAATCTATCTAGGTACTTTGTGAGCTTTGTTATCGCTTAAATCATCGCGCACGCATTAAATCCGTTGCCGTTGCGTGTAAAGCGTCCTTAATTCACTTTATTGGTTGTTTCTTTTATGGTGGGTTGTTTGATAAGGTGCTAGGAGTGAGTAGGAAGGAAGATACGTGTGCGTTTAATCTCTAAACAGAGTACACAACTTGATTTCTAGATTAAATTCTATAAATAATTGCTAGGAAATTGATAATGTTGCAGAGCTATTTCTAATTTGTTATGTGGCAGCTTGATCGTTTGATAGGTTAGACTACTTATATGAGGACAAAATTTTCTGCCACTTTTTGCGGGGGGCGAGGTAGCACGAGATACGCAACTTTGAATTTTATTCAATTAGTTTAGATTCTAATTTTGAATGTTAAAAATCATGAAAAACAGTGTCGTGTGAACCCCAAACGTCATAAGTTCGAAATTATTGTTCCGCAATTATAAGCTAGGTCGCGTTCAGTGATTAGGTATAAAATTGAATGTAAATGCGTAAGATTTTTTGATCTTACACGTTGGCAGTCGGGAAATGCGAAGGCGAGGCATAAATTGTCTTAGAAAACAATAACAAAAAATAATTGACCTGGATTTTGTTCAGTACTTCTGTAGCTAAAGCGAAGTAGATGAGTTTTGATGAGTAACATCAACTTCAAAACGATTGTACTCTTTGCATGGAAAATTACACATTCGATGCTTGGTAATATTTATACTATTAATTATTGATACTATTTCAAAAAACGTACCTGACGTCATATTTCATGAAGTAGGAGTGCGATTTTTGAAAGTCACACGTTCAATCAGCAGTAGAAAATATAAAAATTACTATGGACATTATGCATTCAAACATGATTTTGAATTTCACGATTCAAAAATAGCGCTTCAGCTCTCCTTTGGTTTTAAATAAAACTAAAATTAAATTAGTTATGTTGATTTCAAAATAGTTTTCCGGTCCGCTACAAAACTCGTTGATTTTTGAGATCTCTGTTCGACTCAAATTATACAGGGTCCGTCTTAATATGTTGACAGTTTTATAGGGAACGATCAGACCATCAAACTGAACAACTTTTTCTATGAGACCAAAGTTAAAATTGCTACTAACCAAATTTACGAGTATACAGGATGTAACAAACCACCCTAATAATGCTTCAGACCATCAAACTGAACAACTTCCACTATGGAGCCAACGATTACTAGGGTGTTTATTTACACCATGATTAATTACAAATGTTTACAGTAAGTTGGACCCTGTATAATAAATCCTAAATTGGATATTATTCAAGTGCATTGTGATTTTTTGAATAGTTTGACGCGCAAATAATAACTATTCATTTAGTTAAAAGATTAAATGGGTATGATTAAATGTATTGCCATTTTTTTAACAGTCCCGGCCAACTATCAAATTATTGTATAATTATAGTACTATTAAAAACAAACATATTGTAATAAATACTTATGGCTCATGAAAAAGTAACCAAAGCCTTTAAGAATTAACTTATTTCAATTAAACATATTACCTACTCAGAAAAATATACCGTAAAGAAATACAGAAGATACAGATCAAGGCGGTCTTAGCGCTAAAAAGCGATTTCTCCCATACAACCTTAAAAGTTATTTGTACCTAGCAATGAATGCAATGTTTTTAATGTATTTTCAAAAGGTCCTCTAAAAACCTATGTAAGTTTTATTACTGGCCGATCAACAACAAAAATGTCAATTTTCTCCATACAACCTTACTCATACCAATTTGTGTGCTCATACTTAAATTAACTACGTTTATTGCTATTCTTATTTCACTAAGAAAACAATGCAATTTACATGAAAGAATACTAGCTGTGGGACCTTGGGCGGATACTGCGAGAATAAATAACTAATAAAGCTCCGATATGGGCCGGGTCTCGACGGAGGCCACTTAAAGAGATTGCCCCCAGGCATCTACACTCCATACACATTCGGGTATAGGCAGACAGGTCAGGCACTTAGGTCATGGAGTAAGGCCTTAGGCAATCTGTAACCTTGGCCTGTCAAATTATGATTTATGTGAAAGATTGCCGGATAGTTCCCTAGTTAGAGTCCTATCAGACCGTCAAACTGAATAAAATTTCGAACAAAAAACGAAATCATAAAAAAAAATCAGCTGTTCCATACAAAACTGCAAACCTTCTCACTACTCAAGCCAAATGTATAAGACAGCAGATTTTTTCTTCGCGATTTCAAAGGTGGTCCCATAGTGAAAGTTGTTCAGTTTGATGGTCTGATCATACCCTTAAAAAAGTGTCAGCATATTAAGAAGGGAAATTGTAATTTCTATTTATGAGACAAACTTAATAGGTTCAACGATGCTAACCAGAATTCTAAAATGTTGCAATACTTAAGACAAGAAAAAAAAGAATAAAACAATGAATATGTTAGCCCAAACGTACCCAATGAGATTATACCTAATAGTGAGCCATACCAATTGTAAGGTGTCAAGTAGTATGGACAAAAGGCACCAAGTGACATATGGCCTTATGTTTACGGTCACTTTTCACACTCACTAGTTAAAAAAAAAGTGGACAGCCGCATAAACAAAATCTATAGTTCCATCTCCTTCTACTATTAAAGGTACGCCATAAGACAAAAGAGACTAACTACAATCGTAAATTTATGCGGACTCTATGGAGATCCTTCCTCTGAGTACGTACCTAATGAAAATCGTGGCTTTCCGTGTGGCGAAGGAAATATTTTTCTGTAAAATGGGATTGTATAACTTTATTTAAAAAACATCTTATTAAGCAAGTTGGTGTTTATCAGGTTTAATAACGACGTTTAATAGTATAATATATGGCCCTAATACCCGGGCTTTACATAAAAATAAATTGTTTAATCAGGAAGAAAATAGCGAAAAATGTACTAACCAAGAGGTAAAAAATTCCACGAATTTCTTGAGCGTTTCGGTACAAAACAAAATGGAAATCTCCCTGATTACGTGTCTGCATCTCATTGAAGATAACATTCAGTTAATACGATCATTCGCACGAAAACATCCCTTGAGCGGAATAAATATTGCTAAGTATACAAGTCTACTATACGAGGTGATATAAACTTGGTAGAAATTATCGTCACTGAGAATCCGTACGTACAATTTTTCGTGACAATCCGAGCAGTTGTTATGGTCAATAGTTTTTTTCATATTCAACGATATAACATGAAGAGTGTCTTCTTTGATATTGAAGGAACTGAGTGAAAATAAATCTGTTGTGTTAGGCATCTAAAATAAAAAGTTTGTAATTATAAAATTATAAAGGGTACTTCAAACTTAATGATTTTCTCTATGGGACCAACATGGAAATCGCCAGAAAAGCTGTTTCCTCCAAACTGCAGCACCTACTCAACTATACTCCATTCAAAATAGCAAGGAAATTTTAAAGCTATTTTGCATTACAGAAACAGAGATTTGAAACACTTCCTCTCACTTATTCTTAAAACAGCTTTAGTAACGTCCAAGATGTCAGATAGTATATGTATCCAATAAATTAATTAGATTAGGTAATCAGAATTGGCCAGAAAGCTAAATAGGAATCGGAAAATCTCGTCGTCGTTATTTGGAATGAAGTATAGAATGTACAAAGGACATCGATTCTTTTTCGACTTTGTCTCCAAAGTGAAAGTTATTCAGTATGATGTGATGTTTTCTTCCAACTTGTATGTAATGTTGAATATAGGAATGATCTAATTTACCAATGTTATTCTCTGTTAAGTATCTTTGTTTACCCACCCATCGCAAGTTCACAACAAATTTTGAGTGCCAACACGCCTCGTGCCGGGATGATCAACAAATATTTACTTTCTATTACGTACCTGCCACATGCTGGTATCATACGTTCTAGCTAAGTGGCCCTCTGAATAATTCGACCACACTGACACCTTTACTGCTACAGTAATATGGGTTAAAATAACAATATACTTTCTAGAGAGCCTCCTAGGACTATCTCTGATATATACTTCAGTGTAGTTTTATGGCCGCATTTTCTGTAATTTGTGTCTCTGTGTCGCGTTAGATTTATTCGGTACAAAAGAAACAGTTAGTAGACTCAATAGGAAAGTAATTTTATGACACCTTATTTTTGTTTTAAGAGGGTTTGTTCTTGAAACAAAATTTTACCCCAATAGACTTGATATTAACTCGACAGAAGAAGCTTTTATTAAATAGGTATCCCTAAGAGAAAGGATCTCTCGTGTCTTAAAGAGAGATCCTTTCTCTTAGAGGTATCCCTAAAAAGGTCGTAAAATGTTAAAAAGTCATGGATACTGACAGTTAAATTCCGTTAGTACTCCACAATACCTATTTCCAGCTTCCTGGTATTCCAAAATAATTTTCGGATGCGCGTGAAGAGTTTGCTCGCAAACAAATGCTTTATATTATTATGGTGCTGGCAAGTCATCTACACGTGGACGCAATGGGATCTTTTGTGTTGAAACCTTGTTTAAACATATGTTTTGAATGGTTTCGCTATTTAAAACGTAAAAAAGATAAAAACATAATGTATGGTCTGGTCGCCCAAAAACTCGATAGATACCTAATCAAAACAGTAGAAGGGTTGTGATATAAAAACATAGCTTGTTATTATAACATATAAAACGAGCAAAGGTCACCGTGAATTCATAATCCCAGTCCAATCGTGTTTTGTTAATTTGAAATTCAAACCAAAAGAAAACAGAAAGGTAAAATAAATGTGAAAGTTCATAGAATGCCAACGCTGTCATATCAAATCACTGGATGAATTTATCAGTATGTTACAGTTCGTCACATGTCACAGCCTAACTTATACAGGGTGTAACAATACACCCTAGTAATACTTAAGGGGTTGCGTCAGACCATCAAACTGAACCACTTCCACTATGGAGCAAACTACGAAAAAAAAATATCCATTAAACTGAACATCTTTCATTATGGAGCCAACATCTAGAAAAAAAATCCTTTAAATCCATTAAATGTATAGGACGGCAGACTTTTTCGATGTTGTCTCCACAGCTAAAGTTGTTCAGTTTGATGATCTAAAGACCCCCTAATCTACACATTTAATAATTAAATAGCTATCTATAAATCGTGTTATTTATTGCATGGCAAAGGCTAGGATGAACTTATAATAGCTTCCAATAGAGTGCAATCTCCATAATATTGTGTTACCTTCTTGGTTCGCCTATGCTGTTGTCCTACTTATTCCATATAGAAAACGTGAGTGGCATTATAATGCCATCCTTCCAATATTACCTGCCCATCCCCACGTAGTAGGATGATGCCAACCCCGAGCTTATTTGATATCTTCGTGGAAAAATGTTGTAGAAACTTTTTAATAATAGGATCATTGTCATAAATACTGTAGACTCCAAGCAAAAATGTGGTATAGTAATATTTTACAATGTTCTTGACTCCAATTCTCATATACAGGGTCCTTCTTAATTTGTTGACACTATTTTAAGGACATGATCAGACCATCAAAGTGAACAACTTTCTCTATTGGACCAAAATCGAAATCGCGAAAAAAAATCAGTTGTCCCATACATTTGGCTCAAGTAGGTTTGCAGTTTTGTATGGAACATCTGATTTTTTTTTCGCGATTTCGATTTTGGCGGCATAGAGAAAGTTGTTCAGTTTGATTGTCTAGTCATCCCCTTAAAAAAGTGTCAGCATATTAAAAATCTTAGCAAATTGTCCGAAGTCTGACGCATAACCCACACAAATCCAGTATGCATGCTGTTGGGTGGCACGAATATGTTGTTTTGGATTTATAAACTTAGTCGTATTCTACATGTTTACTGTCAGCTAGTACAAAAAAAGAGATCATAATTATGAGCTCTTTTGGTTCGTCATTTTTCGAACGTTGATTGTGAATCTAGTTATATACGATATCAATAATAGGATAACATAATATTTGATTAAAGTCCAGTTTTTATTGTTCAGAAAACATATTTTGTTTTTTTTTTTTCAATTGATTTAACTGTAGACTTGTTATACAATATCTTGAAGTAGAAAAGTATATTAACTGTGTTTGAAATATTTTCGACAATAAGTTTAACTATGCTATGATTTTTTAACGATCAGAGGTTAAATAAATAAAATATTATATTATACAGGGTGTAAGTGACAGCCTAGCAAATACTGAAATGGTGAACTCAGATCATCAAACTGAACAACTTTCACTATGGAGCCTACCTCAGGAAAAAATCAGCTGTCCCATACAAAACTGTTGCACCTACCCGACTTTTTGACTTTGCTAGGCTGTCACTTACACCCTGTATAATATTTAGTCACATTCATAACTCATAATTTCAGCAACTTTGAAACATGTATTGTGCATTGTCTTATCGATAATAAATGATAACAACGTGCAACGCAGAAATCGGAATGCCAAAGTAAGTAGGTAATTCAATAATGAAAATCTACTTCTGTTTGAGATAATAACCAACACACGATTTTATCTTTTAAAAGATTGTAACAATTCGGTATGTCATGTTTTTTTTTTTGGAGTGCTGAATCGAAAACCATTTCGAGATATTTGTCTCAATAATAATATTTTCTATGTCAGAGATTTTAAAATGAAAGGATTACAGATATTTTAAATAAAATAACGTCGTTCCAGTGACGTCACTGGGAAACCTGTAAACTCCTTGGTAAACTTAAAATAACTGGTCATTAAGAAAAAAAAACATTCCCAATGTCAGAATTTGACATTTGATGTTGCCGTTTCTGTTTCCAGCATAGAGTTAGAAAGAGAAAGCAGGTGATTGTTATTTCTTAAAAATTAAGCAAAGGTTTTTCTCCATGGAGTTCGAATGATTTTTTCACGACCACTTTTGCCATTTACAAATTACAGTTAAAAATTAAATTTGTATTGATAAACTCGATGTCTCTATCTGTAAAAAAATGATGTCTCTATCTGTAAAAAATATAAAATAAAGACCAAAAAAGAACTTGACATACCGAATTGAGAAATTATAAAACATTCCAGGCTACGAGAGCATATTGAAATAAAGATACTTGTTACACAGTGTAAATATGTACAACTGGATACTCTTTCTTATACTGTGGTATAGGGATGAGTATTATCTACCTCTCCGTTATGGCCCACTTTATTTACGATGACCAAAGACCTTACTTATTTACGTAGGTATTATTATTGAGAGAATGGGGCCTTAACAGACTTGCGCCTGTGCCACTTCGACCATCGCTGATCTTTTGTGAACGCCCTTCTATAGTTCCCTATTAATCCCTACAGCAGTCAGAAATCGAAGTAGGTTTTTAACCGGGAGGTTTTGTATCTCATATGGAGTCAGTACTGGTCTGCCAAGATGAATACTTCGTTTGTGCATTAGCAATTTACGTAGGTAGGAAAATCAGTCAGGATTTTATATGTTGATTTAAGATGCAAGTAGGTTTTCAGTTAGCTTTAGAATCAGTAGCTCGAAAGGATTATCTAGCTTATAGTGTCAACGTATGAACACTTATAACTCGATTTACGGGTAACGGAAATGCTATGCACAAGTTGTCGTATTCGCTACGTTACGTCATCAAACTCTTGCTTCCATACGGTTATTTTCGGCTCACAAATTTCACGTTTCGTTTCCATGAAAACCACAATTGAGCAACTGCCGAAAGTTTCAGGGTAAGGCAAATATTTGTGGGGTTTTATGTCGTGTCTGTGTAGCGGAAGTCGCGTGTCGTCACAACCGAGCGGAACATTTTTAAAAAGGGAATCCTTTCTAGCAAATTTTGTTTCAACATTTCGAAATGGCGCCGGAAGTTGCGGACTTTGGGTGGTTTTCTTTTCATCTTTACGAGTTTTGGTTTGTAATTTTTTGTTTGTTTTGTTATTTGTTCACGAGTAAAGTTTTCGTCAATTTTCTCAAAAAGTATTTTAATAAAAACCAAAATAAAGATTAAAAAATTTTTGTCTCGGACTGGACTTGCACACGCAACCTGCCAAACCAACAAAAAAGAATGTATTAATACAAACTCAGGAAGCTGGAAATAGGTATTACAAACTACTAAACTATACTCTCTATCAATACTTGTTGTTTTAATATTTTACAAATTTAAATTTAACTTCTGCTTTTAAAGATACGCTTTCACATTACACCTTTACATATTCACCATATTCTTCCAAATAAAAAACCGAAATGCGGTCATCCTTCAAAATGTCACCACTAGGCAAAAAACCTCCCTCTCCTCCCATCCTTTCATAGCCCACACTTATTATGTACATTAATAGAGGAGCATAGTATCAATGTATTTTTCCTTAACTTCTCGTTGCCTTAAATATATCGACTCTATCCTAATTGCTATCACAAATACAAAACTAATCTCATGTCGATGTTTCGATGCCTGATAGCAACTAAGTGTTTGTTTACACACGACTTTCTCCCTAAACGTCTGGTAAATAAATGGAAAAGGAACGTGATCACATACGTCAAGGGCATCGCCAAGGGGGCAGGATCAGGAAGGGGCAGCTGCCCTCCATAGAGATTTCATTTTCCTTAGATACATCATGAGTTTTTCGGAATTTATGTACGATTTGTAACACCTCTGGCTTTTCGGTGAAGGAAAACATCGTGAGGAAACCTGCATGCTTCAATTTCCAGGCATGTATTGTACCCACTGTCCATTAATTGTGGCGACGGGCTCACCCCCCGTCACACTGGACAGAGTTTCGGTACTACTGGTGAAACGTGGATGTTCTGAGGTTGCAGAATATCTCTGACTACCCCCTCGGGGAATATAGTCGTGAGCATATGCTAGATACATCATAAAATTTTACAAGTTGTGTTTACTCTTCCTGGAATTCATGTTGCTCCGATCCTGTTTCTATCTTCTTCCCATTGCTGGCCTCAATCGATTTTTTTATTCCTAAACGTTGTACAACATTTCAAAAAAAAAAGAGTGCCACATTGTAGTCATTATCGTTATTCAATTTATCGAAACATTACGCATGACCATGTTTGTAGTTATTACCGTTAAAACCGCCAAAACTGTAACCCTATCATGAGTTTTCACCGCACTTTACTACAGTAGTTACGTCACCAATTTTGCATCGAATTTCGTACAGCGCTACTAGTGGTTACGTTGAGATGAGAGCTAATTTCTGCGCTACTGAATTGGTGACGTAACTACAATAGTAAAGTACAGTGAAAACTCATGGTAGTCCTTCTTACTTTTGGCGGTTTTAAAGATAGTAACTACAAACGTTATAGAAATAACATTAAATACGTCATTCTATCGCAACCGAGGGTTAACCCGTGGTTTAGCCATGAAGTTACTACAAATAGTTTAAACATTCTTTTGTTTGCGATATATAGAGACACGTTTTTATACCAGCATCTCTTATTTTAGTACTCCCAGATACGTGTTTAAGTTGCTAGCCTACATAAAACTTTTATAAACCTTAGATAGGCACGATTTGAGCACGTCTTACCTATTTCATAGAAAATGTATGAACTTCCAGCTTGGCATAAAAGTCAATAGTTGCTAGTAGCTTTATACCTTCAATTTAGTACCTCCCAGTCGGTACTTAGACCCAAAAATGTCGTAAAAGTACTATTTTATCTACCTACACTTTGAAATTTCAGACGCACAAATATTTCACACGCATCGTAAAACGTTTGTAACTTTTGATGATGATGAAATCCCGTTAGATTCCCACGTTGCGACTATTTCCCGGGAAACGGTTCGGCTTCCCGCGTCATCACATCTACGCTCATTTGCTTTGACATCACGTAGCTAACAAGCGAGGTCTGACGCAATGTGACGCCTTCAATATTGAACTTTTTGCCGTCCTCTCCTCTATAAGTTTATGTTATATCTGAAAGAACAGACATGAGTTCAACTTACCGTACTATAAATTATCTCCCTTTAAGTTCTAACAAAACTTCTTTTGTTGTTCAGTTTACGATGGACAAAAAACGCTAGCTTTCTGAAACAAAAATGTTGGAAAACTGTTAGTAAAGTAATAAGGAACTGTCTATGGTTTACGGAATACCTACGCATAGTCTCCAAAGTATGTTCCTCGACGTTGATTTTAGAATATCTACGTTTCACTACCATTACCCAAACTCTGTCCAGTCCAGTGTTACAGGTAGTCAGACCGTCGCGACTGATAATGGACCTAAAAAAATATACGCTTCGAAAATGAAGTATGTAGGTTTCCTAACAATGTTCTTTTTCACCGAAAAGCTAGTGGTTCTACCACAGAAAAATACGATGGCAAACTAAAAACAAATAGAGAAAATCTGTACCTATGGGTATTATGTTTATAAAGTGTTCAATCGACCAAATAGAACCAGATAGCGAATAAATTGAGTCTCAACTTGCAGTGGTTTAGTTTGTTTCCAGTTTGTTGGTCTTTGATCCGAAGTTGTGACTGCAACTATCTCTAATTGACAAGATTACAATTTATTAACCACCTGTTTTAAATAAATAATATAGAAATAGGTGAAAAAATAAGAGATACACATTATCTCGATTTTTTTGGACCGATATTTCTATTTTTAATTTACTTTTGAATTTTCTGAAAAATGTAGGAATTATGGCTAAGATACCTTGGCCGCAATAACATTAAAAATAAAAACTGTCAAATACAATAGAAAAGCCAAGCAGGCAAAGGAATACAATCTCATTCAACCTCTATTATATTTTTCAGTATTTTTCAAATAACTCGAGAAATAATGGATAGAAAAATCTGATAATTTTGATATAAGCTTTGAATCACATAATCTCCAAATGATTTTCTTATTTTGGTACCTTTAAAATGAAATGTTGTCAATTGTAAGAATTTGGGTTCATTAGTAACCGTAATGTATTAGGTACTTAGTATTACCATGGCCATGATGTTTTGTTTACGTGACCAATTTCAGACAAAAACATTACGTAAGTTAACCGCAGTCGAATTTCTTCATGATCACGTCAAAGTTCAAACGCTTGTCTTGAATTCTGATTAGGCTCGTCACATGATCCTCTCAATTTATCATTGTTTGAATGACAACCTTAATTAGTTTGTCCTTTACTTCTGAATTGGCTTTTAAGTCGATTGACCTAATTGCGAGCTGCATCCGAGATTTTGTTTTAAGTTGATGTAAACAAGTTATTTTCATGTCTGTATTCCAATTAAGTTACTCGTTTCGCACAATAGATAGGAAGCACGTCGTAGCTATGAATGTAAACATTTTATACTACAATTTGAGCAGTGCTTCGGTTGTCAGTAAGGAAAAGGATACACAAATTCTTTAAAACCGTTATTATTTTGTGTCAACATTTGTTTTTGAAGCTACATATTTTCATTAACAAGCCGTGATGGTCCAGTGGCGAGTAACCTTGCCTGCCGTGCAGGAGGCGATGGTTCGATCCCCGTCCAGGCCAACTCGTACCAATGAGCTTTTTGGAATTTATGTACGATTTGTAACACCACTGGCTTTTCGGTGAAGGAAGTCATCATGAGGAAACCTGCATGCTTCAATTTCGAGGCATGTATTGTACCCACTTTCCATTATGTGGCGACGGGCTCACCCCCCGTCACATTGGACAGAGTTTCGGTACTACTGGTGAAACGTAGATGTTCTGAGGTTTCAGAATATCTCTGTCTACCCCCTCGGGGAATATAGTTGTGAGCGTATGCATATTTTCATTATTTAAAACGAGAGAGATTTATCAATCCAATCTGAGCAGAAAAGTCAAGAGAAAGTACCTACTAAGATAAAATATAAATGACTTCCAAATAGAAAAACTAGCTACTTCAACTAACGGAAGATAATAAAAATTTGCATTAATTTGGCGAAAGAAGTGTAATGATAATGCCAGATTTGTTTCGTGTTCTTCCTCCCACCCCAAAAAATCTAGGGCACATTTTAAAAAAAAAACTGAGAAATTTAACGATATTTTTTCTTCACCAGGACGAAGAAGTAAAGAAGCAGTTGCCAGTAGTACCAAAATGCTGTGACAGCGGCCAAAATCTCACAGTCATACACATGGACGGAGAGAAAAGAACAGTCTGCGCCAGGACGTCGCTGACCTTCCAGCCAATTTTCCATAAGGCCAACGACACTCACATCTGGAGCTACGATGGCAATCTCTTCGAGACAATCGTCGGCATCCCCTGCAAATACGACAGGTCTTTGTGAACATGTAATTACTTTCACTCTAAACCTGTAAATAAACTCGAATGACATCTGAATTTTATAGTTCTGAGTAAGGAAAACTATTACAAGAGGTTTACTCGTTAGTTTCTTGTAACCAACCTAGGCAGGTACCTACTTATTGTAAGTAACGTGTAAGTTGTATTGGGATTATTTTGGAGAGTTTTTGGTGGTGAAGGAATATAACCACTTACCACAACTTTTATACCTTACTCCATCATGAAATCATGTACATGGCATGTATTGTACCTACTGTCCATTACAAGTGGCGACGGGCTCACTCCCCGTCACACAGGACAGTTTTGGTACTACTAGTGAAACGTGGATGTTCTGAGGTTTCAGAATATCTCTGACCCCCTCGGGGAATATAGTCGTGAGCATATGCTATGCTATGCTATCATGAAATCCTAAATAGATTTAAGCACAAACTAAATGTGAAGTAAGTAATATTAAGTTTATGGTTTTAAGTGACCCTCACTATACAGGCATACTCTTGCCATCAAACTGAACAACTTTTACTATGGGAGCAAACCTGTCAGAACAAATAAAATCTGCTGTCTCATACATTTTAGTGGAATAGGCATTGCCGATTAGTATGGAACAGCAGATTTTTTTTTGTTCTTACAGATTTGCTCTAATAGTTAAAGTTGTTCAGTTTGATGGGTAGAGTATGTGGTTCAAAGGTTAATGATACTTTCATTTCCTAACACCCTGTATAACAGCACGCTTTGTCAGCAGCAGGCAGTTTAAAAGTTTTTGACCTCATCGAAATTGGGTACAGCCACGAAATTGGCGTATGATGTATTTTATTGTAATGTGAAAAATATACAAATAAAGTTACGGGGTTGACAAAAGTCAATAGGTCCTAGTACCTAGTTAATAAAGGTGCACTTCCGATGCCAGCGGCCGATGCGACTGACGCGCGCGTCATACGCGTGGTTCTGTCATATGCCATATGTCTATCGCATCGGCCGCGGTCGCTGGCATCGGAAGCGGCGTCATAGGTTTTCATAGTAACTAGTATTGTCGCATCGGCCGTCGGCCGTGAGCCGCGCGCGTCAGTCGCATCGGCCACTGACATCGGAAGTGTACCTTAAGTGACCTATGAAAATAGTTATGTTATGTCACATTTATTTTATTTATGACACGTTTACACACGATAAAGGTCTTTTATCATACATTTAGTCAGTATCGCTAAAATTTGTATTATCTCTCATAATCATGAATATAATATCATAATTCTGATTCTATTCTAATATTCAGATTTTAACGTTATAAATTATCTCAACAGGTATAGGCTGAATCCATACAAAGAGAGTTCGGATGAATTCTATTTATTAGTGAACGGGTCACTGTTCGTCCCATATAGTTCACCATACATACTTGGAACGAAAGATTATTGTATGGAAACATTTTGGAACGAATCTTTCCCTGCTGGTTTGACTCTGCCGTTGGTGTGTTTTCAAAGTCAGGAGGAAGTGAAAACTTCTGCTACTCTTATTCTTTATGCTACAGGTAAATATTATTATTTTTAAACATTATATGTTGGATATTTGGATATTATCCTAATTCCATTGAAAGTACAGTCGCCATGAGATATATCGTAGCCTACAAGGTGGTCTAATATTTCACAGCGATGCTAATTTTCAATAAATTCTTTACAATATTGTTTTAAAATTGAAATTTATAGTTATGGAATAAGGTATTTATTCCTAAACTGCTCAGATGTTTATGATCACTCTGACTGCGATATATATTTGATATTCTAGGCGTTCAGATATTTTTGATTTGTTATGTGAAAAGAAATTATTGAAAATAAGAACTGCTTAGAAATATTTGACCACCTTATTTGCTATGATATGTCTGATGGCTACTGTACCTAAATCTAGCCCGGACTTATAACTTTAATGATGACTAACAACGATATAGAATCGAATACAGGGTGTAAACTTAAATGCATATGTATAAGTCCGGGCTAGATTCAGGTATTTTCAACATCCATGACACATGACAAATGTACAAATAATCATCATACAAATATTCGATATTTGCCCTTTGCGGAATTCGAACCTGTGGATCAGCAGGTAGGTTTACTTCTCTACCAACTGAGCTATTGGGTCCTCCACATAATCAAGATCTTTTTAGGAACAAAGAGTGTAATCTAAATTTATTATGGGGTTTTGAAGCAAGTTATTCAGATCAGAAGTAATACTAAGATTTAATATTTAAATACATACTAACTGCAGAATTTCCAAGACTATTTTCGAACCGTCTCTTTCATTTTGACAGTTGGTCTTGATGTATTCTTTTTTAATGTTGACTTCCTTTTCCAGGTCTAATAATATCAGTGCCATTTCTACTGGCGACTGCTTGTGTATATATTTTCATCACCGAACTAAGAGACACACATGGAAAATCGCTGGCATGTCATTGCATTTGCCTGGCAATTGCATTCTCTTGCTTGGCTGCAACTCAGTTGGCTGGCCATGCTTTTCCAGCAACTGCTTGTAAAGTTATAGGTGAGTAGTGAACATTTTATTTTTTAATGCTCACATCTGAAATGAAGTTTCGTAACATTTTCAAGTTAACGAGGTATCTTTTCTTGTTTTTTTTTTCTTGTTTTACTTGGCAAATACATGATTAAGCTATAAGGATAGAAGGTTTAGAAATAATATTTAAATTCTAACTCTTCTTCTTTCTCTTTGCTCCTTTCCACTTTATTGGCTCTCCTAATTTTGCGGCGCCAAGACAGCTTGTCTCTGGTTGTCGGATCGGTAAGACGTAGATAGTCGGATTGTGATACCAAATTCTTCCTCAAATCATCTACAAGGTGTTACAAAAACATAAATAAACATTTAAGGGGGTGGTTGAGACCATCAAACTGAACAACTTTCACTAAGGAACCAATTCGAAATCACGAAAAAAAATCTGATGTTCCATACTAAACTACAATTCTACTCGGGCTAAATGTATGGGACACCTGATTTATTTTTTCGCGATTTCTATGTTGGTCCCATAGTGAAAGTTGTTCAGTTTGATGGTCTAAACAACCCCCTTAAAAGTTTGAAATATTTATTTTTAATTTTGTTACACCTTGTATATTGGACATGTATTGGATTATGGCTATTTCCTCAAGAAGGTGTTTCATGTTATTATGGAGGGAGGCTATTGAAATCTTAGTTTTCTAATCAACAGACTAATCAAGGGTTCATATCCAGGACCACTAATTGCAGTACTCTATTAATATTTTGATGTTGTTTAGTAGAAGTTTAACAATATTTTTGTTTGCAGCTTACACCATCCAGTTCTCATTTGTATCCTGCTTCTTCTGGTTAAATGTGATGTGCTTCGATATATTTTTGAATGTTCGGTAAGTAATAAAATAAAGAGCTTTAATTCTGATCTTTGATCTTTATTCGATCATGCGAATCGTTATAAAAGGGAACTTGCTCCAAAATTATAATGAGAAATTATCTTAATAATTCAATAATAATAGTTGTGAATAGAACATTACTGAAAGATTTTACTCAAGTTTTTATTTTTACGAAATATTTGAATTATAAGTTACGTAGATCGAAACGTAATTTCAAACACCAATCAGCGCAAAGTGACGAAGCGATTAGCAACTTGCGTGCCTTAGAAGAGTACGGCAACTTATTATAAATAGTCTAAGATTATAGCGGATGATTTGTGATGAGCTTCACGTCATGGCAGTAGAGCGTTTTGGAGCGGAATTTGAAAATTCAACTTTTGATTTACAATAAATAAATGGTTTGTGCATATTTTTGATGATACACTGAACAGATAAAACTCTGCAAGTATTCATAATATGAATGAGTTAGTTTCACTGTCCTGTAGATTGAATTTATCAGTTAAGATAATTTGTCATTTCTTTGATCTAATCGTTGAACTATTCAGATAGTCTTAAAACTTTAATTTCTTTTCTCAGGAGATACATAACTTCATCAGTAAGCAGACGTAGTATGAGACGAAGGTTCGCATGGTACTGCTCATACGCAATCATTCTACCTCTCATACTACTAATAGTCACAGTAACTATGCAGCTGCATCCAGCTGTCCCTAGCACTTATCTGAAGCCTAACTTTGGAGTAAAGGCTTGCTGGTTTGAAAGTAAGTTTTTGTTGTCTTCCTTAAATCTATTTGAATTCAATGATCGTTTTACTGATGTTATATAATTATTTTACGATATCCAAGGATCTAGCAACAGTTTCGAGCAGTCCTTCAGTCTTAAATGTATGTTTTTATTATTATAGTATTTAATTACTTTGTTTTTATTTGTGGTTGAAAGATTTGTTTGTTATTAATTAATAAATACTGTTTGTGGTGAAGAATGGGGATAAAAGCTCAAATATTTGGTTTTGTAATTCCATAAAGAGACACAGTGATAACGATTGAATTGACTATGCTGGTAATGGAAATACCGATTTGGGAATAGCAGTGAATAATGAAAATATTTAATCTAACCATGTTTAGTCTAACATTCTCTCATCACCGTTATTAACTTATCAGCTGTTAGGTATTTCCTAAAATGTGACATCTCAAATTTTACCCACAGCTGACCAGGCAGCCCTACCATATTTCTACGGGCCAGTAGCGGTAATTCTACTAAGCAACCTCGTCATATTCTTCTTCACTGCACGCGCATTTGCTTTGCACGATGATAAACTGAAAGACATTACGCGTGAGTAATTCTAATTTCACATGATATTTTATTTACTTTTTGTTACCTACGTAATTATGGGTGTGATGAATGCGTAATGGAATCGGAATCGTGGATATTTTTGCGATTATTTCTGTTTGCTTAATGATATAGATATGTCGTGGTGTCAATCTTCACAGTTTACTTTTCGTGACGTAATTTCCTACCACGTCTACTAAAATAATAGCCTGCTCAGTAAATTGTTTTTCCTCATTATGTTATGTATCAGGATGCACCAATTCTTTGCTACGGCAAACATCTGTAATCATCAACGACTACTTTAAGAACCAATTCCTTGAAATTGCTTATATTATGTTATTATTCTTTTTTATTATAGCACGTGTTATTAAAAGTTCTTTTTTTTAGCATTCGACATAGCGCATTCAGACTTCAGTACGTCAGATGACTGGGTGCGCCTGGGCACGGTTCTCGGTGCGCCGATACCTACCCTGGAACGGTCTACGTCACCGCCGCGGGAACCGCCTGTTAACTTCAATGAGAGGCTAAGGAAGTTCAAGAAAATGTGAGTAACTAAGGCAACGAGTTACGGTACTTCAATATCTGCGATTTGTCTGGTATTTTGTGGTGTAGCGATGCATCAATATGAATGGAAGTGACTCTTGTAGTAGATGCGTAGTGTATAGAGTCTTGTGGCGTAGTCGTAGACTATAAACTTACTAACACTAACCAGCATTCGATTATTATAGTGTAAGATGTCGCCTCCTTTTAAAATTTATTGATAAAATTAGACATTTCCCCTAAACGTAACGTAGGTAACTAATATAAATATATCAATCAGTAAAATCAGTAGGTAAGACTGAAAGTTTTCATTTACCTTCATGATCAGTTCTATCTCGCCCTCAAGTTTTCATAGTTTTATATTCAGAGACGAATAGAGTAGCTTCGATATTTCAATAATGCTTTGATTTTTAATGTTGTCTCCGACTCTCGACGTTATTATCATGATGCCAAGACTCTTTTCCATTCTTTAAACAGCTTCCGTACCTGCTGCCTGCTGTCTGTCATCATGGGCCTCTCCTGGGTCCTCGAGGTGGTCTCGTGGGCGGCCGGGGCCGGCACCGAGGCGGTCTCTGTCTGGTCCGTGTTCGACCTCATCAACGCGCTCCAGGGTGTCGTGATCTTCATCATATTTGTGATGCAGCAGCCTGTTCGCTCTTATGTAAAGGTAACTAAGCTGTTTATCATATTACTTTACATAAGCTACGGTCTACCTGCCTCTGTGGTCTAATGTTTAAGTGCATTGGGCTCTTGACACGGAGGTCGTGGGTTCGATTCCCGCGGGGGACACCTAGTGATACTCGTATGTCACTTTGTGCATTTTTCTCCAGTTGGTTAGGATATTGCAGGCTGATTCACCTGATTTTCTGAAAAGAATGATGATTTTGTGCTTCGGATGGCACGTTAAGTCGTTGGTCCCGACTACTGTCTCTGGGAGTAGTAGTCGTTACATAAAAATCACGTCAGAGGCCGTAAGGCGGTCTGAAAAACTCTGACACCAGGGTTTGTCCAAACGATAACAAGAAGAAGACGGTTGAATCATGTACATAAAGTACACTAAATTTTAGTGTACAAGTTGATATACGTGTGATTGCTGTCATTAAGCGTAGGAATTCTGAAATATTCTTGATGTGTTTATTGGACCGATGGGCTATTTATAGTTCTTATTATAATGTTTCGTATTCGATAAGATTCGTACCATTTACCGGACTTGTTATTTCGCTGTAATCTGGATAAAAATAGATATTCTTAGAATACCTATTTATCACCTGTTTTGATAGGTTGGATTACTGGATCGATAAGATATTTTGTTTGTACAAAACTCTATCGCGTAATTTTTGTTTTACTACTTAAAAAAACAGTAACAATCTAATGTTTTGTTATACAGTAGGCCTCGCATGTCACCCCCGAGAAAACGATAAAAATCGAGACGTGCCTCCATCTTTATTATTTTACGTATGCCAAAAAAAATGCGCATGACAGTTTTCTCGTTTAAACACTTTGTCGTGGGTGGCATGCTAGCCGTTCTGGGTATAAAATTAAATTCGTTACATATCTTAGGGTATGCTTAAGAGTCTCTCCACTTTGGAGTCAACATCAAAATCACGAAAAAAAAACTGTTCCATAGAAAAGGTCTACTCGAATGCCTACTCGAGCCGTATCGAGCAGTATGGGATAGCTTCGAACTGGCGAAAACAATCAGCTGCATCATACATATGGATCGCGTCACCATTTATGTTTTCTATTGAAGCCCTGATTTTATTTTCACAAGATCGAAGTTAGCCCCATAGTGAAAGTTGTTCAGTTTGATGGTCTAAAGCATCCCCCTAAGATATGTAACGTATTTAAGTTTACACCCTGTATGATAAAATTAATGGAATATACTAGATAGTCAAAAACCTGTGCATAAACAGACACCAATCAAGTAGTAGCGATACGTACTAGTAGGTACAGAAATGCACAAACACAACGAACGCGTCGGGCTACATAGAGTGGCTTGCCCAGTCATTTTACGGTTTGAGCCGGGACTAATTAAGAAATGTTTTTTTTTCGGTATATCCCTTTAAGAGCCAATTCGACCCTACAGTGCGTCCAAGATAGCTCTAGAGATTTTATAGTACCTACTTCTTAAAGCTGTTTGAGCGATATAAAAAAATATACAATATTAATTAACATTTAACCTAAATTTAAAGGTAAAACCGACGGCTCAAACATTTTCAGAAAGTAAAATAATCGCACTAAAACGATCTGTCAAAATCACAGAGCTATCTTGGACGCACTATAGAAAATCACGTCAGCAACAGCCCCAAATTTAAAATTTAGCATTTATCTCGTTCTATAAAACCTGACGGTAACATTTTTTTTTTCACATTTTCCACTTCAAACACGGAGTAAATATTTTTGTGTACTTATAAAGCTTCGAAAAATTAATGTGTATTTTTAATGAATATACCTATATTCTAATGTTTTAAAATTTCGATGAATATTTTATTGCTCAAAAGTCATTTATATTTTTGAATCCTTCTGTGTGTTAAGCCTTCTGTGAGAGACAATTTTGATTTCTATGTTGCGTAGCTAATTTTTTGTTTAATAAGTTTAAGATAGTTTTTTGTCACTAAATGGTGCCGGTTACAGTTTAAAAATCCCATTCATAATTACTTCCCATCCCTCCTAATAAAACTCCGTAAAATTACTGGGCGAAGAGTGCACGATGTGCGGGTCATTCACGGTACCGTAGCACACCTTCAAGCTCCTATATTGAATAAATTATATTGACTTTGACTTTGACTTTGACCTGACTGTAGCGTGTAGATCAGATGCGTGGCATGCGTAGATCGACTAGTCCCATTTGCGTTTAGTATCTATCTATACTGTTCAATTAAACTATTTTATTTAAGTATGTTATCACTATTTTATTTAGTCTAGTGGATTGAGCCTCATCTTGCAGCACGGAATCGCATTTTTTTACGCTCTATCCTTTTCTGTCGCTCAGGAACGTCATTCGCTAAACGTGAAAGACAGCGGGAATGCGATCGCGTTAGCAAGTAATGAAACGGTGAACTCAGACCATCAAACTGAACAACTTTCATTATGGGGCCTACCTCAGGAAACGCGAAAAAAAAACAGCTGTCCCATATAAAACTGCTGTACCTACCCGACTTGAATGTACGGGATAGTTGTTTTTGTTCCGTTTCCTGAGGTAGGTTTTTCACCGTTTCAGTATTTGCTAGGCTGTCACTTACACCCTGTATAAATATTTTATATACCACTTAGCTACGAACCAAAATAACATTCGAATATTTCTAAACATAATGTTTCTTTGTCCGACAGTTCTCAAAAATCTTCACTGTATGCAGAAGAAAAACCGATGGTTCCGAAGCGGCTGTGGTGAGTGAAAGAGACAGCATAGACTGTGCAGTGAATGGACGAAGAGATTTCGTGTAGTGCGGTGATTACCACTGTAATTAATGTAGGAACAATTGAAAGTGAAAAACGATCGAGACTGATACATGGTAACAGTATTATTAGTTCTGAAGATTGAGTGTAAGGTGGTCTAATAAGGGTTTTTTTCAGTTTCTTGAAAGTAATTTGTAAAGGAACGTTTTTAGCAGCTGAAAAATATCAAGTTATCCATGAATCTATTGTATAGCATGTCATTGATATACCCCAATATATTTATTTACATCCAGAAACATAAGTACCATACGATTAAAAAGAAAAGTCGCGTCAAAATATTAAATGTGTCTGGTTTCTGATAGTGATTTTTAAATCATGAACCACATCTAACAAATAGTTTCTATTTAAAAATTGAAATAACCATTGGTTTGTAATGTAAATAATAAAGCCTCAATATTGTTCGAACACCCACAGTCAAGTTAGGAAAGTGGCTGGTCCTCTCAGCTTGATATTTAGTTGGTAAAACGATGAAAATTGACAACCTGAATGAGTCACAACTTACATAAATATTAAGTTGGACGAGAAAAGTGGAGAATCTTTCCCAACCCCTCATCCCAATCACTCTGGAATAAGTTCGCTTTTAAACAGAAACATATTTTCCAATGCTTAAAAAAGCCTTCTATGTCCTTAAATATTTATTAAAGAAAATATTAAAAATAAGAAAGTAAAACATTTCATTTTCAAAAATCATTTTCTTAAAAAATTTCTATACTTGAAAAGTTTCAATCTTTAAAAACTCTGCAAGCTTTTCTTAATGTTGCATTAAAAGAAGCCTTTAATATTAGACCGCTATACATTATCAATCTTCAGCATTAGTGTTTCAAACTGTGAAAGAACCTATCCTATAAACTTCTTTCACTATTTTATTATTCCTGTGATAGAGCCTTAACATTGTTGAAACTGATTTGCTGCTATTCTACGTGTAAATTATTGTTTCTTTCTTGCTTTTATTATTACTATAGTATAAAAATTTCTACGAATACGAGATTTCCAAAGTATCTTCATCGTATCGAATACATACTAGCTGAAACTATACGTATGTTGCGTGTGACGTAACTGACATTTTTGTAACTAAATTATGACCACTCTATATTGTACCGCACATTCGATTCGAATCCCGATTAAACTGTCTAATGTATGGATAATACTTTAAAAGTACAGATTCATTTAAATGAACGCAGCGTACAGCAGGAAAAAGATTGTTCTGTTGAAAATGTCGGTTACGTTACCTTGTTCAGTTACTAACTGGAAAACAAAATGTTCAAATTTATTGCTGTTTGGGATTTTGTCCTCGATAGTACCCTGATTATACATTTATTATAATGTTGTAGGTAGTTTCATTTTAATTCCATTTATTTCAAGTGTTTTCGTATTTGATACGGTGGTAATATGATATAATCTCGTGCGGATTTTTGATATAAAATCTGTTGTTGTTTCACAAAACTACTTTTATCATCATTGAATTGCCAACTTAGTATGTTAATCATTGTGTTTTTTGAAAATACATTCCAGATGTAGAACATTCCTTATATACGAGTTTTTACTTATAAATATAGGTATGTCTATCTAATTATTTGTTTCTTTGGATTGATTTGTTGTAAAATAATATCGGGTTACGAGATTTAAAATTTAAACTCAACTTTGCAACCTCATGCTAATTATTAGGTTTCGTGAAGAAAACATTTTTTAAGAGATTATGACATTAAAATATCATTAGATGGCGCCAGAATGGTATTGTCTATTATGTATCTCGATGTTCATGTTTTAATCTGCCTTCGTCGTAACGAATGCGTCAAAACAAATAACAGTCTGTATGACAACTTTTAGAGTGCTCAAGAATTTTTCAAAATAATATTCCATACGATAATAATTCCGCTGTCTTAAACGGTATACATTTTCATGACATTTTAATTTGTTTTAAAACCCCTACCCAATATTATTCAAGCATGATTCATAACTTAGCAAAACTTTAATTGTTAAAAATTTGTCTGTTTAAGGTTATCGATTTATTTTATTTGTAATGGTTGTTTAACGTAAGTTTAAGGAAATAAGATATTTTTATATAACGTAACGTATTAATGCGAATGACCAACAAGTTGAATGGTTTTAAGTATGTATATTGTAAGCTGATAGTCGGCTTAAAGAATAACATCAATTAGTTGACCGTCCTACTTTGTACAGCCTATTTTATGTAGCCCTCTCTTTTACTTACTCATACATTTATAGACTCCATGCACAATCAATTTGTAGAAAGGAACAAATGCAATACGCATTACCATTGGCAATAATTAAATATGCTTAGTTCCCCTTTATTCCGTTTGATAGACAGGGTGAAATAGAAATAGATGGCATCCTGTCGCACGGTTTAAAATGGCAATCCTTAGTTGCGTAATATACTATTTTAATTAGTTTAGGTCACACGAGCTATAAAATAATATACGATACTCGTGACATCTGTAAGACTATTAATGCGTGGTGTTTAGCACCCTCGCTGCGCTCGAGTGCTACCTTCACGCCGTGTAATAATGGACCACTTAAGTCCATATCGTAATGTACTATTTTGCGATTTCAGATTTGCTCTCATCTCCCTTAGTACAAGTTTTTCAGTTTTATATGAAGAGTCTTAGTTTGAAAGGATGCCAACGATTTCAATTTCACCCTTAGCCAGGTCAAAAATTCATTGATCTTTCCTATTCAATGGTCTTTCATTGGTTTTTCAATATTTGTTACGGACTGAATTAATATAGTAAACCTCCCAATACACGGTTCTCCGGCTTTGGGAGTCAGGGACTCAATCGTTTGTATACCACTAAATGTAATCAAAGAAAGAATTTTATTTTATTTTATAGTAGATAGTAATAGTATCAGTATTGTGTTTGTCCTCTTTCGCGAAATTATTTGGTGTTTTTTCGCTAGGGTCTTCGTTCTCCAGCCTTACATAAATTGTTCTCCGAAATGGGCTTTTTATTTGCCTTGTTTTTTTGTATCTCGTTTGTAATGGATGGGGCTTTATGTTTCTAGATCTTTTGTTAAAGTTTCATATTCCAAGATCCATCGTTTAAAGTTTAATCCTTTATGGACTTCAATACAGTGATTGGCCACTGAAATAATGTTGTGCAATGATGGACAGTCAACTTTTACTAATAGAAAATGTGTAGTGCCATACGATAAAATTAGGTAATTATAAAACAAAAAATAATGGTGCATTTCATTTCCTTTACGAGAGCTAGTCATAATATTCTGTAATTATTAGGTATAATAATTAATAAATGTTATTATAAATAAGTTTTTAATTTATTATTAGATAAAATTTAGTTTTAATGTTACATTAAATTAGGAACATGCACACTTTTTGTTTTTATGTCTGAAAACGTCGACAGAAAAATTATATATTTCGGGAATTTAATAAATAGGTACAGAAAGTGTGACAAAACCCTTTTGTTAGAGTGATAATGTTGCTATCATAGTATATGTTAATACAAAAAATACATTATTAACCAGTAGTAAAACTTAAGCATCTGATGGTTTTACCACCGGCATCGGCAAAGAGATTTGTTACATAAAATTGTTACTGAAATGATTTGACAAATCCTATGGAGACCTTATAAATTTTCTAAGACCACAGCGTACACTAGAAGAAATTATTTGGGAGCAATCAAAGTCTAGAAGTCTGGCAATTAATTTGTATAGATTTTTTTAGTTAAATATAACAGTAGTGAGCTTCCTTACTATTTCCAGTACATAAATGTAAATAATAATTATTAAGTGACTGCTCGCCATCGACTATTTTCAAGCTTTCATTCTTATCACAGTTTCCTCTCCAATAACATTACTTTGCTCCTTTCGAACACTCCCAGTAAAGAGCGTGGTGAGGTGCTATAGGATTTGTCGAATATTTCCGTAAATACATCGTGTTTTATTTCATTTACTTGATAAGACTGGTCGTGTATCACTAATGGAACGGGAATACGTAATAATGATATTAGAATGCCATTATACAACAATAATAGATAGATAAGACAAAATGGTCACGATACGGCTATTAACCTATCATTTGAATTTTTTACTAGAACAAGAAAACTATTGCCAGCGTCAACTGCTATTTTCTGTTTTCTATAAAATGGTTTTTACATAGGATGATGCGTGAATCAGGCTATTTTTGGCATGAGGCTGAGATTTAGAGACGTTTTTGAGTCTTAGTTCGTACCATTGGATGTCAAAATACATACATTTTCGACCCTAATTAGACTAAGAGTCAGTTCACATCAGGCGAAAAAATTCTCGAGTACTTTTCATTCATAATTTGATAATTAACTCAATAGGGTATTTCACAGGTTTTAAACAACTGTTCTACGTTAATTGCTGATGTCTAAGGACTCTATAGGAAATGTTTATTTTACGTTCCATTACATATAGTGCAGGAAAAAACGAAAACAAAAAATTTTTATTTAAATATCCCGCAATACGTTTGTCCTAACAATATACATGGCAACAAGCTGGTGACGTCACGATGACATAAACTTTGTACGACACTTACACTCTACACGCAACTGTTTACAAGCAGTTGACGTCATCAACCATTCGGCCAATCACAGTCGTTTACGATCACGTGACTAAAGTAGACAAAAAATTATTTTCTTTGTCGATTTTCTCTTAAAATATCCAGTATTTTTCTTACCTGACTAAATAGTTGGTTTCCAAAATTAAGATTAAATACGGATGCCATCAATAGATGCTATATTTTACATGCTATCAAATACCCTATTGCAATAGCGTGCAAGAGTAAACGCGAACACACAGGGATTTATCTCTTGCACGCTATTTTCAACTCTATTTTAATTGAAATTGAGTTCATTATCAATTTATCAATGAAATGTTATCAAGCATTTTCCCGCTCAAAAGGCTTCTCCGAATCTCAATCCTGCCAGAACAGAACCCTTCCTATGTGTTGTGAAATGCAATAAGTATAGTAAATCACTCTTTAGTCTGTTTTATCACATTTTTAAAGATTTAAAATGAATCAAAATTAAGGCCTCCGCGACAATAATTAGATTTAAAACGCGTGTTAATTTTTATTTTTACTACAATAATTTCAGTTAGCAAATTCTTTTACAGTAAATAAAAATAATGTAAATGGAACTGTATAGCACTCTAATAATGTAAAGTGTATTTAAAAACTAAATCTAAGTGCGTGTGTACCTATGTAAAATATTATTGTTAAATGTTGATGCGAATTTTTTAAGTAAAATGACAATTTAAAATGATGTATATTTGTCTATTTTGCAAAACATGACGTTAAATAAACAAGCTTTATAATAAATGTGCTTTCATTTCACTTCCTTGAATAAGTATTTTTTTTATTTACAGGGTCCTTTTTAATATGCTGACACTTTTTTAAGGGGATGATCAGACTGTCAAACTGAACAACTTTCTCTATGGCACCAACATCGGAATCGCAAAAAAAAAATCTGCTGTCCCATACAAAACTGCAAACCTGCTTGAACCAAATGTATGGGACAGCTGATTTTCAGGAAGTTGTTCAGTTTGATGGTCTGATCATCCCATTAAAAAAGTGTCAGCATATTAAGAAGGACCCTGTATACCATTGACTAAGTATCATTCAAATATACAATACATCAACAAAAAATCTGGTATAATATTGTGTGTTAATAATGACAAAATATCGGTTGCTAAGAAGAACGTCGTTTTATGAGAAAAAAATTAATCTTTTGGTAGAGCCCCGGTTTTATTTCGCCTCTCAATCGGCATTTCTAATAATAGCAGACGAGAGTGGAATGGAAGGGTTACTCCCACCCTTACGACTGCAAATTCGACGAATTTCTGGCCGAAAATGTACTGTTTTCTTTTGTCATACAAGTCTTAAAATTAAGCGAAAAATATCTTGGTCAATGAAAAAGATATTATAAGAATCAATTAACACCAAAATTTCTGTAAAATGTATGGTAAGGACACAATAGAATCCCATTAAAACAGTTCATGTAAAAAGTAGCCAAGACTCACAACCCTTTTACTCTTAACTCTACGTAAGACTTATGTATCTGTTTACTATAAATAATTAAAAAGCAAGAACAATCTACAAAAATAGAGCTAAATGTATGGGACAGCAGATTTTTTTTTCCTGATTTGGATATTGGTCCCATAGAGAAAGTTTTTCAGTATGATGGTCTCATCATCCCCTTAAAAAATTGTCAGCATATTAAGATGGACACTGTACAGTTGCTGAAATTTAAAATTTCAGCTTTCAGTCATATCTGTCAGAGCATAATTAAACAAAATATAGAAAACGTTTTACGTAAACTTTTGGAGAAAATACAGCAAGTATGAAAATAGTTTAGGTCGTAGAATAGTGTTGCCATGTAAAACGACAGTGGCGCCCTTGATTAATTTCTACACTTTCTGGCCAAACTGTACTCAAGACTTGGCTTAAGATCTCATAACCTTTAAATCATTTTAGTCAAGAATAGGTACAGTATTAGAATAGAAAATTTCTAGTCAAAATTTGCCTTGTTAGGAATAGCCCGTCAGGCGGATGGAAGGCTTCCACGCTGTAGACGTTAATCTTGCGGAATTCCGAACCGCTGAGATATCCATAGCCACTCGCTCGTCGGCAGTCGGCACTCCGCAGCTCGGATCCGCTCCTCAATCGAACAGTTTCGATTTAGATTCAAATTGACGGGAATTACTTTTCGCAAGGGTTCATTTTCTGGAAAATTTTTGATACGTTGATTGCTAATGTAGGATTGTGGATTGGAAAAGTTAATATGTGACATCAATTTAAAACCGATCGACCTTTTTGTTTAATAGCTTTTGCCCGCGACTTCCTCCGCGCGAAATTAGAATATCGTAAAATACTTTCTCAGGGGTGCACCCTACATCCTCCGTAGAATCTATGTTCCAAATTTCATCTTCAGCGGTTTAGGCTGTGCGTTGTCAGTCAGTCAGTCAGTAACGGAACTGTTTTATAAGTATAGACTAGGTTTTGGCTGCGACTTTGTCCGCGCGGATATCGGCTTTTCGAAAAATCCTTTCTTAGTGCACTAGGGGTGCACTGCTCTGTAGAAGATTTGTAATTCCTCATGTTTCTAAATTCAGCGGTTTAGGTAGTAAGATGTCTTCCCGTATACAACTTTTTAATGATTTAACGCAAAACTTGAAAGTAGGTTGTTTAGAATCGAGAGCAGAATCGAATTATCATGTTTTCAACATAGGTAATTTTTTCAAAATATTAAATAATTTGTTTGTTAAATTTACAATTTTCACTTTTTCAACCATTTTCACTGTTTAACCATTGTCACTTTTTCAACCATTTAACCATTTTCACTTTTTCAACCATTTTCACTTTTTCCTCTTAAAATCTATGCAACATTTATGGTGTTTTTAGGAAGATATATACACGAAAAACAGTCTACAACATTCAAGCTTTCACAAGAGTAAATGGAGACAAGGAGAGAGACTATAAGCCCTTTACTTTAGCCACAGTATAAGAAAGAGTATCTAGTCTTTAGCTTCATGGCTAAAGCTTGGTAAGTTAGCACAGTACAGTAATAATACGGATCGAAAGGAAATAATTTATAATAAGAATTTTTTTGCTAGATCGTTTATACAAATGGTATTAGCGAATCCAACTAAATTTCGTCTTTTTAGTTTTTAGTACTAAAATGTAATTTTTTTTTTGTGTCAGATTTCTTTCTTTTTTATTGTTTGTTTTAGGTTATGAGTTTCAATACACTGTGTAAAGTTTGTACTAAAATTGAGTATTTACCAATTTCTACTTATTTAAAAACAAAGGTACCGTGGTGATTTTTCTTTGGATTTACTTCTAATAAAATAGAATAGAAACGTATTTAACAAATGAAATAAAAAAAAAATTTAAACTATTTTTTGCCAAATTTACATGCTCTTTTTACTTTGTTAAATTATTTTCAATCTAAATGATAACTAGAATTATAATCTAAAGTATAAAAGATAAAAAACTGCTATTATAAATTATTTACTTTCGCCGTACAAGCACACCGTAACTTTACTGGTCTAAGCCCCACTTGCGTCAACCTGGGTTAGCAATAAACTCCAGGTTAAGTTGGTAACCCATGATTTTTTGTATAGAAAAACAAATGAGAGAGCTATTTTATCCGGAGTTAATAGCTAACCCGTGGTTGACGCAAGTGGGGTTAGGTATACTGTTTTGATTGTTGGATACAACCAAACAACAAACAACGGTTAGGACTGATGCTCTATTAGACTGAGGAGTAATATCCTGTAAAATTCAGTAATATGCCTTGGGAACAAATTTGGTACGCTCGTCCAGGCGAATCTTCAGACTGAGATAAATGTTGTCTACATGTCTGTGTCTAGTATCTGAACCGCGACGTCGTCTGCAGCATTCTGCATATCATCCTATAGCAAAATGTTGAGAAAACGTTATTTGTTACAAGAGGGAAATACAACAATGTTCCTTATTGTTTTGTATTCCGTTTTATGTTCGATTTTTAGTGTTTTGTACCAAAATTGGAAAAACGGACCGCTTATGAAATCGCTTTGGTGTCCGTCGGTCAAGTTATTTTCTCTGAAACTATCTTTGCAAAGACAGGGTTGACATTGGACGTGCTGTACGTCTAGCATGATTTCTCTACTTGCGCGCGTAAAAGTCGCGGCAAGCGCGGCTTTCGCTCTCCGAAAAGTGCGGGAACAGGTTATTTTCTATGCAGCGAAGGCGCCTCGCGCGCCTGTAGAGTAATCATACTAGACGTGCTGGTCACTCAAGTATCGATGAGAGCATCAATATAAACCAATGGATGCCAATCCTCCTTACAAGCATCGAAACACGAAAATTGTCCATGGTGGTCAGTAATATTCAATAGGTATGCCACTTTCCTGGATGTGAGTGTTTATATGTATCATTTTGATTGAATCCAAAACGAGCAATTTTGGATCAATCCAAAACTGCTCCTCTCCTCCTCCTCCTAAACTCCTTTGGTTTGGTTTTGAAATTCCAGTAATTATAAACAGTTGCAAGTTTAGTTTGAGACAATAATATCAATGTCTAAAAATGCGTTATTTTCTTAACTTTGAAACATGAAATTATTTGCTGTAAGCGTATTATAGTACTAACTACTCTGTGCTGTACTTAAGGTGTGAAAATGATTACGACGATAACTTTTGTCAATTTTTCATTCCGCTTGGAGCGGCACTTAGCCAGTTGGTTATACATTTTTAAAAAGGCAGCACATGGCATTCATCTGTCCTCTGGTTTTTTAAACAAATTGGAAGCAGAGTTCTATTGTATTCGCATGAATCGGGTATGCGCAACTAGATAAAACAGTGACTGTTTCCATTGCAAACATGTCAATTTATTCAACATTGTGTCAACCGCAACAAGGTGTAAAACAAAACACGATAACCTATTTGTAGTCAAGGAAATCTACGACTTTTGTTTGGAGTAGGTTGAATTAGTTGCACTTTTGGTGATAATAAATAAATAAATACTGGAAAAAGAAATTCAAAATAATCATAAGCAATTATTTATAAAAAAATTAAGAGTTTCGGTAGGTACAAGTGAAACGTGGATGTTCTGGAGTTTTCAGAATATCTCTGACTGCTCTCGGAAAATATATTCGTGAGCATATGCTTTTGCTTTTTAAATGTGAACAAAAAGTGGAAAACTCGTGATTTTGTGCAAGACGGCTTCTTTCAATACTGTTTACGTATAATAGCAATAATCCCCAGTTAATATTGTTATTTTGAGTAGATATTTCATCTTTTGCATGAACAATTTACAACCTCAAAATTACTTTACTGTTTGTTTGCACAGATTAAATTTGCCTTGTGATGATTATGTAACTGAATCGTTTGCGGGTTAGTGGAAGAAATATGTTCAGTAATAAGCTTGTCCATCCAACGCTTTTATAACCACGAAATCTCGACAGTAGTGTAATAAATGATTTGAAACACACTTTACTAAAATATCTTTAATGTAATCTCAAACCGTATTTTTACTGGACTATTCATACAGTTTGAAATAAACGAACCGTATATTTTATTTTGTCAGACGTAAATTACACTAGATATATCAACAATTTACGTTTGAATAAATTTGTTGAGAGGTAAATTACGACTTATTTATTAATTAACTAGCGCTTTCCACGCGACTTCGTTTGCGTAGATTTTCTTATCTATGATCCAACATCTCTAGTAAACAGAAATACCTACTTACTGTGTAAATATGACTTCAATGGGGAAAGAAAGAATCAGAACTTACCCGATTACTAACAGACACCCCAACGATTAAATATATATATGCAACCAAACCAACTCCAACTCCAACTTAATATGCTGACACGTTTTTAAGGGGATGATCAGACCTTCAAACTGAACCACTTTCTCTATGGGACAAACATCGAAATCGCGAAAAAGCTGTCCCATACATTTGGTTCAAGTAGGTTTGCAGTTTTGTATGGAAGAGCAGATTTTTTTTTTACGATTTCGATATTGGTGCAATAGAGAAAGTTGTTCAGTTGGATGGTCTGATCATCCCCTTAAATAGTGTCAGCATATGAAGAAGGACCCTGTGTATAGATTATTGGAAAATGTATGCACCTATTCGTACAGGAGTGTAATAATTATTTGAATGTCATAATCCTGATTCGTATACCAATAATTCCATACAGCTTGTGAATTATTTTAATTTCAGTTTGTTGGAGGTTTCCTCACGATATTTTTCTAGACCACCGATGTTTATGATCATATACAACGTGTTAATTATTAAGTGCAACACCTCATACACCCCAACTGATTTAAAACAAAATAATTCGATTTAAATAATAAGAACATTATTTTGATAGTAAAAATTTAAAGTTACTTGCATTTTAAGTTTTGAGACAAAAATGGGTTCTTATCATTTCAGCAATTAATGAATGCGCTAAAGTGCTCATGGATACATTTTCAGAATCTTGTTTTGGTATTAAGTGAGAGGGCACTCTCACCCTACTTACTCGATCGAGTGCAGTATATTTTAAATTTTACAAACAAATTATTTAATATTTTGAAAAAAAAATACCGGTGTTGAAACCATGATAATTCGATTCTGCTCTCGTTTCTAAACAAACTACTTTCTAGTTGTGCGTTAAATCATTAACACGTCGTATAAGTTTCTAAAAGTTCATTGGCCTGGTAACCAGCCTATAATACTTATAGGCTGGGATCCAACCACCTAGCATAAAATACTCAGACAACATTTTCGGATGGAGTGTATCCATGTTGTTTTGGAGCAAACATAGGTACAGGGTGTCTCAAAAGAAATTTTATATTTAGTGGATCGATTAAAAAAAAAGTAAGCCGTATATAGAAAAATTTTTTATTAATTATTGAAATACACTTTTTGGGGATTTATTTCTTAAAAATGATATCGTCTAAATGTAGACCCTCGCGTTCTCGGCACTCATTTAATCGAACAGTAAAATTACTTATGACGGCTCGGCAGGTGGATTCAGGGATGGCTGCCATTTCGTGACGGATATTTTCTTTCAAATGGGCCAGTGAAGTCGGTTTATCGGGTTTCTGATGTTTGCGTTTTGGATTCGTTGCACTCCAGTAGCGGCAGTTCTGCTTATTTACGTGGCCATTAAGATGAAAATGAGCTTCATCCGAAAACAAAATGTTGGTAAACGTTGAAAATCGCTCAATCACCTGATTTACGAAATGAAGCCTCTGACTGGCATCTTGGGGCTTTAATTCTTGCACCAATTGAATTTTGTAGGGGTGCATCTTTAGGTCTTTGTGCATGATGCGATGTAATGATGATCTATGCACATTTAAAGCACTTGCGCGCTTCCGAATTGAAAGGTTCGGGTCGTTACGAACAGACTGATTAACATTCTCCACGTTTTCTACCGTTCTTGATGACCTAGGTCGCCCGGATTTTGATTTATCTAGCGTTGTACCGGTCTCTTCGAATGAGAGGAATGCTTGGCGCATCATTTAAGTGGCGAAAACCTCGAATACTGCAGAATTTTCTACGCGCTACAGTCGCCGAATCACCGTTTTTGTAAAACTCTCGCACGCACAACGCGCGGTCTGCTCCCGAGAAACGCTCCATAGCGACTGAATTCCCAAGAGCCAGGCTACCGATTGACATAACCCCCGCGCCCCTCGGATACGTTGCGCTCACGCAGTAAGCTAAATAAATATAAAATTTCTTTTGAGACACCCTGTATTAATTAGAGATGGTCCGAATGTGGTTTGAACCGAATACGAACTTCGGCCGAACATTCGGTGAAAATAAAAAGTTCGGCCGAAGTTCGGTTCAATTTCGCCGCTCTTTCTCGAGAGCGATACGGCCCTCTGCGCGGCCCAGAGCCGTCCCGGCCGATTATTTCCAAATACGTCATCGGTGCGTGCGATGTTAGAAGAATCGTAAGTTTATTTCATTTTTGATACAAGTCTAATTTTGATGTCTATTGAATTAGGCAAATATTTATAAGTGGTCTGTCCACTGTCCATTATAAGTGGCGACGGGCTCACCCCCCGTCACACTGAACAGAGTTTCGGTACTACTGGAGAAATGTGGATGTTCTGAGGTTTCATAATATCTCTGACTACCCCCTTGGGGAATATAGTCGTGAGCATATGTATGTATGTGTATGTTTAATAAATAATAATTAGAAGACCTAATTTAAATAATATACTGGGTCGGGTGCTGGTCCCGTCCCATCTAAGGGGAACGAGCAAAAGAGTGGGCTCGGTGGCGGAATCTGCCGAAAAGGCAAAAGAGGAGAAATACAAGGGTATCGGCACCCAATACAAATTCATGGTATTCGGTGTCGAAACCTTTGGACCGTGGGGTCCCGGCGCCCAGGCGCTTTTCAAAGATCTGTCAAAGCGCCTGGTAGACTCGACCGGGGATCCAAGGGCTGGCGCTTTCCTCGCTCAACGGATCAGCTTAGCCGTTCAGCGAGGAAACGCTGCCAGCATCTTGGCTACCCTCCCGCGCGGCCCAGACCTGCACCATATTTTAGGATAAGTTAGTTATAAGTTCTCTATATTTTTAATTTTTAATTTACCTACCTACATTCATTTGTTTTGTGTTAATAAATTTATCCTTTAATAATATACTTTATTAATAATAAAAAATACATTCTTTGTTAATATTTCGGCTCAAGCTGCCGAAATTCGGTTAAACCGAATGTAAAACGAATTTCGGCCCATTCCTAGTATTAATTCATTAAAAATAGAGCCGTTTTCATTACTAATTACAAACACATGTTAGTATTTATCGTCGCACTCAAATCAAGCGCGAAACCCTTATAAGCGTAGAACAATGATTATAAACTTACGACGCGACGTGAAATATTGCCTCTCTCGGTGATTTTCTCACCCTGTAGGGTGAGTGGAAAATGTTGAACTGTAAAGATCTGTGTTCACGAAACTTTAATGCCGTTGTGTTTGTTAATATAACCAAAAGTTAAGAGATTTAATAATCTACAACGGCTAATAAATAAACGCAAAACTAGAAAGTAGTTTGTTTAGAATCGAGAGCAGAATCGAATTAATAAGGTATCAAGTATTAAATAATTTGTTTGTTAAATTTAAAATTTACTGATTTCGATGTCGACCCACTGCCACCCACCAAATAATATTTGGTCAAACAAAGTTGTTATACCTGATTCGTGATTATAGAGATTGTTTTTCTCTCATCAGTTAATAGTTTTTTATACAGACGGGTTTTTTATACGCCTCATTCTGTAAAAAAAGAATTGTCATCTACTGTGAATTTAATATAGCGACCGACGATTTCTATCACACAGTCTGCACAGACCCTTACAGCTCTGTTTATAACACCGAGTGTGATTGATGGGCTCTTATCTGCCGAGGTGCACATTGAGCCTTCTACCTTGAAATATGGACCGGCTGCATATTTCGGGGATTAAGGAGTATAAAAGACTGTGAAGGGGTGCATTAGCTGATATTGGTGTATTGGGTGCCAGCCGGCGTAGATTTATTATGCTCGTATTGGAAGTTTCAGCTGGAGCAGGAATGTAGAGAGTTTTTCTGTTTTGAGACTTATGTTTATGGGGAAAAGATTAAATTATATCCACGCTCGTTTATAAAACGATATAAACAACAAAGATTTTTCGTCACAATAACAGTTTTATGTTGCAGTTTTGAAAAGCGATTTAATTATTTTGGCAAATGATAAGTATACAATTTTATAATTATGGTTAGAGATAAAATAATGTTGGTTCTGTTACCATAAAAACATCATCATCAGCCTTTGAAAGACCTTAATAGTTTAATAGTTTATTAGGTACACCAACGACACATTCACAAATTTGATTAAAGGTTTAAAAATACAAGAGCATTAGGTCTTATGAATACATCACTTATGCAAATGAGATAAAGTAAAGGATTAAAATATGTTACACTACCTGACCTTCTCCACTTCCTCTCATCACGAATAACTGTAACGGGCCACGAACCCCTTTGCGAATTGTAATGTATACAATATTCGTTTACTATTCGTCAATCTAGAACATGATGAAATATAGGTATATTGTTATTAGCAAAGTAGATAGGTAATATTGCTTTATTTAGCTCAATTGGATAGCTCCACGGTTAGTAAATCATGTTGGGTGATCAATTACCCCGGGCTTCCCTTCGATAGCGTCGCATCTCGGATTTGTTCCCTCTGTACATTAGCGATATAAGCAACTGTCGTTACGGATCTTACCATAGGATCACGTTTAAAATATTGTCAGCAATTTTATTTTAAGTGTCTACGCTTTGTAGTTATTGTACTCTTCTTGTTCTTTGAAACTGTTTAATAAAATGTTACGCAGTGTGAGACAACGGAGGGATATCATTTTAAAAGATAATAGGTATTTAGGTAGTGGTAGCAAGGATTTTGATCACACCGCTTAAAGTACTATGATACTATGATCGTTAGTTTGTTATTAAGGTTAGTTTATCCTAAAATTTCACTGTTTACCTTCATACATTTCAGCTACCGTTTCTCGTCGCAACTTAAAATCTAGTCAACAACTATACACGGTGTAAGGAAATGTATCATTAACCTATAAACCACATACTCTACCCATCAAACTGAACAAAGGTAGTTTGGAAGCAAACCTGTCAGAACAAACAAATGCCTGCTTTCCCATACGTTTGAATAGAGTAGGTATTGCAGTTTAGTATGGGACAGCTGATTTTTTTTTTGTTCTGTCAGGTTTGCTCCCATAGCAGAATTTGTTCAGTTTGATGGGTAGAGTATGTGGTTTAAAGGTTAATGATACTTTTCCTTACAACCTATATCAATAAAATAAAAAAATATTTTAATATTAGATTGGCAGACTTGGCATAGGCATCAGAATTTCTTCTGACACTAATAGATCGTCCCTGAGAGTAGGCCTGTGCCCTGGAATGCAATTCTCTAAGCGCAACCATCGTCATAACCTTGTGGGGACTTGTCACAGATGTCAACACCCACAAGTTATAGCAACGAAGCTAACAGATGGCACTCGCAAATGTGTACGTAAGACAACTTGCGACGTCACATTAGTAACCCGTTAGCCGCTACATATAAGGTTCACAATCGTATACAAGACATGAATCGCGCAAGAGAAATAATCACAGAGATTCGATATATATACAAGGTCCAACTAAGAACTGTCGGACCACGGCCAGTTCCTAGGCTTAACACCTAGCCTGGCGGAAGATCTTCCCTTTTCACCGGAGGAACCTTCCACAGTAGTTCCTCCACAGTGGTGACCCCGACGCGATACCACCACACAACCACGGGATAATGGGTACGGGGCATTGGGTTGTGTGGTTGTGGTGATCGGCGTGTTGTCAATTCGGTATCGCTAAGTTTATGTCATGTGTCAAACTGATATAAAACATCGACGACGATCTGAAGAATGCAAAAAGGATGTTACATTTGTAAGCTCAGCTATGTTTTTGACAGCAATGTGACGCTTAGAGAATTGCACTCCTGCAGGGCTGCGTTCAGAACCTTCGGGTGCGGTTGTTTGGTTGTTTTTCACTCTAAGGTACGGAACGAACAGTTGTTTTTCAACTCGCCAAAAGGTACGGAACGATCCCGGTTGTTTTATAACCTAAAATTTTGACATTGACAGTAATATGGGCTTCCAGGGCTTCCAGGGCTTCCATCATTTCCAAATACAATAAAAACTCATCTTCCATGCTAAAGAATCAAAGAGTGCATAAAAATAAATTGAAAAAAACTAACTTTTATTCAAAATGAGCAAAAAGTCAAGTAACCACAGATAATCAAAACGTCAGAGTGTTTTTTAACCATCTAATTTGATGGTTAAAAGTTGCAACCCGTCAGAGGTACGGAACGGTTGAGTTGTGACAACCGAGTTGCAAAGGGCGTTTTTTCACCGAGGCTCTGAACGGCGTTAGTGCCAAAAGTTGCACCCAGATTGCACTCTGGGCGTGGGGTCTGAACGCGCCCCAGTGGAACGTTGTAGACTGATGATAATTAATGACGAAATCAATGCCTTTTCAAAAAAGGATAAAAGTGTTCTGATTATAGTAAACCCTTGCAAGCAAATATGTTATAACACCAATGAATAATGTAGACCAAAATTTCCGAGCCTATTAAACTCAAGTGACTTTACTCACACATGAATAATATGGAAACCAGAGATTTTACCACAATCTAGAGCAGACAAATTAGTTTAGCTGAATAATACAACTTAACTTCATAGAGGAGAACTATGTGAATGAATGTTTTATTAGACAGGCATTTAGTTTGTAAACTACTTTGTTAGCTAGGTTAATTATTATTCTAGTTAGAATTAACCCTCATTATTAAGTAAGTTCGTAATTTCTTTTCTTTGTTCATTTGTTCTTCGTATAAAATTGGATATAATTTAATGACTTGACATGGAATTGACATAGTAATATAATATCGTGGATATGCTATGAGAGCTGGTGTTAAAATCATTTTAAAATAATTATTGGTGAACTCATATTAAGCCGAAATGTCATAAAAGATTTAATACATGCTAACGTTAGACGACTTTTAGTAGTCAAATACTACTAATCAAAAATGGACTATCTATACAACGTGTTAATGAATAACCGCAAAACCTCATACACCCCAATTGATTTCTAACAAAATAATTAGATTAAAAAATATTTTCAATATTTTGATAGTTAAAATTTGAAGTTATTCGCATTTTAAGTTTTCAGGCAAAAATGAATTGTTATCATTTCGGCAATGAATGAAAGCGCTAACATGCTCATGGATAAATTTTAAGAATCTTGTTTTGGTAGTAAGTATGGTGAGAGTGCCCGAGCGGTGGGTTAAGATCGAGTTCATAAAATTTTAAATATTACAAACAAATTATTTAATATTTTGGAAAAAAAAAAACCTATATTGAAAACATTATAAGTCGATTCTGATCTTGATTCTAAACCAATTGCTTTCTAGTTTTGCGTTAATTCATTAACACGTTGTATAAGTATGACACAATACGACCAGAAAATGGAATATAAGATAAAATACACGGTTTTAGTAGAAATGATGCCAAAGATCGATGAATCAATACGTTTGGTGACAAATGTCTACAGAACTTATCGACCCGAGTTTTCCAGTCGAATAGAACTCGACAATGACTCATTGCAACTCGTAGTAGCGCCGCGGATCGTGACTTATCTCTCGTTCGCTAACATCCTTCATCCGCATCGATTCATTTCGCTTCGTCACACAAAACATGATAGGCGATTAGGAATTGCAAACACATGGTTTACTTATACAACGTGTTAATGAATAAGCGCAAAAACTCATACACCCCAACTGATTTACAACAAATAATTAGATTGAAGCAATAATTTCATTATTTTGATTCTTAAAATTTTAAGTTATTCGCATTTTAAGTTTTCAGACAAAATTGTTATCATTTCAGCAATGAATAAAAGCGCTAACATGCTCATGGATACATTTTGAGAATCTTGTTTTAGTAGTAAGTAGGGTGAGAGTCCCCGAGCAGTGGGTCGATATGGAGTTCATTAAATTTTAAATTTTACAAACAAATTATTTAATATTTTGACAAAAAATCCTATGTTGAAACCATGATCATTCGATTCTGCTCTCAATTCTAAACAAAATACTTTCTAGTTTTGCGTTAATTCATTAACACGTTGTATATAAACGTCAACTTTGCTGCAGTGTTTTTGTGAACTTGCTACGACTTGATCAGTTGAAGTCGTAGTAGGCTGAAGGTACGAGTATTTCTTACAATTATTGTCGAAAAATCTTGTAGTTGTAGCAAATATTCTGATTAGGTACCTTGAAAAAGAATGAATAAATGAATGAAATATACTTTATTTACACCAAACATTACAGAGCACAGGAAACAAAAACTGGTTATGGCACAAATAAGGCGGTCTTATCGCTAAAAAGCGATTTTTTTTCCAGACAAACTTAAGAAATAGGGTTGTGTTTTTGTATGGAATGATTTCTTTCTCTCTGCTCCTTAGAAAATGAAGGTAATGCTCGATGACAAGCTTTGCTCACTTTGGAATGATCACAATCGAATGCTTTGGTTTAAATTATTTTATGGACACATAATACGAATGACACGAATGAAATATGTTTTGGTGTTTTAAGCGGGCTCTGAGCCGTATTTTTTATTTCTTAACCATATTCCAACATTTCCAAAAAAAAAAGAATGTCTGATCTGCTGATTTTCAATTTACAGCAGTAGTTATGATCTTTGAAGCCACAAAAAGTGGACACTTTTGGCGGTAATAATCCGTAATGTTTCAATAAATTGAAAACCAACAATGACTACAATGTGACATTTTTATTTTTTGAAAATGTTGTGTAAAAATACGATTGAGGGCAGCACTACAGGCTTGGTACCCTGTTAAGCGCTGAATGGCAACGAATAGTTTTTGCCGTACTCATATTGTGGCGAAAAGAAAATAAAAAAAAATCATACAACAGCACAATCTCAGAACAAGTTGGTTTTTGTAAACGTTCAGAGAGAAAGAGCAATAATTCTTGCCAAGATCGTAATATTTTTTTGATCGCATACTATTATACGAATGGGCGTTCCTAGACCTTTCTCATTTTTAGGGTTTTTATATAAGTATTATGAATCGGACGGACCTAAATGTTATTCAACGATAGTTTTACAGGGTGAAATTGATATCATTAGCATCCTTTTAAACTAAGAATCTACCTAGAATTAAATATTTTGACAGGTTCTTACCGCGTTTTGGTATATTTGAGTTCCCGATATTTTGGCAGTGTTACAACTACCATGATCACGCCATGCCATGCCATTGTCAATATCGGGAACTCAAATTTACCAAAACGCGGTAAGAACCCGTTAAAATGTTTAATTCTAGATTAATAACTGCGTAACTCTCAAAAACTGTATTAAGAATCTACCCATCAAATTGAACAACTTTTTAATTGATCTCATTAGTAACCTTTTAAAGTAAGAGTCTACCCATCAAACTGAACAACTTTTACTATGGGAGCAAACCGATCGGAGCAAAAGAAATCTGCTGTTGAACAGTTCAGTTTGATGGGTAGACTCTTACTTTAAAAGGATACTAATTATATCAACTTCACCCTGCACAAGCGTTGGTGGCGCATTGTGGAGAGGTATGGACACGCAAACACGAGGGTACGAGTTAGAATCCGCGGATGGCATGCCACGTAGGTACCAATATTTTTTTCTAATCTATGCACGCAATACCGACTACTCTGTGTGACCAATTTCTGAAGTGCACGCGTGGCATGCATGTAATTCGTCCGCATAATGTCCGTGCTTTAAGTTATACAAGATGTCAACAAATGAGTATAAAAAACCATCCAGAATCTGTACCAAATTAATTTCTGATATTAACTGCAAAACTTGTAGAAATACCTATACGGTACATTTGTTTAGTTTTAGATGTACACACGGCGATAGATCAACTTACCTACCTGCTATGGGTATAGGTTGATCTGTCGCTGTGTTTACTAAATGGTTTTTAGATTTTACGTTACGTTGACAACTTAGTTACTACGCAAACGTTGGACTACGCACGTTGCCGATCAGCTCCCAGAGCCATGTGCTAAAATATAGTTATAACATGTAATAAAGACTATGAAAAATTCAATTTCCTTGCAAATGCTCTCACTCACACACGTTCCATGGATGCATACTGAAACTGGACGTAAAACTGGACTGTCGAGTGCCATGTTGCAATTTCCAGATTTCCATTCGAGTCGAGACCACAGAAATCAATAGTATTTTTCCACTCACCTTTGTTGACATACGTATAGATTTTATAGCCGTGCTGGCGAGGAACATTCAAGAGTTTTATTACAATAGAGTGTAAGAATAATGTTGGAAAGTTAGTTTTTGGTATTGAATTGGTCGTATCAGTATTTTGGAAAATGGGTTTCCATGTCGTCTTTTGGTATTCCCCAAAAATCCCCATCACAATCACCTATCTTCTCCTTTGTGTTTTCCTTCTCCTCGAGAGATCGAGGCAATTAAGAATTTACAAAGGCATCGCAAGAGAATCTTACGTATCTATACTCGTATCTCCATGTCAATGCAATTGCCTGCTAAATGTTAGGATTATGGCAAATACCCTCTTCAAGCCCCTTCATATCTAGCTACGAACTTGTTGTTGCGACATGAAAAAAGTATCACAATTGTAACTTAGTTATGTAATGTTTATTACGCTGGATTGATAAGTCAAAAATGGGATTCCAGTTTGGGTCATGTATGTGATATCATATGTTATTTACAGGGCCGTAGCTAGAATTGAAATGAAGATATATCAAGGTAGATCAGGTATAAGAAGATCAAAACGTAGGGTGCAAGAAAAAGGTTACAGCTTATTGGGACTTCCAACTTAATTTAGTGAAATCGTATTTCTAAATATTGCAAGGGCAAAACATTAAAAAAAACATCAAAATCAACCATCTAGCGTTCTTGTTTTAAATTGTATTCTTCTATTCTTGGTGTGCAAATAAATAATATTTATCTTATCTTATCTTAAAAAAAAACGAAGGAAGAGAAGCGTGCTCGACATTTTTCACAACAATACTCAAATTGGTGTGGCGCTCGCGCGCCGGTGGCACAAGCGAAAGGAGCTCGAAATTTCACAGCAGTGTAACCAGAATTATGTTAGTTTAAAATTTATTTAAAAGTTGGAGTAAGCTCGAAATGTCACGCAACATACGACTTGGCTGTGACCACAGCCCAGTCGATCCGTAAATAAAATTAAGAAACGAGTGAGCGAAGCGAGCGAGCAAACGTGATTGCGGCTAGAATTAGGTAAATTTTAAAGTTTTATAATTTATCTACTCATAGCTCTCTGTCATAGCTCGTGCCACCTCTATGGTGAAGACGGTAGAGTGGACGGGTAAATATTAAGGTAGGGATTGTTCAAAAACTGTATTAGGGATTGTTATTTTTAATGTAGAGCATTGCCCCACGGTGCCTCTCCCACCCCCAGCTACGGCCCTGTTGTCTAGACATTTTAAAAGCCTTGTAGCTGTGCCTGCGGGTAGATAGGTGCCTACTTAGTTCATTTATAGTTCTGATTATTGAACACTTTTTAAAGCTCAGTACGATAAGTTTTAACAAACTTTACAACTGAGAAGAACTCTCTCTCAGCTCAAATGAAAAATAGAAAAACAGTTTTAAATAAAACTTTTCACTTTCCAAGCCTCATCCAATCGAACTGAGTACCAACTCTGTACCCCACTTCGTAGAGACTGGCAGCAAAAATGAACAAGATTGATTGTTTGTCATAGCGAGATATGTACAGTCAGCAAATAAATCCAATTTTTTATTGGACTTTAGGCAATACATAAAAGTAATTACTAGAGTTATCCCGCGACTTCGTCCGCACAAATTATATGCCAGATTTTAAGTCAGATCATAATGTATCAAATAAAAAGTTTCATCAAAATCGGTTCAGTAGTTTTAAAGTGATGCACGCACACACAAACAAACAGACAGACAAAAAAGTAAAGTACTTAAGAAAAAGGTTGATTTGGAGTCAGGGACACTGGGACACCTAAAAACCATAATCGTCATCTTTTTTTATAAATATCTTCAATGTTACAGTTTTAGAATAGTGAAGATACTAATTGGTCTTATGTCAGGCATATAAAATAAACAATATAAAATATTTTTTTTTCCAAAAAACATGATCCGGAGGGTTAGAATTCTATCTGTAGATGTAACTCGGTAATATGGCACATATGGCTGGTGAATGGACCGTCCCCACCACCAGCTATCTTTCTCAGGATGCCATTGCTGCTGGCGCGCACTTCGCATTACTATGCTTGAAGCATATTTTTTGCGGTGTATGGCATGAAAGCCATCTACTTGTGCGCTTGTAAAGATCTGTGACGCACTGAATATAGCGTCCATTAGGTACACGAGGTATAAAACTACTTTACCTACATCCAGTCTCAGAATAGAACAATGCATTTTTTTAATGCTTTAAACTTAGACGGTTGTAAAAAGCGACTTCTTCTTCTAGCCGTACTTTCACAAAGCGTGCTCTAGGGAATATTGCTGGACTAGATGGGAATTATTGCTGATAGCTCAAGTTTTCAAGCGTATCGTTATTGTATCGAAATCGTATCAAAATTTATAGGAATACGGACGAAACGAAGCTCATCAAAATTGTCTAAAGATTAGAATTAAGCCTTAATATGATATCTTGTGTATTTATACTTTTATATGGCTATACTTCATTTCAAATAAGGACGAAGTGATTTTTCGATTCCTATATAGTTTTCTGGCCAAATATTGATCAGGAGTGCGATTTTTGAAACTCATTCGGTGAACTCAGCAGTCACTTTGACTTGCGTGTTGACAATGTTAAGATCTAAAAATGTTATGAAGTAAATTTTTTTAAGACTAATATTTAATGAGTTATTTAGATTATTGTATAATTTTCGAATTTGATTTCTTTTGATTAGGAGGCACCATAGTAACATAATGAAGGACTAGCCATTCAAAAATAGGTACCTACACCGACTAAAATTAAGTAGTTTATTAGAGGTGAGGTGGTTCTGAAAAGGTCAAGGTTGTTCGGTCAGGGAAACCTCTTAAACGATATCATATCAGTTTGTTGGTCTGAATTACACCTGAAAAATATATCTGTCATCAAAAATATTATTTTTTTGATTGTGTTAATTTATTCCGGGAGAAGAGTCTCAAGTTCTTCACAAATCTCACATAATAATGAAGTAGATAAGATATACAAATGATATTAGGCTTCAATCTTTAGTAATACATCTACACATACACAATTTATCCTCGCGTGATATGATCACTTCCGCCAGGTAATCGAATTTTTCTTCCACCCGTCTCCTGTCTCCATTACGTATTGTAATTATGGAAATAGCCTCGCGAAATAACTCATTTATTGCCATCATGATATCAAGCTTTTGTTATAGGAGCGATTCTTATCACGGTCATTAAGTCGATGTGATTTTAGTCGTTAATCTAATTCGTATTTGTTCGAGTTATTTACAAGTTTCGTGATTTATTTTAACCCTTTATTTTATAGCTGTTTGTTCTTACGCAAACTTTTTGATTGATGGCGGTAAATGAGTACCTACGTAAGTCGAGTGTTGTTAAGCATTTCTATGTTAACAAATGAAACTATATCTTTTACCTATAGTAATAAAACAGATTTTTGTATAAAATAAGATGTGTCCTGCCATTAGGATTAGTGAATTCAACTCGTTTTATTTTTTTCAAATACAAACGCAAAAAAAAGAGAGGTTGGATGTCCAAAACCTATCTGTGATATCGTAGCGTTTCGGAGGCGAGATAGCAGCACGAATGCAGCACGTGCGTGTAGAGAAATTGTACTAGACTTGCTGGTGAGCGGCGCGCGCTACCCTTCCCTGCCCCCCGCTAACATCTAGAGTAGAGACGGGACGGTCGCATTCAAATTTGTCTGACTATGCACCGTGTTCCTGATGATATGCATTAACTTTGTTGTTCAGACCATTAAATTTAACATTTATCACTATAGGACTATTGAAATCACGAAAAAAAATATTATAGGATCCTTCTTAATATGCTGACGGTTTTTGAAGAGGAGGATCAGACCATCAAACTGAACAATTTTCTGTATAGGACCAAAACCAAAATAATAAAAATAAAAACTGCTGTTCCATACATTTACGGAGTGACGGAGTACCATATTACGAGTAGGTTTGCAGATTTGTATGGAGCAGTAAATTTTTTTGTGTGTCTGCACCCACCGATCCACAGGAAGTCGTGCACACTGTAGTGGAACATGAACTGCTGATGATAACGGTAATGAATGATCCATACATATTCTTATGCCTGTCTCCCACCGTCGCACCGGGGTAGGCTGGGAAAACAGAACGCTACCTGCTTCGATTCTGACAGACATCTTTCATTTCCTCCATTACTCTCTTCATGCATGCTCGTCGGTTTTGGGCACATCTTATGTAATGACGTACCAATAAATAAACATAATAAACTATCATATAACGTAGTCTCATTAATAATAACCAAGTATAAACTCTTCGTCATAACACCGACCCATAATTGCCTTTCCACGAGCCGGTCGTTGCGTGTTATTATAAAAAAATAAATGCGTCCAGTGTCGCCGGCGATTATGTACCGGAAGCTGTCCCGAGGCGGGCGCTCACGTCAATTTCCGGGACAGCGTAAACGCCGGAAACTGTGAAAAACACTCATCCACACAATTCCATTATAGAAGGAGGGTATTAACTATACAGGGTGTAACGGAATTGCTTTCGAAAACTCAAAGGGGTGAAAGTACCCATCAATATGAACAATTTCTACTATGGGCCCAAATAATGAGAACTCAAAAAAAATCTGCTATCTCATACTAACATTGAATTTCTACCGCGCAAAATGTATGGAGGAGATTTTTTTTAGATCTCTTAGTTGTTCCTGTAGTAAACGTTGTTAATATTGATGGGTACTTTCACCCCTTTGCGTTTTCGGAAATTCCCTTACACCCTGTTGATAAATGTTGTAGACTAGACTTTGCCTACGGCTTCGTAGCATTAGGATTTTCGGTATGGGCGTTTCCATAAGCAATACAGGGTCCTTCTTAATATGCTGACACTTTTTTAAGGGGATGATCAGACCGTCAAACTGAACAACTTTCTCTATGGCACCAACATCGAAATAGCGAAAAATAATTTAGCTGTTCTATATAAAAATGGAGAAAACATCGTGAGGAAACCTGCATGCAATTTCGTGGCTGTAACCACTATCCACTAGTGAAACGTGGATGTACTGAGCTTTCAGAATATATTTGACTACCCACTCGGGGAATAGTCGGGAGTATATGCTATGCATGCTATGTTAAGTTTACACTCTGTATAGTTGTAAGAAGTTTGTCATATATTTCTTCCTTAGTTTATTCCTTCGTAGCGAAAGTACAACTATAATAAGGAATAAGGGAAGACAGAATATCCAAAATATGATAACACTTATTTAATATATTTATAACACTCTTGCAACCTACCAGAATACCTTTGATAAGTTATATGTCTAGATACACAGCCGACTGTCGAACTAGCCGCTACGAACGCGTAAAAAATATCACCGAACTCTCGGTGATAAACCCGTTTCGCTAGTGTATAGTGAGAGTGTGCACACAGAGATAAGATGTATGACACCTCACGCACACTTTGTTTACCACTTTGTTTGGCACAAAGTTGGCCACTTTTGTTTTATACGGTTAAAGCGTGAGGCTCAATCTAGACACACTTTATCTAAGAAGAGAAAGAAGACTTATTAAATCTAAAACGTATGAGTATTCGTAATTCAATTCGGAAATCACATAAAAGCAGCCTGATTGATTACTATAGGAATAAAACTTTTTTTATGTCGAATATATTTTAGCTAACATGGTTTGGGCGGTCCTATCTGATTGATTAATTGTTTAAAGTTACGAATTTTCGGTGACCTTTTTTTAAATAAAAATATAGATCAAATGGTATCCGTATTTGTTCAAAGGTGCGTTTCATTTTTTTAGGGTTCCGTAATCAAAGGGTGCCAACGCAACGGGACCCTAGCTAGTCCGTTCGTTCTGATATGACCAACCAAAAAATTGCAACCAGTCAAGGCCGATACACCCTATCACTATGCACGCATACATAACAGAGATAAGTTGTATGACGCCCCACGCAAACCAACTTAAGAATGGCCCATTTATTTTAGTACATTAGAAGCGTGAGGCTCTATCTTGACATATATAATTAATCAAAGTTCTGATGTTGTATTTTTAACTTTTTACATTAATAATCACAAATTATTCAAACCTACACTCCTAAACTCATTTGGTGGCGGAAAGCTGTTTATATTTCCAGCTTAATTTAAATATGAATAATTGGCTTTATATCCATGTTTTCTAGGGGGGTGGTACTGGTGGAACCAATTCGAAAAATTCTTTCACTAAAAGCAAGTTTCACTATCCCTAGGTAATAGAGGCTATATAAATCACATGTCTAGGTGGACGTGTCGCGGGCACCACCCTTAATAATAGAGAAGTGCACCTTTTCAGCTTTCTACCACCCAAGCTTTCACTGAAAAATTATCACCGACAAACGTGTGAAGACTAAAGACCACACTTCCATTCCTGTAACTTATACTATTCATATTCCAAGTGTAAGTCCTTGCCAAGCACGTAATGGGATCACATGACATTCTAGTGCGGTCGCCAAATCTATCCGAGGTTTAGGATTTCCACACTTCCTTCATCATATAAAGTCCCGTGAAACAAACAATTTCCATTCTTATGATAGAGGCATGAAGCTCTATAAAGAGACTTCTTAACTGGCATGATCTGTGGGTGACTCGGAGGTGAATGCCAAGTGAGGTAATGTGAACATTTCATAAAGGTTAGCAGCCAAGTTAAGTCAGCCAGGTTAAACTTATTACGGATACAGTTGGCGTTGAAACTTGAGATTGAGAGAAAGCTCAAGTAAGAGGTTTCTAGCGTAGCGTTAACGTATTGAATACGTCAACACACCAGACTGTATGAATAAAACTTTTAGTTCCAATCTATGAAATCAAATATGTGAACTTTTGATTGAATCAAACAAGAAATCAGTCAACTCCACATCCTACTATCCTACTGCCGAGTAAAGGAACCGGAGTACCTACCTTATTAAAGGAATTTATAGCTTGAAGTATTGATGTATCAATGAGTTTCTCTATCTTATTTATACAGACTGCTCTCACAAGTTGAAGGAATACATCGTGAGGAAACCTGCATCCGCTGAAGAAGAAATTACAATGCCTATGTGAAGTCTACCAATCCGCGTTGGGCACGCGTGGTGGATTAACGCCCATATACTCTCCCTGAAGGTAGGTCTGTTGAAGTGGGACGTATATAGGCTGTGATAATTACAATGAATTTTGAGCTGTAAGAGTAAAAACGATGTGCCAAGCATTCGAATGATTTTATTTATATAGCAGTAAATAACTCAATGCAAATAATATTTATCCCGAATTGAGAGTTCGTAGGTATTCAAGTATTTGACTTTCATGCCCTGAATGCTCTATTTTGAATGCGGTTAGTTCCTACAGAAAAATAATATTGTGAATTGAGATAAAACAGAATTCGCTTTAATCCTGAATGGAGTTATCATTCAAAGACTGTATAAAAGAATCATAACGTGTTTCTGACCACATCAATGGTTCCGATCTCTCTTTTACTCAGTTTTTCCGAGTAGGTACTTAGCTGATTTTGGGTTTAGGATAACGGATATTCTACGAAAAGTAAAGGACAAAAGGTGTCTTTAAATAGAATAAGGTGTTTTTTGGGTTCCATATCCAAAGGATCGCGGTGGGTCTATGGGCACCGGCAAAGTCGGTACCATACCGCGCGCAGTTAAGTTGGTCATTAGCCTACGATACTGTCCGTCTGTCCTACATATTTTATATGTATGTATATGTGTCTATATGTGTGTATGTATATGTGTGTTCAAAAGATACCATCTAGCTACTATATGGTTGAAATTTTCACAGAATATGCGTCATTAAAGCGGAAATGCTACAAAAAATTAAGTAAAAGTCCGTTAAAAAAATCTTCGTAAAACGGTAATACATATAAGCATCAAACTTAGTGTGATTATAGAGCATCCTCATAAGCTTTTGTCCACCCACTGCAGTGTGCATTTACCCTTTATGTACCCATTATGGCACTGTTTCCTATCTTATGCCAATCTCATCCAAGTTTTTCCAGCTGCCTTTGCAATATCATCAGCCCACCTGGCATAAGCCTCACCCTATTATAGTGCATACTTTAAGGTAAAATAATAAAAACCGGTCAAGTGTGTGTCGGGCCTTGCGTTAAGGATACCGGAGAAAACACAATGTTTTGGATAGTTCTATGATAGGTATTCTATGATAGTACGGAACCCTCCGTGCGCGAGACCGACTCGCACTTGGCCGGTTTTTTAAAGAATGTATTTCAATAGCTGTTTATCTCGTATTTATTTTCATTCTTAGAAAAGTACCAGATGTAGTAAACGATACGACAATGGCTCTGACAACAAAGGAAGTTTTGTATTTTATTTTCTTACAAAGATAAGGCTTAGTGCATGAAGCTGGCGTATGTAACATGTAACATTGTATCGAATGCGTCAAACAAATTAAATTGCTCAAAAATTTTTCAAGAAACGTAAAATACTTCCTTGAAAATTGGAAAATCGCCTGTGACTGACTGACGGACTGACATCGAAGGAATTTCACCGAAGGGCTCCAATTTTATAATTTTGATTCGAATTACTAAAAAGTACTTTTCCTATTGTAGTTACGAACTCAAGGAAAACGTTTCTCTTCAAATTAAATTTCAATAATCACCAATCTCTGTTAATGACACACTAAAATAACTTGATGAGGGAATAATAAACTAGAAACTGCCAAACCCTATCTAAAACCCGCCAAAATCAGGAAAGTTTCAGGTTAACTGAAGGTAAACTGAACCTTTCAGTTGATAAGTCATCATTAGTTGACTGAACTTGTATAAAACTAATTCCCCCGTCTATATGTTACGAGAAGGACTGTTAATAAAATGGATTTAAACCTTAGCCCCGTTTAAAAAGTTACTGTTCGACAGGATAGGTTACACAGGGATGTATTCACTACTAAATAACGACCCGGTTGGTGTAATGATTACCACGCCGGACTGCCAATTCAGGGGCCAGGAGACCGATCGCGCTAATTTAATACATCGAAGTGCTATTCTTATCCAATTTCAGTTCTAATCACATTGCAATCCAATTACTATTCAACTGTGCTGAATTCCGCACCGCATAAACTCTATATAACTGGCAGCCTTTAACTTCAGAGCGATCTGTCAAAACGGTTCTAACGGCTGTCATGTGCTGTACCACGATTAGCGCAATACCAAATGTGTGACAAGTTATGGTTCGTACGTAGTCCAGTCATGGTTCAATCACCGAATATTTACCGCGATTGCAGCCCTGGGTTCGTCTATAGGATTCCTCTGCAGGGCAAAAGCATTCTTTCACCAATAAAGGTTAGAATTTCACAGGCGCTGTGTGTCCACTTGAACCAAAACATATAGCAGAGATGCGTTAGGTTTTGTCTATGGATAAATAAGTATCATCATAATCAATACATTCCACTGCAGGACACACGCTTAATCTCAAGGAGCGTGTATGGGCGCTGTCGATATTAGTTTACATAGAGTATTACATAAATTAGAAAAACTCATTGATAGGTACATGGCATATCGTGCCTGCTTCTATTACCTACCAAATCTACTATGTACTCGCCCGCCATTTACGCTCTAGCTAAATAAGTGTTCCAGTCCTTAAACCAGCCCTGTAGATCGGATCAACTCCGTTCAAGCGAGATAATACCCTACATATTGTCGCTACGTGGCTGAGCCCCACGTCCGACAAGCTTTTGAATGGCTATGTGAGTCAAGTACAAAACTGTTGTCGGTTTATAAACTACAAAATCAATTAAATTGTGGAGATAGGAATAGGACGGTAGGATATTAAATTTGTCTTATTTCCAACAGCAAAGCCAGAAAAGCCGTGGTGGTCCAGTGGCGAGTAACCTTGCCTGCCGTGTAGGAGGCAATGGTTCGATTCTCGTCCAGGCCGACTCGTACCAATGAGTTTTTTGGAATTTATGAACGATTTGTAGCCCCACTGGCTTATCGGTGAGGGAAACAATCGTGAGGAAACCTGCATGCTTCAATTTCGAGGCATGTATTGTACCCACTGTTCATTAAAAGTGGCGACACGCTCACTCCCCGTCACGCTGGACAGAGTTTCGGTACTGCTAGTGAAACGTGGATGTTCTGAGGTTTCATAATATCTCTGACTACCCCCTTGGGGAATACAGTCATGAGCATATGATATGTTATTTCCAACAGAAATTGAATAGAAAGTTGCGTCCAAAACTCCAAACGTGTCTTGTTTTACCCCATCATTAACTACATATCAAGTAATGGAAATATTCATCATCATATCAGCCAATAGACGCCCACTGTTGGATATAGGCCTTCCACAAGGATTGCCACAACGCCAGGTCCTGCGCTGCCCTCATCTAATGCGTTTGGAAATATTGCGCATCATAAATAGGTATGACACCATAATAAGAAATCCAGATCTCTCAAATTATTTAGGGCGATCTTTAAACCGTGTACCTACATAGTCTGACATGGATTCGAAATCTTGCGAATAACAAATATTAATATAACATCACACAAAATATTTCGGATTCCTGGATCCTAACTAAAATTCATAACCAACGAGACTGTCGGGACATCAGTTTAATATAAAGTAAATTCAACTAAAAGATAACAGACTGAATTCTCTAATTCCTTAAGTAACATTGACATGACAAGACTACTTGCATACTGAAACTGAAACTACTTGGGAATAGTGTACTGTGAAGTTTCACACCCGGCGTGAGATCACTAGGGCCACCGTTGTAGACCACAGGTTTTAATACCACAGTAGAACAACTTACATCTTATATAGCACAGTGTGACCTAAACCCACACTTTACGCACGCTTTTCCGGGACCTAAGTTATCTATTTCTGCACGGTGCGTAAATGAATCGACTACCTTCACATATGTAAAAAAAATGAAACAAAATCCTTTGAAATGTCGTTTGAAGCTTGGAAATGCACAGGAAACAAATGACAAGAAGGGGATTCAAAATCAAAATAATTTCAATGTTCCTTTTTGAATGTTTTCAATGTTTGATCCAATGTTTCAATGATTTCAATGTTTGATGATCCAATGACTGGTTTCAATGTTTTTTTTTTTTCAATAAATCAATTCGAAATCAAAATCATTTCAATGTTTCTTTTAAAATAGCCCCCCCCCCCCCCCCTCCCCCCTGCCATCCGTCCGGGGCGGGTTTAGGTCACTTGTGCTATAAAATAGTAGATAGATAGAATACATGGCCAGGACTCTTTCTTCTTCATTCTAAAATGTCAGAAGGACAAAGAGAAGGAATGTTTCCAGTTGGTAGTAAACCTGCCTGATGTGCCTCGAGGTTCCTCTGGGTTCAAATACCGCAAGGAGCAAATATTTCTATGATGAATATTATGTTGTTATGTACTATGATGTGCGTTGTCTAGTCATCATAATTACAAGTCTGGATTAGATTCTGGTACTTTACATGTTAGGTATTAGATAATCTGTGTGACAATGTTGAAGTTGAAAACTTATTATTATTATTTATAATAATAGCGCTATGGTACCTTTCTGATCTTATTATGTATCAGATGTCTGCAGCATCTTAACTAAAAAATCTTTACTTTCACAAGCAAAAAGGTAGAAAAAAGTGTACAATCTTGCAGTACTGCTTATTGCTTGATGAAAGAATGCACTGTGGTTCTACATTGCACCGCTACGGGGCAAATTGTTCTCGCTCATTCGCCCAAACTGCACCATTGTCTTTCTACCCTCATTTCCATTCCTCCCAGCTCAAACAGCAAATGTTGTTCTGTAGGATGTTGTTGAATTGTTACTTGAAATTGTTCTTATCTTCCTTAATGCTCTTTTACGTTGAATACGGTACATTTTAAAATGTGCAGTTATTCCTCTTTTATCTTTGCAAACATTTGCATTTTAGATTCAGTCGTATTTGAAAAGCAAGTAAAGTTTGTTGGAAATGTATGAGTGTTTGAGGGTAGAATTAAAGTTAAAATCGAAATGGGTCTCATAAGTTTTCGTCAGTCCAATCCAAAGTTTTGAAACAAATAGTTCATCTGCCCATGTCCATTTACATTAAACACTCGTTAATTTAGGATTATTTATAGTGTACAGGCTGATGCTACCCAATATTCTCATTAATACACTGAAAGCACCCTATAGCAAAATTATTTTATATTTGCTGATAGTTTATTATGAATGAAGATTATGGTAAATTTTAGTGAGTGTACGCGATGCGTATAGGTCAGATCTGACGTTTCTGACGATGAGGAGGTCCAGTTCATTCTGAGAGTGATGCTGGAAATTTAAGATGACTTTGTAGCAGCATTACCTTAAATGCGTACCTAATGATTACGAAGTTATGCAATACAATTTTAACAAGCAACATTTGTTTGTGTACCCTATAAACTTAAATGCGTTACAGACGTTCAAACTAAACAACTTTCACACCAACTTGATTTCGCGAAAAAAAACCAGCTGTTTCATACACTTAATAAAGTAGCTAATATCGACATTTTCTATGGCACCACAGATTTTTTTTTATTTGGGCAAACAATCGATCCCGATCTAGATGTCTCTTTAAAAAACTCGTTTTCAGTGAGTAGAGATCGATCGCCCCAAAAATTTAAAAAGGTGGGATCGTTGAGAATAAAATAAGTGAACATGGACTGATAAACTTCAAGCTTCAACATAGTTGCTCAACTAGCGAGTACCTTACGGGGACGATGAGTGGCTGAATCGTTTCACACTCACACGGCGCGGAACTGAGTCTTGTTGGACTTCTGATAGCAGAACTTTGGCACTAATTCTAACCGGCTTACTGGCATTTTAGTGCTGTGAGTAGTTGTCTTAGATGTTATAGTTCGTTAAACTATTTGTCTTGAATATTTTTAAGTATTGTTAGTCTATTTTTCTGTATGGTGAATGTCAATAATTATAATCTTTAGTTAATGTTTTTCGTTTATTAGTTCATAATCTAAAATACTTGAAGAAAGCTCTTTCCAGTGTGTATTCCAGTTCCAGTTTACTCACTATAGTCTAAGGGCCTTTTTCCAAGCAGCGTGAATTGTTTCGCGATGGCAATGCGGCGTTTTGTCTTCCTATACTATAAATGGATGAAATCAAATGGAAATTACAATCTAAATCAAAACCTTTTTTCTGTGACTTTTTATGCTTTGCTTACAGGCTTGGCGCAAACGAGCCACCAGCCATAGCCACCGGTAGCTGTCGCGGTCGCGGACACTGCGGTGCTGTAGCGAGCAGCACGACGGCGGCCACACGTGTACGATTCCCTACAAAATGTATGAAAAAGGCGTGTAAACTGCTTGCCTTGTCACTGGCCACCGTGGCTGTGGCCGGTGGCTGGTTTGTGCTGAGCCTAATCCGTCTTAATAGAGCCGTACAGTATTATCAGGAATATAACTCTTACCCATGTACCTGCGCAGTTGACAAATAAGGATGTGTCACCTTCAATCTCTTGCCGCTATTGGCTAAATGTTTTCGCGCTCATTTCGACTTCGGGTTTTGACGGGGACACAAATGAAGATTAACGAGCGGAATTATTTTCCTGGTCCTACCTCCTGTACCTCCTTGAATGTTTAGGGTTGAACCTCATCTGCCAGCACCGAATAAAATTTTTCCGTCGCTGCGTCCTTTTCTGTCGCTCAAGAACGTAATTTGCTAGGTCGAGAAAGATAGCGGGAATGCGATCGCACGCGGCAGCACCGGCAGTGCTGCGACCTTTCTTGCCAATGACATGTCTGAGCTACAGAAAAGGATAGACCGTGAAAAAACTAAATTCTGTGCTGGCAGGTTCATCCCCTATAGCTCTTCCTCTACATTTAAATCCTAAACATTGTGAGTAACAAAGGGAATATAAATACATACATACAGATTTATATTATGTTATCTATTATTTTGTTGATTCTTCTTCTTATCGTGTGGGCAGCAAGCCCTGGTGTCAGAGTTTTTTCAGACCGCCTTACGGCCTCTGATGTGGTTTTTGTGTAACGACTACTCTACGAAAGATAGTAGCCGGGACCAACGGCTTAACTTGCCATCCGAAGTACGGAATCATCTTTCTTTTCTGACAATCAGGTGATTCAGCCTGCAATTTCCTAACCAACTGGGGAAAAACGCACAAAGTGACATAACACTAGGTGTCCCCTGTGCGAATTGTACCCACGACCTCCGTTTCAAGAGCCCAATGCTCTTAACCATTAGACTTCGGAGGCAGTAAAAATTGTTTGATTCAAACAAAAATTCAATTTATCTTACCTAAACCTTTATTCAGTAAATGTCACCACAACTTAGCTTGGATTCGTTTCAGCCAACCAATAGCCCAATCTCTCAAAACGACCGTGCGGGATAAAATAAAACAATTCAATCCGAACCCCAATATGATTACGAACTCATGACTCATCACATCGACTCAACAAACTGCACTAATAGCCGATTGAGTCTAGTGGGAGCCAAAAATGTTACCGTATTATCCGAAGCAAGGCAACGGTGAAATTGAAACCAATAAAATGCTGGTACAAGTAAAACGTTTTCCGTGTAGTCGGGGCGGGGTGTGACAGCCCTGCTATTTGACGAGGGTTGTCATAAGTCTTCCTTCCGTACGCGTGGCGTGGCCTCAGCTATGGTTTCGTCCCGCTTGTTCTTGACTTTTTGGAAATATTGTAGCATAAGCATATGCTCACAACTATATTCAAAAACGAATAACTCAGAACATCCACGTTTCACTAGTAGTACCGAATCTCTGTCCAGTGTGACGGGGAGTGAGCCCGTCGCCACTTTAAATGGACAGTGGGTACAATACATGCCTCGAAATTGAAGCATGCAGGTTTCTTCACGATGTTTTCCTTCACCAAAAAGCCAGTTGTGTTACAAATCGTACATAAATTCCGCAAAACTCATTGGTATGAGTCGGCCTGGACGGGGATCGAACCATCGCCTCCTGCACGGCAGGTAAGGTTACGCGCCACTGGACCACCACGGCTTTTATACGGAAATATTGTGTCTTTTTATAATCGGGAGTTAGAGATATGTATGAGATAGGAACTTGAAACTTTAGTTACTTATTCATACAGCATTATTTATCTATTATCATACTGTTATCCGAGAGGCAGTGTCAATAAGATAATTGATGATGATAGGCAATTTTATTAATTATAATCTGACTTAAACGAAAATTTCAAGATGGAAGGGGGCGTCCATTAATAACGTGTGGTGTTTAGGGGGGAGGGGGTTGAACCGAATATCATCCAATCTCAAGTGGGTGAGAGAGTAATTTTTTTCCTCAAGATCAGTGTAAAATAGCGAATAAAGTCAGTTAATTTATATGTAAAACATGTTTTAATAAATCCAACGCAATCAAGCATAGACTAGCGCATTTACACTCAAAATATACATTTTGAAAAATCTCGCGTAAGTAAGATTGAAATTTTTCAACAAGTATACGAGTAATTTTTTTTAAATTGTCAGTCAGTGCCGATACCGCAACTATGAGAGCGAAAAAAATCTGCTGTTCCATAAATTTGAGTCGAGTAAAGCCTGACCAGGAAAATAAAACATCTCGCCATGTTGTGGATAATCGTTGGAACTAATTTTTGTACTTGAAATATTGTCATTTAATTATTGATCGTAGCGCGCCCAAAGCAGGTTTTTTTATTTTAAGCAGGTACTGCAGTTTTGTGCAATCAGCATACTTTTTTGTTGCGATTTCGAAACTGGCTCCATAGAGAAAGTTGTTCAGTTTGATGGTTTGGTCATCCCCTTAAAAAAGTGTCAGCATATTAAGAAGGACCCTGTATACGTCACACTGCAGAACACACACACACAGGAGGGTAGGCCACCCTCAAGGATTTTGTTATGTATTAAGATATTCTTTCTTATACTGTGGCTGAAGTGAAGCTGGGAATAAACCGTAACTGTTTGTTTGGCGACCACTCGAGCGAGCTCCATCACACGTCATGACAACCGGCTCAAATCCATATCACGGTTTATTGGCAGTGACGGGACTATCTTTGTACAGTCCACTAATCACTACACGTTAGTGTCTGCCAAAATATAAATACCGTAAATATCGTATAATTATGATCAAGTTACTATTTCTTTCTTCTACAATATTTGGTGTGTGGGATGCTCTGGATCGATGTCATTAATGGTAAGGCCGAAGGTAAATTTTTCCACAGTAAAAGAAAAATTAATATCTACATGTTTATTTCATTTATTAAACACTTTTGAAATTTAACTCAATTTAATATGAACGTGTGGTTTGTTCTATGTGATTTTTAAACACTTTCGTAACATTCAGGGTTCTCTCAACAACTTTTAGTATGGGAGCTAATCTGAAATCGCAAAAAAAAACAGCTGTTTCATACATTTGAGTCGAGTAGGCATTTCAGTTTAGTTCAAATTGTTTATAAATATCTATACAGGGTCCTTCTTAATATGCTGGCAATTTTTTAAGGGGATGATCAGACCGTGAAACTGAACAACTTTCTCTATGAGACCAATATCGAAATCGCAAAAAAAAAATCTGCTGTCCCATTCATTCGGCTCAAGTAGGTTTACAGTTTTGTATGGAGCAGCTGATATTTTCTCCGCGATTTCGATGTTGGTGCCATAGAAAAAGTGGTTCAGTTTGACTGTCTGATCATCCCCTTAAAAAAGTGTCAGCATATTAAGAAGGACCCTATATATCATACAATATTCTTTATTGGTACAAACGATTCCTTTCTACCCTTTTTGTGCGCTTTATATTCAGGGGGCCTAGACAAAGTACCTTTCGATTAGCGTTAACGACAGTAGAAAACATAAAAAATGTATGGGACTGTAGAAAAGAACAAAAACGAATAGAAAAGGCCTAGACAACATGCAGTTTTTGACAGTTGCTTTCGACAGTGAGCGTTTCGTTTTGAACAGTTCTTGTAGATCAACAATACCCTGTAGTATAAGAGATACGGGGAAATTTGGTAACCATAAGCTGCAAGGCTGATTCAGTGTTCATAGGGTGTAGAGCATCTCTGTGATGGGGTTGACGCAAGTCTGCCTGCATAAGTCCAGTCGGTTTAGGAGATACAGCCGTTCAAAGGTCAGTTATGGTTCCAATCATTGTAATATGGACTCTAGCTATGTGAAAAGTACAAAAACTGACATGAAATGCCAGTCGGTTTAGGAGATACATCCGTTCAAAGTTGTAAACATTTCTGGTTAGAAAAAAGAAATTGGTCAGAAAAGGATGATCATAAGATATTATTTTAATATGCACTGTATTGATGTAAAGATCATGATCCGTCAGTCGGTTTTGTGGCTTATATTATTATTAGAAGTGGTTTAGTGGTTGAGTTTGAGTAGGTACTACTAGTGAAATGTGCCGCAAGTGTGTCCGCCTCCGCCTCCGCCTCCGCCTCCGCCTCCGCCTCCGCCTCCGCCTCCGCCTCCGCCTCCGCCTCCGCCTCCGCCTCCGCCTCCGCCTCCGCCTCCGCCTCCGCCTCCGCCTCCGCCTCCGCCTCCGCCTCCGCCTCCGCCTCCGCCTCCGCCTCCGCCTCCGCCTCCGCCTCCGCCTCCGCCTCCGCCTCCGCCTCCGCCTCCGCCTCCGCCTCCGCCTCCGCCTCCGCCTCCGCCTCCGCCTCCGCCTCCGCCTCCGCCTCCGCCTCCGCCTCCGCCTCCGCCTCCGCCTCCGCCTCCGCCTCCGCCTCCGCCTCCGCCTCCGCCTCCGCCTCCGCCTCCGCCTCCGCCTCCGCCTCCGCCTCCGCCTCCGCCTCCGCCTCCGCCTCCGCCTCCGCCTCCGCCTCCGCCTCCGCCTCCGCCTCCGCCTCCGCCTCCGCCTCCGCCTCCGCCTCCGCCTCCGCCTCCGCCTCCGCGTCCGCCTCCGCCTCCGCCTCCGCGTCCGCTTCCGCCTCCGCTTCCGCCTCTGCATCCGCCTCCGCTTCCGCGTCCGCTTCCGCCTCCGCTTCTGCGTCCGCCTCCGCTTCCGCGTCCGCTTCCGCCTCCGCTTCTGCGTCCGCCTCCGCTTCTGCGTCCGCCTCCGCCTCCGCCTCCGCTTCTGCGTCCGCCACCGCTTCCGCGTCCGCTTCCGCCTCCGCTTTTGCGTCCGCCTCCGCTTCTGCGTCCGCCTCCGCTTCCGCGTCCGATTCCGCCTCCGCTTCTGCGTCCGCCTCCGCTTCTGCGTCCGCCTCCGCTTCCGCGTCCGCCTCCGCTTCCGCGTCCGCTTCCGCCTCCGCGTCCGCCTCCGCTTCCGCCTCTGCGTCCGCCTCCGCTTCCGCGTCTGCTTCCGCCTCCGCTTTTGCGTCCGCCTCCGCTTCTGCGTCCGCCTCCGCCTCCGCCTCCGCTTCCGCGTCCGCTTCCGCGTCCGCCTCCGCTTCCGCCTCTGCGTCCGCCTCCGCCTCCGCTTCTGCGTCCGCCTCCGCTTCCGCGTCCGCTTCCGCCACCGCTTCTGCGTCCGCCTCCGCTTTTGCGTCCGCCTCCGCTTCTGCGTCCGCCTCCGCTTCTGCGTCCGCCTCCGCTTCCGCGTCCGCTTCCGCCTCCGCTTTTGCGTCCGCCTCCGCTTCTGCGTCCGCCTCCGCTTCTGCGTCCGCCTCCGCGTCCGCCTCCGCTTCCGCGTCCGCCTCCGCTTCCGCGTCCGCTTCCGCGTCCGCCTCCGCTTCCGCCTCTGCGTCCGCCTCCGCCTCCGCTTCTGCGTCCGCCTCCGCGTCCGCCTCCGCTTCCGCGTCCGCCTCCGCATCCGCCTCCGCTTCCGCGTCCTCCTCCGCTTCCGCGTCCGCCTCCGCCTCCGCCTCCGCCTCCGCCTCCGCCTCCGCCTCCGCCTCCGCCTCCACGCATACGTGTTAACCTTTTAAACTAAGGTTTACAGTCTGTAGAAAAATTTAAAATTTGCGACTAAACTAACCATGGGTTTGCTGTTGTTTACCGTGAAAGCTGGTGTAAATTAGAGAGAAAGAACACTATTTGGGAGTATCCTTTTTGTCGATTTATTAAACAGCGTATAGTATAAAAATCTTTGACTAATTATTATATGGACTGGTTAAGCGTGTAATTCTACTAACAAAGATTTCTGCCACTTTTTGGGCGAGGTAACATGAAATCCGCAACTTTGGATTTTACTCCCTATAACTTTAGATTCTAATTTTGAATGTTAAAAATCATGAAAAGTTGTCTCGTGTGAACCCCAAACGTTCTAAGTTCGAATTTATTATTTCGCAATTATAGGCTGTCTCGTTTAGTGATGAGGTGTAAAATTTAATGTAAATGCACAAGATCAATTGTGCTTATACCGTGGCAGAGGGGAAATGCTACCGCAAAGCTAGTCCTTATAATAATTAGTCAACGTTTAAAATACACACAATACAGGGAGTGCTTTTGACTATCAAACTTAACGCGGGCTCCAGACTCGCGGGTGAAACGCGGTGAGAATTCACGCCGTGAAAGTCGTTGAGCAGTGTTTCAGTCATGTTCATTGTTTCATCGAATTTTATTCGTTGACTTTATGATTGGAAACTCGTAGGTATGAAACGTCTACCTAACATAACGTAAACCTACATGCAACGACCTACTGCTGACGATCTATGGTGCGCACGACTCGCCCGGTGAGTCAGGGTTGTATCGCATTATACGGTTTGCTCCCATAGTAAAAGTAATTCAGTTTAATGGGTAGCGTATGTGGTTTAAGGTTAATGATATTTTTCTTACATTCTGTATAATCCGACTGACGAATCATGTCAGTTTTTGTACTGTTCACATAGGCACAACGCATATTACAAGCATATTTCTTATGACTATATTCCCCTAGGAGATAGTCAGAGATATTCTGAAAACTCTGAACATCCACATTTCACTAGTAGTTCCCAAACTCAAACACTAAACCAATTCTAATAATTTCTAGAATTCAGTTTTTTTTTAATTCGCGGTAATAACTGGTAAACAGGCCGACGTTATCATATCAGTTTAAAATTTAAACACATAGGTACTGTGTATATTAAAATACTACCCTATAATAAGCCTTTTTGGTGATTATTATTTATTCAACCATTTATTTTTTGCAACTTTGAACGACTTTAGCTACAAAACCGACTGACGGATCATGCCAGTTTTTGTTCTGTTTACATAAATACAGTGCATATTAAAATAATATCTTATGATCATCCTTTCCTGAGACCAATTTTTTTTTCTAACCAGAAATGTTTACAACTTTGAACGGATGTATCTCCTAAACCGACTGGCATTTCATGTCAGTTTTTGTACTTTTCACATAGCTAGAGTCCATATTACAATGATTGGAACCATAACTGACCTTTGAACGGCTGTATCTCCTAAACCGACTGGACTTATGCAGGCAGACTTGCGTCAACCCCATCACAGAGATGCTCTACACCCTATGAACACTGAATCAGCCTTGCAGCTTATGGTTACCAAATTTCCCCGTATCTCTTATACTAATAAGATAACGCTAGAAAATGGCGGGCGGCAAATGTGACATCAATTTAAAATTTTCAAATTCTTTTGAAAATCGAACACGATCCAGCATAATATAAAAAGGAAAAAGAGTGAATGATTCAGTGAACTGAACGCTTATCATAGAGCAGATTTAGCTTTTTTTCTCTAATAAGCGATCGTTAATAATTTGTGACGTTGTCTAGTATTCTGTCAATTTTCTATCTTCGAAAACGCTGCGGCGTTGACGTTTGTAGAATAAGTAGCGGGTACATTTTGTCTAGGCTCCCTGGTCTTATCAATCACAGCGACCTTTCAGATACCCATAGGTATTAATTTCTTTCAGTTTTCAGCAGGAAGCATCAAGATCCATCTTAAGTTCTGGACATAAACAATAACAAGAACATTTAGTATCGCAACACTTAATACAGCAAGATCTCCAGTTCATGTCAGAAACTAGAGCGGGGTCAGTGATGAATAATAAAATACTGTAATACCACAGATAGTGTGAGATACGTTTCTGCTAAACTTTATGTAGTACCTAGTTCGAAAATATGAAAGTTCTTGAAAGAATTATGATGAGTATTTGGACTATACAAGGTGTTACAAAAATACAAATAAACATTTAAAGGGGTGGTTTAGACCATCAAACTGAACAACTTTCACTATGGGACTAATATCGAAATCGCGAAAAAATCTGTTGTTCCATACTAAACTACAAATCTAATCGAGCTATGGGACAGCAGATTTTTTTTTCGCTACATTGATGTTGGTCCCATAGTGAAAGTTGTTCAGTTTAATGGTCTTAACAACCCCCTTAAAAGTTTTAAATGTTTAATTTTACTTTTGTAACACCTTGTATTGTTCTTACATTTCATGCTTGGCGTTACATACATTGGAACATGTTGAATGCAAAAATCAGCTCAAGCCCCCTCAACCCCTCACATTGAGACCAACCTGAGAACCTGAGAAGACCTCTGTCGATATCCTATACTATTTAACGAGTAATTAATATACAGGGTCTTTTTTCAGAAGATGATCAGACCATCAAACTGAACAACTTTCTATATGGGACCAACATTGAAATCGCGGAAAAAAAACATCCGTTCCATACAAAACTGCAAATTTACTCGAGCCAAATGTATGGGACAGCTGATAATTTTTTTGCGATTTTGATGTTGGTCCGATAGACAAAGTTGTTCAGTTTGATGGTCTGATCATCCCTTTTAAAAAGTGTCAGCATATTAAGAAGAACCCTGTATAATATAATAGAAAACGTCAATGGCTACTCTACTCTCTACACCTTAGTCAAAATATGTCCGCTTGGCCGTATCTTGGCCGTTTCGTTACTACACGAACTATTGTATAACAGAAAAGTAATGAACAGTGAATAAATGTTTATTTTTCACCTTACGCCCATGTGAATGTAGCAAAATGGCCAAGCCACATATTTTGACTAAGGTGTAGAGTTTGTGAAGTTAGGGATTGTATAGTTAGGGCGTGTCGAGTTAGAAGCTTGGCTCTACATGAGATCTGGTAACTTTTTGACAGTGCAAGCCATATGGTCTAGCCTTGGCAACATTTTACATGATTTTTTTTTAGGTAAGGTCATGTTTTTCATGTCACCGTTTAATGGTATTTAATCAAGACCGTTTCCGTGCTTCAGAAGGCACGTTAAGCAGTTGGTCTCGGATAGTTCCGTCAGATGGCTTTGTGACTATACGATAAGCCAGGTCAGTGGCCTATTAAGGCGGCTTAAAATTCTCTGACATAAAGTTGAGCACTAACTTGCCTCCACCAACACGCTCTGGGCCCGCGTGGTGGACTATGGCCCACTCCTTCTCACCCTTATTCGTGAGAGGGACCCTTTGCCCTGATTAAAAAGAAAAAGATCTAATCAATTTTAACAATACTTTTCAACATAACAACTTCAAAGCTAAAATTGTCAAATACTTGTAAGATAATTGAACGTTAAATAACAAAAATATAGGGAGCATTGTAAGTTAACAAGGATGAGATGCTGAAGAACAATCTCCTGAAGGACTCTCTTTGCCGGGATTGAATCGAGGGCTATATCGAGTGGATTATTATTTGAAGAGTACGCTTTTGAGAAATATACATTTTTCAATTACTTAGGTAGTGTATCCTACAGTATCCTAGTGTATCCAGACGCCGTCACAGCCTGAAATTTGTGGGGGGGGTCACTAATAATAAAATATGACGAGTAAATTGGGAGGGGGGGGGGGGGGGGGTGTAATTGGGGAGGGGGGGGGGCAAGTCCCCTGTGCCTCCCCCCCCTCCCCTTCGGATAGCGCCTGAGTGTATCCTAATAGTTTTTAACAATAAAAAAATAAAAACCGGTCAAGTGCGAGTCGGGCTACTAGCGCTCCGAGGGTTCCGTAAAACAACATATTAACTTACCTCAACTAATCAATAATCTCTATGCGACCAACATCGAAATCGTAAAAAAAATCTGCTGTCCCCAGGCTGTCTCATACGTTTTGGTCGAGTAGGATTGCAGTTTTATATGGAACAGCTGATTGTTATTCGCCATTTCGACCTTGGTCTCACAGAGAAAGTTGTTCAGTTTGTTGGTCTGATCATCCCTTTAAAACAGTCAGCATATTAAGAAGGACCTAAAATGTTATACAGAATGAAATTGATATCATTAGCATCCTATTCAACTAAGAGTCTACCTATCAAACTGAAAAACTTTTACTATGGGAGCAAACAGATCGGAGCAAAAAAAATCTGCTGTTTAATACTAAACTGTAATGCCTACTCGAGTCAAATGTATGCAACAGCGGATTTTTTTTTGCTCCGATCGTTTTGTTTCTACAGTAAATATTGTCAAGTTTGATGGGTAGTCCGGTTAAAAGGATGCCAATGATATCAATTTCATCCTGTATATGCTGATGATGATACTTCAATTTGTAATTTCGATCTATCATCTATCGATCGATATTTTTTGTACGTTTAGTAAAATATTTGTTTCTTTTAAGATAGTGTAATTATACTCGTACTTTGGTAAAAATTACAGTAAAAGTAAAGAAAATTATTTAATAATTAATACTGAACCTCTAGTACCGGATTCTGTGAAGATCAAACATTGTTTCAATTCCTTGTAAAATCATCAAAGAAAATCTACCACAAAGCTTTCTATTATTAATTAGTTTCCATAGTACCTTAACGTGGTAAAGGAGCTGTTTATAAAACAAAGTTTTGGATCGGAAGGCGTGAGATGTGGTACGAATATTATCTTATATAGGCGCGTGTGTACATCCCTAAGCCAAGGCTCTATGGATCATTATACTATGGCTCACCTGCCTTCGTTAGATATAATATCTGTAGGCAGAAACTCATGACTTTGTGCGAGCTTATGTAAACTTTGTTGGAATGACAAAGCAGACATTGTATTCGTGAGGATCTTTGGTTCGCTCGATGTTGGTTTGTTGTTTCTTTATTTCTGCCATGTATTTTATGAAGATAAGATGTAACCTTCTTTTGTTTTCATGACAGATGCGTCTGTCACGCAATAAACCTCGTATGGGATAAGACGTTTCCTATCCTGCATTTCCCTGGTAGTATTCTGGAGGTAATAATACCGACATCTCAATTTCCTTTCCTTGTTTCTGACACTGACGGTTGATTAATATTTAGTTTATTTTATTTTTTATTTTAACACTTTATTGTACACACGGAAATATACATGAAACATTCATACGTTTTCAATTTCATATCAACAATAACAATAACATTAATTTTCATACTCAAACTTCGGTTTTTTTCCGAAATGTCAATTTTACAGTATTGCTCAGGGAGCAGCTACTGATCATTGCTGCCGAAGGGACCACGATGGGTTTACCGAGCCAATGAATGAACAACACTCCGAATGGGTACGGACCTCGGCATAGGACGTTGCTGGGGCTACGCGGTGTGGGTAGCGGGGATAGCTGTCCTGCCGCCGGTGACGTCGATTACGATGACGACGCATTGTTATCCGTTACAAGCTTCGTCAACGGCAACACACAATATACACGCATGCAAGCTTCGTCAGACTATCACTAACTAAAGGTACTGCCCTGCGCAACCCCAGCTCAAAGGTTAGGGACCTGTATTGCCCCTCTGGATGGCCAGAGAAATTATCTGTACCAGAAAGGCTCCCTAGCGTGGGTCTCCCCCTTTAGTCCGCATTCGCTGCCCTATATCCCTAACAAAGTCTTTGGCATCGACCTCTCAAGGGCCTCCAGTCTCAAAAGGAAATTATACCCTTGCATCAGGTTGGCATATCCCTTGACAGGACCCCCCCCTCGTTGATGGCTGTTGTCGTTTGTCGCTGAGCCTAGGGCGTTTGGTCGCGGACAAAACTGAAGTTTTCATTGCCTTTACAGAGGGTGTAAATTTAAATGAGTTAACACTTTATGGGCTGCTTCAGACCATCAAACTGAACAAATTTTATTATGGTACCAACTTTAATACCGCGAACTTTTTTTTTATAAAATGGAACAGCTGATTTTATTTAGCAATATCAATGTTGGCTCCATAGTGAAAGTTGTTCGGTTTGATGGTCTTAAGCACACTGTTCAATACGTAACGCATTTAATTCTACATCCTGTATTATTGTGGAGCCGTCGATAAATCGCTAGTGTGAAAAGGCTATTAAACATCAATGTTGTTTGATATTAGCGGTTTACCATTAGTTAAACTATGCATTGAATAAAGCCCAATACCGTAAATACATCCAATCATCCTAAGTCCATACACAGACCTTCAAACTAAAATTATTCCTAGACAAATAAACATCTACAAACTCGAAGCTAGCACGTAATAACGGAAGTAAACTACAGTTTCTTGTCAGAGAACCGCAAATAAAATGTAATTTGATAGTTTCCTAACGAGGTTGTGTCCAGATACAATAATCGGGCAGTAGTGGTAGTACGAGATACATTATCTCAGACAACGATGCAATGCTGCATTGCACATTGCACTGGAAAGGCCTCAAAGCCCGAGAAACGAAAGTAAAAACCATGACAGCGCAGAACCACATTGTAGGCGAAAGCGCTGCTGCACTCTCTTTCTCTCATCCTTTCTTTCCAAGTGGTTTGCCGGGTAGTGTATCTGCGTGCATGTGTTTGTGAAGAGATATGTATTATATCTCCATAGTCCCAATAGGTACTATATTCTAGCAGTACCTACTGACGCAAGGCCCACGTGACCGAGAAATACAGGTTATGTACAAACTACTACCGCCATCGCAGACGCGTAAACTAAAAAGCTCCAAATCGTGGTATATTGTGTGCTGCTGTGTAGCGTGCGGAAATGTTGTGTAGTGTCATTTATTCTACCACATTACCAAAAGGTATTATATTGGGTCCTTCTTAATATTATGCTGACACTTTTTTAAGAGGATTACCAGACCATCACACTTACCAACTTTCTCTATGGGACCAACATCGAATTCGCGAAAATAATATCAACTGTCCGCTATCCGACACATTTGGCTCGAGTAGGTTTACAGTTTTGTTTGGAACAGCTGATTCTTTTTCGCGATTTCGAGGTTGGTCCTATAGAGAAAGCTGGTAAGTTTGATGGTCTGGTAATCCTCTTAAAAAAGTGTCAGCATAATATTAAGAAGGACCCTATATAATCACACTAAGTTGCTTGCTTGTATGTAGGTATTACCGTTTCTACGACGATAAAAATGCAAAAACAAAAAAAGTACCTACCAGCATATTAAGAAGGACTCTACATCATCACATACAATAGAGAACTAGGTAAAGGTCATTTTACTCATAGTTACGAATCGTAAAAGAAATTCCTCTGTCACTACGGCTTGTTTAGTGTATTGAGGTTTTGCTCTATAACAATGTTTCTCCATCGTTTGTTTTAATCAGGAAGGTACTGATAACATAACAAGGTATTCACTTGTTGGAAAGAGATGAAGATTGTAACACATTTGAGATCTTCTTTTAGTTATTTCGTATTCAAGGCCTATTACGGGGCCATACGTCCCGGAATTACCTAGGAAGGGGTCTCTTATTTGTCGTTTTTCTACAAGATTTAGGTATACATGTTACCAAAACGAAAAAATACACAGTATTCTTGGATAGTTTATCTAGCGAAATCATAAATAGAATACACGATTGAAATTACTTCACACCATTTTTTTTTTTGAAAAGTTAAGAAAATAACGCATTTTTTACATTATTTTCTCAAACTCGAATAACTTGCAACCGTTTATAATTAACGGCACTTTACTCAGATATTCACCATTACTTTAATTATTTATTAATTCTTGTTATTCGAAAATACGGCACACGCACGCACTTTTCGGAGAGCTGGGAAATCGCGTGTCTCATAGAAAATATTCGCCTGAATCTATGGAAAAATGGATACGCTATACCTAAGTAGTTAGTCTTTTTCATAGAGACGTTTACACAATAAGTAAGTAACATCGTAGGAACCTTTTTCCACGTAGCGCTTTCAGCATCGCATTGTCAACGCGCATCTTCTGAGTATAAGTTCTTGTTAGGTTATCTGACAGCTCGTTTGACTTATTTTGTATGAAAAATATGTCAAATAATCTGTTGAATAAGCTATCAAGATCTTACTCAGAAGTGGTGAAACAGGCCCATGGTATGGAAAAATAAAGCGCCGTTTTTCCAAATACGACGCTACTAAAAATGCTTTAATCAGGCTCTTCGTATTTCTCTGTTCTAGATTTCTAGCCTGCAAAGGTAGGCTTCAGTGAAACTAATCAATGTCAAAACACCTGCAAATGTCTGTACCTACACCTGAGTCCATACACAATAAAGTTCATTTATCATTTATCATATTTTAAATGTACTTAAATACTTAAAGGGATGATTTTTTTGATTTTATGGAACAGCTGATATTTTTTCTCGATTTCTAGGCATGCTTCCATAGTAAAAGTTTGATGGTTTGAATCACACCTGAAAATTTCGGATCTGTAAAATACATCATTTGTTACAATTATAACTTATTTTCAAAAATACTAAGACAGAAATTGCGCATAAAATATTATCGCAAGCGAAATAAATTAATGATTACTCACATTACCATAATAACGGAAGATATTGGGGAAACAACACACCAACCAATCACATAGATCACGGCAATAAATCAACGATTTAGCGAGCCAATTTCCATAATTCACACTATATCAAGTTACCGGGGTGAGAATAAAGAAAAATCCAATTTCCTTAGACTCCGTTCAACAAGCGAAGTCTTCTAAAACAAGCGATTTTAACCAATATATCTTACTTAATAAAGCCTTGTAAGGGAACTTGTTTAAAGGGATGGAAGAACTTGCATTACGCGAGGGGGCGAAAGGAGGTTGCTTCACGACTTGTCCACAATGGGGCTGCGAGTTAATTGTTAAGGGATTTTGTTTCGAGAAATATTGTTATGGCGGTGTCAAGTTTAATAAAGATTAAGAGTGGGTATTTATTTCAGAAGAGATTGGCCTACATTATTGCTTGGTGGTATTTACATGTTTTAGACTGCAGCATAATTTTATAGTGTAGAATAGACTTCACAAGTTTATAAAAAAATACCTAGATGCTGTCCCATCTGTAAACAGTTATCGATTCTGTACAAACTGTGTTAAAATCTAGATTAAAAGAAGTGGTGAAAATTTATTTACAACTATATAAGTAGGTACATTATCTACACTAATATTATAAAGAGGAAAGATTTGTACCTATTTTTGTATGTTTGTATGTTTGTAATGAATAGGCTCAAAAAGTACTGGGCCGATTTAAAAAATTCTTTCACCAATAGAATGCTACATTCTTCCAATTTGACATAGGCTACATTTCATTTTGAAAAAAATTAGGGATCCTTGGTAAAATAGACAATTGTCTATCCCGTGCGAAGCCGGGACGGGCTGCTAGTAATAAATAAAACAAATTAATTAAAAGAAAGAAAAGAAACAAAACATAAACTTGCCAGAATCATTCAGACCATCAAACTAAACAACTTTCACTACAGGTCTAACACGACATTAAAACGCAAAAAAAATCTGCTGTTCCATAGAAAATGCCAATGGCGACTCTACCTAAATGTATGAAACAGCATTTTTTTTTGCGACTTCAATATTGGTGTAATAGTGAAAATTGTTCAGTTTTATGGTCTGAATTACCCCATAAAGTTGTAACGCATTTAAGTTTACAACCCTGATTGTTGTTATTTTTTTGTGGGAAAGAAGCTATCCGCTTATAACTATTAGAGACGTCATTCAATCTTGAAATTATAAACTTAAAGTGTACCTTGTGCACAGCACACTTAAAATTAAAATTGGTAATTTCAGGCATGTTTCTAGCAATTAAAGAAAACATAGAGTCGTGGTCAGTTGTAAGATGAGATTAATAAGATAAAAAGTAATGGAGATGATATTTAAAATCAAATTATATCTTACGATACAAAAAGTTTCAGTCGTAAAAAAACATGAATATTATAATGTCATCGAAATAAGATCCTCCTAAGTAAATCTTATCTGAAAAAAAGTACAGAAATATTCCTATTGAAGATTCTCGTTTTCCAAGAAGGACTCGTCCGTCCATCAAAATTATACAAATTAAGTTAAGTCAAGAATATTGCAAGAGTCCTTGATGTCCCTAAAAGAATTTCAAAGTGAGTTCATTATGATGTTTTATGACAACTAAAATAATTGGTCGATTTTAATTCTTGACGTTTTTTTCTCTCTTGACATTTTAAAGAGTTATTATAGAAAGTCTTTGAACCCTTAAAGTAAGGTTTAATTATAGTGTCATTGCTCTTTATCAATTAGCGTGTTATACAAAACTTTTTCTGAAAGTTTTTGCTCAGTACTTCAGGGTACAGGGTTTCTCACTCAAAAATAAGAAGGAGATACCATTCTTACTAAAACAACTACATTGTCAGCTTTATGATGCAAAGCGATGTGCTGGAAGCAGATGCTTAACGTTCTTTCCGAAACAGCAAGAAGACTAAAATTTATCACACATTAATCAAACCTGTTAGTAATCTGTTTAAAATTATATGATAAACTTCGTGTTATGTTGTAGAGTTTCTGGCCGCATCTTCTCTACAGCGACAACACGTTACGACGCGGTGGTAGTTTTAAAAAAGATTTGACGTTTGAGAAGTATGCTGCAAGCTCCTATATTAAATAAATTATATTGACTTTGACTTCAAGGTAACTTTCAGCAAAGGCCGGTGGACCAAAGGCCGGTGAATCAGAGTGGGGGCCAAGGGATAACGGAGGTTAGAAGGCAGACCACCAGCACGTTGGTCCGACGACATTGTGAAGGATACGGGTTTGAATTGAATCAGATTAGCTAGAACATAGGCATTTGCCCACCCGTAGTATGATTTAATTGATGAAAGCAACTGATTCAAGTTTTTTCTCTCCTTTGTCGTAGCCATTCCCAACCGTAATAGTTCCTCCCAGCCTCCTTCAGTCTATGCCATCCGTCTCGCACTTGCCTTTTCTATCCAATTCACTCCAGCTGTTCTTTTGATATCGTCATACCAACACATTTGCGTACTTCGTCTTTGGCGTTTTCCTACCCACGGTCTCCACTCCAACAGTGCTTTGCCCCACGACCCTTTTCTGGCGATATGACCAGCCCACTTGAGCTTTGCAATACGCTTGATGACGTCAGTGACTTTGCACTGCTCTCCAAGCCATTCGAGAACAATTCTTCTTCTTCTTTCTCTGTGCTCTATTCCATTTGCGGTGCCAAAACAGTATCTTAGGTTGTCGGATCGGGTAGATTCTCCTTTAGCATAAGTTTGGTCATACTGGTCCACCATGTTAAAAGAGGACGTAGAGGATTTAGAACTATTATTATTCAAATGTTTTCCTCCAATGTACACGCGGCTTCAGGAAGGTGTTTCGGATATGAGCGATTATTCAGAGCCACGATAACAATGGGGTAATAAATTATGATTGATGAATACCCCAAGATATCCCGTACGCACCTCTTTAGGGTAGCAATAAAAATATTTACTTGTTTCTGTGAAATACTGGAAGTTAATCTTCTTTCTTTATGACTGCCGTTAAAGGATTCTGTTTTATTAAATGTGAAATAGATTTTGAAAACTAAATACCTTGTATTGCCTATTATAACAGGCGTTTTTCTATCATTACTCAGGAAGTCACCGACCCCTTTAACCAAGCTCACAACCTTCATTTCAAATAATGACGAAAATATTTTGCGATTCCTATATAGCTTTCGGGCCTTTTCTGATTAGGAATTATAATTTATTTATCAGAAAGATACTAATCCGAAATATCTTGGATGTTACTAAAATAAGTGAGAGGAAGCGTTTCAAATCTCTGTTTCTGTAATTCAAAATGTCTTAAAATTTCTAAATTATTTGAAATGGAGTATAGCTTCAAAATAGCGGCAAAAATTTTAATTAATAATTTATTAACATAACATACAAACAACTATTACATACATACAAATATTCCTTTTCTGTAGTTTAAGATAAATGTAAAGGCGGTCTTGTCACTAAAAGTGATTTCTTCCAGACTTCTAATTATGATTTCTACTTCAACTCACTCCGTGTTTCTCACCAGCCCAAAAAGTTATAGTACCTATCGAGTTCATTTAAGTTTATATTAATAGCTATAAGTATGTAGGTTTAAGGCTTTGGTCGAAAGAATACTTATAAATTTTTCGGCGTGAGTGAGTTTTTTCAGAGAATTCCCCAAAGTCATTGAGCAAAGTCGTTGTTCTTTCTATGGGATCGTTCACCTTAAAAAGTGGATTTCTTTATTTTTTATGTTTATTTTAGAATTACTCCTGTGTCGTGAAAAGTAATGAAATTACTTATCTTGGGAATAATAGTGTAGGAATATCTTATTCTAGTATTACGACTCTCAAGATGAAAGTAAATAAAACCGAACTTTAAAAAAAAAGAAATTAATCGTAATTGAAACCAACATTATGTCATCATGATCATCATCGGCAGCCACTGCAGGCCACAAACCTATCAAGGCAGCGTGCCCAATGCGGAATTCTAGACTTCACACATACGCATAGGAATTTCTTCTTCAGCGGATGCTGGTTTCCTCATGATGTTTTCTTTCCATTTGAGAGCAGACGGTATTATGTACCAGTATAGGATAGTCTCGGTGGTGCGTTTCGGAGAGGTATCTTGAGAGTCCGGGTTCGATTCCGCACGGACAATATGCCATGCACCAATTAGTTTTTCTAAAGTAATAATTTGAACACAATTCATACAAAGAGTCATTAAACTAACTTGAATTGGTTAGTTAATTTACTACAATACAATCCTTTGAACATTATATTCAATGGTATTTCGTATTGCTCTAAATAAACTATTTCGTCCATACCATAGTTATTAGTCAAAGTCATCTATTGGAGGTAAACAGTGGATCCCTGGACCATTCCGGCTTCAACAAACAACATTACTCATCTGTCACTACGGAACCCTTTCGACAGAGACAAACATTTTATGGACGTAGCCTTATCGTGAAATATACGTTTTCGAACAAAACCTGAATCACTTGAGAATAGAAAATAATGTGAGTAAACATTGTCGGTTGTTTATAATGTTTATTTTGGAAGCAATACGGAAGTAAACATGATGACAGATCAACCCATAGATGAATTATATGTAAATTCAGTCAAGAAAGTATCGGAAATGGATGATTGACTGTTTTCTTTGACTATTTCAGTGTTTAAGAGAGCAAATTCGACGAAAAAGGCCAGATTTGTGGAAAGAAAATATAGATAATATATTCGGTAAAAGACATAAAGAAGAGTTCGCGGCGAGAACTGAACTCATTTCCGGAAAAAGCATTAAAAAAATGTTTTGATGATTGGATTTTTTGTTGGCGTAAGTGTATCGTTTCTGAAGGAGATTCTTTGACGGTGATAAAATTTGGATGAATAACATTTTTTTTCCCGGTACTTTCGATTAGTATAGGTGTGTACAACATGGATATAACAATTAAAAAAGCTATAACAATGGAAAAAAATAATATAACTGAAGCATATAATATCACTACCGTATTCTCATTTCTTCATTGTCTGAATCTTTGCTACGACTACATCACACCCTGGAGTGCGATTTTTGAAAGTCACACATTCAAAACAGCAGTAGAAAATGTCAAAATACCTATGGAGATGATGCATCATTCGATCATGATTTTGTCTCATTAGGTTTGGCTGTTTAGGCAAAGATTAATAAAGTTTGGGTCATTTTCTACTGCTGGTTTCAACGTGTTAAAATCGTCAATGGGTTAATTCGGAACAGATCAAACTAATTTCTTTCATAACACAAATCGAAAAATAAAGGGTGTACCTAAATAACTTTAACTGAGCCAAGAATAGGTGCCCAATATAAGGCATTCTTTGTAATACCCGTTCCATTTAAATAGAAAGGCAACGATATCTTTAGATGATTTCCAATTCAAGCAATGAATGAATACAATAAATAGGTATGTATTACGAAACCTTTGATGAAAGCCTGAAGATCCTTGTAGGCACGTTTTGTTTGAAAACATTTGATAAGAAGCCTGTTCCATATTCCGAAAGTATCATCTGGGTCGAGATAGATATAACCCGTAAAAATTTATTTCATATGTAAGTTATACTGTTTGGTTTTCTTTCTTCTTATAAATAAGGACAAGCTATATGTTTTATACCTAAGTTCACAATGGTATCTCATTTTGGTGCTGTCAGAAACATTTCTAAACACCTTTTTTCAGCATTTAGTTGTAGCAAAATTAACTTTTAGTTATAATCTCATATTTTTATTAAGTGATAACAAAATTATGAGGCAGATAAAACAAAAAAGGAAGATACGCCATTTCCTAAACTAAACGAAAAATGTGTTAAATTGTCGTTTACATAGACATGAAATAAAATTTTGGAAGGATGTAGTAGGAACCTTTTTGATAGAATTGGATATTGGACAGCTGTTGCACAGTTAGCATCAAAAGTAGGTAAATTGATAAATAGTAATGATTAATTACTGTTTCGTGTTATTTTAATTTTCCTTATTCATAACGAGTTTTCATTGCTTTATATCAAACACTTTACTTTTAAACTATTATACCTAGTCGTTATTTTTACGTTTTTATTTATCATATTCTCATAGACTTCTGATGAGGAAGGTAAGAGCAAGACAGTATCATACACGCTAGGCTAGATTGAGCGACATCATTGGCATGAGCAGCGATCTATTCTAACAATTTACAAGAAAAATCGCAACCTACTTGACTTTGTTTAGCAGGTACACGCACGGTAACTGGCGCGACTTCTTCTTTTTATTTCATCTAAGCTTTTTGTTGTTATTCTAAATTTTCTCAATAAAAGTCAAGATTAATAAACTTTGCCACCTAAAGTTTATTTAAGTTTGGGACCGTTTAGTGAAGTGTAAAAAAAAACAAGTAAAAAGAACAAATTTCTTAAAAGCTATTACGAGACGAAAATTGTTTCACCCTAATGCGTTCTACGATACTTTGGTGATATAAACATGTTTAAGCTGCATGGCGTTAAGTTCTTTGTTTAAAAACTTCCACCCAGATTTGTGTATTTTGTTTTAGGTTTAAGGGAGAATAGGTAACGCTTGTAAAAAGAGTTTGAGAGATCATAAACGTAACAATATGAAAAAAAATTCCTAATTAAAGATGAGCCGTTTAAATACAAGAATCAATCAAACTCAATCAAAAATTTAACGCTATAATTACGTTTAGTAACAAAAGAATAAATAGAGGGAAAAAAAAACAAAAATTGTCTGATGCACGAGTGGTCTAATCATTAATCAGATCGTGAACGCAAGCTACAGATTTTTTCTGTCAATGCTAAAAAATTTACTCGAAGCTTCCACGAAACGAATTGGTTAGAAAACGATGTGTGAAAATCCAACTGAATCAAAAAGTCATTAGCGTTCTTGACAAAAATCGGAATTTGAAACCGACTCTCATACTCGGCATAACGCCTAAGAAGCGGCCAAACTCCGCAAAACTTTCCGCAGCAGTTTTCCAGATTTTTTCAAAGAAAAACCTAATTGAAATTATGTTGGAGCGTACATAAAAATGCGCCGCAAGACTCAGTAGAAGTTTCTGTCGACGAGAGCTCTACTGCAGTTGAGCTGGGAGTTTTATTATCTTAATAAAGAAATCGTTGGCGAAAGAAAAAGGCCTAAGAAAGCTGTTGAACTTCGTAGAGAGTATAATTAATACAATGTCAGTTACCAAAGGTCAAATCATCTCAGCAAATATAGACGTCTACTACGGGAGCCCCCTACATAGCCCCCCCCCCCCCCCCCCCTCTATCTGCTACTACCCTAACATAACTCTCTGGCCTTCCTTAAGCCGTTTCAAATAAATTATTGGCAAATTTCTAGTCAAATTGTTATCTTTATTGATTGTCTACTTTATCGTGATTGACAAATTTTCCGACGAAAAGTAGACATTACAATATTCTGAATTCAGGTCCTATTCGGCATCCGTGAAGGCTCTGAATTCAGAAAATTTTAATGTCTACTTGTCGTTCGTGTATTGTTCTAAATTCAAAGCCTTAACTGATGTTGAATAGGAATCTAAAATACAGAACAGTGTAAAGTCTGCTTTAGATCCTTTAAGTTTGTCATACACGTTATTAGTTTGATAAACGTATCCGTTTTGGCATACTTTGGCGTACGGTTTGGAAAATAAAGTTTATAAAAATGAGGCACGTTCTTTGCAAGAACTCGAACGTCAAAATTACGTATAACCAGGCAAGACCACCGCTAAATTATCCAATGTTGAATCTAAATTCAACTTATTTTTAATAACACTATAATGGGCTTTATAGCAACAGATACATAAAATACATAGTGACGTTAAATAAACTTACAAATAATTTTTTAACTCGATAAGAGTTCTCATTAATCAACTTTCTCCATCTCCACCTAACCCCGCGTAATAAGGGAACCCAGTAAAGTAACTCAGGGTTATTTTTAACAGCAATATTTCGCGATGGTGTTTCCCGAGTGTCTCCGGTCGAGATTTAAGTTAGGTAATTAAAAGTTGCGGCTCGTTAGTCTACCAACACTTGTAGCGAGTACGCCAATTTGCCGCTACGACGTATGAACTTTAGGAAACGTGTTTATTTTTTATTTTTAAAAAGTTCTTTTGTGGGTAAAGGGTGAGGGTGTGGAGAATTTAGGTTGCTTAATTTGAAGTTTGTTCAGATGTTTTCGTTAAACATAATATGAGAAACAAATGCTTATGTTTAGCATCGACCCCAAGAAACTATGCTATTAGGTGTTGACCCTGTGTTATGCCACCTCAGAAAAAACGACAAAAATCAAGGATGTGCCTTTCTTTTTTATATTGCGCATGTCAAAATAAAACACAAACACTGCTATAGTAGCATGTATTTATTTGATGAATACCTATGAGGAATAGAACCATTATTTCAATTCAATTCAACTAATACTTCTAACGCAAGACACGCTAGCTTTTTGGCATCTAACGGAAGTATCTGCTAAAAGTGGATTTACTAACTACCACTAAAATGGTCACCCAGCCATAGACGTGCCACTATCGCGGTTGCTTCATTTTGATGATCACTATCCTGTTCCTTTTCGTCACAAAATCATTTCTTCACAATTCAAAACTTATTGCTAAATACAATTTTATAGAAGGTACGATATACTTCAGAGCTCAAAACTGCTTTAATATACGGCAGAATAGAATGTCTTTGAAAGTCTTGAATACCTTTGAGCTGAAAATAGAACAAAGATCCTACAATAAACTTTCATAGAGATAACACAGAATTTAATTCACGAAGCCTCCTAGGACTCACGATCACGATGGAACAATTAAAAAAAAGGTTCGACTAAAAGTTTTCAACTTTTTGTCAAGTCACATAAGCTAAAATAGCACTTAACCTTAATGGGGAACGCCATTAATTTCCCGCGAGATGCCTTAATGCTTTTGTCGCTAAAAAAACTGGGTGAATAGGTGGGGTCTTTGCCAGTTTTTTCCATAATATTCCCAATGATTATGCCCTTTCTAAGGGCTTTTGTAATAAACATTTCAATAAGACGACGATCTTTCAATTAGCTTAGCAAAGGGGGATACATCAGTTTTATATTCAGAGAGATCTCATTGGGGGGATATTTATGTCTGTTCAGTTGGAAAATTATTCATCAATTCGAAAGTGGAGTAACCTCGCCACGGATGGAGGCGTTCCAAGAAAACTCGGTAATTGGCCCTTGTGATGAAGGAATAACAAACAGTGAGTCGGGGAAATTACATTTTTCATATTTTGGTTCTGTATTTTTGGTGTTGTTTCCTTTTCATGTTGGTGACATTGCCACAATTGCAATCTATTCACAGCTTTCCGTTAGAACATTGATTTTTATTATAATATTATATCGTTGGCTAAAGTGTCAAACCTCGTAACTCCATTTTATTTTTCAAATACATTTTATACAATTTTATTAATAATTTCTGAATACATCCATGGTACAACTATTGAATCCTTTTAAAAAGCCGTTACATTTTAAAATGATAAATAGAAAACCATATAACTCTGGGCTGCCATTTTTCGTGGTGAAGTTTTTTGTGCCTCCTGTAAAATTTGATCTAATGGAGTTACGAGGTCTGACACTTTAGTCGACGATATAGTTATTTCGTTTCCTTTTATTACTATTTTTGTTTGTTATTCCAAGACTAAAATGTAGGTAATTGGACATTCCTAATCAAGTAGTTAGTAGTAAACAAAACATGCATACTGATACTCCATTTCAAATTGCAACGAAATTTTATTTTGAATTACAGAAACAGAGATTTGAAACACTTCCTCGCTAGTGTATCTTTCTGATAAATAAATTATATTTGCTAATCAGAATTGGCCAGAAAGCTATACAACGTGTTAATGAATTAACGCAAAACTAGAAAGTAGTTTGTTTAGAATCGAATTATCATGTTTTCAACATAGGTCATTTTTTCAAAATATTTAATAATCTGTTTGTAAAATTTAAAATTTACTGAACTCGATCTCAACCCACCGCACGGGCACACTCACCCTACTTACTACCAAAACATGATTCTTAAAATATATTCACGAGTATGCTAGCGCTTTCATTTGTTGCTGAAATGATAACAAATCATTTTAGCCTGAAAACTTAAATTTTAACTATCAATATAATGAAATTATTTCTTCAATCTAATGATTTTATTATAAATCAGTTTGGGTGTATGAGGTTTTGCGCTTATTCATTAACACGTTGTATATGAATCGGAAAATCTTTTCGTCTTTATTTGAAATTAAGTATAAGTAATACATTTTACCTTGCTGTACTTTTGTATGGGAGGTTCAAAAAATTTTCTCTTTTTTCGACCCATGTTCCTTAGGGAAAGTTATTTAGTTTCATTGTCTGAATGCACCCTTACATTTATTCCGTAATTAAAAACTAGTGGTGTTATATTTTCAGAAATCACAAAAAGGCATCAAATTATCACTTACAGTTACTGAAGCCCCAACAATTGCACTTCGTTCACAATCAACCAAAAATAGAAGGAAAAACTCTACAACAAAAAAAAAAAAGAACTACTGGCCCTAGCAAAAAGTTAATTTACAATCGTCGGTTTGTCCTAATTAAGAAGTTTTGGCGTCGCCTCGTTACTATCTAGTTACGTAGAGTTCGTTAGCAGAACTCAGTTACCGGCAGTTGCTCGCTGATTGTCCACGAAAGTGAGAATGTGGACTATAACTGGTAACTGGGAGAAAATGTTTCGAGTTACAAGTGTTTGTTTAGTTTGAAATTGTACTCTGTAGGTATTTGTTTGTTAGTTTTATAGGTATTTCTAAAATGACACCCTATGACACGAGCTAATGATCATTTATTACCTACTTTGTTTATTTATTTATTTATTTAACACTTTATTGTACACATAACAATACAGAAAAAACAATTAAAGTAGACATGTACAAAGGGCGAGCTTATCTCTAAAGAGATTTCTTCCAGCAGACCCGCAACAGAGACAGTTCTAAAGTGTGAGGCAGACATAATGTGTACAGCAGAAATGATAAAAACTATAATGAGTAGATGTGCGTCAATATAAATACATATATTATCTATAAATATAAAAATACATATTTAAATATAAACAAATAGATACAATAAACATTTGTTCGTCATGATAGTTGATTAATAATTTTAACAGCGACATTTTAAATTGTGGAACCGAGTTTAAAAGGAGCCCTTCCTTTTCTTTTACACAAAAAGTGGTGGCCCATTCTGGTATGATTATTATCAGCGTAGTGAGATTTGAAGGTGCCTACAAAAACGCCTTACGTTGCTGTTCGATTAGCATCACCCAGGGGACACGTGGAGGGTGTAAGACGTGCTTCCTGCGGACGTGAACAGTGATCATCCCCCACGTGAACAGCGATCCTTCCCGTGGTATGATGATAATCATGGATACAAAATACAAAACTGATGCAGTCATAGGTGTTGATGATGATAATGATACCATTTTATCATCATTAATTTGACATAACAGCCTTATTCTGACAACACCACGCAACGTAACGTTAATATGGTAATTACGATTCACGTTTAAGTGAAACCGGTGCTAATTCATGAACGGGTGTAGCATACAAATGAATAGAGCGCGGTTATCGCATGAATGAATCCTGGGCTATCGTGGACCGCAGGTGATATCGAGCGCAATATCGTAAAACCCTGAATAAGCTCCGAGTGAATATAGAGATATTTACTTTATAAGCTGCTGAATATTTTGGGTAACGGTCATTGGTGAATTATTTTTGAGAGGTTGAGGTCAACAAGAGCGGTTTGAATGAAATTTAGCATAAGCATATGCTCACGACTATATTCCCCGAGGGGGTAGTCAGAGATATTCTGAAACCTCAGAACATCCACGTTTTACTAGTAGTACCGAAACTCTGTCCAGTGTGACGGGGAGTGAGCCCGTCGCCACTTATAATGGACAGTGGGTACAATACATGCCTCGAAATTGAAGCATGTAGGTTTCCTCACGATGTTTTCCTTCACCGAAAAGCCTGTGGTGTTACAAATCGTACATAAATTCAGAAAAACTCATTGGTACGTGTCGGCCTGGACGGGGATCGAACCATCGCCTCCTGCACGGCAGGCAAGGTTACTCACCACTGGACCACCACCGCTATTTAAATTACAAATTGTACCTGCCTAAAACTTAATAATCGTAGTCCCATTAAATATCGTGCAACAAGTTGTAAGACCATTGTTGCAACCGCAGGATCTTTTATGTTTGATGAATAGTTGTATGTTTCGAGTTTACAATCGTAGCCCTTTCGTTTTCCATACAAAAGTACATACTTCTTTATTTACTAGTCATATTAATAAATACATTACGTTCCGTCTCGGTGGTAGCTTAAAAAAAGAATTGACGTTTAATAAGTGTGCTTCAAGCTCCTATATTTAATAAATTATTTTGACTTTGAATTTGAATTTAAGAAGCAATATAAAAATCATTGACTTTGAACCAACAATTTTCATAAAAACTTTCAATCAATCAATCTTTATTTTACATCAAAATATAAACAATAAAATACAAAGAGAAAAAAACAAAAGGCACAAAATAAGGCGGTCTTATAAGAAGCGATTTCTTCCAGACAAGCTTAGGGTAGAGGAAACGGTGAATGAATAAAGATAGGCGGTGTTTCCACAAAAATAATCAAATATTAAAATATTTTTAAAAACACTCTTTCGGAAACTCGTTTTCAATTATTATAATACTTAAATTCAATTCAATTATACTTTATTTTACACCAAAACAGAACATACATTACTTAACATACTTCATTTCGGAGACCTATTTTTGAAAATCTACCCCTCCGAGAAAAATCTTTATCGAAATGGATGGTCCAAATGATTTGGTATGTTGTTCACTTTTCGATTGTATTCTGACCTTCCGAATATTCTAAAAATTAAATTATTATTAGGTACTCGAAAGTTTTGCTGAAAACCAAATGAAAGAGAAACATAAAATAACTGTTTTGCTTATTTTACAACTTGAGAAATGAAGATAATGTTTCAATGTAATTTCTAAACAATCTTTTAACCAGAAAGGTTTCCATTATTTTGTAAATATTATTAATTACAGCTATTAATTAGGTAAGAGACATCGTATTAAGGAAGTTTAGGATTCACTTTGAGTTTTTGGCATAGTATTATAAGTAAATAATTATAAATACAAATAAATATCTAGGACATTTTTAAACAAATTATCGAGTCACATTTAAAGTACCAGAATCTAGCCTGGACTTGTATTATGATGACTAGACAACGATGTATACAAGTTTTACAAAAATACAAATAAATCTTTGACGAAGCCTGCGTTGCGGATTAGATTATTTTTGTTATATTGTTTTGAATTTGAATACAGAAATTGGTATAGATAAAATTTTACAACAATAAATTTGATTACTTATCATCTATTAATATTTTGTCATAAATCTTTAGGGGGGTGGTTTTTTTTTTCGCGATTTAGATGTTGGTCCCATAGTGAAAGTTGTTCAGTTTGATGGTCTAAACAACCCTCTTAAAAGTTTTAAATGTTTATTTTTACTTTTATAACACCTTGTAGATACACACATCCAAGACTGGAAAAAATTCAAAATCATTATAGATTAAATATCACTAGGGTGCTTTGTAACATCCTGTATAAATAGCATATGCTCACGACTATATTCCCCGAAGGGGTAGTCAGAGATATTCTGAAACCTCAGAACATCCACGTTTCACCAGTAGTACCGAAACTCTGTCCAGTGTGATGGGGGGTGAGCCCGTCGCCACTTATAATGGACAGCGGGTACAATACATGCCTCGAAATTGAAGCATGCAGGTTTCCTCACGATGTTTTCCTTCACCGAAAAGCCAGTGGTGTCCTGTATAAATGGGATTGGATAATCTGTGTCACAATGTCCAAAACGTTTATTTATACATTTATTATTCCATTCATAATACTAAAAATGTGTATTCCATACAATCAATTTATTTTGATGCATTGGAGACGAGTACACGTTAGAACACTCGTGCTCGACCTACTAATGGCTTCATCTTAGCCCAATCGTGGGAATTTAATATAAAAAAGAGGGTATTGTGATATAAATTGAATTTTCTTCGACGTCGCTGAAAGTATCGGTGCGTCCGGGAAATTCATTTCCGGTCACGTAGCGACTTCCGTGTCGGAAGACTTGAGACGAAAGAATTTCTACATAGCTCCCTCTTTTATCACTTACATGGTATTGATTGTGTTTTCCTACTTAGCTAAGTAAGTATAAACGGTAAGAATATATAAATTAAATTCACGGTCGTCAGTCAGTCGCAACGATCGATTGACACTAAAAATGTTATTCGTAAAATATTGCCCATCTTAAAGTATTGATCAAGGACCACCATCTCTCGAGGCGCCTGTTTGAGGCCACGGGGGACAGGAGGGCTGGAAGCTATTTTGCCCAGAGGATAGGTTTGGCTATTCAAAGAGGCAACGCGGCCAGCCTCCTAGGTAGCCTGCCTCGGGTGGGCGCCTTGGAGGATATCTTTTATCTATAATATGTGTGTAAGATCTTCCATACTCTTTTTGCGTTTTTGTGTTTAATAAATGATAGTCCTCTTAAAGTATCCCATTTGAAGTACCCCTTCCGACGACTTTTCGACCAAAGTAAAATTAACGTCTAATACAAAACATACCTATATCACTATCAGTATTCTATACTTATAAAACAGTTCCGTGACTGACTGACTGACAGCAACGCACAGCCTAAACCACTGAAGGTGAAGATAGAAACATGTTTGAAGTACAGATTCTACGGAGGAGGGGTAGGAGGGAGGGGTGCACTAAGAAAGGATTTATATATATTCTAATTTCACACGGACGAAGTCGCGGGGAAACGCTAGTTGTTCATAAAAGTTCATCATGCTACAGTACGACCAGGAAAATAATTCCGCTCGGCAATCTCCGTTTGCGCAGAGCAGACCCGAGTCCCCGGTCAAAAGCCGAAGATATTAATTTGTGGGCGTCCACGCAAAAAGGGTCCAGTTGTGGGGTTCTCAGTTAAGGTTAGATTCGGCATTTGGATTAGTCACATGATCATAATTATGGAATAATAAAAAATGTGGGTTAAAATGCCGACAACGGGAACCCTTCTTGCGTTGACGCTCACATTTAGTAATCAAAGGGTGCTAAGAAGCAAAGCAGAGAAAAGGTCGCGAAATCAATTAGCCAATAGCTGCAAGGTCAATATAACTTCGCGCGTTATTAAAATTTGTCAACTGCGCAGGTACATCGGTAAGACTTATAAACCTGGTACTTTACCTAAATTATCAATCTATCAATCAAATTAGCCCACATCAACCCACTGCTGGGCATAGGCCTCCCTTTCATTGCGCCATTCTTCATGGTCCTGTGCTAATCTGATCCAATGCGGACCCATCACTCTCACAATGTCATCAGACACTACCTATGACCTCTGTCCCTCTCTTGGCCACAAATCTGATATTGCATTGGTCCACCGGCTGTCTACCCGTCTGGCAAGTCCCATCTCCACTTCAATTTTGTGATCCGCTTACCCACGTCTTCGACCTTTGTTCTTCGTCGAATTTCGACCTACTCGGTACACTACATCTACTGATAATATTAATCAGTGTGTAAGTGTTCAATAGCTTCATTACTTTAAAGGGTGATTGTACTCATGACTCTGAACAACTTTCCCCAAGGAACGTATGGGAAATTAGCTAAACAAACTTTTCTGACAACGTTTAAGAGAAGTTTATTTCGAATGCGTAAACGCAAGGGATTAAGGGGATATAGTTCGGAGCGCGCTCCATACAAACGTAATATGGTGATATTTTCAATACTAACCAATTAAAGTCAATGAAATTTTGCAAAAACAATCTAGAAACAAATCTCTATGCTTGGATTTTGTCAGATTTTCGTTAAAATATACGGTTTCAATGCTAGGATTAATTTAAGATTTGTATGGAAATCTTTGAGGCACTGTAGTTATACTTTGATACACTGAATAGGTTCGTTGGGGAAAGTAGTCCAGTATCATGAGTGCAATCACCCTTTATAGTAATGACACAGTTTTATACCCTGTGTAGATAGTTGCTCTAATATCAAACCTAGCGTAAGTTTGGTTCTAAAAAAAATACGATTGGTGGTAAGTATGGTAGAGCATTTTCTATATTGTCCTTAACACAACATAAAGTAAATCACCAATCATGCATAAGAACATAAACCAAAATTATTAACGACTACAAAACATATAACAAATCTACCCATCCCTACATTTACATGGCGGAAACTATCACCCTATCTCTCTCTTAACAACCTCAGCGGGACCTTAAACCATTGAAAAGGCAAAACATTCGATCTTGATTTTTACATCGTAAGTAATAAAAATATAAGAAAACCCCGCACTTGAGCGAAATATAACTGCCGGAGGAAACATAAAAAGTAACAGAAAAGTGTGCAAGAAACAAGGAGGGTTCCGTAACTTATCTTCGTCGAATAAACATAAGAAATCTGTAGAAAGCTCTGTAGAAAGAAAGATCAGAGATACTAGTGCAGTGAACAGAACTTTTGTGAGAATTTTTCTAATACTGTGTTATTTTTTCTGAATGCTTGTGTGCTTCAAAGTGAATGACAAAAGATGATTACAGTCATGATTATTACAGATTTCGATATTGCTCTTGTAGGAAAAATTATATTTTAGTTTTAATGGTTTGATGTTTAGAGTGCATCAACCTGCATTATATAAATAAGGAGGCACTATTACTAAGATGAGATTTTTAGAATAAAATAGAATATACAATAGATTTTTTTTTTCAAACTACTTTATCTACAATGCCAATACAGGAGCATTCTTATATAATATGCAGACCGTTTTTTAATGGGATGATCAAACCATCAAACTGAACAACTATTGGACCATGTTGGTCCTATAAAGAAAGTTATTTTGATGACGGACTGATCATCCACTTGAAAAACCACGAATAGGGTGCGGGTGGCCAGAAACATTGCTACAACTACCACTATCTTTTCAAGTTACAGTTGCAGCAAGGGTCGCCCCTTTAGCATAATATTTATAGCTTAAAAAACCGGCCAAGAGCGTGTCGACTCGTCCATGATAGGTTTCCGTAGCCATTGCACAATGATAGCGCGATTTATTTTCGTGCACCGCCTTCTAGTTAGTTATTAGAGAACAAATCTATTACTCTTTTAATTTTTTGTTTTTTCCTGTAATTAAATAACCTACCTCATTTATTGGAGGGACCTAAAACTTGTCAACAGTTCCGTTAATAAAGACTAAAAGGAACCCTGAAAGAAGCTCAACTAGGGGGTCTATTCTCAAATCACTCACCATGCGTGAACCGTGCCCGTGTCGTGTGCGAACCCAGGATGTTTGCTTTCCGGTTTCACTAGATAAATGTTACCGAGGGATGCGGTCGGATTCGCTTTCATTTGTACCTACTTAACTCGAGATAGTCGTTTGGGTAAATTTAGTAAGCTTGCTTTCTGAACAAGCTGTTGAGAGGGTTCTCGTATCGGTTGTTTTGTGTAAAACGTGTTCTAAAGTGTCATGTGGGGAGCGAGAGTTTTGCGTTACAAATATACATTTCTAAGGTGGAATTTCACATGGTTTTGCGTAGGTATTTATTACATTTAGCAAACAATCGTCTTCATGTGTGAAGAGTATATTTTACAACACAACGTGTTAATGAACTAACGCAAAACTAGAAACTCGTTGGTTTAGAATCGAGAGGAGAATCGATTTATCATGGTTTCAACATAGATAATTTTTCGGGCACTCTCACCCTACTATTTAAACCTACCAAAACAAGATTCTTAAAATATATCCATGAGCACGTTAGCGCTTTCATTCATTGTTCAAATGATAACAAATCATTTTTGCCTCAAAACTTAAAATGCGAATAACTTTAAGTGAACTAACTATTAAAATAATGAAATTATTGTTTCAATCTAATTATTTTGTTATAAATCTGTTGAAGTGTATGAGGTTTTTTGCTTATTCATTAACACGTTGTATATAGGGTCATAGAATGCTGACGGTTTCTAAGGGAATGCTCAGACCATCAAACTGAAAAACGTTGTCTATGGCACCTATACTTATCGAAATCATGAAAAAAAAAAATCTGCGGTTCCATACAAAACTGCCATCCTATTCGATCCAAATGTAAGAGACATCAGATTTATTTTGGACCGTCGGCATATTAAGTTGGACCCAGTAAACTCGGCGTTCATTCAAAGTTACTTGATTTGAGTGAAACTATAAACTGGGTTCTAACTAAACGTCACCTCAGTTCTCATTGTAAATTGTGTTCAATATAAATTTACAACATGATGCATGTCCAACAATTTAGTTTAACTTTGGACACTATCCTGAGCTTTTATTGGTGTAGTACGTGATAAGTTTGTTCATTTAGTATTTCGTTAGATATCGATTGATTTAAGGATTGGACTCTTGCAAATCTTTCTTCAGTTTATAGATAAATATTAAATGCGTCATCGCACTTATGGGCCTGGCGAAAGTAAAGATTTTATGTGACGTCATAATGTCATTGTTTCTACACTTAAAACATTTACGACCGTGTTCCTCGATCGTAACGTTCACCCTATTTTTTATTGTTGAATACTGTACAAGCACTTAGGAAAATCGTAAAATATGTATCATGGTTACACATAAATAACTTTTTATTAAACGAATTCTGCGGCCTACTTGTCTTATGACAGTGGTTAAGATTCACAACCACCACTAAAACGCGGTGGTTGTTTGTTACCCTAAACTAGGATTTATAGCCCACTATGAGAACAAAGTAGACGAAAAAGGTCAATAATAAAAAATAAATATTTTCATACAATTTGTTATTTAAGACATTCTGTGAAAGTATATAAAACGTTTTGATCATCCAAACGTTGTATTATTCTAGGTATACTGTTGTATTAATATTAATGTTTTAATATTGTGTGTTGAGGAATAATTTTAATGATGCAATAAATTACATAGTTATCGAATAAAATAACAATTAAATATAATAAATTAAAACTAGCTTAATAAAATATTTAAAAGGATAGAAAAACGTTATTAAAATTAAAACTTAAGACTAACAATCTTAAAACTAACTAGAAAGCAGGCAAAAGAAATTAACAGTATAATATTGTGTGTTTATTAATTTGGGTATGTGTCGTCCCCCAATCCACAATGTACGCATGGTGGACTAAAGCCCATACATCTTTGAGGATAGGGAGGTAGGTCTGTGCCCTGCAGTGGGACATTTATATGCTGATGATGATGATAATTAATATTAACTTACGCTAACAGGAGTTCAGTTGCTTTGGTACTTGTACCTATTACTGAACGATTTTATAATTTGTATGGAAGTTCGAGCGATCTACTCGTACGTTGGAAATTTATTTTCAAACTAGATAGAATGCTATTTTTAAATTTTACACTTATTAAGTAGTATACGAATAATACCTAAAATCCTTGCACTGGTACAAATAAAACTTACTTATTCTTAGGAACTTTTTACTTATAAACTCGTAACTACGTTGGTGGCAACGTCGCGGTTCATAGATAAACTAAAGAAAAAAACCGAAATTTGTCTATGATACAGAACAGTTACGCCGACGTTATACTAGGTTTAAGTTATTCCGGGTTTATTAGTAGACATTTTGCTTATTCTTGGTATAACATTTTATAACACGTTTATTTGTACCACAGTTTATTTGTAATTAGAGTACAGGATCCAACTTAATATGCTGACAGTTTTTAAAGAGGATGATCAAACCATCAAACTGAACAACTTTCTCTCGGGACCAAAGTCGAAATCGCGAAAAAAAATCAGCTGTCCCATACATTTGCGTCGAGTAGGATTGCAGTTTAGTATGAAATAGCTGATTTTTTTTCGCGATTTCGACAGAGATCGCATATAGAAAGTTGTTCCGTTTGATGGTCTGATCATCCTATCAAAAAACTGCTATAATATACTCTATGGGTCATCATTGTCATTATCTCTCTCTAATGGTATTTAGCCAATGATACATACAATTTTTTTTGTGTGAGCAAAATATAAACTGTATTTGACGGCCCGGTAGCTCAGTCGGTATTAAACCTGCCTGCTGTGCCGAGGGTCGCGGGTTCGAATCCCGTAAGGGACAAATATTTGTATGATGAATATGAATATTTGTACCCGAGTCATGGATGTTTGTATCTATATGTGTATTCTATATCGTTGTCTAGTCATCATAATACAAGTCCAGGCTAGATTTTGGTACTTTAAATGTGACTAGATAATTTGTGTGACAATGTCCAAGATATTTATTTATTTATATTTATTAACAGTTTTGTGTCATAGAAACTTAATGTCGTTTATACATATGTGACTGTATCAAGGATCTAATGTGGGCAACTTTACAATTTCGTTTACTATACGTCGTAAAAATTAAACTTGTGCTGCCGACTTTGTACGTCCAACTCGTATTTTATTTACCCAGCAGATATAGTACAGTGCAAATCATAGTCAGAAAACAACCTCCACAGTTTATTACCCCATTACATCACGAGAACTGCATGCATAATAATAAAAAAGTCACAATTAAACGGAAACAATAAACAAGTGGCGTTGTGAATTTTTACAAGCGAATTACAGTTACTAGCGATAGAGCGGTCTCCACCCTTCTACAATGAAATACAGGACATTTATTGCTTGTTTACGAGCCAACTCTTTACCGACAGGGCTTGGGGAGGTTGGAAGGATTTTTGAATAAGGAGCAAACTTTGTGACGATACATCGTAATCATCACCTGAGATCACAAATTATATTTCATTAGAAATAATGAAAGCAAATAGCAAAATCTCAATATTGTACATTCCGTATACTTTATTTCAAATAAGGACGAAAAGTTTTTCCAATTCCTAGCCCTCTGGCCAATTCTGATTGGCAAATATTATTTATTTATCAGAAAGATATACTAATCGACATATTTTGGACGTAACTAACGCTGTTCTAAGAATAAGTGAGAGGAAGTGTTTCAAATCTCTGTTTCTGTAATTCAAAATAGACTTATAATTTCGTTGCTATTGGAAATTGAGTATATTAAGGAAAAACTACAAAACATGAAGTTTCCCACCAAATTGAATAGCTAAAACAATTAGTGAATTTACCTTCTGTGGATATAACATTATCTGATTGAAGATTTTGAATTTGAAAATGTGGTTATGAATTATAATTTTAGACTCTGGTCTGTATTTATTTAAAATATTCTAGTTATTAATAGTTAATCAAGATACTCTTAAGCTCTTTGTCTCGTCGTCTTTATCGTTGTACAATAAGTGTTAAATTACGATATTTTGAATCAAATTAAAGATTGAAAATTTTTTCTCGGGCGGAGGATAACGCACTTCCCCGGTTTTGTAGAGTGGTCTCTACAAAACCGGGGAAGTGCGTTATCCTATTTCGCTACCGAGCCCACTACCCAGAGAACGACATTTTCAATCTATTGCGTCTTAAGAGAACTCGGTAGCGAAATTGGATAACGCACTTCCCCGGTTTGGAAGAGTATGGGTTCAAGTCCCGCACGAAACAAATTTTTCAATCTTGAATTTGATTCTAAATAGCATGGCTGTAACATGTTTATGATCAATAATAGTTGAAATACGATATTTTGTTTCAGTAATCAGAATATCTCTGGCTGCTCCGCAGGGAATATAGTCGTATCGTGAGATAATATGCTTAATTCAGTAATAGATATGACTATTAAGGGTATATTACTGTTGGCGCGCTCCATACAAACGAAGTCTGGTGATATTTTTAATACTAACCGATTAAACTCAATGAAATTTTGCAGAAACATTCTAGAAACAAATCTCTATGCTCGTATCGTGTCAGAATTTCCTTAAAATGTACAGATTTAAAGTTATAGTGCTTCAAAGATTTCCATACAATTCTTAAATTAATCCTAGCATTGAAACTGTATATTTTAACGAAAATCGGACACGATACAAGCATAGAGATTTGTTCCTAGATTGTTTCTGCAAAATTTCATTGAGTTTAATTGGTTAGTATTGAAAATATCACCAGACTTCGTTTGTATGCAGCGCGCATTCGGAATAAACTTCTCTTAAATTATTTGGTGAGATATAAGAGACTTTAATAATCGCTCTCTCTTCATGTGAATCTCAATCAACACTTTAAATACGTATGCTCCCGTAAGAAGAGCCTTAGATACATGTATTTGCCAAACAGGGCAATGATGTTTTTGTTTTTATTTTGAGCTCAGACCGCGGGTTGGGCGTGAAGCTTGAAGGATTTCATCGTATTTGCATCACCACGTTGGCAAGGGGATAAAAGTAAAAATTGTCCGCCCACCTTTTGTTTTCGTAGGGGATAAAGTAAACCCGACTATCTGATACTATCTGATATTTACAGTAACAATGTTGGAAACTTATGAAACTGTATTTGGGATATTGTTTAGATTCCTAAATGAACATCAATTAAGATACAATTTTCAACCTTTTTAATGAGCTCGTCCACTAGCCAACACAATAAAGGTGTACTTCCGATGCCAGTGGCCGATGCGAATGACGCGCGCGGCTCGCGGCCGACGGCCGATGCGACAATACAAGTTACTATGAAAACGTATGGCACCGCTTCCGATGCCAGCGACAGACAGCGTGCGTCAGACGCGCGCGTCAGTCGCATCGGCCGTTGGCATCGGAAGTGCACCTTTACGGACTATTCGTGTCATAAGATGCATGGAGATTAATTTAAAAAAAATGCTGCTTACCAAAATTGGAAAACTGAATGTTTAAGAATTATGAAAAACTTTGTGTGATTGTAGTGCATAGTATACTAAAGCAAAACAACTAATAACCGGTCCAATGTATGTCGGCCTCACTTTATTATGGACACAATTTTCTTGGTAGCTAATATTGTATAGTGGTACGGAACCCTAAATGCGCGAGTTCAATTCGCACTTGGCCGGTTTTTTTATGCAGCCTGCTCTAGCCGACACAATAAAGGTGTACTTCCGATGCCAGTGGCCAGTGGCCGATGCGAATGACGCGCGCGGCTCGCGGCCGACGGCCGATGCGACAATACTAGTTACTATGAAAACGTATGGCACCGCTTCCGATGCCAGCGACTGACGCGCGCGTCAGTCGCATCGGCCGCTGGCATCGGAAGTGCACCTTTACGGACTATTCGTGTCATAAGATGCATGGAGATTAATTTTTAAAAAATGCTGCTTACCAAGATTGGAAAACTGAACGCTTAAGAATTATGAAAAACTTTGTGTGATTATAGTGCATAGTATACTAAAGCAAAACAACTAATAACCGGTCCAATGTATGTCGGCCTCACTTTATTATGGACAAAATTTTCTTGGTAGCTAATATTGTATAGTGGTACGGAACCCTACATGCGCGAGTTCAATTCGCACTTGGCCGGTTTTTTTATGCAGCCTGCTCTGTACGTACTCTATGACTTACTAATGACACTTCTTTCAACACAATCATGAGATCAGCAGTAGAAATCTACGTTCACATTATAAAACAAAATATTTAAACCATCATCACAATTATAGTTAGTTGAAAATAATACATATGTCATGTCGATTAAAATATTGAATAAGCAACCAGCACCCACGGCATGACGTCGCGATAAAGCGCTATCGCCCCCTAGCTCTCTTTCTTTTTGCGCGCGAACAAACGAGTTAGCAGGCGCGATAAAAAGTTTATCGAGGCGTCATGCCGCAGGCGCTGATAATTACAAAGAACTAGACCTGAAACAATAAAAAATATAATTTACAATCATTTAAATAATAACATTTTAGATTTAAATAAACGAAAACAACAACAGTGCTATACAATTTTGCGATTTGTGCTATAATAATTGACATTATCTTTCATATGAAATATGTCAAACGGTCTGTCAAATAAGCTAACAATGACTTATCCAGAAGTGGTGAAAAAGGCCCTAAGACTCCAAGATTGCTTTTACAATCAGGTTCTGTGTATTACCATTTTAATAGATAGAGTCCAATTATGATCTCACGTCAAGCTTTCACTCTAGAATAACGATCACAAAAAATTGAACTGTGCCAATTAAAATTTAACTTTAAGCACGTCCCTGCCTACACAGCCAAGCCAAAAATAGAACAACGCAACGCCGTAACCAATTCGCACTGTCATAAAAATTCTAGAGAGGCAGGCACTTGAATATTCAAATTTATACAAGCTACGGGCAGGTAGGTTTGCATAAGTAAACCGAGCGAAGGGTGCGGACACGAAGCACAATAATCCGGCTTCGGATAGAAAAAGCAAAATCAAAATTCATTCGGATGACCCCGGACCGCTCGTAATTCCTCCCCGAGCCCGGAAACTATTTCTATTCTGAGGGGATTCGACCCCAAGGCGCCCCGCCTCCTTGTTTCCAAATGTTCTCAAATACTTTCGGCCCTAGGGGTCTTCTATACACTCTGTCTTGGTGGATACGCCTGAGGCTGTACCGCGTAAGACATGAATTCCCCATTTGGGATAAAATTTTGAAGACATTAGGTCCTTGTAAGGCTGGAATTGGATGTTCAGGCAGTTAGCAATACGTAAAATTAGCGTCGATGGAGACGAACGTCGCATATAGTCTAGTCTAGAGGGTATTCAGAAATTTAGTCATAAATCGATTAAATCCTTCTTGCGTTGCATGGACAAAATTCGATTGGAACTAGTAATCTCCGTATGTATAAAATGTCTAAGATAATAAAATTATGATTATAAAAAACCAAATACTACTGTTAAAATTGAATAGATTTCGCGCTAGCGCATCCAACATCTATTGCTGCATTTTGTGAAATGTTATAAACTTAGGAATAAAACGGAGATCCTTGTCTTTGTGCAATTCGATTAAACTCTAGATTTTTATTGCTGCTATAAAATTTAGCTTAATGTATAAAATTACATTTAATTTAACTTTATTTTATTGAATAACTGGTCGGCCCCAACTGCTAATTCTCGAGATATAATAAAATTAAAAAGAATTCTAGAAATAATTTCCATTCCCATTATTTTTATGTAATTTTTAAGTTAAAATTATAAAATTAATCGTATTGAAATGGTTGATGGAGTAAGGCCCGCGGTCTCCCAGAAATGTTCATGCATAAATGCTGATGATGATGTCGATGAAAATTATCGGCATTGTCTTTAGACTGATTTACCGTTCCCCGGTGTGGTTCTTCGAAGTGATTAAAGGGGTTTCTAATTCTGATTATGTGGTTAATAGGCTGCCCACCCATCACAACTTGATACGCAATTCTATTGTGAAGCGTTAAATATGCTAACGATGATTTAGAGGACAGTCGGTGTTAAATAGTAAATTTTATTTTTCCTCTAAGGGAACACGGTCATGAGTTTAGGTATGTACGTCACTTAGGAACTAAATACAGACGTACACAGTAAATCTTTCACCAAACGGTCACCCAGAGACCAATAGCCAATTGGTTACCATCAGCCTTCCGTGAGCGTAGTTTATGGACGTTGCATATTCTCGCAGAATCGTAATTTAAAAGCGTGAGCGCTTTAAATTAATGCATGCTCGGTTAAAGCTAGCAGATTTGAGGTCGGAATGTGTTAATTGTTTCGTTTCAGTTCCGACTGAGTGCGGTCTCGTGGACACTGATATGCTTTCGCTTGACCATGTACAATGTACGACGCTATAAATATGCTTTTATAGAAATGTGGTTTACGTAATACTATTATACGTTTTTCCATTCAAGATTATCTCACAAGGGTGAGCTTCACTAGTTTCTCGGTGTGCTAGATAATGATAATCTGAGACTACAAAAGTCATGTTCTTGCACTCAGAGGTATTTGGGCGTAAGCACAGATTACTTCAAATTACATTGGGAGTATAGGGACCTATTTCCCTGTGATTGGGACTGACGACCTTATGCGTAGAATTTCACTCAGGCCGGATTCGACCAAACGCGAGAACATTTTATTCTTAGATTAAGTCCGTCCTTTTCATGTTATTGTTGATTTAATTTTAAAACTACAAGTGACGTATAAACCTAACAAACTAAAAATGTATTAACCTCATATTGCAATAAGTACGCATACAACAACCTCTTTCTTTAGGTATTATTCCTTGTATGTTACTCTTGGATAAATCAAAGTTTGGGTGAATCGGGCCTCAGATGCATAAAGTATGTTAGTCCAATGTAATTTGGTTTGGAAGATTTATAATAGTAAAAAAAAAATTGTGCATACATTTTTATATCGAAACAATCACAGTTGCGTAGCACTAGTATACAACAGCGGCCGTAAAATGTTGGCTGTATCAGGTAAATAGAAAGAGAGTTAAAGCGCGATGCTCTATATCTCGCTTCCATGCTACGGCTACTGCTGTTAATACTGAAATAGATTAGCGATCTTATTTTTAACACAAAACCAGACAAAAAACTCCCCCTTAAATTTCTCTAAAAAAAGCTTCACACAGCAAACGAAATTAAATCTAAAAGTAATAGAGTTGTAGCAATCTCAGTCGATATACAACGTCAAAGGGCACGTTATCGTCGCTCGAACGGTAATGACCGCCGATAAGATCGGGGTGGGAGGGGTGATACGGTAACTCTGATCTCAGACCGCCAGATTAAATCTCTGTAGGAACTGCCCGCAACATTAACTAATGACACTCTGGAGATGGGATGAGTACCGATAGACCCCGATCTACTCGACGTGAACTCGTTTCAGTTCATTTGGGGAGACAGGGGTAATCAGCGTTCGAGATAAGGAGTTCGAAGTTCGCTTGGCTAATATTGCCAGCGCTTCAGTGGACTTTAGAGAATGCATTAATCGAATACTTGTAGATAAGGAGCTTTTTATTCGTGTGGTTTCAGACTAGAATAAGGGCAGTTAATCACTACTTTTGGGTGTCGTACAAAGTGACTACAAAGATATAATGGAGCAATAGAGCTAGAGCGATACAAAGTAGTTTCATTAGTACCAAGTCCTGGAGGGCGATCGCGCTAATTTAAAACATTCAACTTCAATCCTAATCCAATTTCAGTTCTAATCACATTGCATTCCAATTACTATTCAACTGTGCTGAAATCCGCATCACGCTAAACTCTATGTGACTGACAGCTTTTAACGTCTGAGCGATCTGTCAAAACGGATCTAACGGCTGTCAAATGAATAGCGCAATACCGAATGTGTTAAAAGTTGTGGTTGGCACGCGGTCCAATCATGGTTCAGTTGAGATTTGTTTAGCGCAATTCTCTCAGGGCTATATTCTGGTACGTACTTTATAAAAGTATTATGTGATTAGATAATTTGTCTAACAATATACAAAATATTTATTTGATTAGTCTCATATAACGGTGCTATAAAATGGTAGAAGATGGAATAGAGCTCTAAACTACCTCCATAGAACTGAAATTGCCAATGACTTTCTTTCTTTATGAGGAATCCCAAAGTCCAGCTGTGGACTTCTTTCATGAAGGTATATACCTATTTTTATAGGTTCTACCTACCAACCCACCTACCTACCCGGTGTGGTACCTAAGCAATAAAAACGTGAGTTCTGTAAGGATTTTTTTCGATCTCATTATATTTTTCCGAGTCTTTTGTTACATGAGATCAAATACGTATTGTGATGTCTTGGTATTGAACAAGTTTTGTAATATCTGTCTTTTTCCAAGAACCTTTCAATTTAGGCCGAAATATTTCAAACTAAAGTTGTAAGATGTTTTTCATTACTTTAATATTCTTGATCATAATATTAGATTAGGTTTGGATTGGATTGTTAGAAAGATGATGAAAAAAGTCATTCATTATATTCATTATTCATTAAATTTAATGGAAGGAGATGACATACTTCGCAGACCATCATAGGGATGGTAATTAAGGTCTGCTTTAAATGTTATAATTCTATTTATTCACATAGGGGTGGCAAAGAATATACAACGAGACAGTTTTAGGGCTTGATATATCTTACATTTAATTCTTTAAAATTTAAAGCCATGTTTGGTCACATTTAAAAAAGAAACAAATGAAGATGCAAAATTTCAACAATTTTGCCAAGGTCCGTTAGAACAGATTTTTAATCACGGTCTGAAAGTAGCGTAATGACTGTATTGAAGACTGGAATTTCGATTCTTTAATGTTAAAAATGTATCACTAGTTTGTTAATCGATATATTTGGCTTTATACCTTACCTTTCAGACGTAGTTTTTACAGAATATTTTTAGTCATAATCATTTAAATACCAAGTAATTTTAGCTAGTTTTAGCTTTCCCTTATTGTTCTTTAACAACGTTGTTTACTTTGTCTGTAACTGTTGTCTGTCTCCATAAAGATAAGTCAATATTTTAAATCTCACTGCTTTTCTTTGGCAACAAAATGTTAATGCCTTTTGTCAGTAAAACATTGGTGTGAATAATAAACAAAAGAAAGATGCAAAACAACTATGTCTTTAAAGTAAAACGGGGTGATTTCTTCTACAATTTATTTTACTTACGAATGTCATACTATTCCAAATTGGAAATAGACAAGAAGAAAGAGGGTTGCTCACAGCTTACAAACTTCAGTCCCCTTGTCAAGCCAAATCTAAACAGACATACACACAAACACACGTGAATATAGAATATAGATGAAGCATTAAGTGGTAGTCGTGCACCCAACAACCAACTTGAGATCACGTTATGTATATTTTATTGTTATTTCGATATTTTAGCTTGTTCAAGTTGAGAGCGACGTATGACGTTAGATTTACGTGGGGTTGAAATTCAAGTACCTGTGCATATACTTGTCTATAGCAACGTCTGTTTTCTTCGCAATTATGTCGTAAGTACTCTTGGTAAAATCTCATTATTTTTGGCTAGCGACGCTGCGAGTTTATTCGATTAATGGTTTTTAGGGTTCCGTTCCCGAAGGGTAAAAAAGGGACCTTATTACTAAGCCTACGTTATCCGTCCGTCCGTCCTACCTATTTAGAGCTGTAACTTTTGAACCGATGCAGCAGGACAGTTGAAATTTTCACAGAATGTGCGTTATTACGGCGGATTTGCTAAAAAATATAAGAATAAAAAATTCAAAAAGTTTAAATTTCTTGTATAAGGAACCCCCTTACGGATCCCTCGGTGCGCGAGTGGCCCGACTCGCACTTGACCGGTTTTTATTCTTTCATGTTAGAGATGTACTAATACTAATAAATGTTTGCGAGGTGAAGGAAGAGGGTCTCGTACTGGCTGGCAGTCTCTGCTTGCAGCATTATAATGATAATGCTCACTATTGTAAATTGATATCATTAGCAGCCTGATTGAAATTGATATCATTAGCATTCTTTCAAACTAAGAGTCTAACCATCAAACTGAATAACTTTTACTTTAGGAGCATAACGACAGGGGCAAAAATAAAAATCTGCTGTTCCATACTAAACTGCAATGCCTACTCGACTCAAATGTATGCAACAGCAGATTTTTTTATTAACACGCTTGTATTAGCTTCACCTTTAAGTAACTAACTAAGTATGTAAGAAAATCTTGGAAGTAGATTTTAACCTACTTCTATTAAATGTATCGATTTGAAACTTTGAAGGTGTATGTAATTTGGATGACAATGAATCGTAAACTTCCACTAATATTACACACAATATAATATTTTAACATATACCTGCCTTACTTATATACCGTGGTGGTCCAGTGGCGAGTAACCTTGCCTGCCGTGCAGGAGGCGATGGTTCGATCCCCGTCCAGGCCGACTCGTACCAATGAGTTTTTCGGAATTTATGTACGATTTGTAACACCACTGGCTTTTCGGTGAAGGAAAACATCGTGAGGAAACCTGCATGCACCAATTTCGAGGCATGTATTGTACCCACTGTCCATTCTAAGTGGCGACGGGCTCACCCCCTGTCACACTGGACAGAGTTTCGGTACTACTGGTGAAACGTGGATGTTCTGAGGTTTCAGAATATCTCTGACTACCCCCTCGGGGAATACAGTCGTGAGCATATGCTATGCAATTATTTCGTTATAAATCAGTTGGGGTTTATGAAGTTTTGCACTTATTTATTAACTATCACGTTGCATCTTTGACTATTTATATGTGGACAGGTTACGCGTACAATTCTACTAACTGCCACTTTTTACGGAGGGCGAGGTAACATGAAATCCGCAACTTTGGATTTTATTCCCCATAACTTTAGATTCTAATTTTGAATGTTAAAAATCATGAAAAGTAGTCTCGTGTGAACCCCAAACGTTCTAAGTTCAAAGTTATTATTTCGCAATTATAGGCTGTCTCGTTTAGTGATAAGGTGTAAAATTGAATGTAAACGCACAAGATCAATTGTGCTTATACCGTGGCAGAGGAGAAATGCTACCGCAAGACTAGTCCTTATAATAATTAGTCAAAGCACGTAAACTATGAATTTACAAAATTGCGAATTTAACAGACTATTGAAAAAATTTAATTGCTTTATCAAATTGAAAATGTCAATTTGAGTAAAGAAGACAAAATCTAATAAAGCCTGATATTGCTTACATTCCATAAAACTAATAGGCTTACTAGAAATCACTAACCTTTCCGTCTGACGCACGCGTCAGTCGCTGGCATCGGAAGCGGCGCCATACGTTTTCATAGTAACTAGTATTATCGGCCGTCGGCCGCGAGCCGCGAGCCGCGCGCGTCAGTCGCATCGGCCGCTAGCATCGAAAGTTCAGCTTAAGATGATGGATTTTCCGAAAGCCATTAAAAAGAAAAAAATCGTTCCAAATGGCTCGGTAGAAGATGGAGTTGACAACAAATGAAAGAGCTTGCAGATAATAAAATGCAAGATCAAATAGTAAAAATTCGTGTTTTTAAGTAAACAGAAAAATATGAGCAGATATTTCGTCAACGGATCAACGGATGCGTTTAACTTAGTGACAATGCATGTTTTTAGCCTACATTTCCGTCTTCGCATCCCATCCCACTCATGTCAACGCCATATGCTGAACTACGTTTAACTAGCTGTCGAAAAATTCATAATTAATGAAATTTTCACAAAAAAATCCATTTGGTTACGTAACTTTTTTGCATTTAAAAGTATAACAATGACAAATAGGCCACCTCGTTCATTTAAAGGGCCTAAGGGCATAAACCTATACATAAATTGAGGCCAAAATTTTGCAAAAGGAAATAGGAGGATATCCTACAGAATTCCCTTATTGTAATACTTGCTAATGTATTTTCAGCGTGCTTTGTCCAAAACCAAAACAATGAAGTCCCGACCCAAGGCTGGAAGCACGAAAGTTCCGGCTCCGGATAAAAGCATGCAAACAATATACCTTTGCGAATTACCAGAATTTACTTTACCATCAGGCTGCCTAAGTGGTTATATTATTGTAGAGACAGCAACACAACTTTAGGGTGACTTTTGGATACGATTAAGAATTGGCTATTTGACAACTGTAACGATAAAATATAAAATATGTTAAATATAGTAGCTTATAGGTTCACAATAATCATACAATCTTTTTTTTTGCATTAAAGTAAATTGTTAATATTTTATTTTTTGAAAAATAAGTCAGAGTTTTTTTATCTGTGGATTACAAAAACTGAAACGCGGGCGGCCATGATTGAACATCGTGTGACGTCACATTTCAAACAATAAAACGTCATGTGAGTTGAAGCGTCGTAGTTAGCTTTACTTGTTTATTGTGATGTAACGTCACGCCAGAAATGTCACGAGACCGGCTGTTTTCGCGCGAATCTCAAATTACTGAATGAAAAAATTGTTTTTTCGAATAAATAACGCTTTTTTAAGAATAAGATAATTGTAAGAGGTATAAAATAAACCTACGCATATTTTAAAACAACGAAAACTGTCAAATAGCCAATTATGTTCATAATTTCGTCGCTATCCCATCTGACAAATTTGAAGTAACTGGGCGAATCCAGTTTCCAAGACGGATCGATCTGTCTAATTGACGTATCTGTATCTTCGAGCGTTACAGAGAAAACAAATTTTTGCCTGTTTCACCACTTCCGAATCCGGTCCGGACTTGTTAACTTATCCGAAACCTCATTTGACATATTCTTCATACAAAATATGTCAAATGAGCTGTCGGATAAGCTAACAAGAACTTATTCAAAAGTGGTGAAACAGGCCCTAAGTAAATTATGATGTTTGTTATAATAGAAACTAAACCTAAGTTCGGTCACAAATTTCCTTTTTTTGCATACTATACCGATTAAAATACCTTTTGCCTAATACAACATTGAGTTGTTTGTATTTGAAGAACAACTTTTCTACGTCATTGTTTATTTAAAACTATTTTAACCCAGTAAGTTGTCTGAAATCAACAAACTTTTGTTCATCGTAAAATCTGTTCAAAAGTCGAGCACCTAAAATAAAAATTTTAACTGCCTAATCACATTACAAAATATTTAGAAAAAAAATCCAGTGTATTCTAGATATCGCTCATCCGGTGGAATAACCGCACAATTACATTATTGCAAATTTTACAGGAGAAGAGTTTAAAGGTTCACCCTCCAAGATGGGCCCAATTTTTTGTCAACGAAACAATAACCACTGCCATCTAACGAAAACTACTGGCAATACAGTCGTGAGTTTATTCCTTCAGATAAATATCCACCTAATTAATTGTGCCATTACTTAATAACTCAACTTTGGAAAAGACTGCAATTGTGTGGTTATTCTCTCGGATGAGCGATATATTTCTATACCTAATTCATTATACTTTACTATCAACGCTACGTACAATACAGACACTCCCTGCCCCCAACAATGTTTACCTCCCCTCTCGGAGGCGAACGGCAGTAAGCAGTGGTGAAGACCTCTCTCACTCGCACTCACTTAGTTTACATGTTCTAACCTCTTCCTGTTAGTGCGAGCTCGTTGTATAAACTATATAGGGTATGACAATAGTGAGTTTCCGCGTACTCGAAGCAAGAAAGCCAGCAAAGCATTCTTTTGCTTGCTTTTGGATGCTTTGCTGGCTGTTTGCAGGCTTTATTTACCTTATATCAATTAGACATCGTGAGGAAACCTGCATGCTTCAATTTCGAGGCATGTATTATACCCACTGTCCATTATAAGTGGCGACGCCCCCCCGTCACACTGGACAGAGTTTACTGGTAGTTGTACTACTGGTAAAACGTTCTGAGGTTTCAGAATATCTCTGACTACCCCCTCAGGGAATAGAGTCATCAAGATATTTTAGGTCAGCGGTGAATAATGATCGAATAGTCGTTTAAAAATTAATGCCTTCGATACGATAGTTGACAAGCACTTCCCCCTATCTATGTTTCCAATATTCACCGTCAATAATAATACATTAACTAACGAGCAAATCCTTGTCCAGTCCGCCCTGATGAGGGCTAAATCTTGGGTCGTACTAAATAGAGAGCGAAGTGTGTGAATTAATTAATTCGTTCGATGGTTAGGCAGCCTAATGGACTTTTGTTGTGCTTTAGACAGGCTGTTACCGACCTTGGTCAGTTATGTGTTGCTGTAGAATATAGAGAGGATAGAAGGTCCTGTCCATTCAAACGTACGATCAAAGCGCGCGTTTGCTTTGAGGCGAAGAAATGCCGCGTGATTAATTTTCAATTGAAATTCGAATATACGACCAATGCTGCTGGCTAAATCTTTCCACTACAGCATGAGTGATTGTCGTGTTGTATCTCATGCTGAGTCTACGTGTAGTCCTCCAAACAGTATTGGGCTAGCGTGGTGGACTAACGCCCATAAAACCCCCTTGAGCGTAGGCATGTGTCCTGCAGTGGGACGTACATAACCTGATGACGATAGCTAGATACTGACACGAAAGAAGAAAAATTATTGAAATAACCAAATATAGAAAGATGTTATTAATGGTCGTTTCAACAGCTCGGAAAGTTACGAAGCAGTGCGGGAAATTTACAAAAAGAGGCCTATAAGACTGTGGTCTTTTACTATTTACAAAAAGATAGAGTCACTGAATTCAAGGAAGGCTAAACCATGCTAGACGGTGAACGAAGTCTTAGTCCTCATAGTATACTTTTGTCGAAATGCCGGAATCCAAACAAAGGCAGACCTAGGAGACAAAATTATAATTTGTACTTCATGAATGCTTAACGGCTCATTTTTATACAAGGTGTTACAAAAATACAAATAAACATTTAAGGGGTTGGTTTACACCATCAAACTGAACAACTTTCAATAAGGGACCAATATCGAAATCGCGAAAAAAACACAGATGTTCTATACTAAACTACAAATCTACTCGAGCTCAAATGTATGTGACAGGTGATTTTTTTTTTCGCGATTTCGATGTTGGTCCAATAGTGAAAGTTGTTCAGTTTGATGGTCTAAACAACCCCCTTAAAAGTTTAATTTTACTTTTGTAACACCCTGTATAAGAGGAACCTTCTGCACTATCCCTAATTTCGTGCTCTATCGGAAGATGTCCTAATCACCGAAGGTCTTACCTATATACCTCAAGTATACCTATGTATACCTCAACGGGTTACATGGTATGGGATTCTATATGATAATGATTCGAAATAACTATTTCGGGATGCTTTCTACATGGTGCTGAATATAGTTGACGAGTAAATATAGTGAAAGAAGCTTAAGAGGCTATGTGAAAAAAATAGGATTCTTCAAAGCATTATATCTCATGTAGTAGGAGTATGATTTGCGGATATGTGTAAATTGAACATATAATTGAAGTTTTGATTAGAGCCAAAACACGATTAAGACACATTTTCTCGATAGAAAAACAAGCCAAAGTAGCCTCCGTCTTTATCGATAAACGCTTGGAAGTGCTAAACGGTGAATATTAGAAACAAGAGGCTTGATTTAAAAAAAGAGATTGATTTTTTACTAATTTTGATTAGAGCAGAATTGAACTTACATAAATAGTACAATTACAATTAAATAAAGTTTGTTTTATGCTTGCGTTGTTTCAGGCGCGCGCGCCGCCCTGTCTCTTTCTCTCGCATCAGGCAGTAATATAAGCTATCACACGCCCATTTCACATCAATTACTTTTCGACATAGGCCCTTAAGTAATTTTGTGAAGCATTGACTAAAGTCGCCACTCAGACAAGACGTCCTAGACGTGTCGATAGAGTATACAGGGTCCATCTTAATATATTTTTTTTCGCGATTTCGATATTGGTCCCTTAGCGAAAGTTGTTCAGTTTGATGGTCTGATCATCCCCTTAAAAAGTGTCAGGATATTGAGTTGTACCCTATATAAAAATTAATTGGTTGTTATTGAACTATCTTGCCAATTTACTGTAATGTTTCTTTCGTAAATAAATGAATGAATGAATGAATTAAATATACTTAAAAATATATACTATACCATACTTGGCAGCTGCTTCTAGCTTCAATTTGTGGTTGTGGCGAGAAGCCCGTGTGCTGCTAGGCTAAGAGAAGAGGGTTCTTCGATGGGCTTATCGCATCATGATGAAAAGAACTGGGTCTCTATCCCCTTTCTTCCAAGTCGTCCAAATTTTTTTTTGCAATAAATTACTGCTCATGCACTGGGATTACTGCATTTACTATTGTATAGCTTCTTATTTGAACTAGCTTCTAAAATTTGAGGTACCTAAAATGCACGTATTTTAAAGCCAGTCCCGCTCAAAACGCCACCAAATACCACTGACTTTACGAGCATATCGCAAACTCCCATCAATAATCACAAACGATATACAGGATGAAAACAGGAATAAAAGTCAGAGCTGCACAGTATCGGTCATCGCTCATCGCTAATGGCCAACAGCAGCGCCATTGTTTCGTTGTGACAGACAATCTGGTGACTGCCTGACAGAGTTTTGCTAATGGGCAATGTTCAGTGTCACCGCTTTTGATTTAGCATTGAGAGGCTATTTTGTGGACTGCCAAGTCAAATCGAATAAACGACGTATTGTAGGACTCAAATACTTACCTAATAGTTTTATTGTATATCAGCTGTGCCCGGCATGAGTTGCAATGCAGCTTTTTCTTTTTTTTCGGACACCTTAGCTGGCTCTCGCACAACAACACACCAAAGTTTAATCACAATCGGACGAATGGTATATGAACGCCTATGAGACAAACTTATACTCTAAATTCTGTGCTTGTGGATTGTCAGACTTTCGGTAAATTATACAGAGTTGGTACGGAAATCTTTGAGCCACTGGAACTTTGGAAATATAGGTACAATTTCTGACAAACCACAGATAAGGTGATTAGTTTCAAGATGGAGATAAAAAAATTTCGTTGACTTTAATTGGTTAAAATCCAAAATATAATCAAACTTCGTTTGTATAGAGCGCGGTAGAGGGAGATATCCTCTTACATAGCATTACACATTTGGGCTACAGGGTGTGTACTTAAATTCTTTCAGACCTAAAGGAAACATCAAACTGAAAAACTAAGCCAGTTAAATTCGCTAACATTTTTTTTGTTTCCATATAAAATGTCAGTGCCTAGCATACTGGACCCAAATGTACGGAATAACAAACATTTGTCGCGATTTCAATGTTGGTCCCATAATGAAAGTTGTTCAGTTTGAAGTTCTGAATCACGCCCTTAGGTAGGTAACGCATTTCAGATTACACCCTGTATATATGCAAATGTCTACCAATAAAGCAAGATCCATTTCATTATTTATTTATAGCTAAAATCAACCCACTCGCGCATATTAATGAAGATATACACCATTGCACCACAAGGGGGCGGTATTATAGTACTTGTTAGCTGCAAGTGATATCAAATGAATCAATATGAAAATTATAATGTGGCAATGTTAGCCTAATGAGATGCCTTGCGGCCGTATATTCTGTAACTAGTATGTGCCTAGTATTGAGTCATGACTTGCAAATTGATACGCTTCATCATTTATTCCTGTTTATATTCAATCTATTGTTAGTAATGTCGGGTAAATGCTATTTGATATGCTAGGCAATCATACAGCCTTTAGGATATCTAAACATACAGTTGTTACTATACGTTTAAATGAAAATCTGATAAACAACAGGTACACAGATTAATTTATAGACCGTGTTTAAGAATGTCATCTACTTTAATTAGTTTTTTTATTTCCAAAATTTAATCAAATTTCGTTTGTATGGAGAGTGCTGAAAAGACTATTTGCTAACGCTCCAGGGGGCCTAGACAATGTACCTTTCGATTAGCGTTAACGACAGTAGAAAACATAAAAATGTATGGACTTGACATATGGTGACGAAAGCAAACGTCAAAATGTCATATCCATACATTCTATTATTTCTACTAGCGTCTACGCTAATAGAAATGTTACTTTGTCTATAGGCCCTGCATGTATAGTATGATTTCTCTACCCGCGCGCGACGCGCCTTCGCTGCATAGAAAATAACCTGTTCCCGCGCTTTTCGGAGAGCGAAAGCCGCGCTTGCCGCGACTTGTAGTATGGGAAAAAGCCGAGTCGCACGCAAGTAGAGAAATCATGCTAGATATTCTGGAGTGCGATTTTTGAAAGTAAAATGGCCGATCTTCACCGATTTCCCAAAGTTTGTATTTTTGAATCTTACCGGTGACTAAAATCTCATACCCATGAGTTCAATACGAGTTCCTCTACCCACTCGTATTGAACTCATGGGTATGAGAAGGCTTTTGTATGAGATTTAAAAACCGTTCAAGCTAACCGGTGACATTTAAAATTCGCATCCCAGGTCTATGAAAAGCGTATTAAATAAATTCAGTAATCTACACGTACGAAGTCGGGGACACAGCTATTAGTAAAATAAAACATTCCTACTTACCTATATTCCAAGGATCGATGTTCTGTTTTTAGGGTGTGTCCACACCGATTAAAATTGTTTACACTGCTAATGAAAACGCCATGTCGTGACGTGGCGAAACGACGGCGACGGACGACGGACGCTACGATAATTAAAAATCCTGGTAAACCCGCCGAAGGGTGTGGCCAGGGGCCTGGCTATGATTTTCGGTAATTACATTTCGTATAAAACGTAATAAACAAGTTGTTTATGGTGTTAATCCAACTTTTAATAACGTTTTTTTATTATAAACTCCGTAAATGTACATTTGGCAAATCACTGAGTAGGTCTCTATCCATTTGTATACAAAGGTGTTAGGGACAGCCCTCCGCAAACTGAAACGGTGAACTCAGACCATCAAACTGAATAACTTCCACTATGGAGCCTACCTCCAGAACCGCAAAAAAAAATCAGTTGTCTCATACATTTGAGCCAACAGTTTGGTGCAACAGTTTTGTATGGGACACCAGATTTTAGGATTTGTAGGCTCCGTAGTGAAAGTTATTCAGTTTAATGGTCTGAGTTCACCGTTTCAGTTTGCGGAGGGTTGTCCCTTACACCTTGTATTACCGGATAAACTTCCGATGGTTTTTGGAAGTACATTTTTGTTCAAATCTTTTGTAATTTTTCTTACAAATAGAAATTTAATGCTTGTGACTTAATCACACATATAAACGGCTGAACGGTAAACGTGACAAACAGATATTATTTATCAAGAGCGTCGGTCGTTGCGGAGAGGTATGAACACCCAATTATGGGGGTACGGGTTCGAATCCGCACTGACAACATGCCATGCACCAATAATTTTTCTAACTTATGCACGTAATACCGACTGATCTCAAACGCTGAAGGGAAACATCGTGAAGAAACCTGCATACGCTGAAGAAGAAGTTCCGATGCGTAATTGAAGTCTACCAATACGCATTGGGCACGCGTGGTCGACAAACGCCCATACACCCTCCGTGAGGGTAGGCCTGTGCCTCGCAGTTTATACGCTGATGATGATGATGATGACATAGGATTAGACGATAACACACCTTGGACACTCTTGGCGGTCACTTCATATAAATGGGTAAAAACTACGGGGTAAGGTACTTAAATATTGGTAAGGGGGTATCCACTTACCATACTATTTCTTATACTGTGACGTTAGTGTGTTCCAAGCGGTAGAGAGGTCATAGAAAGCACCTTGAAACAATAATCTCCGTAAATCCAGTCTCACCACCCGCATCATACGCCTTGTATAACCAGCAACGAAAGTTAACACACGAACTTTCGAAGCACATGATGAGAGTTCTAAAACAACTCGTGCTACCCACAGTACACACGACACTCGTACTAATCTTCTGAACCTTGAAATGAATGTTACAAACTTTGAGCCGCGACAATATCCCACTGAAAGTAATACAGGCATGCTCCGACACTTCAAAACTTGCAGCGTGTCACTAAATATGGATAACTCAGAAGGCCCACTGCATTACTTTTGTCACCACTGAAGTGATGTTTGAGCAATGTGGAGTCTCAAAGAAAGTCGGAGCGTGCTCCATACAAAAGAAGTCTAGTATTTTCAATACTAACCAACTAAAGAATTTATAAATCATTTATTCGAAAAAAATACACTACTAAATTTACAAAATGTCCGAATCAGCAACGTAGGCCTCATCAAAACGGTAAAATATTGTCAACGCATCCGCCACATATTTCGTCAAAAGCAGTAAAAACCAACCGAACCAAACCAAAGTAACCAATAAAAGTCTATAATTTTTTTCAGAAACAAGCTAGAAACTGATCTCTATGCTAGTATTTCGTTAAAATGTATAGTTTTAAAGTTACTGTGCCTCAAAGATATCCATACAAATTAATCCTAGGATTGAAACTGTTTATTTTAACGAAAATCTGACACAATAAATGCATAAAGATTAGTTTCTAGATTGTTTCTGAAAATGTACGGGACAGCTGATTTATTTTTTGCGATTTTGATTTTAGTGCCATAGAGTAAGTTGTTCAGTTTGACGGCCTGTCTGTCTGATCAATCCTTAAAAATTGTGTCAGCATATAAAGAAGTACCCTACATTTATCTAAATCAAACTTTGATGTAGGTTCATTTCTGCTCTCTCTGTATTTTGCGAGCATGTTATTTCCATATTAAAATTCCAGGGGTATGAACTTGGAAGACTGAGAACTTGTAGCGTGTTTAATGCAAGACAGTGTAATAAGGAATACAAGCCTGTATACATGGAACTTTATGCTGCGTTGCTTATCGTTTCCTTATTTTGGAGATGAGTAACGGAATTTGTTTTTGTTTATTTTGGTATTTTATAAAAGCCAGAAGTTGTATCAAAATATAGAAATGAATCAAAATGCTGGAAGAAACTAATTTTAAATGACAACATGCGTCCATGTATGGGCCGTATGGCTGGATTTTATTTCTATCATATTCGTCTATATTATAATGCGCATAGCAAAGCTATCACATGCATACCTATATCACAACTTAGCCGAACGGCCCATACATGGACACATGTTGTCATTTTATTCAAATATTTTTAAGCATTGCGTTAATATTTTTTGTTAACTTCTTTTTGGCCGAATTTTCTGAGGTTTCAGGACATTTCAATCGCGAAGAAAATTTGATACAGAACACATTTTCTTCTCGTGATTGAAATCGATCATACCCAAAATTTGGTGATCAACTGCACCCTTTCTGCACCACTCCAGCCCCCCTAGAAAAAGTGACATTCTATTGGCGTTGACGCTAGTAGAAAATGACAGAATGTATGGATTTGACATTAGCGATCGAAACCTTTTGACGTTTTCTTTCGTCACCATACGTCACGTCATACATTTTTATGTTTTCTACTGTCGTTAACGCTAATCGAAAGATACTTTGTCTATGCCCCCTGAAAATGAAGATCAAAAATGTCACTGTGCGACTTACTGAACATTTGCAAAGGCCAAAAATAGCTGTATACCTAATTCGAGCGTACAACCAAAACTCGATTCCATTCGTTTTTTACCCTTTCCCATTTTCATTCCATCACAAAGAAAACAACGAAAGAAGTAGACGTAACCTTTCTTAATCAGGCCATTATCATTCGCGCCAGCTTCTTGCCTCCCCAACGATTCTTAAGAAATAAGAGTTTCGGCCTTCGATAGATGCAGATATGGGAGGCGTAATGCCTTGTTTACACTGGCTTAAGTTACTAAGCATTCGAACTTGACACTCACATTAATGTGTAAATGAACGTGTAAATACGAGTAATCTACGTTTTCAACCAATTTACATGCGTGCTTAATTTTGAGGCATGTAATCTGTCCATTTCAAGTGGGAACGGGCTCACTCGGAAGTCACAGTGGACAGAGTTTCGGTACTACTAGTGAAACGTGGAATGTTCTGAGGATTTAGAATATCTCTGACTAGCAGAACGGGGAATATAGTCGTCAGCATAGTACGCATATGCTTCAATCAATTTAGGTATTACATTACATAAACCTGTTTTTATTTATTTCATGTGAAGGTAAGCTTATATTGCGACGGGTCGCATCGGACCGCATCGCAGCGCAAAATGTGTACACACAGCGACGTGTCGCCGTGTGTACTTCGCACACTAGAGCTTTCGAAACACATTGACGGATTTTCAGTTTAGACAGGACTCCGTCACTCGGCCGTATGAACCGAAATAAGTACCTACACTTTGGCACATCGTAAGCGATGTGCTTGTATGAATTCTGCCACTCGCTCCAGACAGCAATATCGCATACGTCGCGCACTGTACGAAGTAATAGAAACGCTGAGTAAAGGGACATTAGATGCGTCTTCGCGCGTACCGTCTGGCATTAAATGATGAAAGCGTGAAACTTATCGTTTTCTAAGGAAGTGACAGTAATCTGTGGTTTAGTCGTAATATTGCAGACGTTGTAAAAATGTCCGCTTGGTATGACACACTGTGACAGGCCGCATCAGGAATGCGCAAATGCAATACTCGTTGTCTAGTCATCATAATACAATTCCAGGCTAGACTCTGGTACTTTAAATGTGAGTCATGTGATAATTTGTGTGACAATGTCCAAGATATTTACTTATTTATTATTGTATCAGATGATAGACTAACATGCTATGGGTCTGAATAATACATGATTAATTTTATTGTTAATAAAAATTGTATAAAGGCTATTTGGGCAGAATTTTTCGCTGCAGCTCGGTCAGATGCGACCCGTCTTAATATGCGCTTACCTTTAGTGAACATGCGTTTAGATTAACACGTCACAAACGCCAGCACACAAATTGTTACCTGCATATTTACAATCAAACTGATGGATTGTTGTATGAGTGATGGAAATGGATGGATTTTTTTGGAATCCAAACAAATTTATTTGATTTGATGGTTCAGACTTGCAATCTGAAATTTTGAACTATCATACCTACTCTTATTTCAAACAACATTCCCTCCAGGTTTTGCCAAGTTTTCCGAGAAATTTAATTCAAGTTGCGGGTACTTCCGTTTATTTTAAGGCTGTGTAAACTAGGCATAACATAATCAAGATGTTAATAAATTGTCTTTCCACCATGATCTCGAGTGAGCACGATTAGTAGATAGAAAACTCTTAGGAGCACTTTTATAAAGAACCAGTCAAGTATGTGTCTGGCGACGCATAGTGTAGGGTTCTGTAATCATAACTCGAAAAGTTTTCTTTATAGGGATACCCAAAATAATGTTTATTTAGAGCCTAGTATTTACCCCACTGTAGGGCTAGTAATCAATAATTTACGTACATATACCACGTCCATAATCCGGCTGGCTTTTCGGTGAAGGAAGACATCATCGTTAGGAAACCTACAATCGGGGCAATAAATCAATTATATATAAATCATCAATAATAAATCAATCCAATCAATTTCGAGGCATGTATTGTACCCACTGTCCATTATAGATGGCGACGGGCTCACCCCCCGTCACACTGGACAGAGTTTCGGTACTACTGATGAAACGTGGAGTTCTAAGGTTTCAGAATATCTCTGACTATCCCCTCGGGGAATATAGCCGTGCTTATGCTTATAATCCCTTTCGGGGTGGTCAGAAACGTTGCTACAACTACTAATTTGATAAATAGTACCTATCTAGAATCCTTCTTAATATGCTGACACTTTTTGAAGGGGGTGATCAGACCGTCAAACGGAACAACTTTCTCTATGGCACCAAAATCGAAAACGCGAAAAAAAAAATCCGCTTTTTCAATCTAAACTGCAAACCTTCTTGAGTCAAATGTATGGGACAGCTGATGAGCTGATTTATTTTTCGCGATTTCGATATTGGTCCCATAGAGAAAGTTGTTTAGTTTGATGGTCTGATCATCCCCTAAAAAGTGTCAGCATATTAAGGACCCTGAATGAGATGATTTGGAAACGCCATGTGGCTTTATTGTCTCTTGAATTTTTTTCAAAGATACCACCTATACTCCATTCAAAATAGCACCGAAATTTTAAGGCAATTTTGCATTACAGAAACAGAGATTTGAAACACTTCCTCTCACTTATTCTTAGAACAACTTTAGTAACGTCCAAGATATGTTGGATAGTATATGTTGTAGGGAACGTGGCCTACCAGTGTTTTATCCGGCTCCGCTGGAGAGGTTTTAGAGGACTGTAGTTTTTCTTGTTTGCAGCACTGGAGGTTTATTTTAGTGATTTTTACACCAGAGTTAGTTACACGCACAATCACCGTACCAATATGGAAGACGGAAAACGGAAATACAACTTTTTTAATTACTACATTTTATGTTGGTGTTGCTATCATATGTATCCAATAAATTAATACATACATACATAAACTCACGACCGTAATCCTTTTCGGGGTGATCAGAAACATAGCTACAACTACCAACTTTTTGTTTAAGAATGTAGTTGTAGCAATGCTCACATTTAGCAATTTAAGTTTCAGGATGGAATGACGTGCCAAGCGGTGAGAGGTGGCTAGCCTTTCGCCAATAAATTAATTACATTTGGTACTCAGAATTAGCCAGAAAGCTAAATAGGAATCAGAAAATCTCGCCGTCCTTATTTGGAATGAAGTATAGAGATAAAAGGCAAACAGTAGTAGCACAGGTAACAAAATTTGTCGAGCCAAAACAATGTTTTGATGAACCAAAGCCTTCGTAAAACCGGCATACGTGTGCACCGTTGCATACAAAAGGAATGCACTTGCCCATGTCGGAATATTCAAATGAGATACAATATTTGTTATTTTCTTTGGAGAGATGCCCGGGTAGTTATTCTAAAAATTGCTTTTTGCTCATAGTAGTGGACGGTAGAAAGGGACGAAACGATAGCGTATTGTGTGAGTCAGCGTTGTAGCTCCATGATAAAACTTGTCTGCTGTTTTTGCTTTGTTTTTGTCTATTCTCCTTGATTAATGTGTCGATATGTTTGGAGATTTTACCGTTTACTTTCTGCATTTAGAAGCGAAATAAAACTTTGTTGAAAACACTTCTAACGATACCATTTATTAGATTAGCAAAAATACTTCTAGGTAAGCATAAGCATAGCATATGCTCACGACTATATTCCCCGAGGGGGTAGTCAGAGATATTCTGAAACATCAGAACGTCCACGTTTCACCAGTAGTACCGAAACTCTGTCCAGTGTGACGGGGGGTGAACCCGTCGCCACTTATAATGGACAGTGGTACCCAGTGGTCGAAAGTTGTCCAGTGTGATGGTCTGGAGCACCCCTAAGCTATGAAACGCATTTAATTTTACAATCGTACCTATCTATGTTTGAAAAAACATGATTGCATGCCATTTTTGAAATTATCTTTTTGGGTATAGTTGCTAAACTCCAAATACTTAGAATTGCAAGTTGCACAAAATATTTATACCATACCTACGTATACCTATACATACCTATCCTATCCTTTATTTTCCAACTATTTCAAAACCGACTTGACAAATAAAACGTATGAAATAAAATTTTCATTACCTACCCCCAATTTTGCTGGCAATTTATCATTTTACATGTTTTTCCTGTCTCTACGAAAACCCTCGACGATATTAATTATTAACACAATGTGTGGGTCGGGAAACCTTTCTTCAATAATAGGTAGGTATAGGTAAAGCTTAATGATAATGGGACAACCCTTGAAAGGATTAAAAGTGTATGAGGATTCGTTAAACAAATAAGGGTAGAAGCACATGAGTAAATACCACGCAGAGACCAAACTTGGAAAAATCCATGTTTTTTTTTTTTTTTTGGAATGACGTATACAGCTTTGCTCAGGGAGCATTTACTGCTTTTTACTGCGGACTATTGGAGGGACCAGAAGGGTCACCGAGCCAATTAAATAAACTTAAGCAACCGACCTAGGGGCACCCCAGGGGTGTACGTACCTCGGCATAGGACGTTGTTGGGGCTACGCGGCGGATTGGGTAGCTGGGATCGGTGAGAAGGAAAAATCGCGCTAGTGTACCATCTATGGGAGACATAGGGCGAGTACGTCTGTTCAGATGCGTCACGTGATCATTTTGTATGCTCTAAAAGCTTTGACTTTGTGGTGGGGCCAGGAGTGTGATTTTTGAAACTCATACGTTTAACTCAGCAGGTGAAATGTCAAAATTATTATGGAGATATGCATCTTTCTACTGCTGATTTGACTTTAAAAAACGCACTACTGCATAGGTAGCATGGCACCGTGATACAGCCCTATCACACCTTCGCTCTATTTCTATTTGCGCGCGGACGAACGAGATAAAACACGTGATACAGCCTTATCACGTGTAACATGCTACGGCAACTGGATTGTGATTTTTTAAAGTCAAATCAGCAGTAGAAAGATGCATATCTCCATAGTAATTTTGACATTTTCAACGTCTGAGTTCAACGTATGAGTTACAAAAATCGTACTTCAGGAGCCCACAAAATGATCTCGTGACGCGCTTGCGCAATGCATAGATTAATATGTATATTGTCTCCCCTAAATTCAGTGTAGTAGGTTTTTGTTGGAGGTCTGGAATCATAAACCATTTCGAGATAATTGTCTTAATATCAGCATTTTCTATGTTAGAGATTATAAAATTACAGGTATTGTTATTTTAATGAAATAATAATGTTTTTCATTAAAACGTTCGACGTCACTGTCGTGGTCCTGTAAACTCCAAGGTAAACTTAAAATAAGAAAAAATAATACTAGAATTTGATATTTGATGTTTGCCGTTTCTGTATTAGGCATAGAGTTAGAATGAGAAGACAATTTTTTGAAAAGAAGGTTTTCTGTAATGCGTTTGAAATATTTTTTTGCGAACACTTGCATTTAGAGATCATAATATTTCAACAATTAAATTTATATTGATAAACTCGATTAATCGCTGAATAAAAGAAATTAGTGTCTTAAAATGTTGTCTACTGTCTGTATAAACTAATTTATAAATACCTTTTTTTTACATAGGTACCGTTTACTAGCGCGGTTGTTCAAAGGTTTGCCTCTGTGGGTATTTACTCATATGGTAGAAGTACAAAAATAAACAATGTGAAAGATTTAGAACAATACCATTATCAGATTTTCTAACAATACGAGTTTGTTATGCACGAAAACATTTTGTGCAATGTTGTTCAGAAAGTAGAATAGATTAAATTAAGGGTTCGTTCTAAACATGTCACGTTTTAGCCCTTTTTGTTTAATGGTACAAAAGAAACAGTGATAACATTGTTTGGTTTAATAATATAATGTTTAAAATTTCGTCTAGAGGTAGATTATTATTTGTGCAATTAATTGTATACCTACTTATGCAACGTGTTAATGAATTAACGCAAAACTAGAAAGTAGTTTGTTTAGAATCGAGAGCAGAATCGAATTATCATGTTTTCAACATAGGTATTTTTTTTCAAAATAAATAATAATTTGTTTGTAAAATTTTAAATTTTCTGAACTCGATCTCAACCCACCGCACGGGCACTCTCACCCGGCTTAATACCAAATCAAGTATCTTAAAATGAATCCACGAGCACGCTTTCATTCATTGCTGAAATGATAACAAATCAAAAAATCAAAAATCTGAAAACTTAAAATGCGAATAACTTTAAATTTTAACTATTAAAATAATGAAATTATTGTTTCAATCTAATTATTTTGTTATAAATCAGTTGGGGTGTATGAGGTTTTGCGCTTATTCCTTTATTCCGCCTGAAATCAAAAAGGAATCACAATCACGCATTGCAACTTATATTGCGACTAAGGAAATTAGGCGACGAGGGCTCATATCTTCCTGTTTTAATTTAATCATAACAGCTTTTAGCATAATATTGAAGGTTTCACGATAGAATGACCTACTTGTATTCTAACCACAGAAAATTACACAGGTGAACATTTTGTCACAAAGTTTGATATTCTCAAAGATTTAACGAAATGCCAATAGCACAAACTCGACTTTGACTTCACCTCTCTCAATATTGAGAGCGTAAAGGCGGTATTCACGACCAAATTGATTTCCAATAAATGATTGGAGTCAGGACTTGCTAAAGTGAACTTGCGTATTTCAACATCAAAAATAAAGTTTATGTTACATACGTGCTGGCGTCACTAATGCATTTCAATTCAATAGTTAGGTTACTTTCTGCCATTAATTTTATTCTGAACCTGCGGCGCCTGCGACTTCGTACGCGTAGACTACAGATTTTAAATACTCATAACTTTTGATCGTATAAACCGATTGCGATGAAATACAGCCTAAATGTTAATACCTACTAATTAAGCCGTATGCTATTGTGAAAATCAAATCGGTTCAGTAGTTTTTAAGTGATGCGTGCACAAAAAAACAGACAAACAGATAGCAATTGAAGTTGTTTGATCAGGAGGTGACTGCGTACCGAAAAGCGCAGCGTGGATTGGCCCCCACAAGGTGGACCGAAGACCAGGTGAAGACGGCGGGAACCCGTTAGATGAGCGCAGCGCAGGACTGGTCGTTTTGGCGATCCTTAGAGGAGGCATATGTCAAAAGAAACATGAACTGTACGTCATTCCATGTGATGCAAGTATGTCACTAGATAGTTCATATTTATTCTTCTCCAACCGTATTCGAAGCCATACATACTTGAGGTCAGGTTATCCGAGTGCAAGCGTCTCTTTCTTGCAAACAGAAGTTTGCAATTCGGTATGTCAAGTTTTTTTTGGGAGGGCTGAATTGAAAACCATTTCGAAATAATTGTCTCAATAATAATTTAATAATATATTCTATCTCAGAGATTTTAACAATAAAATAACGTCGTTTTTCGGTCTTTTCAGTGACATCACTGGAAAACCTGTGAACTATTTGGTAAACTTAAAATAACTGGCCATTATGAAACAAAAATATATTCACTATGTCAGAATTTGACATTGGATTTTGCCGTTTCTGTTTCCAGCATAGAGTTAGAAAGAGAAGGCAGGATTTTTTTTAATAGAGCAGTTAGTAGTTTTTCTCTATGGAGTTCGAATTATTTTCTCTCCACCATTCTTGCATTTAGAGATTACAGATCAAAGTTATTTAAAAATTATATTTAAATTGATAAACTTGATGAATCGCAATAACAAATAAATTGGTTTCTCAAAGTTATGTCTTCTATCCGTAAACATATAAAATGAAGACCAAAAAAATACTTGACGTACCGAAATAGCTATCCCACTTCAATTGAAAGCAGGATCGCAAAAAACGTATTTTTCATCAATATATTTTCACTTGGGTGTCTGTCTAAGCTCAAAATTCAGCGAATTTTTCTAGAAATATTTATTAAGTACAAAAATGAATAAATAAATATCTTGGACATTGTCACACAAATTATCTAGTCACATTTAAAGTACCAGAATCTAGCCTGGACTTGTATTATGATGACTAGACAACGATATAGAATAAATATACAACGTGTTAATGAATTAACGCAAAACTAGAAAGTAATTTATTTAGAATCGAGAGCAGAATCGAATTATCATGGTTTCAACTTAGGTATTTTTTTTCAAAATATTAAATAATTTGTTTGTAAAATTTTAAATTTACTGAAATCGATCTCAACCAACCGCTCGGGCACTCTCATCCTACTTACTACTACAAGAAGATTCTTAAAATGTATCTATGATTTCATTCATTGCTGAAATGATAACAAATCATTTTTGCCTCAAAACATAAAATGCTATAACTTTAAATTTTAACTATCAAAATCATGAAATTATTGTTTCAATCTAATTATTTTGTTATAAATCAGTTGGGGTGTATGGGGTTTTGCGCTTATTCATTAACACGTTGTATATAATTATATTACTCAGTGAGATAAAACATAAATGGTAAGATGCCTAAGATGTCAAAAAAAAAATCTTTGTCCTATCGAGATGCGACCTATTTATAAAACCATTGTCATTAGCATATTTTTAATATTCTGACGGTTTTTTAGGTGTCAAAAATTGGGGGATGATCAGATCCTCAAACGGAGCCACTTTCTCTATAGAACCAACGTTGAAATCGCGAAAAGAAATCAGCTGTTCCATACAAAACTGCAATCCTACTCGACCCAAATGTATGACCATCTTTTTCTTTTTCGCAATTTCGATTTTGGTCGCGAAGAGAAAGTTATTCAGTTTGATGGTCTTAACTGTCAGCATATTAAGTTGGACCCTGCTTACGTCACCGCTGTTGGGGCACAGGCCTTCATGATGACTGAGCATGTGTTTATCGGACCAAACATAAATATTTAGTAACGGTTGATTCTTGCATTACCTTTTTAATTAATTTTCGTTACAATTATAATGATCGATGTTCATTTATCTTACCCTAAGAATTAATTTATTTATTTCAGATCCCTGTTACTGGACAAAGGCCTCTCCATCTTTCGATTTCGCTTGTCAGCGTTACGTCTAGCTCAGAAAATTAATTACACAATCTGATAACCCAGAAATTACTGGTAATATTGGTTTAGGAATTGTTCGAAACGGGTAAGTTCAATCATTTTTATTTTGCGGTCACAATCTAAAAGGATATAACCGTTAGCATACTCCATACAAACTAAGTTTAATTATTTATTTTGGATATTAAGTAACCAATTAAAGACAATGCTATTTTTTAAACACGATCTTATAGAAACTAATCTCTGCGCTTGTTAGTCGGGGAAATCTATGGATTTTTGTATGGAGAAGGTTGCATTAATTGCACTTTTGGTGAAAATTTGGAATATAGTAGATAAATACCTGAAAAACATAAATTCTCAATACTCCCCGATTTTTTATTGTGTATTATTGAATAATTAAGACATTTACAAAACATTAAATTTAAGTATGAACAAAAAATTTAAAACTAGTGATTTTGTACAGGATGGCTTCATGCAATACGTTTTATTTATAACATTAATAATTCCCGGTTAATATCGCAAATTTGAGTAGATATTTAATATTTTGTAAGTCTTCAAAAATTATAACCTGAAAACTAAATTATTTACTGTTTGTATGTACACATTAAATTTGCCTTGTGATAATTAACTGTCTCTTTTGCTAGTATGCTGGAAGAAATATCTTTCGAAATAAGCTTGTCCTTTGTACATTAATATCGATTTTAAGGTATTTCTCAGGTTCCTGAGCCAATATAACCACGAAATCTTGACAGAAGTATTATAAACTAACAGTAATATTATTTCAAACACAATTTACTAAAGTGTATTTAATGCAATCTCAAACCTTATTTTTCCTAGACTATGTGGTTTGTCAGATATGTATAGTTTCAAAGTTACAGTCTTTGTAAGTACTTCTTCTTCTTCTTCTTCCTGCCCTTATCCCATTATTTTGGGTCGGCGCAATATGTCGTCTTCCTCCATTCATCTCTTTTAGCCGTCATTTCCGCGCACACACCTTTTTTACACATGTCATCTTTCACACAATCCATCCATCTTTTCTTTGGTCGTCCTCTCTTCATGCAGCCATCCACATTCATATTTAACATTCGTCTTGTAATATGCCACCGTGATAAACCATCGTGTTTAAAATGTTCAAATTAGGATCTAACTTTGATTTATGCAGCTCGCTCGAGCGCTCTGCGCTTGGTTATATATTTTTAAAGTGGCAGAATTTTAACTTTCACTTTCTTCTATTTATCTATTTTAGAACATACCTGCTTGATATTTTAGTGAGCCGAACTGAGAAGGGGTTTATAAAATTTTTGAGCGATATTAGAAATTCGAAATACCCATCTTGTCAATTTTCATTTACATCCGTTTTTATACTACGAGTCATTTTTCAACCTTGTCATTCATTTTAGACCCGCTTAAATCCGAAGTTCACGATATTAAATCAGTTTTTAGTTCTTATTTAAAAAAAAGTTTTTTGTTTTGTGCTAAATATGTTGTGAATTCTCAGTTCAAAAGAATTTGGTAAATCTTTGTTGCACTCCGAATAAGTTAATAGATATTATATATTCAAAACAGAGCTTGATAAATACAATTTCCATCGCGCTATTATTAGGCAGAGTGACCAGGCAGATTGCTAGCTGGCATAATTTGTCTCAAAATCAGTACACTACTTTCTGAGGATGTCCTATTCTGGTAGGATGATTCTATGACTGTCCTACCTGAAACCTGAAACATCTAAACCTGAAATATCTAACCAGAAATCTGACACAAGTCCGCCTCATCGACCGCAGATCGCTTGGAGTTAAGTACTACCTATCGTAGAGCTTTAGGCCGAATACAGATTAGGTGATATATTGAAACCACAAAGCTTTGCATAGTAGAATCTATGCGCAAAATCAGATTTCGAGTAGTCGCTGGATTATCACAAACAAGTCTCATTGCGCAAGTGGCTTGATTTTTACACGATAGCTGATGCAGAAATATGTTTTATTTTATCCTTTAATCAATATTATTAGTACATCGGCTCACTACCGTGTTCACTAAAGTTGATGAAGGCCCGTATTAATAAACGATGTTTAATTATTCTTATGATAATCCTTTGCGTACGTGGCGCTCGGGCTTTCAATTATTCGCATGTTCTTCAGTCATTTCGAACGCGAATGCGTTGGAGTTCACTTCCAAAGTCATGAGTAGGGCTTTAAGAGAAAATTTTTACCTAGTTTTGGTTAGGTGTTTTTTTGTATTGTTTTTTCTATCCGTTATGTTATTATTGAAATCTAACTTCTACTGCTGATTTGAACTTGTGACTACCCTAGTAATATTAAAAGAGGTGGTTTAGACCATCAAACTGAACAACTTTCACAAGAAGATAAAATTTAAAAAAGCTGCAGTTCCATACATTTGAGTATGTTAGTATTTAGGTAGGACTGAAGTTTCGTGTAAAACAACCGATTTTTTTATGTTGTCTCCGTTCTGAAAGTTAATGGTCTAAACTACCCCCTTAAATATTACAAGGGTGTTTTGTTACACCCTGTATTTAAAAAAATCCACACATACTACATTGAAGTAGTTTAGTTAGTACACCCCTCTATCTTAATCTTTATTAGCGCAAGGGGGTTAGATTTCTCTGATGTTGACTGTACTTTAGATATAACACTTTTTATAACATTAACATTATTTATAAACCCGTGCCGTGTTAACCCGTGGTGGTCAAGGGGCGAGTAACATTGCCTGCCGTGCAGGAGGCGGTGGTTCGATCGCCGTCCACGCCCGCCGACTCGTACCAATTAGTTTTTCGGAATTTATGTACGATTTGTAACACCACAGGCTTTTCGGTGAAGGAAAACATCGTGAGGAAACCTACATGCTTCAATTTCGAGAGAAACGTGGATGTTCTGAGGTTTCAGAATATCTCTGACTACCCCCTCGGGGAATATATTCGTGAGCATATGCTTACCATTACTTATAAACCCTAAGACGACTCAACAAATGTCGTACCTCCTTAGGTTTTCTCTGAAGAAAATATCAATGTCCTCTTGTCTCTACCCTGACAAGCTCTTAGTGGTGGAAATTTATAATGGTAGTTCCCATTACCCGAAGTGCTCGCGTCCGAGACCTGATGCATGACGCACTTGAAAGGAAATATTAAAAGACCACATATTTTATAAAGTAGATTTTAGCTTTAGAGGGAATGTTTTTTGTGTTTTTAGTCGTCGACTTTTTGTGTAGAAACCCACGAAATATTAGTATACGCTTTATGAAGGTCTGAGTAAGTATGTCGTCGTTAGGTTTATTATGATTGGTATAAGAACGAGATGATGATGATCGTGAAAGAATGTTAATTAAATTATACGACAGGTCCATTTTAATATAAATGGCATGTTCGAAATGTTTCCAAAAAGAGAAAAAAGGTTAATTACGAGTATGTAAACAATCAGTCAATGAAAAATTATTATTATCAAAATAAAATTCCTACCCGATTGGTAGATCTAAAACAATTAAACTTCTAACTTTTCTAGCAAGGTCTACCAATAAGAATAGTTGTCATAAACTACAATATTCTCGTAAAATTTTCTCTCTGTATATTCATCAAGTTATCTCGTGTATCATAAATACCATTTAATCGTGAATTTTATGAATTTGTAGACATACCTGCGGCAAAATTACCTATATCTATTGTGTACTGCCCTCGTACTCAGCTGTAAACAGAAATTGCAGTACAATAATTAAAGTTTGTATTTGCTCCCATACTGTATCCAATACCCACGTGCAAACAAGCAAGCTTATGCATTATAGGTCACCCATAAACCATGTGTCGAATCGAAGTGGTAGCTGGTTCAGTAGTAATTATCCCTCTAAAAGACCACAACCGTCTCACGCTGGGTAACATGAGGCCAGTTGCTTTTCTGATTTCAGTAGACACCTGATTGTTCAAGCAGAATGTCCAATCTGTCATCTCTAGTAACGAGTAGTAGATAGTCTCAAAACAGCACTGTTTCAATCAAACGAATAAATAATTTCCAGACAATCATATCACGTAAAAAATTATATAAAATAGAAAAGCAAATACCTACCTAAGTGATCTTTTGTTTAATGATATTTTGATGAATCACACATTCTTAATAATATTATTATTATGGCTGTCCACAATGAATCATATTGTACAATAAAATCCTCAATTTTGTTTAGTCCGTACTTTATGACTTCACTACAGATATCGAGAATACTACCATATTTTATTTTACTTTTGCTGATAATAAATTGTAATGTAACAGGGCTCTGTGATCTACAAAATCATGAATTATTATTATTAACTTTCATTTCCTTATCACGGGACATAAGAGACCTATCTTGAAGACTCTATGTCAAAAAACTCCACTTAAAAAAGTACCTACGTGGTACATAGATGTGCCCTAACTATCGGATACCGCTTAGCGTTCGAATGGTCGAAAGGGATTAAATACAAATCAGCAACATGAGCACGAATTCGCGAACTGAATTCTATACATACTCGTACTGGAATCTAAAACATGTTTCATCATTAATCTATAGTTTGGGCAAGGTTTGGGTCTGAGTCTGAAATTCTAGGTAGGTACTCTACGTATATTGAGATTTAGTTAAGCTCAAGTGCCAATTTTGTTAAAAGTATTAAGGGGATATAATTCTTAGCGCGCTCCATACAAACGTACTATGGTGATATTTTCAATACAAACCAATTAAAGTCAATGAAATTTTGCTGAAACAATCTTGAAATAAATATCTATGCTTATATGGAGTCCGATTTTCGTTAAAATATACAGTTTCAATGCTAGGATTAATTTTAGATTTGTATGGAAATCTTTGAGGCACTGTAACTTTAAAACTATATATTTTAACGAAAATCTGACTTTATACAAACATAGAAATTTGTTTTTAGATTGATTCTAAAAAATTTCATTGAGTTTAATTAGTTAGTATTGAAAATATCACCATAGTACGTTTGTATGGAGCGCGCTCCAAATTATATCCTCTTAAAGGTGTCTTTGGTGTTCACACGGCGACACATCAAGCTACTCAAAACAAACATAAGCTGGCCGCGCGGTGCGACGTTATACTCGTACATTACTCTACCTACGCGCGGCCAGCTTATTCTGGTTTTGCGTAGCTTGATGTCATGAGCGTGACCATCAGCCTATACAGGGTGAAATTGATATCATTGGCATCCTTTTAAACTAAGAGTCTTCTCATCAAACTGAACAACTTTTACTATGGGAGCAAACTTATCGGAGCAAAAAAAAATCGGTTGTTCCATACTAACTGCAATGCCTACTCGACTGAAATATATAGGGTCCTTCTTAATATGCTGACACTTTTTTAAGGGGATGCGATCGATTCGCATCGGGCTCGCGATTTCAATGTTGGTCCTATAGAGAAAGTTGTTCAGTTTGACGGTCTGATTATCTTCTTAAAAAAGTGTCAGCCTAATAAGAAGGACCCTGTATGCAACAGCTGATTTTTTTATTGGGTTGCTCCCTTAATAAACATTGTTCAGTTTGATGGGTAGATTCTTAGTTTAAAAAGTTCTTAATGATATCAATTTTACCCTGAATATACGTCCCACTGCAGGGCACAGGCTTACCTTCAGGCAGATTGCATAGGCGTTAGTCCACCACACGTGCTCAATGCGGATTGATCTCTCACTCATGATTGAGTGTCCATACTTGTTCGCAACGCGCCACCAACGCTCTTATTTACAACTATGCCTATAACTATGTAGCCAATACTGTAGGTATAGCGTAGACTTAGAATTAGAGAGAGATTTAATCGTTCTTCACGGACATTTATCTATCCTTACCTATTTCTTTATAGTTCTCCTCGACCTTTCAACACCATTAAGCAACAAAGAAATTGTATTATGTTTACTATTTCACCCTGTTTCCGAGGATTTTTTTTTTCTATTTTAATTTTCACCTTGTGGTATAAAAATTTGGGTTAGAATTACAGTCTAAAATACCCAATTAAATGCAAATGAGGCTTAATTACATGTGACAGGGTAATGAATAAAAAATAAAAAATCAACCACCTAACCAGCATAAGGTACGAATATAATGGTACTTACTTACGTTACTGCACACATGAAGGATGCCACAAATAAAAATGTATACATACCCAAAAGAAGATACTTCGGAACAATTAAAAATTAAACAAAAGATGATGGAGGAATGATGGCAGTGAGAAGAAAGCATTGACGGAATGGCGGCCGTGGAAGCGGAGACGGTCAGCAGGCAGAATCCCCGAGACCAAATTTGAATCTTTCCGAAAACATATTTCAAACTCAGATCAAAAAAGTCCTCTATAAAAGCATAATACATATTATAAACTGGATGAATATTCAAATAATCAAAATGCTTGGGTCCGAGCTTTATTCTGAGTCTGAGTGTCACTAACTTATATTTTACTGTATAGTATAAAATATTTTATTAAATAGACTATGTATTATCGTATACAGAATTTATATTATAAAAGTTAATAACTCGTGTATTGTAGAGTTTCTGGCCGCATCTTCTCTACAGCGGCATTAAAAAAATGATTTGACGTTTAATAAGTGGGCTTCAAGCTCCTATATTGAATAAATTATTTTGATTTTGACTTTGATCAGGTCGTAGCCAGATGGTTGGATGACATTTGTACAATGTCCGGTAAACGGTGGATGAGACTAGCATAGGGCTTGAAAATGTGGACGCCTAAACCCAGCAGTGGAGTTTACCGGAATGATAATGATACCAAAGGACATGACACAAAATAACTCAACACCGTTATAATTCTCCTACCCGAAAGCCAATATAATATCACTATGAAAACTATGTACTCATGTGCCCGTTATGTACAAGGACCTTCTCCAAGAAGACATGACATGATTGTAGCAGTCACCGTGGCCGAAATTGGTCAGGAGCAATACATAGCAATCTACCATACCATAATTCCATTTTATTTATACCAAAATTAGACGTCATGGACTTTCAACCTGTAAACAAATGTGTATTGACGTGTAAATAATAAAAGAAACTAAATGTTTATTTCATTGCCAGCTTTACCAACGTACTCACACTTACAAAACGATTGACATTCTTTAGAAATGATTCGAAAGAAAATGCGAATACATTATTTTCATTTTGTACCACAAAACCGCCGGTCTCAATATGTTGTCCGTCGGAAGAGGAACATCCATCACTGTTCCAACCCTTCTGTTTGGGGATATTTATTATTTACCCCTCGGGCAAGCCAAGGCTATAAGGCTTTTATTTGACGAGCCGTCTTTTAACCCTGAGGTATAGAAAGCAAACTAGGATAGCGAGTAGCGTTTAACGAGTAATCTATACTATACCTACTTCATTCCATAAAAGGAAGATGTTTATGTAATTAAAAATAGCCTTAAAATTTCGATGCTATTTAGAATGGAGTATAGGTACATAACATATATTGGGTGTAAGTGGCAGCCTAGCAAATACTGAAACGGTGAACTCAGACCATCAAACTAACAACTTTCACTATGAGGCCTACCTCAGGAAACTCAGCTTTCCCATACAAAACTGCTATACCTATCCGACTCAAATGTATGGGACAACTTTCACAATGGAGCCTACCTCCAAAAAGCGAAAAAAATCTGCTGTCCTATACAAAACTGCTGTACCTACCCGACTCAAATGTATGGGAAATATGCCTTTTTTTCGCGTTTCCTGATTTAGGCACCATAGTGAAAATTGTTTAGTTTGATGGTCTGAGTTAACCGTTTCAGTATTTGCTAGGCTGTCACTTACATCCTGTATATACAAAGATCTCAAAACCTGAAAACCGTTTCTTCAGAATCAGTAACTGAACAACATTCTATAATTTGTAATTGTACCAACTTTATTTAGTTATTCAAAAATAGAATACACTTTTCATACAAACTGATCCGTTAGTAAGCCGACATAGAACAAAGTGTCCGGAAACGGAAAACAACAGAACACGACCATTAGCAGAATAGCGAGGTGACGAATTAAGGAGACCGATGTAATAAATTACCTAAATGCTGATAATGATCATGCATGACAAGGCATTATTATTACCAGAAAAAAGGATTTAAATTTTACGTTTTCACAATCGATTTCATTGTTATGCTATTCATATTAAATTCGAGAAGGCAATCAGAATTTTTCATTGGTAGGTACTCAACCCAATTACCCATACATATATCAGACAACAATTGTTATTTTACAACCTGACAATTAGTACCCATCATTCCCTTACAGTCTGTTAAATTCTGTATTTTTTCATTTTTAAATTTTTTGGTACATTTATTCATTACAATACTGCTTAGAAGCTTTATTCCCTGGCAAGTTATATCGAAGTAAATATAAATCAAAGTCCATTTAACAACTATCAAACTATCCTTAGGTACGTGCGTATAAAACATCCAGACCCGACCCAAAATATCAAGTATAAGTTCACAAGCGTGCGGTTTCCAGTCCATTATTCAGGGCATAAAGTTATAAGTGCCCGCCGCGCGCCACCCCCAGGGCCATAGAGCCTGATTCAATTCACCTGGCTGTCGGCCGTGACAGCAACTATACACGTCCGATCGCATTGGCAGGTTAGTGCCTTTGAAATGTAAGTTTGATGTGCCAATTAAAATCCTGTATCCTGTTAATGGAAATGTGTCACATTTTAATAATGTTCTATAATGTTTGTAGTTGCATGTTGAGATGGATGTGTGGTGTAACTAGAATGGATAAGATAAGGAATGAGTATATTAGAGGAAGTTTGAAAGTAGCACCTATGACGGAAAAATTGCAGGGTAATAGATTATCGTGGTATGGTCATGTAATGCGAAGAGACGAGTGTCATATTACGAGACGAGTGTTAAGTATGAATGTGGATGGCTGCGGTAGGAGAGGAAGGCCGAAGAAAAGATGGATGGATTGTGTGAAAGATGATATGCGTAAGAAAGGAGTGAGTGCTGAAATGACGGCTAAGAGAGATGAATGGAAGAGGATGACATATTGCGCCGACCCCAAATGATGGGAAATGGGCAAGAGAATGATGATGAATGTTTGTAGTTGCAAGATAATAACTACAAACATAAAACATACTAATCAGTAATGCTTTGAGACATTGAAAACCAGCAATTGCTACAATGCGACATACTTATTTTTAAGAAATGTAGCATTATATTTAAAAAACGGCCAAGTGCGAGTCGGGCTACTCGCGCACCGAGGGTTCCGTACCACCACACAATACAGGGTCCTTCTTTCGCTACGGGATCAATATCGAAATCGCGAAAAAAAAACTGATATTCCATACTAAACTACAAATCTACTCGAGCTAAATGTATGGGAAAGCAGATTTCTTTTACGCGATTTCGATGTTTGTCCCATAGAGAAAGTTGTTCATTTTAACGGTTAGATCATCCCCTTGAAAAAGTGTCAGCAGCGAAGGACTTTATATATTAACCAATAATAAATTTATTTTTCCGGAGCCAATAGCGCAAGACCGACTCACACTTGGCCTGTTTTTATTATTGGTGGTTATACTGTAGAGATTGCATTATAATCAAACCAAGTTTGAAGCTTGAATGTATTACCGTTTTTGGGATAGAGCGAGAAGAAAAAACTTTGAAAAGAACTAGTTTCTTGTATGAGGACCCAAGTGGGGTATATATTATTTTTTGTTTTTTTTATTATTTATCATCAAATACAATACAATGACACATATTCTGTGAAAATTTCAACTGGCTACGTATTACGGTTCAGAAGATACAGCCCTCGGAAGCTAGGACGGACAGACAGCGTAGGCTTATGAACAGAGTTCCGTTTTCACTCTTTGGGTACGGAACCCTAAAAATAAAAAAAATCTATTGAGGGTACCACTGGAGGCTCGGTTCCCTCTGAAATATCCCGTTGGGTATGTATAGCAAACTTCACCCTTCATAAATATAGCTTTTAGAAATAGGTACCTAATGTTATACACATAATTGTCGAACGTTGCTTCGAGCGCCGTCATCCTCCATGTCTCTTTTTATTATATCAGCTCCCAACTCAACGCAAACTGATTTAATAATTTAACCAACCATACTACGTTTCTGGCGCTCGTTGGCGAAGCTTCGATATTGGAAATGATCACAGAAGTAAAGCAACGTTAGGTGCAGTCAGTCTTTGGATGGGTGACCATTTAGTGGTTTCATCTCGACCAACTCCGTGCTTCGGAAGGCACGTTAAGCAGGTGATCCCGGATAGTTCCGTTAGGTAGTGTAACTACTCGTAAAGCCAGGCCAGTTGCCTATTTGAAAACTCTCTGCATGACAGCAAGTTGACCACTAACTTGTCTCCACCAATCCAAACTGGACCTGCGTGGTAGCATAGTGTAAGAAAAATAATTGTGGTGAAGCTTAGCGGTCACGGCGTGTCTATGCGGGGTGTGCGGGGGATGGCGGGGGTCGGGCATACCCTAATAGAGGATACGCGCGCTGGCAGTGTTCGCCGGGATGCGCTCTCCCGGCCGCCGCACACCGCACTCGATTGACCTATCTCGACCACATATTTGTATATTTTGTTTTGTTTAAAAGAAGTGTGTTGTAGGGTTTCTGGCCGCATCTTCTCTGCAACGGAACACCTCACGACGCGGTGGTAGATGACATGACGAAAAACATGACGTCAGAAAGTTATCTATGTGATATTATTTTGAATAAACAACTTTGACTTTGACTTGACTTTGCTGAGCTTCATCGCTATTAGTTTTTATTACACTATGGTGGTGGAGTGTGCTGTATGGCCCACTCCCTTATTCGTGAGAGGAGGCCGTGGCCCGCATTGCGATCCTATAGGCTATAACTAACTTTTTAACTAAGTTACAAATGTGCCGAATGCACAGTTTTCATTCACGTTCACACTTTGATTGTCAGCTGTATGGAGGCGATTCCGGGAAAATATTTTTTCAATCGGCTTTGTTTCCGTTGGGTGCCTATCCAAATACGATTCTTTTTTTGAAGTATAAAGCAACAAGACAAAGGTATAAACCAATTTCACCCTACCCGCGTTCGAATGGACGAAAGAACGAGTTTAAAAAGATACTAGTTTCTATCTTATAGCTATTATAAAACTGTAACAGAAGTGTGTCTGTACATTGAAGATATTTACATGAAAAAGATAACGATATGGTTTTTAGGTATCCCGGACTCCAAATGAACCTTTTTTAGAATTTTTGTCAGTCTGTTTCTAAGAGCATCACGCAAGAATTACAGAACCGATTTTGATGAAACTTTTTTGTTTGATAGCTTATGATCTGACTTAAAATCTGGTATACGGGGTCCTTCTTAATATGCTGACACTTTTAACGGTGTGACCAGACCATCAAACTGAACAACTTTCTCTATGGCACCTACATCGAAATCGCGAAAAAAACATCAGCTGCTCCATACAAAACTGCAAACCTACTCGAGCCAAATGTATGAAAAAAATTTTTTTCGCGATGTCTATGTTGGTTTCATAGAGAAAGTTGTTCAGTTTGATGGTCTGGTCACACCGTTAAAAGTGTCAGCATATTAAGAAGGACCCCGTATACCAGATTATAAGTCAGATCATAAGCTATCAAACAAAAAAGTTTCATCAAGATCGGTTCAGTTTGAGTTTCTGATCATCCCATCATCCCAGTCAGCATATTAAGTTGGACCCTGTATAATTTGTGTGGAGGAAGTCGCGAGTAAACTCTAGTATTTAAATATTTTCAGTCGTTGAGGTTGTTCTTCTAGGTTCGTACCTAGTTCCATATTATTCCCCAATACCGCACGGTTGTTTGCGAGTGCCGATAAGTTAAATGAAAAGCAACTTTTGATTGTTCCATCCACCCGTGAGCATAGTTTTGTTTCAAAACATTTTTAACATGCCTGAAATTCAATATTGAACGAGGTTTGAATTTTAAATTAGAACTGTAAGTACCATACATGTTATTTGATAGTTCATGTTCGGAAAACAAAGGTTTTTGGCTGAATTAAAACTGATTTTTTCGTAAACTCACTATCCTATTTCCTTTCGCGGAAATACAATTTGGTGCTGCATCCACTAAAAGAGCATTGTTCTAACTACCTCGAAAGTTAGGCGGTATGATCCGGGCGAGACCGCGCTCACTAGTTTTTTGAACACGAACTAACATGAAAAACAGTGTTTTAAAGTCTGAAAACCACAAAAGCCGTGGTGGTCCAGTGGCGATTAATCTTGAGACGATGGTTTGATTCCCGTCCAGGCCGACTCGTACCAATGAGTTTTTAGGAATTTATATACGATTTGTAACACCACTGGCTATTCGGTGAAGGAGACATCGTGAGGGAACCTGCATGCTTCAATTTCGAGGCATGTATTGTACCCACTGTCCAATATAAGTGGTGACGGGGTCACCCCCCGTCACACTGGACAGAGTTTCGGCTCTACTAGTGAAACGAGGATGTTCTGAAGTTTCATAATATCTCTGACTGCCCCCTCGGAGAATATAGTCGTGAGCATATGCTATGCTAAAGTCTGAAATCAAATTATGTCTTATTTAAGGATCTGGCGGATATGCGATCGCTCTCAATAACACGATTAGATTAAATTTACTAAGATAGAAAAACATCCCACAGTTGCTATGTTTTTTTCAATATTATGATTAAACTGCTGATATTTAACTTTTCATTGACGGGTCGATAGCACAGTCGGTAGTGAACCTGCCTGCTGTGCCGAGGGTCGCGGGTTCGAATCCCGTAAGGGACAAAATATTTGTATGATGAATATGAATATTTGTACCCGAGTCATGGACGTTTGTATCTATATATTTATTCTACATCGTTGTCTAGTCATCATAATACAAGTCCAGGCTAGATTCTGGTACTTTAAATGTGACTAGATAATTTGTGGTACAATGTCCAAGATATTTATTTATTTATTTATTCATTTTTGTTCTTAATAAATATTTCTAGAAAAATTCGCTGAATTTTGAGCTTAGACACCCACGTGAAAATATATTGATGAAAAATACGTTTTTTCGATCCTGCTTTCAATTGAAGTGGGATAGCTATTTCGGTAAGTCAAGTATTTTTTTGGTCTTCATTTTATATGTTTACGGATAGAAGACATAACTTTGAGAAACTAATTGAATTGTTATTGCGATTCATCGAGTTTATCAATTTTAATATAATTTTTAAATAACTTTGATCTGTAATTTCTAAATGCAAGAATGGTGGAGAGAAAATAATTCGAACTCCATGAAGAAAAACTACTAACTGCTCTATTAAAAAAAATCCTGCCTTCTCTTTCTAACTCTATGCTGGAAACAGAAACGGCAAAATCCAATGTCAAATTCTGACATAGTGAATGTATTTTTGTTTCGTAATGGCCAGTTATTTTAAGTTTACCAAATAGTTCACAGGTTTTCCAGTGACGTCACTGAACAGACCAAAAAACGACGTTATTTTATTAAAAATATCTGTAATCCTTTCATTTTAAAATCTCTGAGATAGAATATACAACGTGTTAATGAATTAACGCAAAACTAGAAAGTAGTTTGTTTAGAATCGAGAGCAGAATCGAATTATCGTGTTTTCAACATAGGTAATTTTCAAAATATTAAATAATTAGATTGTAAAATTTAAAATTTTCTGAACTCGATCTCAACTAACCGCACGGGCACACTCACCCTACTTATTACCAAAACATGATTCTTAAAATGTATACATGAGTACGTTAGCGCTTTCATTCATTGCTGAAATGATAACAAATCATTCTTGCCTCAAAACTTAAAAAGCGAATAACTTTAAATTTTAACCATCAATATAATTAAATTATTGTTTTAATATAATTACTTAGTTATAAATCAGTTGGGGTGTGAGGTTTTGCGCTTATTCATTAACACGTTGTATTATTAAATTATTATTGAGACAATTATCTCGAAATGGTTTTCGATTCAGCCCTCCTAAAAAAAAACTTGACATACCGAATCGCAAACTTCTGTTTGCAAGAAAGAGACGCTTGCACTCGGATAACCTGGCCTCAAGTATGTATGGCTTCGAATACGGTTGGAGAAGCATAAATATGAACTATCTAGTGACATACTTGCTATCACATGGAATGACATTCAGTTCATGTTTCTTTTTCATAATATTAAGAAATAAATGCGATGCGATGCGTAGAGCCCCTTTGGAATAAGTCCAACTTTGTCATGATATTAAAAAAAGTTGATGGAACGCGAATGCTTTAGAATATTATACGAGTAGTAAAAACGTTTACATTATGCGTGACTTGTGTTTTTATAACTTCCTTTTGTATTTGTGCGTTAAACGAATGCATCCCCGTAACATGTTGCGCGAGATATATCACGCCTTTTATCTCGCGCGAAAATAGAAAGTGAGCGAAGGTGCGATAAGTCTTTATCACGCGGCCATAATAGAGAACAGTTTAGAGGCCAGTACTGGTTGCAATTTTTTTCGACGTTTTCTTAAGTTTGCAACCTGTGTATGCTGATAATCATGATGATACCTATTCATTGATTCATCAGATCTCTCAGTAGGGGAGCGTTTGTTTCTTTTTACTTGTACGGTGCAGTTTGATTAAGGGAACCAAAAAAACTGACAGATTTGTCCACTAGAGCAATTAGTAACTAGATGATGTAGCTGTTTTACGCCAAAGAAATAAGTAAAATAGTAATCGTTTTTATATTCTTTACATTGGAGAAGTTCTTTTGAAATGTGCATCGGAATGAATTTCCTGGGACGTGAATTATGTTTCTGTTTTGTTGGTGGTTCTTTGACTTGTTGCCACTCTATTAAGCAGGGATAGCCAGAGAGTTGGTTTCGCCAGTTATTAGGGTGCTTGCCCACCGTAGCTGTAAGACAGCAAGGCGAAAATCCACCGTGAGGCGCTTAAAATGTTATATTGTCGCTAAATCAACCACTCATTCAAAGACATCGTTTCGAAAAAGCCCCATTATACACTACGCTATTAACGTCATAAGAGGCAAGAGGAAGAGGAACAAATAAATAAATAAATCACTTTCTTGCTCTCGTCTTGAATTTCCCCTTCGAGGTATCGAGCCGATTCCTATCGAAAATACAGTTTTGGAGATTTGAATTTTGTGTATGTCTGCTTTGTCTGAAATGAATTAACAAAACCAGCCAAGTGCGAGTGGTTTACATGGGTCGTATGTGCTAACCAGGATGTACAATGATACTTACTAAGTATGTGGGCTCATAGTAACTGAAGATCAGTTTACACTGGAAGTACTTTTTTGGTAAAACCATTCAAGTTAGATCCAACTTGATAATTTTCCCGCCATACACTTCTCATTTTGAATGTATACACGGCGACAGATCAACCTACCCATAGTTGAGCTCTTTGTTCATGGACATAGAGTTCAACTATGGATAGGTTGATGTGTCGCCTACCCATAGTTGAACTCTATGTCCATGAACAAAGAGCTCAACTATGGGTAGGTTGATCTTTGATACGTGTAGGTTGATGTGTCGCCTACCCATAGTTGAACTCTATGTCCATGAACAAAGAGCTCAACTATGGGTAGGTTGATCTGTCGCCGTGTGTACATGATTTTTATTCAGATTTTTCATGGCTCTAGTTTTTGAAATATCGGTGCGGATAACAGTTTTTCTGAGTTTTTATGAAACATAGTTACACAGAACAATTAAAAAATATATTTTTAGACTTGTATTTTATAAACTTTAACTTGATAACCCACACGATATTGTAGAAAAACATTTTTTTTCACCTCTTTCTGTCCCCGAAAACTCTTTGACATTCTTTATGTCACTAGACCATTAATTGCTACAACTGTACCAAGTTTCAGCTTCCTGAGTCTTACGGTCTCCGAGAAAAATGCCTGTGACGGACGGATGAACACCGAGGTGATACCATAAGTGTTCCGTTTTGCCAATTTCGGTACGGAGCACTAATTATATCTATTCTCCACACCACAGTTTACTAGTTAATCTACACTTGAGTGCATCGTCTGTAATAGTTTTGTTTACTTTACTAGGTCATGTAAGCATAGAACAACGTAGTTAGTTTGTATTGTAAAACAGACTTTGCTCCAAAGCTCTTGACTGCATAATAGATCCACAAACATTTGTAAAGGCTTTGCAATTAAGTGTTTACTGCAAAATTATGTCTTGAAATGGACTGTAGATAACTTTGATTCGTGTAGGGTGTGACCTATTTGGTATTTATTGACTTTGACTTTGACTTTGACTTTGACGTTGACTTTGACTTTGACTTTGACTAATACTAACAAATTAAAGTCCATGAATTTTTAAACAAGATATACAGGATGTAACAAAACGCCCTAGTAATAATTAAGGGGGTGCTTCAGAACATCAAACTGAACAACTTTCAATATGGATCCAACATCGAGAAAACATAAAAAAAATCTGCTGTCTCATACAAAACTGCAGTACCGACTTGACTAAAATGTATGGGACAGATGATTATTTTTATTTTTTCAGGATGAAAACAAAAATTAGAAAAAAAATAAAAATAAATAAAAATAAAAGAAAGTGAAAGTTGTCCAGTTTAATGGTCTGAAGCACTGTATGTAACGCATTAAATTATACATCCTGTAAAAGTACATGCTGTAAAATTGTGGCGCTGCTCCTAATACGGTCGGTCACGAAACAATAAATAACACAACAAAAAATAAATTTTAATGTAGCTCTATTTACCAGACAAGAAACTTTAAAAACAAACAATTTAGCTACTGAAAATACCCATGTCACGTTTCTAAAAAAACATATTTTCCGTACAAACAGCAAGTGAACTGTCGCAGAACTCTCACCTTTCACAAACTTGGCGAAACTGCCATTTAGCGGCGGAAACGGAGATCGGCGCAAACTTGCCGGGGACTGAGTTGCCGAACCCCGGTATCCGGGCGATCGCTGTGTTTGCAGTCGATCTAAACTGTCCATTCTGCTTTCCACCTTCAATGGTTTTGGTAGTATGTTGACGCATCTTAATAGATTTTATTTGTTGCGGTTTGGATTAAATTTTTATAAGAGAAAGTCCCTTACTCCCTTTTAAAAAAAATCTTCTATCTCATACATTTTAGTTGAATAGGCATTGCAGTTTAATATGGAACAGCTGATTTCTTTTTTGCTCTGACAGGTTTGCTCCCTTAGTAAAAGTTGTTCAGTTTCATCTGTAGAGTATGTGGTTTTAAGGTTAATGATACTTTTCCTTACACCCTGTATAACAGATTATATATATAACAGATTCCATTTTATTTACATTTCAAAACAGTAAAGTCATCACGTTTCACAAAATTCCGTAAAGTTTGGACTGAGTGACGATATCCCGCAGTTTGCAGGGGATCAAGAAGTTAGTGGTTTCCGTGCGGGGGCGGTAAGTCGGCTGGCTTCCGATCCACCCGGATGCTCCGATAGTTATATCTACCAACTTTCTGATATTAACGTTTAAAGTTTTGCACTATTTACTTTGCATACCATAGGGGAAGGTTGAGTTTGACACTGTAAAATGTAAAGTGTAGTGTTGTGACATTCTGTACAGGGTGTAAAATTTAATGCGTTACATAGAGGGTGCTTCACACTATCAAACTGAACAACTTTCACAATGGAGCCAATATTGAAATGGCGAAAAAATCTTCTATTTCATAATTTTGGGTAAAGTACACCTGTATAATATTAACACCAAATTTAAAAAATGTAGAAAATACGGTACTACGCTTTACAAATCCTCGCTGTGGTACAAATAAACGTGGTATTAAAAGTAGTCCCAAGAATAAACTAAGAATAAGCAAAATGACTGCTTATAAACCCGGAATAACTTAAACCTAGTATAACGTCGGCGTAACTGTTATGCATCATCCAAAATTTCTGTGTTTTTTCTTAAGGGCCTATGTCGAAAAATAATTGACGCGAAATGGGCGTGTGATAGCTTATATTACTGCCTGATGCGAGAGAAAGAGACAGGGCGGCGCGCGCGCCTGAAACGACGTAAGCATAAAACAAACTTTATTTAATTGTAATTGTACTATTTATGTTAGTTAAATTCTGCTCTAATCAAAATTTATAAAAAATCAATCTCTTTTTTTTAAATCAAGCCTCTTGTTTCTAATATTCACCGTTTAGCACTTCCAAGCGTTTATCGATAAACACGGAGGCTACTTTGGCTTTTTTTTCTATCGAGTAAATGTATCTTAATCGTGTTTTGGCTCTAATCAAAATTTCAATTATATGTTCATTTTACACATATCCGCAAATCATACTCCCACTGTTAGTACTTCATGAGATATGATGCTTTGAAGAATCCTATTTTTTTCACATAGCCCCTTAAGTTTATCTATGAACCGCGACGTTACCACCCAACGTAGCAACGAGTTTAAATGTAAAAAATTATGATCTCCTTATTCTTAACTTATTCTAATCATAACTATTCCCAATATAAGGATCGAATAAATACCTAAGTTTTTATTTGTACTACAGTAGAAGTATCAAACTCATTTTTGTTGCATTGATTATTGACGAAGCGCGGGATCATGAGTTAAAGATATAAGTAGTATTTAAATATGAAGAGGGTTTGGGTTTACCTTTGACTAATAATTATAAGGACTAGCCTTGCGGTAGCATTTCCTCTCTGCCACGGTATAAGCACAATTGATCTTGTGCATTTACATTCAATTTTACACCTTATCACTAAACGAGACAGCCTATAATTGCGAAATAATAACTTCGAACTTAGAACGTTTGGGGTTCACACGAGACTACTTTTCATGATTTTTGACATTCAAAATTAGAATCTAAAGTTATGGGGAATAAAATCCAAAGTTGCGGATTTCCTGTTACCTCGCCCCCCGCAAAAAGTGGCAGAAATGTTTGTTAGTGGAATTACACGCGTAACCAGTCCACATATAAATAGTCAAATAACTATCTTTTGAAGCATGCACTTGTATAAATCCTCACTTATAGCATCTTAAAGGTAACATGCTGAATTACATGTTCTGTTATTATATGAGGACTATTCGCCCACAGAAACTATACCAATGACAATGAGTATAGGTACATTATATTCAGTAGTAACTTCATCTCACACCTTCAGACTTTGAGACTACTTATCCTAGTTGAAGTACTTTTGGTTTTTATAATCCTCTAATAAAATATAGCGTCCAAATTAATATGCTGACACTTTTAAGGGGACGATCAGACCGTTAAGCTGAACAACTTTCTCTATGGGACCAACATCGAAATCGCGAAAAAAAATCTGCTGTCCCATACATTTGGCTCAAGTAGGTTTGCAGTTTTGTATGGAAGAGCAGATTTTTGTTTCGCGATTTTGATGTTGGTGCCATAGAGAAAGTTGTTCAGTTTGACGGTCTGATCATCACCTTAAAAAAACTGCAACTATACGAGCCAATTTTATGGGACTGCTGATTTTTTTTATTCGTGATTTCGATGTTAGTCCCATAGAGAAAGTTGTTTAGTTTGACTGTCTGAAAATCCCCTTAAAAAGTGTCAGCGTATTAAGAAGGACCCTGTACACATAGTCCTCTGACCGATAAGGCCGGTCGTGTATTCTTTAGTGTAGTCAATAATTCAGATTCAATTAGCACTAATTGAATAATTATTGGCTGAACAATAAACGTCATCGCAGTTGTAGATCCTCCATTTGTCACACGTACGTACATAAATGTTAATTATGGGTCCGGTCCGGCTTTTATGACGGAACGCTTTTACGCTAAATTGAAAACAACTCATGGTTTATTCACAACATGCTATACAGAACCAATGTAAAAAGACCCCTTTGAAATCTACGACCAGTAGAACGTTCCTTTTAAAAGCATGTCAAGTTGATTTGGACGTTATTCTATCGCGAAAATCGTAGAGTGACTTTAGGATACCATTTAATTCCTGATGTGGCGTTTTTAATTCATTAGTTTCTAACCATTGTGTTGGTCAGAATATATTACAATTCAATTCATTTTGCTCTGGTGCTATTAGAATTATAACCTTCCTTCTATATTACGGTTGATCAACATTTTTTTTTTGAATTGAGTAAAACAGCGTTGCTCAGGGAGCAGTTACTGCTTTTAACTGCGGACTATTGGAGGGACCACGAAGGGTTTACCGAGCCAAATGAATGAATTTAAGCAACCTACCTAGGGGCACCCAGAGGAGTAGGGACCTCGGCATAGGACGTTGCTGGGGCTGCGCAGCGGATTGGGTTGCTGAGATCGGTGAGATATCAACATTAGGTCGAATTCATACACAGGGTTCGTTTCCAATCTGGAGTGCGATTTTTGAAACTCATTCGTTGAACTCTGCAGTTGAAAATGTCAAAATTACTATGGAGATACGCATCTTTCTACTACTGATTTGACTTTCAAAAATCGCACTCCTGAAGTATGATTTTTGTAAGTCATATCAGCAGTAGAAAGATGCATATCTCCATAGTAATATTGACATTTTCAACTGCTGAGTTCAACGAATGAGTTTCAAATATCGCACCCCAGATCAATCTTTTTTCACTTCATTAAACAGCCTAGGTACAGTGTACTATATAATAAAAACCGGCCAAGCGCGAGTCGGGCTACTCTCGTACTGAGAGTTCCGTACCATCACACAGTATAATTTATTTATCAAACAAATGTTATTTTCCCCTTCGCGCGATACCGACTCATACTCACTCATATACATCATGGGTGATTCTACCCATGATGCTTAACAAGTTTCAATTGTGTTTCGGTCTTTCCATATTAAATGCATTCAGCTGATCGAACGTTTGTATCAAAAGTCGAAATATTTTTTCTCGAATTACCTATATGTTTTATATGGAAAGTTGTTCAGTATCAAGGGTAGAATCACGCCTTAAAGTAATGCAACTGTTTACCCTAACACCCTGTATAATCACAACAAGTTTGACGCTTGTGTGTATTAATTACCTACAGTTTTTACGATAGAGTTTTGAAGCTAGGACGGTCGGACCTATGGACGGACGGACGGACGGATGGACAGACAGCGTAGGCTTAGTAATGGGGTCCCGTTAACACCCTTAGGATACATAACCCTAAAAAGACTCAACACAACATGAAATTGACAGAAAAACTTATCTAAAAACCCTTTGAATCAATATGAACTAAAATAGATGAAACATTAAAAAAAAAATGCACAAGCAGTTTGCAATGCTCTTTGTATAAAACAATACCATGGCTGAAATAGAAAATGTATCGTCTCACAACAAAGGAACGATTACTCCTGCCTGTTTTAAATTACATTGACTGTACGTGACTTCAAAGTCTTAATTACGACCAGTTTACTCGCTTGTTGACCCTTTGATGTTCCTTCAACCCACTGGGATAGCTTATTAACTGCTGCAGCAGCTATTATCTACAGCCTTCATTATTACAGCTACACTGCCATGTTTTGCTTAAAGCTACAACGTTACAGTAGCACAATACGGGGTGTTAGGGTAAACGTTTGCATTACTTTAAGGGATGATTGTACTCATGATACTGAACAACTTTTCCTACGAAACCTATAGGAAATTCGTAATTTTTGGACTTTCTATACAAAATACAATCAGCTAATCGAACGTTTGTATGAAAATTTGGAATTTTTTTTGCGAATTCCCTATAGGGAAAGTTGTTCAGTAAAATGGGCACAATCATCCCTTAAAGTAACACCCTGTATATTCCATCTTTAGTAAAACCATTATTATTACAGTGTCACTGCCATAATTTGCTAAAAGCAACAGCGTTACAGCACAATTTATCCCACCTTTAGTAAAACCATTCAAGTCTCAACAGCATTAAAGCGTTAGTAAAAGGCTTTTCAATCTTCGAAATATATAGCCTTTATTATTACAGTGTCACTGCCATGTTTTGCTAAAAACAACAGCGTTACAGCACAATTTATCCCACCTTTAGTAAAACCATTCAAGTCTCAACAACATTAAATCGTAAGTAAAAGCCTTTTCAACGAATGTGAACCAAAAAGGAAGGAACACTCTGAAAACAATACGCAAGCAGTTAACTCAGCAGTTCGCAGTGCTCCCGGTGTAAAACATTGCGATACGGGGGTTTAGCCGGCTAGAATAGAAAATTTATCGTTTTGCAACAATGGAGCGGTTAATCCAATTTCGTTGTGGCTCTCGTGATTTCATTCTAGCGGCTTACATATGGGTAACTGGATGTGGAAGTGGTCAGAGTGGATTTTCTTTGAATCTTGTTGTGCTGTTTCCGTAGCTTCGTAGAAATGCTGTGAGCATTGTTGACTTTGTAAAATACTGGATTTTTCTGGCTTCACTATTCACTGAAGATAAAAGGTGGGAAGTTGTCTCTATGATATCAGGTGGAGCGGTACAGACCGCTACTCGACTCAAATGTATGGAACAGTAGTTTTTTTTTCTCCATTACAATGTTTCATTCCCATAGAAAAAGTTATTCAGTTTGATGGTCTGGAAACACCCCTAAGTAGGTATGTAACGCATTAGTTTACACCCTGTTTTACTGATATTGAGCAGAGCACATGAGCCTATTGGAAATACAAATTTATAACTAAGAAATATGTTTTGTATTCTTAGAAGAAACCTATTTGGTATAATGAGCTACAGCTCAATACGAGTTTTCTTGAAAATTTAATTAATCCAAGGAAACTACTATTTGTACTAAAATGGCTAATTCTACAGGAACAAAGACAGTAATATTTGTTTTGTCACGCAATTTCACAATTTTCCCCTTTCTGCTTAATAAATATTAATTAATGAAACATTTAAAATGGCGAATTATTTTGATCTATAGGTAAGTAACCTGTCCAAAATTATATTGACGATGACAATACAGATCTTTGTAAATACAAAATTTCGTTATTCTTGAACCCCTTTGATCCTGCTCTCCATAAACATCAATAACCGAGCAAAGACAGAATCGGTTGAACTTTTCCGGCAGCTGATTGATTGGCATTGGCATACTGGGTCCAATATAATATGCTGATAGTTTTTTTAGGAAGATCAGACCATTAAACTGAACCCCTTTCTCTATGGGACCAACATCGAGATCGCATAAGTTAGTTTAATAACTAATAAACTATTTCTCTCTCTCTTTGTTTCCATGACTGTTATGTGGCTTCATGGATCGGTAAAATTTTTCTCCGTATCTGTGTTTCTATGGTATTACGCTCTGGCTAGGACTAATTTTCTCTTTAGCTTCGGTTTGAAAATGTATAAGTCAATCGTTCCAGGCAACAAGAACCCTAAAGTATAATATATCTTCACTATGCGACTGTAATGTATCTTCTGCATCTTTTTCACAATCGCCAGTAAAATTTCTAAAAGTAAATATCATTCTGAAAATCCACTCTAAATTATATAGTGTAAAAGCAAAGTAAGAATCTCAATTATTCAAACGACAGGTCACTTTGCCACCGCAAAAAGTAGTTACAGTCCAAATATAAAGTTCCTGTACAGATAACGCGATTTCCGTGCGACTAAGTTTGGAAGTCGCATGTGTTTTCTAATTAAAAAATTCAGAATGCGGATATTATTATATCTCCTCTTCATATACATTGATTGAAAGATTCTTAGTCCATTTTGACTACAACAAAGAACTGCTAATCTTTATAGAAAGGCAGTTAGGTACGCACGATATAATTTAAGTGCATAAGTTTACGCGCTAAACACACATGCACTCTCTCGTCCTTTAAAGTCTGACGAAATGAAAGATCGATACGATCAGTGCATGAGGTCAGATGCAGTGGCTGTAACCAGCAGCCATGCGTTTTGGGCGTTAAATATGTTACACACCTGAAGGAATTACTCGCCTCTTACGACACCCGCTTGGGTTGATACTAAGGCCTAGTCCTTGAAAAAATACGAAATTCATGTTTTCTTCACGGACTAAAAGAATGCCGCAGACTTTCCGTTGTTGCGATCATCTTTGCAAAAAAGTCGCGATACTGTAAGAGTCGCACGGGTCAAATTGCATTATCTGGTAGAGAATCTAACTTAGTCTATTTATATGTGGGTAGTGTCAGTTCGCCTGTCAATATACCATCTACAGATAGGAAAACGAGTTCGTTTTCAGTGCAACTAACTGAATAGAATCAATTTCAAACCATTTTAATTAGTTGAATGGAATGGTTTTTCTTTTTTATTCCGTAGGTACGGGTGGAAAAACATTTTTCTTGAATAAGGAATAGTTAGGCGTATCTTTTTAGGGTTCCGTAGTCAACAAGGAACCCTTATAATTTCGCCATGTGCCGTGTGTCCGTCTGTCCGCGGCTTAGCTCAAAAACGCTTAGTACTAGAAAGCTGTAATTTGACATGGGTATACATAATAATCACGCCGACAAAGTTTTTTTAGGGTACCTCCCCTACACAAAAAGTGGGGATGCAATTTTTTTTTCGTATCTGCCCCATGGTGTGGGGATCGTTGAATATGTCTTTAAACCCCCCCCCCCCCCCCCCGCCTGCCAGCTAAACGTTTGCTTCTAAATACGCGAAAAAATTCACGGCAGTAGTGTATATAACGAATTTAATAGGAAAACAATCACCGCTAAGTAAGCTTTACAAGTTATCGAATAATAGTCGATCAACTTGTAAAATGTTCTTTTTAGACTTTATTAGCCCTTTAAAAGCCCCCTTCTAAGTCCGTATATTGTGACGGACAACTACGGAACCCTACCCTGCGCGTGGCCCGACACGTACTTGGCCGGTTTTTTATTTATGGCATAGATTGAATTCTCATCGCTAAAGGTTTGCATGTGTTGCAAAATCTAAAAGATGTAGGTACTTCTTTTAGATTTTACAACTCGTCCCAATCTTTAGCGTGTGCTAAATGACACACAATTGGATGCACTTATAATTGTGTGTCTATGTATGTATGTATGTATATGCTCACGACTATATTCCCCGAGGGGGTAGTCAGAGATGTTCTGAAATCTCAGAGCATCCACGTTTCACCAGTAGTACCGAAACTCTGTCCAGTGTGACGGGGGGTGAGCCCGTCGCCACTTATAATGGACAGTGGGTACAATACATGCCTCGAAATTGAAGCACGCAGGTTTCCTCACGATGTTTTCCTTCACCGAAAAGTCAGTGGTGTTACAAATCGTACATAAATTCCGAAAAACTCATTGGTACGAGTCGGTTGTGTGTCTATTACTTCCTATGTTGAGTAACAAGTTTAAATAAAAGATGAGTAATGTTTCAAATTAGTTCATTATCTTCCATTGAAAATATGAACAACATCTTTTGACTTTTTCCTATAAATTGGACAATGTAATTGTGTAACCATGTATATTTATGCGGCTTTACCATTGGACTCGTTAGTCCACTGCTGGGTGTAAAAGTCTAAAAGAGTATGACTTTATACCCTCCTTGTTTTATTCTGTTCATATCTTTTGTTGCAGACATTGCTCAAATTCCAAGATTTTGCAAAACTTACTTTGTAGTTTGTACTTGTAGGTATGTAAATTTTCCCTTAAATATGATTGAAACAGTTGCTGCTGGAATTTTCATAAAATAATGATGACAAGTGATCTTGAATTTCTAAGCCAACTATTTTCCCCTTACTTACTTTAGATAAAGTGAAAAGAAACATTGTAAACAAGGTATCCACTGATGGCCGGCCAGATCAATGTGTCTTGCTGACCCAGTGATTGATAGCTTGCCGTGACTGGACACTTCGCTTCAAGGTACAAGGGGATCACTGGAATAATATAGCGGACTATTCTGAGTGTACTCGCCGTTCTGCTATCGAAGGACATATGTACGGTGGTACATAATATGAAAGTTTGTGGACATGTGTTCTTTCTGATTAGTTTGTGCATATGTGTTATTAAGCATTTTTTAAAGCCTCAGCGCCTCAGCCTTGTGTTTCAAGAATGCCTTGTGTTTTGTTGATTATTTTGCTTGCCAAGAAGATTTTTATTACGTGTATATGTATTTCAACGCTGTATATTTTCATGGGTGGAGGCACCCATGAAAATATACAGCGTGTTCATGAATAAGCACAAAACCTCATACACCCCAACTGGTTTATAACAAAATAATTAGATTGAAACAATTATTTCATTATTTTGATAGTTAACATTTTAAGTTATTCGCATTTTAAGTTTTGAGACAAAAATGATTTGTTATCATTTCAGCAATGAATGAAAGCGCTAACGTGCTCATGGATACATTTTAAGAATCTTGCATTTGTAGTAAGTAGGGTGAGAGTGCCCGAGCGGTGGGTTGAGATCGTGTTCAGTAAATTTTTAATTTTTCATACAAATTATTTAATATTATGAAAAAAAATACCTATGTTGAAACCATGATAATTCGATTCTGCTCTCGATTCTAAACAAACTACTTTTAGTTTTGCGTTAATTCATTAACACGTTGTATAGGGTGTTAAATTAAATACGTTACATATCAAAGAGTGTGCTTCAGACCATCAAACTGAACCACTTTCACTATGGAGCCAATATCGAAATCGCGAAAAAAAACAGCTGTTCCATACATTTGGGTCGAGTAGCCCCATTGACGTTTTCTATGGAACAGCAGATTTGAGTGACTCCCTGTATAGTTTTAGGTGATCGAATTGTGTTTAATCGGAGTTGTACCAATTTTGTACATCAACCTTTGACTAATTATTATAAGGACTAGCCTTGCGGTAGCATTTCCCCTCTGCCACGGTATAAGCACAATTGATCACAATTGATGTTTTCATGCGGGGTGCGGGGGCATCGCGCTAGGCCCCGCCCAGACGCTCAAGGTTATCGGCGACTCCAATCGCCTTAAGAATGACCCTTTGACTAATTATTATAAGGACTAGCCTTGCGGTAGCATTTGCCCTCTGCCACGGTATAAGCACAATTGATCTTGTGTATTTACATTCAATTTTACACCTTATCACTAAACGAGACAGCCTATAATTGCGAAATAATAATTTCGAACTTAGACCGTTTGGGGTTCACACGAGACTACTTTTCATGATTTTTAACATTCAAAATTAGAATCTAAAGTTATGGGGAATAGAATCTAAAGTTGCGGATTTCATGTTACCTCGCCCCCCGCAAAAAGTGGCAGAAATGTTTGTTAGTAGAATTACACGCGTAACCAGTCCACATATAAATAGTCAAAGACATCAACCGACATGTGTTCGTACGCGCTCGTGTTTTGATAGGCCTTAGCAATTGCGTAGATTGCACTACGCGGATTAAAACAATTTTGTCGAGCAAGCGATATATTTTACGGCCCCAGCACACTAACTTTTTACATTTTATTCAGTAGGCCTACTATGAGTTTTCACAGTACTTTACTACTGTAGTTACGTTGCCAATTTCGTATGGCAGAAATTTGTTCTCGACGTAATCACTAGGAGCGCTGTACGAAATTCATTACAAAATTGGTGACGTTACTTCAGTAGTAAAGTATAGCAAAAACTCATGGTATAGAATTTTTTTACGGAATCAATACCGTCAGATGCTTCTGTCGATGGGTCGCAAAGGTACCGCATGTAGAAGAGGCAACCATTCTATGCTCCGATTTTAATAGCAAACATCGGAATTTCTTTTTCAGCGTATGCAGGTTTCCTCGTGTTTTCCTTCACCGTTTGAGAACAGTCGGTATAAGTTAGAAAACTCATTGGTGCATGGCATATCGTCCGTGTGGATTCGAATCTGGACCTCAAGACTGAGTTTCCATTTCCACAGATCTCCACAACACGCCACCGACGCGCGCTACGACGACGCGACGATATCAAGCTTAGCTAGCTCGAAAGTAAAAAAAATATAGAACTGGGAGCACCATTATGTTCTGTTGCCATACCGGCATCGTCTGCCATTTATCCGTACATGTCAGACTAATTCCTGGATTTACAACAAAAGTCTTGTTTTTAAATGTTTTGTCGCTTCGGTTATAGGCCCTATTTTCAGCGAAAGTCGTGAATGAAAAAATCGTCCTGGTATCGTGGGTTCTGGGACTACGTAAAACATTTTGAAAATCTAAAAAATGAGAAAAATGCGGTCGTTTTTCGCCCGGTTTCGCACAGAAAAAATGCATATCTCGAAAACGAAATCAGATATCGAAAAAATAATCCTAGAAATATAAGGCTATATTTAAAAATATATTGGAGGTGCGTTGGATCACTGAAATTAGTTATTTCTATGTTTTACTTATGTTTGAGACGCGAAGAAAAAATTTCAATCAGTTCATTTGGCAAATTTATTTTCAATATACCCGAAGGTCGTGGAAGATACGAGATCTGTGAATTATTTTATGTTTTGCGCGTTGCATGACAACTGGAATTCTTGTAGATATTCTTTAAAATGTTTTTGTCATTTGAAATCTTTAAATGTACATGTAACTATTTGAATATCTACTAATTTTACTTCGAGTTTTCAAACTGAGTTCAAACTCAATGAAAAATAGTACACGGAGAATTTTTTTTTGCGAATTAAAAAAAATACAATGCTTATTTTTCATTCATTTTCATTTGACATAAAACAAGGTACGTATCTCAACTATTGTTGATTATAAACATGTTACAGCCATGTTGTGCTATTTCGAATCAAATTAAAGATTCACGTCCCCTTAAGAGGATATGTGAAAAAAATAGGATTCTTCAAAGCATCATATATCATGAAGTAGTAACAGTAGGAGTATGATTTGCGGATATGTGTAAATTGAACATATAATTGATGTTTTGATTAGAGCCAAAATACGATTAAGAGACATTTTCTCGATAGAAAAATAAGCCAAAGTAGCCTCCGTCTTTATCGATAAACGCTTGGAACTGCTTAACGGTGAATAATAGAAACACGAGACTTGATTTAAAAATAAGAGATTGATATTTTATAAATTTTGATTAGAGCAGAAATGAACTTACATAAATAGTACAATCAAAATTAAATAAAGTTAGTTTTACGCTTGCTTTGTGTCAGTCGCGCGCGCCGCCCCATCTCTTTCTCTCGCATCAGGCAGTAATATAAGCTATCACACGCCCATTTCGCTTCAATTATTTTTCGACATAAGCCCTTAAGACACAATAGATTGCAAAATTTCGTTCTCTGGCTAGTGGACTCGGTAGCGAAATTAGGTTCAAGTCCCGCACGAGACACATTTTTCAATCTTTAATTTGAATAACTCTGTTAATAAATTTACATATCTCTGTTACTGAGCGGTCGCATGTGTCGGGTACCTGCTCTACGGCCTGCCATGAGGCTCCATCATTTTGTGCTTTCAGGTGTGTGTGTTTTTATTTTATATAAAACAATCCTTGAGATCAAACAAAATATTTGTTACCGAACAGCGTCAAACACATTTTGCTATTTATACTGGAGATTGGCAAAATCATCGACACCACGATAGAGACACAATTTTAAGCTTATAATAGAATAGGTACGAGTATATAGCGGTAATAGGCATAAACGAATTAATTACATACGTCAAACCATTATCAAGTTCGGACTCAAAAGCATTTCCAACCATTATTGTACGTAAAGCAGGGACTGGAAAATTAGGTTTCTATTGAATTTCCACCCTTCGGGGTTTTAGGCCCGGTTCGGAACAATCCGTTTTGCTAATACAGTCACATTTGTGTTCCGAACGCACCAATGCGAAACGTACGGCTATTTTTAGGGTACCGTAGACAAAATAAAAATGGAGTACTTATGATTTCAGATTGTTTTTCTGTTCTTTTGTTTGATAATGCATGCATAACATGTCTTGGAATTGTATGTTGCCATTTATATGACACACACATACATACATGAGCTCACGCCATTGTCCCATGGGGGTAGGCAGAGACCACAGATCTCCACACGCCACGACTCTGACACACCTCTTTAGCCTCATTCACATTGATGAATACATATTTTCATGCACTTCCGTCGATTGAGGGTGCTACGCACTTGTCCTTTTCGGAAAAGATCATGATATGATTTGATCATGGTATGTTTTCCTCGGACGGCCTCTCCTAACAATTCCGCTCACTCTTTATATGAGTAATGCAGAATCGAATTTTGATATATTTTAAAATAAATAAAATAGCAGTTTAGTTTTATATAGGTTCACGTAGGTATAGAGATATAGATAGAAGAGAAAAATAAGCTATTCCATATAATTAGGTAGCTACATAGCTGTTATTCAGTGTTTAACAATTTTTCGAAAAGAATGAAAGATAATTTTGATTAATTGATCATTGTTATAATAATTTTTATTTTTACATCGGTTTATAGCTATTCTTCATTTCAAATAATAACGAAAAGATTTTTCCGATTCCTATAAACCTTTCTGGCAAATTCTGATTTGCAATTATAATTTATTTATCAGAAAGATATACTATCCGAGATATCTTGGAAGCTACAAAAGCTGGTCTAAGAATAAGTGAGAGGAAGTCTTTCAAACCTCTATTTCTGTAATTTAAAACAGCCTTAAAATTTCGTTGCTATTTGAAATGGAGTATAGAGAGAGCACTATCCAACAAAGATAAATAAATGAAAACAGCAACAAAAGACCTAGATATCCAACATTGATAGACAAATAATTCTAAAGATTCTGTCGAAGTCCTTTTAATGCATTTGCCGACTCTATCTTGGCCAGTTCTGTATAAGGACCGTAACGGGATTTGGGAAATGTGTTTAAGCGGAATGGAGATAAACTGGGTGACTGGGTTTTCTTTTACGGGTATTTCGTGGAATGTAATAAAGTTCTGTTTCAAATGAGAACGTACAGGGTCTTTCCTAAGAGGATATAATTCGTAAGGCTCAAACAACAAAATCTTTACTATTACGATATGGTTTTTAGGTTTCCCGAATCAACCTTCTTTAGAATTTTTCTCTGTCTGTCTGTTTGTATGTTTGTAACAGGATCACGCAAATACTACTGAACCGATTTTGATGAAACTTTTTTGTTTGATAGCTTATGATCAGACTTAAAATCTGGTATATAATTTGTGCGGACGAAGTCTAGTACAAAATAAAGTTACGTCCTATTCTCTACAGGATGCAACAAAACAACCCAGTAATACTTAAGAGGGAGCTTCAGACCATCAAACTGAACAACTTTCTTTATGGAGCCAACATGGAGAAAAAATAAAAAAATCTGCTTTTCCATACATTTGCATTTGCAGTTTTGTATGAAAGAGCGGATTTTTTTGTTGTTTATTGTTTAGTGTGAAGATTTGAAGCAACCCCTTAAGTATTACCAGGGTGTTTTGTTACACCCTGTATATTAAACATTTCAAGTCAATGACATTTTTTAAACACGATCTTGAAACTAATGGCTGTGCTTTGCATTATGCGCTCGGGAGCTTTCGGAATAAACTTCTCTTGAGGATATTAACCGTGTTCGCTCCATACCTGAGCTCCATTCACGTGAAGTCTGGTTTTCTTTTCAATACAAACCGCAAGCTGATGGTCTGATCATCTCCTTAAAAAACCGTCAGCATATTTAAAAAAAACGTATAATATTGTGTAACCTTTTAAAAAGGATTACCTTAACATTAAGAAGTCAGTTTTGTAGTTCAACAGGAAAAATACGGTTATAATTTCAACCAATTAAAACGCTATCGTCATATCAGCAGATAGACGTCCACTCCTGGACATAGGCCTTCCCCAAGGATAGCCAAAACGACCGGTCCTGCGCTGCCCTCATCCAACGGGTTCCCGCCGCCTTCACCAGGTCGTCCTACCCACGCTACGCTTTCCTGTACGCGGTCGCCACTCGAAAACTCTTCGGCCCCATCGGCCATCGGTTCTGTGAGCAATGTGCCCTGCCCAATGCCCCTTTAGTTTAGCAATTCTTTGGCCTATATCGGTTACTCTGGTTCTTCTGCGAATCTCTTCATTTTTGATTCGATTTAGTAGACGAAAATCCGGGCATAGCCCTCTCTCTCCCTTGCCCTTTGGGTGACTTTCAGCTTTTTTATTAAATTAAAGTTAATTACGCAATAAACATTTATAAAGACAAGAAAGACGCCTTAAAACCAACATTAGATAGTGACAACCATACCTATTTAAGGGTATATTACTGTTGGCGCGCTCCATACAAACGAAGTCTGGTTATATTTTCAATACTAACCAATTAAAGTTAGTGATTTTTTTTAGAAACAATCTAGAAAGTAATCTCTATGCTTGTATCTTGTCAGATTTTTGTTAAAATGTATAGTTTTAGAGTTACAGCGCCTTAAAGTTTTCCATACAAATCTTAAATTAATCCTAGCATTGAAACTGTATATTTTAACAAAAATCGGACATGATACAAGCAGAAAGATTTGTTTCTAGATTGTTTCTGCAAAACTTCATTGACTTTAATTTGTTAGTATTGAAAATATCACCAGACTTCGGTTGTATACAGCGCGCATTTACGCATTCGGAATAAACTTCTCTTAAGTATTTTTTTCTGTCTAGTTTACCAATCTTCTAAACACAAAAGCTCTAATTTGCAGTTTGCTTCTGTTTAATTTTCTAGAATAATGAAGAAAGGCAAGACGAAGCTTTTAAAAACACTATTTTTGTGGTTATTTTGTTTCTACACTACTAACTACATTACATAGATAATTTAAAACATAAGAGTGATGAGTTTGCAATATTACACTATTGGCTATGTGTGAAGTGATGATGGGAACTGTCAAATCGAACGCAGCGCCCGGGGTGACAAAAATGTGTACTTTTGTCGTACAAGCTGTGTAAAATATGCTTGAATCTATGCAAATCCACACACTAACTCAACACGACATATCCAAAACTGTAAAGACTACAAACTTAAAATTTGGCATGGAAGTTTCTATTGGCATCTAAACCTTAAATTTCGAGTATCAAAATAATGAAATTATAATTTCAATCTAATTATTTTGTTATAAATCAGTTGGGGTGTATGAGGTTTTGCGCTTATTCATGAACACGTTGTATAGGATGATGACGATGATGAATTTATACGAAAATTGAGTATGTAATAAATATATGATTATAAGAAAGGAGCTCATGTGACAAGTTGACTAGGCTGCAACCACAAGAAAAAATAGCAAGAGAGACAAAGCTTTTAAATGATCACGTGATGCGCTCGCGCATAGATTGTCTACAGGTGACCGATTGCGCTAATTGAAAACATCTAAGTTCTCTTCTTATCCAATTTCAGTTCTAATCACATTGCAATCCAATTACTAATCAACTGTGCTGAATTTCGCATCTAGATAAACTCTATGTAACTGTCAGCCCTTAATGTCTGAGCGATCTGTCAAAACGGCTCTAACGGCTGTCATGAGCTGTACAGCGATTAACGCAGTACCAAATGTGTCGAAAGTTATGGTTTGTAGTCCAGTCATGGATCAACCATCGGATATTTACCGCGATTGCAGCCCTGGCCGAGTCAGTTTTTCCACGGGTGGGCGGTGTGTTCTTCGGTGAATGGTCGCGCACACACCGCTGTACTGTAGTAGTGTACCTGTCGTAGCGTGACTTTATGAAAATCTCTGTGCGGAATTTATTCATATGCAGCAACGCAACGTTGTCAGATTTTGCGTTCATTTTGTTTACACGAATGGTAAAATGGCGGTAGGTAAAATTTTGTTGCCAGTGCATTGACGAATCGGAGTCCGAACTACGTCGCATCCATCACGTTAAAAGTTTTGCTCTGTAGTTTTATACTACGCTACGGCGAAAAAACAAACATTTTTACGAACATTGATTGAATATTCTGCTGCCACTTTTAAAAGAGGCCTAATTCATAATTGTAACTAACTATTGTAATAATTGTAACACCACTGGCTTTTCGGTGAAGGAAAACATCGTGAGGAAACCTGCATGCTTCCATTTCGAGGCATGTATTGTACCCACTGTCCATTATAAGTGGCGACAGGCTCACCCCCCGTCACGCTGGACAGAGTTTCGGTACTACTGGTGAAACGTGATGTTCGGAGGTTTCATAATATCTCTGACTACCTAATTCATAAAATGGTTTAAATTCAAACGTGTCTGTTTATCTAATAATAAAGAAGTTTAAAGGAAGCTATAGGTAGGTATAGTTTTTAGGGTACCATACCCAAGGGTTGCCAAGCGACATCCGTTCGAACTCTTAAGGATAATGTATCTTTAGAACTGTAATATGTAGACAGCGAGTAAACATTTTCACAGAATAAAAACCGGTCAAGTGTGTATTAGGTTCGCGCTAAGTATTCCGGAGACAACATTTTTTGTTAGGTGAAAAAGGTGGACCTCCTCGGTGCGCAAATCCGACTTGCACTTGCAACGTGTGCTTTCGAAATAAGTATTAATGCTTACGACTATATTACTCATGTAAGTAGACAGGTATTGACACCAGATCAGATGCAAACCATCCAGATTAAAAACCTACTAAGTAGTAGGGAACTGTAAAAAGGGCGTTCGCAAAGGACCAGCGATGGTCTAAGTAGCACAGGTGCTAGGCTGTCAAGGCCCCAAACCCCGCGGGTTATAAATAGTAAAATATACGACTATATTCCCTGAGGTACCCCCAAGCCACAGGTCCGGTACTTCAAACAACGTTTTGGATTTGACATGATGGCGTTCGTACATGCGCACTTGGTGCAAATTGTTTTTGACAATTTTGTCTTGGGTTGACTTACCACGCATTATGCACATCATCAAAATTTCGTTACTTTTTATTGTTTTTTCTGTTATTAAAAATAATATTTGAGCTAAAGAATTACTGAAAATGTGAATTTAGCGTTGTTTTTCAACGTTTTTTTTTGCACTGAAAAGACTCAACTGGCGCGCGCCTGACTGCATTCCCTTGCTCGGCTTCCCTCAAGTTTCCCAGAAAGTGTGACGGGAGGTGGGGAATTTGAAGTTAGAGGGGGGCGGGGAGTGGCCGTTCTGTATATAGAACTATTTATTCCTATTCTGTACTGTACTTACAGAAACATTTAACAATACTAAGGGAAAAAAGGAAAATGTATTTTTAGTAGCGTGTAAGATTAAAATTGAACTAAATTACAAAGCCCAAGAACTAATGTGATTGGTTCTAGAAAAATCCCCGGATAAGCCGCTTCGGTACAACCCCAACCTAATATTTCTTATTCAATGGCAATAAGGGGATGGCTTCATCTCATCCCAGACATTTGAATGCCCCTCGTCGCACAATAAGAAGGTACTTTGTATTATGTAGGCATGCTCAATTAGGAGGGCGTACGACAAATATTTTTATAGAAAATGATGAGTTGCTTTTTCCTATTTCCTTTGTTAACATAAAGTACAAATCAAAATAACGCGCTCTTAGCTGAATCCATATACATTTTAAAGCAAAATAGCTATTAAACTTTGTCTTAAAGATAAACAGAATTTACAATACGCGAATGCAGCCAAAATGTAAATTTCAGAACTGCAATATTGTACAACAGTCTCATGAATACTATTTGTAGTTAAGAATTTCCAGAGTTGTACTCTTATCAATTTTCCACCCAAGAACTGAGTTTGGTAGTTTCACGCCGCGGGGTGTAAACCGAGAATACCGAAGTGGCTTACCATAGATTAATTAACCCATAGACTTCTCATTTTAACAACTTTGTACTTAGGACTTTATGTACTAAATACTAAAGTTACACGGAGAATAATATTTATAGATCTATTAGTAAATGTGACAATTGTTTATTTTAGCAGACTTATTTTAGGTTTTTTTAATCCTGGATCTTGCGCATTTGTTGCGCAGCAGTGAAGCTTAATTCACATTAAAACGGGCACGGAGGAAGTAAATAATTCCTGTTAAAATAAAGATAGAGTCCACAGAGAAAGTGAACTCTATCGGTATTGAAATATGTATGATTTTACATTGCACCCGTCCGCGTACGTCTGCCGTAATGTGAATAGAGCTTTAATAACTACGCGAAAAAAAAAAACATAACTAAGTGGGGGAAATACTCTAGTACTTAATATCAAAGAGCCTGTAAAGTGTCGTTAATTTTCGAGGGAACTGATAATACTCATTGCTAAATACTATTAGATGTATAGTGCTTATTTCAAGCAAAAAATTGGGATGCATAGGAAGGGGCGTAGGTAATTTATAGTTACTAAACATAGTAGGCTGTGTAGATGTTTGTAGACCGTGACTATTTATGTAGTGATAATGCACTATTGTGGCTGAATTTTCAGGCTCGCTATTAGCCGTCTATAAATAGATAGTCCGTGCTCTAAATCGATAAAAGTTACTTAAACAGCAAACTAATGCTCTGAATGGAGTCTTTGTGCTTGAGAACAATTCGAAGTCTAATTGTGTCAAAAAGCAATGCTGGTTGACTCTAAAAATAACAGTTTGTAAGCTGAGCAAACTGATTACGAACTTTTACGGGCGTTTGGAATAAGGAAGAGTTTGAGCAATATTACCTACATTTATGAGAGAAAATGTACGGAACTTTTGAAATGGAGAAGTTCGAAAATAAAGATTACGCGTTAGATTACGATTAGCTTTTTACACTAGGAAAAACACCTTGTAACATGTTTATAAAGAATTGATCAACAAATCTTCATTTGATATAATAGGGTCCTTCTTAATATGGTGACACTTTTTTAAGGATATGATCTGCCCATCAAACTGAACAACCTTGTCTATAGGACCAACATCGAAATCGCGAAAAAAATATTAGCTTTTCTATACAAAATTGCAAACCTTCTTGAGCCAAATGTATTGGACAGCTGACTTTTTTTTTGCGATTTCGATGTTGGTTTCATAGAGAAAGTTGTTCAGTTTGATGGTCTGATCATATTAAGCAGGACCCTGTAGTTTATCTAAGTATTTAAAATTAAGTTTATTTTTAGATACAAATGCTGCACTTCACATATTTTTATTTGGCACTCTTCAAATATACTATTTGGCTATTATCATTTGGCCCAAAGTCGCGGGGACTTTGTCTGCATTGACTGTAAAAACCGACCAAGTGCATGTCGGGCCACGCGCAGGGTAGGGATCCGTAGTTACCCATCACAATATACAGACTTAGAAGGGGGCTTTTTGTTTAAAAGTACATTTTACAAGTTGGTCAACTATAACTCGTTAACTTATAAAGCCTACTTATCGGTGATAGTTTTCCTTTTAACTTCGCTATATACACTACTGCCGTGAATTTTGCAAGTATTCAGAAACAACCGTTTAGTTGGCAGTGGAGGGGGACACTTAACTCTAACAAAAATTTTCACTTTAAATCTTAATATTTCGCTAACGGATCCCTAAATCGAAAAATGGTTTTCCCACACCCACAACAATATTTTTAAAAGACCTATCCAACGCTACTCCTAACCATGAAATAGACGAGAAAAAAAATTTCATCCCCACTTTTTGTGTAGGGCAGGTACCCTAAAAAATATGTTTTTAGATTTTATTTTACCACTTTGTCGGCGTGATTAATATTTATACCCATGTCAAATTACAGCTTTCTAGTACCTACTAACCGTCTCTGACCTAAGCCGCAGACAGACGGACAAACGGACGGACATGGCGAAACTATAAGGACTACGGAACTTGTTGTAGTCTTTTGAGGTTGACTACGGAACCCTAAAAAGTATCCTATGTTAAAATCCAGAACATAATTAATAATCCATTCAGCCTGATTGAGTGACATACATACAAACATCCTCAAATATTGATATTAATAGGACTACGAATTAAATATAATGCTAGTAGGTTATACAGGGCGAAATTGACATCATTAGCATCATTTTAAACTAAGAATCTACCCATCAAACTGAACAACTTCTACTATGGGCGCAAACCGATCGGAGCAAAAATGAAATCAGCTGTTCCATACTAAACTCGACTCAAATGTATGCAACGGCAGTTTTTTTTTGCAAGTATACAGGGTCCAACTTAATATGCTGACAGGTTTTTAAGAGGATGATCAGACCATCAAACTGAACAACTTTCTCTATGGGACCAACATCGAAATCTCGAAAAAAGATACTGTTTCACACAAAACTGCAATAATACCTTAATCGTTATCATTAATCAGTTTAAGATTTACATTAAAATTTTACATCGGCTCGAGAATGATTTTGTTTAAAAGGGTAATATTGACTTCATTTTTTTTATCGGTGTTTAGTGTACAGTGCGCGCGGATTGTGCGATGTTTTCATGCGGGGTGCGCGGGGGTATCGCGCTAGGCCCCGCCCAGACGCTCAAGGTTATCGGCGACTCCAATCGTCTTAAGGGCCTATGTCGAAAAATAATTTAAGTCGAAATGTGAGTGTGATAGCTTATATTTCTGCCTGATGCGAGAGAAAGAGATGGGGCGGCGCGCGCGCCTGAAACAAATCAAGCGTAAAACAAACTTTATTTAATTGTGATTGTACTATTTATGTAAGTTCATTTGTGCTCTAATCAAACTTTATAAAATATCAATAACTTTTTTTTAAATCAAGTCTCGTGTTTCTATTATTCACCGTTTAGCAGTTCCAAGCTTTTATCGATAATGACGGAGGCTACTTTGGCTTATTTTTCTATCGAGAAAATGTCTCTTAATCGTGTTTTGGCTCTAATCAAAACTTCAATTATATGTTCAATTTACACATATCCGCAAATCATACTCCTACTGTTACTACTTCATGATATATGATGCTTTGAAGAATCCTATTTTTTCACATATCCTCTTAAGAATGACCCTATATGTTACTACCGTCAACTGTACATACAAAAAATAGGGTTGTGCCTACATAGAAACAGAAGCCTTACCTCCACGTGCGTCATATAATAATCATAAAGACTACACTACACTATGCAATTATCGTCCGACCGGCTAACATTATAAGGCATTAAGTTATAATTTTATGAAATTGAATTCTGACTAATACCACCAATTTGCATAATAATGAACAGCTTTTGATTGAAGTTTTACGCCGATATCGAATTCACTTTTTTAGGGTTTCGTAGCCAACAATTTTATCATTAATTTTTCTTTATGTCGATCCGTATGTACCGCAATTTTTATTGTAATAAAGGTTATAACAAGTGATTTAATGTAGAGTTTCTGGCCGCTTCTTCTCTACAGCGACAACACGTTCCGATGCGGTGTTAGCTTCCAATAAAGATTTGACGTTCAATAATTGGGCTTCAAGTTCCTCGGAGTAGGTATGTTAAATTAATAATTTTGACTAAAATATATTCGTCAAAGGATCCTTTTCGGAAAAATAACAAAGTTATACAAGGTGGAACACAACACCCTAGTATTATTCTAAAGGGTTGGTTAACGGATAGTCTTAAGGGCGGTTTAAGGTATGGACTCAAGACCATCAAACTGAACAACTTTCCTTATATAACCCATATCGAAATAAAATATAAAACATCTGCTGTCATACATTTGAGTTGAGGTACTACAGTTTTGTATGAAACTGCAGATTTTTAAAATTTTTGTTGTTGTTGGCTCTAGAGTGAAAGGTTTTCCGTTTGGTGTTCTGCAAACACAACAAAAGATACAACATCGAAAAAAATAAATAAAATAAAATAAATCAAGTTCGTTGTTATTTTCGTTACAGAACCCTCTACATGCATCCGCACTAGCGCTTCGCTGGTTTTTATTTAAGGCAAGATTAATTCATAAAGATAGGTGAAATTACGCGTTTTTGTATTGCTTCCGTGGTAATTAAGGGGGAAATTAAATTTATGCTTTTCTTTTGTTTCATGATCAGAGTTTGCCGGTAGTAAATTCTGCATACAAAAGCTTTTAACGTATGATGAGTCGTGAATATGTAGGTGGTATTAAACCATACAATTACATAGGGTCTTTCTTAAGGCGTATCCGCCCGGGAACACGACTCTCCATACTAATTCTATATGAACGAGTGCGTGGCTCCGGGCAGAATTTAGCCGATTTCTTTGAAAAATGTTTTTATGAATTATTATGAATTTTCAAAAAATAAGGATGACGTAATCATTCTACGTTGTATTGTAAAGTATATTGTAAATTTTCATTTTCTTCCGATCAACAATGTGAGAGTAAAATAGTTACAACTGGGACTTAAAAGTTTTTCAGTTTTATGAATTAAAATAGATTTCTCTTTCATTTCTCATGTCCTGTAGATTTTTCAGTTTTGTTTTCTGCTTAAAAAGTGTCATAGTTAATGTATAAATGGTTACAAAGTTACCAAATTTTACGGTAAAATCGGGCGGTAGAGCCTTAATAATGCTGACGGTTTTTGATTGGGAGAATTATACCATTGAACTAAACAATATTATTTGTGGAACTATAATCGAAATTGCGACAAATTATTAGCTGATAATTTTATAAAAACACCGAGTATAAACCCGTAATCTTCTCTTATCATGTGAGCAGCAAGCCCTGGTGACAGAATTTTTTCAGACTGCCTTGCGGCCTCTGACGTAGTTTTTATGTTTTTATGTACTACTACCACGAGAGATAGTAGCCGGGACCAACGGCTTAACGTGTCATCCGAAACACAAAATCATCATTCTTTTCAGAAAATCAGGTGAATCAGCCTACAATGTCCTAACCAACTGGGGAAACACGCACAAAGTGACATATCACTAGGTGTAACCCGTGGGAATCGAACCCACAACCTCCGTGTCAAGATCCCAATGCTCTTAACCATTCGACCACGGAGGCAGTCCAACCCGCAGTTAAGATGCATTTGAGAACCTTGGTTACTCAATGATGCTTTGTCATTATTATTAACCCCAATGTTTTCTGGACCATCATCGAGAAAACATCGTGAGGAAACCTGCATGCTTCAATTTCGAGGCCACTTATAATGGAGAGTGGTGACCCACTCTCCATTATAAGTGGCAACGGGCTCACCCCCCGTCACACTGGACAGATTTTCGGTACTACTGGTGAAACGTGGATGTACTGAGATTTCAGAATATCTCTGACTACCCCCTCGGGGAATATAGTCGTGAGCATATGCTTATGCTATGTGGTCTGGAAATAAATAATCTTTAAATTTTGAATTGTCTAGTCAAAGCAAATGAGCAACTCAGTCTTCTGTACACAGCCTCTATTAAAATAGGCATCGTACCTCCAAGCTTATTATAATCATTCTGAACACAAACGAAGAGGATTTAATTTCATACCTAATTAAATTAAATATCAGACTTCGCCTATTAGAGAAATATTCATTTAGCAATGGACTCGATCAAACAAACCGTCTATTCACCTTTTGCTGTGCGAGTTGCACCTTATGTTTTCGTAATAAGGATCAGATTAGCACAAAAAGGTATAATATACGACCGGCTGTATGAAAGCGAATTAATTAACGTTTCATCGGAGCATTGGCTCTAAATGCTATTAGACAAAGGGGATCGGTTTGCACCTCCTTGGTCATTGTTCTCACAAATAATGTATGGAGCGATTCTAGTAGATGGTGAATAGATTTATCAGTCTACCATCTGTCTGGTTACAATTAATTACACCAGAACGAGAGCTTGGTTTACCTAGATTGAACGGGATTCAATATCTGTAGGTTTCTTCTAAACGTACTGACTTATCGGTTTTCGGTTCGGACGGTTTCTTAGGGCATGAACAGACCAAGCCAAAAAAAAAATTGCTGTTCCATAGAAAACGTCAATGGCTATTATATTCGACCTAAATGTATGGAACAGCTGTTTATTTTTTCGAGATATCGATGTTGATCCCATATTGAAAGTTATCCAATATTAACGCATTCAATTTTACCCCCTGTTTAAGACACTAGAATTTAACCGCGACTTCGTCCGCAAAAATTATATACCAGATTTTAAGTCAAATCATAAGCTATCAAACAAAAAATGTTTGATTTAAATCGGTTCAGTAGTTTTTGCGCGATACTCGAACAAAAAAGCAAACAAACCTAACAGGAAAAGGCTCACCTAAAACCATATAATAATCTTATTCTTGTAAATATACACACTTTATGTTACAGTTTTATAATACCTAGTTTAGATTAGAATGCATATCAGTTCTACTTAAATCTTGAAGTGTTGTAGCTACTGTTCCCACTTCTGATTTACCTACTAGCGAGTACTAACTACAAAGTAAAGCGGTCCTTTGACTCTCACTCGACAATCTTATCATTGAACTATACAGGTCGTTTCACAGCGTGGCAACATTCCAAGAGGTGATAGAGATAAAGCCCCAAAATTTATGACATCGTGTTACGACTTCAAAGAAATTCGGTGACGCTAGCTTTTGCACTCTTGGAGAATTTAGACTGTCAAAGTTTGCGCTGCAGCCTGTGTTTAACCCATTACTACTTCCGAGGAAGCTGGAAATAGGTATTTGTATTTACTATCTCTATGGTGTAACCCGTAGTACTTCATATCTCAATGGTGTAACCGGACTATTTAAAATGTCAGGAATATTACCGTGGTGGCATTGACCAAGAATTTGTCTCTTAGGCTAGTAGATGGAATGTCAGTGTAACCGCTTATGAGATACTCGTAGCAACAGCCATAAAATCCGATACAATTTATATGATTAGTGACATTTTTGAGTCAGGTGGCCGTAGTACAAAAAAAAACTGCCAAGTGCGTGTCGGGCCACGCGCAGGGTAGGGTTCCGTAGTTGCCCGTCACAATATACGGACTTAGAACGAGTCTTTTTGTTTTATACTACGGTGTAACGTCTAATAAAGGCTATAAGCGCTGATAGTTTTCCTTTTAAATTCATTATATACACTACTGCCGTAAATTTTTTCACGTATCCAGAAACAACCGTTTAGCTGGTGGGGGGGGGGACACTTGACTTTAACAAAAATTTTCACTTTAAAGCATAATATTTCGCTAAAAAGGATCCCTAAATCGAAAAATAGTTTTCCCACCCACAACATTTTTAAAATACCTATCCATCGATACCCCACACCATGGAATAGACGAGAAAAAAATTCATCCCCACTTTTCGTGTAAGGCACCTCTGTATAAGCTCTTGTTAGCTTATATGACAGATAAATTGACATATATTTCATACGAAATATGTCAAACGATCTGTTAAATAAGCTAACAATGACTTATGGGAAGTGGTGAAACAGTTATTTCTTATTCTTCGAGATATACTTTCAGAATCAATACATCATTTAGCAAAGAACCAGTAGAGTTTCCGTAACTAGATAAAATGGAGTAACGAATGATTGATTTACCTCACGTGGGACACTCATTATTGACTTGTGAAGAAAATATACAGATACAGGGTCCTTACTAAGTTACTAAGTAGTATACAGTTACTAAGGTAGTTGTGGCAAAATCTCTGGCTACTTAGAAAAGTGGTTTTAGCTTGTACAGGGTCCTTCTTAATATGCTGACACTTTTTTAAAGGGATAATCAGACCGTCAAACTGAACAACTTTCTCTTTGGCACCAACATCGAAATCGTGAAAAAAAATCTGCTCTTCCATAAAAAACTGCTAACCTACTTGGGACAAATGTATGGGACAGCTGTTTTTTTTTCGCGATTTCGATGTTGGTCCCACAGAGAAAGTTCTTCAGTTTGATGGTCTGATCATCCCTTTAAAAAAGTGTCAGCATATTAAGAAGGACCCTGTATAAGCTAAAACCTTTTATTTTGCCACAACTACCTTAGTAACTGTATACCATAAAGTGAGATCTGTACTTGTTCATCAAATTACCTTTCAATCATTCAATTGTAATATACAGGGTGTAACAAAACAAATAACGAGAAAAAAACAGCTGTCCCATACAAAATTGCAGTACCGACTCGACTAACATGTATGGGACAGCAGATTTTTATTTCTTCTCGATGTTGGCTCCATAGTAAAAGTTGTTCAATTTGATGGTCTAAACCACCGCCTTACGTTTTTTGTGTTTAAGTGTTTTGTTACACCCTGTAGAAAGCACGGTTCGCCGAAACAACGCCACAAAGAAAAAAGTTTCGGTAATGCTCACCTAAAAATATTTTGAAAAAATAAAAATATGTCGTCTAGCTCTGTTGTGAGAAAACGTATGTTCCACTATACTTGTATGTACGAAGTACGTAAGTACATAAATGGTATTATCGGGGTCAATTTGTTCTTATTTCGCAGCACCTAGCGGCAGCATTCATACATTGTACGCGACATTGTGACTTCAATAAAAGTGCATCGTACATATAGGTACAGCACAGAACTTTACCTTTATCTATATTCTATTCTATTCAGTGTTTGAATGTATGCCGATACAACAATAACTCTCAGCCATTTCATTCCTTAATTTCGACCGGTTCAGACATAATAAAATAAATACATGTATTCTTTATTTGCACACCAAAAACATGCAGCAACAAAAACAGAATAAAAAGAACATAAGGGTACAAATCCGACTTCAGCACTCAAGCATTAGCATTTCATATCAATATCAAATCATAATATTATTAGCATACACAATTTACTCACAATAAATATAACTAACCTCCACTATTTCGCTCATAAGTGGAGTATTCCAAGCTCCCTTTCATTTGTGAAAATTGACCTTCAGCTTCTTAATTAATAACAATAAAATTTCAGCTAAAGTTAATAATTTTAACGGGATCTTATCGCGTTTTTATTCCCAACATTTCGGCAGTGTTACAACTGCCGTGATCGCGGTAAGAACCCGTTAAAATGATTAACTTTATCTTAATTAATAACCGCGTAACTCTCAAAAACTGTGTTAGTAAAATTTCAATTGATAAGAATATATTATTTACTTGCATTCTGAGTAAATAATGTGTTATACCTACTTTAAGACAATAAACTATAGTCAAAGGAAAGATTAAAACTCAGCTATACATACATCATGTTGTGTCACTGGCAAGAAGAATAAATAAAAGAGAAGGCCCGTAATGTGTATGAAGAAAACCCTCATAAATCATTTAGCTCGCAGCGAGTGAAATATCCAGAGTAAAGTAATAAAAATCCAACCGTTTCATCCTAACATTTCCTTCTGACATGCTCGCATGACGTTGGAAGCAAGATGAAAATGAAAAATGCTAATTATTTTAATGGATATTAAATTATGTTTAAAGGGAGTTAATGCGTACATAAACTCGCTACTGTCATCATGCGAAGCAAGACATTATTGCTGTGAACGTAACTTCGACGTATAATAATGTGATCATTCTATACTTTAATGCTGTTCACACATTATCCCGCATAGTGCTTGTATGTGTATTCGAAGCACATTGCTAGATTTTGTTGGTTTCGTTCAATGAAAATCGCATCGTGATGATACCTGCATACGCTGAAGAATTGAATTGCAAATTTAATTGCTTTCCTTCTATATCTACGGTTGAAATTAATATCATGGGCATCCTTTTAAACTAAGAGTCTTCCCATCAAACTGAACAACTTTTACTACGGGAGTAAACCGATTGAAGCAAAAAAAATCTGAGGTTTCATACAGTTGAGTCTAGTAAAAATTGCAGTTTAGTAAGTAAGAGTTGATTTTTTTTGCTACGATCAGTTTGCTCCCATAGTAAAAGTTGTTCAGTTTGATGGGTAGACTCTTAGTTTCAAAGGATGCCAATGATATCAATTTCGCCCTGTATATTATTTAGCATGTCGCTATTTTCTTCCGAGAAATTTTTGTTACAATAACAAATTGTTTTTACGAGATTTTTATTTACGCGTTTAATTCGTGTTTGAATAAAATCCGATGAAGCAATAAAGTTTTGTTTAATTTCAAAGTCACATACATCTTCCGCTCCGCCATCTCCATCTAATTTGCAATCGTTAGCGCCAAAATTACAAAATGTCGTGCTTCTGTACGATTCAATTGGTCTCAGGAATTTCAATATATTTTTTACGAGGGCCGTATTTGCTGACGTGTCCCCTATTGTTTAGGGAACAAAATTACCCATGTTTCTTCGTAGTCATTGTGGAGCCGATGGTCGGGGAAAAGTGATCGATTACTGACCGCCGCTCGAAAACCAGGGGTTTCAATGTATTCCATTGGTACACAAATTATGGGTCCTTTCTTGGAAATAAATGGCCTCTTCACAACATGCTATTTTTGTGGTTTCTCGTCAGTTTATTTTAGAAACCCGAAGAAATGGAAGTGAATCTTATTCGCCTAGGTTTCCTACTGTATCCCAATCTCAAGGATTTTTATGAGTAAATGCGAACCGCGGTAAGACAACTGCTCGCAGTAAAGCCTGCAACATGACTCATTTCACAATTTAAGAATAAGTTTTTAACAGCTTATCTGATAGATCGTTTGACATATTTCGTATGAAAGATATGTCAGATAAGATATTAAAAAGGTATCTAGAAGTAATGCCCTTAATTTTCAAATATCAGTTCAATCATCGATTCTATCCTCTCCGGCTTGCAGCCCACACGAAAATAATAAGAAGAAGAATCCTCGATTATATTTTAAGATTTAAACTATAATTTTAAATGTTTATTAATGTTTTCTGGGGTACGGGTAATCAAATGAAAAAAGCCAAGATGTCAGTTATTACAACTTCCGCACAAAAATCATCAAACCGCTTTTCATCTGAAATTCCGCTATAGAACTCATCCTGTATTTAACTATAACTATAATAATTGGTATGTTAATAAACTGTGATCCAGCTCGTTTGTCATGCTAACCAGACCTCTGTTAATTGCAGGCCATCCGCGCTCTGATTGGCGTTTCATTCAGATAATTGTTGGCCAATTTACTACCTACTTGATAACTTGAACATTAATTTGCTTAAACGCAGGTTATTTAAGTTAATAATTTTATGAAGGGTGTCGGGATCGAGAAGTGTATAATTTAATTTTTATTAAAAGGATAAAATATTAAAAAACAAAGTCGGATTAGTTGTTAGTTACACCATGTATAACTCAAGAACGGTTGAACCGATTTTTATGATCTTTGATTTGTTAAATTTGTTTCCGCCTCGAATAGCACAATAACTATAGAACATCAAGAAAAAAATTTTTTTTTTAAATGTATTCTCATACATTTTCTCATAATTCTCTCTACGAAACTGCTGTACCTACCCGAATCAAATGTATGGGACAGCTGATTTTTTTTCGCGTTTCCTGAGGTATGCTCCATAGTGAAAGTTGTTCAGTTTGTTGTCTGAGTTCACCGTTTCAGTATTTGCTAGCCTGTTTACACCCTGTATGTCTATGAAAATCAAATATTAATAAGGTAAATCTCTATTGTGAATATTAATTTGGTTAATGATATCAGATTTTGTGGTACAGAACGACATCAAAGTTGTATTGTTAATTTATGTTATGACTGAATAATAAAGTAGGTATCAATTCTCAATTTAATTAATAATACTCAGATTTAATACGAAATGAAACATTATTTCTGTTGTCAAATTTATATGTTTAAAACACACATACAAAGTTAAATATTGTTAAATTGGTTTTAAAAGGTAAATAAACTTAGATCATTTATAGCGGCATAAAAAGATCGCATGCGAATCCCAAGGCTTGGAAAATATCACAGTGATAATAACTGAACTAGAAATAAAAAAAACGGCAAAGTGCGAGTCGGAATACGCACTGAGGATTCAGTACCACCACATAGTTATATTTACCAAAACAATTTTGTTTTCTCCGGGACCCCTAGTATGAGGCCAACTCACACTAGGCCGATTTCTATTATTCGTTGTTTTGCTGTAGAGTTTGTATCGTAATTATACTAAGTCTGACTTGTATCTATTAACGTTTTTAACCCCCGACGCAAAAAGAGGAGTGTTATAAGTTTGATGTCAATGTCTGTGTGTATGTCTGTCTGTGGCATCGGAGCTCCCAAACGGGTGGACCGATTTCGATGCGGTTTTTAAATAGAAAGCGAATTTTTACTACATAACAAGAACAAAAAAAAGTGTATTAAACTAGCTTCTTGTATGGGGACTCCCTTAAACTTTTTGGTTAGAACCTCCATCTTAATAACACATATTCTTCGATAATTTCAACCACGGACGTTTGGCGACTTAGAAGTTAGGGTCCCATATTGGCACTTTTTGGGTACGGATCCCTAAAAGAACACCTTTAACACACGGATGATCAGACACTGAAACTGTGAGAGCAAACAAGTCATAGTTGTACACAAGAAAGATGGTTCTATGCCGAAAAAAAAGAAAAATAAGAGCACTATAGGTATTACTTATTAACACTGTTCTTCTTTCATCTTACAGCTAAACACGACGAACGACCCATCAACCATTAAATAAAACACCAATCTATTTCCTAAATAATCCTGAACTAACACTGAAATTGGTCTATTGTTGTGAGATCGATCAAGTCCTCATTTACTAACAAAAGGGATAGGCTTAGCCTTACTCAACTGAGAGCCATTTCGTAGCCTTAACGAGACCTATTGAAGGCCAACAATGGCACAAGATCTTGATGAAATCTCAGCTCTGGAATAACTGAGTTTCTATAATAACTTGTACTTTCGTAAATCAAGGCTTGAATGGAGTTGTAAGACTTGTAAGTAATAGTTTCCTTTGTACCTTTGTAGCGACGTCAAAGATTGGAGTTCCAATTTGGTGACTTTGGTAACGAATATTGCTTCTCTATCTTTGTAACTGTTGGTTATCTCAACAGTTGGGTTGTGAGTGTTTCTGTTTCAATCTCAAGAAAGTTTGGTCCCTTTTAACAACCCGGGCGCAAGGCGATTTAGGAAATTTGACGACGCATGTTGCTGAAGGAATATTTGTAAGCAATATTAACGACGCATGTTGCCGAAGCAGTCTTGTTAACAACGCATGCTGCTCAAGTTGATAATGTGAGTAATAGTAAATCTAATTTTTATTTCCAAAAATGGTTTTGTTTATTTCGAATATCTGCAATTTAGGAAGAATGATGATGAAGCAATGGAGTCCTTTCAGTTCAAAAAATATTTTAATTATAAAGGAGATACGTGAATTAAGGTCAACAGACTTTTAAGTAGTCTTCTTTCGAGTTGATGACATATAGTCGAGTTTTACCTGCAATCGCGGTGAAAAGATTTGCAAACCAATACTAAGATGCTTTTTATTTCCCTGATGATGATTGATTTCTGATGATTTGTTTATGCTGCCCAGGATACGCGGGAAGTACCAGAGGTTCATTCATTAATCTAAAGACTGTTTTATTCTTATCGTAAATGGCATTATATTATTATTATTATTTGGGAGGGCTATTGCAAGCCGAGGCTTATAACAATGTAACTATTACTGGTCTATTGTGTTCGCCCCATGTTCACCCATATGCAATACCTACCTGACTTAAATTTATGGGATAGCTGATTTTTTTTCGAGTTTCCCGAGGTAGGCTCCATAGTGAAAGTGTTCAGTTTGATGGTCTGCGTTCAAAGTTTCAGTCTGTGGAGGGCTGTCCCTTACACCCTTTATTATGATATTTTCTTTTCGTTCCCGGGTATGCATAGGGTTAATACAACCTTACCTACATAAATTCCGTAAACTTAGTGGTACAGGCCAGGAATCAAAACGCCGCCTCATAATTGAGTCACAAGCTCTATCTTCGCTCTTCTAGTATTGAATAGTTTCTTTTATTTTGTGTAGTTGATATCAATGATTGTAGCCCCATTTTGTAAATGCAACCAACAATCTTGTCTTTGTAGCTTTTATCCGGTCCATTGCGACTTCCAAATTAAACTCAAGAAAAGTTTGTCTTGCTTTGTTCCCATTGTTACTAATGTAACTTAATGAAATTGGCTTTAGGAGTCAAAGAGCAAATCTTTTCAGATAATAGAAAAGTTCGTTGAAAAGGAGAGGTAAGGAAAGTGAATAGTAGTAGCTTATTCACATAATGTCATGACATAAAATGTAAGGTTCATCTATAGGATTGTCATTAGGATCCTTTTCCGTAAGGTATAATAACTGTATGATCCTTTCAAAAAGATCCTTTTAATTGAGGGGGGGGGGGGGGGGGGGGGCGAGGTAATATGAAACTGCAGCGCCTACTTGACTCTAGCTGTTGTAACGCACTCTGTTACGGGGTGAATACATTTTTGACTTTGACTCAAATTGTTACAAATATCGTTGAATCAAATACAGGGTGTAAGAAAACACCGTAGTAATACTTAAGGGGGTGCTTCAGACGCTTAAACTGAACAACATTCTCTATGGAGCCAACATCGAGAAAAATAAAAAATAAACTGTTGTGCGATACAAAACTGCAGTATCCGACTCGACAAAATTTCTTTTATTTTTTTCTGATCGATAGGCTCCATAGTAAAATTTGTTTAGTTTGATGGTCTTAACCACCCCCTTAAGCATTAATAGGGTCTTTTGTTACACCCTGTATATGAAACAGATTTTTTTTTTCGATTAAAAGGATACTATTGACTTCAAATTCACCCTGTATAACTATGATATTATCTGGATCCTATCGCGGCATTGAAGTTGACATATTGATCTCTAGGAAATGTCTAGACTACAGACTTGAAATGAAATGCGATAAAGTGCTACCTGATAACTCACTTTCATTCCTTTGATGTGGTTTCTTAGATTCTGTAGCCCAGGTATGAGATTACTTGCATAAATTCATCTTATGGAAATCTATGAACATTTTAAACGTCGTATTGATATATATATATATTTTTTATTACGTTTTGTGTAAAGTAAACTAATTTGCAACACACTTGCACGTAAAGTTGCTGTTATTGCACCGCTTTTAGATATACAATGCTGCTTATAGAACACGCGTGTGAAAATTTTTACATTATCACACTAGTGCGGTAATGTTACCTTTTTTTTTCTATATTGTGATTTTAAATCTCAGCAAGCTTTATAAGTAAAAAAAACTTTCTTCTGAATAAATAATCTGGCTTAATTTATATCTTATAAATAAACGTTTCATTTCTCAAATTATTTATTTTAGTTACCAAATTAACATTAATTTATGTTACAAATACATCAATATTAAGTTTATAACGTTTTTAAAATTAGGTTGTTTGGAGCAAAATTTCGTTGGTTGAATGTCGGCTAAGTCATTGCCTCTTCTTTGACTTGCGCGCGCATAGCTATATCGAAAAAAAAGAAGCCCAGCGCCATTTTCCACAAATATTTGTCTTAAATAGTTGTGTTTTATGAAATTTAATTACGTTTTCCTCGCAAGTGTGTTGAAAAACGTCGTATGAACCGAGTGAGCATTGGTCATTACAGCCTCGGCTAGATACGCAGCAACTTGCCTGCGGCTCGTGCTGCAATCCCACCTCGCCTGTAATGACCAACTTTGCTCACTTGTACCATAATGTACTATTTTATCCTACAGAAACAAAAACACGACTTTACTGCGGTTTTTGAATCGAATCTAAAGATTTTTTTGCAATTTGAGCATGGCATTGAATGTCCGTAAATAGGACCCAATTTTCATTCAAATCCGAAACTGTATAAACGATTTTGACTATTAAATGTTAGCACTCAGACTACGGTATGTTAAAATTAACTTAAATATCTAGCAGACAATCTCTTCAAGTCTTTAAAATAAAAACCGTTCCAGACTAGTTTCCAGTTCCAGCATAAAAGATAAAAAGAAATGACTGGGAGTTCAGCTCGGTACTAAAACACACAGATACGATGTCCAGTCCAGGGCAAGATTCCAACAAAAAGTAACAACTCTACGAAATATTTGCAAAATCCAAACGGTTTACATTATTCATAAATTCATAATATTATGAAAGCGTATGGCAGTGCACAGGCCAAGTTTAAAAAAAAAAACATTCGTGCGCAATTTACAAGGACCGTTTCGAAAAATTTTGTTTTTAGCTTAGGACCTGGTTGAGAAGCACGATTTTAGAAGCGTCACGTCTTCCGCATGTGTTCCTTTCATCGTAGATAGAGATAAATGCTATTTTTTACCAGATTTTAAGTCTAATCATCATCTTTTAAACAAAAAATGTTTCATCGAAATTAGTTCAGCACTTTTTGCGAGATGCACGAACAGACTTAGAAAAAATAAAAAAAAAATTTGATTTTGAATCAGGGACAATTAAAAACTATATCGTAAAATTTTTTAATATCTTCGATTCAAGGACACGCTTCTTTTTCAGTTTTATATGTAGTAGAGATCATTGCTAGAATAATGAAACATTTGAAATTTGAAAGTCCCAACTTCCGAAACAAATTATCCAATGAGAACTTGGTCTACGTTAAACAGGATTTTGAATAAGATTTTCGAGCTCGTTTCGAGATTAATGTTCATCCTATACGCATAAAATCCGACAAACTTTAAGAAGTCACCCTTAATTCAGATCATCATCACCATTACGACACTTCAAACAATTTATCTTTTCCATCATTTGTCTGGGATATTTGCTTAACCTCTGCTCAGGACAGTGGGGAGCAAAAACAGTCTCTTGCGTGTCATCTGGAGAGTGATAGATGACTTGCATTCTATGGTGCTCATTTGAGATAAGCAGGATGGGCGGGGAAATTATTCAGACTGTATAAAATATGCAAAGAGATTCGGTAAGATAATCAAATGTTTGACTACTTTTTACTCGACTGCGCCGGAAAGAGGGATATAAAAGGAGAGGTATGTTTTTCTAGTGTATGTTTTTTGTGGTAATATAAGCGACCAGCCTTTTCGGTCATATATTAAACTATACGGGATTAGGAATATTAGGAATCATAGTTCGCACACTGACGTTTCCACCTTTCAAAGTTGGTCATCTAAGTTATCGTCTAATTACTACCAAACTAATAAGACTATACCAAATTAATAAAAACAGTATTGTTGACTGATATAATTTGTAGTTAAGCAATGACAATATCTAGCATATTGTATAACAGTCAACAACAATAGACCCATAGTCTAATATAAAATCTAAGCAAATTTTTGTCCGAATTGACACAATAACCCTCACATGCTGTTGGGTGGCACACTAATAAAAAAATTGTATCCATAAACTTAGGCCGGATTCAACCAAACTTTGATTTATCCAAGAGTAACTCAAGTTATATTACAAGGAATAATACCTAAAGAAAGAGGTCGTTGTATCCGTACTTATTGCAATGTGAGGTTATACATTTTTAATGTGTTATGTTTATCACCTGTGGTTTTAAAATCAAATCAACACAAGTGACATGACAAGGACGGACTTTATCTAAGAACAAAATTTTCTCGCGTTTGGTCGAATTCGGCCTTATTTAGTTTACTGTCAGCTAGTACAAAAAAAGAGCTCTTACGAGCTCTTTTGGTTCTGCCATTTTTAGAACCTTGATTGTGAATCTAGTTCAACATAAAATAATCAGTGGCTAGCAAACAAGTCCAAAATGATATTTAGGTCGAGATTGAGAGACGTCTTTTATAACTATTAAACAATCTGTGATATTAGTAGGGTCGAAAATGTATGGATTTTGACATACGGGAGTTTGGACTAAGACTTTAAAAATACCTCTGATTTAGAACCTAAGATGCCAAAGGATAATTTGATGCTTGCATGTAAAGTATAGGAATTAAGTGTACGATTTTTAACTACATAGACTCGGTCACTGGTCTTGAGTTTACCATTACAATGAAAACTATTTATTCCATAAACAAATACAACTTTTAAAGCACACCAACGTTGTAACAGAGGCACAGATACTATAAAAATGAGGTAAGATTTGACAATAATAAGCTAATTTATAATTTTCCATCTAGAGTACCTACTGCAAAAACAATGCACAGCACTTCAGAAACATAACATAATAATATGACCGAGGTAATATTAGGTTTATAGCGTCGTTTTTGTCGTAAAGGAAAATCGCGCCCGCGCCTCCATGCAGGTAATGTCGCCTGGAGGCGCGGGCGTAATTCTCCAAACGACCCTATGATACGTACTATAAGGTTTATAATTGTGTTACTTTGACTATCCACCACCGCCACATGTCTCTTCTGTATAACCGCGCCTTATACGTAATCAGAATGCTTAACTAGTTTTGTTTCGTATATTTTGATTGTTATTATATTAGGTATGGCAAATTACTTGGTTATTTTATTACCAATAGAATAAAAGTTATACCTAGTAGATATACAGGGTCTTTCTTAATATGCTGACACTTTTTAAGGGGTTGATCAGACCTTCAAACTGAACAACTTTTTCTATGGCACCAACATCGAAATCGCGGAAAAAAAACAGCTGTTCCATACACAACTGCCAACCTACTCAAGCCAAATGTATGGGACAGCAGATTTTTTCGAGAGTTCAATGTTGGTTCCACTTGTTTGATGGTCTGGTAATTCCCTTCTGTATGGGACAGCTGTTTTTTTTTCGCGATTTCGATGTTGGTGCCATAGAGAAAGTTGTTCAGTTTGACTGTCTGAGCACCCTTAAAAAAGTGTCAGCGTATTAAGAAGGACCCTGTATTATAAAGTTAAATATTGTCGTGTTTGTTATTCAGTACGTAACGATAATGTACAATAGATTCGCCTATACAAGGGAATTGAAAAATAAAATTGGCACTAGCTCAATTTTCCGCCTCAATAAATGCAGTTTGGTGCAGTTGAGGTTTATTCCTAACATCTCTCTACTACAAGTAGTAAAGAGAACAGAACAGTAAGAACGTCTACTAGAATAGTAAGATTCAACAAACTAGCAGCTTCGGAACGGTTTTGTTGTTTTTCAACCATTATCGAAAAATAACTCCTCGGAATGTGAAAAATAATAAGTTCGCGGAAATTTTCGAAAATAAAAAACCGAATCGGTTCCGATTTAATTTTACTCAAAAATCAAAGTTCAAAAATGTTACAATTAAGGTAGCAAAAAACTGCAATCATTGCGTTAATATAATATGAGATAATAAATATGCATATTAAAGAAAACCAGTAACATACATGAGAACTTCTCGGTTTACATTTTACAGGAGTTTTTTTTCTATTATCAACCCAATTAATATGTATTCAGCAGTTTTTATTTAGATTATTAGAAAAATTTTAAGGTCGTGTTTAGATTATGAAACTAAACTAAACGAAAATGGGTCAAACAATTAGAATCTTGCTTGAACCTTCCATGATTTTTTCGACCCTGCATGGTTTATAAATAGTGGTGCATAATTGCCTGCCTAAAAACATTAATAATTTTATATTTAACTATCTGTTGCCCGCGACTTCTTCTACGTAGACCTTAAAAAGTACCATATGTGTTAATCCAGATCATATTCTATCTGTGTGCCAAATTTCACCTAAGTCCGTTCAGTGGTTTTTGCCTGATGTGCGTTTAAACAGACTTGCGTTTACGATTTTATTATAAAGGGTCCTTCTTAATATGCTGACACTATTTTAAGGGGATGATCAGACACATTATGGCACCAACATCGAAATCGCGAAAAAAAAAAACAGCTGTCCCATACAAAAGAGCAAACCTACTCGAGCCAAATGTATGGGACAGCTAACTTTTTTTTCGCTATTTCTATGTTGGTGTCATAGAGAAAGTTGTTCAGTTTGATGGTCTGAACATACTCTTAAAGAACTGTCATATTATTAAGTTGGACCCTACATGTATAGATAGATCTTAGACTACTTATATGAGGACAAGTTACGCGTGTAATTCTACTAACAAACTTTTCTGCCACTTTTGGCGGGGGGCGAGGTAGCACGAGATGCTCAACTTTGAATTTTATTCTATTAGTTTAGATTCTAATTTTGAATGTTAGAAATCATGAAAGACAGTGTCGTGTGAACCCCAAACGTCATAAGTTCGAAATTATTGTTCCGCAATTATAGGCTGTCGCTTTTAGTGATAAGGTATAAAATTGTATGTAAATGCGTAAGATCTTTTGATCTTGCACGTTGGCAGAGGGGAAATGCTAAGGCGAGGTGGGTCCGTATATAATTCGTCTAAGAGATAGATATACAGGGTTACAGGTTAAGTCGACCTAAATCCTTTAAGAGGTGATAGTTTCCATCATTCCTGACTGATTTGACTATGGAACCCCATACCCTAAACTTAACCGTTCTCAAGTTATGGGACTTTGAAGTTTTTTTTTAAAAAATCCAGATTTTTTTGTCTAATGTCCCCTTTTTTTGTGTTTTGTACATCTAATGTTTTTGTTTTTGTATTTTTTGTGTAGCAGATTAGCTGCTTCATTATTTTAAACACAAAAACTGCAAGTAACTGTACCAACTGAGTCGTAATAGACGATTGATTGTTAAAAAAAGAAATAAATTTGTGAAAAGTTTATTTTTCTTTCTTTTGTATTTTAAAAAAAGTCTAAGACAGTTGTGCTGCAGATGTGTTTAAAAATATCTACGGTTCTTCAGCTTTCCGATAAGGTATAATTTGCTAGGGTGTTATCAGGATTCTCGGAAAAAACATCGATGAAAGACTCCCAGGTAATAACAAAAATAACGGTATTTCGTAAAGTTGCTCGCAACGCCCATTGTCTTGCAATGGGTACAATGGGTAGCGCGTCACGTGCGAGCGGGATATCATACAATGTAAACGGGTGCAAGAGAGACAAGTTATTTCAAACGCCATTTTGTTGTTATTGTGTTTGGTTATGGTTAGTCTGCTTACGCCATTCGTCCGTGGTAGATGCGATACTTGGTGCTCTTCGTTTTTTACTCGACTTAGCTTGTTTTTCTGGACTGTTTCCTCCTATTCGTGACTGTGCTTGTTAACTGGACCTTGATTTGTGCTTCTGATTTGGAACTGTTGAAGATGGCGACCTTTACGAACGAAGAATATGCTGATATTTTGATTTGTTATGGGTACTGCAACTGTGTATCCTTACAAGCTCGTCAAGAATACATAGCACGTTTTCCTGACCGCCGAATTCCGGATATTAGTGTCTTCGACGGAGTTTACCGACGAATTAGAGAGACTGGCTCTGTTTCGAGGCGACGAACAGACCTGGGTAGACCACGTATTAATGATGATGATGAAGAGGAAGATAATGAGATTGTTCGACGATTTCGACTGGATCCGACTACGTCAACCAACGTTGTTGCCCGAGAACTTGGAATCTCACAATGGAAAGTGTGGTTTACTGTGCATACTGCCGGTCTCTACCCCTACCACTACACGCCAGTGCATGTTATCGAAGAAGGAGATCCTGTGAGGAGGCTGGATTTCTGCAGGTTTATGTTGAATGCAGATTTGGAAGATCCTTCGTTTTTTCGAAGCATCTTGTGGACTGACGAGTCCAAATTTGATCAAGATGGGATAACCAATTATCATAACGCCCATCATTGGGCTCCGAAAGCAGGAAGAAATCCTAATAAGAAAAGGGTAAAGGGGTCACAGAGACGTTTCAGCCTTAACGTATGGATGGGAATAATTTCAAACCAACTGGTTGGGCCTTACTTTCTTCCTCCAAATTTGGATGGAGAGACCTATGAAAATTTTTTAAGGCAAGATTTACCCGATTTGCTCGACGACATACCATTAAACCTCATTCGAAACATGTGGTTTCAGCACGACGGGTGCCCCGCGCACTTTAGAAGGAGTGTCAGAGAGTGGCTAGACACTAATTACCCAAATAAGTGGATCGGGAGAGGTGGGCCTACACCGTGGCCAGCTAGAAGTCCAGATTTGACACCAATGGATTTTTATGTGTGGGGGCACATGAAAAGTTTGGTTTACGATGAACCTAACCCAATAACATCTGTTGATGTTTTGAGGCAGAAAATAATTGATGCTGCTAACGAAATAAGAAGAGGACTCACAACTGGGGTAGTGAAAAGTGGCTTAAGGCACAGAATGCGTGTATGTGTGCGAAATAGGGGCGGACATGTGGAACATGTATTGTAAAAATGATTAATAAACCTCATTCGTTACCTATTTGGATTGTTTTATTTTGTTTTCTGAGTAAAGTTAAATTTGACGCTTAAATATCGTTATTTTTTACTACTACCTGGTAGCATATCATCGATATTTTTGTTATAAAATTCCAATAATACCCTATTGTATTATACCTTATCGGAAAGCTGAAGAACCGTAGATATTTTTAAGCACATCTGCAGCACAACTGTCATAGATTTTTTTTTAAATACAAAAGAAAGAAAAAAAAAACTCTTCACAAATTAATTTCTTTTTTTAACTATCAATCGTCTAATACGACTCAGTTGGTACAGTTACTTGCAGTTTTTGTGTTTAAAATAATGAAGCAGCTAATCTGCTACACAAAAAATACAAAAACAAAAACATTAGATGTACAAAACACAAAAAAAGGGGACATTAGACAAAAAAATCTGGATTTTTTAAAAAAAAACTTCAAAGTCCCATAACTTGAGAACGGTTAAGTTTAGGGTATGGGGTTCCATAGTCAAATCAGTCAGGAATGATGGAAACTATCACCTCTTAAAGGATTTAGGTCGACTTAACCTGTAACCCTGTATAGAATGTGGTCTGAACGCGAATGCACCAACAGTTGTGTACAATGCACAGGCTGCACTAGTTTTGTTCTCTCCTTTGAAACTTAGTCCGGGGAAGTATGCCAATTGAAAACGATTGTTTATTTTCTTTACTAAGAGGGGCCGACTTTTTTTCTTTCGGGCGTCGGAATCTGCTCGATTGAGATTGTTCCGAGTGCAGTAAATTAATTTTTCTGTTGGATCAGTTAATTAAGTTATTTGCTTGCAAACAAAAGGTTTAAAGCGGGTGCCAATGCTTTGGTATTTTCCTGGCTAGAACAATGGATTAAGTTCCTACTATAATTTGATTAAATGATTCCAATTGTAACAACGTCCATAAGCGGTGACGTGATTAGTGATAATATAATTCTGATTGCGGATGCGAACGTGGATGTTCTGAGTTTTCAGAATATCTCCGAGGGAGAATCTCGGGGAATATATAGTCGTGAAAATATGCTATGCTAATTCTGATTGCGATAAAAAAGAAAATATAGAAAAACTCTCTATGGATAAATTGCTTCGGTTCGGTTTGGTTAAAGCTCGCCTTTGTACATCACGACTTATTGTAATATTCATAATAATGTTATTCTTAATATTCATAATTCAAAAATTTTCAAAGGAAATATCATTTCACGCTGGCCTACGAATAAAAAGTAAAGCTATCTCGCCACTAAAGCTGGTAACAAACAACATACAGTGTTTGTTGTGTATCAAAATCGAAGTTAATAATCAGAAGTGATATTATGGCTGACATTGACCATAATGCTCCTCTTCCCTAGAATACCGTGACACGGAGTAACTTTGTAACCAACTATGGCATAACATAACATAAATATTCTTTAGTCAGCCAGCTACAATGGAACTTTCTTATCAGAGAAATAATCTGAATAAGAAATGAGAAGAGATTTTACTCGAAATCTGTTTCAACTAAAAGAAACGAAAAAATAATCTATATTTATCTGTTCTAGGTTTCTAAAAAAACTACACAAGCTTATGCTCACGACTATATTCCCCGAGGGTGTAGTGAGAGATATTCTGAAACCACAGAACATACACGTTTCACTAGTACCGAAACTCTGTCCAGTGCGACGGGGAGTGAGCCCGTCGCCACTTGTAATGGACAGTGGGTGCAAAACATGCCTCGTAATTGAAGCATACAGGTTTCCTCACGATGTTTTTCTTCACCGAAAAGCCAGCGTCGTACATACATTCCGAAAACTCAATGTACGAGTCGCTTCTAAATTAGGTACCTAATCGATATTCTGTTGTAACATACAATAAAATAAGGATTAGCTGAATTACTTACAATAAGTGATGAGATGACAAAATAATAGGAAAATTACATTAATAAATTAATTTTTGAAAGAGTTACCTACCTATAAAGCTTTAGGTAGGTACATCGAGATATCCCATTACGGCGCAAAACACGGAAGAGGCGTGGATAATATCCGGGTCGCTGCGAGGTTCATTACGTCAAATACATTTTTTAGTATCACTAGTGACTTTCAAATGCACATCCAACTGATTGAGGAAAATAATAAATATATACGCAGAATTTTTTGCCCGCGACTCCGTCTGCGTGGACCTTAAAAGAGTATGCATGCTCACGACTATATTCCCCGAGGGGGTAGTCAGAAATATTCTGAACCTCAGAACATCCACGTTTCATCAGTAGTCCCGAAACTCTGACCAGTGTGACGGGGGGTGAGCCCGTCGCCTCTTATAATGGACAGTGGGTACAGTACAATACATAATGCTTAGAAATTGAAGCATGCAGGCTTTCTCACGATGTTTTCCTTCACCGAAAGGCCAGTGGTGTTACAAATCGTACATAAATTCCGAAAAACTTAATGGTACGTGTCGGCCTGGACGGGGATCGAACCATCGCCTCCTTCACGGCAGGCAAGGTTACACGCCACTGGACCACCACGGCTTCACAAAAAACTTCGGCTTTAAAAAGTATGCTATGTGTTAATTCAGAATATATTCTATCTACGTACTTAATTTCATCTTAATCCATTTAGCCGTTTATGCGTGATTGAGTGACAAATATCCAAACATCTAAACATCCAAACATTGACATTTAAGTATAATATTAGTCAGATGAGATGCCTAACAAAATTGTCAGATTTCTCCGAAGATTGATGTGTGATATAAAGGAGTTAAAATGTATGTTAATCAAAATTTCAAATCAAATCTGCCCACTTAGGCAAAGTGACAGTCGATTGGCGTCGACGCTAGTAGGAACGAACAAAATGAATGGATTTGACATTGGAGATCGAAACATTTAGACGTTGGTTTTCGTCACCATACATCAAGTCCATACATTTTTTAGACTTTCTACTATCGTTAACGCTAATTGAAAGTACTTTGTCTAGGGGCCCTAGAGTCAAATAGTAATATACACAAGTCTAATATTTGTACTGTCCCGCACAAGCCCTTTTAGCTCTTTCCTTTTTTTCTTATCGTGCCATTATTTTCCAGGTTAAAATAATAATATCTAGTACCGGCTGTCATAAATAAGTGACAGGTGGACGGACAGACGGCCCGTCACCTGGAGAAAAGCACTTTTACTTTCGGAATCCTCTGAATTATTCACTGGAAAAATATCTTTTTTGCTACATTTTTTCGCCAACCTATATTCATGTTTGCGTTATGAGTGTTGCCCAGTCAATTTACAAAGTTTTGTTTGGAGGGGTGGGAAGTAATTATCGGTGGAGCTTTTAAACTGTAATCGGCACCATTTAGTGGCAAAAAGACTACCTATCTGAAAAAAAAGTCACTACGCAACATAGAAATCAAAATGTTATCTCCCGATTGGTCTTTTAGAACTAGATAAAAGCTAAATTTTAGGGGCTTGCTTGTGAAATTTATTTTTAATTTTGGGAAATAGGGTGTTAGAATAGACAGTTGCATTAATTTAATGGGTGATTGTACTCATGACACTGAACGACTTTCCCAAAAGAACACAGGGAAATCAGCAAAAGAAATTCAACTTTTCATACAAACGTTCGATCAGCTTCGACACGTTCGAGCATTTAGTATGGAAAGTCCACAACATTTTTTGCTATTTTCCTATTATTTTCTTAGGGAAAGTTGTTCAGTATCATGGGCACTTTAATTACCTCTTAAAGTAATGTAACTGTTTACCCTAACACCCTGTTTTTCTAGGCTCAAATGACCGGGTTAGACCGTAAAATGACTGGGCTACGTTATGACGAGCAAATTGATGATGGCAACTTTCAGAAAACTTCTCGCAAAACTGAAGAAACTTTGGAATAGTCTCTTCAAACTTAATACTTCGGTACTTCGTAAATTTAATATTTCTTTGAAGAGCAGAGTGAAGTGTGCTCGTAATTAATAATTTATTTAGGATTTGTTGCTATTGGGAAACAGTTGAATGCGCAGTATTATGTAGATTTTAACAATCCACGCTTTCTGTTTACTTTGTCGGTCCCTCGGCAAACAATGAAATGTTTCGAAAACTTTTAATGGTGATCAAACAATCGTTTCATTTCGTTTTTGCAGCGGTGCGAGCGGGTTGGCTTGTTTGCATTTAAATTTTTACAAACGGTCCATTTGCTTTAGCTCTGCCAGTTGGTAAAACTCAATTGTGGTTCCATTAAGGATTCGGTAATTTCATAATTATTTATAGGTAGGCCTCATTTGATGATTTATTCGTGAAATTCTGTACAAAGTAAAGCAAATGAGAACTGAATAAATCGACAGCTCTGTTTAAGACTTCTGTTGCTCATTATCATCGGCCTATGACTGTCCACTGCTGAAGTTTTCCCAAGGTGCGCCACAAAACTCTATTCTTGGCCTTCCTCATCCAGTCGCTATCTCCGCTAGCTGTTTTAAGTCGTCTGTCCTGCGGGCCGCAGGGCGTCCCACACTACGCCTGCCGATTGTCAGTTCTTTTGCAGATAGCATCAGCCCATTGCCACTTCAGCTTGCTAATTTTCTGAGCTATCTCAACCAGTTTAGATCTCTTCGAACATAGTTGCTCGGTGTGGTACTATTTAAGATCTTTTTTGAACATCAAAGTTGGTAGGGCTCTATTTATAGGTTATTGCTATTAATAGATACTTATTGCTAGCGCTGTTCAAGAGAACGGGGCAGTTGCGTCCTTAATGACAGTTTTTAGCAGTTGATGGATTTCTATTATTTCATATGCAGTTGTTCTCGGTCCCAGAGGACTAAGCTCTCGTCGTGAATCATGCCAGTCATTCTCCGCAACATAATGTTGTGTTATGTATTTACGAACAAACACTGATGATAATAAAATGTTACGCCGCTGTATATTAATATCATTCAGTTTTATGTGTTCGTAAAATTTATTAACTTTTTACGGCTTGTCCGTATCTACTAGAGGCGATGCTTCGTTCTTATTAATATTTTTGGACATAATAATATTATGTAGGTAAGGTTTGTGGTATCTTTGTATTATATTTTATTAAAAGCCTACTTCCAAGCCGTTGGTCCCGGCTACTATCTCTGGTTGTATATATAAACAACACGTCAGAGGCCGTAAGGCGGTCTGATAAAACTCTGACACCAGGGCTTGCTGCCCACACGATAGGAAGAAGAAAAGTTTTTAAGGGGATGGTCAGACTATCAAACTGAACAACTCTCTATTTCACCAACACCGAATTCGCTAAAAAATGCTGCTGTTTCATATGGTATGCTTTGGGTCAAGTAGGATTCCACTTCTTTCTCATTTTCTTTTTAGCGAGTTCAATGTTAGTCCCATAGAGAAAGTTATTCAGTTTGATGGTCTGATTATCTTTTTAAAAAACCGTCAGCATACCTATTAAGTTAGACCCTGTATACGTTATGTTATAATTATGAGGTAATTTATTCAAGAGGAATCCTTTTATGATAGTATTTCTGGCAACATCTCTACAAAGTAACACCTTCACAATAATAATAATAGCACCTTCCAAAGCGGTGGTAAAAAAGGTGTCAAAAACCTATCTATGATATTATTCTAAATCGTAGATTGAGTATTATATAGATTTGCTGACCGCGTATATTGGAAAGGGACGGAGATATGACAAAAATGTATGAGAAATCGTGCCTTTGTTTGACTTAGTTGCAAGATTTTGTATGCAATTTCAAGTAAGTCAAAAAAAAATATCGCATACGCAGAAAGGGACAAACAATAAAGATTTTCTCTCGCTCACTCTTTGTTATTAGCGAATAAGCCTGTCTCGTTTTCGCGACTATTATTATTATAATGCCCGTTCTATAGCTATTCTCTTTCTCCGTTCTGAATAAATTTTACTTCTGATTTTGATTTTGTCAGATTACAAAGTTAGTTAGGTAAGTCAATGGAAAAGATTTCTTATATTTAACACATAAAATTTGATGTCATTCCCGAAAACCTTTAGGGCTTGCTACCTACATAATAAGAAGATTCCTGAAAAAATTATAGTAACAACCATTTCCTTGAGGTTATTCCCACAAGAAATTTTCATGTTTCCTGTTTTCATAACTGTGGTGAAATGTCCATCTGTTCGTTATTTGCAAATCTTGAAGTCTGAAAGGTACAATCGCCTATCTCTTTACAGCGAAATCTTTTTATATCAACCAAAGTACTTTCTTGAATATGGGAAGAATTGTAAGGGAATAAAGTAAAGTATTCAGACGGATAATAAACTGCACGCGGCCGTGTCGAACCTTTTCAAGGGCCCTTGGAGGGGAAAGTAAATTTTATTAAAATGCGACAAAAACCGTGGTTTTGGCAGCCTGCGAGTAAATATGAGCATTTGTGGGCAGATCATGACGATGACGATAAGGAATGCTTAGTTATAAGTACCATTGTGTTTTATAGTTGTAACATGTCTGTAGCAGGAAGTCGAAATAGAAAGTTTTATTTCATTACTAAAGTTTTATGGGCCTGTCCATAATTTGCAGAATGCGCTTCGCCACACAATGGGTGCCTACGACGATGGGAGTTGAGGTCTCAGGAAGACCCCGAAAATGGTGGAGGGGTGGATGAGTTGGATGCCTACTGCAATCATCATCATCACCACAGCAATGAGTGGCGATCGGAGCGGTGCAAGTTTAGGAAAGTCTTTTTACCCAGCAGTAGGTACGACAAATTAGGCTAGAAACAAGAATTCATAAAAATATATAGGGTCCTTCTTATTACGCTGTCATTTTTTTAAGGGGATGATCAGACCGTCAAACTGAACAACTTTCTCTATCGCACCAATATCGAAATCGCGGAAAAAATATCTGCTGTCCCATACAAAACTGCAAACCTACTTGAGACAAATGTATGGGACAGCTGTTTTTTTTTCGCGATTTCGATGTTGGTCCCGTAGAGAAAGTTGTTTAGTTTGATGGTCTGATCATTAAAAAAGTGTCAGCATATTTAGAAGGACCCTGTATATAGCGGTTTTAGCTGCAACTGCTTGGGTTATTCTTACCTACAACTCTAAATAACACCCTTTAAATATAACCCAGTCTAAGAAACTGTATAGTAATAAATATATTCCGATACTTAAATAAAATAGAAAAGCACAAACAAATGTCTACTGTTTCATACATTTGGAATTTTCAGTTTAGTATGAAACAGTTGCACGGCTAGCATGCCACCCACGACAAAGCGTTTAAACGAGAAAACCATCATGCGCGCTCTTTTTGGCATACGTAAAATAATAAAGATGGAGGCACGTCTCGATTTTTATCGTTTTCTCGGAGGTGGCATGCGAGGCCTACTGAGTTTTTTCTATTGCGATTTCACGTTTGCTCCCATAGTCAAAGTTGTTCAGCTTGATCACCTGAACAACCCCTGAAAATTTGTAAAAAAAACACCCGGTAGTATAGGATTAGGTAATCAACTCAAATAACGAAACGATTCAACAAGCCCATGTTTAGAGTTATTAATAAGAAATAAATTTCTAAGATTGAAACCAAACAACGATAAAAAAAAAAAAACTTTTATATGCTTGAATAGGAAGTTTGAAGAATAAATATAAACTTAAAGAAAAGTTTTCTAAACTAAATCGAAGCCCTTTTCATCCGTGAAAAACTTTAGTAATCCAACCCATTAAGCTTCAAAGTCAAAATCCTCTTAATCTACAAAAAGTTTCCAAAACCTAGCTACTTCAAGAAAATGTAATACGATTTTCGAAGCTTTTAAAGTTTTTAACGCCAAACAAAGTACTTTAATTTAAAATAAATTAGACTACATCATTGACAGTTAGAAAGACAACTGTCTCCTAACTCCGACCCTGTATTTTGCGATGTCTTGAATAATTCATTTAAAAGAGGGTGCGTGAACAAATTTTCAAGAAACTTTCAAATGTTAGAAACGAAATAAAAGTTATTTCCTCTCGGTGTCATTTTCGCTCTTCAATTTGATTGCTGGTAAATATGAAACTCGTTAGAAAATTGTTTGAGAGTATTGTTTTAAACATAATTCCACTTTGAGAAAAACGAGGAAAACCGAACTTTCGTGAGGAAACCTGCATGCTTTAATTTCGAGACATGTATTGTAGCCACCACAGAACATTATAAGAGGGGTTAGAAGTGCAAAGTAGGCGTGGAAGGTGTTTGCATAACACCATAAGGCGCGCGGCGTGGTGCGAGCGAGAGGGCATGAGTGATTGTAGCAGCGTGAGCGGGAAGACAAGTGGCGACAGCCTTCTCCGAAGCAAAAGCGCTACTTTGCATTTCTAACCCCTCTTATAATGTTCTGTGGTACCCACTGTCCATTTAAAGTGGCGACGGGCTCACCCCCCGTCACACCGGACAGAGTTTCGGTACTACTGGTGAAAAGTGGATGTTCTGAGGTTTCAGAATATCTCTGACTACCCCCTCGGGGAATATAGTCGTGAGCATATGCAAGCAAACTATGATTAAAAAAAATACGTAAAGAAACTGGATATAAAACAATTTTGAAATGAGAAATTGTAGCTAATAATTTTAAGACAAAAGACCGGAGAAGTATTTAAAATTAAGATCTTTGTGAATTCTTTAAGAAAGTGAACAACTTTTAAACTGTTCTTTTATTTAATAAAAGTTCAACCGCAATATACTCTTAACAAAATAATTTCTAAGCTGTTTCCTTTTTTTTAGTTACATAGCTATAGATACAAGGATAGCTATAGATATACAACGTGTTAATGAATAAGCGCAAAACCTCATACACCCCAACTGATTTCTAACAAAATAATTCGATTGAAACAATAATTTCATTATTTTGATACTTAAAATTTAAAGTTATTCGCATTTTAAGTATTCAGGCAAAAATGATTTGTTATCTTTTCAGCAATTAATGGAAGCGTTAGCGTGCTCGTGGATACATTTTAAGAATCTTGTTTTGGTAGTAAGTAGGGTGAGTGTGCTCGTGCGGTGGGTTGAGTTCGAGTTCAGTAAATTTGAAATTTTACAAACAAATTATAAATTATTTTGAAAAAATTACCTAAATTGAAAACATGATAATTCGATTCTGCTCTCGATTCTAAACAAACTACTTTCTAGTTTTGCGTTAATTCATTAACACGTTGTATATACAAAAACCCTAAATCCCAGCTGGTGACCAAGGGACGAGGGCCACCGCCCGAAGGTATTTGGGCATTCCCCATTGCCGACTGCACTTTCACATTTAATAAGTAAGGAACCCTCCTTTAATATAGAGCGGCAAGAACCCCTGGGGGCCAACGTTTACAAAATAAGGGGGACCGTAATTCTCTCACATGAGATTTTCGTGCTGTGATTTTTCTCGTTCAAGAATTTAAGACGCGTAATTGCATTCTTTTGCGTTATTTGTGTTATTAGGGTTTGACGTTATTTCTGAGTTTTATTTTTAAAACTGAACGGTTGCATTTATGTTACCGGTAATATTATATTCTAGATCAAACTAATGCTCCCTAGAACAAACATCTTATACAAGGTGTTACAAAAAACAAATACAGGGTCCTACTTAATATGTAGACACTTTTTTAAGGGCAGGACCAGACCATCAAACTGAATAACTTTCTCTATGGCACAAACATCAAAATCACGAAAAAAATTAAACTGTCCCATATATTTGGCTCGAGTTGGTTTGCAATTTTGTGTGGTACATTCGATGTACGTGCGATAGAGAAAGTTGTTCAGTTTGACGGTCTGATCATCCCCTTAAAAAGTGTCAGCATAATAAGAAGGACCCTGTATACATTTTAGAGGTTGGTTTAGAACATCAAACTTAACAACTTTCACTATAGGGCTAAAATAGCAAAAAAATAAATCGGAAGTTCCGTCCTAAACTACAGATCTACTCGAGCTAAATGTATGGGATAGCTTTTTAGCGTTTTCGATGTTGGTGCTTTAGCAAAAGTTGTTCAGTTTGATGTTTTGACTAGTTTAATCGGGGTAATATAAATTTGACTTAAAAAGGAAATGCAAACTTCAGGTTAACATTACCTTGTCTAAGCTCGGGTCTTATTGTGTATCTAACCAATTCAATCAGTATCTCTACATAAAATTTCATCAAAATCGGTTTAACGGTGTAGCCGTGAAAAAAGACAGATATACAACACTATTAAACAAGTAACATTTGTTTGTAGGTATATCTGTTATAGAAAACGGCTCTTACGCCTGCTACACACATACGGAATCGTAATAGGATTTCGTATGGATTCAGAACTCTACAGAATTCCGCTCCGAATATCAAGTCTATAGGGTCCTTCTTAATATGCTGACACCTTTTTAAGGGGATGATAAGACCGTCAAACTGAACAACTTTCTCTATGGCACCAACGTTGAAATCGCGAAAAAAAAATCTGCTGATGCATACAAAACTAATATGTATGGGACAGCTGTTTTTTGTTTTGCGATTTCGATGTTGGTCCCATTAAAAAAGATGTTCCGATGATCTGATCATCCTCTTAAAAAAAATGTCAGCATATTTAGTTGGACCCTGTATACCTACGAAATCGTAATTCCGTTCGGAATATTCCCGCATGTATAGCGTAGCAAAAAGTTGGTCTTTTTCATATGATAGGTTTGATCTCGGGAAGTTCTCGTTTTCAGCGAGGAGAGCTCGGTTGCCCGGGTAGAGTAAGTTTATAATTATAGTACACAGGGCGTAAACTTAAATACGATACATACTGAAGGAGGTGCTTCAGAACATCAAACTGAACAACTTTCACTATGAGACCAACATTGAAATCGTGAAAAAAAATCTGCTGTTCCATAGAAAACGCTAATGTGGTGACTCGACCTAAATGCACGAAATAGAAGATCATTGTTTCGTGAGTTTAATGGTTGGCCCCTTAGTCAAAGTTGGTGGTCTGAACCACCCGATTATGTATGTGACGTATTTAAGTTTACACCCTGTATAGTACGGATTTACTTCAGTTTGTTTATCGAAAAATCAAAAACAAGTAAATCAAAACATGCCTAGCAAAGTAAATAGGAAAGAAACTCAAGTTCAAAACAAATCATGCTAAAACTTAATACGCAAAGAGAGCAATTTCCCCGTGAATCACGCTTCTTGTTATTTACTCATTAAAACTTGGAATTGAAGGCGTTCCAATCGCGAACGTAAAGTAAAATATAACTTTTCAATGGGAACGAAGCAGGATGGAAAATAAAACGAAAAGTAAAATTAAACGACATAATTATGTTGTTATTAGAATTACAACTAACCAGGGCTGCAATCGTGGTAAATATTCGGTGATTGAACCGTTATTGGACTACGTACGAACCATAACTTTTGACACATTTGGTATTGCGCTAATCGCGGTACAGCTCATGGCAGCCGTTAGAGCCGTTTTGACAGATCGCTCAGACGTTACAGGCTGTCAGTTACATAGAGTTTAGCGCAATGTGGAATTCAGTACAGTTGAATAGTAATTGGATTGCAATGTGATTAGAACTGAAATTGGATAAGAATAGAACTTCGATGTTTTAACTTAGCGCAATCGGGCTTTGTAGCATACAAAGGAGAACTTCTTCTGAAATTATATATTTTTACTTCTGAAACAGAATTCATTGATAGGATAGCTAGTAGTACTACCGAGTAGGATATTCTACAGAAAAACAGCTTCATACAACTTCGTTTTACTTTAATGAAACTTAGGATTAATGCGTTAAACTATGCTAAAATGCTAATATGCGTTAAGCATATGCTCACGACTATATTCCCCGAGGGGGTAGTCAGTGATATTCTGAAACCTCAGAACATCCACGTTTCACCAGTAGTACCGAAAGTATGTCCAGTGTGACGGGGAGTGAGGCCGTCGCCACTTGTAATGGACAGTACAATACAGGCCTCAAAATTGAAGCATGCAGGTTTCCTGACGATGTTTTCCTTCAACGAAAAGCCAGTGGTGTTACAAATCGTACATAAATTTCGAGAACTTTATTAGTACGAGTCGACATGGACAGGGAACCATCGCCTCCAGCATGGCAGGCAAGGTTACTCGCCACTGAACCACCACGGCTTGAACGCATATTTTTCCACTTAAACGTCGCCCATAATAATAGATCTCATTTTTCTTTTGTGTGTTTTGTGCGAAAAGTGGGCAAATAAAAATAAAATCGGTTTTCAGATCCAATAAGATCTCGGTCTACACAAAGGCTCTTGACGGATGCGAAGGAATCAAATCATATGGAATTTAATATTTTTCACCGGCAGAAGTAAGCATCGAAACGACAGAGCATTTTGACAATAGATCTACTATACATTCATAACCTAGCTGTACCTATAGCTCGAGTCGATGTGTATAAAAAACACGCTAGTAAATATGGTGTGGTTTAGATCATCAAACTGAACAACTTTTCACTATGGAGACAAAGGCGAGAAAAAAAAATCTGGTGTTTCACAAGACTGCAGTACTTGCCGATTTGACTCAAATATATGGAAGTGACCAGGGACCAAAAACCGATAAAAATGGGAATAGCTGGCTTTTATTTTTTTGTCTATTTTGTTTCAATAGTGAAATTTGTTCAGTTTGATGATCTGAACAACCGCTTTCAATATACTTCTTATCGTGTGGGCAAGCCCTGGTGTCAGAGTTTTTTCAGACCTTACGGCCTCTGACATGGTTTTTATGTAACGACTACTATCACGAGAAATAGTAGCCGGGACCAATGGCTTAACGTGCCATCCGAAGCACGGAATCATCTTTCTTTTCAGACAATCAGGTGATTCGGCCTGCAATGTCCTATCCAACTGGGAAAAAACGCACAAAGTGACGTATCACTAAGTGTCCCCCGTGGGAATCGAACCCACGACCTTTTTAGACCACGGAGGAAGACTTCACTTTCAATATTACTATACTTCATTCCAAATAAGGACGACAAGATTTTCCGATTCCTATTTAGCTTTCTGGCCAATTCTGATTATCAAATGTAATTAATTTATTGGAAACATATGCTAGCCGCCATATCTTGTACGTTACTAAAGCTGTTTTAAGAATAAGTGAGAGGAAGTGTTTCAAATCTCCGTTTCTGTAATGCAAAATAGCCTTAAAATTTCGTTGCTATTTTGAATGGAGTATAGGGTGTTTTGTTACATCTTGTAAATTCTTGAACTGTTTGTATGAAAAGTTCAATCTACCGAAAAACAACAATCGTTTAAGAAATTTTAATTTAGGTACTTGTCTTGTTCTTTCTGATACACTTAAATTAACGGTAAAGTTACAAAAACAATAAATCTTGAAAATACGGAGTGAAGCTCTCAAATTTGTATGACGATTACGAGTGAAAATCCACAATTAGTCGTCTGTCCGTGACAAGATATTTGGGCGTGGATGAGGTTGCAAGTTTAGGTTAATTAATTACAACACTTTATTTCACTTATGTAGTACCCCGACAGGAGACTTATACCTACGTAATAAGTAGGAAAATGCCTTGATATCCGGGACGTTGTTTCTTGAGTAAACTGAGTAGAAACGCCTGCCCAAGACGAATGGAGGCGACATTAGAACGAATTACTGGGCGAAGAAACGTAGAAGGATAATCTGTCTTATTGATGACAATTGCTGTTGTTGTCGTGTCTCTAAGGTTCAAAATGTTTAGTCGAAAACCATAAATGGCAATTCTGAAACCGATTTAAAAGATTTGGGTTTTTTATGATTTTTCTAAAAAGTTTCTAAAGGCCAAATAATATTTTTATAATTTCCTTTCAAGAAAAGTGCGAAAACTCGACAGCATGGTTTTTTCCTCGCCTTTTTCAACCACGTGTCAACCGCAGTCACCATGCCACTCTCTCAATTTTACGTTTGTCCAATGATGTAAGTTTTATTCCATTTTGTAGAATATACAGGGTGTAAGGAAAAGTGTTCAGTTTGATGGGTAGAGTATATTGGTTAAAGGTTAACAGGGTCTAACTTAATATGCGGATGGTTTTTTAAGAGGGTGATCAGACCATCAAACTGAGCAACTATCTCTATGGGATCAACAATGAAATCGCGAAAAAAGTATCAGTTGTCCCATACATTTTGGTTGAGTAGCATTGCAGTTTTATATGGAACAGGTGATTTTTGTTTGCTATTCCGACCTGAGTCCCATAAAGAGTCCCAAATTGTTGAGTGTGATGGTCTGATCATCCCTTTTAAAACTCAGCATAATAAGAAGGACCCTGTATACCCGCCATCGACTTCGTCCACTCTGGCTCCCGTCATTGTAGCGTGATAAAAAAATATAGATTATGTCTAATCATAAGCTTTTTATCAAATCAAATCAAAATCGGTCCACTAATTTCTGCGTGATCAACGAAGAAACAGAAGACGAAAAGAAAAAAATCTGTGAAACTAAGAGTCTACCCATCAAACTGAACAACTTTTACTCTAAAAAAAGTAGTCGGAGTAAACCTATCGAAGCAACAAAAAAAATCTGCTGTTCCATTCTAAACTGCAATGCCTACTCGACTCAAATGTATGCAACAACAGATTTTTTTGTTGCTCCGATCGGTTTGCTCCCATAGTAAAAGCTGTTTAGTTTGATGGGCAGACTCTTTGTTTAAAAGGATGCTAATGATATCAATTTCACCCCGTATAGGTCAGTGACACCTGAGCTACATATCGTATCCTTCTTTTATTAATATCTTTAGTACCACGCCTATTAAAGATTTATAATAATGTAGATTTCGATATATCTAGAAAACACAATTCAAATAAAAAACAAGTTCAGTTAAATCAATGAACAAAAAATAAACGGAAGAAACATTTCAATTGGATCCAAATACGATATGTTATTAATATTGCACCGGACCCGGCCAGTACGGTCCAATCGGAATCAATAAAGGTTATCAGACGACACTTTAGCCGCCTGCATTATTTACGAGCCAGTCTAGCTGCAGTTCAATTTGTGCAGCCCTGAATATGATGCTTGTCTGTCGGGATCATTATTTACTTGCCTTGTTTAATGGGTTTTCATCGTTGAGATGTACTAAATATGGTTTGATCAAATAGAATATGGAAATATGTATATTATCATATGTTAGGATTAGAACAGTTAAAAGTTCTAAGCAAAGAAATCGATAGTGGAAAAGTCATCATCGGCGCGGCGATTCATTTTTGGTCCTAATGTGAAAGTGCCGACAAAAATTAATGCTATATTCTGTTAGAACTTGTTCGTCTAAGCATTTATTGTTAAAGCATGAAAGCTATAACTGTAAGTTTTATTTCATCAAAAGTGCATTCCTATTGTGCATTGTATTTTGTTTGGTGTAAATAAAGTATATTTCATTTATTCTTTAATTCAAATGTATGAAAAGGCAGATATTTCGAACCCAAATAAAACCGAGGATAATAGACCTACAGCTTTGGTGCTATAATAATAAATGTTTAAATGTACAAGTCCTAACAGAATATCTAATAGCATTATTATTTTTTAGCCGGCACTTTCTCATTTTGGACCAAATCCGATTATGTCTTTTATGAATAACGTTTTTAGTTTCATTAATATTTCTTATTATAAGGACACCGCACTTCCAGTAGCTAGCTGGCCTCGAGTGTGCCTACTCGTTATTTTTCTTAAATATTACACTATATTTTTATATTGTGTGATTGTCAATAATTTTTTCAAATATTACGGATTACTAGAAACATAAATATAACACCTTCAATAACTACAATCAATGTTAAATTCTTGGGTTTTTGAAATGTTGTATAATTGTTAAGAAATCTAGGAAATAATATTATCCAATTAGGTACCACTAAGAAATAAGAATTTAGTATTTTACCCATATAAAGTTTTAATGAATAAATAGTTAACATTTATCTAAAATTGTTTATCTTGTAATAAATTGCGTAAACGACAATGGTGCACATACACACACACATACAACGACACATAGGATTTGCACCATTGTCGTTAGTTCCATTGTATCTCTGGATTACTAGAATATACTAAACAGGGTCCTTCTTAATATGCTGACACTTTTTAAGGGGATAAACAGACCATCAAACTGAACAACTTTCTCTATGAGACCATCCTCGAAATCGCGAAAAAAAAATCAACTATCCCATACATTTGGCTAGCGTAGGTTTGCAGTTTTGTGTGGAATAGCTGTTTTTTTTTCGTGATTTCTATGTTGGTGCCATAGAGAAAGTTGTTCAGTTTGGTCTGATCATCCCCTTAAAAAAGTGTCAGCAGCTTAAGAAGGACCCTATATAACACGTTACACGTACATACACTGTAAAACAAATTGTTTTACATTTACTAGGTAACTGAAGGCTTGATTTACTAAATATTTATTCATACATAAACTCACGACCGTAATCTTTTTCGGGTTGGTCTAAATAATATAATAGTGGAAATGAATAAATATTATACAAGGTGTTACAAAAATACAAATAAACATTTAAGGGGGTGGTTTAGCCTATCAAACTGAACAACTTTCACTATGGGACCAATATCGAAAACACGAAAAAAATATTGGATGCTCCATACTAAACTACAAATCAACTCTTGCTAAATGTATGGGATAGCAGTTTTTTTTTTTCGCGATTTCGATGTTGGTCCGATAGTGAAAGTTGTTCAGTTTGATGGTCTAAACAACCCCCTTAATAGTTTGAAATGTTTATTTTTACCTTTGTAACACCCTGTATAGCGTCGGTACGCAGTTTTTTACTAGAGACGACAAAAAGTTTACCAAGACAAATAAAAGTAATTTATCCTTAAAGTTTTCACTATAAGTCACTCAATATTGCCCCACAGACAGTAATAGATAGATTGATATCTCGTACATTTATCTTCTCAAACTACTGATTTGTCATATCTAACTCTCAAATAAATAATAAGTTCACAAATAGATGTATTTGGGTTCGATGTGATGGATACGTGAAGGACTCTGTTACAGATTTGAATGAGTTCTGGAAAAGCTAATAGCTTTTTATGCCTCATGCAATGGGTACTCTGATTTAGTAATATTTTTGATGTAACTGTGAAAATTGAAATTTTGTTGCCAGCAAATAATATGACTATGCAAGGTGTAAGGGACAAAGCACTTTGCGGAGCAAACTAAAACGGTGAACTCAGACCGTCAAACTGAACAACCTTCACTATGGAACCTACCTCACGAATCGCGAGAAAAAATCTCCTGTTTCTTACAAAACAGCTGCACCTACCTACCTGACTCAAATGTATGGAACAATGGATTTTTTTTTCGCGTTTCATGAGGTAGGCTTCATAGTTCACCGTTTCAGTATTTGCTAGGCTGTTTACACCCTGTATGTCTATGAAAATCAAATGTTAATAAGGTAAATCTCTATTGTGAATATTAATTTGGTTAATGATATCAGATTTTGTGGTACAGAACGACATCAAAGTTGTATTGTTAATTTATGTTATGAATAATAAAGTTGGTATCATTTCACAATTTAATTAATAATACTCAGATTTAATACGAAATGAAACATTATTTCTGTTCTCAAATTTATATTTTCAATACACACACACAAAGATAAATATTGTTAAATTGGTTTTAAAAGGTAAATAAACTCAGATCATTTATAGCGGCTGAAAGTTGTTCAGATTCATGGTCTGAGCTCACCGTTTCAGTTTACAGAGGGCTATCCCTTACACCCTGTACAGGACAGGATGTAAGGTGACCGCTCCCGAAAACTCAAAGGGGGTGAAAGTACCCATTAATATGAACAAATTTACTATGTGATGGGACAAACATTTTGCGCGGTATTTAATTTTGGTATGAAATAGCAGATTATTATTTTGAGTTCTCTTTGTTTCTCTCTTAGTAAATAGTTTATATTTATGGGTATTTTCCCCCTTTTGAGACTTCGGGAGAGGTTGCATTAAACGCTGTATAACAAGCATAGAGCCTAGAAATGCAGTCTGCCCAGTTCTAATTACGCCTACTTCGCTTCCATGTACAACATGTACCTTCTAGACTGAGAAAAAAATGGTAGGTATACGTAGCCAGTCGCAGCTTATACGTAGCCCGTCGCAGCTTATACGTAGCCCGTCGCAGCTTATACGTAGCCCGTCGCAGCTTACGTACCACGTAGCTTACGACGCGATACTGATTACGAGTGTTGCATCAGTATTTAAGTTGTCTCGTACTTCACCAACGTATTTAAGTTGTCTCGTACTTAACAATGAAGCTACATTATGAAGTACGAGACAACTTCAATACTGATGCAACAACACAACTCGTAATCAATATCGCGTCGTAAGCTACGTCGTACATGAGCAGTGACAGGCTACGTATACGTAGCATTTTTTTCTCAGTGTACCTAACGCCAATCATCAAATGTAAGAACAATTTATAATGGAATTCCCCCCACTCATTGTAAGATGTACTTATTTGAATTCAGGGTATACGGTGTGATAGGATTACTAGAAGGGGAAGGCGGACTGGACTGAATGGAAACTGACCTAATTGGTGACGCGCTCAAAATGTGTCAGGTCTGATGTAGCGGAAACCGTTGAGCATGTTTAAAGACACTGATTTATATGAAGGAAACGAGAATAAGTCGGTCTGGATCGTAGGTGGTGTTCAATTGGCTCTGTCTACGACCGTTTGAAAGCGTCGGTGGCGCGTTGTAGAGAATTATGGGAATTCAATCTTGAGGCATTTCGATTTGTAGATTGTGTTCGACATAATATCTAGGCAATTACAAAGTTTAGGCATTGACGATTAGGCAATCTGCTTCTTAGGCATCATTCTTTTCAGGTACTGTGCTCATAACCCGTCGAAGCACCGGGCCGGCCGGGTTCGAATGACTTTTTCTAACTTATGTACACAATACAGACTGCTCTCAAACGGTGAAAGAAAACATCGTGAGGAAACCTGCATACGCTAAAGAAGAAATTCCAATGCGTACGTGTAATCTTCCAATCCGCATGAGGCACGCGTTGTGGACTAATGCCCGTACACCCTCCCTGAGGGTAGGCCTGTGCCTTGCAGTGGAACGTATATAGACGATATAATGACACCCATTGCTAGTGACAAGCGTGAGAATATGTACTACACAAGTATGTTTAAAAGCGTGTAGATTTCTGGTTATTTTGCTCTAACTCCATGGTTTGTGAAGCTCATCGATCAGGGAGAAGGACGGCCACCTTTCCGCGAAATACGGCAGACCTCTCAATGTTTACGAGTTTTTGCTCTTTGAAACTTTCCACTGGAATAAACAAGGTATCTATCTACTTGACAGGTCCAAATGAAATGAAACTTTTCTATTTCTTCGTTTTACTATTAAAATGGTAAAACTGCCAATCTGGAAATATCATTACAACTATGCAGAGTGAAATTGATATCATTAGCATCCTTTTAAACTAAGAGTCTACCCATCAAACTGAACAACTTTTAGTATGGGAGCAAACCGATCAAAGCAAAAAAATTTGCTGTTCCATACTAAACTGCGATGCCTACTCGACTCAAATGTATGCAACAGTAGATTTTTTTTGGTCCGATCGGTTTGCTCCGATAGTAAAAGTTGTTCAGATTGATGGGTAGACTCTTAGTATAAAAGAATGTTAATGATATCAATTTCACCTTTCACCTTCACACCTTTTCACCTTTTCTATTCTATTATAATTTTAAATTTGTGTCGTCCTTTATAAAGGGTGTAAGGAAAAGTATCATTAACATTTAAACCACATACTCTACCCATCAAACTGAACAACTATTACTATGGGAGCCAACTAGTCAAACAAACAAAAAAACAACTGTCCCATACTAAACTGCAATCTACTCGATTCAAACGTATGGGACAGCAGATATTTTTTTTGTTCTGGCAGTTTTGCTCCCATAGTAAAAGTTGTTCAGTTTGATAGGTAGAGTATGTTATTGCAGATTTTGCCAATTTCTAGTTTAAACAAAAAAGTGTTTGAAGTTGTACGGTTATATAATAGAAATATTTAGTAACTTCAAGGGTTTTAAAAAAAACAAGCCACCAACAATTATTGGAACTTCGTTGTAAACCGGGTAGAGGTAACCGACACGCGACCACCCAATAGCTGACCTACAGCGCGACTCATCGCTACCTTTTAATAGTACAGTCGAATTATAGGTGACTTATTTACTATGTATGACAATTTACGACGATAATTATGTCCGGATGATTGAAAATGATTTCTTTATTAAGGCTTTCTATACATATATTTCCCGCTGGACAGACGACCTAAAAAGTAGCGGGGAGCGATTGGATGAGGAAGGCCGAGGACAGAGTTTTGTGGCGCGCCTTGGAAGAGGCCTATGTTCAGCAGTGGACGATGATGGGCTGATGATGATGATACATATAGGGTCCTTCTTAATATGCTGCCACTTTTTTAAGGTTATGATCAGACCGTAAAACTGAAAAACTTTATCTATGGCACCAACATCGAAATCGCGAAAAAAAAATCAGCTATCCCATACAATAGTGCAAACCTACTCGAGCCAAATGTATTGGTCCCATAGAGAAAGTTGTTCAGTTTGATGGTCTGGACATCCTCTTAAAAAAGTGTCAAAATATTAAGTTGGACTCTGTATTATTGTTAATACCTATCGGTATAGGTATTACCACAGGTATTACCATTGATCTATTTATCATTGCCTATTTCTATATTTAAAAAGAGAACGAAAGAGCACTATCTCTCTCTACCGTAAGTGATATTTATATATACTTATATTTATATATTCTGATATATATACTATGTTGTAGGTACATGTTGTATATTATATTTGTTTATTGTTTGTCTGTACACAATAAGTTTGCCTTGTAATTATTAACTGTCTCTTTTGCGGGTCTGCTGGAAGAAATCTCTTCAGAGATAAGCTCGCCCTTTGTACATGTCTTCTCAACTTTGTATATTATTATGTCTTTGTGTACAATAAAGTGTTATAATAATAAAAATACCTCCACCATAGTCTAAAGCTCATTGATCTGAAACCTAACATTTATATACAACTCCAAAAAGCCGCCATACTGAATACGTGTCGAATCGTAAGAAAGTTTTTACAAATAGACGAAGAAGCCAGTGATATAAGAATGTAGTATTTCCTAATATGTCATTTACTTGGCTTTGTCCCGTAAATGGCATACCAAAAATACCAGCGCAAGCTGAGAAATTTCAAAGACAACATAATAATAATAAAACAACTGAGACTGGGAAATATTAAACTTATCGAACTTCACTAAGTGGTTTTCTTATACAAAATGTCTAACATTTATTACGTGTAATACCTACATGTATTTATGAATAAGAATAAAATTTATTTCAGTCCCAGTACAATTTCTATGCTATTATTCACATTCAAGATATATTCAAATGAAACCATTTGCCACACAAAAGACATAACGTTTTTTTTAAAACCTTTTTATCGTAACAATGTTTTATAAAATTGACAATAAACTCAAAACTGAGCGAAAACCGAACATAGAATAATTTCGAAAAGTTTCATGTTGAATAAAATAATTTCGAATTCCTACCTAGTTGAATATCGTTCTGATGTAAGTGTCAATGCTAAGGGCGTGTCTAAACGAGCTACAAAATCTGCCTCTAGTAAGATTTCTCTACACGCGCGCGACGCGTCTTCGCTGCATAGAAAATAAATTGTACCCGAGTCGCGCGCGAGTAGAGAAATCATACTAAACGAGCAGCACGTCTAGCATGATTAATATTCTAAAAAATAGGATAAGTTGGTAAATTGTTTCCTCCGTGTAAAAGTCTTCTACAGGTTTAAGGCCCCTCCATGGTACGCTGGTCTTTTCCACCCTTAGGCCGCGTTCAGACGACCCGCACCCGCCCCGCACCCGCGTCTTACCCGCATGAAAAATACATTGCTCATGATTTTGAGTCTTATGACTATGACACAATATGGCGGGCGCGGAATGGGTGCGGGTCGTCTGAACGCGGCCTTATGCTTATTATTTGGTTTTCTTCGTTTTCACCTCGCTTTTGGGCTTTTGAATAACAGTAGCATGAGCTGACATTCTGAACACTGGTTCACTGGTAGCAGTAAGAAATCCTTGCAGTTCGAAACGAACCTGCACATAGTGACGTCGATATAAACGGTAAAGTGAATGGAAAATTCTCAAAGTGAGCAACAACATTGTTGATATTATATTTACCCTGAAAAGGAAAATTTTATTTACAACATTTACAATACAGCTGAAAAAAAAATAAAGCACTTTACATAAATCTAGACGATTGTACAGTTCTTTTCTTATTTAATGAACTTAAAATTTTCATTTAATTTTCCAGTTCATCCTTTTTTATATTTGCAATAAATGCCGCACCACAAATCTATTTATGAAATTTGGATATACTCGTACAACGTGTTAATGAATAAGCGCAAAACCTCATACACCCCAATTGATTTATAACAAAATAATTAGATTAAAACAATAATTTCATTATTTTGATAGTTTAAACTTAAAGTCATTTACATTTTAAGTTTTCAGGCAAAAATGATTTGTTATCATTTCAGCAATAAATGAAAGCGCTAGCGTGCTCATGGATACGTTATAAGAATCTTGTTTTTGGTTAGTTCGTGCCCGTGCGGTCGGTTGAGATCGAGTTCAGTAAATTTTACAAACAAATTATTTCATAATTTGAAATAAATTAACTATATTGAAACCATGATAATTCGATTCTGCTCTCGATTCTAAACAAACTATTTTCTAGTTTTGCGTTAATTCATTACCACGTTGTATTGTCGAAAAATAACGAAACCCGATTGCAATGAACAGTACTTTAGGCCACTCGAGAACAAAATCGATAACGGTTGTGATGCATTGTCTAGAACTGCATTATTTATACCGTGATACGGCATTATCTACACTAATATTATAAAGAGGAAAGATTTGTACCTATTTTTGTATGTTTGTATGTTTGTAATGAATAGGCTCAAAAAGTACTGGGCCGATTTAAAAAATTCTTTCACCAATAGAATGCTACATTCTTCCAATTTGACATAGGCTACATTTCATTGTGAAAAAATTAGGGATCCTTGGTAAAATAGACAATTGTCTACCCCGTGCGAAGCCGGGACGGGCTGCTAGTAAATTATAAGTTAACCCCTTATATAGACAACTAGCAGCCCGTCCCGGCTTCGCACGGGGTAGACAAATAAATTTTAAGACTAATTTTTCTACACCTTCGGTTACATTGTTCAAATTTTACCAAGGATCCCTAATTTTTTTCAAAATGAAATGTAGCCTATGTCAAATTGGAAGAATGTAGCATTCTATTGGTGAAAGAATTTTTTAAATCGGCCCAGTACGTTTTGAGCCTATTCATTACAAACATACAAACATACAAAAATAGGTACAAATCTTTCCTCTTTATAATATTATATTAATAATATTATAGATAGATAGATATAGATAGATAGATATAGATAGATAGATAGATAGATAGATATAGATAGATAGATATATAGATAGATAGATAGATAGATAGATAGATAGATATAGATAGACAATAAAGCGGTACAATAAGAGCCACTTTACGAGCAAGTATGTTGAAAAAATTATTATGAGTTTTGTGAAGAAGAATAATATAACACTCACCGCAGGGAATGGACAAGTCCAATTAAATGTAAATTGTTTGGCAAACATTTGTCCGCAATATGGTTCATCGTTTACAAAATCGCACAGTTTTCGTTTCATTTGTATTGGCGTTGGGTGGTATCTACCTGTTAGATATTCCAGTATCGCTATTTCAATCTGAAAAAGAAAAGTTTTACCTACTTATTGAATATTATTTCCAGTAAGTATAACCAACACAAACCAAAATAAGGTGGCCGCGCGTAGGTCGAGTAACGTATAACGTCGCTCGGCGAGCTTTTGTTGGTTTTGTATAGCTTGATGTGTCGCCGTGTGTACATAGCGGATGTGGATATTTTATATCCACACGAATAAATAATAATAAAATAACTTTTTTTTCCGAAAGCTTCCGAGCGCGCTGCATACAAACGAAGTTCCATCCTATTTTCTATATTAACCAATTAAATTAAATTAAAATTTTTAAACACGTTTAAGAAACCAATGTATGTGCTGTGCATTTGTCATATTTCCTTTTAAATATTTAGTTTCATTGAAAGGATTACATTTTTAGATTTGTTTGGATAACTTTGAGCAACGATAACATTAGATCTAAATATTTGAAAGGACATCTGTCAAATGCGAAGCACAGATATTGGTTTCCAGATTGTGTGAAAACCATTTTTTTTTCTTTAATTACTAAATGTTTAAACTAAGCCCTAACTTCGTTTTCTATGGAGCGCCGGCCGGAGAAAATGCTTTTATTTTAATTAGGTGCATGTTTTATTATTATTAACACAACAACAAACATTAAAATATTAAACACTATAAAATCAATCCTATTAAATTATATATCATTAGGACCTATTTTAATATTGTTTTTTAATGCTTAAAAAAAACAGGTTGGTAGGTAGTTGTAGCAATGTTTCTGACTACCACGGAATGTAATTACGGTCGTGAGTTCATGTAGGTATGTGTACAAGTATTTAAAAATTAATGGCCATACAGGGTTCAACTTAATACGCTGACAGTTTTTAAGAGGATGATCAGACCATCAACCTGAACAACTTTCTCTATGGGACCAACATCGAAATCGCAAAAAAACCCATTGATTGATTGACTTGCCCATGATAGGGTTCCGTAGCCATTGTATAAGTAGAAAAAGACATTTTTGAAACTCACAATGATAGCGCGATTTACTTTCGTGCAACGCCATCTAGTTTGTCATTAGAGAACAAATCGAATTTACAGTTTTTTCCGAAACTATAAAAATACTTACCTTAAAATATATTTTTAAACTCCAGTCTTTTAGAAGTTAGAGGGGGTACGCCTTATTTTTGAAAAGCAGTTTTTTTTTTCGCGATTTCTATGCTGGTCTTATAGAGAAAGTTTTTCAGTTTGATGATCTGATCATCTTCTTGAAAAACTGTCAGTTTATTAACAAGGACCCTGTATACACCTTATTCATGATGTTCTATCACGTGAATGTGGTGAGGTGATATTTTAATATCAGATGTTCTATTTTTATTTGTGAAATATGTATGAGGACATAAACGTACCGTATGGTTGTTTCCTAATGCAACTGTCGTTTCAAATTCTGAATCGACGTAGTATGGACCTCGGCGACGTTTTCTTGCAATCGTAACCTGTAAGTCTCGCATGTACTTTGGGTTGAAATAATGAACTTCTGGCCTTTCTGGTATCACTTCTAGACCCTACAAGTAAATAAGTATGTTATAACCTGTTGGATACCACTGCAGGGTCAATACTTCCTTTCACGACTAGGGTGAAAAGAATTGAGCTGTCCCTACTACAAAGCGCAGGCCAAGTGCGGCTTGGTGAAGGTTCGTGAAGTCATAATTTGACAATCATCTTTGAAGATGGTTCCATTCATAAGTTACCTGCGTTATATTTGGTCGACTAATTATAATTTGAGTATTGTACATGCTATGTTATCTTAAAACAAACGAAATGGAGCGCAGATTTTCCATAGGACAGCTTCTGCCATCTATCTGTGATGTATTGATGCACTGTGTTGAATTTGGATTCGTATCCTAAACTGGTGCGATAGCGCGCTACACCTCACCGCTGTAGTAGTGAGAGATTTCGCCCATATCAATCACTGTCTTGTTGGTCTTGTGGTCTAGAAAATCGGCTGACGATTCGGGTGTCATGGTTGGATCCTCGTGTCGGCCGACCGTCTTTTTCAATTTATTTCACAATGTGGATGGTGGTGATAAATAGGTGCTGGTGCTGATAAGCGGTAAAAATAATTGGACGTCCTAAAATCTCATGCGACTTACCTATCTATATTATCCAATATACATATTAATCTATGGTCTTGTTATTGCAAGTATCTGGTAATTGCAACTATGGAGCAACTATAAGAACGACGAAGAAGAAGAAGAAGAAAGAGTAAGAAAAGAAAGAAGAAAGAATCACGATTCAGTTCTTCTCTCCATAGACACATGTCTAGTTATTAAGAAGGCAGGTGTCGGTATAAAGAGAAAAACTGAATCGTGATTCTTATAAAATCAATTTCGCAATTGCTTCATAGTTGCAATTACCAGATAGTTGCAATTACAAGACTCCACTACTGCTGTTAAAATAGTTTGCTTAAAGGCCGAGTAGAAAGAGAAAAGGGTGCAAAAAAGATAGCGTACGCATTTGTTATGTTGAAATAAGTTTAGTTATCAGCCTATCATCGTTCACTGTTGAACACAGGCATCACTCAAGGCGCACCATAAAAGTCTATTTTCGACTTTCCTCATCCAGTTGCTCCTCACTTCCTTTTTTAAGTCGTCGGTCACGTTTTATTCTACGCCTGCCAGTTTGTGGTCTACATTATAGATCTTAGACTCCCCATCGGTTGCCAGTTCTTCGGCAGATTTGACCAGCCCATTTCTACTTCATCTCGCTTAGTTTCAGAGCTATGACTACTACTTTAGTTCTCTGAGGTATCACCTCATTCCTGACGTGAACTTCCGTGAAACATTCGAGCATACATTTCTCCATACATTCCTGACTGACGTGATCTTCCCAGAGACATTCGCGCACAACTCCCTACATAGCTCGCTGTGCTACTTACAAATTGTCCAACTAGTCCTATCGCCAGGGTCCACGTTTTCGCATCTTAGATCTACCTAGTCTTGGTAGGACGATTTTCTGTGTCTACAAAGTTTAAATATCTTTTTCTAATTTTTTTTTAGATGTGAGTCCCGAATAAATGCTGTGTGTGATATTTGCTAGAGTTCGTAATAATCTTAGTACATTTATTAAGTGATTATTTCTTCATACTTACTAACAAAATTCCAATCGAATAAATCAAAACAAACATTTTTATTAACATTGTAAAACGACTATTCGCGTAAATTTTGTAACAGAAAATAAAGGAACTACTTCAGTCTTTATTTTTAGATTTTCCAGTATTATTATACCTGCAATAAAATAAAATAAAATAGATGCCACTATTAAATATCGATTAGTTTTGTTTGCTTTTGTTATTTGTCATTAGTGGTAGTGTGTTCTATGCAGTCATGAATACATTGATCAAACTAGCAGTAATCTGTGCAATAAATCAAATTATTTCACTTACATAATATTACGCATCAAACTTTGAAGATACGAAAATAGTTTATCTTAGGATATTACCGGTATACGTTACCATACATATCTTACTTTCGAAATTTTACTGACCAAATTTTAATTGTACGAAAATTTGTCGAGTGCTAGATGTTTTCTTAGACATTATTTTTTTAATCCAATACTGATTTATATGAGTATTATTAGTCAGAAACCCAATTTCTTGATTACTAGTGTTCCGTACCAAAATTGGCAAAACAACACTCATGGAATCACCTCGGTGTGTGTCCGTCCGTGTATCACAGGCATTTTTCTTTAAGACCGTACGACACAGGAAGCTGAAACTTGGTAGAGTTAATAGCAATGACATAAATAAAGTCGAAAAAGCGTTATGTTTATATTGAGGGCCAGTTTTGGAAAGCAGTAAGAGATACATCAATAGTTTGTTATTTCTACAAGCTCGTGTGGGGTAAAAAAGCTTGTAAAAATACGAGTCTAAAAATAATGTTTTCCTTCTTTAAAACTTTGTTCAACAAATTTGTCAATAAACTCAGAAAAACTGTTCACTCCTTACCCCATCGCGTGTCTCGTTTTTATAAATGCCCTAAACAGTGTTTCGTCACTAAATTCAGATAAATCCTAGCAAAATAGCAACTAACGAAAATAAATTGAAAAAAAAGATCGAGCCCGTTTAGCCATTTCTGTTAAAAAATTCATGGAAATTGGGAGTAGGGTCGCAATTTCTTTAGGTAGATATAAAACTGGATTATCCACTAGGGAGAGACAGTTTGGATAGATTGAACTATAAAGTGACGTTAGTTTCAATAAGGTACTACGAATATATGTCAATGAGGAATTGAGTGATTGTCACGATATAGCTCATGCTGACACGAAAGAAAAGGAAGGAATGTAGGTACAGTACGACCAGGAAAATAATTCCGCTCGTCTATCTTCGTTTGCGCAGACCAAAGAGATTATACCTAATAGAGTGAGCCATACCAATTGTAAAGTGTCCACTTTTTTGACGTTTAGGTTTGAGTGTCAAGTAGTATGGACAAAAGGCACCAAGTGACATATGGCCTTATGTTTACGGTCACTTTTCACACACACTAGCTCAAAAAAAAGTGGACAGCCGCATAAACAAATATCTATAGTTCCATCTCCTTCTACTATTAAAGGTACGTCATAAGACAAAAGAGACTAACTACAATCGTAAATTTATGCGGATTCTATGGAGATCGTTCCTCTGAGGCGCAGACCAAACCCGAGTCCCCGTCAAAACCCGAAGTCATTTAGTTATCAAAGGGTGGAAAGTCGGATAGCAGCGAAAAGGGCGCGAAAACAATTAGCTAATTAGCTGTAAGGGATTGGAGGTGGCACATCCTGATTGGTCAATATAGGGTTCTTCTTAATATGCTGACACTTTTTTAACGGGATGATTAGACCATCAATCTGAACAACTTTCTCTATTGAACCAACATCAAAATTACGAAAAAAAATCTGCTGTCCCGTACATTTGGCTCGAGTAGGTTTGCAGTTTTGTATGGAAGAACTGTTTTTTTTCTTGCGATTTTGAAGTTGATTCCATAGTGAAAGTTGTTCAGTGTGACGGTCTGATCATCCCCTTAATAAAGTGTCAGCATATTACGGAAGGACCCTGTATAATTACGCGCGCTATGAAAACGACTTATAAACGTACTAAGAGGAAGGATCTCCATAGAGTTCGCATAAATTTACGATTGTAGTTGGTCTCTTTTGTCTTATGACATACCTTTAATAGTAGAAGGAGATGGAACTATAGATATTTGTTTATGCGGCAGTCCACTTTTCTTTTGAGCTAGTGTGTGTGCACTCGGTGCCTTTTGTCCATACTACTTGACACCACACACTCAAACCTAAACGTCAAAAAAAGTGGACACTTTACAATTGGTATGGCTCACTCTAGTCTTAATGAGAGATCCTTCCTCTTAGTAAACGTAGTACTACTGTACCTAATTATTGATCACGCACACACATAAACTTCGCTTCATAAACTTATAAACTTAAGTCCACCAAAAGCTTCGTCAATAAGATTTCGCTTCTAGCTCTTATTTTGTCGTTGTACCTTTATACCCTATAATCTACATCTACACTTCTACACTAATATTATAAAGAGGAAAGATTTGTACCTATTTTTGTATGTTTGTATGTTTGTAATGAATAGGCTCAAAAAGTACTGGGCCGATTTAAAAAATTCTTTCACCAATAGAATGCTACATTCTTCCAATTTGACATAGGCTACATTTCATTTTGAAAAAAATTAGGGATCCTTGGTAAAATTTGAACAATGTAACCGAAGGTGTAGAAAAATGAGTCTTAAAATGTCTACCCCGTGCGAAGCCGGGACGGGCTGCTAGTGTAGTCATAAATTAATAATTGATCAAACTAAAAATAAAATTGTACCATCTACATAATACAGGGTATTAAGGGTCAGATTATGAAACTGAACAACTTTCACAATGGAACCTACATAGATTTTATTTGTCCTTATTTTAATTCCATAGGTATTTTATAAGCAGGTATTTTTTATAGGTATTCATTATGTATTGTATCGTTTTTCTTAATGTCCCGTATTATTTCATTCTTTTCACATTTTATCTGCCTCTTATTTAATGAATAATTGTCACTGTTACGGGTTTACTGTGAGAAATGTCTTAAGATATAAGTAAGCTTTCCCTTTGTACATGTCTTTTATATTTTTTGTATTAATTTGTATGTGGGAACAATAAAGTGTTATAATAATTAATTGATATCACGAATAAAAAATCTTCTGTTCTATAGAAAACGTCAATGGCTATTCGTCCCAATCGAATGGGACAGCAGATTTTTATTCGCGATTTCGTTGTTGGCTCCATTCCATACTTAAAGTTGTTTCGGTTGATGGTCTGAAGCACCCTTTTTAATTTGAAAAGCATTTAAATTTACGCCATGTATGAGATGCCCTTTGCCCAGGTGAGCTTTTAGTGATAAGACCCCCATTCTGTAACGTGTCATAGGGTCCTTCTCTATATGCTGACATTTTAATAAGGATATGATCAGACCGTAAAACTGAATAACTTTCTCAATGGCATCAACATCGAAATCGCGAAAAAAAATCAGCTCTTCCATACAAAACTGCCAACCTACTCGAGCCAAATGTATGGGACAGCAGATTTTTTTTTCGCGATTTCGATATTGGTCCCATAGAGAAAGTTGTTCAGTTTGACGGTCTGATCATCCCATTAAAGAGTGACAGCTGAGAAGGACCCTGTAATTCTGTTTTTGTTATTGTATGTTTTTGTCGAATAAAGAGTATTTTTTATTATGTTATGTTATGTTATAATCTACTCATAGGCTATTATTGCTGTTATCCCACTGGCCTACGCAGAGATACGACTTCTTTACCTTTTAAAAGAGTTTTTTTTTTTACCTGCATCAGAAAATTCATGGAAGCAATTACAGTTCTTCATTTCATTCGAAGCTAGTTGGTGTATGGAGTAATGGAATGCTCTCAAAGGTATCAAATGAGTTTAGGGTTGCCAGATGGTCGGGATTCGTCTGGATTGTCCCGACATTTCATATGATGTCCAGACTCCCGAAAAAATACAAAATGTCCCGACAAACAACCAAACCGCGCGGTTTCAAAATTAGTTAACTTAAGCCGAATTAATAATTAGACTGAACATTGATGTAACTTATTTAATTTTAAAACCTTTCTAAATAGTTACTTCTAAAGGATCACAATTGGTGGATTCAGTGAAATTACTTAGTATTAGACCAAGTACTTGTTGCAAGCGTAAAAAAATAAGTGTATATTAGGTTATAACATAAGTTAACTTTGCATGATTCTCTTAATAATGTACCAAAAAAGTTAATTTTCTTTGTCATTATTTTAATGTTAATAAAAGTATCATTTTGATTTGTCCCGACAGTAATCCCAAAATCCAGATTTTATGAAATTTTGTTCAGATATTTTAGTCTTCCCATCTGGCAAACCTAAATGAGATGGTGTAGATTTAGGTTAATTGCATTTAGACTCGCATTAGGCGCATTACATTACGTATCTGTTGCAGCAGGCGCTTCATGCATATTTAGCAGATTTACGTACCTACGTTTCGATCTTCCTGAATTTATAGTGCTGTTGTTGGTAGGTATACTTCTAAGAGGAAGGATCTCTCTTTAAGACTAGAGTGAGCCATACCAATTGTAAAGTCTCCACTTTTTTTGACGTTAAGGTTTGAGTGTGTGGTGTCAAGTAGTATGGACAAAAGGCACCAAGTGACATATGGCCTTATGTTTACGGTCACTTTTCACACACACTAGCTCAAAAAAAAGTGGACAGCCGCATAAACAAATATCTATAGTTCCATCTCCTTCTACTATTAAAGGTACGTCATAAGACAAAAGAGACTAACTACAATCGTAAATGTATGCGGACTCTATAGAGATCCTTCCTCTAAGGTATACTTACAATACGTAAGCTTACGACAGTGCGATTGCCTCCGTGGTCTAATGGTTAAGAGCATTGGGCTCTTGACACGGAGGTCGTGGGTTTGATTCCTACGGGGGACACCTAGTGATATGTCACTTTGTGCATTTTTCCTCAGTTGGCTAGGACATTGCAGCCTGAATCACCTGATTGTCTGAAAAAGCAAGATGATTCCGTGCTTCGGATGACACGTTAAGCCGTTGGTCCCGGCAACTATCTCTGTGGTAGTAAGCAGTAGAAAACTAAGTATAGTACGACCAGGAATATAATGTACTTCGTCGATCTTCGTTTACGCAGTCCTCCGATAAAACCGGAAGCGAAAAGGGCGCGAAAACAATAAGCCAATTGTGGCAAAGGTTTAAAGGTGGCACATCCTGATTGGTCAATAAAATTTCGCGCGCTATGAAAATTTTGTCAACTGCGCAGGTACACACGGCGACACATCAATTTACGCAAAACCATAATAAGCTGGCCGCGCGTAGGTAGAGTAATGAATAACGTATCGAGGCCAGCTTCCGTTGGTTTTGCGTAGTTTGATGTGTCGCCTTTTGTTCATCGGGGGAACTTATAAATCTGATACGTACTGTACGTAAAATCAATGAATTTTTTAATTACACAACTGTAACTTGCAACGAGTTGCTCCGACCCACTCGTATTTAATCTCACCACTCGAAAGTTTTCCGTTTGTAATGTCATATACATTTACAGATTTTACTTTTTCCTACGTTCCGTTACCCCATGATTTAAGTTGGTAATCTCTGGTTTATAACTGATGCTATGAAACCATTCATTCGTTCAAATGAAACGTTTTCTGTGTGCAACAAAACGTTCTCGGTAAGTATATATAACCATAGAATAGCATATGTTCACGACTATATTCCCGAGGGGGTAGTCAGAGATATTCTGAAACCTCAGAACATCCACGTTTCATCAGTAGTACTGAAACTCTGTCCAGTGTGACGGGGGGTGAGCCCGTCGCCCCATAATGGACAGTGGGTACAATACATGCCTCGAAATTGAAGCATGCCGGTTTCCTCACGATGTTTTCCTTCACCGAAAAGCCAGTGGTGTTACAAATCGTACATAAATTCCGAAAAACTCATTGGTACTAGTCGGCCTGGACGGGGATCGAAACATCCCCTCCTGCACGGCAGGCAAGGTTACTCGCCACTGGACACACTCAGACGATTTCAAAAATTCAGAAAAACGTAACCGATTTTCGAGTAGTCTAAAAGTTAACCAGACACGGATTTCATTCTAGAATGACGGTGATGATATATGTAGCCTTTTAGCTAACGAAAACTCTTCAAAAGAAACTATACTTGTAAAAAAATCACAGTAATTCATATTCTTCATGTTTTTCCTTTCTTTTCAGCATTGCTGGGCATGGTCTCCCATTTACTCTTCCACTGGTTCCTTTTTGGGCAACTTCTGGTCATTGATCGCCTATTTATTCTGCCACCTTTTCCTGGATCGACCTGGATGACGGTGACCATCTTCTGGGATCCAGGGCATGATGGTTTTTGCATATCTTTTGGAATGTATCCGATAGACATGACTGGCCCGCTTCCGCTTTAAGTTTGGCGCTCTGTCCAAGCTATTTGAGTTTTGAAGCGTAACGTGGTGATTCGGACTCGATCGGTCATGTGCTCCATCGCTCTCTGAACAAACCTTGAGCTTGTACTTTTGGGCCTCGTGACCTTTATGCCACAATGATTCTTCATGTAAATAAAAACAAAAATATAATGCCACCGTTATTATTCAGTCCAAGCTTGGACACAGAACATACTTCTTAGTTTATAGCGGCTGGGTACGGAGTATTGCCACTTCAATTTGAACGCTTGGCGTCATTCCAGGCAGGCCCGTCGCCGTCCAGACCTGGTTAAATACCTTCTACAATGCTTTTATACTTACTTGACTGTTAGTTGTAATGAATGAATTACTTGGAATTTTATTAAAAGTTTGCTGTCTACTGAATTTTAACAACTTTTTAAATGTATGCCACGATTTTATGTACTTTGAGGGTAAATATACTGGTTGGATAGAAGTCGAAACATTTTTTTAAGTAGAGTCATGGGTTAAGTATGGAGCAAACATCGAAATAGAAAAAAAAATCTGCTCTACCATACATTTGAGTACAGTCAGTACTACAGTTTTGTATACGGTCTTTCATGACCTTACCTATTTTGAATGGTCGATCAAAATTGCAACTGTGATCGGTCTGGTCTAATGGAGCGTGTTACTTTAGGTCTAATAAGAATGCAAGTTTAAAAAAATATTTTTTTCGAGGTAGGTAGCATAAATCATTTTATAAGTTGAATTATGTGTGGATTTGTATTAGATCGACCTTTATTTATTTTGTGTATTGACTAAAACCTGCGTTATAGAAATATGTTATTATTTCTGTATCAGTTAGTGCCATTCAAAATGATGCAATTACTGATATATGCTATTCAACACAGCTATCCAGGATGGGGATGATGATGATGATGATTGAAATCTCAAATATTAATATTTATGCATGAGAGATTCACAAAGAGCATTGGTGCAATACAACGTGATCAGAGGCATTAACTTAGACCTTGACCATCGAAGCATTGAACACACTCGTATTAAATGAGTTTTTTTTAACTTTCTGTACGATTTGTATCGCCTCTTACACTATCGCCTGAAGGTAGACACATAGTGAGGAAATATACATTTTCAGCCAGTTTGTGTCCACTATCTATTTAATATGGTGACAGGCTTACTATTAGGTCGGCAAAATGACGTTATGAGAACTTTCCGTTCAAGTCATCTTGGATATGGGGTTATCTGGTATCAGTGCGTTCAGTATGACCTCCTGAAAAAAAATGTATGACGTGACAAGCACTAGCATTATACAGCAAATTTAATAGTATTTTCCAACGTAGTAAGCAATTGTAACATATTTATTTTTTACCATTTAATGCAGTTTTCAATCGATTCTCAATCCAAAAATAGAATCGTTGTACTTAAATCTTTATTGATAGTACCTACGTCCTTAGAAAAATTATATGTCTAGATTGAACCTAACACTTCTAACGTATAAAACAAAACGGTCCTGTATTCTTAGGTTTGTGTGCGTGAAGCGTCATACAAATTATGTCTGTGTGCGTGTATATGGATAGGGTTTAAAGGCTGGTTGCAATTTTTTTCGATGTTTTCTTAGCTTCGACTGTCAATCTAGTTAAACAACGTGTTAATGAATTAACGCAAAACTAGAAAGTAGTTTGTTTAGAATCGAGAGCAGAATCGAATTATCATGATTTCAACATAGGTTACATTTTTCAAAATATTAAATAGTTTGTTTGTATAATTTAAAATTTTCTGAACTTGATGCCAACCCACCGCACGGGCACACTCGCCCTACATACTAACAAAACAAGATTCTTAAAATGTATATATGAGCACGTTAGCGCTTTCATTCATTGCTGAAATGATAACAAATCATTTTTGCCTCAAAACTTAAAATGCGAATAACTTTAAATTTTGTCTATCAAAATAATGCAATTATTGTTTCAATCCAATCATTTTGTTATAAATCAGTTGGGGTGTATGAGGTTTTGCGCTTATTCATTAACACGTTGTATAACTTATCCAAGCCTATGTCTTATTTTTAAGGGTATATAACCGTTGGCGCGGTTCATACGAACGAAGTTTGGTTATATTTTCAATACTAACCAAATTTAAGTCAATGACATTTTTAAGAAACTAATCTCTATGCTCGTATTTTGTCAGATTTTCGTTACAATGTATAGTTTTAAAGTTACAGTGCCTCAAAGATTTCCATACAAATCTTAAATTAAACCTAGCATTGAAACTATATATTAACGAAAATCGGACAACATTCGAGCATAGCGATTTGTTTCTAGATTGTTAGTGCAAAATGTTTAATTGGTTATTATTGAAAATATAACCAGACTTCGTTTGTATGGAGCGTGCCAGAGGTAATATCCCCATAAGCTCCTGAAAATTGAGAATAGAGACAGTTGAAACGAAGGCATAGAACGTAGATTGAGCGCAGTTTCGGACCAAAGAGAATGGAATCACTATATGTTTCGGACTATAAATTGGTTTCGTGCCATCTATCATCTATTCGAATTGGCTTTAACCGCAGAATGGAACAACTTTCTCAATAGTGGATAGTTTTTGTTGCACATCACCACTAGGACTCTATTTACAACTTGTAAATAATGGGCAAAGAGTTAACCGTATTATTGGCTTATAAAAGGGTATTTGACAGGTTTTTAAAAACTGTTCTACGTTAATCACTGATGTCTAAGGACTCTATAAAAAATGTATATTTTACGTTCCATTACATATAGTGCAAGAAAAAACTAAAGCAAAAATTATTATTTAAATATCCCGCGAAAACGCTTTTCCTAATATTATACGTGGCTACAGGCAGGTGACGTCACGATGACGTAAACTTTGTTCGACACTCACATTCTACACGCAACTGTTTACAAGCAGTTGACGTCATCAAACATTCGGCCAATCACAGTCGTTTACGAACACGTGACTAAAGTATAAAAATATATTTTCTTCGTCGATTTTCTCTTAAAATATCCAGTATTTTACTTAACTGACTGAATAGTTGGTATTCAAAATTAATATTCAATACGGATGGCATCAATAGATCCTTTATTTTACACGCTGTTAAATACCCTATTGGGACCAGTTGAGCTATTGTGTATGTTTCGGATTATACAACATGTTAATGAATTAACGTAAAAAAAGAAAGTAATTTGTTTGGAATCGAGAGCAGAATCGAATTATCATAGTTTTAACATAGGATTTTTTTTTCAATATTTTAAATAATTTGTTTGTAAATTTTACTGAACTCGATCTCAACCCACCGCACGGGCACACTCACTTACTACCAAAACAAGATTCTTAAAATGTATCCACGAGCACGCTAGGCTTTTCATTCATTGCTGAAATGATAACAAATCATTTTCAAAATAATGACATTATTGTTTCAATCTAATTATTTTATTGTAAATCCAACTGATTTATGAGTTATGGTGTATGCCGGTATTGCGCCTATTCATTAACACGTTGTATAGATCATCATACCTTTCCTAGGTTCCTGCTCTTATCTGATTTACCTACCACAAATTTACTTTTGCATAAATGTCGAACAGTTGGAAAATTATTATCTAAACCGGCTTTGACAGTACTAAAAACGTAAGGCAGGTTCACAGGTACGCATTTCACTATTGTATTTCCCCTCGGCGTTAACGCACGAATTGCTTTGAATGGAAAAGCTTTGAAAGAAATCCCTACGCACTGACTTTACGTTCGTATAACCAGTGACCTATAACTTAGGTCACTGGTTCGGGTGTAGGTGTAGTACTGATAATTAAAGTGAAAGCTTTGGACCCATTCCCGTTTCTAGGGCGGTCCGATAGCCCAGTCTTTAGTGAACCTGCTTGCTGTGCTGAGGAATGCGGGTTCGAATCCCTCAAGGGGCAAATATTTGTATGATTAATTCAAATATTTTTACCAGAGTCATGGTCAGGTTTGTATTCATACAGGGTCAACCAAACAGAATGACCCAATATCGAATTCGGGAAAAACAAAACACCTGTCCCATACATTTGGATCGAGTAGCCATTGACGTTTTCTATGGTTTAACTGATTTCTTCACCTCCATAAAACAGTTGTTCATTTTGATTTGCTTTCGACTGACTGAAGCCTGGCCCTGTGATATTAAAACGCATTTAGCCCCACTTGCGCCAACCTGGGTTAGCAATTAACTCTGGGTTAAATAGCTAACTCGGATTTTCTGCTATACTAAAAATCATAGATTTCAAACTTAACCACGAGTTATTTTCTAACCCAGGGTGACGCAAGTGGGGCTTAATTTGACACTCTTTATATAGGTAGTTAAAGCTCAATCTCTTTTATTATCTGATGCTTCTATCTATGTTCCACAACATCTGCAAACTCACTCAACTAGCCAAGAAACCTGACATCATTTTGCACTTTCATTCCTCACAAAACAGTCTCCTTACCTCATTTTAACCTTACGATAAAAGTATGAAAATAGTATAAATCATGATGCTTAAAATATGTAAAGAACTGTAGTAGTACCACCGAATAGATAAAGAAATATATCAGAATAGATATCAGAAAAGCAGGGAGTCTACCCGGACATTCAAATTCGCAATTGCGTGAACGTTTTCGTTCCAATGTCAACTGTATTACAATGAAGTTCAGACCGAAACGGTCGCGATAAATTGAAAATTGAAAGTCCCGTACAGGGCCCAGCTTCATACAAGCTCACGACCGACGCGGCGGCCGGTACATTCCTACATACGCAGCGTGCGGCAATACGTGAACGTTCACGTACGAGAATGAGCCACAATTTGGTAGAAACATCGCTGCGCATGTAAGGGTGTTGGTACTGGTTGCCGCGAGCTTGTATGAAGCTGTTTTTCTGGTAGGATATATATTCTTTGGTATTACGTCACAATATAGTATGAATGGAATTGGAACTAGGGCACGCAATGTTTCTGTACCGCTGCGTTGAGGACTCTCCAGCCCTCTCACCTTGTTGTAACGATCCTCTATTAGGGGAACGTCGAGTACTTGAGATGTTTTTCCGTTTTTAATGGCAAGCATTTTTGTTCTTAGAGTTCGGTGTGTTATAGATTTTTGGAGCAATGATTTCAATTATTTCTCTTTCTCTATCCTCGGGAAGGCTGGAGAGCTATGTGGCGCGTCTTTTCAGATGCCTAAGTTCAGAAATAGAAGGCGATGATATACTGATCACAGAGTAGGTACTATAACTAATGATGATGTCACAGTTTTCAGCAAAATGTGTCGTTATAAATTAAAATATTACACCAACTTACTTCTTTATGGCATACTACATATAGCCACACGCCTCGTCAATAAAATATGTATTACTTTCCGATTCGATAACAATAAGTATACATCGTGCCAAATTAACTAGGAAAACAACTTTTTAAATCTCCATCTAATCTGACAGAATCTATATTAGAATTCCGGAAGTTGATGCAACGCTGAAAATCTTTCATTCCCATGATTAAATAATCGACTTATATTATTTAAGAGCTACGCTCTTGTCGGTGGAGTATTCGCCAATCCAGTTTATTTTCCGCTATCTAGTGTCTTGAGTTCTTGATACAACACGACATCAACCTTTCCTTCACTTAGGCTAGATAACTGTGTCTAGGTCATCCACTGCCTCTCTTCCCCTTTTCTACCTATTAGCAAAATAGCCATCGAAAATGGTTTTTCGGTTAAAGTCTAATAGAGGTTCAACCGAAAATCAATTCTACTTTTATATATCTGTAAGAAATCTAGTTACTTTTCCTCAAAACCATTAGGGAATGACTTTCCTACAAAAGATATGTTGGTCAATGAATGTCGTTTCGCGGATTTGTTAGTTCAGTAGTTTTGTGATTACGTTTTGTTGTGTACAAGGTGTTACAAAAATACAAATAAATATTTAATGGGGTGGTTCAGACCATCCAACTGAGCAAAATTCACTATGGAGCAAACATCTAAATAAAAATCGAATCGAAAAAAAAATCTGTTGTTCCGTACATAGGAGTCTAGTCGATACGACAGTTTTATATGAAACACCTAAGTTTTTTTTTGCGTTTTCGATGTTGGCTCCATTGTGAACGTTATTCAGTTTGATGGTCTAAACCACCCTTCAATGTTTATTGTTAACACCTTGTATACCTATACAATTAGATAGTACCTACATAAACTCACAACCATAACTCTTTTGGGGTTAAAAATCTGAACAATTGCTTAGCTACAACTCTCTTGAATTAAGTGTTGTAATTACCTAAATAATTGATAACTTCATAATTAACAAAAATTAAGAAATTTGGGATGCCTTTGCCATCATTTGTAGTTCCGGCTTCAAAATACCCCTTGAAATTATATATTTTTCTCAAAAAATTAACATTTGGTCCCTGGATTACGACGATATGCTAAGGTTGTTGAGGCAAGCCTCATAGTCTCATAAAAAGACATGTCCCATTTTATTGACTGCGAACGATTATTATAAGGCTGGTTCAAGACGATCGGTATGAGGTTCTGAATTAAATGATAGAATTCGGAATTGCCATTCTATCAAAATACCAAATTTTACTGCAAGGTATATTACAGAACGTAGGGTATATTAATATGTAAAGATTTAAAAATCACTCAAGAAAAGACGCATTTTAACAAGTCTATTACATACATTTTTAATCAAATAGAGAGGATCATTCTGACATAATAATGAAAAATAATGTTTGAAAAGCATGATCAGTCTATCAAATTAAACTAGGTACTTTATCTAAACGCGATTTTAATGTTAGTCGCAAAAAATTTTTCAATTGAATGGCCTCATCTCCTAAAAATATTGTATAAATATCAGAAGGATCTTGTATTTGAATCTGACCAGCTGACTGTTCCGAATTCAAAAACCGACTTTGATCGTCTGATGCAAGCCTTATAATGGTAAAGATTGTCAAGAGGGTGAATACGTTGTGAAAAAGATTACTGTCATATTTTAAAGTTCCCCTTCAAAGCGCAAAGTTATACAAATATTTATTTTACGAAATGACTGTCGTTTATTATGTCGTTTTTTTTCATAGAAACAGGTTGTGGGGGTGCAGAAGATGCGATCCGTTTGATTAGAAGTTATGAAAGAAGTGCATTTTGTAAAAAGATTTAAGTAATATTGAAGAGTCTGGGGTCCGGGGTGGTAAGTCGATAATGACATAACCAAAGATATAAGATAAAGTGTCCACTTTTTTTGACGTTTAGGTTTGAGTGTGTGGTGTCAAGTAGTATGGACAAAAGGCACCAAGTGACATATGGCCTTATGTTTACGGTCACTTTTCACACACACTAGCTCAAAAAAAGTGGACAGCCGCATAAACAAATATATATAGTTCCATCTCCTTCTACTATTAAAGGTACGTCATAAGACAAAAGAGACTAACTACAATCGTAAATTTATGCGGACTCTATGGAGATCCTTCCTCTGAGGACATAACATAAAATATGCTTTTTTTTTTCACGCCCAAATACAACAAAGACGGATAATATTACTGGCGAAGTCTTTCAAAATGTCGAAGCTATTCAAAATGTTATAGAGACCATTTAAATAATGATCAGAATGTATATTTAATTAAATATTATTATCATCGTTACCTATCTTCTTTTTATATGAAAATTTATCATAATAGATACACTATTGTGATAAATTTTCATATCAAATAAATGATCTTTGACTTTGACTTTTATAATTAAGTATCGTTTTATTGAATACTCATCATTTAGGCTATATCAGCGACGCAGCCGCAGTAGAGTACGTGAAACGTCTTGTACACACGGCGACAGATCAACCTACCCATAGTTGACCTCTATGTTCATGGACATAAGGTCCAACTATGGGCAGGTTGATCTGTCGCCGTGCGTACCGAGTAATGTCTTAAGTAATGGTAATAAAATAATGCCAGATGCTATACTTCTAAAGTAATAAAGCGATCTTGTCTTAACAGATTTTGTTACGTTATAACCCCCTACTGACCGAAATGAAAGACGTTTCACTAGATGAATAGATAATAATAGTACATTATTATCAGTCTTATGGTTTCACCATGGAACTGACGTAGCGTTTCACGTCAAAAACAACTTTACAAACAAAAATAAAATGTGAAGATTAAAATAGAATCATGACATCAACAGACTACAATTTGAACAATGACATGATGATGATGATGATTGTTTGATGATTTGTTTCATTAAGACATAGAACGTAACGATTAATAAAACACATTAATTTAATAGAAGGAAACCTCGTAGCCTATAAATATTAAATGCATTCATATTTTCAAGCTTCATAAAATATTATCTAAAAAATGACTGACACGGAATTGTATACATTTAAAATAATCCTTTCACTCTGTGAGTTAGATAATGAAAAGGGTTTAAAAGCGATTAGTTGAGCGTCACTCCGTTCTGTGTTTAATTATTGCACACATTTATTTACACATTAGGTTAATGGCAAAAACCGGTCCCTCATTCCGAATAAATCGTCCGAGATCCCGTAGGCCGGACTTTCGACAAAATACAAAGAGTACAGAAGGAGCACGTAAACTTAGAGGAAACTAGATCAGTTCTCTGTGGATACCTTCCACAGAGAACTGATCTAGTCTCCTCTAAGTTTATGGGCATTGGGCATTGTACATACAGCAAATCGCTCAATTATAAGCAAGCAACTATTGGTTAATATTCAATAACATATTTTTTATTGAGTAGTGTCGCTCAGCATCTAGAAAATTCTTGTGACGGTGGACAGTGGATATAATTTTTTGCTTAGAATGTGAAAAACAATGAAACAACCTATTAACGAGGTAAATAGTTCGGGTTAAGCGATGCTGCAGGTGACGCTACAGCTGAAAACGGTGGACTGGGATCCATGAGATGCATAAATAATTGAAATTACCCTAAGCCCTTCTGCACTTAAACTATTTTGAGTTAGGATGTAGTCATTTGTTTCTATGTATCGTCCCGCATTCTCTCGGACAAAGAATTCCGGAGCTATTGTTCTAAAAGCTTATCTTTTGTACAACATTTTGGTAAGGGGAAAAGTCAGTGATAATTAGGATAATGGTATGTAAGGGAAATAGGCTGAAAGACCACTAAGTTACTTGTTTTTGCTAACGTTTCAGTCATAGCCGTTACAAAAAAGCACTTAATACCTACCGACATGTAACTATAGTTTAGCAAAACCAAATATAGTATAATAAACGCAAAGCCTGAAAACCGTTATAAAACCGATAATAACACATTTGATCAGAATCTTATTTAAAAGAAAAACAAAATGCCCGACTCTCCTCACAGTCAAACAGAAATAAGATGGTGCGAGCAAACGCGCCTTTCGGTTCGTCCTTCATGAACGCACGCACATGCCTGTCTGTATGCGCTTGCGCATCATCATTTTATGCCTTTGCTCGCCTCTAAAATTCCCCTGAAGTGCGGGGTGAGATGCGGTATCTAATGTGAGTGAGGGGCAATACTATTATTGAATCAGCGTAGTGTCGGACTCCCTACGGCCCGCTAGACCGACAATCTAAGAAAGGTAGCGGAGAGCGACTTGATGAGGAAGGATGAAGATAGAGTTTTGTGGCGCGCCTTGGGAGAGGCCAATGCTCAGCGGTGGACGATGATAGACTGATAATGATTATTTAATCCTGTGGCTGTGGGAAAATGCATATTATTGTACGATGACAAAAAAAACATAATAAAGTAATTTAAATTGATTGATGACAATAAAACAGTGAACTCGTGCTTGAACTACAGGGTGTTAGGGTAAACAGTTGCATTTTTATTGCAGTTGCATTTTCTTAATGGCCACTTATTTTAAGTTAAGAAAGTGTTTGCAGGACCAGCGAGTGACGTCACTCTCTGGATCGAAAAACAACGTTATCCCTTCATTTTAAAATCTCTTACAAAAAAAAAATTGTTATTGAGACAATTATCTCGAAATGGTGTTCGATTCAGCCCTCCAAAAAATACTCAACATACCGAATTTTAATGTTACTGCATTATACAGGGTGTTAATGTAAACAGTTGCATTACTTTAAGGGGTGATTTTACCCATGATACTGAACAACTTTCCCTAAGAAAATAGAAAGAAATTCGCAAAACAAATAGATTAATTCAGTATGGAAAGTTCAATATTTTTTTTGCGCATTTCCTATTTTTTTGCGGGATCATAGGGAAAGTTGTTCAGTGTAGTTCATGTGTATAATCACCCCTTAAAGTAATGCAACTGTTTACCCTAATAACCTGTTTGATGTTATGACTTCCAGAACAGGTTGATCGATATGCTGAAGTTTATAGGAAGTACCTAAGTGACATAAACTTACGATTGATGATGTTTGAGTTGAACTCTGGATAGGATCTTAAGAGCGTTTACGCCGGTTAGTTGCGGCCTCGAAACAAAATTAGAGATTTCTCAATCTAAAAAACCTACAATAAAACTTTATCCACAAGCCTAAAAGCTGTTTTTATACCAAACTTTTAAAGGTTTCTTAGAAACAATCGCAAATAAAAGCTTAAACTTCATGAATTCATGTAAAAAATATATTTTAAACCAAAAAAGAATTTTTCGATTTGCGCCGTGTTTGTTGGTCCGTGATTGTTTTGGGTCACCCACGTGTAGTGTAACCATCGTTCAAAATTAAAGATTTCTCAATCTAAAATACCTACAATAAAAATTTTCCATACTAACTTTATACACAAGCCTAAAAGCTGTTTTTATACCAAACTTTTAAAGGTTTCTTAGAAACAATCGCAAATAAAAGCTTAAACTTCATGAATTCATGTAAAAAATATATTTTAAACCAAAAAAGAATTTTTCGATTTGCGCCGTGTTTGTTGGTCCGAGATTGTTTTGGGTCACCCACGTGTGGTGTAACCATCGTTCAAAATTAAAGATTTCTCAATCTAAAAAACCTACAATAAAAATGTTCCATACTAACTTTATACACAAGCCTAAAAGCTGTTTTTATACCAAACTTTTAAAGGTTTCATAGAAACAAAAGCAAATAAAAGCTTAAACTTCATGAATTCATGTAAAAAATATATTTAAACCAATAAATATATGTGGATTAAAGTTGTTCTCGGTCTCCGTAAAGGTACCTAGTCAAATGGTTCTTCTTCTATATTCTTCGTTATTTTATCTGGATAGTATTTTTATCTTATAATTTTATTAAAGCATTTGATATTGCCAGTAAAGTAAGGGCGACCCTTAGAGTGCGTCCACATCTGGCGAAAACGCGGCGAATGCGCAGCTCGCACACTGGTCGCGGGCCGCTCGCGAGCCGCTCACGATCTGCGCGGGTGCATTTTATGCTCGTGCGTTTCTACTGCGCAGCTCGCGGGCGCGCATTCGCCAGATGTGGACGCACCCTTACATTACTGGCAAGATAAAATTCATTGATTATAAGCTAAAAAACCTGGTCAATATGGCATGTTCCTCTTAGATTTTTATACGATTTACCAGTAGTACCTACCTACCTACTTTTCTTTTATTGGGCTTTGAATTCTGAAGATTGCAGCTCTAGACAGATTTTTCGATTTCATTGAGAATCTATTACTGAATAGCATTCGCTAAGTAACGTCATTATTTGAGACTTTTCAAACAAACCAGCCACGTCTGACTACCAATTTGTATAAAAAGTCGGAAGAAAGAAATCAAATTTCGTCAAGTTAAACAAAATAACAAAAATCTTTGGACTGTTGTTTATTGATTTGTATGTGCAAACCGTTTTAATGTTTTGATTTTATTCAGTAAAACTTTGTGTATCCTAGATTTTGGATAACACATGGTAGCCCTATCGGTGACCAAACGTGATAATTAATTATCCCTCCGTGCTTCCCAACACGACCTACTCGTTTGTTTCGTTTTAGATTTTGTTTTTTGACACGAAAATGAAGGGCGCGATGATAAATTTTGTTTGCTGTAAAAATCACATTTGGGATTTGATTGCACTCAATCAAAAACTGGTGACAGTTATTTACTTGTGATTTTAACGTTTTTTTTAGATCACAAGTCACGAACGGAGCATCCGAAATAAGCCTAAAAATACACAAATAAAAAAACTTATGGTCGTACTGTTATAAAACCTATTTGTTATGTAATATGCTGAGCCATACCTTTCCCCCCAACCCTCAAGATGTTGGTCAGCATATTATTCAGAGACGATAGTCAGTTCGCGTCGGGACATTAACCGAGCTAGACCTTTGCTGGGTCAAGTAATTAATTGTTTTATAATAATAATTCATTTTTAGTCTTATTAAACAGACAAATTCATTTTTAAATAAAAATCCTTTTTTTTAAAAACAATCCCTCTTCATCTCTTATAACATTGGTGGCAGCGTAAAAGGATTCATTTTGAATACCTACGGTCCGTCTCCGAGTTTGTAACCTGAACGTGCACCCAGTAACCATACCTAGTGTCAGTGACTCTACCCAGCGCAGTGCTAGTAACCTTACCCAGCATCAGTGTACTCCAAAGACTATCCAGCATATCTAATTGTCCCTGAAAAAGAAATATATCATCCAACGCCGAACTCCAGTATCCAGCATCCAGCTCCAGCATACAGTGACCAGCTCCAGTATCCAGCTATCAGCTCCAGTATCTAGCGATCAGCCCCAGTATCCGGCGGTCAGCTTCAATATCCAGCGATTAGCTCCAGTATCCAGCATCCAACACTCAGCTCCAGAATCCAGCTGTAATATCAATCATCATCATCATCGTGTCCAGAAGTAACGTAACATGTTCCTGTTCCTCTTCTTCAGTGCTCTGCCGTAAGTGTATCCATTCATTATTTTCGCGAAAGAAAGTGAAAGTGTAAAATTTAAGTCAGTGATATTCATCCAATCCTACATAGAGACATTATACCTACTCGTTTCATAAGACAAAAGCTTCACTCTTAAAGTAATTTAATACACGCTAAGTCCTTATCTATCAACGGTTAGTGTAAACATCCGAGCCTTTGGCCGTCTATCACACCGTTCAACTTACATTATTTATAATGGCAAATAGAGACGAAAAACCCGTTGAAGAAAAAGTTGATATCACCATACTATTCAAATTCATTAAGCCGTTTGACGGTTCACGGGAAAAATTAAACTCTTTTCTTACTAATTGTAATAATGCTTACAGTTTAGCCGCAAAAACCCAAAAACCTCTTTTATTCCAATACATTTTAACTCAATTAGAGGGAAGAGCGGAGTCTGCCTGTTCCATCAAAGAATTTGACAACTGGGAACAACTCAATGATTTTTTAAAGAGCCAATTTGGTGAAAAGAAGCACTATGCCCATCTGATTGCAGATCTACAAGAATGTCGACAAGGCTCAAATGAGCCTGTCCAACAGTATGCCCTACGAGTCGAAACATGTCTATCCAAGTTACTTACTGAAATCACGCTTTCTAACAAAAAGAAATCTGAACTCAATGGAAAACACTCAGCTATGGAAGATCTTGCTCTCCATACATTTTTACTTGGTTTATTACCACAAATTTCAAACAATGTCCGCAACAAAGACCCTTCAAATTTAAATGAAGCTATAAACCTTGCTATATCCGAAGATAAAATTATAAAACTTCAGCATAAACACAATTCACCATCGACCAGCAGTAATAACTCAATGTCACGTCCTATTCGCCAGCAAACGCCTAGAACGAGCAACATGAATATGCGCCCCATGTCGTATAACCAAAATGTCCCCTTTTGCAGATATTGCAAAACCCAAGGTCATACAATAGATGTATGTCAAAAACGCGAGTTTAATAACAATCGATTCAAAGTCCTTCAAAACCCATCTCAGCCAACACGGGCCTTGACATTCAATCAATCTCAATCGAATCAACGATTCCCAAATAATCCACGTAATGGATTCCCTAACCAAAGAGTTCATACAATTGAAACCGATGGTAACTCCGAGCCAAATCCAGAGTCTAAAGAATTACTCGAAATCGAATGGAATCCTGATCATAATTTAAACGAGTAATGGTCTCACGAAGGTGTCTCGTGGGGCCTCAGCAGCTTCCAAAACAAAATTCATTAAAAAACGACACCCATTCTTTTAAGGATCACACGGGTAACCAGCCCCAAGCAAGCATCCATTCTTCTAAACCCATGGATCACACGGGTAACCAGCCCCAAGCAAGCATCCATTCTTCTAAATCCATGGATCACACGGGTAACCAGCCCCAAGCAAGTGTCCACTCTTCTAAATCCAAGGATCACACGGGTAACCAGCCCCAAGCAAGCGTCCACTCTTCTAAATCCAAGGATCACACGGGTAACCAGCCCCAAGCAAGTGTCCACTCTTCTAAATCCAAGGATCACACGGGTAACCAGCCCCAAGCAAGTGTCCACTCTTCTAAATCCAAGGATCACACGGGTAACCAGCCCCAAGCAAGTGTCCACTCTTCTAAATCCAAGGATCACACGGGTAACCAGCCCCAAGCAAGCGTCCACTCTTCTCAACCCAAAGATCACACGGGTAACCAGCCCCAAGCAAGCGTCCACTCTTCTCAACCCAAAGATCACACGGGTAACCAGCCCCAAGTCCAAAATAATATGAAATCGACCAAAAACCGATTAAATCCAATCCATAAGATCACGTCCAACATTTCAAAACGATTCTTGCCTCATATCTTACTCAGTCCTGACGTCGCCGATCATCCTCTGACCTTTCTTATCGACACTGGATCATCTGTCAGCCTAATAAAGAAATCCTCCATATCCCGTTTGCCTGACCTGAAAAAAGAAAAAATCAAATTAAAAGGAATTGATGACACCACCGATTCACTCCTCACTCTTGGCCATTGCAACCTAAAACTGTTTCCGAAAATCAATCAACCAGTAGAATACAGATTTCATGTCGTAGACAAAATTAACCTTACTTATGATGGCATTATTGGCAACGACCTTTTAGATGAATTAGAATGCAACATTGATTATAATCAGAATACTATTCGAATCGGCCTGATCACAGTGAAACTTCAGTTTTGTGAACCAGTGTATACAATACCACCCCGAACAGAAATCGTAATCGAATGCCCAGTATCCAATCCTAATCTCAAAGAGGGTCTTGTCCTAGATCAACACGTGTCTGACACTCTTTTTATTGCAAACTGTATGGTCCGGGTTAAAGATAATAACCGTATAAACGTTACAATAGTCAATACGTCTGAAGACAGCGTAACACTAGATCCAAATTTAAAACTAAAACTAGATTCTTTTGACCAAAATACCGTCGCCTCTGTATCTGAAAGCAATAATATTTACCCTGAAACCTCAAAACGAACTCAAGAAGTCCTTAACTTACTTAGAACATCTCATTTGAACGATGAAGAGGCTGAAGTCTTAGCTGAAGCCTGTTCCCAATACTCTGACATTTTTCATCTTCCAGATGATAAACTTACATCCACACCTGCTATTCAGCATAAAATTAGAACAACCAATGATGTCCCTGTAAGCACAAAGACTTACAGATTTCCTGAAGTCCATAAAAAAGAAGTTGACAATCAAATTAATAAAATGCTTGACCAAGACATTATATCACCCTCAGCGTCCCCTTGGTCTTCGCCTATATGGGTAGTACCAAAAAAATTAGACGCATCCGGAGAACGCAAGTGGAGAGTAGTCATAGACTACCGAAAGTTAAATGATGTGACCATTGGTGAAACGTATCCCATTCCTCAAATCTCCGAGATCTTAGATCAATTGGGTAAGAGCAAATATTTCTCAACGCTAGATCTTGCGTCTGGCTTCCACCAAATAGACGTTTCTCCCGAAGACGCCGACAAAACAGCCTTTTCTGTCCCTCAAGGACACTTTCAGTTCAACCGAATGCCATTTGGGCTCAAAAACGCCCCATCTACCTTTCAAAAACTAATGAATAATTGTCTTTCTGGCATCCAAGGCATCCGGTGCTTTGTGTACCTAGATGATATCGTAATATACTCCTATGATCTTTCGTCTCATATTGAAAATCTTACAGCCGTCTTCGATAGACTCCGCAGCTTTAACTTAAAGTTGCAACCAGACAAATGTGAATTCCTTCGAAAAGAAGTCGCATATCTTGGACATGTGATAAGTGATCGAGGCGTACAGCCAAATCCTGAAAAAATCAAAGCCGTAACAGATTATCCTACCCCTAAATGTCCAAAAGATATAAAATCATTCCTTGGACTAGTCTCATACTACAGGCGTTTTATCCCAGACTTCGCTAAAACATCAAAACCTCTTACAACGCTCTTGAAGAAAGACGTCCCCTTTAAATGGGCCAATGAACAACAACTTGCATTTGAAGAGCTCAAAATAAAATTAACTACAGCGCCCGTTTTAATATACCCTGATTTCTCAAAACCCTTTCACCTTACCTGTGATGCATCAAATTATGCTATTTCCGCCATCCTCTCTCAAGGACCATTGGGTAAAGACCAACCAATTGCCTTCTCGTCCCGAACATTAAATAAAAATGAATGTAACTACAGTACAACCGAAAAGGAACTACTCGCAGTCGTATTCGGTTGCAAGTTTTTCAGACCTTACCTCTTTGGGAGGAAATTTACAATCATTACCGATCATCAACCCCTAAAGTGGTTATTTAACCATAGAGATCCTAGCAGCAAATTGCAACGCTGGCGGCTAAAATTAGAAGAATATGAGTATGAGATAGTATACCGCAAAGGAAAACTAAATAGCGCTGCAGACGCACTTTCTAGATTCCCTGTTAATCCGATTAATACCCATGATACTAATGACCTTCAACAACCTAGACCTGAAACCAACCTTAATCCAGAAAATAATACTATTCCTGGATCCAGATGTACCGATCCAGTCGAATCTACCGAACTTTCATCTCCAAATCTTCAATTTTCTCCAGGTGATCTTGACATAATTGAAGACCTAATAAATAATCCTATAATGTCACCGAATCCTGAACTCTCTCCCGGAAATTTAGACTCTATAATGGATCTATTAGAAAACCCGAGACCCGTCAATAGCGAAGAAACTCAAAAGGCTTCGACCAGTGGTCAAGAACAGATTTCCATCAACCCTGTACCTCCTATAAATGAAGATTCATATTCTACTTTCTTAAAGAAATTCCCAAACTCTAAACCTGACACCAATATCTCTGAACATAATAGTCACTTGCTCAAGAGCACACAAAAAATAATTATTATCCCTACTTCTCTTGACTTAGACGAGTCAATGCCTCATATACAAGACATTCTGAGTAATTATCCTTGCTCAACAGAACTTATCCAATCTGAGAAATCCTTACATTCCTACCAAAGCGTGGATTTACACAATAAAAATTATTACTTCTTGTATGTAAAGGTACATTCCTTCGACGATTGTACATATTCGGATATTTTTGAATCTTTAAAAAACCTTCGAAACAAACTTATAGACCCCGATGAAAATGTGAAAGAGTTTAGTATATCCGACTTCAAAAATCCATTTGATAAACACTCCTTTGTAAAAATATATAACATGCTCACCTATCTCTTCGATAAAACAGGTATCCACATTCACATCCATCATGACAGCATTATATACCCTTCGTTAAGTGAAATTCCAAAAATCCTCAAAGAAAATCATGACATACCAACTGCAGGCCACTTAGGCTCTTCACGAATGTATAATAGAATCAGAGAACAATATTCCTGGAAAAATATGCGAAGTGACATTGAGGACTATGTAAAAAACTGCTCATCATGCCAATCCAACAAAGCCCTACGTAAAGTAAACCGTGCACCCATGGAAATAACCACCACTTCTACTGCACCATTTCAGCGTGTCGCCCTCGATATCGTTGGGCCCCTTCCAGAGGCAGGAACTGCCAAACTCAGGTTTATCCTCACAATGCAAGACGATCTTACCAAATTTTCAGTGGCTTATCCTTTACGTAACACCACAGCCGAAGAAACTAGTGAATGTTTAATACATTTTATATCCTTGTTTGGTTTGCCCAAACAAATACTTACAGATCAAGGTTCTAATTTTACAGCAGAACTGTTTAAACAAACATGCTCATTTCTAAAAATTAAACAATTGTGGTCCAGCCCATACCATCCTCAAACACAAGGAGCTTTAGAAAGAAGCCATTCAACTCTCAAAGAATACCTTAAATCATTCGTCAATGAAAGCCAAACTGATTGGCCTCGTTATGTTTATACGGCCATCCTAACATATAATACCAATATACACAGCACAACTCACTACAGCCCATACGAACTGCTGTACGGTTACAAACCATACATCCCCAATTCAATTTACGATACTGCACCTGGTGTAACTTACCACGACTATGTCCAGATGCTCCAGCATAGATTAAAACACTCCTGGGAAAAAGCTGTAGAGAATATACAGAGATCCAAAGAAAGCTCCAAGACGAATTACGACTCACATACTCGTCCTGTCACTTACCATGTTGGCGACTACGTATATCTGAAAAATCATCTGAGGCTACGAAAGGCGCTTTCACCCATTTGGAAAGGTCCCTATAAAGTTGTGAAAATTAATGGCAGGAACACTCTTACCCTGCTAATTAATCGTCGTCATGTATCCCATCATTACGATGAAGTTAAACTAGCTCGTCGTGACGATATAAATAATACTTAAATATTTTAGAAGTTTAGATTAATGAAATAGATATTAAAATAGAAAGATAAGACTTAAGTATTATAAGTATTTTTGTTTTGCTTTATTACAGTGCCTTCTCCCTAACACAAGAGAATTATGTTGAACCGGCATCGAAGGGTCCTGGTATATATCTGGATTCTGTCGGGTCACTAAAACTTATTGATGGATTCCTAAATGTAATCATTCCAGCAGATATTTCATTCTATCAACCTCATTTAGAAAACATTAACGGTGTGATAGGCACCGCAAGGTACCTATGCAAACAGAGCGATGTGTTCCGAGAATCAGAATGTCATAATATGATACAACCATTGTCAACACGTTATAATGATATCACTAAAAACTTCAAATCTATTTCTCATCTAATGTCTAATAAAAAGTCTAAAAGATCAGCATGGTTTGGAGGTGTAGGCACAGTTTTCAAACATTTGTTTGGAACTATGGATCAAAACGATGCCATAATGTACAACAACGCCATTCATACCGTACAGACTGATGAAAAGGAATTAGCAAAACTGGTAAAAAATAATATTTTGATTACAACCTCCACTTTGTCTTCTTTTAAAGAAATTATAAATAAATTAAGTACATATGAACAAAGTCTAAATAGCGCAATTGAAACATTAATTATGCATTCTAAGGAAATGTCCACTGTAACTAATAAATTACTAATAAGGTCTAAAATGTTAGAATTATTGAACATCTTAGAGAATAGTTTGTTAGCCCTATCTTTTAAGTTAGAAGATATTTTGAATGCTATCATGTTTAGCAAAGTTAACATTTTAAATACAAACATTATAACCCCCGATCAGTTATACATAGATCTAGTTGAAAACTATAGATTTCTACCTAAATCCAAAGAATTACCAGTCTCTTTGGTCTTAGATAACATTCACATACTGTTAAATGTTTCAGAAATAGCTAGCTACTATACCGACAATAAAATTGTGTTTGTACTAAAAATTCCACTTGTAAATCCGAATGAATACAACCTGTATCAAAGTGTACCATTTCCTATGGCACACAATATTTCTGCACCTAACTCCTATTCTGTTATCATTCCTTCGACTAAGTACATAGGTATAACTAGAGATAAGTCGCACTATTGTAAGCTAGATCATTTGAAAGAATGCAGAGTAATATATAGCCGTTTTTATTTGTGTATTAACGATGTTTATTCTACATCTAGTACTCCTATTTGCGAAAGCGAAATAATAACAAAAGTTTTAAATACAGTACCAAAACAATGTGAAACCAAGTTTTTACATGGTAACATTGAAATTTGGCAACAATTACAAAATAATAAGTGGATTTTCGTTATGTCACAAAAATCTAAATTATCTGTAGATTGTCAGAATGGTCAAAACTCCGAAATCGATATTTTTGGTACCGGAATATTAACTCTACCTAATACTTGTACCGGTTACTGTAAGGATTCAATACTTACTCCCAGATTTGATACATTTGTAGAATCAAGAAATGTAGAACCGAGTAGTTTTGATTTAATTAATGACAGCTGTTGTAATTATGAAAAATTTAAGCAAATACAATCTCATTTGCCTCCACTTGACGTAAAAAACTCAAATTTAGATTCAATATTTAAACAAAATTCTATAATTTCAAACAATTTAATGAAAGACCTTGACCAAATTATTGAAAAACCGCATATCATAGCATTCGGCAATTATTACTCTTCTACTATTATAATTGTAGTTATAATTATTATAGTTTATTTGTTTTATAAAATTGTTAGACTCAGCAAATGTCAAACTCTACTCAAGAGCATCAGCTACAAAAATAATGACGTAAAAACATCAGAAATAGAATTAGATCAAATCCCTGCTCCTCTTCCCAGACTCAGATCATCCGAAACATAAACTTCGTTTTCTTTAAAATTCGAAGTTTACTTTTAAACGGGGAGATGTTATAAAACCTATTTGTTATGTAATATGCTGAGCCATACCTTTCCCCCCAACCCTCAAGATGTTGGTCAGCATATTATTCAGAGACGATAGTCAGTTCGCGTCGGGACATTAACCGAGCTAGACCTTTGCTGGGTCAAGTAATTAATTGTTTTATAATAATAATTCATTTTTAGTCTTATTAAACAGACAAATTCATTTTTAAATAAAAATCCTTTTTTTTAAAAACAATCCCTCTTCATCTCTTATAACAGTACGAGGCCTTAATAGATATATCAAAAAAATTTTTTTTTTGTTACAACGTTGTCAACAATAAAAAAAGTCCTGAAAAATCCATTTCCTCCAAAACCTTGTTCCATTTTATCAAAGTTGCATTAAGTTAAGGGATTTCAATCCTGCAGTGAAATCTCTTAATACTCGTACTGTAGGAAAAGTTATGTAATACTGTACTATACAGGGTCCTTCTTTATATGCTGACACTTTTTTAAGGGGATGATCAGACCGTCAAACTGAACAACTTTCTCTATGGCACCAACATTGAAATCGCAAAAAAAATATCTGCTGTTCTATACAAAACTGCAAACCTACTCGAGCCAAATATATGGGATAGTTGATTATTTTTTTGCGATTTAGATGTTGGTCCCATAGAGAAAGTTGTTCAGTTTGACGGTCTGACCAAAAAAGTGTCAGCATATTAAGAAGGACCCTGTATTTCTATAGCCTAGAAAGCAGCAACTTTTCACCTAAAAAATCAAGTTTTAATTTCAAAAACGTTATTTCTGAAATATGCATACATAGGAAAGTCCCACAAAACCGTTCCCACAGTTGGTCTGTCTAACTATTGATAAACCACACTAAGTATAATCACTATGCAAATTAATGAATGAAGTTACGAAGTTAACCAATTGTGAACCATGGTTAATTTAACAAGGGAAACGGTTAAAGACGTGCATCATCCGTTATGCATTAAATGTAACCCGTATTATTATCATTCAATCCAAAAAGGAAGATCCCATGATCATACCATTTTCACATTTATGACAAAGGCATAACTGTGTGGACAGGAGATTTCTAACGGGGATTAAACTATAATCTGCGAAGTGTCAGAGCAAACAAAAGGGGTAAATTTCATTACCATGTATGAGAGGCATAACTAAAGACCGCCCCTTTGCGATACCAAAGTTACCAATGGAATTAGAGACTCGAATCGATATAAACTTTACGACATTCGGGAGCGGTTGTGTGTAACTCGTGGAATTTAATCAACTGTCTAAGATATTGGTGGGGGGTCACAATTAATCACTTTGCTCTGCACTTTGACACTTTGGTAAGTTATGCGATATATATTGAGTGTATGTATCATATACAACGTGTTAATGAATAAGCGCAAAACCTCAAACACCCCAACTGATTTATAACAAAATAATTAGATTGAAACTATAATTTCATTATTTTGATAGTTAACATTTAAAGTTATACGCATTTTAAGTTTTGAGGCAAAAATGATTGTTATCATTTTCAGCAATGAATGAAAGCGCTAACGTGCTCATGGATACATTTTAAGAATCTTGTTTTGGTAGTAAGTAGGGTGAGTGTGCCCGTGCGGTGGGTTGAGATCGAGTTCAGTACATTTTAAATTTTCCAAACAAATTATTTAATATTTTGAAAAAAATTACCAATGTTGAAAACATGATAATTCGATTCTGCTCTTGACTCTAAACAAACTACTTTCTAGTTTTGCGTTAATTCATTAACACGTTGTATATGATGTTTCAAAAAATCCACCGTCGTCGTCTATACTAACAAGTAGTTGATAGCTTTGATAAGATAGATAAGATAAATATACAACGTGTTAATGAATTAACGCAAAACTAGAAAGTAGTTTGTTCAGAATCGAGAGCAGAATCGAATTATCATGTTTTCAATATAGGTTTTTTTTTTCCAAATATTAATTAATTTGTTTGTAAAATTTAAAATTTACTGAACTCGATCTCAACCCATCGCACGGGCACACTCACCCTACTTACTACCAAAACAAGATTCTTAAAATGTATCCACAAGCACCCTAGTGATTTCATTCATTGCTGAAGTGGTAACAAAAAATTTTGCCTGTCAACTTAAAATGCGAATAATTTTAAATACTAAAATAATGAAATTATTGTTTCAATCTAATTATTATGTTATAAATCAGTTGGGGTGTATGAGGTTTTGCGCTTATTCATTGACAAGTTGTATACTGTTTTGGACATAGATATGTATACTAAATAAAGAATCCTTCTTAATATGCTGATACTTGTTTAAGGGGATGATCGGACCATCAAACTGAACAACTTTCTCTATGGGAACAATATCCAATCGCGAAAAAAAATCTGCTGCCCCATAAATTTGGCTCGAGTAGGTTTGCAGTTTTGTATGGAACAGAGAAAGTTGTTCAGTTTGATGGTCTGGTTATCACCTTAAAAAACTGTCAGCAAATTAAGAAGGACCCAGTTATAACAATGTTCTTTCTTGGTATGTTTAGAGTTTCAGGATGTAATACAATAACGTGTTAGGTGCCATTTTAGGGTGCGTATGCAGCGAGCCCACCGACAAACTGCAGAAATAACCCGAAGATACAAATTATATGGATACGGCTGTATAAGCGGGTTCAGTGTGTAGACTCCTTTTGCGATTGTCATATTGGTGCGCTCACACGCGCGCGTTCAAACGCCATTAAACTTGGACGAACACGAGCACGAGCGTGTGAATAGGGTGCACGCCTCTGCTTGTATTCGTGCCCGTTGGAAGAGTGTGAACGCAAAGATTTTGGCCCGCCGAGCTGTGTGCCCGGCTGCTTCCCGGGCTGCTTGCGTGGCACGCATCTGAACGCACCATAAAATGTGGTATGCTGGAAGCATAGTTTAATTCCAAATTCTAGGCGACTTAAGCTGCGGTCAACAACTAGTTAAGTATTTCATAAACTATGTCATTATTTTACCAGTTTTCAATTCAGTAAACTGGTGTTTTGTTCGAATAAATTAAGCGAACCTTTTGTGTGGTATTGTGGTATCGATGTAACAACACATTATAAATTAATTTCATTGTTCAGTTGTTACGTTTCACTTTTGGTGTGCGATCAATTTAAATTAAAAATCTATTAATAAACGTGTTATGTGTTATGAAGCCCTTTGGCTTTTTGTTTATTCATTGGCTATAATTGAATTGTGTTTCAAATATTTTGCAATATCATTTACTATTATATTCACTTTGGTAAGCAAACAATATAAAGTAGGTACAATTACATAGAGCAACACGGCTCCTGGAGCCCGATTGCGCTAAGTTAAAACATCGAAGCTCTATTCTTATCCAATTTCAGTTCTAATCACATTGTAAGCCAATTAATATTTAACTGTGCTGACTTCCGCATCGCGCTAAACTCTAAGTAACTGAACTTAACGTCTGAGCGATCTGTCAAAACGGGTCTAACGGCTTTCAAGAGCAGTACCTACCGCGATTAGCGCAATACCAAATGTGTGAAAAGTTATGGTTCATACGTAGTCCAATCGCGGTTCAATCACCGAATATTTACCGCGAGTGCAGCCCTGGCCGGTGACGAGAGCCGTGTTGCTCTAAGGTACAAGATATTACCTAAAACCAGTGAAAATTCCGCTGTCAAATGAAATGAATATCTTGAACAATATCGCATAGACTATCTAGTCCGAATTGAAATACTAGAATCTAGCCCTCTTATATGGGCTTTTGACTTTGGCTAATTATTATTAGCTTAGGTTAGCCTTGCGGTAGCATTTCCCGTCTGCCACGGTATAAGCACAATTGATCTTGTGCATTTATATTCAATTTTACACCTTATCACTAAACAAGACAGCCTAGAATTGCGAAATAATAACTTCGAACTTAGCTTCATGAATTTAACATTCAAAATTAGAATCGCAAAAAGTGGCAGACATGTTTGTTAGTAGAATTACACGCGTAACCAGTCCACATATAAATAGTCAAAGGCTTTCGATGATTAGACAAGGATATAGATATTGAATACACAATACAAATACAAACATCCATGTCGTGGGTTGGATAAAAACATTGATACTCATCTTACAAACTTTGTCAGATTCAAACCCCCGACCATTGGCTCAGCAGACAGCGTCAGTTCCTACACACTGAGCTATAGATTCAATTCGATTCATCAAATCAGTCTAAGTAAGACAATAAAACATTGAATAGTCCAGTGAACTTATAAAAAAGTAATTCAATGGGTATGTTGAATTTAAAATACATATTTGGTTTACCTACTAGGATAGTAAGTATAGGATAGATAGTAAGTATAAGTCCTTCTTAATATGCTAACATTTTTTTAAGGAGATGATCAGACCATCAAACTGAACAACTTTCTCTATGGGACCAATGTCGAAATCGGGAAAAAAAATCTTCTGTCCTATATATTTCGCTTGAGTAGGTTTGCAGTTTTGTATGGAACAGCTTTATTTTTAGCGATACGACCGCCAAATTTGTTACTACCTTTATTCTTTATCTGTATTCAAATGTATGTTCTGCTTTGGTGTGCAATAAAGTATAATTGAATTGTTTTTTTTCGCGAGTTCTATGTTGGTGCCATAGAGAAAGTTGTTCAGTTTGACGGTCTGATCATCACCTTAAAAAGTGTCAGCATATTAAGAAGGACCCTGTATAACCTATCAAGTTACGTTAGTATCTAATCTCAGTTGACCCAAATATGGTTACAAAGTAGGTATTCTAGTATTGAAGAAAAATACCTTAGAGAGCAGTAACATTTTCAGTAAAAATCCACTTTTCGGCATCCCCAAGAGAAATGTAGCGTGGCGACCACCCGGCGTGTTGTGAGGAAACAGAACATTTCCTGACGAATTATACCGTCCAGAAACTCTTTTGTATTACCAACATACAATTTGTAGACGACCTTTGTTTTTCAAAGAGGGAAAAATGTTTAAGTTATCTGTGATAATGTGACAAACATGTAAGAATTTCTTCTTACGCTACATTTTAAGACTATAAATTATAATTAAATTATCATTTCAGTATTCAAGCAGTAATACTACCATGAGTTTTCACAGTACGTTACTACTGTAGTTGCGGCGCCAATTATGTGTGACAGAATTAGTTCTCAACGTAACCACTAGGAGCGCTGTACGAAATTCAATACAAAAACTGTAGTCTACTAAAGTAGTTTTACTGTAGTATACTACAGTGTAAACTCATGGTAGGCCTACATGACTTATTGTGTTAATTAAGTTAAGGATAGTAAATCAACACAATACATTAATAATACAGGGTGTTAGGGTAAACAGTTGCATTACTTTAAGGAGTGATTGCACCTATGATATAGAACAACTTTCCCTAAGAAACCTATAGGAAATTTAAAAAAATGTTCGACTTCCCATACTAAATGCAATCAGCTGATCGAACGTTTGTATGAAAAGTCGAAAAAAAGTTTGCGAAATTCCTATAAGTTTCTTAGAGAAAGTTGTTCACAATCACCCCTTAAAGTAATGCAACTGTTTACCATAACACCCTGTATAATAAAATAAACTTACCCTCGCCACTGCTGCATGAGTCACGAAGCGCTATGTGTCATACAGCAAGGGTTTATGTACTAGCAGTTAAGCCTACTAGCACAGCATAACTATAATAGTCCTGTCCTACGGAAGTATTTTCGCAGAGCAACAGAGGGGGCTTTGCGGGGAAGCGGGCGGCGCGGATCATCCCGAGCTTTGTATGAAGAAGTCGGGGTTGACTGCGCATGACGTACACCGGTAGCGGCGTCGCCCGCCATCAAGAGCGTGGCCATACTGTAAGCCTAATAGTAATACTGTACTAGCGATCATGTTCAGGACCCGCAACGTTTGCGCATCATAAAAAAAGGTTTGCTCGACTCTCTGCGAACATACTTGATGCGCTGCAGCACACACGGCGACACATCAAGCTATGCAAAACTAAAATAAGCTGGTCGCGCGTAGGTTGAATAACGTATAACGTTGCGCGGCCAGCTTAAGTTGGTTTTGTATAGCTTGATTTGACGCCGTGTGTACACCCTGAATGCGTTATTGTATTGAACCCGAAAAGATACCATAGGATAGTAGGTAATAAATAAGTTTTGGAAAACTTCTTTTGTTTGATTGTAGAAATTAATAGTAGGTTGATAATGTACATTTTAATTATATCCCAATAATTATTATGGTCTGTAAAGTTATCAGGAAATTACCTATTTGAACAATTGTTACTGTAAGAAACACACAAAATTAGACATGGAAATTAATTCACACCTAACCCCATCGGGGCTGTCTTTCAGATAACAACTTTCGAGGGCTATATTAAATTCCGTCCAAAGGGAAAGTTTTAAAAGATAAGAGAGGGCCGTAATTTCATTTACGCCGTTTAGAACTTCAGCTTCTACGAGTTTGATTAAATTTTTAACAATATTGCTAATTTATAGTCGGGAAAGAAAGTTTTGTTTGACCTTTTTGGAGTAACGATTGAAGATATCTTTTAATTCAAATTGATTGTCGACCTAAGCCTGTGCGATTTGTAATCGAGTAAAATCACAATTCCATAATCGAGCAGTAAAAAAGAACTGTCGCATGTGTCAGAGTAGGGGTTAAGATTTCGGAGCAGGATTGCCAGATGCAGGTAATCAATTTTTCCTCGTAAAAAGCTAGTAAAATCGGTGTCGACGCACAATGTCCTAATTTATCAACTCGAAAAATCTTTAACTTATAATGTCCTAAACGCAAACGCAAAATGTAGGCATTTTTATAAAATTACAGCACAAAAATGACAGAAAATATAAATAAATATAGTGTCAGTCGGTTCCAACTTTACAAAAAATGACAGCCAATGTCAAAAATGACAGATGACTTATATGTCAAAAGTGACAAAGTATACAAATTTACTAACGATGTTTAAAGTGGCAAGCAGTATAAAAAGTGACAAAAAGTGGCAAAAGCGACAGGCGCTTTCAAAGGTGACAAGAAAAGTTTAAAATCTGTAAAGGAAATTTTTGACATCAGCTGTCACTTTTGACATCTATCCGTAGTCAAAAGGTCATTATGCGTCGAGGGGGAATTAATTCTATCAAAATAATGGGTCATTTTGAGAATACGTTATTATGCGTTGAAGAAAATTATTCGTTTTAGGGCATTATGAGTCGAGAGCGAAAAATCTCGTACGTTGGTTATTAAACCTCGTATCTTCATTTATTGTTTGAAAAAACAAGGAGTTGGGCGTATGTATTAAATAATACTTATCAACAATAATATACCTATAGTCTAAGTATTTGCGGGGCAATAACGAAACACTATAAAATTCAAACGCTGTAATAAAACTAATGCTTTGAACTAGTTTGACAAATTTACAGCAACCACTATTCACAATCTTACTAATGCTACAAGCTCTGGGACATAAGGGAGACACCGGTTCTGGCCATTTAGGGGTCCGTTGAAAAGGCCGGAAAAGCGCTAATCCATCACGGAGAGTTACGACGTCCTCACGGCAATATACGGTCGGGGAACCCCACGCGATGTTATATTCCTTGTAGTACCTACTTGTGTTTTGTTGTGTTGCTTTTATTTATTTTTAGGGCTCCGTACCCAAAGGGTTCCAACGGGCCCCTATTCATAAGCCTATGCTGTCCGTCCGTCCGTCCTAGCTTTCAAGAGCTATATCTATTGAACCGTAATAGATAGAGAGATATAATTTTTACAGAATATGTGTATTTTGGGCCCCTTAACTTTTTATGTTTTTTATATTTTATTATTTGTTAGCAAATCTAAAATAAACATATATTATATTTTTCATAGTATGGTATGGTGGCAGTGAGCCCTCTGTGCGCGAGTCCGATTCACACTTGGCCGGTTTTTTATTTTGCAATGGATGGACAATTTCTACTTATATGTATAAGAAGTGTGAGAGACAGAGCGACGTTTTGGTGCAAGCCACCCTCAAAGAGATATACAGGATCCTTCTTAATATACTGACAGTTTTTAAGGGGACGATCAGAACGTCATACTGAACAGCTTTCTCTATGGGACCAACATCGAAATCGCGAAAAAAAAATCAGCTGTCCCATTTGGCTCAAGTAGGTTTGCAGTTTTGTATGGAAGAGCTGTTTATTTTTTGCGATTTCAATGTTGGTGCCATAGAGAAAGTTGTTCAGGTTGACGGTCTGATCATCCCCTTAAAAAAGTGTCAGCATATTAAGAAGGACCCTTTACATATAAGAATTTCCAAATTTAGGAACATATTTCATTCAAAATCATATTACTACTATGTAATAAAGGGTAAGTACATTATTCACAGATAGTTTGATTTTCGAAATTCACGGGATCAAAGTAGAAAATACCGCCATTACAATGTAACATTGTTTACTCGGAGTGGAAGAAAGAAACAACTCGTGATTATGTGTTACAATTTACTGAGACAAAGGCTCATCGTGACATTATATAGATTTAAGTCATTTTATAATATTGTGGTCTCATTTTAGTTACTTTGACTTACTTCTGTTGAAGTAAAAGACAGTACCATCATTAGTTCAATTTAGTATAGTGCTGTTTACTAAAAGAAACTAGTTGGATGTAAGCATAAGCATATGCTCACGACTATATTCCCCGAGGGGGTAGTCAGAGATATTCTGAAACCTCAGAACATCCACGTTTCACCAGTAGTACCGAAACTCTGTCCAGTGTGACGGGGGGTGAGCCCGTCGCCACTTATAATGGACAGCGGGTACGATACATGCCTCGAAATTGAAGCATGCAGGCTTCCTCACGATGTTTTCCTTCACCGAAAAGCCGGTTTTCCTTTTAGTTGGATGTATATAAGATAATAGGTCACAAATATAGGTAGGTTACACAAAACAACAAAACGAAAGTTCTTCGGAAATAGTAAACGCGTTAAAATGACTTGGAATAGATGTGAATATATTTTATCTTAATTAGTGTTTCCGCTCCCAGTAAAATATTTAAATTTTCTTAAAAATCAACATTAAAACTTGTAGTGTTTGGAAATATTTAAATTAAAAAGTATTATTTTTTTCGTATTGAGTACCTCATGAAATTACTGAAAATTTTGATAGCATATTATTTATTTTGTTTTTATTTAACACCTTGTCACCAAACTAACCTTTGGTAACTTACCTCCACCAACCGCACTGGGCCCGCGTGGTGGAGTATGACCCACTCTCTCGCACCCTTATTCGTGAGAGGAGCCCTTTGCCCAGCAGTGGGATTCTGCAGGCTATAACTTACTTCCTTACTGTCTAATACTTTATACACACGGAAATACAGGTAAAAAACATAATAAATAATTACAAATCAAGAGTGGTTTGTACTTATCAAAATTATTCTAAACCATTTATTTTAAAAATTTTAAAAAAACCCTATGTTAAAAAGAACACTAACCTACATAGTATTTGAGTAACTAAGAAAAGAGGAAACTGTTTCAGGGTTAAACTTCAGCAAATCTCGAGATAAGATGTAAGAAAGTTTACAACTTTAACTCGTTCATAATTTATGCCGCTTCAGAGAAATCTTGTGTAAACGGTTAGCATTACGAAGATTATTACGTATTCTAAAGATTTAACTTTGCTCTTTTAACTAAACATTTGTTAAGGGGCCATTGGTTCAGGCGAATATTTTCTATGAGAAACGCGATTGCCCAGCCTTCCGAAAAGTACGTGTGTCTGATGTATTTTCGATAAAAAACGACTTAATTAAAGTATATGATATATTTTTTTATGATTTCTCTAGATAAACTAATGGCGAATGTGTGAGTAAATTTTTTTTTTCGTCATTTCGTTTTGTCCTATAGTAAAAGTTGTCCAGTTTAATGGTATGAAGCACCCTTCTAAGGGTAAATTACCGTTGGCGCGCTCCATACAAAGGAAGTCTGGTATCTCTATATTTTCAATACTAACCAATTAAAGTCAATACATTTTTTCAGAACAACTTAGAAACGAATCTCTATGCTTGTAATGTGTCCGATTTTCGTTAAAATGTAGAGTTTTAAAGTAACAGTGCCTCAAAGATTTCCATACAAATCTTAAATTAATCCTAGCATTGAAACTGTATATTTTAACGATAATCAGACACATTACAAGCATAGAGATTAGTTTCTAGATTGTTTCTAAAAAAAATCATTGACTGTAATTGGTTAGTATTCAAAATATAACCAGAGTGTCCAGAGTTAGTTTGTATGTAGCGCGCCAACGGTAGTTTTCAATTCAATTCAATTCAATATAATTTTATTCAATATAGGAGCTTACAGCACACTTATCAAACGTCAAATCTTTTTTAAAGCTACCACCGCGTCGGAACGTGTTGTCGCTGTAGAGAAGATGCGGCCAGAAACTCTACAACATAACACGACTTAATAACTATTACAATATAAATTCTTAAGCTAAAGTTATGTATACAATAATACATAGTCTATTTAATAAAATAATTGATACTATACAGTAAAGTAAATAAACTATAAGCTAGTGACCTCAGACCCAAGCATTTTGATCATTTAAATAATCATCCAGTTTATAATATGCTTTCTTACAGAGGACTTTTTTGATTTGAGTTTTAAACATGTTTTCAGAAAGATTCAAAATGGTCTCGGGGATTTTATTATAACAACGTATACAGTGACCCATGAAAGACGTGTTGACCCTACTAAGCCGAAAGTGTGGAGATATCAGTTTATTTTTGTTTCGAGTGTTGTAATTATGGACATCACAATTTTTTGGAAATAACGACAAATTTTTTCTTACATATAAAATGTTTTCATAAATAAACTGTCCATAAACTGTTAAAATATTAATTTCCTTAAAAAGGTCGCGAAGCGAATCACGACAGCGCAGACCATATATAGCTCGAATTGCCCGTTTCTGTAGGATAAAGATTGTCTCAATGTCTGCAGCACGACCCCACAATAAAATACCATAGGACATGATACTATGAAAGTAACTGAAATATACGAGTCGGGCTGTTTCAATATCAGTTAGTTGTTTAATTTTTCTGACTGCATATGCTGCAGAGCTTAGCCTACCAGCTAGAGTTTCAATGTGGGAACCCCATTGCAGCCTAGAGTCAATCGTTATTCCCAAAAACACTGTATTATCAACAAAATCTAGACTATCTCTGTTCAAAGTTACTTGGTTATCTACAATTGGTACATTTGGCAAAACAAATTTTATACATTTCGTTTTTTTTGCATTAAGTGCGAGATTATTTGCGTTAAACCAGTTCAAAACTTGTTGAAGGGTATCATTTACGTCGTCAAGTTTTTGGTCCTTCCTATTTACTTTAAAAATCAGAGAAGTATCATCAGCAAATAATACTATGTTCGACAAGTTTTGTACCATATGTGGCAAATCATTTATGTAGACCAAAAAAAGGAACGGACCCAAAATTGAACCCTGGGGCACGCCTGTTTGCACATGTGATCCAGATGATTTAGATCCGTTCACTAAAACTTTTTGGACTCTGTTTTTTAAGTAGGAGTCCATCAAATCAAGAGCTGAGCCATTAACTCCGTAATGTTTTAGTTTTAACAGCAAAGTTTTATGATCAACGCAATCAAATGCTTTGGAAAGATCGCAAAAGACGCCTATCGCATTTTGGTGCTCCTCCCAAGCGCTGAAGATGTGCTGAATCAGAGTAACTCCTGCGTCTGTAGTTGAGCGTCCTTTGGTAAACCCGAACTGCTGATCATGCAGCAGTTTATTTAGATTGAAATGAGACAGCATTTGATTGAGAATAATCTTTTCGAAAACCTTGCTGAGAACTGGTAATATTGAGACAGGTCTATAATTGTTGGGATCATGTCTATTGCCTGATTTAAAGAGAGGTACGACTTTACTATGTTTCATAAGATCGGGAAAAGTACCTTGATCGATGCAGATGTTAAATATTGATGCCAAGTAAGGTGACAGGACACCAATGACAGATCCAAACAACTTAACCGACATACCCCATATATCTTCCGAGTTTTTAAGATTAAACTTTTTATAAATTTTAACAATTGTATCAGGGTCAACATGCCTAAATCTGAATTCGGAAGTGCATGCATTTACATTCGTTTGTAGTATTGTCTCGGCCAGAGCAGATGAGGAACCTAATGACTCTGTAATCTTTACTGGAATGTTAGTAAAGAATGTTTCAAATTCCTGAGCTACTTCCGCCTCTGAACTGATAATACCGTGATCAGTTTGAATAGTTATGTCTGGATCACGTGGTTTTGTTTTGCCTGTTTCATGATTTATTACTTTCCAAACGGCTTTGATTTTGTTATCTGAACTCTTAATTTTTCTGCTAATGTGTAGTGATTTTGCTGTGATACAGACTTTTTTGAATGTTTTTGAATAAAGTTTTACAAATTCAAGAAACTCATCATTATGAGTATAGGTCTTTTATATAGTATACCCTTAAAGTATTGTACGCAATTAAATTAACACCCTGTGCCTATAATTAGTCTTTGTTTTTGTATTCAAATGCTATGCTATGCTATGAAATTCAAAAATAAACTTAGTTAAGTGAATATTTGTCGAATCATAACTCAATTTTACAATGTTAGAACATACCTGGAAAGTTTGAACGTGTCAAAACTATTGAGCGAAATTGTTTCGCTACATTGTCCCGTTGGAGCCTTGTTCCATAATGTCCCATAAACTTGAACGTAAAAGCTTGACGGTTTATGTTACGAACTGTAAGCGGTTTTATAATACGCTACGTAAATTACGCTGTTGTTTATGTTGACGATCATGTTCTAGCCGTGTTTTGTTTTTAAAACAATTGACATCCCTTGAAGGTTTGATACTGAAAGAAATAGCGAGTAGGGGCTCATACAAAGTGTGCGGCAGCTTAGAATGGTTCAATACATACCCAAAAGCAGGTAGTAATTTGGGTAAATAAATACCTGATAAGAATTACCAACACTGAGCAAATTTTCCTGCTTTTGCGTCACAGAATTTTATAAAACATTTCTTTTTTTTTGAGAGGCTACTAATACTATGCATAATGAATTATGTGACTTGGAAACGAACCAATTGTGTCTGCTTTCAGTACCTTATTTGCGTCAAGCAATGCTAAGAACGAGACGGCTCGGCTGTGAGACGGCACAATTTAACGCGCCATTTTCTATAAAAGGAGCATATCTTGTGTAAAATTTAATTGGCTGGAATCTAAACTATTATAAAACTGTAACATAAGTGTGCATGTACATTGAAGATATTTACAAGAAAAAGATTACAATATGGTTTTAAGGTAACCCTGAATCCAAATCAACCTTTTTTAGAATTGTTGTCTGTCTGTTTGTTTGTAGGTATGTCTGTAACAGCATCACGCAAAAACCGATTTTGATGAAACTTTCTTGTTTTATAGCTTATGATCTGACTTAAAATCTGGTATATAATTTGTGTGGACGAATAATGATAACTTGATGATAACGCTCGTATAATGATAATACCATTGATTCGATAGAAGAAAACGCTCAGTCTCTTATAACTCGCACCACTTCACAAGTGCAGAGGCCCGTCACGTGCGCACGGAAGTGTCGCCAACAGAGCATGCAATTAGGCGACGTTTTGTGCGAATAATTATGCCGACGGAATCCCTGACTCCACTTCCACTCACCTCTTAATTCACAACAAACAGCCGCCGTGTGAATTTGGATGTTCTTCGTAACTCCTTCGGGGGACGGGTTAAATTGTCCAAGAATTTGAAGTCGTAATTGTATGGTTACTTTTGAGGGTCTGACTTTATAATAGGACCGTTTTAATAAATCAGTCTAAAATTTTAAGTACGAGTATATTATGTTTACCGATAATTTCGTCTATTTAAAAAATATTTTTTTTATATGACCGAGTGGGTATGCTCTCGAGGTTGTGGGTATGCTCTCATGACGCGCTTCGAAGCTATTGGTACAATATAACTCCTCAAAATTTGACGGATAATCATCGGCGATTGAAACTTCGTATCAATATACCCCTTACTAACTAATATATTATCCGATTATCACCACTGAAAATCGTGAAATAAACAAAATTTTTACATAAACATTAAAAACAACTT